>CM038040.1:10428814-13000480 GCA_021397845.1 Areca catechu
GGAAGAGAGGGGATCCAGTTCTTATTCTTAAGGGCGTAGGGAATTGAGAAAAGGAGCCCCTTTTAATCCCCGTTATAGTCCCTCTTTCTCTGCTTTATTTCTTTCTTTTTATTTAAAAAATTAATATAGCCTGCACTCGTGCTGCCGTCTCTTCTGTTCCTCCGATTTTAGCGAGACCCGTTATAGAGTCCTTTTAGACCGCTTCCTCTCTGGTGTCCACTTCTAGAAGGACCCGAAAGAAAACCCACATGGAAACCCAACGGAAATGCAAGTGAGACTTTTTTCGGTGGCTCACCTAGCATGGTGAGAAATTACTGATCATAGCGGTTAATAAAAATTAATATATAATTTTAAAAAAAAATTATTTAAAATAATAAAAATTATTGATGACCAGTCATAATTAATAATAAATATTTTATCCAAATTATCAAATATAAATATTTTTTTTGGTATAGTCAGACGGTCACATGGCTCTGGTTCGAACGCAGTCCCAAAATCAAGAAAAAAAAAAGAAAAATATTATCCCTAAAACCATGACCATCGATAGAATGCTGAGCAACATAGGAGGCTGTTATGATATCCCGATCTTATTCTAATTAATTAATTTTATTTTATTTTATTGATCATATCAGCTGGCAAAAGGAGTCTTTGGTTTCATATTATCGTCTTCTCATATTAACCCTGGGTCTTCGGCTTTATACACTCATCTTGGTCCGAAGACTATGCCTAATATTCATGGTTTCATAACTATGATCCAGGATATAAGTTTTTACTCTATGCCTTCGGATTCGTATTATTAAATCGATCCGAGAACCATACTTATATTTATGGCTTTATCTGTTCTGGAAGATATCATTAATCCTGTGTCTTCGACTTCGTACACCCACCTTGATCCGGAGACTATGCCTAATCTATGGTTTTGCATCTATGATCCAGGAGATAAATTTATTTACTCCATTGTCTTCGGCTTCACATAACCGTCTTAATCCGAAGACATAACCTCCCAGGCGAATATCTTTAGCTTTATTCCCTCAATATGATCCGAAGACTGTAAGTATTTATTCTTGTTACATCCAAAAGAATCCGGAGTATGGAGTTAACATTCTCTTCAGGAGCGCTATTAAAGAGAATGTTGGCTCACTTCGGATTTATTCTTAAAAGAAAGAAGATTTTGGAACATATGGGTTTCTTGGACAAATAGTTAATCTGTTTGGGTTGTTGCAACCACCCACATGGTCCGAAACCTCAGATTGAACAAACCCCGAGTATAACGGCTTTTTCGATAGCCACTACTTACAGTTATGAAGTAGTTGCAACCTCCATAACCGTAAGTAGTTACGTTGGAACCTATAAATACTAGTAAGAAGGACACTCAGGAATTTTTTCTTCGGGCATTTTTGAATTTCTTTTTTGCCTCTTTGCTCCCAAGAACTCTCTATTCTGCTATTGTCTGAGCTCTTTCTGACTTAGGCATCGGAGTGTCTTCCGTCGGAAAACTCCGGTCAGGAGTTTCTTTTGCAGGTACCGGTCGACGGCGATCCGGCGGAAACATCACTCCATCCGGTCAACAAAGGTTCAGCATCAACAGAGGCAAACTGTGCTAGCAATCCAATCTGCAGCACAGTTTGCCTCTCGATAGACATGACGGGTTGTAGCTGTCATGAAAAGTTGTAGAAACTTTCAAATATCATGGAGGAGCGATGGGCATCACAACGACTCGACCTATCCTGAATCCAAGTAATAACAATAGAAGAGTCATCCTCGATAATAATCCTGTGAGCATACAGATGCTGGATAGCTCTAATGATACCGGTCTATGCAGCTCTGAGTTCTATTTCTGGGATAGACGGGTCATAAAAAAAAATTTTCAGTTGCAAGAAGCCTCCCGTCATCATTCCGGATGACATATCCGGTACCACTATCAATACCGTGAACATGCTATCAAAATTTATCTTGATAAATTCTAGAAAAAATGACTCTCAGAAAATATAAATAACTTTCCGGATCGTTGTCGTCGAGACATGTAAATATTTTTTTTTTTTTTCAAATGATGTGTTCAGTTCTTATTAAATCCAACTGGTAAAACAATTATGACCAATAATTTTTGATACATATTTTACACCGTACTGTAATATCTTAGGTGTTCATGATATCGTGAACATGATATATATACCGTACCTTATTGCATGGTAACCATTTAAAATGTTACTTTTTAAATAAGAAAATAGAGTGTGCGAGTGTTTTGGGTGGAGGGGGCGGGGAACGAGTATGGTAGCTACCTTGAACATGATCTCAAGGATCTTCATTTTATTAAAAAATATTTAATATATAATAATAATTAAAATGGTTTAGCTTTTTTTTAATATATTGACGTGATTCTAGATTTCATATAATATGAATGGGTATGTCATCTTATTCTTACCAAAGTAAGAAATGGATCACGAACAAAGAACTTGATCAATTCACATATCCATATCTGAATTCTAGAACTAATTCTGAATAAAAAGAGCAAGCCGCGCATCCAACCTCTCAAGTTGCTGCCATCATCTTCTTGCTAATTGCTAATTGCTAATTTCAATGGGCATGGCATGGTAGACATTTTTGTGTTGGAGACATGTCCAAACTAACTCCATGAATCCATTGATTTGATTGACTCATGATTTAAAGAATACACTGACTTGCAGGACTTTCGCACCCCAAAAGCCGCATCCTTTTTCGAGCACAAGATTTCTATTACCATGCAGGGCATTAGATAATTTCTAATATAAACATAAAATATTATATATTTAAAATAATAATCTATTGTTATTTACATATGAACATTATTAACAAAAAAAATATTTTATACATCTTTTATTGATAAAAAATAATATTTTTTACATAATATATGATACCAAGAGAATGCAATGAAAATGCAGTGAACTATTCAAACGAACTAATTTAGGGATACTTGGTGTTTATCATCAATATTATGGATCGGATTTTGCAAACCCAAATAGCTAAGCGTCATCTTCTTTCGATGCCAGCATCGTAGTTGCTATCCAAGCCTTCTTTGATGTGCCAGAGAATTATTGATATCCATAAGTCTTTTTCTCCAAGGATCTGATGGAGATGGAGAGCAGGCCTGAATCCATGCATGGGCTTGCCATCATTGTCGAAGGACCTGTTTTTTGAATTACAGCTTAGTATTTAGAAATTCCCTTATAAATCATCAGATGTTTGCCATATCTCTCATATTGACACCATCATTTTCTGTTAACCACTTCTTCTATTTCTTTGGATGGTCATGATGATTAGAATTGGTCATACATCCCACTTTTCATATCTTAAATCCTTCAATGACCACCTTACATTTTGCTCCTGCATCTTCATCCTATATCAAGCCAATAACTTTTGAACTGCATGAGCAGCATATATTGTGATTCGCCTTTAAATCAATAAACCATACTCATAATGGGCCTATGCCTGTATTGCCGCCCGGATCGTCGTGGCCCGTAGTTGCTGATGGCATTGGGTGGGTCGCGTCCGCCCGCCCGGTAACGCCTCCGGTGCCTCGGGACCTGCAAGGAAGCAACGTCAGTGACCCGACCGGAAATTCCGGCGGAGGCACTCCAACGGTCAAGTCAGTGGCGATCCAGGGGAACATGTCCTCCTGGTCGAGCCTCTCTAGATGAGCCCCACGCTAGGAGGAGTGAATATAGTGTGAGTGGAAGATGAGGACGAGCTGGGAATGGTGTTGGTCGAGGTGGTCTTGCCCGCCTCTCTGGCCTTCCTCCCTTGTATCGCTCTGGTTCCTCTCTTCAATTGAGAGTATGATATGAATCTCTCTTCTTGAGTTAGATGTCGATACCTTTTTGCTTAGTATTTTGGTGGAAGTTTCTATCTTGGTTTGCTTCGGGATCTCCCCCTGCTGTCGTGTGTGGCGAGGTACCGTGACGTGAACGGGACGTCTCTCCTGTTGTGACAGTCGGGGAAGGCTCCATAGATTTCTGACATTTCTTCCGCTTATCCCTCTCCTGGGAGTCTGTCAGGGACTCGATCGGCGGGCCGTAGGTCTTGGGATCCGTGCTCTCCGGTAGGGTCTTTTCTCCGGTTGTACGGCAGATCGGCGGAAGGTATGGCACCTTGATTGCGACATGGTTGGTGTCGTACGGCCCTCGGGAGCGTCGCCACTGTCCTTGAGGAGAGGTAGGGCTCCCTTGGCGACCAGCGTATTGGCTTGAACAGGGGCCGAGCTGGAGAGGCAGGGCCTGTCTGCGGTAGACTCGCCTGGGTGTTGCTCGGCAGGACGGAGGCGGACCGAGCTCGGTCGCGGAGGGGGCCTCATGGCGGAGGAGGCTGAGCTCGACTCCTGACCATGGGGCCCGACCTCAGATGAGCTCGGTGCCGGGTGCCACCCCAGCCCAGGGGACCTGATCTCGGAGGGGCGCCTTGTGGCGGAGGAGGCTAAGCTCGACTCCTAACCACGGGCCAGATCTCGAGGGGTCCGCCTTAGGTGGGAACTTGGATCGGCTCTGGCCTAGGTGTTCCGGGCTTGCGGGAACGGACCTGGCGGAGGACGGAGCTTGCCTTCGGCGAGCAGAGGTGTTGCTTCAGGGGAGCTCAGCTCGGCAAAGGCGCTCATGTTGAAAGCTTGCTTGTCGTGGCATCTGATGGTGACTCCACGTCCGCTGCCTCGTGCCATGTCAGTGTTCTGGCCACATCATTTGCCCCCCACGCCTGAGGCCCATTGACGCACGGTGCTTGGGGCGAAGGCGTAATTATGGCGCTGACGTGGAAAGGCGAAGAAATCGGGTGCAATAATGGCTAAAACCGGTGGTGCCTCGCTCTGCGATCCTACGAGCTTATGGGGAGGACACCACGTGGCCACGCAGGAGGGGGCCGTCGAGGCGGGCATGAAAGTCGGAGCGACCGCGATCAGATGGGCGCCCGGGTCCATGGATGGTCGACACGCGCGGGCGCCTTCTGGGGGGCCGTAAAGGTACGGTTGGGCGTAGCCAGCTGGGAAGGAGGGGTAAGTTTCTTTCGAAGCTTACCCTCATTCGAACTTTGAGCGCCCAACATTCTGCAGGAGTATTCTCCCTTCTCTTCCTCCCTTCCGGCTGCCAGTGACTTCCTAGGGTTCTTGCAGGTTAGCCTCCTCTTCTCGTCTCGTAGGAGCCACTTTAGGATCCCTCTTGTCCTTTTTCTTCTTCCTTCTTGTCTCTTCTCTCCATGGATCGCTTTGGTCCAGAGTTCCGTCCTTCTTGCCAAGCCGAAGCCGAATCCTCCTGGCCGAGGACTCCCTCCTCCGATGATGATGAGATGGAGGTGGCGAGGTTTGAGTCTAGTAGGCGGCTCACCAGGGCCCGGTGATCATTAGGGAACCCGGGTCTTCCCCTCCTGTTCCTCGAGTCCTTCCTGAGCCTGAGCCTTCTCGGTCGACAGGTCCCGAAGGGATTGCTTCGGCGATCACCGCTGAGGACCTGGTATCCATCCGGGAAGCTTATGGCATCCCGAGTCCATCCGGCTCTCCATTCCTCATCTCGGGGAGCGGGTTACCTCCAGTGGCCCTCGGCGGATCGCCTTCTATGAGGAGACCTTTGCCGGGGTCTCTGCTTCCCTGTACATCCTTTCTTCCTTTCCTTCTTGGCCAACTACCGGCTTGTTCCTGCCCAGTTGGTCTCCACAGCCGCTGATGCTGTGGCTGCCTTCAAGGTGACCCCGGAGTACCTCAAGGACTTCGGGAAGCGGCAACGAACTCCTTCGCCAAGGGGTTCGCATATTGCCGGTCCCAGCTGCGGGGAGTTCTGTCCAAGGAGCAGCTGGTCGTGCTTCGAGTCTCGAGGAAGAAGGCTTCCTCCGCAACGAAGACGGTGGCAGCAAGGCAGGGAGCTACTCCAACTGAGGCTTGGGCTCCAGCGACCTCAGAGGTGCTTGGCCCTGGGAACCGGCACCAACAGCGGCGAGGGCGGCACCTGCATCGCGGCCGGAGGCAGCCGGTCTGACCCCAGTGGCCTCAGCGGTTGAACCTGCTCCTCCTGCGGAGGTGGAGGAGGGAGAGGTCCCAATAGTGCGCCGCCCGGGGAAGGAGCGGCCCCTTAGGATAGAATTTTTCTTCTTTTTTACTCTTGTATTTTCTTTCATTTCTTGATCGGGTCATCTGGCCTGTCGGGGCCCGGAAGATAGTGTAATCGTTTCTTCCAGCAATGAAATGCATCTTTGTAATCATGGTGTCTCCGTTGTCTGCAATGTGGAATGTCCCCTCTCTCCCTTCTCCCTTTCTTTGCTACTTCTTTCTTTTCGATGCGGGGAGGTTCAAGATAGGAGTCAGGAACTTCGACTGGCACTGACCCGGTGTTGAGCTTGAGATAATGCCGGTGAAGGATGTTGACCTTGGACTCAGCTGCTTGGAGACATGATCCAGCGATCGCCGTCTCGGAGCTGGGCTCGGGGGCGTCGGAGGCTGAGATCCTTGGTGCTGGAAGTTTGAGTCTTGAACCTTAGTGTCGCGGAGCCAGTCTCAAGGACGTTGACGCTTGAGAATTGCGGTGCTAGAAATCTGAGTTCTAGGCCTTGGCGTCCTGGAGTTGGGCTCGGAGGCACTAAGTGCCTGGGGTTTCCCAGGTCCTTCGCCGGGAGCTGGGCTTGCTGATGCCAGAGGGTCGTCCAGTCTTTGAGGCCGGGGAGCTAGGCTCGCCGGTGCCTCAAGGATTCCCAGGTCTTTGTGCCAGAGCCCTCTTCTCTGGGCTTTGATGCCGGGGAACTAGGCTCGCCGGTGCCTGGGGGCTTCCCAGGTCTTTGTGCAGAGCCCTCTTCTCTGGGCTTTGATGCGGGGAGCTAGGCTCGCCGGTGCCTGGGGGCTTCCCAGGTCTTTGGTTAGCGATGATGCTCTCCAGCCCAGGGGACCGGAGCTTGGAGGGGCGCCTCGCGGTGGAGGAGGCTGAGCTCGACTCCTGATCATGGGGCCCGATCTCGAGGGGTCCGCCTTGGGTGGAAGCTCGTGCTTGGCTCCGGCCTAGGCATCCCGGGCTTGCGGGAGCGGACCTGGTGGAGGATGAGGCCCGGTCCGGCTGTCATCATGAGGCCGGGCCTGGACACGTTGATGATGATGAGTTGCGTGGTTCCAAAGTGCCCTTGGCCGGAGGTCTGAGCTTCGGTCCTGCGCAAGCATCCTGGAGCTGGGCTCGAAGACGATGGGAGCTTGAGACGGTGCCTGGGAGTTAGGCTCGTAGGCGCGTTGGTTGAGAGAATTCCCTTGGCCGGAGATCTGAGCTCCGATCTTGGGCTGGCATCCTGGAGCTGGGCTCGGGGATGGTGATGTTGGAGAGCCACGAGGCTCAGAGATGCCCTTGGTCGGAGATCTGAGCTCCGTCTTGAGCAAACATCTTGGAGCTGGGCTCGAAGACATGAGAACTTGAGATGGTGCCTTGGAGTCGGGCTCGTAGGCACGTGTGTGCCTGGGGCTTCCCAGGTCTTTCGCCGGGGAGTTAGGCTCGCCGGTGCTGGAGGTCGTCCGGTCTTTTGATGTCGGGAGCTGGGCTCACCGGTGCCGGAGGTCGTCCGGTCTTTTGATGCCGGTGAGCTGGGCTCGCCGGTGCCGAAGGTCGTCCGGTCTTTTGATGCCGGAGAGCTGGGCTCGTCGGTGTCGGAGGTCATCTGGTCTTTTGTTGGTGGTGATGCTGTCCAACCCAGGGGACCTGAGCTCAAAAGGGACGCCTCGCGATGGAGGAGGCTGAGCTCGACTCTTGACCACGGGGCCCGATCTCGAGGGTTCGCCTTGGGTGGAGGCTCGCGCTCGGCTCCGGCCTAGGCGTCCCGGCTTGCGGGAGCGAACCTGGTGGAGGACAAGGCCCGGCTTCGGCTGTCAGCGTGAGGCCGTTGTGCCGGGCTCAAGGACATGGTGGCCGGAGGACTGGTCTCCGGGGCCTAATGTTCTGAGGTTGTACTTCGGGAATTGTTGTCTTGGAGCTGGGCCCGAAGACGGTAATAGCTGAGACGATTCCCTCGACCGGAGATCTGAGCTCCGATCTTGCGCAAACGCCCCGAGCTGGGCTCGAGGATGTGAGAACTTGAGATGGCGCCTTGGAGCTGGTCTCGGGAGTGCGTTGTGTGCCTGGAGGCTTCCCAGGTCTTTCGCCGGGGAGTTGGGCTTGCCGGTGCCTGGGGCTTCCCAGGTCTTTTATGCCGGAGAGCTGGGCTCGCCAGTGCCGGAGTCGTCCGGTCTTTTGATGCCGTAAGCTAGGCTCGCCGGTGCCTGAGGGCTTCCCAGGTCTTTTGATGCCGGGGAGCTGGGATCGTCGGTGCCTGGCGGCTTCACAGGTCTTTTGTGCCGGAGAGCTGGGCTCGCCGGTGCTAGAGGTCGTCTGATCTTTTGATGCCGGGGAGCTGGGCTCGCCAGTGCCGGAGGTCATCCGATCTTTTGATGCCGGGGAGCTGGGCTCGCCGTGCCGGAGGTCGTCCGTCTTTTGATGCCGGAGAGCTGGGCTCGCCGGTGCCGGAGGTCGTCCGGTCTTTTGATGCCGGAGAGCTGGGCTCGCCGGTGCCGGAGGTCGTCCGGTCTTTTGATGCCGGGGAGCTGGGCTCGCCGGTGTCGGAGGTCGTCCGGTCTTTTGATGTCGGGGAGCTAGGCTCGCCGATGCCTGGGGACTTCCCAGGTCTTTTGATTTCTGCAAGGCAGATAAACCGTTGCACAGGAAAAGAACTTTTATTGCAAATGGAGGGAGGCTGACATGTTGTAGTAACTCCCCGGATTGCAAGTGTTCCATGTCCAAGGGGAGTCTGGTTCCCTCCAGGTCCTCAAGATAGTGGGCTCTCTGCAGGAGGGCCTCGACCACTTTGTAGGGGTCTTCCCCATTCGGCGGGGGGGTTACCGCGCTCTCTGAGTTGAGACGCCTCAACTTAGCACAACACCAGGTTGCCGAGTCGGAAGATCTTCAACCTCACCCGGGCACTATGATGTCGGGCAACCCTTACCGGTACGCCGCCATCCAAGGCCAGGCATTGACCCTCGTTTCTTCGAGGAGGTCCCGGTTGAGGGGGTGCGCTGAGCTCAACTGAGATCACTATCTCCATGCCGAAGATGAGGTTGAATGGCGCTTTGCCCGTGGCCGCTCTGGGCACTGTGTGGCAGGCTCACAAGATGCTCGGGAGCTTTTCCACTCCTTGCCCCCCCAAGCCTTCTCGGAGGCGCACCCAGTCCCCCAGTGTATCATCCCCACCCGGCTTCTCGGTGGGGCGATTGTCGACCGCTGAGACTGGTGGAGGGGCAACGAGTGCCTGGGATTCCAACTGGGATCTGCCCCCCACATACCTTCCGAGGTAGCCTCTCTTGATGAGCTCCTCAATCTCCCGCTTGAGGTTGCGACATTCCTCGGTGTTATGACCATGGTCACGATGGAAGCGACAGTACTTTGACTTGTCACGGGTGGCAGACGACTTCAATGGCAGTGGGCGTCGCAATAGATCTCACCCTCGACCTCCACGAAGATCTTCATCCTCGGGACGAGGAGAGAGGTGTAGGCCTCCGCAGGAACAGGGGTCCCCCTCGATCTTGGTCGGTCCCTTCGGCTTTGAGCTTGGGGCTTGGCTTCTGCGCCCCTGGCCCCTCGGTAGGCACGGGCCTCTTCGGTGGCCTCCCGTTTAGCTCCCGCCGGGTACGATCCACTTCCTCGATGCAGATGTACTTCTGAGCATGGATGAGAGCTCGGAGTTAGACTTCGAAGGCTTTTGTCGAGCGAGTACGTCAAGCGGGAAGTCTTGAGCCCTCACTTTCAAGGCCATATGGCGACCGTCTCCTCCAACGTAGATCTCCAGGGCGGCGCAGCCAAATCTAGAGCCTTGAAACGAGCCACGTAACTCTGCAGCGGCTCCTGATCCTGTTGCCCGATGGAGAAGAGGTTGTCCGCCTCACGTGGCATCATCCGGCAAGCATCAAAATGAGCCATGAACTTCTACCCCAACTGGACGAAGGAGCTGATGCTCTCCGGTTCGAGGCGGGAGAACCATACTCGAGCTGCCTTCCGAAGAGTGGCGGGGAAGGCGACGCACAGTAAAGCGTCGGTGGCTCCCTGGACCCTCATGAGGGCCCGATAGGTTTCCAGGTGGTCCACGGGGTCTGTGGTCCTGTCGTAAGGGTCCACCTGCGGCATCCGGAACCGGTACAGGATCGGCTCTGCTTGGATTTCTTGGGAGAATGGGGGACGGGCGTCGTAGCCCGCTGGCTCACTAGCAAAGCCCGACATGCTGGCGAACCGGCGATCGAACTTCGCCAGCTTGCGTTCATGCTCCTCCAGGCGCTTACCCGTCGCGCGCCTGGCAGCTTCATCAGGAAACCCCTCCGTCGAAGGAGACGGAGAAGGTGACATGGATGCGCGGCACCCATGGTGGGGGGTCTTACTTTTCCTATCTCGGCGGGGTCTGGGCGCCTCCCACCCGAGGTTTCGTGAGCGGCTCTCTCCGTCGGCAGAGCCAGCTCGTTGTCTTTTCGTCAGAGCTTGATTGCTTCCTCGGTTGTCATTGGTGGCCTGCGGCTGCGATGACCTTCCTCGGGAAGAGCGCAGGCTATCGCGGGGAGTTGCGGCATGGGCCGCCAGGGTCCCTGACCGCTGGTGGTAGCCACGGATCGGTGCTGGTACTGAAGCTAGTGCACTGCTGCAGTGAGAGTGTACATCTGCTGGGCGAGTGCGGTCAGCTGGGTTTCCAGTGGGGGTGGCTGAACCGGGTAGGCACTTCCATCTCTGGTCCGTGCGGGTTCCCGTGAGAAGGGGATGCCTCCGCACGGCCGGGAGAAGCTCCCCTTGCCCGAGTGGTCACCATCCTCCCAATGGACTGGCCAAGCAGGACTTGAACCGGAGGAAGTGTCATTCTCCCCTACCTGATGCGCCAATCTGTTACCGCCCGGATCATCGTGGCCCGTAGCTGCTGATGGCATCGGGTGGGTCGCGTCTGCCCACCTGGTAACGCCTCCGGTGCCTCGAGACCTACAAGGAAGCAACGTCAGTGACCCGGGCTGGGGATTCCGGCGGGGGCACTCCGACGGTCAAGTTAGTGGCAATCCAGGGGACAGGTCCTCCTGGTCGAGCCCCTCTAGATGAGCTCCACGCTAGGAGGAGTGAATATAGTGTGAGTGGAAGATAAGGACGAGCTGGGAATGGTATTGGCCGAGGTGGTCTTGCCCTCCTCTCTGGCCTTCCTCCCTTGTGTCGCTCTGGTTCCTCTCTTCAATTGAGAGTATGATATGAATCTCTCTTCTTGAGGTTAGATGCGATACCTTTTTGATTAGTATTTTGGCGGGAGTTTCTACCTTGGTTTGCTTTGGGATCTCCCCTGCTGTCGTATGTGGCGAAGTACCGTGACGTAGACGGGACGTCTCTCTTGTTGTGACAGTCGGGGAAGCCTCCGCAGATTTCTGACATTCCTTCTGCTTATCCCTCTCCTGGAAGTCTGTCAGGGTCTCGATCGGCGGGCCGCCAGTCTTGGGATCCGTGCTCTCCGGTAGGATCTTTTTTCCGGTTGTACGGCAGATCGGCGGAAGGTATGGCGCCTTGATTGCGGCATGGTTGGTGTCGTACGGCCCTCGGGAGCGTCGCCACTATCCTTGGAGGAGAGGTAGGGCTCCCTTGGCGACCAGCGTATTGGCTTGAACAGGGGGCCGAGCTGGAGAGGCAGGGCCTGTCTGCGGTAGACTCGCCTGGGTGTTGCTCGGCAGGACGGAGGCGGACCGAGCTCGGTCGCGGAGGGGCGCCTCGTAGTAGAGGAGGCTGAGCTCGACTCCTGACCACGGGGCCCGACCTCAGACGAGCTCGGTGCCGGGGTGCCACCCAGCCCAGGGGACCTGAGCTCGGAGGGGCGTCTCATGGCGGAGGAGGCTGAGCTCAACTCCTAACCATGGGGCCCGATCTCGAGGGGTCCGCCTTAGGTGGGAACTCGGACTCGGCTCCGGCCTAGGTGTTCCGGGCTTGCGGGATCGGACTTGGCGGAGGACGGAGCTTGCCTTCGACGAGCAGAGGTGTTGCTTAAGGGGAGCTCAGCTCGGCAAAGGCGCTCATGTTGAAAGCTTGTCGTGGCGTCTGATGGAGACTCCACATCCGCTGCCTCGTGCCATGTCAGCGTTCTGGCCACATCAGCCTGCATCCTCTTTAGTACTTAGGCCTATACCTAGGGTAATCACTTGGTCTAGTTAGATTAGCTCTCTTTAAATATTATTGCTTGGCTTCTTGCATGGTGCCACATTATAACTTTGATCAACCTACTTGGTCCTCTATGGCTTGTCCTTTTTCTTTTTTTTTTGTAAATAAAAGGGATATCATTAAGATGTCGGCTAGTAGTTCATATCAACTGTCGCAGGTCTCAGAAAAATTTCTAGATTTAATCGAGTCATCCATAAGATCATGTCTCGAATCCATGACCTGTTGATAGTAAGACAATGTCTCTACCAACCGGATTACTACCTTAATAGCCTATGGCTTGTCCTTTAACCGCTTCGATGAAGCTTGACCCATGCGACATTCTTTAAGCCGACCACCATCTTTAATGGGGGAATGATTTAAGTTGTCTTTATCTAGCATGCATTTTTCGTTATTGGCCTCCACACTAATCCCGTTGAGTCAAAACGTACATTCTTGGCCTATTTCTAGAGCTGTATTCGTTATAAATTAAGATGTAGTGTAAAGACCTGTATTTTATGTTTTAGAATGAATAGAATTTGTATGAAATATCAAAATAGTTTATATATCAAGATGGAATTTCAATATACTACTTATTATATACCTGAGTATTAAAGTAATTTCCTCCAACATTTCAATTGTATTAAACAAAGATTGTTAGCAAAACAAACACATTTTTATTGACACAAATTATACAGTCTTTTGTCTTAACCGAGTATTTGACAAAAAAAATTAAGTAATGAAATAGTGCATGTACCACACAATTATAATAGTCTAGACATAAAACTTTCATGCAATTTCTAAGTCTATAAATTTCCATTCAGCAATATTAACTAGAAAGTGGAATTTCTTTCTCATGTACATTGATACAACAAAGTACCTATATGCATAAAATACCTAGGCTGCATCCAGAGTAGTTGGGTTGAATATAATAATTTTGAGGGAAAAGAGTGGGTTTGGTTATTCCACAATTTTATAGGAGTAGGTTATTCCTATGTTAACTGGGTAAATAGGTTACGAGAGGAGAAGTGAAGAATCTATAATCTTCCCTTTTTTTCTTTTTTTTTTTTTGAAATATCAATTCTACCTTTTTTTTTTTTTGGAAAGAATTAAAAAGAAATTTTTTGAAAGAATAATTCTACTTTTTTTTTTTTTTTTTTGATGGAACAAAAGGGTAGGGGGTTTTACCCGGTGTAGCTCCCCGTAACAGACCCCCAGCCCGCTAGACCATGTTCGATTCGAGCCGCATATTTCTGCGTGCTCTCCCCGTTCAACTGGACGAGTACGTCAGTCTAGTCCTACTACGACATCGGAGTTAAGACCGCTCAGTCTCCATAACAATTCTACCATGCTCAAATGGCTATTTGAACAAAAAGAGATGGAACAAGATTCTCCTCCCTATCCCGTTTCTAAACGTTCCTCGAATGCTTAAGCCACCTCTACTAATTTTATATTAGAAATCAGTTTATATATCATTTTTTTCAAGATCAAGGGGAGTCAGTTTTTCATGATTAGTTATGATTCTAATGTTGAGTAAGTATGATGCGCGCGACCTTATTTTGATCAAATCTATAAACTAATCAAGAGATAAGAGTAATTTAATCTCACTAGCTAATAAAATGCTAGAATAAAATGTAGATGATTAATACTGTTATGATAAGCCAAGTGATCCGACTCATAAAAGGTTATAATGGGTCCAAAGGATAAATAAAAAGCTGTGTCAGGCCCAGAAGCTGGCAAAATGGCAATCGACCGACCATCCCTCGTGGATTCATTAGTTTGACTCGCTCACAAAGGCTGACCAACTTCAAGAAGAAGGAGGACAGCAAGAAAAGAATTGGTTATTCTACTTGAATAACCACATATCGTTATAACATGCATGGGTTAGTTTTCAACACGGAACTAACTGCAAGAAGTCCTTTAACTAAATTCTATTAAGGCCAATGCCTATAAATATCGATAAAAAGGAAACCTCCGGGGATAAGTAAGAATAGCTAGCTGGAGTATTCTTTCATTCCTGTCTATTTTCTCTGAGATTCTGTATCTGTTACCCGAATCCTTGCTGACTTAGGCATCGGAATGTCCCTCACCAGAAATCCTTCAGTGAGTGGGTTTGTTTTGCAGAGCCTCGCAGGGAGCCTGATCGGGCGAATCTTGATGGTGTGAAAGGATCACTTAGGTTCGGCGACAACAGATTAGCGTGCCAGGTAGGGGTAAAATTAGAATCTTGAAAAGAATCTTGAAGGAAAAAATGATGAAAGGAAGAGTGCATAACACTTTGGCTAGAAGAGGCCATCCACCATCCAAGAAGAACAATCCACCCTTGGACAGTGAAGACATCACCCCCACAATAAGTATGGGATGACAGCAACTCGGTAATCTTCTAGACAAAATGAAAGCTCTGACCGTTGCTGATCAAAATCTCCAAGAAATTGCGGTTAGCGAGCAACAACGATCGATTGCCTCAAAGTGTAGTTGACGATCTCCTTTACAAGAAGTTCAATGACGAGAACTAAGTTAGTGTGCTCGGCATCATCTTTCCTTGAATCGGCGTTCTCCAGCACGACAAGGCTCCCGGCTTCGGAATATGGGGAGAGACAGCTCAAGGAGAAATGCCAAAGATCTTTTCTGTATCCTCCAATGAGTCTACCCCAAGAAGCTCTCACGGAGCAAAGGAACTCGATGACATGACAACTTTGAAAGAAAATTCCAGAAGCTAGAATTACAGGTTGCTAGACTTAACACCAATGGAGGAATGACTAACGAATGATGGCCTATGATTCATAGCCACCCTTCTTCGGAAGGATTATGGAAGAAATGATTTTGTCTCACTTCAAGATCCCATAGTTGGAGCCCTATGACGGCACCACCAATCCTCTTGATCATTTGGGCAGCTTCAATGCTCATATAATGATTCAGAGGGCAACTGATGCCCTATACTGTCTTGTTTTTCTGGCGACCCTTAAGAAGGCCGCATGGATGTGGTATTCAAGCCTTCGGCCAGGTACCATTCATTCTTTCGATCAATTAGAAAAACTGTTTGTGGCTCATTTCAGAACTAGCAGAAAGAAGCCGCGCAACTCGGATAGCCTTTTTTTCATCCAGTAACAAGAGGGCGAAACTCAGAGAGATTATATGGCTCGTTTCAATTCTACCATACTGAAAATTTTAGATTTCAACAAGCATGTCGCCATGTCCACCATGAAGAAGAAACTTTGATCATCCATATTTACTTTCTCCCTGGATAAGAAATTTTCCACCAGTTACTCTGAACTGCTGGCACGCATGCAAAAATATGCGCAAGATGAAGAACAAACTGCCAGTCAGCACCAAGCTAAAGGAAGACCTGCCCCTAAGAAGAAGAACCCAAAAAGCAATGAGCCACAACCATTTGGCAATAATGGTACTTCAACTCAACGGCGTAGTCCGAAGTCAAAGAATCCAGTCGACAAATTTGACACATGCACCCCTCTATCTTTTCCAAAAGAAAAAATATTAATGGAGATCGAAAAAGAAAGCTTTCTCAAAGATCCTGGCCGATACGAGCACCCCCAGCCTCGTGCAACAAGACCGAATACTGTCGGTTTCATAGAACCATGGGCACACCACAGAAGAATGTATCTAGTTGAAAGATGAGATCAAAGGCTTGATCAAACATGGATACTTAGAAAAGTATATCCATGGCCAAGAACACCAGGCTGAGGTGGTTGCCCAGAAGCCAATTACTGATGGCACGGATTTTCCTAATGAGCGACCCACCAATGGGATGGTCGGCATGCTGCATCGCCAATCAAACTTCAGAGAAGAAAGTGTTTCGAAGAGATCTCGGAACAACAATGTTATCAGCTTTTTTGATGACAATCTACAGGGGGTTCAAGTATCTCATGATGATCCTGGAATTATTTCTACTATCATTGCAAAATATGATATAAGAAAATTTGATGGATAATGGAAGTTCGACCGAGGTCTTACTCCATGATACTTTTCTTAAGATGAACTTATCAAGGAATAAATTGCAAAGAACCTCAGCACCCCTATCGGGTTCAGAGGGATTCGGTAGGAGTGGAAGGAGAAATAACCCTTCCCGTAACCATTGGAACAGAACTCCGATAGAAAAAACACTTCCGATCACCATGGTCGTCCAAACATCCTCTGCATATAACATCATTTTAGGATGACCTATCTTAAATAAGTTCCAAGCAATTATCTCCACTTATCACTTGCTGGTATGATTCCCGACTAAGAACGAAGTCAGAGAAATGAAGGGAGACCAAAGGGTAGCTTGACAATACTTGATGATTCAATACAGACAATTGGTCGGCAAAATGACCCTAGAATAGCTGGATCAATGAGATCGGATAGAAGAAAGTTGGGAGCCAGTCGAAAGGACTGTCTCTATACCCCTCAAGAGAAGATTCAATTTAGGTCTTGCAAATTGAAAGCCTACTCAACAAGGATATGAGATCAAGATTAATCGACTTCCTACAAAGCAACGCCAATATTTTTGCATGGTCGGCCAATGATCTGTTGGGATCTCTTTCGAAATCATCACTCATCAGCTAAAGGTCGATCCGGGATGTAGGCCTGTTCGATAGAAGAAGAGAATTTTGCTCCGAAAATAAAAAGTCATCAATGAGGAGGTAACTAAATTCCTTGATGCAGGTTTATAAGGAAGGTTCATTAGCTGGATTGGCTTGCTAATGTCGTAATGGTAAGAAAGGCAAACAATAAATAAAGAATCTGTATTGATTATACTGATCTCAACAAAGCCTATCCAAGGGATAGTTTTTCTCTATCGAAGATTGATAAGCTTGTTGATTCCATCGCTGGACATAAACTTTTAAGCTTCATTGATGCTTTCTCCGGTTATAATCAGATTCGGATGAATCTTAAAAATGAGGAGAAGATGGCTTTTATAACCGAGAAAGGATTATATTGTTACAAGATGATACCATTCGACTTGAAGAATGTCGATGCAATGTACCACCAGTTGATCAATAAAATCTTTGAAAAATAGCTCGAGAAGACTATGCAAGCTTATGTTGACGATATGATAGTCAAGAGCATCCATACTGATGATCATATCGGAGACCTTGAGAAGGTTTTCGATGTATTACGAAGGCATCAGATGAAGCTAAATTTGACCAAGTGTATCTTCGAAGTTACTTCAAGAAATTTTTTCAGTTTTCTTGTTACTAATCGAGGAATTAAGTGAATCTAGAGAAAATCTGAGTAATCCTTGATATGAGACATCCATCCAACAAGAAGGAGATCCAACAGCTGACCAGATGGATTGCATTATTAAGCCGATTCATCTCTCGGTTGGTGAAAATATGCCTTCCTTTCTTCAAAGTCCTACGACAAACGAAGAGCTTCGAATGATTGAAAAATTACCAACAAGCCTTTGAGGAATTGAAGAAATACTTAACCAATTTGACTCTACTCTCGAAACTCAAAGAAGGAGAAGCAATATACCTTTACCTCACTGCTTTGGATGAGGCTGTCAGCTCGGTGCTCATCAGGAAGGAATTCGATGGTGCCCATAAGCCGATCTACTATGCCAACAAAATGCTATAGATGCCAAGGTGAGATATCCGAAAGTACAAAAATTGGTATATGCCTTAGTGTACCAGCAAAGTGCCTGAGATCGTACTTCCAGTCTCATCCTATCACCGTGCTGATGGATCAACCACTGAGGGCCATCTTGCAATGCCCCGACACCTCTGGCAGGATAGCCAAATGGGTTGTCAAGTTGGGGGAGTTTGATATTATATATCAACCTAACCAGTAATGAAGATCCAAGTCTTAGCTAACTTCATTGCCGAATGCACTTGGAGCAATAAAGAAAGGGAAAACCAAACGGATGCTGAAAAAATCGAAGATGAATCCAACTCTACATAGATCCTTCATGTGGATGAGCATCTAACTTTTTTAGTTATGGAGCTGGGCTAATTATAGCTGATCCTGATGGAGATATTGTGGAATATGCTTTCTGTTTCTCTTTCCGAGCATCAAACAATCAAGCTAAATATGTGGCCCTTCTGGCAGGACTTAAATTGCCAAAGAATTAGGCATTCGAAAGATGAAAGTATTCTCGGACTCCTAATTAGTGTGACCCAAGTAAAAGAAGATTTTAAGGCCCGGGATACTACAATGGCAAAATATTTGAAGAAGGTACCAGACCATGTGACCCATTTGAATTCCTTGATATTTCTCATGTTTCACGAACTAAGAACTCCTGAACCGATGCATTATCTCAATTGGCCACCATGGTGCCCGACTCCCTAGGTCAGACTTTCATTGAATACCTAGAAGCTCCAAACATTATAATAGGAGAAAGTATGGAAATACATCAGGTAGAGCAAGAACCCAACTGCATGGATCCGATTACCAGATATTTGAAAGAGGGGACTCTACCAGAAGATACCATTGAAGCTAAGTGAATTCGATGGATGGCTTCACGATACATCATCTTAGAGGGGATTCTCTATAAGAGGTCCTTCACCCAACCCTTGCTGAAGTGCCTAGAGTCTTCAGATGCCGACTATGCCTTAAGAGAAGTTCATGAAGGTATATGCAGCGATCATCTAGGGGGCAGATCTCTGGCTTACAAGATTATACACCTAGGATATTATTGGCCGACCATCCAAAAAGATGCTGCTGACTTCATAAGAAGGTACGACCAATGTCAGAGGTATTTTAATATTTAGAGATGTCCGGCAAGTCAACTGACCTAGTTGGTCGCTCCATGGCCATTCAACTAGTGAGGAATGGATATTCTAGGTCCCTTTCCTCCGGCCTCCGGTCAGAGAAAATTTATGAATCGTAGCAATTGACTACTTCACCAAATGGGTTGAAGCCGAACCTTTAACCCATATTACTGAAGGAAAAATGGAAAGCTTCATCAGAAACTCCATAATCTACCGGTTTGGAATCTCTTATGCCATCATCATCGATAATGGGAGGCAATTTGATAACCAAAAGTTCAAAGACTTTTATGCCCAATACCACATCCTTCATAGTTGATCTCCATCAGACATCCTCAAACAAATGGTGAAGTCGAAGTAACCAATCAGACAATTCTCCATGGCTTAAAGACTAGGCTGAATGAGGTAAAAGGACTTTGGGTCAAAGAACTGAGTTTGGTTCTCTAGGCATACCACATAACTCTCCGATCTACTACTGGAGAGTCACCATTCAACCCAACATACAAGAGCAAAGCAATAATACCGATAAAGTCACTCTTCGATCCAGGAGGGTAGACCACTTTAAGGAGCCAGTCAATTCAGATCAAAGGAGAGCTGACTTGGACTTGCTTGAGGGCACAAGACTCCAAGCACAGCTACGAATGGTTGTATGCCGATAAAAGGTTGTCCGATATTACAATTCACGAGTGAAAGCCAAACCTTTTGACCCGGAGACCCGTGTTGCGAAGATCCGAAGTATCTCAACCTACAAAGCAGGAAAAGCTTGCTCCCAACTGTAAAGGCCCTTATGGATCACCGAAGTAATATGACATGAACCTATCGGATTGAAAGCCTAGATGGCTACCGGATGGCCCGATCATGGAATGTAGAAAATCTGTACAAGTACTATCAATAAAGAGCTCTCTTCATCTTTTCCATATTTTGTCATGAACAATCAAATTCACTCACCAACTCATATCTTGAGAAAAAGAGTCAGCATAATCTATTGACTTAATCGGTATGTCCGATAAATGAAGAGTTGACCTAACCAGCCATCTCAACCGATATATCCGACAAGTATCAGAGTTGGCCTGACCAGCTGACTCAATCAGTGTCTCCAACAAACATCATAGTTGGCTTAATCCACTAACTCACATCCGACAAATAAATAGTTAGTCTAGTACACTAGCTCAATCGGTGTATCTAAAAAAGGGCTAGCTAAACTAGCTTGGTCGTTATGTTCAATAAAAGAAACATTGGCATTGTCAAAACATCTCTGCACTACTAAACCATTATGCCGATGAGGTAATACTTAACAAAAGCTATCTTGAAATGAGTATCATATACAAAAACCCGACAAATTCATACTCAAGATTTTTTTGCAAGCACACATTGAAAACACATATTAAAGAGCACTATTTATGAGGAAAACAGGGATTTCATTCATATAAAGATATGTTACAGTTTGAAGTCTAGATTTACATGACAAAAACTAAAGGAAAAGGTACACCATAGTTACTCCTCTTCAGCTGGTTCAGAAACTAAAGCAGGGTGGCCACAATGTAGATGGGACTACTTGGCTCACCAACTGCAGGGCTCAGGGATGTCTTCGGCCTATTCAGTCACCCCGTCCTCTTCATCGATTTCATTCGCATTTACTTGGAAGACATCAAGATTTGGGTAAAGCTTCTGAACCTTTTCCAGGCAGTCCCCAAAGCCTATATTGTAACTCTCCACTCCGGCTTTGTGCATTTCATCTTCGAAAGCAGCAGACTTCTTGTACTCCTCTATGGCTCGAAGAACCTGTTGTTTAGCTAATTTCCTCCTCTGCTCGGCCAGTTTGACTTTTTTTCTCAGATGCAGTCTTCTAAGCCAAAGCCTCGTCGGACTTCTTCAGGTTGTCCTTGGCCATTTGCTCCGAAAAATGAAGTTTCTTCTTCTTCTTTTTTAAATTCGTCTCTAGCTCGACTACTTTGGCCTGTGCCGCTTTCAACTCCTTCTCCAGAGAAAAGTTAGTAGCGACACTTTGGTCCAACTTCTGTTCCATAGCCACCCTGAGCTCTTCGACCACTTCTCGACCTTCGCTGCTTCTAGCTGGTCCTGTAGGCCCTTGCTCAGGTAGAAAATCCCGCGATATTCTTTTCAATCAGAAAGATCTCGTGGATAATTGCCAAAGATTGACAAAGAAAGTTGGTCATTTCGTTGTGATCCATAAAGAAGACACAAAAAGAAGACGTTTTATACCTTCAATGTGTTCGGATAAATGGAAGTAAAAATATCTTCTAAATGATGGGCCTTGGTTACTTGCCAATCCCTTGGGAGGATAGTGGCCTTCAACATCGTCTTGGCTAGACCAGGGTTATCGAGCCCTGTGTCATCGGAGTACACACCGAAGTCAATCGGCTCCTATTCTGCCTACGGCTCGGGCCCTGCTTGCCGCTTAGACACCGTGGCAATTGACGGGGCTTTGTTGCCTTTGTCCTGTCAACTAGCTGAAGAAAATAGTTCGGCCACTGGAGGCATTATCGACTGCTCCGAAGGTTGTTTAGCCAGAACCACCCTTGGACGAAGCTGGCCAAGGAAACATCATCTTCATCGGACATTGTCCATACTATTACTAGGATGTTCTCCCTGATCGGAACTTCCGGAGTACTCGAAGGAGCATTTGTTGTATGGGCCCTCTTCGTGCCCTCCTATTTAGTGGGAGAGCTATCACTGCCCTCTTTCTAATGGCTTGTCGAAGTTTGTGGGTATCAAGCTTCATTTTCTTGTCTGCAAAAAAAATAATAATAACAGGAACAGTGAATCAAAGAAAGAAAGAAGATAAAGGAAAAAATAAACAATGCAGTCAACAAGACATACCTAGTGAAGGGGAAGTGCTGATCTAAGCGAGGAAAAGGCTCTGTTCGCTCAGCAACTTTTTCATCGGAGGGACTTCGATCCCAGAAAGCTTGTCGAAGTCCTCCTTATTGGTCATTATGGTCTTCTTCCCATTATTGGGGGTTAGATAGAGCTCCCTCTACTCAGTATTAAGCCCCAAGGCTGCACAGAAAAAAGGAAAAAAGCGAGGCTTCCACTCATGAATGGCAGAAGGAAGTCCTGCGATGAACCTTCAACCAGGATGGGGGCTGATGACCCACCATCCTTGGCTGTGAAATCTTTCTTCAAGACGAAAAAGGAACTAAACAAGGAAGTCCTAGGCACTATGTCTAAATCATGTCAAAGGACCAGAAGGTGCATATTATCCGAATACTATTTGGAGTCAATTGCACCTGGACTACATGATAAAGATTGAAAATCTGGATAAAAAATGGATGAAGGGAAAATGAAGATCGGTCTTAAGCTATTCTTTGTACTTTGCTATAGTTCGAGAAGGAGTCTGTTTATCCTCTCACCAAGTGAGGGTGAAGGTAGGTAAATCTTGCGGAATCTTCTAATAAGAGTTCCGCAAGGAAGCTAACCTAGACTCCGTGAGGGTACTTCTAATGGACCCAGGCCTCAGTTCTTCCTATAATGAGGATCCTTCTCTAGAGGGACCATGACTACCGGAGGAGTCACCTTCGCCCCCACCGGTCAAAGACTTGCCGGTGGCAGGAACGTCTAAAGACCTAACCATATTATCTACAAGGGAAGAAAAAGGTATGACCTGAAAAGAACGAAAGAGCTTGGGAAGAGAGAGGTTGAAGCGAAGATGGAGACCCTCAAAGACCAGAAGCGAGAATGCCGGAAAGATCTGGCCCTCAGGGAGGAAGGTCATTTATATAGGAGTGTCGACGAGACGACGACCGTGATTTCTTTCTTGAGCCACGGGAATCATCTTTGATCATGCCATGTATACAAGTCTCAACCAACAAATATGAACTGATGGAAAGAAGCTAATACGATAGAAGTTAAACCATATATCAGTATCGATCTACGAGAGTTCGACAGGCAGAGATAAAAAATGACGACCATCATGATTATGAATTCGTGCAACTTAGATGATCCCAATCATGCCATGAACCCAGGCTTCTTACCAAGTACCGATAGAAAAAGTATTGACATGATCCCAAGATCCGAGGGATAACTCCCCCACCAATGAGAATATGATACATGGCAAAGCCGTTATGCCTTAAGAGTAGCAAATTAATGTTGCCAATTGAATCGAATATCACCATCATTAAAGAATATCTTCTCTCTCTCCTCGACGAAGAGTGCAAAAAAAAAACTCATCATTCTTATTAACTCCCATCTTTCAAGGCATTAAATATATCTTGAACTTGGAAGTTGGAGAGCAAATGTTGTGATAAGCCAAGTGATCCGGCTCATAAAAGGCTATGATGGACTGAAGGATAAACAAAAGGCCGTATCAGGTTCCAGAAGCTGGCAAAATAGCAATCGGTCGACTGCCCCTCACGGATTCATTAGATCGACTTACTCACAAGACCAACCAACTTCAAGGAGAAGGAGGATAGCAAGAAAAGAGTTCGTTATTATACCAGAATAACCACAATCGTTATAGCAGGCACAGGTTAATTTTCAATGGAATAACATCGGAATTAACTGTAAGAAGCCCTTTCAACTAAATTTTGTTAAGGCCAATACTATAAATACGGTAAAAAGGGACCTCCGGGGTAAATAAAAATAGCTAGCTGGAATATTCTCTCGTTCGTACCTATTTTTTCTGAGATTCTATATCTGTTACTCGAATCCTTGCTAACTTAGGTATCGGAGTATCCCTCACCAAAAATTCTTCAATGAATGGATTTATTTTGCAGGACCTACCAGGGAGCCTGATCGGGCAAATCCTGACGGTGCGGATGGATTACTTGGATTTGACGATAACAAATATTATTGATTCAAAAGGATGGAATATCGATAAATTTGTTTTTCATTGATTACTAGCAACTAGACATGTGCAATGCACACTTAATAAAAATGAAAAAAATTATATTACATTATATATAAATTATAAATTATTATAAATTATTTTTTATGAAAATATATAAATATTAGGAGATATCCACCTCAACTAAAATCACATGTAGATAGAAATAAAAATGGAGGGAGCAAAAAAATTTCTCTCTATTTTTTAAATAGCCAATATTAGTATTGGATTTCTGAAAAATCATTACAAAATATCATTGGTTTTGGAAACGGGAGAACAATTTTGCAGTTATTAGCATATTTCTGTGGGTGGGAAGATTTTTTATTTTTTCATTTCATAACCAGAATCATCTAATTATTTTATTCAAACTATTTAAAAATCTTTATTTATTCAATAGACAAAATGATTAATTTGATTTCCAAAAATCTTTCTAAATAGCTTCAAATTTTTAGAAATTGCAAACTGATCTCAGAAAAATTTTCCTTCTTTTAATGCCTAGAATGAAGGAATCCTTTGATTGATGTTTGAAAACTAAAGTTTGATTGGGCTCAGAATCGAAAATAAGTATATTGAAATAAATATGTAGAGTGGGTGTGAGATAAATTACAATTTTTTCCTTTCCTCTCTCTTCAAATGGCTGGGTAGGCAATTTGTATGTAATCTATAAATACCAAAATGTTGATAGCCAATTGAGATAATTCAGATATTTTATAAAAAAGGAAATGTATTTTTTAATGTAGAAAAAGATAAATTGGATCTTGGCAAAACATGCTCATATTTCGAAACTTGTATTTTAGTATAATAGAAATAAGATTTTGTGAGTCTTTCACCCTTTATAAACTAATAGACAACCCCATCAGTACAAAGAGTAAGAATGCATACCAGTTGTAAAAGATGTTTATTTTGCTTGCAGTGTGATGTGGATTCTAGTTCCAGCAGCGAAAAAAATTTATATATTGGCAATAATTTGCCTAGATGCATTGGTTTATATAACCTACTGCTTCGAGAGACAGCTAACCCACTGCTGTAATCCATCAAACTAAAAGTAATGCAAGTACACTAAGTTAGCTTAAGACTTACAAATAAGTAAATATGACAATATATCAACACACTATAAATCAAGGATTGCAGAACCTACGGCACGGTTTGGTGTATACCGAACGGGACCAGTGGCCAATCAGCACGATTCGATATAAAAAATAATTCTTCAATTTAAAAAATAAAAAAAATTAAAGAACCGATCCGAACCGGTTGATTTGGCCGGTTCAATCCAATTCGGATTGGTATGATAAGGTACCATACTAATCGCTCATCGGTATGAATCTCGGTGCCAGTTCAGCGATCCTTATTATAAATGAAATCATAGCCATTCATTAAACAAATGAGTTTTTTCCGATTTTCAAATAGAAAAAGGTCAAAAAGGCAATTAAGTTACAAAATAAGAAACCACTAAATCACCAACCAATACATCATGTCATGTGCATTCCAACATTCGAAACTTCTCAAGCATTTTAAACTCCTCCAACCTTATCCTTCCCACCATGGGCCACTTGTTTCGTTCTCCAAGCGTACCTGCTACTAGCTTCGAATTCAACCGTCTCTTATATATTGTACTAATTTTCATGATTTTACCAGACCTTTTTCAGGAAATTTTCCATGCACGAGAAATGGGCGTTCCCTAGCATTACTTGTGTTTCATTGCATGTCTTCTATATCCCCAGTTTCCTTCCCATTTGATTTTCCTTTCCTCACTGACTTGCCATCCATGCATCTAAACCTCTAAGTGTTAGAGCACCAATGATTAATAGCAATTCCTATTCTGCTGCACATATACTGCGATCTGCATCACATTAAATATTTTATCATCATTAATTGATGGGACAGCATCAATCAAACGATGTCTACTTTTCTGCTAAAATTCCTGTAATTAAGATGTAGATTACTAAGAGAACATGAACTAATACGATATATAATACATTACAGGAGCCACATATTTATTACGAGCCTCAATCTACATTCTCTTCTACCCTCTCACACATGGGTCAACAAAGATACTAATAACATCTTATCTTCCCACTTCTTTAATGTCATCCAGTATCTTAGATTCTCTCGTTTCTCATAAATCTACTACTGGATTCCTGATAATCTATTTGCACACTCATTGCATACTGTTATACTCAATTGGCTTATCCTTAAATCAGATCGGCGCCGATGGTCCTTTGGCCCGGTCAAACTGAAGGTCCGAACGATCCACTCCAGCAGAGATCCGAACGACTCACTTCAGCATAGGTCCGACCGATCCACTTCATCAGTGATCCGAACGATCCACTCCAGCAAAGGTTCGAACGATTCACTCCAGCAAAGGTTCGAACGACCCACTCCAGCAAAGATCCGACCGACCCACTTCATCAGTGATCCGAACGACCCACTCCACAAAGGTCCGAACGACCCGCTTCAGCAGAGGTCCGACCGATCCACTTCATCAGTGGTCCGAATGACCCACTCCAGCAGGGATCCGACTGACCCACTTCAGCAAGGAGAGATCCGTATTGGCCCAAGGCGAGCCGCTCCAAGGATGACCCGGGAGCTCTAGAAGTCCCTTCCGATTGGTACCAGAATTCTATTGTAACAGAATCCTGACACATCAACGCCACTACTATGCGAACCAGAACTCTGTTCTAATAGAATTCTGATACATCAGTGCCACTACTCTACGAATCTCACGACACCACCCCCTCCTGGTGCCACGTGGCCACTACCCAGATTCTTCTAGGAGCAGATCGATCATTCCCTGCTTAGCCTCTAACAAATTCTGGCAAGGTTCCGTGCCTATATAAGGTAAAACGGGGAACTCCGAGCGGTAAGAGAGCTTTTCTTTTCTTCCGAGCTTATCTCCTTCAATTCCTCCATTCTGTTACTCTAAGGTTCTAACTAACTTAGCCATCGGAGTGTTCCCCGCCGGAACATCACCGGCCCGTGGATCTTTCTTGCAGGAATCGGAGACGCGCACTCTAGCCAGCTCCAGAAACTCGGTCTGGGATATTCATGACAACACATACAAAATCTCAGGACATTTCTTTCTGAAATTATATTTCATCTAGTTAACCTCTTTCATCGTATGTATGAACCATCTCAGAACACTAATCAACTCTCAAAACAACATTGAAGTATATTAGTTTATAAGCCACTTGCACACATTAACTTATTTGGCATATGCAGCATACAACCTATAATTGAAAATATATTCCATGTATTTTAACTTTGTTTAACTTCCATATTACCTCTAGATACCAAAATTCATGTGCATTACATTATCATTTTCACGCCCATATATACCTTATTACTTCATTTTACTTGAGCAAAAATTTGCACGGCTTATGATTATGCTATTTTTTTTAATTGAAAATCAGAGCAGATATACAAATATTAATAATGCTGTTGCGCAGATTCACCGGCGTCGAACCTCTTCCTGGTTCTTCCTCTCCAGGAGCCTGCAAAATAGAGAATGTCTTGTGCCAGAGATTCCGGTGAGACACTACGACGATCAAGTCAGCGAGACGATCGTGGAGAATGGGAGACCTCTGGTATGGAGAGCTTGGGGTCTCTTCGTTTGCCAGAGGGTGAGGAGATGAAAAGAGAGACCCATATTAAAAGAGATGGGTTCTCCGACTTACCTTGGTCTGCTTTCTTTACCTTATATACATATAATACGTCAAAATCTTCGGGAGGAGGTCGAAAAAGACCCCGATTTGCTCCTAGGAGGATCAAAGTGATAGCCAGGTGGCACGGAGTCGTGGCCACGTCATAGAGTTTGTTACAACAGAATCCAGGTACCAGCTGGAAAAGGGCTTCTGGAGCCTTCGAGCGGTTCTCAGAACGGGAATGAGTCGGTCTGACAGAGATGAGTTGTCTGCCGAGGAAAAATGTCCGTCAAGCTCAGTAAAAGTGGATCAGCCGGATCTCTACTTCAGTGGGTCAGCCTTCAGGTTGGTCGGCCTTCAGTGGATCGGCCTTCAAGTAGAATGGAGCGACCGGACCTCTATTTAGTGGGTCGGCCTTCTGGGTCGGCCTTCGGGTAGAATGGAGTGACCGGACCTTTATTTCAATGGGTCGGCCTCAGTGGGCAGCCTTCTGGGTGGCCTTCAGGTTGGTTGGCCTTCAGGTAGAATTGAGCGACCGGACCTCTACTTCAATGGGTCGTCCTTCAGGTTGGTCGGCCTTCTGGGTCGGCCTTCAGTGAGTCAGCCTTCAGGTTGGTTGGCCTTCAGTAGAATGGAACGACCAAACCTCTACTTTAGTAGGTCGGCCTTCAGGTTGGTTGGCCTTCGGATAGAATGGATCAATTGAACCTGCGCTTTGCCCCAGCCGAAAAAAAATTGTTAGCTCCAGTCCGGTTCAGAGAAAAATGACTTGGTATAACAAATGCTATATATATTTATAAATATAAATGGAGCAATCTAAACTAGTGCATTTTTTTCTTATTTTTTCTGATCTTAGACATGCAATGCATGTCCTTACAGGGGCTCGTAAGAATGTTTTCATGTAAATAGTGTATCAAACGGCTATCTAGCATTCTGAAAAACTTTCCATGGAAAGAATGCAATTTACAGTCCTGATTTTAGAATACCATTGAGTTGCACAACGCTGTAGCAGTTGAGTCTTAGTTAAAAATGAAAACTTCATAACATAATCGGTGGCTAGAATATTTTCTAAACATATGCAGTACAAGAGCAACCACTTACAGTTCACAATGAGCTTGTTTTTTTATTTTGTCTTACAGCAGCAATGAAACAAATACAAACATTTTGCGACACCTGACTTTTTGATCAGGTAGTTATAGAATATCTTAATTAATACAACTTACACATAAGCTGCTTTAACCTGCATCATGAAATAAATGGACAATGGAAAAATCATACATTGACATGTATATGAATGAATGATACAACAACAATTGTAACATTGTTTTTGTTGATTTGGGTCCATGAAAACTGGAAGCTGGAGATTTTGGTCACCAGGAAGTGCTTGAGAAAAGTGCTAAGTTTTGTCCCCAATTTGGATCTGTTAATCCAATGAAAATTTGGAACTCATGAAAAAAAGGCAACACCCAAAGGTAACAGTTTCTGAATCTGATATAAATGGATTGGTCCAGCAAGGTAAGAGGGTCATTGCGATGGATAATGATTAGACCTAGGCACAAGATACCAAATTTCTATCATGTTGATTGTTTGGAGAAGAGGGTTGACATTTTAGCTCTTTTGACTGTGTGTATCTATATCAGGATCCCACTAGACCCCTATGGCGAGCATAAGCAACAATCAAGATGAAGAGAATCGCACTTGCTAGTCCTGAGATGATGACCACCTGTTAAGCAATCCAAAATGAATGTCAGCCAGATATTGACATATAGCTTACACCAACGAACATGCCATACTTTTCACTGCTCGTGAGACTTACCACTTGTATATGTAGCCATGGTTATGGTTCCATGAGTATGGGATATTCATTCCAAATATCCCAGCAACTAGTGAATAAAATGAGAGGCAAACAGTGCCTGCACTTAAAAACAACTCTAACTGCCACAATATCAGAGAAAAAAATATTAATATTAGAACAGTTAAAATTACAGTTAGGGAAACAATCCATTATAAGAAATGAAAAACCAGCAAGTTGACTAGAGTCTAAAGAAAGATGTCAAAGAGCGGGAAAAACATGATGGTAAAACAGTATAAGAGTCGGCTACCACTGGTACAATGCAGATCCTCTACTGTTTATTGCAATCTATACTAAATGGGGATAAAGAAAGCTTAAACATCACCTGAATCAATTGATTCCGATGGTTGTCAAGCTGCAAGCACAAGAATTTATAGTAGACTCAGAATATGCATTTTTATACCTCACAAATCCTAGTGGCTGTTGATCTCATCACATGCATGCATGGAATAAGATAGTACCTGGATATTGATGTAGTCCTCAGTGTCATCGATATATTCACGCAGCTGAAAAGAAAATAAGAGCAATTACCAGAAGTTTCAAAATCAAAATAAAAACCCACACAGCTTACTCACTCTTCAAATAACTTATGGAGAGAGAACTGAGGGTAAGGCAAGACGATTATGATCAATCTGTGCACGATAATGCTGTATCTTAAAATCAAAAAGACATGAAAAAACTATACAAATTTGGCCTAGAAAAGGAAGGGAAAATAGGTAGATTAAGATCAAGATCAGTGAAATTGACTTCGACGGTGGATAGAACTCTGAAACTGATTTGATTAGATGGGCCAGACTTGTTGGATGCAGACATAATCTTGTTCATTTCTTCTACCCATGTGTTCCTGACAGTCCATTATTTGAAAATTGAAAGTGAGGGATATAGAAGGTGTTGACAACTTGGCATGCTAAAATGATGCAAGATATGTGCATTTCCTTGTTAAGCACTTGACAGAATTTTGACACGATCACATAAGCCTGCTCGTGGGGCTTCTCCAAATCAGATGATTATCTATACTGAAAAAAGTAACAGCATGAACAAAGGGAGAAAGAACAAACATGAACACATAAAAAGAATGTCACAAAAGATTTCATGACAGCATATCTGTTAGGCTCATCCCGGCACGTCTTCGGATTTACCGTAGGGTAGGTTGTGCGAACCATCCTTGCGCCTTCTTTTGTAATTAAGATAGGCTGATTAGGCCCGCCCGACGCGTCTTGGGATTTACCGTAGGGTAGGTTATGTGAAACATCCCTGCGCCTTTGATCTTTTGGCAGCCTGGTTGGGCTTTCCGTTGTACTCGTCGGGCATATCGATAAGATGAGTGGATCAGACTCACCTTTGCGCTCTTGGTCGATTCCGTTGAGTGGATTATTGAGACCATTATTGCACCATTGGCATGGTGGGCTGTTTAGACTTATTCTTGAACAGAGTTCCACGAAAATCTTTGGGGCATGTTTATTGGTAGTACTTGCGAAGATTTTGTACATTCCAGGACCGAGGCAGCACAACGCCATCCAGGGTTTCGAGTCGATATGTTCCTGGACGCACAATTTCTTTGATTTGGTAGGGTCCCTCCCAGTTGGAGGAAAGCTTGCCTTGCTCCTTTGGCCTGGATACCTCGGTTCTTCGCAGTACCATATCTCCAGTGCGGAAGGTCTGTTCTTTCACTCTAGAGTTGTAATACTTAGCAACTTTTTGTTGATACGCTGCCATTTTCATCTGAACCTGGAGTCTGGTACTTGGTAGCAGATCCAAGTCCACCCTCTTGCGTTCGGAGTTTCCAGGCTCCTCGTACTTGTCGATCCTCAGGGACAGCAGGTGATTTCAATGGGAAGAACTGCTTCGGTACCGTACGTTGAATGGGGACTCGCCAGTGGCCGTTCTCGGGGTCGTCCGGTATGCCCAAAGGATGGAGGTCAGCTCCTCTGTCCAAAGTCCCTTGGCATCGTTCAGTCGGGTCTTCAGACCATGAAGGATGGTCCGATTTGTCACTTCAGCCTCCCCGTTAGATTGCGGGTGGCCGACATATGTCAACTTATGCTGCACATGGTACCGAGCGCAGAAGTCTTTGAATTTGTGGTTGTCAAATTGTCTCCCGTTGTCGGTGATTATAGTGTGCGGAATTCCGAATCGGAATATGATGTAATTCCTGACGAAATTTTCGATTTTTCCTTCTGTGATGTGAGCCAGTGGTTCGACTTCGACCCACTTGGTAAAGTAGTCGATGACAATGATGAGAAATTTTCTCTGCCCCGATGCTGGTGGGAACGGGCCAAGGATATCCATGCCCCACTGGGCAAGGGGCCAGGGAGCCGTCAGTTGTGTCAAATGGCTTGCTGGTTATCTCTGGACATTGGCATACCTCTGGCACTGATCACATCTTCGGACAAAGTCGGCTGAATCCTTTTGAATAGTGGGCCAATAGTATCCCTGGTATATTATTTTATACACCAGAGACCTACCCCCCAGGTGATCTCCGCATATGCCTTCGTGGACTTTTCTTAGGACATAGTCGGCGTCCGATGGTCTTAGACACTTCAGCAGAGGTTGGGAGAATGTCTCTTATAGAGGGTCCCGTCTAAATGACGTATTGAGATGCATCCAGTGGGTTCTCTTAGCCTCTGCCTTGTCTTCTGGTAACGTACCCTCATTTAGAAATTTAAGGATGGAATCCATCCAGCTGGGTTCGGTCTTGATTTGGTGCACCTCCAAAGCTTCTTCGGCTATACTTGGAGCTTCGAGATGTTCGATGAAGGTGCGACCGAGGGACTCCGGAGTGGTGGTGGCGAGCCTAGATAGTGCGTCCGCCCGGGAGTTCTCCGATCAGGGGACATGAATAATTTCAAAAAACTCCAGTCGAGAAGATAGGGCCTGCACCTTCTCTAGGTATTGGATCATCGTAGAGTCTCTGGCCTCAAACTCGCCTTTGACCTGGTTTACCACCAGTTGGGAATCCGAGAAGATCTGGAGTCTTCGGATCCTCAAGTTCTCGGCGATACGGAGTCCTGCAAGTAGGGCTTCGTATTTGGCCTGGTTGTTCGAAGCGCGGAAGGAAAACCGGAGTACATACTCTACTGTGTGTCCATCTGGTTCGGCTAGTATGAGGCCCGCTCCGCATCCAGCGGAGTTGGAGGCCCCATCTACATAGAGTACCCAGACGGATTCCGCGTCTTTTGAGTGACTCCTTCCTCTTCGGCCAGTCATGCTTCGTCTTCGGACTTCCATGTGCACTCAGCCAAGAAGTCGGACAATACCTGAGCTTTCATAGCCGATCGGGGCTGGAAGTTGATGTCAAACTCACTCAACTTTACGGTCCATTTAGCTATTCTCCCCAAAGTGTCAAGACATCAGAGAACGGCCTTAAGAGACTGGTCAGTTAAAACCATGATGGCGTGGGCATGGAAATAAGGCCGTAGTCGCTTTGCTGCAATTATCAAAGAGTAAATCAGCTTCTACATCTTCGAATATCTTGTTTCAGCATTGTGCAAGACTTTGCTGATGTACTAGATCGGCTTATGGAGGCTGTCTTCTTCTCTTCGGGATGAGGACCAAATGACTGCTTCGTCCGTAACGGAGAGGTACAGATAGAGAGTTTCCCCATCTTGAGGTTTGGAGAGCAAGGGTGGGTCTCCAAGAATTTCTTCAATTCTTCAAAAGCAAGGCGGCAGTCCTCGGTCCATTCAAACCTCTGGACTATTGGAGTACCTTGAAGAAAGGGAGGCACTTCTCGACCGACCGGGAGATGAATCTGCTCAGGGGCGATCCTTCCTGTCAGCTGTTGTACCTCCTTCTTGCAAGAAGGGTGTCTCATATCTCGAAGAGCCTGGATCTTTTCGGGATTTGCCTCGATTCCTTGTTTAGTAACGAGAAACCCCAAGAATTTGCCTGAAGTTACCCCGAAGGCACACTTCGTTGGGTTCAGCTTCATATGGTGGCGTCGTAGGGCACCGAATGACTCTTCCAGATCCCTGATGTGGTCTTCTTTAAGGATGCTCTTGACGATCATGTCGTCGACATAGACCTCCATGTTCCTTCCTAATTGTTCTTTGAACACCTTGTTGATCAACCTTTGGAACGTCGCCCCAGCATTCTTCAGTCCAAACGGCATCATTTTGTAACAATAAAGACCTTTCTCGATGACAAAAGCCATCTTTTCCTCATCCTGGGAATTCATTCGGATCTGGTTGTACCCGAAGAAGGTATCCATGAAGTTTAATAGTTGATGGTCAGCGGTGGCGTCAACCAGTTGGTCGATCTTTAGAAGGAAAAAGCTTTTTTTGGGCAGGCCTTGTTGAGGTCTGTGTAGTCAATACAGATCCTCCACTTACCACTAGCTTTCTTCACTATTACCACATTGGCGAGTCACTCAAGGTAGTGTGCTTCTCGAACGAATCCCGCCTTGATGAGCTTGTTTATTTCTTCATCTATTGCCTTCTGTCTTTCGGGGGTGAAGCTCCTCTTCTTCTGCCGAACCGGCCTGTGTTCAGGGGCAACTTCTAGCCGATGAGTAATCACTTCAGCTGGGATCCCAGGCATATCCGAGACTGACCTGGCAAAAACATCAGCATTGTTTCTGAGGAAATAGATCAGCTTCGCCTTAGTTTCTTTGTCGAGCAGGCTTCCGATCTATACGACCTTGGTGGGGTCTTCCTCAATTAGTTGCACCAGAACGGTTCTTTCCATGGGTTCGCCAGAGTCCGTGGTTGGGTCTCTCGGATCCAACTGATCCCAAGTTGTGGGATCGTTGGATTGCTTGTCCTGAATCATCAAGCATTGCCGCGCCGTTCTCTGATCTCCCTTTGCTTCTCCGACGCCATTCCTGGTGGGAAAACATACCAGGAGGTGATAAGTTGACACTATGGCCCAAAATTTATTCAGGATGGGCCGTCCCAAAATCACGTTGTAGGTCAAGGGGGTTCAGACTACTGTGAAGTTAATCGATAGTGTCTTCTATCAGGGTTCGGTGCCGAGGGTTACAGGCAGTACTATATCACCCTCGACATCGACTTGGTTGCCTCCGAAGCCAGTGAGCGACACAGGGGATCTTTGCAGTTTATTTTTAGGTAGACACATCCGAGAGAACGCATCATAGAGTAAGACGTCAGCAGAGCTTCCATTATCGACTAAGATATGTCTTACATCATAATTGGCCACAACGACCGATATTACAACAAGGTTGTCGTGCGGGAGTTGAACCCCGCGAGGTCATCATTGGAGAAGAGTATAGTGTTGTTGTCTTTGAGTCACTTCAGGGCATCGTCTTCGGCCCTTCTCCAGTCGATCGGCCGATGCAACATCCCTACGTTCCCGCTGGTGGGCCTTTGGTTTGGTAGTTCGCTTCTTCAGGAGCCCTTTGAAGAACTGTAACCTCCGACCGAGATCCTTGGCGACCGCTATACCGCCCCAGATAACCTCTCTTGATGAGATCCTCAATGGCATCTCTAAGTTGGATGCACTCTTCGGTGTCGTGGCCATAGTCCCGATGGAATCGGTACTATTTGTTCCTGTTCCTTACAGAAGAGGACGCCTTCATGGGACGCGGCCACTGGAGGTAGTTTTCTTTTTCTATCCCGGCAGGATCTTTTCTCTATAGAGGTTGAGGGGGTATAGGAGTCGAATCTCCCGCCGGTGCTCTGGGCCTGGGACTTCGTCGCCGATCAGAGTTTTTGTTGTTATTGTTGTTGGATGCAGAGGGCCTAGTCCCCTGCCGTTCTTCTTCAGGAGGGGCTTCCTTTCGGCTAGCCGTCGGTTCGACGCTTACTCTTTGGCGTCGGCGTACTTCTGAGACCTTGACAGGAGCTCAGCGTAGCTTGTGGAAAACTTTTTGTCCAGGGAGAAGGTGAGCCTGGACCTTCGGAGCCCCTTCTTTAACACGGACATGGCCACATGCTCGTTGAGATAAGGGATCTCGAGCATAGCCGAGTTGAATCTGGAGATATAATCTCACAGACTTTCTCCTTCATTCTGGTGAAGGAGAAAGAGTGTCCGTGTTGCGGGGCATCTTGCGGCAGGTCCTGAAATGCAAAACAAATAATTTCTCTAGCTCGGAAAAAGAATCGATGGTACCTGGGCGTATGCTCGAGTACCACATCCGAGTGGCTTTCTTCAGAGTGGCCAGGAAGGCGAGGCAATACAGCGCATCTGAATCCCCTTGAATCATCATATGGACTTTGCAACTGCCCAGGTAATCAAGCGGGTCAGTGGTGCCGTCATAGGGCTCCATCTGAGGGACCCTAAAGTGCCGGGGGACAACTTCGACCATGATGCGAGAGGTGAATGGAGGGCGCAGCTCGCACGCCACGTGGTCACCGTGGTTCCTCTGCTCCTTGAGCTTCGCAATCTTCGATTCGAGGGCCTTAAGCTTTCCCTCGTAATCGAGACGGACTTCCTTCGGTGGGCCCCTCTTGAAAGTGGAGTCTTCGGAGGAAGCAAAGAGAGATTGCCTAGGCCTCTTTCCTCTTCGCGATGAATCGGTTGGTCTTGGAATTCGGGAGCTTCAGCCCCCGGGAGAGGATCGGTCATGGAGGAAAGACGGGTGGACCCGTCTCGAGGGGCTTTTTGCCTCCGGGATCGATGGCTATGTCTAGAGGAGGCTGGTAGATGCCCCACCTGAAAGACTTTATCTTGAAAATTTTGAACCATAGTCGTGAGAGCGTTGACTTGGTTCAGGAGAGTCTCAAATTGCTGCTGTCTCACGACGAGTGTGGGAGGCGGAATGTCGTTCCCTGCCAGGGGTTCACCCCCTGGAAAGGAACGCGACTTCTGCTTGTCGAGGCATTCTGAGTTTTTCCTTTCGCCATTGGAAACTCCGCACACTTCCCCTTTTCTAAGGAAGGGAGCTAACAGTAGATGCTTAATATGTTCTCGTATCTCTCCTCTACCTGGTGCACCAATCTGTTGGCATAGAATCCCCTTTCCGATCGGATGGAGCTACCGGATCACAGGTTCACTCCCTTGGTTCACCTACAAAACATACCCATGGCCGAATGTTCTCCGCAGGGGACACTCTAATGCCTAAGTCAGATGCGGGCTCCAGCAACAGAATGGGAAAGATTCTGAGGAGCAAGATAGCGAGGAAAGGAACTCTGATTTTTTCAGGATTTCGTTGTGCTTACCTCGAGTGTCCCCTCTTACCAGTATTTATATCGGCTGGCCCGGCCTGCGGCTTCGTCCTCTTTCCTACGGTTACAATGGGGGCTAATTGATTCCTCTCTGGCCATAACCGTGGGCGGTTATTGAACAGTTCCGGTCAGGCCGGAGGCGTTACCGCTGGAGTTAGTGGCTACATGGCCGCTTCGACGTAGTTGTACTTTGGGGATGATAGTTAGGCAGTCGATTGTAACCGTTGCCCCCCACGTTCGTGTGGGTTTGAGGTTGGTCGGAGATCTGCCTCCGGGCCTCTTCTCCAAGAGTAGCCGTTGCTAGATCGGAGAGGTGCCTTCGTCTCGAGACGCCTTCGGATTGGTACCCGTGGCTGAGGCCGAAAGCTATGTCTCGCCGGGGCCGAGGGCATGTCTTCGGCCGGGGCCGAGGGCCATGTCTTCGACCGGAGCTAATGGTTAGGTCTCCGGCTGAATCCGAAGATCACATCATCGCCTTGCCCGTTAATCATTCAGCTTCCCATGGGCGCTTTGGTTGAGGTGTCTGGGGGAGGGAGTGTACGAGCGGTCGAACCGGTAGTTGCTTTATGCCTGACCGACATATCCCAACAGAATTCAAGAAAAAAAATTATACATTTTTTGCACCAATAAATTCAATGAGAAGAGGTTCTACCATGCAGAGCACAAATATTGGTGAATATATGTGTGTGGGTGTATGTATGTATGGGTTTTCAAGGAACTATTCAGAGGCTTTGTAGGAATTGACAATTGAGTACAGATAGTTTCAGATTAAGGAACGGTTAAATAACAATCACATCTCACCTAATGACTTACCGTGGTCAGTTTGTTCAACGTGCCATCAATTTGCATAAAATATGCCTGCATTGTTAGAGAAGTAATATTTAGAATTTGATCTTACGACAGGCAGGATTTTCTATTGATGTTTGCATTTTCTCTTTTTTTATTTCAGGATGGGCATGATCTAAAAAACTGTCTTTGTGACCTCTAGTAACATTTCCAGCTCCTCAACATCATTTTCGTTTCCATGATTTGTTGCTGCAGTGGCCCTGCTTGCTCTAGATATCTTTGAGCCTATTGTCGGTGAACCAGGGAACCAGCTGGCTGCAACAGAACCACTGACAGGGGAGGATGCTCCAGCCAATTTTCTTGACAAGTAAAGATCTGCCATATCATCATCATCATCCAGTAATTGTTCAAGTTCATCTCTTACCTGGAAAAGGCAGCAAACTTGGTCATAAAGCAACAGACAGAAGCAAAGAAGAAACTGAAAATTAGACAAGTTTACTAAGGAAAAGATATATAAGCACATCATAATAAGCTTCATTCAGCCATTCGATACTATAATCAACCAATATTATACTTGAAGAATTCTTCATGAAATCCATTTTACAAGGAAATGAGCCAAGATCAAGTTGCTAAACTCACACATTCATATAATTAAAATTTTTAAAATCATGTGCATGATGCCACTCAACAGAATATAAATACATGTGAACATAAATATATACGTGCATACATATACATCTGCATGTGGGAGCAGAACTTAGACACTTATTCCAAGATTTTTGTAGTCAGCCAGATGGATCCTCATTCTCATTGTTTCAGTTAATATTGACCTCTGAGTGGAAAGAATATCTTAAACTTGCAACTTATTGCCACTAGCCCACTAAAGGGCAGACCAAGAAAGTGAAATCGAATAAATTTGTTTTGAAGCTCAATTCAAGAGTTTGGAGCTTCTCCATCTTCAGATTTTAATCTTGAATAGCTTATTTAACATTAGTTTCTAGTCTAAAACTCCTATTGAATTATGAAGGTCAATGGTGGTTAGGCAGAACTGAGACCCAATAAAACTGCTCATCTTCAATTAGAGACTCTTTCCATCCTATGCTGTATGATCTCTGATGCATGCACTTCGAAGGGAAGCTGCTATTTTGACTAAAATTTTAGTCTCTGCATTTTGGATAAGTTTTTGCACCTTCTTTCTATCATCTCTTGGATAGATTCTTTAGTGGGGGAAGCATGTTTCCCAGCAAAAACAATTGCAGATTGACAATAGATATAGTTGATTATCACGGTTGATACATTATCTAGTGGAAATTTTTGATCCAAGGATTAGAGTTAAAAATGAATGTTGCCCTATAAGCATTCCCCAGTAGACAAAGGATTTCTCGAAGGGTGATCACCGGGATTGGTGCATCACACAATCCTGCTAGGAAATGACAGGATCGATTGCTGCATGGTTCTAGCAATAATATTGATATGAACTGACAAACAGACCCAAATCCTCCCATGTAGAGGCATCAACAAAGTTGTAGCATGCAGTTATTCTAAGCAACCACAAATAGATGTAGCAGAAAACTGCTTCTCCATCTATGGTAGAATATTAAGGGGAAGTTACAAGTTACCAGTTAAAGTCAGAAGAAATGACTAAAGAGGAATACTACACCTTTTGAACCCGGGCAGTCAATCTAGTCATTGCACTCTTCAACTTTCGCACTCTGTCCAAGTTACGGCTACTAATCTGTACATTATGTTTGCAAATGATAATAAATGAATGAAAATCAGGAAAAATGAGGCAAAGAGAAGAAAAATTGAGTCTCCAAATTAGACTATTATTCCTTCTTTGTTATAAGGTCACCACAAAATCAATTTCATACAAATGATTGACCACAACATTATGTTGAAAATGTCTTATATTACTTGAATTATATAAATAGGAATGCACAGTTTAATATACAATAAAAACTTGCAGGCATTATGTTCAGTAAATAAAATGTATAAATCATTTATTGCAATGATAAGTTGATAACTATTGGTTGCTAATGCAAACCAATCAAACATGGTGCTATATTCTGCTTAACATATAATAAAATACACTCTTTGGACTAAATTCATTAAATGATTAGAGCATACGAATATACAATTATATATCTCAGGATGTTCCAGATATCCTATCAGGAAAGTGTGCTGCATAGACCAATGTTACCTGGATATGCTTCCCGATAAAGAAAACTAGAAAAATTAGGAAGTGAATTATGAATCAGACACTTTATAAAAGTAGTGGGTAGTGAACATTAAAATTCAGGGAGTATTCTTGTAACAACAATTGATACAGCCCTTAGAATGATTCCTACCATGATGATGTTGAAGTGGCCTTTCTTATCCAAGAACTTGGTTAAGGATGCAGGGATTACAATAACTGTCTAAAATATGATATACATGCAAAGTTAAGATAATTTAGAAGTTCAGATAACACATGCTTTGAAAAAATACCATTGAAAAGACATACAACAGTAACCATTTTCTCTTTCTTTCCTTTTTCTTTCAAAGCATTTGATATATAACATGCTACCAGCCATTCTGGTATCTTTGTTCATCACTCTGATGCTAATGTCTTAGTTGAAATTAAATATATAGCATATCAACAACTTTATAATTCATGATTTATATGTTTCCCTGTCTTTAAGGTCTGAAAGGGCATTATCATTTAACTAACTTTAATATCTTTCAACATACATATCAACTAAGTTAATATAACTGCACCCTTAAAAAAACAGTGATATCATCATATGAAGCACTTACTACAAGAGCACTTATTAGCACAAGAAGCGATTCCCAATTATACAAAAGATAAAACAGCTTGATGCATATTATTTTTGATATTTTCTATTCTATAAAATTTTCAATTAATAGAGGTTTTCCGAACCGTGCCGAACCGGCCGGTTCGGGGCGTACCGAACCGGACCGGCGGCCGGCCGGCACGGTTGGCTTTAAAAAACGGCACAACCACCATACAAAATCAAAAAAAAAATATATATTTCCGCACTGTACCGGACCCGAACCGGACTCGAACGGTCGAAACGGGACCGAACCGGCAGTTCGGCGCGGTTCAGCCCGGTTCGAGATAGTTCCGGGCGGTACGGTGGGAGGGGGCAGTGGGCCACTATGCTTTAGTTTTTGTTACATGGCACTGTAGCCATGTGACTGCTTTGAGAGGGGGGGATTTCGTTGGGTTTTAAGAATGGAAAAGGCAAAGAGCTCGTAAGAGCTCTCTGCTGCAGCGCCGTGGAAGGAAATTGATCCAAAAAAAAAAATTCGTGGATCAATTTAAAGCCAATCCAACCTGCCAAATCAAAGGGAAAGCTAGAATCAAGGTCCGTATACCTTTCTTTTTCCATATTTTTCTCTTTCGTATCGTTTTTTTTTGTTAAAATCTGTGCAAAATAGAAAATTAAGAAAAAATGCTGTCAAAATTTATTTGTTGGGAATGATTTTAGAATATGTTGTAGATCTAGGATACAATGATACTAAAATCTTAATTTTTGTTAAGTATATAATTTATTAAGTTAAAAATTAATTTTGGATTAATAAATTAATTTAAAAAATAATTAGAAAAAAAAAACTGTAATTATAAATTATTAATCTAGGGTATGTAAGCTACTCTCTCTATACATTTCATGTCGATTTATTCAAGTTTTATGCATCTCATAAATAGTGCCCGTAGGTCTTAAATTGAAAAAAAAAGTGACTTTAATATATTTCTAGGCTCTTATAAAAATATATGTAGCATGTATGATGGAATCCTACATGAACCTAAAATCTAAATTTTTTTTATTTTTCTTTATTTTTTGAATTTTTAATTTTAAAAAAAAATAAATAAATAAATAAAATTTAAAAATTAGGTTAATTAACTGTTAATTAATAAACATTATTATTGACCTTATATGTAATTTAAATATTCAGGTATGGATCCATAAAGGAGGAAGAAGGATCGGGAGCGGGATATTGGTTGGTCACATCGAGAGATACTCTCGGGTCGGCATCACTGGAGGTGTAAATGGTACAATACCGAATTCAAAGGTAGGGGGTAACAAGGTTGAAGCAGCACTTGGCTGACGGCTATCCTGATGTATCTGCATGCCGACAGTATCCACAGGAGGTCCGTCAGTTGATGAAGAAACACTTTGTTGATTTTAAAGCTGAGAAGGAATGAACAACAAAGAAGAAGGCAGAGGTGGACCGCAGAGCCGCAGAACCACCTTCTTATCACTCCAGGGAGTCAGAGGAAGCATCTATTCCTTCTGATGAGGAGGCACAGATGGAGGCTGCTATTCAGGCGAGCTTGTATGAGCAGAGACAGCAGGAGGAGGCAGCCAGGCATAGACAGCGATTCGGGCCATCAGCTTTTGAGTCAGGATTCGGATCCGCTTCTGCCAGTGCTCCAGGAGAGTCTGAGACAGTTTAGGAGGACCTCCTCAGTCAAAGAGCCCGTCAGGAGAAGCACCGGCCGTATTGCATCCATGTTGGGAGCATTTAGCAGTAGGAGGAAGTCTTCCAGGCCCAGGCACATTCCAGAGGGAGTCACTATCCATGATGTCGATCCACATACATTTTCCAGTAGAGATTCAAAGCAACAGAGGATTGACACAATGCTGAAGAATGATAAGAAGAAGGATATGTGGCGGGCCATCTCCTCCTGGTTTCATTTCAGTTATTTTCCAGCCCATGCAGCAGACAATCCATATTATCGCTCTGCTATTTCATCTATACAGGCTGTTGGTGCAGGTGTAGATCCTCCAGCATCGAGGGATATCTATGGTCATCTTCTGGACAGTAATAAGGAGGAGCTAGAAGGATGAATATTCTCATATCAAAGCAAGTGGCCTGTATATGGATTGACGGTGATGTGTGATGGTTGGACTGGTCCTACTAGACGGAGCATCATCAATTTCTTGACTTATTGTGATGGGAAGACTTTTTTTCAGAAATCTATTGATGCTTCAGATCAGGTGCACGACGCCAGTTATATCCTCAGATTGATGGAGGAGGTGATTGATCAGGTGGGAGAGCGTAATGTCGTGCAGGTCATCACTGATAATGGACCACAGTACAGGGCTGCAGGACAGGTTTGATGGAGCGATGGTCGCATATTTTCTGGACCCCTTGTGCTGTACATTGTATAGACCTCATGTTGATGGATATTAGTAAAATTCGCAGGGTGCAGAAGATTGTTGAGCTAGCACAGTCTATCACCAGATTTATATATAACCATACATGGGTCTTATCATTGATGAGGAGCTTTACAGGGGAGAAAATATTGAGACCGGGGGCACACGGTTTGCAACTAATTATATTGCACTTGATAATCTTCTTCACAAGAAAGCAGAGCTGCGTCAGATGTTGTCAGTCAGGAGTGGCAGGACAGCAGATATGCCAGGACAAATACTGAGGAAAGCAATGTGGAGAATTTGGTGACGAGACAGACGTTCTGGCAGCGGGCTGAGAGGGTAGTGGAGGCTATTAAGCCTCTATATGAGGTACTTCGTGCCGTGGACTCCGAGAGGTATGCTCAGATGGGCTTCTTATATTTCATGATGCAAAGGGCAAAGGAAAGATCCAGGAGGCAGATCCATCACATGCAGATGAGTATATCCGGATCATTGATAGACGGTGGAGTTATCAAATGAGTTCGGATTTGTATCTAGCAGGTACGTAGTATTTTATGAAATTCCTAAAAATTAAGTTTCAATTAAATTTATACAAGTATGCTTGACTGATTCTTAAAATATATGTGCAGCTTACTATCTCAATCCGAGATTTCAGTACTCCGTACCGGACATTGCCATGGATGAGGATCTTATGTCTACCCTGCGCAATGTTATATATAAGATGGATCCCGATCCAGATATCGCTGCTATGTGCCTTGAAGAAGTAAGTTAGGTTGAAATTATTGAATGATTTTTAATAGCATTAATTTCAACAAGCTAACAAATTTTTTTCTGGCAGACGAAATTTGTTAGAGATGGCACAAATTCGTTTGGATCCACTGTAGCGGTCAGAAGTAAATCAAAGATGAATCCTAGTAGGTACTACTAAGAAGTAAGTCTAATATTATATCAAGATTAAATTTTTATTTTTGCCAAATCTAAAATTCTAAATGATGTAATGTCTTTTGCAGCTGAATGGTAGGTGCATTTTGGTGGATCTGCTAAAATTTGAAGGTTCTTGCAGTGAAGATCCTCTCCCAGACGGTGCCTCCAGTGGATGTGAGCGTAACTGGTCTACATTTGATCTTATCCACTCCAAACAGAGGAACCGTCTGAAACAGAAACGCCTCAACGATCTTGTGTATGTACATTATAATTTAAGGTTGAGGCTAAAATATATTCAGGAAGAAGTAGAATTGAAATATCCTGATCCCACTGCAAGTTCATATGTTGATGAGGATGAAGATCCAATGATTGGGTGGGTAATGGGTCAGCCAGCAGCAGCAGCAGCAGCCAGAGCTGGATGAGCCAGGATCGCCTCCTCGACCAGCCAGTTTTGTAGCTAGTGAGGCTGGGGTGGATGCTGGACAATGGGCAACAAGTCATATTCCTCACAAGGCTCCAGCAGATACAGCACATCGTCCGTCCCCACCATCTAGTAGACCTGGAGACAGATAAAAAGGAAAGGCAGTTGCACCTCCATCGGAGCACTCAGTCCACTAAGATTCGATACCAGAGACAGTGATAATAGTGCTTCAGATAGTGGAGGATCTAGTGATCAGGAAGGGGCAGGAGGACAGGAGTCGCAGCCTCCTAGTCCTATTCAATTCACTGGGGAGTCGCAGTTTTACCATTCCACGCAGGATACAGATCATGGAGCACCATCTGATAGACCTCGTGGTGATACGATTCCATATAGGCGACGGGCTCCGCTTGGTCGTTCGGGACACGATACAGCTGCAAATCTTGCACGTGGAGTAGGATCCTTGGATGTATCTGGATCATCCTCATATTCAGGATCCTCTTATCCGCAGCTACTGGCAGCTTATGGTTCATATGATCCATATGGTGCATCCGAGACGTCAGCATCCAGTGGTTATTATCCCGGAGCATCTTATGCATCTGATTTTGTTGCTGGTATATTTGGATTTCCCCCTGCACCTGCACTGCCATATTGTCAGTCTCTGGACAGCTCTCAAAGTCGGGACATCAGAGAGGGATCTGCGATTAGTTATGACCCGTCACGCATACCTCCTGGGATGAGCTTAGAGAGTATCATGCTGTCTGACAGGAGGGACATGCCGACTTTCCTACGGAGTACATACATGATCCCTATATTTATGGACATCGTCACTCTACCCGATTCTAGACATTGGTATGTAATATATGTTTATGACACATTTTACTTTCATTAATTGCTGATAATCTTAATTTAATTATAATTTTTTTTATTTCAATAAAAATAGTCCTAAATATTAGTATTTAGTCCTAAACCCTAAAGCGGTACGCCATCCTAAACCCAAAATCCTAAACCGGCCTAAACCTAAATCCTAAACCAGCCTAAACCAGCCTAAACCCTAAACCGACCTAAACCCTTAAAAAATAATCCTAAACCCTAAACCCTTAAAAATTAAAATAAATACCTTAAACTTACAAAAAATAAAAAAAAAACAAAACAACAAAAAAAATTTTGGGCGTACTGGTCCAACCGGTACGCCTCGCCGTACCGTGTGTCGGCACGGTACGGTTCGGTACCGAACTGGTACCAGCCGGCCACCGGTACCGGGAAACTTTAATACTCTCTCTCTCTCTTCTCCCCTCTAGTCAAATCAAGAACTTTGGTGGATATAAGAATTTAACTCTCATTTCCATGTTCATCGAAATGCCATCAACAAAGTTGGTCATTGACATGAAATTACTTTTAGTAGTTTGCATGCAATTATATATACATGGAATCCTATCACTTGCATTTTGCCAGCTACTCCAGCTCCCACATACTTCACTAGGTAAGGAATGTAGAATCATCCCAAATGTCCGATTTGAAGTATGGTAAGCCATACTGAAGATGGACTAGAATAGTTTCAACATTCAAAACGAGAAACGGGAAGGGGGGAGATAGAGAAGGAAAGAGAGAAAAAGAGAGAAGGGGGGTAGGGGCGAGGGAGGAGAGAGATGGAGGATGGCAGACAGTTGATGGAGATGTTGAAGGGTCACGGAGGGCCAGGGAGAGGTGCAAGGGGGCTCCACTCTCTGAACCCCTATTTTGTTTAAACTAGGGGTCCTGGATGAGGGCCCTTTTTTATTTTAAAAATATTAAATGAAGTTGGCAAGGAAGTTGCCGATTTTATTTAAAATTTTCAAAATAAAAAAGGGACATGTTCGAGATCTATGTTTCAATTAAAATAGAGGTATGAAGGGCAGGGCCCCTCCACCTGTCCACGGCCCTCCGCAGCATTCCATTGGCCTCCACCAGCCATCCGCCACCCTCCATGTCTCTCCCTCTCCTTTTCCTCTCTCACATTCTTCCTTTCCCCTACCCTCTTTGCTGTGCCAGGCCACACTCCATTGGCCTTCCCTCCCTTCTTCCCTCTCCCTCCCGCCCTCTCTTATCCTCTCTACCATACTCCTCTCCTATGCCCTCTCTACTGCGTCGATACTAGCTTGGCATAGAACAGCAAAGGGGCATATCGAGCCGTGCCACTAGCTAACTAGTATGAGCCCTAGTATCAGTACAACGATCCTTATCCCTGAGTGTTCTTCCATCTGGTTTCTAAGATTTATATATCCCAACTTAATTATGAAAAATTATACAAGTATCGAGTCTCGTATAGCAATGCACGTCTACTATTAACTGATCAATTGAAAACATGAAAGCATATTTTATTAGGATGTGTCACATTATACCATGATGTGCAGCTTATAGTAAGCGAATGCTCACAAGTATCCACAATTCCAGATTAGCAGCTCACCGATAAAAATTTAAAAACAGAATAGAATGGACAATACAAGATGCAAGTCTTCACTCACCTTTGAAGTCAGCTCATCTAATGCTGGGTATGCAGCAGTCTCAAGTTCTGTGGTACGTGCATCAAGAAAGCTGCAAACTGCTTCTAGAGCAACTCAAGGGCTCGAAATTCAAATGGAGACTCTACATTGCATCAAAATTAGAAATATATAAGAGCTTAAAACAAAAATAATATATCTCGAGAAAGGAATCAAAACTGAGGCTAACAGCAAAAGAAAAGTAATGCAGAAGTATACCAACAAGCATTTTTTGATTTTCTAAGATATTTAATTCCTTTAAAAATGTAGCTAACATGTAGAGTTAATGTATCAGGAATGGAAAATTTATACCCATATTAACTAGGTTTTACATTCAAACAAATTTCCAAGCATAAATGGTAGGCCTGAGTAAAAAGCATTAGCCATCCTGATAGGATTTATAAATGACTCTTCATAGCTGAAGATTTTTATCCAGTGGATGTCCTGTTTTTTGTGGAATGGGATGGGCCACCATCTTGCCCACCCCAGCAATTAGGATGGTGCCTCATCCGAGCACTTGGGACGGCATTGCATCTCAATACTTGGGACGGCACCGCATCTCAGTACTTGGGACAGTACCCATCTTGGCATCTTGCGAGACATCCAATCAGAATTTGAAACCTAGTGCATAGCTCCCTCGTAATCCTACCAATGGCTAACTCTGAACTATAACAACCAAATGCGACCTCGATATAGTGGTTGGTCACATAAGTGGACATCTAGAAGCAGAAATCTCAATGTGGCTTAAAAAAAACAGCTATTGCACACACAATTTTGTCTACACATAGAGGTGCTAAAATGTATGATCCTTGCATGCTTAGTAAGTAGTAAATTACCAGCTTGCCTTTGCATGTATCCAATTCACATGGCAGCACCAATGAACCTGGCAAACCATAGTCTTTGAAAGCATTTTAGCTGTCTTTCCAACCTACGAGCCCAACAGCTGATGTACCTTTCATCTACATTACCATCAAGGAATACAAATTCCCAACTAATGTATATGTATTTGAAACAATCGAGGAAGTCACCCTGAAAAGGATATATAGAAAAGGTTATTAATTGAGGTCCCTATTTAAGCATCAAAGACCTCCCAAATGTACACCCAATGTCAAACAAAACTCACACCCACATGGGTAGGAGATAAATAATATGTCAGCAAACGAATGAGTAAGGCCAATCCCACGAACACTAGACATTCCTAGGAGCATAGGGAAGAACAAGATGAAAGAACAAGAGTCCACCATTGTTTACACCACATCCTTGCTCAAACTAACTCGTGGGAGATACATGCCTAATTGGCCTCATGGTGGAGGGAGAACAGGTATAAATCATATAAAGGTTTCAAAATAATATCCCAAGAGCTAAGAATGAATGGACACCATATAGAAGCTAACCAAGGAATCACACTAAAGGCCGAATATATAGGAATAACTGAGAGGGTGCCAATATAAAGTAGGTCAAATGAACATACAACAAGGGTTTCAGCTGACTAGGTGTGTCTATCAGTCTGACAAGAGGTACAAGATTAGATTGCTCTGACAAATATCCATATAGAATGGACAGCTAGCATCAATTACTAGAACTGCCAAAAGTGGAAGCCAAACATGGGTAGTAACCATCAGAGTGAATGGTTTTACACTTAGTATAAATAAGTGGAATTTTACTTGGTAAAGAAGCTTCAACAATCCAACTAATCAATGTCTTATTTTACCTTAACTTCCCTTACAAGTTGATTCCTACCTTAGAAGTAGCATTAACTCAAATTTTTGCTACCATAGTCTAGGCTATATCCCTATCTCTATCTGAATCCATCTTCGATTTGTGGTGTGACGGTGGTGAAATTTTTTGAAGATCAAAGCACATGACCACGTTACTCTGGTATCCCCTTTTTAATCACCATCTTTCTAGTTGCTCTAACATCGGTGGCACATTTGTGCACTTATCTATCTTTGCCATTTATCTTCCTACTCTTTCTGTCTACCAACGAGTTCCTTGGCAAGCCCATACGGACCAAGAATGCCCTAAACAAGTTCTTTGGAATGTCCACTGGGACACCACGTAGCTACCATCATATCACTATGAAAAGAAATTGATAAAGTAGCTACCAAGAAAATGGCTACTTTGGTAAGGCTAATTTTGGAGCAATATGCAACATCTTCGGCTTCGATGCTGGGATAGGTTGGAAAGCTTGTTTCTACGGTTGAAAGCCGATACGTCAAGCCACAGTATGTTCTAGCAAATTTAGTGATGGAGATTGTCAAGCCCATCCTTGTGATGTATGAATTGTTTTATCAACTGGTGCATGAAGATCTAGAGTCTATGAAGAACCCAAATTAGAAGCTTTTGCTCATCAAGATGTAACTACTGGAGACTATTCAATAAAGCTCTCAAAATCACTGACTAAAGTAGCATAGAAATTATGCTAGCAAGGTTACAATAGGCTGAACTACTAATGGATATTTTGATCGATACCAAGCTGATATTTGAGATTGTCATACATGGTGAACTACAAAAGATTGCTGATGAAGTCAGCGAATCCATGCCTACAATAATTCCTGATCTTTTGCACATAAGTGAAGGGCTAGATTACAATAGCTTTATAACAATAGCCATAAACATTGCAAGGGTTATGAGCAATCTTATCAGCTCCATAGTTTTCTATATGGTTTGTACTCTGAGTTCATATACCGATGGGCAACATGACAACGCAAGAGTTGATTTGGCCTAGTGCTTGATGGTATACATAATTGGAGACTCACATGTGGATCATGGATAAGACAGATCTTTATCAGGTATTAATATCCACAGATGGTTTGGATTCACGTCCCGACGGGATATCCCATGGGACACCGGAACGGGGTACAATCCCATATGTTGGGACAGGACATCCTGTTATTGTCCCAGCATCCCAATCGAGATGCCTTGGAACATCCCTTGTCCCAAGTATCGGAACGGGACAGGATGTTGACACATCCCGTTTCATGAAAAAACCAAGACTTCCTTATCCCACGATATTTAAAACCTTGATAATCTATATGCAAGAATTATAAATAAAATAAAATAGTATGGTAAAGCCCACATGATAGTTGCATCTATTTCAAGGCCAAATATCTTATTATGCAATAAGTTACAATGTGAAAGAGATCCATAAAGGTTTAGCAATATGCTTAATGTGCTCCCACTCACATTGCAACTACTCGGCTAGCTCATTGACTTCAACCATCTTATCGGGAGGATAAGGAACAAGCAATCTTAAAGTTTAGCACATGTTTTGGCTCGAGCTTGCAGCTTCACTTCATGTACCCTCTCCTCCTTTGCCAGACTCACTTTCAACCCTATTAGTCTCGTACAAGCATCCACTAGTTGAGCCTCCAGAGAAGTGGTCAACTATGGTTGGATACTTCAGCTACAAGGGTTGAATTCATGAGCAACTTCCATGAGTGACTTCATCCTCAAAAATTACAATGTCAAGCTCAAACTCTTCCTTCTAGGATGTTGAACGTCCAACCACCTCAGATGCTATGGTGATAGTGTGATACATTTAGGAGAAGTTGGAAAGTCAATTCCTCAAGTCAATCAAATTTTTTCTTGATCAATAGGCAGATCGACCTGCAGCAAAATGTGTGTACCTCGAATCTTCACCATCTTTCTGAGACTAGGCAAGACATCGAGGTCTAGGCTAGTGATATCCCGAATGGCTCTCTTTGCCTGCATAATATCGGTTGAGGGACTTGATGGGGTCAGGGCTGAAGGAGACACGACAATGTTGCAGCTAGCTTGGCTTTTGCCTAAGATACCAAACTGATAATTGAACAGCCATGACTGCTACCAGGCTGCAAGAAGGAAGTCATCCATCAAATCAAGGCTGAGTACAAGGTATAAAAGGGATCATGTATGTTTGTCTGTTGGTTCTAGATAGAAGAGCTTGGACAAAAGAATCCCAAGACTGGATCGGTGCAAGGGACCGATTGCGTGAGCTCTACTGGGCCGACATCATGGATTTCAACCATCATCTACCGATCAAAATAGGTTGGTTCTGGATCTAGTCGAATTTCGTACAAAGACTCGGTCTGCATTCACTAACTAGTTGGGCCAACAAGATCAGGTATGGGCTTAGCGGATTGACAACAAAATCACGAATAGGCTGTCAGAAAGACCTTGGATGGCATGCAATGACTGTATTTAAGCTAGAACCCTGCATAGTGTTGTCCACTTTTGGAGTTCATCTCAAGGATGAGAGTCAGCCAGCATGGGAGTGGCAATATGGATAGGAGCGGCGACAATGGGGACATCAGTAACAGGAGCTCTTTCCAGTCCTTCATCCTCACAAATTACCAAAAGATCAGAAAGTGTCTTTCATCTTGCCACTCGAGCTACCGGTGCCCGCCCTCACTTGGAAGGAGCTAATAGATTGAATGACTTCAATTTTCTTGGAGCAGATGACTTAGGCTTATCGGCCACTATCTTTTTGCACTTTGGGACCAAGGGCTTAGGCTACAAGGTGGAAGGTTTGGTCTCGGGCTGAGCAGGCTAAATAAGCAGTGCCAAAAGAGGAGCTGCATGGTGAAGTAAAAGAGTTAAATTAGTAAAGAAATGACAGGAAATTATTTAGAACTCATTTTTGTGGTTGCCAGCTATAGACACCACTATTTGGAAAATTGTCACTATTGCCGGTTGGGGCAATAGAGCCCAATCAAGTTGACTAAACTATTCATGGTGGAGGCAATGGGGGCCACTAAGTCAGTAATCCCGAATTTTGCCAATGGATAATCAAGCTGATGTCTCATCAACCATGTGTAGAATTGTCTATCACAGGTTGACCAGTCAACACGCTGCTCCAACCATCTCCTCTTGACCTCATATTTTGGCTTCAAATCTGACTCTCAATCCTCGCTCAACCTTTCTCCTTTGTTCTCTATTAACATGCTCCAAAGACCTAGCAAACTTGATCTTATAAAACTTTTCATATTTTTAATATCATCTATAAAATTGTGGAGCATACCTTTGTCCGGGGGAAGACCGAAGCTGCTACACCTGCATGTTGTGAGACAATAGAATCATCAAAGGGGGTTAGCAACAGGAGAAAACGATTCACCTTCAAACTCAAATTGATCTATTCGGATTAGGATGGAAGTCGCTGACTCAGACCAAACCTGTGCTATATGTTTATCCCACCAGTGCACCAAGTCTTTGGCCATGGTAGACGTAGGCATAAAAGGGACAGATATTGGAGCAAGAAAAGGACCAGTGATCAAAAGCCGATCATAACAATATTCATTCAAATAATAGAGAGGTAAACAAGAAGTTGCTTGGGCAAGATTGAATTGGCAGGCAAAGAAGTTTGGGCAATACTACTCAACCCCACACTTATTGTTGCCCAAGTGATCAATGGTAGAGCCAACATGGAGATCTCTGGATATGAGAAATAACTTCCATTGGCTACTCACTGCTTCAGCATCTTCTGGAGTCAATTCTGCCCGAGGAAGGAGCTAAGAGGGCTTCAGAGCCCAAAGAAATGGAGTAACGGACAAAGGAGATGTTGCGATGAGCCAAACCTTCATAAAATTTCTTGAAGTATTTAGCAAAGAAAAGATTGGCCCCATCAATTAAGCAAAACAAACACCGACAATAGGAACTTTGGAAATTTCTATCGAAGGGCGAGCCTCTACGAAATAACTATATAAACAAATTTGACAGATCCACATAGGACCCCAACATCTCCACATTCCTGAATTAAAGTCCCTTTAGGCATTGGTAGAGATAGCCGAAAATTAGGGTCCAAGAGATATACTCTTCAGCCAAAGCCACAGCCAATCAGGGGTAAGCCTTGACTATTTTCACACGACCAACAATAGAAAAAGAATTTTAAAATCCAAACAAAAAGAAGGTTGTGTATTCTATCATTGAGATTTGAGATGGATACAGTTTGATGGCAAAATTGTGAAATATACAAGGTACAGTTGGCATTTTTGCTAAAATTGAAGCCAAAATTGTTAGGGAGATTTCAATTGGACATTGAACACTTCTCTGGTGGGGCGAATATTGAAAAGAAACAATAAATCTAAGAGACTAGGGCTGGACATGTGAAAGGTATTAAAAATGGGTGACCAAAAATAGGCAACCACCAAGACTTAAGGATGATTGGCTATGGGAGGAGATATTGAAAGAGATACAAGATTGAAAAGACCATTTGCATTGAAAATGATAGCCTTCTACTGGCAAACTCAATCAAATAAGAGATTCCAAAGTAGGATCTCATTAGATTATAGGCAATGGCAAGTTGGACTATCCTTGATCAAACTTCTAACGTCCAATCTCTCATATAAGAAAACTAAGGAATTGTGAGAAAGGAAAGGGAACAGGACTCGAGGAATTTTTGAATGGAAGATGGGTCAAAGAATGAAGAAGCTAGAATCTTTTATGAGTATCTGGGTATTAATCTTCTTGAAAATGCCAACATGTTCAAGGTCCTCTTGGTGCTGTTTAGCACTAGCACGAAATCTAGCCTCCTAATCCATCGTAAGCAAATAGGCAATGAGATGAAGATGATGATGGCGCCCAACATATAGAGGGACAATACCCTATACCAAGGCGTGATCCAAAGAGATTGCATAATGATTATGAGATCTTCAAAAATCAAGTAGTAAAGTGTAGAACACTAGTACCCTTTCAAAATACAATTTATAGTATAGTAGCACATGGCCACTACAAGGGAAGAGGAGGCACCACTACATGATTCTAATATAGGGAGGACAGCAGGCATCAGTTTCCAGAACTGTCAGAAGTGGAGGCCAGACATGGATAATACTCTACAAAGGAGCTTCGACAATCCAATTTATCAATGTGTTTTATTTTACCTTAACTTACCTCATCAGTAGATTCCTAGTTCCTACCTTAGTAGTGTTAACTTAGATTTCTACTACCATGGTCTAAGCTATACCTCTATCTCTATTTGAATTCGTCTCCTTTGATCAGTAGTATGATAGTAGTGAAATTTCTTAAATGTCAAGGCACCTAGACCTATGCTACTCTTGTATCCTCTCTTTGATCACCATCTTTCCAGCTGCTCTAATGTCCGTGGCATGCCCGTGCACCTATTTATTGTTGCCATTTGACTTCTCACCCTTTTTGTCTGCCAATAAGTTCCTTGGCATGCCCGCACAAGGCAAGAAGGGCCCAAACAGCCAGATTGGTAAACAAAACTTGATTGTCTTTCAAATAATTGATTTTCAAATTCATCATTTTATTTGCATCATCTTTTAATTAACAGTCCCCAATTATAAGAGGAGTTCAGCTCCACTTAAAACAAATGCTTTCTTAACCTTTCTATAGTTTGTATCTTGCAACAACTTAGAACTCCATGACATGAAGAACTTCCCTATGATTATAACTCTCCTAATAAATTTTAGGCATCATATAACCCCTTTAACCTTCTTATGACTTTCTAAAATAAACCAAAGTTTTTTCTTGGAAATTATGATCAGAAACAAAGGGTTAACATCGCCTGCAAGAGGCCAGCAATATGGATCAAGTATTTTCCATTTAGGTTAGGAAATTTATGATTGAGTCTTAACCTAAGCATCAACCCTTGAATTCCTAGCTAACTTCAGATAAACACTTGGCACTAAACCCAAAAGGCCATAGGTAAGAAGAGGATAACAAATCATGGCTGTGCAATTGTATACTAGGACAAGGCTAGAGTTATCAACCAGTATCAAGCTCAATAGTGAGGGGAGGAGAATTTGGAAAGAAAAATGTGAGAATAAGAAAGAGGTGATATCATTGTGGACTCCACTGTGCATAATTTTTTGAAAAAACATCGACTTAATTTATACTATAAAAAACTTACTTCAGCAAACCCTATGAAAATATGAATTCTTAATAGGAACTAATCATCTCACATCTAGGGACCACCAAATTCAGTAGAGCTGCTCATGAACAGCTTAGGATTCAGTTGGTAAATGCTAATATCAGCTCTGCTCAGCAAGGAATGGGCCGATCCCAAACAAACTCTAAAGCTCGGATCATAAACAGCTGAACCTGAACATCAAAGGCCTGTAAATATGAATAGAAACTTGGCTTCACTTATTAAGAAGACCGGATTGGCTCAGATCTCATGTGATCTGCACTTGAACACCTTTTGTTATGCTCAATTCGAGCTCAAGCCAAACTCAATTAGACATTTTGTATAGTTCCCTGAGCCTGAGCAGCCTAATACTTAGATTGTTTGAAACAACTAGTATCTATCTTCCTGCTTCATTTATCCTAAAAATAGTTTGTAATAAATAGTCGTGATCTATCTTCCTGCTTCATTTATCTAAAAATAGTTTGTAATAAATAGTCATGAACTTTCCAAAATGCAAACATTCACTATGAATAAGTATGAGCCTTGAATAGATAGTATTTCATAGAATTATGACCATGGATGCTATTGACTTAAAATATGAGATATAAAGCGATTCTTGGATGCTTCAAGGACTTCTAATAAATATAAGGAGTATAAATTAGCACAACCCTTGTGTTCTTTTGACTAACTAATTATCATTAAATCTTTATCATCCTATATCTGACATGTGCCAATATTTCTTTTTTATTTCATGCCTCCTGTCATAAACTATTAAGTAAAAAGGACTTGATCAATATGCTGCATTTTGATCAATGTACAATTTGATATTTTGGCATTAGGTTCTATTAAATAGTTAAAATATGGCACATTACATGTTATAGCAACACATTTGATTGCCATAGCAGATTCAATAACCTTCATTGAACTCAGGTTATCTTGCCAACCTTTTGATTCACCATCCAGTTCATTTTCTGGAGAGGTCTTTGGTAAGACTCGGAATAAACTACAGGGTACAAGCATGAGTCATAAACGTTCCATTCAGTTGATTTCTAATGATGAGGAGGAAAGAATATAGAGCAATAGAGACAGAGTGAAAGGAATTTTGAATGTAAGTTTTAGAAGGAAAAACCACAACATGAAAGCACCATTATTTGATAAAATCAGAAATGATCAGGAACTGAAGCGTGTACAACACACCATCTTCTTCAGCAGCATCATCATGTTGCCCACTCAAGTTCTCTTTCCCATCACCCTGTGCTTGGTAAGCATTTGCAGGCGGTAAGCGCCTACGGAGTTCCTCAACTATTGGAATAACATTTTCTTCCATAGGATCCCTAAGTAACACCTAACACCAAAAACATCCGACTTAGCATTCCACGATAGAAAGTCAACAGCCAGAAGATCATATTAAATTTTCTAAAATTTTTTAAAAAAAAGTCAACTTTGCTCTTTGGTTCAGCAATATGATTCAAGGTCCGTTTCATATTAGGCAGATAAAGCTTGAATTAAGGTTAAGCATGTTTCTCTCTTGTTTTTGCAAGCAACAAGTTATTGTTTCTTCAAACATTAAGGAGAAGCTTAGCAAAGTAAGTGCGAAAGAACTTTTTCTCCACAACTAAGTAGAGAATTTTACATTACGGAGAAATGTTCACTCTGGACAAAAAATTGACTAAAAAAAAGAGAGAAATGTTTTTCATCTAGTCAATAAAGCATTAAAGTTACATTGCTAAAGGCAAAGGGTAAACTTCAAGCTATACCTCTTCTGCCGTGATTATTGCCTTGATATGCTGGTACCACAAAAATAAAGGCAAATAAACCCCATGAGCAGACAAAAAATCTTTAATTTCCGCAAAAAAATCAGCTTAAATACCAATTAACAGAATGCAGTATAAAAATCACCTCGAGATTATAAACAATGACTCTCTCCCGTCCCAAGATGGTGGAAGAATACGAGAGGAGGGGATCTAAGATCCTCAGGTCCCGAGCATGATCCGGACCCGGTGCATGATCGCATACTTATCGACATCCAGAATCGTCCCCTCCCCGTGCTGTCCAGCAAGATCCAGCTCCTCGACACCGCCGTCTTCTTCTTGAGAGCGGTCTGCGCGTCCGCCACCGCGAACGCCGCGTCCTGTGCCATCTCCGCGGCGGCCGGAGCTCACCCGACCCTATAATTCCGAGCGTTTCTTCTCGCCGGCGTGGCTCCGAGAGAAGAGTGGAGGGACTCGGGGGATCACCTCGCTGGAAACCCTAGGTCGGAAATGGAGATGAATGCGGGGGAATTTTTTTCCCCCTTCGCTAGTTATGGGACGTGCAGTGGCCGGTGGGGGCTCGTACGCCCGCGGATGGGAATTCTTTTTGCCTTGTATGGAAACATGGAGGGTGGACCGGGAACGGCAGCTACTGGGGTGGCGCGGGAGAGACTCGAGGTGCGATCGGGGAATCAAATTCTGAGTACTATTGTAAAATTGCCCATGCATTGCCGCTCTGTTGCTCTTTTTAAAAAAAAAATCTCCCAGACGGTCAACGGATATATCATGCGCATGGTGTTTGGTATTGAGGTCACCGAGAGCATAACCATTTTGGTTTTGTTGCAGTCCTGATGATGCAAAGTTATCATGTTTGATATTCTATATTCTAGTAATAATTAAATAAAGAATGATACACGCATGCAATGCACATAAATAAATAAAGAATGATGATGTAAAGTTATCATGTTTAATTATTAAAAATAAATTGTAACCAGAATGTATTTCATAATCACCATGACATTGACCGGAACATAATTTTTTTAGAATTTTTTTCTTATATCAAATTTAAATAGAGCCTGTCAAAAAAATAATTAAAAAATTTTCGGCACCTCCCAAAATAATTGATAAGATTTTTGTTTTTTCTTAGATAATTTAGAAATTTTTGCATGAAAAAAAGTTTCTTAAAATAACTAGGAAGGGAGCTTCCAATGATATTTTTTTATCCACGAAGTTTCGTTGAAGTTTCCAAATGGATAACTCCTAATAATTTTTTCTTTTTCCATAGCTATCAATATGGGAAGACTCTGAACAAATGGCTTTAACTATTCTCTAAAATTTCTAAAATCCAAAAAAAATTTGTATATTCCCTAAATAGTGCTCGATAACAAAATAAATAAGATATGTAAGGATTTCAAAATGATGAGTTCATATATTTTCCAAATTTTAAAATTTTTGGGCTTTTCTAAAATAATTTTTACATGGGGATTAGAAATGGATACCTTTCTGTTATTGCATTTTCTTAAAATAATTTTAGATATTTTTAAACATATTTCTAACATTACAATTATAGTGAAAAAACAAATATAGAGCATCCTATAATAATTTTTTCTTATATTTTTTCTAAAAATAATTAAAAATAGTCCAGTGCATGGTTATATCTCTAAAGGCTTTCTAAAATAATTTTTTCCTATATGTGGGGCTCTAAGATAATTTTATTTCCTAAATTGATAATAATCCAATAAATGAAAATGATCAATATAATAAATCATGATCAAATCCAACTACACAAAACCATCGTAAAACATTTTTCCATTTAAGATCTTTGAAGTGCCATGATTAAGGGAATCTAAAATATAAAGAACTTTGATTGAACACCAAAATAGTCATGAAATTATAGTTTATAAAAATAAAAAAAGAAAAATAATGACAAGGAGAGGTTGTCATGCCTTTAATCCTAGGATGTTATCTAGGATCATAGCAACCGCTACATATTTATGGAGAATTCTTCCTATAAACATGTAAGACTTTCCAACATTATATCAATCATCGCATATAAGTAATTTAAATAATTTAAGTTTAAATTTAATTCAAGAACAAATCCAATTGATAGATAAAATTTAAATTTTACATCAATTAAATTTTATAAACTATAAGTCGTTCAATGATACCCTCAAATTGATCCGATATTCTATCCCTGGTCGACTATCTCCAATTCATCATCTTTCTGGTGTCTCAATCTTCAGCAAGTTTGAAATGAAGTCTACATTTTGGCAAGTCTAAATAATAAATCTAAATCTAAACTATGTTAATATTATTGAATCTTGATTCTAGTCTTATTCTCAGAGCAGTATTCATGTCCGTAACTATGTATCTAAATTTGAAAAAAGAGAGAGATAATGAGCTTGACAACCTAGTAAGTAATGAATACCTTAACTAGTAATTCATGTAATCACAGAAGATACAATAATCAAATATAAATGACCACAAATCAATATAAAAACGTAATCAATTCTATTTTAAATCACAAATCCAATAAAACTAATGTCTTTTAATGTTCATATATATAATTATAAATTTGATTTGAAACAAATTATGTTCAACTTAGTAGGCTTTAACTATAATCATACTTGTATCCTATGGCTAGACATAAATCGAAATAGAATTATACAAAGTGGGCTAGGATACCATACTTATACCCTATGGTGTTTCTAGAATACCATATCTACATTATATAACGAGGCCAAAAATAGAAATAATAAACTCAATAATAGTCGAAATACCAATACATAATCCCGATTGATACGATTCAAAACATAGTCAAGCTGAGAGTTCAAATATACTACGTATTAAAGTTCTTTATATAGAATAACATATATACCATAATCCAATTAAAATATGCATATATAATATAAGATCAGTAAATAATATAATAATAGTCCAAAAAATATTATATGTTAATGTTTTATTCAAAACATAATTTCATAAAATTCATAATTTGTATTTAAATCAATTGATAATTTATTTTTTTGTTAAAAATAATATTAATAAATAAAAAAATAAGTGTAATGTTTGAATATTAAGATATAATTAATAGAGAAATCTAGTGGTACCTGACCTATTCTGGCTGGGGATCGACATGCCGTCCAGCAATCATGGGTCAGAACCCCTTCATCAAGTGCAATCAAAATTATTAAGAAAAAAATCCTTTCTTTGGATCTAGCAAATCCTAGTAGAAAGAAAATTTGTATAGAAAAACTAGAGAGAGAAATAAAAGAGAAAATCTAAAGAGGAAAGAGATAGAAAAGAGATAAGAAGAGAAGAGAGATAAACAAATTCTCGCATTCTTCTTTTACTTATTTTTTATTTTTCTTTTTATCCTTTTCTTTCTTTTCTTTACTTTGCTTTTCATTTTTTTTTCTTCTATCTTTTCTTCCCTTGGTTCCTTAGCAAAATAGAGGACAATCTCATAACTAATGATGGCTATGGTTGGTGATGGTTATGAGCATGGTGGTGTAGTTGGAGGTTTGAAAATCGATGTGTTGCCGCCAAGACCGTCGTGGCCGTAGTTGCTGTCGACGTCGGAGTGCGCTCCTCCTGCCGCCCGACGTCCTCGAGTCCCGGACCTCCGTGCTGGGTGTGATCGTCTTGCCGCTCGGCGATCCTCCGGTCCCAGACCTGTGAGACAGGGGTTAGAGACCCGGGCCAGGATTTTCGGCGAGGGCACTCCGACGATCAAGTCAGTGACGATCCAGGGAAACAGATGCTCCTGGTCGGGTCCCTCTTGATGGACTCCGCTCTAGGAGGAGTGGAGATGTGTGCGAAGGTGAAAATGTTGCAGGGGGAGAGTGATAGCGGGGACCGAGGGGTGCCCTGTCCCTCCGCCTCTCCTTGTATCCCTCATTTTCTTTCGAATATGGTGGTAGTGGCGCTCCGCCCTCTTGGTCGGGCTTGCGCTTGTGCTCGTGGTGGTGGTGGTGCCGTGCCCCTCTTCCTGGTGGGGGTTGCACTCCTTCTCTTTTTTTTTCTTGTGTGTTGGAGTTGTTGTTTTACCTCTGAGTTTGCTGCAAACTAGGTTACCGTTGGACGCTTGTCTCGAGATCCCCGCGGGCTGTCAGGTGCATGCGGCGGTGTCCCGATGAGTCTTTCCTGATTCATGATAAGGAGAGTTGTCGGGCGTTCTAGCACTCCTCTTGGTTGTCTCATTCCGGGAAATTTGGCAGTGCCTCGAATGGCGGGCTGTCGCCCGCGGGATTCGAATCTTCCGGTTGGCTTCTTCTCTTAGGTGATTTGAGTGGTTGGTGAGGAGTGTGGCATCTTGATCAATGTGCTGCTTGCCTTTTTGTGTTAACTGGCGGTCGCAGGTGATCAGTACGGCCTGGAAGGCGCTTGGTGCGTGTCATAAGCACCGATTTAGAACCTTAACTCCACTACTCTAAAGGGTAGAATAGCGGGAGTAAGGGTCGATCCCATAGAGACTTTGGGGTTATCTTGAAAAAGTATTTTCTTTTGATTTAAAATAAACTAAAATAAACTAGAACTAATGCAAGAATTAAATGTAAATAATAAATTTGTGAAAATAATTTAGATATGACCTATCTCAAGAGTACGGCCCGTACCCGTGGATCACGGCCCGTCCCTTAAGTATAGGTCAGTCAAAACTAATTCACTACGACTTACCTTAAACGCTAATCCAACATGACTCCAGCATGACTAAAAAAAATAAGCAAACATGGATTAATATAAAGCAAATAAATTTTATTGCATAAAATTGAAGTACAGAGAAAATAAAAGTAAGGGAACAAGGGTCCCTTTCTCCCTTTTTATCCGACTCTGACTCTCTATCACAGCAACAGGTGGAACTACGGACAGCAACTGGAACCTCCCAAAATTTCTCCTTTTATAGAGAAAATCACCGAGGTATTTATAGCTGAAAAATATCGTGTCGGGTCCGTGTGGAAAGCCGTGTGGAAAGCGCGGTGATTTCTTCATCTCAATCCGATCTCCTTATCTGATTTTTTTTATGATCATCCCCATCTCAAAAATTAAATTCAAAAATTAATTCAAAAATTCTATCGCACAATTCCGCGTCCATCCAGCGTCGTCCGACATCTCATCTCGTTCCGATGCTTCTTGTTTTCGGACATCCCGGTCTGAACAACATGGGCGGTGACAAGCAGACACGGCCAGGCGGTGGGGTGGCTCACGAGCCTGGACGACAGCGGACTGGTGGAGACGGACGGCGTGGTGGCGAGGACGGAGCTTCGGACGGCGCTGCGGACGGCGTGGACCGTGGACATGGCTAGGCAGCGAAGACGGACGTGGCGTAGGGGCGGCGACGGCTTCACTGGGCATGGCAGCGGGCGGAGAACGGCTTGCGGGGATGGCAGACTTGGGCGGCAGCGCGGCCGGCGCGAAGGGGCGGAGGCGTGGCCGTGGGCGGCTGGACGGCGGCGCGGCCGGCCTCGGACGTGGCACCGGGCGGCGACGGCTGGGCAGGCAGCAGACAGTGCGGCTCGCGGCGCGCGGCTTCGGCTGGGCATGGCAGCGGGCGGAGGGCGGCGGGCGCAGGGGCGGGGCAGGGCTCGGGGGGGCGGCGGGCGACGCGCGGCGTGGCGGGGTGGCGTGGCTCGCGTGGGCGACGGCAGCAGGTTCCGGCCATTTTTCCGGCCAACGGGAGCTCTTCGGCCGGCGGGAAGGTTGCCGGCGGCTTCGGCGGCGCCGGGGGAAGCTCTCCGGCAAGTTTCGGCGCGATCGGAGCACGGTAGTCCACGGCTCCGCCCGTGGACCGGCAGCAATGGCTGCCGTGGACTGGCAGCTCATGCGGTGGACCATTGAGCCGGTCCACCGTGAGCCAAACAAAAGATTTTAAGGATGCTCCAAAAATCGTGCGGCTCTGAAATCCGTGCTAAAACCTTCTAAAATCCATTCGGGCCCTTTGAAGTCCGAATTACATTCCGTTTGCGTCGTTGGACTCCTAAAATCAAGATCTACATGTTTATGGAGTCAATTCCTGCAAAGTATCACAAAAAGTATCAATTTTAATCAAATAAAGTTGGGTTAATTTTCATTATTCTAATGTCTAACACACCCCCCAACTTAAACTTTGCTTGTCCTCGAGTAAAGGAAATGGATGAGTCTTGTGTACTAAGATGGTCCATAAAATGAAAATTATCGTACTAACCCTAAAATCAAAGGACTCCTAAAACTGCTTGCCTTTTTGGTTTAACTGGCGGTCGCAGGTGATCAGTACGGCCTGGAAGGCGCTTCGGTGTAGTCCTCGGGCGGCTCACCGGTGTTCTGGACTGGTGAGGACCTCGTCTGGGCTGGGGCTGAGCTGGGATGGCAGGACTCGCTCCGATTTAGATGCTCCGAGCTTGCGAGGGTGCCTTGGTGAAGGAGGGCAGAGTGCGGGCCCGGTCCGGAGGGTGCACGCTCGGGAGGCTCCACATCGGCAGGTGAGCGCTGGGCTCGACCTCGACTGCAGGGCACTAACCTCTGAGGGTCTCACTCCGGAGGGCGGAAGGCGGACCCGGTCCAGAGGGTGCGCGCTCAGAAAGGCTCCATATCGGTGGGAGCTCTTGGCTCGACCTCGACCGCAGGGCACAGCCTCCGAAGGTCTCGCTCTTGAGGGCAGAAGGCGGACCCGATCCAGAGGGCACACGCTCGGAGAGGCTCCACATCGACGGGCGAGCTCTTGGCTCGACCTCAACCGCAGGGCACTAGCCTCCGAGGGTCTCGCTCTGGGGGGCGGAAGGTGGACCCGGTCCAGAGGGCGCGCGCTCGGAGAGGCTCCACATCAATGGGTGAGCTCCTGGCTCGACCTTGACCGCATGGCACTATCCTCCGAGGGTCTCGCTCTGGAGGACGGAAGGCGGACCCGGTCCAGAGGGCACGCGCTCGAAGAGGCTCCACATCAGTGGGTGAGCTCTTGGCTCGACCTCGACCGCAGGGCATTAGCCTCCGACGGTCTCGCTCAGGAGGGCAGAAGGCAGCTTCGACCTAGGCATCCCGAGCTCGCGGGCATGACCTGGCGGAGGACTAAGCCGGCTTGTTGTTTTGAGGAAGCTCAGCTCATCTTGGTAGTGGGATCCGGGCTGGAGAATCGATGTGGCGTCTTTTCTTGACGTGGCGCCTGCCGGTTCCTCCACATCAGCGATCCCTTCACATCATTTGCCCCCCACTCCCGAGGTCCGTTAGTGCATGGTACTCGGGTCGAAGGGAGTAATTGCGGTGCTGACATGGAAAGGCAAAAATCTGGCATGATGATGGCCATGATTGCTGGCACTTCGGGGACCGATCCTGCGGACCAATGTGGGGACGCCATGTGGCCATGTCCGAGGAGCAGTTAATGTTGGCGCAGAATGCAGAGCGGCCGGGATGCCATTCTCATCGATGGACAGCATGTGGCATAGATCCGTTGGCGGAAGGGTTGAATCGGTATGAATCCCTCGGGTCATTTCGAAATGAAAGGAGAGCCTTACCCGAACCATCCATTCTTTTTGAATTCTCCGTGCCCGCTGCTGCCGCGCCCAAGCTTCTTCCTCCTTCCAGTCGCCCCGAATTTTCTAAGGCAACAGGTCAGCTTCTTCTCCCTCCTTCCCCTGCTAGAATAGGGTTCTTTCCCAGGGTCTAGAGTATTCTTTAGGTGAGTCTTTTCTTTCGTCCTCTACTCCAAGTCCTTCTTTCCCCTCATTCTCGAGGATGTCCCATTTTGGTCCGGGCTTCCGCCCCTCCACTGATCAGGGCGAGGCCGGACCCTCCGAGCGGAGGCTGGCATCTTCTTCTCTTATTCTAACAGAGAGGAAGATGCAACTCGCTTTGAGCTCAGTAGGAGGCGTCCTCCCGGTCAAGCTCTCATCAGGGAACCAGAATCTGGCCCTTCTTTGCCTCCTCCTTCTCCTTTTGTCCCCGTTTCTGAGTCAATCCGGTCCATGGGTCCTGGTGGGGTCGTCTCGACGATCACTGCCGAAGAACTGAGGACCGTCTGGGATGTCAATGGCATCCCGAATTCCGTCTGGCTCATGATCCTCCAGTCGGGGGAACGGGTCACTTCTAGTGGCCCGGACCGTCTTGCATTTATGAGGGGACCTTCTCCGGGGGTCTTCGATTTCCTTCCATGCTTTCTTCCTGTCCGTCATGGACAATTATCGTTTGGTCCCCGCACAGCTAGTGCCAAATGCCATTAGGGTCGTTTTTTCCTTCATTGTGCTTTGTCACCTCCACCGGTTCGTTGCCTGCTTTTTCTTGTTCAGGGCTTTCTTTGCCTTGAAGCGCCACCCAACCGAGGATGGGTGGTGGTCCTTGTCCTCCCGCCCGAAGGGCATCAAGTTTGAGCTTCCCTCTTCATCAAGGGATGGAAGAGCAAGTTTTTCTTTGTTGAGGTCGAGGGGGTCGACTGGGTCTGAAGCAATCCGGACAAGTCTCCCAATCAAAATTCTGTGGTCGATGCGGCTGACCGGGATGATTACGAACAGCTCCACACCACCCAGATTCCTCCTCTGGAGGTCCTGTTGTCTGAGCAGAACCTTGCCGACTCCAGGGTCAACCCAACGAATGGGTTGGGTGAGTTCGACCTGAACTTTTCTTTTCCTTTTTCTTGCACTTCTTGCACTTCTCATGCTATTCCCCACAAATTCTAAATGTTGTGTGGTCTACATGCAGGAATGATCTTCTCCGAGAATGACCTCCTGGCAATCACCAAGAAGAGGTCGCCGACCGGGCTGGCCGGGGAGCCTTAGTCGAGGCGGGCGCGGAGTGAGAGCGCCCCTACGGCCGCCCCCACGGTGGTGATCGGTTGAGCTTGGCGGCTTCAGCGGGTCCAAGTTTAGAGGTGTCCCGCGCTGCTCCTATGCCTGTGGAAAGGGCAGCTTTCGTGGCACCAGGCCAGCCCAGCAGGCCCTCGCTGCAGAGCCTGAGGTAGTTGTCCGGGAGAGGGTCGCGGCTGCTGCCGCTGCACCCTACCATTCTTCGAGTCCGCCCGTCACCGACGTCGGGGGTGAGGAGTTCCATGCTGCGTCCAGGGCCGCGACGGAGGTGCCGCCTGCACTAGCTTCTCAGTCTGCCTCCCAGGGTCCTTCAGCCAACGGGGCGAGGTCGCCCGCCCCCGGAGAGGGCAGGATGGAGGAGGCACGATGCCGCCTCCCCTTCAGGATGGGGCCGGAGAGCTCTTTCCTTCAGAGCCCCGAGTTAGCCGAGCGTATGATGGATTTCTTAATCCAGTTATGCGACCGGCAAGAGATGGTCGGGATGCGGATGGCCGACGTTATCAGCAACATCTTTTTCCATCTATACTCGATGAGTTACCCCCCTCTTTCTTTCTTCTTCTTTCTCCTTTTTTTTTTAGTCGACCTCGTTTCATGGTGCAAATCGGTGTCGAGGCCCTCTACATCAAGGGCCGCTACCAGAGCTGGGAGCGTCTCGAGTGGCAGCAGGTCGCTGAGATCGAGTCTTTGAAGACCGACCTGAAAGGGAAGGTCGGGGCAAATGGGGTCCTTGAGTTGAAGGTCAAGGACCTTGAGAAAGAGCTCGTCGATGTTGAGGATGAGCGAAGGCACTCTTGATGGCTCGCGACCTGGAGTGGAGCCATTCGAAGAAGGCGATCGACGACCTCTCCGTCGTCGAGAAGAAGCTTAACTGGTACAGTATCGAGGCCGATCGGTACAAGAAGATCGCCCAAGCTGTCCAGGCGGAGCTGGCAGCTATGAAGGAGAAACTTGCCGTTGCTGAGAAGGCAGCAGAGACGGCAGCCAACTCGACGGAGGCAGCCAGGTCGGAGGCCACCGAGTCGAAGAGGGTGGCCGCTGAGGCCACGAAGGGGGCTGAGAACGCCATCGCCAACTTCAAGGCTTCAGAGGAGTTCATCGTTGAAATCTAGCAGATGGCGTCGGATTCCTTTTATAAGGGTTTTATGTATCTGCACGGCCGGGTGGAGGCGCTTATCCCTAACAAGAACCATGGCTGCCTCAGGTATCCTTCGACCTCGAAGGCGGAGGCTGACGAGGAGGTCGCCACGGGAGCCGCGGGCCCAGAGCCTTCAACACCAGCTGAGAGCGATCCTCTCGGAGTTAGGGCAGCTCAGCCGGAGACTTCTCGGCCTCAGGATCCAACAGTGAAACCAGTCGGCGTGGAGTGACCCTTTTCTTCCTTGTCTTATTTTGTACTTGTGTTTCTTGCTTTCAGCCAGGGTCACCCGGCATGTCGGGGGCCCAGAAAACACTTGTAATTTGTATTTAGTCAATGAAACTTTCTTTGCCACCTATTTTCTTTCACTCCCTTCTCTTTTCTTCCTTTCGTCTTTCTCTCTCTCTCTCTCTCTCTCTTTTATGGGGAGATCAGAGGGAAGGGCTGCACCTTGCTTGGGGCCAAGTTATGACACTTGAGAGTTGCTGGGCTCGAAAGTGTTGCTGACTGAGAGCCATGCGGCTCGAAGGTCCCTTGGCCGAAGTTCTGAGCTCCGATCTTGAGTGGGCGTCCTAGAGCTAGGCTCGGGGATGCTGGTGACCGGGAGCTACTGGGCTCGAAGTTCTCTTGGCCGGAGATCTGAGCTCCGGTCTTGAGAAAGCATCCTGGAGCTGGGCTCGGGGACGTTGGTGACTAAGAGCTACTTGGCTCGAAGTTCTCTTGGCCGGAGATCTGAGCTCCGATCTTGAGAGGGCATCCTGGAGCTGGGCTGGGATGTTGGTGACTGAGAGCTGTTGGGCTCGAAGTTCTCTTGGCCGGAGATCTGAGCTCCGGTCTTGAGAGGGCGCTCTGGAGCTGGGCTCTGGGACGTTGGTGATCGAGAGCTGCTTGGCTCGAAGTTCTCTTGGCCGGAGATCTGAGCTCCGGTCTTGAGAAAGTATCCTGGAGCTGGGCTCAAGGACGTTGGTGACCGAGAGCTGCTTGGCTCGAAGTTCTCTTGGCCAGAGATCTGAGCTCCGATCTTGAGAGGGCGCCCTGGAGCTGGGCTCCGGGATGTTGGTGACTGAGAGCTGTTGGACTCGAAGTTCTCTTGGCTGGAGATCTGAGCTCCGATCTTGAGAGGGCGTCCTGGAGCTGGGCTCGGGATGTTGGTGACTGAGAGCTGCTTAGCTCGAAGTTCTCTTGGCCGGAGATCCGAGCTCCGGTCTTGAGAAAGCGTCCTGGAGCTGGGCTCGGGGACGTTGGTGACTGAGAGTTGCTTGGCTCGAAGTTCTCTTGGCCGGAGATCTGAGCTCCGGTCTTGAGAGGGAACCCTGGAGCTGGGCTCAGGGACATTGGTGACTGAGAGCTACTTGGCTCGAAGTTCTCTTGGCCGAAGATCTGAGCTCCGATCTTGAGAAAGCATCCTGGAGCTGGGCTCGGGGACGTTGGTGGTAGCTTCGATGATGCTGTATTTTTCTCTTGTTCTCTCTTTCTTTCCTTCCCCCCTCTTCTTTCTTTCTCTTTTTTTTTTTAAGAGTGGGTAGATCAGAGAAGAGGGTGCTGGTTGTGCCCCCATTTTGTTCTCTTTCTTTCCTTCCCCTCTCATCTTCTTTTCGAGTGGGGAGATCAGAGAAGGGGGTTGCTGGGATCCCCCCTTTGTTCTCTTTCTTTCCTTCCCCTCTCATCTTTTTTTCGAGTAGGGAGATCAGAGAGGGGGTTACCAGTCTTGGTTGCCTTGGAGCTAGGCTCGAGGCTTTCCTGGACATGGAGCTAGGCTCGGGCCAAAGGTTGCCTGAGATCTTGGCTCAGGTTTTGGCGCCTTGAAGCTAGGCTCGAGGCATTGATGGGAGCTACGTGGCCCCATGATCTCTTGGCATCTCGGAGCTAGGCTCAGAGATGTTTGAGATGGAGAGCGGCTTGGCTCGAAGTTTTCTTAGACAGAGATCTGAGCTCCAGTCTTGAACCAACGTCTTGGAGCTAGGCTCGAGGATGCTTGAGCTTGGGAGCTACGTGGCTCGAAGATTCTTTGACATCCTGGAGCTGGGCTCAGGGATGCCTAGAATTGGGAGCTACGTGGCTCGAAGATTCTTTGATGTCCTGGAGTTGGGCCGGGGATGCCTGGAATTGGGAGCTACGTGGCTCGAAGATTCTTTGACATCCTGGAGTTGGGCTCAGGGATGCCTGGAAATTGGAGCTACGTGGCTCGAGATTCTTTGACATCCTAGAGCTGGGCTCGGGGATGCCTGGAATTGGGAGCTACGTGGCTCGAGGTTCTTTGACATCCTGGAGGTGGGCTCGGGGATGCCTGAAATCAGGAGCTACGTGGCTCGAAGATTCTTTGATGTCCTGGAGTTGGGCTCGAGGACGCCTGGAATTGGGAGCTACGTGGCTCGAAGATCTTTGACATCCTGAAGCTGGGCTCGGCGATGCCTAGAATTGGGAGCTACGTGGCTCGAGGTTCTTTGACGTCCTGGAGCTGGGCTCGGGGATGCTTGGAATTGAGAGCTACGTGGCTCGAGGTTCTTTGACGTCCTGGAGCTGGGCTCGGGGATGCCTGGAATTGGGAGCTACGTGGATCGAAGTTCTCTGACGTCCTGGAGCTGGGCTCGGGGCGCCGTCGATTCTTTCCTGCAAGACGAATGGATACCCATACAAGGGAAAAATCGTTGTTATGATTATTGGTAAGGGAACTTACCTTATTGGGGGCGTCTTTGTAGGGTGCAGGCCCTCCTCCCTCGGGGGAGCCTGACGTCGTCGAGTTCCTCGAGGTAATGGATCCCTCGTGATGGGGCTTCGATCGCCTCGTGAGGGCCTTCCCACGGTGGCTCGCGACCATCATCCCGACATCCGTGGCATCTTTATTTACCTTTCTCCTTTGCTCTCTTCTCCCCTCATAGCGGGGCGATTACTCTCGGGGTCCCCTGCCCCCCGAGTCTTCTTAGACACACACACGATTCTTTAGGCAATCACGCCCACCGGTTTCGCGATGGGGTGGTGATGTCGGTGGTCGAAGCTGACGGGAGAGTGGCGAGCGCTTGGGACCCCGCTTGAGGCCTGCCCCCTTGCAAACCTTCGGAGGAGAGCATCCTTGACAAGCTTCTTGATCTCCTGCTCATGGTTGTGACATTTTTCGATGCCATGACCATGAGCACGGTAGAAGTGATGATACTCCGCCTCACCGCAACTGGTGAAGGGCTTCACCGGTGATGGGCGTTGTAGTCCGGTGGCTCGCGGCTAAGCCTCGCATGCTGATGAACCGGTGGAAGAATCCCGACATCTTGCATTCATGCTTCTCGAGGCGCGCTTCTGCTGTGTGCCTGATGGTTTCGCCAGCGGATTCCCCGTCGAAGGGAAGAGGGGGTGACGTCCCGGAGAGGCCTAGAGAAGATCGCCAATCTGTTAACCTTTCCAGCTTGTGTCATCATCGTTCTTCCGCGGTATGTTGACCTGTGAGGAGGTGGACTTAGTCACGCCCGCCCCCCTTCCTGGCGTGCTAATCTGTTGTCGTCAAGACCGTCGTGGCCCGTAGCTGCTGTCAGCGCCGGAGTGCGCTCCTCCTGCCGCCCGACATCCTCGGGTCCCGATCTCCATGCTGGGTGTGATCGTCTTGCCACTCGACGGTCCTTCGCTCCCAGACCTGCGAGACAGGGGTTAGAGACCCGGGCCGGGATTTCCGGCGGGGGCACTCCGATGATCAAGTTAGTAATGATTCAGGGGAACAGATCCTCCTGGTCGGGCCCCTCTTGATGGACTCCGTTCTAGGAGTGGAAGATGTGTGCGAAGGTGAAAACGTTGCAGGGGTGAGTGATAGCGGGGACCGAGGGGTGCCCTGTTCCTCCGCCTCTCTTGTATCCCTCGTTTTCCTTCGAATATGGTGGTAGTGGCGCTCCGCCCTCTTGGTCGGGCTTGCACTTGTGCTCGTGGTGGTGGTGGTGCCATGCCCCTCTTCCTGGTGGGGGTCGCACTCCTTTTTTTTTTGCTTGTGTGTTGAAGTTGTTGTGTTACCTCTGAGTTTGCTGCAAACTAGGTTACCATTGGGTGCTTGTCTCGGGATCCCGCCGTGCTATTAGGCACATGCAACGGTGTCCCGAGGAGTCTTCCCTGATTCATGATAAGGAGAGTTGTCATGCGTTCTAGCACTCCTCTTGGTTATCTCATTGGAAATTTGGCAGTGCCTCGAACGGCGGGCCGCCACCCACAGGATTCGAATCTTCCGGTAGCTTCTCTCTTAGATGATTTGAGTGGTTGGTGAGGAGTGTGGTGTCTCGATCAACGTGCTGCTTGCCTTTCTAAGTAACTAGTGGTCGCAGGTGGTCAGTACGGCCTGGAAGGCGCTTCAGTGCATCTCCTCGGTGGCTCGTCGGTGTTCTGGCTGGTGGGATCTTGTCCGAGCTGGGGTCGAGCTGGGATGGCAGGACTCGCTCCGACCTAGACGCTCCGAGTTTGCGGGGGGCGCTTTGGTGGAGGGCAGAGTGCGGGCCCGGTTCGGAGGGCGCGCGCTCGGAGAGGCTCCATATCGGCGGGTGAGCGTTGGGCTCGACCTGGACTGCAGGGCACTAACCTCCGAGGGTCTCACTCCGGAGGGCGAAAGGCGAATCCGGTCTAAAGGTGCGCGCTCGGAGAGGCTCCACATCGACGGGCGAGCTCTTGGCTCGACCTCGATCGTAGGGCACTATGTTGGCTTCGCCCAGTGATTTTGATGAATAACAAAATATTGAGTGCATATTGTATACTGATGTGGATTTCAAGTTATGAGTTTTCAAGAAGAAAGCACCTCAAAATCTCAAAAACTTATGGTTCATCATGGCACATAATGGCATGGAGCATTTCTCACGAATCCGGACATCCTCTTCATTGAAAAAGGGCATCTAAATGTTTATATTTATGTGTTATGATTTCAAGAATTATATTTTTTTTTCGAAGCTGTTTACACTTGAATCTGAGATTTTCAGTCTTAAGTGTCGACACTTGGAAGGTCAAGTGTTGACACTTCAGCATTTGGCACGGACAAAAATCCTTGGCACGCCAAGTGTCGACACCCAAACCAGTGTCGACTCAAGGCCTGAGAATTTTGAAAATACAGAACTTTGTAATTTTAGAATTTTTGTGTCAAGTGTCGACACCTGTGCATCAAGTGTCGACACTTGAAAGTTCAAGTGTCGACACCTAGAAATCAAGTGTCGACACTTGACAGCCAAGTGTCGACACCGACAGCCAAGTGTTGACACTTGCAGCCTGACAGCTCCAACGGATCTATTTTTTCTGGCTTGCAGAACTTGCTTTTCAAGCTCCAATGGCTATTTCCGAGTTCCAACGGTCACAAACCATTTTTTGAAGGTTCTTGGTGTATTTAACCTCCACCAACCTCATTTTAAAGATAGGGAAGTGTATTGAAGTGCATTTAAGTCTACTTAAAAGCCAAAAAGCCTATATTCTCTCAAATACTTCACATCAAAAGCCTCTTATAGTTTGATTCTTTGAAAAGCCTACAAGCTCATCCTTACTTCATTCCAAAAGAGGCACTTTGAAGGAGATTCCAAGGAAGAGTGAAGACAAAGCATCAACTTGAGCTTCAAAGATTCCATTCTACTCTTGAAGAGAGTTTGTTTAGTTTTAAATTGTATATCTGTTTTTATATTATGTTTTGACCTTGCTTTCAAGGTGTCTTGAAAGAAGGTTATTGTGGTTTGTTGGTGAGCCAAAGGGATAAAACCAACTAGGGTTAACTTGTGAGCCCGAAGATAAAACAAGTGTTAAGGTTTGTTGGTAAGCCTAAGTGATAAAATCAACTTAGTTTTGACTTGTAAGCCTTGTGAAAAACAAGTCAACTGTAATATTGTTTGGATTATAGTGAAATTTCCAAGGGTGGCTTGGAAGTGGATGTAGATGCTAGGTTTGCACCGAACCACTATAAACCTTGTGTTTGTGTGTGATTGCTCTCTTCCTCTCTTGCTCTTTGTTTATTGCTATTGCTTTGAATATCTTGCATTGAATTCATCATTTTTCACTAGCACCACTAGTCCCTCTCATTATTGTCTTAAATTTTTTTAAAAGACCCAATTCACCCCCCCTCTTGGGCTCCATTTCTGGGCAACACACTAGCTTCCGAGGGTCTCGCTCTGGAGGGCGGAAGGCGGACCCGGTCTAGAGGGCGCGTGCTCGGAGAGGCTCTAATCGGCAGGCGAGCTCTTGGCTGGATCTCGACCGCAGGGCACTAGCCTCCGAGGGTCTCGCTTTGGGGGGCGTATGGCGGACCCGGTCTAAAGGGCGTGCGCTCGGAGAGGCTCCACATCGGCGAGTGAGCTCCTGGCTTGACCTCGACCCCATGGCACTAGCCTCCGAGGGTCTCGCTCTGGAGGGCGGAAGGCGGACCCGGTCCAGAGGGCGCGCGCTTGGAGAGTCTCCATATCGATGGGTGAGCTCTTGGCTCGACCTCGACCGCAGGGCACTAGCCTCCGAGGGCTCGCTCTGGAGGGCAGAAGGCGGCTCCGACCTAGGCATCCCGAGCTCGCGGGCTTGACCTGGCGGAGGACTGAGCTCGACTTGTTGTTCTGAGGGAGCTCAGCTCAACTCGGTAGTGGGATCTGGGCTGGAGAATTGATGTGGCATCTTTTCTTGACGTGGCGCCTACCGGTTCCTCCACGTTAGCGATCCCTTCACATCACAATGATTGGTGATAAAGAAAAAATGGCTAAAAACTAGGAAATTAAAATTAAAACATTGCACACACCTCTCTTAGCCTAGATCCAGTAATAGCTGAATTCGTCTTTTCAAAAGACGAATTCTTAGCAATTTTTTTTTAAAAAATATTGATTTTATGGAGAAGGAAAATAAAATTTTTAATTTTAAAATATATAATTAAAATTTTTAAAAATTGATTTATATTAAAAATTAAAAGTTATTTAAAAGAATTAGTAAAAATTTAATTAATAATATTTTCTAAATTTTTTTTATTATAATGAAATAAGTTTTTTTTTAATATAATATTTTTTTGAAAAAAAAATTAACCAGAAATTGTGGATGTGAAATCGATCCACAATACATAATATTTATATCAAAATTTATAAAAAATATAAAAAATAATAAAAAATTTAACAAAAAATAGGATTACCGATGGTTGGACCGGTAGGTGGACCGATGTCGGATCGATAGCAGGACCAATAGGTCGATCGATGGTCGGATCCTGGTAGTCGGACTGGCGATCGGAATGGTGACAGGACTAAGGACTGGATAGGTGGCAGGATCGACGAAAAATATGATTTTTATTATTAAATGAATTATTAAATCCTTCCACCGAAATGATTTTAATGAAAAAAGAAAATAGAATTTTTTTATTGAATAATTAATTAATTAAATTAAAATATTTTAAACATATTAATTTTACCAAATTATATTAAAAATTAAAATTATTAAAATTATTAAAAAATTATTAAAAATATATTTTTTTTATAAAATATAAATGAGAAATCACGAGTGTATCCACAATTTCACCTAATAATATTTTTTTTTTAAAATTGATAAGAAATCATGGATTTTAATAAATCCTAAAATAATTTATTATTTTCATAATTTAAATTTTATAATATATATTTTTTTGAATTTACTTAAGTAAATAATGATTCTTGTCTATTTTAGGACCGATAGATGGACTGATGGTCGGACCGGTAGGTGGACGGATGATCGGATCAGTAGCAGGACCAGTAGGTCGATCGATGGTCAGATCCTGGTAGCCGGACTGGCGATCGGGATGGTGACAAGACTGAGAGCCGGATTGGTGGCAGAATCGATGGAAAATAAGATTTTTTTTATTAAATAAATTATTAAATCCTTCCACCAAATAATTTTCATGAAAAAAGAAAATAAAAATTTTATCATTAAATAATTAATATATTAAATTAAGATTTTTTAAAAATATTAATTTTACCAAATTACATTAAAAATTTAAAAAATTATTAAAAAATTTATATTTTTTTATAAAATAATATAATGAGAAATCATGGGTTGTATCCACGATTTCACTAAATGGTATTTTTTTAATTAAAATTTAATAAAACTTTTTTAAAATTAACAAGAAATCATGGATTTTAATAAATCCTATAATAATTTATTATTTTCATAATTTTAATTTTATAATTTATATTTTTTTGAATTTACTTAAGCAAATAAATGATTCTTCCCTAAGCAGACTATAACACATATATAAATAAAATTCATAATTCGATTTTGTTACATACAATGCATAAATATAAAAAAATATTAGGTCCCACATGGCGACCGTCTCCTATTGCGTGCAAGCTATATACGACGACGGGTCGGAGGTGGCTGATGTTGCTCTATCTCATGCTCTATATCGTGTGATGCCTGATATGCAGCATGCTCTACATCGTGTAATGCCTGCTGTGCAGATACATGATGTGACGATGATCCTTCGCCAAAGAAGTGTCCTCCAAGTCTGGAGTAATGCTGCCAGCCCATGAAATCCAGTGCAGTAGTATAATCAAAGTGTGCTACCATATCCTCAGTAGATGTGAACTCGGGCATCGGATATGGAGAGGTACTACGTCGTCGGATATCTCGTATGTGCTGAGCTAGCGAAGGTGCTCCCGATGAAGATGCATATGAATAATAAGGCGAATGAGTATCGTCCTCCCTGTCTCCCTCCTGATAAAACTCACGTAGTGGAACCCGTGCATGCTCATCAATAGTATGGAGGGCACCATGACATATGTCCTATATAGTCTCGGAGGACATCGTGATGGAACTCGACTGGGCAAGTTCAAGTATCGTCGCAATGCTAGTGCCCTGTAAATAAAAAAATAATTAGTTTGACAAAATTTAAACTTAGATTTTCTTAAATAGTAAAATTTAAATTACTTATCGTGTGATCATACACTGCGCCATTGCGACTGATGAATCAACGAGTGATCCTACGGTACCACTGCATATAAGGATCGTGATAATCCATGGTACCATCGAATGGATCACCATGTATAATATAATCATGTCGACTCATCCATAACTGTATATACTCCTGATGAACGGTGGACCAATCGTGATCAGATCGTCCCCTCAAATCAATACGATGTAGTGCAGACATCGTATCAAACTGATCTGGCATGACCTATCGCATCCCAAACTAGTACACCACTCTATCAGGTAAATGCCACTCTACTATATAAAATAAACTAGTGGTACTCGACCACACCAGATCTCCTGACCCTGTAGACAGTAATCTGGTAACTCTGCAAGTATAGCAGCAGTATATGGCTGCCATATGACCTGTTTATAAATAATTTAAAGCATAATTTATTAAACAAGAACAAATAAGACAAGCCAATCATTACAAAAAATTTAATATTCATTGCCTTGTCAGGTCGCAGTTAATCAAGTAAATAACGATACGAAGAGACCACGTGTGTAGGTACTTGTGTCACAAAAAAAAGATCTCTCTATCTACAAATAAATTAATTAAATAAAACAGTATATATCATACACAGTATAAAATATTATGTAAATTCTAAACTCACCTCATCCCTAATGGTCCCTATGGTAAACCGGCTCCATTATCATCAAAATCGATAATCGGATCTGGAGCCTTTTGAAGTAATCTATAGGGTGCAAGAAGCGGAACTCTATCCCATGCTCATTGCTGTAGTAGCAACAGAGGACCAGTAATATCAGTAACATCTCTGTGGCTCGCCCTGCACATCTCTCTATACAACCAAGCGAGTCCAGCGCAACCCCAACTATACTGTCCAGTCATCTCGAAATCCGCTAATAGAGGTGGAAATAAGAGATGCATGTTGTTCCCATATTTATCTATAAAAAAGCACCCACCCATCAACTGTAAAATATATGCTCGAGCATAGCACTGTATGGCTATCTCGTCGGCATCGAATGCTAAATCCTGGAAATGCTCGGTAAGCTAGACCAAACTCAATCGTGATCCATGCAATATATCGTCTGGTGGGACAACCCCTAATAAATCAAGACAAAGCTGTCCCCAGTCTACCCGTGTAGTACCCGTTACTAGTAGACCATTTACTGGCAAACATAGCTGAACAGCAACATCCTGTATAATGATGGTGGCCTCTCCATAGGGAAAATGAAATGTATGCGTCTCTAGACGCCACTGCTCGACGAGAGCAGTGATCAAATGCCAGTCCAATCTAATAAATCCAACATATGCTAGACCATAAAATCCGGACTGTATCAACAAAGGCACAATACGACGATCAAGCGGTATGGATCTGTGCATAACTATCTCTCAACGTCGACAGTGCAAAACAACATCCTGTCCCTCCCATACCAAAGATGATCTCTGTGATGGCTGACCATGTAGTACACTACTGTCAGAAGGACCAGGATCCATAACTGTGATAACTCAAAGAAAATGAAATTAGCAATCATAAAGACCATTTAATACAAATTTATATGTAAACAGTAATGACATCAATCCATATACAAGATATAAACATTAAACAATAAAACATCACATACCATATCCATATTACAATCCATCAAATAAAATACAAAGCAATGCCACGATATGTGAATATATTACAAACCATATATTAAAACATCTGTAAAATATGACTGATATAATTTAACTAATCTACTTGTAGAAGCCTTGGACATGACCATCTATCATGCCCTTTTTCTTTACAGATTGTACACTTGCGTTTATTGCCGGCTTCTCTTAAATCCATATCATTTATGATCCTCGTGGATCGTGGCCTACCTTTCTGTCGCAGCTTATTTATATCAGGTATAATGAAATAATGTTCATTTTGCTGGGGCCAATATTTTTTCATGAGGAATTGGTTGAAATTGTGGTCCATAAGATCATAAGCACCTGTTTATTGTTATCCCTATTCATGTTCGGTCCATATCTAACAGTTTGGACTTGGAACAAGCTAGTTGCTCTATCGAATCGTGTAATTGTATGTGATGTCACTTTGGCTTGGTTGGAGATGACATGTCCCGTGACAAAAGGAGTAAACCTTTCATTTCTATCCATTACCTCTGTTGCTTGGACACGTCGACCTTCAAAGTACGATACAAGCCGAAAGGAAGTCAACTGTACCAATGCTATTATGGGAAAAAATCGAGCATTTTTCAAAACTCCATTGAAACACTCGGATATATTAGTTGTCATCATCTCATACCGTCGTTCATCATCATGTGAACGTGTCCATTTTGCTAAAGGAATTTCATTCAACCACTGAACAGCTTCTGGGTTAAATTTCTTAATATTCCTCATGTATTTCTGGAATTTTCTAGGTTGCGTTTGCATTCCAGCTCTTTTCACCGCATCTCTTAGTTTGGGATCATGAAATCTTGAATTGAAGTTACTTGTCACGTGATGCAGGCAATATACATGATAAGCATGCGGTGGCTGCCAACCCAGATACTCATTCTGTACCGCAGCAAGTATACCAGCATGTCGATCAGAAATTAGACAAATTTCCTGACGTGATGTAACAAAACTTCTGATACAAGCTAAGAACCTACCCTAGGTGTCCGCTAACTCTTCATCGACAATACCAAATGCAAGTGGAAAGATCTAATTATTTCCATCAATAGTAGTTGCAATCAATAACTTCTTCTTATACTTTCCATATATAAAAGTAGCATCGACACTTATGACCGGACGACAGTGCTTAAACCCTGCAATCGAGGGTGAAAAGGCCCAAAAGACACGATCAAACTGGGCACAATTTGATATACCAGTTGGAGTGCTGATAAATTTCATCTAGAAACTCCGATTAAATATTTGTACAGCATGCAACCATTTCGGAAGCAATTGATATGACATATCCCAATCTTCGAACATCATTGCTATCGCCTTCTGTTTGGCATCCCATAATTTTCTATAACTTGGTGTATAGTTGTATTTGTTCTTTATGACTACACCAAGTCCAGCAATAGCAATGGTAGAAATTTTTTTAACCAGGTCCCGAATTTCATTAGCAATTAAAGTGGAGTACAAACCAGAATGATCCTAAGACATCATTGTATATAGACATATATGAGGACCGGTATATCGTGAGATCTCAAAAAATCATGACGTTTAATACCTTTCAGCATCCACTGACAGTCATAATCTTTACTCTTACATTTCACATGCCATAGATTTGGATTTGATTTAATAACCTTGAATTCATGATATCTTTCAATAGAATATTGCTTTACTGTAGTCTGTAATTCTGCCTTATCTATAAAGCAGAGTCCTTTACGTAACTCCTCATCCCTTTGCCATATAACATGTTGTTCCTGCATTGAAGAATACATTAGCATATTTGCAGCATTCCAATCAACCTGAGTGAATGTTCTAGATGGAGCTTCAAATGTATAATAGTTTGGAACAGTGGTATCCTCTGGACTTCGTACTGGATGTAAAGTACCGGCCTCGTCACCTTCGTCAGCCAAATCATGTTCACTTTTGTCATCATTCTCACTAAAAAATTGATTATCGACATGCACCCTATCATTAGCAGCTGTATATATTGATGCTTTTCTAACATTACTTTCTGGTACAGTACTGTTCACCGTACGTAACGGATCTATAGTAAAAACTGAACCAATTTTCCACTTCATTATCTGCAATGTTCGGAGTACTATATGATAGAACATATTTAGTTACACGAGTTGCTGCTATATTTCAAATAGCTTCTTCATCATCATCCTGTTCGCAATCAGGTTCAGGAGCTTTAACGGTTTGGATATCTATATATAACTCTGCACCCGATATACATGGATGTGAACCGATAGTTGAAAACATTATCTCCATGTCTTCATCATCGGTTAATGGAACATGTTCATACTTTATAAATATCGGTTGGACAACTTGTGGATATTTATAGATAATCAATATTTTTTTTCCAGTTCTATCAATATAGAGAACTCTACATATTTTGTTCTCTAACTTTTGGAATGTTATACCACAACTGATTCTAATTACCTTTTTTAGTCCCTGATTATACTCAATTCCATTTGATACATTAATCATAGACCACTCATATAACATAATGCTGTGATTGTTTCTCTCATTATATCCTACATATTTAATTAACAAAATATATTTAAAAATAACTTTCTCATATATTGATATCATTAAAAAACTAATTAAATTACATAATTAATATAATAATAAAATTAAAAATATAATTATTTTACTATCATGATGAATGCATCCTATCATCAACTACTAGGTAAAGGCCATATCCTATTCAGGAATTGCATTAATTTTACGGGTCAACTTATAGTAATCAAATGGTGTGCAATGAAGACCGAATAAAATTTTGACAGTATTTTTTCTTAGTTCTCCATATATAAATATTTATGTATGCGAAGAACAAAAGGAAAATGATGCTCGAAATTTCATTCGGTCTTTATTGCACACCATTTGATTACTATAAACTGACCTGTAAAATTATTTGCAATTTCCAAACTGTCCAAATTGGACAATCAATTGATTAATATGCATAATTCTTAGATCCGTACAAGTATAGAAAAATGTACGGATACTACAGAATATGCATATCAAGCAATTTACGGGTCTACGGTTCATAAAATACAAATTTTATAAAAATATGTATAGAAAATCAAATGATTAACCTAAAAAATTATTTCGAAATATAATTACGTCACTGATACCAATATCTACATAATGCATGCTATAAAAATTCATGCTACACATATATATAATAAAAAAATAAAACTACAAATATGTAGACTTCAAACTTCATTCATAATTAAGTATTACTAAATAATTATTTAACTAAATAATTATTTACAAGATATACATAATCATACATTTTAAAAATTATGTAAACGTATAATAATTTATTAATATCAAATAAATCATATCATATTTATATCTATATTAATTACGCCTATCCATATTAATATATTATTCTTATACACTTATATATTCATAATTAAGTATTACTTTAATTAATTAATGTTGAAATAATCTTAATAATTAATCCATTTACTAACATAAAGTATCTACCATTATAATTTCATATTTATAATATTTTTTAAAAAAATTAGCATATCATTATTCTTTTTATATTAATTAATACATTAATTGATTATTGAAATATAATACTAAATTTTATAATTTTAATAATTGGATCTACATATTATACATTTATTTATAATATATACTTTTTTATTCAATTAATCATTATCAATATATATTATTTTTTATTTTTTAAAATAATAAATATTAAACAAAAACACATATAATCAAAACTTCTTATTATTTTCTAATTTCTTCAATAATAAATTTAATGAATAAATCAAAACAAATTACTATCATCTAATTTAATCTAATTTATAATTACATAATTAGATCCAAAATATATTATATAAACATAAACAAAAAGTATACAATTACAATTGTATTATAACAAAAACAGCATATCATTACATCATAAATTTTTAAAATTATCCTACTAATTATTCAAAATTTCATACAAAACAAACAACATAATAATAATAATCAAAAAATTAGAATAACAAAATAAATAAGGTAATTACCTAGAAAAAATATATTTGCGAATATTCTTGGACCTTCCTTTCCTGCACTTGAACCGGATCGAAACTTGGAACATATCTAACAACAAACAAACAAAAAATTTTAAATAATATCAATTTTATTTATCAAAAAATATATATATAAGGGAAGGAAAAAAAAAACCTTACCTTCAATTGGATCGGAGACCGTCGAAGAACAAAAAAAATTGGACCGAACTGGAGACAAACAAACCAAAAAATAAAATCAAACCGAAATGAAAAAGGATGGAACCGGACCCGAGACAAACAAACAAAAAAAATTAAAAGGGGACCAAGAGTGGGGCTAGCGACAACAGGGAGGATGGGGCTGCATCGGAGACAAACAAACAAAAAAAAAAGAAAATGGGACCGAGGGATGGGGCCGGCGACAATGGAAAGAACAACCAAACGAAGAACAAAAGAAGAAGAAGATGGGGGGTTATCTGCTAGAATTCGTCTTTCTAAAAAGACAAATTCAAAAGCTGCAGGTCACGTGACGAGCTCTCAGAATAGTATCGGGTGGTGAAAAAAATGAATTTATCTTTTGAAAAGACGAATTTACCAGCTACCTATCATGTATCCCCGATAGTCACGTATTGAAATCTCAGCTTGAATTCGTTTTTTGAAAAGACGAATTCATCAGCCGAGCAGGCTCTCCATGCCATGTATCTAATTTTTTTTTTATTTCAAAATGTCCCATCTTGTCGCCGTGCAATCTAAATTCATAAATATATTACGGATTATCTAGTTCCGTAATTATTTTTTTTAATATTATTTTTAAAAAAATTCCACGCGAAAGCCTATCAAAGCCAATTCCGCACGCGGAAGTTTGGCAGTTTCGCAGCTCGCGCATGGTAAAGTACACATATATCACGTAACAAAGCCTGCGACTGTCACGAGGGAAAACTGCATCCCACCTCGTGATCCCACAGGATCCCGCTTGAAAGCGATCTAATGATGTGTTTTTTTTTAAATTTTTTTTTTGAGCGATACTGACCATCCACTCATGATCTAACGGATCGAGTCGCTTGTGGCTGCGGAACCCGCGTCAGCCCTCATCTCGCCATCGTTCCGGGAAAATAATGCAATCCAACCATTCACATAAAAATTTCTGCACCTGACCCGCGATCTGCCGTCCATTTCTCTACGTGTCATATTTTGATTCGTTAAAATGCTGCGTGACTTTGGAGCTGATTGTACGTCTTTCCTCGGAATCACTAAAACGCGCAGTCCTAAAACAGCGGCCTTCGTCGTACGGATCACATTCAAGATTTCCGTCATAGAATCAGATATAAGAAAAGACAGACACAGTGAAATCCACCGCATGATATTCCGACACGTTGTACTATTACACGCGTCGTTTTTTCATTTGTTTTAATCACGGATCTAAGTGTAATGTAGCCGATCCTCTGCCGTATCGTTTCCCAGTTGCTATCAGCCAATCTCGGATAATAATTATTAATATTTTATATCAAGAATACTTAAACATATCTTCTCGCCGGCCGGTTCCCCTCGCCCACCTTCCCTCCGTCGGAACAAATAGAAAAGGAAAAATCTCAAATAAAAAATAATTGGACAAACAAAGGGAAAGAAGACAGAGAGCATAGAAGAGAACCACTCCCTCCTTTTCTCCTCGTCTATGCTTCTCTCTCTTCACTCATGATCGAACTCTCGAAGCCCTAACCCTAACCCTAGACTTGCCAATGCCCATCGTCGCCGCGGCGGAGAGATGATGAGGAACGTCGAGAGACAAGCGGCGCCGCCGTTCTTCTTCCGGATGAAGATTTCCCTCACGCGCCCGAGGAACCTCTTCTTCGCCTTTCTCTGCTTCTCTTGCATCGTCTTCCTAGTCCCGATCGTTCTGCTTTCCATCATCCCCCTCGATCTCTCCACCTCTCGCGGTATTCCTTGATCGATTGCATCGTTGTTTCTTTTGAAATTTCTTGAAGCTAAGTTGACTCGAGATATTTGATTTTTGTTTCTTGGAATTCTTGATGTAGCGCGGAAGGAGTTCATCGGTGATATCTCCGGCATCGTGAAGAACTTCTCTCTCGTATAATGGGTTTTCTTGCTCTTTTTTATTATTCTTCTTGGATTTTTTGTTTGTCTTTAATGTAGATTTCTGAGGCTGGTTCTGAATGCAGGGGCACCCTTCAGATGCTATGACGCTCAAGCAGGTTTCATTTGATTTTTTCGCTTTTTTTCTTGCTTTTTAATCCGTTTCTTATGCGATTATTTACTTCATTTATTTTCCATTTGGAGTTTAGGAAACTGATGGAGGACTGAAAGAACCCACTGGAATTGTTTATAAGGATAGGGATTATCGTGAGCCGGCGAACAGTCGGAATACTACTACTCATAACACGAATTTTGGTGAAACAAATGGTAAAGTTGATGGTAGATCATCAAGAATTAATGGTTGTCCTTTTTTTAATATTTATTATTTGATCCATGTTGGTCTATGGGCATGATATTTATTTTTCTTCTTCTTAACAAAAGGATCACGGTTTGGCAATGGCGGAGGTGGCGAACGTAAACAGGAGAATGCCAAAGATTCTACTGGTGAAAAGGTATGCTTTCTTAACATAATTCTTAACCATTTTTTTTGTATGATCGTTTTAAGGTAACATTTTTACTACTCTGACCATGGTTTCAGTTATTATATTTTTCATCAATTAGTTAGGTGCTATCTATCATCACTTTTGTTTTTCTTATTTTCAAAAATGAAAAATAGAAATTTTGTTTCCATTTTATTTCTAAATCCAAAAATATAGACATTTTTGGTTTAGTAATTATTTTTTAAAAACATAAACATGATGATGGTGGCTGAGGCAGTTATAGTGGTGGTGGAAAAAGAGAAGGCTGTAGTGGTGTGGTGGCAGTGGTGATAGTGGTGGTGATGATGGGGTGGTGTGGTAGCACCATGGTGGTGGCATTGGTTGTGGCAGCCACAGCGGTGTAAAATAGCTGTGTAAAACAGGAAGCACATAACATGAATTAAACAAAGAGTTACCTGGGTAGGAAGCAGAAGTGTAAACTATCCAAGGTAACCTTGTAATTTGGCAAATCTAACTGTTTTTTTTTTTTTAAAAATGATGTTTTTCTTTTGGAAATAAATGATATATGGATCAAAGAAATTGGCGAAAGAATAAATGTTTAAACAGTAATTTAGCAGAGTCTCGTCTTTGTAAGATATAATAGCAAACTAAGATGCTTTCATGAACATTGTATTGGAATTGACAAGATGCTTTTACATTTGTAGTAGTTAGTTTTTGAGGTAGTGTTGATTGTTATGTGAAAGATGCCATAAGGACAGATAACAAACAGAAGTATTGGTAGTACAACTGAATACTTCATGTCCGCCAATTGTAGTATCCAGTTCACCAATTATATTTTTTGCCTTCAGAATATGATAGACTTAACAGTAGAAAATATTATAAAGCAAATATTAAATTCATCACTTTTCTAACATTCAAGAGACACAAAATACTTGCCCAATGAACATGCCCAATGACTCTTTTCCATGAGAGATCACACAAGATGGACTTGGATCTTCCAGAACCAGAATGCTTCAAAGACATGTAGCAAGCTGGTCAGAAGAAACCCTAAATAAGTGTGATTCTTTCCTAGAAAGTAAGCAGTATGGTCTATCATTATCCTAATTACTTATCAAACTTCATCAACTTTGCTTATCATTATGATTTTTGGTTTACCAACTCTTGAGTTTCCATAAGTACTTGAAGTGCATACAAATAGGCAAATTCCTATCAGGACCATGAAATCACTTCTATAGCTCTCATTTGTGTATCTTTGATAACATCCTTTGCTTTTACCTGATAATGTTCTTTGCTTCTAGAGGTTTTAGCCTTAGTTACTTAGTCACATTTTTTGTTTTTTTGTAAATTTCCATTATGAATTCTCTTTGTTACGTAGTATGAATATATCATTCATTTGCCCAACTAATTCTAAAAGTTTCATCACTTGGCCTAGCCAAAACTACCCTCTACAGCACTAACTAGAATTTACTCTTGCCTTCTTTTCAGGCAATTGATATGTACATATTGCTGTGATTGCTTGATAAAATATCTTATTTACCATTGTCACAAGCAAATACTATTATGCGAATATACTTGCACAACCATAGTCTCATGCCAATTCCGGAACTAGATTGATTCTATGATCTGTATGCTTAAATTCTTTTGTGAAACATAGTTTCTTCTGTAGCATTGTGATCCTCTAAAGATTATGACTTTTGCCTCCCAAATGTTGCTATTATTTCCCGCCTCATTGTCCATTTATTGCCAATTCTGGTCCCAAGCCTAGAAAGAAAAGGGAGGGCAGAAAACATATCAGACTATGAAATAAATCCAAATTCAGTTTTTGTTTAGCAAACAATGATCCATGAAGTCGAGCCTTGATAGTTGGGAAAAGGTTAGATGGTTACAGTATGGTATCATTGTTAAGGTGAAATGATAGTTTTATAACATTAAACACCTATTGTAAGGTGAAGATAGAAGAAAAAGACAACTGGTAAGAAAAGCATTAAAAAATTGAAGACCATGTCCACTTGTATACATATTCCAGCCAAAATGAACGGGGTGATGCAGAACATTCTTCTTTTTCTTTTTTTTTGGTAGAAGGGAGGTAAACCTCATTGCAGACCTATTTGAAACCCATAACCCATACAAAAATCAGTTGTCAGCAAAAGTGCGCACTGAGGCTTGACAGAAGCCTCCTTATGTAACTTTTGTGCAGCAAACAGCCCGTCAAGTCATCCATTGGTTGCCTTATCTATAAGCATATGAGATATGAAGGCCTCTGCCCAAAAATAAGGGGTAATAGTAAGAAGATGCATCCTCCCTAGCATTAATACATTTGCTGACTATCGTGGTATCACCCTCGAGCCAAAAACTTATAGCCTAATAGCCTTAAACTCCATGACTGCATTACAATCACCTTCTCTTGCCTCATGCAGCTTAGCAGCTGGAACAGAGTAAGAAGTTAGACTTGTAGAGCCTGCACAAATTTTCCTTCCACCACCCATAGAAGAAAGCCAGCACCAGCCTTCTTTACTTGGGCTTGACAGCAACAGTAAAATTTATCTTGAAGACATCAAGGGGTGGTGGAAGCCAAACAACAGAATAGTTAGAGGATACAGAAGGGCCAGATTTGTAGTTGCTTCCCAATGTCCTAGACATCAAACTAACTAAATCAGATGTGCTATTAGGACATGTTCAAACTCACTAACCAATTGAATCAGTTGTTGCACGATCTTTAATGGAGCCCTATTTTGTTCCTGGAAGACTTTTCATCCTTGTGATCTACAAGGTCCAGTCCACAAAATAAACCAGTTGCATTCTGCACTTAGCAGGTCCTTCCTGGCCTTCAGAGAACTGTATTGTAGATGAATCTTAATGTGCATTGGAAAACCTCCAAAGTCTGCTTGGAAATGGAGCACAAAATCAAAACATGGTTGAAATTCTCTTGTTTGTCAGGATAAATATCACATAGGAGGTTCTACCAAATGCCGATGATGCAAACTAGATGTGCAAGGCCCATCTGACATGTCAGAGAAAGAACTTAACAGGAGGTGTGTAGTACATAATGTTGATATCCATTGGAAATCTAACCGAACCCCGGCTTCATGATTAGCGCAAGCCAGCTGAGAACCTCTGTAATCTTAAGTTTAGAACTATTGTCATTGTACAATAGTCCGTTTTGCTGCCCATTATCCACTTGCTTGCAATGTAGTTTGCAGTTGCAAGCATAAATGTTGCAATTCTAGTTGTACATGTTTGTTTGGTCGGCCTACAATTGCAAATGTGAAATTATTATTTTTTGTTTGGATGCTTGCCCTGTCAATTGCAAATTTGCAATTGCAGTTGCTTTGTTTGGTCGTTTAATGCTGAAAAGAGGTGTGTAACCTTGCATCTGATTTGATAAGATCACCCCTTTTAGGAACACTGAACATAATATTCATATAATATTATGTTATAATAATATATTTATATTTAAATCATACTATGGTATAATAATAATTTATTATTATTCAACAGATGTTAGAAAATTGGTATAAAAATATAATAAATTTATGTATCTAATTATACTATATAATTATGTTATTATACTATATTATAAGTTCTATGATACTAGAATAATGTGCATTATGGATAAAATATATTATAATAAAATATAACATTTGTACCATATTGCTGATTATATTTGAATATATGACAACATAATAAAATTTGTAGTATTGCCAATTGTGTTAATATTATAATATGATAATGAAGTATTTATATTTTATAGTCTCAAATATTAGTGCATATGCCATTTAATATTGCTCTAATATTATACCAATAATATCTTAGCATTGTTGATAATTTATTATATTATGTACTATTATAATATTTTAATAAATATTATAGTATACTAATATTATATAGTAATGTTATTCTAATAAATCATACATTTTCTTGCTAATATTGTACTTATTATTGTATTACGTTTACTAAATTATATATTATATAATACTATTATAGTTGCATTATATATCAATATTAGTGATGAAAATGGGTTAGGTTGGATTGGGTTATAAGTGACCCCAACCCAACCCGGTTCTTTTTTTTTTTTTTTTTTGATAGAACAAAAGGGATAGGGGGATAAATCCCGGTGTAGCTACTCCCGCAGGCCCCCATCATGCTAGGTAATGTTCGATACGAGGCGTTCAGATTCGCGCAACCTCTCCCCACCTAATGGTGAGTACGTCAACCTAACACCACCAAGACGTCAACTAGTAGATCGGGGGCAAAGGGGGAGATCCTGACCTCTCACTTACGCCAATTGTCAAGGGCCCCAGGAAAATCCTGGATTTAATCGAGTCACCCGTGGGATTATGCCTCAAACCGCCGACCTGTTGGTAGTGAGTCAAGGCCTCTACCAACCGGGCTACCAGCCTCTCCCCGCAGGCCCCACCCTGCTAGGTAATGTTCGATGCAAGACGCTCGGATTTGCGCAGTTTTTTTCCACCTAAAGGTGAGTATGTCAACCTGACACCACTAAGGCACCGGCTAGTAAAATGGGGACAAAGAGGGAGACCCTGATCTCTCACTCACATCAGCGATCGTGGGTCCCAGGAAAATTCTTGGATTTAATCAAGTCACCGCTGGGATCATGTCTCGAATCCACGACCGGTTGGTAGTGAGTAAGGCCTCTACCAACCGGGCTATCGCCTTAGTGTTTACCCGACGTGGTTCTTTAATCGGGCCCTAATATTGGACCTAGACCCAACTGAATAGAAAATAAGATCGCGTTGAGTCGGGTTCATGACCAAAATCTTTAATCCAACTTATCATTTGTGTTGAATCAGGTCCATATATAACCTGGCTCTAATCTAATAAATTTGGCTCTGGATTGGGTCTGGGTTGAATATAGACAACCATGATTTAATTACCACAACCACTTACTATTAACCATACAAAATAGACAACAAACAATATTTCTCTCAAAATAAATTAGGATATAAACATAAATATAAATCTATCTTTATATAAAAAATATGGTCCATACAAGTCTTAAATCATAATTTAGAGATCTAAATAGGTCTCGGTCATAATGGTATTATCAGGTTCGGGTCAGGTCCGAATTCGGTAAACATAGACATGATCCAGAAAATAGAACGGGTCCAATTTTAAGACTTGACCTGGATCCATGGGTCCTTCATAATGGGTCTAATCAAGTCAAAACGGGTTGGATTGGGTTGGGTCATGGGTCAACCCGACCCATTTGCAGCCTTAATCAATATAATAACATTATTATGACATGATAATCATACCTAGTTATCTTATGATTTCTCAGTTGTTTTGCAATAAACAACACGAGCTCTTGTGGAGAATACGGTCCCAAAAATTGCCCATGTTGCCTAGCATTAACTTTGCACTCTATTAGGAATAGAATTATTGTACTATCTATATACAGAAGGGAGATATCAGGGAACCATGCTCCATTGGTACATCTTGAGTTCTTCACGTCTCCCATGTTTTATATCTTATGACATGGTTGAAGTATGGATTGAATTTAGCTACCCTCTCATCATCAACTTCCTTTCTTCTCTACCTCTCTTAACATGAATGTGACAAACCTTCTCTCTTGGTCATGGTATTGAACTACACCGGATCATCTTCCCTCCATCTCCCATCTTGTTATCATCATGGGCCTCAGCTACCATTTTCAAGTGACCATATTTCTTTTAGCATATAAGCTAAGGTTTCTAGTTATTGAAGGTCCCTTCTGCTCTTTAGGTTCATACTTCTTGGGTAGGAACCAAGTTTGATGTGTTTACAGTCTTTTACCTCCACAACCCACGAACAATTTAGACCTTTGCTTGCTAGTTCTTATCCAAGGTGAATTATTTGGAGATTCATATCCAAGGTGCAATTTTGTGAGCTGATGCCTTGAACAAGATTTGGATTGATTTGATTATGATTTCCACTACGATTTGTTGGACTACAATATGATTTCCAATCCATATCAAGAGTAGTATATTGTAAAAGGCTATGTCAAATGTTGGGTGGGCCAGGGTATCAAATCCTTTCAATATTTAAGAATTTCTTCATATGAATTCATGTTCGAACACCATATCCATGTCCATGTTTAACTATTGGGTGCAAGTACTTTAGGCTAAATCAAGGAATTTTGATAATGTAGCTAAAAGGATGCATTTAAATATCTAAGGCCTACCACCAAGATGGTAGCCCGGTTGGTAGAGACTTAGCCTCACCTCCCTTCGGTCACGGGTTCAAGGCATGATCCTCGTGGGTGACTCGATTAAATCCAAGAATTTTCCCGGGGCATGTGATCGGGATGGCGAGAGAGCGTACTACTCCGGTGTCTTAGTGGTGTCAAGCTGACGTACTCACCAATGGTGGGGAGGGTACGTGAAAAAATTGCGGCCCAAATTGAACATAACCTGGCGGGGTTGGGGCCCAGTGGGGATAGCTACACCGGGATTTATCTCCCCCTCTCCTTTTTATCTTATCAAAAAAAAAAAAAAAAAATCTAAGGCCTAAATTTGTGACTTCCCAACCTGTCATTGACTTAATTATAGAATGAAATTCTAACATAGTTTTAGTGGTGAAAAGGGATTGTTTTTGTATTGGATGTAGCTAAATCCTTGTTGGAACCTGAATCACATCTGCAAATTTTAAACTTGAACCATACATCCATAAAATGGTCTTGATACCAATTGGGTGTTGGTTATTTGTTAAGTTTGATGTGGGACCACCTAGGGGATGGCCTACAATAACATAGATGGGCCTAAGAGTTGAGAGAAATCAGGAATAAGGTAAAATTTTGCTTTGCTCTCATATTGCAGAAAACATGACAGGAGTGAATAATGTCGCGGGTTAAAGAAAAGAAGGAAGTTTTCTCAGTCATATCTACAATCTAGGACATTTTATTTGGTGCTAAGAAAGGGATTTTGACGGTTTTAAACTGAATCGAAGGTTTAATATTGACCCAACTTCAAACTTTGGGCAACATGATTGAATCTCTACACTTTATAGATAATATGAGATGTAGGTTTAAGTATTAACCTGTATAGCAGATACAGTGCAATGCCCCTGTACAGCATTGTATTGCCAACCTAGCATTGCACTGTGTTTTGGTACACGGGCATGCCTATATTGCACTAGTAAGTTGCTTACCATTACGGGACCTGTTAGCAAGACTTGACATGTATGATATAAGGAAGGAAGAGAGTACGAGAAAGAAGAAAAGAAGACAGTGGAGAGAGAGAGAGAGGGAGATAAGAAAGAAAACACCTTCTCAATCACAACTTATACAATATAACTCATGTTTGCTTTTTAACTTTTATATATATATATATATATATCAAGCTTACCCTAACTTAAGGACCAACTAACCGAAATTTTTGAGGCCCAAGATAGTTGTAGGTTAACTCAATAGCCAAGTAATTTAAAGATGTACTTAGTAGCCAAGAAACATAATGAGTTTTAGTTGCTTAAAAGCCAAGTAACCTACTGACTAAGACTTTAACTAAAGATAAAATAATTATAAACTTAACATGCATGATATGGGACCATGAATTAATTTTGATGTTTCAATGAACTTTGTTGTCCCTCCCAGTGGTTGGAGGGGCTTGAACCGTCATAATGTGAATTATTCTGCAAGATCCAGGCCCTTGACTTCTTGAAAGCTGTTCTAGACACATTTTTAGGCTTTTTGTTTGGCTGATTAGGTCCAGATATTGGGTGTTGTCAGCTAACAACCATGTTTAAACTCAAGAAGGTGCTGGGCCTGATTTTGGACTGAACCTGAATGGATAGCTGGTTGCCCCATTGTCTGGATCTGAATCAGAATTTCAGGTTGGAAGTCTCTTGCTTCTGTTGCCAGCCCCAGTATTTCAGGTTTGGGACAGATTTTGAGAGCTGAACCTGAGAGTTTGTTCTCATTTCTTGTGTTGGCTGTGTACACTATCAGCCAGCATTGAATGGGAAAAACTTTGAGAAGACAACTGGGGGATTGCTGGTTGACGTACATGTGGTCTAACCTCTTGTTTTGGCTGTTTAAATTTTGCATGACCTCCCCCTCTTCATGCTTCCAACCATCATTTTAGGTTGTCAATTAATCATTTCATTTTCTTAAATCTTTATTTTCTTCATTTTCCCACTTCTTTATCATGTAACATTGAATGAGTTTTATCTTTTGTTGAGGTATTATGGTAAGAGTTCTTTCTCGTGATATTTTCTTCTGATCCATGCTATTTTAATGCACATTTAATGTTAAGTCATTACTTATGCCAACCTAGCATGGTCTGACTCAACTTGAAGCTAGACTAAATTCAGGCAAAATTCATTGTCCTTTGACAAGGTCTTAGGAGCTGGAACCTTCCACCTAGAGCTCTTCTCTTAATTTTTGAATCTTGCTTACATTCCTCCACTCACTTCGTAGCTCTTCCATCCCATTGCAAAGATTTTATTTTGATGCTTTCAAGGATGTGGAAGAATCATGGACCCAATCTTGTTTTGTTATTCCACTTTGTTTAATGTACATTTGGATTTAACATACAAGGCAGGCTTCTTGTCTTGTCATCTAGAAGTCAGACTATTCTTGAATTATTTTGGAAAATATCATGGCTATCAATTTGGTGAAGCTCGCTAAGGAACTTAGGAAGGTCTGTATTGTTAGTTGGGCATCACTATATTTTTCAGGTGATTTAAGGCTTATTTTCTAGAATGAATGTTGAATTTCTAATAAATGCCAAACCATTCTCCTTCAACTTATTGTCATACATTTAGTCTTAAAGAAATGCTTTTCCATCTTCATTTGAAATCTTTATTGTTGTCACACTCCAGATTTATGGACATCATGGAAGGTAGATCCCTGGTTGCTCAGGATTAATGTGTGTAAAAGATCATGCCTTCTTGCTAATGGTCTCCAAGATTTTATGCTGAGTCTCTTAGGGGGTGCGTAATATAGGGTGATCAACCCAAGATCAAAGGTGATGTTGATGGAAGTGATGAGATCATTATGTTTAGTTGCTCCATGGTGATCTTATGTGGCAGTGATCCCAAATTATCCCTACTTTTCAAATCACCACCCAATCCAGTGATAGGATACCCATCCTTGAGGTTGGGAATCCAAGATCACTTCTGGGCAATGATCTTGAGCTAAAATTTAAGGATAGAAGTACCCCTTAGTCTAACATAAAAAAATTAGTATATTAATATATTATTAATATGTTATATCAATATATATTATTAATCATATTATTGTCATATTATAATTCAATGATAATTTTAATTAGACTAGAAATATCTTATTGTACTTTATTATTTATATGATAAAAATATTTAATATATTATTTTAAATTGCCTTATTTTTTTTCATTAAAATAAATATTCATATTAGTAAATAATATGTTGTATGTATAAATAAAATATTAATTCTAATAGCAATTAATATATTTTTATTGAGTTAAGAATTTATAGGACTGACAAATATATTTTATAGAATATATTAATATTTTATTAGTATATATCTTGCATGTCTAATAAATATATTTTTATGGAGTATATCAAGGATAGTTTTGGTATTATACAATCAATAATCTTGGATTCTCATGAAATATAAACAAATTACTCATGGATGCTTGGAGATCTTTAATCACTAAAACATGAACTAACACAGTGATCTTGGATCACCGGAGATTAAATCATCACGAAATTTGGACCACCGGTGATCTTAGATCACTGTAGTGATCCCATTTGGGTCACCAAATACCATCTTAGGGTTGATAGTAGTTTTGGACCAAGTCAGAAAAGTGTCAAAGGTTGTTGGATCATACTCTCATCCATAAAGCTAAGTAGCTAACCTCATATTTGATTAGATAAGTCTTGCATCATGAGATTAAATTCAAGGTATAGTCCATGGTAGAAAATTTAATTTTCATTTTGCTTGCAGATTTTAACTTCCATTTGGATGGTAATAAGGGAGTATTCAGATACCACAGGCCATCAGGCATTATTTTTTCGTTTCCTTATGGAAAGAAGAAAAAAGCTAATGCTAATGGCGACGTCATCATGATAGGTGTTTCTAGGTTGGCTACTTTGTTGGGCATGTATTAATGTGCATATGACTGTTTTCTCATTAGACTGTTGGTTACTTGGTTTTTTGCTATATCATGTACAACCACTTGACTGATATAACTTATTGATTATTTGAACAGAATCCTGGTAAGCTAGATGCCTAAGATTAGCTTCCTTTTCCCATAAATTTATAGGGTAAATGAAATAGTAGATTCAATAATGGAAGAGGAAACTGCAAACACACTTTGCATTAAAGAATACTCTCTACATGTTAATGAGTGAAAGCTTAATGTAATTAAAAAAAATAATACTGAATAAAAATGAGTTGATGATTTCTCATGAAAAGTTAGGAATATTCTGCCTTCCAGGCATGTACACATAACTACAATTATTATAGAGGATGTAAATTTCAATGAAATTACAAGCAATACAGAATATATGTCCATGACTATTCTTTACCTAAGAAAGTCACCAAAAAATGGCATTCAGCACTTGATTAGATAATTGTATCTTCTTGTCAGGTTTAAATTGGGCTAGTAGTGCTGAAATGTTCTAGTATAAATATAACTTCCATGATTGTTGTGGTCTGTACATTGGATACAGAAGCCAGGGCCATCTAACCGCACAACAGCTGGAGAACGCAATGACGGAGCACACCCTCAACCAGTGACAAGTGATAAGATATGGCAGATGGAAGATCAGCTAATCATGGCCAAGGCTTACCTGCAGTTTGCTCCACCCGCTAGCAACTCCCATCTGGTACGAGAGCTGAAGCAAAGGATAAAAGAGATAGAAAGGATACTGAGTCAAGCTAAGAAAGATTCAGACTTGCCTAGGAGGTATGTATCTTAGAGAACATAATTGGTTTCAGCAATCTTATCTATTATATGGAAAATATGTGTTTCAAAGCTGATAATTTTGAAACAGGTAGATAATGGTATGTAGATGATTTGTAGAAATGTATCACTGCTTTTAATTGAGACCAAAGAATCTATCCAGCTCTTTGCAGAAAATTGAAGCCATGGAAGTAACTTTGTCCAAAGTCAAGAAGTCTTATCCAGATTGCTCATCTGTGGCATCAAAGCTACGTGCCATGGCATACAATACCGAAGAGCAGCTAAGAGCACATCAGAAACAAACATCATATTTTATCCACCTTGCTGCCAGGACCTTCCCCAAAGGGCTTCACTGCCTATCACTGCAGCTTACTACAGAATACTTCACACTGCAGCCTGAGGAGCGTGAGTTGCTCAATAGACATAATGAGCAGAAACCAAATCTGTATCATTATGCTATTTTCACGGACAATATTCTAGCATGTGCAGTTGTTGTGAACTCTACCATCTCCAATTCTAAGGTGAGAACTTCCTCTAGTGTATGCTGTACATATTTTAGGCAAGCTGCAGACTGCATACATACATCTATTTTACTAGTATATTGTCTGGCATCAGGAAGTTTCTCTTTGAAAATGATCCTTGAGGCATAATGCTATCCACTAGTAGTAAGGGTATATTTCTGTGAGATATTAGAATGACGCTTGGTGAACCAATTTACGCACATGATGATTGTGCCAGACAACATAGGCACACATGCTTTAAAGCATTCATCTTGTATATTTAAGCAGTCATCTTTTTTTCCTATTTTTTTGTACATCCTATGTTTGCTGACAATCTGCTTTTACTGGCATATAGAGACTCTACTAGTTCAACTAGTAACTCAAAATGTGATTTCACATTTTTAACCTGAATGCGACCTAATCTATATAGATAGCTTGCTGGGTATGACATTTTGGGTTATGAGAATGTTGGCATGTAGTTGGAGCTGGGAGTTGCGGATATGATCACTCTGTTCTCATTTGGTCAGGGTTGCAGGATATGGTCTATGTTATGAATTCGTCCCATCCTATCATTCAGTTTGAAGGTATCTACTTGCCTGTATATGTGTACCATGATTGCATGTCCAACATTGTAGTTTTGGGCCAGGTCTACTTCGGTCATATTAGCTTGACTTCATGACCCAGTTTGCACTTGTTTTGTTAAAACCTTACTCAGTGGAAGAATCAAATATAGGTTTTGGACCTGAAGTTGATCCATATATATATATATATATATTAATTAGGTAGGCCCAAGTTGGCCTGAGTTGGATCTGTGTCCATGGCACGCATGTGTAACCAACCCTAGAAGAAGCAAACATAAATATGGACAAGACTTAGGCAAATACCAAGTCATGCCATGTTTGAGCCAGGCCCAAGGTTTCACATCAAGAGCCTACTAGTTGGCCTGAGTATGCCTGGCTGTTAGGTTGTAGGCCCATAACTGATCTGGCTCAACTTGATTACCAACCATGGCGAGTGAGAGAGGTGGTGTGTATTGGCACAGAGGAGGCAGTGGCTGTGTAGTGTGCAGCAATATGGAAGGAGACGTGCACAGATAGAGATGAGGGAGTTTGGAGCTTACCTTCAAGTTGGCAAGAGGGATATTGGGAAACCAGGTGAGGAAGGAGTAAGAGGAGGGAGGAGGGTCTGGTTGAAGGAAGGGGACGAGGGGTGGGGGAAGGAGGTTGGAAAGGAAGGAGAGGAAGGTGGGAAGATGGAAGTAAGGTTGGGAAGGTTGAGTTGGTAGGGTTGGGAGAAGGAAGAGTGGAGATGGATTTATCTTATTAAATATTCGAAGTTGATCTACCAATTATTTTTAGTTAATGCAGGATTGGTCCAAATTTGGGTGGGTTTTAGAATTCAACCAGATTTATTGAAAAAGCTATGCCCCAGCTTGCCCAAAACTAGGATGAGAGGCTGGTCTTGAAAGTTTGAGTAACAAGATGATAGTCTACCAAATTCGGGAAAGGAGAATCTTTCATTTCAAAACTAAAACTCCTGGCTTGAGCTTATTGGTGGAATGAGGGGCGCAACTTTTGTTTGCGATCTTTGTTCTCATAACAAGATTGGCTACCATTATTTTATAGCTGCGATTTTTTCAGATTTAGTGATAATGCATCTCAGAAGTATAAATCTAGAAAGTTGTTACATGCCATGTTTCATTGACCTCATTGAAAGAATCTGGTCCTTTATTTGGATAAAGTGATCCACTTTCCCAGATTTATTAAAAATAGTGATCCATGAGCAAACCATTATTTCATATATGTTGATATATTTTATGCCTTTTTTACCAAATTCTATAAGAGATAAGTGCTTGTTGAATATAGTGATCTGTGTACGATTCTAATCTAAACAAGGCCATAGTTTATCCATTTGGTGCAATTTTCAAATATTGCAAATAAAATGCTTGTTTGGAACATCAGCATTTATAAGTTGCCCAAATTGATCATGTTAGCCATACCTGTGACATAGAATCAAATTCCTTGTTATATCGCTTGATTCTACATTGAGGCCTCATTACATGTTTAAATTGTTTTCCGCATGATGTAATCTGTTCAATTGAATTTGTGAGCCCTTATATTGACATTGTGGAAGTGACATGGAGATTTTGCACCAGTTATCAAATTGCATATATGATTTCATATCATTTAATGCCTCCTGTAGCTCCATCTTCAAAATGGCTAGCATGTTCTTGATTGTGAGTGATGGAAATTTATCTCTTCAGATGTGGTTGCTGATCCTTGAGCCACTATTAAATACTTAATCCCATGGTTTGCTGTACCACAATGTACCATACCATTCTGTATGGGGTGTAGCATACTATATTGATACTGTACCAGTATGTTGTACTGTTCCATACCGATGTTACTGTACTCGTATTGATACTATAATAGAATTTACCAGTGCGGGATCTGGTATTGAGATAGCAGAGCTTTCTTAAACCTATTCTTTATAATCTGTCACTAACCAATGCTAGGTGCACAATATACTTTACTTTGTAAAAGATTTGGATGATGCATCATGTAGGTATTGGGAAGCATGCGTGCCAACAAGGATGACCAAGAAATCTAGCAAAGAGGTGGCATTTTGGAACCAGGCTAGTTAAATTGATCAAATTGGATTTGATGAAATAGATTTGTGAATTGGCATTTTTCATTTGTAGGTTAGCCATTAGTATATTAGCTAGTTCAATGGGTTGGTATAGTTGGGATGCCAATATAAGATGAGTTGCTACTGTGGGAATGTTATGATAGTATTATTATTATTGTAAACACTAAAAATACTTACAGGTTATTATTGCAAATGGTTGAGATGCAATTAAACTTTTTCTAAGATTTTGTTTCTTTTGCCTTATGTATTGAAATCTCATTTCACTCATGTAGCTTGATGAACGTGGAAATAAGGGTCCAGTCAAATGGTAGCTAGAGAAATCAGAAAGTGAGCTAGGAGGGTTGCCAGGATTGACCTGCTGGTGTATATGGGCTAATTAATGAACAATGACTTTGTGTCAAATTAGGTTGGTATTAATTTTAATATGCTAGGAAGACCTGGCTTAACCTGTTGTGACCATTAATATAATAACCTTTTGATATTCTTCTTTTCTGGTTCCAAGCGCAGAGATCCTTTTACTGAGTAATGAAACCTTGAAAGTTGAAATCCAGTAGCCATCTGTCTCATTTATCCCAAACTTGATTCTCTTCTTCCTTTGTATTTTCTTGGTCTGGCACACATAAACAACCCCAGACCCTGAATCCCAACTCAAAATCAATCTCATTTATCCTAAAATTCTCCTTCCTTTCAACTCGTGAAGAGGTATATGGTCTTAAATCACGTTTGGATCTCTTATGAAGAAATGTTTGAAATTCTTCAGATATCTTTTCTCCACTATGTATTGGTGGTTTGCTTGTATGTCTGTCTCAAAGTAGATCTTTGCCACCTTGACAAAATTCTACTAGAACTGTCTTTTGAGCTTCCATACAAACGCCTAACTCAATAATCTTACTGGATTTCAATGTTTCCTCAAGATAATTCTAGGCTCTTACAGTCCAAGTTAGCAGAAGTGAAATAACTATAATTACCCTTCAAAACTTGTGCTTATGAATGATTACCTAGGCCCCCATCTGCTATAAAGGATATGAAGCCTTTTTAATCTTAATTATCACTTTTTTTCACTTTGGTTAACTACAAAACATCATACACAGCATTTTCCTTCATAACTATTACGGAGTAGAGGACATGATTGTCTCAACTATTTAGGTTGAACTTGAACGTGCCATCTTCTGTATATGAGGACAATTTTGTGCATATTATGAGCCATTTAAAATGAAACAAATATCTATATGTAACTGTTTGCAATGTTAAATGGATACTTTTTTTTTCATTTTCTGGCTTTTTTTATTCATACCTTAGGCATTCAAAGACAAAACAAATTAGTTATGAAGATTTTGCCTGGGTGATTTAGTGTCTGAAAATCAATCATTTTCATCAGTAAATGGTTTTAATTAAAAAAAAGAGTTGTGTGCTTGACACAGTATGATATGATGTGCTTGTGTCCATTGTTTCTATTTCTAAAGTTTAATCATGCATGTATAGGAAATTTTAATTCTATTTACCTCTTTTGCAGGAACCAGAGAAAATTGTCTTTCATGTGGTGACTGATTCGCTAAATTTTCCAGCAATGATGATGTGGTTTTCACTGAACCCTCCTGGTGAAGCCACAATTCAGATACAAAGCTTGGATGATTTTAAATGGCTACCTGCTAGTTTGAGTTCAATGTTTAAGCAGCCTGGTGTGAACGACCTAAGATACTCATCAGCACTCAACCACCTACGCTTCTATTTGCCAGAGCTCTTTCCTTCCCTCGATAAAGTTTTACTTTTGGACCATGATGTGGTGGTGCAGAGAGATCTTAGGGGGTTGTGGAGCATAAATATGAAGGGTAAAATAAATGGAGCTGTTGAGACATGCAGGGAAGGAGAGGCATTTAATCTGTTGGAAATGCTTGTTAACTTCTCAGATCCAATCATAGCAAGTAGTTTTGATGCCAAGGCATGTGTATGGGCATTTGGAATGAATTTGTTTGATCTAAAAGAGTGGCGAAGACAGGGTTTAAGCAGGATTTATCATACTTGGGTTCAAGCGGTAAGGGTACACTGATCTGAATGCTTTGCTTGTTTCTTTTTTCTTTTTTGTTTTTGAAACTCTCTTCCTTATGAATTTTTAAGAGTGGATCAACTATTATATGAGCACATGCTGATGAATGTGGAAGGCATCATTTAAGAACGGTGGATAGACAAAACACATTTTATTAATGTCGGGAATTTGACGTGCATTTATCTAGTTTGTTAATTTTGGTTGGTATTTTTTTCTGATATTTTATGGCTCTGTAGGGAATGAAGCGGCAGTTATGGAAGGCAGGAAGCCTGCCATTGGGTCAGCTGGTCTTCTACAACCAAACAGTGCCTTTGGACCGGTGGTGGCATGTGCTTGGGCTTGGTCATGACTCTAGCATATCAAGGAGGGACGTCGAGAAGGCAGCGGTCATTCATTATGATGGAAACATGAAGCCATGGCTTGAGATTGCTATTGATAAGTACAGAGGTTACTGGAACAAGTTTCTCGACTACAATAACCCTTACTTGCAACAATGCAACATTCACTGGTAGTTACCGCATTGGTAACTCCCTTCCATTTATTACAGAACACCCCCCCCCCCCCCCCTGCTTTCTCAGGTCTCCTTTGTAAATTTTCTTTCCTCATTTTTTCTTCCTCCTCGCTATAGCCAAATATTGTCTTAGCTTAGCCAATTTTTTTAATAAACCTCGATGGAATAAGCGATTTCTAGAGAGGTCTGCGTTTTCTTTTGTCCAACTTCATGTGTCAGAAACAGAATCGGTTGTACATTTAGGCTACCATACGTCAACTTTTTTTGTTTTTTTGGTTTCTCCTCTTTGGTGGATAAAGGGATGATATCTGAATTTTAAATCTTCACTGAACAGCACGAGAATTTTTCACGCAATAAATTGGATATGTTACAGCCGCATATGCAATTTCTTTTTGGTGTGCTACTGACTCTAATCATCTGGAAGAACCGCATTGTCCTCGATGACCCACCAAGCCAGTGTCTTTCTAGTGCGGCGGTAAACCGTCTGAAACTGGTTTCTGGTGCTATATTAGTCAGAAAAGGATTTATTACTGCTTAACCATATGGAAAATGATCCTATGGTTTGATTGTTTCAAAACTGGCGACAATTGCCATTTTTCTGTTTGGATTGTAATTGTACAGTGTTCCTGATAAATGACAAGCTTAAAACGAAAAGAAATTAGATCTACCGGGACTATAATGAGAATTTTCAACTGTTTAAACTCTTACTTCCTGCAATTACTTCCACGAGGCCACCATTAAAACTGCAAATGGATGCTGTACTTCCTTTTTACTGCTGCTGGACTAATTCTACCCATTCAGGCTCTTTATTTTTTGCTCATATCATGTGCTTGGTTTGCCGATATTCTTCCAGGCTCTCATACTTTCAGGTGCTATAATATCTTTTTTAATCTTAAACTCTCTTATATTATAACTGGGATGCTGACATCTTCCATCAATGTTGCTGCTGTGGTCTAAGATTACTCTAATGCACCATTCAAAGAAAATTGTGCCAACTTGGATTCAAATGATTTCTGTGTACTGGGGAATATAAAAGTTTACCGATGGTTTGTCGAATTTCATTGGGAGTAACCCTCACAGCTCTATTCAACATTTAGAGATCCTTTTCTTCCTGTTTCCTGTTTAATGGTTATATCATTTGTATTCTGGAAAGAATTTTTTTGGCTGTTATGTCTTTTTTATGATTAAGTTACTTTTTTGGACTGCAAACTAATACTTTCTTAAAAATTTTATATTCTCAGGATTCTAGGTCTTTTGTAATATGTTTTTCTTTGTTTTGGGTAATGTATAAACTTTGTAAACTTTTTTACTTTCTAATATAGATTTGGCTTCTGCGTTCTTATCAAAAAAAAAAAAAAAAACTGCAAATGGATTAACTATTAAGACTTCAAATGGATTAGATTGAACTATAATTTGACCTATTAAAATTTGACCTTCAGATCCAACTTGAATCATTTTATAAAATTCATGAAATTGATTCGAGCCGTAAAATTAAATCAGTTCTATTTTCCAGATCGAATTTAAATTTATTGAATATAAATCTGATTTAATTCGATCTGACCTTCTATTATATTAGAATTGGATTCAATATTAAAATTCGATCAACAAAACTAGATTGGCTGGAATTATTCAGGACCTGATCTGACTTTGACCTATTTACACCGCTAGCCACTATACCGTAACAGAGGTTTTGAAACAGTGGTTTGGCACTTGTATTAGTGGTTTGTGTGTTCAGATGGAGGTGCATTTGGATAAGGCATCTTAAGACTAGAAAATATTTTCTTACCACGTAAATGTAGAGCGGGAAAAAAAAAATTATAAAGATATTCCTTGAACTTTTATCAATTTACAATTTAATTTCAAAAGTTTTAAAAGTTACAAAGATCCTTCGAATTTTTAAAATTGTTGTAGTTAGTCGTAAGCATCTGTCCCCAGCTTAAAAGTATTAATGAAAAATAGTAAATGATCAAAATAATCTTGATACCTTTTTGAATTGTTAACCAGGACAGTTTAGTTTTTGAGATAAAATTGCCGTGCCCCGAGAAATTAAGATTTGGATTCTTCGCACATAATTTTGATTGGGTTCGAGGGAGCTTCTTCTTTATGCTCTCCACCAAACGGGATTTCTTCTCTTTCCCCATCCATCCGTCCCTCGCCGTTCTTCTCTCTTCGGTTTCCAAGCCATAACATCAAACAAATATCGGGCAATTTTTTTTTATTTTTATTTATTTATTTTATTTTGATGGTGGAGGAGGGATTTTTAAAAAATATTTTTTTTTTAAATTAATATTACCAAAAGTACCGCCGGTTGAAACAATTTTTTTATTTTTACCGTTATGGGGCCATATGGTGTTTTTTTTTTAACTTCTGGCTGACGGGTTGGCAGGTGGCGCGCTGAAGACGCAGGTTCGGCCTGCACCTTCAGCGAGAAGACGCAGATTTATTAGGGTCGACCAAAGGAAAAAAAATTCCGGTCCCCCGTTTTTCATCTCCGATCCAGTGGTGCACCCTCAACATAATTTTTTTTTTTTTTTTATTATTATTATTATTTTTTTAAATTAGAAGGCGCAGGTTCATCCTGCACCTTCAAATGAAATTTTTATTTTTATTTAAAAAAAAAATGATAACCGAATCAGTGGCAATATCGATATATGGACCGGTCATAAGATCGGCGATTAGATCAGTGGCTAGACCCTTGGTCGGATCAGTGACAAGATCGACATTCGGACTGGTGGCAGGACTGGCAACTGGCCTCCTGGTTGGATCGATGATCGAACCGATTGCAGGATCGACATTCGAATCGATGGCAAAACCGGCGACCGGATCAGTGATCGGACCCCTGATCAGATTGGTGGCAAGACCAGTGGCTAGATGGGAGACTGGACCGATGACTGGAATGGCGACCAGATCCGATCGTCGATCCAATCTAGTCGCCAGTCCAGCCATCGATCTAATTGCTAGTCAAGCCACCGATCCGACCACCAATCCGATCACTAATTTGATTGGATACAAACATCGATCGAGCTAGCGATCGAACTAGTATCGACCTTGTGGCCGAACTAACGGTCGAATTAGCACCAGGTTGATGGTCGACTGACACCGGCCTAATAGGTGATTGGCAACCGGACTGGCGACTAGATCGGTACGGACTAAATTATAAATTATATATTTTATTATAAAATATTTATTATATTTATTATATTTTATAGTATAATATAGTATTTATAATTTAATATATTATAATATATTTATTATAATATTTATAATATTTATTATATATTATAATAAATTTTATTTTATAATATTAATATTTTATATTATTGTTAAGTTTGTAATTTATGACTTTATTTATATATATTTTAATTTTTTTAATTTTTTAATTTAAAAATAGAGGTATATGAAAGAGATGAAATCGTAGGTACGGCATGCGATTTCACTTTAGCTGCAAATTCTTCTAATTTTTAAAATATTTTTTAAAAATTAAATTTTATTATATTATTTTAAATATTATATTATATTATATTATTTTTAATATATATATAAATTTTATTATATTAAAATTTAATGAGAAGGGTGTGCATTTAATGCATTTAGAATGTATTTAATGCTCCAAGATTTTTTTTTAATATTTTTTTTAAATGCCTAAGTTTTTTTTTTTCGAGTTTGTGATGTTTATTTTAATTAGAAGAACCTACGCCTTTAAATGATTTTTTTTTTTTAAAAAAAAATTTAGAAGGTATAGGTTTAACACTTGCCTTCAGCATTTTTTTTTTAAAATTTTTATTAGGCCTTCAAATGATTTTTTTTTTTTTTTTCATTTTTGAAGGCGGTTGAACATGCGCCTTCAACTTTTTTTTCGGTTTTTATCGAACCAGCATCTTCAAATAATTTTTTTTTTATTTTAGAAAAAAATAATAACCGGATCGATGGCAGTACCGACTCTGGATTGATTGTAGGACCGATGACTGGATTGATGGTCAGACCCCTGGTCGGACCGATGGCAGGACCGACATCCGAACCAGTTGCAGGACCGGCGACCAAACCCCTAGTCGGATCGGTGATCGGACCGGTGGCAAGACCGACATTCAGATCGGTGATAGGACCTGCATCCAGACCGATGGCAGGACTGGCATTTGGATCAATGGCAAGACCGGTGATCGGACCGATGGTCGGACCCCTGGTGGACCGGTGGCACGACCGGTGACCAGATGGGAGACTGGACCGACGACCGATTCGATCATCGATCCAATCCAGTTGCCAGTCCAGCCACCGATCTAATTGTCGGTCCGACCACCGATCTGATCACCGGTCTGATCACTGATCTAATATGGTACTGATACCAATTGAACTAGCGACCGGACTAGTATCGGCTTAGTGACCGGACTGGCGGTCGAATTAGTATCGAATTAATGGTCCGTAGTTCGATCGGTGTCAGTACCTAATCGGACCAGTGGTCAGATCGGTAGCCGGAATGGCGACTGGATTGGATCGACATCTGATCCGGTCGCCGTCTGGTCTCTCATCTAGCCATCGATCTTGCCACCGATCCGACTAGGGGTCCGACCACCGGTCCGGTCATCGATCCTATCATCGATTTGATCGTCAATCTGACCAGGAGTCTAGTTGCCGATCTTGCCACCGTTCCGAACAGGAGCTTTTTTTTTTTTTTTTCTTTTTCTTTCTTTCTTTCCGGGCAGCGGGCCATTTTAGGCCTCGCTCCGACTCTAACTCGAGACAAAAGGGCTGGGTTTCATTGGATAGCCTTAAAAACCAAAAAACACTTGCAGAAAAATTTCCTCTAAAATCTTTCTCATCTTATTAGAGCCGATGCCAGGGGCTTTTCTTTTATTTAAATGTAGCGTTCTCTCACTCTCTTACCCAAAAAAAAAAAAAAAAAGGGCCTGACCACATTGGACCAGGGGTAATGATGTTCTCATCGTGCAATAGTCTTCGAACATTATTTCTTAACCCGAGGAGTCCACGAACTAACATTTAACCCGGTCCACTTTGATAGCCAAACTACTCGAACCAAGATCAAGTTTGTGTACAATGCTTAATTGGGTGTATAAAATTTGTACCGAGATCATGCGAGACACCCAACAAGGCATCCGCTACCTGAGAAAAAAAAATTCTCAATGATTTGTTAGAAACTTGTTGATAATTTATTATTCTGTGTTGGAATATGTCGATCCAAGCATAAACCAACCATCGATTTGATCAGTCGGAGACATTTCTCCCGAACCAGACACTTCAAACCAAGGTGTCCGGAAGAAATCGGATAACTAACAGGCAAGCCGAAACTGAAGCTCTCAACTTCATCCACAAAGCAAGCAAGCTTGTGGCCCTTACTGAAAACAGAGCCCTCAGCCCGAACTGAAAAAGTAATCTTCACTATCAACCGAAGACACAGTCTTCGGATTATGTCGAAGATATAGTCTTCGGCCTACGATAAAGACCAGGTCTTCGATCCATGCCGAAGGCACACCTTTGATTCGGCCACGAATTTCCCCAAAAATAAAAGAAGCCCGAAGACAGACCTCCGATCTGTCTTCGATCTCCACAAACTTGGCAAGCAACGGTTATCATCGATTCTACAACTATCTACAGAGCACGACCACGTGACCATTAACTCCAACGGTAATGTCCCCGGCCTGGCCGGAACCGTTTAGAACTGTCCACGATTGCAAATGGAGGGGAAGGAGTTAATTTCCCCGTCATAACCGCTGGAGGGGGAACCGAACCGCGGACCGAATGACTCATTATAAATAACGGTAAAAAAGGATGCTCCAGGTAAGGCACAAGATACTCCTGAAAATATCAGAGTCTTCTCCATTATGTGGCTGGAGCCTGTCTCTAACTTAGGCATCGGAGTGTCCCCCCGCCGGAGCCATTCCGGCCAGAAATTTGTTTTGCAGGTGAACCAGGGAGCGGGCCTACGATTCAGTAACTTCACCAGATCGGAAAAGGGACCCTATGCCAACATTCTGTATATAAGATATATATTTATACATATGTATCATGCTTTTTGGCAAATAGTCTGGATACATAATTTCTCTAGTGTTTTGTTGATTAACAAGTTCGATAGAAGCTTAACAGATATTGGTTGGATATTCTACTTATTTTCTCGAGGACTGGCATAAGTTGTTGGTTATGATAGATGGGTGAAATTGCAAATCGATGTACTTTTACATAGAGGGATCGCATCTTACTTAATATATCTTAGGAGTATGTCATAACGCTGTTCTATGATTCATAATCTTTGGTGTTAAGGTCATTGTTGTTTATATGATAGGTGTGATCGTTTAAGTATTGATTGATTGTATACCTAGTACCTTATGATCGGGATCGCTAATCTACCCTACCTGTGTGGTTTTATATGCCCCAATTCATTTAACTTTTTTTTTTTTTAAATTACGACAATTTTGACAGGATTTTTTTATTACCAGCGTAGATTCTGGTACACTAATTTCACCTTCGATTTGATTACATAGTTAGACTGCCAAATGAGAAGAATTGGCTTTACAAGTCATGATAGAGATTTACTCGCATCTATATATGATACCGATCCATTATAATGGAGTATTGGGCGGGCTCCGTCTATGATGTTAACCAATTAATTGGGGCTTGGATCCGATCCAGTGATTGGCCAATGGCCATGGATCTAAGACTGATTGGATTGAATAGTTTTGTGACCTCAAACATTATCTAATGGATATAGATGAGGTAGAAAAGATCCTTAGTTATGTGTTATATTAGCCTCTTTAGTGCCAATAAAAGAAAGAATTAGGAGCCATTAAATCTTAAAGATCATCAATATGGCATTCATATGTAGGGCTGGAAATGGACCGGTCTAAAAGCCCATTATCTGAAACTGAGTTAGGCCAGCTTAATAAACTTCGGGTCAGTCTGAAATTGGTTCAGACTTCGGACCAAATTTTAAGCATATCTGACTAGTATTCGAGCTGTAAAATAGAGTCCATTTAATTTTTGGACCCAAAAAATGTCCGAATTTGATCCAAAAATTTTTAAAACATAATCTTTGGGCTGGCCCAATTAGCTTTGGGCCAGTCCATTTCCAGCTCTATTCATATATGATAGATAGCATTGGAGTTCAAGACAAGCATTGAAAAGGTTTTGAATTGTCTAATAATGATGGTGGCGGAGGTTTAGAGAAAACAAAGAGGACAAAATAATTCCATTCCAAGATAGTTCTAACATTTTCATGTTTAAAATGAAATTTGGACTTCATTATTTTCTTATACTATTTTTACATTATTTTGCTTTCCACGTTATTGAAATATTAATTTTTTGCATTTGTACTGTCTAAAAGATGTTCATTACATCATTAAATATGGCTCTCTCCACGAGAATGAAAATTATTTTGATAATCGGCAATCTTTTGCATTCCCATTAGTTGCACACAAGGTAGAATTGGGGCAAACTTATAGTTCCCGTGTCACTTAGTTTTAAATTGTATATTGTACAGCATTTGAAATGTAAGATTATTAGATATTTTGAATAAGAATTTGTGGTATATAAAATTGATTGTTACGGGATAAGGATTGAAAACAGGGACGGTAATTTTTACCGATTCGATGGATATCCGATCCGACCCGATCCTAATGGGATGGGTAAAACTCGACCCGTCTAATTTATAAACAGATATGGATTATATAAAAAAAATCTGATTCAGGTTCGGATCGGATACGGGTAGTAGTACATCCCGACCCGAACCCGATCCGTTTATATATAAAAAAATTTATGTTTATAAAATATTTAAGTAAATTGGATATGTGACGGATATACTCGATCCGACCGAACTCGATTCGATCCGTTTAGCTTTTAAATAAATTAAATTTTATGAGACCGGGTATACCCGACCCGACCTGATTCATCGTGATTTTTTTATACCCGATCCGAGATGGGTATGGGACGGATAATTTTTTAGCATGATGGGTATGGGTTTTGGATGATTCGATCCGTTGCCATCCCTAATTGAAACCATAAAATGTTATTGTTAAGGTAGTATCTTGGTTTGTAGAGGTTTTGCTTGGTTACCGAGATTGCTATAGTGTAAATTTTTTAAACTAAATACTAAAAAAAATTTATAAATTAAATATTAATTAATTTTGAGTAGTTTAAATAATTGTTTTATCAAATATTTAAATTATTTAATATTTAAAAGAAAAGACTACACGAATCAAGTGATCAGAATATAAAAGAAATATAAAGAAAAAAAGGAGCTATATATTTAATCTATTTATTTTTCTTATAAATGAGAAACATATATGATTCACTAAATTTTTATTTTAGTTAAAACTTAACTAAAGAAAAAGAGTTAATTCCAAAAATATTTTAACTATTTTTATTTTTAAATCAATAAATAAAATTTAAATAAAAATATTTTAAATTAAAATTATTATTTTGAATATAATATAGATATTGTCTTAAATAAAATTTCAAATTATTTAAAGATTTCTATTCCCATTCGAATGCTGGTGGCAGTGGCATTGGCATAATATAGCCTGGTTATCATCAAAGTTTATTACTTAATAATAATGTATATTAATGAAGTTAGGATTAATTTACCTGATCATCAGTAAAATTTACTATTTAATATCTGACAAAAAATTAATTATAAAAGTATCCTATTTATCATAATTTATCATAATATTATATTATACTTGGTAATAGCCGGAAAAGGAGGAAGATTGGCAGTGCGGAGGGGAAAAAAAGCTCGATTTATATAGAAGTTGCACTACTGTCAGCTTCTTCTTTTTGGATACGGATTGTATCCTTCACACGAAGGATCGATTGTTCTTCTTTCACAATGTGGACCATTGGATCGCTCTTGCATATCTCTCGATACACTTCTCATTTCTCAATTCATCAGCTTGCACAGCTCTCAAAGCGGCTTTGTGGGATCCAGCGGTATAGTCGTCCGAAGGAATGTGAATCCTTCTTCTTTCATGCCAAACATACAACCTCTCCTTTTTGAACTGTTAACAGCGGTTTCCTTACACACTAGGTCGTGAGCTGCCATTCTACCGGTGGTTTTTATACCGCGGACCGCTGCTGTAATTTTCAAGGTTTTTTTGTTGGAAGGAACAGTCCCTGTCCATCCGATCAATATCAGACGGCTTTTGGTAGACGGTATGAAACTGCCAGGTGACTGTGGACCCAATGATTCCTTCCGTTTCTCCGGCCAAGCTTAATCGAGAAAATAATTCCACGAAAAAAAAAACAAGAAGAAGAAACCCTAATCCTAACCCGAATTCCCTCTATCGAGGTGGTTCTTTTCTTCGTCTCCACGGAAGCCATGGCCGGGCCGAAACACTAGGCCCCTCTCCGCCCTCCCCTTATGCGAGGGCTTCTCTCCCCTCCTCCTCCTACTCCGCCGCCGCCGTCGCCGTCGCCGTCGGAACTGCCGACCTTGCTGTCATGGACTTCGCGGAGCTGGAGGCGACGGAGGGCCTCCGATGGCCGTGGAACTCGTGGCCCACGTCGCGGCCGGACGCCGCCGCCCTCGTCGTCCCTCTGAGCGTGATGTGCACCCCGCTGATGCCCATAGCTGACCTACCCCTCCTCCCCTACGACCCCCTGATGTGCGCCGGCTGCCGCGCCGCCCTCAACCCCTACTCCCGCGTCGATTACCGCTCCGCCCTTTGGGCCTGCCCCTTCTGCCACCAAAAGAACCCCTTCCCTCGCTCATACGCTGGCATCGGCGAGAACAACCTCCCCGCTGAGCTCTTTCCCACCTACTCCGCCGTCGAGTACGTCCTCTCCCGGAACCCCATCTCCCACAGCGGCTTCGGCCTCACCCCGTCCTCCACCGCCTCCCTTCTCTCTTCTTCCGTCTCCTCCCTCGCCTCCTCGCTCTCCTCCACCTCCTCACTGCCGGGGCCGGAGCCCTCCCGGCCGCTGGGGCCATCCTTCGTGTTTGTTGTGGACGTCTTCTCGTCGCCGGAAGAACTCCGGGCGCTTAAAAATGAGATCTTGCATGTAGTGGCTCAGCTGCCGGAGAACGCGCTGGTGGGGCTGGTCTCGTTTGGCTCGATGGTGTGGGTCCATGACCTAGGGTTTACCGACTGCTCCCGGGCTGTTCTGTTCTGCGGTGACCGGGAACTCACTTCAGAGAAGGTTAAAATTTTTACTCACAGCCTTTTCTAATTTCTTCATGTGGTGTGTTCTTTTCCAAACCGTTGATCATAATGACTGCTAGATGGAAAGTGAAAGCTAGGATTTTGTGGGAAATTGTGAACTGCTATTGGATCTTGGAGAGTTATGTTTGGCGAATTTGGAAGTACGGAATTAAAATCGTGTGATGTTGCAAGCAATTGTAGTTCATCAGAATGAATCTGGATAGTGATTTGTAATACTTCTCAATTTATTGTTTTGGAGCCGCTGGTTAGCTATGAAAAGAAAATTAGCAGCAGACATTGCAGTTTTGTTGCCCTTACTTACTGGATTGGTTTTTTTACTTACTGGATTGGTTCTTTCAACTGTTAATTGTTTCTTTAGTGCTTCTGATATATTGGATTGATAAACAGTAATATTTACTTGTTAAGGTGCTAATTTGGAATTATAGAAATGTTAATCCAAAAGTATTCTTTTCAATTGAATGTAAATGTTCATGGTTTCCAAGTGGAACAATAGCTTCTTGATTTTATATTTTCACATGTTAGATTATCAATTCTGCTGATGATTATAGTGGCAAACCAGTGTTTGATAAATGTGCTATGTAGTTTTCAATACATCTTTTTTTTCTGCTAAATCCATATTTACCTGTTCCTTAGCGATTTTGTTTAGCATGATTTAGAGAGGCTGCCTATTTCTGTCAACTCCACTTAAAAAGCACTTTGAACTTGTCTTTTTTTTTAAAAAAAAATAATTAATTAATTAAAACTCACTTATGAATTCTGGGAGGAGGAATTAAGAAAATCAGCATTTTCCTTGATCCCATTAGTTATTAGTTTTAACAGAGCTTATAACTGCAGATAAGTCATGTTTCTTTTTTTGATTTTTTTTCTTTTTTTTTTTGTTTATTTTAATTGCCAAAAGTATTTGACAATTTTCTGTGGAATTATGTGAAATATGTTGTTGCCCCAGTCCCAACACTAAGCCAGTTCCATTGCTTTCTTTTACTTGAGTTCATTCATCTCAGAGAATGAGAGGGACTTGCAGATTTTAGATGTTAAGGATCATAAGATTTTCTAAAGCAAATTACTGACACAGGGGTCCATGCTAGCAGTTATCATTTGTTGTTATCTTTGTTTTGGAGTCTCATGACTTATGAGCAGTGTTCCATTCTATGATAATGCAACATATGATTGTAATAATCTCAGCAATAATCAACATGTGAAGGTAAAATGTGTTACATTACTGTCTTCATGCTACCTTATCAAATACAAAAAGAGATTAGGTCACCATATCATGGTAGAGTTTTTAAATGGCGATGAGAAGGTGCATAACAAATTCCACCACCCCCAAACAACCCAAAAAATAAAAGAGGAAAAACGTGTGTTCTGCTCGTTCCCTGCTTTAACATCGCGGGCAATACAAAGGTGGTTGTCCATAAGGTCTCTGACCGTTAATCCACATGTTGAACCAACAGTTGTGGTCACCATATTTGGTGGCCAAAACCAATTCCTGGAAAATGAGTATCCTTTGGAAGGGTTGTTTATGCTTGAGTTTGTACCATCCATTTTTGACGAAGGAATGAGACCCATTCATGCAGTGCGGTGGCACTTTCACTGACTAAGATTAGCTCCTGTAATTTACCACTCTTGCTGTAGCATGTGATGCTTGTCTTCTGATCTTGCTTAGATTTAATCTACTTCAGGTCCACCTATTTTAAGAGGATTTGAATTGGTTCAATTCGAAATAAATATCATTGTTTTCTGGAAAAAGTTGTGTGCCAAGCTGTTTCCCGTTGCCATTTGACAGTAAATGATGCATATTATTTTGTTTTCCAGATCCAAGAGCTCATGGGTATTTCTCAACTTAAGCACCACAAACTGGGCATATCTAGACATATCCCAAAGCAAGGTTTTCTGCTATCAGTTTCTGATTGTGAATTCAATATTACCAATGCAATTCAAGAACTTGACTCCTTATCTGACACCTTGCCTTGGCATCGCCCTAAGAGAGCCACTGGTGCAGCCATTTCAACAGCAATTGCGCTTCTAGAAGGCTGTGCACCTAATACTGGTGGCCGAGTAATGGTTTTTACATCTGGACCTGCAACAACTGGGCCTGGGATGATTGCAGAGACTGATCTTACTGAGGCCATTCGTACCCACCAAGATATTATAAATGGTCATGCCCTTCTCAGTGAAAAGGCTCGTAGCTTCTACAAGCATCTGGCTCACAGATTATCTGACAGATCTTTTGTTCTTGATCTCTTTGCTTGTTCTCTGGATCAGGTTGGAGCTGCAGAACTAAGATACCCAATCGAGATGTCTGGTGGCTTCATGGTGCTTGCAGAGTCATTCGAGTCAGAACAGTTCAGAAAGTGTTTAACGCACATCTTTAAGCACAAAGGGACAGACCATCTAAACATGAACTTTGATGCAACCATTGACATTGTGACTACAAAGGAGGTTAAGATATGTGGGGCCCTTGGACCTTGCAGGTCTCTTCGTATAAAGAACAAATTAGTAAGTGAGAAAGAAATAGGCCAGGGTGGAACTACTTCATGGAAGCTGAGCTCTTTGACTGAAAAAACATGCATAGCCTTCTTCTTTCAAGTGAGAAATGATCAGAATGCTGAGTTACCACCAGTCTTCTTTGTTCAGTTCATGACACGGTATCAGCATGTGAATGGTGGGTTTCGTTTAAGGGTGACTACAGCCGCAAGGAGATGGGTAGGGCTCCGATCACCAGAAATTGCTTCAGGTTTTGATCAAGAAGCAGCTGCTGCTGTCATGGCCAGGCTTGCAGTGCACAGAGCAGAGGAATACCATGCCCGAGATGTCATCAGATGGCTGGATAAGATGCTTATTCGCTTCACATCCAAGTTTGGAGACTACATTCCAGAAGATCCATCTACATTCCGGCTATCATCCAACTTTTCCCTCTATCCACAATTCATGTATTACCTGAGAAGGTCCCAGTTTATTGATCTCTTTAATAGCACTCCAGATGAAACTGCTTTCTTCCGACTGATGCTGAATAGGGAAGGGGTGGTTGGGTCTCTTATCATGATCCAGCCTACTCTTTTCCGGTATTCATTTGACGGACCACCTATACCCGTGCTACTTGATGTGAGCTCAATCTCCCCGGATGTTATTTTGCTCTTTGATTCTTATTTCCATATCGTGATTCACCATGGTTCAAAGATTGCACAGTGGAGGAAGCTTGGGTATGACAAAGAACCAGACCATGAGAACTTTAGGAAACTGCTGGAGGCACCAGAGATTGACGCAGAGGTACTCAGGGCAGAGCGTATTCCGGTCCCAAAACTCATTAAATGCAACCAGCATGGTAGCCAAGCTAGAATTCTTCTTGCAAGGCTGAACCCATCAGTGACTCAGAAAACACAGATGAAGGATGGCTCGGAAGTCATATTTACGGATGATGTGAGTTTGCAAGTTTTTATAGAGCATTTGCAGGCTTTGGCTGTTCAGGGCTGATGAGACGGTCTGTATGGTGTACAGAAATCTTACTTTTTCTCCTCTTGAGTTTGCTGCTTATTTTTCATGAGTAATTCTTTGTGCACCGCGTGCGGTGCAGCAAATCCAACATGGCCTGTATTGCACGTTCCTATTGGTCCAAAAATATTCACTATAATATGATGGGACACAAGTTGAGATAACTAGCATTAATTGAAATTCTCGTCCAGACTAAAATATCCTTACGACATTCTAGTTCAAAATCTACGTCATCCTAATTTAAAAATGATTTAAAACAGTATTACGACGTCCTAGTTCAAAATCTACGACATCCTGTTTTAAAAATGACTAGAAACAGTATTATGACATCCTAGTTCAAAATCTATGACATTCCTACAAAAAATATAAATTAAAACTAGAAACAGTATTACGATATCCTAGTTCAAAAGCTATGACATCCTAGTTCAAAATCTACGACATCCTTGCAGAAAAATATAAAATAAAATCTGAAACAGTATTACGACATTCTAGTTCAAAATTTATGACATTCCAGCAGAAAAATATAAAATAAAATCTGAAACAGTATTACGACATCCTAGTTCAAAAGCTACGACATCCCAGTTCAAAATCTACGACATCCTGCAGAAAAATATAAAATAAAACCTGAAATAGTATTACGACATCCTAGTTTAAAAGTTACGACATTCCAGTTCAAAACATTCATCCATGCAGGAAAATATAAAATAAAACCTGAAACAGTATTACGACATTCTAGTTCAAAAGCTACGACATCACAGTTCAAAACCTACGACATTCCTGCAGAAAAGAGACTGGAGGGAAGGATATTTTGGTATGGACAAAAATTTCAAATAAAAGCTGAATAGTAATTAATGCTAGTCATGCTCAGCTCCCATCCTATCATGCTATAGTGAAGACATTTGGATCAATAAAAAAGCGCAGTGCGGGCCACGCTGGATTTCCCGCACCGCACGCAGTGCACAAAGACTTTTTCATTCTTCATATTGCTGACAAGGTTGAGCTCGATCATCTTGTATGATGTTGCTGTTTGCTACTTTTTGGTTGGTCAAAGTTGCAAAATTAAATATACACCCTTGATCTCTAGCTTCTTAACTGTGGTTTTGATTTGTTCGCCCAAAAAAATAAAGTGGTTACTATTATGATAATCCATGTCCATCAACGAGCCAATTTTAATATTTTGATTTACCAGTTGGATCAGTGCTTCCAAGGATGATATTTTTTTTTTTTTAATGGAGACTATAATCTATATAAAAAATATATTATTATTTTTTCGGTCTCATGTCTTCGACCTGGTCCGAAGAGGATGTATTATTATTGTTCCGTTCGGATTTATGTTTTCAGCATAGTACGAAGGAAACGTCTCTGGAATTTATTATTATTTCTTTCAGCTCATGTCTTCAACTTCATGTTATGGCTTACGAAAGGAACATATTATTATTATCATTTTTTCGGCTTCATGTCTTCATCTCGGCACGAAGAATGTCTCTAAAATTATATTATTATCATTCCTTTAGCTTTATATCTTCAGCTTTGTCCGAAGAGTATGCTTCTAAAATATATTGCTATCATTCCTTCGGCTTCGTGTCTTCAGTTTGATCCGAAGAGTATACTTTTAAAAATATGTTGTTCACCTTTTCGGCACCACAATAATAATTATTTATTTTTTTAGTTCATTCTTAAAGGATAAACTCGAAGTATATAACCAACATCCCTTCGAATCATTCCAAGGAATGTAATCCGAAGAGATAGTTAGGCCTACTTCGAATTCTCTTTTAAGAGAGTGCATCTGTAGCACCAGAACAATCCTTCAACCCGAAATAGTTAAAAGTTGTTCTTGTTGTTATAACCACTCATGTGGTCGATAACTCCGGTTTGGATAATTATGGAATAACCAATTTTTCGATCGCCACTACTTATTGTTATAAAAAAGTTTTGTCAGCTAACTCCCATAACCATAAATAGTTACATTCATGCCTATAAATATTGGTAAGATATGACACTCGAGGTAGGCTGAGAAAATCACCTTCTTCCTTTCCATCTCACTATGCTCTCAAGTTCTCCATTTTGCTGCCTAAATCCTTGCTAACTTAGGCATCGGAGTATCTCCCACCAGAAAAATTCAGATCATGGGTTTGTTTTGCAGGCTCCTATCGACGGTGAACCAGTAGGCAGGCTGCTCCGTCCGGTCGACGAGGATTTAGCGTGAACAGATTGACGTGCCAGGAAGAAGGAGATCTGCTTCCTTTAGTTGAAGGAGAACTTCGACAAAGCAAAAATGGTGAAAGGGAAGATCCAGAACGCCTCTACAAGCAGGAAGCAACCTGCTCCTTAAGTAGATAACCCTCCGGTGAATAATGGTATGCCACCTCCTATGTTGATTATAGGGCAGCATTAGTTCGAAGCCCTCTTGAACAGAGTTGATACCCTGACAGCTCTGGTATAGACTGCAAGAGACTGCCGTTCAAAGGCAATGTCCTCCACCCGCTTCTCATCCCAGCCATCAAGCTAAAGGAAAGGAAGATCGACGTCAAGAACTCACCCCAAGTTCTTCGTGGGTCCGATCATCTCGTGATCATTCCAGCTCACGGCCAGGCAAGCGTTTGGAGGATCGCTATGGAAAGAAGAGAACCAGGCATTCCCTCTCTGTTTTTTCTGGAGATTCTACACCTGGAGGAGTTAGACAGAGAGAAATGAACTTCGCTATGGAAAGAAGAGAACCAGGCATTCCCTCTCTGTTTTTTCTGGAGATTCTACACCTGGAGGAGTTAGACAGAGAGAAATGAACTTCGAGTTTGAAAAGAAGTTCAAATTTCTGGAGTCGCAGATAGCCCGGCTCATAGATCAGAGGAGGAATGATGAAGCACTAACTTTCAATTCTCAACCTCCTTTCTCCAATCGAATCATGTCTGAAGTCATTTCTCGACACTTTAAGATCCTACAACTTAAGGCTTATGACGGAACTTCTGACACCCTTGACCATTTAGGAAGTTACAAAGCTCACATGATGGTACAAGGGGCAACTGATGCATTGTATTGCCTTGCTTTTCTTGCCACTTTAAGGAGAGCTGCTCGAATGTGGTATTCGAGCTTACTGCCAAAAACCATCCATTCCTTTGCTGAACTAGAGCGGCAATTTATTTCACATTTCAGAACATGTCAAAAGATACCGCGCAACACTGACAGTTTGTTCCTCTTTCAACAGAATGAAGGAGAGAGTCTTAAAGAGTTTGTGATCCAGTTTAATTTGGCCACTCTAGAGATCCCAAGTCTCAATGAACATGTGGCCATGTCAGCTTTGAAGAAGGGCCTCAAATCATCTACGTTCACTTTTTTCCTAGATAAAAAATTTTCTACAAGCTATGCCGAGCTACTAGCAAGAGCTCAAAAATATGATACTACTGAAGAGCAGGTTGCGAGTCGTAGACTCGCTGAAGGGAGGAACCCTTCTAAGAAGAAAAATATCAAGGGACCAAATGTGCCCACATTTTCCAATAATGTTTTGGTTCCTAGACGTAGCCCCAAGTCCAAGTAACAAGGTAATCGGTTTGATTCCTACACACCCTCAACCTGCCAAGGGAGAAAATTCTGTTAGAGATAGAAAAAGAAAATTACTTGCAAAAACCATATCCCATGAAGACTTCTGCGAAAGTGAGGGATAAGAGCAAATATTACTGATTCCACCAAGATCATGGCCACAACACCGAAGAGTGTTTTCAGCTTTAGGATGCTATTGAGGATTTGATAAATTGAAAGAATATCCGGAAAACCCTCCTTTACTTTCCAAGCCCTGTGAATGAGAAACTCTTTATTTGTATCTTTTTGCCTTAGATGAAGCGGTTAGTTCGGTGCTTGTACGAAGAGATGCTGATCACTTGCAGAAGTCGATTTACTATGCTAGTAAAGTGTTGCATGGGATAGAAGTACGATATCCTAGAGTGCAAAAGCTGATTTTCTCCTTAGTGGTCGCAGCAAAGTGTTTGCAACCCTATTTCCAAGCTCATTCTATTATAGTTCTGATAGATCAGACCCTGAAGGCCATTCTTCGCTATTCCGACACCTCAAGAAGGATAGCTAAATGGGCAATTAAATTGGAAGAATTCGATATTGACTTCCAACCCATATCAGTAATAAAAGCACAAGTCTTAGCTGGTTTTATAGCCGAATGTATTTGGGGGTCAGAGAACAACCAACTGGGGGCCGAAGAAGAGAGGACTGTGGAAGAAGATCTGGAATTCATATGGATGCTTCATGTGGATGGTGCTTCTAACGTCAACTGCTGCGGGGCTGGTCTCATTTTGGTTGTCCGAATGGTCAAGTCATAGAATATGCTTTCATTTTTCTTTCGAAGCTTCGAATAATCAGGCAGAATATGAAGCGCTCATTATTGGACTCAGAATTACTCAAAAGCTAGAAATTAAGAAGATTAAAGTCTTCTCGTATTCGCAATTAATGATGAATCAGGTAAAGGATGAATTCGAGGCTCGAAATCCCATTATAATTCAGTATCTGGAAAAGGTACGAAGCCTAATATCCCAGCTATATTATTTTGAAATTATCCATGTACCTTGCATAGAAAATTTCTAGGCCAATGCTCTTTCACGTCTTGCAACTACTGCTCCAGATTTTCTTGGAAAGATATATGTGGAATATCTTAAAGACCCTAGCATATCAGAATCCATAGCAGAAGTATGTCCGATTGAACATGAATCTTCGTGGATGGATCCTATCCTTAAATTTTTGAATAAAGGTACTTTGCCCGAAGACAAATTGGAGGCTAAACGGCTTCGATGGATGGCTTCTCAATATATGATCTTAGATGGGACCTTATATAAAAGATCCTTCACACAACCTTTGTTAAAATGTTTGGAACCTTCGGATGCTGATTATGTACTCAAGGAAGTGCATGAAGGTATATGTGGAGATCACTTGGGAGGCAGATATTTGACTTACAAAATAATCCGTCAAGGTTATTATTGGCCGACCATCCAGAAGGATTCTATAGAATTTGTCCGAAAATGTGATCAGTGTCAAAGGTATTCCAATATGCAAAGACGACCTGCAAATTAGTTGATCCCGTTGACAGCTCGGCCTTTCGCTTAATGGGGAATGGACATCCTTGGTCCATTTTCTCCAGCCTCTGGACAATGAAAATTTCTTATAGTGGCAATTGATTATTTCACAAAATGGGTCGAAGTCGAACCACTAGCACAAATTATCAAAGCAAAGGTTGAAAACTTTGTGATGAACTTTGTCATCTTCTGTTTTGGAATTCCTTATGCCATAATAACCAATAACGGGAGGCAATTTGACAATCCGAAGTTCAAAAACTTTTGTACCTAATATCATATTCTTCAGAAGTTTACTTCCGTGTGACATCCTCAGTCTAATAGCGAAGCTGAAGTGTCAAACAAAACCATTATTCATGGTCTCAAAATCAGGTTAAATGATGTTAAAGGATTGTAGGCTGATGAATTGAATTCAGTTCTTTGGGCATACCAAACCACTCCCATGACAGCCGCTAGTGAATCTTTCTTTCACTTAGCTTATGGCACTGAAGCAGTTCTTTCTGTGGAAGTGTCTTTACACTCTTTGTGGATTGATCAATATAAAGAACCTGAGAACTTAGAACGCCGAAGAGTTGACCTAGATTTATTACAAGGCATTCGGCTTCAGGCACAACTGAAAATGGCTACGTAACATCAAAAAGTTGCAAAATATTATAACTCTCGTGTGAAGGAACGAACCTTTTGTCCTGAGGACTTGGTTTTACAAAGATCTGAGGTATCTAGACCAGCTGAACAAGACAAGCTTTCTCCTACTTAAGAAGGTCCATATCGGATCAAAGAAGTTATTCATCCCGGAACTTATCGACCGGAAACTTTGGAAGGTGTTATATTGCCTCGACCTTGGAATGTACAAATCTTCGCAAATATTATCAATAAAAGTTCCTATTCAAGGTTATCAAGATGGATTTAATTATTCTGTTAATCTTTATCCTAAAATGCATAAAGATGATCTATGTGATCTACCCTACGAAGTGTCGAGGTAGGCTTGATCAGTCTGTTTTAATATTTATCCTAAAAGGTATAAGGATGATCTACGTGATCTATCCTACGAAGTGCCGAGGTGGGCTTGATCAGCCTGTCTTAATCTTTATCCTAAAATGCATAAGGATGATCTACGTGATATATCCTATGAAGTACCGAGGTAGGCTTGATCAACCTGTCTTAATATTTATTCTAAAAGGTATAAGGAAGATCTACATGATCTATCCTATGAAATATCGAGGTGGGCTTGATCAGCCTGTCTTAATCTTTATCCTAAAAGGTATAACGATGATCCACGTGATCTACCTTATAAATGCCAAGGCTTGATCAGCCAGTTTCATTTTTTGTTTATTCTCTTGTCAAAAATATTGACAACTCACTTAGTATATTTTCAAGTCCGAAGACTTGGTATTATCTTAAATCTGAAGACTTGGCATTATTTTTTCAAAGTCTCAAAATTGTTCTCAGAATTATCCTAAGTCTGAAGACTTAGTGTATTTTCAAGTCCGAAGACTTAATGTATTTTCAAGTCCGAAGACTTGGTATTATCTTAAATTTGAAGACTTGACATTATTTTTTCAAGATTTCAGAATTATCCTAAGTCCGAAGATTTAGTGTATTTTCAAGTTCGAAGACTTGGTATTATCTTAAATCTGAAGACTTGGCATTATTTTTTCAAGGTCTCAGACTTGTTCTCAGAATTATCCTAAGTTCGAAGACTTAGTGCATTTTCAAATTCAAAGACTTGGATCTCAGAATCATTATCTTGGAATTATCCAAAGTCTGAAGATTTATTGTTATCTTAAGCTTCGGAAGATTCAACTTTATTTCAAGTCTGAAGAATTTATACTTGGATGAATCCTCATTCTAAAATTAGAGGTAAAAGTAAATACACTTGTCCAAAATGTTGCTTATTCACAAGTTTCATTTGGGTAATAAAATAATAATTTGATATCATATTCCCGATGAATTTATACTTGAAAATTTTTTCATCGAAACCAAAATTTCTATTCATGTAAAGTAGTACGTACATTCTGTTTAAAAAAAAAAAAAGAAAAAATTACATATCACCTTCAATTGGAGTGTCTTTAATTTGAGTAAGGTCGATCGGATCGGCAACCACCATTGTCCCTTCTTCAATTGCTTCTTCAGTTGCAGCATATGCTTCAGAGGGACCTTTGGGTGATTCGGGCTCTTCCGTCTCTTCGAGGTTAAATAATTGAACCCCCGAAATGTCTAGATTCGGGTATTAAGTTCTGTATTTCTTTCACCCTGTCATTGAAGCATACCCGATAACTTAAGGTTCCAACTTCAGTCAACTCGTCATCAAAAGCCAAAAACTTTTTGTAATCTTTGACGGCTTTGCTTAATTAGTCTTTCAAAGACCTTATTTCTTCGATCGATGTTTCAGCTTTCTCAATTGCTTCTTCGGCCTTCTTAATAGCTTCTTCAGTCTTTTGTTGAGCTTCCTTGACTGAAGAGTCTAAAGAACATATTTTCTTTTTCTTCTTTTTGAGCTTCATGTCTTGTTCAGAATTCCTTGATTGGGCCTTCTCCAGATCGACCTTTAGGATCTGAACAGTGGCATCGCTCTTGGCAAGCTTTTCTTCCATAGCTTGCTTCAGCTCCTCGGCTACTTCTTTTTCAGACTTAACCATTTGAAGCTTTTCTTTCATCTTCTTTCGGTAATCCCGGAAGTCGATGATGCTCTCTTCTATAATAGTAATATCGTGGACCAGTTGCATTGACCACATGATATACGAAGTTAGCAAAGTTAAAAATTATGTATCAAAAGGAAGAAGAGAAATGGTATTTACCTTCAGCATAGATGAGAATGCTGAATCGGAGATATCCTAAATGCATCGGTATTTGGTGGTTTCCCGATCTTGAGGAACCAGAGTACGTTTCAGCAACTCCCTAGCAAGTTCAGGGTTCTCCAAACCCTTAGCCTCACTGAAAATGGTAAAATCTACATGGTATTCTTGGTCCTTGGAGCATTCCGCCCGAAACCCTCTTTTGGGAGAGGAGCCTTTCCTTTTCTTGGACCTTTTGGAGAGGCGAGGAGCGGTTCACCAATAGTTGGTGTTGGATCAGATTGATCCGAAGAAGGCATCGGAGGCGGGCTCCTTGGGGGAGGCCCTGTTGGAGAAGAACTCCTTGGAAGAGGCTCCGTTGAGGGCACATAATCTCCATCGAATGCAACCCTCATCGAAGATACGTTTGAAGTCCCTTCGGCTCTGGTTTTCTTTCGGACTTCAGACTCTCTTGGAGTTGGTATTGGCCTCTTCCTGGAAGCCTATCGAAGCTTATCAAGATTTGGCTTCATTGGCTCACCTGCAATAAAAAAGAAAAAGGTTACCGGATCAGATATTATTTTAAAAAAAGAAAATATCCGAAGCCAACTATTTCTATACCTAAGGTAGGAAGTTCACTGATATGAGCAAGGTGAAGGTTATCTTCCCTTAACAGTTCCTTAGCCATGGGAATCTCTGAATTCAACAATTTCTCGAAGTCTTTTTTATCTGCCTTCAAGATTTCTTCCAAGCATTTGCGTCCAGACGAGGACTTTTCCATTCAATGTTAAAACCCCAGTGTGCATGGTATAAGAAGAAGAAACAAGGTTTCCACCAGTGTATGGCACTGGGAGTCCCCTTAATCAGTCTTCAGCCTGGACGAGGACCGATGATCGACCATCTTTCGCCATGAAAATTTCTTTTCAATACGAAGAAAGAGGTGAACAAAGAGGTCTTCGGCTCTATGTTATAGAGTTTACAAATGACTAAAAATCCACAGATATTCCTAAAGCTATTTGGAGTTAGTTGGGCTGGAACTACTTGATAAAGGTTAAAAATCTTTGTGAAGAAAGGATGGAGTGGAAACCGAAGACCGGCCTTAAGATGGTCCCGTGTATGGCACTGGGAGTCCCCTTAATCAGTCTTCAGCCTGGACGAGGACCGATGACCGACCATCTTTCGCCATGAAAATCTCTTTTCAATACGAAGAAAGAGGTGAACAAAGAGGTCTTCGGCTCTATGTTATAGAGTTTACAAATGACTAAAAATCCACAGATATTCCTAAAGCTATTTGGAGTTAGTTGGGTTGGAACTACTTGATAAAGGTTAAAAATCTTTGTGAAGAAAGGATGGAGTGGAAACCGAAGACCGGCCTTAAGATGGTCTTCATATACTGCAATTGACCCGGAAGGCGGATGAACTACTTTTTCGTCTGGATTAGGAAGAAATGATTTAAAGGTTCTGGGAATGTGAAATCGATTTCGAAGACTCTCTAGCCTACTGTGAGTCAAAGAACTAGCAATGGCTTCAGGAGATGTCTCGGAACCCCTCTTTCTACCAGTAGCTCTACTCCCGGAAGGTTCACCTCCTAATGGATCCTTACTAATGGATGGGTTACCTAGTGACTCAGACATTGTATAAAGAGGAAGAAAAGAAATGAAAAAATTCTACCTCCAAGGAGAGACGAAGCAGCTTGTTGAAAAAATAATGGCATGGAACAGGAAGAAGAAGAAGGATATTTCGAGAGGCAGTGCGGAAGTTCTTTCCGTAAAGCCTCTCTCTTCTTTATATATGCAGAACGGCTGGGTCATTCCAGGGATTTGGTGATCTCTTCGATCGTGCGACGTATCGGCGGCGCCGATCGTGGGTACAATTTACTAAGAGGCGTTCATCGATGAAACGACAGTTTCGATCCACGTGGAAGGCCATGGATGGTCAGGATGAACTTTCATCATTATGACCGAGATGCAAGATGATGCCAGGTATACTTTCTCGATTAAATGAAAATCTCTTTTAATAAGAGGATCAACCAGACTGTTTGAGTCTGCACCGTCTTTTTAGCAAGCAATAAGGAGTCGGCATCTGTCTTTGACACAATCTCCATGCCATACATCAGTTATTGCGGATGTCAAAACTAAAAATCAGCCATCATTAGTTATTTATTTTTTCATAAACGACAAATTCTGGTACTCCCATTTTTGAAATAAAGTTATTTCAAAACTGGAAGTGGGGGGCAGCTGTTGTAGTAATCTAGTTTAATTTAAATATTTACCGGTCCATCAACGAGCCAATTTCAATCTTTTGAGTTATCAGTTGAGTCAGTGCTCCCAAGGATGATATTTTCTTTATTTAATGGAGACTATAATCTATAGAAGAAATATATTATTATTTCTCTCGGTCTCATGTCTTCGGCCTGGTCCAAAGAGGATGTATCATTATTGTCGGATTTATGTCTTCAGTATAGTCCGAAGGAAATGTCTCTGGGATTTATTATTGTTTCTCTCGGCTTCATGTCTTCAGCTTCACGTTATGGCTCCCAAAAGGAATATATTATTATTATCATTCCTTCGGCTTCATGTCTTCAGCTCGGTCCGAAGAGTATGTCTCTAAAAGTATATTATTATCATTTCTTCGGCTTCATGTCTTCAGCTTTGTCCGAAGAGTATGCCTCTAAAGTATATTGCTATAATTCCTTCGGCTTCACGTTTTCAGCTTGATTCGAAGAGTATATTTCTAAAATATGTTGTTCACCGCTTCGGCACCACAGTAAGTAATTATTTATTTTTTAGTTCACTTCTAAAGAATAAACCCGAAGCATATAACCAACATCCCTTCGGACCATTCCAAGGAATGTAATCCGAAGAGATAATTAGGCCTACTTCGAATTCTCCTTTAAGAGAGTACATCTGTAGCACCAGAACAATCCTTCAACCCGAAATAATTAAAGGTTGTTCTGATTGTTATAACCACTCACGTGGTCGATAACTCTGGTTTGGATAACCATGGAATAACTAATTTTCCGACCGTCACTATTTATTGTTATGAGGAAGTTTCGTCGGCTAACTCCCAAAACTACAAGTAGTTACATTCATGCCTATAAATATTGGTAAGAGGGGACATTCAAGATAGGCTGAAAAAATTAACTGTTTCCTTTCTATCTCACCCTGCTCTCAAGTTCTCCATTCTGCTGTCTAAATCCTTGCTAATTTAGACATCGGAGTGTTCCTCACCAAAAAAATTCCGGTCAGGGATTTGTTTTGCAGGCTCTCATCGACGATGAACGAGCAGGCAAGCCACTCCATCCGATCGACAAGAATTTAGCATGAACAGTTACTAATCCAAATGCGGGTTTTCCATGATCCCTTCTTTTTCGATCAACGGGGATTGCAAAGAAAAGAAACCATCATCGCACAAATGAGGCTATACTCGCAGGTTTCTCGGGAGAATCAAGAGGCCAATTGGGAAACTTGTCGGGACCTAGCGGTCAAGGTCAAGGCCTTGTGCTTAGGATGTCGGAGTGTAACTTTGTATCCTGTCTCTAGATTATTGGATGGTTTAATGTACACATGATAGAACTGTTTTAACCAATATTTTTTCTTGGACCATCAGTCATGTCAGACCAGCAATCTTACATTGCAATTTTCTTATGATGTACCTATGTTAAATTATCTGAATTGCAGGGCGCTCCCATGCGGTGGTTACATGAAAATGCAAACACAGTGTTCTCCCCTTCTTTTATTTCTTTAACAATAACCATCAAAATAGCCATTAAAACGTTTCAATGGCATCCTATTGTAATTTTTTTAGAATGTGTGCGCGTGTGTTTATATTCTATGTATTTATATAATAATGGAAGAAAGGATAATTGCTATTAAGGTGCATATTATAAAAGTCTATTAGAATGTAAAGGATGACCGTATAGATTATAAAATATTATTTTTAGAATTTAATTTTTATCAAATTTTCTGCCAAAAGTGACTGTACAGTCTAGAAGTAATATATTCTTAAGCTATTATAAGTGAGTGGAAAGATATAATTATAACGGTACGCCATTGTAATACCGTTGGAGGAAGCATTGTAACATGTTATTTTAAAATAAAATTATTTAGAATCTTGCTTCATGACAAACACAGCATGGACTAATGTTGAGAATGTGAGACAAAAAAATGGGGAGATTTTTCTGGTGCAAGCAGGAATAGCGAGAGCTAGTCGCTGCATGCAGAGACGAGTATGTTTGGACACCTGGGAGTAGATCTGATCTACTCTAGCCGAAAAGATGACTACAAAACCGTAAGCGGCAAACTGTTACGCCTGTACCATATCAAAGGTTATGTTGGAACTTGGGACCTTTGGTAGGGGCTAAAATTAGGTCTAGTTCTATATCTGATAGCATCGGATTTGGATAGAATTCTTGTATTCAATCGAAGAATCTGGGCACATACCAGATCTGGATCTGAATTCAGATTTTAAAGGTTTCTCGAATTCGGATCCAGACATTGGGTAAATTCTGATAACAGATTACCTCCAAATAAGACCGAAAATAGATCAACAATATATATATAAATAATTATATCAATATATTTTTCAGTAAACACAAATATTAAAGTTAATATCAAAATTAGTTTTCATAATTATTTTAAATATATATAAATATGAATTGTATATCAAACTGTATCAATATATATATATATATATATATATATATATATATATATATATATATATAATATATATATATATATATATATATATATATATATATATATATATTAAATATATCCATATTTATTTTATGAATACAGATGCAAGTCAGATACCCCTCTAAACACAATTATGATGAAACCGATTCCCTACTTTCGGTTTAACCTTTATTTTGATTTTTTTTTTTTTTTTTCCCATCTTACAGCCATCGGAAACCCCCCGCGCCCCCGGGCACCTGATTTGATGCTCTCCATTGAGTGGAGGCCAAGTAAACGTTCAGAGGCATCAATATTGCTCGGGAACTGATGATTGATTGTCAAGTTTTAATTGGTCTTGGAGCCTCTAGTTCCTTGTTGATCGCCTATACAACAACTAGATCAGCTGTTTCTACTTCCCTGCTCTCTAAATTCCCAATACTTCCACAGGCTCTGATTCTGAAGGAGCAATAATAATAGAAAAATTTTTGGTTGGAACCAAATTGTATTTGCATTTGTAATAAAAATGACCTACCTCTATTCATTCTGTAAATAATCATTACCCAACCAAAGGATTTTTTAAGTATAAAATGATGGCAGTCATTAGCTAACATGGGGAGCAATAATATTGAAATAACAAAAGAAAATTGTAGAATATATATATATATATATGCGCGCCCACATAGACTTCGGCTCTTTTTGAAAGAATTTAAAATCAAATCCACTCAAGTTCTTCACCAACTAATTTACACTGATCTTCTCACAAATAAAATAAAAAATTAATTATATATTAATAATATAAAATAAATACATAAAAATAAATAAAAATAAAAATAAACAAAAACACTCCAAAATAAATGCAAACGCTCTGGAATAAAAACAAATATTTTCAAAATAAATCCAAATACTTCAAAATAAACATAAATACTTCTATCTGTTTGGATTTATATTTATTCTAAAATATTTTATTTATTTTAAAAGAGTTTACATTTATTTTGAAATATTTATATTTATTCTGAAAAAAATGAACTATCACATTATTAATAATTCCAACAACCACAAGCAAATATTAATACATCATTAATGCAAGTAAAAAAAATATATTTACTCTAAAAATTTTATTTATTCTGAAATAGTTTTATTTATTTCTGTTTATGTTTATTCTACATTATTAATATATTACTCTTTCTAGTGGCATCCCGTGCAAATCAGACGGTAAGGGATTTGACCGGATTTGACTTCAAATCCTTTCAAAAGGAGAAAAGTCCATCTCTCTACATATAAATATATTTATCGGAGGCCTCTAAAATTGCTATAACAATTGTTATGATATTAAATAGTAAGACCATGGCAAATGCCGAAACATACCCAGGCAAGCTTGCCACCAACGGGATTACAGCAAAAGTGGAGATGGTGATCATATGGTTTTATAAATAGATTGGATTTCCCTAGCAAATATCAAGAAGCGTCAAGTTTCATAAGCAAGCAAATAATTGAAAATTAGAATGTCATATAAGAGTGAAAATAATGAATTTTCTTAAGTCTGCAAATTGATTAGCCTACATAACATCACAACATATAAGGCTCCTTAGGATTTAAATAGACAAAATAAAGGATTTGGTTGTATCTTTCATGTGAAAGAATGATTCATCTTGTTTCACAATATACATCATTGGATCACACAATAATCACTACAAGATCTCAGCAAGCAGGTGAAAGAGAGAGTTTTGAGTGCTTTGAGAACTGTGTGATGCGCGATGCAACGGTTGCTGCCATGAAAAAAGATCAATCATTCTTCTGCACAGAAAACACACCCGATCTCCAAAATAATAAAACCAATGGGATGAAAATAAACCAGCCAGACATTGATGAGTAAGAGTTGCATATATTACTTGACAACTTCAAGCATAATCTAAAGAATCAGAAGCTTCACCACTATAAATATTCTCCACACACAGAGCACAGTATTTACAAAAAATATGATGAATTTTTATTTCTACCAAGAAATGAGGAGAAGAAAGCTCTGAACTTGATTGCAGAAAGGAATGTACGAATAATAGATTTTCTTAAGTTCCCTCAATAGCGAATATCTTGATGCATTTGAATCCAAAATTATTTCCAACTTGCCTGAAAGATCAAGAAAACTACTATTACAAAAGCCCTAAACATATAATAGATTCTTAATTATTTGTTTTCATTTCTTCAGATATTTTTATATAATGCAGTGAAAGTTTGTCACCACCAAAAAGATTAATGCATTCCAAAGCCCATTTTTTATGGTGTTCCTAATAATATATGTTTGTACAATACATGCTACATATCAATATTATTAAAAATTTAGTACACATTATTGGTTTTGTATACCTGCTGTTTCTACTGCACAAAAATCATATTATTGGCAGTACTCTAAGAAGCTTATGCATTCTGGATTGCCTTATCTATAGTCTTGGTACTGCAAACAACATTCTATTGGTGTTCAAATTTAAAAAAATAAAACAAAATAAAATAAAATAAAGAAACAACGGATGAGTTCCAAGCTTTCTCAAGTACAAAAAAGGTTAGGATGGTTAGTCATGGGTAAAAAGGAAAAGCAAGACACAAGCCCATAGGCAGCACTGAGCTGTCTACCATAGTATGAATCACTTTGATATTTTATTCAATACAAGACAATAGAAAATGAACACAAAGATACAAGCCCTTGTACCATGTTGGTACGGCATGTACAGTGCGGTACATGTACAGGCTCTCTAATTCTTTTCACAAACAAGGAGAACAATCATCCAAAGGAAAATAGGATGTATACTCCTTTTGTCACTCATTAATTTGTTTCTCTCCTGAAATTTCTTGTTTATTGCACAAGTGAAATAACCAATGATGTAAATCCTGTAAAAATCTTTATCTTGTCCAAAGTGCAAAATCCAAAGATGAAAGTCAGAGGCAGATGATCACCTAACAAAAAGAGTGGCAATTCATATTAAGAGTTGAAAACCTTCATTGACAACTCGTGAAGAATGGCATGAGATGAATCTCTGCATTCTTGAAGTCAATTAGTGATCCTACAAGAACTTCTAATTACTAGCACTTCTGGATCATAGGCAACAATAGCAACCACATAAATCTTTCTTGTGCAATCTCTACACTGTGCATCTTTATAATAGCTTTTTTTTGGCTGAGTTCCAGAACAAAAGTATTAGATTGTATTAGGCCTAAAGCTAGAATTGAGCTTGGCTTGATCCAAACCCAACCAAATTCGGCAATATTTTTAAAATTCAGCTCAACTCACACTAATCAGGATGGCACAGTCCAGATTTATAAAATCTAGTTCATGCAAGGTTAAACTAAAATATGATAACTGGAACGAACAAACTGGATCCCGTTAAACAGTTAATTGAACCAACTGAGATCCTGTGTTATATGGACACTCACTTCTAGCTCCTAGAATCGATGTCAAATATATATCCCCAGATACATGTCTGGCACACTTTGGTTGCAGCTTTTAGAAATTGGATCTTCCAACCACGAACACAGTTTACCATGATAATGCTATAGGTGAGATTTTGTCTCTCTGAGATTGATAAAGAATGTATAATTGTATATGCTAAATTAAGTAGGAAAAATGTCGTTTTTTAATAAAATCCTCAAGTTTAGTGGGAAGTTTGAATGAGAAACATGTATACTAGAACATCTTAACAAAAATATATATTACATAAATATACAATATTTCACTTAAAATTATTTTTCCTACATATATCAGCATTTTACTTTTTCCCTCTTGCTGAAACAAACACTTGGACACATGTCTAAAGCATTCTCATCTCTGTGTCCATGCAAAACCACTCAGATCCAATCCAGCTGCACTAATAGGTCCAGATATTTCAACCTGACCTGACCAGTGGAGTAAATTTGCCAAGCTAGATGAGGCCATAGTTAAGGTTCACTTCAGTTTTTAAGGAGGCCAAACCATCAGCAGCCCCACCGACAAGTGATCATTCTCCATACTCTCCCAACAATGCATCTTTGTGCGCCCATAGCACATTGTTCCTGCATCATTTATCCCTAGAAAAACTCCCTCAATAAAATTTTAGCAGTCTTTCGCAGCATAAAAAGTTATTAGATACACTAGAGGACAAGAAGTACTACAACCCCCTTTTTCATGGACTTCCTAATTGATGACCACTCAATGTAATCTGAACTTCAGACTGAACAAATCTTTTTTCTTTTTTGGCTCTATTCAATTTCTTAATCTTGCAAGATTCCATATAAATTTCAGTAGCCCAGCTATTTCTTTCCCTGTGCTCTGTCCATAACCAGTCTCGATCAATCAAGTTCCTTTGCCCTACTTCCTACTCTTACCTTTTCTATCCAAAAACATTTATGGTATTCCTTTCTGTCTCAATTATTAAGCCGTTTCACCCAACAAATTTTCTTCATCTATGATTTTCAAGGCATGTTATATGCTGTTAAAATTCCCATTTAACAATTTGAAGTATTTTAGAGTAACAATTTCCCAGAGACTTGCATTCTTTTTGAACCAATTTGGCCTCCAACACTATGATATTAAAAATAATGAACTTGTAACTCTTATCAAAATCCATCTCCACTACATCCCACCCAATGGACCAATTCATTTGTTTAAGGAGAAAAATAACTTTCAGAAGACCCATATCAACATTCAATTGAATGGACCCATACCAGCATTGTTCTTAAAATAAGAACTTACACCTATTCACAGTTCCTTGATTCCTGCAAGAACATCACCAGACTTCAATGTAAAACAGCATCTCCTTCAGATCCTCTGTTAAATACAACATTTAACAAGTATAACATCCCTATGATAAGCATACTTATGGAATGCATTTAGAATGTTTTAGAGGACTAAAAAGGACTAGAGATGTATGTTTTGCAGGAATAAAAATATAAAGAACCTCAAGAGGATTCAGGATGAAGCTAACCACATGATTAATTATCAAATGCAAATGGATTGAATGCTAAAGTCAAACAGGATCTTACTCGTCAAATGCCACTCTAAATATTAGACACCTTTATGTAATAAGGTAAGATCAAGAATGAACAAATTGGAGCTGACTTGACAAACACCTAAACCAACCAATGACCTAGCTTATTGGTTTGCAAAACTCAGAGTATGACATAAGCAATTTGCTAACTCATGAGTCAGGACAATTTACAGATGGCCTGCTTTTGCATTGGAGGACCTAACAGGTAAGAAAGTTAAGGGTATTTCTCCCTTTTGGTGATTGTTGTCCTATCATAGAAAGCAGGGCAGAAGTGAACACTTTTGGAGGTTAAAGAAGGAAGAATGTTTTCTAGGTCTTTCTTAGCATTTAAGAGATAGGGTTTTGGTGTTAGGAACAGCTTTTTAAGGGTTTTAGGATTAAAGTAGACCTATAATCTAATCTCAAGACATGGTCCAGATTTCACAAGAGAGAAGAATAGATGAAGAAGAAAAAGGATAAAAGATAAAAGGGAGAGAGGAAAGTAAGGCACTACAGAGAAGGAGGGGCATGGGGGCAAAGAAACCACATTATTTTATCAATAACAAACTCATATAAATACATGACCCAAGTCCATCTGTTTAGCCTTCCTATATTCTATATATGTAGCCTTCTTAACTTAAAAGCAAGTCATGAAACATATTAAATAAAGCATGTAACCTAGGGGGTCAAATAACTTGACGGCCAAGTAACTTTACGGGGGAGCTATTTAAAGGCTATGTAACTTAATGCCTAAAATCTAATAAAATGAACAAATATAGACTTGACAAGGATCAATTTTGGACTGTCAAATAACTTTGATGGCCGGGCTTGAATAATCATGGTATCTTGTCTCACATGATCCAAGCCCTTGACTTCATCATACACTTCTGCTGCGTGGATCTCATCCTTAATGTCACTTAATGCTTGATTTAGAACTGAATTTCCAGGATCTAGTGGAGACCCATACAAACACATCATTTGATTGCACCATCATCTGGTTATTCTAGTGCCTTTAGATTGACAACCATGACGCTTTTAATTGTTTGATGGATAGTATGTTTCAAGAATTTCAAGAAGCCAACAAGACACAGATCATCAAATGTTGTGATAGGATGACAACCCTTGAAAGATGCAATCCATGCCTTGGTTGTTTCGAAACTGCTCAAGGACTTGTTTTTTGGTGTTTTCATGCTTCTCAATCAAACCTTTAGAACACGGTGTATCGTCAATTGCAAGCTCTTGATATCAAGAATCACCTTTTTGTAGGATCTTTGATGGACGCATACTTTGATCATAAAATTCTTGGATGATGGATTTTCAATTACAAGGCATTGTCCAACATCAAAATATGCAGAAATTGTTTGCAATCTAGCATTAACACCAATGCATTGTTGAGAGATATCAATCTAGTGTTGATTTATGTCAAATCATTCTGCATAACCCCAAAGTGGCAAAGTCCTTCCTTATATGTTGATGATGTACCTCAGCTGGAAACTTATTGTATGGTGACAAGATCAAAAGAGAACCAAAGGAAAGATAGAAAGGTGAAGGGAAAGAAAGGATGAGTAGAGTACAATCCTCTTTTGCTTTGACACCAAATTGATGCATAACTTAGGGATGTGTTGCTTATGTGTTGCACCTAACAATTAGAAAGATAAAGGTTTTAACCAAGGTTCACTATGCCAGTATTGGGGCCTGGACTAATTGGCCGGTGGCATAGTTTGGTACGCTCCTATGCTATTCTGTACCAAGTCTAAGCCGATACAACAGAGAAAGCAAAGGAAGAACAAGAGAGAGAAAAAGAGAGAGAGAGGAGGCAAGGAAAAAGAGGGAGGGGGAGAGAGGGTCTTTGAAGGCTGCCAGATGGCCATTAAGGCTACCACAGACCTGCCACACCTGTTAAAGGGCAAAAGGAGGGGGTCCGCCCTCCTGCCAATTGAAATAGGGGCTTCAATCCCTGTTTCATTTTCTATTTTGAAGATTTCGTATGAAGTCAACAATGGCCAGTGGCCTTTGAAGGCTCTCTCCCTCTCCCTCTCCCTCTCCTTCTTCCTCTCCATCCCCCCCTCTGTAAACAGCTTAGTACGCCTTGAACCGGGAGGTTCAGAATGGTTCCAAAATCCTTGGACTTTTCACTCTTTTGGTGCACATTGTTCGATCAAAGAAAGCAATGGGAAGTGCGCAATCTTGGAGGTTAAAGAAATGTAGTTTTCTAGGTCTTCCATGAGATTTAATAGCAAGGTTTCCTAAACCATGCCGAACTGGCCGGTTTGGGGCATGCCGAATTGGACCAGCCATGAATCGGCATGGTTCAACCATGCAAAATGGCATAGCCCCCGGTCCAATCAATTCCCCCCACCTCGAACCGGACCAAAATGGCACCGTTTAGGTGCTGGACCGTGAGTTTCAACCGGTTTATCGTAGTTTGGGCCCGGTTCAGATCCGAACCGATTCATTACTGTAGCAGGAGGTGGGTGGGTTGTTTTTAACATAACTAGGAGCCTCTCAAGCTCTCAATTTGATAGAGAGCTCTCAGGAAAAGCTTCTAAAGGCCCCTTTTCTAATTCTAGTTGATCCAAATACCAAAAATCAAGAAAAAGATGTCGATTAGAGAAACATAAATCAATAGTTTCCCTCTTTCTCCCTCCTTTTTTTTAAAAATTCATGAAAAATGAAAAAATAAAAAGAAAATATATCAATTTTTTATCTTAGCATGATTTTAGAGTATATTGTAGATCTATAAAAGATCTACATGATGATACTAAGATCATTATTTTTTGTTAAATATATATTTTTTAATTAAAATATATTTTTTGATTAAAAAATTATTAAAAATAAAATAAATTATTAAAAAATATAAAAATATATTATTGTTATAGGACTTGTAAACTACTTTCACCATAAATTTTGTATCGATTTATCCAAGTTTTAATGCATCATGTAAATAGTGCTCTAAAACTAATTTCGAAGAAAAAGTGACATTTCATGCATGCCCACTATCTTAAAAAATATATGTAGCATCCATGATAGGATCCTACATGAATCTAACCTTAAATTAATTTTTTATAATAATATTTTTATATTTTATTTCAAAAACTAATATATATAATTAATTTAAAAAATAAAAAATAGGTAAACAAAATATTAATTAATTTTATGCAATTATTGAGCTGATATATGTTTTCAATCTTCAAGAATGGATCCATTGAGGAAAGATTCGGAACGTGTCATTGATTGACATATATTCTCATTGGTAACTATTAGCCCTCCACCACAACACATAAAAAAGATCAACTTAATTACCAAGAAGCTCTTCTTTTAGTGCAAAATCAATCCACATTACCATGAAAAAAGTTCTGATTAAATACTAGAATTTCTGGATGAGCAGAGACAAGATTGTGGATCAAAAAGATTTTGCAGAAGTAACATTCTTAACATTGAATGGGTGCCACGTTTACTGCCCACTCATCCATTACTCCAAACTCCGAGAGTTAAGATTAAGGCTGGATCCGACTAAATTGGGCCAAGCCACACTGGACTGTTTAAGCTCAGCCTGAAAAATCTGGGCTTTGGTGTAGGCCTAGGCATGAATTTTTTTTTCCTAAATCCTGGCCCCTAGACCGAGCTCGAGCCCGATGTGAAGCGTAATCAGGCCCAACCCCAAAAAAAAAAAAGAGCCTGTTTGGGCTAAAAGGTTGGGTCCAATCCGAATTGGTCCAACTGACCCAAAATTCTTGGCCTAAAAGGACCCTAGCAGAACCTAATAATGAATACTAAATAACCTCAATAAAAGCTTAAGCACTAAACTACAATTTTGCATAAGTATAGTTAGTAGATCATTTTAAAAAAAGGTTGTTGATAAAGCAACTACAGCATAATTTCTCTTAAGAGAAATTGGGCAATGATCGAGTCAGGTTCTAGGCTCGAGATTAATGTCGGGACTGAGCCAGGCCAAGCATTGGCACAAGCTTGGCTTGAAATTTATTTAGGCCCTATTTTTAGGCCCAAACCTGACATAGATAAAATAGTCTCAATCTAGGCCCAAGGCCTAACTTGAAGCTTGCCTAACCCAACGGGCCTTGGGTCAACTGGGTCCATTTCCAGCCATGGTTAAGATATCTATAGTTAATAATAAGCTTTTCACCTTGGAATCCATAGTTCCAACTCTAGTAAGAGACCCCTTAATCAACTACCCTTTTTGGTTGGGACCACTTGATCAACTCCTTAATCTACCTTGCATAACCGGTAGCCCATTGCCTTCAAAATTCTGCTCCAGTTATATGATTAAAACCCACCATTCTACTATTTGCTTACAATTTGCATTTTCCTTTTCCTTACTCTATAATAACTGGATTACAAGATCTACAATACATTTTCTCCAAATCTTTTATATGAGACACAAGTTGCATCCCGTGGACTTGGAAATGATCTCCATTGACTTTTGATTTTATGGTCCAGAATTCTTGGGTTACCAATTCTACTAGCACTTATATAGCAATGAAAATCTTTTTGGAAAGATAGAAATGACTAGAACAAATTCAGAACTCTGTCAACCTATGTTGGATGAAAGCCTGTAGTTCATGAACAGATAAATGCATATATGTTGCATTGGATGCAAAAAGAAAGACAGTAAATTCCCATAGATTACAGTGCTGATTGGCACAGTCAAAAATGACACGAGACATACCATGTCAATGCTTTACCAACATGTGGCACTAGCATGGTACAAACTCAGTAGCAGGAAACTTGCACAACAGGTGGACTTCAGGTGGTGCACCTGCTTCAGCATCTCCTAGGAAAACCATCCCTGCTACCACTTCCTGAGCAATTTCTTATTCTGTGTTTTTTAAGCTGCTTCCTCCCACAATCAATGATTCAAATCTACTCTCACAACTGTAGCAACATCCACACCTGCAGCTGCAACCACCACCACTTCTAGTAGCTAAGGTTACAACCTGTAAGCGTCTTCTAAAATGTGTCAACGTATGCCAACCACTGGCACAACATTCTACATGTCATCCAATGCTATGCCAGCATGACACTGACATGCGACAGCTCAATATTGTGGATTCTTGATGTACCAAGGAAACCTTGAAGCTTCAACCTGTTCTTATAACTAAACATATCCTTGGGAGGCCTATCACTCTCCTTTGCTTTCCATATCCAGAGGGGGTAGTTTGTCATCATTTGCATAACATAAGCTCAAAAATATGCATATAGAATCGAGGATCCAAGGCATTGACAAACAAAGTCTAAGCACCAATAACAGCAATGACCATCTTGACAATTAGCAAGACTAGTACTTAGATTGAAATAGTAGAAAACATAGCATCATTAATAATATAAGGAGTTTTTGATGTCATCACTAACAGAATAGTGTGGTTCCTTACCTTACTGTAAAGGTTCTAAACATCTACTGCTGACTTGATCCCATCATCAGTCTTTGCCTGGAAGTATTATAATAAAAAAAAAATTATTTAAAAGAGCTATGAAACAAAAAGGAATGACTAGAAATTTCCAAAAAGCTCATTAGCTAACTTTCAGAACATAGCATTGTGTGAACTGACCAAAACATCAGCAATTAATACTTCACTACTAAATCAGTTAATATGTGAAACTATTGAAGAAATGGAACAAACCTCACTAGAGGAAGAACTCTGAATTTTTCGAGTTGGAGCCCTCATTGTGACAAATTCCTCTGCAGATGTAGGGTGGATACCAACTGTGGCATCAAAATCTGCCTTTGTAAGTCCAGCCTTGACAGCAATAGCAATCCCCTGAAACAAAGGAGAAATTACAATGATGGCTGCAGATCAGGTACACTCAGGTACAGGCTAGCAAATAATAATTAAAAAAATCCTAAATCTAAGTAAATCACCTGGATAATCTCTGGGGAATCTTCCCCACACATGTGCACTCCCAAAACTTTGTTCGTGCTTGCACAAACAATAATTTTCATAAATACACGATCAGGAAGACCAGAGAGAGTGGCCTTCAGAGGCCTGAAGTTAGCTGTGTAGATATGGACATTTCCGTATTCTTGAATTGCCTGAAGCATATACAGATGTAGAAGAAAAACATAATAAACATGTATATGCACATCCATCCACACATACACACACACATGCAGACATGCATGCACCTTTGTGCATGCAAGTGCACATGCACACACATGCATACACACACGTGCAAACAAGCCCATCTGCTCATTCACAACAAGAAATGATAAAGAGTGTCACCTGCTCCTCGGTAAGACCGACTGTTCCAATAGGTGGCTGAGAAAACACAGCAGATGGCACTGCTCTGTCACAAATGCATAATCTATCCATTAGAAAAGTCTTGGAGTTGGATCAACAGCTACTCCACTTAATTTTATATGAACTAAAAGCCCACAAAATAAAATTAAAGAAAGCTGAATTGCCAGGTTAAAGCAGAAATGCAGAGTTATACTTTGGTTGCTTTCAGCACAATTTTGCATGTGCTACAAGTATCAGCCAGGCAAACTTTGAAGTTTGAACATTGATAGAGGCTTACCATGATTTACAATTCAATTGGTTCTTGATTTTTACAACCCCTGCTTGACATTGATTAGTAGTTGTCATGATTTTTAAGCTTTAACTCAAGATTTTATAACTTTTGAATGAATCAAGATTGGTAAGAAGCCAAGTGAAGACAAAGAATTGATTTTACAATTTTATTGATAGAAACTGCAGATACCCTGATCACTGAGAAAATATTGCTCAGAAGGCGTTGTCCATTTTTAAGTTTTAATCTTAAAGAAACTTTATCCCAATATTTTGCTATAAGCTGCACTATAAATTGTTAAATAAGATGAGTATACATAACCAACTAAACAGCTTACCATCATTCATAAAATTTCAACTCCATGATATGAAGTGGGAAGAACTTATTTCCCTCCTGCTAAGGTAATCTGCCTTTCTCCAGCCCTATAACAGACCCCTTGCAGCCCCTTTTTGCATATAGATGCTCCAAATTGGTGTCTACGATAACAAGTTGAGTGTTACTTTACATGAGGTTCAATCTGAAGATACCATAACCAACATCCCTGAAAGTGGATATCCACACTATGGACCATCAACTTTTAAAGTAAGGTCATTGCTAAGCACTACAGCATATGAACTATCAGACAGATCCACTTGCTAAGGTGACTCCCTATACAAAGAGAGTGGTAGGATCAGTAGTTTACCAATAAAAACTATAGCATATCTCTTTTAAATTTATCATCTTAGAAAAGATTAAAATTAATTTGGCAGCTCATGATCTGAAAAAAGGATGGATGAAATATGGATTGTTTTAGTTGAGCATTTGAGAACTTACAGCTGAGTAGTCAGCTGCAAGAACTGGTATATAATAGGTGATAAACAAGAACAGAAGTTGCCGTACAATAGGTTTCAGTAAGGAAGAGTGGTGTCAGTCAAATTTTGAAGGACTATTCAGGTAAAATGAATCTGTACAAAGTCTTAGCAAGTCCTAATAGTTATGTGAGAATCAAGAGCAGGAGAAGTGTAGTAAGTCCACTCCTGCATGCACAACAAAGCATTCTTGAAATCACAATAGACCATGGCCCTTTGCAAGCAGCATCAAGATCATGGTTTGCCAAACTGGCCTGAATCATGCTGCTCGAGGCATGCTGAACCGTACCACGGCCAACCAGTGCAATTCGGGTATTCGATTCGGAATGCTAGCGAAAATGGAGCAAGGGAAAAGGAAAGAGAGGAACAGAGAGAGGAGGGGGAGGGAAGGAGATGGAAAGGCTGGTGGTGGCCTGCTGAGGCCTATGGAGCTCCGCAATCCTCCGCAACTAAGATTAGAGAGAGAGATGAGAGAGAGGGGGGAAGGAGAGAAAAGGAGGGAAGGGAAGACAGTGGGGAGGCTGCCAGGTGGCAGAAAGTCTCCCACAGAAGGGTTGTGGAAGGCACTGCCAGAGAAGGAAAAGATGCCCAGTACTCTAACAGAGCAGAAGAAGGATATGAAGGATATAACCCTACCTGCAATTCAGTTGTGCTTATCTAATGAGGTTTTGTAGGAAGTCTTCAATGAGTAGATGGCTGCTAGGTTATGGCTTAAGTTGGAGTCCTTATATATGACAAAACCCCTCACTAACAAGCTATATTTTAAGCAAAGTTTGTTTATGCAATGTATAATAGAAGTTATAGCTATTAAATATCACCTACCCGAATTTAATTCCATTATTATGGACTTAAAGAATATTTATGTCGAAATTCGTAATGAAGATCAAGCCCTCCTGTTGTTATGTTCTTTACCTTCTTCATAAAAGCATTTTAGAGAAACCTTCCTTTATGGTAGAGATATTATTTCTATGGAGGACATTAAAGCATCCTTACATTCTAAAAAGTTAATTGAGAAGCACATAATCTGGAATGTGAGTGAAGGTCGGGTAGAAAGCTTGATTGCTAGAGGGAGGTCTAATGAAAAAAGCTTCAATAGTAGTAAACATAAGTTAAGATTGAAGTCCAAACATAGAAGTTCGACTTGTCATTACTGTCATAAGCAAGGACATATTAAGACTGATTGTTATAAGTTGAAAAACAATCAACAATAGGATCAGAAAAAGAAAGAAAAATCCGCACTAGCTAGTATACCAAAGGGTGATTCTAAGGGTGTTGAAACCATTCTCTCATTGACCAATGAGCTTAAATCCAAGGATGAATACAGATGGCAATAGGGTGGATATGAACCGGTTAGGCTATATACATATCTACCTTGCAGTTTGGAACAACATACCCATGGTCGGCCCATACCCACCTCAGGGCAGAGGCAGTGCAGGTAGAGTTAGACAGGCAGGTTGGGACAAGTCGGGGCAAGTAGAGCTGCATGAATTATTTTTTTGCATACAAATCAAGCAAATAAAAAAGAATACAAAAGTAAATCTCAGGATTTCACATAACATTTAACAAAATAATAGTTGAAGATAAAGAACATAACAAACTAATTTTTTAACAATAATAGAAAAAACAAACAGAAATATTATTCTTTAGAAAGTCAAACATCTCTTAAAACCCAGAAAAGTTATCAACTAAAAATTGAACAACTAAGCATGCAACTTGTAGGCTTTCACATGATTAATCATTTTTATGATCGATCACAATACCTTTTTCTCTATTATCGTCATAATCATCAAGGCTATATAAAATTGGGTTGGGTTCAGGGCGAGCATTGCCATTATCTGCACCAGCCTCGGCCCTGCTGTGGATTTTAGAATGAAGGCCCATCCCTGCTATCGACTTTAAAATGTGTCGGGTAAAACCCATCCTAGTAGGGTCAGGTTGAGTTGGGTGCACGATGAACCGAAGTATATTCCCACCCCTAAAGATAAATGGATTCTAGATTTGGTTGTTCCAACCATGGGTCCAAATACAAATTGGTTCTCTACATATGAATTGGTTGATGGAGTTGTATTGATGAGCAACAATGCCCCTTGTAAAACAATTGGAAAAGGGGCAGTATGAGTTAAAATGCATGATGTTGTAGTGACAACCTTGATTGATGTTCGACATTGTATAGATTTGAAGAAGAATCTCATCTCTTTAGAAACTTTTTATACTAGTGCATCCAAGCACACACTGAAAGTAGAATTATAGAAGTTAGTAAAGGTGCATTGATTAAAGGTGCCCTGGCTGTAACGAAAGCTAAAAGGTTTGGAAACCTCTATGAACTTCAAGGTGCTATTATCATAGGTGCAACAATTGTTTCTTCATCTTCCATGACAAATTCTTATATCACCAAAATATGGTGTATGAGGTTGAGACATGTAAGTGAAAGAGAGTTGACTGTGTTGAGCATGAGAGGTCCTCTTTGCGGCCAAAGTATAGGAAAGAAAGATGGAGTTCTATAAGCATTGTGTATTTGGCAATCAGGAAAAAGTTAATTTCAGCACTGCAGTTCACAGAACCAGGGGTACTTTGGATTAAATATTCATTCAGACTTTTAGAGACCCTCACATATTCCTTCTAAGGGTGGTGATTGGTTTATGTTTACCTTGATTGATGATTATTCCAGAAAGGTTTGGGTGTTTATGTTAAAACACAGATGGAAGTGTTCAGGCAATTTATGCAGTGGAAGGCTATGATTGAGAAGGAGACTTCGAAGAAGATCAGTAGGCTCAAAACATATGATCAATTCAATTGGAGTTTTGTTCTTCTAAATTTGATGAATTTGAAAAAATGAAGATATTCTCAGACACAAAATAGTTAGACATGCACCATAGCAAAATGGTGTGGTTGAGTGCATGACAAGAACTCTTGTGGAGCAAGCATGTTGTACGCTCTCAAATGCTAGCTTGTCATGAGCCCTTTAGGCTGAGGTAGTCTATTTGAAAATATTAGGATGGTCAGCATATGCTCATGTTGATGATAAAGTATTAGAGCCTAGAGCTAAAAAGTACATTTTTCTCGGTTATGCATCTAGGGTGAAGGGATACAAATTGTGATGTCCCGGTCCCAAGTCACCAAAATTCATGATTAGTAGGGATGTTATCTTGATGAGTCTACCATACTTCGCCGGAGAAAAGAGTCTTTTGTTTCAGGTGATTCAGGAAAGATGAAGAGTAACATCAAGCAGGTAGAGTTGGGGAGTGGTGGCTCAGTTCCTCTACAGCATCGTTCTTCTTCTCAACTTGGTTCAGAACAGGTGCATGATACTTTTGAGGTGAAAGAAATAACACAGGATAAGGAGCATAGTATTTCTAAAGATAGACAAAGGAGACACATTAAACCACCTCAAAGATATGGCCATGCAAATCTACTTGCTTATTCTTTGCAAGTGGTAGAGGGGACGGTTGATGTTGGTGAGCCATCCACATATTCATAAGCTATCTCATGTTGATCATGCCAAGTGGTTAGTTGCTATAGAAAAGAAGCATGAGTCTCTCCATAAAAAATCATACCTGGGAGTTTGTGGATCCGCCTAAAGGAAAAAAGATTGTTAGTTGCAAAAGGGTTTTTAAGAAGAAAGTGATGCAGGACAACCCAATCAGAAAATTATTTTGAGGAGGTCCGACCGTTGGTTGTTAGGAAACGACCGCTAGGCTAGGTTCCCAATTATTCAAACATTTATTTTGTTTTATTTTATTTTATTTTTTATATTGTCCTTTTTTGTCACTTTTTTTCCATACTTTCTCTTTTTTCTCTTCCCCATTTTTTTTATTTTTTTATGTATTTTTTCTTTTCTATTTTTTTCTTTTTTCTGATTTTTTCTTTCCTTTTTTTTTCATTTTTTTCCTTTGTTTTTTTCCTTTGTTTTTTTTTCCTTGCCTTAGCCTAAAGTCGGCAACAGGGAGGCCGCTATGCTTTCACGTTCATGCATAGTCTCCTTCTCACGGGCCGACGCAGAGTGGAACGGGATCGGCACTCCGGCGGAGATCTCCACCGGCGACAACGCTGGAATGAAGGCGGCGACTCGGGGAGAGGGAGGCGCGGCTTGTTCCGGCGACTGGAGGTGGCACAGTGGGGAGAAGGGCGGCATGGAAGTCAGCATGGTTCGGTGGCGTGGGGGGCGTGGTTCCGACAACTGCCAGTGGTCTTGGGGATGAATGGTCGTTTCAGCCGGCAACAATGGAGGCGCGTGGGGAGGCCGACGGCGTGGACCTTCCGGATGGGAGGGAGGCAGTGGACTTGCCGGCAACGTTAAAGGGAGAGGTGGCGGCGATCGGAAGGGAGGATGGGATGGCTCCGGTCGATGGTGATCTTGCTCACAGGCGGAAGTTCGGCGGCTGGGAGCAGAGAAGGAAGTGGAGTTAGTGGTGACGATCGTGGATCAGCAAGGCGGCACAGTCGTTGGTTTGGTAGTGGATCTCTCCAAACGGAAGAGAGTCGACGGGCTTGGGAATCCGACGGCAGGGGGGAAAGTGACGTCGAGAGGCCGAGGGCTGAAGAAGGGCATCTTCTCGATCCTGCGGAGGGAGAGAGCAGCGCGGGATTTCCGTCTGGTGGCAGCAACCAGAATGGCGGATGGAAGGGAAGGTCGGGCGGAGACTTGGCAGCAGTGGATCCGGCGGGATCCAGTGAGGAGATGACTTCGTCGATTGCTAGTGAGGAGATGACTTCGTCGATTGCTGGGATGGAGCAAGGAGGGGTTCCGGTGGGTTGCTTCAATTGAGTGGCTCGAAGAAGAAGACGTAGTAGGGAGGATAAGGAAGGGAGGAATAAGGAGAGAATAAGAAGAATAGAGGAAGAGAATAAGAGGGAGAGAGGAAGAAGGAAGAGAGTCCAGGGAGAGGAAAAACCAGAAGAGAGGGAGGAAGAGAGTAGAGGAGAAGGGAGGAGAAGAGGGGAAAAAGGAAGGGGGGAAGGAGGGGGGAGGGAGTCGGGACACACCCAGACCTTTTCTCAGATAAATTCTTCGCTCATTTATTTCATTGAGAAACACCTTAAATAAACCTAAAATTTTAACATACTCCAAATAACCGGAAACAAATCCGTTTAAACAAACTATCTCCGATCCTAAAACAACTTATTTGAAATAAGCTAATCCTAAAACAAACTCGAAGCAAACTAAGAGATAAACAAACAACCGATAAACCGATAAGATAAATCTAAACAGTTTTAAATAATCAAAACCAAATAAGGGTTTCTGATAAAATAAATCGGAACCCTTAACAACCGAAACAAAAATAAACTGATCTCCTTTGCATCAAGATTCATGCCACATCAGGATTCGTGCTGTATCGGGATCTGTGCTGCTCGATGTCCCCATATTCCTCTGAGGTGGGGAGAACTCGACTCCGTCGAGTAAGGCTTCATGCACCGCGAATCTTCTTGCTCTAACTTGACATCAAGCTCCATAGTCCATAAGCTCCAACTTCTGCTTACATCATTTTCCTGGAACTCCAGCTTGAGATAACCATAAGATTTTTTTTTCAACATAAATGCAATAAAAGGCAAATAAAATTCTAACCTAACCTACACTTATGGCTCTGATACCAAAACTGATGCGGGACAACTCGATCAGAAAATTATTTTAAAGAGGTCGAACCGTTGGTTGTTAGGAAATGACCGCTATCCTAGGTTTCCAATTATTCAAACATTTATTTTATTTTATTTATATTGTCCTTTTTTTCATTTTTTTTTCATTTTTTCTCTTTTTTCTCTTCCCCATTTTTTTTATTTTTTTATTTTTTGCATTTTTTCTGTATTTTTTGCATTTTTTCTTTTTTTTCTTTTTTCTGATTTTTTCTTTCCTTTTTTTTCATTTTTTTCCTTTGTTTCTTTCCTTTATTTTTTTTTCCTTGCCTTAGCCTAAAGTCGGCAACAAGGAGGCCGCTATGCTTTCACGTTCGTGCATAGTCTCCTTCTCACGGGCCGACGTAGAGTGGAACGAGATCGGCACTCCAGCAGAGATATCCACCGATGACGGCGCTGGAATGAAGGCGGCGACTCGAGGAGAGGGAGGCGTGGCTTGTTCCGGCAACTAGCGGTGGCACAGTGGGAAGGGCGGCACGGAAGTCAGCATGGTTCGGCGGCATGGGGGGCCTGGTTCCGACGATTGCTGGTGGTCTTTGGGATGAATGGTCGCCTCGGCCGGCAATGATGGAGGCACGTGGGGAGGCTGACAGCATGGACCTTCCGGACAGGAAGGAGGCAGTGGACTTGCTGGCGACGTTGAAGGAAGAGGCGGCGTCGATCGGAAGGGAGGATGGGATGGCTCCGGTCGGTGGTGATCTTGCTCACAGGCAGAAGAAGTTCGGTGGCTGGAAGCAGAGAAGGAAGTGGAGTTGGCGGCGACGATCGTGGATCAGCACGATGGCACAGTCGTTGGTTTGGCAATGGATCTCTCCGAACGGAAGAGAGTCGACGGGCTTGGGAATCCGACGGCAAGGGGAAGTGACGTCGAGAGGCCGAGGGCTGAAGAAGGGCGTCTTCTCGATCCTGTGGAGGGAGAGAGCGGCACGGGATTTCCGTCTGGTGGCGGCAACTGGAATGGCGACGGAAGGGAAGGTCGGGCGGAGACTTGGCAGCAGTGGATCCGGCGGGATCCAGTGAGGAGATGACTTCGTCGATTGCTAGTGAGGAGATGACTTCGTTGATTGCTGGGATGGAGTAAGAAGGGGTTCCGGTGGGTTGCTTCGATTGAGTGGCTCGGAGAAGAAGACAAAGTAGCAAGGAAGATAAGGAAGGGAGGAATAAGGAGAGAATAAGGGAAGAGAATAAGAAGAATAGAGGAAGAGAATAAGAGGGAGAGAGGAAGAAGGAAGAGAGTCCAGGGAGAGGAAAAACCAGAAGAGAATAGAGAAGGAAGGAGAAGAGGGGAAGGAGGAAGGGGGAGAAGGAGAGAGGGGAGGGAGTCGGGACACACCCAGACCTTTTCTCAAATAAATTCTTCGCTCATTTATTTCATTGAGAAATACCTTAAATAAACCTAAAATTTTAACAGACTCCAAATAACCGAAACAAATCCGTTCAAACAAACTATCTCCGATCCTAAAACAACTTATTTGAAACAAGCTAATCCTAAAACAAACTTGAAGCAAACTAAGGGATAAATAAACAACCGATAAACCGATAAGATAAATTTAAACAGTTCTAAATAATCGAAACCAAATAAGGGATTCCGATAAAATAAATCGAAACCCTTAGCAACCGAAACAGAAATAAACTGATCTCCTTTGCATCAAGATTCATGCTGCATCGGGATTCATGCTGCATCAAGATTCTGGCGCATCAGATTCGTGCTGCATCAGGATTCGTGCTGCATCGAGATCTGTGCTACTCAATGTTCCCATTGGAAAGAAGGTACCTCAAGAGTTGAAGATGCTAGGTACAAGGGCATAAAAATCACATGGTTCGGACACTATATAAGATCACATGGGACAAGACTCTTTTTATGGCATGTTTCCTTTTTCTCCCATCTTAAAGAGGAAACCTAGAAGTCAAATATGGATAAAAAGATTCCTGCTAATGGAGTCTGTTAGTTCCATAACTTTTAAAAAAAAAATTTGCACGCACCAAAAGAGACCATGAGGAAAGACCATCTATATCCTCTTTCTTTCTCATCAAGCCATCTCTCCCATTGTGTGGTCTTCCTCCTGAGTCTCTTTCTCCTCCAACTCCCACATGCCAAGATAGACCCTTCATATCCTCTTTGTTCCTCATCAAGCCTCTCCATCTATCCTCTTCCTTATCAAGCTATCTCTTCCATTTATGATCTTAAAGTTTGGTTTATTGATATGCATTCCATGGCTAAAAATACAAATTTATTTTGTTGTGATTTGATATAATTGAGCAGATAAAAATATATAAGATTGGCATACAATGATATATATAGGGTATTTGATCAAATGAAAATGGCAAGGTTATTTCAAAGTTTGCAAAAATTTTGCATTCCTTTTAGAGTATAAAACTTAGTTATCTGATATGGACTTTCCAGAACATGGTGTTTACCCATACACGGTACATGGCCAAATAGTACACAATAGATAGCTTATTGATTCATACTGTAGCTTTCTTTGATACACATTTAGCAGTAACCCAATACATACCTACAGGTAAATTGATATATAGATATGGTTTCCTGAATATGGTGTTTATAAATATATAATATATGGCCAATTGATATACACCTAGCAAAATATTCATCAAACATCCTAATACACGTCTCTAGATAAATCGATACATAGTTTCCAGATCACGGCACTCACCAATATACGATATATAGCCAAATAACATACACTAGATAACTTATTAATATATACTGTAAGTTTCTTTGATACATATCCAGCAGTGATCCAATAAATATCTACAAGTATATCGATATAGTTTTTCAAATATGATGTTCACCAATACACAATATATAGCCAGTTGATAGCAAAATATTCATCCAACATCCCAATACATATCTCCAAATAAATCGACACAATTTTAGAATATGGCGCTTACCAGTACATAACATATGACTAAATGATAACACACTAAATGGCTTATTCATACATACTGTAAGCTTCTTTGATATATATCCAACAGTATGTATCAACTAACTTATATTGTATACTGGTAAATATCATGTTTGGAAAATTATATATCGATTTATCTGTAAAAATGTATTGGGTTGCTGCTGGATATGTATTAAAGAAGCTCATAGCATGTATCAATAAGCCATATAGTGCATATCATTTGGCCATATACTATGTATTAGTAAGCGCTATGTTTTAAAAACTATCTATTTACTTAGAGGTGTGTATCGGAACATCGAATGAAAAATTTGCTAGGTACATGTCAACTAGCAATATACTGTATATTGATAAATAGCATATTCAAAAAAGTATGCATCGATTTACCTATAGAAATATATATTGGATCACTGCTAAGTATATATTAAAGAAGCATGCAGTATATATCAATAAGCCCTCTAGTATGTATCACTTGGCCATACACCGTGTGTTGAACACTATGGTTTGGACTTTGGAGACTCCATATCCAATAACTAAATTTTGTACTTCAAAAGAATGCAAAATTTTTGCAATCTTTGAAATAACCCTATCATTTCTATTTGAATCAAATACCTTACACACACACACATATATATATATATATTATCGTATGGCAATCCTGCGTATTTTTATCTGTTTAGTTATATGAAATCATAACAAAATAATTTTGTATTATTTAGCCATGGAGTGCATATCGATGAACCAAACTTCAAGATCATAGATTGAAGGGTTGGCCCAATGAGGAAGAGGAGAGATGAGAAAGTAAAAGGATATGGATAGTCTTTGCTCACAAAGGATCTCTCTTAGCACATGGGATTTGGAGAAGAAAGAGACTCAGGAGGAAGACCTCACGGATAGGAGAGATGGCTTGATGAGGAAGAAGATAGATGGAGAGGCTTGATGAAGAAGAAAGAGGATATGGATGGTCTTTCCTCACAAGGGTTTCTCTTGGCGCGTGCAATTTTATTTCCTTTAAACTATGGAGCTAACCGGCTCTATTAGTAGGACTCCTCCCATCCATATTTGACTTCTGAATTTCCTCTTTAAGATAGGAGAAAAGGAAATGTGGCATCCCACCCCATGTGATCCTCTATAGTGCCCATCCCATATGATTTTTGTTTGGTACAAGGCCTAATTGCTAATTTTGCTTCCAAGGATGTCTAAAATCAACAAGTTGAAAGCACAGTTGAGTGGTGAATTTGATATGAAGATTTGAAAGCAGCAAAGAAGATTCTTGGTATGGAGATTCATAGCAACCGAAAAGGAGGAAAGTTATATCTAACTCAAAAGAAATATATTGAGAATGTCTAAGAGCATTTTGGCATCAAAAGTGCCAAGCCTATGACTACTCCACTTGCTGCTCATTTCAGGCTGTCAGTTACTTTGTCACCATAGTTAGATGAGGAGCAATACATGTCACATGTTCCATATTCTAGTGCAGCTAGAAGCATCATGTATGTCATGCTTCGCTCACACCTAGACATTTCATATGCGGTTAGTGTTGTAAGTTCTATCCAATCCAGGTAAAGCACATTGGCTGGTGATGAGATGGATTCTCAGGTACTTGTAAGGTATTTCTAATGTTTATTTGCGGTTTGGAAGGTGCAGTCATAGTGTTGTTGGTTTTGTTGATTTAGACTTTGCTAATGAACTTGATAGGAGGAGATCACTTCTAGCTATGTGTTTTCTTTTGTTGGTTTTGTTGATCTACACTTTGCTAATGAACTTGGTAGGAGGAAATCACTTCTAGCTATGTGTTTTCTCTTGGTGGTTGCTATCAGTTGGAAGGCCACTTTACAACCTATGGTTACTTTATCCACTATTGAAGTGGATTATATGATGGCAACTGGGGTAGCCAGGGAAACTACTTGGTTGAAAGGTTTGTTTAGTGAGCTAAGCTCGAGTCAGGATGTGACTGTCATCCATTGTGATAGTCAGGGTGCTATCCATTTGACTAAAGATCAGATTGGTGTCAAGTGCCAATTTATTCGTGATGTGGTTGCACAAGGTGATGTTTTTATGAAGAAATTTGGTAATGCAGACAACCTAACTGACATGTTGACTAAGCCTCTCCAAGTAGCCAAGTTCAGGCATTGCTTGGACTTAATTGGTGTAAGCAACACTTGAGATTTAGCCATTGGGGCTTATGTGTAGAAGTGAAGAGACATTTACTATTCTGTGGTGTGGCTTGATGGAATTTAAGCCTAGGTGGAGATTTGTTAAGTGTGCCTTAAATTCCTTGATCCACCTTGCTCCATGATTCGGTTTGACAAATTGCAATATAGATCCAACCTGATTTTGGTGTACATCTTCTTTTGCCTCATTTTAGGAAGGTATGAGAGATAGGGTGCATTGGAGTTAGGGTTTGTGGAGAGGCGGCTCAATTCTTATACTCCATCGTTTTTTATTAGAGTGGAATCTCTGCTCCATCCTTGCCCATGGACATTGGCCTTATGGCTGAACCATGTAAATCTGTGTGTGTGGTATTTTTCCCCTCTCTATATTCTCAAATCTCTTTGCTCTTCTTCTTGTTTAGCCCTAAGTACCTTGTTTCATCTAGATCCATTTTAACACCATTTAACCTCAAAAATTTGCCCATTACAAATATATTTTCCAATTCTACAAAGAAAGAAAAAAAAAAGATTGGCTCCATCAACTATTGAAAAAGCTTCACAATTGCTAGATGAAATGAAATCTAAAACAATTAAAGTTCCCAAAGAAAAGAAAAAAGATTGGCTGCATCAACTATTGAAAAAGCTACACAATTGCTAAATGAAATGAAATCTAAAACAATTAAAGTTCCCAAAGTGAATAATATATGATCACAACATAAAATACTAGTATAGTAAATGAGTTTCACTTACATGAAATATCCGTTTCAACCTAAAATTGTCAAGACTAGACCAATAAAAACCTATAGAACACTAAATACACTACAATGCTATGTACCAACTTGACTTCTCTTTTTCTTTTTCTTCAATTTTTTGAACTATTCTTAAATTTGTTGACCAAACCACAGAAGTAACAAACATAGCTAAAACCAAAACTGATTTTTCAAACAGGTAAAAATCAGTGATTTTGAAAAATGTTAGAGAAGGCAATATTTAAAGTCCTGAATGGAGATAATTTTTGGAGGCTTTGCTTCTTTGTCAGACTAACATTGTGTTTGGTTCATGAATAAACCCTGAATAATTGCTGAATAAGGGGTCTATTCAGCTAATCACTAAATTTTTATTTATCTCTAACCAGCATAACTTTATTTTTATCAACAAGCATATAACCATTTTAACCTGCATAAGACTATTCAGTTAGGATAGCTTTAATTCATATTGAATCACAAAAAACGTTAGCAGTTATTCACTTATTCATATTATCCAACCAAACAACATTTGCAGCTATTCCAGTTTATTCAAAGTTTCCAATCAAACAGATTACAGATGGATTCATATAGAAACAGGATAAAGTTGAATAAAGAGGAATATAGAGAAACTAAACAACTTATTCAGCCTACAAGGATGAAAGCTCACATTTAGGAAAAGCAACTAGATATGATCTTGAAAAGATTGTTTAATTAGCTAACAACAATATGTGATAAGGATTGATAGTTATGGTTGTAGTAAGTGGAGAAAAAAGTAAAGTGTGTATTCAGCAATGTCTGGTCTTTTCCACATCTCTGTTACCATTTTTAGAAATCCAATATATGTTTCAGAAGTAATCTTATTGGACATTACTTCAGAATACTCATCCAAGCATTTATGCAATAGAAGCTAACCTGAAATCTGGTTTTGTAGGTTCGCTGCCAAAAACAGTTTTTGCAAAAGCCCCTCCTTCCATCAATGCAACTGGAGTAAGGTTCATCCTATCAGTAACATCTCCAACAGCCCAGATGGAATCAACTGATGTGCGAGAGTATTCATCAACCTAGAGAACTTAAATCTATTGATAAAAGGACTAAAGAATTGCACTGAATAAGATAATAGTAAGTTAAAGATCCAGAAAGAACTAATGAATAATTCATATGTACCAATATTGCTCCGTTCTTGGCCAATTTCACTCCAACCTCCTCCAACCCCAAGTTCTGCAACATGACTGGTATTTATTAACATCACATTCGGTACATATCATGAAGATTTTTCATGCATCAATGTGAAGCCATACTACTTGTATGTGAAATAAAATGCCAAAGGAAAATTGGACCTTTGTATTTGGTCTTCGACCTGTTGCAAACATTACATGTGAGAAACCATCACAGTTCCCTTGTTAGTTTTCAGCGATAGTGAACCATCTGCTGATTTAAGGACTGCCTGAGGAGACTGTTCAGTATGAAATTCAATACCCCTAAGAGACATCTGCTCTGCAACAAAGTCTCTTATCTGCAAAAACCTACATGTGAGGAAGTGCAATTTCTGAACATATAACTGAAGTCATAAAATTAAACATCCCAATGACTTTCTGACCTCCTCATCAAAGCCTCTTAGCACTTTTTTTTGCCGGATAAAAACATGAACTTCACTTGTTAGTCCATTGAAGATGCCAGCAAACTCTAAAGCAATGTAGCCTCCTCCTACTATTGCAATCTTTTCAGGTTTTGAAGGCAAATCTAAAGCAGCATCCGAGTCAATGGCATACTCCTTTCCAGGAACGTCTGGCAGGAAGGGTCGTCCACCAACTGAAATAAGTATGTGCCTAGCAGAGTAGAGTTTCCCATCTACCTCAACAGTATGTGGGTCAATTATCTGTATCATTCAGAAGAGAACAGATAAAACTTTGTTCATCAATCTGTAATAATTATGCAGAAGAAAATTCTCTTTGAATTTTTAACCTGATCTCGAAACATCATCCAACCTTTCCACGACCTTCAATTAATGTCACCCCAGCATTTTTCAAGATATTTTTGTAAATCCCAGTGAGGCGTTGCAACTCAGCATTTTTGTTGGCCATCAAGGTGCTCCAGTCATGCTTCAGATCAGCTTCATAGGTCCATCCAAAACCACGACTCTCTTCAAATTCATGGGAGTACTTGGATGAATAAACCAGCAATTTCTTTGGAATACATCCACGAAGCACACAGCTACAGTAAAAAAAGATGAGGCAGGCATCAGCAAAGTTTGATGATCCAAAACAAAGAGCCCATTCATGACTATATATCTTTAATACCGACAAGGCTTACAACATCTCAAACATGTAACACATAATGCATCCTAAATATTTAAAGCATTAAGTATTGCTGTCAATCCATAAAGAAAACAAAATTCTAAAAAACTGGATGGAAGCGTCCCGGTATCTCCCCAGTATCTCCATAGAACAAGATGCCCCATTGTGCAGTCCCATCCCAATAGCGGTCCTGGTCATGATCCTGGTAGATATCCTCCGTCTCTCTCTCCTTCTTCTTTCCTTTCTTTTTTTTCCCTTCTTTTCTTTCTTTTCTTCTACCTTCCTTTCCTTTATTTCCTTTTTATTTCATTTTCTTATCCCCTTCTCTCTTGTTTTTCCTTTTTCTTATTCTCTTTTCTTTCTTCCTTCTTTCCGTTCTTTTTCTTCTCCCTTCCTTTCTTTCTTTCATTTTTCTTCTTCTTTTCTTTCACTTTTTTCCTTTATTCACTTTCTTTCTTTCCTCTTTCTTCTTTTCTCATTACATTATGGTTTCACAATCCCAATCCCATCCCAGTCTTCTCACAAGAATGGGATGCGACGGCCTTCCCGCACCCTATCCCACTCGAACATCAAACCTTGACTCTCTATGAGATATCATAATATTAGTTTGTGAGAGATATATTGGTCAACAAGCATGATTTTACTTGTGAAGAAAGCATGCAGAAGTACATGATAAAATACATATAATTAACCCCTGGTTATTCCTTCGTATGTCATGATCAATTAGATATCTTCATTGGCAGTTTGTTTTCTTAGATAAGAGACCTACCCAAGATATAACTTCATCTTTATTGGTTAGGAATGGCAATGGGTCAGGTAGGCTTATAACCACCCCATACTATCCTCGAGGCAAGGCAGGGCAGGTAGAGCATTGGGTCCGGATGGGGCAAACAGAGTTAGATGGGATGAATTGGATAGATCAGGTCGGGTAAAGCTTTAAAAATCATTTTGTTTTTTTTACATACAAATCAGTTTTTTTTGCCACGGGAAAGAGACTTGTAAAGAGTTATACATATCCAGATTGGGTTCAAAGCGGGTCTTACCATTACCTGTACCCACCCCAAATCCACCTTGGGTCAAGTAAAATCCACCCCATTAGAGTCGGGTTAGGTTAGGTACTCGATGGGATAGGTTAGGTTAGGGTTGGAGTAAACTGCCACCCATGCTATGCCACTAATCCAGAAAAATTGCAGAGTCCTCCAATATTAAAAATCGCTTAAAATCCCTTGTCAATAATTCCAACCAATCCTTATCTAGTCTCTCACTCTCCTCCTCCCCTATTATGTCTTTGATTGGAATCTCTCCCTCCTCGATTTTCAACTTACACACTTGATATGCCTGTAAATGGTCAGGTCTACATGGAGTCTAGTATGGCTCGCCACATCACCTACCAACTCAGCATAGAGAAAAGATTTTCCAGATCTCGCCATGTGATCCTCAGAAGTTGTGTTGAAAGAAGCCGTGCACCCCCTATCTTTTATAGGGGAGCCGGCAACCCAGCACCACACCTCTCTGACATCTACCACTACCAGGATGTGCGCCTGGTAGATGTGTGCCTGCCATGAAGATGTGCATCACACTGTCTCCAACCATTCCAACCACTTCTAAAGGGGCACGTGCTCTGCAGAAGTGTGCCTGCCATGAATACGTGCCAGTATCCATTACCTGACCGCAAAATGTCCCTTAGCTGACAGGTACTATATATACCCGCTTATAAAAACCATTCCCTGGAACCCTCTAGATAACTCCTTTTGGACACCTAAGACTTTCAAACAAGATTTTCCAAACCATCCTGAACCGTCCAGTTCAAGACGTATTGAACAGTACTGGCCAAGAACCGGTACAGTTTTGTTATGAAAAACAGTCCAGAAGCCTGGACTATCCAAAAAAGCCTGAACCAGATCGGTAAGGTACTGGATCAATACGGTATGGTACGGTACCGTACCAGTGCATTTCGTCCAATTCGGGTCGGACAATGTAGCAATGGGGGAGGGATGGGTTTTTTCTTAATTTCATGGAGTGCAGTATGCATCCCAGTATGGTATGGTACCATATCGGTTGCTGACCAGTACAGCTTCCGGTACCGGTTCCGCATTTCTTGCTTTCAAGTACCCCCCTCAATCATTCAAGAATCATCCACCGAAGCTTTTGCGAAAGCCAGGTCAACGAGAGCCGAAGCAAGGTGAAAAAGAAAGACGAAGCCAAGAGATGCCTCAAAGGAAAAGCATTAAGCTTCCCTCGCTCTCTTCCAAGCTTCAGCAACCCTCCTAGAAGCATCGCCATCTCCCTCTCGAGCCTCGTTTGCTCCGCATAGGCTTCGTCGGCATTTTCTCAAAATTCGCCTATGCACCACAACACCCATCTACCACTTCCACCGCTTCACCATACTTTGCTCCCCCCATACACCGCAATCCACCACTATTTCCATCCACGTAAAAGCTACATGCTCCTTCCTTTTATTTGCTTCCACGGGAGACTGACTTAGGCATCGGAGAGTCTACCATTGAGAAACCCCCATCATAGCCGGATTTCCGTGTCTCTGTTACTTTTACAGGTTCCGCAACATCCGTGCATCCAGGAGGGAACCTCGGAACCACATGCTAAAGCAGTCATCTCTAGCCAGATCAGCACATTTCCAGCAGAACCACAACAACACCTATAAGACATAAGATTTTTTTCTTTTTTCAATCCTTCACCTAAAAGGGTTCTTGTCTCCTAAAAAAAATGGTAACAAAAAAGTGCTCAACTCAACTCATGATAAAAAGTGCTATGAAATCATGGATGGTCATGGTGCTCTTATTTAAATTTATCATTTATAGAGTTTAATAAATGCATGCTCAACTCTAAGCATGTTTCTCCGCACCAAAAAAAACCTCTGAGAATGCACTTCTCCGACACCTTTTATTAAAGAATAACTAAAGAAATAGATTAATTAGATGAATATTATTTTTTTGAGAGGATATGCTATTAATTTTTTTTATTTCTTTTCTTTAGGAGGACTGTAAAATGGCTGCATGGTCATCATCTTGAAACATCAAGATAATAAAAGAAAATAGGTGTATGTTGTTAATTATTATGCCGCTCGAGTTCGATTTTTCAAGTGAACCATTGGTTTAAGTTGCCCTTCTATCACTCAACAAAGAAGGTGGTACTCACTTCCAGTTCACCGGAGAAACTCCATGCCTTCTTGAGGCCCAATGCTTGGCGAGAAGAACTCCGGTGACAGAGCCCTAGAAAGGAAACCCCAAAGCCTCCACCATTTGATCAGGCGAGTTCTGCTTCTTATCCCTTTTCTAGAGCTCTTTTACGCCTCCACAATCCACCATAGAATGGACTAAAAGAAATTCTGGGCGCTTGTTACCAGCACATGCACTACCATAATTTAACACTGTTCTGAAAATGAAACTGTATGTTGATTGAGGGGAAAAAACTAGTCAGAAAGACCCTTGATCAGCAAATATGATATCATATCTTCATGCCATTGCTATTGCCAAATGACACAACATTAACGAAAATAAAAAACAAGGACCCATACAAGATGAAATCCTCCAAGATACCAAGGGAAAACTTTAAACTTCAACTAGCAAAAAATTCTGAGATTTTATTCATAAGCCTTGAATAAACATAGAACAAAACTACTTATAGTATCTCAACCCTAACAAGGATAGTTTCATAAATAAGAAAATATTCAAAATAGCACAATAACATCTAAATAAAATTAATAGTCCAACTAGAAATTAAATAAAAGCTAAAAACATGATACTAAATCAAAGACGAACACCAGAACATAAAACAATATTTATTTGGATTTTCTTTGATTCTTGCGCTCCATCCAGCCCAAGTACCCTTCAGCTAGACGTTCTGCGTCATTCCCCTCTGCTTAGAAAAAACTCACCCTCAAGTTATCATCAGTCTATCAAATAGATCAACAATATATGCATTATCATTGATCTTCCATAGGATTTGGTACAGCCCATACTTCTCTTGCAGCTTGCTGTAGGTGTCAATTAGAAACCTTGCCTTGCAAAGGAATACTATGATCTTGTCCCTTTCAGCAAAAATTTTCTCCTTATGATGCCTACCCGCGGCTGCTTTATACTTAGCATTAGCCATGGCTTTCGGAACTCGATCGAACCATCCAGTTCGGAGCATTCTAAACCGTATCGGTGGCAAATCAAGACAATTCCACCTTCCAAATTGAAACACCAAACAAGCAAGAGAGAGGAAGGGAGGGAAAGAGAGGATGCCACTGTCGGAGGGCTCCAGAGGGCCGGTGGACCCTCCAGCGATGGTTTGCCAAGGCTGTCGAGGCTGCCATGGCTCTATATCACCCGATAGGGCTCGGTTTAATCAAAAGAGATAGAAAGATGAGGAAGCAAGGGTACTAAAGAATGGGAAAGGCATCGGAGAGCCACCAAGGATCATCATGGTTGCTAGGTGGCGAAAATGGCCCCTGTCCCTGTTCATCGCATTTTATTTAGAAATAATGATGAACAGTGAAGCTAGTAATTGGTTTGCCGGCTTTACCGTGAATTCCATTTTTGAAAAAGATTCCGATGAACAGGGCTTCTCATCCTAGTTTCGAAACCTACGAAGGTTGCGGGAGGTTTTCCGCTACCCGGCAACCACGACGACCCACTAACGGCTCTCCAACACCTTTCCCGTCCTCTGATACCCTTGCCCTCCCTCTCTATCTCTCTCAATTAAATCAAGCCCTATCGGATGACACGAAGCCATGGAGGCCTCTGCATCCTTCCAGCAAACTTGACAGACCACTGCCGGCTCTCTGGTAGCGTCATCCCCTCTTTCCCTCCCCTCCTTTCACTATCTTCCTCTCTTTTCCTCTCTTTCTATGTTTTTCCTCGGTTCGTTCCTGTCGCTGTGCCAATTTGCACCAATCCAGTCTAGTATGAGCCATACCAACTCATACAATCGATCAACTGAAACAAGGTTTGGTCCCAATTTCGAAAACTTTAGCACTAGCAACTTCAAGCTTTTGTTTCACCTCGGCCTGAATATCTTGAACATGTTTTGCAAACCTCTCAGCAACAACAATGAATTGAAGTCCTTTTGGAATATTCACCAAGTCCACCACGTGTCTCGAAACCTACAAATAAACTATTGAGAATAGCGATTGTCCTAAAGCACTATATTGTACACTGTTATATGCAAATTCCACTTGTGCAAGTGCTAAAACCCACTACTTTAGCCTATCTTCACAAATGCTCCGAATCAAGTTGCTTAGAGTCCGATTAAGAGACTCAGTCTGTCCATCAATCTATGGATAAGCTATGCTATTGTAATTCAAAGAAAAGTCAAACATTCACTACAAAGTCCTCCAGAAGTGACTCAAGAATTTGCTTTCTGAGATAATGGTTTTAGGCATGCCATGCAATCGAACTACCTCCTAAAAGAATAGCTTGGCAACATGCTCACAATTCGAAATCTTCTTGCAAGGGATAAAATGCACCATCTTAGAAAACCTGTCAACAACAACAAACACAGAATCCACACCTCTTTGGATGCAGGGCAAGCTAAGAACAAAATCCATAGATAGATCTTGCCAAATGTTTTTAGGAACTAGCAAAGGAATATATAATCCCATATTTTGCGCTTGTCCCTTAGCTGTTTGACAAGTGTAGCATTTTTGAACAAATCTACCAACATCTTTCTTCAACTGTGGCCAATAATATCTATCCTGCATTGCAGCAATTATTTTATCTCACCCCAAGTGACCTGCTAAGGCGCCTCCATGCAAATCACAAATAAGTTTTGCCCGCAAGGAAGAACAGAGAATACATAGCTGATTACCTTGCATCAAGATAAGGGTGGCAAAATATGATCTGCCCTGCAACCCGACTCTTGTTCGACCCACTTTAAACAGGTTTGGGCTTGGTCTAAATGGATTTAGGTCATAAACGGGTCAACATGTCAACTTATTTAATTATTTGGGTTGGATTTGAGTTTTTATTTTCTAACCCATTTATTAAATGAGTTAGGCCCAAATCTAGATACGAAGCTCGTCCAAATCTTTTAAAGCCTGCTATTTTTTTGCTAGCCCGCTATCTTGGATCCCTTTTAAGTTTTGAAATGCATCATGAGACAACCCTCGGGAGTCATGGCCTACGAGAGGCTTCCGCATCCCTCTCTTGTTCAATTAGTCACTCTTTTTTGTGATAGGGTACCAAAGTGGCAGCAACTGGAGGCGAGGCAAAGACCGGAGGGACAACGATGGAGACCGGAGGGGCGGCGAGTGAGTCTTCCTTCGAGCTCATCTCAAGTCCATCATCACCTTCACCCCTCATCAACCCCCCAAGGCTTTAGACTCGGTTGTGTGGCAGAGATGGCAGCTCGCGATGGCTCGATGGGAGGCCCGACAATTGGTGCTCCTCATGACAGAGGCTAAGAGGGCGGAGATGGAGGCCATGCTTGCATATCCGGCAGAGGAAGCCAATAGAGCAGACATGGTGGCTCGTGGTGGCTCAGCAGAGGAGGTCCAGCAATTGGTGCTCCTTGCAGTAGAGGAGACCGAGAAGGCAGAGATGGCAGCTCACAGTGGCCCAACAGAAGGTCTAGCGAAGTACCCTTCCTCTTCATTTTCTTTGGTTATTTTGTTCTCCTTTCTAACAAGCTGAGGCTTTCATTTTTTTTAATGGATTTTTTTAATTGGATCATAAGCAGGTCGTAAACAGGTCGGATCAGGTAATCTGTTTATTAAATGGATCGAGTTCGGGTTGACCTGTTTGATAAATGGATAGGATTCGAGTCGAAACTTTTTTGAGTTGATCTGTATCTAACCCAATCCATTTATACCCGACCCGATCCATTTGCCACCCCTAATTAGGAAGCCTACATGTATGTGAAAATCTTCAGCTGGATGTTTCTGAATGCATATATGCGAGATTTTTCCAAAATCTTTATCATCAGATTCAGATCTTTCAAGCAATCAAAACCAAAAACCTACTACTGCAATGTCACCAATAAAGCTGCTCGCCTACTCAAAGCATCTACCACCTTATTCCAAATTCCGGCCTTATGCACTAATTTGAATGAAAACTTCTATAAAAAAGTAGTCCACCTTGCATGCATGCCATTGTTTATCCTTTTTTAGTTATTCAAATATTTCAAAACTTGATGATCAAAATAAAGAATAAACTCCTGCCCAATCAAATAATGCTCCCAATGCTTGAAAGTTCAAAATATAGCACAGAATTCAATCATACATGGACCACTGTTGTACTGAAAAATGCTACTGCCTCCTTTCTTATAACAAAACAGCCCCAATGCCAACTCCACAAGCATTACACTCCACCTCAAACAGCTTTTGAAAGTTAGGCAATGCTAATACAGTTGCACTACTCAGTTTCTCCTTAATCAATGTAAAACTCCTCTATGTAGCCTCATTCTAATTAATTTTTTTCTTCTTCGGACACTCAATGATAGATGTCATAATGCTGATAAAGCCTCGAATGAATCTCTCATAGAAGGTCACTAAGCCATAAAAACTTCATACCTCACTGACCATTTTTGGGGTCGGCCCGTCTCTAAAGGCATGCACCTCTCCTCATCAACATGAATCTCATCGGCACTCACATCATAGCCTAAAAACAGCAACTTGTCAGTTAAAATACACATTTTCATATTGATATATAGCTTGTTCTCTTGCAAAAACCGTCAAAACCGCCCTCAAGTGCTCAATATGCTCATATTTGACATGACTATAAATTAAGATATCATCAAAATAAATAATAAACTTGTTGATAAAAGGTTTCAGAACTTGATTCATGAGTTGCAAAAAAGTACTTGAGGCATTGGACAGCCCAAATGGCATCAACACTCATACAGTGGTGCGGGCACCAGACTCAGAAGAAGACTTCAGAGCTCCATTTGGATCTCTGATTGACATTGCCCGAGAAATTAGGGTTTGTAATAAAGGTTGACCTGGTCAACCAGTTTATTTATTTTATTTATTTCTTGAGTCACCATTTAAATTTTGTTGAGTCATGTTGACTCGGTGCAAGTCCCAATGTGGTTTCAATTTGGTCCAAAATGGTGCCACATTTCTCTTCCAATCAACTCAAGGTTCAAGCAAGTGGAGGCCACACTCCAAGCCACACGCCCAGCCACACTCCGAGCACACGCCAGAGTCCAGGAGGCGCCATAGAGGCATCCCAGTGTCATGGTCCCCACATCCAAAGAAGAAAAAATCAAATTGGAGGCTAAATTAAAGGAGGCGCCCACACCTGCCTAATTTACCTAAGCAAAGAAGGAAGAAAACTTCTCTTGGAGAAGAAATCAAAGAAGGACATCCAACCTACTCCTAATTGAAGTTCAAATCAAAATCAAAGAGCTTAACTTGGAGTGGAAGAAAAGAAGAAATACCATAAGAAGAAGAGGACTCCAAATCCAAATCCAACTCCAAAGGAGGTGCCATAAAAGTTCCAAAACAATTCCTTTATGGCCGTCCCAATTTTTTTTGGACTCTTGGTCGGCCAAGGGAGAGGATTTTCTACCTAATCTAGGGGTTGGAAGAGTTTAGTCCCACATGGGAATTTGTACAAGCTAGGAGAAAATTTTAGGTCTATATAATAGACCTCTCTTTGTAACTTTAGAAAATCAATGAAGAAAAATTATTTTTGCTATTCTCTTGTGTTGAGCAACCTAGGTTTCTCTTCTTCCGCACTATTCTAAGTGTTGAGCTCCGTGAGGGGGTAATCCGGGTTCCATTGGAGCCTTGAGGAGGTGAGAGATCTCCATCTTTATCCAAAACCCTAGGTTAGCCACTTGAAATTCCAAAACCCTAGCCACCTTTCATTATTTTCCATCCACCAAACCCTAGATCCATCCATCTCCCACGGCCTCTCTCTCTCTACAAGTCCAGGCCGTCCACCTTCATCCAGATCCAGTCCGGCTACTTCAGATCCAGAGCAAGTTCCAAGGAAAATCACATCAGCATCCAGGAGAATCCAGTTTTCAGCAATTTCGATCTTCAAGTTCATCAACCTGGTAAATCTTTTCCTTGACTCTCTGATTCCATCAATTGTTTTTCTTCTCTTCCAGATCTTGAGTTCAGGAGAAGCCAACCCGCCAAAGGACCAGTATTGGAGGATCCATTACGAAGATATCCGACTCCGAGGATCCAACAATCTGCTCGGGAGAGTTCTTCCACCAAAATCTGTGAAGATCATTGTCTGGTTAGATAAACCTTCCCTTCTCTTTATTTCTGTTTTGTTGAAAGCTCGGAGTGAAACCCTAGGTCTGGGAGTTTCTCAACCCCCAGCGATCCGTTGCTTCTAAACTACTCTGATAATTTAGTTTCCTTAAAATTGTGCTTTCAATTATCATATTAGTATCTTTCAATGTTAGGTTAACTTTTCTTTGATTTGAAGCCAACTTCTACAAACCTATAAAAACAACAAAAAAAAAAATTAGTTAATCTTAATTTACTTCCGCATCGCATCCCTTTATTTGTTCTGCATCATTTTTGGTATCAGAGCCCAGTCTAGGGTTTCTGATTTGCTTGCTTGCTTGTGTTGATTGTTCTCTTTTTATTTTGTCTGCTCGAAGTAGACTCCCCAGGACGTCCGGTCCTAGGAACTAAGCGACGCGCAAGCCTCCTCCTCCCATTCCACGGGGTGTTCCTAGGGCGTGTAGGGGATCCATTGGGTTATAACTTCGTAGCAGGGATTATAAACGGGGAAGACAATCTAGTTGCAGCCCGTAATTGCCCTGTTGTCTGAATTATTTCTCCCTGCATAAAACTCCGAATTGCATGATTTTTACTTCGTTGAAACCAGTATAATTGAACCTATTTTCCATAATTTTTCTGCGATTTATTGGTTTCGGTAAAAATTCTGAGAATTAAAATACAGCAACTCTGTTTTTTGTGTTCTGCAATTCAATTCTTTTTTGGAGTGATCATCTCATAATTTACTTAAGGGCAATTGAGCATCTAAGATAAGGGGAGGAGTTGATTACATCTCCTTAGCCCAAAACCACCATCCAATCATTCGAACCTAGACCTAATTTAAAATCAGTTAGACCTAATTTGCCCTAGTGGGCTAGGGACACCAATTGGTCGGGTCTAGGCTAGTGTTGAGTCAGTTTGCTGAGTTATTCTGTGTGTGCTTAGCACTCAGTGTCTAGAACGGTGGTTCAGGGACTACGTCCCGAAGGGCTTGTGTGCTGGTCCGCCTACCTGGCCAATCACTGATTGGTGTCTAGGATTGGCGATCAGGGACCTAACACTCCCCTTACACCTGCCTGGCTGAGTCCTGAGTTACTACAGGCTAGCTTGCCACTCTGATTGGGCATCTAGTTTGGACTCTAGGTCTAGTGATCCAGTAGTCGATTTAGTCTAGTCTCATTTTGTGTGCTTGCTTGAATCATCATGTCTACCAGAAACGGAGTGCCATATCAACCTGGTCAAACCCAACCTGATTTAGAGGCCATGATCAGAACTCTTACTGAAAGTATGGCTAAAATGAATCAGGATATGACAAACACTGTGGCCCAGTTTAGCGCACAAATTCATGAGGATCTTACCCAACTTAGGGACCGAGTCCAAGTACTTGAAGAACCTAGACATCGGAATTGGACTCTTGACCCCGATTTTAATGTGCCTCAGCCTCACCCACATCAGGAGCCTAGAAGGCCTTTATATAGAGATCCTGAACCTAATCATAGGAGGCCTGACCCAGAGCCTGAAGATAGAGATGATAGGTTCATCAGGAACATCAAATTAGATGCACCCACTTTTGATGGTAGTCTGAACCCTAAGGTGTATTCTGATTGGGAGGGTGAGATGGATCAATACTTTGAGTGGTATGCTATGTCTGAGGAGAGGAAATACAAGTTTGCCAAGATGAAATTAGTGCGTCAAGCTAGGTTATACTGGGGGAACATTGAGCTAACCACTAGGAGACGGAATGTTGAGCCCATAACCACTTGGCAGGGTATGAAAGAAAAACTGAGAGATAAATACCTACCCATTTCATACCAGTAAAACCTGTTAGACCAATGGCAAAACCTGAAACAAGGAAACCGATCTGTCTCAGACTACATAGCTACTTTTGATGAATACCTAATGAGATGTGATGTGAGTGAAGCCCACGAAGTCACTTTGTCTAGATTTAGGGCTGGACTGAGGGAAGATATCAAGAGAGAACTATTTCTGAGAGAGGTTACTGATCTAGACCAAGCCTACCAGATTGCACTGAACACTGAGAAATTTCAGAGAGGACCTATACCTTCTAGGGTTAGTGCCCCAATCCCAAGGAATGGACCTAGTCAAGTTATCCCTAGTAAACCTTTTCAGGGTACTTCTACCCCTAGGCCCATGGACAAAGGTAAGGCACCTGACACCCAGAGAACCCCTAGTTCAAATATCACCTGTTTTAAGTGTCAGAAACCAGGTCACATTTCCAGTCAGTGTACTGCCATAGCCTGTTTCAAGTGTCATAAGGTAGGTCATGTTGCTAGCCAGTGCCCACGAAGATCCCTTTACATAGAAGAGGGAGAGAATGATAATTCCGAGCCCAGTGAGGAATTTGAAGAAGAAGTTTATGAGGCCGGAATGAATTTGGTTGAGGAGTATGAGGGAGAGGAGGAACCCAATGAATCTGACCAATTAGGAGTTGTAAGATGCATCCTATCCCAGAATCTAGTTCAAGAGGATTGGCGTAGGACTAACATCCTACAGACTTTTCTTAAATTAGGGGATAAGGTATGTAAGATCATCATAGATAGTGGGAGCTGTGTAAATGCCATCTCTACTAGCACTGTCAAGATGTTAGGCTTAATCCCAGTTCCCCATCCCAACCCCTATAAGGTTTCTTGGGTAGATTCTACCTCCATACCCATCCAGTCTAGATGTCAAGTCCAAATCCAAATGCAATCTTATCACGAAAAGATTTGGTGCGATGTCTTACCCATGGGGGTGAGCAGTATAATTCTCGGAAGACCTTGGTTGTATGATCATGATGCCACCCTCTTAGGAAAATCCAATACCTGTGTCTTTAGTTTCAATGGGAAGAAGATTACGATCCATTCCGTTCCCCCTAAGGACAAGGTAACTAAAGGAGCTGGTAAGGTTAAGGAGATGAAAACTGGAGTGAACCTAATCAGTGCTAAGGATCTAGAACAAGAAATTCATAGTGGTTCACCCATCTGGATGTTGACTGCTAAGGAGCTTAGAACTTCGGAACCCTCAGAGCCTCCTCAAGAAGTTAAACCTGTGTTAAAAGAATTTGAGGATGTCTTTCCCGAGGATTTGCCAGACCACCTTCCACCTCTTAGGGATATCCAGCATGCCATAGATCTAATCCTAGGAGCAACTTTGCCCAACTTGCCCCATTACAGGATGAATCCATCTGAGCATGAAGAACTGCAAAAGCAGGTTGGAGAATTATTGAGGAAGGGGTTTATTAGAGAAAGTCTTAGCCCTTGTGCAGTCCCAGCCTTACTGACCCCAAAGAAAGATGGCACGTGGAGGATGTGTGTTGACAGTCGTGCCATCAATAAAATTACAATCAAGTATAGGTTTCCCATCCCTAGACTAGATGACATGCTTGATATGATGGCTGGTGCAATGGTTTTTTCTAAGATTGATCTCAAAAGCGGCTATCATCAGGTTAGGATTAGACCCGGGGATGAATGGAAAACTGCTTTCAAAACTAAGGATGGTCTTTATGAATGGGTTGTTATGCCTTTTGGGTTGTCCAATGCCCCTAGTACTTTCATGAGAATTATGACCCAGGTACTTAGAGCTTTCATAGGAAAATTTGTGGTGGTCTATTTTGATGACATCCTGATCTATAGTAAGACCCCAACAGATCACCTAGACCACCTTAGAGCAGTCTGCCAAGTTTTGAGGAATGAGAGACTCTACGGTAATCTTAAGAAGTGTGAATTCATGACTAGTAGAGTTATCTTTCTTGGTTTTGTAGTAACCCCTGACGGCGTGGCGGCCGATCCTGAGAAGATTAAGTCCATAGTAGACTGGCCAGAGCCAACCAATGTGCATGAAGTTAGAAGTTTCCATGGCTTTGCTACCTTCTATAGGCGATTCATCAAGGGGTTTAGTACTTTAGCTGCTCCAATCACTGATTGTATTAGGAAGGGAGAATTTCATTGGACTAAGTCAGCCCATAAAGCCTTCCTAGATCTTAAGGATAAAATGACCCAGGCACCCATTCTGAGATTACCCGATTTTTCTAAAGTATTTGAGGTTGCCTGTGATGCTTCAGGTGTAGGAATAGGTGGAGTCCTAAGCCAAGAGAATCATCCCATAGCATTCTTTAGTGAAAAACTTAATGATGCTAAGCTTAGGTATTCTACCTATGATAAGGAATTTTATGCGGTGGTGCAAGCTTTGCGTTACTGGAGACATTATTTGCTACCGCAGGAATTTGTACTATTTTCGGACCATGAGGCTCTTAGATTTCTGAACTCCCAAAAGAAGCTTAACCCTAGGCATGCTAAGTGGGTAGAATATATCCAGTCCTATACTTTTGTCCTGAAACATAAGGCTGGAGTTGAGAATAAGGTAGCTGATGCCCTTAGTCGCCGATCTCTGTTATTAACTTCTGTTAGAACTGAGGTCATAGGGTTTGAGCAAATCAAAGAGGAATATGAGTCTTGTCCGGATTTCACAACTGTGTATCAGGATCTAGTTCAAGGACCATCTAGTAATCACCAAGATTATACCCTTGTAGATGGTTTTTTGTTCTTCAAAAATAGGCTTTGCATCCCTAGAACTTCTCTTAGGGAATTTTTGATTTGGGAAATCCATGCTGGAGGTTTAGCTGGCCATTTTGGAAAAGACAAGACCATTCTAGCTATTGAAGACCACTTTTTCTGGCCTAGCTTAAAAAGGGATGTAGCTAATATTGTAGCTAGATGTCGAACCTGCGCTGTTGCCAAACAGCGAAAACAAAACACTGGCCTTTATACCCCTCCCTGTCCCAGATCGTCCTTGGCAAGATGTGAGTATGGATTTTGTGTTAGGTTTACCTAAGACCCAGAGGAGACATGATTCTATCTGTGTCGTAGTCGACCGATTCTCTAAAATGGCCCACTTCTTGCCTTGTTCCCAAACTTTTGATGCGTTTAAGGTAGCCACACTTTTCTTCAATGAGATAGTTAGACTCCATGGCCTACCTAAGACAATCGTTTCAGATAGGGATGTCCGGTTCACCAGTTACTTTTGGAAGACCCTTTGGCATAAGTTAGGGACAAAACTTAAGTTTTCAACTGCCTATCATCCCCAAACTGATGGTCAAACTGAAGTAGTGAACCGTAGCCTAGGAAATCTGCTGAGATGTCTTGTTGGTGAAAATACCAGAAATTGGGATTTATACCTACCAAGGGCAGAATTTGCGTACAACGACTCGGTCAATAGGTCTACGGGTAAGAGTCCATTTGAAATTGTACATGGGTACAAACCTCACACACCTCTTGACCTAGTCCCTTTACCTGTCCACACTCGAGTCTCCGAATCTGATGAGAATTTTGCACAGCATATAAAAGACTTGCATAAAGAAATTCATGCCAAAATAAATTTAAGTAATGAAACTTATAAGAAGTTGGCTGATACTCAAAGGCGAGTCAAATCTTTTGTTGAGGGAGACTATGTGATGATTAGGTTAAGGCCTGAACGGTTTCCTCCTGGAACCGTTAGAAAGTTACATGCTAGGGGAGCTGGACCATTTAGAGTGGTAAAGAGAGTAGGATCCAATGCCTATGTGCTCGAGTTGCCTCCAGAACTAGGCATTAGCTCTACTTTCAACATTACAGACTTAGTAGAGTACAGGGAGCCAGCTGTGATTCCTAGTGAGCCTTTTGAGCCTAACCCTATCATTGAGAGTGATCCCGACCATGTGTGTCCACCAACAAACTGGCCTGTGAGGAAAGAGCAGATTGAAAAGATCCTGGATGATCAGGTTATCTCTACTCGTAATCGAGGATACCAAAGGTACCTGGTCCGCTGGCAAGGAAGGCCAGATTCTGATGACTCTTGGATCTCCCGAGAAGAATTACAAGAATTGGACCCAGACCTCTTGGAGAGATACCAGAGCCAACTTGAGCCTTACTCGACAGGGTCGAGTTCCTCCCACCCTGGGAGAATTGGTGCGAGCACCAGACTCAGAAGAAGACTTCAGAGCTCCATTTGGATCTCTGATTGACATTGCCCGAGAAATTAGGGTTTGTAATAAAGGTTGACCTGGTCAACCAGTTTATTTATTTTATTTATTTCTTGAGTCACCATTTAAATTTTGTTGAGTCATGTTGACTCGGTGCAAGTCCCAATGTGGTTTCAATTTGGTCCAAAATGGTGCCACATTTCTCTTCCAATCAACTCAAGGTTCAAGCAAGTGGAGGCCACACTCCAAGCCACACGCCTAGCCACACTCCGAGCACACGCCAGAGTCCAGGAGGCGCCATAGAGGCATCCCAGTGTCATGGTCCCCACATCCAAAGAAGAAAAAATCAAATTGGAGGCTAAATTAAAGGAGGCGCCCACACCTGCCTAATTTACCTAAGCAAAGAAGGAAGAAAACTTCTCTTGGAGAAGAAATCAAAGAAGGACATCCAACCTACTCCTAATTGAAGTTCAAATCAAAATCAAAGAGCTTAACTTGGAGTGGAAGAAAAGAAGAAATACCATAAGAAGAAGAGGACTCCAAATCCAAATCCAACTCCAAAGGAGGTGCCATAAAAGTTCCAAAACAATTCCTTTATGGCCGTCCCAATTTTTTTTGGACTCTTGGTCGGCCAAGGGAGAGGATTTTCTACCTAATCTAGGGGTTGGAAGAGTTTAGTCCCACATGGGAATTTGTACAAGCTAGGAGAAAATTTTAGGTCTATATAATAGACCTCTCTTTGTAACTTTAGAAAATCAATGAAGAAAAATTATTTTTGCTATTCTCTTGTGTTGAGCAACCTAGGTTTCTCTTCTTCCGCACTATTCTAAGTGTTGAGCTCCGTGAGGGGGTAATCCGGGTTCCATTGGAGCCTTGAGGAGGTGAGAGATCTCCATCTTTATCCAAAACCCTAGGTTAGCCACTTGAAATTCCAAAACCCTAGCCACCTTTCATTATTTTCCATCCACCAAACCCTAGATCCATCCATCTCCCACGGCCTCTCTCTCTCTACAAGTCCAGGCCGTCCACCTTCATCCAGATCCAGTCCGGCTACTTCAGATCCAGAGCAAGTTCCAAGGAAAATCACATCAGCATCCAGGAGAATCCAGTTTTCAGCAATTTCGATCTTCAAGTTCATCAACCTGGTAAATCTTTTCCTTGACTCTCTGATTCCATCAATTGTTTTTCTTCTCTTCCAGATCTTGAGTTCAGGAGAAGCCAACCCGCCAAAGGACCAGTATTGGAGGATCCATTACGAAGATATCCGACTCCGAGGATCCAACAATCTGCTCGGGAGAGTTCTTCCACCAAAATCTGTGAAGATCATTGTCTGGTTAGATAAACCTTCCCTTCTCTTTATTTCTGTTTTGTTGAAAGCTCGGAGTGAAACCCTAGGTCTGGGAGTTTCTCAACCCCCAGCGATCCGTTGCTTCTAAACTACTCTGATAATTTAGTTTCCTTAAAATTGTGCTTTCAATTATCATATTAGTATCTTTCAATGTTAGGTTAACTTTTCTTTGATTTGAAGCCAACTTCTACAAACCTATAAAAACAACAAAAAAAAAAATTAGTTAATCTTAATTTACTTCCGCATCGCATCCCTTTATTTGTTCTGCATCATACAGCCCCTCCTTTGTCTTGAAGGTAGTCTTCCATTCATCCCTAAATCTAATCCGAATCTAATGGTACCCACTCACCAAATCAATTTTCAAAAATACCATAGATCCATATATTTGATCAAGCATATCATCTAGCCTAAGAATTGGAAACTTGTACCCTATTGTAATTTGATTAACAATGCTGCTATCAAAACACATCCGTAAATTGCCATCTTTCTTAGAGGTCAGCAATGTGAGTACTACACACGGACTCATGCTCTCTTGAATTAGCCCCTTTCGTAGCAACTATTCTACCTTTTCTCTTTAAATCTTCCCTTCCTTCAGAAGGTTTGGCACACTGGCTCCAAGGATCAAATCAATCTAATACTGCACATCCCTCATGGGAGGTAAACCCTCAGGAATCTCTTCCGGCCTAATTCCTGCAAACTCTTTCAATAAAGGTTTGACTGCATTTGGCACTGCAATCTCGTTCTTTCCTTAATCACTATTGGTTACGCCTTTCACCACCAATAAGTGAAACTCCTTGGCCCCCTTGTAATCTAGTTTAAATTCATGGCAACAATTAGTCAAAGTTAGGAAAGCCTTCCTCTCCACTTTAGAAGTTTTAGACGAAGAACTTTCTTGAAAGATAACAACATAAATTTCACTCTGCCTTTGCTAAGCTTATACACATTCTCTCTGCCCTCATGCCTGGCATCAACATCAAACTGCTAAGATCTATCAAATATCAAATTGTAAGCATCCATGTCAACAATATCACAATACACTTCACCCTTATATCTGCTTATAGAAAATGGTACCTTATACCTCTCGATTACTTTAACATCAACTGCTTTAATCTAGCCAATAGTATAAGAATTGAGGTGCTTCTCCACAATCAATCCTAATCGCTTTGGAATCTCCCTACCGATTATATTTTCACAACTATCACTTTCAATTATTAAATCAAAGAAAGACTTGTTAATTATGCACCTAGTATGGAATAATTTATTTCATCATATATCATCCTCCACCTTAGGGATAACATCAACCTCCGCACCACATAAGTCTGGCCTGGCTCATCATACTCTTCTCCAACTCCATCTGGCTCATAAGGGTATTCATCATCAACATCTCTCTTCACCAAATTAACAGCCTTTCTCAGTGGACAATCACTAAAACAGTGACCCTGCTCGTTACACTTATACACTTCATAGAAACTGGCCTGACATAAGGGTTTTTCACCGACTGGTTATCTCGATCATAATTGCCCCTTTCATTATTTCTTCTTGTCTACACTTGCATCCCACTAGTCTTGCTCCACTTTCCTACTTAGGTTGTGAAATATTCTGATGCATTTTGCCCTTATCTGCATTAAATCAATTCAACTAATTCCAAATTTGTCACGTAAAATCAAATCTACCAATACTAGAGGAACACTTATGAATCATCATTTCAGCTTTCAACGCCATGTTCCTTACCTCTGAAATACTATGAACCATCTGAATGGGTATGTGATCCTATATCGTTGGAGTTAACCCTGACATATACCTACCACCTACTGCCCTTCAGTTTCCGACAAGTAATTTCATTCTGTTAGTCTAAGAAATTCAACAGAGTATACTTATGGACTGTTCTCTAGCCCTGGATATACTTTTGGCATTTGTTAAATAGAATATGATCATAATTCGGCGAAAAGAATCACAACCGCAATAATTGCTTCATTCGAAACCAAGTCCGAATAAAAGATAATCCTTGCCTTAACCAATCATCCAAAGATCTTTGCCACCAGGAGGATGCTCCTCTCCTCAATCAGAATGCGACCAATCTTGCCATCTTCCCATCCAAGATACCCGGATACTCCATGATTGATCACACTCAGATAGCCAATTAAGAAAATCCTCGATATTATGATCTCTATTAAAGGATGGGATGTCTGCTTTCAAATGAAAGCCTTCCAACCCCCTTGGATATCGATCAAAGTTAAGATATCGGTTATAATTTGCATACTCCACTTCTCCCTAATCATCATAATCTTCTTGAAAGCCCACATAGTCCAGTTGTCTAGATGGGTTTGTAAAAATAGCTCTGTTGATAGGTAGGTTGTGAGCTCCATCTCCAACAAATCCCCTATCTCCATCATGATTATGATTTGTGTTGATCCCAAGAGCATCGAACCGCTCACATAAGCCCACTAGAATTTGTTCCATGTGCTCGAGTGCCTCTATTCATTGCTCCTGAGTTTCAGCCACTGCATGATCAGCATGTCTTGCCTCCCAGTTCACGAACAACCCTTGATCAACGTCAAGGAGTGGTTGCATCTAACTTCATCATAGTTTTCCATCGAGAACGGGTGATACCACCTGATGCAGCACTAACGAAAAAACAAGGATCTACACAAGATAAAATACTTCAAGATACCAAGGAAAAACAAACTCCAACTGAAGAAAAATTCTAAGATTTTATTCATAAGTCCTGAATAAACACAAAACAAAATTATTTATAGTATCTTAACCCTACCAAGAATAGTTTCGTAAATAATAAAATATTTAAAATAACATAATAACATCTAAATAAAATTAACCCTACCAAGAATAGTTTCGTAAATAATAAAATATTTAAAATAACATAATAACATCTAAATAAAATTAATAGCCTAACTATACATTAAATAAAAGCTAAAAACATGATACTAAATCACATACGGACACCCAAACATAAAACGGTATTTATTTGAGTTTTCATTGATTCCTAAGCTCCATCAAGCCCAATATCCTCCAGCTAGATATTCTGCGTCACCAAACTTGCCTTCTCAGTGAATAAGAAACAAGCACCATCCACAGGGATAGGTCTTGAGAAATATGTTCGCAAACAGACTCTCGAGTTGTTGCTTGCATTCCAATTCTTCAATTCTCAGAGAAAAGTTGCAAAAAACCATCTATAGTACTTCAGTACAAAAGATTCTTAATTCCCAATCTAGAATAACAGCGTAATCCTACCTGCTCAGGAACTTCTTAATTAAAAAAAACTCACGAATTTTAAGATTTGACCCAGAACATGACCTTAATATTAAACATTCACACTGCAGTTCATGTGAACCAAGAAATAAATAATTTAATCAATTAGGAACAGCACATCAACTACAACTTATCCGGGATAAAACATCAAGAATTCTCTCGAAAAAAAAATCAAAACCCATCTCCAGAACCTTGAAAAGAAGTAAAGAACCAAATCGTATTTATCAGAAATAAAAGGGAATGCAAGAAGGGAAAAGAATTCTTACGTTCCTCCAACACCACCAGCAAGGTCGGAAGATATCGTGGCGAAGGGGAGCTCGCAAATGGCCACGGAAGCACCATAGTTGGCGGCGAAGCGCGAGGCACGGACCCCACCGCTGCCGGCGCCGATGGTGAAGAGATCAAAATCATAGCGTCGGAGCTCCCCCGCGGCTCCGTTGTCGGTGCCGACGTCGGCGCGCGTGGCAAAACCACGGCGCGGGAGAGGAGAAGAAGAAGAAGAGCGCAAGCGTGGGGACAGAGGAAAACCGAAGCCGAGGGATTTAGGGAAGAAGGGTTTCGGGGATAGGAGAAAGGGGGATATGGGGAGCCTTCGGCCGAGGGTGTGGAGAGCGGAAGGAGAAAAGGGGAGCTTCGGGGCGGCTCCGGTCATGGATGGATGCCTTCCTGTGTAATCCGATAGGAAAGGGGAAAAAAAACAAGCAAAGTCGCCGGGAGGGGGGAACCCAACCCTTTATCAGGACACGTCCCGTGGGTGGTAAATTACCTGAAAATCTCTGTTTTTTAATTAATATTTATATTTTTTATATTACGAATAATATCAAAATTTATTATTCATGTTGTTTTGTATTACTATTTTTTTTTTTTTTCAAGGTAAGTTGCTAAATTCTACCCGTATATATCTCATAATATCTTTTATTATATAAATATATCTATTTTATATTATAATATATATATAATATAATATAAAAAAATATTTTATTTTATTATAATATATTTTAATATACTATACGGAAAAGTTTTAGATTAGTATAAAAAAATTTCAACAGATCACCCTACCAACTTGATTCAAATAAAATTAAATGACTTGACATGAGGAGCCAATTATACATAAGCTACTTTTTTTTGGATGCTGACAGGTAAGCTGACTCAAATAGTAACTGAATCGACTCGAATAGAAACCAAGTTAATATTATAGATCTGAGTTAACTCAATAATAAAAAATAAAAATGTGATTCTTAAAGAAACAAGATCGAGTATATTCAAATGAGGACCGAGCATAATGGCTAGGATGTGATCCGAGTCAACTCGATGGCAATCCGAGTTGACTCGAGGGCTGCTGACAAGCATAACAGCTAGTTTTGCAGAAAGTTCATATTGATCCAATTTTGATTCTAATGACTATATTTTATTTCCCAATGACTCGAAACAGTCTTTTGGACTTTGAAAGTATATTCAAAGTCCATCAAACTTCTTGAAATAATAACCAAACTCAAAATATTCCAAGTGTTATCAAAAACAAAGAAATAAAGTTAAAGCATTGATTTAAGAGTTCCAACTCCTAACCATCTAAAATATTCCTTCAATCATTGGCTTCCTGGTAAGAAAATAAGTATTGAAGCTTTCATAGATTCCTAAGAGCCTCTTTCTTTATATATAAGTATTTTATTCTTGTTTTTTTCAAGAAACTTTGTACTTCTATTGTTTTTCTCTTATTTCTTGTTACCTACTTTTATTGGAGATTGAAGTTAGGTGTATTTAAATCAAGGATTGGCTAGAAGAGTTTTAGATTATGGGCTCAAGAAAACAATTTGTAGAGGGTTTTGATTGTGAGCCTAGTAAAATAATCTGGTTATAATTTTTGGAGATATTATAATAGAAATTCCCAATGGAAAGCTTAGGAAGTGGATATAAGTGCTGGATACAAGGAACCACTATAAAAGCCTTTATATTTGTAATTGGTTTCTTGCTTACTTGCTTTGCTTTCAGCATTTTACTTTACATTTGCTTCAGTACATATTCCTGCTCACCTTCACTCCACAAGCAGCATTTACTTAAGTCATTTTTAAAAAAAAAATAGTTCATCCTCCTCTTGGGTTACCTAGCTAGGTAATAAGTGGTGTCATAGTTTGGTACTCAACTGTATTTGATCAAATGATCAAGAGTTAAAATCAAATGGTAACTAACTTAGCATATCACTTGCTGAAGAGCAATCTTGAAACAGATCTTATTCACTGATACTAATTACATTTATTGGAAAGCATGCATACGCATTTATGTTCATGCACTTAACTATCAATTTTGAAGAGTTATAATTAATGGCTCACTTATACCCATCATTAAAATAGATAGAGTTGATGTCCCTAAACCTGAAAAGGATTGAGATGAGCAAGACATAAAACTAATAGAGCTTAATTCGAAAGCTATGAATATTTTATATTGTACTCTAAATATAAATGAGTTTAATAGAATCTCTATTTGTAGCTCCGCTAAGAAGATTTCAGATAGGTCGAAGATTATCTATGAAGGTACCAACCAAATAAAACAAACTAAAATTAATATGCTTGTACATAAGTATAAATTGTTTAAAATGGAGTCTAATGAGACTATTACTAGCATGTATGCTAAATTTACAGATATTACTAATAGCTTAAAAAGTTTGGAAAGAACCTATTCTAATATTGATCTTGTTTAAAAAAATTTTAGGCCTCTTCTAAGGTCATGGGAACCAAAAGTCATCCCCATCCAAGAAGCGAAGGATCTTGACACTCTTCTTCTCGAAGAACTCATTGGATCACTCATGACTCATGAGCTTACAATGAGGCAAAAAGGATGAAGAAGAGTCCAAGAAGAAAAAGACTATCATTTTGAAGTCTACAACGAATGAAGAAAAAGAAAGGATGAGTCGGATGAAGATGAGATGGCCCTTATAGTGCAAAGATTCAAGAGGCTCATGAGGAAGAAGAAGCCAAGCTACAAGAAAAAGCCTTACAAAGATGAGGTAAGCGAGGATAAGGAAAAAGAGAAAAAGAGGGAACGGTCTATTTGTTTCAAATGCAATGAGCCCGATCATTTCAAAACAAACTACCTTTAACTAAAGAAGGCTAAGGAGTACAAGAAGAAAGTACTAATGGTCACATAAAGCAATAATGAAGACTCAAACTTCAAAGAAGAAAGGATTCTAGAAGTAACCAATATTTATCTCATGGTACAAGAAAGTGAGATAACTTTTGAACATTCTTTAGATTATAATAAGCTTAAATTAGCATTTATTGATTTATTAGTTGAATTTTAAAAACTACAAAAAAATAATAAGGATTTTTGAAAAAATAAAATGTTGAACTTTCAAAAGAAAAAAAAGTATTTTGAAAGATAAAGAGATCATTTCACAAGAAAATCAAAATCTAAAAAATAAGGTGTAAAAATTGAAATCTTTTATAGATAAATTTACTCTAAACTTAGAAAAACTATAAATGATTTTAAATGATCAAAGAAATATTTACAATAAAGCCGGTTTAGGTTTTAACATCCAAAATAAACAAAAGTTTTTGAAAAATTTATTTAACAAACATCCCCTTAATTATACTTTAAATATTAGATATTATTATTATAGTAAAGTAGGATATATAATATATTTATGTAATTTTAGAAAATTAATGAAAAAATGATTAAGAAAGAATGGATTCTAAAAGGGTATAATATGACTTGGGTACCTAAAACAAAAATTTGATTCTTTCATGTAGATATGTCTTGCGGTCTAAGGAAGGAAATGATATCTTAATAGGGAATGTTTAAGATACATGACGAGTGACAAGACTTAATTTGTTACTTTTGATATTAAAGAAGAATAAATGGTAATCTTTGGAAATAATGAAAAAGGACATATTCGTGGTATTAATAAAATCTACATCGCCCCTTCCATATTTATTAAAAATGTATTACTTATGGTTTAAAGCATAATCCTTTTAGTATAAATCATCCTTTTAGTATAAATCAATTATGTGATAGAGATAATAAAGTAGTCTTGGAATCTTTTAAATATATTGTATTTAGTCCAATAGAAGATAGTATAGTATTCATTGGATATAGACATGGTAATATCTACATAGTAAATCTAGATGATCTATTCTTAAAGAATAGTCAATGTCTAGTTGCAATGAATGCTATAAATAATGAAACTAGTTAGTTATGGTATCATAAATTAGAATATACAATCATGGATTTACTTTCAAAACTTGTTAAAAAATATATTGTAAAAGGTTTACCAAAATTTATGTTTGAAAATACTCGTATTTGTAATGCATGTCAATTTGAAAAATAATCTAAAATTTTTTTTAAACCAAAAGACATGATTTCCACTGATTGGTATTTAAAACTTTTTATATGGATTTATTTAGATCTACTAGAACTACAAGTCTAGGAGGCAAGCGATATGGACTTGTCACTATTGATGATTTTTCAATATTTACTTGAATTTTCTTTTTAGCTCAAAAAGATGATGTCGTTTCAGCTTTTACAAAATTTTATCATAAAGTTTTAAATGAAAAGAACTTTTCAATTATTTCAGTTCAAAGTAATCATGGAAAAAAGTTCAAAAATCAAAATTTTGAAAGTTTTTATAATAAAAAAATAATTAAACATAATTTTTCTATTTCTAGGATACCTTAACAAAATAGAATGGTATAAAGAAAAAATCAAACTTTAGAAGAAACGGCATGTATTTTATTATATAAAAGCAATCTCTTTAGATATTTTTGAATGGAAGCAATAAATACAATATGCTATAATTTAAATTATATTTTATTAGACCAATTTTAAAGAAAATATCATATGAGCTTTGAAAAAATAAGAAACCTAATATTAGTTATTTTCATGTCTTTGGATGTCAATGTTTCATATTGAATAATTGTAAAGATAACTTAGAAAAATTTGATGCTAAGTCATATAAGAAAATCTTTCTAAATTATTCTTCATCTAGCAAGGCATATAGAGTCTTCAACAAAAAAACACTTATTGTTGAAGAATCAATACATTAAATATTTAATGAAATTAATGTAAGTCTTTTAAGAAAGGAAAATATTTTAGATGATGACGCGGGTCTTCTAGCTAGAAGGTGGAGGATCTTATATTAAAGAGTCATCCTCTAAAGATAAAGATAAAGATCTAAAAAAAGAGGATGATGGAGGAGTGGCAACTCAATAAAAGCAAGGCAACTCAATAAAAGCAAGGTGATATATCCAAGGAATAGAGATATGCTCATTAACACCCAAAAAATCTAATTATTGGTGATCCATCTCAAAGGATAAGAACTTGATCATCTTTAAGAAATTGTTGCAAATATTTAATCTTTATATTACAAATAGAGCCCAAGTCTATAAAAGAAGCTAAAAATGATTGCGAATGAATTAATGCTATGCAAGAAAAATTTAATCAATTTGAAAGAAATAAGGTATAGACTCTTATAGAAAAACCTATAGATTATCTTGTTATTAAAATTAAATGGATTTTCATAAATAAACTAGATGAATATAGTAAAGCAATAAGAAATAAAGTTAGATTTGTTATAAAAGGTTATAGTCAAGAATAAAAAATTAATTTTGATGAAACCTTTGGACTAGTAGCTAGATGAAAAACTATTAGGCTATTACTTACTTTTGCATACTATATGGATTTTAAAGTTTATCAAATGGATGTTAAAAATATATCTTAAAATAAATTTATTTCTAAAAAAATATATGCATAACAACCATATGGTTTTGAAAATCATGAATTTTCAAATCATGTTTATAAACTACAAAAAGTACTTTATGATTTAAAACAAGCTTCTCATGCATGGTATGAATGATTAAGTAAATTTTTACTTTAAAATGATTTTATAGAAAGAAATGTAGATACTGTATTATTTTTGAAAAAGAAAATAATGATTTGTTAGTAATTGAAAGATATATAGATAACATTATATTTAGTGCTACTAATAAACTTCTTTGTCAATAATTTGCCAAGCTAATAGAGGAGGAGTTCCATATGAGTATGATGGGAGAACTCATGTCACGCCCCGAATCCAGCATCGAAATCAGCATACGACTGACTGCACAAATCCTAAGTTTTATCCTGGAGATCATGCAAGGCCTGAGTACACAAAAGTCACTTACTTCAAAAATCACTTAAAATAAACCAATGTTATATGAATAATTGAATAATAATTAAACAATCCATTTATTCAAGTCAAAATCACTAAATGATCCATTGATTTATTACATAAATATCAGTAATCGAACTAACTAAACAAAACTAACTAAAAATCTACAATCCTGGTATTTGATCCCATGCCCAATTCGATTCTTACTATGCATTATTTCATCACAAATCCAATGCACTACCAAACTCGAATATATTGCACAACTCTGAGAAGGAAAGACAGTTAGGGATTGTGAGCTTTACAGCTCAGTAAGGTCTTCAAACAGTCTCACCAATAATAGTATAAATTGAAAATACTGGAAAATAATAGTTTTTCAGAACATGCAACCAATGCAACCAAAACAATTCAAATGTCAAGTATAACAAAACCTTTGATAACATCATGTTTTCTTTTAGTATTTCCATTAGTTACCCTTCTTCTTTAGGATTCTAGACTAACCACGGTTATGCTGAAAGAGAGGGTACAGGTAATTTGACAAGATCCTACGCTAGGCATGCAAACAGCAACGGGAGCATAAAGGATTTTAAAATAATTTTTTAAAAATCACGCAGCGGAAAACTGCTCCGCCCAAAACCTAATCTATTCAAGTTGCATGTATTAAAATAGACATGTAACAAGGCATATAATATTTATAAAATATATAAATAAATACATTTATTTATGCATGATAAAAAAATTTTCCATACCTTTATTCCACCTGGAATATCTGCTGGAATAACTGGGATAACAGGAATAAAGTTATTCCTGTTGTCTTCTTACAGCAGCCTCTTGAAAACGTTGTTTCTTCTTCTCTTTAACAGCAGCAATGGAGGAACAGAAAATAGCAAATTGTAGATCTCTTGTCCTGCAACAACACTTGGTGACTTCTCTTGCTTCAATGGAGAGATAATAGCTTTAATCTTCCAATAAATTGAAGCTCGGTTCACCCAAGGATTGCCGTACAAAATTTTCTACAACAAAACAAAAATAGAACAAACAAATGACAGCAGCAAGGAGGTTGATCCGGCTCCCAAGTGCTCAAGCGAACACTCTCTAGAGGGGGGGGCACGCCTGGGGCTCCTCTGATCTGGCTCTCGCGCGATGCTAATCGCCGGAAGACCAGGAAACAGTGGGAGCAAGGAAGTCAAACAGCACACTCTGTTTTGAATTTTGTTTTTACCAAAACAATGATCCTTCCTTTCAATGAGCACTAGCAAGATCAGGGAATCAAGGATCTTTCTCTCCCAATCTCTCACCAAAACCCAGCCCTTTGAACCCCGGTAGAAAGAAAGATGAGCTCTCCAAGGAAAGAACTGGCTCTCACATTTTTCAGCCCCTCACACGGTGAAACAAAAAAAAAAAAACACACGAAACAGGGGGGACTGCAGGCGTTTAAATAGAACGGTAGGGAGAGGGAGTAGAAGAGGCTGGGAACGGCTGTGTTACACCCTTTAACCTGCAATGAATGAGGGTTAAAGGCCATCCGGTGGAGGGAGGAGAAGAGACGTCGCCCAGCGATTTCGGTCGTTTGGTCTTCCAACGTGTAAAATATTTATACTGTGAAAGAAAGAGCACCGGTTCAAAACCGGTCCAAGGAAATTTGTTCAAACCCATTTAAACCAAACGGTTGGTTCAATCCTTGGTTCAAAAAATCAGTCCAATTAAAAGGGGTTCAATTCAATTTAATTGGTTCAAGCCCAAAAAATTGGGTTCAATTGGTTCACAACCAATTGGAGGCCGAAACGAACTCCGAATCAGTTTAAAACTGATTCAGAAAAATCCTAGCGCAAAGCTGGTCAGCCCGGAACAATTTCTGGTTGACGCAGACAAGGGCAAGATGGGGAAAAGAGTGCTCAAAAAATACCGTGACCATAAAACCAAGATGATTCTTAATCATAATCGGTATCCGGATCAGAGAGTTATCCTCTGTGGCGTGTGACCTCATAGGTTCGAACCTAAACGGTAGCACTAGAACAATTCTAGTACTAGCACAGGAAACGATCTAGTAATGGGTCCCAGCGTCCGGATAGGTCGAAGATGCGGGAGCAAACTATCGAACCTCTGATATATGGTTACCGTATAATTCATCCCTTTGACCTCTAATGCTCAGGACGACTGAGATTGGGCTGCCAACCCAGACAGAGTCAGTCCATTACGTGTCTCAACCTCGCAAGCCCAGTGACTCTTCACTAGGGCTACCCCGGCCGAGGATTTGCTAAATTGAGATACTGCGAGACATTCAATCCAAACTGTTTGGACAGATCAATTCCATCTTGGTCCATCACTACTCCACAAGTACTTGCCTATACCCAGAAACCTTCCATCACCGGATTAAAAATTCGGGTAGTCTGGTACCAAAGCACAAGGAGTTGCTTGCAAGCTACCATGATGACCTCAGATCAGAGGGACACATATACCCATATCCAATCGTGAGTTTCCATTTGGCAGAAAAAAGGGGCTGCACGGAGTCACGTTCAATGAGATATCACATATCCCACTTGCAGATCACATCAGTGTCACCACACTCATTTGGTCAAGAGGACAACCAAACGATGTGAACTGCAACAACCTATACTTGATATATTGCCATCCAGTACAATATATCCTTTGGTTGTGAACAGGGTTTAAGGATCACTCGATACATCCTCTCTGTATCGAAGTCAGTGTAGTCCTAAGGACTTCATCACATGGAAAGAGCTCATTTCAGGAAAATACAATATGTGATGAGCTGCCAAAAATAATATTTTATTAATTCATAAAAAGAATACAATATTTAGCTCAACCGCCTACAACCCAGGCGATTGATTTTGGGACATAATTCCCAACATATGCTCCAGCCCATGACTGGCAACCTCATAGTCGACAATATATTCTTCGCCCATGGCCAGGCTGGCTCACATACGAAGCCTATGGCTCTGGCTGTCCCATGTTTTAACCACCCGTGGCCGGCTATTCCATATATAAAGCCCGTGGCTCAGGCTGTCCCATGTTTTAATCGCTTGTGGCCAGCTTTTTCACGTACAAAGCCCGTGGCTCAAGTTGTCCCATATTTTAACCATCCGTGACCGGCTATTCCACGTACAAAGCCTGTGGCTTAGGATGTCCCATGTTTTAACCGTCTGTGGCCGGCTATTCTACGCAATCCTGCGGTATAGCTAGTCCAAATACTGTATTCACTTAATAATACTTTATCCTTTCACATCATCATGCCAAGTCATGTCATTTACAGTTTTCTAATAACTAGCATCATGGTCCAACCCATTCAAAGAACACTTTATTTGATAAATATGGTATATAGAAACATAAATAATAACAACAATCATATTATTTATTATGAGAAATCAAACTATATCATGCAAAAATAATCATGCATGCCAATGCTCATGTACTCGGATCAAAACATGTCATATAAAATACATAAACTGGTGATCAAGTTCATAAATCCTTACCTTCAAGAGCTAATCCCAAAATATCCGATATCAATCTATACCCGAAGCCTGCACAATATCCTTCTACTCAGAAGGCTGCCCCTACAATAATAATTTTTAACCATAAATAATCCTAGTAAGATTTAAACCAAAATCTTTTACCTATAAAATCCTAACTTCATGAATTTCAAGAAAGAGAGCTTTTCGGTCTCCCTCCTTCAATGTTTTTATATTTTTTTCCTTTCTCTCTCCTCTTCCTCTCTCCTCTTTATCTCTTCTCTTCCTTTCTTTTTCTTTTTTTCTGTTTCCTCTTTCTTCTCCACCGAACTGAGATCTCCCCCTCTCTTTGTTTTTTTCTTTTCCTTTCCCTTTTCCTTTCTTTCTTCTTCTCATCTAGATTGCAAAATCTCCTCATGGCTCTCTTTTTGGCTCTCTGTTTTGGCTCTCTACACTCTATTGGCCCCCTAAAATAACCCTTGGCATTCCTTGTTGAAAAGAAGAACAAAACCAATCTAAAATCGCATCTTAGAAGTCCAAAACCGTCAAGAAACCTTTCAGGCTGTCAGATCTAAGATCAACACCTTAGATCGTGTCAAAATTTGAATCTAAAAGCTCCTGATCAAGCCTAAACTCACTCAGATCCATCTTAGCCATCCGATCGGACAATCGGACAGTCCAGATCAGAAGGGCCGTGGACCGTGGTGGGCTGTGAGAAATGGGCTGGGAAATGCCCGGGAAATGGCTGGGAAATGCATTTGCAATGCCCGCCTCCGGTTGGGCAGAGCCCGCGTGCCCATGCGCACCTGTGCATGGGCTTAGGCCACGCCTCACGTGCCCGCGTGCCGGGCCAGGCCGGGCCGTGCCTCGTGCGCCTGCGTGCCGAGCCGAGCCACGCACTGTGCGCCCACGTGCCGGGCCGGGCCGCGCGCCCGAGCGTCCACCCGCTCGTGCACTGGGCCACGCACGTGGGTCTGGGCCGGGTCCAACCAGGTGGGCTGGCCTGGCTTCTTTTCCCTTTTTTTATGGGTTATTACAACTCAATTTCTTCCTTAGACTACAAATTAAGCAAATAAATGGAGGAATCTTTATCAACCAAAGTACACAAGAAAAATACTCAAGAAGTTTGGGATGGAGAATTCCAAGAAAATTGGCATAACTATTAGCTTGATATGTAATTTGACAAATATAAGAAAGGCAAGAGCATAGATCAAAAGCTTTATAGAGGTATGATTGGATCATTGCTCTACCTTACTGCTGGTATACATAATATAATGTTTAGTGTATGTATGTATATAAGATATCAATCTAATCCTAAAGAATCATACTTGCTGTTAAAAGGATTTTTAGATACTTGTTTAGTACTATTAATGCTAGCTTATGGTATTTAAAATAATCTTCAATTGAATTAATAGGATATTTTGATACTGATTTTGCTGGATGTAAACTATATAGAAAAAGTAGTAATAGAACTTGTCAATTTCTTGGAGTTAACTTAATCTTTGATTTAGCAAGAAACAAAATTCGGTAACACTATCTATGGTCAAGACTGAATATATTGCAATCAGAAGTTGTTGTCCTCAAATCTTGTAGATTAAGCAATAACTTATAGATTTTGACATCAAATTTAATAACATTTTCATGTGATAACACTAGTATAATAAACTTAACTAACAATCCAGTTCAATACTCAAGAACTAAATACATTAAAATAAGGCATCATTTTATGAAAGACCATGTTCAAAATAGTGATGTAATACTTGATTTTATTAGTATCGATAGGTAATTAGTAGATATTTTTTATTAAGCATTTAAGTGATGATAGGTTTAGTATGATTAAAAGAAAATTAGGTATATGTGATCTTTTTGATTGAGTTTCTTATTCTCTTCTTAGAAAAATCCTTATCTAGGAAAACTCTTATGAATTGACCCTTTTAGAATCTTAAAAATCTCTTTGAAACTTTTCTAAAATAACTTTTGACTGCTTTCTACACTTTTACACTGACCCAGATCCGAGCTGACTCGAAGCTTAAATCCAAGTCAACTCAAGTCCAAGTTGACTTGATAGTCACCATGAGTCAACTCAATGATAGGTTCCTTGGTTTTAAAAAGGGGACCAACGAGCCCCATTTTTTTGTTAGCTAGATCATCTTTTTCCCTTAGAAATAGTGATTCCTTTCATCCAAACTCCCCATTTGTCCATATCTCTAAGATCTAGTGCTTATTTTCCTTGTTTCCCCTCAATTCCACCTTGTTTCCTATAGAAGATGGGTCCAAGGAAGCAGTCAGCTCGATGGTTAAAGCAACCAAGGTTCGAAATTGGGACCAGATACACCACACAAAGTAGATCCTTCATCTCCACCCATAGCACCTGAGGCAGCTCCAGGACCTTCAGCTATTCCAGCTTCATCTCTTAGGACCTCCAACACTCTTTATCCCCAAAGCAATTAGATGATTAGTTGGTGCAGAGGATCATCGAGCTGGTAAGCCATTCTATCAGATTCAAGATCCATATGATATTTGATAGAGTCAACGGGCTTCAAATGGAGATGACAAAGATACAATGACTTATTGAGCAGCGGTCTAAAGGCTCTTCAATACCAGATGTTTCTAATAATGTGATGAGAAGACTAGATGATGGTTTTGCTGAGGTTCGATCTATTGTTGATAGGCTCATGACTCTTAAATAATGAGCTTTGGTATTAATACTAATATGTTATCTCACCATCTGAGATAGTATTTGAGCAAGCAGCTCGTGCAGCAACAGCAGCTCTAGCATCACCTCCGGCATCTTTTTCAGCCATTGAAGTATCAAGCCAACCCCTTCATCAGACTTCTCCTCCTCATATTCCTTAGCTTTTTCTCCACCATCCAAGACCATTAGCCCCTGTCAAGACTTATTGTCGATCTATTATGAGGCCACCCCCAACTACAGGACCTATCATTAGGACTAGGAGCCAGATCGCTCATCCTTCCCCTTCTAGAGGAGGTTTTGTGGCTACTCTAAAGATCCCCTCTGATGCCCAGAGTTAGACTTTTAGAATCTTTTAGATATGTTCTAGGCTGATATCTATGTATTAGTTTTTATATTTTAGAATTATATTTTATGTTGACATTAGTGTATTAGAGTGTACTCTTAGTTTGTATCACTTTTTGTATGCAGTGCACCCATTTGTAAAACAAAACATATTCCTATATTATGAATGATATCTATATTTTATCCATGATGTACCTATGTTATCTAATGCTTTGGATGACGTTTTAATGGTTTTACATAAGGAGAGTTATCGCCTTAATGGTTTTTGATGTTGATGACAAAAAGGAGAAAAATGAAGAAATAATATGAAAGTATAGATAAAATAAGAAAATTGAGGAATATATAAATAAGGGAGAGAACTGAAAATAAATGAGAAATGTATAAATAAAGAGATAAAAAAATATTTGCCTTAATTATATAAGAAAATACAAATATAAGGGCAAATAGTACAATATTGGAGATTTTTAAATTTCTTGCTTTGATTCATATTCTGATACTTGAATTTTCTTGTAAATTCTTGCTCTAATATAGGAAAACTTTTGTTTAATATTTATATTTCTTGCTTTGATACTTACATCCAAATAGCTTTGATATTTATACCTAAATATCTCAATCCTTTTGAAATTACTTTAATACTTTTTCTTTGATATTTTGCTATAATACTTTTGTATTTTTCGATACCTATTATTTGGTTCTGATACTATCATATTATTTTGCTTTGATATATCATACATTGATATCAGTGATGATCTGATAAATATCAAAACATGCTCATATATGCAAGTTGTATACTTTGATAACATGCTTTGATACTTAATTTATATAACTCACACAATATGTCCTGATACTCAATTTATAAAATCTTAATTCCTTGAAAAGTTTGCTTTGATAACTTTAAAACATTCTAACACTTAAGAAATGAAAATCTATATGGTGAATGATGTCATGAATTCTTGTATAATTAATACTCCTTGAATTATTTTGATTTATATTGAATTTTCTAGAGTGTTATATTTATTTTGGTATCATTTGCTTATATACTCAAAATTTTGTTATCACCATCAAAAATGAAAAGATTGTTCACTTAAAGGATTGATTTTGATGAATAACAAAACATTTAAGTATATAACGAAACTAATGAGTTGAATAAGTTAATATTTCAATAAATATTAAGGGTAATATCTATTAATTTGAAAAATGAGTATTTGAAACTTGAAAGATATGAAAAAACCAATAAAAATTGTATAAAAATAGAATATTAGGATGTGGAGTCAAGAAGTTCTAGAAAAGTCAAAGTTTTAGCCAATATGGAAGAATTTCAGTTTGACACAGGAAAGTTTCAGCCAGCATCCTGCCAAGTCGACTCGGATAAAAATTAAGTCGACTCGACATGAATTCTAATTATATAGAAACTAATTTTTTGGAGACTAACTAGTGAGCCAACTCAAATAGCAATTAAGTCAACTCGGATGAAAATCGAGTCGATTCCATGGATCCGAGTCAACTCAACAGTAAAAAATGGAAGGGTGATTTTTAGAAAAACAAGACTGAGTCTACTCAAATGAGGACTGAGCTAACTCGGATGTGATCCGAGTCAACTCAATAGTAATCCGAGTTGACTCGAGAACTGTTGACAAATATAATGACTAGTTTTACAGAAAGTTTAGATTGACCCAATTTTGATTACAATGACTATATTTTATTCTTCAATGACTAGAAACAGTCTTTTGGACCTTGGAAGCATATTTAAAGTTCACTAAATTCATTGAAGAGAACAACCAAACTCAAAATATTCTAATTGTCATCAAGAACAAAAAGATAAAGTCAAAGCATTGATTTGAGAGCTCCAACTTTCAATTACCTGAAATATTACTTTAATCATTAGCTTCCCAGCATATAGACAAGTATTAATTGAAGCTTCTATAGATACCTAGGAGTCACCTTCTTTTATGCATAAATGCTTTATTCTTGCTCTTTTTAAAGAGCTTTGTACTATTGTTATTTGTTTGTTATTTCTTGTTACCTACTTTAATTGGAGTTTGAAGTTAGGTATGTTTAAGCCAGGAGTTGGCTGAAAGGGTTTTGAATTATGAGCACGAAAAAATAATCTATAGAGGGTTTCGAATTATGAGCCCGGTAAAATAATCTGGCTATAATCTGGTTTTGAAAACCTCTCTATTAGTCAATCAAACGAGATCACCTTCTCTTGAACTGGAAAAAGTGATTTTATATATCCTATTAAGTTGGAAGAGTGATCGGATTATTCCTTTATGGTACTAGCATGGTTATTCACTTTATCAGCATTCACTTAATAAAAATAGAAAGGCAGCAAAAATGGTTATGACCGAGGTTTGCTTTTCTTTATCTTTCTATTCAGAAGAACATTGACTTGAGTGCATTGCTTTCTTTAGAAAAGTAAAGTAAAAGAGGGTGGACAAACGAAGTCACGTTAGGTCGAGTAAGTTAAGGAGACCGGATCGCTTGCCTTCTTTGATCGTCTGACAGACAGACATATAGCTTCTCTTTTTTTTAATCGAGATTGGCTTGAACTCGAACTAATAGTATTAGAATTGAATGAGCTAAACAGTCTAATAGTGAAAATTCTTGAGAAAAGACTTGGAGAGTGGATGTAAGTGATAGATGCATTGAACCACTATAAAATTTATTATATTTATGATTGGTTTCTTACTTTTTTGCTTTACTTTCAACATTTTACTTTACATTTGCTTCGGCACATATTTCTACTCACTTTCACTTTATAAGCAATATTTATTTAAGTTAAAATTGTTGAAAAAATCTAATTCATCCTCCCTCTTGGATTATTTAGCTGGGTAGTAGGATCACATATAATAAGTTTTTTAGGGTGACCATGAGTATACTTTCATTTTTTTGATAAACCAAGTATACCTCGAGGTTTTTCATTCTCTTCTTCTTATTCTTGCTCCTTTTCTTCAAGTCTTATCTAAAGATTTTTTTTAATCTCATTTTCAAGAGAACCTACATTATCATCTTTATCTTATTCTCTAGATTAAAAAAATATCAGTTTTATCAAAAACAACATAAATAGAGAGTTTTTCTTTTAAATACTTTATATGCCTTACTAGAAGGATTGTTAAGAAAAAATACCTTCAATAGATTTTGCATCAAATTTATCAAATTTATATATACTATTATTTAAAATAAAATAGCAATAACCAAAAAATTTGAAATATAAAATATTTGGTTTGTTTTCTTTATAAAGCTCATAAGAGATTTTCTTTTAAATATATATAATAAATACTTGATTTAGTACATAGCATGTAATGTTTATAGTTTTTATCCAAAAATACTTTGTTAAGTTACTTTTACAAAGCATGATCCATGTCATCACTTAACAAAGTTTTATTCTCTCTTTCTACCATCCCATTTGCCAAGATGTCTTAGGGGTTAAAAAGTTGTGATCAATGCTATTTTTAAATAAAAATTTATCAAAAGTTTGATTTTTCAAATTTAATATCATAATCACTTTGAGTTTTCAAAGCATTGCAATTTTTTATTCATAATTTTCTTAAACAAATTTTGCAAATGCTTCAAAAGTTTCATTTTTATGCACAAAAAATAAAATCCAAGTAAATCAAGAAAATATATTAATGATAACAAAAAACAAATCATTTTCCACCAATACTAGTAGTGCTAATCAGTCTAAACAAATCTATACAAAATAATTTTAATGATATGGTAGTTGAAACAATATTTTTGAGTTTAAATGAACATCTAGTTTATTTACCTAATTGATTTGCATTCCAAACCTTGTTCTTTTCAAAATCAATTTTTGGCAATCCTTTAACCAAATCCTTTTTAATCAATCTAATAATTGAGTCTATGCTTGCATGACCTAATCTACTATGCCCAATCTAACTAGCTTCTTTGACTTTGGCATTCATAGCTACTAAACATTCCATGTTTTCTTGCATGGATCATCAAGATCTACCGAGTAAATATTTTCATATCAATAGAACTAGTTACAATATAATGTGATGATTTTAAAAAATATCAAAACCTTTATCACATAAGTAACTAATACTAAGCAAATTATGCATTAAACTATCTACAAGCAAGACATTTTTAATGCAAGTGGGAGGAGTAATTTTTATATTATCGAGATCAATAATTATTCTGTTATCATTATCTCCAAATGTAACAACTTTTTCATTTTTAGCTTTAAAAGAGATAAATTAAGATTTATCTCCTATCATGTGTCTTAAGCATCTATTGTCTAGATATCACTCTCTTTTAGTTTCAATGGATGCCAGCACACTTTTAATATGTATATATCAAGTTGAGTTTTTAGGTACTCAAATTTTTTTGGATCCTTTAAGGTTAGTAACAATGATTCTTTTGGAAATCCAAACTTGCTTCACTTTAATATTTTCATATTTAAACACATTAGATTTATGACCAATTTTATTGCATTTGAAATAAGTAATAGTATGCTTTTCAAATTTTGATTTTCCAAACATGTTTTTTCAAAAAAAATATTTATTTGAATTATTAAAAGTTAAACCATGTTTGTCAAACATAACTTTCTATTTTTCTAACATAATTTGTAAATTTGTTGAACTAAGAGTAAATCTATTAATAATAGGTTTTAATCTATCAACTTCCTTTTGAAGATATTTATTTTTTCAAGCAAATTATTTTATTCTTTCAAAAACTATTCCTTTTCTTTTTCTTCAATCAAAGAGTTATTTAACTTTCTAAGTTTTTTATTTTTAAAACTAGCTTTTGAAATTATCAAGTAATTCATGAAAAGCATAATATAATTACTGGGGCACAGAGCTTCAGGAGCATTCTTCATTTCTATTGTTTATCTTAGGGACAGAGAGTCAATCTGCAGAAATTTGAGGTTCATTTATCTTCTAAAATCCTTTCTGCTCACCATCATCTAATTAGGAGTATTCTGGAGATTTAAGAGAAGGGAGATGTATTGCACTACTTGGAAATTTCTATTACTGGGGGCAGACTCTGCATTAGGGATTGTGCTATGCTTGTCAAGATATTCATGATAGAGTGGAAGGATGGCAGGGCCGCGCACTATCAGCGATGGGGAGAATTATGCTGATCAGGTTGGTCCTCACTTCCATTCCGATATATATGATGTCTAATGTTGTTGTTCCTAAATCAGTGATCCTTTATTTAGAGCGGATCCTTCGGGCTTTCTTGTGGAGATCAACTACTGCTTCTCGGGCGGTTCATCTATTGGGGTGGCATACTATGTGTCAGCCTGTTTCTCAAAGGGGATTGGGCATTCATTCCCTTCTGGTCATGAGAGATGCTCTGTTAGCCAGACATGCTGCCTATCTTTTTCTTTGCTCGAGTTCCATGTGGTCAACCATTATGAGAGAATGATATGGGCTTCCTTTGGATTCTCCTTAGGGGAACCATCTCTCTGCTCGTCACCATTCTACTATTTGGAGGGAGGTTGTGTTGCAAACTCTAGACATTCTTGATCACATGAGATGGGTTGTTGGTGATGATAGGCTCATTCATTTTATGGATGATCCATGGATTTCGGAGATTGCTTTGGAGATGTGGCCTACCTTTATTACCATAGATATCCCTGACTCTATTTTTGTTATGGATCTTCTCTTTTCTGGGTAGTCCAAGTGGAACCCAGATCTGGTGACTCGTGTCTCTGATGTGATTTTTGGCCTAAGGGTCCTATCTATTGCTCCCTCAGTCTATCCTATGGCTGATCTTGGAATGTGAAAATCATCCGCCCTCCTGAAGGTCCCGCTGGTTGATCTATATGCTATTTATAGCCCTGTGTAGCAGGATGGCCTTCAGGCAGCATGGATTTGGTCTCTTGGTGTTCATCCTAGGATGAGACTTTTTATCTAGAAAGTTGCTTAGCATCGACTTTCGATGCGGGTTTTTCTTTCTTTGAGAGGCCTTCAGCTGCCCTCCTCTTGCCCGATTTGCAGTGAGGTCGACGAATCTCTTGCGCATCTTCTCTTCTTGTGTCCGAAGGCTTGGAAGGTTTGGAGTTTGGCAGGCTCTCGCGAACTATTTCCTTTCACTGAGGAAGCTATGGAGTCCTTCCTCTTCCAGAGCTACACTATTCTAGCTTACTTGGCTTATCACTTTTGGCTTGCCCGGAATGAGATGGTCTTTTTCTCTTCCAGAGCTACGACTAGGATGATTGTTGAGAGAGCTAGGACCCACACCAGGAAGTTCTGTAGATTGACTATGGGGAATGGGGAGATCTAGGGTTCTGGCTTTGCCTGCAGAGCGTCCCGTTGGGTCTTCATTTCTTAGAAACCCCCTCCTCCGATGTTCACTATAGTCAGCTTTGATGGGAGTGTTAGGGGTAGGCGTGGTGGTGGCGCCTTTATTATTCGGGCTTCTGGTCTTGGATTCCTTGCGGCTTGGGGGAGTCACCTTATCGACCCGACAATGCCCATGGCTGAGCTTCAGGGGGCGTGGGTCGGTATCCGCTATGCTATTACTTTCCTTCACCTGAAGCGACTCATTATTGAGGATGACTCTATGATGGTCATCTCCTGGATCCAACATGCCTTCAGCTCCCCCTCTGCTCACCCTCTTATATATGATATTGTGAGGATGTTGTAGAGGTATACTGGATTGGTGATCCGGCATGTTTATAGGGATGTCAATGCGGCGGCTGACTGGGTAGCTTCATATGTGGCTCATCACTCGGGAGATGTTCTTTGATCTTATATAAGAGATGTCCCCCTCTCCTTTAGAGACATCCTTTTGGCTGATGACTTTCATTGTATTTATTCTAGACTTGTGAATTGAAAATTCAGCTTTATAAAAAAAAGCATAATATAATTCTTTAAAAGTAAAATCATTGCAATTATCTAAGTTTATCTCATTCTCATTTGCCACGAGATAAAAGTTTGCTAATTTATCTTTACTTTTTCTTCCTCTTCCTCCAAGCTTCTGTTTTCATCATTGCTCCCAGTAGCCATCATATCCTTCTTTTTGAACTTTTTGAAGATCTTTTTGAGTAAGGGACAATTGGCACTAAAATATCCAGGTTTCTTGCATTCATAACAAAGTAACGATTGCTTCTTATTCTTATCTTTATTTTTCTCTTTGCTTTCTTTGCCTTTACTCATTCTTTTCTTTTCGAAACCTTACCTTGTTCTTCTTATAAATCTTTTGAATCTTTTGTAATCATGGCCATTTTATCATTATTATCAGTATCTTTTGAAGAATCCTCTACTTCATCTTTTTTAGTCATTGATTTCAAAGCATTGGTTCTACTTTTCCTTGCTTATTCTTTAACATCTTGATTTATGCTCAACTCATAAGTCATGAGTGAGCCAATGAATTCTTTCAAAAGTTACTCGTTGAGATCTTTAGCTTCTTGAATCATCGTTTTCTTGACTTTCCATATCTTTGCCAATGACTTAAATTTTTTTGCACAAATTTATTGCTAGTGTATTTGATAAATCATGTATTTATACATATATTTTAAGTATTTTAAATAATTATTGGTGCTAATATCTTTTAAAAAACCTAATTTCATAATTAAACAAGATTTTCTTAGAAAATTAATTATTTTAAAAATAACTTTTGAAAAATATGGAATTAGAGCTTTTTTATGACAAGTAGATATCAAGCCGTGTGTCAATCTAAGCACCAAAATAATTTCACACCTATTAAAATATTTAATAAAAAAATTATTTATGTTTTTTCCTCTTTGACATGTATATTAAGATTGATAAAAATTTAAAAACTCCAAAACCTAAAAAATGATTGAATTATTGTTTAAAAAGCTTGCCAACATGAAGAGCTTAACTTGTAAAATCAAACGGATCAAATGGCAAGCGAATTAGAGTTTAAATGGATCCAAAATCGAGGAAAAAATAAAATAATCAAGTTATACATAAATTTTAAAGTAGTCGGTTCATCATGGATCGGTCGCTTGGTCTATGGAAGCTCGCCTGATCCACCAGTAGCCATTGAAGTCGGTCCATGGCTCTGCACTGTGGACCATCGAGGGATTTCAGCCACCATGCTGTCGTAGTCGCCGCTTCCTCCTCCCTCACCAGCCAGTGAAGCTCACTGCCACCATTCTTAGATGTTGTCAGCAATCCTTCCTCGCCGTCATCCCTCTCACGACGTCACTCGAGCCACTGCCACGCTGCTCGTCGCTGTTTCATCACCCAGTGCCCCTCACTGTGCCGCTATTTGCCACCTCTACTGCTCCTCTTTCCTACCCTATGCCACCATTGGAGTCGTCATCCTCCTTGGCTCGATCTGCCCATAGCTGCCATCCAGTTGTCGCTCGAGCCACCTTGCCAGTCGTTGCCACCTATCGCCAGTTTTCTTCCAAAATGCTGCTACTCTTCTCCTCTGCCTCCCACTACTATTCTTCATCACCATGGCCACCGCCCAGTGCCGTAGCCGTGGCCTTCTTTCTCCTTCCATCACCTCTTCACTAGAAACACCCCCTGCCATCACCAAGAGCCAACACTGCCTCCTTCCCATAGTCGCTCAATCTACCGGTCATCCTCCCCATCTCCGACCCCGACCATCCTCCCTATCACCACCACTTCTCAGCTCATAATCATCGCTCGGTCTATACCCATTCCTTATGCCATATCACTGGTCCGGTCTGAGCGATCTGATTTTGGCCTGATTTGTGGTCCAATCCGATTTGATTCTGGTCCAATCTAAGCGATGGAAAAAGAATCCAATGGCTCTCTTCAATTCCAAATACAATAAAAAAGGAGTTCTAATATAAGTCAAATTTCCAGTCCTACATTGATTCAGGCTCCACCAGACTTTATTTAAAGGACCTTGGGCTATAAAAAAAATTATCTTGGAGAGAGAAGTACGGTACATGATAGAAGGCTTAGCTTTAGGTTGCGGGTTGGCCTCTAAGAGTAAGGTTTCTTAAAGGAGAAGCTATGTCTGTTATGCCATCTTTTTGCCTATACCAATCTTCAGATCAAGATCCAAAGAGAAAGAAGAAAAGGAAGTCTAGTTCGCTTCATGGAGTACGATGGAAGATGGTGAAGTGACATCAACCAATTTCCTGACAAGATTGCACCAATCAATTTTAAATACTTTGTTATCACTTTTCGTAGTTTATTTAATTATTATTTTTAATTCCTTGCAATTAGATTTTAATTAATGCAAAGTTTATTTTTATATAATTTATATTTCTATTATTTATTTTTATTATAAGTAGATGCTAAGATATGAGTAACAAGTCGAATGTACCAAGTTTTATTTTTTCCTTATACTTTTAATTTCCATTTTTTTGACTTCTATTTTTTTTTCTTTTATTTTATAAAAATCAAAGATTTCAAATTATTATAAACATTGCCTTCTCCATAGATTCGACCCAACTCATCATTTCTATATAATTTTAATTTTATTTAGAAGTCGATTAATTAAACTGATAACCATTGTATTTTAACAACATTATGCATCTTATTAAGTTTTTTGCACCATTACTGAAGAAGGCATGAATGCTAACATTTTTGACCTCTTTGATTTCTTGTAAATTCAGTTTATTAATTTTTTTATTTTTTAATAAAAAAATAAAAAAAGAGAGAAAGTTCTACAATTTTGGTGAGATCAATCCAAATCCTAGATTAATTTTCTTTTTTTAGTTATTTTTAATTAATTTCTTTCTATTCATATTAACCAACAAAAATTATTTATTTTGATTAGTCTTTTTTTTAAAAAAATCCACCTAATTTTTAATTAGATTTATTTTTTTTATTACTTTCATTTTTTTTCAAATTAACATAAAAATAAAAAAATATTTTTAGTTGATTTCAAATAGTTTATTGCTTTTCAAACTAACTTAAAAAAAAAATATTGACTATGGTCTGGATTTTGATGAATGATAAAGTACTAAGTATATATGACTACTAATATGTGTTAAAAGTGTTTATCAGATTCAAGTACTCATTAATATTAAAAGATTGAAAAGATTATCATTCAATTGAAGAAGCCATGAAATTTCAAGTTAAATGGACCTTGGTACATAAGAATCACCTTGAAGAACTCAAATTCTAAGTTTGGAGAAGTTTCAGCAAAGTTTTAACAGAGTTTTAGGAGAGTTTCAGCCAAGTGTCGACTCATGGAATAAGAAGTATCAACTCATGAATAGCAAGTGTTGACTCATGAATAGCAAGTATCAACTCAAGGCCTGAGATAAAAATGATACAGAACATGCTAAATTTTAAGACTTCCCTCAAGTGTCGACTCATGGAAGCCAAGTATCAACTCAAGTATCGACTCACCAAAAAAAGTATCGACTCACCTCAGATTTCTAGAGAGCTCCAGAGGACCTTTTTATTCTTGATTCGACTTATGAACCTGAAGTGTCGACTCAAGGTGTCGATTCATGACCTGAAGTGTCGACACTTGAACGGACAACAGCTCTGTAATGGCTAGTTTTATGAAGAGCAGAACTTTCTCAAACTATTTGTAACGGCTAGTTTTTTCTCTCCAACGGTCTCTAACAGTTATTTAAGGTTTGGAGAGCTATATAATCAACACAAATCAAATGGGAAGATAATCCTTTGAGAGAAAAATTTCATACACTTTAAGTATTCATATTTTGAGTGTTTTGAGCCTTCAAGCATCCAATTTCAAAGAGAGATTTTGAGTCCACATCTTCAAGCTTCATTTAAAAGCTCCAACAAATTGAAGACAAGTTTCTTCATCAACTTCCAAGAGTTTCAAAGAAATATTTGCTCTTATTATAAAGCTTTATTGTATTCTTTACTTTTATTCTTACTTTGTTGTATTGAGGTTGTTGGTGAGCCTTGTAAAACCAACTAGGTTGTTGGTGAGCCCGTAAAATAACTAGATTGTTGGTGAGCCCGTAAAACCAACCAAGTTGTTGGTCAGCTCGCAAAACCAATAAGGTTTTTGGTTAGCCCGGAAAATCAAAGGGATTTTGACTTATGAGCCCAGTGAAAATAAGTTGGGTTTTGATTAGTGAGCCCGGAAAAGTAATCGGCTGTAATCTTGGTTGATTATAGTAAAATTTTCAAGAAAAACTTGGAGAGTGGATGTAGGTGCCTTGGAGTGCACCGAATCACTATAAATTTATTATATTTATGATTGATTGCTTCTCTTTATTATTTACTTTGCATTTACATTATTATTTTCGCTGCACATTATCTTGATAATACAAACACTTTTGGCAAAATACAAGCACTTGATTTGAATTAGCACATACCTTGTTTAAAATTTTTAAAATCCAATTCAACCCCCTCTTGGGTTGCTACTCTGGGCAACAAAAACTTCTTTTTTTTTTTAATTTCTTCCTTTTTCAAATTAACCTAAAAAGAAAAAATATATATATTTGTTGACTTTTATTAGTTTTTTCCTTTTCAAACTAACCTAAAAAAAATCTTTTTAAGTTCCTTCCTTTTCAAATAAACCTTAAAAAATAACTGCCTTAAATACTAGATTTGATTTTTTACTTTAACTTAGGATATTTAGCTGCTTTATTTGCTTGACCTAATTTAGTTTTCTTTCTCTCACATCTAATTAATCAAAATTAAAATCTACCTTTTATTCCTCTTGTTTAAGTTAAATTAACCTAAAAACAAAATAAAAACATCACATAATACTTAATTAAAATAGAGTAATTAATTAAAACATAAAAGAATATTACTTGTTTGAAACTTTTTTTTTTTGCATTGTATATTTCCATAAAATATTCTAAGGGCAACAACCCATAAATAACATAAGATGAGGATTTGATCATCCTTTCTTGGTACACAAACTACTACCATATATCTTGCATTGATCCAAGTCTGTTAATTAAAATCAACTAGATGTCAGCTTCTAAAAAATTTAAGCTCAATAGGACAAGGCACCTAAAAGAGTTAGACTGAGTTAGGATTGGCTGATTGACTGGTATCTAGGAAAGAAGTTCAAGGATGATGTAGCCTTGAAGAAAGATAGTTTTTAATTAGTCCGTTGACTAACTTGGCCAATCTAATTGGTATCTAAGGAAAGCAATTGAAGGACCCCCACCGATCTTACCCTTACATGGCTAGTTGATTAGTTAGTTTTTGACTTAGAGGGCTCCAAAGTTGCCTTGGTAGTTAGAAGCTGTTTAGATTTAGGATAACCCTAGGATAGAAAGTCCATGTTATGCTAACTTATTTATAAATGATATCAAACCTTAACTAATTCTTTCTCTTTTAGCTCTTAGGCCCTCATCTTTAGAACTCTTTTCTATCTTTCTTTCTTCTTCGTTTCACCTCTCCACTTTAAAAAATAAATAAATAAATACATAATGATTGCTCTGATCTAAAATTTTGATTGCATATATGAATAATCAGAATAATCTAATAAAATATCAGTGCCAAGAGTATGAATCATTATAGTAGAGCACCTTTTCTTCCGGCACACTAAGTTTATTCGAGCTCCACTCACTTTAAGAGTGAGTGCCCAACCATGTACCAACTCTTGAGTTTATGTATAATCAAGTTTATTAAGATCAAACCTAAATGCCTATAGCTCAAGACATAACCCATACTTTAATGCTTTAATTCAGGCTGGAAGGCTCAGTCAGATTTTTCGTAGCAACCACATCTAGTGGTTATCCTGGCAATCCAAGGATCCATGTTCATAGATACACCCTATTATGATCAGCTTTATCCATATTATCAACTTTCTTTAACTAACTATAGCCCATTATTTGAAGAGAATGTTCAGCAAGCATCATACCCACCTCTCATACGGACTAACTTAAATATCGATAGATTTGCTTAATTTCAACAAATAATTATAGCCCAACAACAATCTATCAATAAACTAGTGGATCAAACTGATCAACAATTAATCGAACTTAATAGAGATGAGGGAGGTGAATTGCCTAGTCAACCTCAGAGTAACCTAAAGAGACCATACCTAGCTTAAGATTTTAATGACCATCTATCTTTTTCTGAATAATCAACTCTGACTCCCAATAAACTGATCTTAGAACAATTATGCACAACTATGAAGACTAATATAGATAATTTAGCTAAGATAGAAAAATATATGAAAAAATTAAACTTGTGGAATGAACTAATTCCATCATTATCCTACTCACCTATGGCCCCAGTCTCTGATGCTCTAGAATTATCCATGCCTTTTAATGGGATGGGAGAGCAAATAAATACATTGATATAATTAGTTGAGCCTTTCTAAGAACTACAAATGCATAACATAATAAAGGAAGCCACCCCCATAGTTCTCTCCTAGGATTCAGTAGATCCTTGTTTGGCTTATTTTGGGATAAATGATTTCGATGCATATGGGTATACCACGAAATTCATATCTTGATATAAATACCATACTTCAAAACCACCCTACTTTCGATTGATGAACAACAAGAGTCATCACCTAGCCCATCAATAGTTTTCTTGTTAGAATTACCATATGATCTAGAACTGAAACCATTTCCTAATGCATCTATTGAAACTTTTCCAGTGAACCTTACCCAGGAAGCCTAACTCAGTGATATTCTAAAAATACATAAAGAAGCTATCAGGTAGTATATTACTAAAATGAGAGATCAAGATTTTAAAAATTTTATAATCAATTTCCCGTATTCAGCACTAATCTTGAAAATTGCCTCCAAAATCTTTTCATGATATTAAAACGATGTATGAAGATAGGTTTAATATTAATCTGAAAAAGGTGCCTAGCTTTGAAATAGGAAGGGATATTGACCAAATACATCATACCTGAGAAGAGGAGTAGGGTAGATCAACCCAAAATTAAAGAAATTTTTAAACTACCATCTCCAATCTTGGCCCAACAAACATAATCTCTTCCTAATTATTGTATAAACTATAATTATATTTTTAAATCATAGAATAATATGCTTGCCTAGTATACTTTATTGATTCAGGCTAATCATCATAGAGTATTCTATAAATATTTTTTTATCATAATGACAAGGCCTCTTGATTGGCCATGTCCTTTTAATATCGTATGGGATATATTAAAGTTAATTATCCACCGGACTCCCTCATAACATTCGGCTGAAGATGCTAAATTTAGTGCTTATTGGAAGGTAATCCAATATTTATTTTTATACTTTTAAAAATAAAATAATAATAATAAAATAATCTAATCCAAATTGATTATGACAGCCTTTATCGTATTAATAAACTTCTCTTCTCAAGTAACCTCTATCCTTATATATTTCTTTTTATCCTTATGAGTTGAATTTATTTTTTAACTTATTTATACTATTATGAACAATGATATTTAAGTTGGGGGATAGTGATAAACATTAAAAAAAATTTGAAAAGAGTTTTTGAAAATTAAAAAATCTCAAGAAATTTTTGAAAAATCTTGAAAATAGAAAAATTTTATCATGTATCAAGAAAGAAAATCTTGAGTAAAATAGATTAGAAAAAGTAATAGAGTTAGAAGCTATTTGCTAATGACTGTAGCGAGTCAAGGAGTATACTAGTTTGTCAGATTTTTAGTGACCTACTTAGATTATCTAAAGGCTATTAGCACTTTCATTGTACATGCACACTGATGAGGCAAAGTAGGTGTTAGATGTAAGGTCAACCAATGATCCAATTATCATAAAAAATTGGTAATTAATATATATCCCAATTTAAAAAAATTGAATTTTAAAAAAAAGCTACCTATCCGAAAAAAGAAAAAAAAAAGTAGTGTGAAAGCTACTTTGAATTTAAGAAAAGAGCTACATGTCTGAAATAAAAAGTTCAAAATATTGAGTATATATGGATTACCCTAAGATTAGTAACCGGGCCTCTGTATCTAAGTCAAGTGTGAAGATTAGCATTAAATGGCGAAGGAAAAACCATGATGCTCGGCACTAAAAAAAAGCTACCTTTTATTTATAAGCTTGATTTTGGGGTTTATAAAAAATTAACTAAAATAGGTAATAAGCAAAGAAACATTTATCCTTTACAAGCTAGTACTAAATGCTAAGTTAGTCATCACAAACACGAGTGTTGTAGATCTTTAGATGAATTCTAAGGAAGTTCCTAATTATGATGATTATGAAAGTTACTTCTAAAACTTAATACATAATTAGTGATACTTGCTAGATCTTTTTAATTTCAATCATAAATCTATTTTTGTAAAGGAAGCTCTTAATGATACATGGTTATAATTTAATACTTATATATCTATTACAATACTAAGGGACTAGCAATGAGTAAGTTGGAGGATGCGATAAATCATGTATTTATACATGTATTTTAAGTAATTATTGGTGCTAACATCTTCTAAAATATCTAATTTCATAATTAAGCTAGATTTTCTTACAAAATTATTTATTTTAAAAATATCTTTAAAAAATATGAAATTAGAGCCCTTTTATGACAAGTAGATATCAAGTCGTATATCAATCTAAGTACCAAAATAATTTTACACCTATTAAAAATATTTTATAAAAAGTTTTATTCATGTTTTTTCCTCTTTAATAGGTACATTAAGATTGATAAAAATTTTAAAACTCTGGAACCTAAAAAAATGGTTTAATTATTGATTAAAAAGCTTGCTAACATGAAGAGCTCGACTTGTATAATTCAATGGATCAAATAGCATACAAATCAGAGTTTAAATAGATCCAGAATCGAGAAAAGAACAAAACAATCAAGTTATACATAAATTTTGAAGTAGCCGATTCATGGTCTACGGAAGCTCGCCTGCTCTACCAGCAACCATTGAAGTCAGTCCATGGCTTTGCACCATGGACCGTGGAGGGATTTGAGCCGCCATGCCATCGTAGTTGCAACCTCCTCCTCCCTCATTGGCTAGAGAAGCTCCCCACCAGCATTCTCATACACTGCCGGCTGTCTTTCCTCGCTATCCTCTCGCTCACAACATTGCCCGAGCCACTACCATGCTACCCATCACCATTTTATCGTCCAATGCCCCTCACTATGCTGTTGTTTGCCTCCTTTGCTACTCCCTTGCCCCATGCCATCGTCAGACATCATCAACGTCCTCCCTGGCTCGATCTACCCATAGCAACCATCCCGCCATCGCCCGGGCCACCCTGCCACTGCAGGTTGCTGCCGCCTATCGCTGGTTTTCTTCCAAAATGATGATGCTCTTCTCCTCTACCACCCACTGCTATTCTTCATCACCATGGCTAACACCCAGTGTCATAGCCATCGCCTTCTTTCTCCTCCCATCACCTCTTCACCAGAAACACTCCCTGCCACCATCGAGAGCCACCACTGCCTCCTTTCCATGGTCGCTCAGTCTATTAGTCGTCCTCCCATCTCCGACCCTGACCATCCTCCCTGTCATCACCACTTCTTAGCTCATCATCATCGCTCGATATGGAGCCATTCCTTATGATAATTCACTGGTCCAATCCGAGTGATCTGATTTTGGCCTGATTTGTGGTCCGATCTGATCTGATTATGGTTTGATCTAAATGATCCAAAAAGAATCCAATGGTTCTCTTCAATTCCAAATACAAGAAAAGGGAGTTCTAATAAAAGTCAAATTCCCAGTCCTACATTGATTCAGCCTCCATCAGACTCCATTTAAAGGATCTTAGGCTATAAAAGAAATCATCTTGGAAAGAGAAGTACGATATAGGATAGAAGGCTTGGTTTTAGGTTATGGGTTAGTCTTTAAGAGTAAGATTTCTTAAAGGAGAAGCTCTATCTTCTATGCCATCTTTTCGCCTACACCAATCTTCAGATCAAGATCCAAAGAGGAAGAACAAGAAAAAGCCCAGTTCGCTCCATGGAGTACGACAGAAAAAGACAAAGTGACATCAACCAACTTTTCGATAAGACCGTGCCAATCGATTTCGGATACTTTGTTATCACTTTTCATAGTTTATTTAATTATTATTTTTAATTCCTTGTAATTAGATTTTAATTAATATAAAGCTTATTTTTATGTAATTTATATTTTTGTTATTTATTTTTATTGAAGTAGATACTAAGATTTGAGTAGCAGGTCAAACATACCAAGTTTTAATTTTCTCTTGTATATTTAATTTTTAGTTTTTCAACTTCAAATTATTTTTCTTTCATTTTATACAAATCAAAGATTTCAAATTATCTTAAACATTGCCTTCTCCATGGATTCAACCCGTCTCATCCTTTCTATGTATTTTTAGTTTTATTTAGAAGTCAGTTAATTAAACTGATAGCCATGATGTCTTAATGATAATATCACGCATCTTTTTAGTAGTCTTCAAACTAGTTACAATATCAGTAAATCAAATAAACATATCAATAATATTTTTAATATTTTTTTAAAATAATTTATATTTATAAATAATATATTAATTTTAAGTTTTTTACTTGATTTGTACCCTCATGGATAACTTTAAGTTGATCTTAAATTTTTTTAGTAGATATACGTGTAGAGATTTTATTGAATTCATTTGCATTTAAAGTATAATATAAAATATTCATAGCTTTAGTATTCAATTGAACTAATTTATTATCTAATTTATCATAATTATTTTCAAGCTTAGGAAAAAGTATGCCATCAATCAAAATTAGGGATGTATGAATATCATTAACTATTATATTCCACATGTCATAGTCTTATGCTTGAATAAAAAAATTCATCCATGCTTTCCAAAATGTGTAATTTGTGCCACTAAAAGTAAAGGTCTATTGGTTGATTGACCTTCAACCATAGAGATACCAATTGGGGTTGCCATTGATCTTTAACTCATGATGGTTAGATCAATTGGGCTAAGTATTTGCTCTAATATCGCTTATTATTTAGAAATAGAAACCTAATAGAATGGGTGAATTAGATTTCTAAAAAATTTGATCTGAATTTTATGTCCAAAAATAATTTTAAAAGTGATTGCGATGTGCTAAAATAAAATTAAATAAGTAATAAAAATATAAAAGTAAAGACAAGCATACAATTATAAATATAAATAATTTTATAGTGATTCAGTGTCAAAGTTAGTACTTATGTCTACTCTCCAAGTCTACCCACTCAAAAATTTCAATTATAATCTCAAAAGATTATAGTCCAATTATTTTCATAGATTTACAATCCAATCCAATTGTTTTTTTTTTTGGCTCACCAATAAAAACCTTAATTACAACTAGCTGGTTTTCATAGACTCACCACCAAGAATCTTACAATGTCCAATTTTGGCTTGAATCAATCCTTAAAGTTCAAGTTTCTTTCTTAAAGAAACTTGTCACAACAAAATAGAAATGATGTACAAGAATTTAAAGCTAAAAAATGAAATATTTAAACTTTTGAAGAAGCTGGGGTGGTTGAGCTTTAATTGCATGAGCTTCCTCCTTGATTAGCTTGGAGAGGCTTGATTGAAGGCTTGAATGCTTTGCTCAGGTGGTTGTCGACTTTATTGAATACACAATATTCTCACTTGAATTGAATAAATGTGGGAAGGTGAGAATTGAATGCTCTTCGAGTGTCTTTCTCATTCTCTTTTTGTTTCACTCACTTTCTTATAAAAAAGTTTGAATATTTTATTGATAAATCAATAACTTGAGTTCCCAAATTAATTTTTCTATTCTTATAGTCTCAATAATGGATGCAATTAATGTTTTGGCCATTAGATACTCTAAAAAAGTCGTTAGATACAAAATATAACCATTACAAATAATGTAGAAAACTATCTGTTATACAATCAGAATTTTATAAGTTGGCTCATTCAAAATCTTTGTTGACCAACATAAAGCACTAGGTTAGCTAAGTGAAACTCGGAGTCCACTCAATAATAGGTATACATTTTTTAGCCTTTTATCTTTCTTGCTTGCCTGAGACTGGGTCGATTAGTCGGCTAATACGATGTCTTAGTTGGCTATCTTAAATTTTAAGTTGGCTTAGAAAAATATTTAAAATGTTTACTCTTCTATCTTTATCCCGAGTCTAAGGTTGAGTTGACTATCCATTTAAATGAGTTGGCTATCACCCTATCTTATTTAGCTTAGGAAAATACTTGGTTGGCTAAAAAAATTTCTAGATTTTATTTCTTTTTATCTTTTTTCTTGAACTAAGATTGAGTCAATTAAATTTTTAACTTGGTCAACTCAGAGGTATGCTAAATGTGTCCAAGTTGATCTTCTCTACTCTTGAGTAGTTTTCTTTGTTTAAGGATAATTCAAGCTAGACTTATTTTTTCAAAATTGATTTTTGAATAGTTAGACTTGTTGAAAAGTTATTCTAGGCTACACTTGCCTTTTCAAAATTGATTTCGAGTTTTTTAAGTATCGGACTTAGTTTCTTTGCCTTTATTTTTTGAAAAATTAAATTTGGAAATTTTAGAAGATTTTTTATTGAATGAGATCAACCATTAAGCATTATAAGAATTTCAACAAACACTCTCACAAGCAACGTTAGTCCCAATAATTTGTACTCAAATTATTTTGGCATCATCAAAATCAATTCCCAGTCTAACACATACATATTTGATAAGGATGGTGAAATGGCACCAAGTTTTAGCTAAGTATATTGCATGTCATTTTTTTCTTTTTCCCCCTAAATAGCTCATATTATCAAAATAAATTTACAAATTATTTTAATGGCATATGTTTTCAATTTGAATGTAATAAATCCAGACCACATTCCCATTATGGTGAAGTAAAATCTTAGCTATTCCATTTTGATTTGATGGCCACATATTTATCAGCTAAAAATCATGCATATATGATAGGAAAGATAGAATTCAATTATATCCATGAGAGCTTTAACTTAGGTGAGCATATTTGATGAATATGTCCGATTAACTACTCCTACATTTTTCATATTATAGACATAAAAGTTACCATTCTTTAATATAATGTCGGACTTAAATTTAACATTGTAACAATATTTTTTTATTTTGTTCTAATTACTTTCCTAGAATGATGAGGTCAAATCCTAACTAGTTCATTTTGATCGGTCACATGCTCTCATTAGCTAAAAGATTATATGGACATAATGAGGATCGGGGAATCTAACTATACCCAAGGAAGTCTTTACTAAGCAAATATATAGAAGATATTGAATTAATGAATTCCTTATCTTTTATTTTGATTGCATAATAGCTGTGAACCTATTTTTTTTTTTTAGGAATCAAATAATGTAGATTTTTTCATTTTTTTTTTAAAAAGGGAGATTGTGTACATCCCCAAATATTGAGTCTATAAGGAATGAAAATCCGTAATATTTTGGTGGGTAACCTCCCGTCAAACATCCACTATCTTTAAATTCTTTCTAAATTATTCCCACCCCTCCTTTCTAAGGTGATCTTTTTCCTAGAATTTAAAATAAAAAACAAATAAAGCTACTTCTAGCCAAAAAATATGTATCACTTTTCCAGTATCATTAAAGAAAATCTTCCTTGCCTCATTTTGAACCGCTACCACACTCTCATTGGCTAAAAAAATTTACAAACATAAAAAGGGTAGGGAACTAACTATATCTAAGAGAGATTTGCCTGAAAGAAAAAAAGATCATCTACTTTCCACAATGTCATCAATCATGAGGAACAAAAATTCATAATGCTTCAATAGGAAATCTTAAATAAAATATCCACCATCTTTGAATTCCTCCTAAATTATTTCCTCCCCTCCTTCCAAAGATGCTATTTCTCCTTGGTTTGAAAATCTAAAAGCAATAACACTACTCTTAGCTAAAAAAGAACTTCTAACTTTAGCAATGCTTTATATTAATACTTTTTTTTTTTTGAATGACATATGAAACCTATATTTTTTTGCACATGAGTATAATTATAATTAAACTATAAGGAGCTATATTTGTTTTATAAAATTTAAAAGACATTAGCATGCTCATTCTAGGGTCCTAGAAATTTAATAGCCATGAGGATATAGATACATGAGTCATTCTTTAATATTTTTTTAAGAAAAAAGATATAACGGAGATTTGATATTTACAAGAGAAACCAAGCTTCAATTTAAGCATAAATCAAAAGCCATCACTCTGCTTGAAAAAAATAAAGATATATTTTTAGATATACATTGTGTGCTCCAATGCACGCATACATTCAAGAGAAGAAGAGAGAGTCAATGAAAAAGTGTGACACGAGTATGAATTAATGACATAATGCTAGATAGCAAGCCCTAAATCTTGAAATAAGAATATGATAATTAGCTAATAAAAACAATAAATACCACAAAACTAAGATGATTTAAAAATACAAAAATTCAACATCAAAGTCATATATCCTTTTCTACCTTTATTTTGAGCTACTAAGATCCTTCTAGAGAAATGAGTTGGACATTGATTCGTCACTCTCATAATCCAACCTCTTGTTTTCCTTCTTATCCTTCTTAGTTTCTCTTTGAGGGATCAATTTCCTTGATAAAGGCTACATAGTAGCCTTTCCAATATTGGTTGGTGATGATGGGTTCAATTTAACCTTCTTGAATTGGCCTTTGATTGTTGACATTCTTTGTCCCTTTTTATGCTTGCTATGTGAACTCATGTGCCCACCAAATGATTGAGCATTTGGAAATTCTATATTACAAATGCCACATTTGTAGATACGAGTAATATCCGGACCAGGCCTAACTCGTCCCAAGAGGAAAGAGTTGATTGCTTCCCAATTAGGACCCATGGGGTTCCCAGAAGGGTTTAGGTATGTTGGATTTGGACCAATAAAAGCAAATAAAGTTTGTTGATCAATACATGGTTCTTGATTCTTCAAGTCAATATAGCCTCTCAATGGAACTTGCTGTTGTTGGAGATGTTGATGAGGATGCCCACTTAAGACACGATAAAAGTTCTTATCGAATGATTGTTCATAGGGATGGCACCCACCTTCAGTGTAATATAAATAATTTTTATTTGGTAGCTGTTGTTGGAGAAGATATCCACCTAGATGATGATAATAAAGGTTCTTCTCTGCCAAATATTGTTGGAATGAACAACCACCTGCAAGTTGATAAAAACTCTCCTTAGTAATATTAGGGAAGCTTGACTTAAAAAACTTAGAAAATAATTGATCAGTCATCTTATATAAATCCATTGAATTGATGCTAACTTGGGATGTAGTGGTGAATGCAGTTTTCATATAATTGACATAAGAGATGGAGAGGGATGTGGATAGCATAGATGGGAGTTGGCTTTTGGTGGCAAAGAAGTCAGAGATTTTGAGGAACTAAGCATAGATTTGCCATACCAATAAAATTTCTTGTCTTTATTGGAGGAGTAAGCATCATCGATTCCATAGGGGTGGATGAGATTTGCATGTCGGTAAGGGCCTTCTCCTTAGAGTTTGAGGCTTCCACGAGATTATCTTGGCTTAGGAGAAGGTCTAGTTGGTGTGCATACTCATCCATTGAAGAAAAAAAGAAAAGGCATCAAGGGAGAGCGTGAAAGCTTTAGGAAAAGGGAGGACAAAAATAAGAAGAAGAGTGAAAAGGATCAGCACAAGGAGAGATTAGGGCATATTTTAAGGATGGAGAGTTCATATAGTGTTGGCCTTAGAATCTTAAAGTGGATGAGCAAGCCATGGTGGTAAAATATTTTCTAGAAAGTAGATACCAAAATATCAAAGGAGGAGGCAAAAAGATTTCATTTTTATAATTCATGCAAGTCATGATAAGTATAAACTGAATGGAACCATTTGATGGATAACCTTTTTAGATTTTTTGGGGCTTTGCTTTTAGCTGTTGACTTACATGGATAATATCTATTGATAGATCAAACTCCCAAGAATCTATATAGAAAAGAGTTAACATGCAATCTATGGCATAAGATTTGATTCCATTTATTTCTATATAAAATAAATTAAAATATTAAAGAAATCTTGTGCATAGCATGATCTTTTACATATTTTTCAGTAAGAATATTTTGGTTGGATGAATACATGTGCTCATGTTTACTTCCTCTAATATATCAAGTGGAATAATAACATCCTTTCTTATCTTGGTTGTCATGGTGTGAGATCATCACTCTACACATTTGAAAAGACTAGGATGGATATCGAAGTTATCTACGATGATTTTATCTTTTCTTTTTCTTTTTATTAAATTTATATATTGGAATCTTATTTGGTGTAATTCAATTTTTTTAAAAGTCCTAAATTCGTTTGTGCATATGATGTGGGGGCTAAACCCCCACCCTCGAAATCTTGAGGATCCTTGAGGTGGACATTGGCACATGCGATCACTTGCCATCTTTTGGATAAGGTGCGGCCATATTCAAGTTCCTTAATCTTTATAATCCTCGACATTAGGCCCTTCACCCTTAAAATGTTTATATGTAAAACATTTGCTCAAATAGAACATCAACGAAATATCTATGATGTATGGAATAATACTAATTGCATGCCATATCTCTGTATATGATAGTTCTTCAGACAATAAGATAGGCATGGGATCTTTGGTGAGTAAAGCTTCTGCCACCGTATTACCTGCTGACAGTCTTTTATATGAAAAAGGTGCATGCCAAAAATCTAGTGTCTGAGGCTCATCTTAAGCACTTAAGGCCGACTATCCTTAAGGTGGGACAAAGTTATGCCATTGAGCCCCTTTTGGTCTGATTGACCTTTGGGCCATACAGAGGACCACTTCTCCTCTGGTGCTCGAGATTCGGTCTCCTTCACATGGACTAGTATAGTGCCTTGAGGCCCTCGACCTAATTAACCTTCAACCTTGATGAAGGTACACCTTGTTCGTAGTAGTTGAGCTTCGGCAATCCTTAAGTACACTAGTATAGCACCTCGAAACCCTCAGCCCTAATCAACCTTCAACCTCTGCAAGAAAACAAGATTCAACTTAGGACCCTTATGCCCATGGAAGTTAAAATACCATAGCAGTGTACTTCCAAGCAACCTAAGGAGGAATCATTTGATATTCATTTCCACTCATTCAATGACAAGTTCAGGAGGCCATGACCCATGATCTTTGGCAAATCCTCTCAATTAAGGGGAGCATAATCCATTTTAGGTCATAGTCCCTATTACCATTAAGAAACATAGCGGCAACGTGAAATAGAAAGATTTCAATTAATAGGAGATGGACATCCCAGGCATATGAAATGATCTTCTGCCAAGATCCCCCAATAAATCTGATGCCCTATCACCTCTTACCAAATCCATGGAGACTTTCTATATTCTGAAAATGCCATCGTTGCTCGCTTATAAAAGGAGGATCCCAAGGTTAGGGATGCAAATGGATCGAGTCGAATCGGATCATGAGTGATCCCAATCCGACTCAGTTATTTGATCGAGTCCTAATATTAGATCCAGCCCCAACCAACTAGAAAATCGGGTCGGGTCGGGTTGAGTTCACTATTAAAATTTTCAATCCAACGAGTCATTCGGGCTAGATCGGGTTCATAAATAATCCGGTTCTAATCTAAAAAAATTAGATTTAAATATGATCTAGATAAAACATAGATAACCATATTTCAATTATTACATAGCCAACTATTATTAACCATAAAATAGATAACAAATAATATTATTTTTAAAATAAATTAAGATCAAAAATAATTATAACTCTACTTTTATGTTAAAAATAAGTTTCATATAAATTTTAAGTTATAATTTAAAGATCCAAATAGATATGATCCTAACAGTATTAGTATATTCGAGTCAGATCGGATCCAAATTCAGTAAACCCAGACCCAACCCGAAAAAGGAACGGGTCTAATTTTAGGACCCGACCCGGATCCATGGGTCCATAAAAATATGTTGGATTGGGTCTAAACGGGTTGGGTCGGGTCGGGTCATGGATCAACCCGACCCATTTGTAGCCTTATCCAAGGTATGCCATACACAACTCTCTCTCCCCTCTTCTCTTTACTTTCTTCCTCCATGTTGCCTACTATATGAGTTGATCATCGAAGGGCCCTTGTCGGAGCAACCTTCGATCCGAGCTTTTCTTGCAAGTATAGTCTACAAGCATCTTTCCTCCAGCAACCTCCAGTATCCAGGTAGGAAGCAACATCAACATATAGAGGAAGGGCCTGACTTGTACACCTATTTTCAGGAAGAAACACTAAGTAGAGCTTCTATACCATCCAAAGGTGTATCCACCTAACGTTCTGGCACTACCACTTTCCAGCAAGCTAGTCAACTTGTTGAAGGTTCTGCTTTCAAACTTCAAGCTAGCATTGCCTAGTAGGAGGGTCAACCTGACTGCCTGAAGCAGCTCTCCCAATATATTCTAGCATTGGCAGCCATGGTCCAAGAATTTAGCACCAGGATTTGGTGGTATTGGTAGCATCACCAGAGGTACCATAGCTAGAGGTAGATTAGACGGTATTACCCCAGACCCCCAGCAACACTAGGGGCATTATGATCAGAACAACGGTGACTCTCTCTTCCACGAAGTCCTAAAATAGGAGGAGCATACTCATCTAAATGCATCCTAGGCATGCAAGGAGGCATTCTCCTTTGCCTCGGTCCGACGAGGGGTCGATGTCAGCTCAATCATCCCCTCGACTCTCCAAGGCATATACTACTAGAGATGCGGAGTAGATCAAAAGCTCCGGGAGCTGGATCGATGCATTGAAACTCTATGAGGTCTGGCCTGGGGTAGAGATGAGGGCCCCGACTTCACTACCGATCCATCCTTTCGAACCCAAATTATACAGGAACTATTACCGAAGTATTTTAAAATAACCATAATTGGAGATTTATGATAGATATACCGATCTAGTGGATCATTTAAAAAGTTTTTAGATCTTGATACTTCTTCATAGGGCCACCGACGAAATATTATACCAGGCCTTCCCTTCCACTCTCAAGAAGTCAGCTCGATATTGGTATTCCAACCTAAAGCCAAACTCTATCAACTCTTTTGGCCAATTAAGTCAATCTTTTATCTCTCATTTTGCCAGTATCAAGAGACTACTCTAGGGTTCCGACTCTCTAATCAATATCAAGCAAGGAGAGCGAGAATCCTTTAGATCTTATGCAAGCCAATTCAATGAGGTAACTTTGAAAGTGTACAATTTAGACCATGTAATTACTATGGCTGCCATGAAATATGGTCTCCAACAATATTATTTTATCTTCTTCTTAGAAAAGAGGCCTATGATAGACTTTTCAAAAATATTAGCCAGGGCGGAGAAGTATGTGAGCACCAAGAAGGCGTATAATGCTCGCGATCCTCCATCTGCCCTGGTGGCTCCAACTACTCAAGTAGTTAAGGAGTGGCTCCCGTCCTAGGAATTCCAACCAAGAGGACCGAGGGAAGCGAAGGCAGAGAAGCTGATCTTCCCTATGCCATCAAAGATCTCCTCCTAGAATCTAATGCTATCGGATCCCCAAGACTAACAAGATATCCTACCGCCAAAAAGGTTTGATCAATACATTCCTTTGAATACCCTTGAGCTCAAGTTTAGATGTAGGTCACGGGAGAGTTGCCAAATGCAAGAAGGTTGTAGATGAGACCAAACAAGCATAATTCATACAAGTACTTGCCTTTATTATCGTGACCATGATCACGACATAGAGGAGTGCATACAGCCACAGGGCGAGATCGAGGAACTCATTCGTTGTAGCTGACTTGACAGGTTCCTTCAGGATCGAAGGAAAAAGCGCTATATCCCAAAAGTCCCATCGTACCTACCAGAACCACTGCCAAGATCATAGCCAAATGATCATCCTATCTCGGGCAAGGAACATCCCATTATCCCATGATCACCCTCTCTATATTAAAGGGGGCAAAGGAGATCTTTAGGTAAAAAATTCCTTCATAAAAAAAAAAAAAAAGAAACTTTACCGTATACTCTTTCTTGCGCCCCCATCTTTGGTGAGTAGATTTTGTTACAAATCTCCCGGAAGGAGAAGCCCTCTAGTACAATCTCTCTTCATGTTGGCAGGCGACTGACCCTCATCTTGGTTGGAAATCGATCTTCCGTTGAGAAAACATCATCCTTGGTCATGCATTGGGATTGTCCTTACATATATTTCGCAATCGACTCTCATGAGTGTGAACAGTTCTGACTAAAATGTCAAGTATAGAAAAAATGAGAAAAAATAAAGGTGTATATAAGGTGTTTGCTGTGCTACTGGCCATATTGGGTTAAGAATCTTTGATGGTCCTTGTCTATATTAACAAGTTTCTGTAGGAAGAATAATTGTGATCCAATAATATGTTTAAATAGAGGATTTTCCGGTTGCAAATAAATAGATCAACGAAATCCAATAACAATATGGTCACTATAAACCTGGTCCAATAATATGTTTAATTCAAGATCGATCGTACTTTAATATTTAAGCTTAAATACGGTTCTATAAAAATAAATAATATTCAAGACCGGCTCCTGACTCGAATATAATATTGACGGAGTAACATTTGAACTAAATTTAATTTTCATTATAATTAAAAATATAATTAAAAAATCAAAATTAAATTATAATATCTATATTATTTTAAAATATTAAATTAATAATATATTAGGAATAAAATATAATATTATTAAAATGTACATATGAATCGAATATTCCGAGCTCGACTTCAAAGTTTAGCTCCGCCGTCGCCCACCAATTTTAGAACCACAGAGGAATATTGGACTTTATAATGATCCGCGGAGGAGTATAACGCAGCTATCGAGGAGGGCCAATGGCCAGCGTGCCTGCCACTATCCATCTCAACGGCCCCCTGTTTTCCTACTCCTTCCGCCCCAAATTGTCACTCCGCTCAGCTACGCTCACATTCTTCTATAATCCCGCGTAAGAACCCCGCTACTCTCTCTCCCTCTCTCTCTCTCTGTTGTCGGCTTTCAGATGCCTGCTGGTTTTCGATCTATGTTTCTGGATTGCCAGTGTTTTCACGCCTTTTTTAAGCCAATCCTCGAATATTCATGTGCCCAATACTGTTTGTTTTGGAGGCTGTTGATGCTTCTTCTCCCCCTTCCAGTTGTCTGCTTTTTTTCTTTCTTTCTCGTATTATTTCATAGAGTTGCTCATGTGCTTTCATTGATTGTATGCTACTTCTTAAAACCTAAATGCCCAATTCTGTCTACTAATTTTGAATTGCAGTCATTTTTCTTCTTACTTGTTTTTAGATCCATCTGTCATACAGCTACGTGGCAAAATGTGCAAGATATCATTGCTTCACAATGGTTTTCCCCGTAGTGTTTTTGTATTTTGTGCAGCAATTGAAGAATATTTAATTTTACCTCTGACGGTATAATAACAAAAACTTATTTTGTTGGTTTTTATGGAAATTTTGCTCAAGTATGGAAGTATTTCATGTGAATGAGCGCTGTGTAACTTATCTGCTAAGAGGAACCTAGTGTAAATCGGTTCCTCTTTGTGTTTTTGGTGATTAATATCTGTAAATAACTGAAAACTACACTGATATATAATTTTGGAAGTTCATTGCTGGTTCAAAGTCTTACTTTTGGCTTCTTTTTTTTTTCGAGTGCTTTGGATTTGTTTTCCATTCAAGAAGTTGATATTTTGCTGGTTTATTATCTTCATTTCATGACATTAGTCAGGCATTATATGCCTCATCAGCTATGCAAGTGCCTAGGGCTGTCTCTGAGAAAGAAATGCCTCCGGGAGTAGATGCAACACTGAAGAAGAATATGCTTCCCAGGCTAAATTGCTTCAAGAATTTAGTAATATCCCTACTATTAACAAGGCATGGATTTTCAAGTCTGACAGTGGTATGGACTTTTTGACCTTTGTAACTCTTCCTCTGTCCATGTTCTGAATGACTGTGGAAGTGAATGCTATTTTTTGCATCTATTATGGCCCTTTGATTCTTCCTCCAAGACTATTCATTCTGGCATTTTTTTCTGTGACTGCAGCAGACTGTTCCAGGGCAATGTTTTCTGTTAGCCAAGGGAACCTGTTGGCTAATAAAAAAAGGACAGTTATTATATCATCGCATGTTTCAAAGACAAGTAAACAGTCAGTGGATTTCCAGTGGACCCCCTTTCCTATAGAAATGACTGGTGTGTCTACAGTCATCCCGTCACCATCAGGTTCCAAGCTTCTTGTGGTTCGAAATAAAGAAAATGAATCCCCTACACAGCTTGAAATATGGGGTCCATCGCTGTTGGAGAAGGAGATTCATATTCCACAATCTGTTCATGGCTCGATATATACTGAAGGATGGTAATACTTTACATGTTTTTGTGACTTAGAAGTTCAAGTTTATTGTTCAATTTGACTTCCTAGTATTTATTTTGACAGCATATTGTTGGGTGTTACAATGACAGTGTTACTTCCTTTTTCTAACTGCTACTCGAAAATTGAATTATTTTTAAAGGTTTGAAGGAATTTCCTGGAATCACAAAGAATCTCTGATTTCTTATGTTGCGGAAGAGCCATCTCCATTACAACCAGCATTTGATGATTTGGGCTACAAGAAAGAAGGTTGTTCTGAGAAGGACAGTGGTAGCTGGAAAGCCCAAGGAGATTGGGAAGAGGAGTGGGGTGAAACCTATTCGAAAAAAAGAAAGCCTTCATTGTTTGTTGTCAACATTAACAGGTCTATCTATATGTCAAACTATGTCTATGAATTATTGAATCACATGAGAGATGACCATTTCTGCAAGCTAACTTTTTCCAATCTATGTTTACAGTGGTGAAGTACAGGCTGTTCAAGGCATTTCAAAATCCTTAAGTGTTGGTCAAGTTGTTTGGGCTCCATCATCTTCCCATGGATGTCACGATTACTTGGTTTTTGTTGGGTGGTCATCGGAAAATGGTCCAAACCAGACTCCAAGAAAGCTCGGCATTAAGTATTGTTACAATAGGCCATGTGCCTTGTATGCAATTAGGGCTCCTTTTCATGAACTGAAAGCTAATGAAGTACCATTAAAGTGAGTGTGCTTTTGCCCTTAGAAACTATGGAGATGTTTTGCTCCCTTTCTTCACCAATTTCTTCCTAAAGTTGACGAAATCTTAATATGATGCTTTATGGATTCCATCTTTTCTTGTTGATAACTTTTAATCATATATGATGATTCAGTGATAATGAAATGGACAATTCTGCAACTGCAATCAATATAACTCATGGCTTAAGTAGCGCTTTCTTTCCCCGGTTTAGGTAATGTATATATTTGCTCCCCTTGATTATAATTCTCTTTTGAAGTCAGACTAGTCATTTACTAAAAGAAACTGCATGCAAATGCTTGTATTCTGACTACTTTAATACTTTATCTTAATGCACGGCCAACATAATTTTGGTTTACTCTAATTATTTTGTCATTACTGGTGTGCCATTGGGCATATTGGTCTATAAATATGATGTCTAGAAAACGATGTGTTGATTCATTAAGTCCAATGATTTTCTAGGTTAGTCTACAAATTTCTTACAAAAACTTTGGAACTTGAAGTGAAACTTGTGAACCTGAAACTCCACATGCCTGACTGAAACCAATAGTAAAACTGAGTTTTCAAACCTTATTCTTCACCATCTTTCAATTTGTATTCACCAGCGTTCGATGGTCAGATGATATTCTTGATGTTCTGGTGTACATGAACAGTGAATACTTGTAAGTATCGCAACCAGATTGTCAATTAAAGATCTAGAGATAATGCTACTTTTCTTCTTACTTTTAATAATGGTACATATCCTTATATATTCTTTTTGTGAAATTTTGTAGAGAAGAAAAAAATATATAAAAAAAAGGGTCTTGAATATGTGCCAGCCATACCTTCATTTAAGAATGTGTGCATGTTAACATAAAATAAGTAGTTGGATTTTCTTTCAGTATTCAAAATCTTCTTTGATGTTTGAGATATGATTTCTCCAAATATTAGACAATCGAAAGCAGTCTACATGAAATTAGTGACGAGCTTTTGGAAAGTATTCAAAGTTCAATTTTTTGCATTGGTTAGTACTGCTTTTGTTTATCTATCTATGCTTATGCCTGCTGTGTAACATCATGGCATGACATGGTACAAATGTCATGCTGGTTCTTAGTCAACAAGGTGGAAAAATGCATGATACTTGAACCTTGTGTAAATGGTGATAAGATTTGATGGAAGGAGGTATTGGATCGTCGGACTTGTTAAACAACATACAATGTTGACCAACAACCCTTACCCCATCTTTATTTGGCTCTCATATAGAAAACTGAATGAATGTGTTTTAGTGGGACAACTACCAAAAGTGATGGGGTTAGACCTAACACCCAAGAGGTATGCTAGGCTGGTTAATTTATGCTATGCTATTTGCATCTGGAATTCATGAACTAGATGAAGATGTTTAACATTACCATTGAAACTCAAAGTACATAATATGGCACAGAAAAATGTGCTTGTGGAATATGCATGATTGTTGCATCCAACGTGGCACCTTTTTTTTATATAAAACTTGAAATTTGGATTTTTGATGTTTCAAAAAGTTGGGTAGTAACTTGATTCATGCACATATATTAAAATTCTAAAGATTCCAATTCCAAGTTCAGCATGTGGTAGAACATAGAAGAGTAATGTAAAAAATTAGTACAATGCAGGAAGTTTAGGAGTTATACAGCTGATCAAGAATAAAGTGATGGAGAGTTGATAGTTATGTCCTTGGCATCCATTGAAGACCATATAGGCACCTGCAAAGTGGAGGCAGGTGGTCTTGGATTTATGCTGTTTGAAATGACATGTAAAGGCTTGACTGACTATGAATATATCCATTGATAATGACAGATAGAATCCATAAATCTGATGGTCAATAGATAATAAATTGCCTTTTGGTTCCTGGTAATTATGGAAAGTTGCTGTGTGGATTGGGGTTCTTGCATACTGCAATGTCCTTGTATTGCATCATATGGTCATGTCAATTATTAAATTCTGGGTTCAGTTGTTCATGCATTTTTTTCTTTTTTTTCTATTTGTTCATATCTTGGTTTTACAGTGTTTTGATTGTTAAAATTGGTTTAGCCTTTTCCATGGGCACCATGTTTGAATATGTAATTAGTTCTTTTGCTTTGTGAGAATACACAGTAACCAATCTTGTATGCACTCACCTAACCACTATAAGCTGAACATATGATTGTACAGCTTATTTTTGAACTAAGTGGAATAGGTTTGTTATTTTATAGTCCAGGTGGAAAGTCCCTTGTATTTCTATCTGCAAAAAGTGCTGTTGATAGTGGTGCACATTCAGCCACAAATTCACTTCATAGAATTGACTGGCCTGCTGATGGGAAACTGCAATCATCTTTAAATATTTTCGATGTGGTAAGATCTTTTCTGTTCTATTTAAAAGTTCAAGCTTCTTGTTACATGACTTGAAATGTGTTCACAGGCATGTTAGTATTATCTTGCTGAATAATTTGGAGAGAGATACTAAAATAATGAACAATTCTTACAGACTATTTTGAACAGAGACTTAATGGCTTATTTATCAGAGTCAGAATTCAGGGCCCTGCCCCTGTATTTCATTGGTCCCAATAGGCAGATATGAGATATCTCTGGTAGGCTATCCCTGATTCTTTAGGGTCTTTGGTGATTAGGGCTGGAAGTGGATTGGTTTGACTTACTTCCAATTCAAAGCTGAACTGAAAATGACCACCTATTTCAGTCTGACTCAAGGTCATCTGTATCCACTTTGGGTGGAAAATATGACCTCTTTTTAGATAGAGATCGTATATGGATCCTCAAGGGATCTGATCCAAACCCTAATCTGCCTGGGATTGCTACAGTATACTTTCCACAACCCTCTGAAAATTTTGAAAACTATTGTGTTTGTATAATGACTTTTTATAGTTACTCATCAACTTGTACCATAAACAGCAATTTATATGTATGGTTGTCAATCAATCTTATGCCAAACAGATTGTCGACAATGTCTGCAGTCTATACTATATGTCATTTGTGTAGTTGAAACCTTACTTTTGCCAGTTCACTTGTGGTCGGTGTAGTAAGAGACCAGCCACCAATGGGGGGCAATTTTCTTAGTACATACCATAGAAGCGGTCATCCTAATAATGAATGAAATGAAAGGAGAACCACGAGTGAAGAAGTCTGTACAGTTATTCCCCCATGGTCTCCCTCCCTCCCTCCTTTTAATTCTCCCTTTTTTTGCCTCTACCATCTATATATTTCATCTCTTTCATCTGTCTTTGTTGATTCCATAAGGATTCTAGAGTGCTGCACTATTTATATATACTTTTGGCAGTATCACCTTTTTTAGCATCATTTATAAAGCGTGTATTCTAATGTACATAATTTTAAAACATGTCATAGGTTCCTGTTGTGATGTCTCCTGAGAATGGTTTCTTCCCTGGACTTTATTGTTCTAGCTTTCTCTCTGATCCATGGCTTTCTGATGCATGTACAATGATTTTGTCTTCTGTATGGGGTAGCACCAATGTAATACTTTCAGTAAACATTTTGAGGTAATCAGTGATTACTCTTGACTTGCAGATAAAGAGCTTAATTAACCCGTTTAACTATGTAGAATGCAATTTTCTGCTACAGTTGTGAAATATCACGTATAACTCCCAATGACTCAAGCTACTCATGGGATGTTCTTGCAATGGATGAGGACAATATTCTTGCTGGTAAAAGTTCATATCATGCTGTTGTCCACGTGGAAAGGCAGAAAACTTAGTTTTCACATATCTTTTTCTACTATTTTCAAGTGTCAAGCAGCCTTATAGATCCTCCTCAAATCAAATATGGATATCGTATTGGTCAGATGGATCAATCAAACCTGTGGAATTGGTTAAACATTTCAAGTCCTCTCGTGATATACTCTGATAAGGTTCTCTTAGGTTCTTGGACTTGATATTCATTATCTGCATTTAAGGAATTAAAATTCTTACTTTCTTAGTGTTAAAATTTTCTTCTTATGACAGGTGAAATCTTTCCTTTCATCACTTCAATTTAGTATATTGAAGATTCCAGTTAGCGATCCTTCAGAAATGCTTTCCACAGGTAACAAATAACACGGCATTATTGTTCTTATGTTGAATTAGGATGATTCTGTGCCGCTATGCATAAATGGTAGGCAATTTTGAAGGTCTTTGATATTCTACCGAGATGAATATGGCTACATTTAGTTGTTTGCTTGTTCTATTATAGTGATGCACGTTGGTTAACTATTTATGTTGAAATAAGCCAACTCCTAAGAAAATTGCAACAGTTTGGCATCTGATGACTGCTAGTACATTATAAACAGTATGATGACATCAAAGCTTGGACAAATGTGCTGGCATACATAGATTACAGTTCTTGAGAATATGATATGAGGCTATGAGCAGTGAAGAAAACATAATGACAAGCAGATCAAATTAATGTTCAAGACAATTATCAGAAATTTCTAAGAATTATTGAATGTAGTGACAGATGGAGGTGATAAGTTTATGCGATATCATAGTTGAGAATTTGAGATAACTGCATTGTGTGTCACATGTATAACGCATTTTGCAAAATTTCACAAATATTCCTTTCAAGCATCTCCTTTATGTGTATTGTGCTAATACTCTAGATATAAAAATCTTAATATGACCACGTACATTGTCATCGTTGTTAAGTACGGCTACATCTCCAAAGCTGAAGGCATTTTAAGCATCTACATTCGATGTCTTCTATTTCAAGTTGGTCATGAAATTTGTGGTAATGTGGTCGTAATGGATCTTCCTCTAAGATGTGAACCATGCTCAACATTGTTGACTATATAAAACTTTTAAATATGATCAATGTGGGAGATTTACGGTTACTTGTCTTAATTATATCTATACTCCAACTTTTTTAAAAGTAATTTCAGAATCTTTTTCAGTAAAGAAAAATGTTTGCCTCTTTGCTTCAAAGATTTGTCTGTTGTGCAATGTTTCTTGCTTCTTTCAAGCACATAATTATATGTGTTAGATGGCTTTCAGTTCTCCAATGTTAGGTTAGCTATTAGAACAGTAATCTAAGTAATTTATTGCTATGGCTATGGTCCTTTCAATAATAATACATGTATTACAGTAATACAAGGCTGTACAAACACCATGTACAAACTTTTTAAAATTCTCTCAGTCTCACAATGGATTAACGATCAGGTGTTTGTTAAGTAAAATAAGAAGCATGCAGTAGCATGCCATTTACATGAAGAGCATGAGCTGTTTTCTACAACTAATGTAAGAAATTGACGGGGTAATTGATGTAAGTGTCAGATGACTCAGATAAATGGTGATCATTCTCAATATGGTTCATCAGCTCATAGAGAACTGGAGGCTTTGCATTCGGAGTTTCTAAATTGCATGTTAGTCGTTATAGTGCATAAAAGGAGTGTTAAATGCATTACCAACTCATAATAAGGCAGCAAAGCAGCACAACCTACAGGAAATATGGGATGTCGAACAGAACTTGCTTCTATACTAGGATGAAAGACGAATTCTATTATGCTTTTCTTGGATGAAAACCTCCTCCAGGACATGGAAGTCAATACATGACCAATGGATAAAGATAGTCTGCAGGACAATCTATGCAAATGCAAGCATAGAGCTCTAATGCAGAGGTAGCCAGGTAGGAGAGATATTGATTGATGGGTATGTAGAAGGACCATTCGATGCACAGTAAATAGAGTGATGGGCACTAAAGGATTAATCCAAGGTTCCTGATACTGATAACCGGACTCGTATCCGTGGCTGATCGGTATGGTATGGTATTGATACCATACTGTACCGACACGCGATACGGTGAGGCATTCTGGTCCAAACCGGCATACCGATTTTTTTGTTTCTTATTTCTTTTGATCTCAAGTAAATTTTTAGGATTTATTAAATATTTTTAGGTCTAAATAGATGTTTGTTGATACTAATTGATATTTGCGTTACTTCAAAACACTCTTAATCATGTGAAACATGAATTTGATTTCCTAGAAAATAAAATCAAGTAAAGAATTTAATTAAATTTTAGAAAAGGAATAATAAGAATAGGATCATGAACACTAACATTGTCAAGAATACCTTTCTAGGACCGGATTCTCTCATTATATTTCTTTTTTTCAAAGACAAGAAGTCAAGTAAATTCTAGCAATGATTCATTCTCTTATTACTGGAATCGGAGCAGATCTTCACTCGTCTAGATATTTGCATTAGTTCAATCAATGATGAAAGTGATCAAGGAACCGGGGCATTCATTGATCTGTACAGCTTCTTCAAGCTTGCATTTAAACTCTTCGATGATTCAATGATTGGTATATCCTTTTTAAAATTAGCTTCTTTCAATTTTCAACACTGGACTCCGGATTGCTCATACTCTGAAAAATCAATAAATGGTATATCCTTTTTAATATCAGTATCTTCAGAATTATTAATACCTGGTTCAGTAATGTTGTCATTTATTATGGATAATGATTCCTTAGTGGCTATGTTCTCTCATGGGAATCAAATCAATTGTTTTAGTTTATTGAATGTTTGAGGTTCAAATAAATGTAACTTCAAAACTAATTCATCAAAAACCATTATGAAATGCTATCTAATTTCCAACTATATTACATTATTTTTTAAAAAAAATAAAGTAAGATTACCAGCAATTAATTGAAGAGAAAGGAGAAATATAAATATAATTATATACCGATATTTAGAATCGGATTGAGTGTCGATGTTCATAAATATCGCGATCATTAATGTACTCAGTAGGAAGATCAATAAATCTTTCTAGCCAGGCATAATAGTAATCTTGTAAATTTATCCCAGGAGGTTTGCGTGATTGATCGTAACTCGTCACAGATCTCTAGCTGAGGTCTTGATTTTGAGAGGTATCCATAGACTGATGATATGGCTGTGGAGGGGCCTATCCAAATATACCGGCAGCAAAATCAGATCCGTAAGATACTTCGGACTGCATGGGATAATAACCACTAGAAGATGATGTCTTGGATGTATTATATCCATATTTATATAGATCATAAGCTACTAGTGTTTGTGAGTAGAAGGATCCGGAATACGAGAATGACCCCGATACATCCATGGATCCTACTCTACATGTGAGATCTGCAACTGTATCATATCCTGAATGACTTGCGGAGCCCGTCGCCTGTATGGAATCGTATTACCGTGGGCTCTGCCAACCAATGCACCATGGTCCATATCCTGTGTAGAGTGAGTAAACTACGACTCACTAGTGAATCGAAGATCGATAGCTGGTTGTGTCTTCTGCCCTCCGGTTCCTTCTTGATCACTGGATCCCCGATCATCGGAAAAATTACTAGTACTGCTCTTCCTAGTATATGAATCTGAATCAACTGAGTGCTCAAGTGGGGATGCAACTACCTTTTCTTTTCCTATCTCTGGGCTGAGTAAATGTCGAGGATTGAAGATATGATGCATCTATTGGAGCCCCATGAGGAGTATTGCTGCCTGTCCATTGTTCAGCATTTATTCTAGTCTCGCTAGCTACAAAATTGGCCCGTCGAGGAGGCGATCTCAACTCATCAAGATCTAGCTGCTGCTGCTAACGACCCATCCAATCATCGGATTTTTATTCTCATCAACAAAATTATTCACAATCGGATCAGAGTATTTCAGATTAAGTTCCTTTACTTTAGCCTCAACTTTAAATTATAGTATACATAAATAAAATCGTTGAGACATTTCTGTTTTAGACAGTTCATCTGCTTGGAGTGGATAAGGTTAAAGGTCGACCAATTGCGCTTATATCCACTTGATGATACCGTCTGGGAGGGATATTGACAGCAAGATTTTTCAAATGTTTTGCTGATCCATCAAAATGTATCCACTATTCAGCTGTAAAAGATAGTAAATTATTTAGAATTTCAGGTTTAGCAAAATCAAAAATCATTTTGAATCTAATATTAGATTTATTAGTACCTACCAGGATTCATCTTTGATTTATTTTTGATGGTTACATTGGATTCAAAAGAATCTGTACCCTTCCTAAAAAAATTTGTTTGGAAAAAATTATTGTTATCATGTATTACTTGTTGAAGTTACTGCTAATAAAAATCATTTAACAATTTTAACCTAACTTGTTCTAGGCACATAGTCGCGATATCTGGATCGGGCTTCATCTTATATATAACATTGCATAGGATAGATATAAGCTGTTTATCCATGGCAATGTCCGGTATGGAGTACTTGAATTTCCGATTCAGATAGCAAGCTGCACATACATTTTCAAAATTAGTCAAGTGTACTTGTATAAATATAATTAAATTTAAAGTTTTAGAGTGTTCATGAATAAAGAGCACATACATCCCCTGTCCCAAGTGCTGGGATGGGGTGAGATGGTAGCGCATCCTGTTCCATGGGAAAACCAGAATAGCCCCATCCCATGGGATCTAAAACCTTGGGATAATGAAATAATGCAACAAACATATCAAGATGAAGCATTTGGTAAGTCCTTCCATGTAGGAGCTGGTGTTATTTTATTACTTGCAAGGAAATTAAAATGCAGTTCCTCCTCACCACTTCCTCATGCTCAAGGTGTCTAATGGCTCTTGGGGGTGGCTTACTCAACAACATTTACCTAACTAATAACCTCTATTTCTTAATTAATAGAAACTTGGACTGCTGAAACTCCCTTTGAGATTTGTATCCAATTTGTCAGATGCTATAAGCCCTTGACCTTTTAGTCAATACTAACAGCTATTTGTGTTGAAAAAATTGCTGCCATTTTCAGCCTAACAATCCTTCATATTTTTTGACATTTTGTGGTGACATCACTAAGATCATCTTCTCTCACCATTTCTCTGCTTTGTGTTTGCCTGCTATAATGCCAACTATGATAGTGATAGGCCATCTGTCTATTACCACCAATTTTGTCCTCAATAGAGACATTTTCATCTTGTAAAATGTCTTGAAGTTAAACATTATTTTTTGCTTGAGCATTCAAGTGGAATTTTGGTTAGGTGCTAATGCCTTTTTCAGAATTTTCATTTCTTTTTTCTTTTCTCTTTTCCCCTTTTTAAATAGAAGAATGGGAAGCAATGGGCTACCTGTCAGAAGGTGGCTGTTGCCCAAATATCGCTACCTCCCCAAGCCCTGGTGAAGGTGGAATTTAACTCAAATATTTGTTACAATCACTAAGAGATTTTACCAAGTTGGTAAGCTGGCACCTTCTTGTAGTGTGGTTATAATACTTGTTGACACAAGTCCCATGTTCTCTCTCCACCAAGGGTTAAAAATCATTTTAAATTTTGGTTTGATTGGACTGAAAGAGCTCTATTTAAATAATTTGATTGCAGCTTTGGCTTTTCAACCCCAAAAAAAGTAAACAAATCTAAATAATGAAACTATAAAATGGAAAAACTTTGTTAGGCATCATTTGGAGTATAGTTCTTTGTTTTGGAACTTCAGTTTACAGTTTTGGTTGTTCCATAGTAGAACAATTCAAAAATTATAAAAGTATTTAACAAAGTAAAAGGATGAAATAATGTTTGACATTATAGGAAAGGGTAATGTTATATCATTACTAGAGAAAGGGTAATATCTTATTCTATAGTTTATTGAAAAATTAACTTATAAGTATCATGATGTATATGAAAGTAAGTACCTGTAAGGTTTAAGTTGTTGATCATTGGCTTTAAAAATCCAATACCATCATATCAAGTACCTAAATACAAAATTATAAATAATACAGTTCAGGCATCCCCTATTTTCTTCTTTTACAATATGAAATAAAATTAGGCAGAGTTATTATTTTGATATCTATAATAATTTATTATTTGAATGAGATCTTCAAGAAACACAATGCAAAACTTTTTCTAACAAGAAATCACATTTGTCAAATACCTTTCACTAAAATAATAATAGAAGTAATAATAAACTATTTTCTTGATTTCTACAAGATTTGTTACTTACCTTTCAGTCTCTCATGAACATAGTTATGTTTAGCTTGTATTAATTTAATAGCCAATATAGAAAGTTGGCAAGAAAAATCTACCATTTGAATTTTTGTAAGCAGCACCTAAATTTCAAGCTTGTTGAAATTTCTTAGTTCAATCATATGAAAATGCTTCTGGGAAGTTGTTAGCACCTGATGACTGTCCTTCCTCCAAAATTAAATAAGTGAAGAAATGGCCTAAAAATAACATAACTTGTTGAAATATGATGAAAGAAATTAGCAATCATCCAAAATGGCATTTATCACCCATACTGCTGTTCATCTCCTAAATTTACTAAATTCACCGTTGGTCACTTTTCTGTTGTTTAGGCCGGTGGCTAAGTTCAAGAGAACCTAGCCAAATGAAAGATAGTGTTCTGAACCAGCCTGAACCACCGAAACCACCAGAATTCATTCAATTTTGGAATGTTTCCAATTGAAACTATCTGTTTCAGTAAAAGAAATCCAACTATCCAATTCTGACAGAAACTACAATTTTTTCTCTTGACAAATGTTCAGTCCCCTCCATCATGATAACTGAAGTGTCTTTCAGATTACTAGCAGTGTAGTGTCTTATGAGATTGGTCATTTAGTTATTATTATTTTGTTTAGAATTGGGATGCCTTTTCTGTTGCACACATTTTTTCTGTAGACTAGCTTGCTGAGCTGCTGTCAAAATTAGACATTATTTAGCATTTCCCATGTTACTGGTTTCATGCATAATCCACAATGTTGGAATATTGGGGGAAATGGAGGAGGTTAAGTAGGGAGTGTATTGAAGTATATAGAACTGTATTTTGTGTTTGATCTAAATATACTGATATATTGTGTAATTAGTGGTATGTTATGATGGTGAGTGTACCCATGTAGGCTCCAGCATGCACATGAAAACACATACAAGGATGTGATAGAAACTACCCATAGAGAAGTGTTTAAGTAGCCACTCTGAACTTCTTTTCTTATTCAATTCTCCTCTTCTGTCATAATGATATCCATTGAGCTTGCCCTAACTAATACTTTGTTTGCCATTCAAATCATATTTCAGTTCTCAAACCTGCAAAATTGAATAGGAAGATTTGGAAAAAGAGAAAATGAAAAAAAAAGGGATGCGTATGCATTGGAGAGGTATAGGGTTACGATCAAAGATGTTTTTAGCATGGTTTGCCGAACTGTACCGGCAACTAACTAGGACGGTTTTGGTGTTCGAAACAAGAAACCGGTGAGGTGGGGGGAGAGGAAGAAGGAAAGAGAGGAAGAGAGAGGGGGGAGGGAAGGAGAATGAGAGGGAGAGAGGGCCTCCGGAAGCTACCACACCTACCATCGTGCCAGTGAAGGCCAGAGGAGGGGCTTTGGCCTCCTCCCAATCGAAATAGGGGCTTTGGCCCTTGTTGCAATTTTTTCCCCCGTTTCTTTTCTTTTTTGTTTTGGGTTTATCTCCTGTGGTTGGTGACATAGTTGCCCACTTCATTGCTTTTTAAATTTTTTGGAATTTTCAGTGTCAACTTTAATTGAAAACCTTATGTGGCAAACCCCCCAAAAAAATCGAAATAGGGCCGAAGCCCCTATTTTGGTCAGGAGGAGGGTGAAGCCCCTCCTTCGGCCTTCACCAGCACGGTGCTAATCATGGCCCATGGCAGCCTTGCTAGCGCTCTGGAGGCCTCCTCTCCCTCTCCTTCCCTCCCTTCGCCCTCCTCCAGGTTCCACCGAGCTTGGCAGTGGCACAATGAGCTCGGCTGCCCTCCGAAGGCCTCTCTCCCTCTCCTTCCCTCCTACCCTCTCTCTCTCTCTTCCTCTCCCATTCTCCCTTCGTCTCTCTTTGTGTCAGTTTGGGCTTGGTAAGGAGTGGCACAAGGACGTACCAAACCATATCACAGGCTGACCAGTCTAGTACGACCAACCTTGGTTTTTAGCATTTTATTTAAAATTATGCCCGGCTATATCTGCTGAGGTTCATGATAAGTTTTAATGTAAAGTCCAAAGAGGATTCCTCAAGTGTTAGAGAAAATGTCTAACGGTGGTTACCAAACCAGGTGTCCTATGAATAGTCACTAACACCCCATTGCTTGCTCTAAGAAGTTTTTTTGGGATCCAGCTTTTTCTGACCCCATTAAACTGGACTTTCTGTTGCTGTCAGCAAGAAGCATAGTTTTACTCCATATCCAATTTATTATATGTTTAAAGACTGTATCTTTTTTATATTTAGTGTTGTATATTCCAAATATCCCTATATTTAAGTATTATATTTTTCCATATTTAAGAGCATTCTGAAAATTGTTCTGGAGTTTGATCTGCATGCGTGTTAAAGAAAATCCTGTTATTAGCTATCTTTGTTAATTGTTCAACTTAATGCAGGTGCCAGAAAACCATATGAGGCTATTTTTATGTCAAACAAAGAGAGTAAGATGGATGATGCACGCAATCCACTAATTGTAATTCTTCATGGTGGTCCACATTCAGTTTCATTGACAAGCTACTCTAAGTCGTTGGCATTTCTTTCTTCACTGGGCTACAACTTGCTTATTGTAAATTATAGGTGTACATTTCCTCTTCTGTCTGTTTAATCATTTCTCAATGCAGTGGTTTAATATTTTCTGCTATGCTAATTTTTATGCAAATTGACCCGTCTAGCTATTAACTATTGTTTTCAGAAAGAGAATGATTGATTTTCATTTCTAGTGGATGTCACCATGGATTGTTGTGGAATATTGGTCCATTCATATCTGTAAATGAGATGACTGAAAATGACTCGAGAGAATCACTTATTTGTTTTATTCAATCTGCTGATAACTTACAATTAGTCGAGAGTTTTAAGGATGATTAGAAATCCAAAATATATTTTCTATTCTTTGGATCAGGAATTGAAAATCAGTATGAGGGGCAACAAGACAAGCTGAGATGGAACATAGATGAAAATTCAATTGTTTGAGCTCAATGATAAATAGGACCTTACAAAATTTTGCTAGAAATCATAGAGGCTGCAATCTTGCAGGGTTAAGTCTTGGAAAAGGAGGATAAATTCACACATCGAGTGTAGTAGAAGTGGGCAATGATGGTAGATGTGTGGTGAAACCTTAGTAAAATTAACATTAAGGAAAGCTTAACAAGTATCATAATTAGTGGGGAACCAGTTTAAATGTTTGCTTGATTGCCACCATGTTTTAACTGAATTAAATAAAGAAGGGTTGGTTTCAGGCTGAATAGTTTGATTAGAGGGAAACCCTTGGAGCAAACATGAAATGTGTGAGGTCAGACATGAGAAGATAAGATTGTAATGGAAATTGTGAACGAGTGTTTTGAAAAAACAACTGGGTCACCACGACAGCCCTTGCTTCTAAGGACCGAGCCACAAGCATCTTCTACATAATGCCTTGCCTTTCTTGTGGGGGCCAATCTACCTCCTCCTAGGCTAACTAGCTGATCAAGTTTGAATTGTTCTAGGGTATCAGGTGTGGCAAAGTGGAAGGATGAATAATGACATCCCCTAATACCCACCTCTTCTTTCAGTTCAAGTCTTATGCAATTGTGCTGTGGCATCTTAATTAGTTGCAACACAGTTTTCAATTATACTTTATTTTTCTTTCTGACTTTGTGTCATTATCTGTTGATTAGTACAATTGCTTGTTTCATTAACTTGAAGTACCAAGTTTGACCCTTTTTTGTTGGGTGGTGGGGGTGGAGGCTTGGATGATCAATTAATACCATTGTTTAGCTTTTTTGGTAGTTGGAACGTTGTCATCATTTATGTTACATTAAATAGGTGTTAAAGCATTTTCTTATTTTACATTTTATAAACTTTTCTAATATATTTCTAAGTTTCCATGTAACTGTAATCTTAGCTATTTTTTTCTTTTTTACTCAACATAGGTGCATTTTACCCCAAAAAATGACCTTGACGCATTTCTTTGGCCTAATATAGAATGTGATCCCTTAACTGCCCACTTAATATGGTAGTATTTCGGATATTATTGAATGATAAATAATCCTGATGAAGCTGATTATAGTTGTCTTCATCTTGTTGGTTTTGTTTATCATACCGTGGAGCATTCAAAAGGAGAATGTTTTGATTTTTGAAGGATTTGAGCTTTGGTTGATATGCATGTTATGAATAAAATTCGTGCTCTAGCACATTATTTTTTTTTAAAAAAAAATCAGTGAGGATGAACATAATTGAATTTAGTTAGTGACATTTGCATTTTTTGCCCTTTTATTTTACTCAACAAAGCCAATTACCATTTTGCCTTTTATTTTATCATTACTTGCCCGGGATTCCTTTACCATAAATATCAAATGCATTTCTATTTCTTTGAGATTATTGTTTTAAGATGTAGAATGTTTGCTTTTTCCAAGATGATATGTGAAAATTAGAACATTTATATTTTAATTAGCATTGCATATCAAAAGCATGGATGTTCGTTCATACAATTTTGCATCTAAAACTTGTACTATTTCATTAGATTATCAGTATATTGTTCGAGTTCTGTGTACCATACGCACTATCCTAAACCTGTGCATATTGAGTTCATATGTGTTAACGAAGGTCGATACATAGCAATAGGGACTTAAAACTTGCTTTTTTGGATACAATTTGTACCCTACCTTCCATGACAACCTTTTTCTTTATTTAGATGGTTTGGATCTCTTCCCCTTTGGTTTTTTTCCTTGAATCCTTGTTTTATGAAAATTTGAAGGCTCAATCTATAGATCAAACATGATAACCACAATCATGGTTAGTTGTATCGGTGTCTACTGCACTGTACTTAGTGTATTGTACCATGTTGGTACTGAACCAAGACTTGATATGGGGGTTGTACCGAGTCTCAGTATGCCAAACCGACCCTTGTATTGGGCATGCTGACACTGTACCAGTGTGGTGCCATTATAGGTTATGCCGTTATGGTATTGAGACTACAAACTTTGACAACAATCATTGTTCTATGCTGGCTAGAGGTTAGGAATCAGGGTAGCTAACAATATAAACTTTTTCACAAAACTATAGAATACATGAGCTCCCCTCATTATCAGCAATATACATATAAGTGTAGAATACTATGCTTTTTACCTTTGATGTCTGTGCATATTTACATGTCCTTGTTTTTTGTCATGAATTTTGAGCTTTCAGGTGTTGTTATAATTTGAAAATTTGTGTAAATAAATTTATATTACAAACTATGTGAAACAATGCTCGTGTCAATTCGCAAGCATTATGGAACTCTTGGATGATTTATCATATTGTTTCTACAATACAATTAAGAACTATGTTTATTTGTTTGAACTAATATAAATAAATTAAATTTGTTTATGCTCAAAAATGTATACCTATAAATGTAGTGTACTAGTTGCGAATCTTTTATAGCTTTCCATACATATAAGTTTTAATATCTCCCAAGTGTTGCCATGTTGGTGTGTGTTGTGTGCATGTGTATGCATTTATGTACAAGTGTTTGTATAGATTAGGATCATGTCACACTTGGTATAGCTCTTATAGAGTTAGATCTTTTTTGAATTGGATAATAGGAGTCTACATCAATGGTCTGAGCTATTGGATGTGATCTACTTATTATGTGTAAACTGCTAAGGTACCAAAAATTATATGATCTGACCCTAGCCTATGCATCAAGTGTTCCAAAAAAATGCATTGTTTCATCTTACCTAAACTTATCCAATTTTGGTCACTTGCATTGAGGTTGGGAGTCCCCATAGAAGTTTAGAGGTAGTAGATCATATCCAACCAGCTCGGGAAATAGATGAGGACCCCCATCATCCTATTCAAAAAAGGTATATCTTGAACCTGACCATTATGTACATATACATGCTACATGCATGCATCCATACATGCATATGGACGTACATGCATGCATCCATACATGCATACATACATATGTACATGCATACATGCATGCAAACATACATATGTACATGCATGCATACATACATATGTACATGCATGAATGCATACATACATTTGTACATGCATGCATAGATATTTTGAGGAAAGTCTGCAATATTGTACACCAACCAGAGTTAAAAGATTTAAAAGTATTTTTATTACATTTGTTGTCTCAGAGGCTCGTTGGGATTTGGCGAGGAAGCATTGCAATCTCTTCCAGGGAAAGTTGGGTCTCAGGTATTTGTCCAGTTGTCCTCATGCTTTGAATTTGATATCTGTGTTCTTTTTTAGAATTTAATGAGGATATCCTATATCACTTCATTTCTTATGTGAGCAGGATGTAAATGATGTACTTGCAGCTTTAGACTATGTCACTAGAAAGGGACTGGTGGATGCATCTAAAGTAGCTGTTCTTGGAGGTTCACATGGAGGTTTCTTAACAACTCATTTAATTGGCCAGGTTTAGTATGCAAAGATACTTCATCAAGATGTTGAGGTTCACTAGTTTATTTCTTGTTGATATACCTCCACATTTTAGTACTTCACATACATCAAAAGCTATTTGTACATGAACTGCTAGGTAGTTTACTTGCAGAAATGAAAACTAACAAGATATCAAAAAGAAAATTTTTTTTTTTTGCAGTGTTTGCATTTGAGTGATTTATGATGCATAGTTTGCATCATTAATTTGAACAAAATGAACTGTGCTATATATGTTTTACCAACACAATTTATTTCTTGTTTTCTTCAAGTTCTACAATTATAGTCAATGAATCTTGAGTTATTTTCTTTCTAGTCTATCTCTTGTGTGAATAACTTTAGATTTAAGTAACCTCCATAAATCAATTCATAAATTAACTTACTCATCAAAGAGCCTTCTCTGCATGGGTAGAGGCTGCTTCAAATGCTTAACCATATTAATGTTGGCTTAAACCTTTAAAGTCGTTTGTTAATCTGCTTCACCATTTGAACAATGATCTAGTTGATCTGAAGCTTCAATGTTTGCAATTTCTGATATCTTATAAATTTTTGATTATTAGTCTAGTTATTAAGATATCGTATCTAATATAATGTGACAATGAGTATAGGTCATGAGGCATCACAATCTATAATTTGCTGGATGAGTCTAAAATTTATGTATATGAAGAGTACAAAATTGTGGTTTTTGCCATTCTCATTCCCAGCATCATCTTCTTTTCTCATAGTAAGCAACTATTCTTTAGGGTGCACTAATGAGAAATCGCCACTCTATTTGAGTAAATGCCATTCACCTTCTTCTATCCCTTTATCTCTAACTCCTTATATCTTTGAATGTTGTTTGTGCACAGGCTTTTATTTTTCGGCCATGGCATCCCAAAGTCTTTATCGCATAACAGTTCATAATTTATATGTTCCACATCATTTTGTTTAATAGTTAATAGTTTATTCTAAATATTATCTTATATGGCATTCATTTTTATGTTGTATATGTTTATCATACTGCTTAATACGAAGATGGTTTAAAATAAATAAAACTACAATTAAGCTTGAGGATCAGGAAGCTTCTAGCAAGCATATGACTGTTTTCACAACCATGTGATAGGCTTTAGAACATTCAAAGATATTGAGTTTAACTACCATTCTGTCATAAGGCCTATATATAATTGATGTGATGTAATTGGGCTCCACACTCCCTGCAGCCCCTCCCCCACCCCACCTATAAAGAAAAAAGAAAAGAAGGAGAAAAACATTCCTGGCTCTTTCCACCTCTCACTTCTTCCTTCTTTACCATCTTTCTCTTATCATTTGTCACTTCTGGTATTAATGAGTATTCTTTATACAGGACAGCCACATGGAGTTTCAGCTCATGTGGTTTCTTGCTGCTGTTTGTAGACTAAGGCTAAATACATAGCCTTTAAGGCTTTCCAATCTGAAGACTAGATACAAATATTTTTCCTATTAATCAAGAGCTTAGTTCAATTAGTAATTATTATTAATATTATGCCACCAATAATTTAATTTGTTCCAGTTACTTCAGGGTAAAATAGAAAGTAATTTGGACTCTTTATTATAGTACCGTCTGATATCTCAATGACCTCTTCATGAAATATGGATATAAAATAAGTCACATCCTTGTCAAATCTCCAACTCTTTTTTCTGCTTCCAAGTAGTGTATAATATGCATGCCTTCTAGATGTCTACATGTAGGTCTTTGACCTACTTCTCTGCTTAAAAAACTTAGTAATTTACAATGTACAAAAAGTTTCTGGAATTATCTTACAAATTCATATGTCCTAAATTTCGTGCAGGCTCCAGATAGATTTGTTGTGGCAGCTGTCCGGAATCCTGTTTGTAATCTATCATTAATGCTTGGTACTACTGACATCCCTGATTGGTGTTACGTAGAGGCCTTTGGGTCAGAAGGAAAAAATTACTTCTCAGAGGCTCCTTCAGCTGAATATTTAAGTCTCCTTTATAACAAATCTCCAATCTCACATCTCCCAAAGGTATGGCCTTACCAGTCATCTTGCTTTTTAGTTAATTTCTACAACCAGCGGTGCAACAGATTTTTGTATCTGACCTCGGGATAGAATCAAAGGGTTCACTTCAAGTTAGGACCAATCACAAAACATTGTCAAACTCTGATTGTTCTTACTCTGATTGGAAAACCAACAATACAAGTGCAAGATGCTTTTTAGTTTTTGGCATTCAACTGTTTACCAAGAATCCTTGACAGGGAGCTCTCTGTTATGAGCGTTTTATTTGCACAAAGCCCATTATGTATCTTCGTTATTGTGATTTTATTGTCTTTTTCCTTTGTTTGCCTCTAATTGTTGGTTTGCTTTCCTTTGATTCTCTTCATTTGTTTCTTATGCTGTTCAACTGAAGTGGTTAGAAAAGCAAAGGAGAATCGGAGAGAGAACAGGGGTAGAAGAAAAGGGGAACGACATAAATTGCAACACCTTTGCATGTTCTCCTCTTCTGTTGAACTTAAGCTCCTCTTGTTAAACTTCCAAAGATTCATATATGTTATGATATCAGATAAAAACAGGAAATGAAAGATGGAACCAGAATGAAACTGCTGTTCTCAGTATTAACCCTCCTGCAGAAGGGTGGTGACTTACTCGAGACAGGATAAACAATTAGAAGTGTAAAGATGGTGATGCCCCTTTTTTAGTGGTGACATGATGAACATGATAATATCGCTATTGAATTTCAACAACATTTATGAAACCAATACTAAAATAATAACATTATGACCCATAACATTGAAAAAAACAAATTTAAACAACACACTTTCAGTCCGGAAGGGAGGGGGGGGGGGGGGCATGCTTAATTAGCAGGGATAGACATTGCAAGAGAGTTTTTTAATTAGCAACAACATATTTACAAATTTGATAATAACTGCAGGTTAAAGCACCTGTCCTTTTCCTTTTGGGAGCGCAGGACCTTCGTGTTCCAGTTTCTAATGGTCTCCAGGTACAGATTTGGTTTTTGATATATATATTTTTTCCTTTTATGGCCAGAAAATGGATGAATCTGTAAAGGCTAGTGATTTCAAGCAGATTAAGTGAACAACCTTCATTTCTGTGAGAAAAATAATGATCCACTTCCATTAAAGAAACATAAGAATTATGCTTTTTTCCTAACATGTTGAGATTAACTAAACTCAAAATTATGGGGCATCCAAAACCCACCTCAATCAGTCAAAGATAGACACGAATTTTCATTTGGAAACAGAGAAGATGGTGGTAGGTATCTAGGGTTGTACTGAGCTGAGCTTTTGCAAGCTTGGATCTGATCAAACTTGGTTTGAAATTATTTTCGAGCTTGAAACATGGATCAAGCTTGATTTGTTTATTACTTGATCAAGCCTAATTCAAGCTTACCTTCAATTCAAGCCCAAAACTTGCCTAATCAATTTTCTTGATAATCTTATATCAAGCTGAAATTAATTGAAACTTGAGTCAAGCTAGTTTTAAGCTTGAACTAAAGCGGTATTCAAGTTTGAGTTAACATTTAACTGATTCAAATAATTTCCATAGAAAAAACTTTGTATAATAATATATTAATATTATTTATATTACAGAATAATTTCAAGCCTTATTGAGCCTGGCCTGACTAAGCCAGGTTAATCTCTGGCTTGGTTAGAAATTAAGTTTAAGCCTATGAATAAATCTGAATCAAGTTTAACCCAAACTGAGCTCATGTTGACTTTTCTAATTGAGTCACAGCCCTACACATGCCTGGTTAATGCAGGGCAGCCTTCCTTTAAAGGAGGCTATCCAAACTGAAAAATCATGACAAAACAAAAACTTTCCTTGTCAATGAATACAAACATTATTTTTATACTTTTAAGTTTTAAGTGATCAAACTGGGTTTTTATTACTACCATTACAATGCATGATGATGATTTGCATCCTGGAGCTTCGAGTTAGAGCAATGCAACAAAATAGCAGCAGGAGACCTGACATGAAGGTTTTGTAATTTTGAAAGGCAACAGATGAAAATAATTTCAGCTCCTCTTAGAGCTGCAAAGTAAAGAAATCAAAAGCATTTATCTCTTTGAACAATCCTAATAAAGGTGCCACATTATTTTTGATGTGGAGTGACAAAATGGAGCTAAAACTGGCCTCCTACCTACATCTTCAGCCTGTTTCTTTACCACATTAAAGATTGTGTGTATAATTTCACCGGAAGGTCATAGAAAAAGGAGCAAACTTTTTTCAATGGGCAGAAACTTACAATTTTATGTTTCATAACTAACTAATTGTCTCAAATGTTCATAGTATGCAAGGGCTCTCAGGGAGAAAGGTGTTGAGGTCAAAGTGATTGTATTTCCTGAAGATGTCCATGGAATCGAGAGGTTTGCTACTGTCCTCTTATGCCTAAACAGCCATAAACAATTACTCAAATTATTGACATTTGCTCTTTCATTCAGGCCACAATCTGATTTTGAAAGCTTTCTTAACATTGGTGTATGGTTTAAGAAGTACTGTAAATGAGCATCATATTCTGTTCTAGCTACGCTTGTTGGTGAGTATTCAACATTCACATTATGATTGGAATAAGGAATTTATTGGTCTTGTACATTTATTCACTTGGTTTCTGTATATGATGATTTGAGCACAAAATGATGATATGGCTTCAAGTTGTGGATGCCACCTTAGCAAAAGGACCACTTGAATCAACAACTGAAGAACGTAAGCAGAACTGAGTCAAGGGTAGACCGACCAGCCAATAAGAGAGGAAGTTCCATTTAGCATTAGATGTTGCACAAAGCTATGTTGAAACACGTGCTCGGCGTGTTGAGGTGCAGGTTGTTTCAATCTATTTCATTTGAGAATAGCCATCTCATCTTAAAGTTTAAGCATCAATATGTATCGAAAAATTTCTACTCCCATTCCCCAAAAATCATGTCTTGCCCATATCAGGCCTCACAATCATCCTTCATTCCTCATGAATCGGCATGATGACATGCAACTTCATATAACCTACAAGGGACCCACATTTAGTAGCTACTAATCCTTTTCTGATATGATGGAAGTTTTGCTCACTGAGCAGCAGAAACTTTCTTGTAGGGCTGGAATGGATCAAGAGAATATTGAGCTTTGTATTACCACCATGAATTTGTGGTTCTGCGATGTGTCGCACTCACTCTGTATCAAAAATAATTTTTCTGCTATTTAGCAGACTGAACCTGGATAGTCTGAACGCTGAAATAAAGTCTACAAGTCAACAGGCAGAGGCAAAGATCAATCGTGCAGAATTTTGCTCAAAGTGCTAGGAGAATTGCATATTTATGGATGCACATCAAGCAAGGACGAATGAATTTTTGAGTGCAAACAATGGACCATGTATATATGATCAAATATAAACATCAGTAGAATGCTTCCGAAGATATAATCTCAAGCACTGCTGGGGAATTGGTTTAGATTTACCCAGGGTGTTGCTTCTCGGAAGGGGCCTTAAATCCTTTCCAAACTTATGATCTGCCTATTGAAAACAGTCTATGGTGGTCACACAGTTTTGCAGTCTAAACTGGTTCTGTTTGGAAAGAACTGAAGAAACTAGTTAAATTGAGGAACATCACATCTTGCTGTGGTAGGGTTCTCTCTCACATATATGGAGAAAATCTTGGGGAAACGTTTGAACTTGTACAGAGGTTGACCTTTTGAGCTTTCACATTTTTCCCGAAGGGGAGATTTTTGATGGTTTTTCAACAAAGTTTTCTTGTATAGTTTTGCCCCAACCCTTCAGCGGATGCTCAGCAGCCTTCAATGAATTAGATTGACCTGAACTCCAACCCCGGTTTTATGCTCAGATTACAGGAAGTGGTTATTAACTAGCTGGCTGAGCTAAAGCTTAACATCCAAGCCTGTACCATTTACAAGTGGTAAAAACATCAAAGCAATTGAATCCTAAGGCAGAATGCCAGATATGCATGCAAGTCCATGGACTGTCATTATTGAAGAAATGTACGCCACAACTAAAGTAGCTATGAGACTGAAGGCAATATTTTGAGAAGAGAGGTTAATGTTTTATCAACTAGACATTTGGAATTTTTTGCTGTCCAAGTGAATTGTTATCAGAGAATTGTCTCTATTAGAAGGGAGTCGTTTGGGTTTGGACCAGCTAAATAGGGCATTAGTGTCATGATCCCTGTAGTTTCCATGGGTATTATTGCAATCTGAACAGTAGTTTCCAATTATTGCAATTGCCAAATTAATTCATCTAATAAAATGATGATAAATCAAACTGATGCAGTGATGACTGCTAGAATCGAGTAATATGGAGCAAGCAAGCTTTGCAGTGTTATCCATGGAAATGAGAAAGCATTGAATGACCTAATCTCATCACCAACCGAGAGTCAACCAGCTCTAGAAATCCTTTGTAGGCAATTCAAAGATATCAATTGCTGTGGGCTCTAGAAAATTAAGGGAAAAAAAGGGACAGAGAAAAGGAGTCAGGTTCAGACTTAACAACCGGAGTCTCATGTACTTGGAGATTCCAGTGAAGACTGGTCTAGCTAGAGAGTAGTCTTCCACCTGTACTTTCAAGTTAAGATTAGTCTGGGATAGATAACAGATATTTTATGAGGAACTTGACTATCTTCTTCAAATGATCATAAAAAGATGACTGTGTTAAGCATCTAGAAATAAAACATTTGGAGGCAAAGGTTTTCCAAAAAAATAAATCAAAGAGGCATAAATCTATTCCATATAAAATCCCCATGAGAGCAGGATGTTCCCCCACATTGTTTCATCATTGTTGTTTGTGCTGGCTAAAGACAACTTGGTTTTACCCTCAGCATCAGTAGCAGGAAAAGCACTGAGTCCAGCTTTAGTGACATCAGAATCAGAAGGCCTTCTCCAATGGGAGCACAGCCATGTTAAGAAGAACATAAACACAAGGGAGCAAGAAGATGAAATCTTCTTATTTGTATATAAATTCCTTGTTTTCAATAGTATGTACAGGGTGACTTTGAGTATGATAACAACTCTATTAACAAGATAAGTTGGTTGCACTAATATCTACAATGACCTTGAATCATGAAATGTTCCCGGTGGTGCTAATACTGGAGAGGCATCATACCCATGCAGCTGGACCAGTATTAGTTGCAGCCCTGCCAAAAATCAAATCCAAATAAGCCTCAATAGCTGTGGACTTCCAAGCCACCTTTGGTAACCTCACTTTTTCCTCCTTCCATAACCTCACCAACTTTTATCTCAGTGATAATGCTCTATAGGAAGTATTCCAATAAATATTGGTAATCTCCTCAAACTCACCTGATCTATCACAGAACCATCTTTCCTGCAATATTCCACTGGAGATTGGAATGTCATGCTCCTGACCTGGTTTAGTTTCTAATCGAACAATCTTACATCCCTCTTCAGATAGGTGATGTGGGCAACCTACTTGAATTAGACCTCGATAGAAGTCAAAATTCAGTTCCCATTCCTCCAGAAGCAGGCAACCTATCTTCCTTGAATAGTCTCAGACTATCTAGAAATAATCTCACAGGAAAGTCCATCAGGCAATTTGATCAACCTAACATTTTTGCCATTGTATAGTAATCAAAATTCTGGTTTTGCAAAACAAGAGGTTGGATGATCGGTGTCCAAACTTGAAATGCTCGAGCTATCAAGCAATAAGCAGTGGACAGATACTTCAACAATTAGGAGAAATTTTGGCACCTCGATACTTGGACTTGTCAGGAAGACTCTCAGTGGAGAGATACCCAAATAAGTCATTTGGTCCAACTGTTTGATCACTCTGCACCTTGCCCACAAGAATCTATCTCAACCCTTCTCTCTTGATAGAAGATACATCCCAGGCTCAATTGATCTATCATATAAATAACCTAGAGATTCTTCTTGGTTGGGCCAAGTTTTTTCTCCCCCTAAAGATGCAATTTTGGTAAACAAAGGCTTACCAGTGATAGTGCTAGTCCTGGCATTTCAGCATTCTATTGAGAATGCACAGCAACTTTGAAATAAGGGACATATGAAACTCAGAATTTTAATCACTGTTTTGATTCATTTTCTCTTGTCATCATCTATTACAATCCTAATTGCCTTTTGCACATCCAGTTCTTCTACCTGCAAAAGAGAACATTGAAATGAGAAATGTAGACATTATCTCTATTTGGAACTTTGTTGGTAAGGTTGTGTTTGAAGACATCATTGAAGCAACAGAGAACTTTGGTGGCAAATATTGATGATCCTCAACACCACTCATCATCATCGATGATCTCCACCATTGTCCACTATCACCAACAATCTCCACCATTACCTGCCATTGTAGATGGTCTCTAATGTAAGCTATCATCATTAATAATCTCCTCCATCATCCACTATTACCAATAATTTGTAATGACCAATCACCAAGATCACCCAGATGATCTTCATTAACATGCATCTACCATTACTAATAATTTCCAATAACCTATCACCAAGATGATTTTCACCGGTACACTATCACACATCAATATTCTCCGCCATTGTCTACAACCATCGATAATAGAAGATGAAAATTACTAATACATATATTTTTAAAAATTGGTGCACATGTTATAAATTGTTGATGTACATACTTTGAACTAAATTCTCTTTTTTAAAAGTATTCATTTTCGTAAAGAAGTAGATAAGATATTCAAACACTAACATTTTGAGCAGAATCTAAGAAATAAAAACAAATAAAAAGTTTAAATTAATGAATATGAAGAAGTATACATTTACTATAATAATAATGAGCCAAAATAATGTTCATAGTGAATCTCTATTTAAATCTAGCAACGAAAACATGCTCAACTTTGTAATAAAATTTGCTTATTATGTTTAAAATTATACAAATGATCTCCTAAACTAAAATTTATGCATATAATTGAGCACATGTGTTTCATCCATTTTAGATATATAAATTAATATTTAACAATATATGCATCATCTTTTTTGAAAAATATACATATATCATATTTTTTTAAAAAATATACATCAAATTCAAGTGCATCAGTTATTTAATCCCAAATTAAAATCTACACCTCAACATCTTTTATGCTTATAACTTTTTAAAATCTTGTAATATAAACATTAGTTGTCATCTAATAAATGACATACCTATTCAGGACCTGTTTATAATCTATTTAAAATGTTCAAAATAATTGAACATGTGTGAATTACCCATTTTAAATATCTTTAGTGGCTTCAACAATTATTAGCATAGTTAGTTGGTGCTTCACTCTTAAGGATATGCCTACTAATAAGTATCAATTTCATGGATATCAATAATTCAAAATATATGCATACTAATTTGAAATATATACATTAGCAATTATCTAATGAGTGCATCATCTATATAATATATATGCATCAAATATTTATATATATATTTTTTACCTTTTAAATATTCTATAATATGGGCATAGATTGTCATCATTTAATGAATATAATATATATTTATATCTCTTTAATATCTAATAATATGTATATTAGGTGTGCATCACCTGTTTAAAATACGTGTAACAATAGTTGGGCATGTGGATTGTTTATTTCAAATATGTGCATCAAAATCTTGTAAAATATGTGTCTTAGTTATTTAAAATATGCACTTATAATCTTTAACATCTATAATATATGTATCAATTTCAATATTTATGAGTGTGTCATATGTTTAAAATATGTTTACTAATAATTAAATATGTATATATTATTTATTTTGATTATGTTTTCTAAAAGTTTATAATATGTGCATCATTATTTTAAAATATTTGCATTAAATTTTTGTACATCAACTATATGACATGTATGTATACTTGATCAATTTTAAATATATATATTAGGTATCGCTCAATATGAGCATTTTCTTTAAAAAATATAAGCATCAATGATCTCCACCATTAACACTAATGGTTGTGAGTGGTGGTAAAGATCAACAATGGTAATAAGTGGTGGTGGATCTCATTGACAAAATTCATAATGTTTGAGATTGTTAGTAATAGATATCATCAACATTGGTAGGGAATGGTAAAGATCATTATTGATAGTTGGTGACAACAGTGATCATTGATCATTGTGAGTAGTGATGAGAGGTGTTGAAAATCATCAACAATAGTGAGTAGTGGTACAGATTATTGATAATGGTAGATAGTCATGAATATTATTGGTGGTGATGGATAGTAACGTAAATCATTATTAATAATAAGCAATGGTAAAGATCATTGACTATAATAGAGGTGGTAAAGATTATTAGTGGTAGTAAACTGTAATAAAGAACATCAATGGTGATGTATCATATATATATTGAAAATATGTTCAAAAGATAAAAATTTGTATATAATAAATGAATAAGTATTGACCTTCCATTTTAAATTTATGTATTAAAATTTATAATATGTGCATCACCCTTTTAAAATATCTGGATCAGAGTTTAGTATATTAATTGCATAACATATATGCATACATGATCAATTTGAAATATGTGCATTAGTTGTCATCCAATGTATATATTTTTTAAAAAGTATACATATTAATGATCTTCACCACTATTATTTATGGTTGTGAGTAGTCGTGAAGATCAACACTGATGGTAGGAGGTGGTAGATCTCATCAATGATAGGGGCAATATTCGAGATTATCGATAGGGATATCATCAATAATAGTGGGTAATGATGGAGATCATTAGTGCTGATGAATAGCAACGAATATCTTTGGTGATGGTGGATGGTGATAAGAGATGATGGAAACAACCAACAATAATAATTGATGGCAGAAATTATCAATAATGATATATTGTAGTAAACATCATTAGTGGTAATGGATAATAATGAAAATCATCGCTAATAATACATAATGAAAAAGATTGTTGACTATAGTAGAGCCGGTAGAGCAATAATGGGCTATAATGAAGATCATTGGTGATGACAGGAGGTATTGGTACGTGGTGACGAGGATAAATAATGGTGGTGGAAGTAGAGATTTTCACAGTAGTGGATAATGATAGGGATCATGATAATGGATGATAGTAGGTCAATAGTGGTAAATGATAGGATGGCATATGGTAGTGGACTTGTAGATACAAGATAAATGAATGTCATCTTTTTCTCTCATTTTTTTAGTCTTAAGTTATCATTCTTTTTGTCAGTATTTTATTTCATATATCCCGTATATTTTCATTCAATCTATCTATATTCTAAGATGACATGGTAAGGTTTGTAATTTGCACTAATTCCTTTTTTAAAAAATAAAATAATTATTCTTGCAACAAGAAATAATTGCATGATTATTTTTTTGACATATTCAAATAAATATATAAAACACATTCCATTACTAAATTTGTTGGAATATAAACCTACACTATTAGATGCAAGGTGTATTTAGTATGAATCTTAACTAAAATTTTATCAACCATAAGGCAACGCGTAAATTTGCAACTTTGCTTTAATTAGATTATATTATAGGAATGAGATAAAGATAAAAAAAAATACTTTATTTTTATCTCCAAAAGTATAATATTTTAGCCATCATCAACTCAAGAGATTATACCAGAATCCAATTTATCCTATCGAATCTTTCTCCTCTATTATCTTACTTCATTGTCTTCTCTTTCTTATGTAACCTCACTATACTCTTTATAAAGATGACATTTATCTAGAGATTGATTACCAAAATATAATAGTTAAAGTACGATATGTGCCATGCACGTGTAATCTAATTTTTAAATAGTAAAATTTATCTAAATAAATAAATAAACAAAATAAGAGCAAGGATTTGAACTTTTGAACTTTTAATTAATTGTGACACTCTCTAACCAATGCAAGTTAGAAAATATAAATGGTACATGAGATGTAGTGGTGGCACTACAAGAAAACGGTATTTTAGCAACCAAAAAATCGGTTGATAATAATTGAAAATCGGTTGTGAAATTAATTTGCAACCGACTTTGCAACCGAAAGACCTCGGTTGCAAAAATATAGGTTGCAAAATTTTGTGACCGATTTTATTCGTTGCAAAAATTTAGCAATCGATTTAGAGATCGGTTATTTATTTTTTTGGTATATTTATAAAATTTAATTTTTTTTTGAAATGATTTTCAATTCAAAAAATCGGTTGCAAATTCGATTGCTAAGTAATTATTTTTTAAAAAAATATTTTAAAAAATTGTTGTAAAATCGGTTACAAATTAATAAAAATTTTAAAAAATAAAAATATGTTGCAAATTAATAAAAATTGAAAAAAATTTAAAAATCAGTTGCAAATTAATAAAAATTTGAAAAAAAATTAAAAATCGGTTGTAAAATTGATTGCAAATTAATAAAAATTTGAAAAGAAATTAAAAATCGGTTGTAAAATAATAAAAATTTGAAAAAAATAAAACTCGGTTGACAAGAATATTTAGATCATGCGATCGACACGTTTTTCAATGCATCATTTCACGATCCGATGGCATCCATGATCATCAGAAAAAATATTGATCCGTGAACGGACGCGTAATCAGTTGTTTCGTGATTTGAAATCCCGTCATCCGAGTCGGCTCATTGCTGCAGAGAGTACCTTGGTCGAGTCAGCTCGAACCACTCGAGTCGACTCGGCCGGACCGCATGTTACCGTTCTGCGGATCCGAGCCGGCTTGAACCTCAAGTCGGCTCTTTGCTGCAAAGAGTACCCTGGTTGAGTTGGCTTGAACCACTCGAGTCGACTCGGCCAGACCGCATGTTATCGTTCTGCGGATCCAAGCCGGCTCGAACCACTCGAGTCGACTTGGCCAGACCACATGTTACCCGTTCCGTGGAACCGAGTCGACTCCGAGCAGAACCGAGTCGACTCTTCTCCTTGCAACCTATTGTGCCAATCGATTCGAGCCGGCTCGAACCACTCGAGTCGACTCTTCTCCCTGTAACATGTTGTGCCAATCGATCCTGATCCGATCGTTCTCGACCATCAAATCTATTTGATCAGGAAAAATTTAAAGACTCATCGCGACGATGTGCAAAGTGTCCTTGTCGCCCGTCGCACATGCGCGCACTCTCAAGCTCTCCCCATATGGTGAGCCTAAATGCATGAGCAAGAAAAATTGTTTTCCTTTAAAGAGTTTTAACTTTTTCCAATCTTTTCATGTGGACTAAAAGTTTCCATCCCAAAGGATAGTTTTCCATCTCAAAAGGTAGTTTAGGAATAAAAATTCCTATTCACTTTTTCCAACAAAGGGTGGGGGTGAGGACACGTGCCAACAAAGAATTTAAGATATGTGCATATGTGCATGCCCCTATGTTTGTGTAACCACATCTTTGTCAATGCATACATGATGTATGGTAATGAAGCAATATTTCAAAATAACAATAGCATGATATTGATAAATCTATGGAAAAGTAAAACCAAAGGCACAGAAATTTTTAAAAAAGAAAGTTCAAGAAAAAAAAAAAAGTATTTCATGTGAGGCAAAGTACGCTAACAATCATTTAATGTGGCCAATGGATAAAATAACATGAAAACAACTAACAATCAAATATGCTTCTTCTGAGATAGTATTGGTTTACTTAGCTCAATGCTAAACCTTTGCAAATCTACAATACTACCCTATATTTGAAGCGTCATTGCCTTCTAAGAAAAGAGAGTATCAAAATCGACAATTGAAAATTCCTTGTAACAAGAAAAAATAGTTTCCATCAAGTTATTTTTTTGGCCATTCTTTACATCCCATCAGGATGTTGTCCAACAAGCAATTGAGAAGCTTCTTTAGTTCAAAATTTCAAATACGAGATCTGCACTATTCGGAGTTTGGAAAAAGTTATAGCACCAAAGGTTTTAAATTTCATCAAATGGGGCTATCATGGTTTTTTCATGAATGGGATGTGCCGCTCTCGCCCCGTCCCGAAACTCAGGACAAGGGATGTCCCAACCGAATGTTAGAATGTTGGCGGGACAACCTTGTCCCAACATATGGAACAATACCTTATCCTAGTATCTCATGGAACATTTATAAGGACCTGAATTCTTAATAGCACCATAAAATTACTCCATGCACCCAATATGGTACTATTACAAATGTCATCATCTATCTATAATTTTTGGATAACTGATTCATTATAATGAATTAATATGGATATAGCGTGGATTATTTAATTTACAGAAAATCTCAATAAATTCATCAGATCTTAACCATTAACCAAGGTGTAGAATCAACAAAAGGCCCATCACTAACATTATTGTGGTGGATCAGACTCATTGCTAGAAGAGTTTAACTTACTGCAAATCTTTAAAATCTACTATTATAATCTAAAAGTCTTGAAAGTGCCGTATCTTTATCTGACTGAAATGGGTCTAGCATAGATTATTCAACTTATAAGAGAGAGTCCAATGAACATAATCGAAACAGTCATATCACATAAGTCCTTTGAAGGACAAAATCCCATATAATTTATAAACCTTTATTACTGTATACATAAAAAATAATGCATTTATCCAATTAAACAAAAGGCCTGTCTTTTGGATGTTACTCATCTATCTAAACATGATAGTCCCCGGATCAAAGACATATTTTTACATACATATACATGTATGGTATCCTAATTAATTATTCATTTTTTTAATATGTTTCAGTCAGAAGTAGCAAGATCATAAGTTATTATACTTTCATATGTTTTCAATAAATGAGAATTCTTCATTTGCAAGAATCATGAAAGAATTGGTAGCCATGCAAGAATTGATACTGTTTGGCACCAATATGTCCGGCATAGAAGAACCTAGGTAACATGTGGTTTTGTCCATGTAAAGGAAATGTTACCATCTAGTACAACAGAAACTAAGATTAAATAGCCGCCTTTAATTCAAATTAAATCGAATCCTAGATAAGGAAATAGAACGGGGAAAGGGTCTAACCGATTTTGTAGCACTGTGGTAGGGGCTCAGTCGCTTGGATCCGAGGAAAACAAAGCCACAAAGATTCGAATGATATCGGGACAGGGGCAGTGGTAGCCGGCGAGCCGGGGCGAAGGAAGATGTTGGTGGCAGTGCTTGAGGATGATGTAGGAGGAACAATAGCCAGTGGGGCTCGGATCCGAGGAAGACAAAGGATGGGAAGATATCGGGACAGGCTAGCGGCAGCCGACGGGGATGATTGACGATGTTGGTGGCCGGTGGAGCTCGGATCCAAGAAAGGTTGCTGCAGGGGGTCATTGTCGGGGTAGTGCCGGCCGGCGGGGCTCGGATCCGACGAAGGCAGCGCTGCTGGAGGATGATGTCCGAGTAACGGCGGTCGGCGAAGCTTGGATCTGAAGAAGGGAGAGCCGGAGGTGTAGGCTGATGTCAGAGCAGCAGCGGCTAGCAAGGGACGATGCCGAAGTCGCAGATGGCCGGACGGGGAGAGGGGTGATGCAGTGACACTGGAGATCGGACCACCAACGATCTGGACTGGAGAGGGGTTGAGGGGATTTGGAAATTTAATCGAAGAATGAAGGGGAAAGCGGGGGGCGAGGGTTTTACTTTAAAAACTTAAATAAATTGTTGCAACCGATTTTTCGGTTGCAACAAATAAAAAAAAAAATATGTTTTAAAATTAAATTCGTAACCGGAAATTCCCAAGAAATTTTTTATTAAAAAAAATCATTTTTTTGCAACCGAATTTTCCGTTGCAAAATTCTAAAGAAAATTAAAATTTATTTTAAATAAAATTTTGCAACCAAAAATTCGGTTGCAAAGTTAAAAAATAAACTTAAAAAAATATTTTTAAATGATCATTTTTTTGCAACCGAGTTTTCGGTTGCAAAATTCTAAAGAAAATTAAAATTTATTTTAAATGAAATTTTGCAACCGACAATTCGGTTGCAAACTTAAAAAATTATTTTTAAATGAATTTTGGTTTTATCGATTTTTAAATTTTTTTAAATCGATTTTTGTTATTTAAAAAAATTAATTAATTTTTACAACCGATATATCGGTTGCTAATTTATGTAATTTATATATTACTAAATAATTTATTTTTAAATTAAAATATCGGTTGCAAAATCGGTTGTAAATTGTATCATAAAATATCGGTTTCAAAATCGGTTGAAAATTGGGAATCTTGCAACTACATTTGCAACCGATTTTAATCGGTTGCTAAATTATTAAGAAAATAAATCGGTTGCAAAATAAGTCACAAATATAACCAAAAAAATCGGTTACAAAATCGGTTGCTAAAACACTTTTTTGTTGTGGTGTGGGAAATATGAATAGTATATAGAATGGAGAAATGTGGGCCAGAAACATGGATGTTCAAACATGTCTTGCACATGGTCATATTAATTACAGTATTTGGACTTATACAATATAATAGATATTGTTGCTTTCTTCCTTCCTTCTTTGTTTATTATTTAATATATCGTATTTTACCCACCAAAGCTTTTTTTTTTCATAGCAAATGATGAATGGAAAAGTTATTCTTTTCCTTCTTTCAAATGGATCTTCTAACTTGCGGTGTATGAATGTTAATAACATAGAATTTAAAGATTTGCTTAACCGTTATTATTCCAGAAATAGACAACTTGCTAGGAATGCCAAGGTACAAACCTTTGTTATCATAATCTAAGACAATTTGACAAAACAATATGTTCATTTGAATAACGATGATATTGTGATAAAGATGATCTACAAATATAACGATTATATTTGTTTATCCAATTATTGATGGATGGGTAGATACATCCTTTCAAATGGGATCGATGGACATTTGTTTTCTGGCATAATGGTGATATATATCTTGCATAAGAATTGTATAATATGTGGCATATTTAGTATTCAAACATTACAAAATATGAATATTATGAGTAAGGTAATTGACAGTGAACTAAATTTCACAAGCAAAGATCATTGCACTTACCTCCATTTTGACTAAAATAATTATACAATGCCTTTTCTTTTTGTTGTCTCTTGCTCTATTTTAATACTATACTTTATGACAACATAGCTATGAACATATATCTTTCTTTTCCAATAATCGTGATAGCATAGTTTGATGTCTATACTCTTACCATAATTAGGATGCATGCATGAACTTTACTTTGTAGTAACTAATTGTTTGCACATTGAAAGTTTTATGCACTCACTAATTATGCCTAGATTTATGTAGAGGTACATTACCCTGCAGAAGAACGATACAGTGTTTAGTGTGTTTAGTATTCAAACATTATCAAATATGAATATTACCGGTATGTTGATGGGCAACATGATAAATTTCGCAATATAAGAGTATTGTACCTATCTCCATTTTGACCAAAAAAATTATACAAGATCTTTCCCCCCAGCCCCTTGTTCTATTTCGATACTACATTTTAGAAGAAAGCAAAGATGAACTTTTTCTATATATATATATATATCTTCCTTTTCAATGGTAGCAATAGCATAGTTTGATATACCTGCTCTTATTGCTTAATTAGGATCCATGCATTAACTTCTGTGGTAATTAATCATTTTTTTTTTTTTTTCTCGTGATAGAGTTGAAAAAGAAAAATGGACCAAGATTTGGTTTCCTTTTTCCTCATGACAAATGGATGTTCATGCTGGCTCGATCAAGAGCATACCACATTGCAAATGTTGATTAATACCTGTTTCTATTTCACAAACCAATTTTGTTCTACCACAAAACCTTGCTCATTAAAAGTGCTCTACAAGACCGATGCAATCATATAAACCAACCATAAACATGTTACGAGAATGTTCCATTGCATCAATAATGTGAATGAAGAACGGATGGAAAAACCCAAGCTGCACCTTGGGACAATCGAATCTTCTTGTTTCTTGGATGTTAGATCATCTATTTGCAGCTTCCCTCACTAATATCAGCTACAGAACAAGTATAAACCTGGACAAACGTTATATTAGTGTTTTCTATTATGTTGTAACGCCTGACTAAAACTTCAAGAAATTGCTTCTCAGCTCAGGGGATCGTGCATCTGCTTGCTACCCTTCTTGTCAACCATGTGTTGGGTCAGCACAGACCGTGTGTCTCAAATCAACAGCGAGTTCTCACATTTTCTAGGTTGAAATAAATGTAATATCTCGGGACCTTCTCCCTGCCGCTCTTCATTAGTCATCATCAGTTGAACATTGGAATTTTTTTTTTTTTAAATTTTTTGCGTAAATATGCGTTACTTTTTCCATGTTACATTACTCGTTATCTTTTCTTCTAAACAAAAATCATGATTCGAGGAATGTATCCATGTCCAATTAACAAATCAAGACTGATTCCAAGATTGGTAGCTCGGTGCAATTTATGCAAAGGTAATGCCAACCATCATCCACTTTTTCTCATCTTTTTTTATGCCCACCGGTAAATGGTCTAGCTAAAACGAGGTATCCAGGCTTATTACAGGTTGTTTCCACTTGGACACGGGAAAAATTGAAATTAGGAGATACTGAATGGGATGAGAATTTGCAGACAGAGTGGCATCAAACTTGCAAGCTTAATTTTATCGAACCCTAATGATCAAAGCTGCAAGCCCACCTGGAGTGATGTGCATGACTACCTTTCCTTTTAGAACCGTACAAGGAGATGAAAACGTTGGCAATGACAACTTTTAACCAAGTTATATGAAGCTTGCCTGGGAATTTTTCTGGGTTGTTCCTCCAGGCCCATGTTTGCATTCCTCTGAAGCAATTAATTTGCACCGTGGATGAATGCTTTGGGGTAACAATCTCAACATCAATGTAAAAGGTTATGAGATCTCATGCTCATCATAATCAGTACAATGTACCCTAGCCCTCGGCATAAATTATAATCAGTACGATGTACCCTAGCCCTTGATGGCTGCCACGAATAAATGCGGCGCCGCATGACTAACTACCACCAAATTCACAAGCAAAGTTGCATGATAATGCAGTCTTTCTTTTATACATCCAAATTATAAGTAAGAAAATATTGAGTAGTAGTTTGGCAAAATGAAGAATTAAAGATTGGGTAAGCCTATTAGGGTCCCACCAATTTAGCATTCTTACATGTCATGGTTCCTCTGTAGTTTGTGAATGCCTCACCAGAATTGCTATAGGCTCTTCCAAATTCAACCAGGAAAGGATTTCTTTGTGCTCGGTACTAGCTCTTGTTGGCTGTTTGGAGAAACTGTGCCTGCACTTTGTTTGTAAAATAGGTCTCAAGCCTGTGTGGACAGAATGGGAGAGAGAAAAACCAACTTAGATGCTGATATTAAAGAAGTACAACGTCATGTAATGATGTGCGTCCCAATAATGAAAATGTAGGATTTGGCATAATTGACGCACCTTGTTGCACATTTATAGTAGATAGTATCAGGGGAGTTGTACGTCCGAGCATTTGCAAACATTCTCTTGACATCGGCAAAAAACATCTCGAAAGTAACATAATACTGTTCTGAGTCTATTCTCTTTGACATGGTCCTCAAATCTGCATGAAAATATGTACATCAAATCAGGTTTAAAGAAATGGAGTTCCTAAAATCAAAGGTTATGTTTGATGAAGAGCCACGATCAGCATATTTATTAAAAAGCTCTACCACCACCTTTTCGTTCTCATTTTCCTATTTTTTTAACTTTAGAAGGAAATGAACGTGGAAAACTTCATGACATACAAACATTATACCACATATTACCAAATAATAATAAGTTTATTACCATGAAGTGTACAAACACTTTCAAAGCTATTCTTGAATTTTCCATCCATATTCTTTCTTCCTCTTCTTTGGCCTATTTATATAGCCATTCTTTTAAGTTTTACAAAATTCCAACTAACCTCTTTTATTCCCCTATGAGATAGAGCAACACGATCTTTTTCTACTTATTTTATTCCTTATTTACCTTCTCCTTTTCTTCTTCCTTATCTCTATGTTATTTTCCTCCTTTTTCCCCCAAAGATTCGATAACAACATTTTCCATTACAACAGATCATATGAGATGGTTATCATTCATCAAAACAGTCATTTCCTCTCCCAACCTATGCTATCTCAAATTACTTACTATCAAACTAATACAATTGATAACAGCCAATAAATAATATTACAATGAAATATGATATGGAACTTCACTCCTTCCTTCAAGGTTTGAAGTGACAATATTAATCTGTTATAACAGAACGTATCGGAGACCGTTCAATGGTTATAATCGCCATTATTTGTTAAGCCTATGTATTTTGAAATTATTTACTATTAAATCATGATTGCAATAATGGCTCTCATAATGACATTTTTTATGACTGTTAATAACAACATTCTACCAGAAAATAACAGACAGCAACAGAAAATGACAAGGTTGTATTTTACTCCTTCCTTTACCTTTGGTTTCATAAGTGTTCTTCTGTAATAACACACTTCACCGAAATTGTTATCAACTATTATAAAGGTTATATTGGCCACACTTTCCACAACTTATGTGATTTAGTTTTATTTATTATTAAAACAATGACCTTGACAATGGCCATGACAACAACATTGCAATGGAATTTGCCCGTGAATCATGCTAAACCCATCATCACATGGCATGTCAGCAACCAGTTGTGAAGAGCTTTTTTTGGGTATGATTAATGGCATTACTTGTAAAAAATATTGAATTCAGGAAATATTGCAAAAGAAAAAAAAACAAAGGCCACTTTTAATTTACTACAATCTTAGAATATAAATATAATACAACTATTGAAAAATTACTTAATAGGTCAGCTAATAAAAGCAGACATCCCCACACCTGCATGGCATGTGCTGATTCACTAGCACCTATATAGGTGATTTTGCGAATAAAGAAAAGGTAAACCCCCTTCACTTCAAAGGTGAATCATTAATAAGCCATTTTAGATGAACCAGTTCATGTAAAATTTATCAAAATCTTTTCATATTGAATCCAGTTTTTTTTTTTTTTTTTTTGAGAAAAATATCGAATCCAGATTTCCATGGCCTTATTCGAAATTAGATAAATGTGCAATGTTGTTTTAGTTGGTAAAATGAAAGGCTAAGGATCCAGTTACAGGATGAAGATATAATAGATGATGTTGTTTGATATGCACCATAATGAATATACATGAATATTTAACAACTTTGATTTCCTCTATAATCACCACAAGTCCTTCAAAATAATCTGTCAACATATTGAGGCTGCTTGGTAAGATCCATCTTTCTCGTAACTCTCACCAGAAGCCATTGGTTAGCAATCCAGAGTTTTCCACTAGATGATATTTTGTAATTGCATTTCTCCTCTTAAGGATAACTGTGATATGCTAGTATTAAGAAATGCTAAAACTTTATATGAGTTCATTACATTTTCAAAATGAATTTCATAAAGATAACTATAAATAATATTTAACAAATTAAGAAATTATTATCAATTACAATCTTTGCAGTTTCTATCAATCAAGATAAAGAGGCAACTATGTTCTTTTTCAACATTCTGAATGCGTTATTAATTTTTTTTCAATTAGGTGTTTTTGTCTATAGTTATATAAATTTGTCCTTCACTAATCTATTTGAAACTTCTGGCATCATGGATTGAATGCTCCTGGAAATGGTAACATGTAATTTTGTCACATCAAATCAGTGTATTAAAGTTCAGAAGGTACTTGGGCTATATTGGATCCGAGGGAACTATATTAGCTTAACTGATTCTTCTCTGCTTGTCTAATGTAAAGCCCAGTGTAGAAGGCAATCATCAAATTGAAAATGCACAAAATTACATGGAGTACTTGGACAAATAAAAGTCATTGGAATCTGGAACGTGAGGGGCCCATTTTACTATTACCACATGACAAGTATAGCTAACAAACCTCAGAAAACAGAAGATTGGTCAGGGAATAATTAGAGCTATGATAGAATGACCCAAAAATGGAACGGAAATAAGGGGACAGCTTCTAGCGGGCTCCTGGTGAGCTGGATAACTTTTAGATAAATGGTAGAGAAGGGAATCGTGGGAAGGAGAAAATGACACAAAGCCTTTTCCTCTTCCATGATTTGTTTCCAATGGTGGAAGGTCAAAGTTTTGATCAATAGAGAAGAAAACTAGTGAGAAGCCAGAAACTCTTCCTTGCCAACCTCCTTCCTCTTCAAATCTGTTTCAACAGAGATGAATTTCTACAAGACTCTAATCCTTTTGAGGGGCTCCGTTTTATCTAGATCAAACCTATATCACTGCCATTAACCTCATCTTCAAAATATGATCACTTTTTCTCATAAAAAATGATCTCATCCTCCATGGTTCTGGTGGGTTTGAAGGATATTGATCTCTGTCAGTCAAAGATGAGGCCGATGGCTGTCACAGAACCATTTTGGCAGACACCATTTTGGCATTTGTCATCATCTCTGCCGCCAGCATGGTCCACTTTCAACCTTGAAACTTCCCTTGAAGGTTCCCTTTGGGAGAGAATATTCATAAAAAACCAATTTGTGAAGAACATGAACAAGTAAAAAAATAACTAGACTTTGTGCTGCTTGCCTCTGCTTAATAGGTAATATGGTGCGATTATTACAAATAACTAATGAATTAATATAAAACAAGATCAGGAAACCCATGGATCGGGAAGGGACAAAAACATTGCAGAGAATATATCAAAAGACTCAGCTATTATTACCAAAGAATAATAAGAAAAAGACCCTTAACCTTAACAGGTGAAAGCAATACTACTGTTTTCTCATCCTTCTCTTTGATTATGAAAGGTTTGGAAGGGAAATAAATTGCACATTGAGATCTAGTTTAGTAATTAGGAGTCCATGTGGTACCACATCCTCCTAGCCTTTTTCCCTGAGATTTTTATGTAATTTGAAGAATAGTTTTGTGGTGGTGGTTGTTAATTAATCAAATAAACATGCATGTTAAGTGTTGGCCACTTGGCCACTTGCTTCCCAGTGTGATCCTCTTCTTCTCCCATCTTTTGATAGATAGCTCATTGAAAAATCATCCAATAACAGCAAATAGACGAATTAGGTGTGCCATAAGAATACAAGCTAATAAGTAATAAGTTTTCCTTTGGTGAAAGAAGATCTCCAGCAGGTGGAATATAAATCTCCATTTTCTTTCTTCCAGTGCAAAAAGAGAATTGGAGGCAGGATATACGTATGCCTTTCCATTTCTGAAGGAAGAGAAAGGGAAGGGAAAGTCTGTTTTATAACTCCAGTTTTATCCTAACGTTTCTAACAAGTTAATTAAGTGACACCTCAATATACCATGTACGTTACCCATATTTCTGTCACAAAAATGGATTTAACTAGAATTTTTCAAATAATAAATCACCTTGTAATTACTATACTAATCATTGTTCATAAAGATAAAACTTTGTATCAGTGCTAGTGAGTATGCTGTTCACCCGCTGGCAACCATACAATTCCAAAACAAAAGAAAAGAAAAAGATCTTGAACCATCTAAAAAAGAGTTAAATGAGTGCGGTGCTGAAATCAAGGTGCACATGTTGAACCTTTGAACCATAGAGGGAAAGTATCATAAAAGTTATTATCTGCAGGAGCTAGAAAATCAGCATACAAACATATACTCAAAAATGCAAACATTTTAAGTAATAAATAAAAAAATAAATGCGTGCATGTTGCCCATATGCATATTCAACCTTCTACCAGGTAACATATTGTAAACTAACAATTATGAAAAAAAATATGAGATTTGCATGGATGCAATGGAGGTGAACAAGATTAGATATTATGAAAATGCAAAACAACACAAGGCTTCCACACTTACCCATGGGATCTTTAATGATATCATAATAATCAGGCACATCACGTGCATCTACTGGCTCCCTAAATGGCCAAGCATCAGGATGTTCATGCATCATCTGTTGGAAAGCCACCATTCAAAGCATACTTACATAAACTCACACACGAGCTAATAACCATACAGAATTTTCATGGTGAGTCCAAATCAGAAGTTATGGCTATTGGTATTAGCTAGCACTCCATCTATATTTGATATGACTCATATCAGAAGCATAAGAGTCACAAAAATAGGGGGGAAGAACTGTGAAGTCATTCTCAACATGGATGGAGGGGTGGAGGCTTGCCCAATGCATAGAGGGTACCAGATATAGGTTAAAGGCCATGAAGGGAAGGGAGGTCAACAAAGACTCATAAATGATAAAACTGACAAGAAGTTCACATTGCAGAGGTTTGGCATTGAAAAACCGATGGAAAACTAGGACCCAAAAGAAAGTATGCAATAATTCCATGTTAAAATGCCATTTAATTGCTTTCAATGCCATGAACTCCCTTATACAAACAATCTATTAATGGCCAAAACTTGCCTTTACAAGATTGCGCATCAAGGTAATCAGCTGTTGACGATAGGCAACACTATCTGTTGCATTTGCTGTCTTGAACTTTGAGTGGCCCCACTGGTCTGGAGTCCAACCAGCCTCTCCTATTTATGAAAATAACACGACAAATGAAAAAAATAACTGAAGGCCCAAACCTATCAAGATTACAATAGATCAATGACATGAACTCTTGGCTTGATAGTGTATAATTAGCACATAGCTACAGCAAGAAATTCATGTAATTAATACAGACGTGTATCTACAAAAATAAAACATAGTCTGCAAAAGCTAGCCTCTACTAAAATATCTAATAAATGTTAGAGTTAGCAATAGATAATACTTGTTACTCTTTAGGGTTTCCAATGTCCAACCAGTTGCTTAGTATAGTCTCCAATGGGTTCATCAAATGGTATTTTTTTTTTAAGCTGGACATGCACTACTTTCAGTTTCTTACAACTTCGTCAAAAAGGCATTAGCAATAAAATAGTAAACATTAAAAGTTAAGTAAGCATCACATTGTGCAGTCATTTAAGATGGAAAGTGGCTCATTAAGTGTTTGATAGTTGAATCTGCAATGCTACATTCATCTGTCCATCATGAAATATAAGCAATGTGGATATCCACCTTGTATGGAAAAATATAATATAAAAGACATGATGTATGGCTGAGCTTATTATTAATCTGAACAGTCGATACTGTGAAGCAAATTTAACCTATGCACAGTTATTTGGTGGTCTGATCAGAAGCGTCAAGTTGAGATAGCAGATGCTTATTTTCCATTGTCAAAGTGGAAAAGCGTTTCACATTTATGTGGTCAAAAAGAGGTCTTCATTGCTAATAAGTTGCCACACAGTAGCTATTACTGACGCCCAAACCTTATCTACCAAGCAAGAACTAATAGGAGAAGCTATAGGGTCAAAATTAAGTTATATAAATGTCCTATCTTTTGCAATGTCAGAATTTTCCTCATTGATCCTTGGCAACCAAATGAATTGTGAAAACAATTTTCCAAAACTAATCATCTATAACAAGAGACTAAGTTTCAAGCTTTAGGTTTTCAATTCCATTTCTAGTAAGCATTTGTTAGTCAAGATATTCTTTAGACTGAAATGCATGATGAGGCCATCCATAGAGCCCATGATAATTCCATCCATAGATCCACAGATATATTGCTAACCATAGTGGCAGCAATTTTGTACACCGAGGGAAAGAACTTCCGAATGTGTATTCAATACAAATTATTTCCTTGGCCAGATTATTCAGTAGAACAAGCATTATATTGTTACTTGAATTTGTACTTGATGAAATGTGAATTATCTAATTATGCTTTTTAATGATCATGATATGCTCAAGAATGGAAAAAGCCTTAGATGAAGTGTGAAATAAAAGAGAAGGGGGGGGGGGCGCTCAGAAATAGTTCGCAGAAAGCACATTTGCTGAATGATGCTCAAATATTACTTGAAATGGTGGCAACTAACAAGAAAAAAGTACCAAGAGTTTTTAAACAAATACATAAGCAAGTCAATAGCATGCATGATCAATGTTTTCTAAAAGGTTATATGGTGGATGAAAGATAGCTGTTCACATAAAAGTCAAAGCAATTGCATCTTTTAGAGAAACAGGAATATACATTTGAGCTAGGAAAACATAAAAACATAGTTACTGGACTGCAACTATTCCAAAAGTTAAACCTGTAAAGGTATATTCCAGTGGTTTTACTTACGGAGACCAGGAATATCTTCAACTTTTATGGGCTTTCTAGGTATACCGGCATCTTTCTGAGCATAAAGAAGATGTTAATTAGATATAATTTTTAAAAAAGACCACTTTTTAAAGATAATACAATACATAAGGAAAGATATTAACTACTTCAAGCAATTAACATGGATCAGACTTCTCAATCAGTACAATAAAGGTGTTAAAAATATAGGGTTAATTCATTTTCCACTTGCTATATCAATATCTACCTACTTGCTCACACTTTGATTCTTCTTCTTACAGTCAGTGCATTGCATAGTCATGTTTCTGTATCTGACACATACTGAGGCATCAGCAACAAAAAGAAGAAGAGTCAAATAAGGTATATGACAACCCAAAATCCACATATGAACAACAAAATGCTTAAATGATCAGCTTTGGGAGCACATGGGAATGTTGTGCTCAATCCCTTGTACTTTAAACTATCATGATTGTAGGTCAGTTTGAATAACTCACATGGCTGCTCTCAATGAATGTTAACCATAAGAAGGTGATGGTGATACTTGACCATCAGAATTTTGACTTTGCATCAGCATGTTGTTAGTTAGGCACCTCTTTACAAGTTTATAGGTTAGAGCATGTCTGATGGAGATCCAAGATCATGCTATGATGCCATGGAGGGCTGCAACTTAGGGATTCTTCTTAGATTTAATTTTGATTGTCAATTTACAGTGTTTTCTTCCATTTCTTGTTGATTTTTGGTTTCCAGTGGGTTATTTTGAATCAAAAGCTAAGATTAAATGATCTAAGATCTAGTTTAACCACTTGACATGCCAAATATCTATCATGATACTATTAAACTGGTGCTATTTATGCTACAATAACCATGGAAAGTAACTGGTTCATTATAAGATTAAGGTCCTATTTGGATCATCGGACTAAAAATCCTATGGGATTTATGGGTTGGGCCAGTACAACTAGAAAAATCACTGGATTATAAGTTAGGCTATGCCTATATTCATAAATATCCAGAAGTACCTTTGAAGTGGGCTGGCCCAAATTCCATAGTGAGAATAAAAAGATCTCAGCAGGTCTTTTTTTTTCTTTTTCTCCCTATGGGATTTGAGCTGACCCACTCTAAAGGTACTCTTGGGTACTTATGAAATATAGGCCTAGCCCAGCCCATAATCCTATGATTTTGTTTGTTGTACTAGCCCAACCCACAATACCATAGGATTTTGGGCCCAATCATCCAAACAGGCCCTAAAGAGTTTTAGAGTCCTATAGGGTTTTTTTTTCCTTTAAATACAAAAGTTATGTAATCAGAATTTATGCACAAGATGGATCAAATTTGAGTTTCTTTTCCCCTATAGTGTGATGCAGTAGATCAAGCATGAGGCTTGCAACATTCTGAGGTCCTCAAGTCCCATATCAACCTTCCTCTTCCTTTTAAACTCTTCTTCTCGGTATGCATGTTCCCATGGACCTCACGTGTCATAAAAATGCCATACAAAAGACCTTCCATCATTCCAACTGTTCAATTCCATAAACCCTTAAAAATCCAATTTAAGCTCTAGAATCCTAAACAATGTGTTAGATAATAGTCATCAATTACATATTTACTTCAACACCATCATATTTCTAGTTCGCCTTTTTTGTAAATTCGGGTCTAAACCCAACGTTCCAGCAACCTATAAGTTTTAGCTCTCTTCTAACCCTAAAAGGTTCCTTCCTGTAGACTATCTTACATGAACACCTAGTTAAAACTACATGTCACAGTATTGTTATTTCTTAGTACATATGTCGCATGTTCTCAGACTTAAAAGATCAGCATAATGCAAGATCCAGTCATCATCTTCGGAGTGCTAGATGGTGGACAAATTTAGTCAATCACATGCAGTAACATGTTCAAAAAACGTGACTATCATCGAGGCAAATAAGATATTCATTAGGGAATCCATGGCCCTATACAACAAAGTAGATCAAATGAAGTTGAAATGTATGATCCGATCATTATACCTTTTGCAGGTGAATTTCTTTAATAAAATGCAACAGAACTAATCCAAAAATATAACAAAATTCAAAGCTACATATATGTTCTATGAGAAAAAGGGAAAAAATTGAATGCTGGACAAGCTCCAAGACCCAATGCAGGTAAAATATGAAGTCTATTATTGGTCTGATGTTTGGTGTTGTCGTCATGCATGACTAAGACAAACATGTGATTGTTGCTGAATAGAAATTCAAGGGGAAAAATGCTATTCAGCCCCCAGGTTTAAGGTTTTATTAGGACCAACTAAAGCATCCTTATTCATTTGGTAGAAGAAACTCAATCACAACTGACAACAGGCACACGTGAGACCAACTTCTAGGTAGTACACGAAAATAAAACAGTCGAGTATAGTGCATTGTGACTATTAGACTTGCTGTAATAATCAAGATTCATCATATCGGTACCAAACCCCATTTTGGTACCATCGTAGTATAGTGTCAGAATGCCCGATATGGGATTAGTTCAGCATATTTAGACTTGGTACACCCTCCATGAGTCTCGGTTCAGTACCAGCATGGAACAGTAGTGCTGAGTACCATGCATTACACACTGGTATGGCAAACCTTGGTCATAATAAAAGACAGTTCCCTGCATTATTCAATTGGAAGATCCACAAAGGGTAGGTCTTTGGCAGTCCAACACAAAGCACAACAAATAATTAAGGATACTTCTTTCAAGGAATTATTTCTAAGTTCTATTTTATGATTTTAATGTGTAAAAAAGCATGTTATTTGGAACATCAACCAAAAATAATCAAACAAGTAGGAAAGGGTGAGGTCAACATCACAGTGACGGGCCACATACGACCTTTTGAAAGTCAATTCCTGGATAAACAATGTGACAGTTGGAGAGTTCTCTAATTTTCTCATCAATTGCCTGCAAGTTCTCAAAAAAAAAAAAAAAATCAGGTAATGAGGAACTTCCTGCTTTTCTGGATAATATAATATATCCACTTGAAGCTTTTCTCATGAAAGTATAATTTCTGCAAAAGCTTCTAGGAGCATTGTTCATAGCATTGATGGATTCAAAAAACCGAAATAGGGCAGAAAAAGATGTATTAAAAGAAGAAAATAATGATACAGACATTTTGTGAAGCTAAGAAGAGTGATTAAAGATTAAGTACACTAGAGGAATCTAGGAAGTCACAACATTAGTAAGCAAACTAGTTAACTGGTTGAAACAGTACAACATGCAGCAAAAATTAGAAAAGTTTAAAAACTGGAAGGAGCTTGTATTTTTTTTTGAAGGGTCCAAAATGAGGAGGGAAACCTGATATACCCAGTCAAAAGCTATAAAGAAAGATATGGAAAATCTCCTGTTGTTGTTGACATCAATATAATTCAATGACCAACAAATTAAAAATAGCCCCAGGTTTTCTTTATCATAATAATGGGAAAGTTTTTCTATGGTCCATAGGCAAATTTGCCTATAATTTATTTCTGTAATTGAAAGCTGAAGCTGGTAAAAGAGTTCTAGAAAGGGAACTCTTGCAGGCATTTGTGAATAGATGGTTTTGTCTCAATATCACAATTCTAAGGGTGCCTCTGATTTTGAGGTAACTAAAGCACATCCATCAAAAACTCCTTTCTCCTTTTAGATCACATTCATCCATCAGACATTCCCTCCACTTAAATCAACTGCATCAATACCAAGAGGAAATAAAAGATAGAGAACTGAAGCATATTGGGTGGGAGATAACCTTCCCTCCCTTAGGATTTAGGAGAGGCCAAAACTTTTCTAGAAGTAGAAACAAAAGTATGAGTGAGAGTCTAGATAATCATAATTCATAACTTCAACAATTATTAGAATTATCACCATAAAGTTCCTCATGATTCTCCCTAGAATCAAGGCTATTGTCAACTAGACAATAAGATGGACATTGTGATTTTATTCAAACTCAACCCTTAGATCTATAGAGCTTGACCCAAGTGGTAATACCCAACACCTTAAAATGTTTGAAAAAGAAATACCTAAAAGAGGGATGATTACATAACCACGCACTTACATATACTTCTCACATAAGGCAGACAAAATTTTATCTAACCATCAACTATTGTCATTTCCTAGATAATCATATTATCACCTACAGGCTATAGTCACCAATTCAAGAAATCTCAGATTCTTCATTCTTATAGCACATCATCCTTTATTTGAGAATGTATGCGGAAAGCAAATAATTAGTCCATACAAATCTTGTTGATATGGAACAAAGCACCCCATAACCAGTGATCCAATGCCTTGACAAGATGAAGACATTTTTTTATCAAGGTTGTAATGAGAAGCCTCAAAATATCAACAACAGTAGCAAAAAACCTCTACTGCTCGAGCAACATTGTGTCAAAACAAGCCAAAAAGGCCATGCCTCTAGATTCTTGGCAACAAGGTTCTACGTCATGGGAGGATAGGGGATGGGACAGCTATTGCATCCCGTTCCTGTGAGAAAATGGAACTAGGATGGGGTTGGGACTCCGAAACCCATCCATGCAAGGAGAGAAGAAGAAAGACGAAATAAAGAAAGGAAAAAAGTGAAAGGAAAGAAAAAAAATAAAAAAAGAAAGGATGGGAGAAGAAAAAGAAAGGAAAGAAGGAAGAAAGAAAAGTGAAGGAATAAGAAAAGAAAAAAAAGAAAGAGGAAGGGATAAAAAAATAAAAGAAAAAGGAAATACAAGAAAGAAAAGTAGAAGAAAAGAAAGAAAGAAAAATGAAGAAACAGATGGAGGATACTTATCTGGATGCATGACTGGTACCGCTACCAAGATGGGATAAGATAATAGGACATCTTATTCCATGGAAATACCGAGATACCTCTATCTCATGAGACTTTACTTGGCAACATTAGTTGGCACATCAAAACGTATAGAGGAAGACCTCCAAACCACTAGGAAGCTATTAGTAGTTGAATGTGGTTGCACTTGACTCATAGATGTTAGATGGGCTAAAACTTTAGTGACATTAACAGTAGGTAGATATTTTTGTTAGTCCCAGCAACTTCAGAGATTTAATAAAAATAGCACAATTGGAATTTTGAATGCAACCATTTCCTTTATATTCGGCATCAAGTTAGCTTGCCAATGAATCTTGAATTTCCTCAATCAGAGGTCAAATGAGGAAATTACTATCAAAATACCTATGTCAATGATGCCAAAGCCACAGATTATGATGGCAGGAACTGAACCATTCAACTCATTTGAATGGAAAAACCCCAGTCATAACCCAATTTTGAGTCCTCGTAGGTGTAGCCATTTAGCCAGATGATCATCTGCTATTATTAATAAAGTTGAACGATTCCTTAAATGTCAGAAATGCCTGTAAAATATGTATCTGCCATTTAGGTACAGAATTAGCTAATAAAGTCTGAATTTCTTTAGGAGTAATTAACTGAGTCAAAATCCACCAGTAAGACAGTCAATGTAAGGTGCCATAGAATACTATAAATGCCTCCTACACTCCACTCTTTTGGCATAGAACACAAGATAAAATTCCCTGAATCTATGAAGATTTTAACGATCCATAAATGTTCTTCAATGGTGTGATTCCATCATTTTGTGGCAAATCCTAGTAATCTTGGTGCAACTCCAAGGCATTCTTCTGGTGTAACTCTAGAAAAGGCCTTTGTTCAAGCTTATGTGACATTGGTGGTGAAAGAGGCCATAGTCACGATCGTAACTCTTGTCAAATCTAGGGATTATTCACTAAGACTTATGCTAATCATCAGCCTAGATTTTATTTTTATTGCATCCAAAATTCATAAATTCCATAAGACCACCCAACATCCCTTTCACAATAAGAGAGGGCTAGACAAGTCTTGGTGGTGTTAAGCCACTACAGTAAAAATAGCAACTTGTCTTCTACCTACAAGAAACCCTTAGACATGATTTCACAACCTCATTACTGAAACTTTGTCTCTCCCCCCCCCCCTCCTCTCTCTCTCACTCAAAGCAAACTTTGACTTCTCATACCTCATTATTTGATTCTCTAATTTTTGCCATGCCACCCAAACTTTGTACATATCTTCATCGAGGTCAATACTATGAGTTAGGTCTAAGTCATAGGTCAATCCTATTTTACGTTTATTCAAATTCATGAACTGTAGTACCTTCTACATTGCTCTCTCTACTAATCAAGAATAATTGGCTACAGGAGAAGTTGTTGGTAACCTTAGAAAACAAAACAATGAACCACATAACATAGCACATATATCAACAGCCACTTGGGCTATAAATGGATAGCTTTGACAAACATCCATCCATCATCTCCAATGCAATCTCTCAAACCATCTCACAAGATTAGTAATTTATTACAAAGCTTTCTCACCACATATGCAAAGGAATTCTAGTCAAGTAGAACCCAATTTGATACCTACAAATTTCCATCATAATGCCACCAAGAGAGACCAATCAAGCATTTGCAAAGAAGGCTGAAAACATAGAAACACCCTAATTAAGAAGCATGCTCAAAGGATACACCCATAATTGATTCTCTCACCCTAACAAGCCATAAAACCAAAAAGCATCTCTTCTCAGATTTCATCCATCGTATTGACCTCCATACAACATAATGAAATAGCAAATAGGTATTAGAGTTTCTAATAAAATTATGATATGAATGATACAACATAAATTAAAGTATCATATACATGCACCATACAGTAACCAACTAGCCTTTTCCCAACTATTTGGGGTCAGTTTATCACATAGATCCACACGGCGGTTAAAACTAGCAAGAGTATGCCCACTATACGATATTTTGTGCCAGCACGCATCCTACACTGACACATAAATTTTAAAATATTGTATAACAATAAGCAACTAAGATATAAAAATGGACCGGGCTATTATCTGTCGCTTGCTAAGAAAATGTTGAAATGTTTTGGAGCACATATTTTAATCAATCCAATCTAATCCATAATAGATGGGTGTCGACGGCGAAAGAATTATAGATATGAAAATTACACTATATAAAGAACACCAATACACAAACCAATATTAGTTTACATTATCATGATTCATGAACAATTAAAACCATAACCATCTACAATTTGGAGTTCACATTATTTTGAATCAAAGAATAAATAATTTTAAAAAAATGTTTGAAAGAGTAGCAGAGATTTAAGAGGGGATAGAGAAACAAAGTCAGTCAAATGACACACTTGACTTCGATTAGGTCAGGAATTTATTTGTGGCTTGGCCCTTGTCAGTTTGAAGTTGAACTGTAAGGTTTGGTTGTGATATACTATTTATATTCTGATTTGGGTTGATAGATAATGATGCAAGCTGGTAAGATGCAAATCTCAGCATCATGTTGGCAATCATGCAACACAGCATGTATTGCAAGCATGATTGATGATATGAGCCAATTATAAATCCTCATATGACAAACACATCACCTTCTTCTCAGAGTTTGCATGATTCACAATATGGTGATTAAATTAAACAATGTAGAATGCCCATGGCCTAAGAGTACCCAGTACTATTAGTTTCATTTTGACTTTCAGAGAATTTCCACTTGTATGAGCTACGTTCATACAAATGAATAGACCGCAGATGCAAATCAGGGTTCCTAGAAAAAAGCTAAAGACCAACACCTCGTAAATGAAAAGCAAAGCTTTGTTTAATGGCAAGTTAAAACCAGAAGCAAATTTCCTGAATTTATCAATCATCAGCAAAGCGACCAGACAAGAAGCCGAAGGAGAATCTCCATCCTCACATTTATGCACAGATGCACCCAACAATTATTATAAATTAGATTCCTCCAATCAGCAAGAAAACTTAAATAGAGAATGATATTATACCATAAATCAGAGTAAAGAGTGAAACAGTATTGTTATTTCTATTTACTTTTGAATGGAGAAAAACAAAATGAGAAATGTTATCATAAACTTATATAAAATCATGGTAGCAATTGCTATAACTAGTACAGGATTCACAAAGTTAGGTGTGTCAGTAGGCGAAAATTTATGAACTAACCAAAGGTTACAACTATGGTCCATATAATATAGTTGGTTATGTTTATGGTTTGATGTTGAAACTAGATAATTTGATTTGAACTATCAAACATGAAATCTTCTAGACAAATAAGTATTTACACCAACAATCTATTATAATGCAAAAAAAGAGATGGAAATAAATATGCTCTACAAATAGATGAAGAAAAGATGCACATGATAATCATTTGATCATCAAACAACAAAGACACTTTAAAAAGAAAATGTTGGAAATAAAGCAGAGCAAATAATGGGGTCTATGAGCATGTAAGAACATAGTACATATAAGGATATTGAGATGCACAGTGTAGGGTAACAAGGATCAGATAAAAAATATGCATATTTTAGAATACATAAGAGTAATGCAAACAAAAGGGAAAAAGAAGTGAGAGAGAATAATTCAAAATGGATTCGGCGATTAGCTATGTGCAGCATAGGCCAAATAAGATTCCAGCCAAAAAAATTTATAGGATTTGGAAGAAGGTTAATAAAAAAAATAAAATAAAACAAAACTGAGTTGAGGACTTGCAAGGTAACAATTTATGGATCAGAAAACACTTCACCTTTGAAGACCTGACCTTCAACAGAAATTGCTTCCTAAGTCAACCAAAAAGATGGAAAAAAGGTTTTTGTCTATGTGAAGCAGCATCTTGCAACATACCTGCCTTTGCCGACGAATCATTGAGGCCAAATCAGTGTATGGAAGCTTTGGATCGATTTTACATTCCATTAGTATACCTCCATCATAGTCCTTGATATACCTAAAATGTACGAATAATAAAGGTAAGAAGGTAAATATCATGATTTTAAAAACTGCCAAAACAGGATGGTACAACACTACAACTGATACCATCCATTCTGGGCGAAACCGGCAGCAGTAGGGGTGCTGAGATGCCCAAACAATTGTACTAGCAAGCACCAGCCATAATGATATGCACCACTCCATACCACTATGACTGGTAGGTTATCATATTGATCTGACAGGTGGCTTTCAACTTTTAGAATATGTTAGTTTTGGTACACATCGCTGGTACTGGTATTGTACCAATACCATACCATTCCAACAGAAACATTACAAGGCTCGGTACTAGTATTTAGAACCTCAGCAACTATGATGAAACGAGAAAGGAAGCTACATTACAAAATTGTCAATAGGCATATAAATCTTCAGAAGCAAGCCAAGCTTATAAAGTCATATAGACAAAATAATATCCATACCCCTGCCATCTTTCTTTCTCCAATGTGATCTCCTTTGTGAAACCCTATAAGAACAGATCAAATAATGAGTATGATACTAAATCCAACTGGTTCATGAGAGTATCTGTGACTTTACAATTGGATTATCAGAATAATGATGCTGATGACAGCAGAGAAAAGGAAAGTCAGAAAACTGCATTACAAGTATAAACAGATTACTAGTACAATCAGCATAAAAGGAAAACATGAGCAGCTTTCAAGTGTGCAATGTGAAGCAGCAGAGAAGCTACATTCATCAACACAAGATCAGTCTTGCAAACCTCGAACAAGACACCATCTCCATGTCAGTGGTGCATGCATGCACTCGTGTGCACACGTGCACATGCATGCACTGAGAGTAGCAGTAGTAGGGTACCACCTTAACTAAAAGCCAAAAATGATGCATTGTTAAGATGTGATGAACAAAAATGCTAATCATTGTCCTCACCATTTGTTGGGTACAATAACTTTTCCAAACTCACCAAGTACACAAAAAACAAGGATTCATGTCCATCAGCTGAAAAAAAAAAAGAAAGAAAGAAAGAAAGAAAGAGATTGACCTCCTTAAGATGTCAAGTGAAATTTGCAAAGATTAAGGAAAGCTACAAACAGAACACAGCTTATGGCTTGCTAACATTGTGATCATGAGCCAAAATCAACTTAACCATACATATGTGTGTGTGTGTATTTATACATATGTATGTATGCATATGCATGTATATAGCCTATAAAAGAGAACTTTGCCTTTTTTTTCTTTTCTTCTCTTTTTATGTGGTCTGGGTGTACGGCTAAGTAGGGTAATCATACCTGCTTTACAAAATAGCCAACAGCATTATTGTCCGCATAAGTTAGAAAATGAGTGAGCCCATCAACATCGCGAGCATGTTGTTTCAAGTGATTCATGAGTCTTGTGCCATAGCCTTTGACTTGTTCATCAGCCGTGATTGCACAAAATGCAATCTCTCCAAATCTCTGACTGCAAGCAATCAAAGATAATATGTTAATTGACAAAATCAAGGTTTTAAATCCCGTGGGATAGGGCTGTCCCGGTTTTTTCCTGGAACGGGATGCGTCGGCGTCCCGCCCCGTCCCGACACTCAGGACAGTGGATGTCCCAAGGTATCCCGATTGAGACATTGGGACGCTGGCAGGATGTCCTATCCCAATACATGGGATAATACCCCATCCCAGTGTTGGATGTCCCGCGGGACCTGAATCCTTGGACAAAATCATGCAGATTGATATCAAGTAGAATCACTGTACTATGACAAGGGAGACCTTGAACCTTTTTCATTACTTCAGAAGTTCAAATATAGAATGAAATGATATGCGATTAGATATAAATAAAGCAAAAGCTCCAAAAAGGTTTTAAATCCAGCAGGACAACCGAGTCATTGACGTGACCTTGCAGGCAGTGCCACAAGGGGCAGTGGTTTGGGCTTCCAAGCATCTAAAAACACACTTCTTTTAGGCTTTTATGGAAACCAGTGGACCACGATTAAATTTTAAACAAGCACCTTTTTACACAAATTGGCAAAACCAATAAAATAAAATAAAATAAAACAGGTAGACCAACCTGACCCGACTCATGTAATAAATGAGTTAAACATGTTAGAAGGTTAAAACCTGAATCCAATCCAAATATTTAAACATGTTGACCCATTTACAACCCTACCATTTAGTCCAAACCCAAACATATTTAAGGCAGGTCGAACATGGATTGGGTTGGTGGGTTGGATCGTATTTTGCCACCCGTAGAGATAATTGTGTAAATGTATGACCAGAATTCAGCAGTCTAGTGGCACTGGAATAATACCAAACACAAGTTTCTAACTTATCAAAAATTTTCTCCACTTTGGCTATAAGGGAAGAATAAAATTTACAAAAAGAACATAATCTGGATTAGAATTAATATCGTCAGATTGAAAGCCAATTATCAAACTATGTGTATCAGGTTAGGTTGATTTCCTAAGCCACAGCCCAAATTCAACCTAGCCTGACATCTAGTTGATGATTAGAAAAATAGAGATGACAACCAAGCATGCTAGCTAATGTAGCCTTGATTGTCAATTGCTCTGCTTGAGCATATTTTACATGGTACGCCATACTGGTCTATACTGGTGCAAACTGGTGTTGAATTGATACATGGTATAGGACGTACCGAGTATCAATATGCTGAACCGACCCCCATACTAGGCTTATGAAACACTACATCAAGACAGTACCATTACAGGCCCGGCACCAAGATTGCAAACCTTGAGTATAAACAAGGCACAAGGGCAACCTAGTCAACATCCAATCAGGCATAAATAGTAGAAGAATTTATTCTATTTTTAGCAACTAAAAAGAGTAATGGTAGGTCAAGCACAAGGTTGGCCAAACTAGCACCGAGATCTTTATCGATCAGCCACTGGCTCAATATGGTATTAATTCAAACCTGTACCATATGCCATGGCATGCCGGTTTCGAACCATCATGACATTTTTTTTGTTTTTTCAATTTTTTTAGGTTTTAATGAAAACTAATTATTTTTTTTAGTTTTTGAATAATTTTAAATCTAGTTTAATGTTCGTTGATGTTTCTATCACTTCGGTACACCTTAAATGATGATTTTTGATGTTTTGGAGTGGTTTTTCTGCATTACAGTCGCATTGCACTAAAACAAATGAAAAAAGATGTCCTACATGGATCCTAAGTCTGGGAAAGTAGAAACCAACAATGGTGGTGGTGAGTTTGTGAAGGGCGTCATGATCTACACCATTAAAAATGATTTAATGGTAACGTCAATGTCCACAATCTCGAATGAGATATCCTCAAATCAATTATTTAGATATAAAACATAAAATGATCTAATCAATTACATGTATTTAAAATACAACATTCATATGGACACCTAGAATCTCATCGAGTGACAATATCTCTCATAAATATCCAGATCATTGGCATAATGCCAATTAGGAAGCACATCAACCCACCACTCTAACCAAGTGGTGTTGTAGTATTGTATGTTTAGTCCACAAGGTACGCACTCTGAATTAAAACCAATCGCAGATCTCTCATTGAAGCTTCTCTGAGAGGTGTCCTCTGGTAAATAATACAACCATGCAAGGGCCGATTCAAATATGTAGAAAGTAAAATTCGACCTATAAGGTGCTTTCGATTATATAAGGTAGTAGCCACTGGAAGACGATGGCTCGGTGCACCATACTCATATCCATATGGATGATAGGCTACTTGTGACTGTGGATATCTAGATCCAACATATAAATCGAAACCTGATTGCTTATAAGTCATACTTCATACAAGGTCATCTATGGTTGCATCGTATCCTGAACCTCAAAAAGCCAATCTCCTATATGCAACCATATCCTCGCGGGCTCTACCAGCTCATGCACCATGGTTCTTGTCTTATGTAGCATGCATAAACTGAGACTCATCAATGAATTGAAGACCACCCTGCGATTATCTCATAAACAATGGTCGCATGTCCAATCCCTCCCTAGCCACCAAATCCATGACCATCAGAACCATCATTGCTCCTCTCCCTAGTCTCTTTATCTAAAAAACTGACTCCGCTCTCTCCATCGAGACTGCAACTACCTTTATTTTTCTTTGACGTTATGTTGAGCAACTATCTGCTTTCCCTTGGTGCCCCTCTGCTTGGCTACGCTGGGTGGATAGATGTCATCTTGCAATCTGAGATGACCAAGTAGCATGTTGGCCTTGTCTTAGCAACTCGATCATATCCTTGAGAGAATCTCAAACATAGAGTCACGTGATAATTGGCTCCCTAGTGACCCCTCTAGCTATGGTTGATTAGCTAAAAGCCCGTGTAGAATGTTGTGATCCATCCATCGCTCTACATCTATCCTAGCCTCACTAGCTACAAAATTGACCGATCGTAGAGGTAATCCTAGCTTATCAAGCTCCAACTCTTGCTGCTGGCCCACAAGCCATTGGATCTTCCTCATCCTGAACAAATGCATTATGGATCGGATCCAAATACTTCAGCCTCTGAAATGCATTTTAGTCTCAATCTCAAATTGTAATGAACATATACGAGGTTGTTGAGATGCTTCTATGTCAAACAATTCCTATGCTTACTGTGGATGAGGGCAAAGATGTAGTTGGGTTTTAAAGCCACTCAAGGAGACTATCTGGAAAAGGATCCAAATGTCTGCTACTTAAAATTTTTCACTAACAAACCAAAATGAATCTATCATTCAACTACAAAAGCATTGAAGAAGACTACATACAAGATAGGATCATATTAGCAACTATCTAACATCAAGTAATAGTTATCGTTGACATATAATATACATGGATTCATTTCTTTTCTTACTTATGACAATCGTCAAGACTAAGTTGTTAGTGCCCTCCTTAAATATTTTCATCTGTGAAAAACATACGTGTTATAATATGTTAATGATTGAAGATAGAGTTAAGTTAACAAAAGCTTGCCACTTAAGTTAACTTATCTTTTATAGACATAGGGCTATGACTTCTAAATCAAGCTCTATATTGTATACCATATTATGTAGGAAGGTTAGAAGTTCCTCATCCATGTCGATCCCAGGTGTGGCATGCTAGAACCTTGAGTTCAGGAAGTAAGCTTCACATAGAGTTTATAATTGTTATAATAAAATTGTATAAGTACAAGAGCAATCAAATTTAAATGTTCTTGACTTGCTTACCTACTAGATACAAGTCCCTACCCACCTACTAGTCCCACCATTGCTCAATGATGTCGATGTAAAAAAGAAATGTTTTGGATCTACCTCCTTTATCTGGTTCTTTGCTCTCTCCATCAAGTGATATAAGGGGCCAATCTGGGGGTACCCCTCGTTGTCCATGACTCGAAACACTTCATATGACAACTTAATAGTCTTCATTATCTTCTCAACTTACTGCCAGAACAACTGTCTCACCACCAAGTTTTCCACATTACTCTTCTTAGCGATTGTTGTCACATATTTGCTTTCTTGCCACTCGGCATTGACAAACATCTACACATGCTTACTTTCCTCCCAAGGAGGCTATCAAGTGTAATGTACCTTATAGCAAATCATGTCATACCTGGTCTTAAGATCTCCCTCCCTATGTATCTCCTCATTAGTGACAGGACCCATGCATGGTTATAGATAAATCCGGTAATGCATTGGACTGTCTTCACTACCTACTGCACCCTATGAAGCTTCTCAATGTCCATTAATATGAGGATGATATAATGTACAAGAGTCAAGAAAATATGTAGTCACCACTCCATCAGGATCTCCCTAGTAGCCTTATAATGTAGCCCATTATTGATAATGAACTACATGATATTTTCTTCTCTTACCTGATCAATCACTTCATCAATCTAAAAATATACATAGCATCGTGCACTTGATCGGAAGCATCGACTTTTAAAAAAAAGTCTCCATTTCACAATATATCAAGAAAATGGTGCTCCACCTGGTAGGATCGATCCAACCATTACACATCACAATCGGTCCACATATGAGCTACTTGCTTTGGTATGATGCAATCCAGTTCTATAGCTTCTTATTATTATCAAGAAGCTCACCATAAATGTCCTTTACTGGAGGATCTACATCCAAGTCAGCGGCCTAGATGGAGAAAATGGCAAGCCTATAGTATGTGTTGTTTGTCGCATTCGCTAGGATATAGCTGAAGTCAAAACCATAATCTTATAAGTTGCCACATATTCTTCTTATCCTTCTTCAACATGCGCTATCAACCTTTTGCTATTTTGAATCTCTATTAGCAAAAGCATCTAAATCTAAATCATGGATGGTGGCTCCTAATAAAATATCTTTAGAGGACTTCTTCCTACTAGCAAAAATCCCCAACATAGATGCAATATGGCCACCACCTCTACTAATGGCCTCCCTAATTGAGAAGGTCCTTCTGAACTTTGGTTCTCCCTCTTGCAAAACCAAAGCCCTATGCCTAGCCATCTCATCCTATTGCCATTGATCATTCAAGCTCGACTGAATAGCAACATGAATTTATGCCCCGTCATCTAGAGTTAAGGCCTCCTCTGACTATTTGGAGTGATAGGAAGGTGGCTCGCTGCTCGATGATCTACCTGTCTTCTTCTTGGCAATGCTCTCAGTGAGCAAAGTGCTTTTTTATCAATTGCCAGATCTCAAGTCATGTAGCTATTCCAGGATAGATTTGTCTAAGTAACTATGAATCAAGTGCTATTTCAACCTAGTTACCCCTCCTTAAACTTTATATTGCACCTCTAGCAATGCCGATCCAAAAGTATTTGCACACAATCCCAACCGATGCCATGCTCTGAATCCTTCTTTTCTTTGATGGATTCATTTTTGTAGGTTTAACAAGTACATAAATTTATTAATTATTTAAAAATAATAAAATTTCATTATTATGAGAAAATATTTCCTATTTTAAAAAATAATTCTAAATTCTATAATATGCATTTCTAATTTTTAATAATTTTTGGTGTTGGTTAGATTTTTTTAATTAAAAAATAATTTTAAACATCATATATTCATACAAATATGTTTTCTACTTCAAAAATACTTCTAAATTATCTAATAACTAATACAATTTTTTCATTTTTTTGTGTTAATTATACATTTTAATATTTTTAATTAAAAAATAAATTTTAAGTTTAAAAATTCTAGAAAATTAATTTAAGCTCAGAGTAATATATAACCTTATCATGGATGCTGTATATATTTTTCTAAGCCAATGGACATGCATGAAATGCTACTTATTTCTCAATTTTATTCAAATATGGACCTAAACCGCTATGCACATGATTTTATCCAAACTTGAATAAATGAATACCAATTTAGGTAGAGAGTAGCTTGCATGCCTCTAAAAAAAGCTCCTAATTTTACAATTATTTTTTTGAATTTTTTAACTTTTTAATCCAAAAATGTTTTTTAAATTTAGTTTTGTAGTGTAGATCATCCATAAATCTATAGCAACTCATGAAATTAGTGACCTCCCCTATTTTTTCAATTTTTTTCTGATTTTTAGTCTCAAAAAGGAAAAAGAAAACAAATAAATTGAGGGAGAGTGAGTTACCTTCAAAATAGCTTGGATCTAAAGTTTTCTTATTGAAACATGGGTTTATTGGAAGCAAGGTTTTAAATCCCGTGGGACAGGGCTATCCCAATTTTTTCCTAGAACGGGACGTGTCGCGTCGTCCGGACACTCGAGACAAGGGATGTCCCAAGGTGTCCCGATTAGGATACTGGGACGCTGGTGGAACGTCCTGTCCCGACACATGGGATAATATCCCGTCTCGGTGTCTGGTGGGGTGTCCCGTGGGATATCCCGCCGGGACCTAAATCCTTGATTAGAAGGATTTGAGTGGATCTTGAAGAGAGAGGTGTGAGAAGCAACTGAGCTTCTCACGGCCTCTCTCCTATTATTTCAGGTAAGAGACCAATTCATCCATCGAACCGGTGCGAATCGATGGGTTCTGGCTAGTTCCGATCCGAACCACTCGATACCCATCTTATTTTTTTATACCCAAACTGTCGGTTTTCAGGCAGTTTGGTTCAGTACTCCCTGAACTACCTCAATGCACCATGATCAAGTTTTGGAAATTAACTCACCAATCACCACCCATTTCACAAGGAACAATAATTAACTAGCTTATCACTATACAACATATTGGCAATCACAAGGTCCAGCAAAGAAGACCAAACATTTGAAATAGATGACAAATGTTTTTGTTAAGTTGGATAGGGGTATGAGCATCTACATCAAGAATTAGCACTAGGTGTCGAGCGCATGCGAGAATTTGATACTAACACTAACATTAAGATTCACATAGAGAGAGAGTTGGGATTAGATGCATTAAGATGCTTGGTTGTAGAATATCACAATGAGTTCAAGTTCTCATGTGACCAGGGGTGGCAATCGGGTCAAGTCGGGTCAAAAAAGTCCAAACCTAAATTTGACCTATTTATCAAACAGGTCAAATTTTGAAATCCGAATCATAACTGTCTAATAAACAAGTAACCTTACCTGGCATGTTTAACCTATTTAAAAAATAGGTAACCCATCCCCCCCCCCCCCCAAATCTGACCTGACCTGTTTAATCGCCAGTTATCTTAGCTAAACCCTGCCTCTAATTGTATTCAAAAAAGGAAATGAAGCTAACCAAACCTCGCGGAGAATCCAAGAGCGGGTGCCGTTTGTTGCCAAAGACTAATTGAGGGCAACGACATCGTCATCTCGCATCCTCAGGCACTCCCGGCAGAGGGTGATGCAAGGGAGGGAGTGGAAGAGGGGGAGGAGGTGGGTGCTAAGGGGGTGGAGCAGCGACGGCGATCGAGTAGGGACAACAGGTGGTGTCGTCAGGCTCGACGGTCCAGCCAACCTTGCAGACAAGGGCAACAAAGTTCATGTCAGCATGGGCGAGGAAGTTGTCGTACTAGCAGAAGCTGACGAGCATGCAACTAGTGATGGCCCACCGAAGCTTCGTTCATTCCTGGTTGTTGATCTAAGGAGACTAGAGAAGGGAGGGGACGAAGAGAGAAAGTTGGACCATGGAGAAAAGAGAAGGTGAGGGGAGAATGGCCAACCAATAAGGAAGGTGACGGGAGAATGGCCAACCAATGAGGGAGGTGAGAGAGAGAGAGGAGACTAAGGGAAGAATGCCTAACCATTGAGAGAGGTGAGAGAGAGAGAAGGGATCACATGTTCACATGGGTTAGTGGGTGTGGAACTGTGGTTGCAACATTGTTTTCTTTTTTTTTTTTGCCCAAAGATAGGGATCATGTGGGTGTGACTGCGGTGTGTAGTGCATGCATTCTTTTAGTTTTTTCTTGATGGAAGATGCGCTCAAGTCATGTCAATTCAAATTTAAAACCAAAGGACAAGTGGGCAACTGATTTCAGGAGTGTAAAATAGGTATTAAACAGGTACTTGATCTGACCCGTTTAATAAACATGTCAGAAAATTAGAACCTAAAACCGACCCATATAATCAAATAGATTAAAAAAGTTAACCTGTTTATAACCCGAACGCATTTAGCTCAAACCAAAACCTGCCTAAGGCGAGTCGAATGCAGTCTTGGTTGGCAGGTCAAGTCATATTTTGCTAGCCGTACATGTGACACTCACTCAGCAAGCAGATTGAACTACATGGACAATAGCTCAAATGAAGATTTTAAACTGATTTTGATGGCAAAACATGAAAATATCACAGACCTTATAATATTTGGAGCCATTTGGATGTTGACATTTATAGAAGAGTGCATTGGCATGAACAAAAATCTATGCAATGTAACATAAATGAAATAGAGGAATATATGCATGTCATTCATCTCAAGAATTCTCCACAATAATGTCATGAATAAATGATTCAAGCACCAAAAATGATAGCACCGCAGAGTTAATTGCACAAAAGAGGCACTTGTTGAGGAACACGTGTGAAGTAAAATTCCACATGCATGAATTGTAGAAGAGAAAGGATTAATGTCGATGACCAGACCCAAAGCATATGTATGTATGTATGTACATGCTCAAGTCCAGATATTATGACTCCCTGCTCCCCCAACAGCACTAACACTGTCTGAACTGTCATTTCGCAAGTAGTATATTATGCAAACTGCTGGCAAATAGTTGCTTTATTATGTGAACTTCTAAAGAATGCCAGACAGGTTGAGCATGTTGAGCAGAGAGCTGCTTGATGGCTGTTTTGATATTGCTTAATCATAAAAACTGTGCTTCTACCGTTTTCTCAAACAAGTACCATAAAGCAAGTAGCTCCAATAATAAACTAAACAAGTTGTTAGCATCTTCACTCAAGTAAGAACGAAAAACAACTTAGAGATAAGATGATAACAGATCGTCAGTTTTACCTGATGTATGGGCGGTATGTTATGCCCCCGACAACTTGATTATGCCTGATAACCATCATAGACTTGTGGCTTCTGAAACAGTCACAAAGAAAATGAGCCAGAACAGGTTAAAAAGAAACAACTGGAAGCCGAAAGAGAATATAAAACAAGGTCATCTCCAGAGTTGGCATCTGAACATGTTGATATCAGTGTCACGTTACTGATTAAAATGGACTTGAAAAAGGGTAAGAAAAGCTGTGTACATCCACCATCATATACACGAATCAATGACCGGGATTGATTAGAGAAAACTGCATTTGACCAACAAATGGCGATGAATACAGAGGTCTTTAAGTTGTGCGAGTAATTTGCGTTATTGATATATAATGCATGTGTTGATAAGCAACAGGTTTGCAACTGTTTTCATGTTCGAATATTAGCCCAACTTGTTATTAGACTAGCCCTCAATAGTCAACTTATAATATAAGGACAAATGGTCTTCCTAGCACATTTAGCAGACACCTTATCTTTAAGGTGCAGAATATGTGATGTAGAGGATGTGGAACAAAGTAATCCAAAAAATGACTTCATGCAATCCACTAGCATAATTAGTGTTGGTTTGTGTTTCCCTTTATCTGCAACACTGGTTATTGAGGAGCCATGTTCAAAAACTTTTGACCACAAAACGTAAATATTACATGGTTACTTAGGCGAGACAAGATGAAGATTGTTTAGCAAGCAAGGACTTTTTTCATAAATTTTGGAAGCGAATGAGGATATTTTCCTCCACTAAGGTCTTCCAATTCCTTGTTGGAATCTGTAGGAATTCTTTCTACAAGATGCTCATAGGGAATTCTAAAAAATTCCAAATCTATTGCAGGTTTGTGTCAATTAGAGGAGTCCATAACCCAATAATCTAAAAATTAAGTTCTACTTAATGAACCAACACGAACATAAAAAAAGTGTTTGAACACTCCTCTTCATTTAAATGCGGTTTACTCTCTTCCTCTTCCAAGTAGTTCCTACATCATTATGGCCAACAAAAGAAGAATGTCAGAAATGCTTATCACAGTCAACTACAGGAACATTGGCATAAAACATGGATCTTTATGGAGATCTCATCATCTATTTTTCCTCTGATGTCTTTTTTCTTTTTGGTACATTTCCTCTGATGTTTAAGTGGGGCAAACATGTTCATATTTAGATATTGTAAGGCAATCTAAAAACTAGGTCTATATATCAATAAACCAATGCAAAGACCATCCTGTTTTGCTAGCATGACATATATTTAAATCTAAGCTTATGCTACTTTCACTAGGTGTATGCCTTTTCAAGAATAAGTTAATACACTCATTATATATACATATGTATGTATGTATATACATATGTATATGTATATGTAGACACACACACACACATATATATAACCATATGTGTTTTATATGTGCACATATAAGTTTGCATGTATATGCATGACCAGTAAGTGTACTTTAACCCTTTATTTGGTTAATTTTTGCAGAATCAATGATACTCATCCATGTTGATTGAATTAAGAGTTAGTGAAAGAAAAGGAGGGGGAGGGGGGGAGGAACATTGTAACAAGGATAAGATTTTAAAATAAGGGTAAAAACCTAAAGATGAATAAATAGGGCATGAACATCACATACAATTTTTTAATAAATGATGAATAAAGATACTATGCTTATTCATGTCAAAAAAAAAAAGACGCTGCTCATGGAAATGCAGTAATAGAACTTCAGGAGATCAAACATTCACAAACTCAAGCAAAGCAAGCAATATATTAGTTATGTATTCTACAAATTATCCTAAAAGAAATTCTGGATGCTTTTACCTATCCATGACAAGGCGGACAATGTACTCTTTGGGCATGTTAGGAAGTTGCCTAGCAAATATATTCTTCAATCCTATCAACCTGAAGTATGGGGGGAAAAATGAAAGAACCAATAACAACTTCTAAAACTTCTGTAGATTTTATGTAAGAATTAAAGTTATCTTTAGCATAAAAATAATTAGTATTACAAAGTATGCAGGCAATGTTACAGAAGAACAATAGAATATGAAAGTCAAACACCTACCAGATCATGTGTTCATCTACCCCATCATTTGCATAACACAAGAATTTGAGTCTTCCAGCATCTTCCTACAGAGAAAAATAGATTGTTGGCTTGACATAAGTTTGAATGGGAAACCATAACTACTAAAACTAGTTTGGTTACTCCAATTTTACCAAATGTCTCTAAGGAAGAACCATATAATTAGGGTTATGGTTTATGTGTGGTTTCTTAAAATTTTTCATGAACAGTTGGAACATTAGAGTTGATTAATGGCTTTGTGCAACAATAACCATGTATGATCTCAGTTATAAATGCAATTTAAAGATGGGTTAAAGTAGATCCAAGAAAGGCATGCAACATCATGGAGATCCATTCTATATGTTTTGTAGGGTTAGAAATAGATCAGGCTAGTAAGGGTTGGGAAGGGTCAAACTAGGATCAGGTCAAATATCTTTCAACCCATAACCCACCCATTTATGATCAGGTTGAAAAAAAGTAAAATCATAACTACCCATGTTTTTTTTATATGGATCTGTACACAACCACCAACCTATTTAAACTTCTCTTGTCAGTAAATAAATCTTAAAACATGAATATGAAATAATGAAAAAAAGAGGGAATCCATGGTTGGGCTTCAAAATAAAGAGAGAGGAGAAGAAGATAAAGTGGAGAATAAAAATAATAGATCCTGGACACATTGTCTGTTCCATTAACCAGTAACTATATGGTGCACCTAACACCAACCAAAAGAGCTACTGTATGTCTTAATTTTGAGCTCAAAGCCATGTATTTTGGTTCAATTTTTTTTAGGTTATTTTCAGATTGCATTGGAATCTTTTTCCAAAGTTTAAGGCTTGTATTGAGACATCATGGAGCTCAAATAACTAAGAATTGAGGTGCCCAACAGAAGGAAGCTTAGCTTCCTTTTAAGATTCCCAATTAGACTACATGCAAAGTTATTAAGTGGTCAGCTAAAACAAAAGGTACAAGGATTAGTAGTTGTTTGTTTTCCTAATAATTTTTATCATTTTTTAAACTTTTCCCTTATGTCACCATATTAAGAAACCATCTGATGGCACCCCAATAGAACCATTCCACTTCATCCATCCAACAATAATCCTTAAACTATACAAAAGTGGCTTAATTTCCCAGTTCTTAAATTCCAAAAATAACCCTAATCAAATTAGTTCATTAAAGATCTAAAGTATAGATCACAATATCTGCATAATAAGCCTGGTTGGATTTCTTTCTTAAAAGGATAAAACATGGTATAGTTATAATATTCCTAGACTTTGAATTTTTTTAAAAAAAAAAGAGGAGAAGAGACAGTACATAGGAACAGACCTACTCATGCTAAATTCAAATCAACAGATGATAAAAATCCAATTTATCAAGAACGAAAGAATTAAAAACTTTTAAAAAAGATACCTTAGTATTTTGGACTCTAAGAACTTTTGAGGGAAGAGGAAGGGAAATAATTCTGAACTACGAGATGAAGGGTTTTTCGAATTTAGATTTTATTTATCCTGAATCTAAAATTTTAAGTCACATGCATATGCACACACATCATAACTAGTTCTGGTTATATTATATATGTCTTCATCTACTGCTCTTTTGTTCTGTAAAATTGAGTTTAGAAACCGATCACTTTACAGTATCTCTTGTCCAAGACATTGATTGGGGCCACAATTTTGTTTTTGATTTTTTTCCTAAAACTTCATTCCATAAATGATGTTCATTGTTTCTTTGTGATTCTTTAAATCCCTTGTCCTGTAAAGAGTTCTTCTACAGATAAAACATAAAATTTACATGAAGGTAACATTGTTAAGTCCTAACCACAGAATTACAAATAGTGAGTAACACCAGAATGCTTAGTGTCTATGCACTGAAGTTTAGGTCTTAACATTATCTCCGTAACTTCACAATCACCTTCTCTGTCTAGGACAACTAACAAAAAAAGGGTTTCATAATGTTTTCAGCTTTCAAGTTTTGATATTAAAGGAATTCTAACTTCCACGGTCAGCAACGTCTGACTTTACCCACATGAACTCGACATTATCTATGACAACGGTAAATCATGGTTTAAACTGTCTAATTTCTTAAGTATGTGTGCTTTCATGCAAGTCCTCGTTGGATGCATTGCTTAATAAATGATTTTCTGTCTAATTTAAGCATGATAACAAGGGGAAAAGAAAAGAAAAAGAAATGGGTAGACAAACTTAATGCAACAGGAAATACCTCTCTTTTCAACCCTTCCTCTCTGGCACTGTAAGCCCCGCTGGTCTGTATGTTCTCGGTGAATAACCCCTTGACCGTATCCTCTTTCACAACAATCCCCGGCATCAAGCTCGCCGCAGCAGCTGCATTCTGCTGACCTGACGGACCTGTGGCTCCTCGCTCATCCTTCACTCCAATCTCTGAAAGCCCTCCGCCAGAAGGTTCAACCTTGGTCGAGGGATTCTCGGCCTTGGGAGGCTTCGTGCTTCTCGGGTTGCTGGAGCCGACGCCTGCGGGGGTCTCGAGGCGGGCAGCAGTGAAGGCCCTCATGGAGTCATTATCTTCCTCCTCCTCCTCTTCCTCCTCCTCTTCCTCCTCCTCCTCCTCCTCCTCCTCGGTGTCGTCCTCCTCCTCCTCCCGGGCGCTGATGCTGTCGAGGTCGTCGTTCGAAGTGAGGGCACCTGTGTCGGAGAGGGAGAATGGGGCGGCGGCGGAAGCAGCGGTGGCGGTGGGCGCGGCGGCACCCGGGAACTTGCGCTTATGGTGGACCGAGCTGGAGGCGGAGGCGGAGGCGGAGTGGGAGGGTGACGGGGACTGGGAGCTCCGCGACCGGACGGGGCCGGCGGTGTGGCCGTCCATCTACGGTTACGATCAAGAGGCTAGGGTTTTGGGGGAGTTTGGGTGATCACTTGGCGAGACGCTCCTCCGAGGAGACGAGATGCTCCTCGCCGCGCGATAACACCGCGTGCTGAGAACGGAGTAACGATCGTAACGGCGAACTGAGAGGAGAGACACAGGATATCCACGAGAACCCCTTGCGGAATTGAGGTACAGCTGAGTTAGCGTTGGCGTGATCACCTCTGGCCTAGGTCAGATCAGAGGTCCAGTATATCTCTATAATTCTGGACTGAAAAAACTAACTGGCGCAAAAATAAAAAACCTCGTTATCTAGATTTATAAGTATCCTATTATCTATAATACCAATGAGCATTTATCAAATTATTATAATATATTTCATCAATTTTCTTTTATCTGAACTAGTTGTCGATACCTCCCTGGCAAGTTAAGAAGCATATCAATCTGATATTATGATGTATCGAGTTAAAAGTCACAAGAAGCTGGTATGGATGGATTTGCAAAAAGCAATCTCCATCTATGCACCAATTCTTTTTATTTTAATATAAATTTAATAAGGCGATCTCATTTCTCTCTCCTTCTTTCATTATGCTTTTCCTCTTCTTTGTTAGGTTTTATCCTTATTTGGTAGGAAAAAAGAAAAAAAAAAAAAAATGAGGGGAAGAAAAAGGTTTAGAAACCAATATATATATATATCATGAAATAAATTTTGTCCCATTTCAGAACCTGCAGCCAGGCATCGAGGAATACGGACTGCCTCTTCCCCGTGCAGCAGAAGGAAGGAGAAACCCTCCAGGAATATATGGCCCGTTTAATTCGACGACCATGGAGATTCCGGACCTCAACGAGCATATAGATATATCGGCTTTCAAGAAGGGGCTGCGATCGTCCAGGCTCACCTTCTCACTGGACAAAAAGTTTCCAACAAGCTACTCCGAACTACTGGCCCGGGCACAAAAATACGTCATAGCAGAAGAATAAGCAACAAGCCGACGCCATGTTGAAGGGAGGTCGGCTCCCAAGAGGAGGAGCGATAGGGCTCCCGAAGTCCGACCGCCTAATGATGGCACCAACTCGGCTCGATGCCGCAGCCCTAAGCCGAAGGACCTCCCCAGGAGGTTTGAAGCTTACACACCACTCTCCCTCTCGAGGGAAAAAATCTCTATGGAGATAGAGAAGGAGACCTTCCTACAGAGACCTCGCCCGATGAGGAGTCCCTCCACGTCGAGGAGTAGGGACAAGTACTGTCGGTTCCACCGTGACCACGGGTGCAGCATAGAAGATTGCCTTTAATTGAAGGACGCGATCAAAGATCTGATCAGGCGAGGGTACTTGCACAAGTATGTCCGACCCCAAAGGAGCCGGCCTGAAGCTTCCACTACCCTCCCGGAGGAGGCGGAGCTGCCCAACCAATGCCCCACCGACGAAAATGTTGGCATGCTCCACCGCCAGTCCGACTGGAGGGATAAAGAATGTCAGGACATCTTGAAGAGGCCACGGAGTTCTAATGTAATTAGTTTCTTCGACGAAGACCTCCTAGAGGCCCAGGTCTCTGGGAATGATCCTGTTGTTGTGTCGACAGTAATTGCCAATTATAATGTAAGAAGGATCCTCATTGATAATGAAAGCTCCATTGAGGTTTTACTGTAAGATGCCTTTGTCAGAATGAACCTGCTTAGAACCAGACTGCAAGAATCCCCAATGCCGCTAACCGGGTTCGGGGGGAACTCTGTCAGTGTAGAAGGAGAAATAACTATGCCCGTGACCATCAGGTCAAAGCCTTATTAAAAAACCCTCCTCATCAATTTTGTGGTCGTCCGCATGGCATCAGCCTACAATGCCATCTTGGGGCGGCCGGTCCTGAACAAGTTCCGAGCCATCATTTCCACTTTACTACCCATTGGCGAAGTTTCCGACTCGGAACGGGGTCGAAGTGATGAGAGGGGATCGCCGCATGGCCAGACAATGTTTGACCATCCAGGACAAATAATCGGGAGTCCATTCCACCTTGAAACAACTTGATCCTAGGTATGAAGCCGACTATTGTGTGGAACCGGTCGAGAAGATCCAATTCGTACCTCTTAAAGAAGATGATCCTACTAAGGTCCTGCAGATCGGGAGCATGCTCGGTGAAGAGGCCAAGTCGGAGCTGGTCAATTTCCTACGGGACAATGCCGACATTTTCGCTTGGTCGGCATTCGACATGCCAGGCATCCCGTCGGAAGTCATAACCCATCGGCTCAAAGTGGACCCCACCTACAAGCCTATCCGACAGAAGAAGAGGAACTTTGTCCCTGAAAGACAGAGGGCGATTGATGAGGAAGTTAAGAAGCTCCTCGAAGCTGGCTTCATCAGGGAAACCCACTACCCTGACTGGCTTGCGAATGTTGTGATGGTGAGGAAGGTTAATGGGAAGTGGAGGATATATGTGGACTACACTAACCTCAACAAGGCCTGCATGAAGGACAGCTTTCCCTTACCAAAGATTGACCAGCTGGTGGATGCCAATGTCGGTCATCAACTTTTGAACTTCATGGATGCCTTTTCCGGGTATAACCAGATCAGCATAGACTCAGAAGATAAGGAGAAGATAGCCTTCGTCACTGACAAAGGGCTGTACTGCTATAGGATGATGCCTTTCGGCCTAAAGACTGCCGGAGCCACTTTCCAGAGACAGATCAACAGGGTCTTCGAGGGGCAACTTGGAAGAAACATGGAGCATATGTTGACGACATGATAGTCAAGAGCCTCTAGAGAGCCGACCATATCAAGGATCTGAAAGAGTCCTTCGACGCCCTAAGGTACCACCGGATGAAGTTGAACCCCGCCAAGTGTACCTTCAGGATGACCTCGGGAAAATTTCTTGGTTTTCTGGTTACCCAGCAAGGGTTTGAGGTCAATCAAGATAAAATCAGGGCCATTATTGATATGGGGCACCCGACCAATAAGAAATAAGTACAAGAACTTACAGGTCGGATAGCCTCTCTCAGTTGCTTCATTTCTAGGTTAGCTGAAAGGTATCTCCCTTTCTTTAAAACTGTGCGACAGTCGCACCGCTTTCAGTGGACCGACGAATGTCGATCGACCTTTGAAACACTGAAGGCGTATCTAGAGATGTCTCCCTTACTCATTAAGCCTGTGGAGGGAGAGCCCCTGTATTTGTATTTGTCGGCATCGGACGAGGCTGTGAGCTCCGTCCTTGTCCGGATAGGAGAGAACAACCAGCAAAAGCCGGTCTACTACATCAGCAAGGTACTCCATGACGCCGAAACAAGGTATCCCAAGATGCAGAAGCTTGTCTACTCTCTAATTGTAGCAGCCAAGCGACTGTGGCCCTACTTCCAGGTGCACCTAATCATTGTCCTGACCAATCAACCTCTCAAGGCAATCCTCAGGAGCCCCGATACTTCGGGTCGGCTCGCCAAGTGGGCTGTTAAGCTTGGTGAATTTGATATCTCCTTCTGGCCTCGATCGGCCATGAAAGCTCAGGTGATCGCCGACTTCATAGTAGAGTGTACTTGGAAACAGGGGATCCCTTTGCAGACGCTCCTGTGGATGATACTGCTGAAGGGTCGGACCCCACTTGGACACTCAATGTGGACGGGGTGTCTAATCTTGCTAGTTGCGGGGCAGGCTTGATCCTGACTGACCCCGACGAATAGAGCCTGGAATATGCCCTACATTTCGCATTCCAGGTATCAAATAACCAGGCAGAATATGAAGCCCTCCTCGCAGGACTGAGGATAGTAGATGAGCTGGGCATCGATCAGATCAGAGCCTTCTCTGATTCCCAACTGGTGGTAAACCAGGTGAGGGGTGAATTCGAGACGAGAGATCCAACCTTGGCCAAGTACTTGAGTAAGGTACGGAACCTCGTGACCCAACTCAAGTCTTTCGAGATACTCCATATACCTCTAGCGCAAAATTCTCGAGCGGACGCCTTGTCACGGTTGGCCATTGCCATCGCTAACCCCTCCGACCGAACCTTTGTGGAGCACCTACAAAGTCCAAGCATTGCTGAAGAGGCATCATGAATCCATCAAGTGGAGCAAGAAGCCTTTTGGATGGACTCCATTCTTGCATTTCTCAATGATGGAACCCTGCCATAAGATAAGATCGAAGCCAAGCATGTGCGCTGGACTGCCTCAAAGTACGTCGTCCTTGGTGGAGTTCTCTACAAACGGTCGTTCATGCAACCACTGCTGAAGTGCCTGGGGTCGTCGGACGTTGATTATGCACTCAGAGAAGTGCACGAAGGCATATGTGGTGACCACCTGGGAGGTAGATCTTTAGCCTACAAGATCATCCAACAGGGCTTTTATTGGCCGACCATTCAGAAGGACGCTTCGGACTTTGTTAAAAAATGCGAAGCATGCCAGAAGTATTCCAATATCCAAAGATGACCAACTAGTCAGCTGAACCCGCTGACCACCCCCTGGCCGTTCGTGCAATGGTGGATCGACATCCTCGGGCTGCTCCCCCCAGCGTCCGAACAACGAAAGTTCCTGATTATAGCTATCGACTACTTTACCAAGTGGGTGGAAGCTGAGCCGCTGGCGCAGATCATCAAAGTCAAGGTGGAGAACTTCGTCCGAAACTGCATCATCTTTCAGTTTGGCATACGTAGGCAATCATCATCGACAACGAATGGCAATTCAACAACCCGAAATTTCGAGATTTCTGCCGGCAGTATCACATATCCCATCGGTTAACTTCAGTCGGACACCCCCAGTCCAACGGGGAGGCCGAAGTCACCAATCAGACGATCCTATATGGGTTGAAGACCCGATTGAATGATGCCAAATGACTCTGGGCGGAAGAACTTCATTCGATGCTCTGGGCCTATCGAACTACCACCCGGACAGTGACCGGAGAGACTCCATTCAATCTCACCTACGGGAGTGAGATGGTCATATCAGTGAAAGTCTCCTTGCAGTCCTTCCGGATTGATCATTTCACTGAGCCAGCCAATTTTGAATAGAGAAGGGCATATCTCGACTTGCTCGAGGAAACCCGGCTCCAGGCGGACCTGAGGATGGCGACCTATCATCAGAGAATGGCTAGATATTATAATTCTCGAGTCAAGACTCGAAGCTTTCGGGTCGGGGACCTGGTTCTGCAGAGGTCAGAGATATCCAGGTCAACTGAACAAGGAAAGCTCTCCCCCAACTGGGAAGGCCCTTATCGGGTGGCGAAGTGATCCGAGCCGGCACTTATCGACTTGAGCATCTAGACGAACGACGAGTGGCACGTTCTTGGAATGTAAATAACCTCCGCAAGTATTATCAATAAAGATAGCAATGTACTCTACAAAGAAGTCCGATTCTGATCAACAAAGGCTCTAGTATAGTCCACTCAAGTCCGATTCTGATCGGCAAAGGCTCTAGTGTAGCTCACTCAAGTCCGATTCCGATCGATAAAGGCTCTAGTGTAGCCCACTCAAGTCTGATTCCGATCAGCAAAGTCTTTAGCGTAGCCCACTCAAGTCCGATTTCGAACGGCAAAGGCTCTAGCATAGCCCACTTAAGTCCGATTCCGATTCGCAAAGGCTCTAGTGTAGCCCACTCAAGTCCGATTCCGATTGGCAAAGGCTCTAGGGCAACCCACTCAAAGTTCAATTTTGATCGATAAGGCTCTAGTGTAGCCCCTTCAGAATTCGACCTTTATCGGAAAGTACTTAGTGAGATCCTAAACACTTGAAGGATTTCCCTATAAACGGCTAGTTTAAGGGTCCCTTAGAAATATTTTTAAAAGACATGGGCTTAGGCTAGACCAGCCTCTCAACACTTAAAAACATTTCTAAAAGAGATGAGTTCGGACTAAACCAACCGTTCCACATTCAGAAAAATAAACACCAAAGACATATGCCAAAAGAAGGAGTCATTTCTTTCATTGATGAAAAGTTTTTGTACAAGAATGGGCAGACTTTTACAATCAGTCTTAAGTCTTGCCCTATGGGTACAAAGGAGGACTAGTTGGAGGAGCTTCGGCTTCGGCACTCTGCTTCGGCCCTCTGCGTCGCATCTGAAGTCCCGACTGATGCCTCCGTTGACCCCATATCGGCAGCAGCTTGGGCATCGGCCCTGATGTCGGTCAGCTCCCCTTCTTCTTCCACCGGCTGCTTCAATGTATGGCAGATAAGTCGAGCTCCGAAAAGGCTTCAGCTACCTTCTTCAGGTAGTCATCGAAGCCGTACTCGTAGCTCTCCGCTCTAGCCTCCTCCATTTCGTCGTTAAAGCTAGTAGAAGCCTTGTACTCTGCCACAGCGTCATGGATTGAGGTAGGCGCATCTCGACACCTCGTTCATCTTATGCTTACTGGTCTCCTCCCAATCGACATCGATGATGGACCCCTTCAGCAGATCCCTAACTTGCTGGGGGTTGTGAAGAGCTTGCCAGCATTAGAAAGTATCGCAGTTGACCTCATCGACATCTGCTCCCCCAACTGCACCTTTTTTCTTGTCCGCGGGGCGAACTGCCTCTGATGGCTCAACCAACGATGAGGCTGAGGCCATCCCCTCCTTGGTCGGCTCAGAGGGAATTTGCCCCGGTCGGGCAGCCATTTTGGGAAATGTGTCCCAAAGCCAATTTTTACTATAGACAGTTGTACATTTGATGTAATTGTATATGAATTATATTATTGAATAAAATATTTATTCTGGCAATTCATCACTATTTCATCTTTCTGTAATGAGTTCTTGAGTGATGAAGTTCTTAGGATTATTTGTATGTGATATAGAGAGGATATATCATATAGTCCTAAAAATTGTTCGCGACCAAATGATACACTTATTTCAGGATGATAGTATATCAAGTATAGGTCGTTGTGTGCTATAGTCGTTGGTTGTCCTTTTAACCAAGGAGTGTGGAGACACTGGTATGGCATGCAGATGTTGTGTTTGACATTTCATCGAACATGACCCGTCTGTATTTTATTCTGCCTAGAGTTTTGATATGGACGTAGTTATCCCTCAGACATGAGATCGTCATGGTAGTTGCGAGCAACTCACTGTACTTTGGTACTGGACTATCTGGATTTCTAATCCGGGGATGGAAGGTTTCTGGGTACAGTTAAGTACTCGTGTAGCGGTGATCGGATCAAGATAGGATTGACCCCTCCAAAGTGTTTGGAGCAGATATCTTACTGTGTTTCAATTTAGCAAAATCTTGGCCAGGGTAGTCTCTGTAAAGTGTTACAGGACTTGTGAGATTGAGACACATAGTTGATGGACTTTATGGGTTGGGCAGTTTAACCCTAAGTCTTCCTGAGCATTGAGGTCAAAGGGATTAATTACAAGGTTTTCATATCTAATGGTTCTTGATTGTTGCTCTGCAACTTCGACCTATCCGGACGTCAGGTGTCATTGCTAGATGGCGACTTTGACTAGTATTGAAAATGTTCCAGTGCTACCGGCTTAGTGTCTGAACCTATGGGGTCACATACCATAGGGGTTTCTACTTGATCTAGTGATCGGAGAACGATTGGAAATCGTTCGTGGACTCATAGAGAAAAAATTTTTTTTTTTCTTTATCCAAGTGTCGACACTTTATATTCTTGAAAGTGTCGACACTTGTGTAAGTGTCGACACTTGATGATTTCGCAAGTCCACTTGATGTCACAAAAGGTTATGACATAAAATTTTCACTAATAGTTGGTGATGCATAGAGGTGAATTAAGTAATGTGATTACTTGATAGCCTAATTTAATTGAGCTATAAAAATCTGGAATGAATCAAATAGGATTTGGCTCAATATTAGGTTTGGGTTCAATTAGGTTGAACCCAATGTATGCACACTTGATCCAATTGATTTCAGTTATGAACTGAAATCAATTAACACTTTAATCTGAATTTAAATAAGTTTAAATTGAGTTTTGGGGAGTTATGTAACTTTTCATGACCATTATCATCCATAACTATCCATTAACACTCCATAACTTCCCACTTTCCCTCTCCCTCGCCATCTACTTAATGGGCTGAAATGGGAGGATGAAAATCAAAGAAAATTTAGCAAAGAAATGCTGGAAAAATCAAAAGGAAAGAAAGGAATAAACTAGGAAAGGTTCTAGTTTTAGGGATGTGAGGTTTTTGAAGAAAAGTGTGCATATTTGTACCTAGTGATCTAGGTCTTGGGATAGAGTGTTTGGGAAGGGTTTCAACCACTCATTCTCCATCTCTTGGTTTTCTTCTTTCATTCGGAGAGTCCGGCATCAAAAGAAGAAAAGAAGTTCAAATCAAATCGTTCCACAACAAGCTAGCACTTGGAGTGGAAGCAGATTTTGAAAGAGCCCTGGTGTGAACCACCTGTAGAGGCCGGACACGTGTGCGGCTAATCAGAGTTCTTCTTCCTCTTCCTGGATCTTTCGCAGCGGAGAACGTCTCCACATCATACGAGGTATGGATTTACATATATAGATATGTTGCTTTGAAATGTTCATAGTAAGAATTCATGTTTTCACTGTTTATATTAATCATTCATGCAAGATCTTGGAACAAGTAGCATAAAAAAGTTTTAAAAGCATGCTTAGATTAAATGTTAATCTTTTATCATGCTTCCACTGCATGTTATTTTGAAAAAGTTTTAAAATACAAAGCATGCTCGCTACTAGTTTTCCTTTTAATTGGTATCAAAGCAAGGTTGCTCTAGCATGAATGTTTAGTATAAATATTATAAAATCAGTTTAATTTCTTGCAAGTTCGGATTGAGTGCCTCACCAGGCCGTCCGGTCATAGGAGAGAAGTAGGGCTGCAAGACCCTCACTTTCCATTCAAAGGGATCTCCTATGGCGTGTAGGGGGTGCCATTGTGAAGGACTCATGAAGAAGAAAAAGAAAAGAAAAAAAAAAGTAAAGATTAAAATGTTTTGATATTTATTATGTTCTAAATTTGAAGTTATAAAATGTTTTAGAAATGTTCTAAAGTTAGTTTATGATTGTTATGTTAAATAGTTTAACATAAAATTCAAGTTTAGAAAAGACAAAGTTTGAATTTCAGCATTTCTGTGCTCGAGTTTGATCAAGTGTCGACACTTGGTTTACCTAGTGTCGACACTTGTGTGTTTATGTGTCGACACTTGGGCTTCTAGGTGTCGACTCATGAACAAAAACACAGAAATCGGTTCACTGTGTGTCGACCTGTCTCAGAATAGTGTCGACACCTAGTGTCGACACTTGCTACTGAAGTGTCGACACTTCACAGTGAACAGAAATTTAAAAGTTGGATTTTCTTAAAAAAAAAATATTTTATAAAAGTTTTTTGAGAATGTTTCAATCTGTTGTATGATTAACTTAATTATGAATTAAGTAAATCCAAGTGACTAAATGATCTAAGGATATGATTTTAAGATTTAAGTCATATTCATAACTTTGGTTTAAATGGGTTAGCTTGAATTAGGTCCTAATTGGGTTAGATCTAAGTTTAGATGAATTGGACTTAATAGAGAATTAACTCAATCAAATGTTGAGTTAAGGTTCTTCTCTAGTATCTATCTAATAGTTAGATTGATTAGTCCATACATCTAAATGGACTTAATCTTGGCTTCGTGGTAGGACCCGATTCCTTAGGCTAGCCTAATCGAAATTGGTGAACCAATTGGTATCTAAGGTAAGTATGGCTTTTGATCTATGATTTTTGGGGCTACCTCTTTCTTGGCCAATGATATTGGTGTCTAAGGAAAGATGGTTAATGGCTTAACCCATAACCTTGATCTCACTTACCTGGCCAATATGGTCAACCAGTTTTGATTAGTTAGCTCATTGATTCGAGTTATCCCATGCCAATAAGGTTAATCAGCTTGACTGATTTAGGTGCCCATGGATTTTGTGGTTCATGTAACCCTTTCATTAACATATGAAGTTAGTGAAAGATAATCCATGACTTATCCTTTCTCTTCTATCACAACATGTATAAAACCTCTAAATTATTAGGTCCTTAAAAAGATGGAAATTATATGATAATTTTTGTCTTAGCCTCCCATTAAGGTGTTTGGTAATAAGTCCAGTAGTGGGGTGATTATCGGCTGATCCATAGATCGGGTGGTCATCATACTATTGGAATTGCCATTCATTATATGATGACATAATGCAACTTTCTTGAACAGGTGGTCAGGTTAGCCGGCCAAAGTCAGGCTTGATCATTTGTTAGCTAGAAGCATTAAGATCAGTCATGTTAATGGTTGGACCTAACTGGGACCTTCTTTAGCAGGTAGCCCAAAGGTCGATTGAAGTGTTCCTAGGGCAAAATAAATTACTAGGAGTTGTTTGGAGAAACAACTGGTTATGAACCTACCTTTAGATGAGCATGGGTTGGCCGACCATAGTCGGGCTCATGCATTGTCTATTGGATTCTGGTAACCACTAAGGGATAAGTGTTATTCTTCGGATTGGAGGTAGAGGCTACCAGTCTGAATAAAATAGTGGGAGGAGCTTTTAGACAAAAGTTCATGTCTTTAAGTTTTAAATAATTCATATACTAAATAGTTTTGGTTTTCTTTTTCAGATAATGTCTACTAATATGTCACTCAGGTCATTATTAGATAATGACAAGCTCATGGGACCCAACTTCGATAGCTGGTATCGAAGACTGAGAATTGTTCTTGAGCACGAACGGATTCTTTATGTATTAACGGATCCGGCACCTGAGGGGCCAGCCCCCACCGCACATACTGCAATCAGGGATGCTTATCAAAAGTGGGTCTTTGACTGTACTACGGTGCGGTGCATTATGTTGGCGGCTATGAACGACGAGTTCAGTCGCAGATTCGAGGAGGCCCAGCCGGAGGAAATTCTTCAAAAGTTGAAGGAATCTTTTGGTGCCCCAGATGACGTTGAAAGGTACAGGGTTTCCTCTACCATCTTTAACGCTCGAATGACTGAAGGGTCTTCGGTCACTGATCATGTATTGTACATGATCGAGATGATCGAGCGCCTGGCCAAACTAGGATATCCTTTCCACGAGCAGCTTGGAAAGGATGCGATTTTGAATTCTTTGCTTCCCTCCTACTTACCTTTTCTAGATCACTATAGAATAACAAGGCCTGTAGTCAACTACCATGGGTTGATGGGGCTACTACAGACTTATGAAAAGGATCACCAGCCCCAAAAAAGCTTGGTGAATTTAGTAGGAGGCAGCGCGGCAAGGCGTCGTCCCTTTAAGAAAGGGAAAAAGAAAAAGAATAAAAGTAAAATGGTGCAAAGTGCTGGACCCAGTCAGATTAAGAAGAAGGCTGACCAGAGTCAGGCAGAATGCTTCTACTGCAAGAAGCCGGGTCATTGGAAGAGGAATTGTTCCGCTTACCTAGCTACACTTGACCCGAACAGGCCGAAGAAGAAGAAGCAGCAAAAGGTTGCTGGACAAGGTATTTATATGATAAATCCTTGTTGTTTTTCAATTTGTGATACTACTAACTGGATATTAGATACTGGTAGTCCTTATCATATTTGCAATACGTTGCAGGGACTACAAGTTAGTAGAAGATTCGAGAATGGCGAGAGATTTCTGAATGTGGAGAATGGAAGTCAAGCTCCAGTCCTAGCGTTGGAAATTGTCAATCTATTTTTCGAGTCTTGTAAAGTTGTTCTTAGTGATTGTCACTATTGTCCATCATTCCTTGTAAATATTATCTCTGTAGGCCAGTTGGCCAGTAATGGTTATGAACTATTAATCAAGAGTGATTTTTGCAAAGTCATTATGAATGATATTGTGGTGATGACTGGACATATCAAGAATGGCATTTATGTTTTATCACAGCCTGTTGGTGTAATGTACATTTCATGCAAACGCCGTAGATTAGATAATGTCAATGATGCTTATATCTGGCATTGTAGGCTAGGTCATATAAACAAGAATAGAATCAACAGGTTAGTGGGAGAAGGTCTCCTAAATGTTAGTGATTGTGAATCACTGCCAGCCTGTGAATCTTGTTTACTTGGTAAGATGATAAAGTCACCTTTTACTGGAAAAGGTGTACGAGCCAATGACATTTTGTGTCTAGTACATACTGATATATGTGGACCAATGAATGTCGATGCCAAGGGTGAGTACAAATATTTTATTATATTTACGGACGACCTCTCAAGGTACGGTTATGTCTTTTTGATGAGACATAAATCTGAATCGTTTGAAATGTTCAAACGGTATCGTAATGAAGTTGAAAAACAAACTAGGAAGCTTATTAAAATCCTTCGATCAGATCGAGGTGGAGAATATCTTTCTGGGGAGTTTCTGACTTATCTTGAAGAGAATGGGATTCTCTCTCAATGGACACCTCCTGGGACGCCCCAGTTAAATGGTGTGTCTGAAAGAAGGAATCGGACTCTGTTAGACATGGTCAGATCTATGATAGGATTTGCAACTCTGTCAACTTCCTTTTGGGGGTATGCTTTGGAATCAGCGTGCTATCTTCTAAATAGAGTTCCGAGTAAGTCTGTTAACAAAACTCCATATGAGATATGGAATGGGCGTAAGCCGAGTCTTTCACACCTTCGGGTTTGGGGGTGTCCGGCTTATGTCAAACGTTTGGAGACAGATAAACTTGGACCTAGGTCTGACAGGTGCCTCTTTGTTGGATATCCTAAAGAGTCTAAGGGTTATTTCTTCTATATGCCTGGGGAACAAAAATTGTTCATCAGTCTTAGAGCTACCTTTTTGGAAAGGGAGTACCTTACTGAAGGTGCTCAAGCTGCCAATGTTGAGCTTACTGAAGTTCAACAGATAGAAGAACCAAATCACTCAAGGACTGCTACCGAACCCGTTATGATAAGATCAAACCTTGAGCTTATTGACCAGTCATTAAGGAGATCGTGTAGAGTACCGCATCAACCGGATAGATACTATGGTTTTCTGGTCCGAGACGGTGATCCTGTTGAGCTCGATGAGAACAACGAGGATCCAATCACCTATATGGACGCGATGCAGAGGTCTGATTCCGAGTTGTGGCTGGGAGCCATGAAATCTGAAATGGGGTCCATGGAAATCAACAAAGTATGGACTTTGGTTGATCCACCTGAAGGGGTAAAACCCATTGGGTGCAAATGGGTCTTCAAAAGGAAACGGGGCGCAGATGGGCAGGTAGAGACCTATAAAGCCCGTCTGGTTGCCAAGGGTTATCGTCAACGTTATGGTATTGACTATGACGAGACATTTTCCCCTGTGGCAATGCTCAAGTCTATTCGGATTATGCTTGCCTTAGCTGCATATCTGGACTATGAAATCTGGCAAATGGATGTCTGAATAGCTTTCCTAAATGGTGAGCTATATGAGGAGGTGTATATGATGCAACCTGAAGGGTTCACATCCACAGATGAATCTAAGGTATGTAAGCTTAGTAGGTCCATCTATGGACTAAAGCAGGTGTCTCGGAGTTGGAACATGCGTTTTGATAAGTGTATCAAGACGTATGGTTTTGTTAGGAACAAAGAAGAACCCTGCATATATAAGTGGGCAAATGGTTCTGTAGTTGTATTTCTTGTACTGTATGTAGATGACATTCTCTTAATCGGGAATGACATCCCTGCATTACAGGGAATAAAGGTCTGGTTGTCGTCCCAGTTTTCTATGAAAAACCTGGGTGAAGCTTCTTTCATACTAGGTATGAAGATCTATAGGGATAGATCAAGGAAGCTTCTGGGTTTGTCCTAGTCTACGTACATTGATACCGTGCTGAAAAGGTTCAGCATGGAGAATTCCAAGAAAGGCTATCTTCCAATAGACCATGGAATTTCTCTTTCTAAGAAGGATTGTCCGACAACTCCTGAGGAAAGAGAGCGTATGAGTAGGATTCCTTATGCTTCGGTAGTAGGGTCCATCATGTACGCCATGACATGTACTAGACCAAACGTGGCATACTCATTAGGAATAGTGAGTCGATACCAGTCTGACCCAGGTGAAGCACACTGGAAGGTTGCAAAGACCATCCTGAAGTATTTGCGAAATACCAAGGACCAGTGGCTTCTTTTTGGAGGACCTGACTTGAAACTTGTGGGGTATACTGACTCCAGTTTCCAGTCAGATAGGGATAATAGCAAGAGTGTATCTGGCTTTATTTTTACCCTGAATGGTGGAGCTATCTGCTGCAAGAGTTCCAAGCAGCATACTGTAGCAGACTCTGTATGCGAAGCGGAATATATTGCAGCATCTGATGCAGCAAAGGAAGCTGTTTGGTTGCAAAAATTTCTTGGCGAGCTGGGAGTGGCACCTTCCCTGGATGGTCCTGTTCTAGTGTACTGTGACAGTACTGGAGCCATTGCTCAAGCCAAAGAGCCGAAGTCCCATCAGCGTACCAAGCATATTATGCGCCGATTTCATCTTGTGCGAGAAATCGTGGAACGAGGTGATATCGACCTTCTGAAGATTGATGGAAAGGAGAACCTGGCTGACCCCTTCACTAAAGCCGTTGGAATTCAAGAACTCAATGATTGTAAATGGAAGATGGGTATACGATACTGTTCTGATTGGCTTTAGTCCAAGTGGGAGTTGTTGGGAAATGTGTCCCAAAGCCAATTTCTACTGTAGACAGTTGTACATTTGATGTAATTGTATATGAATTATATTATTGAATAAAATATTTATTCTGGCAATTCATCACTATTTCATCTTTCTGTAATGAGTTCTTGAGTGATGAAGTCCTTGGGACATTTGTATGTGATATCGAGAGGATATATCATATAGTCCTAAAAATTATTCGTGACCAAATGATATACTTATTTCATGATGATAGTATATCAAGTATAGGTCGTTGTGTGCCATAGTCGTTGGTTGTCCTCTTAACCAAGGAGTGTGAAGACACTGGTATGGCATACAGATGTTGTGTTTGACATTTTATCGAACATGACCCGTCTGTATTTTATTCTGCCTAGAGTTTTGATATGGACGTAGTTATCCCTCAGACATGAGATCGTCATGGTATCTTACGAGCAACTCACTGTACTTTGGTACTGGACTATCTGGATTTCTAATCCGAGGACGGAAGGTTTCTGGGTACAGTTAAGTACTCGTGTAGCGGTGATCGGATCAAGATGGGATTGACCCCTCCAAAGTGTTTGGAGCAGATATCTTACTGTGTTTCAATTTGGCAAAACCTTGGCTAGGGTAGTCTCTGTAAAGTGTTACAGGACTTGTGAGATTGAGACACATTGTTGATGGACTTTATGGGTTGGGCAGTTTAACCCTAAGTCTTCCTAAGCATTGAGGTCAAAGGGATTAATTACAAGGTTTTCATATCTAATGGTTCTTGATTGTTGCTCTACAACTTCGACCTATCCGGACGTCGGGTGTCATTGCTAGATGGCGACTTTGACTGGTATTGGAAATGTTCCAGTGCTACCGGCTTAGTGTTTGAACCTATGGGGTCACACACCATAGGGGTTTCTACTTGATCTAGTGATCGGAGAACGATTGGGAATCGTTCGTGGACTCGTAGAGAAAAAAGGTTTTTTTTTCTATCCAAGTGTCGACACTTGATATTCTTGAAAGTGTCGACACTTATGTAAGTATCGACACTTGATGATTTTGCAAGTGTAGATACTTGATGTCACAAAAGGTTATGACATAAAATTTTCACTAATAGTTGGTGATGCATGTAGGTGAATTAAGTAATGTGATTACTTGATAGCCCAATTTGATTGAGCTATAAAAATCTGGAACGAATCAAATAGGATTTGGTTCAAAATTAGGTTTGGGTTCAATTAGGTTGAACCCAATGTATGCACACTTGACCCAATTGATTTCAGTTATGAACTGAAATCAATTAACACTTTAATCTGAATTTAAATAAGTTTAAATTGAGTTTTGGAGAGTTATGTAACTTCCCATGACCATTATCACCCATAACTATCCATTAACACTCCATAACTCCCCACTTTCCCTCTCCCTCACCATCTACTTAATGGGCTGAAATGGGAGGATGAAAATCAAAGAAAATTCAGCAAAGAAATGCTAGAAAAATCAAAAGGGAAGAAAGGAAGAAATTAGGAAAGGTTCTAGTTTTAGGGGTGTGAGGTTTTTGAAGAAAAGTGTGCATATTTATACCTAGTGATCTAGGTCTTGGGATAGAGTGTTTGGGAAGGGTTTCAACCACTCATTCTCCACCTCTTGGTTTTCTTCTTTCATTCGGAGAGTCCGGCATCAAAAGAAGAAAAGGAGTTCAGATTAAATCGTTCCACAACAAGCTAACACTTGGAGTGGAAGCAGATTTTGAAAGAGCCCTGGTGTGAACCACCTGTAGAGGCCGGACACGTGTATGGCTAATCAGAGTTCTTCTTCCTCCTCCTGAATCTTTCGCAGCGGAGAACGTCTCCACATCATACGAGGTATGGATTTACATATATAGATATGTTGCTTTGAAATGTTCATAGTAAGAATTCATGATTTCACTGTTTATATTAATCATTCATGCAAGATCTTGGGACAAGTAGCATAGAAAAGTTTTAAAAGCATGCTTAGATTAAATGTTAATCCTTTTATCATGCTTCCGCTGCATGTTATTTTGAAAAAGTTTTAAAATACAAAGCATGCTCGCTACTAGTTTTTCTTTCAAGCCGACCCCTCGGCAAAGGGCGGAGGTCCTGATGCCTTCACCAGCAACCGCTCCGACAAAGGTACATCATCTTCATCGAATTTCGATGCCACTATGATCGTATGCCGTTCCTCCACCCGTTGCTTCTTCCCCTTGTCCGCGGTCGGCCCCGCGGACTGGGCGGCCCTCTTCCTTGCTGCCCATTCTGCTACCTTCGCCCTATCGGGCTTCATCTTCTCTCTCGTTGCAAGGGCAAAATCGAAGTTAGTAAAGAAGAAAATAAGGCTTATAGAACGAGAAAGGGACCAATGGCAACAACTTCTACCTTACCTAGGTGTCCGTGGCGGCTGACTCATGCCACGTGAAGGCTACCCTCTTGAAGCAACTTGTGCACTATTGTGACATCGACCGCCTCTATCTCATTGAAGTCAGCTTGGTCAGCCATCAGCACCACCCTCCCCTCATTAGCCTTTAGCCTTAGTTCCCTCCATGGCAGGTCAAAGCCCCAAGGCCAAAGGCTGTGCATGAAGAAGAACTTGGATTTTCATCCATGGATGGCCGACGGAAGACCTCCAAGTATCTTCCGCTCGGGACGGGGGCTAAGCACCCACCACTCTTTGCTCCTAAAGTCTCTCTTTAGAATAAAGAATGTGGTAAATAGGGAGGTCCTAGGCTCTACTCCGGCTCTCTGGCACATAACCATGAAGCAGCTGATGGCCCGAATGCTGTTCGGGGTCAGCTGCGCAAGGATAATTCTATAGAGATTGAAGATCTCGATGAAAAAGTCATATAAGGGGAACCTAAGGCCAGCCTTCAGGTGATCCTCGTATATCGGGAGGGCTCCGGGGGTCAGTGGTCCGGTCACCCTCCCTTCCCGATTCGGGATGGTGAGGTGCAGGGTGGAGGGAATGTTGTACCTAACCCTAAAGGTCTCTACCCGATCCCGCATCATCTCAGACTGGACCTGATTGGGACCTATCTCCCTCTCCCTACGGTTGGAGGCCATTACTATGAGGCTTGAAGGGAATGAGGACTAACCTGAGAACTGGTTTCCTAAGAAGACGGGGACGGTGGAATGTGGCGCTCTCTCTCCAAGTGCGAATGCAGCAAAAAACTCCACCCAGAGTCTCAACGCCTCCTTTTTATAGCCCCTGGGAGAACCGGTTCTCACCATCCCTCGAGTACCGCGACCCAGCCATCAGGTGATACGACTCCCCACGCAGCGAAAGTCGATGCGATGGAAAGAAGCACATTCGAGCTACGATCTGCATGATCGCCAGATCGGTGATAGAGGGGTCGCCCCCAGCACGGCGCCAGCCGCCCAGCCACATCACTCAAGTCACCTCCGAAACCCGATGGCCGAGCGGGCCAGGTTGGCCACTCATCATTACGCCACTTCTGCATTAACTGCCGCTCCCTTCGCCTCCAATGCGGTGTCGACACCTGTCCCAAGCATGAGTTTCCGGAGTGGGAAACGACTAGACACAGCATGCCTAATTGATCCGTGATCACCTCAAGGACAAATGCATTCAATGTGAGAATGATGCTCTCACCCTTCGAAGCTACAACCCCTCCCGAAGGCCAAGAGCAAAGGGGGCAACTGTTATACCCAATCGGCTCTCCTCCGAACCAAACCAGAGCCAACGGCCCTTCGATCGGGCCTTTGGTCCGGTCGACCCACCGAAGGTCCGACCGACCTATCTGAGATCCGACCGACCCACCTGAGATCCGACCGACCTACTTCAGCCGGGCCCCTATCAGTCCAAGGTGGACCGCTCCAAGGACAGCCCAGAGGTATCAGAGGCTCCTTCCAGCTGGTACCAGGATGCCGTTAAAGTAAAATCCTGACATCTCGGTGCCATCACTCTGTGGATCCCACGATCTCGGCGCCGTTACTCTGCAGGTCCCATGATCTGGTGCCACTCGGCCACTATCGAGATTCTTCTAGGGGCAGATTGGCCATTCCCAACCTGGCCCCTAACAGATTCTGGTAAAATTTCATGCCTATATAAGATAAAAGGGGGACTTCGAGCGGTAAGAGAGCTCTTCCTTCTCTACGAGCCTATATCTTTTCGATTCTTCCATTATGTTGCTTTAAGGCTCCCACTAACTTAGCCATCGGAGTGTCCCTCGCTGGAGCACCACCGGCCCATGAAACGTTTTTGCAGGAACCGGGGAGAGACGTGCACTCCAGCCAGATTGAAAGAACCCGATTCGGGAGATTCAGCGACAACAATGCCCAGGCTACCACTTGAGTCTCCAACTTTTCGGTGCCAATAATTGCCCAGCTAAGGACCAAGATCCTTCAAGAAGGATTATTTGTTTCACTTTGGACAATCAAATAGCAGTAAACCTTCCGACAAGAAAAAGACCTTCAAGTCCCCTTACATATTCCATCTAATTTTTATTTCTTTATGTATAAATTTTAAAGAGAAATCACGTTACCAACAAGTACAGTACTCTACCTAGCCTTAGCTTGGTCGATGTCTTCATCCTTGAACACTACCAACCGGCTAAACTTATGCTCTAAGATTGCAATCTCATCGCCGGTAGCTCTCGATGTTTCTCACTTGAATCTCCAAACTTCCTGGATGACTTGTGCCCAAGAACAAGCTTTTGATGATCGATCCGTAGCCAATCGGTCAGCATCAGGATGAGCAGAGATGTCGATCCCTATCTTGTTGCCTTTTTTTTCTTATTGTATGAGCTCTCCATTGGGCACCCATTGTTCCAACTCCCATCATGATCGCCGAAGGCAGAGGCGCCTTCTCCACCCCTTTCCGTAATATATCCAGGTCACTTGATGACTCTGGCAAAAAAACCCTCTCTCTACTAGAACCATTTCGGTTCCTGCCATGAGCATCCACTTTCATCGAAGGCAAAACTGCCTCCTCCACCCCTTTCGGTGGTATATTCGAGCTACTCGAGGACTCCGACGAAGAAGCTCTCTTCTGATCCAGTCGGAGATTGTAACTAGCTACAGAAATCCTTTTTCCCCTTTTCGCTCTTCGACAGCTTCTTACTCTTCGACAGCTTCTCATTCATATCTCCTATTTCTTTAGCTTCACAACTCAAAAGCTGATTGTAACTAGGGAGGATTATTTGCTCAAGGTATATAAGATAAATCTATTCAGCTGTATTTAAAAATATATTATTAAAAAAAAAAGAAAAAAAAGAGCGAGTGATTAATTTACGTACAACATGGGTCACCACAACTCGATATTCCCCTCCACAAGACCAGCGTACGTCGCGCACCTTATCTGCATCACTTCACTCTAACGCAAAACCGCTCGAACCCCAAAAACTCGCACCGTTCCCCGTCTCCAACCTCACGCTTCGACGCCGCCCGGCGAACCCACGCCGTTTCCGAATCCCATCTCTCCCGCCAAAAATCCCCGGCCGCAGCTGTCCTTCACTCCTCCTAGAACTGAAAAGTCCACCTTGAAGCCAAGCGAAGAGACCCCGAGAGAACCGCAGAGGCCTGCGCTCCAATTTTTCCGATTTTTGGCTGTTTTCTCTTCCATTATTGGGAGGCTATTACAGCGGGTATGTGCTTCTCTCTCTTGTTATTAGTTTAATATTTATGTGGATAGAGAAGCCAAAAACTAATTCTTTGTGAGAAGTTCCCTCTCCCATCGAAGTTTCTAATCTATTTCACCTCTCTATATTTTGGTGAAGTCGGTCTACTTACGTTGGAAGAGTTGATTCGAACCCGTATTGGATATGTTAAACTCCTCTGATTGCTTAAAAGGTTTATTTCCAGCGACACATAACATTTCCGGATGTTATTTGACACCAAAACTTGTATTTTTCAACCATTCGAATCGTAGGATATCTGAAAATCAGATTTTATTTGGAAATTCGATCCGGACATCCGTAAGAAATGGTGGTTTTAGATCAAAATTAAAAATTGAAGGCAAAAATTTTGTGGAGAGGATCGAAACAAAGTATCCAGCAAGATGGGTAAATTATGGGGGATGCATTCCATTGATTTTGCAAGCATTGGATACTGTTCAGGATCTCGATGAGGCTCTGAAGCCATGGGAAGACAGCCTCAACAACAAGGAGAGGACTATAATTCTCAAGGAGCAGAGCAATTGGAGAAGGGCTCAAGAGATTTTTGATTGGTTTAAAAAAAAGGAATGCTATGAACTCAACGTGATTCACTGCAATATCATGCTTAGAATTTTTGGGAGGGCTCGAAGATGGGATCTTGTGCAGAAACTTTGGAGTGAGATGAAATCTAACAGGATAGCAGCACCCACAAACTCGACATATGGTACGTTGATCAATGCTTACTGCAAAGCAGGCTTGAATAAAGAAGCCCTTCTTTGGCTTGGTCACATGTACAAACAAGGAATGGAACCCGATGAGGTGACAATGGGGATTGTTGTTCAAATGTATAAGCAGGCTGGAGAGTTCCAAAAGGCGGAGCAGTTCTTTAAGAAGTGGTCAATAAATACTAGCGGTACTCCTGAAACTCAAAAATGTTATAGCTTATACACCTACAATACTTTAATTGATACCTATGGAAAGGCAGGGGAGCTTGAAAAAGCTTCGGAAACATTTGGTCAAATGTTAAGGGCAGGTATTTTTCCGGACATCGTTACTTTCAATACAATGATACATGTGTGTGGTAATCATGGTCGTTTAGAAGAAGTTGCTTCATTGTTGGCAATGATGGAGGAACTCCGGTGCCTTCCCAATACGAGAACATATAATATCCTCATCTCGCTTTATGTAAAAAGTGGTGATATTGGTCTTGCTGCTAGTTACTTGTTGAAGATGAAGGCGGATGGTCAGGTACCGGATATCGTGAGCTACCGCACACTTTTATATGCATATTCCATAAGGAACATGGTTGGAGAAGCAGAAGTCCTTGTCTTGGAAATGGAAGAGAAGGGCCTTGAGCTTGATGAGTATACACAGTCAGCTTTGACAAGGATGTATGTAAATGCTGGGATGCTTGAGCAGTCATGGAACTGGATTGAGAGATTTCAGAACACGATGAGCTCAGAGTGTTTGTCTGCTATTATTAATGCATTTGGGGAGCACGGGTACCTCTCTTTAGCTGAGAAGTTGTTCATTTGCTGCTTAGATAGGCAAAAATTGAGTGTTTCTGTGTTCAATGTGATGATTAAAGCATATGGTATAGGTAAGAAGTATGATAAGGCTTGTGATTTGTTTGATAGTATGGAGAACTATGGTATTCTGCCTGACAAGTGCACATATAATTCTCTCATACAGATTCTGTCAGGGGCTGAAATGCCACATAAAGCGGTGTCCTATGTCAGAAAAATGCAAAAGGTAGGTCTGGTAAGTGACTGCATTCCATATTCCATGGTAATGACTAGTTTTGCTAAGCTTGCTGAGTTGCAGCTAGCAGTGGATCTATTTAATGAAATGATCAGCTTTAGATTGCATCCTGATATTGTTGTTTACTCTATTTTAATTAATGGATTTGCTGAAATTGGAAGTGTTCAAGAAGCTATGAAATATGTTGAGTTAATGAAGAATGCTGGTTTGGCTGTCAATTCAGTTATCTGCAACTCCTTAATCAAACTCTATACCAAGGTTGGATATCTGCAAGAGGCAAAAGAAATATTCGAACTGTTCAAGTCATTGGAGGATGGCCCCGATGTGTACTCTTCAAATTGCATGATTGATCTTTACAGTGAAAATGAAATGATGGAAAAGGCAGAAGAAATTTTTGACAATTTGAGAAGTAGGGGACAAGCAAACGAGTTCTCCTACTCAAAGATGCTATATTTGTACAAGAAAATTGGGCAATTTAGTAAAGGTTATATGATCGCTCAAGAAATGCAAAATTTAGGACTTCTAAATGACACATTAAGCTTCAATAATATGATTGGGTTTTATGCATCGGATGGGAGAATGAAAGAGGCTGTCAAAGCCTTTCAGAATATGTTGGCCTCAGGTATACCACCAAATGATGCTACATTCAGGTCTCTAGGGGTCATTTTGCTCAAGTGTGGAGTGTCAAGGGATGGTATTAATTGTTTAGAGTTGGTGAGAAAGAAAGATGTCCACATTGGCTTGCTTGAATGGATGAAGACTTTATGTTCTATTGTTAGGCTGGATTATGCTATCTTGAAGCTTGATGATAAAACAAAGGGCCATTTTAAAGCAGATTGTTCAGTAAGTGGGTTTAGGAGTGAACCTGGATGAGTGAAGGGATCACTGAATCTCAAACAGTGTTTTTATGGTTGAAAGCTTCAAACTCTTGTGAGAAATCCTTGAGTTCTTTTAGAGGATACAATGTCCTGTTTTCTGCAAAGAGAAGCATTTGGAGCACTGCTGACAATAATATGGTCTGGTATTTTGAAGTGGTTACAGGCCTGACGGATCTGCAAAGTTTTGAACTGTTGTACAGAAAATCAAGTTGCTCTTGATTTCTGCAAAAATCAATATGGGGCTTGTTCTAGGTCAGTCTTGATTATCCTCGATAAATGCAAATAATTATCTCAAAATTATTCAAATAAATGCTGCATGCTTTATTAATTATTTCCAACATGCATTTAATGTACCGAGGCAGAAAGCTCCTGATGTTATTAAGTTATTTGTTCTTTTGAATGCTATATGCAGAGAATTGTACAAAGCTTAAATGAAAGGTTGGCAACTCGAAGATTGTAATCTCTTCCTTCCATTTCCTTCTTCCTTTGGAGATTTTGGACTTCTACTTATATTTATTAGAGAAGATCTTTTCAATGCAATGCAACATTTTGAAACCGGGTCTGGATATGCACTCAAAAGGGTGGAAAATGTCTGGCAAGAAACTAAGAGAATTGCTGGAATTTCATGGGAACCTATGGCAAAATAAATTGTGTGTTTTAGGGAAACCGCTACTGATCATTTTTCCAGTGATTCGCCCTGGTTTCCCGTTCATCTTCTATATGTTTCTGTAATGTTTTTCATGGCATTTCCCGTTACCTGCTTGGGAAAATTACTTCTTTCAAGCTTCCTGTTTGATCATTGTTTTCTGCACCAGATTCTTATAGTGGCATCTATGCTTTTGTCAAAGTCATATAGGTAGCACAAAAGGATCACCTTTAGTTTGTTCATGTTATGGGTGTGGTATCTGGTGAGAAACAAGTTCTTACCATGCAACCTAGATAATTCTGAACTTGCCAGAGGTGTTACTGGAGATAACTCAAAAGATCTACAATGAGATTGATATTTAGCTAAAATAAATGTGCTGTAACATAATTGTCTTCCCATAGCAGCATCTCCTATATCATCTAACTGTAGATAAATTTCACCTCCGATAAGATTGTTAAAGTTTGTTAGACGATATGTTTTAGATTTTAATAAAAATCTCTGTTGACTGAACACTTATTCAAGTAGCATGATAATGGTAAGCATCATTTGCTATATTTCCTGTTGAAGCTAAAGGAAACTGCAGGGATCACCCTTTTTCTGTGTGATGGTGTTCCAATGGTGTTTGATCCAAGAGCTTGTGCAATGCAACCATTTTTTGGAAGGGATTCATGCAACTTGAATTGCCTTGCTGTCTTTCTCAAGTTGTTTTCATGTGAATAATAGATGTGTAATGGTATAAATGTATGACATGTGCGATTGATATATGTCAAAACCTAATCATTTGCTTATATTGGGCAAATTTTTGCTGAGATAACCAATGTCTTCAACATAGGGCTGCAAGATATCCATGGGATTGGCTGGATAAAAACTTGTTTGATCTTGTTTGGCCCAGATAGAGAAAAATGCTGAGCTCAGAGTTCAGAGTTCAGAGCTGAAATTTATGAGCCAAGCCTGGCCTGAACAGTTTTCGAACTCCTCAGAACTTACAAGAGCTGAGCTTGAGCAGCTTATGTAAAGCTCGGCTTGAGCTCGAGCTGAGCTTTAGAAGCACTTTGATGGTTTTATGTACGGAGCTGAAGAAACCTGAAGCCTGGCTTGGATTGGCTTGTTTGCACCTTGCTTCAACATCCATGCTATTTTTTGTTGAAACATCTTCCATCTCTTTTCTTTAGATTGTTTGTTTTGGATCTGAGAAAATAGATATTCAGAGGTTTCCTTGAAGTGGGGCTACCTTTGCAGAGCAGTTCGGGGCCCTGTCACATGGACTAGATCCATTTTAAAGGGGTGATATGCATGAATTAAGGTGAACATGGTATAGTTTTACAAGACTCCACATGATCACAAACAGTGGTTAGTGGTCTAATAAAACTAAAAGACAAGATGCATGGGAATGCTGTGAAATGCATTTTCCTTTGCACATAAGACAAGCACTTTGTATGCAGCCCAAGCTGCCTAAAGCTTGGCTTGGCTAGTTTGCACCTTGCTTCAACATCCTTGCTCTTTTATGTTAAAACATCTTCCATTTCTTTTCTTTAGATGGTTTGTTTGGATATGAGAAAATAGATATTCAGAGGATATGGGGTTACCTTTGCGGGGCGGTTCAGGGCCCTGGCATATGGATTAGATCCATCTTAAAGTGGTGATATGCATGAATTAAGGTGAACATAGTATAGTTTTACAAGACTCCACATGATCACAAACAGTTAGGCAACTTAACAATGCTATCTGGAATATTGGGTAACAAATATTTAGTTAGTCTTGTTAATTCGGCAGGCTTATTTATTACCAAACTATTCTTGAATAATTGAATTGTCAATGAACTATGTCACAGTTCATCTTTTCAAGATTTGCTAATGAGCTACCCATCGCTAATAGTTAATGTTGTTTAGCAGCAACGTTTCTACTATTTGTCGTCTCTTAAACGGGCTTCTGTTTTATGATACATTGATTATTCGACATTTTTTATTTCTCCTAATCCAAAATTTCTCTGAACTTTGGTAGATTCTCTGGGTTTTTATTTAACATTGTTATTTCTACTTTAGTGGGTCCCAACTTTAGGGGTTCAATATAAGTTATTGTTTGGTTATTTGGATTCACCTTGCCCATTCTAATTATGTGCAAGGAGAGATTAGTTGGAATAAGAAATTAGGAATGTTATCTGACATGGTTGATGCCATACGAGCTTCAGGCATGGTGTCTGTTTCAGTTTTCTTGATTCTTCCCTTGTAACTCTTGTAAGTGTTCTAGTGTTTCCAATAAGGGAACAAGGTAGTTTGGAAATGTGTTGCATCTGTTCTAATCATCTAATATAGCAGCATCAATTGCACATTGCACTTCTGAGATGTCCTTTATGCACAACATGTCAGCAAGGGTTCTGCTATACCATACATCTCTTTAGAGAAAGCTATACCATGCATCTGCTATGCCATACAATTCGAGCAACTGAAGTGTAGGTGAAGTGGAATTGAGCGATCAAAGGGTCCAAGACTGTGACACTTTTCCAGCAACATTAGTCTGTCAAAAAAATCTCCTCAAATAAATGTTCAACATTTGGACTTCTGTTATGTGATTTCAAGGTGTTTCTTCCAGTAAGTAGACAGTAGTTGAAAATGAAATGGTACAAAAATTGCATGTGAAACTGTGAGCCTTAGACATGGTCAACCTTCTGTCACATAATTTTTCTTCCACAATTCCATCATCCATTGACCGCTTTTTGTCATATAAAATAAGTAGTGCATAGAGATCCAGGTAACAATATTATAAGTGTCATGTAGAAAGCTGCTATCTTTGGTAGTCCAAAATGGTTCCAGGGAGCTGATTAGAGCTAATAAGGTAATCGGAGGTTTCAGATCAGAATAGATTCCATTTGGAAATCTAGGCATCTATTTGCCACTGGGATGGGCGTCTCAGTTCACTTCAAAGTTACTGGAAATTAGTGTTTAGAGTCTGGAGTTAGCTTAGGACCCATTTGGTAGCCTGTAATTGGGCATCCAAACTCAGTTCATTCAGTGCTGCAGGAGTCTATTTCAAGAGTTTGATTGGTCTGAAGTGGAGCTGAAATCATCTAATTGTGGAAGAAATAACCTGAAGTGGTTTAGGCCAAGGGGGAGATGAAGTCACCTCAGCAAAGTGGGCTCCTTCTCAATCAATTTTTTCTAGGGTCATTATTAGACATCTGCGGCTTTTTTTTTTTTTAATTGCTTTTCTGCGAGTTATTCCTGTTTTACTTTGGCTGAAGTTTCTTATTTTGGTAGTAATTAGCTGAAATAGCTGAATGTGACAGCTGGCATTTGGAATTGGAGTAAGACTCCATCCTGAAACAAGACTTTTGAAGTTCAGGCATTGCTAGGTTCTTTGAAACTAAAAGACTGATATTTGCCTCTAAGATTGTTGTAGCGTGATTGACTCGGAATGCTAGGCCTAGTCTGAAGCAGGATAAGCATTGCAGGGATAACTTCTTGTCATGTCTTATATAAAACACAGCCAATCCCAGACTAAAGTAGGATAAGCAGGGGTAATACAAAAATTGCATTTAAGTATGTGTCTTTATCCTTATTTAATCATTACATTGTACCATATCATATCTGACATCTGCTGATTGCCATGTGGATAGAAGAAACGTTGCTTTTTGGTTACTTTTTGCCAACAGAGTTCTTTGGTAATTTAACTGATAAATGGGGATAAAATGCGGAAATGGTGAGATTCTAGAGAACGTAAGGAAACTGCTAATCCCTGTTTGTCGTAATTTGACCAAATTGTTAGGAATAAGTCGTTCCATCCCTTCATGTGTTATACTTATATTTGGCATTTACCCCGGGATAAGGCGGGATAAAAGCCTTACCTCCTATTCCAGTCTAGACCGTCCGTGAGTCTTAAATGTCTCGTCGTAAAAGGCACGTCAAATTCAAATTCTCTACGGACACACAATCCATTTGGGATCACTCATTTTAACAGTTCTCAATGGAAATAGCTTAGAAATGCCTTCCCCCCTCTTCCTCTGTCCCAAGCGTTTGCCAATATTTGACCGGTTGGGCCACCAAACCTCCTACAACCCCAAAACTCTTCAACAAATACAACTGATAGGAGAATGGCAGAATGGCGGTCAGCTCAGACCCTTGATGGTTTACGCATTTGGACCCATTCAAAGGTTTTCTGTCCATGCTTCATCCACATATTTTCCTCTCGCCTTTACCCTTTAGTCAAATACAAGCAAACCAATGGATTTCTCAAAGCTCTTCTTCACTTTCCTCCTCTTTCAAACCTCTTGTGCTCTCAATTCTTTTCTTTAAAATGAATGGAAGGAAGAGAGCGAGATAGATTGATGTAATCAAGAAAATGTTTGTCTGTTGAAATTGTTAAATCTAGAACTTTTTCAAGCTCCCCTCTACTTCAGCCTGCATTAGAACTTTCTTTAGGTGTCTTTATTTTTTACTCGCGTTTTTTTTTCCCCTTGCCATATGTATTTGCCTTGCCTGCATCCCCTTATCGAAATCCAAGTGGGCCTTAATCATCCAATTGGATACCTCATTGACAATGTCAAAGTTGAGATAGTCTTGGTAACGTGACAATCCTATTAATACTTCGTTTCTTTATATGTCTAGATATCGTAAGTCTGCATTGCACGCATGGCGTGTCAAATGCGACATCTTCACGGACTGCGTCGCGATTGGGCATTCAACTCATCTAAAATATCGGGGTTGATTAGTCTTAGAAATAGCGTAGGAAAAAAAAAAAAAAGAAGATAAGCATAGAGCCACCAGCCGAGATCCTTGACTTCGTCCAAGATAACATCAGGTCAATCTAATCTATTGCTCTCCAGACACTTATATACTTGCCGTGTCCTTGCCTCACAAAAGAGTAAACTCCCACAAATACAATCCTCCGATGGACTTCTCAAAGATCCTCCCATTTCCTTCTCTTCACATCTCTCCTCTGTCCAATGGCCACTGCTGGAAACTCTAACCTCTTTAGGGAATACATAGGGGCTCAATTTAAGAGAGTCAAGTTCACTGATGTGCCTATCAATCCTGGTGTCCGGTTCCACTACATCCTTGCCTTCGCCATAGATTACAGTACCACTTCCAGCACCCCCTCCCCCACCAATGGCCAATTCAGCGTCTTCTGGGACGCCGACAATCTCGCCCCTTCTGACGTTGCCTCCATCAAACAGAGTCATAGCAACGTGAAGGTTGCTCTTAGCCTTGGTGGGGCCACCGTCGGCGATGATACTCCTGTTACCTTCCATCCAACATCCATAGACTCCTGGGTCAATAATGCAGTCTCTTCACTGACCAGCATCATTCAGCAATACAATCTTGATGGTATAGATATCGACTACGAGAACTTCAGTTCCAGTGCCGATGCGGACACCTTTGCAGAGTGCATTGGAAGGCTCATCACAACATTGAAGAACAATGGAGTGATACAGTTTGCTTCGATAGCTCCATACCAAGATCTCCAGACCTATTACCAAGCTTTGTGGGCGAAGTACTCCGGTGTTATAGACTATGTGAACTTCCAATTCTATGGGTATCCTAGCGACACGACGGTATCGCAGTTTTTAGTCTATTTTGATAAGCAGAGCTCAAATTATGAAGGAGGGAACATACTGACCAGTTTGATTTCTAACGATGACGCAACTTATAAAGGACTGACTCCAGCGAATGGCTTCTTTGATGCTTGCAAGACACTTCAGGATCAAGGAAGGCTTTTTGGCATATTCATATGGTCTGCTGATAGCTCCTTAGCCAATGGCTTTCCATACGAGCAGAAGGCACAGGCTCTGCTGGCTAATGCTTAGTGCTCTCTCTTATTAAGACCCATGGTTTCAGAAAGTGTTTGTTAACGAGGACAGTGGTCTTCTAGTTATGGACAATGAACAAGGAGGATCATAAGCTTGGGCTATAGCCTCGTTGTTCCGCGTTTCTTTGATCTGGATTTACCTAATTTGTACTTGGCATACAAATAAATATAAATTTATATAAAAGCCGTTTGGTATTTTCTTTTTATATTATCGTTTCTTTATAAAATTAGTGAAACTTCACTCGTCTCCTCTGACCACGCCGCCTTCCACGCCGGCAACAACCACGCCATCGCCGGCGTCTTAGCCAGAAGCAAGCTGCACCCACCATCCTTGAGGGGATGTTGATGAGGCGGGTTTTGGATTGGAAGGGGAGCGATTCCTGGCCCTGGGGCTCCATTCCGCGCTGCAACGAAACTTGGGGAGTTGCGTGCTGGGGGATCCAACGATCACTGCTTGCGAAAACCTGGGCTGATGTTGATGATGGCATTTGCATACAATTGCCATTCCTTGCTTTCATTTTTTATGATTTTTTAAAGTATAAATTTTTGCCATAAAAAATTCAAAGATTTTACATACAACTTGGAAAAAAAAAAAAAAAAAACGCCGACGTCCGTTCAACTCTGGATGAGAAACATCATAAACCCAACGATTCAAATTTTCACTTAAATCCTAAAAGTTATATATTTTTTTAATGCCAACGTGGCTTGATATTGATTTAACTGACTTGATCAAATAAGAAAAACACCCTTAATATTGGTCGTAAAATAATAATAAAAATAATAATAATAAAAGTAAAAATGCGAGGCCTCCTATGGCTCCATGCCGGCCACTCCGGAACCTCCACAGTTAAACATTGATGACGGTGAAAATGAGGAGGTGTCAGACTTGGGCCTTAGATTGCGGGCCAGAAGTCTGATATTGTAATCGGATATGCTAGACAGCATTATAATAGTGCTTGAGAGCCTAGAACCGGTGATCATTGAAGCGAAGCAGGACATAGCGGTGAAGCTCAACCCCTTGGCATGGCACCAGTCAAGCTTCCAAGCTTTGAATAGGTTTTGAATGGGCGATCCCAATACCAGTCCGCCTCCTCTAAAAAGTTGACTTGATGGTGTGGAGAACACAGCAATTATCATGTTATTTAACCTGATCGAGAAGGGTCGCCAGACTTGATATAAACCACTTCGACCACCATGGTGAAGAATAGAGAGTGTCTTCTAATGAAGTCCACCGCACTGTGATCATGTGCCAAACCTTTGATGGCCATAATCTTTTTTTAATTGGATAATATTTTGAGCTCCGTGCTATCTTTTAAGGGTATAAGGCGCCAAACAAATTAGGCCAAATGTCATTATTTAGACCCTAAAAAGCTTGGTTAAAGCAAAAGTCTTTTTTCCCGGAAAAGAATTTGATTGGACATATTTTTCGATCTGAGAAGAATTAGGTGAGTTGTTGAAAATGTCGAGATCTTTTCATGATTATTTAATTCCACCAGTTAAATATATTTCAAGAAAGCCATGTCTTTTTTTTTTTAATCAGGAGATGATTCCCATCCACTGATATAAATAGGAACCAGGAAACTAGAAAAAAGAGTTTATTTTTTTTTATAAAAAAAAAGAATGGAAGGATAAATTCCGATGTAGGCATGTAGCTATCCCACCGGAGAAAAGAGTTTTTTTTTTTTTTTTTTTTGATAAGAAAAAAGGATAAGGGGGATAAATCCCGGTGTAGCTATCCTGTAGGATCCCCGTCCTGCAATGTAATGTTCGATAGAAAAATTCTTACATCTAATCAAGTCACTCACGGGTCGCTCACGCGATCATGCCTCGAACTCGCGATGCTTCGCTACCAATCGGGCTACCATCTTAGTGATAAGAATTTATTTTTCATTAATATAAGATAAGGAGATCAAGGCCTTACCTTTGCTTTTTTTTTTTTTTTTTTTTTTTTTTTTTTTTTTTCAGATTTTTTCAAAGAAATCCAAGTTAAATGGGTTGAAAGGATTCCTGGATCCTGAACAGATCAGGATCTTCGACTAAGGGCTAAATTAGACATCGAGTGAGGTGAAGGGGTGCATGGTAGCAAAGCTCTCTACCTCCTAGAAAAACACTGGCCAAACTTTTGGCACCGGTCCTCCTTTGAAGCTTTCACCTAGCGGCATAGAAGGACACGACTAGTGCACTCTTCGTGAAGGACTCGAACCAATTGTTTGTTGATCGAGGCTAAGAGGAATGCTACAGCAAAGCTCCACCTCAAAGGCATGGTACAAATTAGACCCTGGGCTTTGATTCACAGTGGCGATCTCGATGCTGGTCCCCCTCCTCTGCAGCTCTAATCCAATGGCACCGGACATAGCAACCATAATCCCTCATTTTGAGGACTCGAATTGTGCAATGACTGCAGGGCCGTTATGGTGAAATCAATGGTGTACACAATGAGGATGAGAGTGGTGGCGTTACAGATTACGGACGTGTTGATGGAGGTTGTTGTACAGTCCCCTTGTTTCTTGTCTTTTTTTTTTTTTTTTTTTGAAGTTCTAGACATCTAGCTTGTAACTTTAACTAAAAACATATTATTCCTCCGGTGGGCTTGAATGAGAGAAGGTCATCAGTGGCAAAGAGCTCGAGAAGGATGGCAGCCGTAGATTGCTTTTTTTTGAGGGGTTAATCAAGGAAGAGAATCACTTAACTACCCTGTGATCCTCCTCTCCTTTACACGAAAATAAAAGCTGAGGACATTTCCAAAATAGCAAGTTTATTAAGATATCATATAATGATTACATGATAATTAACACCGCTAACGAAAATGGATAGCTAGGCTACCTTGACATAAAAAATATAATTTTAGAGATTAATTGTAAATTTTTAAATTTTAGATCAAAATATTTCTTATCTAAAATTAAAAAGGCTGCCACCACCTCTTTAGGAGAAAAGTACATGTTCCTTTGTTTACTTCATTTTCCTTCTTGTATTTTTGAAAATGAAATAGAAATCAAGAAGCAAAACCAAAGAGATCTTACGTAAGTGGTATTCCCATTTTCATTCATAAAGAAAGAGAACAAAAAGGAAAGAAATAAAATAAAAGAAAAGAAATAATATGCATTTATAAAAATCAAATCAATTTCCTTGTAACTTAATAGATCGATTTTTTTTTTTAAAAAAAATTTCAGCATCATTTGAAATTATGAAATCGGATCCAATTTTATATAAGTCATGTTCCTCGGGATAATTTTGCATAAATCTAATTCAAATTGTCAAAAGATCCATTTTGATTGTAGGGCTAGGTGCATATTTTGGCACAAAATTTAGGCATACCAAATCTAAGCATCAACATGTGAAATTTTTGAATGCCTAACTATGATATACCATGTTCGAGAAAAAAAAAAACAAAAAATCAAAAATTAGTTTTCTTTTTATTGGTAGTAAATCAAAAATTGGCCGTTAAAGCACATAGGCAATTTGTGGATGCACAATTGGATTAGCTCTCCCCCCTAACACCCCTGACCATATCAATCCTTACACATTCCATCCCTGGCCTCTGGTACAGCTGCCAAGAGGGTTTCAGCTAGCTTATTGAAACTTCCATTGAGCTTTGATATCGATGATGAAGAGGTGCACTTATAATAGTTATGGCAATTGAATTGATCTTGAAGTCACCAATCAAAACCCATATGCAATATTAGACAATCCACAGGAGAGAATGGTTCATGGGATCCAAATATTCAAAAATAGCAAGATCACCATTAGCCAGAGAGAGGAAGAAATGCAAGGGATACTGCCATTAATCACTTTTATACCGATCATAATACCTTGTGTAGTCATGATGGGTGTTGTGACTCCATATATGTGGGCATTTACTCTATACCATAACCAAGCACTAAAAACCCCAAGATCATCAACCAATCATAATCATTTACGATTAATATTTGAGATCATTTGTCACGAATGAGTCATTGGGACAGAGTAGGGATAGTGATTGCAATGGAAGAACTATCACCATTACTTCCTGTTCTTTATTCTTAAAAATATTCCATACTTGGAGTGTAATTTGGATTGGTAGTTCTAGAAGTCAACCAATACCTTGGATGCCTTCGAAGAAAGGGTCATTCTAGACCCAAGAATTTGAAAGCTAGGAAGTTATATAGTCTCTTTCCTGTTTTCACACCAAAGGGTTCCCACCAGCCAATACGCCAAACAGGTGGAAACAATTAAAAATCATAATACAAATATGTCGTTTGATATTATTTCAAACAATCAAGGGTATAAATAATAATAAAGGGCTATGTCCTGCAATCTTCCTTCCATTTGCTTTAATTTTTTTTAATATGGGACAGGCTAAACCAACTCCTGGTGTCTGCTTGTCAATCATTCCCGTAGTATTATCTTAGCTAACTCTTTAGGTTGTATTCATAATCGTCTAGTGCAATAAATATATCGTTTCATCAAAAAAATAAAAAAAAAAATCATTCCCACAATATTTATGAGAATAATGATAGAGGCATCGCCAACTATTACAATAAATAAATAAATAAATAAAATGCAAAATATAGTAATGTCAAATTTTTTTAAAAAATATATCCTTAAAAGTGTTGAGAAAAAAATGGTCTATTAGAATTATGAAAGTGATATCTTTTTTTTTCCTGTATGTGTAAATAATAAGATAGATTCCAAGAAAATTATGTAGACAATTTAACAAATACAAGAGATTCAAAGATTTTTACATGGAGAATCCTTTCAACATGAAAGGAAAAAAATCATGAGACCACCGAGCTCTCTTCCAAATATTTCATTATCAATAATTGGGGATTACAATTTATTTATTCTTCTCTAAACAAATTAGAGAATCATCTTATTAAGAGACAATACTTTTAGTTTGTACAATAATACATCATTAGAGAGAAAAGATGGATAACAAGAAATGATGGAAAGATCTCACCAGTAATATTCTTGATGCCTTCCAAAATCTTTGGAGATGTCCTTGATTCCTTCCAAAAAATTCTTGGAGATGGCTTGAACTAATCTTAGAGTTATGGATGAATTTTACAAATTAGATGACGAGTACCTTGATTTCTTCTCTCTTCCTCTTGTTCCAATCATTGTAAAGATCTTTTAAATAAAACCCTTTCAGCTTCTTCTTTTAGCAAGACCTATGAAGAAGATAAGTTTTTAGATTTTAATTTATTCTCTCTTTTAGTTTTCCATTAAAAGTGGAATTTTCCTTCTACTTAGATAACCAGAGATATCATTTTGATAGATTTCTATAAAATATCCAATTATTATGGTATAGATGTCATATCGATGGATTTTCATTAAAAAATCTAGTTATTATGGTATATTATCAGAATTTGTCCCACTTATAGAAGCGACAAAGTTTTTTTTAAAATAATGGGAGGGCCTTCTATTGTCCATGGTAAGTAGGGTTCCATACAAGTCACAAGCAACAACTTTCAAAAACTTTACCAATCGTGATGGCAATGTAGCAGAGGTTTATCATCCATGGTTTTGATTCTATGCTGGTAGCTATTGGTGGTAGCCATCTCTTTGAGCTAACCTTGCCAAGCATGAAGTTGCGAGTTGCTTAGACCGGAATTATTTTTGCAAGGTAGATACTTGGAGCAAACTGCCTAGTTATTAAGAACTACCACGATAGTTAGTTAGATTCATAGTTGCATGCGAGAAGATGCCACCAACTCACTATTATTGGACATCTGCTAATTGCTAACTGGGTGAATCACCCTTTATATTAGGCATGTCTTTTTTTTTGATAAGGCGAAGCACTCATGCAACTATGGTATGAATACAATCAACAAGGTCAGAATACAAAATATCCCTAAAAGAGCCCAGAAGTAGTCCAAAGGATATCACCAAAATGCTGAGTGATAAAAGATGCAATCCAGTCAGCGATAGAGTTGGCTTCCTAGTAGACATGTTGGATGAGAAGCTGGGCCATCCCCCGCAGCAAAAAAAAAAATATCTTGTATGAGATGATGAGTGGCAACTCCCCTTTTGTAGGACTGGATCCATCCAATAATCGTAGAGGAGTCTCCCTCGATCACCAGATGATCAGTATGCAGGATGAGTCTCGCATAAACAATACCCGCTCATGCAGCTCGTAACTCAGTCCTTGGAATAGATGGCCTAAAAAGATGACTACCTCCTGCAGCAACAAATCTCAAGTCCGGTCCTTTGATGATGAAGCCCGCTTCTCTACTATTGCTGATCACACTACCATCAAAATTGATCTTGAGGAAAGTCGAAGGTGGGCTCCCAAGAAATAAATACTCGATGGATTGCTTGGTGAGCCAGACAAGAGTTTCAATGGCCCAAAGTCACCAAGGTCAACCTAGTTGACTTAGCACGAAGCACCTCTGTTGCCTGAATTAGAGAACGCTCCAGAACAAACTGCATCGATAACTTCCTTGACTGCGATAAGCCATATATGCCATCTGAACAGTAGAGGAGGTGGCCTATTCTGAGATCAAGCTAAACCTTATATAATCCAAGAAATACTGAGTGGGGCTATCTATGTAGCTGACCCTCGAAAAAAATCGAGCTAGCCTTTATATCTGAGCTGCTCTTGGACACCATAACAGGGCATGATCCACCATCTCCTCCCTCGCCTCATAAATCGAGCAGGTGGCCGGGAGGAGCACTCCCCTACCACTCAAGATCGATCTAGTGGGAAGACAATGCCAGGCCAGCTTTCAAAGGAATAAGCTGACTCTCGGATAAATCCCAAGCCTCCAAATTCAAGTAGCATCAAGTTTTCAAGCTAGAGGCCCAGAACACAGCATAGAGGTCACTTGTCCTCGCCCTCTGCCCACATGAAGAACCCCACACTTTAATATCCCAAGCTCCATGAATGGGGACAGCATAGACAACACCCTTTTAGCTAAATTAGGACCAAAGTGCTGAGCCACGTGATCAGCCCGCCACCCACCCCCCTCAAGGTGCAGAAGGTCCTAATCGATGGTCTCTTAGTCTCCACATTGATAAAAGTGTGCCACAGACTCAGAGAAAGGTTAGAGATCCATGAGTCTTGGAAGAAATATGCGGTGCGACCATCACCCATAGTCCATTGGATCTGGGTCATGACCCCCATCGCCCAGGCACAAATCTCCCTTCATATAAAGGAGCTACTCCATGTAGTCTAATATCAGCCAACGATAATCAGGAACCATATTTGGCAATCATCAAAGAGCTCCACAAGCTATCATGGCAAATAAGAAAACACATTGCATGCCTCATGATGAGGGCATCTCTCCTAACCATTAAAGACTAGATCCCAAGACCCCATCCTTCATAGGTTCATAGAGCACCTCCCAGGCTAAAGGATGAACCCCCCCCTCCCCTGGTGTGAACCGCAGATGAATTGCTGAAATAATTGCTAAGCTTTAGGAGGCATAATCTCGACATCAAAGTGTTAGACAATAAGTAAACATGCATAAAGCTGAGAACATACCTCACCAAAATTATCCTACCTATCACCAATAGGGCCCGAGCCTGCCACCCCTGAAGGCGCTCCCGAATAGCTTACTTCAAACTCAAGCAGTCATCCCTCCTCAACCTCCTACCAAAAATTGGAATGCCTAGATAGTGCCAAACCCCCTCCTATTTGACCACTCCCAATCTTTGCTTGATTACATTTCTGAGCTGGATCTTCAACTTTGGGTTAAATATAATAGTAGACTTAAGAAGATTCACCCTCTATCTAGAAACCAGGCAATACTCCTCAAAAATCTCAGAGAAGGCCACCACATTTTGAATGGAGGCCCGGTCCAACAGCAAGCAATCATCTGCAAACAACAAATGAGAAATCGGTCGGGCACCCGGGGTCGGCCTATAGAGGTCCAAACACGAGTTGCATGCCGTCGCCTGAAGTGCCCGAGAGAGAATGTCAACACGACAAATAAACAAATAAGGTGATAAGGAATAATCTTGCCGGATACCAATGGTAGAATAGAAGAAATTTGAAAGAGTACCATTGATGAGAATATAGAACAAAAGATGCCGAATACATGCCATAATTCAGTTGATCCATCTAGCATGAAAGCCAAAACTCTACAAAGAATGCTCTAGAAAGGAGCATGACATGCAATCATAAGCCAGCTCCATATCTAGATTAATTGCCATAAGGCCTTGATGACCTGGGGCTTGGCGAAGATCATGCATGAATTCCTAGGCAATCATCATGTTATCCATGATACTTCGGCTTCCTATGAAAGGTCTCTGTTCAGGACAGATCAAACACGATAAAATGGGCTGAACTCTCAATCATTAGCTTGGCATAAATTTTGTATAAGGTAGTACATAAGCTAAAGGGTCTGTAATTACTTGGCTTAGTAGCATCCAGCTTCTTTGGAACTAGGATGATAAAAGTCCTCCTCTGTCATCTCCCCACTAGAGAAGAATTCCATCACCGCCTTAGCTACCTCAACCTAGATAATGGGCCAAAATCTCCTAAAAAAAAGAGGGAGAAAATCATCCATACTAGGGGCTTTGTCTTCAGCCATAGACCAAAGCATCCTCCTAATCTTCTCAACTGACACCACTCTAATCAGCTCCTTATTTTCTTGGTTAATAACCTAGCACAGAGGATCCAGGAAAGTAAAGGATAGACCTCCCCTCACAGAAGCCAACCACCTTGATCTAAAGAAAGAAACAAACCTCCTGTCTGACACTCGTCTCGTTATCAACTCACAATTCGGTGCTATCCTTCATAGCTTGGATATGATTCTTGTGCCTCCTGATAATAGTGGCCTGATGAAAGATTCTAATATTCTTATCCCCTTTTTGATCCATTGAATTCTTGATTTTTGTCTCCAAAGCATCTCCTGCTGCCCAAGAAGAGAGTGATGCAAGGATAAAAGCCCCCGGAGATCTGCCATATCCCCATCAGAAAGAGCACCCTCATGATCCTCCCTAGCCTAAAGATCAGTAATGACAGCTTCCTTAGACTCTAGCCTCCTAAAGATATCCCCAACTTCCTCCTGATTTCATCGAATGAGCCTACATCTCTGAAATTCCAATTTCTTAGATACCTCGTATTTGGCATTGCCTCGCATGGGAAGCCTCCAAACCTGCTGAACAGTATTCCTAGATTGAGGGTAACAGAGCCAAAACTTCTTAAATCAAAATGGGCTCTGATCGGAAAGCAAGGCCTCCATCATGATCAGAAGCAGTTGATGATTAGATATAATCCTTGATAAATGAAGAACATGTGTCTCGGGTGCAACTGAATCCAATCAGCTTCAGCATAGGCTCGATCAATCCTCTCCCAGATCCTTGTCCTTGCCCGATGGTTATTACACCATGTGAATCAGGGTCCTATAAATCCCAGGTCTACCAATCCATTCCCCTCTATGAAATCTCGAAACTCCCTATCCTCCACACCCTCCATAAAGGCCCTGCCTCCTCTCTTCTCCTGCGGATTATCAATGCAATTAAAATTACCAACCACCAGAGAGGAGATACTTTGCCCCAAAATATTAAAAATTTCATGCCATAATTTCCTTCACTCTTTATAAGAAGTACTAGTATAGACATTCGATAAAAGCCAAGGAACACTATTTATTCTAGAAACTATAATATAGATTTGCCGTGATCATCTATGGAACATATCAATATCCGCTATACCCAACCTCCAAATAATAATAATTTTTCCTGGCAAACCTTGAGATTCAATAGCATAAAAACCCCATGAAGCTAGGAAGCACCTCCTAGCTTGAACAAGACTTTGGCCCAAGAGGCAAGTTTCAACCAAAATATAGATATTTGGACTCTGAATTTGCATCCATCTTCTCAAAGTTGAATGGAAAGAGGGCTTGGCTACCCCTCTCACATTCCAAGATAGAATTTTCATAAAGAAAAGAAAAAGAATTGAAGGTTGCACACCCCTTAGCAGGCTCTAGTTGCTTTTTCCCTTGATGCTTGGACTCACTCCTCACTACCTATAAAGCAACTTTTAAATGTAGAACAACTTTCTCATGGTTGCTAGGAAAGGAACTATCAAGCCCCTGAGAATCCTCCTTAAGCTTCAAAGCTTCATCAACCAACATTATTGGCTTCGGCCTGACCTCCACCTCCACACTTCCATGCTTCGTAGTACTTGCTGCCCTAGCTATCATCTTCCCTCTCTCCCTAGGATCACTTCCCATTGAATATGAGATGCCAAAATCAGTTTCCCTCCCTGACTGAGATAGCTCTTCAGAATCCGGTGCCAAGGCCATGTCCCCATGACCTAACATACCCACAAGCCTCTCTGTGGCCCCCAAAGTGGTGACGTGGTCAGCCCAATGAGAAGAAGAGTTGGTCCCACCAGCACTAGTCTCCACAAGTACCGGTGACCCTTGACTTGGCAAATGCCCCACAACCTCCAACGAGAACTCATTCCCTTGTTTACCGGCTAAACAAGGGGGAAGAGAGGCGTACCATATCAGAGACACAGACTTAGCAAGTTCCATTGAAGACGCTGCACCAGATAGCCCACTTAGCTTCAACACAAGGGTCTTTGATGGTCTCTAGGCCTGCTTCAGGGAAGGGCAGCCCGAGTCCTACATCACCAAGTCTCGTGGGCTAGGATTCTTCGAACGGCCTGAGTCCATAACATCTTCAAGTGGGCCAAGGGCTTTGAATGCAAAGTTGGTCCCAAGCACCTATCCACCGAGCCAACTCACCCCAAAGATGGCTCCTCATACTGATTACTCGACGAACGATGGTGGGCAACCTTAGATGGCTTTTGCTAGCCATCGAAATCTGAAAGCGAACCTAGTGAACTCGGACGGGGTGTCGGCGAACCTAGTCGGGAAGAAGAAGAGTTAGGCTCAGATGAATCTGAGATAGGCCCTGTCACAACTTTGCTGCTGCCCTTGGCACTCGCAGTTGCCAGATCCAGGAAGTAACTAGCCAAGGACCAAGCCTTGGCCAGCCCCTTCCAGAAACTCCCTTCCCTTCCATCACCATTGGAGTCGCAGACCCCGAACACTGATCATCCCCTTTGCTACCACAAAGTTATCTGGTTGAAGGGAACAATCGCTCATGTCGGAGGAGGGATCACCTTCCGGGAAATGACATCCCTCATTGGAGTGGCTCAACCACCCACACCAGTAGCAAACCAAGAGATTTTTGCAGACGAACGGTTACCAAAAAATTCCTTTTCTCCCCTTCATTGAGATCCTTGGCTTCAACGACAACCCTGAGTCGATCTCTACCTAAACATGGGCATATCTAGTCTTCCGTAACATGTTGATGAAATCATCCATCGCCAATGGCTTTCCGGCCTCCACCGTAATGGCTAGGATAGTGATCGGCATCCAAAACTCCATCAGTAATCCCAAAAGCCTCAGCCAGATAACAACCTTGTGGATCACCCTTCTTCCTGGAATGAAGTTTGGCTCCTATGCCTCCATCACCAACAATTACCCTGCAATGAACCAGAGCCCTCCCTTCAACACCACAGCACAGTCCCTTTCCGATTGGAAGTGGAGGATCAGGTGATCTTTAGTAATGGCAAACATTTTTAGATCATAGTCAAGCTTCGTCCTTAATCGCACTTTCTTAGCCATTCAATCCACTAGGACCTTTCATCCCAAGCTCCTCACAAAAACCACCAAGGTCTCCCACTGCTGTTGGGATTCCTACATCAACGACTCAAGAAACTCCAAAATCTTAAAGAAATAGCATTGCAAATCATCAATCTCTACATTTGAGATTCTATGGGACATCTAGGAAGGTTGCTTCGACGGCCCTTACACGACCCTTGCCCATGATCGACCTCCATCATCGGATTTCGACAACCCCTGACCATCACCACTTGCGGACCACCCCGCTTCTCCATCAACAAACCACAACTTCCTTCGCCCACCACCTGCTCGATAGAATACCCCACAAGAAATGCACGAAAACTAAAGTAGGTGCATGGCACAAGCGAACCCCTGGTTGAGAGATTTGTATATGACTTTTTCATAGGTATGTCTTTCGAAAGGCGAATATAACGGTTGATTGAATGTCATCTTTTATCGCTAAGTATTCTAGAAATATACTTTGGACTGACTTTGGGATGACTCTTGGACCATTTCTTGTCATTTTATCTTTTGATCTTTTTAACTATGTTTCTGCTATATCTGTATGAGCACTTCAATTTGTTAAAAAGAAAAAAAATTACCAGTGAAATTTGATGGAGATAAATAAACTTCAACATACATGTTGATGCAGGCATTCATCAACTTGGAATAGCCAAAGAGTGGATCAAACTCTAGATTTAGACCTATTTAATATTATTTTGATCGATCAAACCAAGAAAATAAAAGCAAGAGATCCATTTCATATTTTTTTATTTTTTTAAAAAAATTATAAGTATGATATGCTTAGCCATGGCCTTTTCGGGCATCAAGATCATGATTTAAAAGCAAATGAGATGGGCAATGGCTTCTCTCGACATTGCCTTCGATCTTCATGTAGTCGAGTAATTTTACTGCTAAAAAAAATCGAGAATCAAATATATTTTTTTAGTGTTAAAAGTTTAGAAAAATAAAAATAATTTTTGAAAAGAAAATCACAAGAAATTTATAATTTTTTAAAAAATATACTTTATTTTTTATTTTTTATAAAAATACTGTATAGGTGATATTAATAGATTTTTTTAAAAAATATTTTTAAAATGGTATGTTTTGATCGAGCCTCTATCGAAGATTACCAATTACGGAAGTATAAAAATTGTACGCCACAAAAAGTGTTCCGACAGAGACGACGCGAAGGTCAAAAAAAGACTTAGACTCAGAGGTCCCCTCCTCTCTCTCCGGTGACTTCTCTTCACGGCAATCTTCTTCTGAAACCTCGAAAAAAGACGCTTCAAGTTCCACCCCTTCTCCGCGAAAATTCTCTCCTAAAGTCTCTCCGTCTTCCAATATCTCATCATTCTCTCTCTCTTCTCTCTCTCGGAGATTTTTTTTTTAACTTCTAAAGCAATCTCTAATGAGCTCTACTGGGTGTCTCAACACTCGGCTTGGGGCTTTGTGGATGGGTTTATAACGGAGCGGGTGCAACGAGTGGAATCGGTAATGCTTGCGTTCTCGATTTGGGACTACCATTTTTTGGAGATGGTGCGTGGAATTGATCTAAATTTTGGATTTTATTCTCCCCGTTCATCTGATGTTCTTTATGTGCTTTATGGAGCTGGGATTATTGCAATGTTCTGCTTTAATTTGCGGTATTTTAGACTAATTTTTACTCGTGAATCTTTTCTTCTCGAACTTCTGCCATCTTTTATTTCAGTAGAGTATTGTATTTTATAGTAGGAATTTGCAATTTTCTTATCAAAGATTTGATTTTTTATCAAGCCTTTGCAGATTGTTGCTTGTATCCCTCGTTTTATTGGTTGTATGTCATTTCAATTGCTCGATGAGATGAACGTGGAGAGACCATTTCTCTCTCTCTCTCTCTCTCAAAAAAAGAAAAAATACAAAAAAACAAAACTCTCGTTTTTTTTTTGCAAGAGACTGGGCAGGATAATGATTTTCTCAATTGAGTTAAAGCTTGCCCTCTCTATGGAACGTGTTCTTTTTTTTTTTTTGGTTTCCTTTGATGGGTATCGTTGAATGAATGATTTTTTGAGTTCTCTTTCATTTCGCAATTGTTTTTTCCCTCCCCCACCCTCCAACATTTACACAGGCTAGTTGCCTTTTATGGAATTGTTATGTTTGCTCCCGTAAAAACCCAGCAAAATCCGCTCCCACGAAGCCCTGACCCATGCACGGCGCAGGCGGGCGCTCGGCCCAGTGCGCAGGCTCGGCTAAGCCGCTTGCGGTGCCCCCGTTGGAGCATTTTTCCGTGTTTTCCATGCGGTTTCCCGTGCGTTTCGCGCGGTATTTGAGTGATCCACGAGATTTTTTTTGATCATGACCGTCCGATGGCACGATCGGATGGCTGAGATTAATCTGAGCTTGATTAGGCTTGATCTGAGGGTATCTTGCACGGATTTTGGCACGATATGAGCCTTTGTTCTTTGATCTGACGGCTTGAGAGTGTTTTGGACTTTCTGGATTCATTTTAAGTCTGTTTTGGATGCCATTTCGGTTATTTAACCACAGAGAGCCTGCGATTTTTGATACACACATATAGAGATACAGAGAGAATAAATCCAGAGAAATTTCAGAGAGATTTCTTCTTCGATCCAGGTACCAGAAAAAGCTAGAGGCCTGGTATTTGAAATTTTTCTCATCCTTCTTTCATCATCTTTTGTTTATTTATTATGTCTTTTTGTTTTTAATCTGGCATTTATTATCTGGATATTTGTATTCCTTTTGTATCCAGATTTGGATCAGATTATAGTGGATTACTCCTTTCCTCTTGATGGACGTAGGCAATATTTTGCCGAACCACGTAAATCTCGTCTTATTTTGATTTGATATCTGCATGTGTTGTGATTGGTTAATTGTCTAAGTGAGTAAATAGGAATTATTTGGAGGCCTAAACTTGTTTAATTCGCTGCGCACATCCCAACAATTGGTATCAGAGCACTGGGATGGCATCTGACGGGCAACCAAGTTCTTCTCCGGCTCCTGAGGCGGTTATTTTTCATTCCATTATCTCTAGGCATGAGGTAGCGATATTTGATGGCACATGTGATTTTGCACTATGAAAAGTGAGAATGAGATATCTGTTGGTAAAGGAGGGCGTTGCAACAGCTCTCAAAGGAATGGATGCAATTCCAAGTGTTACAGAGGCTGCAAAAGAGGAAATAAATGAGAGAGCACTTGGAACTCTGTTTTCGGGATTGAGTGATAAAGTCCTCCGCAATGTAGTGGAACTTGATACAGTTAAAGGTGTATGGGAAAAATTGGATACTTTGTATATGGTAAAATCTCTCACTAATAGACTGAATTTGAGGGGCAAGCTTCACACATTTCGTATGGCGGAAGGGATCTCACTCAAAGATCACTTGGATGATTATAATAAGCTCCTGCTTGATTTGGCAAATATTGGTGTTAATGTTGATGAGGAAGATAAGGCTTTGTTCCTGATTTATTCTTTGCCTAAGTCCTATGAAAATATTACTACTACCATGCTCTATACAAGAGAGACTATAAGTCTCAATGAGGTTAAAGCCACTTTGTTATCCAATGAGCTTAGGTTGAAAGTACAATTGGAGCATCAGGCTCCAAATCCGGTACAAGGACTTACTGTCAAAGGTAGAGATGAGCAAAGAACAGTTGGACAAGGTAAAACAAGTCCAAGACTAGATCAAAGTCTAGGTCTAAAAGACCTGGTGTTTGTCATTATTGCAAGAAGCCAGGCCACTAGAAAAATGAGTGTAGACTTCTACAGTCCAAGAAAGAGAAGGAACAAAAAAATAAATGAACAATCTCAGATTCGGCATCAGTAGCAGTTTCTTCTGCAGATCATAGCAGTGTTGCAGATGATGCAGTATTTACAGCTGCATGCAGTATCAGTCAGCCTGATACCTGGATCGTGGACTCTGGAGCATCTTTTCACATGACACCCCATAAAGAATGGTTCACTTCTTTTAGATCCTGTGATAGAGGCTCTGTTCTTCTTGGGGATAATGCCATTTGTAAAGTGGAAGGAATTGGTACAGTTCAGATCAAATCTCATGCTAATACTGTGGTGACTTTGGATGATGTCAGATATGTTCCTCTATTGAAAAGAAATCTTCTCTCGGTACATGCTCTTGATATTGCAGGTTTTGAGAGCAGATGGGATAGAAGATCTATTACAATTAGTAAAGGTGCATTGACTTTGTTAAGAGATAAATTGAGTGACACTCTTTACTATTTAGATGGCACTACAGTGGTTGGGGAGGCTTCTTCAGCACATTCCTCTATTATGCAATTGACACAGATGTGGCATCAAAGATTGGGCCACATGTCAGATAAAGGTTTACAGGAGCTGAGCAGACGTGGTCTGCTAGGAGGTCAGAAAATTGGTGCACTTGGATTCTATGAGCATTGTATATTTGGAAAACAACACAGAGTCAGCTTTACTACAGGCGTGCACAGGACAACAGGTATATTGGATTACATACATTTTGACCTATGGGGACCTGCCCCAGTTATATCTAAGGGTGGATCTAGGTATTTGCTTTCTTTAATTGATGATTATTTCTGTAAAGTCTGGATTTATACTATCAAAAATAAAAGTGATGTGTTTCACACTTTTAAAGGGTGGAAGGCTATGGTCGAGAGGCAAACTGAAAGGAAGGTGAAAACCTTCTGGACTGACAATGGATTGGAATTCTGTTCTACAGAGTTTAATGACTTTTGCAAGTCAGAGGGCATTGTTAGGCATATGACCACAGTGTATACTTCTCAGCAAAATAGTGTCGCGGAACGCATGAATCGCACACTATTAGAAAGAGTCAGATCTATGCTGTCAAGTTCTGGATTGAATAGAGACTTCTGGGTAGAGGCTGCACATACACCCTGCTTTATTATAAATCGTTCTCCAGTATCTGCTTTGAATATGAAGACTCCGGAAGAGATATGGACAGGTAGACCTGCAGATTATTCAGTTCTTAGAGAATTTGGGTGTTCAGCATATACACATGTCAAAGATGGAAAGCTGGATCCCAGGGCTAAGAAATGCATATTTCTTAGATATGCATATGGGGTGAAGGGCTATAGATTATGGTGCACCGAGCCCGGATCCCAGGATTTTCTAATCAGCAGGGATGTGACTTTTAATGAGTCATCCACTCCTTCAAGGCAGCAACAGCCAAGTTCTTCACAGGAAGAACAGGTTCAGGGTGAGCAGGATATGACTGTTGTTGATATTAATCAGACAGTTAGTTTACAACAGTTGCAGCCTACTGGTGATATTCAGAATGAATAGCATCAGCAGATAGATCCAGAGATACAGACTTAGGAGAAGGTTATTGGACAAGGTCTAGATGATAGTATTGCCCTCGAAGATCCAGGCGAAATATCAGAGCACCTTAAAGGTATGGTTTTGAGGATTCTGCTTGTGCCGAGTTAGTATATTATGCTCTGAATATTGCAGACACTATAGGTGATGAGCCGACTACATTTCAAGAAGCAATTGGTAGTTCACAGGCTGAGCAATGGACCATGGCTATGGTAGAAGAGCTTCAGTCTTTGGAAAAGAATCAGACTTGGGAATTAGTCAAATTACCTATGGGCAAGAAGAAAATTGGCTGCAAATGGATCTTCAAGAAAAAGGAAGGAGCTACCCTCAAGATTTGAAATATAAGGCAAGGTTGATGGCTAAGGGTTACAGTCAACGAGAGGGTATTGATTACAAGAAGGTATTTTCTCCTGTGGTTAAACACTCTTCTATTCGTGTGTTCCTTGCTTTAGTTGCTTCTCAGAATTTGGAGTTAGAACAGCTGGATGTCAAGACAGCTTTTCTACATGGTGACTTGGAGGAGCAGATTTATATGCAACATCCACCTGATTTTGAGGTTCAAGATAAAGAAGATCATGTATGCTTGCTCAAAAGGTCTTTGTATGGTTTGAAGCAGTCTCTAAGACAATGGTACCGCAAATTTGATAAGTTTATGGTTGACCATGAATTTGATAGATTTCCATATGATAGTTGCGTGTATCATCAGCAGCTTTCAGATGGGTCCTTTTGTTATTTGTTATTATATGTTGATGACATGATGATTGCAGTCAGGGATATGTCAGTCATCCAGAAGCTGAAAGCTGAACTTAGTACTGCATTTGAGATGAAGGACCTTGGATCGGCAAAAAAGATACTTGGGATAGAGATCATTCGTGACAGGCAATTATGTAGACTATTTGTTACTCAGCACAGTTATATTATGAAAGTCTTGGAAAGATTTTATATGTCTACAGCTAAGTCAGTCACTACGCCCTTTGCCAGTCACTTTCGTTTATCTGCCAGGGATTCTCCTCAGACTGATGATGAGGAGAAGTATATGTCTAAAGTACCTTATGCAAGTGCAGTTGGCAGTATCATGTATGCAATGGTTTGCACTCGTCTTGATATTTCACAGGCAGTTAGTGTAGTGAGCAGATATATGGACAAGCCTGGAAAAGCTCACTGGTCAGCTGTGAAATGGATTCTTCGATATTTGAAAGGTACTTCTGATTTGGGATTGGTATTCTTCGGACAGAGTGGTTGCACTGTTACAGGATTCTGTGATTCAGATTATGCTTGTGACTTGGATAGGAGGAGGTCATTGATCTCATATGTATTTACTCTCTCTGGTTGTGCAATTAGCTGGAAGGCTACTTTGCAGTCTACAGTTGCTTTGTCTACTACAGAGGCAGAGTATATGGTTTTGACAGAGGCAACAAAGGAAGCAATCTGGCTAAGAGGGTTAGTACAAGATTTGGGTCTCAAGCAGAATTCTTTGGTTATTCACTGTGACAGTTAGAGTGCGTTACATCTCGCCAGAGATCAGATGTATTATGAGCGCACTAAGCATGTGATATCAGGTATCACTTTATCAGAGATTTTGTAGAGGATGGTGACATTCAACTTCAGAAAATTGGCACTGCTAATAATCTGGCTGATATACTCACTAAACCAATTCCAGTAGTCAAGTTCAGGATATTCCAGAACTTGATTGGTTTGAGCACTTGGTGAACCCCTTCGGGGTCTTTTGATGAGGAGGAGGCTTTATAATCCATATTTGATAGAGGCATTTGTTTTTTGGTTGCAAGGAGGAGGATTGTTATGTTTGCTCCCGTAAAAACCCAGCGAAGACCGCTCCCACGAAGCCCTGACCCACGCGCGACGTGCGACGCGGGCGGGCGCTCGGCCCAACGCGCATGCGCGCGCGCGGCCCAGGCCCACGCGTAGCGTGCGGGCGCGCGCGTGGGCTCGGCCCAATCGCTTGCGGTGCCCCCTTGGGGCGTTTCCCCGCGTTTCCCACGCGGTTTCCCGTGCGTTTCACGCGGTGTTTGAGTGGTCCACGGGATTTCTTTTGATCATGACCGTCCGATGGCAGATCAGACGGCTGAGATTAATCCAAGCTTGATTAAGCTTGATCTGAGGGTATCTTGCATGGATTTTGGCGCGATCTGAGCCTTTGTTCTTTGATCTAACAGCTTGGGAGTGTTTTGGACTTTCTTGACTCATTTTAAGTCTGTTTTGGATGCCGTTTCAGATGGTTATTTAACCACAGAGAGCCTGCGGTTTTTGATACACACATATAGAGAGAGAGAAAATCCAGAGAAATTTTAGAGAGATTTTTTCTTCGATCTAGGCACCAGGAAAAGCTAGAGGCCTGGTATTTGAAATTTTTCTCGTGCTTCTTTCATCCTCTTTTGTTTATTTATTATGTCTCTTTGTTTTTTAATCTGGCATTTGTTATCTGGATATTTGTATTCCTTTTGTACCCAGATTTGGATCAGATTATTGTGGATTACTCCTTTTCTCTTGATAGACGTAGGCAATATTTTGCCGAACCACGTAAATCTCGTCTTCTTTTGATTTGATATCTGCATGTGTTGTGATTGGTTAATTGCCTAAGTGAGTAAATAGGAATTATTTAGAGGTCTAAACTGGTTTAATCCGCTGCGCACATCCCAACAGGAATTTTGCTTTTATTTATGTGAGTGTGGATATTTGATTCTCCTATTTTTTTGACATACTCTTTCTTTATTCTGATTCCTTTTATATAAATATTTGTTTAATTTGGGAATTTTTTTGCGTAATCCATCATTTTTTTTTTTTATTGTATGTATGCAAGGAATAATTTAGGTATGTGGTTAGTCTCACATCACTTGCGTGTTGGGGAGGTCTTGAGTACTTGAGCAGGGCCGAGGACCCCCAAAATTATAACCTTCTAGCTAGCCCTCTTTGGGTGAGGTCCTATGTTGTTACAATGGAGGTGATGTGAGCCTATGATGGTTGAATTAATTGAGTTGGTTTTTCTTTTGTAGCATGTGTTTTCTCCCTATGATGCTCTTGTGATCATTGGTTATTTAGATAGTCTTTATTTGTCCTGATTCTAACATATTTGGAGAGATGAATTCAACCTCATGGAAAACTAAATGCAGGGATGTGAGGCATCTATTGATATGGTGATCAAACTGCCTTAACCTGCAAGCAGAACATTTAGGAGTTATATTTGCTTTAAAGCATGTTTTGGCCAGATGTTGGCAAGATGTTTTTTAGCTGTTGTTTTGATTTTGAAAGTCACAATGGGCCAATGCTGCAAAGGTTTTTATTAAATTTGGAATTTCAAAAAAAAATATCATCAATATAATTAAGAAAATCTATTTTTAAAAATAAAAATAATTTTCAGCACGTAGATGATTTATGATACACTGTTGATCAAAGTTAGTAACCAAAATTGCATAAGATAAAAATCATAATATGTTCATGAGCCTTCATGACTGTTCATATAAAAGTTTTTGGGCCTTCTTCTTATTACTCTTAAGGATCCAAAACGATGGAATATTGCATAAAAGCAGAGGGCAAGCTATAATGGCTTTTTTATGTATCTTTGATCTGGTTTTGCATTCTCTGGAGAGAGACAAATTGTTTCATATGAAAGTTTGTGTTCTTTTAATTAAAAAAAAAAGGTTTGTGTTCTGATTGAAACTGAATCAGTTCTGTTTGAAGCAGGTTGAAAGGGCTCTTAAATAGATATTGCCCTTTCAGATATCATTTAAAGACTCGGTAAGAATGGGGGAAGTATCAGTTTGCATAATTTCTTTCAACCATATATTTGAAATCACACCATACATACTATTATATACTAATTTCAATTTTGTGCCTTTTCTTTACGAAAGGAACTTAACTACTGTAAACTCTGGCCTGGGCTGAAGTCGGCAGACCCAGCCGACTTCAACCCAGACTTAGAAAAAAAAAAAATTGGGACTAAGGCCGGAACAGGGGAAGAAGAGGCGGAGTCGAACGGGGTTTCTTCTGACCGGGGTCTTCGCCGGAGAAGTCGGGGAAAAAGTCGGGGAGGAGAGGGAGATTGGACAGTGCCGTGCTTGGGTTGGATCGGGACTCCGGCTGACGTAGTTTCCTTTCCCCAAACAACAAGGATGTCTCGATGTTTTCCTCTTTAAATCCCCCACACCGCCGCCCATCGAACCATCTCATCGTGGTATTCCCTCCTCTCCGGCAAGCATCCAGAAATCGTCGAAGCCGGTGAGTTTTCCTTTTATTTTCAATTTTATGAAGGATTTTGATGGATTTTTCCGGTTGGGTTTTGGGCTGTTCACCGTCACCGCCGCCATCGCCGCTGTCGTCGCCGCCGTCGCCGCTGTCGTCGCCGCCGTCGCCTGCCGTTGATGGTCCGAGAAGACTGTGGCAACCACCGTGGTTGCCGGCAGTAGGGGAAGGGAAGAAGATGGGTTCGGCCGAGGAGAAACAGGGGTGTTCGGGAGAAGAAAAGAAAAGAGAAAGAAGAAGGAAAAAAAAAAAAGAAAGAAAAGAAAAGAAAAGAAAAGAAAAGAAAGAAAAAAAAAAGGTTCTGTACGGCCAGAAAGAAAAAAAAAAAGTAAAAAAATAAAAAAATAAAAATAATAATAAAATAATAAAAAATAAAATATATAAATATATGATAGGAGGGGAGAGAAAGAGGAGAGAGGAGGAGAGAGAAAGAGGAGAGAGGAGGAGAGAGAAGGAGGAGAGAGAAAGAGGAGAGAGAAGGAGGAGAGAGAAAGAGGAGAGAGAAGGAGGAGAGAGAAGGAGGAGAGAGAAGGAAGAGAGAGAAAATCAAGGATTTTTTTTCAAGATTCATGAAAAATTGAGAATTTAGTTTTAATTAAAATTATTTATTATGTAGAGAATCAGTCTCCTGGGCGGGGAGGCGTCGCGCCGATTTCGGGTACGGAATAGTTCAGATGTGGATAGTTGGTTTTGAGAGGTAAGGACTTCTGGACTTGATCACCCGTAATATTAATATATTTTACATGACCTGATTTGATCCGAGCATAAATTAAATATTTTTCATGCATGATAGTTTTCGGATAACATGATTTGATTTCCGGGTTACGGAACGAGTTTGTTGTTAATGTTGTTTGCAATTGCCTAGTGATCATGAAATATGTTTGATCGTGATATCGATCGTTGGAAAGTGACTATGTGAAAAGAAATGATAAAGTGTTAAGTGAACTGGTGTTTGGACTAGCCATGCCACGACGGTACCGTGGTTTCTCAGTGTGCCCGTCACAGGCTGGAGTGTGACAATTTGTGTGCCCGTCACAGGCTGGAGTGTGACAATAGTGTGCCCGTCACAGGCTGGAGTGTGACAACAGTGTGCCCGTCACAGGCTGGAGTGTGACAATAGTGTGCCAGTCACAGGCTGGAGTGTGACCGTGGCTAGTCCAGAACCCTAAAGATAATGGTTAAATAATTGGAAATTTTAAAAGAAAAAAATGTAAAAATTCCAAAGTTTTTGGTTAAACATGAAATCTGAATTGTTGATTTCGTCATATGTTATGCTAATGTTTTGCTGTTTTCATATACATGTAAATTATTATTGGTGATCATTTGGAACCCTTACTGGGCTATGTAGCTCACTCCATATCATTTGTTTTCTTTCAAAGAACCATGATACTTAAAGAATATCTGGGCTGGGCGTGAGACGGAGCTTCTTAATTGTTGAGCTTGTTAGTTAGTTAGTTTCGGTTACTGATATTGTGATTCAGTAGACCATTTAATGACATCGATTTAAATACTGAATTGTATATTTGTTATTGGATTGTTTATATAATATTAACCTTCTCGGATATGATTGAATTGTTGTGTACCTAGGCCTTGCATAATCTCTAGGGTAAAACCTAGGGTTTGTGTGGCCGGTCACGTAGCCGATTCCGGTACTGGATTCGGGGCGTGACATAGTGATATCAGAGCAAACCATGTTCTAGGATCTTAGGATATAAGCTCAACGAGAGAGAGTGTAGGTTGATCCATATATGGGGTAGATATTAGGTCATGATTGTTTTGACCATCTGAGTATTAGTTGTATACTAACAACGATTGGTGTAGGTTTTCCATGGCGCGTGGTAGTGGACGTGGACGTGTAAGGAGACCCACAAGATTTGCGGATGGAGCAAATGCTTGGGATCCTATTGAGCAGCATTAGAATGCTGGAGCTTTATCTGATAATGAGGAACGTCCACAGGACCCAATGCCGAATCTGGTGGACAACACTGGTAATGAGGAGCGTCACCATGAGCCAGTACCCAATCTTTTGGATAACACCCCGGAGACTGGAACTGCTGAAACAGGAACACCGGGTGGATCTGGAGTTCAGCCTGGGGACCATATGGGTCTTCCTCAGCTATTACAAATTTTAGTGCAGCAGCAAGCTACTGCAAGAGCTGATACACTAAGATTTATGGAAGCCCAACGCAACAGCAACAATTTATGCAACAGTTATTATTACAACGACAACAACCTGAAGTCAGAATTCCTCAAGAACGGCCAATTACACTAATAGATTTCAAGAAGTATGCGCCACCGATATTCAAGGGGACTTCTGATCCCATGGAGGCAGAGGGATGGCTTAAAGCTGTTGAGAAAGTTTTTCAAGCCTTGCGGTGTCCAGAAGAGGAGAAAGTTACATTCGCTACCTTTTTATTGCAAGATGAGGCAGCTGCTTGGTGGGAACTGGAGCTTGGAAAACAAGGACCAAATGATACACCTTTTACCTGGACAGATTTTAGAAAGGTTTTCTATGAGAGATATTTTCCTCAAAGTGTTCGGGTACAAAAATTTCGAGAATTTGATCGCTTGGAGCAAGGTATTTTAATTGTTTCTCAGTATGCCGCAAAGTTTGAGGAATTGTCGAGATACGCTCCATCACTCTTAACTGATGAAGGAATCCGGGCCAGGAAATTTGAAAATGGACTTAGAAGTCGGATCCAGCATCAAGTGATTGCTTTTGAGCTACCAACCTATAAAGAGGTTGTTAATAAAGCATTAATTATAGAAAGGGGATTGGATGTGGCTCAAGCTGAAAGAGAAAAAGCATTAAAGAAGAGATCTGGAACAAGAGGGAATCAAGGCCAATTCTATAAAGGCACCAATGCAAAAACAAGGAAGCTTGACAATGTTACTTCAGATGACAAGACCCAACCAAAGAATGATGTCAAGTGCTTTAAGTGTGGTGGTTCCCATTATAAGCGGGATTGTACATGGCCAGATGAGTGGAAGTGCCATAACTGTGGTAAACCGGGACATAAGGCAGTTGTGTGTTCATCTGGTCAGGGGTCACAGCATCAATTACCTCGTGGAAAACAGCAACTTAAAGGACAACAGAAAACAGTAACTCAGGGACGGGTTTATTCACTCACCCAGCAGGATGCTAATGCATCAAATTCTGTAGTGACAGGTATGATCAAATTATTTTCCAGTAATGTTTATATTCTTTTTGATACTGGCGCTACACACTCTTTCGTATCTGTTAGATTGGTTAGGGAGAATAATGAGTTAACCCCGACATCTTTGGAATTTGAACTCTGTATTTCCACTCATAGTGGAGATGTTTTTGTGGTTAATCAAATCTGCAAGAAATGTAGATTGAATATCGAAGGTAGAACAATGGAAGCCGATTTGATAGTCATGGATATGAAAGACTTCGATATAATCCTTGGAATGGATTGGCTGACAGCAAACCATGCTTCCATCAACTGTTTTGAGAAAATTGTGAAATTTCAAATTCCTGATCAGTCAGAGTTCTGTTTTAAGGGTAACAAGTTAACCCTTATGAGGAGGGTAATTTCGGCTTTTATTGCCAAGCGACTCCTCAGACAAGGTCGTGAAGGATTTCTGGCAACGATGATAGATACTCGACAGCAGGAGCTTAAACTGGAAGACATACCCGTTGTGAAAGAATTTCCGGAGGTCTTTCCCGATGATCTGCCAGGATTACCTCCTGATAGAGAGATTGAGTTCTCTATCGATCTTATACCAGGTACAGGTGCCATCTCCAAAGCTCCTTATAGAATGGCTCCGGTAGAATTAAAAGAACTTAAGGAGCAATTGCAAGAACTGGTGGATAAAGGATTTATCAGACCTAGCGTGTCTCCCTGGGGTGCTCCAGTCTTATTTGTAAAGAAGGATGGAAGTTTTCGGCTTTGCATTGATTATCGAGAATTGAACAAAGTGACTATAAGGAACAAATATCCCTTACCAAGGATTGATGATCTATTTGATCAATTACAGGGGGCACAGGTATTCTCAAAAATTGATCTTCGTTCTGATTATCATCAATTGAAGATTAAGACAGAGGATATACCAAAGACAGCTTTTAGAACCAGATATGGACACTATGAATTTTTGGTTCTACCTTTTGGTCTGACAAATGCACCTGCAGTTTTCATGGATCTCATGAACCGAGTGTTTAGACCATATCTGGATCAATTTGTAGTAGTATTTATTGATGATATACTGATATATTCAAAAAGTCTACAAGCACATGAGGAGCACTTAAAGATAGTATTACAAATACTCAAAAGGAGAAATTATTTGCCAAGCTAAAAAAATATGACTTTTGGTTGGATAGAATTTCTTTCCTTGGCCATGTTATTTCTAAGGATGGTATTTCTGTGGATCCAAAGAAAGTGGAAGCAGTGGTAGAGTGGGAGAGACCCACTAATGTGTCCGAAGTTCGTAGTTTCCTGGGAATGGCAGGATATTATCGAAGGTTTGTAGAAGGATTTTCTCTTATTGCTATACCCTTAACTCGCCTGACCCAGAAACGAACAAAATTTGAATGGACAGATGATTGTGAGCAGAGTTTTCAAGAATTGAAGAAACGGTTAATCACTGTCCCAGTATTGACTATTCCTGCGGAGACAGGGGAGTTTTGCATATATAGTGATGCATCCCGAAAGGGTCTCGGTTGTGTGCTAATGCAAAATGGAAAGGTGATAGCATATGCTTCTAGACAGCTGAAATCATATGAGTCAGATTATCCCACTCATGACTTGGAGCTAGCAGCCGTAGTTTTTGCTTTAAAGATATGGAGACATTACCTGTATGGTAGTCGTTGTGAAATCTTTACATATCATAAAAGTTTAAAATATATATTTACTCAGAAGGAATTGAACTTGAGACAGAGAAGATGGTTGGAACTATTAAAGGATTATGATCTGACTATCAGCTACCATCTAGGAAAGGCAAATGTTGTAGCAGATGCCCTGAGTAGGAAAACCCCGAGTAAGTTGGCAACTTTAATTACTAATCAAAAGCACATCTTAATGGATCTGGAAAGATCAGAGATCGAGGTATGAATTCATAATTCTGGGATGCAATTAGCAAATATTATGGTACAACCTATCCTGATTGACAAAATTAAATCAGCTCAGAAGGAAGATTTAAAGCTTCAGAAAATTAGAGAGACAGTTGAGTCTGGTATACAATCTGAATTTACTATATATGAAGATGGTACCTTGAGATTTGGTAACAGATTATGTGTTCCTAAACTTCCAGAATTAAAGAATGAAATTATGGAATAAGCACATAGTTTAGTATATACGATGCATCCGGGTAGTACAAAAATGTATCGAGATCTACGTGAAAACTTTTGGTGGTCTGGTATGAAGAAAGATATAGCTCAGTATGTGGCTCAATGTTTGGTGTGTCAACAGGTAAAAGCTTAGCATCAAAGACCTGCTGGACCATTGCAGTCTCTTGCGATTCCTCAGTGGAAATGGGAGCACATTACCATGGACTTTGTGACAAGGTTACCCAAAACTCCTAAGGAAATAATGCGATGTGGGTGATTGTGGATCGACTAACGAAGTCAGCTCATTTCTTATCTTTTCGTATCGGACTCTCTCTGAAAAAATAGCAAATTTGTACATAGAACAAATTGTGAGACTACATGGGATTCCAATTTCTATAGTATCGGATCGAGACAGTAGGTTTGTTTCACAATTTTGGAAGAGTCTTCATAAAGCATTGGGGACCAAATTAAGTTTTAGTACAGCTTTTCATCCCCAAACTGATGGACAGTCTGAGCGAACCATCCAGATTCTGGAAGACATGTTGAGAGCTTGTGTTATGGACTTGGGTGGTGCTTGGGACTGTCATCTATCGTTAATAGAATTTGCCTACAATAATAGTTATCAAGCCAGTATTCAAATGGCGCCTTTTGAGGCTTTATATGGTAGGAAGTGTAGATCTCCTATCTGCTGGGATGATGTGGGAGAAAGAAAATTGTTGGGTCCAGAAATAGTGCAACAAACAGTGGAGAAGGTACAAATGATCAGAGAACGTTTGTGTACTGCTCAGAGCCGACAGAAAAGTTATGCTGATAAGAGACGAAGAGAGCTGGAATTCAATGTTGGTGATCATGTCTTTTTGAAAGTGTCTCCCACAAAGGGTGTGATGAGATTTGGTGTACGAGAAAAGTTGAGCTCGAGATTTGTGGGACAATTTGAGATTTTGGATAAGGTTGGTGAGGTGGCCTACCGATTAGCTCTGCCACCAGTTATATCTGGAGTGCACAACGTGTTTCACGTATCTATGTTACGAAAATACATTCCTGATCCTAATCATGCAATAGATTATGAGCCATTGCAACTTCAAGAGGATTTGACCTATGAGGAGGTGCCTTTACGAATTGTTGACAGTAAGGAACAAGAATTGAGACACCGAATCATACCCTATGTGAAGGTGCAATGGAGCAATCATAGTGAAAGAGAAGCTACATGGGAACTTGAAGCAGAGATGCGAACAAAATATCCACAGCTTTTCGAAATACCAGGTACATAAATTTCGAAGACGAAATTTATTTTAACGGGGGGAGAATGTAAACTCTGGCCTGGGCTGAAGTCGGCATACCCAGCCGACTTCAACCCAGACTGAGAAAAAAAAAAAAATTGGGATGAAGGCCGGAACAGGGGAAGAAGAGGCGGAGTCGAACGGGGTTTCTTCCGACCGGGGTCTTCGCCGGAGAAGTCGGGGAAAAAGTCGGGGAGGAGAGGGAGATTGGACGGTGCCGTGCTTGGGTTGGATTGGGACTCCGGCTGACGTAGTTTCCTTTCCCCAAACAACAAGGATGTCTCGGTGTTTTCCTCTTTAAATCACCCACACCGCCGCCCATCGAACCATCTCACCGCGATATTCCCTCCTCTCCGGCAAGCATCCAGAAATCGTCGAAGCCGGTGAGTTTTCCTTTTATTTTCAATTTTATGAAGGATTTTGATGGATTTTTCCGGTTGGGTTTTGGGCTGTTCACCGTCACCGCCGCCGTCGCCGCTGCCGTCGCCTGCCGTTGACGGTCCGAGAAGACTGCGGCAACCACCGTGGTTGCCGGCAGTGGGGGAAGGGAAGAAGATGGGTTTGGCCGAGGAGAAACAGGGGTGTTCGGGAGAAGAAAAGAAAAGAGAAAGAAGAAGGAAAAAAAAAAAAAGAAAAGAAAAGAAAAGAAAGAAAAAAAAAGGTTCTGTACGGCCAGAAAGAAAAAAAAAATAAGTAAAAAAATAAAAATAAAAATATAATAATAAAAATAAAAATATATAAATATATGATAGGAGGAGAGAGAAAGAGGAGAGAGAAGGAGGAGAGAGAGAGAAGAGAGGAGAGAGAAGGAGGAGAGAGAAAGAGGAGGAGAGAGAGAGAGGAGAGAGAAAGAGGAGAGAGAAGGAAGAGAGAAGAAGAGAGAAAATCAAGGATTTTTTTTCAAGATTCGTGAAAAATTGAGATTTTAGTTTTAATTAAAATTATTTATTATTTAGAGAATCAGTCTCCTGAGCGGGGAGGCGTCGCGCCGATTTCGGGTACGGAATAGTTCAGGTGTGGATAGTTGGTTTTGAGAGGTAAGGACTTCTGGACTTGATCACCCGTAATATTAATATATTTTACATGACCTGATTTGATCCGAGCATAAATTAAATATTTTTCATGCATGATAGTTTTCGGATAACATGATTTGATTTCCGGGTTACGGAACGAGTTTGTTGTTAATGTTGTTTGCAATTGCCAAGTGATCGTGAAATGTGTTTGATCGTGATATCGATCGTTGGAAAGTGACTATGTGAGAAGAAATGATAAAGTGTTAAGTGAACTGGTGTTTGGACTACCCATGCCACGGCGGTACCGTGGTTTCTCAGTGTGCCCGTCACAGGCTGGAGTGTGACAATTTGTGTGCCCGTCACAGGCTGGAGTGTGACAATAGTGTGCCCGTCACAGGCTGGAGTGTGACCGTGGCTAGTCCAGAACCCTAAAGATAATGGTTAAATAATTGAAAATTTTAAAAGAAAAAAATTTAAAAATTCCAAAGTTTTTGGTTAAACATGAAATCTGAATTGTTGATTTCGTCATATGTTATGCTAATGTTTTGCTGTTTTCATATACATGTAAATTATTATTGGTGATCATTTGGAACCCTTACTGGGCTATGTAGCTCACTCCATATCATTTGTTTTCTTTCAGAGAACCAGGATACTTAAAGAAGATCTGGACTGGGCGTGAGACGGAGCTTCTTAATTGTTGAGCTTGTTAGTTAGTTAGTTTCGGTTACTGATATTGTGATTCAGTAGACCATTTAATGACATCGATTTAAATACTGAATTGTACATTTGTTATTGGATTGTTTATATAATATTAATCTTCTCGGATATGATTGAATTGTTGTGTACCTAGGCCTTGCATAATCTCTAGGGTAAAACCTAGGATTTGTGCGGCCGGTCACGTAGCCGATTCCGGTACTGGATTCGGGGCGTGACAACTACTACCTCCTTTCTTGGAATTCAAGGGACATTTATGAAGGAGTAAATGTAGGCTGGGAATTAATCAACGATTTTATTCTGCGGTTGTCTACTTTCTTATAACTACAATTTCCTTTTGTCCTCTTTGACTTATTCCAGACTCTTAACGGATTGACATTGGTTTGAGAGTCTTCTCAGACTTTGCTTCAACATGTCCTGATCCATAAAACTGACCCACCTGATACGGATAAGGGGCCTTGGTATAGAAGTTATGAGGCTTATTGATGTAGCTTAAGGTTAAGATTTCCTTCTTGTTGTTTTTTGAAAACAGAATCCATGTTGTGAGAATTCAATGGAATTTTTCTCCTGCAATATTTGACTTTAGTGTAGATAAATTTGAAACCTATATCTACATGAGTGGCATCACTGGAGAATTTTTTTCTCAGATGAGCACACCCTGATGTTTCTCTTATGAAAAAATTTCTGCGGTTGTTATTCTTTTCAAGGTGAATTACTGAACTGATTAGCAATGTATACCCCTTAAAGGTTTATTCTTTTTCCAATGAGCTTTTGGACTTTCAAATTTTAGGACAGATTATCATTGGATGGATGATAACAAATAATCATAGAGTTGTCTGATCTTTGTAATATCTTATCAATTTTTGATAATTTGCACTATTCCCAAGCATTTATTTTTACCAAAATTCAATGGATGCGAGAAGATTTCACTGTGTAAATTTTTAAATTCTTGATTGATTAGTGGCAGAGTTCCTTGTAAAAGAAGTTTTGTCTACCAAGGTTTGAGATTAAAAGACTTATCAGAATGATGAAATGCTGTTGTACTTACAGGCACTTGATTTCTGGCCCATGGTTTTTTTGGGTGTTATTTGTGGGCAAATACCATCGCTTGAAGGTCAGAATGCTGATACACTTAAGATCATAAAAATCTTCTGAGCTACATTACCTGTGGACAGAAATTGACTTTTTGTGTCTTGTTTAGTGAAGATTTGCATCTCCGAAATACCATACGCATAAAACATTAAACAGAGATTTCACCTAGAGGATCCCAGGATGACACTAATTGAACTAATACCGATTGGAACGATTTTGGCACTGCTGACAGATCAGGTCTTAGAAACAGCTGCGGCTGCAAGGGATGTTCTTATAGAGAAGGATAGCTTTAAGGCTTTATCAAAGTATCTCTATGACATCGAACCTGTCTTGAAACAGTTGCAGCTTCGGGAACTGAATGACACACAAGCTGCAAGGCAAGCTTTGGAATTTCTCAAGGATGATGTTAAGAAGGCCAAGGACATTGTGGATAAGTATAAAAACCGTGCACGCTTTTACTTGTTGGTTAGGTGTAGAAACATTGTGGGAGAAATACAGGATGTCACTAGGAATATTGGCAGGTCTCTTGCTGCTTTATCTCTTGCAAGCACTGAAGTACTCTCTGATATATCAGAAAGGGTGAATAGGCTTCATGGTGAGATGCAAAAGGCTGAGTTTGAGGCTTCTCAAGCACAGCTCAGAATTGTAGAGAAATTGGATCAAGGTCTTCGTGAGAGGAAAAGTGACCAGAGCTTTGCAAATAACATGCTAGAAGAAATAGCTAGAGCTGTAGGTGTGCCTGTTGAGCCATCCGAAATACATGAAGAACTTGCCAGTTTAAAAAAGGATAAGGAAGAAGCTGCTGCCCGTAAAGAAAGAGCAGAAGAGATCTTTCTGGAACAGGTCATTGAACTACTGTCTCATGCTGATGCTGCTATTGACCAAGAAGACATTGAGCGGCACTATTGGCGCAGGGTGCAAAGCATAGAGAACTATGCAACACAGGATGTGCACATTCCACCACTGAAACCATTCATGTGCCCTATAACAGGAAAGGTGATGGTGGACCCCGTCAGTCTTTGCACTGGAACTGCATGTGAAAGAACAGCCATTGAGAACTGGCTTGAAACTGGACGTACCACAGATCCCGACACAGGCCATGTTCTTGAGGATTTTACCCTGAGAAGCAATATTGGTTTGAGGCAGTCAATTGAAGAGTGGAGAGAACTCAACTATTGCCTTAAAATTAGATCAGCTAAGGGCAAATTGCAGTCTAGTAAAGATCCATTGTTTGCAAATGCTTTTGACCTGCTACAGGAGGTTATCAGTGAAAATGCTATGAATAAGGATTGGATTGCTATAGAGGGGCTAATTGATATCATTATGCCAATGGCAGGAAGCTCTCACGACAAAGATTTGAGAAGGCAGGCATTAGTAACATTAACTGCAATAATTGAAGGGCATTCTAGAAACAAGGTAAAAAGCTCTACTAGCTGCATAACTTTTAGTTATGAAAACATGACTTCAGGTATTCTTTAAGCATTTCAAATCTCATGGTTAATAATTTTATTAATTCATAGAATTTTTTTAAATATCTGATGCATGTGATATTTTAGTTATTGCTTTTAAGCATAAGCTTTTCAAATATAACATGTTATGGAAGTGGGTCTGAAATGAAGGTATTCTACCTTCACTAAGTTCATCAGGATTTTACGTCAGGGAAACAGAATGGCATATAAATAACTGGATAAAATAATGGTGGTGATTTATTATTGAATATTTTATGTAACAGAATAGGGTGCAAGTGAAATATAAACCTGTAATGGTGCAAATGGTTTGCCATCTTATGCACCAGGCTAACCTTACACGCATAGACCATATTGAAACGATCTCCATGTACTACAATGCAAACTGATTACCCTAAATATCTTTTTTAAAAGTTTTACTTACACAATAAATATTACCAATTAGGCCATCTATTTAAAACCCTATGATAATAACTAGAATCTTCTCATTTTAGAAGATGATTCTCACGTCTCCAGCCTCCGACACCATGAAACTTGAATAGCCAATTAAGTTCTGCTGAAGAACCATGATAATGATTTACAATTAGAATTGAGTGATGATCATCGTTTTCAAGATGGGAGTTAAAATACATATGCACGTTGCAAGAATGTATAAAAGTCATATGCAATGTATGTCTCACTGACAATTTTAACAAACGTTATTCTATTCTTGAAAATTGTACCTCAGGTTTCAATGTTATGCCTACTTCTTGACTTTAGGCATTTTTTTAAAGAAGATACTCCTTATATTTGTCTTTCCAGCAGTTAGCAATCATAGGAACAATTCTTGAACTCATTATTTCCTCTTGAAAAATTCTTCAATACTTTGTGCTTTCTTATAGCACAGTTAGCAAGCATAGGAACAATTTTTGAACTTATTGTTTCCTTTTGCAAAATTCTTCAATACTTTGTGCTTTCTTATGGCATTCTCCTTTGCCCGTTCTTATTTATCTTAAAAACATTCAACTGCACTATTTGCTTTTTTCATGTACTGTTATTTCTAGTATTTTATTGATCACAATACGATCTCGTCAGGCTCCTTGCCTACACCAAGATATAGGTCCAATCAGTTCATTATGATAATCATTCATTGCTGTCCAATCCATATGCCTGATGGCATCCCTTAACACTCTTAATTTATCCTTCTAGGCAGCAATTTTTCATATGTTCTTTGTTTTCCGTGCTTATTATTCATCCACTTGCATATTGCTTTCTGAGGCTTTAGTGGTCAATGTTGATCTAAGAGGAGTTCATCACGACTATAGTGGTAAATGTTCGAGATAAAAATGTGCGTACATACTCGTGAGACTTGTACAGACTTATTTGCAGCTTGACACTATGCTTCTTGGCCTGTATTTTAGTCTAGGCAGCTTTTTACCCAATCTATTTATTGGTTAGGGAAATTTAACCTTCTCCAAGAGAACCTCTCCATAGTTTTCATATGCTTTCAGTTATCTTTCTCTTTCTACACAGAGCTAGCATTACTATGGATTCTCATTTATTTTGTAAATTTACAAATTTAATGTGACAGGATAGAGTGGTTGAAGCTGGGGGAGTCCATCATATAGTTGTCTGCCTTGCACGTGGCTCTGAGATATCAAAAGCTGCAATTAAGTTGCTCTTTGAATTATTGCGAGATGGTTTAAAGTGGAACGAATCTACATGTAGGAAACTTAAGCAACAAGACACTGCTATTTTTTTCTTGTAATGCTTCTGGACAGCACCGATACAGAATTGGCAGAGAAAGCTGAAATTATCTTATCAAAGCTTTGTGATGATGACGACAATGCAATTTCACATGCAGCTGCCTATTGTTGGTATAAACCACTAGTTGATCGTCTCTGTCATGGTTAGTCATCTAAAGCCTAATCTTTCCATTATTTAATTTCATATGTTTCTTCAGTAAACCTCTAGGTTCTAAAAGCCATTGATAGTGGGTGTGTCAGTCACCTGTTGGTACGGTACTGCTGTTTTGGCATGCATGCAGGCCCTTCCAAAATGAAATAATAAAAAAGAATCGAGAATTAACTAAAAATACTAAAAAAGGATTGTGCTTTGCCTATTTCAGGGTACATCAATTTTTAAACCATCAATGTTCCATGATAACTAGTGAAAATCTTCCAATAAATCATAAAACTCATAGATCATTGAACAATTATTCTTAAATTAGAACCTGAGAATAACTCAGATAATCATTTGGTCGATGAAAATACCATGAATAGTTCAGAATTTTCCAAGAATATGGAGGGTATTGTCATCGTACCATGCTTTTTATAGTTATGATGTCTTCAGTTATTGTAGTTGCATTAGTGGGACGTGTCATCTACTGTTATGTATCGAAACAGATTTCTCTTGTACTGTTTCAGTAATATTTGTGAATGGCCTTTCTATCTTGCCTTGGTCTGACAGTCTTTCCCTAACTCCTCTTATCTAGCACTGCAACTGGATCAGATTAACCTGTTTCCAACCTGAAACTAACCCAGTCCAGTTCAAACAAAGATCATGTGGACCAGGCTTGGTTGGAATTTTCAATACATTTAATAAACCGATCAGGACATGGGTTTGAGACAATCTAACCAGAACAAATCTGAAACTTAATGTACTATAAGATATAATTTGTGTAGTTAACTATCAAATCATGTTGTTAACTGTAACTTACATGCAGTTGTTAATTAGTCTTATGCACAATGAGATACTGATAGCACATAAATATTGATATAGTTTGTTATATTCATATTATTTACCAACTTCTTGATCCCATAAGGTTAAGCTGATGGGAGAAGGGCCAACAATGTATATTAGCCCCCAAGCCAGCCCCCACCCGCCCATCCCTGGCCCAGTCCATGCATGTCAAAGGACCACAATGATTTAAATGACTCAAGATATTAACTGGGTTAATTAAATAAATAATTGGCATAGAAGGGATTGAAACTCATGATCTCCAGCAAACCTTGGCTCTGATACCATGCTAACTAACCAATTGATCCCTAAAGCTTAAGTTGTTAGAGGGCCAACAATGTATATCAGGCTTAATACATGCATTTTTTTATTAGGATGTGATTAGGTAAATCCAATCTATGGTTTATGTGAGTGTTGTATTTTTAACATGGTTTAGCTCTGAAACCTGATGGATCAATAAAATAATTATCAGACCTGATCCAATTTGACCCAAATAAACATAAATCAGGTTTAGTTCAAATTTTTAACTGGATTTAAATTTGAATCATGCCTGCATTATGCCAAAAAATGGTGTCTTTCTGGGCCTAACCTATTGTATTGATCATCTAAATTGCTTGCTTAAAGATGGGCATCCTTTTCTTGATAATAGTCTAGACCTCAAATTCAACAATGAAATTCTTATATATATGTCACCTAACAACAATTCCGTAAGAACATCACTACCTGTGCTTCGAAAACAATTTGCCATCAAATCACACTTCATATCCTTTAATAATTCATTTCCATCACTCATTTTATGTTTTAACCTAGATTTCAACACCTTGGGCATCTTGTGATTTTCCTATTTTATCTCCCAGTGCATGTACTCCATAACATCTTGCTGTTACTATTCATTCAAACTCCCTTTTTGAACCACTTATCAATCCTTGCATGTTAATATTGCTTTTTTTTCTTTTGGACTAAGTGATTTATTAGTAATACACTTTTTCCATATCTGGAAGTAATTAAATGCTGATCTCTTTTTGTAAAATTCACGATTGCTATTTTCTAGGCAATCATGAAATTAACTATGACATCACTTAATGGATTCCTATATCCAACATCTTTAGTATGATGCATGCTCTGATATTGTCTACCACTCTCTTCAGGTCATGACCTATCAAATCCTTTTCCTTTCTTTTTTAACTGAGGAATTACTTACATTAAACTGTGCATCCCCTTGCAAAATTGCATCTCTTTATTTTTCCCCGATCCTACTTATGTTGCATGCTTGATGTTGGTTTACAACTTTCTGTTATGTTAATTGCTTTGTCCTCAAGAAGCTTAACTTCATTACTGTGAAAGTTTTCCCTATTGTAAGTTTGTAGCCTTTTTCAGTCTTTAGGGATTTTCCTTCTTTAGATAGGTTTATTCCTGTAGTTCCATCACTTATTTCCATCTTGAAGTCTCAACATCTCAAGTTGAAAGTCATACTCTCTTCAATTATGGAGCATGTTTCTCTAACTGGCCATCCATGTGATGCAATAAGTAACCTTCATATTTGTGTAAGTGTGAGTCAGTGTCATTGCTGGTTTTTGCATGTAGTAAACACATAGTCAAATTATTTGATGCAAAGTTTGTAAACATTCTTATAGCATATCAATAATTTTAAGCCATTTTGTGAATTGCCATTTAGGTCCAGAACCATCAAGAATGTCTATGGCCAGATCCCTTGTGGACATGGAATTGATTGATCAAAATATAAAACTTCTTGGTGAAGAAGGAGCAATACCTCCCTTAGTGAACATGGCATCAGGAAATCTGGAATCAAAAGATTTGGCTTTCTCTGCTCTGGCCAAGTTGTTGAGTTGTCGGGACAACAAAAGGCTACTTGCTGCTGCAGGAGGGGTTCCTCTGGTCATGGAACATATCTTCTCTTGCCGTGCTCCCACAATTATAGTCGCGAAGTGCTCTGAAATTCTTGCGAGGATCATTTCAGATGATGGCATAGAATTTCTTCTAGATGCTAATGGGACACGTCTTGAGTTAGGGCCTATCATAACCAATTTGATGGACATCCTTCAGCAATCAAAATCCTCTCCCACTGTTAGGAAACTAGTTTTACGCTCACTCCTGAGCATCTGCAAGTCTGAAGAAATGCTTGCAGAGAAGACAGTTGCAGCAACCAATGGTGTCTCTTTGGTGCTGCCCTTGCTTGAGGACCCTGATCAGGAGATCCGAGAGCTTGCACTTAAGCTCATCTTTCACTTTTCTTTGCACGAACCGGATGGTATAGCAGATTTCCTCCTGGATAGCAGGCTGGAGGCATTTGTTGGCTTTCTCGAGGGTGACACCTGCAGTGATGTGCAGGTGGCAGCAGCAGGGTTAATAGCCTATCTTCCAAAGTCAGAAGTTGCTCTTACTAATTGTTTGATTGAGCTAAATGTGATCCCTATTCTTTTGAACATGCTCAGGATAGGAACAGCTGAAGCCCAGGAAACTGTGCTTGGGGCCCTCTTCCGGTTTACAGATCCTTCTAACATCAAGATGCAACGACTGGTGGTAAATTCGGGAGCTTATCCATTGCTTGTGAGCATCCTGAAGTCTGGAAGCACAACAGCCAAGGCAAGAGCAGCAGCCCTGATCGGCAACCTTTCTTCAAACAGCAGTAGACTCAGTGCAGCACCAGTCAGGAGTGGCTGCTGGATTTTCCGGGCATCACCTCCTACTGTGTGTGAAGTGCATGGAGGTATATGTAACGTGACGTCTACCTTTTGCCTATTGAAGGCAAATGCTTTGCCATGGCTGGTAAATTTGTTGTCAGAGCATCAAGATGACATAACAACTTATGAGACCCTTCAAGCATTGAGGACCCTGGTTCAAGATGGATTGTCTTATAGGGGAGCCAAGATTTTGCACCAAGCAGGTGCCATTGATCCGATATTGGATGTTTTGAGATGGGGTTCGGTTACTTTGAAAGAGGCTGCTCTTATCATCTTGGAGAAGGTATTTCAGGTTAGGGAGGTCTCTGATTATTACTGCATGGTTGCGAGGACCCCGCTTATCAGTCTGTCCACGCAGAGCAGTGAGAATGGACATCTGGGCAGGATGGCTGTGAGAGTCCTGGCGGAGATCGAGCACTATTCAAAATCTTGTTCCATGCCGCTTATCCCGAAGGATGCATAAGCCTTTACTTGGTAAAATGGTAATCATTCTTATATACTATAGATTGATTCTTAAAATTAAAACTATACCCATTTCTCGTGTAAATATCATCATGTTGGGGAGTTCATACTCGTAAGTTAGTCTTGGTTCAAGCCATACTTTTTTTTTGTACCTGTCCTGCGGTTGCATGAACTTATTTTGTTGGGTAACACATAATAATGATCAATTGCTAGTGCTTGTTGAGATGTCCTAACATCATTAATCATACTTATCTCCATCTACCTCTGGTACTAGATATTTCTGCCCATTTTTCCTATATTAGTAGTCCATACTCCATAGGCAGAGAGGATTCGTTTCAGGTTTGATCACTGTACCATGCATGTCATTGCTTCTCATTTGCGTGTGCATGATGAATGTTCTGGTTGAGTATTATCAACAGGTATAGCTATAATACCTATTGATTTTTGTTGAGAGCTCTGTTGACTCCACACAGAGATTATATATATATATATATCAATGCTATCTCTGTCACCTTTAATCATATTTTTCAAGCTCAAACCAGGCAAATTAAAATAAACTATAATTACATCCGAGAAGAAGTTGTTGATAAGGAGGTGAATTAGCAATTTATATCGTGAGTTGATCAAATTTCGACATCTTTACTGAAGGCTTGTAATCCCTGAGCTGACATTTTTGCCACAGAGAGGGGTGTTGCTTGGTTTGGTTACGGGAACTGTGGAGCACGCACCGAGCTACTAGCTCTTGCATTTTTTTCTTCTACTGCCTTGTCCTCATCTCACCTGGCTAAGCTGTTCTTAATTTATGCTGTCTTGGTCAAATGGAATGGAGTTCTTGCTAGCTCACTACCTTGTAAAACAATCATGAAAGACTATGAAGAACGGTGTTTGAAACAGCACCTCAACCTGGAGTCCTTAAAATATTCCAACAAATTTTTATGTTGTTTTATGTTGATTACCCAATACTAAAATATTGACAGCTAATTTTCTTCATAGAAAGATATGTGCGTGCGTGCGTGTAGAGAGAGAGAGAGAGAGAGAGAGAGAGAGAGTTTTGAGAACTAATAGGGCAAGAAGATGAGTGACTAAATCAAAGTTAATTATAGTTAAAATGCATTCTTCCTAATCTTTTCATTCACTAACAGATGATTAATCTCAAGTAGGCCAAATTGAGTTGGCCCACTTTAAATGGGCTGATTCAGATCGGCCTGGGCCTAAATTTTTGGATCTAAACTTAACCCAAAGCTTGAGAAAACCAAGCCAGGCTTAAACTGGGGCATGGCCCCACCTAGCCCGTTTCTGGCCTTATCCTTAATTAAATTATGTTAAGCTACAAAAAGTACTGCTTAAAAACTACATTCAAAATACGTGGTGTAAGCAACAACTAGCTGCATGCGGACAACCCATTTTTAAACTACTAATCATTGGTTGGTTGGACTAGGTCGATGATTTTGCCCCTCCGGATTCCAATCCAAAGGACCAAAGGCCGGAGGTGCACCAAGGGTTTCATGGCTCTGGCATGCAAGGTATTGTCCATCTTAGCCAATAGATCTCATAATTCTGTTCCTTGAATTCCAATTCGAAAGGTATTTTATAAGGAAAGAGTGATTTCTTCCTTACAAGATAGAGTTCTTAATTTACGATCAATATGAAACTAATAATGCCCTCAACTCTCACCATATATGTATATGGTGCAGTTTTCCATTTGTCTAGTTTTTGTAATGCTACTTCATAATTGGATTGGTCTACTGCTGAACGGTGGATCTGGTCCAACCGATAACAGGTGAGGCCAGACAAAAATAGGATGCACCCAGAGCTACATCTTGAAACAGGAACAGAGAGGTGTTAAATATTCCTTTCTTATTTTTGATAAGAGAACTTCGAGACCGTAGGCCTCTTTCTTGGCTTTTGCGATAACCCACCAACAAAGGTTGGAAGAATCAACAGGCAAACAACTAACAAGAATCGAGAGAAAGGTTGGTTTGTTGGAGAAAGCAACAACCCAACCTAAGAGAGACGCAATCAATACATTCGAATAAGAATTCCACCTGAGGTGGGCTTGTACACTAAATTCCTAGCAGCCTCCAACGCCTCCCGACCACGCAGTAGACATGGTTGTTTAAGCCAAAACTTAAGAAGAGTTCCATCCTTTTGGAGTTCTAAAATGGCCAGCAAAGGGGTAGATTGGATCGAACCTGCCAATGAATTTAATGAAGACTGGGAGCACAAGTAGGTCCAGCTATTACGAACAACTGTTTGACTAACTAGTTTGCTTTCTCTCTCCCAAGTATGCCGTTTGGCCATCACAAAGCTTCAGTTGTTCACCAAATCAAGTTGGAACTATTACATTATTTCGGCTGATTAGTTAATTAATTGGTAATTGATGTTATATTATAATACTAAAAGTGGCGGCTTTGGCAATGGGAATAGCTCGTTGTGAGACATTGCTAGGGCGGCTTCGTATGTATTGTATGCACTAAATTTGTTTCTACTGAGAGGGACAACATTTTTTTTTTTTTTTTTTAATGAAAAAAAGGAGGGACAACTTGAGCAAAATAAATACAAAATAACCCGGTGCATTAATTACTTAGAATCTACATCCCTCATGTTCCTATGTGTCACCAAATTGGTGTTATGGTTGCCCAGAGAGAAGGTCATAAACAATTATTTTTGTGCACCATAACCTAATAACTTCTTTGCCAATTAACTACATCAATTTTATCATGATTTTCTAAAATTATTAATAATGCACTGGAAGTTCGAGGGCAGATTTTAATAGAACCCAAACCACACCATGCGGTCTTGATTTTTTTGCATACAGTTCCATTTCGAATGATATGTTGGTATGGATTTAATTGTATACACATCAATTTGTTGCAATTATATCTTGTTAATGTTTTTATTCGATGAATATAAATAAGGCTGCAGATATTATTTGTATATTACAAGCTAGATCTATATTTGTTTCGGCAATACATATATAATTTGGATTTCCATACCTACTCTTACGAGAAGATCTCTCTGGACGGAAATTGAGGATGTTTAACATCCTTCCCACCTAAGAGATATCCTTCCATGTTTAGATATTTTTATATGGGATGTATTGATATGTGTATTAATATGTAACCATGTTTGGCTGATCCTAGTTAGGATATTTTGGTAGACATTTATCTTATGTACCTCCTCAAGTATATTTAATGGGATGAATCCCAAGCATAATGATATAGGAATTCAAGTTTCTACATGGTATCAGAGCGGGTTACTATTCCTTCTTATTCCTGCCTTTCTCAAACCTATTCCAATCTTATTCCCAACTTATTCCTCTCATTTTCTCTTTTCTTCGAAGGGACGACCTAATCTCCCCATCACCACCACCATGCCTTTCGACGACTCCCGCTAGACCTCCCTCCTCTTTCGGCCCCAGTCACCGCCACGCCTCCTGCTGTCCCCTTCACCGAATCTCTGTGTCTCCCCTTCCCATCGACCGCCGAACCTCCACCTCACCGTCCACCAGCCACCGCACACCGTCCACCCTCCACCGCCCAATGTCTCGTCACCGCCAGTCACTGTCCACCATTCTCAGAAAGCCCCCCACCTCCCATCCCCATCCACCGCTCCCACCACCTCAGCCCCCGCTCTCACCAACGATCATCTGCCCCTGCCCGTCCACCAACTCCCGCTGCCCTTACATCGGCCCTAGCAACCGATCGACATCGACGACATCGACACCAATTCCCAACTCTTCCTGTGCCCTGCCCTGCACCATGATACCGACACCCCTGCACCGGCCCCAACATCATCCCAACTCCTCCTGTGCACCGGTCTCTGCCTCTCCTCGTCACTGGTCTCCAGATTCATCCTTCAGATCTCTGCACCGGCCTACTTCCTGAATCCAGCCGGTCTCCCATCCGACCACAGCCACAGTCCCTATCGTGTTACTGTGCCACCTCTCCAGTACTGCCAATCGTCGCCCGTGCTGCCCTTCTCTATGCTAGATTGTCTGAGGACATCAACGCAAACGCCACGGGATTTCCCTGCCGGGAGTCTCTCAGTGGAATCCTCCTCCACCCGTGACCACTATGTCTCCTTCAGATTTGCTTCCTGAGCTTACTGTCGGTTTCAATCGACTTCTCTTGATTCATCATGACTGATGTCACTCAGCTGATTATGGTTCACTTGAATGGGACTAATTATCCCCGATGGTCCTTCATGATGAAGATCTTCTTAAAAGGCCATGGACTTTGGCAGTATATTACTGGTGAAATTTCATGTCCACTTGCCCCCGGGTAGTCCTTTGCTACATGGAAAATTGACAACAATAAAATCATGACATGGATTTCCAACATTGTTAGTCCCTCCATCAGCCTATATTTCAGCAGATTTGAGACTGCAAAGGAAGTGTGGGACTTCCTCGCCAAGCGGTATAATCAGATAAATTTTGCTCTCAAATATAAGCTTGAACTTGACATTCATCATCTCAAGCAACAACCAGAGCAGTATGTGGCTGACTTTCACTCTCAGATGTCTCTGATTTGGACCAACTTGCTCTGATGGAGCCCAAGTGGACCCATGACGCAGAACTATATTATCAATTTCGAGAGGAGTTTCGCCTTGTCCAATTCCTAATGGCTCTTCGCGATGAATTTGAGTTTGTTCGGGCTTCTATTCTTTACTGCTCTCCTCTTCCATCTGTTGATACTGCATTGTCCGAGTTACTTGCTGAAGAAATCCAGAAGAAGATCGTCTTCTCCAACCATGATGAATCTCTCATATTGTCTACCCGGATTAAATCAAAGGGCCACTCTCAAATTCAGTGTCACTCATGTAAGAAGCTTGGCCATCTTGCTCGCAACTGCCCGGTGTCTACTTCTCGACTCCAGGATACATCCTCCATGTAGTGTACCTACTGTAAGAAAGTTGGATATGTTGTTTGGAATTGCTCTCATCCAAACTCCAACAATATGAGAACCAAAGCATCCTTCCCACCTAAGAGATATCCTTCTATGTTTAAATATTCTTATATGGGATGTATTGATATGTGTATTGATATGTAACCATGTTTGGCTGATCCTAGTTAGGATATTTTGGTAGACATTTACCTTATGTACCTCCTCAAGTGTATATTTAATGGGATGAATCCCAAACATAATGATATAGAAATTCAAGTTTCTACATGGTATCTGAGCGGGTTACTATTCCTTCTTATTCCTGCCTTTCCTAAACCTATTCCAATCTTATTCCAACTTATTCCTCCACTTTTCTCTTTTCTCCGAAGGGACGACCTAATCTCCCCATCACTACCACCACACCTCCCGACACTCCCGCCGGACCTCCCTCCTCTCTTGGCCCCAGTCACCGCCATGCCTCCTGCTGTCCCCTTCATCGAACCTCTATATCTCCCCTTCCCATCTAAGAGATATCCTTCCATGTTTATATATTTTTATATAGGATGTATTGATATGTGTATTGATATGTAACCATGTTTGGCTGATCCTAGTTAGGATATTTTGGTAGATATTTACCTTATGTACCTCCTCAGGTGCATATTTAGTGGGATGAATCCCAAGCATAATGATATAGAAATTCAAGTTTCTACAGAGGACACATTAATAATGTCACTCCTTAGAATTAATCATATGAACTAAGAAACATAGTCAAAAATATATTAAAAGATTAAAGGCATAAGATTACATTTGTATGAACTAGCAATAGGATACATGCAATCGACTTCTGAGGAGAAATATTTTTGTTGAGAGGAAGGAAGGGAGACTCATCTGCACTATGATTACTTATGGTTAAATGCTCAGGGTCCACCACCCAAGATATGAATCCAAAATCTCGAGCTGCTCTGGCAAGGGAGCATGATCATTATGAGAGCAAGCTTGGCCTTTTAAGAAGCATGATATGATCGCCAAGACGGTAGCCTAGCTGGTTGGGGTCTTGTCTCATAATCAATAGATCACGGATTCGAGACATGACTCTCCGGAAGACTCGATTAAATTCAATGATTATCTCTTGAGATCCATGATAGTTGGGTGAGTGAGAGACCAGGATCCCTCTTCTTTTTCGTTTTGACCAGCTGGTGCCTTGGTGGTGTCGGATTGATATACTCACCCTTAGATAAAAAAAGCGACAAAAATCTAGCATCTTGAATCGAACATTTTTTGATGGGATGGGAGCATGCAGGGATAGCTACACCGGATTTATCCTTTCTATCATTTTTTTTTTTTACAATAAAAAAGAAGCATGATATGAATATAAAATTTGTATCGGCTCTCCACATTAACAAATTGCATAACACGACCCAATAGCCCTTCGGAAAAAGAGATGTATATGTTAATTAGTTGGATTAAAGAGATTAGTAATTTTCCTAACAACATTTAAGGATATTTTAAAAACAAAAAATAACAAACAGAATATGCAGAAGAAGACTTCAAAATTCAAGTGTGATGTAGTATGTGTGCACATTCATGCATACATGCATGAATTCATATTAATCTTTGATTTTATGGATATAAATACCGGCATATTAATAGTGAAGCATCAAACATTTCTTTCATATAGAATGGATTTGGATGCATAGACAAATCGGACAAATATTATCCAACTTGTCCTAAAACCTATTAATATTTAATCCAGGAATATATATATATATATATATATATATATATATATATATTTGAAATGTTTGAAAAATAATTTTTGTGGTGTATGACAGAATAAATTTAGTGTGATAAAATAATTTAGAAATACTACAGTATAATATTAGAAATCTAGCTTGGAAGGCGGATAGAACAACTTTCTTAAAAGAAACTTGGTCTCCCTTCTCATGTGAAGACTGATTGGACCACACACTCCTCCAAGTTATAACCCGGAAGCTAAAACTTCAACGTCCGTCGGTGATACGATCTCGAACGGAAGACGATTAGCTCGTCTTCAGTCCAAGAATTTTTAAAATGAAAAAAGATTGGAAGAGAAAGACTTTAAAAAATTGGAATGGAAGAATATTAGAAAGGGAAAGATTAAGATTTTTTTTTATACCTTGAAGGGCTATAGTAGATGCCTATTTATAGACTCAAAATCTTAGAAGAAATTCTCAAAATACCCTCAAACTAATCGTTATTTTATTAAATATGAAATAAATAAATAAAATAGCGTTAAATCATTAAGTTTTTGGAATAAATTAAAGAAAAGAAATGGAAAAATGGAATAAAAAAAGGTAAAAGAAAGAAAAATGGAAAAATATATGAGGGTTGTTTTATTTTGTTTTTAATGTACGATAACATTAATAATTTTCTACAAAAATAAAATTAAAAATTAAAAATTTAATATTATTAATCTTAATAAATAATATAAAATTTTTAGACTTTTACTGTGCTTAGTGTAAGTACCTTCTAGACTTGAACTTGTATTTAATATAAAATACATATAGTATTAAGATGAGCTAATCATAATGCGGGGTAGCGCTATGTAGGTCATGTGCTTACGTTGATTTTCATGAGAGTTACTAGGGATTCGTCCTAATCCCATAGTCACGGTCTCACGACTACTCTTACTAAGATAGATCCTCTAAGGGTATGTGCAACAGAATTGTACATCGTTGAACTCAGCCTTGGATCGACTGAGAACTATGCTCAATCTAACCATTACAATATAGCGCTATACCATAAGGATGGGGTCGAGACAAACTCTAAAAAATGATGCTTCTAAACGTCATCTCAGAGATTGTTTTTCTTTAAACCTTAATCATTGGGTTGCCATGACAGTTGGGGTCCATTCTGGTGACTAATATATGGACTTAAGTCCTATCCCCCTCGATGTCTCAAATATCATAGCCTTCAAAAGATTTTGGTTAAAAAATCTACCAGATTATTTTTTAATCTTATAAATTACTGTGATATCACTTCTTTCATTTTTTTTCTTACAGTTTCATACCTAATCATGATATGATTATTTATCCTTTTATTAGTTGTCTGTTGATTTAACAGATCAATTAGAGTTCTACAATTACAATTTTAAAAAAATAAATTTTTAGTAAAAGAATTGCTATATTACTAATCTCTAATTTTAATTGCTAAGAATTTATAGGTATTACTATTTTGGATATAGCCTGTAAATATAGCATTTATAGTCTTAGATCCTAGTTTTCTTTTTTTGGGTTCATGGATGTTAACCTTGGCTAGGCACCCCCATACTTTGCAGAATTCTAGGTTAGGAGTCCTCCCTTTCCAAAGTTCATGAGGAATCTTGCCATTATCCTTAATAGGTACTCTATTTAGGATGAAGCAAGAAGATAAAAGAGCTTTCCTCCACAAGTTCTCAGGTAAGCCGAAATTGATGAGCATAGAATTTATCATATCCATGAGGGTACAATTTTTATGCTCAGCTACATCGTTGAATATGAAGAGTAAGGAGCAATTACTTGATGAATTATACCATATGCTTGACAGAACTAGAAGAATTCATTCGAAGTATGCTCTCTTCCTCTATCAGACCTGAGAATTTTAATCATTCTTTCTTGTTGATTTTCTACTTCACTCTTATAAATTATTAACTTGTTGAATATTTCATTTTTAGATTTAATTAGGTAATAATAATAATATCTAAAAAAATCATTTATAAATGTCACTATATACCTATTGCCACCATAGATTGCAATCTTGGTGGAGTCACATACATTACTATGTATTAACTCCAAAATTGAGGAATTTCTTTTAACTGATTTGAGTGGTTTTCTTGGTTATTTAGATTCAGCATATATTTCATATTTAGATGAATCTAGATTTGATTTAGAAATTAGTTTTAATTCCATCATGTGTTTAACCTTTTCTAAGTGTACATGACCCAACATGTCATGCCATAGATTTTGTTTGGACTCAATCATAAGATAAATTTGATTCTTAGCTTTATTAATAAAAGGATGTATTACATTCAGTTTGAATAAGCCTTCATTTTCTTATCCTTTTCTTATGAAGGCATTATTCTTAATTATTACAACTTTATTATAATCAAGGATAATTTTGTATCCCTTCTGAACCAGTTGAGACCCGCTAACGAGGTTCTTCCTAAAATCTGACGTAAAGCACATCCATCAGGGTAAGAACTTTTCTAATGTTATCTTCAGGTTGACTTGACCTTGTCCCATGATCCTGGTGGCTGTGTTGTTTCTTAGGATTACACCTCCTCCACTTGAGTCATGAAAAGTAGTGAACCAGGAGCGATCAAAACAAATATGAACATTAGCTCCTGAATCTAACCACCAATCAAGATTGGAAGAAGTAACATTAATTTTAGGGTTCAAGCTTACTAACCTAAAGGTGGAGTCTTCTGGACCTTCAATTACATGACCTTGGGATCTGGAGGAAGTAGAAGGTTTGCGAAGAGGCCCCTTTTTATGATGAAAGCATCTCTTGTAAGATGATTTGCCCTCCTATATATGAAATATAATCTTTCACTTGAATCTTGGGCAGGCTTGCTGGATCAAGTGTTATGGGCTTTAAAGGTTTTATCCTTGGGTTTGAACTTATTTGGACGGTAAGGTTGGTTTGATTGGTATTGGTGGTTTGGTTAAAATATAAGTTTTGATTTTGATTTAGTATTATTGTTGGATTAGGTTAGCTTGGACACTTGAAATTCTAGTTTGTTGGTTTTTGACTTATGTTGGTCTTCTATCATGATTGAGTTTAGAAGTTAGACCGAAGCTAATTGTTTACAAAGCCATTCCAAGAAGGAGGCATCTTATCTAGAAGGCTAAAGACATTAAATCCTTCAAAAAATTTGTCTTCATTGACTTGGAGTTTTCTAAGATATTCTTAGAATCGGTGAAGTTAGTCATTGATAAGTATATCTTTTATCATATTGAACCTAAGGAATGATGTAATGTTGAATCGTTCAACCCAGCATCATCAAGGACATATTTAGACTCTAGGATATTCCATAATTCCTTCGCACTCTTAGTCGACAAGTAAATATCGTAGAGTGAGTCGGATAGGTCACTAAGGATTCTACCTTTACATAGATAATCCTCTTCTGAGATAGTAGGTATGGTTGAACTAGAAAAATAGGCAGACTAATCAATCCTGACCAAAGTCCTAAAGCAGTTAGCTTAAACTTTATTTGGCTTTGCCACCTTCTAAAATGGGATCCATCAAATTTCTCGGGTTTAAGACTAATGATGTCATCCCTAAGGATTGCCATTGGATCCAAATTAGGTTCAGAGAAAAGATCTGGAGAACAAAAATAATTTTATTAAGGATTTGTTTAAATAATTTAAATATTTTTAATATATGTTTTTAAAATGTTTCATATTTTTTTGAAAAGTTAAGGTTTTATTAAATTTATCACCAATATGATCAGACCTATGATTTGTTAAGATTTTTAATTGAGTTATTTGTCTCTAAATCCTAAAGGCTTTGATTAATTTATTTGTGTAACCTTTTAAGGATTAATTTGCATGCTCCAGTACAGGTTCAGTGGAGATCTTCAATTAATTTTGTACAATACAACAGAAATAGTATTATGCTATAAATAACCAATATATATATTTTAAAATAAAATATACAAGGTAAGTAAATTATAATTAAATATAAATATTTATATTTATATACATATACTAGAAACTATATTAAATCTCCTTTACACTGTTAATATTTAATCTAGAAACATATATATATATATATATATATATATATATTGAAATGCTTGAAAAATAATTTTTGTGATGTGTGGTAGAATAAATTTAGTGTGACAAAATAATTTAGAAACACTACAGTATAAGGTTAGGATTTGGCCTAGGAGGTGGATAGAATCATTATCCTAAAAGAGATTTGGTCCTCTTCACGTGCGAAAATTGATTGGACCACATGCTCTTCTCCAAGGTATAACTCGGAAGCCAAAACTCTAATACTCATCAGTGGCAAAACCTTGAACGGATGCCGATCAACTCATCTTCAGTCCAAAAATTTTTAAAGCAGAAAAAGATTGGAGAGAGAAAGACTTTAAAAAATTGGAATAGAGGAATATTACAGAGAGGAGCTAGGGATTTTTTTTTTTGATACTTTGAAGGGATGAGATAGAGGCCTATTTATAGGCTCAAATCCGAGATCAATTTTTCAAAATATCCTCAAAGTAGCCATTATTTTATCAAATATGAAATAAATAAAATAGCCATTAAATCATTAAATTTTAAAATAAAATAAAAAAATGGAAAAATAGAATAAAAAAAGGTAAAAGAAAGAAAAATCGAAAAATGTATGGATATGTTTTATTTTATTTTTAATGTACGGTAATGTTAACATAACCTGCATTCTCTAAAAGGAGGACCATAGGAAGGGAAGATCCGGGGCACCAAAAGAGAGGGAGAAAAAAAAATTGAAAGAGCAATACTTTCAAAATAATATGTTCTCATTTATTTAAACTTTGTGTAGCAATTAAATTTGCCACTTCCTTTCTAATAAAATAATCACTCGGAGATGATTAGCGAATGAAAGTAGGACTAATTAATTGTAAGATGGAGAGCAAAAAAACTCTCCGAAACGAAATTGATGGTAGGAGGAGATCAGGAGGATGAGGACTTCTTTATAAGAGCCAGATATGATACCAGATCCCTGGAGGGGGGTGACTTTGTGCCCTCCTCTCGAGGGTTGCCTATTTGGAAGAAGATCACGAGGAGGACTCCGGAGGTCTTTCACTACTTCAGAAGGATGGTTGGTGATGGAAAATCTATCAGAGTTTGGGCTGATGTCTGGATCTCTGAAATCTCCCTTCACAGATGGCCAACATTTGTATCCCCGGATTTGCCGAATTCCTGGATGGTCAGTGACCTCATTACCTCGGGGACGCAGACCCGGAATTCTATGCTAATCTCTCGATTTTTTGGGGAGTCTCTGAAGGATCGTATCCTCTCTATTGCTTTACCTCTCTTACCTAGCCAGGATACCAGAGTTTGGGGGCCCACTTCTTCCACCTCTGCTCCGTTGCTGGACCTCTACTCTATTTACCATCCCTTTTAGCAGGGGACTATCCAAGTTGGTTGGATCTGGGCTCTCCCGGTGCACCCGCGGGTCTGTCTCTTTCTCAGGAAGGTGATGAGGCGTTGCTTGCCCACAAGATCCTTTCCCAGATCGAGGGGACTTCAGATAGCTCCCTCTTGTCCTTTTTGTGCTGATTTGGATGAGTCCTTGGATCATACATTATTTCTTTGCTTACAGGCAAGGCATGTGTGGACCCTGGTTGGCTATAGTGCCCTTATGTACTCGGGAGACGATGCGGTGGATACCTTCATTCACACCCTGCATTCGCCCCCTGCTACTGTTTTCCGGAGCCTTATAGCTTATCTGGCTTATCAGTTGTGGATCACCCGGAATGCCATGATCTTTAGGTCCAAGACCAGCTCACGAACCTTCATTGTGGAAAGAGCCAGGGCTCAGGACAGGAAGTATAATGGATCGATGGTAGCATCATGTGAGATCTGGGGCTCCGGTTCTGCTCCTTAAGCACCTCACCGGATATGGTTTCTTAGAAGCCCCCTCCTCAGGATTTTGTTACTATCAGCTTTGATGGGAGTGTCAGAGGCCGGATGGCTGAAGCTGATTTTGTCATTCGGTCCTCAGCTGCTGGTTTTATAGCCACGGGGGGCTCTAATCTAGTGGAACAGACTGTTCACCTAGCGGAGCTCCATGGAGCTTGGGTGGGTATCAAGTGTGCCACGAGGATCCTTAACTTGGATCGTCTCATTATTGAAGGCGATTCTTTCATGGTTATCTCCTGAATCCAGAGTGCTATTAGGAAGACTCCCACCCTCCCCCTTCTATGGGATATAGCACTGATGCTCCGTCATTGTTCTGGGCTTATCATCCGACACGTCTATAGGGAAGCCAACTTTGCTGCGGACTGGACAGCTTCTTTTGTTGCGCATCACTCGGGAGGGTTCATTTGCACATCTCTCAAGAAATGCCTGTACAGTTTAGACATATTCTGTTTATAGATAGTTTGGATTATTCTTTTTTTCATGGCCGTTTAATAAAATACCTGGTTTACCAAAAAAAAAAAAAGAAAAGAAGAAATAGATGGTTAGAAAAGAAGAGTAGAGCATCACAAGTCACTTCCTTGCTCAAGCTTTACGTGCTTGTCTGGCGGCAATTCCTTTATAGCCGAAGTTGTTTTATTTATTTATTTTTTGGGTCTCATTGCAATTTGAAACAATCACAGCCCCCGGCCCCCAAGAGGAGAGCTGAAGTTTACATGCTCGGTCATAATTCTTTGAGCTACCCAAGAGCTCGAAGGAATGGTGTAGACACTTCCTAAGGAGGCTCCATTCTAGACAACCAATCTGGCACTCTAAGCAACCACGCTGATGGGATGAATGCTACATAAAATGTGACATCCATGCCTATTTCACAAGAAGACCAAGTTATGCAAGCAACATTAATTTTAACTTCTGTTCAGATCTATTACATTTTTCGGAAGGCTAATTCAGCTGTTGATTGAGTTATCTTCCATGTTGCTCGTCATTCGATCCCGGTATTATGATCGGAGTGATGGATCTTCCCTGTACAATTTAAGAATATCATTCTGTCTGACTTTTTATGTTGTATTTATTTTCGTTCTCTACAATAAATATACCGTTTCATTAAAAATATAAATATATATATTAATTTTAACGAGGACAAAAATACCATACAAGTTGCTAGTAGAATTCTTTTTTCTTTGAGTACATGCTGGGGGTTTTTGTGTTTGTCCACCCTCCCTCGCACGAGTTTGAACATGCAAACTTTCGAACGGAGAATGCCAGCTAACCAACCGAGCTAATAGCCTGGCTGATGGTTGTTGTTCTGCAACTTTCTCTCGAGGGATCCAAAAGAGTTCAACTTGAAAATATGATGCTCCCACTATTATTGTTACCAAACAATTACTTTAGATTATTATGTTCGATACACTCTTTTGGTGGCAATTCAGATTATTTTGATAATCTATGTTGCCTTTTATGAAGCAATCTAGATAATCTTGCAGAGAGATGGCTATCCAGATTACTGTATATTTAGCAATGTTGCAATAAAAATTTTGGATAAAATTATCTTTTAAAAAAATTATACAAAACTTGACGGTGCCCCCATCACTGTCCTTGGCTCCTTTGCCGTCCATCGACTGCACCATCCACCACCGCGCGCAGCTTTTCCATCGCCCATTGATCGCGTCTCCTACTAATTTAGATTTTTTTTCTCTTAATTTCTCTGTATATAATCCTATATTACTTGTAAATACAAGTTTATAGATCTATAATTTTTAAGAATTGACTTAGGATTATTTTAATATTTTAATTTTATATTACCAAAACCTGATTATCGTACAAAAATGTCAAAAATTTTCAGTAATTTTACTATAACATTACCTGTATATACCAAACATGATAATCAACATTACTGATAATTTAATTGATGGCAATCTATCTTAAAAGCAACCTATATTATCTTTTAAAATTATTTAACGATGTACCAAACGCAACCTAAGAATTAATGAGCCATGTCAATCTAGTGAGTAAAGCCAAACTTGACCTATTCACTCAATTAGCTCATGTTAGAGATTAGCCAATTCGAACCTATTTACTCAATAGTTAGCTTTAAGTTTTTTCATAAGCCAAGTCATGTTCAAGTTAAATTTTCAGAGGTTAGTATTTAAGAGTTTTGCTTCCATATATTATTTTTCTTAGAATCATTCATTCTGGCCCATCCAAAAGGTCCATATTAACCAGCTACCTAGGATATGACCAGTTATGCCTCAAGAAGCCAGCACAAGGTTTATGGGTGTCACATGCTGAGCTTGCCACTTGGGCTGGCATACTACACAGCCGTAGATTCCATAGAAAACAAGAACCATGCACAACATAGAGAAAAAAATAAATATCAGGAGAAAAAAAAAAATCATTCATTATTACTTGAAGAAGAAGCCCTAGCCTCTATTACAGATTCTGAAAACCACTCCTTTTCTCACTCCAAGAACGTCCAACAACCGAACAAAGGAAAGATACGCTCTCTGCCCCCTCTCACGTCCGTGAGAGACTCTTTTCATGCATGCACTTTCCAAGAAATGCGGTCTTCCACATGGGATGCGGTCTTTCCTCACATGTGCTTCCTTGATCTTGGTCTTGGTCCAACATAATTGGTTAAAATTCTAAGTGGTTGGGCTAGCCAACAAATTTTCTAACCACCTACCCAATTAATTACTTAGCCTCTTTTACCAATCAAGAGAAATAGGCTACACCTCTGAACCTAAAATAAAACCCCATAATCTAACTGGGTCATGATACAATCTCTAAAAAACTCCCCCCCAACAAGTCACATATGAAAATTCTAATCCTTGGATCAAATGCCCTTGACCCAAACATGACTCTGGGGCCCTGGGAACTTATAAGCCTAAGCCCCCAAACCTGTGTGGCTCCCGTGGGCTTTGGGTGCGCTACACATGAGCCTACAATCTCTACCTTGGCACTCCAAAGCTCCAGTAAGCTCTCCCTGGTCCGTCAATCCCATCTGTACTCCACATTTGAAGAAGCTATCCCTTGGAAGAACCTTGGTAAATGCATCAGCCATGTTCTCTGCAGTAGACACATTGGCGAGCTCCACTTCACCATCTTCCACAGCTCCCGAATCCTGTGGTACCTGTGTCAATATGTTTGGTCCTAGCATGATAGATCGGATTCTGGACCAAACACAATGCACTCTGGCTATCTAAATAAATCTTGATTGCTCCCTATGCAATGCCCATCTCCAATGCAAGTCCCTTCAGCCACATAGCTTCCTTGGCTGCCTCAGAAATACCAATGTACTCTGACTCTGTAGTAGACAATGATGTAATCGCCTATAGACTTGACCTCTACGAGATTGGACCACCATTCATCATAAAGACAATCTGTAGTGGAACGTCTCGTGTCCAAATCACCACCATAATCAGCATCCACAAACCCAAGCATCCTGTCCTGAGCCTCCATGAACACCCTAGAGTCGTTCTCCACGCTATGGCGCCTATAGCATATGCCAACTCCAGCTGTGCCCACTAAGTACCTGAAGATATCTTTCAGTGCTCTCCAATGCTCTCTGCCTGGATTAGCCATAAACTTGCTGACCTGGCTAACTACATGCCCGAGATCTGACCTACTATACACTATTGCATACATCAGACTCCCAACTCCTGAAGCATATGGTACTCTCATCATCTCCTCGGCCTCCACCTCAGTCCTGGGCGACATCAACTTAGAAAGCTTAACATGACCGGCAAGAGATAATGCTGCCGGTTTCGAACCATCAATGCTGAATCTCTCTAAGACTCTCTTGATGTAATTCTCCTGAGACAAATGAAGCATCCTTCTGGCTCTATCCCTGAAGATCTCCATCCCTAGTATTCTTGTAGCAGGACCCAAATCCTTCATTTCAAATTTATGTGACAAAGCTACCTTTAGGTCCTCTACAACTCCTCTACTTTTGGATACTATTAACATATCATCCACATACAAAAGTAGGTACAATCTAAAATTATCTTCAAGAATTCTAATATACATACAGGGATCATACTCACATCTGGTCATGCCAATGCTCCTCACATATGCATCAAACCGTAGGTACCACTGCCTCAGCAATTACTTCAATCCATACAATAATCTTTGCAAAAGACATACCTTTCCTTCTTATCCTGGCTCCTCAAAACCATGTGGCTGCTCCATATATATGTCCTCCTCCAAATCCCCATGGAGGAAGGCCGTCCCGACATCCATTTGCTTCAGCTCCAAGACCTGCACCACTACAGCACTCAACAACAATCTGATAGATGTATGTCGAACTACAAGTGAGAACACCTCATTGTAGTCAATGCCTTCCTTCTTGGAGTATCCTTTGGCCACCAACCTGGCCTTGTACCTTGGACCTTCCTTCTCTGAGATTCCTTCGTTGCACTGATACACCCATTTGCAACCAATGGGTTTCTTTCCACTTGGCGGTGCCACCAATCGCCAAGTCTTATTTTTATGTAGAGACTGCATCTCCTCTGCCATGGCTTGGACCCACCTATCACGATCCTGGCTTGCCACCGCCTTCTCGTAGGTCTCCGGTCCACCACTAGCAACCACCAAAGCATACGACATAGTTTCGTCAAAGCGATATCGTACTAGTTGCCTCACGATCTACATAGGCTTATGCAATGCGATTCTGATGCCTGGACTGGGAGGTGGCTCCTCCCCTTGCTCATCTGGGCCATGAGCATGCATCTCGCTACTCTTTACATGTTGAGGCACCACTGAAGAGTGCTCCACCTGAATCTGAGATCCTCCTGATATATCTGTAAAAGGTAAAATTGTATATGAGGTCAGTTGTCGCTCAGTTGCACCCTGTTGAGCTGCATCTTGCCCAACTATGTCCGATTGGACCTCCTGTTGAACCTCCACCTCCTTTTGCCTCTTGAGGACTGATTCTTCATCAAAGACCACATCTCGACTGATCGTGGCCTTCTTCTCCAAAGGATCCCATAGCCTGTATCCTTTGACTCCTCGCTGATATCCAATGAACACCATCTTCCGGGCCTTGGCATCCAACTTGCTCCTCTGACTGGGATCAATATGCACAAATGCAGTGCACCCAAATACTCTGAGATGACCAAGCTCTACCTTTCTTTTAGACCATAACTCCTCTGGAACCCTCCCATTAAGTTTTGTATGAGGAGACCGATTCACCAAGTAGACTACTGTGTCAACTGTATCCACCCAAAATACCTTGGATAATCCTACCTGCAACCTCATACACCTCGCTTTCTCCATGAGAGTTCGGTTCATCCGCACGGCCACTCCATTCTGCTGAGTCTTGGCTACCGAAAATTGCCTCCTGATCTCAGCATCCTGGCAAAATCTCAACAACTCCTTGCTTGTAAACTCTCCACCATTATATGACTGCACAACCTTCACATGCCGCCCCTTTTCCTTCTCCACCTCTGCCAACCAGGTTTTGAACTTGGCGAAGACTTCTGACTTCTCCCTTAAGAAGAATACCCACACTCCTCGAAAAGTCATCAATCAGCGACATGAAATAATTAGCTCCGTTTCTCTCCGAAACCAGAGCCGGACCCCAAACATCCGTGTGCACTAGGTTTAGGGGCCCTCCGTTGCATGCTGAACTTATGGAAAACTTCACCCGGTGTTGCTTCCCCATCTGGCATGGCTCACATACCTCTGCAATACCTGTATCCAGGTCTGGAATCCATGCATCCTTCATCAGCTCCTTCATATCGCGTTCTCCCATGTGGCCAAGGCGATAATGCCACAACCGGTACAAACCCTGCTGATCCTGTGCTGCTGCTGCTGTGTCAGATCTTTCACACTCTACAGACCCTTCAAGCTGATATAAGTTATTATCCATCCTCTTCCCTCTCATCACTACCATGGCACCTCTCATGATATTCAGGACACCACTCCCGGAATGGCAACTGAAGCTGAAACCACTCCTCTCCAGGTACCCCAGCGACACAAGGTTCTTCTTCAACTTTAGGACGTGCTTCACATGTGTGAGAGTCCGCACAACCCCATCAAACATCCTTACTCTGACTGTACCGACTCCAGCCACCTTGCAAAGATGGTTATCCCCAAGTGTCACAGTCCCCTCATCGATTTTGGCATAGTCAGCAAACCAAGACCGATACGGTGTGTAGTGATGTGAGCATGCAGAATCAAGAATCCAACTATCCACCACCTTCTGGTGCAGATCCGAAACAACCATAAGGTCCTCCTCAGATCCCAAATCAGTCACTGTGCTCATATATTCTTTATCACTCTTCTCCCTTTATTGCTTCTTCCAAAGAGTACAGTTCCTCTTTATGTGCCCAACCTGATTGCACTTGAAGCATCCGAACTCTCTCTTGCCTTTCCGGGACTTTGATCGCCCCCTGTGCCTGCTGCCATCCCTCCCTCTCCTGGTCCTCTCTCCAATCGAGAGTCCCTCCTGAGGTGCTCCATCCATTGTCATCTTTTCCTTTGCTCATTGGACCTAAGCACTGACACAATTTCTTCATAAACCAGTGTCTCCTTCCCATACAACAAAGTGGTGACAAGTGGGTCGAATGAACTTGACAACGAGCATAGCAAGAGTAGAGACCTATCCTCTTCCTCCATCTTCACTCCAAGGGTCAGCAAGTCATTGCAGACCTGGTCATATCTCTAAATATGAAGAAGTACATCTCCACCTTCCTACATCTAAAGGCTATATAACTGCTTCTTCAACATCAGCTTTTTGCACATGTTCTTCCCCATGTACAAGATGTGCAACTTTGATCAAAGACCCTTTGGTGTCTTCTCCTCTAAGACGCTGTATAGTGCCACATCAGCCAAACACCCTCTGATGGCTGCACACGCCTTCTTCTGTAACGATAGCCACTCCCATTCTGCCATCTCCTCGGGCTTTTCCTCTAAAGCCAGATCCAAGGAATTCTGCACTAACAGATCCTCAACCCTAACTTTCCACATGGTGAAACTTTCCTTTCCATTGAACTTCTCAAACTTCATCTTGTTGCTGGTACTCATGGTTGATCAGGCCACAAAAACCAACTCAAACTCAAGATTGAGAAATACCCTAAAGGGATCCTGGGATGAAACCCTTCTTGGAAATGAACCAGAGAGAGACACCTCCTTCTTGAATCCTTCTCACGGACTAACCCCGCTCTGATACTATTTATTGGGATCTTAACTCTCCATGAGATAAATAGAGAGCAACCGACTTCTTGGAAGAAATAAACAAAAATCAATCGGCACAAACTATTTCTTGGAATCAAGAAACAAGAACCATGCACATAATAGAGAATAAAATAAATATCAGGAGAAAAATAAGAGATCGTTTTTTATTACTTGAAGAAGAAGCCCTAGCCTCTATTACAGACTCTGGAAACAACTCCTTTTCTCACTCCAAGAATGCCCAACAACTGAATAAAGGGGAAGATACGCTCTCTGCCCCCTCTCACGTCCATGAGAGACTCTTTTCATGCATGCACTTCCCAAGAAATGCAGTCTTTCCTCGCATGGGCTTTCTTGATCTTGGTCTTGGTCCAACATAATTGGTTAAAATCCTAGGTGATTGGGCTAGCCAACAAATTTCCTAACCACCTACCCATTAATTACTTAGCCCCTTTCACCAATCAAGAGAAATAGGCTACACCTCTGGACTTAAATTAAAACCTCATTATCCAACTGGGTTATGATACGATCTCTAAAAAACTCCCCCAACAAGTCACATATGAAAATCCTAATCCTTGGGTCAAATCCTCTTGACCCAAACATGACTCTGGGGCCCCGGGGATTTATAAGCCTAAGCTCCCAAACCTGTGTGGCTCCCCTGGACTTTGGGTGCACCATACATGAGCCTACAATTAATCCTATAAATCATTTATAGAATGAGATAAATAGTTCTAACCAGTGATACTGTAGATATTTATTTTTCTCCTACCTATCTATAACAAATCTTAAATCTCAGAATTAAGCATCCTATAGTTTTAAAATGAGAGACAAGAAATGACATGAGCTGACAACTCAAAAAGAATCCTTAAACAAAACCACCAATATAAATAACTTTAAAAAAATAATAAATTTTCAAGGGCACACTAATAAGGTTTAATCCGAGCTCAACTTGAAAATGATGGCGCTCCTACTACTATTATCATCACCAAACAACTACTTTGAACGTTAACGAATCAGTGTTGCTGTGGTGAGTAGTAAAGCCAAACTCCACCTACCCAACCCAATTGGTTCAATTCTAAGACCAGCCAATTTAAAACTATTTACTCACTAGTTAGAGTCACCGTTGTTGCGGCAAGTAAAGCGAAATTTACTAAAAAATTAGTATTCATTCTTGGATTTTGAATTGAATGCACCACTTTATCAAATAAATAAATAGATTAGCGAATTTGAACCTATTTACTCACTAGTTAGGTTGAGTCATGTTGTGTCCAAACAAATCACAGTAAGCTTGAAGTAAAAGAGAAATGGATTAAGCGGATTTGATCCAGCTCTCCATCATCTACCAAGCTTGATGGCGTCTGGATTGGAACAGATATGATCTAAAGGAAGACTAGATGGAAGGTGTTCGAAGAATTTGAATTGCCAAAAAAGATCCTCTCTCTATTACAATTGTGGATATTTATAGGCTAAGAGTTAACCATTTACAACTGGAATCCACCTGTAAACGGTTAATCCAGATTGTAAACACGTGCAACCAAAGTTGGTCGTAAGGAATTAACCATTTACAACTGGATTCCAGTTGTAAACCGTTAACTCTTAGCCTATAAATATCCACAATTGTAATGGAGAGAGGACCTTTTTTGGCAATTCAAATTCTTCGAACATCTTCCATCTGGTCTTCCTTTAGATCATATCTGTTCCAATCCAGACACCATCAAGCTTGGTAGATGATGGAGAGCTGGATCAAATCCGCTTGACCCATTTCTCTTTTACTTCAAGCTTGCTGTGATTTGTTTAAACACAACAGATTGGCGCGCCAGGTAGGGGCATTCTCTGTAAGAGAATTCTGAAAAATCTGAAAGGAAGCATGGTGAAGGGTAGGAAGAAGGATTTGCCAACAGGAGCTGCTCCTAATTCTTCAAAAGAAATTGATCTTGTCCTTGACAACCAAGGAGAAAATCTTGTTCTGGATGGCAAAGCAATGGATCTTGTTCCGGATGAAAGAAGAAATGACCCTGTTCCAAAGGAAAAGGTGAAAGTTTTTCCTGCAGTGCATTTTGATCAAGAAAAGTTGAATGCTCTATTTGATAAGGTAGAATTACTTACTATAGCGATGCAGAATCTTCAAGAAATGGCTATGAAGGAACCGATACAGCCAGCTATATCAAGAACCAGGCGGCAACCATCACTCTAGGTAAGTAAACATCTCAGCCCCAGAAGACATTCTTCTTATCAATGTTCTTCAGGTCAACTATCTCCTGTAAGACATCATCACCGATCTCGTCATCACTCCAAGAAGCAAAACAAAGAGAAACAGCCACGATCTCGGTCAACCTCATCTGGAGAATCGACTCCTAACAGTACCCAAGCTCAACACCTTGAAAGAGAAAGAAGTTTTGATCGAAAATTCAAGAAGTTGGAGTTGCAGGTTGCCAAAGTTTTGAAGCAAAGGAGAACAGAAGATGTTGCCCCAAGTTATAATATTTTTCCCCTTTTTCCAAGAAGATTATGGATGAAAAGATCCCATATCATTTCAAAGTACCGCCGATCGAATTATACGATGGGTCGTCTGATCCTTTAGACTATTTGGGTAGCTTTAAAGCTCATATGCTAATTCAGGGAGCGCCGAACACATTACATTGTCTTGCCTTTCCTGCAACCTTGAAGAAGTCAGCCAAAATATGGTATTCCAGTTTGCAACCGGATGCTATCCACTCATTCGGTCAACTAGAAAAATTGTTCATCTCTCACTTCGGAACAAGTAGAAAAATGCCCAGAAACTCTGATAGCTTGTTTTTTATTCAGCAATCAGAAGGAGAATCCTTGAAAGATTATATCAAGAGATTTAATTCTGCCATGTTGGAGATACCTGACCTTAATGAATATGTGGCGATGTCTGCTATGAAGAAAGGTTTGCGAGCCTCTAGATTTACATTTTCTTTGGATAATAAATTCCCGACCAATTATTCAGAATTACTGGTCCGTGCCCAAAAGTATGCCCAGGCCGAAGAACAGGCATTGAATCGGCGACAGGTGGAGAAAAAATTAATGTCAAGTAAAAAGAGAGCCAAAGAAGATGAATCTCGATTTTCTAGGATTCGATCTATTCAACAAAAAAATCAAAGGCCTAGAGATTTGCTCGGTAGAAACTAAGTTAACCGAGTCAATACATACACTCCGTTGACCCATTCAAGAGAACAGATTTTGATGGAGATTGAGAAAGAAAACTTTTTACAAAGGCCAAGGCTAATGAAAGCTCCACCAGCTATGCGAAATAAAGCTAAATACTGTCGCTATCATCGGGATCATGGCCATACAACAGAAGAATGCATTCAATTACGAGATGAAATTGAGGCTCTGATTAAACAAGGTTATTTGGCTAGGTATATCCGAAGTCAAAATCAGAACCGACCAATTGAAGCGGCAATACCAAGGCCGGATGTTTCGAGAATGATCACTAACGGGACGGAGCTCCCAAACCAGCACCCAACTGATGGGTCGGTTGGAATGATTTGCCTTGCATGTCTTGAAGAGGACCAGAGTCCTAAGAGGTTTCAAGGAAGTGTTGTTTTTTCTGATAAAGATTTACAAGGCGTTTGAACGCCTCATAACGACCCTGTTGTAATTTTCGCTGTTATTGCAAACTATGATGTACATCGGATTATAGTTGATAATGGAAGTTCCACAGAGGTCTTGCTTTATGATGCATTTGTCAAAATGAACTTATCATTTAATAAGTTACGAAGAATTCATACACCGCTCACTGGATTCGGTGGAAATTCTGTAGGAGTAGAAGGAGAAATCACCCTTCCTATAACTCTTGGGACAGCACCAAAGCAAAGAACCTACCTCCTTTCTTTCATGGTTGTTTGGATTCCTTCTGCTAACAATGCCATTTTGGGAAGACCTGCCTTGAATAAATTCCAAGCCGTTGTATCTACATACCACTTTCTAATAAAATTTCCGACTTCAAGTAGAATTGGGGTAGTAAGGGGAAATCAGCAAATGGCTCGGCAATGCCTAACAATTCAGAATCAGCAATCAGCTATCAAACCAACTTCTGAACAAATGGATCCACGTGATCCGAATGATGAAATTAGTATATCAATGGAAAAAACCATTCATATTCCTCTGACAAAAGATGACCCTACCAAAACAGTTCAGATTGGAAGCTTACTTACTGAAGATCAAAGGAAGAAGATGATTAATTTTTTGCAGTCAAATATCGACATATTTGCATGGAAAGCTACTGACATGTTAGGGATTCCTATTGTAGTAATCAAGCATGAACTTAAGGTCGATCTATTTATCAGACCTGTTCGACAAAAGAAACGAAACTTTGCCCTAGAAAGACAAAGTGTTATCAATGAAGAAGTTACCAAATTACTTGATGCCAGGTTCATCAGAGAGGTTCGTTATCCCGATTGGCTGGCTAACGTAGTGATGGTCAAGAAAGCAAATGGAAAATGGAGAATATGCATAGATTATACCGACCGTAACAAGGCATGTCCGAAAGATAGTTTTTCTTTGCCAAAAATTGATCAGTTGGTTGATGCAACGGCTGGACACAAGTTTTTAAGTTTTATGGATGCTTTTTCTGGATACAATCAGATACGAATGAATCCAGAAGATGAAGAAAAAACATCCTTTATTACTGATAAGGGAATATATTGTTACAAAGTTATGCCATTTAGCCTCAAAAATGCCCGGGCCACTTATCAGGGATTAGTAAATAAAATCTTTGAAGATCAAATTAGGAAGACCATGGAGGTATATGTTGATGATATGATTGTTAAGAGCAATCAGTTTGATGATCATATTAAAGATTTACAAATAGCTTTTGATATTTTATGCCAGAATCATATGAAATTAAATCCGACCAAGTGTATCTTTGGTGTGACTTATGAAAATTCTTGGGATTCATGGTTACATATAGGGGAATTGAAGTCAATCCAGAAAAAATCAGGGCTATCTTGAATATGAGAGAACCAGCCAATAAGAAGGAGATTCAACAGTTGACTGGACGAATTATTTTATTAAGCCAATTTATTTCTCGTTCAGCTGAGAGATGTTTGCCTTTCTTCAAGGCTTTATGGCAAGTTAAAGAATTCAATTGGTCGGATGATTGTCGAACCGCATTCGAAGAACTGAAGAAGTACTTGGTCAACCCATCATACTATCTAAGCCTCAAGAAGGTGAGGATTTATACCTTTATTTGGCTGCATCAGATGAAGCAGTTAGTTCCGTCTTGGTCAGAAAGGATTCGGGCGGATCGCATAAGCCCATCTATTATATCAGTAAAGTTCTTCATGATGTAGAAACTAAATATCCAAAACTTCAAAAGATTGTATACATTTTGGTAATATCAGCCAAACGACTCAGACCATATTTCCAGTCTCATCGTATCATTATATTGACTGATCAACCTTTAACAACTATTTTACAATGCCCTGATACTTTTGGTCGAATGGCAAAGTGGGCAATTAAACTAAGTGAATATGACATCATTTATCAGTCTAGGTCTGCAATGAAAGCCCAAGTATTGGCTGACTTTATAGCTGAATGTACTTGGAGGGACAATGAATCATCTGTTGAAATAGAAACGACCGATGCACCCTGGGTATTACATGTAGATGGGGCATCCAACTCTTCTGGTTGCGGAGCAGGGTTAATCTTATCTAGTCCCTATGGGGATGCCATAGAGTATGCACTACGGTTTTCTTTCAAGGCTTCTAACAATCAAGTCGAATATGAGGCTCTTTTAGCAGGTTTGAAAATTGCGAAAGAGGTAAATGTCAGAAGATTGAAGGTATTGTCTGATTCACAGCTAGTTGTCAATCAGGTGAAAGGGGACTTTAAGGTTCATGACACCATTTTGAGTTTATATTTGAAGAAAGTCAAAGAATTGGGGACTTCATTCGATTCATGGAATATTAGTCACATTCCTAGAATCAAAAATTCTCGAGCCGATGCATTATCCAGATTAGCTACTTCTAAACCTGAACAGATGGGTCGGATCTTTGTGGAATACTTGAAAATTCCGAGTATCTCTGTAACTGAAAAAGAAAAAGTTCTCCAAATAGAACCAGAAATGAATTGGATGGATCCGATAGTAAAGTACCTGACTGAAGGAATATTGCCTAAAAATGATATAGAAGCCAAGCAGATTAGAAAATGGGCTACTCAATATGTCATCTTGGATGGTTTATTATATAAAAAATCATTTACTCAGCCGTTGTTGAAATGTCTATCTCCTTCGGATGCTGATTATGCTCTTAGGGAAGTACATGAGGGGATATGTGGTGATCATTTGGGAAGAAAATCTTTAGCCTATAAAATCATAAGATAGGGTTACTATTGGCCGACTATGCAAAAGGATGCTGTAGATTTTATAAGAAGATGTGATTCTTGTCAAAGATATGCAAATATCCAAAGGTGTCCTGCTAGCCAGTTGGCACAATTAGCGGCTCCTTGGCCATTTGCTCAATAGGAAATGGATATACTTAGTCCATTTCCTCCAGCTTCCGGGCAATGGAAATTTTTGATCGTCGCCATTGATTATTTTACCAAATGGGTAGAAGCTGAACCTCTGGCTTTAATCACTGAAGCAAAAGTTGAAATATTTGTCAAAAATTCTATTATATATAGATTTGGAATCCCTCATGCGATTATTACGGATAATGGAAGACGGTTTGATAATCAGAAGTTTAAAGATTTCTGTATTCGGTATGGAATTCTTCATAAATTGATATCTGTCGGATATCCTCAGGCTAATGGAGAGGCGGAGGTAACCAATTGGACGATCCTCCATGGATTGAAAACCTGGCTAAATGAAACCGAAGGATCTTGGGTTGATGAACTTAATTCTATTTTATGGGCTTATCGAACAACACCTCGATCTACAACAGGTGAATCTCCGTTTAATCTAGCTTATGGAACTGAAGCTATGTTACCTGTGGAAATTGTTCTTCGTTCTAGAAGAACCGATAGTTTTATAGAATCTGATAATGATAATGGGAGGAGATTGGATCTCGATTTGATTGAAAATTCTAGGTTGCAAGCACAACTGAAGATGGCTGCTTACCGACAAAGGGTGGCATGGTTTTACAATTCAAGGGTAAAGACTCGAATTTTTCAGATTAGGGACCTCGTTCTGCATTGAACATCTATATCCCGACCAACTGAACAAGATAAACTTGCTCCAAATTGGGAAGGTCCTTATCATATCACTGAAGTTGTACGGTCAGTGACCTATCGACTAGAAAGTCTGGATGGTTATCCTTTGGCAAGACCTTGGAATGTGGGAAATTTATGCAAATATCATCAATAAAGACAGTTTCTTTCTATTTCTTCTGCTATATGAGAGAGGTATTTTATTTTTCGGTATTCTCTAAAAAGATTGGCCTGATAAGCTGATGACAATCCGATAAACCGAGTTAGTCTTATCCACTAACTCAATCGGTGTATAATGATCAGAACAACTGATCTAAAGATTGGCCTGATAAGCTGATCACAATCTGACAAACCGAGTTAGTTTGATCCACTAACTCAATTGGTGTATAATGATTAGAACAACTGATCTAAAGATTGGCCTGATAAGCTGATTGCAATACGATAAACCGAGTTAGTCTGATCCACTAACTCAATCGGTGTATAATGGTCAGAACAACTGATCTAAAGATTGGCCTGATAAGCTGATCACAATTCAACAAACCGAGTTAGTCTGATCCACTAACTCAATCGGTGTATAATGATCAGAACAACTGATCTAAAGATTGGCCTGATAAGCTGATCATAATCAAACAAATCGAGTTAGCTTAACCTACTAACTCAACCAATATTTAATAGTCGGAAAAAAATTATATTACATTCTGACAGAACAGATTGATCTGATATACTAATTCATTTGTTCATGGATTAGTTAAAGAAACACAGGAGAGTTCAGTCATATTCTTTTATAAAGAGTGGAAAGAGGAAAATAAATGGCAATAAAACTATTGCCAATTTCCTATTACATATACTATTCAGTTTTCTTCTAAATACTCTGGTTGGTCGGAATTTTCTCTTGATCAACTGCCTCTGGATCAGGTAACTTTATCAAAATTTTGCTTGTTTGCCCTTCTTTCTTCACAGGAAAATCTGGAGAGATATTGAAAAGATCAAGACCAGGATATAATTTTTTAACATTATCAAGGCAATTTTTGAAACCAAGCTCATAGCCTTTGGCTCCCACTTTTTCTATTCCTTGGGAAAAACCATCAGATTTCATAAATTCCTCGATTACGAAGGACTTCTGTTGAGTCAGCGAAATATTTTCCTGTTCGGTTTTTCTCAAATTTTCTTCAAGAAGCGACATTCTCTTCTGAAACAGTAGATTCTGATTTAGTACTTCTTCATATAATTGAGTTTTTTCTTCTATGGCTTCATCGGCTTGCTGAAGTCTTTTTCTTCTTTTAGCTCCATCTTCCATGAGTTGATGAATATATGTTTCGTTTTATTTTAATTGCTTCTGTAAGGACATGATCTTCGCTATCATAAAGAGAACTTCTGTTCTGAAGGCTTTTCGATCGGCAACGGCTTTATTTTTCTCCTCTTTAACTATTGCTAATTGTCTCTGAAGATCTTCTTGATGATTCTGCGCCTGATCCCAACCTTCTTCAATCATTGAGATATCACTGACAAACTATATAACAGGTTTGCTGTGTTGTTAGAGTATGAACAGTTTGTTATTATGAAGAGAAAAGAATATTGCTTACCTTTAAGATTTTTGGATAAATGAAAGTTAAGGCTTCCTTTACTCCTTGTTTAATAGTCATCTCCCAATCCTTTCGGAGAATGATGGATTGAAGTATAGTTTTCGCCAATTTCGGATTGTTGACACTTGTATCAGCAACCAATACTTGAACGGGTTTGTTACCCGTTGGATCAGCCAATTCTTCAACAGGGGCTTTTCCTTTTTCTGATGGAATATCTTCAATACATGGATTTTGGCTTGTTTCCTCTAAAACGGGAGCGGAAGGGTTCTCTTCTTCTTTTTCAGATGAAGATGAGATATATTCAGGAACTGTAGGTTTGACGAAAGCACTTCTTGATAAACGCTTTCTTCTCACACAGGACCTTTCTTCTCTGAATCGTATCGGTTCTATTTTTCTTTTGGACATCTGATGCGATTTCTTGTCACCCGGCTTCATTTTTTGAATTTGATGAAGATGAAGACTATGCCTTAGAGCAAAGGATTGCAAAAGAGGGGTATTTGGTACGAAGGTGGTTTGAAAACTTGAACTTGAGACCCCTTTATATAGAAAATGTGGATGGTCACGATTTATAGCTCAAATTCTGAGATAGCGGGAGATTTTGACATGTTTTCGAACCTGATTTATCGAGAATTCGTATATCGTCGCTGGTTCTCAGAAAGTTAGTTCTAAGGTATGAATATAAAAGCATACAATTTGAATTTCAAATTTATGCGCCCTTCTGTACGCCCTTCTAAATTCTGACAAAGACGGTTATACGGCCATCAGTTGTACGGCTCTCAAACTGAACCTCTGACAAAAAGATTGCACCTGTTAAGGTAAATATAATTACCTCTTTTGTTTGGAAAAGTTTTTCTCAGTCGTACTTCTGATAAAAAGTTATGGTTGGCAAAGTAAGTATGATCATCTACCTCGTCGGGAAAAGTTTTTATAAAAATATGAAGATTAATGATTTAGAAATTATTTTTGTATTAATAAATTAGAAATTGTTATTTAATAAACTTTGACAAACTTATTTGAAATTAATTCTTTTGAATTCTTTGAAATATTAGTTAATGCTTATGATTTAAGTAAAGCATAATCAGAATGATTTTCTTTAGAAACTTGTTCATCTAATCCGATTATTTTATATTTTTTCGTAATCTGATAAACATTAAAAGGAAAGATTTTTCATTGAAAATTAAACTAAGTTGATACATCTTCAATCTATTACATTGATCCTAATAGAACTTCCCTCTATTTCACTTTGATCTACAAAAGAAACTGGTAAAATTTCTCCTGGGATTTGAGGAGCTGGTGCCGGTGTTTCGATTTGATATCCGACTAATTGATTAGTAGGAGCTCCAGTTAGTTTTTCCGCTTGATCGGATATGGGTTCCTCAGTTGGGTTTTCTTCATCTGAGCTCTCTTCATCAGAATTTTCTTCATCAGAGTCTTCATCTATCCTTGAAGTATTAAGGTCAGGGTAAAATTTCTTCACTTTCTTTAAACAATCGGCAAGACCATAATTGTAACTTTCAACTCCCGCTTCGTGGAATTTGTCGTCAAAGGCTTTTGATTCAACATATTTCTTGACCGCCCCATTCACGGCCTCTTCAACAGCTTGCTCGATTCTTTTAGTTGTTGATAGAATTTTTTCTTCGGCTGCTAAAACATTCTTTTCAGCCGTTGCAATCTTCTCTTCTGCCCCCTCCAGTTTAAGGGATAATGATCGAACCTTTTTACTTTTCTTTTTTAACTTTGATTCCATATTTTTCATCTTTGATCTAGCTTCTCTTAATTCCGCTTCCATTACCGAAATTTTAGTCGTAGCTTCCTCTAATTTCTTCTCCATTGAGTTCTTCAGTTCTTCGACTACTTCTTTTTCTAATTTGGCCATGTTTACTTCATCACTCATGACCTTGCGGAATTGATCAAAGTTCTTCAAACTTTCATCCATGATATTAATCCCATGGATGAGCTGTTAATTCATACCTTATATTAATCAGATTTGTCAAAACTTAGAAAAAAGTTAAATATGTATTCAAAATATAAGTATAACTCATACCTTCAACACTGTCGGATGGAGTTGTAAGATTGTATCGTCAATTTACTAGGATTTTTTTATCTCCCAGTCCCTTGGAATTATTATAGACTTCGTAAGTTGATGAGCTAACATCGGGTCGTTTAGGCCCGAATCATCGGCATATATGGGGAAACCAATCGAAATATTTGTGGCTGGGATTCTTTCTTCCTCATCTCTTATTGGAGCTTTGCCCTTATCCAGCTGATTGATAGGGCGAGAGAATATGCCGTCTCCTGGTCTGCTTGTTGTTTGTTTTTGCATGGGGGGCTGAAGGGATGTTGACAGAGGAACTTCGTCATCCTCCGACACACTAGCTATCACAATTGGGGAGTCAGGCCTTGTTACTGTTGTTGAAGTTGTTGGGTTGATCAGAATCTTCTTCTTCAATTTTTTGATTTTTCTCTCTTCTTGGGTTGAAAAAGTGGCCTCTACCTTCCTTTTCTTCGAAAGCTTCCGAAGTTTTCGTACGTCCACCATGACTGATGTGTCTATAATAAAAAAGAAGTCAAAGATTAAGATAGGTTGATCAAAAAAACTGATGAAATAATATCAGTAATGAAAATACCTAAAGAAGGTTTAGGACTGATTTCTGCTGAAAAAAGCTCTCTTTCGTCAAGAAGTTCTTTAATCAGAGGAACTTCCATCCCAGTAAGCTTCTCGTAATCTTCTTGATTGGAAACCAGAACCTTTTTGCCATCGTTTGGAGTTAATCGGGGTTCTCTATGGCTAGTTATGAAGTCCCAGGGGATTTTAGAGAAGATATAAAAGAAGCTCGGTTTCCAGCCATGAATGGCTGAAGGAAGTCCAGAAATAAATTTCCGACCATGTTGTGGGTTGATTACCCACCATCCATGACCGTGAAAATCTCTTTTTAATATGAATAAAGAGGTGAAGAGTGAGATTTTTGGAGTTATGTTTGCGTCCTTGCAAAGGATCAAGAACGCACAAATTATTCGAATGCTATTGGGGGTCAATTGGGATGGTAATACCCGATGTAATTTGAAGATCATGAGAAAAAAAGGATGGAGCGGAAATCTAAGTCCGGCTCTTAAATATTCTTCGTATATGGTAATACTACCAGCGGGAGGCCGATCTATTTGATTTTCAGCAAGAGAAAGGATTACAATATATTCATTAGAAATATTGTAATGTTGTTTTAACGCTAATATCCTATGTTCGGATAGAGAAGATCTAATATCCCCTATTTTTACTTGTTTGGTTTGTTTTCTTTGCTGTTGGGAACTAGGTTCTTCAAGATTTCCAGGGTTTTCTACATGACTAGTTTCTAAGATCCTAACCATGATGAACAAAAGGAATTAAAAGAAGATTAACTTCGAAAAGCAGAAGGGAAATAAGAAGCCGACCTGTGAAGTTTTTCTTTCGCTCCTAAGGCAAAAAGGCGGAAATAGTTGAAAACCTTTTTCTCTGAGAGGTATGAGATTTATATAATATTTTTCAACGGACCAAGATCTCTTTGCAAACGCTGGGAATGAACCAGATTCATCCATCTGTCCTTAAAATATTTAATAAAAATTGGGATTTCTCGAAGGGTCGAAATGGCTTTTTATGGTACAATAGCTGCGATCTGCTGATTAGACAGATATCTTTTTTCTTTTCCGATGATATTTTAATTTCCTCGGATTTTTAAAAAAGTTATAATGATGGGAAGAAGATACGGTGGTTATTTTGTAACCGTCTCTCCAGTTAAAGTTTGACACGTCATCCGGGCGTGTCGTTCCAGGACAGAAATTTCTGACAGTTTCTGATTTCCATTTAATGGACTCAGAAACTGAGGGGACTAGTATTGGGATATGATAAATTGATCTGTTTAAGTTGACCTCTTAAGAATCTGAAATTGAAATTGGTCTATGCCCAAAAGGTATCGAACCGATCAATCCTTGAAAGGCACAAGTATGGTCGGAAAATAATTCGTCAACATCCAAAGGGTGTGAAGCTGATTAATAACCAATAGACACGAAATTGATCCATTTCCAGGTAATCAATAGATTTATTTGAGAATGGAATTTGGTAATAATTATGTGTTGCATGAGACGATTAATTTTGGAAAAGACGATCGACTTTGGAAGAGACGACCAACTCTGGAAGAGACGATCAACTTCGGAGGAGACGATCAACTCTGGAAGAGACGATCAACTTCGGAGAAGACGATCAACTCTGAAGGAGACGACCAATTCTGTAAAGAAGATTAATTTCTTACGACCAACTTTAGTTGCACGTGTGTAATTCTAGATTAACCATTTTACAGATAGATGCCAGCTGTAAACAGTTAATTCCTTACGACCAATTTTGGTTGCACGTGTTTACGATCTGAATTAACCGTTTACAGGTGGATTCCAGTTGTAAACGGTTAACTCTTAGCCTATAAATATCTACAATTATAATGGAGAGAGGTCCTTTTTTGGTAATTCAAATTTTTTGAACACCTTCCATCTAGTCTTCCTTTAGATCATATCTGTTCCAATTCAGACGCCATCAAGCTTGATAGATGATGGAGAGTTAGATCAAATCCGCTCGATCCATTTCTCTTTTACTTCAAGCTTGCTGTGATTTATTTGGACACAAGTCATATTCATGAAATTATTTATTAAAAAGTCAGTATTTAAGAGCTTAATTTGCTTTCGTGCATCATTCTTCTCAGAAACATTCATTCTACTAAATTAAAAAGATCCATATCAGCGTGCCACCTAAGATATGACCGGTTCTACATCAAGAAGCCGACGAAAGGTATATGGTTGTCAATCCCCAAACCTGCCACTTGGACTAGCACATGATACGGCCACATATATTTCATAGATATAACCCTAAGAAATATACAAGGTCTTCTAGTTAAATCATCATTTTTAAAATAAAATAAATAGTTATATTCATTGTATCAAAATTATTATTATTATTTTTTTTCTATCTTTTCCGACCAAATCCTAAAACAAGATTTTAAGCATCCTGTAATTTTGAAAAGAAAAACCAAAAAAAATTATATGAGCTAACAGCTTAGTAAAAATCTTTATTAGCACACATCGTAATAAATAATTTAAAAATAGAAAATAAAAAATTCTCAATATCAAAATATAGTCAATTATTATAAAATCATATTCTAACAATCCATCACAACTCAAATAAGCCATAAAATGCATATATGAATCATATATCAATCCATTTTATTCATAAATGGTATCTCATATAAAGCTAAATGTTGCATTTTATTCAATAGTGATTTCAAAAAACGTTAGTTTTCATTTTCTAAGGAATGCGGTCCGAATCCAATAATAGTTATCTTTCAACTTTAGTAATCCAAGCCATGTTTCCCCTCCATGATGGGTAGTCGATAATACCATACTTTTAATTTGTAATAAGATAATAAATTATAATGAGATTAGTCTAGAGTTCACACTCATCAATTATAGGCGCATATATGCATACGTCTAATATATTATTTTAAGTTTCAAACAAACCATAATCATGTTTTCCATCATGTAACGAGACAATCAATGGTGTCACATATCTAGCTCATGATAGAGCAATTAACAATGCCATATTTTAAGTCCTCATTTTTAAGTCGAAGTCATGAAAAATTAATCGATTTAGAAATGCAAAGAGAATATGCATAACATCCGATCGATGGAAAGCCTAAAACTAGAAGAAGGTAAGATTGAATTTAGATTTTCTTGAAAGTTTAAATACTTTTAGATTAACAGGATTAGTCTACACCTAAGAATTACTGTAAATCTAATTCAAGTTCCCTGCCCTTCGATTTGCACAAGTTCCGTGTTACAAACCTGTTATACCTAATCAGCTTTTCTTTGAATCGGACCAAAGATCCGACCGACCCACTCCACCAGAGATCCGACCGATTCGCTTCAGCAAAGATCCGAACGACCCTTCAGCAGAGGTCTGACCGACCCGTTTCAGCAAAGGTCTGAATAACCCGCTTTACCAGAGTCCGGCCGACCCGCTTTACCAGAGTCCGACCGACCCGCTTCACCAGAGGTCCGACCGACCCGCTTCACCAGAGATCCGACCGACCCGCTTCACCAGAGATCCGACCGACCCGCTTCACCAGAGATCATGCTGATCCACTTGAGATCTTGCCGACCCACTTAAGATCCGACTGACATGCTTCAGCCATACCCATACCAATAAGAAGGCTTCAGAAGTCCCTCCAGCTGGTACCAGAATTTTGTTACAACAGATTCCACGATATGGCCACGTCCTGGTGCCAACTGGCCACCATCCTGATTCTCCTATAGGTAGATCGGACATTTTCATCCTAGTCTCTAACAGATTCTGGTAACGTTCCGTGCCTATATAAGGTAAATGGGGGATCCCGAGCGGTAAAGAAACTTTTCCTTCTCCAAGTGTTCATCTCTTACATTTTTTCTCAATGCTGTTGCCCTGAGCCTCCCACTGACTTAGCCATCGGAATGTCCCCGTCGGAACACCACCCGTCCGTGAAATTTTTTTGCAGGAACCAGGAGAGGAGCGTTCTAGCCAAGCCAGAAGAACCCGGTCCGGAAGAATTTGCAGCAACCCCAAAATGTTAATGACCATTTTTTCCGTATGTTTGAAATTGAAAAATATTTTTAAAAAACATTGATGCAAATAGAACGGAAGCCCACATGCCATGAATACAGATGGGATGGAAGCTAAGGAGCTTATCCATTTCTATTTATTTTTAAATATTTTTATTTATCCTGTAAAATTTATAAATATTCTAAAATATTTATATTTATATTTATTTTTATTTATTTTGAATTTGTTTGTGTTTATTTTTAAAATATTTATTATTTATTATGGAAGAGACATAAATTATATACCCTATTATTTGTATTTATTATGAGATCCGATCAGGCTTGCATCTCTGCGACACAGAATACCTACCTTGAAATGAGATCACCACGCTTGGCTCAAGGTTAACTGCTAATCAAGTGGTAGGATCCAATGAGTATAGCTACTTCGTGAGCAATCCTCGTGGAGGAGTAAAGAAGGCTAAAGAGAAAAGAAAAGAGCCTCCGACATGGTGAAAGATATGGTTCCCATATCTCGAAGGTAATAAAGACTCCAAAGTGATGGGTTGAAAGTATGGCAGCTAATTGACTCGAACTATGATGCATAGTGAGGGCTAGAAGTGGATCGGGCTAGGATTGGTCATATCTCTACTCGAGTCTGATTCAAAAAAAATTCGGGCTTCGGGCAAGGCCTAGACCCGATTTTTTTAAAAAAACCCTGGCCCGAGCCCAAGCTTGAACCCGGCCCGAGCTCGATTGGACCTTCCTCGCCATGTCGATCGCCTCCTTGCCTTCTCGATGATCGGAAATCTCTCCAATCCCCTCCTCGCCTGATCGTATCGGTAATAGAGTGGCTCCTCCTCGGAGAGCAACTCGAGGAGGACGATGCCGAAGGCGGTTCATGTTGGACCTCCATGAGATCCGCTTGCCAGCGATCACCTCCGACACGATGTACCCCCTCGTCCCCTCGAACCTCATTACGTGGGTCCTCAATCTTCGTGGAGGAGAGGTGCTCTCTATCTCCCCGGTCTCTATCTCCTCGGCATCGACCTGGACGTCCTCGACAAGCTCCACGGTGCCGAAGTGGTAGATCTTGGCGTGGAAAGCCAAGCTTGGTGATGATGATGGTGGAGCTCTTGATCCGGTCGTGGCGGAGCTGGAGGCTACGGGGAGAGCGGCGAGGGCTGACGAGGAGGATGGGGCGGCAGAGGAGGATCGAGAGGCGCGGCGAGAGGATTTGGGATTGTGTCTGGGTTAGAAATTTGGAGCTGAGGTCATGACGTCCCTTCTATTCCGGTACATATGGGATAAGAATGGAAATTAGGATGGCATATCGGACAGCTTTTGGGTTTGGGACTTCGGGCCAGGCCGGGCTCAAAGATAAGCCCGAGCATGGCCCAAAAAATTAATGGATTTTATTATAAGGTCCAAGTCCGGCTTGATTTGCTTCGAGCTTAGTCCGAAGCCCATCGGACCGTCCTGAGCCCACTTCTAGCCTTATACATAATTGGTGAGCAAGAATAGAAGGGGAGAGAGAGAATGAGAAAGGTGGGAGTTTGTTAATTGCTACAAAATAGCGAAAGAAAAGAAGTAGATGAGAGAAGGCATGCAATTTCTAATGATCATGTATAATTCTAGGAACGTTGAGGTGGATTTATTTTTACCCTCTCTCTCAGGCAGGCATCGCATGCTAGCTCCTCAATTTCTAGCCAGGAAATCCATGATCAATTCCCCCTTTTTATTAATATATATATATATACTACCTCTTAATGTGGAAGGATGGGCCAGTGTAGTTGGACCCGTCATACATCTCGGTTCTCGCAATAACTATTTTGAATTTTTTTTAATAATCATCAGGGTGTTCTAATTCTATGAAATAAAAGGAAATGGAAACAAATTCTTTGAAACTATCTTATTAAAAAAAAGGGGAAGCAGGATTAGCTCGAGTAGAGATTTTTCTTCTTTCCATCTATCCCTTTACCGTTCTTGGATCCTGCTAATAAGATCAAGATCCCTATGGTTCTAAAATGCATGTAGAGGTTACATGTAATTGTAATTGCCATGTCTGCAACTATATTTCCAATGTTCTAAATCAAAAATTATTGTTACATGAAAAATTTAAAAAAAAAATCTAAAATTATTGTAAAATAAAATCTCATACTTATTAGCTCGTGATTAATTGATCAGAACTATAACGATATTTACTCCTACGACTGAAACAGTATTAATTATATCTCCACCAACAACTTTCTTTATTGCGACTCTGACCTATAACAAAAATATTGCCAACCATTTTTCATTTACTACCAATTTGGTTCTAAAACAAAATCCTATAAAAGGATCTTTAAATGCAGCTTAACGGTCAACCAATCCAATTATTGAAAAAAACCACTATCTACTTGAACCCATTTTAGCATCTAAATACATCGTCTCCTTCTTCTTTTACTTCTTCTTCTTCTTATAAGATAAATAGAAAATGAGGGATAAATCCCGTCGCAGTTATTTTTTATTGGGGCCCTTTTCTTGCCAGACCATATTCGATACGATCGTATTTTTTGCTTGCCCTCTTTATCATAGATGAGTACGACAGTCTGATCCCGTTAAACTATCGGAGTAGTGCATTCTTCTCCATCCCGATCGCATGTCTCGAGATGTATTCTGAATTTAATCAAATCATCCATAAAAATTATACTCCAATTCATAATCGATGAATAAGAAATTTAAGCATCTACCGATAGCTACCGCCTCGATGGTAAGGCATGTTCCAATCACTGGTAAGTAGGAAACGCATGTTCCAATCACTGGTAAGTAGGAAGGTCCAAAACGCACTACTATCAAGAATATCGTGTTAACGGATTGCTGGTGGAGAGAGTAATGATGGAAGCTTCTTAGGAACTAGAGTAGTGTTAAAATTTATTTACTTTTGTTTTTCAAATCAATAAAGAATAAATATAATCACAAGAACCAATAAATAAAATATTAAAAAACTTAGATAAAAATATTTAACAAAGTCGTCCATAGAGTAAATCCGATATAATTAGTCACGTATGTTCAAAATTAGGGAGCTGAGATCTAATTTAATATTATAAAAGAGATATTTCCCCAATTAAATGTATAATCGTTCCTCGGCTCCGAACGCGTGGGTATTGTATGTCCATAAGGCCTCCTCCTACTCCTCCTTCTTTTTCTGATAAACTAGATCATTCAAAAAATAATTCTAGAGAAAGAACAGTGAAGAGAATCAGACAGCAAAATATTCATGAGCTACGAAGGCGCCTCGACTAAGTGGGACCAAGAAACCTCGTCCGAATGATGCGCAACATAAGAAACCACCTAATCTGTCGCGGAATTGGCTTCCATATAGATGTGCCTGACAATAATCACAGAACAACCTTGCAAGAGAGTCCTGATATGCCGGAGCTGAGGGAGAGCAGGAGTAGAACAAAAAGCACTTTGGATCCAGGAAATAACCGTCAAAGAATCTCCTTCAATAATAAGACGATCAAGGTGGAGAACCATCCTGGCATACATGATCCCCAACCAAGCTCCATGAAACTCTGCCAACGGGACAATGAGTTAAAAAGATGAGATCCCCCCACAGCAATAAATCCTACTCTAGCAGCCCGGATAACAAAAGCAGCACCCCCAGTCCCGGAACAAATGTTTCCATCAAAGCTGACTGTGGTATATGTCGGAGGAGGGGGCTCCCACGAGATAAAAATCCAGCGAGGCGCTCGAGGAGCAAAACCAGAGCCCCAGATCTCAGAATTAACTTCATTCAAACTCTGATACTCTCAAGTATACGTCCTGGCTCGCTCAATAATGAATTTAGTAGAACTAGTGTCAGAGTCGAAAACCATCGCATTCCGGGAGAGCCAAATATAATATGCTAAATGTGCGATAAACATCTGGGTAGAAGAGGAGGGAGAAGAACGTAAAAGGTGCAAAAAGGAATCAACTGTATCCTTCCCCTAGTCCATCCAACTACTGCATCCAGCCAATGACCAAACCCGCCAAGCTCGCAAACAATAAAACAATGCATGCCCAATCGACTCATCATCCACCCCGCAAATAGGACAGGAAGGAGGAAGGTGGAGACCTCTGGAATATAGAGAGATCTCGTAGGGAGCCGCCTCCATGCCACCTTCCAAATAAAAAATGGCAACCTAGGATGAACAGGCAGGGCCCAAATCCAGTCAGCCTGAATACTCCTCGGAGGCTCCGAACAATAAATAGAATAGAGATCAACCAGAGGGGCCTTAGAAGAAGAGGAGGATCTCCAAACTCTGACATCAGGATAAGGGCTCACCGGAATCCCAACAAATAAGACTCTCTCTCCTAACAAACCACCAAAAAAGCAGGTGACCACAATCGGATCCCATCTATGCACCCCGGGAAGAAGAAGATCAACAATGGTAATGGAGTCTGGAGTATCAATAGAAATAAAGGTAGGCCACCTGTCCAAGACAATATCTGAAATCCAGGGATCAGATAAAACCTTGACAGATCAACCATCCCCCACAATCCATATGAAATGGTGCATAACATCCGAAGCCCTAATAATCATCTCCCTCTAGATAGCAGACCCGCATCGGGATTGAGGTGCCACCCCCATATCCAAGGATTGCAAATCATATCTAGCACGCATGATGGAGGCCCATAAGCTCTCAGGAGACAAGAAGAGCCAGGTAACATGACGTGCCAAGAGAGCCTCCCTCCGAGCAATAAGTGACTGGATACCCAACCCACTGTCCTTAACCGGCTGACAAACAAACTGCTAACCCAGAAGATTAACTCCCCTTGAAGCTCCAGTCGACTGCCACAAGAAAGCTCGAATAATTTGCTCAGCTTTCATAATAACAGATTTCAGGATTACCGCATTGGATAGCATGTAAATCGGTAGGGAAGAAAGGACAGACCTAATCAAAGTGAGCCTGCCCATCGAGAAAAGAGCCTGACCCTGCCAACCCTCCACCCTATCAAGAATAGCCTGCAGCAATATAGTGGAGTCATCTCTGCAAAGAGTACCACTAGAGATCGGAATACCCAGATAATATAATAATCCCTCCTTGTGTTGAATCTCCAGAATAGAAGTAATCAAATATCGTCGCCGCACCAAGATCTTAGAACTGAAATGGACCTCCGACTTAGCAAGGTTGACCCTCTGTCCCGACGATAAACAATAAGAATGAAGCACTCTCCTGAATCCCTGGGTCGAAGCCTCAGTTGCCCTGCCTAGAAGTAAGCAGTCATCTGTAAACAGAAGGTACGAGATCTGGGATACTGTAGGAGCAGCAACATATGGCTCGATCACTGACTCCCAGACAGCATCCCGAAGAGCTCACGAAAGAGAGTCAGCATAAATAATAAATAAATAGGGGGAGAGGGGATAACCTTGTCGCATTTCAATTGTGGAATAGAAAAACTTAGCCGGAGAACCATTAATGATGATAGAAAATGATGGACTGGTAATACAAGCCATAATCCTAGATATCCACAAGGGGTGAAACCAAAGTCCACTAAAGACTTCTCCAAGAAGCTCCACTCCAAGCGATTATAGGCTATTTCCATATCAAGCTTGATAGCCATGAGACCCCGCCTAGCAGGAGCTTTCTGCAGATCCACCATAAATTCCAGAGCTAGTAGAACATTGTCAGAAATACTTCGCCACCAATGAAAGCCCCCTGCTCAGGACAAATGAGTTGCGGCATAATAGGCTTCATCCTATTAGCCAGCAACTTAGAACATAATTTATAAAGGTAGTACGAAGGCTGATAGGTCTAAAATGACCAGGATGACAAGCCTACTGGCGTTTAGGAACAAGGGTGACATAAGTCTTCTTCCAACAATCCGGTATCTGACCCGTGGAGAAGAAGACCTGAATAGCTAAGACTACATCATGTCTAATAAACTCCAATATCTCCTGAAGAACAATGGGGGAAAGCCATCTGGACCAGGAGCTTTGTCCTCCTTCATAGACCAAAGAACAGCCTCAACCTCAAAGTCAATCACTGGAACAAGAAGAGCTGTATTTTGAATGTTGGAGACCATAACCTCCGAAGGGGACACTTGGAAAGGAGGAAGAGACCCAGAGGTGGCCCTCCATCTAGATCTGAAGGAGACAACCTCCTGCCTAATGTCCACTTCATCCTTAATCCACTGCCCACCATCAACCTTTAAGGCCCCAATCTGGTTCCTATGCCTCCGGAGAAGAGTCGCCTGGTGAAAGAAGTGAGTGTTTCTATCTCCCTCAGCCAGCCACTACACTCTAGACTTTTGTCTCTACATAATCTCCTGCTGCCTAAGAATAGAGTGATAATAAGCCATATTCCTTCTCAAAGAGTGCAAATCATCATCCTACAGACCACCCTCCCTATCCTCCTTCAACTGCAGTTCATGGATTATCCCCTCAATCTCTTCCAATTTGGTAAAGATGTTCCCCATCTCCACCTTATTCCATCTTGAAAGCCGTTGCTTGAGGAGTTCCAACCTCTGGGAAACCCGGTATTGAGCATCTCCCGACATAGGCAACCGCCACACCTCCTTAACCACCTCCCAAGAAGCCAGATAAGAGAGCCAAATCCTTTCAAATCTGAAAGGAGCATAAGAAGAAGCCTGAGGGGAGGTAGAGAGAAGTAATGGCTAGTGATCAGAGGTAACTCTGTCCAAGTGATGCACTGTATACTGAGGAAATAGATTAAGCCAACTCGGAGAGGCCAAAGCTCTATCAATCATTTCCCACACCCTCGCCCCACCAGATCTGTTATTACACTAAATAAAGCGAGATCCAACAAATCCCAAATCTATCAACCCATTGAATCCAATAAATGGCAGAACACCTTTGTGGCCAATCATATACAAAGGGTTTACCACCTCGCTTATCCTCAGCACTAGTGATGCAATTGAAGTCCCCAATAACAACAGTGGGTATCCCTTGGTCAATCAGTAAAGACACCTCATTCCAGAGAATTCTCCTTTTCTTGTAGTTGGTAGTGGTAACTCCCAACATGAGTCATGTCGGTCCCACAGTTTCAATAACTACCAAAATAACATGCTGAGAGCATTTATGAAAGACATCAATTTTAGTAACTCTTTATCTCAAGCAATAACAATACCATCCGAGATAATTTCTTGGAATCAATTGCATGAAGGTCCAATCCACGTGCCTTCTTTGTCCACCGAAAACAATGTGAAACCGGAAAGCAGTAAAGGAATAAAATTCAGTATTTAATTGTTCTGGGGACTCGCTGGCATGTGGATGTTGACAACATTCCTACAAAAAGCATTAATATCCATTCAACTACCCTTTTTATTGCCACTAGCGTGTGGCACAGTTGGTTGTGGGACTTATTTGACAACCAGCTGACAGGAATTTGAATCCTGATTTAGACATATTTCGACCAGAAAATCCAGAAAAAAAATAAAAAATAAAATAAAATCAAAAAAATAATAAAATAATCCTATAGTCCCTGTTGGTGGTGGTAGTGAAAAAGTTATGAATATATATAATAAATCTCGTTCATTCGGCTAGCCCCACTGGTAGTCAGGTTGACGAACTCACCTTCGGGTCGGGTGGGGAACGGCTGCGAAAAAATTAATATCCTTCGGGTCGAGTGGGGAACGGCTGCGGAAAAATTAATATGCGCCGTGTATCGAACATTTCCTGGCTAGGATTAGGGAACCATCTAGGGGTGGCCACGCCCGGATCTAACTCCTCCCTCCTTTTTGATTCATAAAAAAAAACTACCTTTTTTATTTTTAAAATAAAATTAAAAAAAATAGGCGTGACCAGCTAAGCTATATTTTAGATATGATCATAAAAATTTTATTTTATCAAAAATATATTCAATATATGATAATAATAAAAATGATTTAATCATTTTTTTTTATTATATAAGATGAGTAAATCATTCCAATCATAAAAGCATGGAACTGCTGTTAATATCGATTGAATTATCATTTTTATGATATTTATTCAACCACTTCCTTACTGTTTTGTAATAATAATAATAATAATAATAATAACTTACTTCTCTGCTATAAAACGACCACGTCCAACGCCAGCATCGCATTTTAGTTGTTTTTGAGCATTGATGGTGCACCTACTTTAAAAAACTTTTAGCTATGGCTCTAATAATTAGACATATAGTACAAGTGCGGATCATGTGTCATTTTGTTATTAATCGCAAAAAACATTACAAAATTTGAAGTTTATTTTGAAAACCTTTGTTAAATCAAAATATTTTAAAAATCTAAGAGTTGTTTGGCGTGGCTTTTATCACTTATTTTTATTTAAAAAATCATAGCAACAAGATAAAAACTTGTTTGATGCTATTATTTATATTTTTTATTTTTAAAAATTTATTTTTATTATTATTAAAAAAATAAAAATATTTTATATTATTTACTATTTAAAATTTTAAAAAATAATAAATCATTGTCACCATCCCGACATTCTTGCTAGCATCGCTATCGTCATCTTTGCTATACCATGATAACTAATATTACTATTTTCTTCGTATCATCGTGTTCACCATCATCATTAGCATTATAGCCGTCTCCGCAACCACCAATTATCACTATCACAATATTATCCTATCATTATTATTATCTTTGCTATATTAACGATGCTTCTATCATAATTACATCATAATTATCTTTGTTTCACTGTACTACGATCATCATAATCACCACTAATATGACCATTGCCTCCATTTCCACCTCACCATAATCATCACAGTCACCATCACTTTCTTACCACATCGATCTAATACCATCATTATCTCCTCAGCTACTACTTCCGGTGTTTGTCACTATTACGATATTTATATTTTTAAAAACAACTAGCGGCGTGTATGTACCGTGCATGCAGGAATCTAGTGATCGATATTTGAATTATAAAAAAAAATAATTTGATTACAATATATATATATTATAATCAAATAATTTTTTTAATAAATCTTTATATATATTTATTCCTATTTTGATTTGAAATTCTTAACTTTCTTTCTCGGTTGGCAAGATGATCTTGCTTTGCCTCGAAAGTTAGCTCTTTTTTAAAAAAAATAAAAAGGCTACGAGGCATGATGATTGTCTAGATCCAAATATTAATGACGTCACATTAAAAAAAAGATTATTCAAAAATTATTATTTAAGTTTCTTAATCTTGTATAAATTCTTGAAATCTATTCGGTACATAATTGAGATGGAATCAAACACATGCATGTTTAGATCCTTGGACACGTGCATGTTTAGATCCTTGTATACTTTCCTCGTTTAAGCTTAGATATCCTTGCTGGACTAAATATCTAAATCCTTTAAAATCAAATCACGAACATCATTAATCCATTCACAAATACGATGTTCAACTCATGGTTAGCTCAAATGGAACCATGCATGTTGCTATATCTCCTAGTTAACATCGACCATAGGTTAGATCGATTTGCTTGGATAACATGGTCACAATCCAAGATCCCATTAAAAAATACTAACCAAAAAATATTATTTAGATTTTTTTGATCTTGTATATATATTCAAAATCTATCCGATACATAACCGTTATTGGACTAAATACATACACAGATCCTCACCAAATGATACACTTTATTAGAAACCTCAAAACCAAAACCTCTAATATATGGTTACTAATTAAGCAGTGTACCATTACCATTGGAGCAAGCTCCAGCTCACCTTTAGAAAAGAGAATTGGATTTTAAAGAGCACACAAGTTGATGGTCATCTAATATCATTGAAATATTTAGCTTGATATATGTTTCTTTGAAAGAAAAAAAAAAATATTATTTAGCTTGAAAGGAATGGGAAAGAATTCATGGATAAAAAAGCTATAGTTTTTTTTCCAACTACTTCCATTATTTCGCTATTCTATATCAACACATGGAACGAGATTGCTTATCTTCTTTCGATGATGTCAACACTTTTCGGTCCGTTTGTGTTGGGTTGTCACCTAGCTATCATGCTTTCTGAGGTTAAATTTTACCGGGTTAGACTGCTTGTTTGCCCGCTTTCCCCTCACTATCAACTGGCATGAGTCCTTGTTATCTCGATGAAGTTGGTTCATTGGGGTCTTTGCCCAATCTCTCCCTCCCAAAAAAATAAAAAAATGAAAATAAGTCTTTATTAATTATAATAGTACACACATAAGCAACTTTAACAGTATATATCAACAAAAAAATTGCAGCACCAATTAATGTTTTGTATTTGAAGTAGAATGCCATTTAGTTAGGTTAGTCAAAATAAAATGCACTATGAGATAGATATCCTTTGTATTTGACATGAAATATATATATATATATCAACTAGTATCACCATTAATATAAATGGTTATATATAGACCTTAATTAGCATATATACTATTACCATATATACGTACACCATTCTATATATATATGTGTTGAGAGGATAGAATTTCAAAGTATATACAAATATTACCAGATCAAACATGAAATTGAAAAGGGAATTTATCATCGGATATAATCTGATGAACCAAGGCTTATATCAATAACGAGACTTTAGCTAATTATAGGGTGAATGGCTTTCCCTCCTACCTAAAAAATATTAAATACAATCCATAAGGTCTGTAATATTGCCTGCTGTGGTAATCCGATTTAATATAAAATAATTACTGGTTTATCAGTTGGGTCGATTTTAATTTTGACCCGTCAACCAGATCAGTGCATCTGAAGATAATATTTTATTGATTCAATGAGGGCTATAGTCCATTTCAATGGAAAGAATATAGTATTACTTCATTGATATATCATTATTTCATTCGGCTTCATGTCTTCAGCCTGGTCCGAAGAAAATGCCTCTGAAATATGTTACCATTTCGTTCGGCTTCATGTCTTCAGCCTGGTCCGAAGAAGATGCCTCTGGAATATATCATTATTTCGTTCGGCTTCATGTCTTCAACCTGGTCCAAGAAGATGCCTCTGGAATATATTACCATTTCGTTCGGCTCCATGTCTTCAGCCTAGTCCAAAGAGGATACTTCTGAATATATTATCTATCCTTCGGCTTCATGATAAGCAGTTCTTTATTTTTTGGTTCACTCCGAAGGAGATAAATCCGAAGCATATAACTAACACCTCTTCAGACCATCTAAGAAGATAGTCCAAAGAGGTAGTTAGGTTCATTTCAGATCTCCTCTAAAGAGAGTGTATCTAAAGTATGTGAACAATCTTTCGACCTGAAACAGTTGAAGGTTGTTCTGGTTGTTATAACCACCCACATGGTCGATAGTTACAGCTTCGATAACCATTGAATAACTAATTTCCGACCTCCACTACTTATGATTATGAGGAAGTTATATTAACTAATTCTCATAACCATAAGTAGTTACACTCATGCCTATAAATATCAGTAAGAGGGGACACTCGAGGAAAGCCAACTCTAAGCAAGTTAGAGCCGGTCCATAGCTAGCTCTTTCAACGCCACTCCACTCTTCTTTCTCTTTCCATTTTTTCACCTCACTCTACTTTCAAGTTCTCCGTTCTGCTGCCTAAATTCTGCCTAACTTTGGCATCGAAGTGTCCCCCACCAGAGAAATTTTGGTCAGGGGATTTGTTTTGCATGCTTCCATCGACGATGAACCAGCAGGCAGGTCGCTCCATCCGATCAACGGGGATTTAGCATCAACAGATTGGCGTGTCAGGTAGGGAAAGATCAATTTCCTCTGGTTAAGGAGAACCTTAACAAAGCAAGAATGATGAAAGAAAATATCCATAATGCTTCTACAAGCAGGGAGCACCCTGCTCCTCAGGTGAACAACCCTCCGGTGGACAATGATATGCCACCTCCTATGTTGATGGTGGGGCAATAGCAATTCGAGGCCCTTTTGAATCGAGTTGATGCCCTGACAGCTCTAGTCCAGACTCTTCAAGAAATTGCCATTCAAAGGTAGTGCCCTCCAGCCACCTCTTAGCCCAGTCATCGAGCTAGGAAAAGGGAAGATCGATGCCGGGAATCTACCCCAAGTTCTTCACAAATCTGGTCTTCTCGTGAGCATTATAGCTCCCAGCCAAGCAGGCATACGGAGGATCACTATGGCAAGAAAAGAACTAGACGTTCCCTTTCTGTTTCTTCTAGAGATTCTACACCTGGAGGAGTCAGGCAAAGAGAAATGAACTTTGATTTTGAAGAAAAGTTCAAGTTACTGGAGTCACAGATAGCCAGGCTCACTGATCAAAGAAGAGGTGATGAAGTTATGACTTTCAATTCTCAACCTCCTTTATCCGATCGGATCATGGCCGAAGTCATCCCTTGGCATTTTAAATCCCACAATTGGAGGCTTATGATGGAACTACCGATCTCCTTGATCATTTGGAAAGTTATAAAGCTCACATGATGGTACAAGAGACGTCGAATGCATTGTATTGCCTCGACTTTCCTGTTACCTTAAGGAAAGTTGCTCGAATGTGGTATACGAACTTACTGCCGGGCACAATCCATTCTTTTGCTGAGCTGGAGCGGCTGTTTATTTTATATTTTAGAACATGTCGAAAGATACCGCGTAACATAGATAGTTTGTTCCTCCTTCAACAGAATGAAGGAGAAAGTCTTAAAGAATTTGTTATTTGATTCAATTCGGCCACTCTGGAGATCCCAGATCTCAATGAGCACGTGGTCATGTCAGCCCTGAAGAAGGGTCTCAGATCGTCCAGGTTTACTTTTTTCCTGGATAAAAGGTTTCCTACGAGCTATGCCGAACTACTGGCAAGAGCTCAGAAGTATGTTGCTACTGAGGAGCAAGCTACGAGTCGTAGACTTATCGAAGGAAGACACCTTTCCAAGAAAAAGAACATCAAGGGATCAAATGTGCCCTCATCTTCCAACAATGCCCCAATTCCCAGACGTGGTCCGAAGTCCAAGCAACAGGGCAATCGGTTCGACTCCTACACTCCCCTCAACCTCCCAAGAGAGAAGATTCTATTGGAGATAGAAAAAAAAATACTTGCAAAGGCCACGTCCCCTGAAAACCTCCACTAAAGCAAGAGACAAGAATAAATATTATCGATACCATCGGGACCACGACCATAATACTGAGAAATTTTTTCAGCTCCGGGATACTATTGAGGACTTAATCAAAAGAGGGTATCTGGGAAAGTATGTTAACCGTTCGGAGCCTCAAGCCGAAGCAACTGCCCTTCAAAGAGCTACCGATGAAGCCGAACTGCCTCACTAAAAGCCGACCGATGGGAGGGTCGGCATGCTTCATTGGTCAATCGGCTAGAAGAATGAAGCTAAAGAAGATAACCCCAAGAGACTTAAAGGCAAAAACTCCATTAGCTTCTCAGATGAAGATCTCAAGGAGTTCAACTCTCACATGATGACCCTGTTGTGGTTTCTGTTGTAATTGCAAAATATATTGTAAGAAAAATTCTGATAGATAATGAAGTTCTGCTGAAGTTTTACTATGATGCTTTTCTTAGAATGGGATTATCTGGAAGTGAGCTGCAAAGGTCTTCTATTCTTCTGACTGGGTTCGAAGGAAATTAAGTTGGAGTTGAAGGAGAAAATATTTTACCCGTAACTCTTAGCACTGAACCACGATAAAAGATGCTTCCCATCAACTTCATAGTAGTATAAACACCTTCAGCTTATAATGCAATTTTAGGATGTCCAACTTATAATAAATTCCGAGCCATAGTATCGACCTACTACCTTTTGGTACAATTTTCCACCAGACATGGCATCGGAGAAATGAAGGGGGATCAAAGGGTTGCTCGTCAATGCCTAATAATCCAAGATAAACAATCAGCCAACCCCTTAACACTTGATCAATTAGATCCAAGAGATAGAGCTGAAAACTGTGAAGAACCAGTACAAAAGACCCTCTCTGTACCTTTGTCTGAAGATGACTCAATAAAATTTGTACAAATTGACAGTCTGTTAGATGAAGAGACAAAAGCAAGGCTGATTAGCTTCCTCCAAGTAATGCCGATATTTTTGCTTGGATAGCTTCGGATATGCCTGGAATTCCATCTAAAATAATTACACATCGGTTGGAAGTAACCCCCGACTATAAGCCAGTTTGACAGAAGAAGAGGAACTTTGCTCCGGAGAGACAGAGAGTCATTGACGAAGAAGTCAGCAAACTCCTTGAAGCTAAATTTATAAGGAAGTACAATATCCGAATTGGCTGGCCAATGTTGTGATGGTAAAGAAATCTAATGGCAAGTGGATGATCTGCATTGATTATACGGATCTTAATAAGGCTTGTCCAAAAGCTAGCTTTCCTTTGTCGAAGATAGATCAGTTAGTTGATGACATTGCTGGTCATCAACTGTTGAACTTTATGGATGCTTTCTCAGAATATAATTAAATTCGAATAGATCCTAAAGATGAAGAGAAAACTGTTTCATCACAAAAAAAGGGCTTTACTACTATAAAGTGATGCCATTTGGGTTAAAAAATGCTGTGATAACTTTTCAAAGACTGATCAACAAAGTATTCAAGAATCAGATAGGGAGAAATATAGAAGCTTATGTTGATAATATGATTATGAAGAGTCTTCATAGGTCCGACCACATTGAAGACTAAAGAGAATCCTTTGATGCTCTTAGATGCCATCAAATGAAGCTGAATCTGACTAAGTGCACTTTTGGTGTAACCTCAGGAAAGTTCTTGGGATTCTTAGTCACCAAGCGAGGGATTGAAGTTAATCCATAAAAGATTCAAGCCATTCGAACCATGAGACATCCCTCTTATAAAAAAGTACAGTGGCTGACAGGAAAAATTACTTCTTTGAGTCAATTTATTTTTCGATTAGCAGAAAGATGTCTTTCTTTTTTCAAAGTTCTTTGTCAAACTCAAAGTTTCGAATGGTTAGATGACTGCAAAATTACTTTTGATAAGTTGAAAGAATACTTGGAGAACCCTCATTTACTTTCTAAACCTTATGAAGGAGAGACTCTTTATTTGTATCTTTCTGCCTCAGACGAAGCAGTTAGTTCGGTACTTGTTCAAAAGATGCCAACCACTTGCAGAAGCCGATCTACTATAATAGTAAAGTACTGTATGAGGCAGAAGTATGATATCCTAGAGTGCAAAAACTTATTTTTTCCTTGGTGGTCGTAGCGAAGCGTTTGCGACCCTATTTCCAAGCTCACACCATTATGGTTTTGATGGATCAGCCCTTGAAGGCCATCCTGTGCTACCCTGACATTTCAGGAAGGATAGCTAAATGGGCCGTTAAGTTGGGAGAGTTTGACATTAACTTCCAACCTGGATCAGCAATGAAAGCACAAGCCTTTTCTGATTTTATAGCTGAATGCACTTGGGGATCAGATGATAATCAATTGAGGTCCGAAGAGGAAAGAATCATTAAGAAGATCCGGAGTTCATATGGATGCTTCATGTGGATGGCGCTTCCAACGCCAATGGCTGTGGAGTTGGTCTCATTTTGGCTAGTCCGAATGGTCAAGTCATAGAATATGCTTTTTATTTTTCTTTCTAAGCTTCAAATAATCAAGTGGAGTATGAAGTACTCGTTGCTAGACTCAGAATTGCCCAAAAGCTGGAGATTTAAAAGATTAAAGTCTTTTTAGATTCGCAGTTGGTGGTAAATTAAGTAAAAGCTGAATTCGAAGCCCAGAATTCCATCATGATTCAGTATCTGGAGAAGGTGCAAAGCCTAATATCCCAACTGGAATACTTTGAGATTGTTCATGTGCCTCGAACGAAAAATTCTCGGGCGATGTTCTTTCACGTCTTGCAACCACTACCCCAGACCCCCTTGACCGGACATATGTGGAATATCTTGAAGACCCCAGCATATCCGAATCCATAGTGAATGTATATCTGATTGAACGTGAGCCCTCATGGATGGATCCCATCCTTAAATTTTTGAATTAAGGCACGTTACTTGAAAACAAGCTTGAAGCTAAACGGTTTCATTGGATTGCTTCCCAGTACGTGATCTTAGATGGGACTTTATATAAAAGATCCTTTACACAACCTTTATTGGAATGCTTGGGACCTTCAGATGCCGATTATGCTCTCAGAGAAGTGCATGAAGGTATATGTGGAGATCACCTGGGGGGCAGATCTTTAGCTTACAAAATAATTCGCCAAGGCTATTATTAGCCGACCATTCAAAAGGATTTTATAGAATTTGTCCGAAGGTGTGATCAGTGTCAGAGGTACTCTAATATACAAAGATGGCCTGCAAATCAATTGACCATGTTGACAGCTCCTTGGCCTTTCGCTCAGTGGGGAGTGGACATTCTTGGCTCATTTTTTCCAGCTTCCGAACAGCAAAATTTTTTATAGTGGCAATTGATTACTTTACCAAACAGGTTAAGCTGAACCACTAGCACAAATTACTGAGACAAAAGTTGAAAATTTTATAAGAAACTTTATTATCTTCCATTTTGGAATTCCTTATGCCATTATTATCGATAACGGAAGGCAATTTGATAACTCAAAGTTCAAAAGCTTCTGTATACAATATCATATACTTCACAAGCTAACTTCCGTAGATCATCCTCAATCTAATGGAGAAGCTGAAGTGACCAACATAACCATTCTTCATTGATGTGGCGAGACCGCTGACGTGGGTAGCTGACAGGTGCCACGTTAAGAGAAGCCGCCACGGCGGACGCCAAGACGACGCCTCAGTTCGGATCACCTTGCCGAGCTGAGCTGAGCTTCCCAGGACAGCAAGTCGAGCTCAGTCCTCCGCCAGATCGAGCTAATGAGCTCGATGCCTAGGTCGGAGCCGTCCTCTGCCCTCCAGAGCGAGACCCTCGGAGGCTAGTGCCTTGTGGTCGAGGTCGAGCCAAGAGCTCGCCCGTCGATGTAGAGCCTCTCCGAGCGCGCTCCCTCTGGACCGGTTCCATCCTCCGCCCTCTAGAGCGAGACCCTCGGAGGTTAGTTCCCTGCGGTCGAGGTCGAGCCAAGAGCTCACCCGTCGATGTGGAGCCTCTCCGAGCGCGCGCCCTCTGGATCGGGTTCGTCCTCCGCCCTCCAAAGCGAGACCCTCGGAGGCTAGTGCCCTGTGGTCGAGGTCGAGCCAAGAGCTCGCCCACCGATATGGAGCCTCTTCCGAGCGCGCGCCCTCTAGACCGGGTCCGTCCTCCGCCCTCCAGAGTGAGACCCTCGAAGGATAGTGCCCTGCGGTCGAGGTCGAGCCAAGAGCTCGCCCGTCGATATGGAGCCTTTCCGAGCGCGCGCCCTCTGGACCGAGTCCGTCCTCTGCCCTCCAGAGCGAGACCCTCGGAGGCAGTACCCTGCGATCGAGGTCGAACCAAGAGCTCACCCGTCGATGTGGAGCCTCTCCGAGCACGCGCCCTCTGGACCGGGCCCGCACTCTCCCCTCCTCCACCGAGGTGATCGCACGAGCTCGGAGCACCCAGACCGGAGCAAACCCTGCCGCCCCAGGACACCGGCGAGCCACCCGAGGACCACGGAACGACGCCTCCCATGCCGCCATAACTACCTGTCCGATCGTACTTCCAGGGGATGGATCAGCCAGAGAGCACGCACCCCTAAGGCGGCGGCCCCTGGATCGAGGCTCTACCAGACTTCCCGAAATGGAGCAACCAGAGAGGATGTCAGAAGGAATGTGAGCTTCCCCTACCACCTATCAGGAAAGGTGTCCCGTCCACGGCATGGAATCCTGCCCCATGCACCTGCCAACCCAGCAAGGACCCCGAGGCAGACTCCCAACGGCCAGTTTTCAACTACAAAGAACGATCAGCACCCCATAAAGGGGGGAGGTAACAACAACAACAACAAAAAACACACCAGTGGAAAAGAACCACCGTCCACCACCAACACAAGTGCAAGCTCGACTAAGAAAGCAAAGCACCACCACCAACACCACGATCGAAGGAAAGTCACCGGGAAACAAGGAGAAGTGGAGAAACAGGGAACCCCTCTGTCCCCGCTATCACTCTCCCCCTGCTGCTTTTCTCCTTCGCCAACACATCTTTCACTCCTAGTGCGGAGTCCATCAAGAGGGGCCCGACCAGGAGGATATGTTCTCCTGGATCGTCACTGACTTGACCGTTGGAGTGCTCCCGTCGGGAACTCCGGCCCGGGTCACTAACCCTTGTTTTGCAGGTCCAGGAGCAGAGGACCGACAGGCAGCGAAAGGAGAGCACTTCGACGCAGTAGCTACGGGCCACGACGGTCTTGGCGGCAACATTCATGGTCTCAAAACCATATTAAATGATGCAATGGGACTATGGGCTGATGAGTTGAATTCATTTTTTAGGCATATCGAACTACTCCCAGAACAGCCACTAGTGAATTCCCATTTCACTTAGCTTATGGCACTGAGACAGTCCTTCCTATAGAAGTCTCTTTACAATCTTTAAGGATTGATCATTACAAAGAACTTGAAAACTCAGAACGTCGAAGAGTTGATCTGGATTTGTTACAAGGCACTCGACTCCATGCTCTGCTAAAGATGGCTACTTATCACCAAAAGGTTGCCAAATATTACAACTCTCACGTGAACGAACGAACTTTTCATCTCGAGGACTTGGTCTTGCGAAGATCTGAAGTGTCCAGGCCAACTGAACAAGACAAACTTTCTCCTACTTGGGATGGTCCCTATCAGATTAAAGAAGTCATCCATCCTGGAACTTACCAGCTTGAAACTTTAGAAGGTACTTTATTACCTCGACATTGGAATGTAGTAAATATTCGCAAATATTATCAATAAAATCCTTATTCATAGAATTATGTTGAAATAAGAGATGGACATAATGAGCTTGTCTTAATTTTTTTAAAAGGCATAAGGATGATCTACGTGATCTACCCTACGAAGTACCGAGGTGGGCTTGATCAGCCTGTCTTAATCTTTATTAAAAGGCATAAGGATGATCTACGTGATCTACCCTACGAAATGTCGATGTGGGCTTGATCAGCCTGTCTTAATCTTTATTAAAAGGTATAAGGATGATCTACGTGATCTACCCTATGAAGTACCGAGGTGGGCTTGATCAGACTGTCTTAATCTTTATTTAAAGGCTAAGGATGATCTATGTGATCTACCCTACGAAGTGCCGAGGTAGGCTTGATCAGCCTGTCTTAATATTTATTAAAAGATATAAGGAAGATCTACGTGATTAACCCTACGAAGTGTCGAGGTGGACTTGATCAGCCTGTCTTAATCTTTATTAAAAGGCATAAGATGATTTAGGTGATCTACCCTACAAGTACCGAGGTGGGCTTGATCAGCCTGTCTTAATCTTTATTAAAAGGCTAAGGATGATCTACGTGATCTATCCTATGAAGTATCGAGGTGGACTTGACCAGCCTATTTCATTCTGTCAAAAATATGGATGACCTATGCGGTCTATTCTATGACAAATCCGATGAAGTACAAAGTAAATTCGGTAATTTGCCAAGGTATACCCACTCAATATATATATTACCTTCATCAGCAATAATCTTCTTGGAGAACGGGAATGGTTTCACATATCAAATTCTCTTATTCAGGATATTAATAGCAGAATTATTCAAAGCTTGGTTTTCTATCCAGCCGATTTTGTTTAATATGATCTGAAGAATCCAAATTCTAAAATTGAGAAGATCACCTATATGATAAACTAATTTGTTTGGGTTCTTCAAGATTCAAGTTGGTATTATTCTGAATTCAAAATCTCAATATTATTTTAAGTCCGAAGACTTGGTATTATTTCGAGTCCGAAGACTTGGTATTATCTTAAACCCGAAGACTTGGTATTATTTTGAGTCCGAAGACTTGGTATTATTTTAAATTCGAAGACTTGGTATTATTCTGAATTCGAAGTCTTAGTATTATTTTGAATCCGAAGACTTGGTATTATTTCGAGTCCGAAGACTTGGTATTATTTTTAAGTCCGAAGACTTGGTATTATTTTGAGTTTGAAGTCTCAGTGTTATTTCTAAGTCCAAAGACTTTATCCTTAGATGAATTTTCATTCAAAAATCTAAGGTGAAAGTTAATATACTCGTCGAAAGAGTTGCTTATTCACAAATTCTTTATGATCAATAAGATCATCATTCAACATCTTACCTCCGATGAGTTTATACTTAGTAAATGTTTCATTGAAGTATAATTCATTTGGAAAGAAAAAAGTTCTATTCATGAAAAGTAGTACATGTACATTGTCTTTGTAAAAAAAAAAAAACCCTATGGATCGGCTTTAGCTTGAATGTCTTCAGCTTGGGTGAGGTCGATTGGATCAGCAACCGTTGTTATTTCCTCTTCAGCTACTTCTTCGATTGTGATATGTACCTCTTCAGAAGGACCTTTTGACAATCCAGGCTCTTATGTTTCTTCAAGATTGAACAGTTGGATATTCGAAATATCGAGATTTGGATAAAAATTTTGCACTTCTTTTACCCCATCATTAAAACCCGCTCGGTAGCTGAAGGTTCTAGCTTCGATTATTTCATCGTCAAAAGCTGAAGACTTTTTGTAGTCCTCGACTATCCTATTTAATTGATCCTTTACAATTTTTATTTCTTCAGCCGATACCTCAACTCTCTTGACTGTTTCATCGGCCTTTTTGATCGCTTCTTCAATCTTTTGCTGAGCTTCTTTGGCTAAATGCTCTAAGGAACGAATTTTTTTTTTCTTCTTCTTAAGCTTTGGCTCTTGTTCAGAATTCTTTGATTGGGCCTTCTCTAGTTCGGCCTTCAAATTCTAAACTGTAGCATCGCTTTGAGCAAGCTTTTCCTCCATGGCCTGCTTCAATTCCTCAGCTACCTCTTTCTCAGCCTTGGCCATTTGGAGTTTTTCTTTCATTCCCTTATGTTAGTCTCTGAATTCGATGATGCTCTCTTCCATAAGGGTGACATTGTGAACCAACTACATTGATCACCTGGAATATGAAGTTAGCAAAATTGAATATTATATGAAAAGGGAGAAAAGAAGAAAAGATATTCACCTTCAGCATAGATGGAAATGCCGAATCAAATATATCCTCGATGCATCAGTTTTGCTGACTTCCCAATCCCGAGGGAGGAGAGTATGCTTCTGTATCTCCCAGGCCAATTCAAGGTTCGCCAAGCCCCGTCCGTCAAAAAATATTGAAAAGTCTACATAATATTCCCTGTTTGTTGGGGCGTTCCTCCCTGAACCCTCTTCGGTCGGAGGAGACTTTCATTTTGCTTTTCTTTTATCCTTTGGAGAGGCAAGGAGCGGCTCTCTGACGGACGGAGTTGGGATGGATCATTCCGGAGAAGGCGATGGGGATGAGCTCCTTAGAGGAGGTTCCATTGGGGCCACATCATCTTCATCATATGTGGCCCTTGTCGGAGCTATGTTGGAAGTCCCTTCGATCCTGGCCTTCTTTCGAACTTTGGTTTCTTTTTGCTGAACCAGCATTGGTCTCTTTCTAGAGGCCTGTCGAAGTCTTTCAATATTAGGTTTCATCGGTTCACCTGCAATCAAGAAAAAAAAAAGATTCTCAAATCAGTCATCGGAAGGACAAAAAATAATAATAAAGTCGACTATTTCTATACCTAATGCATGAAGCTCGCTGATATGAGCGAGGTGAAGGTTTGTTCCCTCAACGGTTCCTTACCCAGAGGAACTTCCGAACTTGATAATATCTCGAAGTCCTTTTGATCGGTCTTCAAGACTTTCTTCCCAGCATTTGCATCTAAACGCGGATTCTTCCATTCGATGTTAAAACCCTAGGATGGATAATAGATGAAGAAAAAATAGGGTTTCTACCCATGTATGCCACTGGGAGTTTCCTTGATTAGTCTTCAGCCTGGACGAGGACCGATGACCCACCATCCTTCACCATGAAAAACTTTTTTAGTACGAAGAGGGATGTGAACAAAGAAGTTTTGGGCTCACGATACAGAGTTTACAAAGGATTGAAAATTTGTAAATGTTTTTAAAGCTATTTGGGGTCAATTGAGCTGGGACTACTTGATAAAGGTTAAAAATCTTCATAAAGAATGGATGAAGAGGAAACCTAAGACCAGCTTTTAAGTGGTCCTCGCATACGGCAATTGACCCAGGAGGAGGACGGATAATCCTCTCATCTGGTTTGGGAAGAAATAACTTAAAAGTCATGGAAAAATGGTAACGATTCTGAAGACTCTCTACCCTAGTATGAGATAATGAACTGACAATGGTTTCTGGAGAAAGTTCGAAACCTCTCTTTTTAACAGAGCCTCCACTCCCAGGGGGTTCATCTCTTGTTGAACCCTTGCCAATGGCTGGGTTACCTAGTGACTCAGACATTATAAAAAAAAGAAAGAAAGAAAGACCCCTACCTTCAGGTAAAGACAAAGTAACATGTTGAAGGTAAATAATGGTGCGAGACGGGAGGAAGAAGAAGAAGATTTCAAAGAAAATATGGAAGTTCATTCCGTGAAGACTTCTCCTTTTTATATATGCAGGACGATGGAGTTTTTCTCAGGAAACTGACAATCTTCTCGATCGTGCAACGTATCAGCGACGTCGATCATGGGTGCGAATTACTAAGGGGCATCCATCAATAGACTGTCAATTACAATCCGTAATAAATGCCATGGACGGTCGAGATGAGCTCTCAGCATGATAACCAAGGCTCAGGATGATGCCAAGCATACTTTCTCGATTAAATGAAAGTCCCATAAAAGTCTTTTTAATAAAGAGGATCAGCCAGGTTTTTTAAGTCTGTGCCATCTTTTTGAAGCATCAATAAGGGGACACCTATCCTCAGCACGATCTCCAAGCCATAATTCAGTTATTAGAAGCGACAAAATCGGAGATCTGCCATCATTGGTTATTTTCTTTTCATTCATAAATGACAAACTCTAATTACTTCCATTTTTTGAAATTAAATTATTTAAAAATTGAGAATGGGGGGTAGCTGTTATGGTAATCCGGTTTAATATAAAATAATTACCGATTCAACAGTTGGGTCAATTTTAATTTTGACCCGTCAACCAGATCAGTGCACCTGAAGATAATATTTTCTTGATTCAATGAGGGCTACGTCCATTTCAATGGAAAGAATATATTATTACTTCATTGATATATCATTATTTCGTTCGGCTTCATGTCTTCAACCTGGTCCGAAGAAGATGCCTCTGGAATATATTACCATTTTATTCGGCTTCATGTCTTCAGCCTGGTTCGAAGAAATGCCTCTGAAATATATCTTTATTTTGTTCGGTTTCATGTCTTCGCCTGGTCCGAAGAAGATGTCTCTGGAATATATCATTATTTCGTTCGACTTCATGTCTTCAGCCTGGTCCGAAAAAGATGCTTCTGGAATATATCATTATTTCATTCGGCTTCATGTCTTCAGCTTGGTCTGAAGAGAATACTTCTGAATATATTGTTTATCCCTTCAACTTCACGGTAAGTAGTTCTTTATTTTTTGGTTCACTCCGAAGGAGATAAATCCAAAGCATATAGCTAACACTCTTCGGACCATTCCAAGGAAGACAGTCCGAAAAGGTAGTTAGGTTTATCTCAGATCTCCTTTAAAGAGAGTGTATCTGAAGCATGTGAACAATCTTTTGATCTGAAATAGTTGAAGGTTGTTCTGGTTGTTATAACCACTCACATGGTCGATAGTTCCAGCTTTGATAATCATGGAATAACTAATTTCCGATCGCCCCTACTTACTATTATGAGAAAGTTATGTTAACTAATTCCTATAACCGTAAGTAGTGACACTCATGCCTATAAATATCAATAAGAGGGGACACTCGAGGGAAGCCAACTCCAGGCAAGTTAGAGCCAGTCACAGCTAGCTCTTTCAATGCACTCCACTATTCTTTCTCTTTCCATTTTTCACTTCACTCTACTTTCAAGTTCTCCATTCTGCTGTCTAAATTATGGCTAACTTTGGCATCGGGGTGTCCTCCACTAGAAAAATTTCGATCAAGGGATTTATTTTACAGGCTTCCATCGATGGTGAACTAGCAGGTAGGTCGCTTCGTCCGATCAACGAGAATTTAACGTCAACATTGCCTATATACTATTATTGAGAAACTAAAAGGCCTTTATTAATTAGATAATAAAATGATTTTAGAATTTATTATTTATTCATCAAATCATTCCAAGTTAATAATTCTAATGCATGAGATTAAGTTTTGATTTTGAGAACACGCACGATGATGCATTAATGTCTCCAATATCATCCAATTTTTTCCCTAGTTGTTTTGTTTTATCTTGACCTGTAGTTACTACCTTCAAATTTTATAACGTGTCAACTCTTTTTTTTTCCTATCATTTATTTAATATTCTACCCGAACAATACCAAGATAAATAAAACCATTTTAGGTGCGTGAAACCCAGGCTTTTGGGCCTCCCTGGGCCGAGTGAGCAGTCCCCGCCGACTTCAACCTAGCATAAAAAAAAAGAGACTTACCAAATAGGGGATTTCGTCCCCCGGCTTGACCAAGCGAGAACCTTGCCGAGAAGATCGATGAGGATGCCATGGTTGAGTGGGAGAAGGCTGGCGGAGCAATAGGGGGCTAGCTGGACTCTCAAATGGTTGGGTTTATCCATGAAAAGCCAAGGATTATCTCCTTCAAAATCCCTGTTTAAATCCTTTCCCACATCTCCCTCTGTGGAACTGGAATCCAAGCTCCTCGCCACCAGTCGCCTCACCGGTAAGACCCTCTTTCCCCCTCTGCCTTCTGTGGTTTGGGTGCAGTTGGGATGGCAGCAAGGGGTGAAGCCCCATCCTCTCCTCAGTTCACTGTGGGTGGCCAGATTGCCACCGGTAGTGCCGTCCGATCCCACTCTTCTCCGCCATGCTTCTGTCGTGGAACCCTCTTCCCCCTTCCTTGGTTCATGGGACCAAGGAAGGCCGTTCGAGCCAAGCCAACGAAAAAAATGAAACAGAAAACAAAGAAAAAGAAAAAAAAAAAGAAAAATAAAGAAAATAATAATAAAATAATAAAATAAGAGAGATAAAAAGGAGAAAGAGAAGAGGAGGGAGAGATGAGAGAAGAGGAAATGGAGAGAAAAGAAAGAATAAGATAAATAATTTGAAAGGGAGATCTAAAAGTATCTCTCCTAGGGATTCAAAAAGTTGTGAAGTTTAGATTAGGGATTAGTGGGTAAACCGTTGATGAAATCCGGATAGAAGGTTCTAGATTTATAATCGCTACGCCATAGAATTATTGACTCATATTAAGATTAAAATTGTAAGAGAATAACTTTCCAGGCAGAAGAATGTCGAGCAAATTTTCTAGCACCTAGGTTGGGATCCAAGTACAAATAGTATCTAATATATCAAATTTGTTACTGGTAAAGATAAGAATTTCTGAACATTGATTATCTATTTATATAAAAACTATTTTGTGCATAGGTGATTTTGCTCTAGGTAATTTAATAATTACATGTTATATACTTATTTATTAAGTATATGTGATATTTGGTAGCCTTTTGTTATAAACTCATCTGTTAAGTATATATGATTCTATATAATTATATTGATCTTGGTTGGATAAATTACAGTATTCATGTGCATTCATTTGGATAAAAGAGTGTGTTTTGGTATAAAACTTGTTAACAAGTATGAATTGATTTTAAGATTGCAAGATATATGGTAGTGCATTAGACTAGTCATGTATTGATGACCCACTATAGATCAGAAATATAGTATCATTGATGCCCCGTCATAACCGGAAATATGGAAAATTGATGTCCCGCCATAAACTGAAAATGTGGTTATGATAGTCTAGAGCCGAGCACCCTAAGATGATTAAATATGGTTTATGATGATCACGAGGGTTATATGACATGATACTTTGCATCACAAGGCATATATTATTATAGATGATCGTAGTATTTTATGACATTATAAATTACTTTTTAAGTATTTTTATTTTGATTGTGTGAGCGTACGAAAATTCTTATTGGACTATAAAGCTCATATCCTTTTATATTTTTTCAAAGACACAGGATGCTTAGTATGGATGGGTTGGGCAGCGATTCCAGTATCGAAGTTGGTTCATTAGTTAGTGAAACTTCTGATACCGTCAGCTGTCTAGATAATTGTAATTGAGCAAGTTAATGATAAATTTTTTAATAAATATTTGATTATTGATTATTTTTGAATAAATCATATATTTGTTAGAATATTATATGTCATGATTACATAATTTTTAGAATAGAGCTCAATGATTCGTATGATCATGTCACGTGAGTGGCTCAAGCAGCGGATCCGGGACATGGCAAGATGTCGTTATAATGATTATACATAAATATTAGTTTTGAAGGACTATTTGGCTTAACCATAAGGAGATTAACTCTTTGTAATTGACCCCAATGGAACTGCGTGATAATTAACAACGCGGTTCGAGACGACAGCACGAGAATTTTACAGGCAAAATGACTGATGTGAGGGGCCCCAGGTGGCCACAGAGGAGTTTAGTGCACCAACGTACGCCAGCTGATTAGTATAAGAAGATGGCAACAAGATTCTGATGATCACGAGATGAAGAACATGGCCAGTTTGGTTCGTCCAGGGATATTTCGGGTATTCTCCCCTTCAGAACCGTGGTCACTGGTCAGAAATTAAAGCACCAGTTGGATGGTACCGGGATTCTGCTACTACCCCGGCTGGCAAATTCAATGCCTTCGCTGTCTTCCTTCAATGCCGAAGTTCGCTGGGGTAGTTGGCTGGTTGCATCGATTCTCTCTCTCTCTCTCTCTCTCTCTCTCTCTCTATCTTCTTGCTTTTTAAAACCTTCCCAACGCTCCATTCTTTCAAGGCAAACTGATTCCAATCCGTTTCTCCTACCTCAGGCACCTAGTATTGGGTTTCTTTAACCTTCTTTCCCCTCGTCTCATACCTTAATTCTAGTTAGCTGCATAGATCTTAACAAATTCTTAGAAGCTCCCTCACCTTTTGATCCTTTATCTTGTTCGCAACCTTTGAAAGCTTGGTCATAACAAGCTCCTTAAATGACAGGTTCTCTTTTTGGACGAGCTAGATAGCACACATAAGATACGTACGTACGTTGAATTTGCTTCCATTTCTTTTGCTTAATTAAAGGATATCATCCAGAGTCTTCTTCTTTTAGTTAGTTCACAAATTAAGTTGATTTTGTCTATAGTTAACCCAGCATCCTTATCCATCATGTCATCGAGGATGGATATTTCAGAAGGAAACGCAAATCCAGTAGTACTCCAAACCAGTCCTGATACGAAGCATAAACTCCCTAACTTTCTCCAATCCGTAAAGCTCAAGTATGTGAAACTGGGATACCACTACCTAATCTCCAATGCCATGTACCTTCTCCTAATCCCCCTCTTGGCCGTCGCCTCGACAAACCTCTCCCGGCTCACCGTCGGCGACCTGCACCTACTATGGGATCAGCTGTGCTTCGACCTGGTCACCACTCTCCTCGGCTTATCCCTCACTGCCTCCCTCGCCACCCTCTACTTCATGAAACGGCCTCGCCCTGTCTACCTCCTCGACTTCTCGTGCTACAAGCCCGACGACGTTCGCAAGTGCACCCGCGAGCTCTTCGTGGAGCGGTCGGCGCAAGCAGGGGTCTTCACCGAGGAAAACATCGCGTTTCAGAAGAAAATTCTGGAGCGATCGGGGCTTGGGCAGTCCACGTACTTCCCGGAGGCAATATTGAACGTGCCGCCGAACCCATGCATGGCGGAGGCCAGGAAGGAGGCGGAGACGGTGATGTTTGGGGCCATCGACGAGCTGCTGGATAAGACCAACGTGAAGGCGAAGGACATCGGTATCCTGGTGGTGAGCTGCAGCCTCTTCAATCCAACCCCCTCCCTCTCGGCCATGGTCGTGAACCACTACAAGCTTAGAGGGAACATCATCAGCTACAACCTTGGTGGCATGGGGTGCAGTTCAGGACTTATTTCCATAGACCTTGCAAGGCAACTCCTCCAGGTTAGCAAAGCAAAGCGCGCAGTGACCTCTTTTATGAGAATTAATATATATAATTGCACTTTGTTTTTATTATTATTATTTTTTAATGATATATATTGAACTCTCCGTCTCTTAGCATGAGTCTATTTATCATTATCTTAATTTGTTATTGAAAAAAAAAAATTTTTGAGACCCGGCCATGGTCCCAAATGAAAGGCTCAATAGATAAACACGTGGTCCCAAATGAAAGGCTCAATAGCATTAACACATGTCTAAGTGATCGAGGGTTGGTTGGCGCCTCACGTAACTAGCTCGCCATTAATGGCACTGACATCCCGTGAAGGCCAACAATATCTCTCAATGCATAAAGCATGAAAGTACTATTGTTCCATTTGCAACACGTTTGGGCCCCATGATGTTATTATATTATTATACTTTGTAGTATTTTATTAAATGATATCTTCTTGGGGGCGTGTGGTCACGCCGGGTGGTTGAGCAGTGGCGTATCGGTTTTCAGGCGTTAAATTAGGTCGGGCGGTTGAGCGGTAGAGTATTGGTTTTCAGGCGTTAAATTAGATCTTGCAGTCCAAGTTATGGTTGCAGCCGAGTATGTATCCGGTATCCCATCCGGAAATAAATGAAATATATAAAATTACATACAAACTATCCTATATCCCGGAAAGCCCGGGTTGCATGGATTCATTTTCCTTTGCAATATCCACCGTTGGATCTTCTACCAGTCGCTTTGCTTTGCGGGGCACGCTAAGTTATGATAGCAACTATGTATATATCATATTTTTTTAAAAAAAAATAACCTAACCACTATTTGGCAGGGTCATATATCCTTCTATAAAAAGAAGGATTTACCTTTCTTTGCAGAAATTTATCATTGGATCATCCATCGATCATTTTGAAATCTGTGTGCACTGCATGAATGGTGGATTTCGGAGTACTCCAAGATCTATTCGGTGGGTGATTCAACGATGGATCACCTATCTATGATGAACAAGTTTTGTAGGTAGGTATGATGAGATCAGCGGGACGGCAATATGTTTGAGGGGCAAAGGGAAAGAGAACTTGGAAATTGTGCACCTACATGGGTGGGTAATTCCATTGTTTGGGATTGTCAAATAAACAAGCCATTAAATTTGACTCAGATTCTACACTAGTAAATAAGTTGAATTAGACTTATATAGGCATATATACACAGGTAAGCTTGAAAAATAAATAAAATATAAAATATACAAAAAAAATGTATTATGATAATTTATTGTAAAATAGTTGATGGATAAATATGATTGGCTATATTATAAATGCAAACAAATTAAAATCTTGAGGTATCTCTTTTTTCCTTCTAGCTAAATCTTCTAAATGAGGTATCTGTGCTCGGCCGAATCATGGATCAGAACTAAATGAGTTCGCTCGAGGTCAGATCCACTGCAAAATAAATCAAGCTTGATCTAGGATCAGCTTGATATATAAGATCAGCTTACCTTCATCCATATTATTTTGGCCTTATACTAAATAATGAAGATTCTCGTACAATAGTGCTAGAGGCCAGGTTTTAGGTAATCAGATAGCTACTGATCAGGTTCCTTTATGGAAGGAAAAAGATAAGTAATCTGTGTTTGATTCTACTTTTATCAAGGTATGATGGCGAGACTTGACCTCAGGTCACCAGTACTCAACTGACTTTAACCACTGGTTTGCAAATTCTAATAAATTAAAGCGCCAGGGTGTAGCAGAACTGTTTATATTAATCATACTGTAATAATTATATTTCTAGGATTTGCTTATTTTTCTTTTCGAAATAGTTATAGATTTTACAAGAAATTATTAGAAAAATCATGAAGTAAAATTGCCATTCAAAATGTTTTTGAAATCAACTCTAAACTAGAACTCAAAAACATAATCTTCTGATTTTTTTTCATAGGGTCATATTCTCTAGAAAAGATTTGATTGAAGCTACTAATTAGCAACTGCCAGCAGAAATTGCCCCTCAGGCTTTAGAAAGATTGAAGCACCAGCTAACATTAGAATCATGTTCAAAATGGTGCTTTCACCAGCTAACATTAGAATCATGTTCAGGTGCTAGCTAACATTCTCTAGCTCAATGCTTCCAATAGCAAGACATCGATCCTGCACTCAACTTTTACTCAGAAAATGACCGAGCTAATTAATGGTGGTGCCGCCCGTAATCTTTTGACAATTTTTCAATATCATCCTTTCTTTGAGTGAAGGGTCATCATCCTATGAGAGTTAAAATCATAAGCACTCTTCATATGGAAGAAAAGCCTAAAGTAGGATGGACCATATATATGCTCTGCAGAAGTCCTCTTATCATACTTCACCTAACAACAGTAATTATCTTTAATTATGATAGAATAATATTTTAAGATAGAAGCTTACATATTTTAAAGTCATATGAACTTTAAAAACTGTAGCTGAAGTCGAATTCCTCTACATATATAAGATCGCATGCAAGACCGAAACATGCCTTTCTTCCTTTAAAATTATTGAGAAACATGCAACATGGTTTGTAGTTTTCTCCCTAATCTCAAAAATCCTATCCAACATTGATCTTGGAAAATTTTCACCTTTATTGAAAATATCAAATAATAAACATCTATCCTCATCATCTGAGTCCTTAGTTGATCAAAACAATTTGATTTGTGGACTGATATATACTATAGGTGCAACGCAACTCCTATGCCTTGGTCGTCAGCATGGAGAACATCACCCTCAACTGGTACCTTGGCAACAACCGCTCCATGCTCCTTTCCAACTGCCTCTTCCGCATGGGCGGCGCCGCCATCCTCCTCACCAATCGCCGCTCCGACCGCCACCGCTCCAAGTACCAGCTCACCCACACCGTTCGCACTCATAAGGGTGCTGATGACCGCTCTTACAACTGCGTCTTCCAGGAGGAAGACAGCAGCGGCACGACCGGTGTCGCCCTCTCGAAAGACCTCATGGCAGTGGCAGGCGAAGCTCTAAAGACCAACATCACCACCCTCGGGCCATTGGTCCTTCCGATGTCGGAGCAACTCCTTTTCCTCTTCACGCTGATCGGAAAAAAGATCTTTAAGATGAAGATCAAACCTTACATTCCAGACTTCAAGCTAGCATTCGAGCATTTCTGCATTCACGCCGGCGGGAGAGCGGTATTGGATGAGTTGGAGAAGAACTTGCAGCTGAGTGAATGGCATATGGAGCCTTCAAGGATGACATTGTATCGGTTCGGAAACACCTCGAGCAGTTCGTTGTGGTACGAGCTCGCCTACACCGAAGCTAAAGGAAGAATCAAGAAGGGTGATCGGACATGGCAGATTGCATTCGGTTCGGGCTTCAAGTGCAACAGCGCAGTGTGGCGAGCACTGAAAACCATTAATCCTGCCGAGGAGAAGAATCCTTGGATGGAAGAGATACATCAGTTCCCAGTTCAAGTGCCAAAGGTTGAAACCATTAAAACATAAAAAATAATGATTAAAAAAAAAAAGAAGTATACCTCTTTATCTTGTGTTCGGTAGCTGATAGCGTGCTTTATACTATATGTATACATGGTGAGGAATGTTTTATGTTTTCTTTTTTTAAAAGAAAAATATTTATGTAAATGGGATGTTCAACCGCCCAGAAAAATGCTTTTATGTTTTTAAATATCTGATAAAGGATTAGTTTGATTCATTTGACCAAAACTGCCAAATTTAATATATACATAACGCTTGCATTCCTTTTGCATTGCTCGTCTGAGAATGATACCAACGACTCGTAGTGAAATGGTGGAAATAGGAGGTAGAGCCGGATGCCATCCCCTGTTTATTGAAGAACAGAGCAGGAATTTACGGAGTACAGAGATCGGATTCTCATAAAGTAACGACGAACAGAGATCAAGCCTTTCGAGAGTTTACAGCATCGCTCCAGTTACGAAATAGATGAGATTAATTGTTCCTTACGGCAGAAACGGCACGTCGAGTGTTGTTTTGTGATGCCAAAGATCGTAGGCCTTTTCCACGTGACTTGGCTTGAGGCCGCATTCTTTGAGGTGCAAATATGTTCCCAACGGCTAAGAGTCCGTAGAATCTTCTGCACAACTGAAAAAATGGTTTTTTTTTAACAAGAAAGAGACGTGCATTCCTCTCCCTTCAAATTTCCCAACACACCGCTACCGCTAGCTGATTCCCGACGCCGTTCAACATCACCTTTTTGTTCTCCTTCCTCCAAGCAAACCGAAGGTCAGGAAATCCTGTTGGTCACCCTTTCAAATTCGGTTCTAGTCTGAGCGCTGTTGCAGCGGCACTCTGGCTGGTCACCACAGTACGGATGCCAACGGCTGGGACCACTTCCTCTGGAACCTGCAAAAAGAAGTCCACCCGCATATGGACGGGTCCTTCGGCAGGGCACCCTCCAATGGTTAAGCTAGCCAAGGGATTACCAATAGTTAAAAAGAAAATTTACTTGATGAGACGAGAGATTATTTATCAACCAACTCATATGGGAGGTCTGGAAATCCCTTCACTCATTACATGTCCGGACGATATATGGTCTTTTTTTATGAGGGCCAAATATGGTAATATTCCTGTTGATCCTGATGCCTCTCTCAGACCTCCTAGAAATTGCTCTGCTGTTTGGAGAGAGATGATGACCAGGGCATCGCTCATTATTCCTCACTTGTCCTAGATAATTGGGGATGGCTCTTCGATCAGATTCATGCTTGATCCCTGGATATCTGATACTTCTTTAATAAGGTGGCCTACATACATTTCGATGCACGCGCCCCTGACGATTTCTATTTCTGATATATTGGTTCCTGGTCAGGCCTGTTGGGATCGGGACACTGTGTTTTCCATCTTTGGGAATATCCTTGGTCTCCGGGTTCTATCTATCATCCTGCCAGTTCACCCTTGTTCAGATACCAGGATTTGGAGGCATACGACCTCCTCTCATGCTCCGATCTCTGATCTCGTGGTCCTGTCCACCCCAGAGCCTCTTACGCCTCGGAGTTATCGTTGAATCTGGACCTTACCAGTTCATCCTATGGTCTCTATTTTCATTTAAAAACTCGCCTGGCTCCGTCTCCCTACTCGCGAGTTCCTGATCTCCATAGGCATCCCCATAAATTCTGATTGCCCTTTTTGTGGGACTCTGGGCAAGTCACTAGCTCATGCCATTTTTCTTTGCAGTCATGCTATGTTGGTTTGGCGGATGGCTGGGATTGACGACTTATCCTCCCGAGCAGATCATACAGTCGACACCTTTTTGTCTCTTTCTCGGATGAATTCTACTATTCAGGTCTCATTCATTGCTTATCTAGCATACCACATCTGGATATCCAGGAATGAGCGGATTTTTACATCTGCTAGATGCTCCCCCAGGATGGTGGTGGAGAAAGCTAGGAGTTCTGCTATTGAGTATTAGAGTTCGACAGTAACATTTCTAGAGATCTGATGTTCTCCTTCCGCTCTTCGAGTGTCCCATAGAATTTTTATCACTTGGGAACCCACTCCTCCGCGTTTCTTCACTGTCAGTTTCGATGGGAGCTTTCGTCGTAGGATGGGAGGTGTTGCCTTCGTAATACGGGACTCCCACCTTGGATTTCTTGCTGCCGGGAATTTTTCTTTATTGGATTCCTCCGTCCCCGCTGCATAGTTGTATGCAACTTGGATTGGGATTAAGTATGCTCGTCATGTCCTTCATCTTGACCGTTTGATTATCGAGAGGAACTCAGCTACTATAATCTCTTGGATCACTCAGACGACTTCAGCTCCGTCTGCTTATCCCATCATCCATGATATTCGCTTTCTGCTGCAGGGCTATGTCTTTAATAGCCCTTACTTCGATTAGGCATGTTTATAGGGAGGCCAATTCTACCGCTAACTGGGTGGCCTCCTATGTGGCTAATCTTTCGGGTTCTGTATTTTGATCTGATTGGCATACTGCCCCTGTACAGCTTAGGGACCTTATCTTGGCTGACTATCTTGGTTGTATTCACTCTCGTTCATTTAATTGAATACACCGGTTTATCAAAAAAAAAAAAAAGGGTGGAGGGGATTTTCTCTTTTTTTTCTTTTTCCTTCATGGACTTATCTTAGGGGATTCCTCCTCTTATCCCTTTTTATATGCAGAGCGATTGTCAGGCCGTTCGTAACCACTCAATTCACCTTAATCCAGAAAATCAAGTCTACTAGAGATAGTAGGCTACTGGGTGATAGTTGTAGGAGATTCACTGTCAGAACGAGTAGGCAATTTCAATATGCCGTAACAAAATTGCTAGTCATGAGAGGTAGTGGCTACGATATGTTATGGGTCCTTTTAGCCTCATTTTAGTTGAGAAATGAAATTCTAGAGTTATGTATGTCAAACTGTAATTGAGATCATAGTGGCACGGATCTGTTGATAATGACTAGGCCTTTTGCACGCTTGCTGAAAGCCCGAAATGGGCCTTGGATGTGGCCCAACCTTGGGGTCGATCTTACATCGATGATGGCTCCTAAATCATGAGATGATCATTGGGTGGGCCAAATCATGCCTAATATGTGCCTGCCACATCACCTGATATCAGTAAGATCATTCCCCTCGCAACAAACATGATCCAAAGAATCCTTACAAGCCAATACCTAAAGAATAACTAATCCCACTAATTTGATAATGGCTCCACACAAAGAACAACCTAAACTCATATTCCAACCCTTATTTGCACGAACTTTTTTATATGCAGCTTGTTTTTTAGGACTAACTATAATGAAAACTTTCACCTTTTCTGGTATCGGTGCCCTCCAAATACTTTCTGAATAAGGGCATCTCAATCCATAGAAGTTTTCATCATCGCTTTTCTTTGAACTGGAGTTTTTATGTTGTAGAATCCCAAGGTCTGTCGGGGGTATTATTATTATTTGAAATCATGGTGCACCTATTATGGATATCTTTCATCGATGCTCCTAGCACGTCGTTATTGTAGTAACTGAATCTAAAAGATTTACTTGGCTCTTATCTGGAATTTATGCTAGCACTGACTACAGGAAATGGAGAATATTGTGGCAGGAGATGACACTTTGGTTGATCAAGGAATCCCATCTATTGTGGCAGGTGACTTTAATTATATTAATAGGCCTGAGGAGAAGAGAGGTGGGCAGCCTTTTGTAGAGGATACCGGCTCTAAGAAATTTGGCAAAGTTTTTGCAATCCAATGGCCTTGTGGATCTCTGGTTCACTTGGTGTAATAATTACACCGACAGAGCCAAAATTTAGGAGAGAATTGACAAAGTCTTTGCAATACCGAGCTAGATACAACAACATCCCGCCCACCTTGTGCATCACTTATCGAGGATTGCTTTTGATCATTGCCTAGTATTACTCTTTACTGACACTTCCTTCTCTTATCACTGTCTCTTTCGGTTTGAGAAGTTTTGGCTAGCTTACACTCGATCTTGGAAGATTATGAGGGAGGTGTGGAGGTTGCCGGTTAGAGAAGATGCTAGATATCAAATATCTCGAGAGCTGGAGTTGGCTAGGAGATGGCTGGTTTGGTGGAATGGAGTTGAAATGGGCAATATATTTCATAGGCTGGAGACTGTGGAGAGATCCATTAATGAACTCCAGGAATGGGAGGAACAGGATGGGGGCTTTGTCTAAGGATGATATGATAGCATTCCAGAGTTAGCTTTTTGCTCATCATTCCTTTCTTAGTCAGCAGGAGACCTTATGGAGATAAAAATTCAGAGTGCAATGGATTAGGAAGGGGAACAGGAATACCAAATTTTTTTACAAGGCCACCATTGTCTGTAAGCATAGGAATCATATCCAGGCCTTGCAAAACTCATAGGGGTAGTGGACTGCGGAGGATGATGATATTAGGCTAGAGATTGTATAGTTTTTCAGGCAAGGTGGACGATGCCTATGGAGAGTTCTGGTTCCTTTATTCCACTACCTCCATCTAATGTGGTTCTTGAGCAAGAAAACTAGGAGCTTATTAAGGCTATTTTGGAGGAAGAGGTTCGGAGAATTCTTTGATCTTTGATAGAGGACAAGGCTCCTAGACCTGATGGTTTTTCTTCTCTTTCTTCAGGTGGTATTAGCCTATAATCCAGCATGATATGGTTGCTACTATGCAGGATTTCTTTATTCATGGACAGATGCCAGATTCTTGGAAGTAAATATTTGTGGCTCTAATTCTTAAGTAGCATGAAGCTTTTGAGTCGGGGCACTACAAGCCAATCAGCTTGTACACTACTTTATATAAAATTTGTACTAAGCTTATAGTTGTCAGGATGAAGCCAGTTCTCCATTGTCTCATCTAACCAGAGCATGATGCTTTTGTCGATGGTCATAGCATTTCCAATAATATTCTTATTGCATAGGAATTTATGCATGACCTTTGTTAGGCTTCGATCCGATGTAGTCTTATAGCCAACAAGCTGGATAAGAAGCAAGCCTATGACCGTATGCATTGGAGATCCTTGGAGAAGGCTTTAGAGAATTTTGGTTTTCATCCTCGCTAGATTACTTGGATTTTGGTTTGCATCGAGAGGCCATCCTTTGCCATCCTAATTAACAGGACTCCCTTTGACTTCTATAGTTATACTATTGATTTTTGGCAAGGTTGTCCCCTATCCCCATACTTGTTTATTATTTATGTCAATGCTTTATCGCAAGCTCTATAGGTTGCAGCTCAGGGGCCGGTTTTAGACCCTTATGTCCCTACTCTCAGGGCCCAGCCGATCTCATATCTTCTATTTATAGATGATTGTTTGCTTTTGGAACAGGCCACCATTTCCAGTGCCACGGGCTTCAGGAGGAAACTGGAGGATTATTGTTTGACTTTAGGGAAAAGAGTGAATCTTCTCAAATCTTTGGTTCATTTTAGTCCGAAGACATCTATCCAGCTCCGACATATGATCTTCGATACACTGGGGATTGCTGGCATATAGGAGCATTGTAGTATTTGGGAGTTCCTATTATTGGGGAAAGGCTCGGGAGGGCAGATTATGGCTGGGTGGAGAGAGTAACCTAGGAGCACATGGAGGGTTGGCAAGGAGAGCCTTGTCAATGATGGGTAAGATCACCTTGATGAGGTTAGTCCCCAGCTCTATACCTATTTACATACTTTCTAATACTATCTTATCCAAAACTCTGGTGTTCAAAATTAGGCAATATATTCGAAGTTTCTTATGGGGCTCCAGCACTAGAGGTTGCAGGTTACATCTTCTTGCTTGGAATGTGGTGTGCCAATTCCTTAGAAAATGGGTCTTGATATTCAGACTCTTGGCATAAGGAGGGAGGCCTTGATTGTCAAACATATTGCTAGATTATTTGTGAGTTTAGATAGTATATGGAGTTTGATGACAAAGGTCAGATATGGTTTGGTATCCACTGGAGTGGAGATTCGAGTTTGGTAGAGCAACTCGACTATTTGGAGAGAGATTATTGCTAGGGCTCCTGAGGTGCTCTCTCAGACGAGATGGATTCTAAGGGATGGTCGATCGGTCAGTTTCATGCAAGACCTGTGGATTGCTGATATACCTTTGAACGATAGCCAATCTTCATTATCACTGACATTTCTGGCTCCTTTTTTATCTCTAATCTATACTCCCGGATAGTAGAGGGTGAAACCCGATGGTGCTGACCTGTATCTTTGGAGATATATTGGATGCGCGAGTCTTATCTATTGCTCTTCCTATTCATGCCAGCTGTGATGTCAGGGTTTGGAGATCTTCCTATATCCTAAGATCAGTTATGTCTGACCTTTATCATTTATACCATGAGGAGCTCCCAGAAGCCTTGATGTTGGTTGGATTTGGAGAAGAGGTGTTCACCCTAGGATGAGTCTGTTCATGTAGAAGGTGGCTTGGAGAAGACTTTATACTAGATCCTTTCTTATTAATAGAAGTGTGCATCTTCCATCAATCTATCTTGGCTGTTGGGAGGAAGGTGAGATGTTGGAGCATGTTCTCTTTTTTTGCCCGCAAGCTTATCAGGTTTGGCATTTGGCTAGGTTAGACGAGTTATTCATTCAGGTGGAGCATCCGTTGCACACCTTCTTGGAGCTATTGAGATAGAGCATAAAAAATCATAAAGCTAGGGCTACTGGGATTCAGGCTGCCTACGTTGCTTAACATATTTGGTTGACCAGGAATGCTCTTATTTTTTATTCTAGGAGGTGTCCAGCCAAGGTTATCATGGAGATAGCCTATACTCATGCTGAGGAGATTCTGACTATGACCTCGAGGACCACGAAGATCTAGGGCTCCCATCTTGCTCGTGGAGTGGCTCGACAGGTTTTCATTTCCTAGGAGCCCCCTCTATGATTTTTCAAGGTTAATTTTGATGGGAGTGTCAGAGATAGGTATGGTGGTGCTAGCTTTATCATCCGGCGTCCTGGGCTTGGATTGGTAGGAATGGGGGGAGCTACCTTTTTGAGCTGACCATTTCTCCAGTAGAGCTTTGTAGTGCATGGGCTATAATTACTTATGCCTGGACGATATTACAGGCTGATCACCTAATTATTGAGGGTGACTTGGCTACAATAGTGACTTGGATTCGGAGGCTATGCGAAGGGAGTTGATGCACCCCTTTCTTCAAGATATTGATGCTCTCTTCTTAGTTGTATAGACATCATTGTCCGGCATATGTATCAGGAGGCGAATTTTGCAGTCGATTGGGTCACCTCCTATGTTGCGGAACACTTAAAAGATTTTATGGACTGACTTTGAGGAGGCTCCTCACCAATTTCTTGATATTTTTCTTTCTGATTTTGTTGGATATATTCATACTAGACTTTTATAGTTTAAATGGTCCGTTTTACCCAAAAAATATATATATTAAGCCATACTAAACATATCATTCTACATTAATTTCCACACTAGCACATCGGTGGTACGAGACAATGTAATAGGGTTAAGGAGGACACATAGTGCATCCAACTAGAACATCTTGATTCTAGACAAAGGGTCTCTTACTTGAATGCACCAGTTCCTCTCCCACTGATTCCAATCGGAGGAAACAAGCCTTTTGGCTTTTTTAAGGCATGTGCTTAGAGTTCTTCAAAATGTAAGCATAAAGGGGTCCATCTACCCAAGCATCCTTCCAAAATTGAATAGACTCACCATTACCAAAACAAAAAGCTATGCAATTCTAAAAAGCAATATCATGCAAACTTATATCCTTCTATATAGGGAACAGATCTGTAATACTCTATCTCTTCAATGAATATAGTTTGGGAATGGAAGAACTTCTCTTCTTCATCCAGACTCCTCCTTCTATTAGATTTCATCTTCCATAAATCTGGCCAGAGGCATGGAGGCTCTTGGATCTTTTCTTCGAGTGAGAGTCTTCACCGAGAGGTTAGTTGAACTTCGTCTTGTTGATAGGTTTTTGGGAATTGACTTCTTCACCGAGAGATGGGTTTTAGGGGATGGAAGAATTTTTCTTCCACGCGTCTTCTCCTCCAAATTCTCCAGCTTGTGGCATGAAGGAATCAACTTTGACTTGCTCTATTTTTTCTTTTATAAGATGGATCGAGATCTCTTGTTTGTTGATAGCCCCAAGTCCCTATTGCTCTTGGTTCCCTCAGTGTCCTTCTCTGTCCCGATCGTACATCGCCCTCGGGTTGATTGTGCTCTGACCATCGAAAACACTCAGTGTTTGGCATGTTGGTTATCCTCTTCCATTCCAATGCTGCTCCATCCCTTTTGTTCCTCTTTGTCTTGAGACGGAGCATCTCTGTTTTGTTTTGTTTGGTGGTTTATTCACCAGTGGCAAGAGATTTTTTCTCTTGATCGATTACCGAGGCTGTGAAAGGTTGGCCCGACTCTCTAATAGGTATCCTCTTGATCTGTCGTTGAGGCCAAGATTGGTAATTTGCTATCCCTTATTCAATTTATTATTGTACCTCTTTATTATTATTTCGGGATCATTTTATTTAAATATTTATATCACCTTTATATCAACTTTTGAGATGGTTATTTAGTGGATTACTCCTCCATGTAGATATAGGCAGATTTGCCGAATCACGTAAATTTCTTGTTTTTCTTATACTTGTTATTTATGGTCATGATGTTTTCGGTGAAATGCCTTGATGAGATAGAATTTTAAATTAAAAGCCTAAAATAATCCCATCTACTGTGTGAAATCCCAAGAAAAGGATATTGGACCATCAAACATTGGGATAAATCAAGAAAAATAGAAGAACTAAGTATCTAATGCAATAAAAAAAGGAAACCATATGGTGAGGCTAGTCAGGAAAATGAGGCAAGCTTATGGCAGTTTAGAGGGTAGATCCAAGCATTCTTGTCATGCCTCCCTCAAAGGACGTCGGGCTCTTTAAATGAGAGTGGTTTGTCAAACCCTCAATAGAAGCATATATGGATTGGAAAGGATTGGTGCCTTTTGCCATGCCAACCTAAGATGGGGAAGGGGTGTGGATTGAGTCATGCCCAGCAAGGCATTATCAATTAAGTCTAGTGCTTGGATGGCCGAACAAGAGATAAGTATGCGTAGACTCAGGCAATGGCACGTACACGCGCAGACTTATGGCGGGCCTATCAGGTCCATGTGCTAGGCTCAGTCTAGTGCACCCTCAAGTCAAGCTGCAAGCCACAGGGACTTCAGGCTATGGATGCGCACAGCAAATGCACGGACCATGGGTGCACAGGCAGGGGGGGGGTGCTCAAGCGGTGATTGGTGATCAGTGAAACCTTCTTGCATGTCAAAGTTTCCCTGAAGGTCAACATCACCCTAGATACTATCTGCTAGCTGAAAGGTTCGAGGGGTCAAAACAGTATTTTGAAAGAGTCCAGAGATTTTACTCCAGATACTTTGGATAACCAACTGATTTTTTCTTGATCTATAAAATTTTGATAATGGACTCAAAACCATCTCGATCCCAGGTCATTAAAGAAAAGAAAGTTAACAAGAACAGTTCAACCCCCAAACATCTAGCAGATCTATCAAGAAAAGGATTCTGGGATTGTGTTTGACTATGAAAGAAAAAAAAGGGCACGACTCACCTAACCGGGAGTTAATGGCGCGTAAACAACGGAAAAGCCTTCCATTGGAAATGATTCCAGCATTGAATATGGTTTACGTGCATGATCATGAGGAATCATGAGTATGGATTTTTATGGGGATGGGGGATTGTCGAAGGCAATGCATACCTGAACAGCCATTGCGGTATTCATCAAGGCAAGGCATAACCGAACAACTATAGGTTAGCGCACAGGTATCAAGTTCGCATATCAAAACCTGCCATTATTTGAGTTCTGCATAATTAAAAAGATGTTTTACTGATCTACTTTGGAGGAAATTCTGAGAAGCCATCTAATCCCTACTATATTTCATGCAATATGATAGCGGTTGTTCCACATCACAGGTCTCCAACCATACTCTCTCCGGAGCATCATCGTAAAAACAATAAGAAATTAAACAGTGACAGTGAAGATTATTGCAATCTCAAACTGTTTAAACTTATGTTTCAGAAAGTAACAATTTCTTCTTACAGACAGACAAGCATGAATCCATGCACAAGCTGTTTGTTTTACACGAGAAAATAAAATCAAGAAATGAAGTAGACATTTGTTTTGGCATGATTTAGCCACTCCCATCCCTCTTATAAACATTACGTTACACGGGCTGGCTTGGAAATACCGGAGCCAGAATATTTGAAATGAAAAGGTAGGGCACCACCCACCAGCATAAATGAAGTTTGAAGAAACAGACAAATAGATAATGAGTAGATCGACAGTCTTTGCTAAGAATCAGAAAACAGAGGTAACGAAACTTCAGTGCGATCACTCTCCAATGGCTGCCCACTGAAGATAGAGGCATGGATCACAAATTATCAACAAAAGATTGATTGCAACAATGTTGGAGACGTCAGAGCAGCCACACATTGGAACTGTCAAAAACATTCCTCCAGCAGTTACTAATTGCCCATATAATAGAAATAATTGCAGACTCGTGGTACTGTTTAACTACAGAGACATTGTAAGGCTTTAAATTGATCATATGACAAAACATGAGCTAATGTGAATCAGATCCCAAGAGTAAAATTGACATGCTAAAACTACACTGAAAGGATTTTGAACGCTTCTTCTTAAGTGTCAACATTTTTCTCTACTTCTAAAAATAAAAAATAAAAAAAATAAAAAGAGAGAGAGGATGTCCTGGTGCATGAGATTCCCACCACTACAAGATCCAAGGATAAGGGTCCATGGAGGATTACTCGATGTGCCAGACCTATCATCAAACCTTTAAGATATTTGGCACTATACCAATTTTCTAGGAATGCTACAAATCAAAAATGCTGCAAAGATTTGCTCCATTACCAAGTAATCTACATTGGACATAATTTAAGATACTTATAATATACATGTGTGCATGTGCGCACGCATGTGTGTATGTGTGCATGAAGCTAGATTGGTTATGCTTGAGTGGATCTCCATTCAAATATAATCAGGTCTAGATTAGACAATAGAATCACATGTCATTGATTCCAGTTGTTGCTGAACTACTTACAATCACATATTTTGGTAATCCCTAGCTTATGCATCAAGCAATCAAAAAATTGAATAATCTAAATAATATTAAATTATATATATTCTTTTGATTACTTAATGCATAAGCTAGGAGTCTCTAAATCACATAATTTAATGTGTAAATAAGTTATAAATACTAGAATATATCTGACGGCCTAGATCATCAAACTGGTATCCACATTGTCTAACCTAACCGAATCCAAGTGAAGATCTACTTGAGCCAAGTCCAGCTGTATTAATATATATGTACATATAATGTATATATATGTGAGGGGTAAATAAAATTATGTGCAAGTATTCAATATCTTGACAACATTTTAGAACACTGAATACCTTCTGCAGACTATACTTCTCACGAATAGCATTCAGGGGCAGTTTTTGGAGTTCATCTGTAACTCCTGCAATGCAAGAACTGTTGCTTTAAGATCTGAAGCCTTGTATGAGGTGTAATGCTCCAGAGTAGGATTCTGCAGAGAACAAGAAAATGGAAATCACTATTGATAAAACTTAATTAGATTGAAAGAAAAGTGAAGAAATCATTCACACACCCATGCATGGTCAGACTGATCCAGCATCCATCTAGCTAGAAACACAGCAGATGCAGCTATGGCTGAAGGAAGAAACTTCAGGAAGCTATATTCAACCAGTGTCAGCTCTGCCAGATAATTAGCCAAGTATCCCAATGCTAGACTTGGAACCTGCAGGTCAGAAAAATTGGAAATTGCAAAGCCTGCAGATTTATCCCCTAGTGGGTGGAATACAAACGCATCCTTTCTCAAAATCTACCTCACCTTACATGTTGCTTGTGCTGCTCGAAGGAATCTCCTACAAATAAACATAGTGATAAAAAAGTAAGCATTAGAACCCTAAATTTTAAGATATTCTTGTATTGTGCCTCAGAATGTGGAATTACATAATGCCTTACAGGTGAATTATGAAATTGTTTAATTCTGGTAGATCTAAAAACCTGAGAAAAGTTTTTATGGTGGGCACAGATAGTTGAAAGCCTAAATAGTTCAGTACTTGACTCTCCATTTTGAGCACCTGTAAGTCAGAAGCCAGCAATATTCACGTGATGTGATATTGACTCTCATTGAGAATGTTTTCCGATTAACATTACTGAATTATGCAACATACCATTAAGATTAAAAACGAAAAGGTAAAAGCCTACCTCTGCCTTAGTGTATGTATTGTCTGTGATAAAACAGAGTTCTTCAACACGAGGAGCACAAATTTCTTCATATTTCCTGTGAATAGAATAACAAAAGTTACGCTTTCATTAACATAACAAAGAAAACAGCCATGCAAATTTATATTATCACAACAAGCACACATCTAGGACTAAAGATAAATCATGGATCCTTGAATTGTAAAGAATAACTACATTAGACAACAAGATTATACCAGATTGAAAGAAAAACTAATGACCACATAAAGAACTCAGCAAAAAGAAATCATGCAATAAAACCAATGAAGAGTGGAAATCCAATGAAACAAGAAAAAAAAGCATCAATGTGGCAGATCTGGCTACAAAACCTAAAACCTAGCCAGAAATCCACTAACACGGAAACATTTAATGTGTTATGTACCACATCCAATTATGTGTGATTAAGCATTGTATTTTCAGTGTAAGGGCCATCTTGAAGATGTCACGAATAATCCAGGAATCATCTCTCTTTCTCATTGTGTGTCCTTTTTATCATCTCATTGCTCATATGAGAACCAGTCTTCAGAATATGTGATGCATATGATACATAAAGATTGCAGGACAGTGTTTATATCAACCTTGATACACAAAAGATAAGAATGCATATTTATGATTTACTTTAAAAAGATCAGATACATGTTCAATTTTCAATGTAGGAGAAAAAATGTGAACCACACTTTCAATTAACCTAATTTTGGGATTCAATGATATGTAACTATGTTCAGAAAGAATGAAAACAGTCCACATAATCAATATTCAGATAATTTTAGTAATTAACAATGTGAAAGCATAAGAGACCAAGAAGATAAGGAAGATAAGTGATTGCAGTCGAAGAGAGTGTACCACAGAAGCGTGAAAGAGGGGAGGGGAATAGAGAGACCCTACAATTGGTTGGGGTTAGGAGAGGAAGGATGAATGTGATTGAAAGGATAGATGGCTCTCATCCACTATTTGATTCAAAAATATTAGGAAGGATGAATGAACATGAGGGATTGCCCATCCACCAAAGCCCACTAATTGGCATCCTCTCAAATTGGGAGAACAGGGAAGGATGGATCATATGAGGGATGGATTTCTATGTTGACAAAATTACTCCTTGTTAACTTTTTGATAAAACCCTAATACTTGTTTAATTTTTCATTATTTTATTAATATATATTTTAATTTTACCTATACTATTTATCCTATACTACTAAGTTTTATTAGTAATTATTTTAATTTAACCATATAATTTTCATAATTATAAATATCTAATTAGAATTGTCTGCTATTTTTTATTTATATTCACTATTTTTTAGTAAACTATTTGTATAAATTTAATTAAAAATTTAAATTAAATTATAAATTACTTAGTTATTTAATATATAAATAAATTTATCAATATATAATTAAGTTATAAAATCATTTATTAAATTAAATTAAAATTAAAACTAAATATTTAGATAGTCTTTATATAATTATATCTTATAAAGAATATAATTTATATATTGCTATAATTCTTTAATATAAATAAGTATTATAACTTAATAATAATAATATTTTTTATAAAAGGATAGTTTATTGAAAATATCATACAAATATCATCTACCCTTCCGTTAATTTTGCCTATACCAATCAAAAGAGGGAATCATTCTTATCCATTCTTCCATGTTTTGCCAAATACAAGGAAGGATGAATAGAAGATCCTCCCCTACCCATCTTTTGTACCAAACAAAGGGTCACTTGTAATACAGTTTTATTGGTCAAGCTAACCACTTTTGAAAACAGCAGGAAAGACTCCACAAAGTTTATAATACAACTGTAGTGATACTTCAAGCTGTGAAAAAGGCATCATTTGTACCATATAAAGCTGGCTTTGGATAAACATGAAGGTCCTAATTTACCTGTATCCATTCAATTTTGAATTTTAGATGATACCTCACAATGTTGGATATTAGCCAACCCCATCTAGACATGTCTGGAAATGAACCTACTCACAATGCATGCCTCGAGTCATAATTTTGTAGGCTTCAGATGAGATCTAACACATTTCTATCACTAATTAGATATAAGCGGTGACCTCTCTCTACAAGATAAATATCCAACAACAATACCCATTTGAAAGAAATGAGTAATTAACAATACAAAACTAAGTTTCATATAGATCGTGCTTTCTAGGAATCATATGACATTAAGTAACTATGTAGAAGAACAATTTTTTTAATCGATAAAATACCAAAATACAACCTCATACAGGAATAGTTCACAACAAGCAAGCTGAAGTCTATATGATCCACATGGAAATTACTACCTAGATGTTAGACCTGCTTTCCGTACATCTAGACCTGCTTTCCGTTACTAGTCAAACTCTGCTGTGGTGACATTGCAGGTAAACAAATCAGACACTTTTTGCAGGAATAAGATGGCAGACAGGGTACCCTTTCCCAAGTAAAATACTATTACTGTTCATACACTAGACAATCACCAACTATCTTTTAGCTGTACATACTGTATATAAGCTGTTGAATTACTGATAAATGAAGAAAAAGGGAAAACTTACGAGGCAATCAACATGCATGTTATGCCAAGTAGTTGCAGCCTTTGTCGTTCAATATAGTTGTGAGAGAGAAAACAGTCAATAATATATACTGTAAGGTAAAGTGTATCTGGAACGAGTCTATATTCCTCAGATACCTGAAAAGGATATGAAGGGAAAAACATAATGAAGCATGTACTGTCAAACCAATATTATCTTTTCCTGAAAGAAAAAGGCAAACTAAGCATCTAGCACTGCAACCTAGCTATTCAAACCCATAAAAACACATCATGGATCTAATAAAGTTGTAAATCAGCATTAAGGCTCTGATAAAAATGTATTTGTTCTTTTGTCTTCAGCATATTTAGAAAGCAAATATAAGGGCACAGAAAACATGTGTGTTCCTTTACTAACAAAAACAAGTACTATTATGGTGGACACTGATACACTTAAGCCTTTTGACCTAAGTATTGACAAGAAAGACTCTTCTTTTTCACAAAATGCCAATGAATTATAGTCTGCATGTGCTAGATGCACCATACAATGATACTTGTTTCTTTTTCTATTTCTTTAAAATAGCTTAAATTGATTTTCCCCAAGACAACCTACCCATGATGGTATCCAAGCATACATCCCATCAAACAAAGATTACTCTTACCTCATCTCTACAATGTTGTCAAACAATGCATGCAATCTTTTCATTAGAGATTTTTAAACTAGTTTGAAGCCTCCATTGGAGTGATGCCAATGTTATTTAACCTAAAGCTAGTATCAATAAAAAATTCAACAAAATAGACTTCATTAAAAAAAAAAAAACAATAAACCTAAAGTCCATGTAAGAAGTGCATTGATGATTCCCATGGCTCTGTATGATAGTCATTTAGTAGCTGAAATTTGACACTTGCAGATAATTTTCAGGCACCAGCATGCATTGCTTGTTTGCATGATTTCATCAAACCTCACTCATCTGTAATTCTCTTCTAACACTAGACTTCACCTAATAAATGGCACCACTCATCTGTAATTCTTCTAATATGAAATAACAGCACATTTTTTTACTCACCAACAGAGGATCCTAGCTTGATTTATGTAGATGGATGCAGCTTAAGCAATATCAGAGTATCAGTCTCTCTAGCTTGCCTTAGAGTCAGTCCAGAAACTAATGGAAAAAGTTATGTTCCAGTCAGCCTCCTTCAATAAAGGTCCTGACATCTCATCAGTGGCATGTTCACCTTACTGTTACATTGCTCCATTACAGCTAGTAAGCAAAACCAAGGCTGATAATAGACCAACTCAGAGGATTAAAAAACTGAATGGGTTGACCATGCACAGATGTACTGCTTACATGAACCCACAGAAGCAACATTAAATGTCCTGACATCTCATCAGTGGCATGTTCACCTTTCTGTTACATTGCTCCATTACAGCTAGTAAGCAAAACCAAGGATGATAATAGACCAACTCAGAGGATTAAAAAACTGAATGGGTTGACCATGCACAGATGTACTGCTTACATGAACCCACAGAAGCAACATTGTTAGAACTGAACTGGGCACGAAACTGGCAAGGTGCCTCATCCACACTTAATCAGGTGAGTTTTATCTGATTGGACATGGTCACTTTTTTTTTGTTAAATATCGTGCTGGTATACTGTTGATATCTACCATCCAAGCATTGATTAAAACACATGCACTATGTATTTCACATGGTGGGGTGCCTAGCCTCAAAGCTAACAAACCCATTATAATGTTTGCATTTCTAGCATTAGGGGTGGTAATTTACTCTACCCCACTGATTACACAACCTGACCCGACCTTAATGGAGTGGGTTTTACCCTACCCATTTAAATTTGGTGGCAGGGGCAGGTCTTCATTCCAAATCCCATAGCAGATCCAAGGTGAATGCAGATAATGACAATGCCAGCTCCAAACCTAACTTGATTATATATAAGCCTTGATGATTATGATGATAATAAATAAAAACGTATTATGATCGATCATGAGAAAGATTAATCATGTGAAAATCTACAAGATACATTTTAGTTGTTTTTTCCCCTTTTTTTATTTCTTTTCTTAGCTTAAGAGATATTTGACTTCCTGAAGAACAAAATTTCCATTTGTTGTCTCTAGGATTTGCGGTACCATCCTGTACCGCCCGGTACGGGGCGTACCGTACCATACCGGCTTCATATATAAAAAACGGTCCAGCACCCTAGACCGTTAAAAAAAATTAAAAAAAATAAATAAATTCCATACTGTACGGTATAGTATTGTAGCGTATCGGACTGTACCGCCCGGTTCAGTCAGGTTCGGGCTCGGTTCGGGTCTAGTTCAGGTATGGTTTAATAATCTTTGCTTGAGCGGGAGGAGAAAGAGAATTTTTTATCATTTTTTTAGCCTCGATACATGTATCGGTACAGACCGTACCGTACCATACCGGCAGCTGACCAATACGGGTCCCGATATCGGTTCAGCGATCCTTGGTTGTCTCTATCATTGTTGAGTATTTGGTTTGTTACGGTCTATATCTTTTATTTTTATTTTGTCTAATGTTATGTGAAGCACCGAGATTAACTTTTCTATTTGTTTTTATTTATTTGATTTGTATGCAAAAAAAAAAAAAAAGGAGTTTTGCAGCTTTACCCGGCTCAACCCAACCCATCTAACTCTGCCAGCCCTGCCTTGCCTCAAGGTGAGTACAATGTGGGTGTGTGAACATGGTTCCCAATTGCAGGAAAGGTATGGGTAATGGCCTACCAGCCATGTTGCCATCAACAATTTAATTTGGCAATAGCCAATGCTGAGAACTGCCAAAGCAAATTGTCTCTTCTTTGTCAGTTGTTTGCATACACAAAGACTACAATTATATACCAAGTGCTTAGCTTAAAAGTTGTAGTGTACTACCAAAATAAATTCTTCACATCTCCAACCCATTCTAATAAATTTTAGTAAAGAAAACTAATTCAAGATTTGCAATGTTTTTTTTAATGATGCCTTTAGTGATCATGCTCTCCTTTTAATCTCAAAGATCTATAACAAAGAACAAGTTTCTTTAGCAGAAGATGTATATAAAAAAATTAAGGGAAAATAAGAAAATTAACAAACCTCCACAAGCCAATCAATTAGAATGCCCCTCATGCTTTGTGTGATATCTCGCTGCATTGTTTCCATGAAATTGGAGCAAGGTCTTCGAATAAGCTGAAGATAAAAAGATTTAAGGTCAAGTAACAAGCAGCATATCAAGTAACAAAGAATTTCATAATAGCAATGTATTGACGAAAAAGATGAGAGAGAGATGAAAAAAAAAAAAAACAAATTTTGTGCTAGACAAAAAATTTCCCAAATACAGTTACATATATCAACATCATAGGGATTGTCCACACCAAATTTGAAATGTAGAATAGCAGCAAACAAGAAAGGACAAGGGGGGAACAAAAAAGAAAGGAGAGCTTTGATGAAGATCTAACATCTATTAAATATTATAAAAACAACAACCCAAAGAGAGACAGAGAATAAAGAAGATTCAGCTGCATTAATATTTACAAATAATGTCTGTTAAGGATACCTCTGCAGAACGTAAATTGGCATATATGTCCTCAGCATAAATGCTACACATATGAGGAATTCCATGGTCAGCATCAATATCTACAATATCTTTCCCAGTGAAGCCTCCTAGATCATCACAAAGCTCATATTTAATCACTATAGAATTGAAATTTTCAACACGCCGGTCATAAATTTCCTGGTATGAATTGGCAGTAGAAGATAAATGAACCGCTTAAACTATCAAATACATGAGCTAAAATTTATATGAACAAGTAAACATGCCTTTTTCCATCAATATATGCCTGATTTCATTGGGTATTCAGCTAAACTTTGATGATAAGCCTTTTGCATTAATCACCATTGTTTAGTTTGTCATTGCTACTGTGATCCAGTGCTCAAAGTAGTCTAGAGACAACCATAATTCACAAAGATGGAGCATATCAAGTTAAAATAGAAACAGAAAATTGATACCAACCATTCTTTGAATGATTGATGATTTCAGTTCCTCCTCTGAAGTTATGTTCCTCCAAGAAAGTTGTATTATATGTGCTCTCCCCATCCCTGACGCTCTCCATATTTTGTAAGGCTAGAAGGCATTCATCCACTTTTGCAGAAATAGTTGCTTCTTTTGATTCCAATATTCCGACCTCCAGTATTTCTTCAGCCACCTTATTTTTCACAATATCATGAAGCATTGCAGTTTCAACAGAAGTGGCAGGGGCTAAATTGCAATTCTTCTGGTCAGACCATTGATTGGCTTTAGAACAGCCCAGTTTAAACTGCTCAGAGGTCTTACACTGAATCATCAAAAGAAGAAAAGTTAATTTCCGTAATAGTTAAATACAAGAAAAACAATAATGGCAAAGATGTAGTATTTGCAACAGATAAAGCTAAACAAGTTAAAACTCAAACAGAGCTTATCTTGTTTTCCTACATTGACGATAAATTTAAAAATTTCGCAGTTGAACACATTGATAATTTCAAAAAAAAAAAAAATTGAAACACAGAATTTCATAATCAAAAGAGAGAAGGCCAATAACCTGCCCATTTTCTGCAGGAATGCAGTGCCTATATGAATTATCAGCACAAATATTTCTGACATCCTTAAGTGCTGCTCTCTTTTTGTGCTGAAAACCTGCAGTAAGAGAAGCAGTTTGACTGTTCTCATCTGTAGCTGCCCTCTTTGATTTTCCTTTTTGTGTTTGCATATTCTCTCGCTTTGCAAGTGATGGTAACAAAGGAAGCATGCCCCCATTTGCACGGATGGCAGCAGCTCGAGCTCGTGTGATTCGAACAGGAGGCACTCCATAACCAGCAGTTATGGAATTTTCCTTCCCCATGGCCAACCAGACCTCAAAGAATGAGATGCACCACTCTCACAAGCAACCATTCATGGAACCTGCCCATTCAAACCAAACTTAAGTAATCACAAAAATAAAATGAAAAAAATGATGAAACAAAGGCAGGAAGGAGTTTTTTTATAAAAAAAAGATCCATTGTGGCTGGGTGTACTGATCTACTTGTGAAGCATCATGTCAAAACCAAGACAATTACCAAGAAACTTGATTAGTGTTGTGCTTAATAAAATATCAAATACTTGGCCACTATAAATGGTGCTTCCTCTCATTTAACTATAGCGCGTGACTAAACCCCTTTTTAAGGTTTTATCCAAAGATACTAATCAGATGAGAAAGTTGTAAACATTACCACACGAAGAGGGGACCACTTGTTCATAGGAAGACACCAATTCAGGGCATTCATGCAAGCACCCATATGACATCATGTTCCTCCAACCAACCAAAACATAATGACTATCCATTATACTAAAGTCAAGTTACATTAAAAAGATATTATTACAGTATTGCTATGGCAAAATTTGGCTACACAATGTGGACATATTAGTCAGAATCATTTTCTTAGGTTATCATTTGTGTTAAAACTCATCAACATCATGCAAAAAGCAGCCCATCTTTTTTCACAGCCAACTTCTAATTTTTCAACTGAAATCAATTAAATTTTAAACTAGAAGCATGGCAGCATGTCAGTCCGGTCAAGCTCACTGTTGGATCCCATTTTCAATTTTCCATGTCCTTTGCTGGGAGATTTAAGAATAATCATTTGCTGGGCAAACAATTTATAACTTAAAGGCATCATCATATAATTGACAGAGAATAGTTTGATGGAAATTCCCAGCAAAATAACTTGCTGATCTGTAAGAAAATATTTTAAAAATTGATGATACAAATTAGTTTTTTTCTGCAAGAAAAGGTAAGACCTTTGTCCTTATTTAAATTTTTCTATTCAAAATTTGTAAGAGAAGCATCTTATAGTAACCCTCTTCACATAATCCAGGAGTGGCAGGCACAAACAGGCCAAAGACCAAAGATTTTCAAACCTGTAAAGTGCTAAAACTTAAAATAGTAATAATGCAATAACATGCTTCATGGACACTATTCCATGACATGTTTTTGACATTAACACATCTTTTATGCTTCAACCAGATCTAGGTTTCTCATGGGACAGTGATGTTCTAATAAAACATTCCAATTTTGGTTTTACACCATATCAGTGTATCGATTTAAAGGGTAGTTTTTGATTTTTAAACGTAGTTACTTTAGTTCAGGAGAACAGGTCCCTTTTCTGGGAGGAAAGAAAAAGCAAAATCACTGAAAATGCCTCAAAGGTTATATGCTTCATCATCCAGTGATGATGATGCATCATGCTTTAATCTACTTCTTCATGCTGAATTAACTCAAGTCATATGTTTACTTAAACAACAAAATATTGCAATTCTCAATATCATAAACTTGTGTTAACATTAAAAAAATGTTTGGTAGCTTTAGACCTTCTTCCTGCTCTAATATACTATTTCTCAAGTTTAACCTTGATAGCAGTACATTTTAAACACAGGCACACAACTTGCATTTTGGTTTACATTCCACCTAAGATCAGCTTTTCAATGAGAGCATTTTTGTCAGACATGTCCAGGATAATTACGTTACAAGAAAATTGTAAAAAATAAAAAAATAAAGCGAAGGGTCTCCCATCACATTGCAGTAACCAAAGTTCCTTTTTTTGGATCATTCCAAGAACCTCTGCCAGCCAAAGTTATCACCCTAGTAGCGTCCATAGCTAAATCGACCAAAAGGGCTCTCTTCCTCGCTATCACCCATATAAAACGATCTCATAGTCAAGAATAAATTATTCACCAAAATGTAAAATACAACCAAAAAACAAAACAAAACACAGTTTCACATCAACAAGATTAATGAGAAGAAAAACAAACAAATGAAAGATTTCTTTTTAAAAAATGACCAAAACCATGGAGCCAATTCTCAACCTCAAATCCTATCACTCAATAAATTGATTTCTCTGGGTAAAGAAAATATCTAAGAAGGCTGAATTCTAAACCGCCGGAACCTCAAGAAGCAGCACATCTACCTCCCAACACAACCGATCTGCTTAAAAACTTTCTTGAAAATTAAAAAAATTACGTAGAATAATAAAAAATAATCATTTAGAAACCAGTAGATCGGCAAACAAATCCTCCTAATCTTACCCGATCAACCTGCACACAAACCTGGGATCCATGATCTACGATTCCAATATCACAAACCCTAGTACAGACATCGAAATAAAAAGTAAAAGAATTCAACGCAATCGACCAAAAGAAAAAAAAAGAAATCACTGGGCAAAAGATCAATTGGAGAGAACGACCTCGGTTCCGAAAACGGAATGCCCATACCTCGATCCAGTCAAACTCCCACAGATCTCAATTCTCTTCGAGCGGAAGAGATAAAGAGAGAAAGGAGAGACGAGAGAGAGCGGGCGAGCAAGGAGACGCATTCAGAGTTCGAAATCCTTCCCCACCTTCTTCGGCCTTTATGTTTATTAAAGACCGAGAGAAAGAGAGAGAAGATTGGCTTCCATTTTTTTTTATTTTTTTTCCGCCTCGGCGAAGTGGAGCGGAGAGTGAGAACGCCCCTTCGTCCCCTGGTTTTGCCGCCGGATCTCGGTTTGGATTTCGATTTGTGGTCCCAAAAAAGGTCAGGGATTTCGATTGATTTACCACGTGACCTGTACCATACTGCATGTGCGACCCGAGCATGCGATCTGTATGCGATAGCAAAATCGACCGTCAATTTCACCGAATTTAAGTATCTGAACCGTTCGTTTACATCGTAAAGCGATGGCGTCGTTATCCAAAAATGAGACGCGTCGAAGGAGAGGGGCAGATGGGATTCGTGGGATTTTGACGGTGATTGTTGGCTTTCGCATAGAAGTGCTTGTGAGAGTATTCCGAAAGAGAAGACACGTGAAGGCACGTGACGCCAGGGACCACCACTTGGTTTCGGTTGTTGCGTGTTATCCTTCCACACCGGAGAGGAGGTGTGTAGGCGTCCTCATTTGGAAACATAGGACCTGTAGATTCAGAGAATCATGGACGGGAAAGGGAATGGAACGGGGAAGTGCCGATTTTAATACCATGTTTCAGTGGTATCCTCGATTAATCTATTTGACATAACATAAAAATCCAAATTATTGATAATAGAACATCAAGGCTATGTTTGATATATTTTATAAATTTTACAACTATTAGACATAATTTTTAAATAAATAAATCATAAGAAACACATATGAACATAAATCAGATGTATTTGCCTTGTAATCTTGGTGATAATTATTTGGCGTCACATGGAAGTGTTTGTGAGAGCCGTCCGAGTGAGAGGATACATGTGTTGGTCATGTGGAAGCCAAGGAACCAGTCTGGGTTAGGTTTAGGTTTGGTTTGTTACATGTTAGTCTTTCACACTAGTGAGGGGCTACGTAGGCCTTCATTTGCAAGCGTCTCGTTACTTGGTGCACATGGAGGATTGATATAGATTTTTAGGTATACATGTACTGTAGAGGGAAAGGAAAGGTATATTTCTCTGTAAGGAGAGGATGTGAGGCTCAATCCCAGGACATGATATGAGATCATGTCTAGTTATTCCCTTCATTGATTCCATCTTTCTTATCACCCTCATGTCCTTTGAGACTCATGCTAACGGCTCCATTAGTGAGGTGGGTGAGATACCCTAGGGGTAAGAGATCTCTCCGTGAGTATGAGTCCCGAAGCCCATGAGTTCCTAACCTCAAGTCCTTCATCCCATTATTCCTTCGCCACCCTCCTAGAAAAAAAAAAGTACCATAATCTAGGTGACTTCTAGGCTCACCAACGATCCTACCCCCGTCTGTCCCGCATCATATATAAAGCAGCTGATTCGGGATGTAGGTGTTGGAGTTTCGGTATATATAGTCTCCGCTATTTGTCATCATTCAACCTTCACTCTAGGAACCGAAATAGCCAACTTGCAGCCATCGGTAGGAAAATAGGACTTGTTGCTGCAACTTCTCCCGGACCGGATTCGATCGATTTGGCTAAAGCGCTCCTCTCTCGGTTCTTGCAAAAAAGTTTACAAAGGCCGATGGTGTTCCGGCGGGGACACTCCGATGCTTTAGTTAGCGGGAGCTTGAGGGCAACAGAATGGAGGAATCAATGGAGATGAGCTTGTGAAGCATGAAGAGAGTCCTTACCGCCCAGAGTCTCCCGATTTATCTTATATAGGTACGGAATGTTACCAGAATCTGTTAGGGGCTATGCACGGAATGACCGATCTGCCCCTAAGAGAATCTGGGAGTGGCCACGTGGTGCCAGGATGAGGCAGCATCGTGGAGCCAGTGGAGTAGTGGCGCTGATGTGTCAGGATTCTATTGTAACAGAATTTTGGTATCAGCTAGAAGAGGTTTTTTGAGTCCCCCTAGCCATCTTTAGAGTGGCCCTTCTGAAGTAGGTCGATCAGACCTCAGCAGGAGTGCGTCAGTCGAATCTCAGCAGGAGTGGATCGCCCAAACGTCAACAAGGGTGGGTCGCTCGGACCTCACCAGGAGTGGGTCGCTCGGACCTCAGCAGGAGTGGGTCGGTCAGATCTCAGCAGGAGTGGGTCGCTCGGACCTCAGCAAGAGTGGGTCACTCGGATCTCCGCGTTGGTCTGGTTCGAAGGTAAGCCGATTGGGTAAAACAGTTGCCCCCCTTGTTCTTGGCCTTCGAGGGGACCTGCAGCTTCGAAGGATGAGAGCATCATTAGACCTTTAATGCATTTATCCTTGGGATGATCGTGGATCTGGTCAGGTGTACTGTGACCGGTCGTTTCCCATTCCGAAATCCTGTGCCCAGGATAGGTGTCGGCACCGCGTTGGAGGTGGTGGGAGAAGCAGTTAATGCAGATGGGGTGCAATGATGAAAGGCCAGCCTGGCCTGCTTGGCCATCGGGCTTCAGATGTGACATAGGTGACGTGGCGAGATCCAGACGGTTGGCGCTACGCTCGAGATGAGCGATATATCGTTGGTCTGGCGATCACACGGATCGTGGCTTAGACATGGTTCGATGCATCTCATCGGCTTCTCCATTGGATTGGGAAGTCGCATCGTCTGACGGCTGATTGCGGCACTTGAGGGACACTAGAAAGTGGCCCCTCAGCGGCTATAAAAGGAGGGGGTGAAGGTCTGAGGGGATTCTTCTGCTACATCTGCCTAAGGATAGAGAACGTCCCCTTCTCCTGCTTTCGCCTTCTTAGAAATCCCAACCTCCAGGTCAGTTTCCTCAACCTTCCTCTTTAACCTCCATTAGAATGGCTTCCGGCAACCATAGCTCCACCCATAGGGATAGGGAACCAGGCCCAAATAGCATCCCATCAGAGATGACCCTGGAGAGGATAGAGGGCCTTAGGATGAGATATAATATACCTTCAACCTTGCATTTGACCGTCCCAAATCGGGAGGGAAGGGTGACCGATCTGTTGAATCCGGGAGCCCTCCCGGTATACGAGAACCATTTCAAAGCCAGCCTCTGATTTCCCCTTCATGACTTCTTTGTTCAGATCTTCAATTCTTATAGGGTGACCCTTACGCAGCTGACTCCGAATAGCATTCGGGCAATTAACTGCTTCATAGTCCTCTGCCGGAGGGCCGAAGCCGAGCTGAGGGTGTCCCTTTTTGCCAATTTTTTCCTTCTGAAGAGGGACTTCCGTAGTCAGGAGTGGTGGATGTTCAGTCCCCGTCCTGGTCGGAGGATTTTAGGGGGTCTTCCATCGGCCATTCGCTAGTAGAAGTCCCGATTCTTTTACATATATAGCTTGCAACCCTGAGGCTTCGAGCCGATGTGGAGGGAGCCGAGGCCAAAGGCCGTAAACGAGAGGAAGGTGCTGAGGGCCAATAAGGCTGATTTTAATAGAATGGAGGAGGTTGACCCGACATTTGTAATCAAACTGCCCAGGGAGCATAGCTCCACCTGGCCGGGATCAGCAGACTCCCACACCTAGGTAGTATATAGAGCACTGTCCTAGGTTTTCCATACATTTTGTCGGCCTTATTTCTCCATTGCTAACCTTGACTTTGTTCTGTGACAGGAGAGAAAATGAAGCTGGATCGAGCGGCGATCATGGCACGGGCAGCCAAGAAGAGGGGTGCCCGAGTCACGAAGATGATGACTGAGAGGCAGAAGAAACAGTGGACGGAGGAGTCGTCTGCTACCATCGTGTCGGTGGACTATGACGACCACGTACCTTTATCGGAGTGTCAGGTGGCGAGGGTGCATGAGCATTCGTCTTTAATCGGGCAGTCGATCGCCCGGCTAGGAGAGGAGCCATTAGGGCCGACCGATGCGGAGACGGCCCCAACATCGCCGCTCATTGAGTTGATAGAGGAGGTTCCCCCGATGGCTGGAGGGAAAAGAGCTACCGAAGGAGGGGAAGCCGACAGGGAGGGAGCTGGCAGAGTTGGCTGTGAGGCGCACCAGCGCTGGCGCGCCTTACACAACCCTGCTCAAAAGGGTCGTCACAGGCGCCAACTAGGATGAGTCGAGTCGGTGAACTTTGAACGAGGCCGCGAGGAGCTCTTACCACAATTTGATGGGGGTAAGTCACCTGCTCTCGAGTCCGTCTTTTCCTTCATCTTCTGTGCATGACTAACGTTGTCATAGTCTTCTTCATATCTTTAGTTGGACCGACGGTGCAGCATGCCAACATTCCCGTAGGTCGGACACTAGTTGGGAAGCTCTATCTCCTATGGGGGGTCTCTGGCAGTCGAAGTTTCAGTCCGATTCCTCTGGGGCCGGACGTACTTGTGCAGATACCCTCTCCTGATGAGGTCTTCAATTGCATCATTCAGCTGGAGGCAGTCTTCAGTGTTGTGTCCGTGGTTCCGGTGGAACCGATAGTACTTGTCTCTATTCCTGGATGTGGAGGGGCCCCTCATTGGATGAGGCATTTGCAGGAAGGTCTTGTTCTCAATTTCCATGAGAATCTTCTCCCTCGGAAGGGAGAGAGGCGCATAAGATTCGAACCTCCTAGGGAAGTCCTTCGGCTTTGGACTGTGGTGTCGGGCCGAATTGTTGCCATCGCTGGGAGGTCGGACTTCGAGAGCCTTGTCGCTCTGCTTTTTGGGAGCCGACCTCCCTTCAGCCTGGCATCGTCTCACCGCTTGCTCTTCAGCCAAGACGTACTTCTACGCTCGGGCCAGTAGCTCGGAGTAGCTTGTCGAGAACTTCTTGTCTAGGGAGAATGTGAGCATGGACGAGCGCAGCCCTCTCTTGAAGGCCGACATAGCTACATCTTCATTGAGGTCCGGGATCTCCATGGCCACTGAGTTGAATTGGGCCATGTAGTCCCGGAGAGTCTCTCCTTCCTTTTGCATCACGAGGAAGTGGCAGTCGGTATTCCTCGGCATCCGACTGCAAGTCTTGAAATTGGAGAGAAAGAGTTTTTCAAGCTGGGAGAAGGAGTGGATCGTACATGGTTGGATGGCGGAGAACCACATCCGAGCCGCCTTCTTGAGCGTCGCAGGGAAGGTGATGCAGTGGAGGGCATCGGAGGTGCCCTGTACCATCATGTGGGCCTTGTAAGTGCCCAGATAATCTAGCGGGTCGATGGTGCCGTCGTAGGGGTCCACTTGTAGAATCTTGAAATGGCGGGAGATAGGCTCCCCTAAAATTTCGGCAAAAAAAGGTGGGCGGAAGTCGTACGCCTGCCCTCCGTCGACTTTTTGCCAATCGACCAGCACATCAATCTGCTCCTCCATGCGCCGGAGTTTGCTGGTGTAGTCTATCGGGACCTCGCTACAGTACTGGCTGCCGTCGGGGACTAAGTTAGCAAAGGAGGGTGAGGTGGACCTCACCCTCTTCCCATTAACACAAGCCCCCTGGGATCTTTGGGACTCCGGAGCAGCATAAGAGTGGAGCTGAGGGACTCCTTGCCGTCTGCTTCCCCCAGTGGCGGGTTGGTGGTTGGTGTGGGACACTGCAGGCAGCTGCTACCGGTTGTTAGCCACGTCTTGGAGGTTCTGGGCCGTGACAGTGAGTGTATCGATGCGGTTCAGAAGGGTCTGGAACTGCTGTTGTCCCGGAGTGATGGTAGGCTCGGCGACATAATTCTTCCTAAGAGGTCCTTCTGACCTAGACGGGGAGTGACCTCTCCTGGTGGAGGTATTCTGGGCTCTTCCCTTTCCCATTGCTCTGCTTAGTGGGTGGATTCCTCCTTTTAGAGAAGGCCCTTCCTCTGGCACCAATCTGTTGCTGCAACTTTTCCCGGACTGGATTCAGTCGGCTTGGCTGGAGCACTCCTCTCCCGGTTCCTACAAAAAAGTCTCCAAGGGCCGGTGGTGTTCCGGCGGAGAACACTCCGATGCTTAAGTTAGCAGGAGCTTGAGGGTAACAGAATGGAGGAATCAATGAAGATGAGCTTATGGAGCAGGAAGAGAGTGCTTACCACTCAGAGTCCCCAAGTTTACCTTATATAGGTGCGGAATGTTACTATAATATGTTAGGGATTAGGTACAAAATGACCGATCTGCCCCTAAAAGAATTTGGGAGTGGCCACGTGGCATCAGGATGAGGCAACATAGTGGAGCCAGTGGAGTAGTGGCGTTGATGTGTCAGGATTCTGTTGTAACAGAATTCTGGTATTAGCTGAAATAGATTTTTGGAGTCCTCTAGGCTATCTTTGGAGTGACCTTTCCGAAGTGGATCGGTCGGACCTCAGCAGGTATGCGTCGATCAGATCTCAGCAGGAGTTGGTCGCTCGGACCTTAGCAGGAGTGAATCGCTCAGATCTCAGCAAAAATAAATCTGATTCGAAAATAAACTAATTGAATATAATAATAATATTTTTATTATTAATTTAAATACCGAAAGATCCATCGGAGCTAATTCTAACCAACTAACAAGCTATTTTTTATAAGTGCTATCGTCACTACCCAACAATCACCGGATACTATAACATCTTCAACCTCGATTAAGAATATTTAGCAACAGTCTTCCATCCCGGATTTCGCCCGTTTAACTTCATGGGATTCCCGCAACTTTTTTTTTTTTTTTGGTGGCACTCGGATCCGAACAAAAAATATCAGGTAACTTTAGACTTTTTCAGGCCGTCCAAATCGAGCACAGTGTCTCTAATAGCAGTACCTTTGGAACGTGGGAGTCTCTCTCATCAGAGAATCCAAAGGCTAATGAGTCCTGTAGTCCTTTCCAATCTGAAATCGACTCATCTGATGATAGCCACGTAGCTCGTATACTTTGTAAATAAAAAAATTGCAAGACTTTTGGAAACACGTGTTTTAGAATGGAAATCGAGGCCAGGGAGAGTGGACCCCACCACGGGTGGGGAATGGACCACCGAAGATGGGGCCCACCGGGGTAGCGACACTCCATCTGGACTCGCCGCGGCCCTCAAGAGATCCTGAGCCACCCCGAAAACACACCCACCCTCGCACCCACTGTTCATCCAGCCCATGTAATTTCAGGAGTCTCATGAATTAATTTCATCCCATATTTGACATATATATTTTTATTTTACTGATATATTTTCCAAAACAAATTATAATGTTTTATCTCTTTTTTTATTAGTGTTTTTTTCAATTTTACTCTTTATGCTCCCATGCACCCGGTTATTAATGAGTAATTCATGCATCATATAATTAGTTTAATATGTAGAATTCGCAGGCCAAGCAAATGACAGATCAAAATATTTTGGTATCATAGTGTTAGATACCAAAAGATATTTATATAATAAAAAGATTAATTTTAGCTATCGAGTATAGGACTTGGTTGATTATAGAGTTGTCGAATAAGTGGTTTTGTATATGGCACGAACATCTCACTCTTTTACATAAGAAATATGGTTTTATATTTATATTTATATTATTTTTATAATTTTATATTTATATTTATATTATTGTTATATGTGACGATATTAATGGCTCATACAATATTTTTTTTGATATTTTATGCTAATAACAAATTATTCCAATAGAAACCATTTTTATAAAATATTTTTTAAAATAATTTAAATTAAACAAATTATGATTATTTGTATCACTAGAAAAGTAAGTCGGAAAAATTATTGGTTAGTGCAATTCTACCGCTTGTACTTTGCACCATCCAATAAAAAATCATCACAATATCTAAAATAATAATTTTTTATTTAAAATTTTAGAACTAAAAATTATCAATTGATCAATTATAATTAAAAAATTTAGTTCAGGATTTTTAATCAAATTCGAAAATCAATATGATTTTCCAATAATAGATGATATATTTGTTTTTTTATTAAATAGCCAAAATATGCTTGTCAGGTAGGATAATTGTTTTGGCGAATGATTAAAAGTAGCAAAATATAACCTGACCCGTGAACCCAACTCATGCTCAACCCGACTTAAATAGCTTTGGATTGAACTAAACATGTTTGGATCCTAAACGAGCCAATTCATTTAACCCATTTATTAAATAGATCAAGTTCAAGTTTAAAATTATCAACCTGCAAAACCTATTTATTATTTTTAAAATTAAATAATTATCTATTTAACCTATTTAAAATTAAAAAAAATATTTCGTTCCTTCATTTGAAATTTAAACCATGTCTCTACCTGTCATTCCATCCGCATGAATGACGTAATTGTGGACCTCATGCAGAGGGTCCACAGATCATGAGCAACGGATGACCTTTTTTTCCTTCGATAGCTCCTCCCTTCAATCCTTCGATCCTCCCACCTCATTTCTTTCTCTTCTCACGAGACTCACAATTACTGGAGCCCTCTCTCCATCTTGAGCTCCTTTGTGCACTCCCTTCCTTGCATGTCCCCACTCCCTCTATTCCAAGCTCCTCCGAGTGCTTTCATTTCCCTACCCGTTACCTCCCTCCACAGCTTGCTTGTGGCAACGCTGCTCCTCTACCCCCCAACCCCTCACCTGACTTGTTAGAGCCCTCACCTTGCCGATCACTCCCCTCTATGGCCTACTTGTAGCGATGCCGCTCCTCTACCCTCCAATCCCTCACCTGATCTATCGGAGCCCTCCCTCCCCTCGCTGGTCACCCCCCCGCACAGTAGCTTGTGGCCTTCCTTCCGATTCTCGGTTTGCGGCTCATATGTGGCATGTCCTCCTCTTTGTCATGAGCTCCTTCGAGCACTCCCCTTCCCTCGCCCATCATCCCCTTCCACAGCCTACTTGTGACGACACTACTCCTTAGGGCCCCCAACCCCTCATTCGACCCATCGAAGCCCTCTCTTTCCTGGCTTGTAGTGCTCCCCCCGCCATCCGAGCTCTCTCGATGATGGCCCTTCCAACCCTTGCCACCATGGCGATACTGGAGTTCTTGAAGTTCGTTCACCATCTTCTAACTTTTCTATATGATTTTCATGAAGATGGGTGATGTGACGGTGATGGACAAGATAATTGAGTATGAATTTTCGAGAGGTAGATTTTTATTTTTTAATTAGATTCGAAATGGATTGGATTATTGATTTTTGATCTAATTTATAAATGGATTCTAAATTGATCGGATCAAATAACTTGTTTATTAAATAAGTCAGATTCGAATATTAAATCCTGATATTTTTAATAAGCAAGGTCAAGTTCAGGTTATTTATGTTCATAAAGAGCACTGGCCATCCTAATCGAACCATGATAGCCAACATATCATATATGTAGATACAACCTTGATCACAGGAAATATCATGATCGAAGCTCGATCTATACATGGAATGAACCTATGGCTTTTTTTTTTGGTATAGCAGAAAATTTTTTTATAACCAATTTGTATACGTTCCAACCCATTTTTATCCCACCCGATACAATTGCCACCCATATGATGGGATAGTTGCATTTGTTGTGTGGACCAAAGAAAGTATCACTTCTGGGTTTCCATTCTGATTGGTTAAAGCTGTCAATACATCGGGTTCGGATCAAAATCTAAATATTTAGATACATACCCGATCTTAGCTATTAGATCCGAACCTAGACTCAAATACCTGATGGATCTAGTTTTGAAATACCAGACCTGGATTTGAATGGATCCCGGATATCTAGACCTGAACCCGGACCCTTAGACATTTCACTAGTTCCTACAATAATAGTTAAAAATATAGCAAGAAACAAGAACAAAATCAATAAATATCTAGCCGATTTTGTGGCAGTGACTCAGATCTGAGGAAGACAAAGACGCGAGATGACGTCGGGGCAGCGCAGCCGGTGGTGGACGATGTTGGTGGCTGGCAGGGGACGATGTTGGTGGCCGACTGGACTCAGATCTGAAGAAGGGAAAGCCGGAGGGGAAGGCATCGACGGTCTACTGTCGGTCGTCGAGGGGGAGAGACGGGACCGAGAGAGGCCGATCTGGACTGGAGAGGGGGGGAGGCATCGGCGATTCGTGATCGATCGTCGAGGAGGAGGGACGGGATCGAGGGAGGCTGATCTAGATTGGAGATGGGGGAGGTGTCGGTGGTCCACGGTTGGCCGTCAAGGGGGAGGGACGGGACCGAGGGAGGCCGATCGGAGAGGGGGGAGGCATCGACTGTCTGCGGTCGGCTGTTGAGTGGGAGGGACGAGACCGAGGGAGCCACGGAGGCCGATCTGGATGGAGAGGGGGGTGGTATCGATGGTTCGCGATCGACAATCGAGAGGGAGGGAGTGGGACTGGATCAAGAAAGGATTAGGAATTGAATGGAAAAGATTTAGATTTCATGACTGTTGTAATTGAAAGCCTTTATATTAAAATTACTATTGATTTTTAACCATTATATTAAATATCTAAAGATTTATATTAAATTAGTATTAATGAATAAATAAATAAATAAAATATTATTTTATATAATTGGATTCTGGATTTCGTGGGTTTGGATATTTAATATTTAGATCGGATCCTTTTAATTATAGCTAAACTTGTCTGATTTGGATTTGATAAATAAATCCAAATTTAATATCAAATTCAGATTTATTGGATAAATAACCATAAATTTTAGATCCATGCCTGATCCACCGATAGCTCCATGATTGGCCCAGCAAAGGAAATCTCGGCTCTATGATTGGTCCAGCAAACGAAACCCCACAAAGCGAAAAAAAACGAAATCTTCGTGCTTTACAAAAATAAAAGATTAAAAAAAAACGAAGGGTCTGACTTTCGAGAAGGAGAGGAGAGAGAATGTAATAAATAAATCCTAGAGAACGAAAAAAAAAAAAAAAGTGGCGGGGGCTAGAATTTAGAACACCATTTATAAATTTTTTATTCTTAAACCGCACCGTTATAAAGGCCAGAGGCGAGGGGCGACTGGCTCCAGCTACCTTCCGAGGTCTCGACGCCGCTCTCTCTCGCCTCCAACTCTTTCTTATTCCATTTCCATCTCTGTAAGGTAAAGCGGGTTCGATCTCTCTAGGTTTCGATGCAATGAAGATTTCGTGACGATGGGTTTATTTGTTGGCAAGGATCAAAAAGAATTTTTTCCAATTTCTTTTTTTATGAAAACTTAGGATCGAGCAATCTAATGAGTCTTCGCGTTTGGTAGAATGACAATGTAAAGATTTAATTTTAGATTTTCAGTTGATTTTTTTGATTATCTTTATTCTATTTCCGTTTTGAATTTTGGGCTGGGTTTGTCTTTGGTAGCATTATAAATTGATTTTTTTTAGAGCTAAATGGTTAGTTGTGTCCGTGTGTTTTTTTCCCTTCAAATGGGAACTGAGAAAAAAATTCGAAAAAGGGGAAAGGGACTTTAAAAAAAGATGTGGGCAGTGGGAGAAGATTTAATTTGGCATTTTCCTTGAACTTTTCGTAAAACTTGTTTGTGTCGGTTTTAATTATTGGGCTGCTAAATGGTTAATGCTCTGTTTCTTTTTCTTTTTTCTGGTTGAAACAGACAAAAAGTCCCGCACATTTGTTTTTTATGAATCTGGGTAATATCTCTTTCTTGTTTTAAACTCTTTATGTTTTTCTAAAATATTCGGTGGAAGTTCTCTCTTAGATTTTCCTTAAATCTATTGATCATATTTGATAGAAAAGTTAATCATTCTTTCTCCACCTATGACCGTATATAGCTTCTTCTTCTTCTTCTTCTTCTTCTTCTTTTTTGCGCTAAAACTGTATTTTGATGACCTTGCATGTTCTGTACTTGTGCATGATCTGTGTTAAGAATGACTAGGACTTCTTTCCCTTCCCCCTGAAGATATCCTCTGATTGATTGTTTGTTACTTTGACCAGAAATTAGATGATAGTTGCATGAAAGGCAAAAACTGATTTTGAGCATTTATTGAATTTATTTCTAATTTGATTTGGATTTGGTGGGTGATTTGTTTCTTTATGATTCAGGCGGTTTTGTTGATTATTTCGAGTCTATAATTGGTTCATGATCCATGGAGTGTTCTTTTCTTTATGATATATGACATGGTTCTTAATGTAAAAAGATATAATTGTCATTTTTTGTTCTCCTGTTGAAATTTACTCTGGTTTTGGTATGAGGCTTGCATAAGCTCACGTCGTATTAGTTAATTGTGCTTTTAATTTCATTCTTATACTTCAATACAAATCTTACATGGACCTGTTGCATATAATTTTGCTAGCACATTTTGCTCTACTAAGGCGAGTCAATTTGGAATTCTTACATGCTTGGCTTGTTTCATAATTTTAAATTGGTTATGCTCAAAATGCCTTTGCATGTTCCCATTTGTATATGTGGCTGTCTGAGAACTTTATACAAGCTTGCATTAGAAATTTCTTATTCACATATGGTGTAGAATGGGTAGTTCTGGTAATAATAGAAGTATCTATGAGGAATACACCTATGCAAACTTGGAGAGGGAGGCATACTGGTCTTCCGAAAAGCTTCGCATCTCCATCACAGGAGCTGGAGGCTTCATTGCTTCTCACATTGCAAGGCGCCTGAAGAGCGAGGGGCACTACATTATTGCCTCTGACTGGAAGAAGAATGAGCACATGACCGAGGATATGTTCTGCCACGAGTTCCACCTTGTTGATTTAAGGGTCATGGACAGTTGCTTGAAGGTCACCCATGGTGTGGACCATGTATTTAATCTTGCTGCTGATATGGGAGGGATGGGTTTTATTCAGTCTAACCATTCTGTGATCATGTACAATAACACCATGATCAGTTTCAACATGCTTGAAGCTGCAAGGATTAATGGCGTGAAAAGGTATATGATTTTTATAATTACTGTTGACTTTTTTTAGGTATTAAAATTCTAAGCTTAGGTGTTAAAAATATTCTTCTTTCTCTTTCCTGGCTAATGTACGGGAACTGCAGTATTACCTGAGTTTACATGTGGCATATCATCCAAGGAAAATTGGTCTCAGAAATTGAACTATGTCTGCTCCACTAAAAGAATGGGTTTTATAAGAATTCAATATTTCTGTAATCTACGCATAAAAGTTCAAAGCACTATCAAAAACAATATTTAGTTAAAAAAAGCATAACGGTCATGTCAAAAGCATGAATTATGAAATTTTAACTGTGTTGGAATGAAACTAATTGATAATATGCATGAAAAATTACAGAAATGATTTCTAGTTATGAAATGATCAATGAAGCTGTCTGCTTTTGTATATAATCAAAGTTATCCTTATGCATGGCTTGTTTCATTTTTCTTTATATTGAATTAGCTGAACCTTTTTCATCATTGTCATGTTTATTTCAACTATTGCGTGATCCATTCATCACTCGTTCCCTTTTCATTTACGTAAGCCACTGCTTGGTAATAAGTTATATATAACTTTGGGGAAATTTTCCTTTCTGTAAATTAAAAAAAATACTAGTAATCAACATCCTGTAATATATTTTGGCATTAACTTGATTTTTTTTTGTCTTTTATATATGTACTTGTTTCTTCTTTGGATTTTTTTTTTTATAAATCAGTATTAGATTCTTGGTATTTCTGTTTATCTTCTATTTTGCCCCTTTTTTCTAGATGTTTGAATACTGTTTATTATATGATTTTAATAATATGATATAAAACAGGACCTTGTGTTAGGAAACAAAGAAATTATCTTCTTTATCTTTTTCATAAGAGTCATCTTGATTATATTAATTCATGGATGCTCAAAAAGATGCTAAATATGTCATAGCTAAAAGGCCATATACTCTACATGTCAAAACCAAACCATAAAGTCTTAGTTTGCTTGATACATGGCCTTTTCTTATAAATTTTAATATAGAAATAGTTCCGTCACTGTATGCCTTGTTGCATGTTGCACATCTCATATTTTTATTTTGGGTAATTCCATAAGAAAATGAAGTTTTATTCAGATTATGTTTATCAGGATAGCTAATCTCTAAGAAAAAAATGCAGAATTTTTATCTGGAAATGAAAATGCAATAACATATATAAGTCTGTATTTGGAAAAATGGTCAACCACGCAACAGGCATAAGTGGGATGCTAGAATTTTTTGTTCAAGCTGATACTTTTTTGTTATGATTTGGACCATGGAGATAAGTCAAATCCTTATCTAAGTCTTTCCTCTTCCCTCTTTGTTTAGGCTTTTGTGAAATCTGGGTATTGTGGAGGTTTCTCCTCAGTTAAAACTTAAATTTTTTTTTAGACCAGGCTTGGCTGTGTGCTGGGTCAAAATATTTCAATATTTCATTTATGTCAGGTGGCTTTTGGTTTTAACATGTTAAATTTTGGAAAAAAGCAACTTTTACATATGAGTAAAAGAATAATTACCAATTAGAATAAGTAGGAGGGATTGGATAAATATGGAATAATGTTAGATCTATTTCAGTGACTGTTATGGATTGTAGTAGTTGTCCATGTTAGAGCTTCTATATTTATGTTTTTGTGAAAGTTAAAAAAAATAAAAAAAGGCATATATATATATATATGTATGTATGTATGCATATATGTATATATATCATAGAATAAAATATTAGAACAAAGTAATTAACAATTTAAAAACTAAAAATCCTTTAATCATTGTGATATTTTTTTCCCTGGCCATAACTATGTCATAAATCTGAAAAAAAGAAAATTGAACCAGGTTCCTAGTTTATTAGCTTAAACTGTTTATCCAATATGGAAGGGTGTCATATGCAAGAACTGGAAGAAACATAATCCATATGCGCAACATCCATATTGATGTATGATTATAGGATTTCTATCATCCTTTACTTTTTCATGCTTATGCAGTACTGCTAAAGTTCTGTAATATGCTTCATGATATTTTATCTTCATTTGTATGAACGCTTTCTTGTTAATAAACAGTTATGAAAATAAATTCCAATATGATGGCGTGCAGGTTTTTTTATGCCTCCAGTGCTTGCATTTACCCAGAATTTAAGCAGTTGGACACTAATGTGAGCTTGAAAGAGTCTGATGCTTGGCCTGCAGAGGTTTGTTGATCTCAAAATGTCGAAAATATTAGTTTGGTTAACACATTTTTTGAAATTAACTGCATGCGGTATTATTTATTGGATTTTTATTACTAATGCAGCCTCAAGATGCTTATGGCTTAGAGAAACTTGCAACAGAGGAATTGTGCAAGCACTACACCAAGGACTTTGGCATTGAGTGTCGGATTGGTCGGTTCCATAACATCTATGGTCCTTATGGAACTTGGAAAGGTAACATGTAAGCTTTTAATGAAATATTAAAAGATCTTCCTTGGCACCATATTAGCTGTTGAGGTTGTTCTTAATTGTTATACAGGTGGGAGAGAGAAGGCCCCTGCTGCTTTCTGTAGAAAGGCAATCACCTCCACCGACAAGTTTGAAATGTGGGGAGATGGGCTCCAAACACGATCCTTCACATTCATTGATGAATGTGTGGAAGGTGTCCTGAGGTAAACTCTTGATGTCATCCTTGCATATGTCTGTTGCTACTATTGTATATGTTCGAATACAAAAGATTGTTGAGCAGAGCAAATTTGATTTGTCTCTTGTGAGTAAAGGAAAACAAAGTCAAGATAACTCTGAAAACTCTTGTTACGTATTCAAAACTTGACACGAATTTGTATTCCTAATTAGACCTCAAATTTCTTCATGCTAGAGTTCTTGCTGACCTAAATAAAGCAATAAACGTTTTTGATGCTTTGGTTCTAGTATTTGTGAATCTATTCGTGATATGTTTTAGATTGACAAAGTCAGACTTCAGAGAGCCAGTGAACATTGGAAGTGATGAAATGGTAAGCATGAATGAGATGGCTGAGATAGTACTCAGCTTCGAGAAAAAGAAGCTGCCCATCCATCACATTCCCGGTCCAGAGGGCGTTCGTGGCCGCAATTCTGACAACACTCTGATTAAGGAGAAACTGGGTTGGGCCCCATCAATGAAACTCAAGGTACCCAGAGAATTAATCTTTTATTCAAATCTTTTGACTTCTTCAGTGTTACAATTTATATTGATAATGATTATGCAAGTTGTTTTGTTAACTTCCACAGGATGGTCTAAGGATCACATATTTCTGGATAAAGGAACAAATTGAAAAAGAGAAAGCTCAGGGGGTAGACTTGTCTGTTTATGGATCATCCAAAGTGGTTGGGACACAAGCACCTGTTCAATTGGGTTCTCTTCGTGCAGGTGATGGAAAAGAATGAAGTTGAAGTTGTTTCCAGTGGTTGAGGCGCCAACACGAACTCCTGGTTTGAAAGGGAGGAAAAGTTGGGCCATGGATGGCGGAAATTTAGAGTAAAATGTAGTGTCTGGTTTTCACATTACTGCTGGTAATAAGTTAGGGGATGGCCTTCTGTTCTACGTGTCATGGTGGTCTTTTTGTGGTCGTGCATTCTACTGCTATAAGACTTTATAAATGGCATTTATTAGTGTTGCATGCGTTGTCTTTTATGTAGTAGATACAAAATAAAAATCAATATAATATGCTCCCTTTGTTATTCTGTTGAATGCGAATATTCTCTTCATGCAAATCAGATTTCTGGCATCCCATTATTGTCAAATTTTGAGTTTTAGTAATTAATGCTAATCTTTGGAATTTTGAAGCTTTGTTGTAAAGAAGAGGTCACAGAAGTTTAAAGCAACCTTGATAGCTCCATGAGAAGTTCATATTAAAGAGCTGGCAAAGTGGGTTTTTGTTGCATGATTACCCTGTTTGAGGATTGATGTTTATTTCTTTTTGTTGTTTTTTTAAAAACTCCTAGCTAGTTAAGAAAATTCAGAATAGCATTTGTTAGACTTATACCACAACCATAACCAATAAGATTTATTTTGACCTTTAATTTTCAGCTCATGAACATTTTTGCTGTTAATTCCACAAGAATTATTTTGGCTGCCACAGCCAGTTTCTCTACAGATCTTATTCTCTCTTCTTTTTTTTTTTTTTTTTTTTTTTTTTAAAATTAATCAAGAAACAATAACAAGGTCTCTCCAATTTTATCGGATGGCTCCGAAGAGACTATAACAAGGTTATTAAATCGTAAAAATTAGAAGCCCCAAGGTAGTGGAACAAGCAATAGAGAAAATTGCACGAATCTATGTAGAGGTTTCAACAGGTTCTTTAACAGATTAAACTCCCATAGCCTTCTCTCGTTATAAAGATGAGCCTGGTTCTTGGAAGAGTTCCACAATTGTCTTAGTGGTCACATTATAGGTTCTTTCTTTTGGCGAGGAATTATTCTTCTCCATTTTGTACATGAGGACAGCAATGTTGAAGCTTTTCTATTAATATGCAGTCCATCCACGAAAAGGGATCGCACTACCTTTTAAAAGAACAATTCAAGAACAAATGTTCCCCAGATTTTAAGCCATTTTTACAAAGAAATCTTTCTGCATCAACCCGTAGGCCATTTTCCTGAGGTTGTCCCTTGTTTTTAGTTTGTTGTTTAACATTAACCACATAAAAATCTTTATTTTCTCCTGTGCAATGGTTTTCCAAAGGGCTCCAAGAATAGGGAACATACACGAATACTATCGATAATTCAGTAAAATTCATTGCAGTTAAACTTTTAGCTACTTTCAACTATGATCCTTCCCCTTACAGTTTGGCATGTATCTATTAATGTACCTATCAGGTTGTTCTTAGATCTTTATCACCTGCAATTTAGTAATATCTTTCAACTAAACTTAGTAATATCTGTATCTATTAATGTACCTATCAGGTTGTTCTTAGATCTTTATCACCTGAAATTTAGTAATATCTTTCAACTAAACTTAGTAATATCTGTATCTATTGATGTACCTATCAGGTTGTTCTTAGACTTTATCACCTGCAATTTAGTAATATCTTCAGTTTGGCATGTATCTATTAATGTACCTATCAGGTTGTTCTTAGATCTTTATCACCTGCAATTTAGTAATATCTTTCAACTAAACCACATAAGCACAATGATTCTTCTATTCTATCATGGCTGTAAGTAGCTGCAGTACTTTAAAGACTTGAAGCAAAGTGCCCTGTCACACCACCAGAAAATGAATTGGAATTCTTCGCCTTCAGCAAAAGCTTTACCAATCCTGCCACCAATGTGACTGCTCCATGAAGTGTCTGAAGCAATTTTATTCAACTAGCTGCTGTTTTTAATTATGCTGCTCTTGTTCCTCAATTTAATCAAAACACATGGCAATAAATTCTTTAAACTTAAGAATCAAAATCTGTCATACCATGTCAAGCAGTGATGTGAAGAACTGTAAATAGATAGAATTTGACATCAGTATTTTGGCCTTAAAAATGGCATTGTGGTGTAGTTTAAGAGCATTATTCTCTAAATTGGAGTGTGTACTCGGCTAGGAGGTGGAATCCACAATGCCATCAGAAACTTTGATACCACAAACTCCCTGCTGGACATGGCAACTTCCACGAGAATTCTTGTCCATTTAATCTATTGTGCAGCAACTCTGCTTTGGATGCCTATATAGAGAGGAAATGTACCCAAGAAATTATAACTGTATGCTTCACATTCAATTCCCACTTGCCTAAGGAATATTTGAGGAAGATCACTAGTTTTCCTGGACCACCTAAATGGATATCTTTAGGATCAAAAGAAAGGATATGTGAACTGAAATGAGTGATGTTAATCTACGTGTGCGGTTTGGAATGCCACTGGTTTGGATATGATTTGTGAGGCCTGAAAAATTTTGAGATGTACTAGTGCTTTTATTTGACAGTCACTGGATCATGATCAGAGATGGTATGCATCATCAAGAAAAAGGACGTTTTATCTAACTTCAGTATATGCTGGGCTCGATATACTCTACAACTATTAAGAGGAAAATGACATTCCATCATCTCTTGCACACCATAAAGAGGAAAATGAAGTTGATTGATGGACCATAGAGAGTATGTCAATGAAGAGAGCTTTTCTTGGTCATATTCACCTGATAAAACTTCTGGAAGGGGTTGTATCTTTTGCACCAAAGATGATTTACCTTCCTTCACATGAATCCACTGATAGATCACACAAACATTGCTTCGAGATCTGTGCACAATAATGATGAGAGAGTTTGGAGAGCTGCGTGGGGTACGATCCATTGGACAACATCATAGAAGATCAATCATTCTTTCCAAGATACATCCCGAGCCCTAAACTTTGGATGGTCCAAAGGTTTCCAATGCATATAAGTTGAGAAGGCAACTTTGTCTTACTAACCATATTTAATTATTTATTGTGCTTCTTCTGAGTAACTGTGAATGGAAGATTTCTTCTGTGACTTCCATTTTGGTCATAGACCTTACACTGAAAGAAAACTAGTTTTTTCCTTTTTGAGTCTCTGGAGGTCTATATTTCTACTGTTTCTAAAGTCCTCCAATATGTCTATAGACATATTGATGTCGCTTATAAAGTCAGTCATGACATCTATGGATCCTACAACGCTCTGAAAATAACCTGAAAGATTGAGTTCTGGAGGATCTTAAACAACTTCCTGGATATCTTTATTTTGCCACTAATCATGAAGAGTCCTTATGGTCAGAAAAGTTGTTTTCTTTACCTATAGTATGATTTAATCAGTAAGAATCCCTTAAAATTTCATCTTAATGGTTTCTAGTTAATTAAAGTGCAACTACTGAACTAAAATTACCATTACAAATTAAGATGCACATATATCTTAGCCTTTGTTTCATGTGAATACTGCTGGGAAATGTAGATAATGGTAGTTTTGTCATTGGCTCATCCTCTCAACACCTGATCATACTTGGGTAGCCTAATGGAACTATATTGTAGTCACAATGATATAACCTTAGCAAGATACATTGTGAGGACCTATTCAGGCGTGCATGTTTTTAGTCCTACATCGATAATCCACCAGGTAGATCTTGATACTTATATAAAACCAAGCAATCCAAATAACACGCTCTTGGCTAGCCCTTTTAAGTAAGGCCCTAAAATGTTACATACATAATAACATCTCTAAGTCCTTTCAATTGGGAAAGCAATTCTTTGATCTTGATAGCTGGTAGATGATCTTTCTGAAAATTCTCATATTCTTAATTCTCTAGATTCTAAGATCAATCTTGGGATGGGAACTAAGAACATAAATATACCATGCAATGCCTATGAAATATCTATAGTCTCGGACAAGGTTTGTCGTACCATACCGAGTTGAGCAATACAAAGCATACCATACCATATCAATTTGATACTAGTATTCAATTCCTTGGAGTGTATTGATATTCGATAAGCCCAACCAGCTCTGTACATAGAGAATAGTAGTGTGGCACTGATATGGAGCCTAGTAATGAGATGGCATGCCTTAGTCCCAAACCTTTATATATGAACTGAATGTTTCTCCATTGAAGCCCACTGATCATATGATGCTTTTGTGTGTGTAACTGAAACCCAAATAGACTCAAATTCACTTCACTAATTCAGGATAGACTAGAGAGGAGCTTGGCATCTAGCGATAGGCCCTGTCAAAGCATGATACAATACTTACACTGTAATCTCAAAAAGGTCCTTCCTTGAACATCCTCCTTGAGAACCTTAGTCGCAGAACAATGAACCTATATCGTGAAAATTATTATCATGTGGATCATATCCTGCTGCCAAAGTTCAGTACCGAGGTCTTCAAGATTCAGTGGATTGCATTTGCGGTGCAAATATCTGATTGAGAAGGCAAACTCTACAAACTTGGATGAACCCTTCATTTTACTTCGAATAGTAGTTGAGTCACCATGATCATTTTCTCGGATTTTTGAGTAACAAAATGAAAGAAGTCAATGTGGACATTAAAAAAATTGTAGAGAAATCTACTTTTATCAAAGCACAATCTTACAATACCTCCAAAGCATGTTTTCAGTAGCCCTGCAAAGCTTGCCTTGTATCACAAAAGAACTTGCTAATGTTCAATTTTTTGGACTTAATATTCAAAACACCTGAAGTATGGATATCAGAGAGAGAAACCAACTTTTCCATATTATAACCTTGCAATGCCTCTGAAGCATGTTCATTTCTAACAGTGCAAAGTTTGTCTGAAGTCATCGAAATCTTGAGGTTTACAGTAAGTGAAGAAAGCTTTGAATGTGAACCTCCTACAAGTTGTATGCCAGTATGCAAGTTATTTATATATCATTTTATGGTTATTCCCCTATGACCAAAAATTGTTCCAATAGTACATTTATATTCAAGAGTTATTTACCGCTATAAAATAATAATATTAGTGATTTTGTTATAGCTTTGTTTTGTGATTATCAATCATGTAAAACTGATCCAGAGCATATGCATCTCTTTAATGGAGCACCTAAGTTTGATTCTTAGATTAGAAAGAGTACAAGTAATACAAGGCCTGAGTGATTTCATCATCTATTAGCAAAATAAGATCTTGGTTTTAGAATACATTAGACCATATGATGCGGGATGTAAACGAAGAAGAATATGTTAGTTATAATGTATGAAATATATATATATATATATATAGATATATATATATTCATATAATTTTAAAACATTTGACAAATAATATTTCATGGTATGTGCATGGCATAATAATTTTTTGGTATGATGAATAATTAAAAAATATTAAAATAGAATAAAGTTTGGAAGCTTGGCCTTGGAGGTGAATAAAATCATTGTCTTAAAGAAAATTTGGCCTCTCTTCTTGTGTGAAGAATGATTGGACTATACACTCTCCTCCAATGGACAACTCGGAAGCTAACATTCCAACGTTCACCGATGGCATAATCTTCAACAAACGCCGATTAGCTCGTCTTCAGCCCAAATTATCAAAAAAAATTACAGGAAAGAGAGAGAATTTTAAAAAATTTTGGGAAAGAGGAATATATGAGAAGGAAAACTTGAAATTCTTGGATAGATTAGAGGGCTAAGATAGAGGCATATTTATAGGCTCAAAACCTTAGAGAACATCCCAAAAAGGCCCTCCAAATAGCCGTTATTGTATTAAATAAAAAGGGCTGGGATAGAGGCTTATTTATAGGATCAAAATCTCAGAAAAAATTCCAAAAAGGCCCTTCAAATAGCTATTATTGCAATAAATAAAAACATAGCCATTAAATCATTAAAATTCATAATTAATAAAAAAATAAAATAGGCAGAAATGGGTGCAAATGGCTGAATGGCTGTGTACAGGCGTTCGGCCATTGGAGTATTGAAACTCCAACAGAAAAAAGATGTGCGACAATTCTTACAAGTTCCAAAACTCATAAAATATTTAAATTCAAAAATAATTTAAACAATAACACTTTTGAACTTTTACCGTGCTTAGTACAATTACCTTTTATGTTCGAACTTGTATTTATTATAAAATACATACAGTATGAAGGTGAACTGATCTTAATATAAGGTAGTGCTATCTAGGCCATGCGCTTACCTTGATTTTCAAGAATTACTAAGAATTCATCATGTTCCTATAGTCACGACCTTCCGACTATTCTTACAAAGATAAATTTTCTAAGAATATGTGTAATATAATCGTACTTCACTGAACTCATAATCATAGATCTATTAAGAGCTATGCTCAACCTAACCATCACAATAGAGCATCACACCATAGGGATGGGATAGAGACAAACTCCAAATCGGTACTTCTAAACATCATCTCATAAATTGTTTCCCTTTAAATCTTAACCATGGGATTGCCATGATGGTAGGGGTCCACTTTGATGACTAATATATGGGCTTAAGTCCCATCCTCTTCGATGTCTCAGATACCGCAACTTTTAAATGGCCTTTGATAAAAAAATTTGCCAAATTATTTTTTGATCTTATAAATTATAGTGATATTATTTTTTTATTTTTTATTTTATAGCTTATACCTGATTAAGATATGGTTGTTCATCTTTTTATTTATTATCTAATGATTTAACAGAATAATTAGAGCTCTACAATCATAATTTAAATTTTTTTTAAAATTTTTTGATGAAAGAATTGCCATATCATTTATTAAATCTTTTAATTATTATGCTTCCGTACATGAAGTGTCAAGAACAGTTAATTTAGATTTTAATATACTTCTAGTAATTATTGTTTGTTTACAAGAGCCTCAAGATACCATAGCTCCTCCTAGCAAGAAGAGATACATAGTGATGGACTTAATATCTAAATTATCTGTTATCTAATTGGCATCACTATAACCCTCAAGTACTTCGGGATAACCAGACTATATTAGAGAGTAATCTAAGGTTCTTTAAAATATCTAAAAAATATTTCTAAAGTTTCTCAATGTTCTTTACTAGAATTATTAGTATACCTACTCACTCTGCCTACTGCATAAGCTATATCTGGACTACTGGCAAACGTTATTTGTTTACGTGCCACCAACGAATGTTAGAGTATTGGCTTACAGGTTATACTTTGGAGGAGAGTGTGTGGTCCAATCGTTCTTCACACGAGAAAAGAGACCAAAATTTTTTTTAAGGCAGTGGTTTTATCTGCCTTTTAGGCTAGGCGTCCAAATTTTATTCTATTTTATTTTTTAAAATTATTTGTCATGCAAAAAATTATTCTGCTACACACACCACAAAAAATTATTTTTCAAATACTTCAAAATTATATAAATACATATATATTTTTTATATATTATAACTAACAATCTAAAGGAGATTTGGTAAATAGTTTGTAAAGCATGCATATAAATATAAATATTTATATTTAATTATATATTTTTATTTTGCATATTTTATATTTGTAAAAATAATAAAAAATATTAAAATTAATAGAATAAAATACAAACAATAATAAAATAAAGAAGAAAAAATTAATAATTTTGATTTTCAATTTTAATATTCAAGTCTGATCTTTACCATACAACTGAGATCCTTAAATAGAGCAACAAATCATACTTGAATGGAAATTAAATTACTAAATCCTAATATAATTAAAATTCTAATAAAGGTAATAATGAAAATAAAGAAAACTCTAAAATAAAGAAAACTGTAAATAAATAAAATCCTAAATAAATCCTCCTAAAATAGAATTAGGATTAGGCTTCCTCAAGGTACATGAAATAGGTACGAGTTTTTTTGATTTCCATCATTTCCTTCTAGCTGGAAAGTACTCGACTCTAGCGAGGAATTGAGGTAGTCTTCTAGTAGATTTGAATTAATATGATGCAATTCTTCTTCATAAATTCAAGTAAGATCTGAATTTAGATGGCCATGCCACTTAATCAAAAATCTTTGAAATCTTCTATCAGTAAGAGAAACAGTTTCATCAATGACAATGCATCCAATATGGTATGGCGAAGATGATGAAAGTGAAGGAAGAACTAGGACTAGCATTGGAGGAGACTAAGTGTATATCTTGAGATTATCTACATGCATAGTAGGAGACTCGAATATACTTGATGAGGTAACAAATATCTAATATTGAAAACTAGATTAAATTATAAATTAAAAGGTAATTCTATATAATAAGCATTAGGTCCAAGTTTATGAAGGATGTAAAATGAATCGCTGGTTCGAGTATGCAAGTTTTTAAATGAATGTCGGGGATAATATTCTGGATAGATACGAACTATCACATAATCACCTTTATTAAACTCTACATGTCTATAGCAAGCATAACAGCCAGCTTATACTTCTCAATATTCATAACAATTTTTTTGCCTAATTTTAGTATGAATGTCATGAAGGTGTTCGGCAGAAGAAGTGACAGGTTCAGAAGTATGGCTATTCATAAGTACAAGAACAAGCTTAATAGGTTGGCGGGGGTTAAAATCATGAACAATATTAAAGAAGTTTTTGCCAGTAGACTAATTCACTAAGTTATTATAAACAAATTTCACTATAGATAATGATAAATCCCATAGACCAGATCTATTATCAACTAGATACCTAAATAAATCACCAAGACTAGGATTCATAACCTATGTTTAAAAACGAACAACTGAAGAAAACTTTTAAGTAGTTTCAAATAGTTTCCAAAGGGTCTTCCAAAAATAACTTATAGGTTTGATATTGGATTCAATCTTGAAAGATGAGCTATTTTGGAAGTTTGAGGTTAGTTGAATTTCATCCTTAGGAATGACTGCTAATACGATTTCAAACTCTGAACTCTTCTCATTAAATTTTTTATGAGTTAAGATGTGGCAATTTTTGTTTTTAGAAACTTGAGAAGAATTCTTACCTTGTTTTAAAAACTGTGATGTGCTAGATTTAGCAGGATTTAATCTAATTTTCTTTCCACTATGCATAAAAATATAGATATTCTCCCTATCAAAGCTATGAGCATCTATATCATAAATCAAGGTTAATCTAATAGAACACTAGCTACCTTCATGGTAACACATCATACATAATCTTGGCTGAATAGGCTCCCTTCTTAATCAGTACAAAATAGCTCACTAACAGGGAGCGAAATTTTGTCGATCCAAGCAACTTGATAAAGACAAGGATAAGGTTGAGGCTTCAGCTTTAATCAATTAATGAAAGACAGAGAAATAACATTCATAGAACTGTTGTCATGAATAACAAGCTTGCAGACCTTATCCCGACATTAGGTTTAGGTATGAAAAATACTAGTACATTTCCATGCTTTAAAGTCTACAAGAGTGGTGACTATACATTGTATGACATTAATACATGCTCCTAACTCTTCATAATCTTTCTCATACGCTTCTTCTGAAAAAGCTAGTTCTAAAAGGTTAAAGTCTTCTAGTATGTTTTCAGGTAAAGTTTTCTCACGTTCTATCTCCATGACTAGAGTACGGCGAGGACGACAAGCAGCTATGTGATCCTTTCTATAATATAAGTGACATTCTATGTTTGAGAAATTAGCTGATTGTGATACCATCAAATTGAGTTCTCGGGTCTTAGTAACCATGGGAGTAGGCTTGCATGAGAGGGCACTTGTTGTGTAACATTCCTCATACAACTAATAGGAGTAGAACAAGGCTGTCTAGAGTCATTAGGGAAGGGATCTCTCCTTTGAGCTAAAATTTTATAAAATTTTTCAATCTCTAATGTTTTATGTTAGGCTTCTCCTACAGAGTCGGGTACATACAAGGAAACCTTTCTTTTTAAATCAGCTCTTAAACTGCTAATAAACATAGACATCATTTTCCATGACTCTTTAGAGTATCACGTCATAATTGTAAGTCCTCAAAATAAGTCATATAATTAGTGATACTAGTGTTTCCTTGCCTAAGAGTATATCATTGGTCCAATAACTGACTCTTGTAATAAATAGGAACATATTTCTCACAAAGTTTAAACTTATTTTCTTTCAAAGGACTATAGGTGGGTGTCCTAACGGCTCTAAACCTCTTTGAACTATCTGCCAAAACTGTTTGGCAGAACCAACCAGCTTGATTTTTGCAAAGCAAGTGTGAGACGCATTCGACATATGGTACCATTTAGAATAAGCTTCTTGGTCCTGTAACCAATTATAGAATGCCCCTGGATTTAATCTACCTTCATAAGAGGCAACGCTAACCTTAATCCCTTTTAGTGGTTCCTCGAAATTCTCATGTTTAGATGGACATGGTCTAAATTGTTGTTCTTAGGGTCTAAGGTGTCCAGAACCTTGGGCATACCTAGTAGGCTGTTCAAGATATCTAATTATAAAAATTGATGGCTCTATATCTCTCTCACAGTTATCCCGTTCATACTCATCATCCCTAACTTCCATCCACGGAACCATATGATAAAGAGAATTCTCAAAAGTATTTGTGGAGTGGTGCGTAATTAGATGAGTTATTGTATAGATTGGGGATGTTTGAAATGACTGACTGGTATACTTGACATAATTTTGACTTTTGGTAGGTTTAGAAATCCGAGAAGGTGACTAATGGATAGGTTGACTATAATGAAGGTCATCTTTTAGTAGTTGTTTACTCAATCTTGACTCTCTTAGAAATAGTTAGCGTTCTACATGCTGACTTATTAGATTTGCCAGGTTATGAAGTTATCAACTTAATTGGCACGAAGCTTACTAATCTCGGCGAAGTTGGTTTACTGACTAGTATATATGGTTTAAGATCTCTTAGAATGTTATTTAGGCATTTTTGATAGTTCAAGTTCTTTTTTCATGATAGTGTATGCATCTTTTAGGTTGCTAATGATAATGGTAGCAAAAACAAAGGTTAGATCTTAGGCTAAAGACTATGATTACTAAAAAATTGAACTACGATGCTCATAATAAATATGTAAAGTTAAATGAGGTGTTAATGTATTTGGTGTGTGTAATAGCAAAATATATGGATAAAGTATGATGACAGATAAAATAAGGATCTAAGTAATAATTAAATTTATCCATCAATTTAAAGAAATCCAAATTCCAATGAAGAAATCGTACCTTTTATGAATTGGACTCAAAGGCTCCAAGGTAGCTATTTATGACTAAAGACAAGGTAAGAACTTCTAGATTTTTTCTCTTTTTCTTTTTTTTGGATCTCTAGATCGGGTATATTGGCCTGCAGACCATGTGGTCTATAGGCCAGTCTATGGACCGCGAGGTTTACAATTGGCCTTGGACCGCGATGACTCGTAAAAAAGGAGGGGGGCATAAGGCTGGTCTTCTGCCGGCCCTTCCCTTCTAGCGAGAGTCCCGGCACCTGATGATGGGGGGAAGGTGGTGACGGTGATGACTCCGGCTCTGGCGATGACGGTGATGGCACGACAACAACGTAGTATAGGAAAAATTTTCATTGATCCTTATGGACATGGATAGAAGATTGGAATACAAAATATTTAGATATGATCTATTTGATAGCAAATCCTAAACTATTTATCATATCTATTATCAAAATCTGTTAAAAGGGTTTTTCGATACCTACCTGTATTCACCATTAATCCAAAATTGGAAGAGATGCTCACGTGAACATCGAAGGCAGAATCCTTCTCTCTAGCATCTTCACGGTAGGCAGCTCATCGATGGGACAAGTCATAAGAACAAAACTCATGCAGAATATGATATAATAATAATGAGTAAAGAGGGGACCTAGCCTATTATTTATAAGCAAACCATGACAGGTCCTCCTATCACGGGCCAGTTGGGCCAAGGCCTACATTGTGCTATCTCAACCACATAAACCCACATGGGGTGCTCCTAGCCCAAACAATGATCATATAATATTGGGCTCATCATACATCTATCAACATGGACCATAAAATCAACCCGATTTTAATAAATCATAAAATAATAATTAATATCAGCCCAAGTTAAGAAAAACTCTTACATTCTCCTACTTGGACTATATTATATATAATTTTTTAAAATATTTTATTTTAAAAATAACTTTCAGATTGAAAATAAAATGTGACCATCATATGATCTATAGACAGTACCTACAAATGATTCGATCCAACAATATCCATGATGTTGAATCATGAGGTCATTATACTACTGATCTGATACAAGACTTATCCATGGTTACAAGCATCATAAATACTATCCACAAGAGTCTTGGTATAGTAGTGTAGCAAAAAAATAGCATTAAGGTGATGCATGACTCATTATGCATGCAAATTTTTTTTGTGATGTTAGGCATTAAGTTAGGAGTTTGTATCTCGAATTTCAAGCTAAGAAACTAAGTAATTCTAGAGAAATTCAGAAGCACATGCATGCAGAACTAAACCTTAAAAGTGAAGAAACAGAACCGCAAAGGCTGAGAAGCCTCGGTAGGACTAGCTCTTATGCAATACCGCTACTAGAAGAGTCTAGGGGGTGTACTTAGCAGAGATTTGAAGACGGATCCATGAAGAGTTTGCTCGTCGCTTCTGGATGCGGCCTGAAAAATCAAGCTGATGACCCTGCGGATCCGTGGCTTTTAATCCGGTGGTCCGAAAGCTAGTCAACCGGATCCTGGATTTGTGAGAATTGAGGGTACTGCAAGGCACCTAACAAGGGTTAGAAAAACAAGAAGAAAGAGGTTAAAAGGCTGAAAGAAGAAGGGAAGGAAGGGAAGGATGAGGGGCGGCCAAGAGGTTGAATAAGGTTGGCGGCTAGGGCTTGTAGCAGGGGCGCAGGGGTTGGGATCACACAGATATCCTTCACACAAAATTCATACAGAAATCACACAGAAATTTGAGAAGAACTCAAGAAAATTTTCATTCATCATTGATTAAAATATACATGAGAGGGGGCCCTTTATATAGGCATACAAGCTTGGGCTCCAAGTAAGGGCATACAAGTAAAACCCTAAGCATCATTTTCCTTTCCAAATACATAGAGATCTCTTCTCCCAAATAGGTTCAAACTTCCTCTTCTCACTAGGATTACTCCTTGCCTTCTCTTTGACTTGGTCTTGGTCGGCCAAGGGAGGTGACCATAAGTGTGGCCGACTAAGGGTGGTAATCCTAAGGAGGGGCGCCAATTTATGAAGGGCTTTGGGCTTTAGGGTGGCCTGCTTCAGTGCTGGGTTGGTTCTAGGGTTTCTCCTGGTCTCCATCTTCTCAGCAGGTTGACGATGTGAAGATCTTCAAGGTCCTTCTCATGCAATCCAAGGTGGCATATCCAAATACGACTGGGACTCCTTGAAGTTAGCAAGTTATCATTCGGACAGGGGTCCATCCGTGTCTTGAATCTTCTCTTACTGGATTGGACTTAATATAAAACTTACAGGACTCAAAATGAAAAATGGCTCAACATGAGCAGACTCATGACTTGACTCAACAGAGCTTGACTCAACCTGACTTGACTAAAATGTACTAGACATATCCCAAGACTGATTCCAAAAATTTTAATGGTATGGGTGACTTTGAATATATGACTCAAATATAGAAAGATCCAAAACAGAACTCAGGGACCAAAATATAGACTCAAGTGGGCTAAGCCATTATTAAAAATTTGACTCAATTACTCAAAACATTACTTAGATAACCACAGAAGGTTAAGAAGCCTCTGTCTTATTCTGGTGCCTCTAGTGTCTACACCAATTCTCCTGGGATGGGAGGAACTCGACCCTGTCAAGTAAGGATCACTCTAGCTTTGGTATCTTTCAAGAAGATCTGGTCAAGGTGCTGTAAGTCCTCTCAAGTAAGCCACGAATCGTCGAATTCTAGTTGACCTTGCCAATGAACCAGGTAGCGTTGATAGCCGCAGCCCCATATCGTGATAGCTTGATCGTCCAGGATACGCTCGATCCATTTTCCTCTCTCAGGCTAATTTATAGGTGGACACTCTGGGTTAGGTTTGCTCTCAAAGGATGGAGTAGGTCCAAAAATCTCACTATGAATCGCTGCCGGTTTCCTAAACTCAACCAAGTCTGCAATATTGAAGGTAGAGCTAATGCCAAAATCCAAGGACAGATTTAGCACATAGGAATTGGGTCATACCTTCTCTATCACTCAAAAGGGTCCACCTCCACGAGCATGAAATTTCTTAACGGTTCATGGTGTGAACCACTCAGGCCTAAGCCTAACCATAACAGAATCTCCTACATTAAATTCCTTGGCTCTCTTTTGGGAATTAGCCAGTTTCTTATATATTTCATTATTAATACTTAATGCAGATCTTTAATATGAGGCACCTGTGACTCATACTGACACCTAACAAAGTGCATACTCAACTATGCATTCCTATTGAGAGAAACTTTATTGGACTCTTTGAGCCTAAACCTAACAGACTATAAACTCTCTAGGTTTGACCCTAGCTTGGCATGCATATGAAAATTTACAATGGACTCCTAGCAAATGCCATTAGGTATACCAGAAGTAGGATGCAAATCTAACATGCACAATGAATGTATGCATTATACTTACTTCCACAAAATGCAATCTGATGGTTCTAAAAACATGAGAAGACTCAGGGAAGGATAGGAAATAGGAAGGGAATTCAGGGACTGGTTCTGGGCTAAAGAGATTGACCTTATTGTATGAACATTAAGTTATATTTATGGGCAAGAAAATGTCCATGCTATGGAAGCATGGGTCAATAATTTCAAGAAAAAGGTCTTAAATGGGAACTATAGGAGGGGATTCATCCCGAGGGTACTGAATTAAAGAAATAATGTCCTCAATAAATTCATTGGGCTCTTGAATTTTAGGACTGGGCTCTATAACTAGACTTTCTTCTAGTGGCTCCTTAGGTAAGATTCTAATAGTAGGGTCAGGTTCCTCATGGTCCTCTTCCTTCAACTGTACTTCTACTACAGGTTTAGTCTGGGTGTGGTCAGGGTTAGCTAACTCTAGATTGGCTTCAGTCTGAGTATGGTCAGGGTCAGCTAATTCTAGGTTTGCTTCTACTTGGGTACCTACTGGGTCAACTAATTCTAGGTCTTCTACTTGGTCAAGCCTATTGGTTAACTGGTCAATCCTATTGGTTGTTTGGTTATTTGTTTGGATCAATTGATCAAATCTTTGATTCATTTGGGTGGTTAATTGGGCATACTGATTTTAAAATTGGGTATTGGAATGGGTCAGTTGGTTGATTTGGGTGGTTAATTGGGCTAACTGATTTTGGAATTGGGTATTCATTTGGTTCATCTAGGTGGTCAATTGGGCAACTATCTGGTCATTCATGGCTTTTATGAGAGTTTCAAGGTTGGATTCCATGGTTGAGCTGGGTTGGGGTCTAGACTGATGATATTGGGTTCCTGACCTAGCGGTCATGCAATCAATCAAACAAGGTGTATGATGTAGTCAGGCATACAAAGCTAACACGTACTACAGCTTGCTAGACCTAGAGCCAAAGTTGAATGGGTCTACTCAACTTATACTCAACTTAGCAACTAATCCTTCTATTGGCCAGGTAAGAGGTGGGGTGGTGGGAGGCTCCCCCTGCCTATGATAGGGTTCTAATTAAAAATCACCAGTCCACTTAGGGTATTTGCCTCTGGACCTCTAGCCTTAGACACCAGTTTTCAGTAATAGTTGGAGAATTGAATGCACTAGTTTACCCACACAACTCGGAGCCGACCTGTTGGTGTTCCTAGCTCACTAGAGCAAATTAGGTTACTAGTTGATTTTAATTAGGGTTTGGGTACGAATGCAAGGTGGTTGTTTTGGACCCAGGACAGGTGATGAAATCCTATCCTGATCTGAGATAGAAAATTGCCCTTAAGATTGTTTTGATGAGATGATGACAATCGATGAGCCCTAATGCAATCTAATAACAATCAGAAAATAAAAAAAATATTTTTTTTATCTTTTTATGAGGTGGAAATTAAATTCAAGTTGATTAAGTTATCAAATAAAATTTGGCTTGGGTTAGGAGGGGTTTGGTAGTTGATTAGGTTAGGTTAAGTCAAGTATGCAGAAATCACAGAAATTAAAATTAGGATTTGTTTTTATGCAGTAATTGTATGAGTTTCAAAGTAAAAAAAAATCCCAAAAAATTTCAAGACAGAGGATTAGCAGTGAAGATGATCCCTACCAAATCTCGTGCAAACTAAAATTCAGATGATGATGCAATACCTAGGGTTTCAGACTATGTGTAGATAACTCAAAATTTTTGTTAGGATTTCTAAGATGTAGATTTTTATAATTTTTTTATTTATTTAAAAATAATTAAAAATAATAAAAATTATCAAGACTTAATAGAGAATATTCCTTGTAAATTTAAATAAAAAATAAAATACTTAAATTGATGAAATAGACTGAAACTCAGATCCCTAATGTAGATGACGGGATGCAGAAAATTAGCCCTAAATGTGCTCTGATACTAAACTGATGTAGGACTAATTATGCATGCAAACTATTTTTCTGATGTTAGGCATTAAGTTAGGAGTTTGTATCCCGAATTTCAAGCCAAAAAACTAAGTAAGTAATTTTAGAGAAACTCAGAAGCACAGGCATGCAGAACTAAACCCTAAAAGTGAAAAAACAGGATCGTCAAGGCTGAGAAGCCCCGATAGGACTAGCTCTTCTGCAATACCGCTACCAGAGGAGTCTAAGGGATGTACCTGGCAAAGATTTGAAGATGGATCCATAAAGAGTTCGCTCGTCGCTCCGAGATGCGGCCTGAAAAATGAAGCTGATGACCCTGCATATCTGTGGCTTTCAATCCGGTGGCCCGAAAGCTAGTCAACTGGAATCCTGGATTCGTGGGAACTAAGGGACCTGCAAGGCACCTAACAAGCGTTAGAAAAATAAGAAGAAAGATGTTAAAAGGCTGAAAGAAGAAGGAAAGGAAGGGAAGGATGAGGGGCGGCCAAGAGGTTGAAGAAGGTTGGCGGCTAGGTCTTGTTGCAGGGGTGCAGGGGTTGGGATCACACAGATACCCTTCTCACAGAATTCACACAGAATTCACACAGAAATTTGAGAAGAACTCAAGAAATTTTTCATTCATCATTGATTAAAATATACATGAGAGGGGGGCCTTTATATAGGCATACAAGCTTGGGCTCTAAGTAAGGGCATACAAGTAAAACCCTAAGCATCCTTTTCCTTTACAAATACATAGAGATCTCCTCTCCCAAATAGGTTCAAACTTCCTCTTCTCACTAGGATTACTCCTCTCCTTCTCTTTGACTTGGTCTTGGTCGGCCAAGGGAGGTGACTATAAGTGTGGCTGACCAAGGATGGTAATCCTAAGGAGGGGCATCAATTTATGAAGGGCTTTGGGCTTTTAGGTGGCCCACTTCAGTGCTGGGCTGTTCTAGGGTTTCTCCTGGTCTCCATTTTCTTAGCAAGCTGATAATGTAAAGATCTTCAAGGTCCTTCTCATGCAATCCAAGGTGGCACATCCAAATATGACCGGGGCACCTTGAAGTTAGCAAGTTATCATTCGAGCTAGGGTCCATATGTGTCTTGAATCTTCTCTTACTGGACTGGACTTAATATAAAACTTACAGGACTCCAAATGAAAAATGTCTCAACATGAGCAGACTCATGACTTGACTCAATAGAACTTGACTCAACTTGACTTGACTTAAATGAATTAGACATATCCCAACACTAATTCCAAAAACCCTAATGGTATGGGTGACTCTGAATACAAGACTCAAATATAGAAAGATCCAAAACAGGACTCAGGGGCCAAAATACAGACTAAAGTAGGCTAAGCCATTATTACAAAATTGGACTCAATTACTCAAAACATTACTCAGATAATCACAGAGGGTTGAGAAGCCTCTGTCTTATTCTAGTGCCTATGGTATTTACACCATAAGGTGATCAAAAATAAAATATATTATTTTTTATTATCAGTCCTCCAATTTCTCTTCAACATGCTTAGAAACAAAATAAGCAAAAAAATTTTAATGGCATTAAACAACAAGCCATTATGTCTTACATACTCAATGACAAAACAGCACAATTAGTACATAATCAAAAAAGATATCTCATAATCAAAGCAAATTAAATATATGTACAATCAATCATGATTTCTCTTTAACCACATGCTTTATAACAAGCTAGAAAAATTTCACGACTTTAAAAGAAGTCTGTATGTCTCTAAACATAATGAAATTTCATAATTATCTAATAAGACATATCCATACAACTATCATTCTCAAGATAAAATACATTCTTGAGATACTATGTTATATTTTATTATTTCACATGTGCATATAAATCATATAGGAATGTAATCCATCAACTATCATATCAACAATATATATAAATATACATGATAGAAATATCAAATAAAACTAAACTTTATAATAATAAAACACAAATATAAAGTCACCTCACTAACCAAGTACAATAAAAGAATTCAATATATCCATATTTTCAATATGCTTAATAAAGCATATGGACTTCAAGTCCTTGATCAGAGGATCAACCAATATGGACTTTATATATATGCACTCGACACTTATGTGTTCTTGGATTATAATCTAGCAATTAATGATAAATAAAATTTGTCAATCAAGTCAATGTAAATATATCAAACTCCCACTAATCTAAAAATCAAAAAATTCTAAAATGCCCATATTTATGACATATTTCATAAAAACTATAGGTCTTATTCTTGATTAGAGGATCAATAAACATTGACTTTGTATATTATACAAAATATCTCCTTTTCAATTAAAACCTCTGACTGATAAAAAATTCTATCTTTACATAGATAGAGATAATAAAAACTTTTATTATTCCTTTAAAGAATATAGCTACCTACAATTATAATAAATTTTAAATGATTTTAAGATAGAATCAATTATTATTAGATCTAGGATAAAGTTTCATAATAAAAGTAATATGAATTATGACTTTATAATATGCAACAAACTTTGCCTATATATCCAAGAATCTCACTAGATTCTATTTTCAAGATTTCTATAAAACAAAACCTCCAGTCATTTACATTGTCATAAGAAATAACATGTATTTATTTTCTTATCATATGATTTCTTTACTAGTACTACATCAACTAGTAATAGAGGTACAATCATTAGTTTGTATATTTAATATTATTCTCTCACTATTCTCTAGTCGGATAAAATATAATATCTATATAAATAAGAGCAACAACTTATTTTTACTTCAATATCAAATTTCTAGTATAGGACATTAAATACCATGCAAATCAGAATATGCAAATATGGCATGACTTAACTTAATATTAATAATATCTCTATTAGAATATTAGAATCTATATTCATTTATAATTATATGGATAATAATAAATAAATAATATATTATTATATAATCAAGATTTATTCGTTGATGGATTATCAATGATTAAGAGTTGCAAGACAGCTTCAAATATAAAATTGAATAATATTGGACTTCCTACTAACTTCGACTCAAAAGTATCTTATATAACCATTTTATCAAGAATTTATCTGAAATATAGATGGTAATTCTTTAAGATCTTATACTAGAGATATCATGATAAATTGCACCCACTCATCATACTTCACACCATATCTTTCAGGATGTGCTTTGCCTTTCAGATACATCAAATTGTTTAAAAATTTTAGGCATAGTGTGTTAAATAACTGTCCCATACTTATACAGATATTCAATAATATCTTTTATTTATTATATATGGGATCCTAAAATATAACTAATACATCATATTAGTACTCTTATTATTTTCGCAAACGTATCAAAACTTTTGAACAATATAGGATATGATTTTAAGTTTACTAAACCGCACAGCAACAAAACTAAAATATGATGAATAACCAATGTATTAGAGATAGAAATCTTATAATACTAATTTTAAATGTAATACTCTATAGTTTCAAGAAATAAATCCTAACACTATCATACCATTCATCTTATATTAATTTATCTATTCATCAGCTATCCAGACTTTCTTTTATCAGATTCACATATTTTTACAAATTTTGTATTAGATACAATTTTAAATATAATAATACTCTTAATATAGTTAACCAAGATGGAAGATCACATAATGTAATATCTATATTCCATCATACTTAATGCTAGCACAATCTCAGTTTTTATATTTTCTTTTAGTTTAATGGGAGCATTAACTCTATTGAACACAAATATACTAACTGCTAAATAATCTTTATACAGTTAATCAATAGAAAAATATAATAATATAGTCCTGAAAATCTTTATAAGTATTATTTTAATGAGAGCTCTCAGTCCAATACAACAAAATTTTCTTTTGAAAGAAATAATCCACATAAAGAATCTTTCTTCAATATATAATGCTATACAATCCCTTCTAAATAGCTCATAAAAGGATCTTGTAAATCTCAATGAACAGGCCACTTTGATAGTCACCATCAATTGAAATTCACAAACCTTCCAATAAGGAATTATCAAGTTTTGACCTTTGAGGTGGTATAAGATATATAAACAACAAATCAAGATCATGTATTATATAACATGTTTGAAGTACAAAAATAAATAAGGGCTTTAAACATAATTACCATGTGCATCACCATAAAACTCTCCTGTAGACAGACAATATATCATACTTCTGAGCTCTAATAATGAGGTCAATTTAATGAGAGTACAAAATTTTTGATAATATGTCTTCTTAGGGTAAATTTTTTTTTAAAGCCCAATATATATCTCTTTACAAAGAAAATAAAAGATAACATAATGAGGATACAATGTATTCGAAAATTTGTCCCCTTTGAGTAGATAAATTTTTTAAGTCCAATATACCTCTACCTTTGATATTTGACCCAGTCAAAATCTCAATAACAATATTATTCTTAATATAAAAAAAATAACTGTATAATCAAAGATGATAGAAATGCAAAATACTAGTCAATGAGCATATACATAAATGATATAAAAGAGTTCAAATATAATATCACATATTTTTTTTGGACAGAATATGCAATATGCATAAGTACTCTTCACATAAAGTCATAAATAAATGAATATCCTAACAGTCATGAACCTATCCCTTTGGGTAGACAAATCCATAAAAGCCAGAGTACCATTACAATACAATGCCCCATGCAACCTCTTCCAATTAAAATATACAACAACCCCCTTTGGACAAGTGATTGTATGCAATAACCAGAAAATATCTCTCACATGATGGAAAGCCTCAATGGACTGACACAAACAAACCACTTTGGTGATAAATATTTATACCAACTCATAAATTATTCATTACAGGAAAGATAAATGCCCAAACAATTATAAAATGACATATGTTGCTGATGCGTGTCGTAGTGCACCGATTTAGAACCTTAATTCCACTACTCTAAAGGGTAGAATAGCGGGAGTAAGGGTCGATCCCACAGAGACTTTGGGGTTATCTTGAAAAAGTATTTTCTTAAAATAAACTAAAATAAACTAGACTAATGCAAGAATTAAATGCAAATAATAAATCTGTGAAAATAATTTAGATATGACCTATCTCAAGAGTACGGCCCGTATCCTTGGATCACGGCCCGTCCCTTAGGTATAGGTCAGTCAAAACTAATTCACTACAACTTACCTTAAACGCTAATCCAACATGACTCCAGCATGACTAAAATAAAAATAAGCAGACATTGATTAATATAAAGCAAATAAATTTATTGCATAAAATATTGGAGTACAGAGAAAATAAAAGTAAGGGAACAAGGGTCCCTTTCTCCCTTTTTATACGACTCTGACTCTCTGTCACAGCAACAGGTGGAACTATGGACAGCAAGTGGAACCTCCCAAAAATTCCCTCTCTCAGAAGAGAATCACCGAGGTATTTATAGCTGAAAAATACCGTGTCGGGTCCGTGTGGAAAGCGCGGTGATTTCTTCATCTTAATCCGATCTCCTTATCTGATTTTTTTACGATCATCCCCATCTCAAAAATTAAATTCAAAAATTCTATCGCACAATCCCGCGTCCATTCAGCGTCGTCCGACATCTCTTCTCGTTCCGATGCTTCCTTGTTTTCGGACATCCTGGTCTGAACGACGATGACGCTGTGGGCAGAGAGGTGCGGCTGGGGCGGAGACGGACACGGCTGGGCGGACATGACGCAGAGGCTTCGGCGGACTTGGGCGGAAGCACGGACGGTGCGGCTGGGCACGGCAGCGGGCGGCGTGGACGGCTGGCGGCAGCTTCGGGAGCGGACAGCGCGCGGGCTCGGGCGGCGTGCTCGGGCGACGTGCGGATGGCGGAGGTGTTCCGTGGGCGGCTGGACGGCTGGCCGACGGCGGAAACGTGGCTTCTGGCTTGGGCGGCGAATGGTTGCAGGCGGCGGAGGGGCTTCGGCTGGGCGGCGACGGCTGGCATGGCCGTGGGCGTGGCGCAGGGGAGCTCGCGTGGGCGACAGCAGGCTTGGGCGTGGCGCGCGGCGGACTTGGGCGGCAGCGCGACGGACGGCGCGGCGGCGTGGGCATGGGCGTCGGAGGGGCTTTGGCGGACACGCGTGGACGGACGCGGCTCGCGGTGGAGACGGGCTTGGCAGCGGGTTCCGGCCATTTTTCCGGCCGAATGGGAGCTCTCCGGCCGGCGGGAAGGTTGCCGGTGGCTTCGACGGTGCCAGGGGAAGCTCTCCGGCGAGTTTCGGCGCGATCGGAGCACGGTGGTCCACGGCTCCGCCCGTGGACCGGCAGCAATGGCTGCCGTGGACCAGCAGCCCATACGGTGGACCACTGAGCCGGTCCACCGTGAGCCAAAAGTTTTTAAGGGCACTCCAAAATTCGTGCGGCTCTGAAATCCGTGCTAAAACTTTCTAAAATCCATTTCGGGCCCGTTTGAAGTCCGAATTACATTCCGTTTGCGTCGTTGGACTCCTAAAATCAAGATCTACACGTTTATGGAGTCAATTCCTGCAAAGTATCACAAAAAGTATTAATTTTAATCAAATAAAGTTGGGTTAATTTTCATTATTCTAATGTCTAACACACCCCCCAACTTAAACTTTGCTCGTCCTCGAGTAAAGGAAATGGATGAGTCTTGTGTACTAAGATGGTCCATGAAATGAAAATTATCGTACTAACCCTAAAATCAAAGGATACATGGTTAGATTATTAAAAAGGTACTTCATTGGATTACCAATTCCACCCATTTAGTAGTAGAATAAAGTCCATAGAAGTTTTAAGAGTTGTTTCGTTCCCAACTTTCTATCTCACTATCTAAATCTTCCAACTTAGTTTGGTTTTGGTGCAATATTTATTTAGTCCCCACTTTTTTTTTTTTTTTTTTTTTTTTTTTTTTTTTTTTTTTAATGTAAAGTCAGTGCAATGTCCTGACACCTTGCTTTCTAATTAACCATTGTAGCGAGCTTTAAGCCAATGACTCCCAAACCAGTTGGCTTTAGGGCATTAGGTGTAAAACACCCCTCGGGCTTATGACTCGAGTTAAAAAGGCTAAGTCAAGACTAACTCTACGAAAGATTTCGTTACATCCCCACTTTTTGACGCGAACAACAACGCTTACTTAGGCGAAGGGGTCCGGTTACTCAGTGAGAGATGCTAAAAATCTTTATTAACCTCAGAAAAATTTTTTAACTGGGGACTTTTTATAATGCCTATACCAAAATAAGTAAGATTCATTATTAAGATCAATAGGCCGAAGGGTCTGGAATTACTCTTCTAAAATTTTCTGGACTACACTCTACCACTTATAGGGTTTTCTTGATAAATCATCCCTCAGTATCTCTAAAATTTTCTAAACCATTAATCACTCCTCATTTAGTGAGCTTGATTATTTTCAATTCGAGACAAATTTTTGTACACAAAACTGATTAAAATTTTACTCGAGGATTTGATTTAATTAATTACCTCACCCCCCCAACTTAATTTCCATTGTCCCTAATGGAAAAGAATATTAATGGCATGGAAGGATACAACCTGGTAGGGTATGGAATTAGACGTCCTTCTATCACCATGTTCCTGCAATCTTCTTTTATTACTCCATTTATTCTAAAAACAAAGAAGTTAAAATATGAACTAAGAAAAGAGCTGGGTTGCCTCCCAGGAGCGCTAAGTTTAACGTCTTCAGCCAGACTAAGTTCATCATCACAGTAACACTGGTTGTTCAAGATCAAGAGTTTCAACAACTTCTCCATCACTGATTCCTTCAATATACGGTTTCAACCGCTGGCCATTTACCTTAAAAACATTCCCTTGCTTAGGATCCTTAAGTTCAACAGCTCCATGGGAAAATACTTGAGTTACTACAAAAGGTCCATCCCATCGTGAGCGGAGTTTTCCGGGAAAAAGACGTAACCTAGAGTTGTAGAGCCATACTTTTTGATTAGGCTCAAATGATTTTCTATGAATAAATTTGTCATGATAAGCCTTCGTTCGAGCCTTGTAAATTTTCGAACTCTCATACGCTTCATTTCGTAACTCTTCCAACTCACTTAACTGAAGTTTTCTATGGGAACTTGCATTCTTCATGTCAAAATTAAATCGCTTGATAGCCCAAAATGCACGGTGTTCCAATTCAACAGGTAGGTGACAAGCCTTTCCAAACACTAACCGGTACGGAGACATTCCTAGAAGGGTCTTGAAAGCAGTTCGGTAAGCCCATAAAGCATCATCCAAACGTTCGGACCAATCTTTCCTATCGGGTCTTACCGTTTTCTCAAGAATGTGCTTGATCTCTCTATTCGAAACTTCTACCTGACCACTAGTCTGAGGATGATATGGTGTGGCTACTTTATGGGTAATTCCATACTTTTTCATCAGTGCGTCAAAGTGTCTATTTGTGAAATGCGCACCTCCATCACTAATAATGGCCCTTGGGCACCCAAACCGACTAAAGATGTTATGTTGAATGAACTTGATCACAACTTTGTGATCATTAGTTCGAGTTGCCACAGCTTCAATCCATTTCGAAACATAATCGACTGCTACCAAAATGTACTCAAATCCAAAGGAAGGAGGAAATGGTCCCATAAAGTCAATACCCCAAACATCAAAAATTTCAACAACTAAAATGGGGTTTAGGGGCATCATATCTTTTCGTGAAATATTCCCCCTTTGTTGACACTTGAGACAATTACGGCCAAATTCATGTGCATCTTTAAAGAGAGTTGGCCAATAAAATCCACTTTGCAGCACCTTTGCTGCAGTTTTTCTTCCACTAAAGTGTCCCCCACATGCAAGAGAATGACAAAAATTGAGTATACTCTTGAATTCACTTTCAGGGACACATCGCCTGATCACTTGATCTGAACAGAGTTTAAACAATTCCGGTTCCTCCCAAAATAATATTTGATTTGCGAAAAGAACCTATCTTTTTCTTGTTGTGACCAGTATGGAGGAACTTGCCCTGTTACCAGATAATTCACAATATGGGCAAACCAGGGGAGATTACTGGTAGAAGAAATTGAGAATAGTTGCTCATCAGGAAACCTATCTCCAATAATTTCCTTGTTGTATTCTACTAAGATCCTAGAAATGTGATCTGCTACCATATTTTCGGAACCTTTCTTATCCAAAATTTCTAAGTCAAATTCTTGTAACAAAAGGATCCATCGAATCAGTCTAGGCTTGGTATCCTTTTTGGATAGCAGATGTCTTAATGCAGCATGATCAGAGTAAACTAGGACCTTAGACCCTAATAAATATGATCGAAATTTTTCTAGGGCGAATACAACTGCTAGTAACTCTTTTTCAGTAGTGGTATAGTTCATTTGTGCATCTGAAAGAGTTTTACTAGCATAGTAAATGACATGGGGTTCCCTATTGAGCTTCTGTCCTAAAACAGCTCCTACAGCATAATCAGAAGCATCACACATGATTTCAAATGGCAGAGTCCAATCTGGGGGCTTGATGATAGGTGCAGTGGTCAAAGCAGTTCGAAGAATGTCAAAAGCGGTCAAACATTCTTTACTAAAATCAAAGGACTTGTCTTTGGCAAGTAAATCACACAATGGTCGAGAGATTTTGCTGAAATCCTTGATGAATCGTCTATAAAAACCAGCATGGCCAAGGAAGGATCGTACTTGTCTAACCGAGGTCGGGGGAAGTAATTTCGAGATTAATTCAACCTTAGCCTTGTCAACCTCAATCCCTCGCTCAGAAACAATGTGTCCGAGTACAATTCCCTCACGAACCATAAAATGGCTCTTCTCCCAACTTAAGACTAAGTTGGTTTCTATACAGCGTTTCAGTACCTTAGCCAAATTATGGAGGCAGTCCTCGAATGAAGATCCAAAAACAGAAAAATCATCCATAAACACTTCAAGGAAATGACCAACCATATCGGAGAATAAGGCCAACATACATCGTTGAAAGGTGGCTGGTGCATTACAGAGACCAAAAGGCATACGCCTGAATGCAAACGTTCCAAAAGGGCAAGTAAAGGTGGTCTTTTCTTGGTCCGCAGGAAATACTGGAACCTGGTTGTATCCTGAATATCCATCCAGGAAACAAAAGAAACTCTGCCCAGCTAGTCGTTCTAGAATTTGATCAATAAAAGGCAGAGGGAAATGATCTTTCCTAGTAACAGCATTCAGTTTCCGGTAATCTATACACACTCTCCAACTAGTGGTTGCTCGGGTAGAAATTGACTCACCCTTTTCATTCTGAATGACAGTAATACCTGACTTTTTAGGTACTACCTGAGTTGGGCTGACCCATTGGCTATCCGAAATTGGATAAATAATACCGGCATCCAACCATTTAACCACTTCTTTTTTAACAATTTCTCGCATGTTTGGATTTAGCCTCCGTTGCATGTCCCTATGTGGTTTAGCTTCTGCTTCACAGTGAATGTGGTGCATGCAAACAGAAGGGTCAATTCCCTTAAGATCAGCTATTGTCCATCCTATTGCCTCTTTATGTTCCCTAAGTACATTCATCAATTTTTGTTCCTGATCAGAGGTCAAAGTAGATGCAATGATTACCGGAAGGGTATCATTGGATCCAAGAAAAGAATACTTTAACTTGTCAGGAAGAGGCTTCAATTCCAGATAGGGTGGTGCTTCTAAGGATGGCACTAAAGGGCTTGATTGAGTCGGTAATGATTCAAATTTCATAGTCCAAGGAGGAATGGTACTAAACTTGGGTGGCTCTAACAAAGCATTCACTTCATCATCAATATCAAAATCGTCAGTTCCTAAATGTGTCAAACATGCTTGCAAAGGATCCGAATTAAGCAACACAGGAAGATTCCTATTTACTACTTCTTCTATCATGTTTACTTCGTTATGATCATAAGATGGTGGTCCTTGGCATGCATTGAAAATATTCAACCGCATTTTCTTATTCCCAAAAGAGACGTCCATAACCCCTGTTCTACAATTTATGCAAGCATTAGCGGTAGCTAGGAAAGGTCTTCCAAGAATGATGGGTATCTGACTAGGGCTACCGCTAGACTCCATGTCCAAAACAAGAAAATCAACCGGGAAGTAGAACTCATCGACTTTTACCAACACATCCTCGAGCATTCCACGGGGTGCCTTGACGGATCGATCAGCTAACTGTAAGGTCACCGTCGTGGGTTTTAATTCTCCGAATTTAAACAGATCATACATTGATCCTGGGAGAAGGTTTACACTCGCACCTAAATCTAACAAGGCTTTCTTGATTGTAAGGTCCCCTATGACACAAGAGATAATTGGGGTACCTGGGTCTTTGAGTTTAGGTGGAGCTATTTGCTGAAAAACTGAGCTGGCTTGCTCAGTTAAGAGGATTTTCTTAGGGATATGTGCCTTAGATTTTCGTTTTTGAGTGCACAAATCCTTAAGAAATTTGGCATAAGCCGGTACTTGCTTGATGGCATCGAGGAGAGGTAAATTGATTTGGACTTGCTTGAATAATTCAAGCATCTCATTCATTTTTTAAATTTTTCTTATCCAATGGTAAAGGTGATTCCAAAGCACTAGGGAATGGAGCCTTAGGTACAGGTGCTTTACCAATGGATTCCTTCTCCTCTTCATTCTTTTTCTCTGGCTCTACTTCTTGGGTCGGGTCAGGTTGATCTAATGTTTTTCCACTTCTTAAGGTGATAACAGATTTAGCGTGTTCAGGAAAATTTTCAGGTCCAGTGGAACTCTCAGCCATGTATTGACCCTTGGGGTTGATAATGGGCTGGCTAGGCAACTTACCCTCTTCTCTCCGATTGAAAGCTGTAGCTAGCTGACCTATCTGAGTCTCTAGCTTGGCAATGGATTGGGTATGGGAGTGAAGGATTTGGGTATTCATGTTCAGCCCCTCCTTCAAAGTTTGAAGGATCTTTTCTTGAAAGGAAGGATCAAGATTGTTTGGCGGAGGTTGTGGAGGCTGTGGGGCATTTTGATATTGAGGAAATTGCATGCTTTGAAATTTGGTCTCCTGATTATTTGGCCTAACAGAAAAATTGATTCCGGGTTGGGGTTTCCAAGAAAAATTCGGGTGATTGCGCCAGCCAGGATTGTATGTGTTCGAATAAGGATCGTTTCCTGGTCTAGGAGCCATTCGGGTTTGAGCTTGATGAGCTTGCTCCTGAAGAAGCTCAGGAAATTGGTAAGCTGATGGACAATCACCTAAGGTATGGGTGGAACTCGAGCAGATAATACAGACTTCATGAGTAGGATGAGATGAGGAGGAATTATTTCCAGCTTGCAAAAGTTGGTTGAGCTTCTGAGATAGCTCATCAACCTTGCTGTAGATGTCTACAGCACGACCAACTTCATACATTCCTCCTCTCTTAGGTTCTACAGGTCCTGGGGGAGGATCTCTACGGGCAGCTGACATATGATGTAGAGAATTTTCACTTAACGTTTCAAACAACTGCCATGCCTCATGTTCATTTTTAAGCATGAACGTTCCTCCACATGAGGCATCCACCATTTGCCGGTGCCTTTCTGACAAACCGTCATAGAAGCACTGGACTAATTGCCATTTGGGTATGGCATGGTGAGGACATTTTCTAATTAGCTCTTTCAATCTCTCCCAGGTTTCATGAAACATTTCTCCATCTAATTGGGAAAAACTAGTAATGGCTTTTCTAATTTGATTCGTCTTTCCTATGGGAAAATATTTCTTAAGGAACTCCCTCTGAAGTTGATCCCAAGTTGAAATTGTCACGGTGTCTAGGGAATTCAACCAATATTTGGCTTTATCTTTCAGGGAAAAAGGGAATAACCTAAGCCTTAAAGCATCGTCGGAGAAATTTTGGATCTTAACAGTGGAACAGATTTCTAGAAATTCATCTAGATGTTTATATGGGTCTTCAGTCGCAAGTCCGTAAAAAGAGGGTAACATCTGAATCACACTGGACTTGATTTCGTACTGGATGGCATCTACAGGGGGTACTTGGATACAAGGTGAATAAGTGTATTTTGAAGGAGTAAAGTACTCCTTCAGCGGAGGGTCAATTCCTTGATTAGGATCCATAGTACCTGGGCTGGTTGCTCTACTGGAGCCTTCAATTTTCGGATCTAGGGATATATGTTTAGGTTCACGAAGTCGGCGCCTAGAATATACTAACATACACCCTCCCTCCTAAAGCAAACAGCAATCAAAGATTTTTTTTAATTTTTTTTTAATTGGAAAGCGGAAGAATGAGAAGAGGTCTAAAGAGAAGTTCCTAAGAGAGTCCTAAACTAGAGAGAAGAAAGTTAATTAATTATTTTATTATTTTTTAATCAAACAAGTAAAACAAATCAAAATCACTATCCTAGGGTTAACCTGGATCTAGACAGCTCCTAACTGATCCAAGGTTACCTTCGAGCACTCCAAGCCCAAGATCAATTAACTAACTTGGCCAGGTAAGTGTAAGGTGGGTGAAGGTTCCCTTATCGCTTGCCTTAGACACCAATTATAAATTGGCCAGGTAAGCGGAACCAACTCACGTCCCTTCGGGCTCTAGTCCCTGAACCACTTTCCTTAGACACCAAGGAATTAAATGATCTGAACTCGGTCTAACTCTAGGGTTTCCTTGTCCTATTGAGCTCGAAATCCTTAGGGTTGACGTCTAATTAATTTTAAAATTAAAGGCTTGGGTCAATGCAGATGCTGGATTGATGATTTGTGGGCTAAGGAAGGGTATTGATCTCCCCACCTTATCTGATTAATGGGTTGTGCCCTTAAGATATATTATGAAATTATGAAATGCAACAGCTAAGGTGTCCAAAAAGTTATAAACAAACAAAATTAAACTTAATTTTTTTTTAATTTTATGATTAAGTATCTGATCCTAATAAATTATGAAATGTCTGTGTAATTTTTTTGGTTTTGCAAAAAATAAATTTACCTAAGTGAATCTAAATTTTTTTTTTTTTTTTTTTTTTGTGTGTTCTAAAATTTTTTGTGTTCAACCTTTTTGTACCCTAGGACAACCATTCAACATAACCTCCCAGTTATGCCAGGGCAACCTTATGTCAGGGCACTCAAGATCGAAAATTAAAAATTGGAATGTAAAATTTTGAAAATTGAATATTTTTTTTTTTTTTTCAGAATAACGCCAAAAATCCCCGGCAACGGCGCCAAAAATCTGATGCGTGTCGTAGTGCACCGATTTAGAACCTTAATTCCACTACTCTAAAGGGTAGAATAGCGGGAGTAAGGGTCGATCCCACAGAGACTTTGGGGTTATCTTGAAAAAGTATTTTCTTAAATAAACTAAAATAAACTAGACTAATGCAAGAATTAAATGCAAATAATAAATCTGTGAAAATAATTTAGATATGACCTATCTCAAGAGTACGGCCCGTATCCTTGGATCACGGCCCGTCCCTTAGGTATAGGTCAGTCAAAACTAATTCACTACAACTTACCTTAAACGCTAATCCAACATGACTCCAGCATGACTAAAATAAAAATAAGCAGACATTGATTAATATAAAGCAAATAAATTTTATTGCATAAAATATTGGAGTACAGAGAAAATAAAAGTAAGGGAACAAGGGTCCCTTTCTCCCTTTTTATACGACTCTGACTCTCTGTCACAGCAACAGGTGGAACTATGGACAGCAAGTGGAACCTCCCAAAAATTCCCTCTCTCAGAAGAGAATCACCGAGGTATTTATAGCTGAAAAATACCGTGTCGGGTCCGTGTGGAAAGCGCGGTGATTTCTTCATCTTAATCCGATCTCCTTATCTGATTTTTTTACGATCATCCCCATCTCAAAAATTAAATTCAAAAATTCTATCGCACAATCCCGCGTCCATTCAGCGTCGTCCGACATCTCTTCTCGTTCCGATGCTTCCTTGTTTTCGGACATCCTGGTCTGAACGACGATGACGCTGTGGGCAGAGAGGTGCGACTGGGGCGGAGACGGACACGGCTGGGCGGACATGACGCAGAGGCTTCGGCGGACTTGGGCGGAAGCACGGACGGTGCGGCTGGGCACGGCAGCGGGCGGCGTGGACGGCTGGCGGCAGCTTCGGGAGCGGACAGCGCGCGGGCTCGGGCGGCGTGCTCGGGCGACGTGCGGATGGCGGAGGCGTTCCGTGGGCGGCTGGACGGCTGGCCGACGGCGGAAACGTGGCTTCTGGCTTGGGCGGCGAATGGTTGCAGGCGGCGGAGGGGCTTCGGCTGGGCGGCGACGGCTGGCATGGCCGTGGGCGTGGCGCAGGGAGCTCGCGTGGGCGACAGCAGGCTTGGGCGTGGCGCACGGCGGACTTGGGCGGCAGCGCGGCGGACGGCGCGGCGGCGTGGGCATGGGCGTCGGAGGGGCTTTGGCGGACACGCGTGGACGGACGCGGCTCGCGGTGGAGACGGGCTTGGCAGCGGGTTCCGGCCATTTTTCCGGCCGAATGGGAGCTCTCCGGCCGGCGGGAAGGTTGCCGGTGGCTTCGACGGTGCCAGGGGAAGCTCTCCGCGAGTTTCGGCGCGATCGGAGCACGGTGGTCCACGGCTCCGCCCGTGGACCGGCAGCAATGGCTGCCGTGGACCAGCAGCCCATACGGTGGACCACTGAGCCGGTCCACCGTGAGCCAAAAGTTTTTAAGGGCACTCCAAAATTCGTGCGGCTCTGAAATCCGTGCTAAAACTTTCTAAAATCCATTTCGGGCCCGTTTGAAGTCCGAATTACATTCCGTTTGCGTCGTTGGACTCCTAAAATCAAGATCTACACGTTTATGGAGTCAATTCCTGCAAAGTATCACAAAAAGTATTAATTTTAATCAAATAAAGTTGGGTTAATTTTCATTATTCTAATGTCTAACAGTTGCCACCAAGATTATCATGGCCTACAGCTGCTGTCGAGGTCAGATCGCCCCTCTTGAGCTCTTAGGATGTCGTGCTCCTTTAAACCTGCAAAAACGAGGTTAGTGACCCGGGCCGGGGATTCCGATGGGGGCACTTCGACGGTCAAGTCAGTAATGATCCAGGAAAATAGATCCTCCTGGTCGAGCCCCTCTTGATGGACTCCATGCTAGGAGGAGTGAGTAGTGTGGAAATGGGATGCAAGTGTGTCGGGAGGATGGTGGCCAAGCTAGAGGGATTCTCTGTGTGGCCTTCTCCCCTTCACTTGCTTAAGTTTTTGGTGGTGTGATAGTAGTTAGTTGCAGTAGTTTTTCATTATTGTTCTTGTGATTGTTGTTACCTCCCCACTGGGGATGCCGATGGTTCTTTTAAACTCTGGTGGTTGTTGGGCGCCTACCTCGGGATCTCTCCCGTGCCAGCAGGCGCGTACAGTGGTGTCCCATGCCATGGACGGGATGCCTTTCCCGGTTTGTGAGAGGAGAACCTACCATGCACTTTGACATTCCTTCCGGTCGCTCTGTTTTGGAAAACTTGGCAGTGCCTCGATCAGGGGGCTGCCGCCCCCGGGATTCGAATCTCTTGGTTGACTTCCTCTTCCGGGTGGTTCAGGTGGTTGTTGAAGAGCGTGGTGCCTCGATCATCGGGCTCCTCCCCTTTCTGGTGTAAGTGGTAGCTGCAGATAGTTATTGCATCCAAGTGGGCGTCTTCTTGCGACCCTCGGGCGGCTCGCCGACCTCTTGGGGTGATAGTGCCACCTCCCGCTTGCTGGTGTCTTTGCCCGAGCTGGAGGCCGAGCTGGAGAGGCAGGGCTTGACTCCGAGGGGCTCGACCTCGAGGAGGCTCCACTTGGCAGAGGAAGGTTGAGCTCAACTCCGGACTAAGGGAGCTTGACTTCGGGCGAGCTTGACCAGACGGAAAAGGGCAGAGCACGGTTTCATCCTAGAGGACTCGACCTCGGAGGGGCTCTGTGTGACAAAGGAGGGCTGAGCTCAACTCCGGACCACGGGGCTCGACCTCGAGGGGCTTGCTCTGGGGGATGCAGCTCGGCTTCGACCTAAGTATCTCGAGCTCGCAGGCTCGACTTGGCATAGGGTGGAGCTCGGCTTCGGTGGGCGGCCTCGTTGTTCTGAGGGAGCTTAGCCCGTCGAAGGAGTTCGAGTATAGTATCTGACGTGGTGGCCTTCTCTGACGTGGCGTCTGACAGCTACTCCACGTCAGCGATCCGGCCACATCATTTGCCCCCCACTCCCGAGGCTCGTTAGTGCGCGGTGCTCGGATCGAAGGGAGTAATTGCATGCTGACATGGAAATGTAAAGATCCGGTGCAATAATGGCCATGATCGCCATCCCTTCATGAAATGGTTCCCCAGGCCATTGCAGAGGCGCCACGTGGCCACGTCCGAGGAGCAGTTATTATGGATGCGGAATTCAGAGAGGTCGGGATGTCTTACCCATCATGGCCAGCACGTGACGTGAATCTGTTGGCGGAGGGACTGTAACGGTATGGATGCGCCAGGTCATTTCGAAATGAAAGGAAGTTTTTATCCAAAACATTTATTCTTTTGAATTTTTCGTGCCCGCTGTCGTACCCAAGCTTCTCCTTCTTCCCGATTGCCCCAGACCCTCTAAGGAACCAGGTTAGTCTTCTTCTTCCTCCTCCCCTTATTAGAGTAGGCTTCTTCTTCCAAGGTTAGGGCCCTCTTTCAACTGAGTCCGTCCCTTCTCCCACTTGAGTTTCTTGTTTCTTCCACCTCCACAGATGTCTCGTTTCGGTCCGGCTTCCATCCTTCTACTAACCAAGGTGAGGCCAGTCCTTCTGCGCCGAGACCGCCATCTTCTTCCTTTGATGAGGAGGGGGAGGGGCCGCATTTCGAGTTCAGCATGAGGCATCCTCTCAGTCCCGTAGCTATTAGGGAACCTGGGTCTGGTCCTCATCCTTCTTGTCCTCCTTCCCTGTCCGAACCCGTCCCCGAGTCTGTCCGGTCAACAGGTCCCGACGGGTCGCTTCGACGATCTTTGCTGAGAAAATGGGGACCATCCGGGATGTCTATGACATCCTGCATTTTGTCCGGCTTCTAATCCCCTGACTAGGGGATCGGGTTACTTTTAGTAGCCCGGGCCGAATAGCCTTCTATGAGAAGACCTCTGGAGGGCTCCGCTTCTCCTTTCATCCTTTCTTCATGTCTGTGTTGAGCAACTACCTTCTGGTTCTTGCTCAGCTCGTACCAAATGCCATTAGGACTATCTTTTCCTTTATTGTACTTTGCCACTTCCACGGGTTCGTTGTCCGGTTTTCCTTGTTTAGGGCATTCTTCACCCCGAAGCGCCACCCCACCGAGAATGGGTGGTAGTCCTTGTCTTCTCACCTGAAGGGTATTAGGTTTAAGCTCTCCTCTTCCATCAAGGGATGGAAGAGCAAATTCTTCTTCGCGATGGTCGAGGGGGTTGACTGGGTCTGGAGTGACCCGGATCAGTCCCCTAACCAAAGCTCTGCGGTTGATGCGGCTGACAAGGATGACTACGAGCGGCTTCGCACCACCCAGATTCCATCCATGGAGGTTTTGCTATCATAGCAGAACCTCTTTGAAGCCCGGGTCGACCCAACGAGGGGGTTGGGTGAGTTCGGCTTGAGCTTCCCTTTCCTCTATATCTTTCACTTTGTTTCTTCTGAGTTCTAATCATTGTGTGATCTGTATGAGGGCATGATTTTCTTAGAGAGCAACCTGCTTACAATCACCAGGAAGAGGCCACAGACCGGAATGGTTAAGGAGCCACCCCCGAAATGTGCTCGGGAGGGGAGCGCGTCGGCGACCATTCCAGGCACACTGACCGATCCGAGGAGGGAGGCCGAGGCTGCTCCCGCACAGGTAGGGAGGACAGTGTTCGCAACACCGGGGCCAAGCCAGAGGGTAGTTAGGAAGGTGCCAGAGCGGTCGAGGCCACAAGAAGCAGCTCCTGTCCCGGAGCCTGAGGTGGTAGTCCGGGCCAGGGCCGCAGCTGCCGCCGCCGTCGTGTCCCCTCATTCCCCGAGGCCTACTATCGTCAAGGTCGAGGAGGAGGAAATTCGAGGGGGAGCCAAACCTGTGATTGAGGCGCCGCCTGAGAGGAGGCCGAGCTCCCAACCTATCCCGGAGGGCGCTTCCACCGAGGGTCAGGCGATCCAGCTCCTGAGGCGAGCAGGAGGGAAAGGGAACACTGCCGGATCCCTTTCAAACTGGGGCCAGAGAGCTCTTTGCTTCAGAACCAGGCATTGGTGGAGTGCATGATAGACTTTTCCATCCAGTCATGCGACTGGCAGGAGATGGTCGGACAGCGGCTGGGGGATGCGATCAGCAGCATCTTCCCCCAGCTCTTCTTGGTAAGTGACTAGCCTTTTCTCTCATTTCCTTTCTTTCATGTTGGTAGCTGACATCTGGTGTGGTGCAGATCGGTGCTGAGGTCCTCTTGATTAGGGACTGCTGCCGGAACTGGCTGAAGAACGATCAGAAGCGGGCAGCGAAGGTCGAGTCTCTGAAGGCCGACCTAAAGAAGAGGATCGACGCCGATGGGGTCCTTGATCTGAGGGTCAAAGATCTTGAGAAACATCTCATCAATGCTGAGGGGCGAGCGAAGGAGCTCCAGGAAAGCCTCGACCATGAGCAAGGCCGGTCAAGGAGCAAGGCCAAAGAACTCACGGCCATGGAGAAGAGGCAGACTTCATTCAACGTCGAGGCAGTTCGGCAGAAGGGGATCGCCCAGTCCCTTCAGACCGATCTGGCAGCGACGAAGGAGAAGTTGGCTGCAGCCAAGAAGGATGCAGCGGAGGCATCCAAGTCGGCGGAGGCGGCAAGGGAACAAGCCACCTTGGCGAAAAAGGAGACCGAAGGGGCCATGACCAGGTACAAAGCCTCAGAGGAGTTTGCCGTCGAGTTCTATCAAACGGCATCGGACTCCTTCTATAAGGATTTTATGTACCTGCGTGGTCGAGTCGAGGCATTCATTCCCGACGAGGGCTGCCACCACCTTAGGTATCCTCAGGCTTCGGACATGGAGCCGGACTTGGACGCAGACGTTGTAGAAGTCGCTGCTCCCGAACCTTCCTAGCTTGTGGCGGTCGATGAGGCCGGAGCTACGCCACCCGAGGCCGGAGCTGCACAACTAGAGGCACCTGGGGGCAAAACTTCTCAGCCTCGCATCCTTGTTGAGGGGGCAGCCCGGGTAGAATAGGTTTTTCTTCAGCTTTCTTCTGCTTCTGCTTTTGATCTGGGTCGCCCGGCATGTCGGGGGCCCAAGGATGCTTGTAAATGATTGGAAGATTTTTAATGAAATGAGGTTTTCTTGCCATCTATTCCTGAGTACTGCTTGCCTCTCATCTTCTCTTCTCTCTTTTCCCTTCTTTTTTCTTTTTTCTCCTTTTTTTTTTTTGAGGTATATGGTGAGATTAGAGAGGAGGGCTCCACTTTGTCCGGGACTTGGTCTTCATGGACTTCGTCTTCAGGCTTCAGTGCTGATGAGTTGGGCTCAGGACTTGCTGGCCGGAGGGCTGAGCCCTGGTCCATGATTGCTTGAGAGCTAGGCTCAGGTCTTGTTGGCCGGAGGGCTGGGCCCCAATCCAAGGTCGCCTGAGAACTGGGCTCAGGTCTTGGTGTCTTGGAGCTAGGCTCGAAGACTTGTTGGCCGGAGAGTTGGACTCCGGGTCTTGATTGCCTGAGAGCTGGGCTCAGGTCTTGGTGTCTTGGAGCTAGGCTCGAAGACTTGTTATCCAGAGAGCTGGGCCCCAGCTCTTGGTCGCCTGAGAGTTGGGCTCAGGTCTTGTTGGTCGGAGAGCTGGGCTCCGAGTCTTGATTGCCTGAGAGCTGGGCTTAGATCTTGGTGTCTCGGAGCTAGGCTCGAAGACTTGTTGTCCGGAGAGCTGGGCCCTGGGTCTTGGTCGCCTGAGAGCTGGGCTCATGTCTTGTTGGCCGGAGAGCTGGGCTCCGAGTCTTGATTGCCTGAGAGCTGGGCTCAGGTCTTGGTGTCTTGGAGCTAGGCTCGAAGACTTGTTGTCCGAAGAGCTAGGCCCCGGGTCTTGGTCGCTTGAGAGCTGGGCTCAGGTCTTGTTGGCCGGAGAGCTGGGCTTCGGGTCTTGATTGCCTGAGAGCTGGGCTCAGGTCTTGGTGTCTTGGAGCTAGGCTTAAAGACTTGTTGTCCGGAGAGCTAGGCCCCGAGTCTTGGTCGCCTAAGAGCTGGGCTCAGGTCTTGTTGGCTGGAGAGCTGGGCTCCGAGTCTTGATTACCTGAGAGCTGGGCTCAGGTCTTGGTGTCTTGGAGCTAGGCTCGAAGACTTGTTGTCCAGAGAGCTGGGCTCCGAGTCTTGATCGTGCCAGGTCTTGGACCGGGCATTGATATTCCTGCAAGGCAAATAACCTTTTGTGCAAAAGAAAATCTTTATTATTAATGGAAGAAAGCCTTACACTGCTGATAGTATCTTCTTAGATTGCAGGCATCCATGTTCGAGGAAACCTGACACCATCAAAATCCTCGAGGTAGTAGGCCCCATGTGAGAGGGCTTCAGCCACTTTGTAGGGGCCTTCCCAGTTTGGCGAGAGCTTGCCGCACTCCCGGGATTGAGATGCTTCAGCTCGGCGCAGCACCAGGTCCCCGAGTCTGAAGACTTTTGGCCTTACCCGCGTGTTGTAGTAATGGGCCACTTATTGCTGGTATGCTGCCATTCGGAGTCAAGCTTTGTCCCTTGTTTCTTCAAGAAAGTCTAAGTTGAGCAGAAGGTGTGCCGAGTTCTACGCTTCGTCGTACTGCTGTACTCGTAGTGTGGGCATGCCGAGCTCAACCGGGATGACTGCCTCAGTGTCGAAGAAAAGATTGAAGGGTGTCTCGTCAGTTGCCGTTTTGGGCATTGTGTGGTAGGCCCATAGAACACTTGGAAGTTCTTCCACCCATTTGCCCTTGGCTAGGTCCAGCCTGGTTCTAAGTCCTTGGAGGATGGTCCGATTAGTCACATCGACCTCCCCATTTGTTTGGAGGTGGGCTATCGAGATAAAGCGATGCTGGATGCCATGCTCAGTGCAGAATCTTTCGAACTCTCGGTTGTCGAATTGTCACCCGTTGTCGGTGATGATACAGTGGGGGAGTCCGAAGCGGTAGATAACTGCCTTCTAGAAGAATTGGTGGACATTGGCTTCAGTAATCCGAGCTAGCGGTTTTGCTTCGACCCACTTGATGAAATAGTCAATTGCCACTAGCAGGAACCTTCGTTGTCTCGGTGCAAGGAGAAATGGCCCAAGGATGTCCATTCCCCACTGAGCAAAGGGCCAAGGGGATGAGAGCTGGGAGATCGGCGCTGCTGGCTGGTGCTGTATTTGGGCATGGCACTGGCACTTGTCACACCTCTTGACGAAGTCGACAGCGTCCTCCCTCTTGATCTCCCAGAAGTATCCCTAGCGGAGAGCTTTGTATGCCAGTGTTCTCCCTCCCACATGGTTCCCACAAAGGCCTTCATGTATTTCTCGGAGTACGAAGGCTGCCTCTGTGGGCCTGAGGCACTTCAGGAGTGGGTAGGAGTGAGATCGATGGTAAAGCTGGCCTTCCATCAAAATGAACCGGGAGGCCTTCTTCTTGATGAGGCCGGCTTCCATGCGGTCCTCTGGCAAGGTGCCATCAATGATGTACCTAATATACCTGTCCATCCAGCTCGGCTCCGGGATGACTTGTTGCACCTCTTCTGGGCCTTCGTAGCTCGAGTTCTCAAGGTACTCGATATAGGTGCGCCCCAATGATGAGTCTGGCAGGGTCGCGAACCTCGACAGTGCGTCTGCACGTGCATTCTCCCCCGGGGGATGTGAAAATTGCTAAAGCACCGGAAAGCCGTTGTGCTTGAACGGACTTGTTCCAGGTACTTCATCATCTGGGGATCTCTGGCTTCATATTCTCCAGAGACTTGCCCGACAACCAGTTGGGAGTCGGTAAAGACTTTCAAGCTCTGCATGCCCAGCTCTTTGGAGACTTTCAGACCCGCGAGAAGCACCTTGTACTCCGCCTGGTTGTTTGTTGCGGCAAACTTGAAGCAGAGAACACACTCTGTCACCACCCCGTCGCTGTTGGCGAGGATGAGGCCTGCTCCGCTTCCACCATAATTAGATGTGCTGTCCACATGGAGGATCAAGGGCTCCTCCTCTGGTCCGAGCTCCGCTTGGGGCTCCGTCATTGTTTGCTCTGGCTCCTCGGTGAGCCCTGTGCATTCGACCACGAAGTCGACTAGGACCTGGACCTTCTGCGAAGGCCTCGGTCGATACGCTATATCGAACTCGCTCAGGAGCAAGGACCACTTGGCCAGTCTCCCGGAGGTCTCAGGGTGGCTAAGTATGGTCCTCAGTGGCTGGTTCGTCACGACCACGATGGGGTGTGCTTGAAAATAGGGCCTGAGATGCTTAGTAGACATTATTAATGCAAAAATAAATTTTTCGGAGCGAGAATACCTGACCTCCGCATCGTGGAGGATTTTGCTGGTGTAATACATCGGCTTCTGGGACCCGTCCTTGTCTGTGCGGACGAGGACTGAGCTGACTGCTCCAGGTGTGACCGCTAGATAGAGCAGGAGCTCCTCCCCTTCCTCCGGTCTAGAGAGCAGCGGAGGAGAGGCCAGGAACTCCTTCAATTCTTCGAAGGCCATTCTGCAATCCTCCGTCCAGGTGAAGTCATGCATCTTGCGCAGCACCTTGAAGAAAGGGAGGCAGCGATAGGCCGACCTCGAGATGAACTGGCTCAGCACTATGATCCACCCCGTTAAGTGCTGGACCTGCTTCTTGGATGTCGGGTGCTCCATGTCAATGATCGCCTGGACCTTTTCCGGGTTGGCTTCAATGCCCCTCTAAGTGACCATGAAGCCAAGGAACTTTCCCGCCACTACTCCGAAGGCGCACTTCGTTGGGTTCAGCTTCATCTGATGCTTTTGGAGGTTGTAGAAGGCTTCGGTGTGGTCAGTGACGTGGTCCAAGCTCGGCTTGCTTATAACAAGCATGTCGTCCATGTACACCTGCATGTTCCGACCAATCTGGTCTTTGAAGATCCTATTGACCAGACGTTGATATGTGGCCCCGGCATTCTTTAGACCGAAGGGCATCATTGTGTAGCAGTATGTCCCTTAGTCGGTGACGAAGGCAGTGTGCTCCTCATCCTCTGGGTGCATCCAGATCTGATTGTATCCGATAAATGCATCCATGAAGGAGAGGAGCCTGTGCCCTGAGGTGGTGTCCACCAATTGATCGATCTTCGATAGGGAAAAGCTGTCCTTCGAGCATGTGTTGTTGAGGTCAGTGTAGTCCACATAGATCCTCCATTTGCCATTGCTCTTCTTCACCATCACCACATTCACCAGCCAGCTTGGATATTGCACCTCCAGAATGAAATCGACGGCGAGGAGCTTGTCTACTTCCTTGTTGATGACCGCCTGCCTCTCCGGGGTGAAGCTTCTCTTTTTTTGCCGAACTGGTCGATGCTTTGGGTCAATGCTCAACTTGTGGTGATGACGTCGGGGGGATACCTGGCATGTCAGCCGTTGTCCAGGCGAACACATCTGTATTCATCTGCAGGAAATCCAAAAGATGGGCCCTCTCCTCATCCTGCAGTTGGGCCCCGATTTGCACCGTCTTCGTAGGATCGTCTCCGAGTGGATAGGAGAGTAGGCGTTCAACCAGGCCACCCCTAGAGTCTTGAGCCCTTTGGTCGAGATCATCCGCTCTGGGGTCATCCTCGGGGACCTTGGTCCCAAGGAGGGTTTGAAAACAGTGCTGCACCGGCTGGGGTGCTCCCCATATTTTCCCGATGCCGTAAGGAGTTGGGAACTGCACAAGTAGTCTCCTGGTGGAAACGACGGTGTCGAGCAAGTTGAGCCTGGGTTGGCCAAGGATCACGTGTAGGCTGAAGGGAGCCTGACAATCATGAAGGTCATCATGACGGTGCTCTACCGAGGTGGGGTCCCACGGCAGTTACTGGAAGAGTAATCTCTCCCTCAACCCTCACAGAATCACCTGTGAAACCGACAAGGAGAGTGTACACAGGTCTGAGCTGAGTAGGGAAAAGGTTCATTATAGAGAAAGCATCGTAGAAAAGTACATCTGTGGAGCTTCCACTATCAACCATGATGCATTTACAGGATGCTTTGCGATCGTTATCTCGACGACCACGGCATCATTATTTACATTTTTCCCCCGGTCTGCCCCCTCCCTCATAAAGGGGAGTACATTTTCAAAATGCCCTGCCCCCCGGGCCTTCTTGGATGCGTGCTCAGCTCCCCAGCATATCATCCCAACCGGCTTCCCGGTAGGGGTGTTGTCGACTGCTGGAGTTGGCGGGAGAGTAACGAGCACCTGAGGTTCTGCTTGAGGTCTGCCCCACACAAATCTTTTGAGGTAGCCCCTCTTGATGAGTTCTTTGATCTCCCACTTGAGGTTACGATATTCCTCAGTGTCATGGTCATGTTCGTGGTGGTAGTGACAATACTTCATTTTATCATGGCCAGCGGATGGCTTCATCGGAGGCGGGCGCTTCAAGTAGGGCTCGCCTTCGATCTCCATAAGGATATTCATCCTTGGAGTGAGGAGGGGGGTGTAACTCCCCTCGGGAATGGGAGCATTTTTTGGCCTCGGTCCCTGCCGGAAGCTCGGAGCTGACAGACCCGGCTTCCATATCCCGGATGCCTCGGCGGGGGCTGGTTTCTTCAGTGACTTCCCGTCGAGCTCCCGCCTCGTACGATCCGCCTCTCGGCCTGGATGTACTTCTGAGATCGGAGGAGGAGATCGGAGTAGCTCTTGGGGAGCTTCTTGTCGAGCGAGTAGGTTAGGCGGGAGGTCCTAAGTCCTCGCTTTAGATCCAACATAGCAACTAACTTCTCGAGATTGTAGATCTCCAACGCGGCAGCCTTGAAACGAGCCATGTAGTCCCGGAGGGGCTTGCGGTCTTGCTGCCTGATGGAGAAGAGGCTATTTGCTTCTCATGGCATCTTCTGATAGGTGTCGAAGTGGGCCACGAACTTCTGTCCTAGTTGGGCGAAGGAGTTGATGCTCTCCGGCTCCAGACGGGTGAACCACACCCGGGCTGCCTTCCGGAGAGTTGCAGGAAAGGCGACGTAGAGGAGGGCATCGGTGGCCCCCTGGACCCTCATGAGGGCCCCGTAGCTTTCCAAGTGGTCCAGGGGGTTGGTGGTTCCATCATAAGGATCCACCTGCGGCATACGAAACCGATTTGGGATCGGCTCCTCTTGGACTTCTCGGGAGAAAGGGGGACGGGCGTCGTAGCCCGCTGGCTCGCTAGTGGAGCCTGGTAGATTGGCAAACAGGTGGGATAATTCCGCCAGCTTGCGGTCATGCCCTTCCAAGCGCTTCTTCGCCATGCGCCTGATGGCTTCGTCAGTGGACCCCTCCGTCGAAGGAGATGGAGAAGGTGACATGGGTGCATGGCACCAATGGCCGGTGGTCTTGCTTTTTCTGCCTTGGCGGGGTTTGGACACCACCCGCTCAAGGTTTGGTGAGCGGCTCTCCCTGTTGGCAGATTCAGCTCATTATCTTTTCGTCGGAGTTTGGTGGCTATCTCCATTGTCAGTGATGGTCCGCGGCTGCGAAGGCCTTCCTTAGAAGGAACGCAGGCTATCACGGGATGTTGCGGCATGGGCTGTGGGAGTCCCTGGCTGCTAATGAGTAGCCAAGGACTGGTACTGGTGCTGAAGCTGGTGCACTGTCATGGTAAGGATCTGTACCTGCTGGGTGAGCATAGCCAGCTGGGATTCCGTTGGAGGTGGTTGAGCTGGAGCGGGTTGTTCCACCTCTGGGTTGTGCGGGTTCCCCCGGGAAGGGGAGTCTCCCGCACAACTGGTGGAGACCTCTCTCGCCCGCGTCATCATCATCCTTCCATCGAATTGCTTGTAAAGGGGGCTCAAGCTGAATCAAAGATCGCTCGCCCCCCTACCTGGTGCGCCAATCTGTTGCCGCCAAGATTGTTGTGGCCTGCAGCTGCTGTCGAGGTCGGATCGTTCCTCTTGAGCTCTTAGGATGTCCTGCTCCTTTGAACCTGCAAAAAAGGGATTAGGGACCCGGCCAGGGATTCTGGTGGGGGCACTCCGATGGTCAAGTCAGTAACGATCCATGGGAACAAATCCTCTTGGTCGAGCCCCTTTTGATGGACTCCACGCTAGGAGGAGTGAGTAGTGTGAAAATGGGATGCAAGTGTATCGGAAGGATGGTGGCCGAGCTAGAGGGATTCTCTGTGTGGCCTTCTCCCCTTCACTTGCTTAAGTTTTTGGTGGTGTGATAATAGTTAGTTGCAGTAGTTTTTCGTTGTTGTTGTGATTGTTGTTACCTCCCCACTCGGGGTGCCGATGGTTCTTTTAAACTCTAGTAGTTATTGAGCGCCTACCTCGGGATCTCCCCCGTGCCAACAGGCGCGTGCAGTGGTATCCCGTGCCGTGGACAGGACGCCTTTCCTAGTTCATGATAGGAGAACCTGCCATGCACTCTGACATTCCTTCTGGTCGCTCTGTTCTGAGAAACTTGGCAGTGCCTCGATCGGGGGGGCTGCCGCCCCCGGGATTCGAATCTCTTGGTTGACTTCCTCTTCCGGGTAGTTTAGGTGGTTGGTGAAGAGCGTGGTGCCTCGATCACCGGGCTCCTCCCCTTTCTGGTGTAAGTGGTAGCTGTGGACAGTTATTGTGGCCAGGTGGGCATCTTCTTGCGATCCTTGGGCGGCTCGCCGGCCTCCTAGGGTGATAGTACCGCCTCCCTGCTTGCTGGTGTCTTCGCCCGAGCTGGAGGTTGAGTTGGGAGGCAGGGCTTGACTCTGAGGGGCTCAGCCTCGAGGTGGCTCCACTTGGCAGAGAAGGGCTGAGCTCGACTCCAGACCAAGGGGGCTCGACTTCGGACGAGCTCGACCTGACGGAGAAGGGCAGAGCGTGGCTCCATCCAGAGGACTCGACCTTGCAGGGGCTCCACGTGGCAGAGGAGGGCTAAGCTCGACTCCGGACCATGGGGCTCGACCTCGAGGGGCTTGCTCTGGGGGATGCAGCTCGCTTCGGCCTAAGCGTCCTGAGCTCGCGGGCCTGACTTGGCGGACGGCGGAGCTCGGCTTTGGTGGGCGACCCCATTGTTCTGAGGGAGCTCAGCCCGATGAAGGAGTCTGAGTAGAGTATCTGACATGGCGGCCTTCTCTAACATGGCAGCCTTCTCTGACATGGCGTCTGACAGCTACTCCACGTCAGTGATCCGGCCACATCAACATACTTTAATGATATGTATGCCACAAAAAAGATCAGTCTAAAATGAGATACTCGACAACATGCACCCCATTGATCATATCATAATAATACATTCTAACTACCACTTCTATCAATAACACTTACTACACAACTATAAAATATCTTTGAACAAGAATTATAGTATATAATAAGTGTCACTATCAATTACAGTCAATTTTGGATCAACGGTAATAGAGACATCAATATGCAATTCTAAAATAATAAAAATAAATAATTAGTCTTCAATAACTCAGCTATTCAAAATTCATTGAGTGCTCCGGATCCTTTGGGGCTATGCAAAAACATACTCGAATTATATAATAGTGAATAAATTATATATAAATAATTTATAAATTATTTAAATATTTCATCATATATGAAGAACTCAACCAAAATGTTCTTCAAATTATTACAAGTCCAATGGTCCAAAAATGCTCAAATCAAATGTAAAATAAACAAGTTCCAGTAATTTTAATAAAAAACAATGATAAAGGACCAAAACTGTAAATTTCAGAAATATAAAATTTTTTTTGTAAAATATAATTTCAGGAATAACTAGATCCATTAGTAATTTATATGGACTCATATTTAATTTATAGGGGTTTGAGTACAAAAATCTTCTTAATTTCAAAATTAAAACAGGCTCAATGTAATTAGATCCAGCCAACTCATCAATTTGGGCTCAACACAATTAATGGATTGGGTTTTAAATGGGCCAAAAATTGATAATCCAAAATCAAAGTCCACTTAAACTTATCTCCTTCAACCCTTTTTATTTGATAATAGATCAACTATCATCAAGCGACAAAAATGAGACAAATATCGACCTCCATGATCTTTGAGAATATTAGCAAACAAGAAGAAATACCAAAGATATGTGATGTTTTCACTTCGATGTCATTCTCAATATATTGAACATATTATGAGCATGACTACAGCACTAGGGATGGCATAAGGAGCAAGCATGACATGTTTTAAAAATGGACAAATGTCTCCATTAATTTATTATAGCCCTCATGTTTATTAGAAATGCATGTGAGCAATATGATAATCATCACTTAAAAACAAATATAAAACCCTCAAGAAACACAGGCCCAACATGAGGGTTAGGTACAAATGATCTATTGATCTTTATGCAGTACCATAGAATTATGAATGTCTACATTAGAGTCTTTCCAAGTAAGAAAGAGCTGGGCCCCCATAGTGCATTGACGTTCTACAATGTCAACATTTTTTTTGGACCAATATATAAATATAAATTTTACATGATCTAAACTGTAAAAGGACTAATATATATTATCAGAAAGATCAGGAGCCTAAATGCAAAATGGCCTTTTGGACTAATATGTAAATACAATTTTTATAGGGACTAAATTATAAAAGGACTAATTTATAATATCAAAAAATGCAGGGGTCAAAATGCAAAATGATCCTTTTTTTAAGGGATAATGGGTTATCGGATTTTGGGTTAAAACCCAAAACTCGAAACCCACCAACCTTCTTCTTCCCCATGACACCGAAACCAGGGGAATAACCGATCCATCGCTGCCCCTAGCCAAAACGCCCCATCGTCGGTGCTGGACCGGCCGGACGGCCACGACGACCGATCGGGAACTACCGATCATTGCCTCTGGTGGTGTCAACTGCGTCCGATCGGGCCCGACGACGGGCAATCAATTTTTTTTTGTTCTGCCGCTGCCTCCATCAAACCCCTCATTACCGCTGGTTCCCTTTTTCTTCCTTCATTTCTTTTTTTTGATCGCAGTCGATGACCAAACGATCATCGATGCATGATGGTCGGTCAGGATCACCACCGCCATTGGAGGTTGACTGGTCATTGAGACCGGTCGGGGACAGTAGTTCGTGACCTCCACGGTCGCCAGACCTCTTCCCATCGCTCGATTTTTTTTTATCCATGATCTGAAAATAGATTGCCGCCGCTAGTTGCACACCACCAAGAGTCCCTTCGACCGCTCCCCATCGTCGGTCACCGCTCGACATCGAGGATGGTCGGGCATATAAGGATTACGATCGATGATCATTAGTGGGAAGGAAGGAAACATATCTATTAAGATCTTTTTAATAAATATAAAAAAAGATCGATTATCAATTAAAATACTCTATGAAACATATCTAAATCTTAGAAATATAATGATCTCAATCTTTCATCAAACAACCAAGCTCTGATAGCAAATGTAGGAAAAATTTTCATTGATCCCCATGCATTATGAAAAGAAGATTGGAATACAAAATATTTAGATTTGATCTATTTGATAACATATCTCAAACTATTTATCATATCTATTATCAAAATCTGTTAAAAGGGTTTTGCATTACCTACCTATATTCATCATTAATCCAAAATTGGAAGAGATGCTCACATGAACATCAAAGGTAGAGTTCTTCTCTCCAGCATCCTCATGGTAGACGACTCATCGATGGGGCAAGCTATGAGAACAAAACTCACATAGAATATGATATAATAATAATGAGTTGAGAGGGGACATAGCCAATTATTATATGTAAACCCTAACAGGTTCTTCCATCACGGATCAGTTGGGCCAAGGCTTATACTGTGCTGCATCAACCACACCAACCCACATGAGGTACTCCTAGTCTAAACAATGATCAAATAATATTGGACTCATCATACATTTATCAACATGAACCATAAAATTAACTCGGTTTCAACAAACTATAAAATAATAATTAATATCAATCTAGATTAAGAAAAACACTTACACGTAGCACCCAAGCATGAGTTCGGGGCGATGGCGAAGACGGATGGTGGCGGATGATTGCAAATCAACAATACTGAGACAACAACGGCGAAAGTAGAGGGGAAGGAGGCGAGGGCGAAGGCCAATGGTGGCGAAGGGCAACAGGGTGGCGAATCTCTCTCGTCGTCCTCGGTGCCGACGGAGGAGAGCAAAAGGTGAAAGTTGCTGGAGCAGACATGATATATGGGGAAGGCGACTGCATCGGCAAAGGCGACGACTCCCGCAAGAGTCCTCGAGGCATCCGGTGATGCTGGAAGTGGCAATGCTGATGGGGAAGGCCAGTAACAGAGGATAGGGGCAAGGCTTTGGTGCTTGGTGAGGGGATAATGATGGAAAAGGGAAGCAGAGGTTGCGGGATGGTGGTGCTGCCTGGTGATGTCCTCCTCGTGATGCTGGGGGACGAGGTGTTGGAGGCGAGGCATTGGCACTCTGCCTTGGAGACGAAGACGGGCTTCTCTCCGTAGCAGGCGATGGAGATTCCAGCGGTAAACCTTGCGGTAGTGCTTCGGTGATTTCAAGTTGGGCAGGATGGCCCAATTCCTCCGGGCCTCAACTGGGTGGAAAGTTTGGAATGACCGAACAGAAAAGTTGTTTTTCCCTGGTTTCTCCTTGGTGCTCACATGTCTCCGTCGAGCAAAGGTTTACAGCGACCAAACATGCACTACCGTAATTATAAAAATAACAATGGATTTTTGCTGATGCTTTTCCTTAGCATCGTTAACTTCCTGTGCATGCCGACATTTTTAAAAAATATCAAAAAAATATATATATTCCGATGCTTATAAGCGTCGGAATTTGAAATTTGCCGACGCTTCCCAAAACTGCCGCAAACATACTTGGTTTGCCGACGGTTTCTTTTTGCATTGGGAAAAAATGGATATAACGGCACTTTAAAGCATTGGAATTACCAATTACTTTCCCCTCCCGAGCCCTAGCCCTCATTTCGTTCGCTCGCACCGCGCGCCGCCTCCCTCCTCTTCCTCCTCGATCCATCTCCTCGTTCGCACCACCGATCGTCGTCTCCGTGCTTCTTCGGTCATCTCCGCGTTTCTCCGGTCGTCTCCGGGCTTTTCCGGTCATCTCCGGGCTTCTCCATTCGTCTTCGGCCTTCTCGTCGATCTCCGGGTTTCTTCGGTCGTCTCCGGGTTAGCTTCTCGTCTCCAGGTTAGCTTCTCGTCTCCGGGCTTCTCCGGTCAGCTCCAGGCTTCTCCATTCGTCTTTGGACCCCTCATCTCCGGGTTTCTCCAGTCGTCTCCGGACTTCTCCGGTCAAATCCAGGCTTCCCGTCTCTGGGCTTCTCCATTTCCTCCGTGAATCACAGTCGTCTCTTGCTAATTAAGGTAATATGTACTCTTTCCCCATCCGTGAATCACTGTAATATTAGAAAATTTTTAATTTTACATGTTTTTAATTTTTATACTTTTTTCTCTGTGATTTATATTTTTTATATGTTTTTCACTGTAATATTAGAAGATTTTTAATTTTATATGTTTAGGGTTTAGGGTTTATTATTTAGATTTTAGGGTTTAGGATTTAAGATGGGGCTTTCCATACTCTTTCTTTTGGACATCCTAGGGCATCCTAAGAATTGAAGTTATAATTATTGATACCAAGCAAAAGTTTCAAATAGTTTCTTTCACCAAGTTTGTTCAACTGGAAATGCATTGTTTAAAATTATTAGGACTAAGAACTAATAAGCTTTTCATGCACAACTGTGATAAAATTGTATCAAAATCATATAAATCATGATTTCAAGAGAGAGTGATTAAAGATTCTACACGGTGTATGTATTGAAGTAGCTTTGCACATATTTTAAAGCAAGAATTAAAATCACTATATGAATATTTAGCTTTGCAAGGATTATACTTATATTATACACTTCGGAAATGCATGGTATGATAATCAAATCCATTTACAAATGCATCCACTATAATGGAACAATACATATAATCAAAATACAATTCATTTAAATTAAATCTCGGTCATAAAGTTGATAAGAACATGTCCACTTGTTAACCAAGCACAATCTAAAATTGAGTATGGTTTTAAAATGCACATCCGGCCAGTCACTTCATAAGAAGTAGGCTAGGTTTACTTTTAGAATGGATTTATGTTCACTCTAATTTTCGGAGACTGAGACATTCTTCTTTGACAATTTTTTGTCAAATTTAATCAAGTCTATTTGGCGTAGATTAATTAGATCAAGTCCAATTTTGTATAGTCAATTATTATTATTATTATTACATATACTCATTAATCTTACTTCATTTGTTTTTACTTTTTTATATTATTATTTTTACTCTCTTTTCTATCCCCTACATAACAATGGTATTTTGCTAATAGTTCATTAACTGAATCTCAAGAAAATATGCATGATATCTACTTAGACATTTCTTTTAGTTAGAGGTAGCTTTGGATAAAGCTGCATAAAAATATAACAAATAAATAGATAAATAGATAATGAATAAATCCTGAGAAAGCCAAGGAGATAGCTCTAACTAAAGCTCATTCTTAAAGAATTGTCAAAGAAGTTGAATGCTCAGGGAAAGCAAATATGAATATGAGAATTTATAAATAAATTAATGAAATATATCATAATCACCATCTTGTAAACTATGAGCCAATCACGGAATTATGCTCATTAAAGTCTACTTGGTGATCAGTTAGAATGTGGAAATAGGTTTGGAGCATGTATGTGTACCATAAGAGGGTTGAACACAGGAAACGAAACACAGGAAATGAAACACATATACGTATCCCAAATTGTATGTATACAGCCTTATCTACCCAATTAAAAAAGAAAAATGTATGTTTACTCCATTAAATAATGGTCACCAGCTTAGTCTTACATACTAAATGGAAGAAAAACAATACCCAACAATGAGGCACCATCATCCAAAGAATGTCTATACCATTTTAATAAGTTTACCACCTCAACAAATGAAGGTAATACAAAGAAAAAGTCACTAGATATGATTGAAGGACAAAGGAGAATCAGACAAAGTGAGATTAGAACTTTCAGGCTTTCAACAAAATGGTATAATTCAAAGAACTAGCAAAAGTCTTCTTACTACTAATCTCTTGGGTGTTTATATTAGATCTACAACTCAAATGCTATAACACTAGACCTAGCTAGACTGAGCTTATACATTGGGGCTCTGACAGATTTCAGAAAGCCTTGAGCGGAGCTATAGTTTTCTTGTCATGGTTAACCCATTTATGATGAACAGCAAAATCCCAGCCTAACTATCATTGAGAATCACTTCTTTTAATTGAAAGACATATCAGTTTGTCAGACAATATGTAAGGTTTATCCCCATCCATAATCCAAATATGCTTTACATGTTTTGTTGTCTTTTTGTTATCAGGTGCTTGATTGCTTCGAGAGTAAAGAGGGTTTCTACCCTATTTTGAAATTGGTTTAAGGTTTGTATATGGAGGCTATGATGATTTCGAATGTATGTTTTCTTGATTCAATAATTTCTAATGGCTGCAATCTTGGATGGCCTTCTTTTGTAGGCAACCGATTGTAGTCGTTTTGATTTAGTTGATTGAGGTATATTTTGCTGATTCAACAATTTCTAATACCTATAATCTTGGATGACCTTCTTTTGTAGGCAACCGATTGTAGTCGTTTTGATTTAGTTGCGCATTAAATAGTAGATCTAAGCCTCTTAGTTATTTTTCTTTATTTATTTTTCTTTTTCTTAGTAGAATATTTATGTTTCTTTATAAATTTCTTGGTATATACATGTATTTTACTGAATATGTTATGCTTTAAGATTTGTTTAGTATTGCATAGATTTTATTTTAAAACCATCAATAGCTTTGTTATGATCAATAATGATTTTTAAAGTATTTTTTACAAAACTTGCATTGCATAGAAACATAGATCCATCAATTGATTAAAGTACATATTCTACAATATCCGTACATTTATTTTATTTTTGTACGGATGGGAGAAATATGTACAGTGGTCAATTGATTGTCCAGTTTGGACAGTTTGAGAATTGTAAATAATTTTATAGGTGCTTACAGTAATCAAGCGGTATGGATAGAGTACCAGATATATTTCAGATAACATTTTCTTTTAGTTCTCCTCATACATTTTTAGTTGTATGGGAAGAACTAAAGGAAAATGCTGCCGAAATTTTTCTGGAGCTTCTATTGCGTATCGTTTGGTTACTGTAAATGACCTATATAATTAATGCAATTCTTGAATGGGATAGGACATTTTTACCTATTAGTTGGTGATAGGGTACATTTATTAGTTAATCTATATTATTTTTTATATATTTTAAACACAAAATTACTTAGTGCATTGTTATTAACTAAAACTTTTTTGGTATTTAGATAACTTGAAAGTTGGATTATTTTATCCTAAAATGGATAAAAGCTGGATAAATAAACAAAGAAATACCAACGAATATTTAAATGAAGTTCGTGATTTCATTAAATTCGGTATGGAGAAAAGTAGTTTGAATGGAAAGATTTATTATCCATGCCGACGATGTGTTAACAGTCACTATCTAGATCCACAAATAATAGAAGAATATTTGATATGGAATGGTTTTGCAAGAGGTTATACTCAGTGGATTTTTCATGGAGAACTTATGTTGCCAGAATCAAGTAATCAACCATCGTCTGATCCTGGATCCAGTAATATGCAAGAGAATCTAGTAGGAAATGATGATATATCGGGTTGGTTCACAGATGCTTTTCGACATGGTGTTCAAAACTTTGTAAGTTCAAGTGGTACACATGAAACAACGTGAGCTCAGCAACCATCAACTTCTAAGTCAACTCGGTATCATAATTTAATGAAAGAAGCTGATGAACAATTATATCCGGGTTGTTTGAAATTTTCTAAGATCTCTTTTCTTATATATTTATTCCATATAAAATATATGAATGGATGGTCGGGTAAGAGTTTTACTATACTTCTGAGGTTATTAAAGGATGCATTTCATTGTTTACCATCCTCTTATTATGAAGCAAAGAAAGTTGTCAATAATCTGGATCTTGGATATCAAAAGATTCATAGTTGTCCGAAAGATTGCATATTATATCATGGTGAAAATGCTGATCGAGAGTCATGCAATGTATGTAGATCTTCAAGATGGACAAGTCATGAAGGAGATGAGGATGATGTAGTGAATGCAACAGATACAATGCAGCGTACAAAGAAATCGGCGAAGGTATTGTATTACTTTCCACTTATTCCACGGTTGAGAAGGCTATATTCATCATCAAAAACAGCTTCATTGATGAGATGGCATCATGAAGGGCGTACGAAGGATGGAATGTTGAGACATCCAGCTGATAGTTTAGCATGGAAGGATTTTAATGATAGGCATTATGATTTTGCCTCTGATATTTGTAATGTTCGGTTGGGTTTAACTTCAGATGGCTTCAATCCTTTCCGTACTCTAAATTCTACATACAGTACTTGGCCAGTTGTTCTGATACCATACAATTTACCACCATGGTTGTGCATGAAACAATCCTCACTTATCTTATCAATGGTTATTCTGGATGATAAGGGTCCTGGAAATGATATTGATATTTTTCTACAACCTTTAATAGAGGAATTGAAACAGTTATGGGAAGGTGTCGATGTAGTTGATGCTTCTAATGGTGAAACATTCAAACTACGGGCTGTTTTGTTATGGACTATTAATGATTTTCCAGCATATACCAATTTATCTGGCTGGAGTACAAAAGGACGTGTTACATGTCCTTGTTATGCAGATTCGACACATTCGATTTGGTTAAAACATGGAGAAAAATTCTGTTATATGGCGCATCATCATGATTAGAATCGAATCATCCGTTTCGTTTTCAACAAGATTTATTTGATGGTACCATAGAAATGGGATGTGCACCTATTCCACATTCTGGAACTAATATTCTTAGACAAATGGATTCCATCAGTTACTCATATGGTAAATCTTCAAAGTCTAATAAAAAAAGAGAAATGGATGATCAAGAAGGTTTGCCAAAAGAAATGACTACTGCTATGGTGGATGCACAGGTATTTGAAAATCCTGATAATTTTTTTGAAAATGAAAATGAGGAAGATGTACAGATAGCATCTACAACTCAGCCCCATAAATATTTATGGAAGAAAAGAAGTATATTTTTTGACTTACCTTATTGGAAACATAATTTGATTCGGCATAATCTTGATGTCATGCACATAGAGAAGAATGCATGTGATAATCTGCTTGGAACATTGTTGAATCTTGATGGAAAGACCAAAGATAATATGAAGGCCCGAATGGATTTACAAGAATTGGATATCCGACATGATCTTCATCCCAAAATGCTTGCTAATGATAGAATTTATTTGCCTCCTGCATCTTATACCATATCTGTTCAAGAAAAAGATAATTTTTTGACAGTATTGAAAAATATTAAAGTACCTGATGGATATGCATCTAACATTTCAAGGTGCGTGCATCTTAAAGACCAGAAAATTTTCAATCTGAAAAGTCATGATGGTCACATATTGATGCAAGATATCTTTCCAATAGCTTCAAGATCATCGGTGTCTAAACCAGTTCTTACAGTTATAATCATGTGATCATCATTCTTTAAGTCATTATGTTCAAAGGTTATTGATCTTGGAGAGCTTGATCGGTTGGAGTCGGAAATTGCGGTTACACTTTGTCAGATGGAGAAGATCTTTCCACTTGGATTTTTATTATTATGATACATCTACTCATTTATTTAGCTTTGGAAGTCAAGCTTGGTGGACCGGTATACTACCGATGGATGTATCCTATTGAAAGGTATTAATGTTAATGCTTAATGTTTAGATAATTTTTAATAAAAGTAGCATCATGATGATGTATAAATAAAATTTTTAAATGTTGTAGGTATCTTGGACGATTGAAAGATTATGTACGAAACAGAGCTTATCCAGAGGGCTCTATTACGGAAGGATATATTGTTGAAGAGTGTCTGACATTTTATTTAAGATATCTTCAAGATGTAGATACTGTGTTTAACGGACCTCAACGGCATAGTGATTTCGTAGCCAATGCAGAGTTGTATAAGTTCTTAACTGCAGGAAGATTAATTGGAAAAGGTGAAAGTATTGTATTGGACCATAAATCGATTGCACAAGCACACCGTTATGTGTTACTTCATAGTGAAATAATATCTAACTATCGAAGGTTAGCATATTTAATGTATTTCAATGATTTTAAATATCATATATTATTTTTGAAACTATTTTAATAATTATTTTTTTTATGCAGCGAATTTTTAATGTCTCAGCAACAAGCTAGTCATAGCACTCGACCTAATCCAAGGATTGAGTAGCGATGGTTAGTCGAGTTATTTCCTACATGGCTTTCAAAATAGGTTTGACATATATTTAAATAATATATGTATAGATTTCATATCGAATAACATGTTAACAATTTTATGATTCTTTAGGTATCAACAATGATGGAGAAGAATTGTTCAGATGAATTAATAGCCCTGGCTCGAGGACCGAATAAATTGTCATCAGCTCAGATATAATGGTTTCATAATCAATGGATTTAAATTTCACACTAAATATCGTGAAAAATTTAGAAAAATATAGAATAGCGGTGTTATGGTAGAAGCTGATGGAAAGACTTATTATGGTGCACTTAAAGATATATACGAGTTAGATTACTATGAAATTTTTAAAGTCACATTATTTAGATGTGATTGGGTAGATATAAATTCATCAAGGGGTTTGAAAAAAGATGCAAATGGATTTACACTTGTAAACTTTACAAGGTTGATACATACTGGTGTCTTATTGAAGGATGATCCATTTATCTTTTCTTCTCAAGCTCGTCAAGTATTTTTCGTACAAGAAGCAAAGGACAAAGATTGGGCTATTGTTATTAAGACAAAACCTCGGGACTTATATGATATGAGAAGACAATTGGAAAATGATGAAGATGATGATACTTATACGCATTCCATGCCATTTAATTTTGTACCAGTTGATGACGTACATGCTACAATACCCTTGGTTAGGATAGAATTTGAAGAAAACGCTAATGATTGATTCTTATTGGTATTAAATTTTATAATGTTTACAATTTGTAGTAATTATTATGTTAAATTACTATTTATCTTCACTAATTCTGTCTCTGATGTAAATGATAGGTCATACGATGCCTCGCGGGCGATGCTTTCTTAGGGTGCAGTTCCAGCATTCCTGGACAGAGGCCGGCAGTTCTTTTGGACAACATGCTGAGGCTAGTACTTCGGAGGATGTTCATGCCGATCCTTCCTCTCCTTCCACATAGCATACTACTACATCTCTATCATCATCGGGGCATCATGACCCTCCCGTCGATCCAACAGATGGGATACATATTCAGGATAATTTATTCTAATATCCTTGGTAACTTTAAATTTGATTACACTTTTTATTATAGCTTATTTTATCTATTTCTGTGCAGATGGATCGGGGAGTGTCAGACGTAGGCGCGGGCCTACAGTAGTATGTGATGTTTGGCAGATGCCCGAGGGTGAGAGGATATTGGTTAAGTGCAACGAGCTGGGACAGCCAATTAAGAAAGCCGCCAGCTTATTGAGCTCTTTTCTGGGGACGGTTGCACGGAGGCATCAGCTTTGTCCACTTAGCTATGCTAAGTGAAATGATATGCTTTCGATGTATCAAGTAGAGATTCTTCGAGTTATACACGTAAAAAATTTGTATTAAATTATTTGTTATCTTGTATAGTTCAAATATTACTATGTTTTATATTATTATTAATTATTTTATTTTGTAGGGTAAGTTTGTACTTCCTCCATCCTCCCATGACTTTGTACTGAAATCTCTCAACCGGAAATGGAAAGAATATAAAGCCCAGTTGAAGACGAAGTACAAGTTGCCGGGTATGACAGAGGAGCAGGTAGTTGGTACCTGTCCTCCTGATGTACCCCCGCATCAGTGGGTGGAGTTGGTTCACTACTGGTTTTCTGACAGGGGACATGTATCTTCTAATTTATTTGAAGCAAGTTTATTAAAGAATATGGTATATTATATATATATATACATTACTTTATTGATATGAGTTCTCTTTTTGATTTTGCAGACATATTCTGATATTGGTAGAGCTACCCGAGCATCTCAGTCTGTTCTCCACACATCAGGATCGAAGAGTTACACGCGAGTCAGGCAGGAGTTCATAAGTTTCTTAAACTATTCCCTTAATTTTTTGTGATATAGATTAAGTAGTTCTTGTTAAGTCCTTACAGGATATTTCAAAATTGTGTCCTAGTCTTGCAACAGATCACTTGATGACAACATCAAGGTACCTAAATACTAGGATTTAGAGATGCTAGGATAAGTTATTTTTATAACGGTGCATTTATGTATCGCGGTACATGTATATGTATCGCGGTACATGTATATGTGTCGCGGGACATATATATGTATTGCGGATGATGTATTGCGAAACATATATGTGTTGCGGATAATGTATCGTGGATGATGTATCGTGATACATATATGTATCATGGACGATGTATCGCGATACATATATGTATCATGGACGATGTATCGCGATACATATATGTATCGCGGACGATGTATCGTGGATGATGTATCGCGGATGATGTATCGCGATATATATATGTATCACGGACGATGTATCGCGGACGATGTATCATGATACATATATGTATCGCGGACGATGTATCACGATACATATATGTATCGCGGACGATATATCGCGATACATATATGTATCATGGACGATGTATCGCGGACGATGTATCGCGATACATATATGTATCACGGACGATGTATCGCGATACATATATGTATCGCGGACGATGTATCGCGATACATATATATCTTGATACTTAAATAATTTTTAAAATACTTTGAGTATTTGCTTAAAATTATAATATTTCTTGTAGGCCGATGAGCATGGGAGGGAACTCGGTCAAGTAGAGTTTTATCGGATGACTCATACTCATCGTAACGGCACTTTTGTCAAAGATGAGTCGAGGGATATATATGTAAGTTATTAACATTTAATTTATCTAACGGTTTAAATTGTAATTTGTTAATTTTTAAAACCCTACTAATTTGTTTAAATTTATACAGGAAAGAGCTACAGCTCTTATTGCTGAGTGTGTTGATGATTCTACAGCATCTACGTAGAGTAGTCGCGTCGAGGCCGAGGTATTTACAGAGTTGATGGGCCCGGAGCGCTACGATCGAGTGAGGGGATATGGAGTTGGAGTCACTCCCACTCAGTTATCTGCGGTTAGTATACATACACGTCAGGCTGTAGATAGTGCTCAGGATGGACGAGTTCGCATACTCGAGGAGGAGATAGAGGATATGCGACGGAGCCGTGCTGAGAAGATTCGACAGAGCCATGCCGAGGTAGAGGAGATACGACAGAGAACTGATGCCGATAGAGCAGCGATGGATAGCATGAGACAGCACATTGAACGGCTTACATCTATCATACAGATGTTTGTTCCATATCAGGTACATATATATATGATTTTAAATATATATTTTATGTTAAATCAATAATTTATATAATTCCCGTGTCATTAATAGTTTCGTAAGTTAAATATTTTAAATATTTTTTTATAGGCTTCTGGAGCATCAGATCCACATGGACCGGATGACGATCTACCTCCTGCAGATCATTGACCTTGACTTTTTTATTATTTCACTCTATGTATTTTCATGTATTTTTAATTTTGTTAAACAGACATGTGTAACCAACTAATATTAAATTATAATGTATTATATTTTTGGATTTATATTTTGATTTATGTTAGGATATATGATGAATGCCTGGAATGAAATTGAAATATATCTTATTTATGTACAGGTTAAAAAAATTGTATAGATTTCAAATTTTAAAATAATTATTTATTTTTTTTTGAAAAATGAAATTCCCGATGCTTTCAAAAAGCGTCAGTAATTATCGTTATTACCAACGTTTTAAAGCATCGGTATTTGCGTTTTTAACGACGCTTTAAAACGTCGAAAATAATATATTTCCGACGCTTTTTAAAAGCGTCGGCAATAACTATAATTACCGATGCTTTAAAGCATCGGAAAAATGCCCAACGTTATTGCAACGCTTTCGCAAAGCGTCGGAAAAACCGTCTCCACTCTTCACTTTGCAACACTTTTGCAAGCATCGAAGATATTTTTATCGATGCTTTAAAGCGTCGGTAAAGATCAATTTAAGCATCGTTAAAAGTCCTGTTCACTGTAGTGATGAGAATCAACGAGCATCAGTGTAAGAGAATGTAGTTTTCTCTGATAGTAATTGACATAGGACATGAATCTAAAAAACATAAAATAATAATAATAAAAAAATAAAAATATCATGTTTTTAAGTTTTTAAGATGATCTTTTTATAGTCATCCAAAATCTAACCATTTGAATTTTTATTGGCCTAATAAACTTAATTAAGAGTTCAACAGTTAGAAAATTAAAAATCCAATAACTAAAAATATAACGGTTAAATAATTAAAAATAAAATGGTCAAATAATTAAAAGTAAAATAGTCAAATAAATAATTAATTAGTATAGAAATTTTTGAGTTTTCCAACAATTCCTCTCAAAACTTAAAATTTCTAAAAAATAATAAAATATAAATTTTGGGTACTTATACTATACAATCGATAAGGTAACTTTAACCTCACTTAGTATAAATAGTTTCTATCTGAACGAATCGGAGTGAACTAGGTCTTGAACTGTGTTTCTTTTATCTAAACTTTAATTACTACACACATGGTATAGAATTCTTCATTGCAAGTTTGTGCATTAATGGCCTTGTACATATATTGATTTTTTTATGAGAGCTTCTAAAGATTGCCAATATCTATAGTCGTGGCTATGTATGGATACTCTCGTATAGGTAAGCCCTCCAAAGATGTGTGTGGTATCACATCTCGAGAAATACTCTCATGTCTTATTCAGAGATAAACTCTTCCTAACCATTACATAGGAGCACTAATCACCATAAGGATGGGGATGTAGTCTATGACTCCTATATCAAATAAATCACATGTACTCCCTAACCAACCAATCAGCTTATTATTACTATATTGAATCTCCTTTAAGGGATCTCTTATCACAGAGGTTAGGTTTTCATTGTTGGAAGGTCCTTTATAAATTAAACCCCCATCCCTCTTGATAACTTTAGAATCTTAGTCCTATTTTAGCTTTTAGTAAAGAAATTAATATAAGAATCTTTCATTACAAGTTGTGAGATACATCGAACTTATAGTCATGGTAATAAGGATATGCAAAATTAGATATAAATAACTTGATGATCAATTTTACATGAATATTAAAATATTAAAATTCAAGAAACTCAAATAACAAATACTGTAATGATCATCATACCTCTCTTGTGATTGCATAATTATATACCTATGATCAACTTTTAGAAATAATTGATATCAAATGAAATAGCATTAAGCAAATCCAAACTACGCTATTACATAGATTACCAGGATACAAAAAATATCCATAGTAAAATTTTAAAATATAAATTCAGATATATCATGAGCAAGGAATAAGATACAACATGTTTTACAAAGAATTTGACGAAAACTTTGAATATTAAATATTATTATTTCATATTTACTGCTATGTAAAACTGTCACGCCCTGAATCCAGATCAAGGATCGGCTACGTGACCGGCCGCACAATCCTAGATATCTTCTAGAGATCATGTCAGGCCTAACTTTCAAATCTACAACCAAACAATAGTAAGAAACAACTTTCCATAAAGATTAACAGAAAATAAAATACAGATAAAATATAAACTCAGGGATTAACACCTAAAACCTAGCTCCTCACTGACCGGTCCCAAAGCCCAAATGATCTTCGATATCTGAAACAAAAATATAGAAAAATAGGGGTGAGCTACATAGGCTCAGTAAGTTATCAACACCTTCAATATACATACACCAATATGCATCTAATAACAACAAGCATAATACATCATGCAACAAGATGTCCAGCAATATAATAATAATAACCAACAACATGATGCAAGTATTAACACTCAAATGCAACCAACACAGACACGACTATGGATGGCCAACCATTTACTTAACTCTCCTAGTCCCTCAGACTATGGCCACGATCGGTCCATGGCTCGCCCCGAAAGAGACTAGATCCTGTGTCACATACCGCTCAACAGTCATGTGCCAGCAATAGCCCTGCTGGAGGCCCAAAAGGGAAACTAGCTCTGAGTATCATACGAGAAACATGCATCCTCTGCATGTGCCCGCCACGCATGGCTAAAATAAGACATCTAGCTCCTGTGTCACATACCGCTCAACGGTCATGTGCCAGCAATAGCCCTGCTGGAGGTCTAAAAGGAGACTAGGTTCTCGTATGATCATAGTCAGACTAGAGAGCACTCACAACCAACTGCACCACTCAACACCAGTACAATGCATCCACATCAACACGATGCACGCAATCCAAAGCAATCCCACAATATACCCGCACCAACACAATGTACTCATGCCAACACAGAGCATGATGCACGCAATCCAATGCAATCCCACAATGTACCCACACCAACACAATGTACTCACGCCAACACAGCACCCACACCAGCATGATGCATGCAATCCAATGCAATCTCACAATGTATCCACACCAACACAATGTACTCATGCCAACACAGCACCCACACCAGCATGATGCACGCAATCCAATGCAGATATATTATATATATCTACTAAGTTATAAATATATATATTTTGGCATACATATCAGAGGTCAAGATAACTTACCGAGGAGTATCCACCAACTAGAATAGTCCAACACTAATCCGGGTCTTCCAAAGTCAACGATGATCCTGAATCACAAATTAAAAGAAAATAAAAACTAAATTTTCTTGAAACAACCTTGTCCAACAGATCTTTTCCCCTTCTTCCCTTTTATTTAATATTATTAATATAATTATTATTATTTATTTATTTATTTATTTTCCCAATGGGGTTTTTACTGGACCGGCCCAACCAAGAAATGGACCCGGCCCAGCAGGACCCGGCTCAACCGAACCCAGCCCGCACGTCTAGAGCACAGTGCCTGGACCTGGTTCACGAGGAGAACCAGTGAGAAACAACGGCGTCTCTCCCGACCGACCGACCGGAATCGTCACCGGAGGGAAGGAAGGAGATCGGCGGTCCGACAGTGGCCGTCTGATCGTCCGCCGGGAAGCTCAGGGGATAAATCCCCTCCCCTGTTAACAGAGACCTCTTTCTCTGTTAACAGGTCGGTCGACCTCTTCCCCCCCCCCCAAACGAATGATGGAACGGAGGTGATCCCAGTGGTCGACCGTCCGGACAGGATCGCCGGAAGGAGGAGAAGAGACTGGCGGCGACCAACAGTCGCCGGCCAAAACCTCCACAAATACTACGGAGAAGAAGGAATCGGCCGGATTCCCCCTTCTCCCCGGCGAAACACTCCCACCCAACATACCCTTCTAGAGAAAAGAAAGACGAGGAAGAAAATTTACCGACGAGATGACCTTCGATCGCAGCGACCATCGGTGGAGGAAGCACTCTGGCGAAGACGGAGACACGCGGAGGAGTCGTCAGCGTCCATCGATAGGATAGGTATTCAGGATCAACGAAGACACCCGAGGTCTCTAAATATATCGTGGAAGCCTCTTATCCCCTCCCCCAACTCTGGCGGCGTCGACGGCATCCGAAAATATCGCCGGAAAATCCAAACTTCCGAACTACATAGAATTTGAACTGAAGTCGGCAGGGGCCGCTGACTTCAGCCCACACCCAGCCCAATACGAACTAAGCCTCACATTCTCCCCACCTAAAAAAAATTTTGCCCTCGAAATTTAAGTCTTCTAAACCCAAAGATGCACAATCCAAAACTTATATGATTCAATACTCACAAGTACCATTCTATCCAAATTCAATAATTCCAATAAGAGCATCTCTTCTTTCATCATACACACCTTAAATTACATCTAATATCTTTAGTCTACCACACTTCCACCGCGCACTCTAATATAAATTTTCAAATCATCAAATATTTTTCAATACCCTAATTCTACCCCTCTCACTAACTATGACATCTTAATCTTAAACCTTTGCTCTGATACCACTCTGTCACGCCCCGAATCCAGATCAAGGATCGGCTACATGACCGGCTGCACAATCCTAGATATCTTCTAGAGATCATGACAGGCCTAACTTTCAAATCTACAACCAAACAATAGTAAGGAACAACTTTCCATAAAGATTAACAGAAAATAAAATACAGATAAAATATAAACTCAAGGATTAACACCTAAAACGTAGCTCCTCACTGACCGGTCCCAAAGTCCAAATGATCTTCGATATCTGAAACAAAAATATAAGAAAATAGGGATGAGCTACACAGGCTCAGTAAGTTATCAACACCTTCAATATACATACACCAATATGCATCTAATAACAACAAGCATAATACATCATGCAACAAGATGTCCAGCAATATAATAATAATAACCAACAACATGATGCAAGTATTAACACTCAAATGCAACCAACACAGACACGACTATGGATGGCCAACCATTTACTTAACTCTCCTAGTCCCTCAGACTATGGCCACGATCGGCCCATGGCTCGCCCCGAAATAGACTAGATCTTGTGTCACATACCGCTCAACAGTCATGTGCCAGCAATAGCCCTGCTGGAGGCCTAAAAGGAAAACTAGCTCTGAGTATCATACGAGAAACATGCATCCTCTGCATGTGCCCACCACGCATGGCTAAAATAAGACATCTAGCTCCTGTGTCACATACCGCTCAACGGTCATGTGCCAGCAATAGCCCTGCTGGAGGCCCAAAAGGAGACTAGGTTCTCGTATGATCATAGTCAGACTAGAGAGCACTCACAACCAACTGCACCACTCAACACCAGTACAATGCATCCACATCAACACGACACACGCAATCCAAAGCAATCCCACAATATACCCGCACCAACACAATGCACTCACGCCAACACAGAGCATGATGCACGCAATCCAATGCAATCCCATAATGTACCCACACCAACACAATGTACTCACGCTAACACAGCACCCACACCATCAATGATGCATGCAATCCAATGCAATCCCACAATGTACCCACATCAATATAATGTACTCATGCCAACACAGCACCCACACCAGCATGATGCACGCAATCCAATGCAATCAAATGCAGATATATTATATATATCTACTAAGTTATAAATATATATATATTGGCATACATATCAGAGGTCAAGATAACTTACCGAGGAGTATCCACCAACTAGAACAGTCCAACACTAATCCGGGTCTTCCAAAGTCAACGATGATCCTGAATCACAAATTAAAAGAAAATAAAAACTAAATTTTTCTGAAACAACCTTGTCCAACAAATCTTTTCCCCTTCTTCCCTTTTATTTAATATTATAATATAATTATTATTATTATTTATTTATTTATTTTCCCAATGGGGTTTTTACTGGACCGGCCCAACCAAGAAATGGACCCGGCCCAGCAGGACCCGGTTCAACCGAACCCAGCCCGCACGTCCAGAGCACAGTGCCTGGACCTGGTTCACGAGGAGAATCGGTGAGAAATAATGGCGTCTCTCCCGATCGATCGACCGGAATCATCGCCGGAGGGAAGGAAGGAGATCGGCGGTCCGACATTGGCTGTCCGATCGTCCGCCGGGAAGCTCAGGGGATAAATCCCCTCCCCTGTTAATAGAGACCTCTTTCTCTGTTAACAGGTCGGTCGACCTCTTCCCCCCCCCCCCCCCAAACGAATGATGGAACGGAGGCGATCCCAGTGGTCGACCGTCCGGACAGGATCGCCGGAATGAGGAGAAGAGACTGGCGGCGGCCAACAGTCGCCGGCCAAAACCTCCACAAATACTACGGAGAAGAAGGAATCGGCCGGATTCCCCCTTCTCCCCGGCGAAACACTCCCACCCAACATACCCTTCTAGAGAAAAGAAAGACGAGGAAGAAAACTTACCGACGAGATGACCTCCGATCGCAGCGACCACCGGTGGAGGAAGCACTCCGGCGAAGACGGAGACACGCGGAGGAGTCATCGGCGTTCACCGATAGGATAGGTATTCGTGATCAACGAAGATACCCGAGGTCTCTAAATATATCGTGGAAGCCTCTTATTCCCTCCCCCACCTCCGGCGGCGTCGACGGCATCTGAAAATATCGTCGAAAAATCCAAACTTCCGAACTACATAGAATTTGAACTAAAGTCGGTAGGGGCCGCCGACTTCAGCCCACACCCAGCCCAATACGAACTAGGCCTCACATTCTTCCCACCTAAAAAAAATTTCGCCCTCGAAATTTAAGTCTTCTAAACCCAAAGATGCACAATCCAAAACTTATATGATTCAATACTCACAAGTACCATTCTATCCAAATTCAATAATTCCAATAAGAGCATCTCTTCTTTCATCATACATACCTTAAATTAAATCTAATATCTTTAGTCTACCACACTTCCACCGCGCACTCTAATATAAATTTTCAAATCATCAAATATTTTTCAATACCCTAATTCTACCCCTCTCACTAACTATGACATCTTAATCTTAAACCTTTGCTCTGATACCACTCTGTCACGCCCCGAATCCAGATCAAGGATCGGCTACGTGACCGGCCGCACAATCCTAGATATCTTCTAGAGATCATGCTAGGCCTAACTTTCAAATCTACAACCAAACAATAGTAAGGAACAACTTTCCATAAAGATTAACAAAAAATAAAATACAGATAAAATATAAACTCAGGGATTAACACCTAAAACCTAGCTCCTCACTGACCGGTCCCAAAGCCAAAATGATCTTCGATATCTGAAACAAAAATATAGGAAAATAGGGGTGAGCTACACAGGCTCAGTAAGTTATCAACACCTTCAATATACATACACCAATATGCATCTAATAACAACAAGCATAATACATCATGCAACAAGATGTCCAGTAATATAATAATAATAACCAACAACATGATGCAAGTATTAACACTCAAATGCAACCAACACAGACACGACTATGAATGGCCAACCATTTACTTAACTCTTCTAGTCCCTCAGACTATGGCCACGATCGGCCCATGGCTCACCCCGAAAGAGACTAGATCCTGTGTCACATACCACTCAACAGTCATGTGCCAGCAATAGCCCTGCTGGAGGCCCAAAAGGAAAACTAGCTCTGAATATCATACGAGAAATATGCATCCTCTGCATGTGCCCGCCACGCATGGCTAAAATAAGATATCTAGCTCCTGTGTCACATACCGCTCAACGGTCATGTGCCAGCAATAGCCCTGCTGGAGGCCCAAAAGGAGACTAGGTTCTCGTATGATTATAGTCAGACTAGAGAGCACTCACAACCAACTGCACCACTCAACACCAGTACAATGCATCCACATCAACACGATGCACTCAATCCAAAGCAATCCCACAATATACCCGCACCAACATAATGTACTCACGCCAACACAGAGCATGATGCACGCAATCCACTGCAATCCCACAATGTACCCACACCAACACAATGTACTCACGCCAACACAGCACCCACACCAGCATGATGCACGCAATCCAATGCAATCCCACAATGTACCCACACCAACATAATGTACTCATGCCAACACAGCACCCACACCAGCATGATGCACACAATCCAATGCAATCAAATGCAGATATATTACATATATCTACTAAGTTATAAATATATATATATTGGCATACATATCAGAGGTCAAGATAACTTACTGAGGAGTATCCACCAACTAGAACAGTCCAACACTAATCCGGGTCTTCCAAAGTCAACGATGATCCTAAATCACAAATTAAAAGAAAATAAAAACTAAATTTTTCTAGAAATAACCTTGTCCAACAGATCTTTTCCCCTTCTTCCCTTTTATTTAATATTATTAATATAATAATAATAATAATTATTTATTTATTTTTCCAATGGGGTTTTTACTGGACCGGCCCAACCAAGAAATGGACCCGGCCTAGCAGGACCCGGCTCAACCGAACCCAGCCCGCACGTCCAGAGCACAGTGCCTGGACCTGGTTCACGAGGAGAACCGGTGAGAAACAACGGCGTCTCTCCCGACCGACCGACCGGAATCATCGCCGGAGGGAAGGAAGGAGATCGGCGGTCTGACAGTGGCCGTCCGATCGTCCGCCGGGAAGCTCAGGGGATAAATCCCCTCCCTTGTTAACAGAGACCTCTTTCTCTGTTAATAGGTCGGTCGACCTCTTCCCCCCCCAAACGAATGATGGAACGGAGGCGATCCCAGTGGTCGACCATCCGGACAGGATCGTTGGAAGGAGGAGAAGAGACTGGCGGTGGCCAACAGTCGCCGGCCAAAACCTCCACAAATACTACGGAGAAGAAGGAATCGGCCGGATTCCCCCTTCTCCCTGGCGAAACACTCCCACCCAACATACCCTTCTAGAGAAAAGAAAGACGAGGAAGAAAACTTACCGACGAGATGACCTCCGATCGCAGCGACCACCGGTGGAGGAAGCACTCCGGCGAAGACGGAGACACGCGGAGGAGCCGTCGGCGTCCACCGATAGGATAGGTATTCGGGATCAACGAACACACCCGAGGTCTCTAAATATATCGTGGAAGCCTCTTATCCCCTCCCCCACCTCTGGCGGCGTCGACGGCATCCGAAAATATCGCTGGAAAATCCAAACTTCCGAACTACATAGAATTTGAACTGAAGTCGACAGGGGCCGCCGACTTCAGCCCACACCCAGCCCAATACGAACTAGGCCTCACAAAAACCCTATATCTTAGAATAATTTTGCTTTATTAAATGTAAAGATAGTGAACCATCTCTATAGAAACTAGAGTCGACAGAGGCCTCGACCTCTAAGGGGTGACGATATAGCCAACCAATCCAACATCAGTCAATTAAATCAAAGAATGTGCTTTATACATATATCAATCGACTATAGTATAAAGTTTAGTTGGGCTAATTTGAATATTTTAGTGAAGATTATAATAGTGGTAAATGTAAACCACTCTGCAAAGGCACAAAGAAAATACAATAAACCCTTAAGGTGAAGGCTACAAGGAAACAATTGAATTTAATTAAGCAGAACCTGCACAGGAGCATGATACACAAGCAGCATCACCTGGACTGATCTAGAGGTCTAATGTAAATTAAATTGATTTTGCTACTGCTAAGTGACTCTTGAATAGGGATGTAAATGGGGTTAGATCGGATTAGACCATGAGTGATACCGATCTAACTTGATTTATCGATCGGATTTTAATGTTAGACCTAGATCCAATCGAATAGAAAATTTGATTGGGTTGGATCGGATCCATAGCCAAACTTTCAACTTAATTGGTCATTTAAGTCAGATTAGGTTCATATATAATACAGCTCTTATCCAAATAATTCAGGCTTGAATAAGATCTGAATCAAATCTAGATTAAATATAGCTAACTCCATTTTAGTTACCACATAACGAACTACTATCAACCATATAAAATAATTTTACTTTCCAAACAAATTATGATATAAAAAATTTATATCCATCTTTATGTTAAAAATATTGCTCATTTAAGTTTTAAATCATAGCTTAGAGACTCAAATGAATTTGGATCCTAAAAATATATTGGGTTTGGATCGAGTTATATAACAGAAGATCCAAAATTAACCCATAAATTTATCAGGTCGAGTTAAGTTAGAATTCAATAATTCATATCTAATCTGAAAAATGGAATGGATCCAATTTTATAATTTGACCCAGCCTCATAGGTCTTTTAAAGTAATTAAATCGAGTCTAAGTAAATCAGATCATGGATCAACCTGACCTATTTACAATCTTAGTCCTCAAATTTAGAAATGAAATCATAAATGATGAACTAGAAGTAAGGCCTCGAACATCGAAGGGTCCAATCTCTTGAAGTCAATAAGTTGTATGATAAAGTCAAACTAGACTACCAGGGTTAAAATATGATAATGCAAGTAGTTGCTAGTTTCTCAACTTTGGATCACATTGAATTTAGAATGCATATTTTATGGGCAGGACTTACACCTCAACCACCCTTAACCCATCAAGATGAGAAGAAGGCAGCAAGGCTTATATAGTCCCACTATGAAAATGGATCTTAAAAATAATCATTTCTGCAAAAATCTGTAGGGATTTTATGGTGCTCCCAAGCCTTGGAGAGACTTGGAAGGCCATGGCAGTGATATTTGAGAATCCTTGGGGCTTGGGGGCATGTCCTAAGCGAGTTTTGGATGTATTCCAGGGATTTCTTGGAGGTGTTCCATGGATGCTCTAAGTTTCAATTTTATCTCATGTGACTTAGGGGAGAGTTTTTTTAGAGATTGTAATATAACCCGGTTTGTGGGTTATGGGGTTTAAGTTTAAGAATTAGTTGGTTGGTTACAACCATCTTAGGAAGCCCCAAACCGCTCATGTGATTATATAGAGGGGGCTTCGATTTAGTGGGATGAGAGAGATGAATCAGCATGAGGGTTACATCACGTGAAAGAAGGGCTTGAGCATGGAGGTCTTCCACGGGTTTGGAGAAGGGGATCTTACTTGAGGGAGTCTGCAAGGTGAAGTTGCTTCTTGGGTGTTAGAGAGGCGCTGGTTCTTGATTGTAATCAAGGTTTCTCCTCCAAAAATTAATAAAGATCATAATCTTATTTCTCTTAATCTCTTCTATTACTTCTCCTACTTCTTGGTTTATAAAGAAGGCTGCCATCATCATATCAAGGTCTCTCCCATAGTGCTTTCGCGGCATATACTCTGATTCGGGATTTTCTAATAAGTGGTATCAGAGCGGGTTCGAGCATGGAGATAGGAGTTTTCTACACCAGGATTCATTGAGGTTTCTCCAAGATTTTGGAGAAGGGTTCAGATCTGGGGTTTAGTTCTAGCACTTCTGTCCATCCCCCCTTCATCAAGTTCCTTCTTCAGGATTTTTAATCTTTCGCTATTGGTGATTGTTTTGGATCATGGAAGGCAGCGGGATGAAGATTGGTGTGGAGAAGTTTAATGGGAAAAGGAGTTTCACTATATGGAAGGTTATGGTGGAAGACTTGCTGGTTCAGATGGGATTAGATCTGGCTTTGGAAAATAAGCCTGGGGTATGAATAACAAGGAGTGGATGTCTTTGGAGAAAAGGGTATGTGCCACGATTAGGACTTATTTGGCGGATGAGGTTTTGTATGGCGTGTTAAAGGAGAAGACACTTAAGGGATTATGGTCGAAGTTGCACACCATGTATATGGAAAAGAATATGTGTTACAAGTTGGTGCTGAAGAAGCAACTATATAGCCTTCGGATGCAAGAGGGTGAGGATGTTGTGGGACATATTCAGCGACTCAACTGGATGAGCATGGATTTGCTCAACATTGAGATAGATTTAGAAGAGGAAGATAAGAGTCTGCTATTTTTATGTTCACTATCCGAGAGCTTCGATCCGTTGGTGACTACACTGCTATATGGAAAAGAGACATTGGTGTATAAGGAGATCATATCAGTGCTAAGGTCCAATGAGCAGCATGAATAGATGACGAAGAGGGAGGTCTTCCAGGAGGGTTTGGCTGCATCAGAGAGGCCAAGAAAATGAAAGAAGAAAGGTAAACAGGTAGGACGGGTACAGTCTATGAAAGGCAGCATGGCTGGCAAATGTTACAAGTGTGGTGTAGCAGGGCACTTTAAACGGGAGTGTCTGCTTAGGAAGAAGTGCAAGGATGGAGAAAAGGAAAGCCCAGATTTCTCAGGTTCAGTCGCTGGGTCAAAGGAAGAGTCGGATGAGCTCTTGGTTTTGAAGGAGCCTATAGGAGGTAGTGTAAACAAAATGGTCTCCAAGGGGTCCGCAAGATGTAGAGGGTCCGAGGAGGCAGCGACTATGTACAAGGTTCAGGTGCAGGCTCAACAGGGCAGCGTTGAGTTGCTGGCCTCGGGGTTTCATTCTGTGGCATCAGGTGGACTTCAATTTCAGGTAAAGCATCGGGAAGAGGTGGCTTCACAGGTGGAGCAGGTTTTGACACAAGGTCAGAGCGGAAGGGTGCACGGAGAGGAGTCACATCCCAGCACCAGCGCCAGGGATGCATCGAGGCAGGTGGAGCAATGTGCACAGGTAGTCAGGCGTGGCTCTGAGGAGATGGTGTTAGGTAGAGCTCCAATTGCAACAAGTGCCGGTTCAGGTTCGCTGGGTTCTCTCCAAGGAAGTCCAAGGAAAAGATTGATGCAGCTGCCAGGCAGAAGGAAGGCTACAATGGTAGTGCCAGGTTATAAGCAAGGATTTTCAGCTATGGAGGCGGTCATCCTAAAGACCTCTAAGGGTGCGCAGCAGCTGAAGGGTATTGGCAAAGGCAAGGAGATCCGCACAAGAGGCTGTCAAGATACGTAGTTACAGCGGGGTTATGCAAGAGGACATTGTCGGGTTTGCCAAGGCTTGGGGGTACCAAGATGGAGATTGTAAGGATTTTGTGGTGCTCCCAAGCCTTGGAGAGACTTAGGAGGCCATGGCAAGGATGTTCAAGAATTCCTGGAACTTGGGGGCGTGTCCCAAGCGGGTCCTGGATGTATTCTTGGGTTTCCTGAAGGTGTTCCAAGGATGCTCTAAGTTTCAATTTTATCACATGTGACTTAGGGGAGTTTTTTGAGAGACTGTAATATTATGGGATTTAAGTTTAAGAATTAGTTGGTTAGTTGCAACCATCTTAGGAAGCCCCAAACCGTCCATGTGATTATATAGAGGGGGCGTCGGAGGGGTGAGAAAGAGGAATTAGCATGAGGCTTACATCACGCGTAAGAAGGGCTTGGAGATCTTCCATGGGTTTGGAGAAGGGGATCTTGCATGAGGGAGTCCGCAAGGTGGAGTTACTTCTCGGGTGTCAGAGAGATGCTGTTTCTTGATTGTAATCAAGATTTCTTCTCCACGGATTAATAAAGATCAGTCTCTCTCTTCTCCTAATATATTCTATTACTTCTCCTGGTTTATAAAGAATGCTGCCATCATCATGTCAGGATCTCTTTCATGGTACTTTCGTGGTATATACTCTGATCCAAGATTTTTCAAACAAAAACTATACTACACATTAAAAGAGAATGCAGCCCTTAGACAAGTGCCGGGCAACCGAAACGCCATATTGCCATATGTTTAGCATCGGTCCACGTCCCCTCATGGTCTACCCTCACTCCTGCATCAGGTGGATGCGTGTCAATATCTACAGCGTTGCCGATTAGAAACAAAACCCCTGGCGTGCGACCAGTGCCGTAATGCATGAAAGGCCAACATAATGCACAGCTAAGATGCTAAACCCATGGAATGGAGCTGAGCATTGCCTGCCCACGTCCTCCGTAGTGTGTCCCCCATGGGCTCATAGAGTGGTCCAACCATTCTCCTGGATCCCTTGATCTATGACGGCAGTTAATTATTAAATCATGTTGACTTTTCCTAAAATAACCGGTCCATAACAAAAAAAAAATTAACTTCTAATCCTCATATTTAACATTTTTATTTTTTCAAAAAAAATAATTTCAAAAATTAGATTTTGCTACAGCAAAGACGGAAAGGATGATGGTACAGTGGAGGCGGGTAGGCCGAAAAAGCCACGGCCATGAGTGGGATGGAGGAACTGCGACCTGGTTGGGGGGTGGGTGATAGGCTAAGGGAAGGGGATTGTAGAGGAGCTGCAGGATGGAAGGCGGGGAGAGGGGGCGCTCGAAGAAGCTGCTAGACAGGAGCTAGGGCATGAGAGAGGTTATTCGATGGCGTAAAGCAGCCAGAGGAGGATCCGCAAGTGGAGGGAGGGGGGCACGTTGAGGAGCCGCATACAGCAGGAGAGGGGTGCATGGAGGAGTCTTCATTGTTGCACTGTCCCGAGGGAAGGGGATCGTAGAGGAGTCGCAAGATGGAAGGCAGGGAGGGGGGGTTCTCAAAGAAGCCGCTAGACAGGAGCTAGGGTGTGAGAGAGGTTATTCGATAGCGCAAAGCAGCCAGAGGAGGATCCACGGGTGGATGGAGGGGGGCACATGGAGGAGCCGCACATGGCAGGAGAGGGGTGCATGGAGGAGTCTTCATTGTTGCACTGTCCCGAGCCTTCATTATTGCACTGATCCATCACCGACCATCGATGCTCGCTAGCTGTTGCCATCTTCTTCCTTGCTCGTCGTAGCCTTCACCTCCTGAGATGCTGCATCACCACCATCACCATGTCCTTATCGCAGTCCATGCCATCGCTCCCATGTCACAGCTGCCACCCTTCTCTTTCCCATTGTAGTGCCCGGCTACCGAGCTGTCGCCTCCTCCCTATCACCTTCCTTCCTCTCCCGGTCAATAATACATCAATGAAAAGGAGCTGTCAGTTCAAGAAAGAAGAGGATTGGAAACCGAAGGTTGATTCAACGGTTACAGGTTGATTCCGAAGGATTTTGGACTTTTATGAGCATGTTTTATAACATATTTTAGATTTTGATCAAGTATCTATGACAGGTGGCAGAGAGTTCCATGTGGTCTAATATAGTTTGGAAAAGATTTTTATCCAAATTCGACTAGAATTTAGACCCCAAACTTCCTTCTTTGCCTTTGTATCTTACTTTGACTACCTTCCCATTCAACCATCTATCTCTTAGCCAATAAATCCTAGCTGTTTCTATGATTTCTTCTTTTAGTTTCACATCAGAATATCATGAAAGCCTCTCCGCTCTTAATACCTATAAAAAAGCTTCCCTACATCTACCTGAAGGTATCAACATTTGGAATCTCTTTAGAGCCTTGCATAGAGGAAGATGAAAGGAAGGTCATGCATGGCTAAGGAGTTTTCATCTTTGAGAAGTAGATGAGGTTTTTGATATTTATATTTTGTAGTTTTTCTTTATACAATTAGTGCTTAATTGTAATGTTTGCTTTTCATGAATAAAGTTATTTTTAATTACTTCAAGTTATGTTTTTCATGTCTAGACTATAATTAGATTTTAGAATAGCCTATGACTACGTAGAGACGAGTCGTAATCCAAGGATACAATTCGTGCTCAATGAGATAGGCTATGCTTGGAATTTGGTTATAAAAAATTTTATTTTTATGATTAGAGACTTTGAATAGCCTATGGCTACATAAGAACGGATCAAGGTCTATATCCAGTGAAACAGGCCATGCTCGACAATCAATCATAATTTAATAATTATATATTGAACAAATTCTTAATATAATACTAAATATTGAATCGAAATCTAAGACATCTTTTATATTCTTGTTAATATCTTGCTTATTAGTTTAATTTAATTTTTGTTCTTAGTTATAAATATATTCCCATTCTTTTATCTTTTTAACCGAATTAAAACTCAAACAAAAAAATCTTGAAAGTGAACATAATCCCAACTGATCTCTGAATATACTATCTCGACTCTTCTTAACTATAGTTTGAGTTGGTAAAATTATTTTTGACCGTCTCCGACAGCGATCAATAAGTATCATATATAGTTAAACATACATTATACATAGTTAAATAGACATTGTACAAAATTAAATAGATACCGTATATTGTTAACTATTAAATAGACACTATACGTAGCTAAATATAAACTATATATAATTAAATAAAAATCATATAAAGTTAAATAGATACTTTACATAATTAAATAGATACTAGATATAGTTAAATAGGCATCATATATAGTTAAATAGATGCTGTGCATGATTAAATAAATATTGTATATAATTAAATAGATACTAAATAATTAAAAAAAATTACATATAATTAAATAGATATTATACACAATTAAATAAATATTGTACATAGTTAAATAGATATATACACAGTTAAATAGGTATCATACATTGTTAAATGATTCCATATACGTTTAATAGACACTATACAAAGTTAAATAAATATTGTATATAGTTAACTATTAAATAAATACTATATATAATTAAATATATATTAAATAGACATGATATATAGTTATTATACATAGTTACATGGATACTATATACTGCTAACTGTATACAGTTAATTATTTAACTATGTATGATACATATTGAACTATGTATAGTATTTATTTAACTGCCTATAGCATCTATATAATAGTTAACTATATATATATAGTATCTATTGAATTATATATAGTATTTATTTAACTAAAATTATTGATAAATACTGAAGAGTTGCCGATAAAACTAAGATATAGATGCAAAATTATCGACAAAGTTATCGGCAACATAGCCTAAGACTCAAGATAGAATACATGCAACATTATCGACAATCCTATAGTTGGAAGCAATAACGGCTAGCTTTTTATTCATGTTTGAAGCATTGAATGCTTCCCAACCATCATCAAATGCTTTCTAACAGTTAGTAAACTTTTTCTAAATTGGATTGAAGCTATAAAGCTATTAAATGAAAAGAAAAACTTATGAAAAAAGGGAAAAGCTCAAGTTTTAATAACTTTCGACAGTTCAAGTGAGCACCACTGCTCGTTAATCACAGTCTGTTGATGTAACTCCTCTCTCCCTCCCCTTTTCTGCCTTAGCTCGGCAGCACCACCCTTCCTGGGCGGGCTCAGTGTTAGCGACATCAACAGATCTACCGCGATTGTCTCCATCAGCGATCAAGGGGACGACGGAGGCACAGGTAGTGCTGCAACAATCACTATCATGACCTTGCTCCCACTGATTTCATCCCTCCTACATGGCCACTTGCCTGCTAACTATGAGTTGGACTCATCAGGGTCCATAGAATTGAAAGCTAGGGGGAGTAGAATAGAAGCAGGGCCTATGGCAAGAGAGGTAGGGGTGATGGTGGCAACGATCACCTCGAAGGATGACGGCAACGGTGGAGAGTGAAGTTCCATTAGTTCTTGATGGCATTATCGATGTGACTAGGAAGGAGGTAGGTGATGGTGGCTCACTTCTTGCCATACCTAACATGGGTGATAATGATGATGACATCCTCAATCGGAATGGATGATTGGTGGTGAATAACATGGTTGAGCTAATTACACCAATGAAGACAAGATGACTTACCAAATAGGCCGGAGATTTTAAGGTAACTAAAATTCAATTTCAGGATCTATGATGCTCCACTAATCATATAAGCTAGATATCCTCTTCCAGACTCCACGAACCTTTGATCCACTGCTCTCTATCCACTCTCGCCTCCTCCCCCACCCTTAGGGGTCCAATCAATTTCAAAGTAAAGGAAATAGAGAGAGATCTTAGGAGAGAGAGAAGATAGAGAAAGGAAAACTCTCGTAGTTTTTTTTCCATTTAGACCATTTTTTTCTTTTTTTTTTGCTCTTTCTTTGTAAATAGTTGTTTTTTTTGGGTTCATCATCATTCTTTTTTTTTCTGCTTTAAAATCTTTCTTTCTTGTATTTCTTTTCAAAATAATATCACATATAGGTTCTTTTTTAAAATACTTTTGATTGAGAATTTACAAGAAATAGATAAAAAATACCTAAATCTCTATCATATTGAAGTTCTTGCAAGAAAGATGAAAAAGAATGGACTGAAAAAAATAAGTACAGCATGATAAAAAATGATAGTTTTGATATATTTTTAAATTAAAATTATGATAAAAATGATTAAAGAGAGACCGGGAACTGTTTTGGTCAATAAAATTTTTTTGTTATAGTGCCATGAAATGAGGTACCAATAATTAAATATCCATTCAGTAGTAGAACGCCTAGCAGCGAATCATATAGACCTGGAACCTTTGGAGGCCAACAAAAGAGGGCTCTCGGCATGAACACCATATCCTACCTAATGATGAATAGATCAACCTGTTGCAAGTTCCTAAAAAGATCATGTCTTGAACTCGTAATCGATTAGCACAAATGATGAGCACCATGTTTTCACGAAGTATAACAAAGGGCTGACGAGCCCTTTGTTTTCAGAAAACACGAGCGGACGGGAGGACGCGGGTTGAGTAAGTTTTCGAAAGTGACCAAAGCTTTGGATTTATACAAGCTACAGGCTAAGCAATCTTAGCTCAGTTGATTAGCATCACACTGGAAGATCCTGGATCCATTATATTAATTTCTCTACAAACAGACAAAATCAGAGAAACACGTGCCATACATGAGATGTGTAGAGAGAGAAGAAATTGGCAAGTAAAGGGCCGGATCACCGGCATGCTGCAACGACGCATTACCAAAGCCGGAAGGCAAGAGGCGATGATGGGTGGTGGTCCTGGCAGCGGCCCTGTTTGCTGCCCATACGAAGGTCCAGAGCTATGATGGGTTTTCGCTTCCAGATGTTAGGCACATGAGAAAGGAGATGACAACCGCTGGCGGGGGGTCCATGCTTTCCCACAAGTAGATATCATTATCGTTACAATTACTACTTTGTCACCGGTATCATATAAAACAGTAGCTATTACTGTTTGTCATTATTAGAAGAGCCATGGCTGCCCTATGACTTCACGCTCCCGTAAATGGTCTTCTCCCCCTTTAAAATGGAAGAGCGTAGCCTTCGTGATAGTTCCACGGTTTCTTCGCGGCAGAACTTGCGTACACAACTAGGAAAAAAAATGATGTAACGGTTGCGGTGGGGAGAGAAGGGATGTCACCATCACGGAGACAAGACTTAAGGAGAGGGGGAGGGGGTCATGCAACCGCCAGCATGCGCCGTACCCGGCCCCGGGGACGGGACTTTTGGCGCATGTTAGCTCCTAAAGGGGTGGCATGGGCTAACGAGCGCTTCAGATGCGGAGTAAAAGGATAAGGACGGCGCGCTATGGCATGGCGGCCTCTGAGAAATGCTAGCTTGCCCAATGATGCCGAAAATTTCTGGTCCATCACCCGCCCCTGCCCTCGGCTTCCGAAGCACGAGAAATTTCCAGAGAGGGGTGCTTCCGTCAATTTGTCAATTCGATTCGGACCATGAAAAGAACCGAATCGGTTCACGGCGTTGGCGAGCGTGCCATCATCTAACCCCGAACCCCGCGCCCTCCCCCTTTTTTTTTTTAAATTTTTTTAAGCATTACACTTTATCGGGTTTTCCCCCTCCCCTCCCCTCCCCTCCCCTCCCCTCACCCTTTTGGTTTACCAAAAAAAAAAAAAAAAAACCATCACACTTTATTGAGATCTAAAAAAAATGATGGACGATACAAAAGGGTAGGAGAGAAACCTTTATTCCATCGCTTGTCATCGCTGTTTCCCTTCAAGCAACCACCAATGCTGACGGACGCTTTTGCAGTAACAAGATAAACAAACATAAATTATTAATTAATTAAAGCTGAGAAACGAAATATAAGAAAAATTATATAAACGCGTACCAGATGCCGAGAGGCTGGGGCTCCTAAATTAATTATTTACAAAAAGAAATGTTATTTTACGATATGAGGGGAGTTTTCCCTTCTTACAAGCCCACCAAAAACACCGAACCACCGAACCCCCCAACATCCCCCGCCCCCCTCCCCCACCCCCAACACACACACACACACACACACACACACACACACACACAAAAAAAAGAGAGGAGGAGGAGGAAGACGAAGTTGAAAATTTCCGGCTTTAAATATTTTTCTCAGCAAAAAAAAAAGCCAAAAATTCGAAGATCAGGGTTTCTCTTTGAGAACGGAAGCCAAGCCGGTCACCACCTTCGCCCCCCTATCAGCGGCCTTCGGCTTCACCGCCGGCGGCTCCCACAGCAACCCCGCCACCGTGACCTCCGCTGCCTCCTCGGCGGTGGCCACCAATTCCTTGCCTAGGATCGAAAGGGTGGCGCCGCCGCCGCTGTTGTCATTCTCCTCTCCATCTTCCGACTCCCCTCTCGCATCGACTTCTTCGCCGCCGTTCGATCGTTGTTCCCTGGTTTCTGGGGAGATGATCTTGGTCATCCGCTCGTAGGATGAGAGCCACTTGGCCCGCATGTACTCGGGCTTCCGCCACGGCGGAAAGTGGAGGCCCTTCTTCTTGAGGCTCTGCCCCGCCGCCTCGCAGACGACGGTGACGATCTGATGCAGCCGGTCCTCCTTCCCGACGAAGATGGACGTCAGCGATTGCAGCACCGCCCGATAGCTCTTCGTCGACCGTGCGATCTCGAACTCCGATCGGAAGTCCACGTCCACCAGCAACCGCTCCCCGGCCACGATCACGTCCACGTACACGTATTCCCCTGCCGTCGAGTCCAAGCAAACGCCGTTAATCGATCGAACGAAGAAAAAAACTGAAAAAAGTTACAGCGATTTGGATCGAAGTCTACCGGCCGGAAAGGAGGGGGCTTTCTCCCAGCGAGACTTGCAGACAGCGGCGTCGTAGCCGAGGGCGCGGAGGCCGTCGGCAACGGCCCTTATGGAATCTTCTTTACCTTTGCCGCCGATCCTGGTATTCTCCACGATTTTCGACGCGTCTGCCAACAGATTCCTCTCCGCCACACTGGTGCATAGCACCAGACCCTAGAGAGCATGTCGATCCGATAGAGATGGGTAAAGATTTGGGATTCAAAGAAATAGGATGAGAAGCGATTGGAGATTGAAGTATTCATCCTACCTTGACGAACTCAACGGCATCGGAGGTGGTGGGGATGATCGGAGGGGCGTCACCGGTGGCGGCGGGAAAGTCGGTGTCCACGTCGGAGCTGTCGTTGCAGTTACCATGGAAGCAGTTGCAGCGGTGGCGGCCGCAGCGGGACGGCTTCTCGCTGTTGTTGCCCTCCATGAAGCTCTGGACCATGTTGTCCAGGCACAACGAGCTAGGCTCCGGATCGCCGGCGGCGGCGGCGAGCTTCTCCGCCGACGAGATCCTTCGCACGGCCGGGAATTGGAATTGCCGCTCAAAGAGCCTCTTCAGCCGTGATTTGGCCACCGGCTTGGCCCGCTCGCTCCTCAGAATGTATTCCGCATCGATCGGTTGGATCTTCATCGGAAACGGCATGGTTTCCGCAAAATCCAAACGCCGTCACTACTCAATCTTTATTATCTCAACCCAAGCTACAGAAATCGAGAAAAAATCACTATTGCTCTATTTCTAAAGCTCAGATGCCCAAAGTCCTCTCTTCAATTGAGGCAAAAATGGTGGAATCGAAGCTCTGACATAAGATTGCAAGAAATCCTAATACCATAACCCGAAGAAAACGACTCCAGAGTTCGAATTAAAGCAACGACCAGGAAAACTCGGATGAAAGAAAAGGCGATCAAGAACTCAATCAAAGAAAAGGCTGGAAAAGAAGAAAGCGAAAGATGCCGATCGACGCCATTGATAACCCATCCCTGCTGCAATCGCTGCGCTCGATTTCCGAAGCAAGAATAATGGAATAACTTCCCACCGCCATAAAGCTTGTGACTTTCGAAGTCCTCCAGTGGCCGTCCGGCGATACTACCAGCCGGAGGATTCGAATCTCCTGCTCATCTCTCCAGCTTGTTTTCCCCAGCAAGGGCGACCGGACTTGTATGGGATTTGGGGTTGGAAGAAGAGGAGAAAAAAAGGGGGATTGGGAGGGCATTTTAAAGGTGAATTGGGGGAGTGGAAGTGATGAGCAGGACTCGGCTTGTCCACGTGGAGGATGACGTGTCTGAGGTTAATCCATAAGCGTGGTGGAGGTGTAGCTCGGCTACCTCCCATGCCGAAGCCAGTGAGGGTTCCAGGCTCCACCGAGCCCGTAAAGTGAAGTGTCCGATATACCTTCATTCCTTCGGATTATGTTTGGAAATAGAACAGGAGGTGATATAAGATTTTTATCTTTTTTTTTATTTTACTAAATGGAGCATTTTTTTTTTACTTTACTAAATGGTGCAAAAATTGATGAAGAATAATTAAAATAGTTTATTCTTGTCAACGCTTGTTATTCCTGAATTGCTATTTCATGTGTTTTCATGAAATAGTTCTATTCTCACTTTTCTTATTCTAAAAATATTATTAAAATTTTCAAAATTTAATTAGTATGGACTATTTTTTAATTATTTTAATATATTATAATAATAAATAAATTAATATAATATAAGTTTTATTGATCGTAATAATAAATTAAATAATATAAAATAATATATTTAATTATTTTAATATATCATACTAATAAATTAATTAGTATAACATAATTTTAATATATAATAATAAATTAAATAATATAAAATAATTTAATTTATTATTTTAATCGATTATAATAGATAATATTAATGAATTAATTAGCATAATATAATTTTAATAGATCATAATATTAAATCAATTAGTATAAAATAATTTAGTTAAGTAGTCATAAAATTAAAAAATATTTGATAATTCATTTTACGTTATTATTTGAATATGAGTATTTTTGAAATTTTAAAAAATTCTGTATTTATTCTCGATGGAATACAAATTTATTTTCATATCATTCAAATATCATTTGGAATAACATCACATTAATTATACTGAAATAAGATAAAATATTAGATTTTGATCCAAACAAAAGTTAAAAATAATAACAAAAATAAATTATTTTTTAAAAAAATATTTATTTTTATTTTAAAAATAATTTTTTTTGTCATCCAATTACTATCTTAGATTATAACTCACTGCCGTGAACCTGGACACGCAGATAGTCGAGGATGACGGACAGAGGCATTTTCGTCGTTATCGGATGTTTGGACAGACAGATAGTTGAGGATGACGGACAGAGGCATTTTCGTCGTTATCCGATGTTTGGAGTGTCGCTTCCATTGGCGGTTCCAGTTGTATCTTTTGCGCGAAAGAATGTTTTATCCCCGGTTGCGACGTGAATCATTGGATCTCACAATAGCTGCTTTAAGATCTATGCCGGTAGAAAAATAAAAATGAAATGCTTTGAGAGCGGTGGAATGCAAGGTCCTTAAAGTCGCGAAGGAAGAGCTATCTTCTTTCGAGCAAGTGATACAACCCGAACACGAGGTGCGATGGTATATTCTCTTATCCCTCCCTCCCAATTTCAGCCAGTACTGACCTGCGGTTTTGGAGCCAAGGTCCATGGTTTCACACTTGGACGACTGTGATCTCGCCACGTGGCATTATATGTTACTGCTCGATCTTTAGAACACGCCAGAATATTATTTCAAAATAATAATAATAACAATAATAATAATACTGCCAGAAGAAAGTAATTTAATAACGATAACCGTGGGGTGTTCTCTAATAATTAAATGAATAATTATATGATAGTGTATTGGATAACGGAGCCCATCCCATCAATGATGAAAGCTTCCACTCAAGCTTTGCTTGCCAAACCAGACCAGGCCTGCTGGGGACCTGGGAAGAAAATGGGAATTACCAACCCCGCAGGAAATTTTCTGGATCACGTCATTAAAAAACTTTAGTCATCTCGCAATTTTATACCTATCCTTGCTTAGGATATAAAATTTTATCGTACCATGTATCAAGCGAAGCATTGTATATAATTAAATTCCTTGTGACAAGGATTTAGCTTATAAACTAATCGGAATGAGTTTGGAATAATATATATTACCTTTCACGTGCATTCACACTTTAATACTCTACAGCTAAGATGTGGCGTCTTTGAACCGCAAGGTTGCAAGTGGATTAGCATCGATCAAATTTATCAAGCTCGGTTCTAATCCGCATTAGATTTTGATGCATGGTTTCCGTCCATTGGTACAATTAATTTACTCTTTTTGATGAGTTTGTGCTTCAAGTCTAGCTCGTTCCTATAAAATCTAAGGTAGCATATGATTCGATATTGCAACTTGGATCTCATAATCTCATGTTTAGGGCACGTCCATCTTTTAGGGGCTCAATTCGAAATTCTGAACTAACTTATGTAGTATTGATTCTAGTCCAATGAAGTTTGATTTGGTGAAATGGAATTCCATGAAACCTATAGCCTGCATGACACGCCTAGCATTGCATTTGTCGGATTAATGTCCATCCAAACTATTTCCACCTTCATAATTAAGTCATCTACTACCACTATATATGAGTACTTTGGGAATGTTTTTGTGTCCATGTTCTTGAGTAAATGTAGATGATGCATTGGAGATCCCCATCCATGAAGAATCCTGCAATCCCCGGTCTCCCAATGGATACTGCTCTTTTACTTACGTTTTTTATGCATGATAAGTCTTATCCAAGCCTAGCAGCTAGCTAGGTATTTTTGATGTTTTTTTAAGACTTTTCACTAATCAATCATCATTAGTTTAACAGGTTATTTACTTCCAAGAAAGAGATTGAAAGTTAATTCATAGGTTAAAACATACTCTCTTGGACCTACTTGGCATCCATGTTGATTTGTCCACTGTATCTATACCCGCGTACTGTGACGGCTTCAATTTGAGCCTCCTTTTGCTGCAAGATTACATCCATGGAGGATAATTCTAGCTACCATCGAGACCGGCGAAATGCAATGCTATCTATTATGGTGGAAGGATATTATGAGTTTCACATTGGTTATGAGTCAAGTAAAACTCTAGCTTATAAGGAAGAAACCATTCTTCCTATATGAGATATATTTTGAATTGAAACGTAAATGACAAAACTATAAAGTTTCTGGATCAAATTAGACAATACCTCACATACCAATTCATAAGCTCTTGGCCACAATATTGGCATCCCCTCCATGGAAGGTGCATTTTACATTGGAATTCAAAGAACAAAATCAAGAAGCTCCCAGGCCAGAGTGGACAATACCTCACATGCCAAGCCATGAGCCCTTGGCCGTAATATTGGCACAACACTGGCTACAATTAGGGATGTAAAAAATTCCAATCAAACCATTTAAACTGATCGCTTGACCCGATCCAAACCGAACCAAATATTATGGTTTGACAATTTAACTGGTTTGGTTCGATTTAATAAAATAGAAAAGCCAAATATATGTTCGATTATCGATTTGCTAATTAATGTAACCAGCTAAAACCAAACTAAACCAATTAATCAATGTCATTTTATATATTTATATATACAAGAAAATATTCATATTACACATTTTGTATTCCCATCCCTTATAATATTGTGCAAGTCTATTATTTTCATTTTCATGCTTATGACGTTTCCTCTTTCAATCACTTTCTAACTTCTTAGTTCTCTCTCTCTCTCTGTTTTCATTTTTTTAAAGAATCAAACCGACCAACTCGATTAAAACAAAAACTCATTCAAAATGTTCAAATACTGGGAAAAGCTATAAGAATAAACCAAACCGATACAAATCCAAGTAAAGAAATTGATTGTATTCAATCAAATATTTGGTTTTAGGAACCTCTTAAACTGAAATATCAGTTTGGTTTCAAAAACTTACTTAAAATCAAATCGACCGAATTGTTTTCAGCTATGGCGGCAACAAAGGAGACAATGTTACGAAAAGAATTGGGAGCAAGCTAAGTAGGAACTACTCGGTAGAAATCTAAGATATTCTTGATGAATGGATGGAAGGGAAGGTGAAGGCATATACAAAAGAACTCCTCGTATAAAGCAATATAACCAAGAAGACCTAATATTACTATATCCTTAAACCTATGAGCAAAGACTTGAAATTGACTTAGGAAGCAATATTGTTTCCAAAATCGAAGAACCTCCTTCAAAGTCATCGATGATAGAATGCTCGCTAGACCTAGCAAGGCAGGGACACTCAGACTGGCCAACCAAATCCAGGTAGGCAGCTTTCTAGGAGGATAACTCCCAATAATCCTATAGTCGGGAGACATGGCTCACCAAATGGGTCTCGTCCTTAGATGAAGTCATCCTGACTAATAGGAAAGGGATTGAGAAAAAAGATCAAAACTAAGGTAGAAAAAGAAAGAATAATTGCTAGAAAACTCTAAGCTCAAGAACACTTTCAAGATTTTAAAGATTTTTGAAAGAAGGTGAAAGCCACTAATAGCAGTTCCAATGGGAAGGACTCGCTTTGTGACAAGTAATCTGAAAAACATGCTGGCAGTGACATTGAAATCACACTTAGATTTGGCTTCTTCTGGTATCGACAAAGAATGTCGAAGGCTTCTTCCAGGTCCTTCATGTGGTCGGTTTTCTTGAAGCTTTTGACGAGCATGTCATCAACATACATTTCGATATTTCATTTGATTTAGTCTTTGAAAACTTTATTTACTAGTCTTTGGTAAGTAGACTCTGCATTTTTAAGAACAAAAAGTATTATTTTATAATAATAAATATCTTTTTTCTAGTAATAGAAGTAGTATTCTCCTATCCTTGGGAGCCATCCTTATTTAATTGTACCTCAAGAAAACATCCATGAAGTCGAAGAGGCTTGCAACCAAATATTGCATTAATTAGTTGGTCCATCTTTGGTAATAGAAAGCGATATTTTGGGTATGCTTTATTCAAATCAGAGTAAATTTAAATTATTCATTTCTCATTAGTCTTTTTGACCATGGCCACATTGGCCAACCAGTTAGGATAATGGACCTCTCAAATAAATCCAATGGTTAGGAGCTTGTCAACCTCTTCATTGATGGTCTTTTATCTATCGAGAGTGAAGGTTTTTTTCTTCCACCAAATTGGCTTGAATTTGATGTTGATGTTCAACTTGTGAGTAATGATCTCGAGAGGAATCTTAGCCTTATTGGATGTTGACCGGGCAAAGATGTTTGCATTTTATCAAGAAAATTCTAGTAATCGGTTCCTTTCTTTCTCGAACATAAGAGCTTCAATCTATACACATTTAGAGGGGTTATCCTTTAATAGAAAGGAAAGTAACTGCTTGATAGGTTCTCCTCTCTTTTTTGGCTTCCTTTAATCTAATTGCTCGATAGTCAATACTTTACTGGCCTTCTGTACTTTAGTTGATATCATGAAATATTATCGGACCAATTTTTGATCCCTGCATATCTTCTCGACCCCGTTCCTTATTAGAAAATGGACAAGAAGTCATTGGGTTAAAATAATTGCATCCATCTTATTTAACCCTGGGATCCATGGATAATGTTATATGTGAGGGAATCTGAACAACAGTGAAGGTAATATAGACTGTACTTTCTTGGGATGGAGTTCCAATAGTGATGGGTAGAGTGATTTCTCTTTTAACCCTAATAGAGTCTCCAGAAAAGCTAACAAAGAGAGTTGAGACTCTTCTCAATTAATTTTTAGATAGGTTCATCCAAACAAAGGTACTTTAAAATAAAATATCAGTTAAACTTTCACTATAAACAAAAATTGTCTTTATATTATGCTTTGTTATTATCATAGAAATGATAAGAGCATCATCATGAGAATTCTAGATCTCGACTAGATCCTTATCAGAAAAATGAAATTACATTTAATTCTTCTTCCTCCCTCCTTTGCCACTTTGAGGAGCTGTCTATCCTTTAGAAGATCATGTTGATCGGTTTCTCTGTCAACTGATTATCAATTTTGACCTAGGTTTGGTGTTAGGCAAGATCTTAAGCATTAAGTTGAGTTTTTTTTTTAATGAACATACTTGCCAAGATAGCTGCCCCGAATAAAATCTTCAATCTCATTATTTAAAGTAATGCAGTTCTTGATGAAAATGGCAATACTCGTTATTGCGAGAGGTCGGTGGAGTTCTTATTGGAGGCCTTCGAAGATATCCTTCCTTTTTAGTTTTCATAAGAATGTTAATTTAAGGGGCAAGGGAAGGAATGTAGTTATCATATTTACTGACTAGATTCTTTAGCTTGGGGCTTTGTCATTTGGACGAATTGGTCTTTCTTCTTTTTTGGCTTTCCATTATCTTCTTGCCTAGTAAGAGCTCCCTTTTTCGTACAGAAATACTTTTAGATACGGACTAGCAGCTCTGAATAAAACTTGAGATAAGTCTTATCTAGTGAAAAGGTGAACCAAGAGAAGTGGAGTTCCCTTTTCAAGGCCAATATGGCCACAAACTCATCCAAGTTGTAAATCTTCAATGTGGCTGCCTTGAATCGGGCCACATAATCTTTCAAAGACTCTCCGTCTTGCTACCAGATAGAGAAAAGGCTATCAAGTTCTAGTGACATCCTTTGACTAGTATAGAAATATGCCATGAACTGCCTCTAGCTATTTGAAGGAATGAATACTCCTCATCTCGATTCCGGAATACCATTCTCGAGCTGTCTTGCAAAGAGTGGCTTGAAAGGTAAAATAGAGCAAGGCATCGATGGTGCATTGAATCAGCATGAAAGCTTTATATATCTCTCTAGGTGATCTAGTGGATTTGTAGTGCCATATTAGGGATCGATCTGGAATATTTTGAACCAACTCAAGATTAATTCCTCATGATTCGCTGAGAGAGAGGAAGATAAGTATTGAAGTCGATCAAATCCTAACTTCCTCCTTGAAGATCTATAAGTCAATAACTGACTTCGCTCAACCTATGCTCATAGTCATCGAAGCGTTATTTGGTTAGGTGCCGAATAGCCTCATCAATAAATCTCTCTTATAAGAATTTGAATGAGGAGAGTGGGTGTTTGTCTCACCTTTAGTCTTTCCCTCGTCGCAGCTCCTTGCACTGGGGACTTGCTCGTCATAGAGATGACTAGTGCAAAACTGATCGATAGGAGGACATCTTAGCGGGGACTGGCGACTTGCTTGGCATGGCAATCGAGATTGCAAGTGGTAAGAAGTCTATCAATGAAAAGATCTCCCCTAGGGAGACCAATGGCTGGGATGAGTGGCAACAACAGTGAGAGCAGTGGGGCCATCTGGGGGCTGCAACTTTCCTGTAGTTTTCAATTGCTACAATCAGTGCCTGGACCTGCTCCACCAATATGGCTAAAATATCATATTAGAAAACTAGTGGTGGAGGTGCCGAGCAAGGGGCTTTACTACCTGGCTAGGTGGCTCTCCATAATGCAAAGAGCATCCGGTGTAGCTGACGGAGGTGTCCTGTGCTCGCGTCTTCATCTTTGTCATTTCTCCATGCTTCGAGATCTTCGAGATACTTGATTTGGACCACTTACCTGGCGTATCAAGCTATTGCTAGCAAATCACTCTTTGCTAAAACTTTGATGGTGCTTGAAGGTCTTCTAGTCTTTTTAGATAGGAAAGGGATGTTGTTCATCGCTTTTTCTTAGTAGAGACCTGCAAGAATAGTTCCTTGACCGGTGGCAACTGGTAAGGGACCCTCCGATGTTTAAGTCAATGAGAGGGATGAGATGGGCTATAGTAGCTAGAACTGAGAGCAATGAAAGAAAGAAGACCAAGCATTTAGGAGTAGTAGAAGTGCCATACTTAGGCAAGGGTCCCCTCTTACCTATTTATAGAGTTACTTGGAATAATTGAATACTGTTAGGGATGTGGCCTCCGCTATCATGGATAATAACTTTATGTTGGAAGATTGGGATTTTGTCTTCCGTATCCTTTTTGTTGAGATCTTTTTGTTAGAAGGATAGTGGTTTGTTTGGATTTTGTCCACCACAATCTCCAGCTGGAACAGTTGAAAACTGTTGACTTCCGTCACTTACTCGAATATCGCCGACTCTAAGTAGGTGAGATAGCATGTTGCTGGTGAAGGAGTCTTGGTGCTGTGTATTAGTGGACTTGATTGGATCTACCTGAGTACCTAGTCGATTTCGAGTAGGTAATTGGTACCAAATAAATAGTCAATAACGAGTATGTATTTGGTACCAAGTAAGTACTTGGTCTGGCTAATTGTGCTACTTGACGTAGTTGTCTCCTTCATACTCAGTACTGTAGTTGGTAGTCAGGAAGCTCTCTAGTTAGCGAAGTAGTCAATAATCCGATTGGCAATCAAGCATCTGACTAGTTCTCTAAACCACGTAAATAGTCACCATAACAAATGGTTAAGATGAAGTAATAAATAATGATATATACCAAGATCATATAATATTTTAATATATTTATATTAATATTATATTCTAATATTTTAATACTGATATATGCCAAGGTCATATATTTATACTATTATAATATTTTCATTAATATTAATGTAGTACTTATATTAATATATTAATATTTATATTAACATAATATTATGTTTGTCTATATTAATAAATGTATTTTATTAAAATATTAGGATTATATTAATATAGTATTAATATGTATTATTAGTATTATATTAAGATAATAAATTATTATGATATAATATTATATTATAATATATGTATTATATTAATATTATTATAAATATAATATATTTATTTATACAAATTTTAGGAGCAAAAATGTCTGGTATTATATCTATTAAGGAAATAATAGGTATTTTAAATAGTATTCCTAAAAAATGTATACTCAATCAAATATAAATCATTCAGGAATATGCTACTTTTTTATGATCAATCAAACATACTAAAGTTTTTTCAGTGAATCAAATGAGTTCTAAATGTCCAATATCATTTACTCCTTTACTAGAAAGAACAAAGAATAACATGAAGCCTGCTCTATCTCTATCTCATGATACCCGCATTGCAAATATTTATATAATTAACTACACCTGCAAGCTCGCAATAAATGGCATGCTCAGTTTTTATCTTATTAAAGATGAAGTTAGGAATTTAAATCAAAAGCCCTTTTTTTTTTTATAGAACAAAAAGGGTAGGGGTTTTACCTCGGTGTAGCTCCCCGTAACAGGCCCCCAGCTCGTTGAACAATGTTCGATTCGGGCCACAAATTTTCGTGTGCCCTTCCCATACAACTGGGCAAGTACGTCAGTCTAGCCTCACTACGGCACCGGAGTTCCGGCCGCTTAGCTCCCCAGTCACGTACCCCAGACTTAATCTGGAATTTCATCGAGTCACCCACGAGATCATTTCTCGAACCCGTGACCAGTGGATTATATACAAGAGCTGTGCCGTGCCTTAACTGACCATGCTATCACCATGGTGATAAATCAAAAGCCCTTTGATTGTATACCAGAGCGTAAGGAATTTAAAAGAGAATCAATTTAATTGGAAGAATCACCCTTTAAGTTATTAAAGTTATTTTGCACATGTGCTCCTATTTTGCCTCACTTTGTCTCCCTTCTTTGTCATTCTCGTTCTTTCTCATGTTTTTTAAAAAATTGATTTCATATTCTTTTAATGTGTTATGAAACTTACAAAAGAATGAAACAAGTAAACAAAAGCCAACACTCAAACACACTAGAATTAACATGCATGGGCTTATTTTGCAAAAAAAAAAAAAACAAAATAAAACAAAACAAAACATTATATGACTTACTATTCATGAAAAGAATGAAATTTTGGGGTTCGAGGCATAGCCCAGCTAGTGAGGGTCTTGCCTCACAACTAACAGGTCATGTATTCGATGCATGACTTTTTGGAAGACTCGATTAAATTCAGAGATTATTTTCTAAGACCCGTTAAGGGTTGACATACTCATCCATGGATAAAAAAAGGTTGCGAAAATCATGCACTTTGAATCGAACATTTTTCAACGGGTTGGGAGCCTAGGCATAACTCTGCAGAAGACTCGATTAAATTCAGGGATTATCTCATGAGACCCATCAAATCAAGGATTGTCGTACTTATCTTTGGATAGGGAAAGATTGTGAAAATCATGTATTTTAAATCGAACATTTTTCGGTGGGATAGAGGCCTTGGGGATAGTTACGCTGGATTTATCCTCCTTATCCCTATTCTGCATTTTAAAAAAAGGATGACTAGAAAAGAATGACCTAGCCTAGATGGGAAAGGATTGACTCTTGGCCTAACTCTTTTCGAGCATGCCTTGATCTAGTTGAAGAAGGAGACCAACTCTTGTACCTCCTAGGCTTCACTGGCCTCCACACTTATAAAACCATTTTCTATCCCGTGATGCATCATGATGACCACTAGTTCCTCTCTTTTATTTATTTATTTATTTATTTATTTTCAAGAAATCAGTCCACCATACTATAGCCATAACTTTATCGATGATTCAGGAAGATCATTAGTCCCAATATAAATCACTTTGGCCAAGGAGAAGATGATCAAATAGAATTCAAAAGCAAGATTTATTATATTACAAAGTCAAATCATATCTTGAATTGCTGTAGACCGTAATTTATACATATAAGACCTAATTAAGATGCTCTATATTTTAAAATTGATTAACTTTTTGAGCTCTTTGATATAGTATTTTCATGTAAAGAGTATGGTGCACCAGGTAATCAAAGCTAAATTCTATCATTTAGGCCCTGTCACAGGCTAATTGTTATCCGATGTTTCGAAGGGTGCTTTTGTTACTGGGTCGTGTGGCCATCTAACAGGAGAGGATTAGAGGAAGGGACCAGGTTAAGGCTAGAGTTTGAGAGTAGATTTTGCACATAATGATGGTTGTGATAATTGATCCAATATTCATCATTTATTACAGCCACATCAATTAACCAGCAAGCCCCACCAATGAGCTTGATTCTAATTGGAAAGATGGTGGACAATGTTGCAATAATTCAGAAAATGTGGAATTAACATTCCAATAATTGGATATGTATGGAAACATTTACAAATTCATATAAAATGTAAGAGGCTAATTTTTTTACCCCTAATATTATGTATGATATTGCATAGATTACTATTATGTTAATTGTATGGCATGCCCTTGATTTACAATCAAATATAAAAGATATGCATATATATATATATATAATAGTAATCTATGCAATATCATACATAATTTTTTTATTATTTTTTTTGGAGGATTGTTCGGATCTAAATGTTTTTCTACCAAGGGAGAGGCTACAAAATCTCTAGCACTGTGCCATGTTAACAAAAGGCTCCATAGGACCCCGTGCTATACATGTAAAATAATTCAGCATGCAATCTTGGAATAACTTTACGTTGAAATCTAAGATTATATTTGGTGCATTGTTAGACAATCTTGAAAAATAATATGAATTGCCAATAATATGGATTGTCAGCAATGTTAATTATAAGTAATATGGATTATTGTGTTTAGTACATACAGGTAATATTACATAATATAAAATATTAATAATATTATATATTATATTATATAATAATGATATTATTATTGTGTTTAGTACATATAGATAATAATATTATATATTATATAATATAATAATATTTTTAACATATTCTATGATAAAATATAATGTATATTATATTATTATAAAATATTAAATATATTATATTATATTATATTATATTAAAGGGAGAAAGGAAGGGTAATTAAATAATCTAGATTACTTGAAAGATGGTAATATCAATTACCATCCCTTTTAGAAATGATCCCGATTATTTTTTGAAAGATAATTCAGATTATCAGACATGATAGATTATTATCAAAAAAATTATACAAGGTATAATAATATAATAATTTTTATTAAATTATCGATAATCTAAATCTATTGTCTGTCGTCAAATGTAACCTAAGATCTATGCGAGCAGCAGTAGATGGTAATTACCTAAGATATTTTTTTGGAAAAAAAACTACACTCTGCGAGAATTTTTTTAAAATAATATATAAAAAACTTAATTACCAAAATAAGTGATCCATAATATATTTACGGATTTAGGTGGCACGTGGCAAAAATCGGGGTAATTCGGGAAAAAAAATTTGACACGTCGAACGGCCGGACGAAAATGCATGAATTCGTCTTTTGAAAAGACGAATTCTCAGTTGAATTCGTCTTTTCAAAAGACGAATTCTCAGTTGAATTCGTTTTTTCAAAAACCGAATTCAAGCCCTATATGCCACCCGTCTTGGAAGTCTGCGAGCTCGCCATGTGGGCTAAAATTTCTGAAATTGTCTTTCAAAAAGACGAATTCGACTGAGAATTCGTCTTTTTGAAAGACGATTTCAGGCAGAACACCCCCCAGGCCTTCTTCTTCTGTTCTTCGCTGTTCTTCCGCCATCCCTCTCCCCCCTGGCCCCATCCCTCCCCCCCCGGCCCCATCCCCCTCTCCCGGTCCCCTCTCTCTTCCCCCCCGGCCCCATACCCCTCTTCCGGTCCCATCTTATATCCGGTCCAGCCCCATCCCCTTTTAAAAGGTTTGGTTTTATTTTGATCCGGTCCAATTTAATTTTTTTGTTCTTCAATGGTCTCTATGATTTATTATTTAAAAATCTTATTTGTTTGTTGCTAGATCTGTTCGAAGGAATCCGGTTCGAAAGAAGTCCAAGAATATTTAGAAATATACAGGTAATTACTATATTTCTTTTGTTATTATAATTTTTTTGAATAATATTATTATGTTGTTTGTTTGGTATGAAATTTAGAATAATTAGTAGGATAATTTTGGTATGAAATTTAGAATAATTAGTAGATAATTTTGTTTGATTTATGCTATTTTTGTTATAATATAATTGTATTTATATATTTTTGTTTATATTTATATAATATGTAATTGATAATTGTATAATTATAATTGTATTGATAATAATTAATTAAATTAAATATATATATTATAAATTAATGTATTGATATTATAATTGTAATATAATTATTCTAATTATTAAAATTTTAATATTTAGTATTATAATATAATTGTAATTGTATTGATAATGATTAATTAAATAAAAGTATATATTATAAATTAATGTATTTATATTTTATTTATAATATCATTATTCTAATTATTAAGATTTTAATATTTAGTATTATGATATAATTGTAATTGTATTGATAATGATTAATTAAATAAAAAAGTATATATTATAAATAAATGTAATGATATTATAATTGTAATATAATTATTCTAATTATTAAGATTTTAATATTTAGTATTATAATATAATTGTAATTGTATTGATAATGATTAAATAAATAAAAAAGTATATATTATAAATTAATGTATTGATATTATATTTATAATATCATTATTCTAATTATTAAGATTTTAATATTTTGTATTATGATATAACTGTAATTGTATTGATAATGGTTAATTAAATAAAAAAAGTATATATTATAAATAACTGTATTGATATTATATTTGTAATATCATTATTTTAATTAGTAAGATTTTAATATTTAGTATTATGATATAATTGTAATTATATTGATAATGGTTAATTAAATAAAAAAAGTATATATTATAAATAAATGTATTGATATTATATTTGTAATATCATTATTTTAATTAGTAAGATTTTAATATTTATTATTATGATATAATTGTAATTATATTGATAATAGTAAATTAAATAAAAAAAGTATATATTATAAATAAATGTATTGATATTATATTTGTAATATCATTATTTTAATTATTAAAATTTTAATATTTAGTATTATGATATAATTCTAATTGTATATCTTGTAAATAATTATGTAATTAAATAATTATTTAGTAATACTTAATTATGAATAAAGTTAGAAGTTTACATATTTGTAAATTTTTTATTATTATATAAATATGCAGAATGAATTTTTATAGCATGCATTATGAATTTTTAGGTTGAGCATTTGATTTTCTATATATATTTTTATAAAATTTGCATTTCATTGACCGTAGACCAGTCAATTGCTTGATATGCATATTCTGTAGTATCTGTATATTTTTTTATACTTGTATGGATCTGAGAATTATGCATGTTGATCAATTGATTGTCCAATTTGGACAGTTTGGAATTGCAAATAATTTTACAGGTCAATTTATAGTAATCAAACGGTGTGCAATGAAGGCCGAATGAAATTTCGATCATCATTTTTCTTTTGTTCTTTGCATACATAAATATTTGTATGTGGAGAACTAAGGAAAAATGCTGCCGAAATTTCATTCGGTCTTCATTGCATACCGTTTGATTACTATAAGTTGACCCGTAAAATTAATGCAATTCCTGAATGGGATAGGGCCTTTACCTAGTAGTTGATGATAGGATGCATTCATCATGATAATAAAATAATTATATTTTTAATTTTATTATCATATTAATTATGTCATTTAATTAGTTTGTTAATGATATCAATATATGAAAAAGTTATTTCTAAATATATTTTGTTAATTAAACATGTAGGATATAATGGGAGAAAGAATCAGAGCATTATGTTATATGGGTGGTTATATGATTAATGGATCAAATGGAATTGAGTACAATCAGGGACCAAAAAAGGTAATTAGAATCAGTTCTGATATGACATTCCAAGAGTTGGAGAACAAAATATGTAGAGTTTTCCGTATTGATAGAACTGGAAAAAAAGTTTTGATTATCTATAGATATCCACAAGTTGTCTAGCCGACATTTGTAAAGTATGAACCTGTTCCATTAATTGATGATGAATACATTGAGATAATGTTTTCAACTATCAGTTCACATCCATGTATATCGGGTGCAGAGTTATATATGATATCCAAACCATTGAAGGTCCTGAACCTGATTGCGAACAGGATGATTACGAAGAAACTTTTCAAAATATAGCAACAACTCGTGTAATTGAACATGTTCTATCATATAGTACTCCGAATATTGCAGATAATGAAGTGAAAAATATTGGCTCAGTTTTTACTGTAGATCCATTACGTACGGTGGATAGTACTGTACCAGAAAGTAATATTAGAGAAGCATCAATATATACAGCTACTAATGACAGGGTGCATATCGATAATCAATATTTTAGTGAGAATGATGATGAAAGTGAACATGATTTGGTTGACGAAGGTGACGAGGCCGGTACTTCACATCCAGTACGAAGTCTGGAGGATACCACTATTATAAATTATTCTACATTTGAAGCTCCATCTAGAACATTTACTCAGATTGATTGGAATGCTGCAAATATGTCAATGTATTCTTCAATGCAGGAACAACATGTTATGTGGCAAAGGAATGAGGAGTTATGTAAAGGACTCCGCTTTATAGATAAGGCAGAATTGTAAACTGTAGTAAAACAATATTCTGTTGAAAGACATCATGAATTCAAGGTTATTGAATCAAATCCAAATCTATGGCATGTCAAATATAAGAACAGAGATTCTGGTTGTCAGTGGATGCTGAGAGGTATTAAACGGCATAATTTTTTTGAGATCTCACGATATACCGATCCTTATACATGCCTATCTACAATGATGTCTCAAGATCATTCTGGTTTGGACTCCACTTTAATTGCTAATGAAATTCGGGACCTGGTTAAAAAAATTCCTACCATTGCTATTGCTGGACTTGGTGCAGTCATAAAGAACAAATACAACTATCACCAAGTTATAGAAAATTATGGGATGCCAAACAGAAGGCGATAGCGATGCTGTTCGAAGATTGGGATATATCATATCAATTGCATCCAAATGGTTGCATGCTATACAAACATTTAATCCGGGTACCTGGATAAAATTTATCAGCACTCCAACTGGTATACTAAATTGTGCCCAGTTTGATTGTGTATTTTGGGCCTTTGCACCCTCGATTGAAGGGTTTAAGTACTGTCGTCCGGTCATAAGTATCGATGCTACTTTCATGTATAGAAAGTATAAGGAGAAATTGTTGATTGCAACTGCTATTGATGGAAATAATCATATCTTTCCACTTGCATTTGGTATTGCCGATGAATAGTCAGCGGACACCTGGGGTTGGTTCTTAGCTTGTATCAGAAATTTTGTTACAACACGTCAGGAAATTTGTCTAATTTCTGATCGACTGCTGGTATACTTGCTGCAGTACATAATGGGTATCTGGGTTGGCAGCCACCGCATGCTTATCATGTATATTGCCTGCGTCACGTGGCAAGTAACTTCAATTCAAGATTCCGTGATCCCAAACTAAGAGATGTGGTGAAAAGAGCTGGAATGCAAACGCAGCCTAAAAATTTCAGAAATACATGAGAAATATTGAGAAATTTAACCCAGAAGCTGTTCAGTGGTTGAATGAAATTCTTTTAGCAAAATCAACACGTTCACATAATGACGGACGACGGTATGGGATGATGACAACTAATATATCCGAGTGTTTCAATGGAGTTCTGAAAAATGCTCGATTTCTTCCCATAACAGCATTGGTACAGTTGACTTTCTTTCGGCTTGTGTCATATTTTGAAGGCCGACGTGTCCAAGCAACAGAGGCAACGGACAGAAATGAAATGTTTACTCTTTTTGTTACGGGACATGTCATCTCCAACCAAGCCAAAGCGACATCGCATACCATTACACGATTTGATAGAGCAACTGGCTTGTTCCAAGTCCAAACTGCTAGATGTGGACCGAACATGAACAGGGGTGATAATACACAGGTACTTACGATCTTTATGTATCATTGAAAATATGTTATTACATTGTGTATATGCTGAATTATGATTTTTGATGCTGTAGGTTGTTCATCTTTCCCAGCAGACATGTACATATCAGAAATGGCAATGTTTTCATTTACCTTGTTCTCACGTCATGGCTGTTTGTGCACATGTTGCCATTGATTTTAAAATATACATTGATCTGTACTATACATTACACGATTATCATCGAACTTATATGCCACAATTTCAACCAATTCCTCACGAAGAATATTGGCCCCAGCAAAATGAACACGGTATCATTATACCTGATGTAAATAGGCTGTGACAGAAAGGTGGCCACGATCCACGAGGATCAAAAATGATATGGATATAAGAGAAGCCGGCAACAGACGCAAGTGTACAATCTGTAAAGAAGAAGGGCATGATAGGCGGTCATGTCCAAGGCTTCTACAAGCAGATTAGTTAAATTATATCAGTAATATTTTACAAATGTTTTAATATATGGATTGTAATGTATTAGGCTAATCTTGTCATTGCTTTGTATTTTATTTGATGGATTGTAATATATGGATATGTTTTATTGTCTGATGTTTATAGCTTGTATATGGATTGATGTCCTTACTATGCATTAAATGGGCTTTGTGATTGATTTTCTTTGAGTTATCACAATTATGGATCCTGGTCCTTCTGATAGTAGTGTACTACACAGTCAGCCTTCACATAGATCATCTTTGGTCTGGGAGGGACATGATGTTGTTTTGCACTGTCGACATCGAGAGATGGTTATGCGCAGATCGATACCGCTCGATCGTCGTATTTTGCCATTGCTGATGCAGTCTGGATTCCATGGTCTAGCACGTGTTGGATTTATTAGATTGGACTGGCATTTGATCACTGCTCTCGTCGAGCGGTTGCGTCCAGAGACGCATACTTTTCATTTTCCCCATGGAGAGGCCACCATCACCCTACAGGATGTTGCTGTTCAGCTAGGTTTGCCAGTAGATGGTCTACCAGTGACGGGTAGTACACGGGTAGACTGGAGGCAGCTTTGTCTTGAGTTATTAGGGGTCATCCCACCGATGATAGATTGCATGGATCACGACTGAGCTTGGTCTGGCTTACCGAGTACTTCTAGGATTTAGCATTCGATGCGGACGAGGCAGCCATTCAGTGCTATGCTCGAGCATATATTTTATAGTTGATGGGTGGGTGCCTTTTTATAGATAAATCTGGGAACAACATGCATCTATTATTTCTACCTTTATTAGCGGATTTCAAGACGGCCGGACAGTATAGTTGGGGTTGCGCTGGACTCGCTTGGTTGTAAAGAGAGATGTGTAGGGCGAGCCACAGAGATGTTATTGATATTGCTGGTCCGCTATTGCTACTACAATTGTGGGCATGGGATAGAGTTCCGATTCTTGCACCCCACAGATTACTTCGACATGTTCCAGTTTCGATGATCGATTTTGATGATGATGGAGCCGGTTTACCATAGTGACCATTAGGGATGAGGTGAGTTTAAAATTTATATAATATTTTTATGCCGTGTATGATATATACTATTTTATTTAATTAATTTAATTTATTTATTTTGTAGATGGAGAGATCTTTTTCTGTCACACAGGTACCTATGCATGTGGTCTCTTCGTATCGTTATTTATTTGATCGACTGCGACCCGACGAGGCAATGAATATTGAATTTTTGATAATGATTGACTTGTTTTATTTGTTCTTGTTTAATAAATTATGCTTTAAATTATTTATAAACAGGTCATATGGCAACCATATACTGCCACTATGATTACACAGTTACCAGACTACTGTCTACAGGGTCAGGAGATCTGGTGTAGTAGAGTGCCATTAGTATTTTTTATATAGTAGAGTGGCATTTACCCGATAGAGTGATGCACCGGTTCGGGATACGATAGGTTGTGCCAGATCAGTTCGATACGTTGTCTGCACTACATCGTATTGATATGAGAGGACGATCTGATCAGGATTGGTCCACCGTTCATCTGTATTATTTACAGTTATGGATGAGTTGTCATGACTATATTATACATGGTGATCCATTCGATGGTATCATGGATTATCACGATCCTTATATGCAGTAGTATCGTAGGATCACTCGTCGATTCATCAGTCGCAATGGTGCAGTATATGATTACATGGTAAGTAATTTAAATTTTATTATTTAAATTATAATATACGTTTAAATTTTGTCAAACTAATTATTTTTTTTATTTACAGGGTAGTAGTTTTGCGATGATACTTGAGCGTGCGACGATCTCCTCGGATATACAGGATATATGTCATTCTGCCATCCATACTCTTGGCGAGCATGCACGGATTCTACTACGTGAGTTTTATCAGGAGGGAGACAGGGAGGACGAGACTCCTTCGCCTTATTATCCATATGCATCTTCATCTAGAGCACCTCCGCCAGCTCATCACAGACGAGGTACGAGACGAGATAGCATTGTTCCACATCCGATGCACGAGTTCACATCTACTGAGGATGTGGCATCACATTTTGATTATACTACTGCACTTGATTTCATGGGCTCGGCTACCATGTGGGACCGAATAGTCATTTATTTTATAATTTATTGTAATTCATGTTTTCTTGTTAATTTTAAAAAATTGTGTTTTTAATATATGTGTTTATTTATATGTGTTGTGGTCCAAAATATATAAGAATTATTTATATAAGTGTTTATTTATATATGTGTTTATATGTGTTATGGCCTAAAATAGACAAGAATCATTTATTGGCTTAACTAAATTTTAAAAAAATATACATTTTATAAAATTCAAATTATGAAATAATAAAAAAATTATTTTTCGTCGATTTTGTCATCTATTCGGTTCTCAGTCCTGTCATCATTTCGGTCGCCAGTCCGATTACCAGGATCGATCATCGATTCACTTACTGGTCTTGCTATTGATTCGATCATCCATCCACCTACTGATCCGATCATCGATCCACATATTGGTCTTAAAATGATAAGAATCATTTATTTGCTCAAGTAAATTAAAAAATATATAAAATATAAAATTAAATTTATGAAAATAATAAATTATTTTAGGATTTATTAAAATTCATGATTTCTCGTTAATTTTTAAATTTTTTTATTAAATTTTAATTAAAAGAATATTATTTGGTGAAATCGTAGATACAATCAGTGATTTATCATTATTTTATTTTATAAAAAATATAAAATTTTTAACAATTTTTTAATAAATTTTATTTTTCTAATTTTAATGTAATTTGGTAAATAATATATTTAAAATATTTTAATTTAATATATCAATTATTTAATAATAATAATAATAATAACAATAATTTTTTTCAGTAAAATCGTGGAAGGATCCGACCCTCGGTCACCGTCTCGATTGCCAGTCCGACTAATCATCGGTTCAACTACCGGTCCTTCTACCAGTCTGACCATCGGTCCACCTATCGATCAGACCATCGATTCACGTATCGGTCCTGCAATTTTTTTATTAATTTTTTATTTTATAAAATTTTGATACATTCATGTATTATACAATTATTCATGGGTTATTTTTTTTCAGATTTTTTTTAAAAAAAAATATTTTAATATTTTTTTTAATATAACAAGTCAATATTTTAAAATTAAAAATATCTTCCCTTTCTATTATTTTTTTTTAGACGATTTATCAAGAATTCGTCTTTACAAAAAATGAATTCAGTTAAATTAAATTTGTCTTTTTGACAGATGAATTCATCCATGTCATCCGTCCCATCTAGTTCGATAAATAAATTTTGCATCACCTATTTTCGTTAATTTTATTTTTAAAAAATATTATTTTAAAAAATTACTCCACTCTGCGATGTATGTGGTTGGTTATCCAAATTGGCGTGGTACCCGTGGAACGGTGAAACCTGCTCCACCTCATACCAACCTGCCTCCAGACTCCAGTGTACGGTACCAATCGTTGTCGCATAATGCAGCAAAACTCAAGTTCCACACACTTCGGGTATAACACAAAGCTATTTTTTCACTAAATCTCGTAGCCGAGAATATATAACCGTGAAGTCTTTTTCCGCGAAGCTTTTATGGTTGCGGTTCATAAATAGTTGATGTTGTAGGCCCCAAGAAGATGAGTTATCCTACTCACGTGGGAACCCCGACGTGGGACTCTGCTTCACTCGTGGCTTCACGTGCTTTTGGGCACGAAAGTTGCCGGGGCCATTTCTTGTAGGAAAAATTTAACATAACCCGTATCATATTTTTTTATTAATCTAAATATATTTATTATAATATAATAAGATGAAAGCTAAATATGATTAATATTAATTATTATTTAATTTTTATTTAAAAAATTTATTCAGATCAAAATATCTTTCCTTTCCGTCCTTTGAATCAGGATGTCATAGATTTTGAACTAGAATATCGTAGCTTTTGAATTAAAATGTCATAATACTATTTCAGGTTTTAATTTATATTTTCTATATGAGATGTCGTCGGTTTTGAACTAGGATGTCGTAATACTGTTTCAGGTTTTAATTTATATTTTTTGCATGGGATGTCGTAGGTTTTGAATTAGGATATCGTAGGTTTTGAACTATGATGTCGTAATACTGTTTCAGATTATTTTTGAACCAGGGTGTCGTAAGTTTTGAACTAGGATGTTGTAATACTGTTTCAGGTCATATTTGAACTAGGATGTCGTAGATTTTGAACTAGGATGTCATAGGTTTTGAACTAGGATATCATAATACTGTTTCAGGTCATTTTTGAACTAGGATATCGTAGGTTTTGAACTAAGATGTCGTAATACTGTTTAAGATCATTTTTTGAACTAGGATGTCATAGGTTTTGAACTGGAATGTCGTAGCTTTTGAACTAGGATGTCATAAGGATATTTTGGTCTGAATGAAAATTAAGCTGAACGGTAATTAATGCTAGTCATCTCAGCTCCTGTCCCGTCATGCCACAGTGGATATATTTGGACCAATAAAATATACAGTGCAGGTCATGCTGAATTTGCTGTACCGCATGCGGTGTACAAGGAATTACTTATTTAAATTAGGTGTAACACTAGGTTCCTCTAGATTGCCATGGAATTTTATAGACCGGTCCTGATGCAACAGTAGCTGCTGGTCTTCATGTGAGGATGGTTCGTAAATAGGTTTTTAAAATATTTAGGAACCAAAATAATACTTTTTAATTAATTTATTTAGATAAAATTATAAATTATTATAAATGATATGAAAATATATTTAATTTATAATCTATATGCACAATGGGACACTGCAGTATAAGCTCATTTAGATCGATCATAGACTGATGATGGTATTTATGATTTTATATTTGATTAATTATGTTTGTTAATCTTTATACCATAGCATTTTCCAATACGTTGGATGAAAGGTGTTTTCGGGGATAAAAAAATATATATTGGCCTAGGTCAATTAATAGAAAATAATAAACAATACAACATTCACTACAGTGAACAGGATTTTTAACGACGCTTAAATTGATCTTTATCGATGCTTTAAAGCATCGGTAAAAATATCTTCGACGCTTGCAAAAGCGTTGCAAAGAGAAGAGTGGAGACGGTTTTTTCTGATGCTTTGCGAAAGCGTTGCAATAGCATCGGACATTTTTCCGACGCTTTAAAGCGTCGGTAATTATAGTTATTACCGACGCTTTAAAGAATCGGATATAATATTATTGTCGACGCTTTTAAAAAGGATCGGAAATATATTATTTCTGACGTTTTAAAGCGTCGTTAAAAACGTAATTACCGACGCTTTAAAACGTCGGTAATAACGATAATTACCGGCGCTTTTTGAAAGCGTCGGGAATAACTTATTTCCGACGCTTTAAAACGTCGGTAATTATCGATGGAATAAAGATATTCCCGATGTTTTAAAGCGCCGGGAATTTCATTTTTCAAAAAAATAATAAATAATTATTTTAAAATTTGAAATCTATATAATTTTTTTAACCTGTACATAAATAAGATATATTTCAATTTCATTCCAGGCATTCATCATATATCCAAATATAAATCAAATATAAATCAAAAAATATAATACATTACAATTTAATATTAGTTTGTTATACATGTCTGTTTAACAAAATTAAAAAATACATGAAAATATATAGAGTGAAATAATAAAAAAGTCGAGGTCAATGATCTGCAGGAGATAGATCGTCATCCGGTCAATGTGGATCTGATGCTCCAGAAGCCTATAAAAAAATATTTAAAATATTTAACTTACGAAACTATTAATGACACGGGCATTATATAAATTATTGATTTAACATAAAAATATATATTTAAAATCATATATATATATATATATGTACCTAATGTGGAACAAATATCTGTATGATAGATGTAAGCCGCTCAATGTGCTGTCTCATGCTATCTATCGCTGCTCTATCGGCATCAGCTCTCTGTCGTATCTCCTCTACCTCGGCACGTCTCTATCGAATCTCCTCAGCACGGCTCCGTCGCATATTCTCTATCTCCTCCTCGAGTCTGCGAACTCGTGCATCCTGAGCACTATCTACAGCCCGACGTGTATGTGTACTGACCGCAGATAACTTAGTGGGAGTGACTCCAACTCCATATCCCCTCACTCGACCGTAGTGCTCCGGGCCCATCAACTCTATAAATACCTCGGCCTCGACGCGACTACTCTGCGTAGATGCTGTAGAATTATCAACACGCTCGGCAATAAGAGCTGTAGCTCTTTCCTGTATAAATTTAGACAAATTAGTATGGTTTTAAAGATTAACAAATTATAATTTAAATCATTAGATGAATTAAATGTTAGTAACTTACATATATATCCCTCGACTCATCTCTGACAAAAGTGCCGTCACGATGAATATGAGTCATCCGATAAAACTCTACATGACCGGGTTCCCTCCCATGCTCATCGGCCTACAAGAAATATTATAATTTTAAGCAAATAATTCAAACTATTTTAAAAATTATTTAAGTATCAAGATATATATGTATCGCGATACATCATCCGCGATACATCGTCCGCGATACATCGTCCGCGATACATCGTCCGCGATACATATATGTATCGCGATACATCGTCCACGATACATATATGTATCGCGATACATCGTCCGCGATACATCATCCATGATACATCGTCCGCGATACATCATCCACGATACATCGTCCGTGATACATCGTCCGCGATACATCATCCGCGATACATCGTCCGCGATACATCGTCCGCGATACATATATGTAGCGCGATACATCGTCCGCGATACATATATGTATCGCGATACATCGTCCGCGATACATATATGTATCGCGATACATCGTCCGAGATACATATATGTATCGCGATACATCGTCTGCGATACATTGTCCGCGATACATATATGTATCGCAATACATCATCCGCGATACATATATATGTCCCGCGACACATATACATGTACCGCGACACATATATATGTACCGCGATACATATACATGTACCGCAATACATAAATGTACCGTTATAAGAAATAACTTATCCTAGCACATCTAAATCCTAGTATTTAGGTAACTTGATGTTGTCATCAAGTGATATGTTGCAAGATTATGACACAATTTTGAAATATCCTGTAAAGACTTAATAAGAACTACTTAATCTATATCACAAAAAATTAAGGAAATAGTTTAACAAAAAGACAACAAAACATGTAAAGCATATTTGGGTTATGGATGGGGATAAACCTTATATATTGTCTCACAAACTGATATGTCTTTCAATTAAAAGAAGTGATTCTCAATGATAGTTAGGCTGGGATTTTGCTGTTCATCATAAATGGGTTAACCATGACAAGAAAACTACAGCTCCGCTCAAGGCTTTCTGAAATCTGTCAGAGCCCCAATGTATAAGCTCAGTCTAGCTAGGTCTAGTGTTATATGCTTTGAGTTGTAGATCTAACATAAACTTCCAAGAGATTAGTAGTAAGAAGACTTTTGCTAGTTCTTGGAATTATACCATTGAGTTGAAAGCCTGAAAGTTCTAATCTCACTTTGTCTGATTCTCCTTTGTCCTTCAATCATATCTAGTAACTTTTCTTTGTATTACCTTCATCTGTTGAGGTGGTAAACTTATTAAAATGGTATAGACATTCTTTGGATGATGGTGCCTCATTGTTGGGTATTGTTTTCCTTCCATTTAGTATGTAAGACTAAGCTGGTGACCATTATTTAATGGAGAAAACATACATTTTTCTTTTTTAATTGGGTAGATAAGGCTGTATACATATAATTTGGGGTACGTATATGTGTTTCATTTCCTGTGTTCAACCCTCTTATGGTACACATACATGCTCCAAACCTATTTCCACATTCTAACTGATCACCAAGTAGACTCTAATGAGCACAATTCCGTGATTGGCTCATAGTTCACAAGATGGTGATTATGATATATTTTATTAATTTATTTATAAATTCTCATATTCATATTTGCTTTTCCTGAGCATTCAACTTCTTTGACAATTCTTTAAGAATAAGCTTTAGTTGGAGCTATCTCATTGGCTTTTTCAGGATTTATTCATTATCTATTTATCTATTTATTTGTTATATTTTTATGCAGCTTTATCCAAAGCTACCTTTAACTAAAAGAAATGTTTAAGTAGATATCATGCATATTCTCTTGAGATTCAGTTAATGAACTATTAGCAAAATACCATTATTATGTAGGGGATAGAAAAGAGAGTAAAAATAATAATATAAAAAAGTAAAAAAAATAAAGTAAGATTAATGAGTATATATAATAATAATAATAATAATAATAATAATAATAATAATAATAATAATAATAATAATTGACCATACAAAATTGGACTTGATCTAATTAATCTATGCCAAATAGACTTGATTAAATTTAACAAAAAATTGTCAAAGAAGAAGGTCTCAGTCTCCAAAAATTAGAGTGAACATAAATCCATTCTAAAAGTAAACCTAGCCTACTTCTTACGAAGTGACTGGCCGGATATGCATTTTAAAACCATACTCAATTTTAGATTGTGCTTGGTTAACAAGTGGACATGTTCTTATCAACTTTATGATCGAGATTTAATTTAAATGAATTGTATTTTGATTATATGTGTTGCCGATCTCGTCGTCGCGCCTGTGGCTTCGGAGCCGCCGATCCGACTAGACCATCTCGCCCCAAGGGTCTCCTGGCACGATCGAACCTACAAGGCAAGGTCAGAAACCCAGGCTGGGGATCCCGGCGAGGGAGCTCCGACGGTCAAGTTAGTTGATGGTGAGAGGGAACAGAGTCTCTGAGACGGGCCCCCGAAAGAGTTCCAGACTTAGAGATCGTGCTAGCAATAAAGGTCCCAGAAAGAATAGAAACCCGGCCGGGTCCCTTCACCGAGCTTGCACCAAAAGTCCCCTTCGGGATCTTGGATCTTACTCTTGGAACGGAGTCTCCAGCCTTTGTTTCTTGCCTACCTTGTCATCTATTCTCTCCTTTCTTTTATCTCCTCCTGTTACCTTCTCATTTTTTGCCCCTGGGAGGCTCCGTTGTCTCTTTTGCCTCCCTCCGTTTCTTTCCCTTTCCCCTTCTGGATCAAAGAGCCAGGCGGCTTCCCGGCCTCGCTTGCCGAGCCCAGCGAGAAAAGAGTAGGGGAGGGGGGCGCCAGTCAGATCGCCGACCAGACCTCGGGTCGAGCGTGAGCGCTCTCTTTCCCAGGCGCCGACGCTGTCCGTTATCGGGCCCTGTCCTGTCAGGGCCTCGCTTCTCGACTACGGAGCCTGTCGGGCCGATGTAAGCGATGTTCCGTGTGTCGCTGCCGACCGTACGAGCACTATCTTCGGGGTGGTCTCGAGGGGCAATCTTGGAGCTCGTGCTCTTGTCCTTGGAAGCTTCTCCGCGTGGGTTGTCCGGCCTCGGCCGAGGCAGGACCATCTTAGGGTGTCACCTGGCGAGGGAGCGGGAAGGCCGCCGGCTTCGGCCAAGGTGGATCCCTCCTGGGTGGACACCTAGCGGAGCGGCAGAGGGGCGCTCGACTTCGACCGAGGTGGTCCCATCTCCGAGCGACACTTGGCGAAGGAGCGAGGGGCCCGGCTCGACCTCGGCCTAGGCGGGACCGTCTAAGGGTGCCACCCGGCGAGGGAGCGGGGAGGCCGCCGGCTTCAGCCGAGGTGGACCCCTCCTGGGTGGACACCTGGAGGAGCGGCAGGGGGGCGCTCGACTTCGGCCGAGGTGGTCCCGTCTCCGGGCGACACCTGGCGAAGGAGCGAGGGGCCCGGCTCGACCTTGGCCTAGGCGGGACCGTCTAAGGGTGCCACCCGGCGGGGGAGCGGGGAGGTCGCCGGCTTCGGCCGAGGTGGCCCCCTCCTGGGTGGACACCTGGCGGAGCGGTAGAGGGGCGCTCGACTTCGGCCGAGGTGGTCCCATTTCCGGGCGACACCTGGCGAAGGAGCGAGGGGCCCGGCTCGACCTCGGCCTAGGCAAGACCGTCTAAGGGTGCCACCTGGCGAGGGAGCGGGGAGGCCGCCAGCTTCGGCCGAGGTGGACCCCTCCTGGGTGGACACCTGGCGGAGCGGCAGAGGGGCGCTCGACTTCGGCCGAGGTGGTCCCGTCTCCGGGCGACACCTGGCGAAGGAGCGAGGGGCCCGGCTCGACCTCGGCCTAGGCGGGACCGTCTAAGGGTACCACCTGGCGAGGGAGCGGGGAGGCCGCCGGGTTCGACCGAGGTGGACCACTCCTGGGTGGACACCTGGCGGAGCGGCAGAGGGGCGCTCGACTTCGACCGAGGTGGTCCCGTCTCCGAGCGACACCTGGCGAAGGAGCGAGGGGCCCGGCTCGACCTCGGCCTAGGCGGGACCGTCTAAGGGTGCCACCTGGCGAGGGAGCGGGGCGGCCGCCGGCTTCGGCCGAGGTGGACCCCTCCTGGGTGGACACCTGGCGGGGCGGCCGCCGGCTTCGGTCGAGGTGGACCCCTGGTGGCAGAGGGGCGCTCGACTTCGACCGAGGTGGTCCCGTCTCCGGGCGACACCTGGCGAAGGAGCGAGGAGGCCGTCAGCTTCGACCGAGGTGGACCCCTCCTGGGTGGACACCTGGCGGAGCGGCAGCAAGGCCTGGGCCGACCTCGACTTCGGCCGAGGCGGAGTCGCGCCTGATTTTGCCGAAAAATTCCACGTGGCTTGAATCATGCCCAGCGAAATCTGAGACATGCCACGTCATCGTTACGGTTGTAACAATATGTATTGATCCATTGTAGTGGATGCATTTGTAAATGGATTTGATTATCATACCATGCATTTCAGAAGTGTATAATATAAGTATAATCCTTGCAAAGCTAAATATTCGTATGTGATTTTAATTCTTGCTTTAAAATATATGCAAAGCTACTTCAATATATACACCGTGTAGAATCTTTAATCACTCTCTCTTGAAATCATGATTTATATGATTTTGATATAATTTTATCACAGTTATGCATGAAAAGCTTATTAGTTCTTGGTCCTGATAATTTTAAACAATGCATTTCTAGTTGAACAAACTTGGTGAAAGAAACTATTTGACACTTCTGCTTGGTATCAATAATTATAACTTCAATTCTTAGGATGCCCTAGGATGTCCAAAAGAAAGAGTATGGAAGGCCCCATCTTAAACCCTAAACCCTAAAATCTAAATAATAAACTCTAAACCCTAAACATATAAAATTAAAAATCTTCTAATATTACAGTGAAAAACATATAAAAAACATAAATCACAGAGAAAAAATCATAAAAATTAAAAACATATAAAATTAAAAATTTTCTAATATTACAGTGATTTATGGATGGGGGAAGAGTACATATTATCTTAATTAGCCAGAGACGACAGTGATTCACGGAGGAAATGGAGAAGCCCAGAGACGGGAAGCCCGGATCTGACTGGAGAAGCCCGGAGACGACTGGAGAAACCTGGAGACGAGGGGCCCGAAGATGAATGGAGAAGCCCAGAGCTGACCGGAGAAGCCCGGAGACGAGAAGCTAACCCGGAGATGACCGGAGAAACCCGGAGATCGACGAGAAGCCCGAAGATGAATGGAGAAGCCCGGAGATGACAGGAGAAGCTCGGAGACGACCGGAGAAACGCGGAGATGACCGGAGAAGCACGGAGACGACGATCGGTGGTGCGAACGAAGGAGATGAATCGAGGAGGAAGAGGAGGGAGGCGGCGCGCGGTGCGAGCGAACGAAATGAGGGCTAGGGCTCGGGGGAGGAAAGTAATCGTAAATTTTCGATGCTTTAAAGCGTCGTTATACTCTTTTTTTCCCAACGCAAAAAGAAAGTGTCGGCAAACCAAGTATTTTTCCGGCGGTTTTGAGAAGCGTCGGCAAATTTCGAATTCCGACGCTTATAAGCATCGGAATATATATTTTTTTCCCGATGCTTTTTAAAAGCGTCGGCACGCTCAGGGAATTAACGATGCTAAGGAAAAGTGTCGGCTAAAATCCGTTGTTATTTCTTATAATTACTGTAGTGATTACATTGAGTACACATTCTTATATAGATTGTAAATAAGAAAAAAAGATATTATGACAATAAATGATGAAGATACAACTAAGTTTATCAAGCTCATCATTCTCGTCATCATCTGGATGCAATCAAGTTCATCCGACTCATCGCTTTTATGATCATCTGGATGCCCTTATAAACTCTCCGAAGCATTCAAGTCCAGATCTTGGAACCAACTTAAAAATGGAGACAAGCATGGTAGCAGCAGCAGCTGATCTAAAAAGTTGAAGTCCCGCACCTCAACCTGATGATCTTGGCCGATAGAACCTATGTCCCAAGTGCATGCAAGGTCCTGGGAAACCCATTATATGCTAGGCGATTATGGCAAGTCCCTGGATTGTTGTGCCATGTCAGCAAGTTGTTACGGCATGACTTGAAGTTTATTGAGACACGATTCATTGGAGATGCAACTGCCTAGTTATAAAAAGATCCAAAAGACTGTACATAAAAATAAGAGAGAATAAGAGTACTCCGTTATTTAATATCAATATTATTATTAATTTTTTCTTCTTCTTTTTTTATTTTTTATCGATAAAATTATTTGACTTGAATATTGGATGACTCAATGGGAGCCAGCTTGGATAATTGTTTGCCCCTTATTATCTTGCGGATCCATGAAGATGGTCCATATCAGCATCTTGAAAACAGCAGCAAAGCAAGAATACTTGTGTAGATGCATTGGTGGTTTATACATAGTTTAGGCATTTAAATTCCATGATTAAGTACAGATTTGTTGCACAAAACTTTAAGGTTATGTTTGAGATAAATATATTTTTTTTCTAGGAAAAATAACAAAAATGTAACTAGTGAAGATAGCAGTATAAAATGCTTGTCCTTCTAAAAAATAAAAAGGTTATTATCCTTTTTCAAGTGTAGGACTTATATGTTCAGATGAAATGATGCTGCTCCAAGCTAGTCAGTCTAACAGCTAATCCATTTAGCTAGAATGATATCAGCCTAGGCAAATTTGCCATTTGGATGCTTGGAAGGACCTGGCACAAAGCATGCCCATTCAATCCATTGAAAATTAATTCTTAAACTGAGACACCATAAAATTATAGTACATAAGTCAGAACATGTTGACATAAGACATCATCACAAATCTTCTTTTTAGGGATGATCAAAATTTAACTTAAATGTCACTTCCATTTGAAGGTGGTCACTGTCTCAAAGCTCTATGAGGCTCCGCTCAAAGGGCATTTACATCTTTTATTTTCAGTGGTGGTCAGGAGCGTTGCAAATTATTGCACCGGTAGATATATATATATATATATATATATATATATATATATATATATATATATATATATATATATATATATATATATATATATATATATATATATATATTTGGATATAAACAGGTGATTACACTACTCTGATTTAATAGCAGTTCTGAAGATCAAGGAACAATAAATCCTGAAGGGACAAAGAAATATCATTATTTCTCCCTCCTTCACAAAAATGAAAAAGAGCTGAAAAAACTGAAGGGGTATGCATGAATGCTGAAATAATGGCCAGGGTTCTTAGAGCAAAACTAACCTGAGGACCTGCATAGTATCATTAATATCATTACTGCTCATCATGTGTCTCCCACAAACCCGGGGAGAGAGAGAGAGAGAGAGAGAGAGAGAGAGAGAGAGAGAGAATAACATCAAGAAACGCATAGGGTCAGGACTATAAGTACATTTTGTTGGTCCACCAAACCATGTTTCATTTAATAGCCTAACCCTTTAGAAATTGGTCCACATCTTCTAGAGCTTGTTGCACTAGATAATGCCTACTTTCACATTCGTTTATTGCCTACCTTGCTTTTAGGGTAAAGAAGATGACGACATAACGCACCCACATTCTCTTTTTCTTGCAAGAAAGCTCCAATATTTTTGAATGCCACGGTGCAATGGCTCAGGAGAGAAGATGTGGATTGCTCGGTATTATATTAATTAAATGATAGAGACACAACAATACCATGGATAATGAGTGATGTAACATTATTTATTGTCAATTATCTCCCTCCCATCTATAAATATTTTATCACTTAGCTAGATTTGACTGCTAATATAGTTGAATTGTTCCATTTGGTCGGTGCCAATTTGTCAACTGCAGATAAGATTAAAGGTAGATGAATGTGACTTTTAACCTATAAGGCTATAATCTTTTGGCAATGCTTTGAACTTTTGACTAAATTGTTCACCTTTATTTGCAACAAAAAATGTTTTTGGATAGCATGTTAGATTGTTTTATTTCAGTATATGAAGTTATTTTCTGTTTGTATCTTCACATCACCTGGATACTTTACTCCTTTTTTAAGTAGCTCATTGTTGGAGGTTGTATCCATTCTTGCTAGTCTAGTGAAGCAGTATTACTTCATTAGTGTGTAATTGACTGCAGATTGGAGTTCAAATGAGGGAGATCTATTGAACTTATAATTATTTTGCAAGGCACCACTAATAAACGATCATAAACACATATATCAATTCATGAAAGCAAAGTTCTTCTTGATTCTGAAATAGCTATCTTGTTTAGCTAAATTAGAAAAAAAAGTTGGGGCAAAATGGAGGGATAAGTTGGCATGTTTATAAGTTAATTTGGTAGTTGATAGTAGAAGGAGCACAGATTAACTTGACTTGAAAACTTGACCCTATTTAGGCTAGGTCTAGGTCAAGGTCTTTTGGTTAGGGTTGGGTATAGGTTAAATTTTCTTGCCCGAATTTTAAATTGGCTGGATATGGGTCAAAGAATTTGACCTGACTTGCATCATGAGGGTAAAGCTCTGTTTGGATCACAACAATTTAGGTTGGTTTGAGTCACAATCTTGGATAATAATATTTTAGGGGATTGCTTTTTTGATATTAGTGTTGATTGTTGGAAAGTAATAATATTTGGCTATCTAATTGAAAATATCGAGTCTAAAGTTACACTCTATGTTCTTAAGACAATTTCGTCCCGCAATGGTGCTTACGCTTTATGACGATTATCTCCCAAGATACAACGGTCTTCTTCTGGTGAAAGCAGCACTACAATTCACCAGAAATTCGAATCAGGAATGCTTTTCTCTCTTTGTATGCACTATAGCTATACTCTGTTATTCAGAGTATGCAAATGCTTAAGAGAAAGAAAGAAAAGGATTGATCGGATTAAATGAATGAGGAATGGGGACCTATTTATAGCCTTAAGGTATCCCTTGGAAGCAACCTTTTGATTTCATCGGAGGGAGTTACCGATGTCTTTTCGTAGTGAGATATGCCTTTTCTCAATCGCGATCAATACATTTCCTCAATTATGATCGGACGTCATGATACACTGATTCGTGCCGTGATCTTTAGATTACACGATCAGCACGCTTCTCAATACATTATTTCACGATCCGATGGCACCCGTGATCGTCAGAAGAAACGTTGATCCGTGAACGGATGCGTGATTACGCCTCCGGATATGTGATCAGTTATTTCGTGATTCTGAAATCCCGTCATCCGAGTCGGCTCAAATCCTCGAGTCGACTCCTTGCTGCAGAGAGTATCCTGATCGAGTCGGCTCGATCCTCTTGAGTCGACTCGGCCAGACCGTATGTTAACGTTATATGGATCCGAGGCGACTCTCAGTCATCCGAGTCGACTCCCAGCAGAATCGAGCCGACCACCTCCCTGTAACCCTGATGTGGTGCCAATCAATTTCGACCATCTGATCCATTTGATCAGGAAAAATTTAAAGGCTCCTCAAGACGATGAGTACGTGCGAAGTGCAGAGTGCGCCTACAAAGCATCCTTGTCGCCCTTCGCACATGCGCGTGATGCTACGCATCACCCTCAAGCTCTCCACCTATGGTGAGCCTAAATGCAAGAGCATTGGAAAAGATTTTCTTATAAAGTACCTTTACTTTTTTCAATCTTTTCATGTGGGACTAAAAATTTTCATCCCAAAAGATAGTTTCCCATCCCAAAGGATAGTTTAAGAATAAAAAATTTATACTCACTTTTTCCAACAATTAATTGTTGGAATCATTTTGGAATTTAGTTTATAAAATTATAAAAACTAGTTTTGATAGGCTATGTTAGATCTATCAAGGACTACATCATGATAAATAAAATATGTTAGGATCAAACGAGTAACCAAAAATAACCTGCATGTGTATAGCTTGATCATCGCGAGCCTTATCTCCTCCCAATCTTCTAGGAAAATAAAATAAAATAAAATAAAATAGAAGGATGAGTCAAAAATAAATTTCATCAAACCCTTTTAGTTGAATGGTATTATTAATAGTTTTAAACATGACATCTTTTCTGAAATCCCACTTTTAGGTGTTAGCCATCCTCTCGGTTCTTTTTTCTTTGCATAAGAAGGTGTGGATTAGTAGGAGATGGAGACACAATCTGCCTAAGATATTGAGGGACTATTTTTTATATGATAAATAAATTTATTTAGAAAATTATATTTTTTTATGTAACTATTTTTTAAGATAATATTTAGATAAAAAATAATTTTTTCATATTTTTTTACATGAAAAAATGGTTTTTGTGAAATTTGTTATCCATATAATTTTACATTACTACTTTCCTAGATAAGTTGTTAAAATTTATTTATATTTTCTATAATATCATTTATACTTTATAAGTATAAATGGTAGTGGATAGTTGAGTTATCGGGCATTGAATAATTAAGACATTGAAAATAAGATGAAGGCATTTTAAAAAAAAAAATAATATTTATTTTACTAGTTGGTGAAAAAATGATTTAGCCACTCCTAGGTGGATAAGATTTTTTTTTTATTTCATTGATGAATGTTGTATAGGAAAAATAACTTATCTACCTTAAAAAGTATGAGATCATGGATAAGTTGGTCAATGAAAAGTTAACCAATTTTTCCATGATATTTATCCACAAAATCCTAAGAGTTCATTTGGTTGGAAGTAATTTGCATGGAAAAATAAATTCCATGTCAAATTATTATATTTGGTATAAAAAGTGGAGGAGAGAGATGGCAAAAAAAGTAGTAGATCGTATGCTTATTTTCTTGAAAAAGAAGATAAAACAAATGCCATAGGGGTTGGTATTTTATAAATTTCTAAATGATCGTAATCTATCATTAACAAAAATATCTCCAATAATATTTATTTATAATCATTAAATTTATTTTGATATCTTTCCAAAGTCATTCAATAAAGAACTTTTATAAAATAATTAAAATATAAATAACATTATACAAAGAACTATGTGATTATAATTATTATATAAAAATTGATTGAAACTATTTTAATATTATAAAAATATTTTTTGTTGATGGGTGTTGCCGTCAAATTGTCCTTCACTAGACTTGGTAGTGGCTAAGGGTGCACCAGTCTTCTTCGAGTGAAACTGGGTACTACTTCTATGGCTCTCGAATGGAGACATGCAAAAATAATTCCTTGACCAGTGGTGACTGACGGGAGACCCTCCAATTCTGAAGTCAATGAATGGGATAAATGGATGACAACAGTCGAAGCTAATAGTGATGGTGATGATTAAATGAGCATGTAAGTAGTAGTGTAAGACATTAGTAAAACTTACCTTACTAGGATCCTCTTTTATCGATTTATAAGATTATGCTGGGTAATCGAATGCCATTGCAGAGGTGGTCTCTTCTAATATATGTAACAAATTTTATTAAGGTGGCAGGATTTTGTCCACCAGAATCTTCTTCATGAGCATCTTTCTGATAAAATGGCATGATCTATTAGGATTTTATCTGCAACAATCTTGTTCGTCATGATTTGTGCTGAAAGAGCTGTGATTGAGTGGGTCGTCACCTACTTAGGCATCATGGACCCCGAGTATGTAGTCGGCTTAGCCATTGCCGAAAGAAGGGGCATGACCCTGTATCCATGGGTGCTCGACTTGGTTTATTAGCATAACTAGTCAATTCTGAGTAGGTAGTTGGTAGACACGCACGAGAAATGTTATAGTAGTTAAACTCGGTAGGTTGCAGTTACTCAACTTGAGAAAGAGTGGCTACTTGACTTGGGAAGGAGCAGCTACTAAGTCTAGTGGTTCCCCTCACTAGTCTTCTTCCGGGTTGGCAGTTAAGTAGTCGTCTATAGTTTCTACTTTCTAGTCGGTAGCTTGATTAATCTAAGCATATGTCTCATTCTTCCATGACTGGTGGTATAGTCAGTGATTTGACAAGTCATTGATGTCGAGTTAGAAATTGTCATAATAATTGACATATTTATAAATTTGATTGATTTCTATATAGAATTATCTCTAATTAAATGTAGTAATTTTTTTTTCAGTATTATTTTTTTAAAAAAAAATTACCAACCAAATATTATAAAAATTATTTTATCCTATAATTAATTTTTTTAGATAAATAATTTTTAAAAATTATTAAATTATTTTATTATTTGATATATCCTAATCAAATAGATCCCTGACAAAGTGTTCAAAATTTCTCCATGGCACCACCTATCAACGTTTCCAAAAGCCAAGTGCCGCTATTTTTTTAAAGGGAGTTGTGCATGGAGAACCGGTAAAAGCAACATTGTCACGTCCCGAATCCAGCATTGAAATCGGCTACGCAACTGGTCGTATAAACTCTAGGTTTTATCCTAGAGATCATGCAAGACCTAGGTACAAAAGAGTCACTTATCTCAAAAAATATTATTCATCACCAAGCCCGAATATCTGCACAACTTTAAGAATGAAGAAAATAGGGATTGTGAGCTTTACAGCCCAGTAAAGTTTCCATATGATCACACCAGTAATAATACAACTCTGGAATAAGGTAAAAACATACTAGTATATCACATCATGCAGTCAACAACTCAAATATCATGTATGACAAAACCATGAAAAACCTTATTTTTCTTTAGAGTTTTCATTAATCAATTTTTATCTTTAGGATTCTGGACTAGCCACGGTCATGCTTCAACCCACGACTGGCAATCTCAGTATCACACTTCAGCCTGTGACTGGCAATCTCATTGTCATACTTCAGCCTATGACTAACAATCTCATAATCGACCATGTACAATCTGCCCATGGCCAGGCCCACGTACTAAGCCCGTGGCTCTGGTTGTGTAACCATGATCCCGTGGCATGGCTAGTCCAAACACTGTTATCACTTTATCCTTTCACATCATCCTGTCAAATCGTATTACGATATCAAACTAAATCATGTCATCACAAACTTCTCAATGACCGGCATTACAGTCCAAACCATCAAAATATAACTTTCTTGGTAAAACATGATATATAGGAACATAATTAATAATCTCAAACATACTATCTGATGTGGCGGGATCGTTGACATGGGAGAGCCGACATGCGCCACGTCAAAGGAAGTCGCCGTGTCGGACGCCATGTCAATTCTCCTGCTCAGACTCCTCTGCCAAGCCGAGCTAAGTTCCCTCGAGACAATGAGCCGAGCTCCGTCCTCTGCCAGGTCGGTCCCGCAAGCTCGGGATGCCTGGGCCGGAGCCGCACTCAGCCCTCCAGAGCGAGACCCTCGGAGATCGAGCCATGTGGTCGGAGTCGAGCTCAGCCCTCCTCCGCCACGTAGAGCCTCTCCGAGGTCGAATCCTCTGGACCGGGCCCGCACTTGCCCTCCAGAGCGAGACCCTCGGAGATCGAGCCCTACGGTCGGAGTCGAGCTCAACCCTCCTTCGTCACATGGAGCCTCTCCGAGGCCGAGCCCTCTAGACAGGGCCTGCACTTTGTCCTCCAGAGCGAGACCCTCGAAGATCAAGCCCTGTGGTCAGAGTCGAGCTCAGCCCTCCTCCGCCATGTGGAGCCTCTCCGAGGACGAGCCCTCTGGACCGGGCCCGCACTCTGCCCTCCTCCACCGAGGCGATCTCGCAAGCACATGACGTCTAGGTCGGAGCGAGCCCTACCATGCCAGCTCAGCCCCAGCTCAAAAGTGAGCACCGCCATCCCGGGACACCGGTGAGCTGCCCGAGGACTACACTGGGACACCTGCCAGACCGCTCTGACCACCTGTAGTCGCCGGTTACACCAGAAACGGAAGAAACCCACTGATCGAGGTGCCACGCTCCTCACCAACCGCCTGGACCACCCGAGAGAGGAAGTCCACCAGGAGATTCGAATCCTAAGGGCAGTAGCCCACCGATCGAGGTATTGTCAGGTTTCCTAGAATGAGGTGACCAAGAGGAATGTCAGAGCACATGACAGCTTTCCTTATCACGGATCGGGAAAGACTCCTCAGGACACCGCTGCACGCGCCTAATAGCCCGATGGAGATCCCAAGATGAATGCCCAACGGTAACCTAATATACAAAACTTGGAGGTAACAACCACAATACAAGAGAGACATAAGCCATACCACTTGAACACAAGTGCAAGCTCCACCAAGAAGAGCACGACACCACCAGCATCCTCGAGCAAGGTCGGGCGGAAGGGCCACATAGAGACTCCCTCTAGCCAGGCCACTCTTCCCCCGACACACTTGCATCCCACTCTTACACAACACACTCCTCCTCGTATGGAGTCCATCAAGAGGGGCTCGACCAGGAGGATCTGTTCTCCTGGGTCGTCACTGACTTGATTGTCGGAGTGCCCCCGCCGAAAACCCTGGCCCGGGTCACTAACCCCTGTTTTGCAGATCCATGACCATCGAACGGTGAGACAGCGAAGGAGGTGCACTTCGACGCTGATAGCAACTATAGGCCACGGCGATCCTGGCGGCAACACTATCCATCTTGAGAAAATAAATATATGATGCAAAACAAACATGACTGCCAATACTCATATGCACGGATCAAATCATGATATGTAAAACAATATATAGAATTGGTGATCATGTTCAGAATCCTTATCTTCAATCGTTAATCCAAAATATCCGGTATCAATCTATATCCGGAGTTCATCTCATGCCTTCATGCTCAGAAGGTTGCTCCCTTACAAAATCCTAACATCACAAATTCCAAGAAAGAAACTCTCCAATCCTCTCTCCTCCCTCTCTTCTCTTTCTCTCTTCTCTTCTTTCTCTTTCTTTCTTTCTCTCTCCTCTTTTTCCCTTCTCTTTCTCTCTCTTCTCCTCTCTTCTTGGCTCTCTGGCTCTCTGCACTATTGGCCCTCCTAAATAAAAATCCTCGACATCCCTGGTTAAAAAGAGAAACAAAACCAATTCAAAACCACCTCAAATATTGTCTGAAAAGTTTAAAACCATCAAGATATCTCCCCGGCCATCTGATCTGAGATTGACGCCTCAAACCGCATCAAAATCTGAATCCAAAAGTCTCTGATCAAGTTTATACTCCGTTGGACTTATTCCAGCCATTCGATTAGGCGATCGGATGGTCCAAATCGAGTAGGAAGGGCGTAGACCACGGTGGACCGCGATAAACCCTTGGAGAAACACCCAGAAATGGTGGGGAAACACCCTCAGCAGCGCCGCTTTCGGCTGGGTCGAGCCCACGCGTCTCGCGTGCCGCGCGCGTGGGCCTGAGCCGTGCCTCGCGCGCTCGCCAGCGTCGCCCGCCGGTGCTCGCACGTGTCATCCGTGTCACGCTCGCGCCTTCACTTACAAGCTCTACCCACGCGCCCGTTCACCAACTCGCACCTGCTCGCGCTCGATTGCTCGTGCCCGACCGCAGCCGTGCGCTCGCTCGTGCCAACTTGCCTGGCTGCATGCTGGGTCGCGTGCTGAGTGTGGGCTGGTTCGTTTTGGTGGGCCAGCCTGGCCCCAAATTTTTTTTTACTTTTTTCCGGGTATTACAAACATGCCTTCATTTTTTCTAAAGAGAGTCATGCGCAAAGAGCTAACGTTTCATGAGTTAAAAAAAAGTAAGAAAAAAAGAAAAAACATAAAGGGATACGTTGGCCATTAATGTTGTCATGCCAATGTCCACGGGGGAACCAGGGAATGGAAATAGAAAACGGGCAAAAAATAAGATTTTTTTTATAAAAAAATACATAATCAATTTATGTGATGTGGATAAGCTCTATTCCATTCTAACCACCATTTCAGCATTTTTCTGGTTCAGCGGTGGTATTATTATCCATGTATCCTCCAGCTCAGCAGAACATTCCATCAATAAGATTGAAGCTCTTCTTAACTCTTTAAACTACAGGAGATTAGTTTTAATGGAAGCAAAGATATTCAATATTAAGAAGATAGCATGGAATGGGAGATGTTTAAATGGACAAGGAGGGAAGGCGCTAACAGAAAAGATTGATCTTATTGGGGTCTAACCAAACTCATCCATTGATTCAAGAAATAATTTTGATGAATACGAAGCATTTGAGTGTATAATGATTTACTGAAGTCTGTGTTGAAAAAGTTTTAGAAAACTAAAATTATTTACAAGAAGAATTATTCAATTACCTAAATTAGAAGCAAAAAATAATAAAGTGTGAAAAGCCACATAATGTGGAGGAGACTAAAAGCCAACTCCAAGATTCAAAGAGACAATTTTGGTATAAAGAAAACGAGTGGCATAGTTTACAGAGTCCACTTCAATATTTTTCAAGTCCAACTTTTCTAGAAAAGTTTTGAAACTAAAATTTTTAATCTAAAACTCGCGTCAATCTCAAATGAGCTTGAGTTAATATATAGCCAACTCCAAGTTGACCATTGAATATTAAATCAATTCTCTTGTAAAATATAGAGAACCTTATTTTTCAAACTCAAACTTTAGTTAACCTAAACTATTTTAAGTCGACTCCAAGTTAGCTTGAGTCGGTCCTAAAGCGATTTGAGCCGACTTAACTATGATTGATATGTGCAACGGCTATTTTTATAAAAGTATATAGAATGGTTATAATGACTAGTTTTTTTGTCTCCAATATATAAAAATCTATTTTTTGATATTTTAAGAGCTTTAAATATCTTTAAAATATATTTAAAAGGAGATCAAAGAAAATAAAGATAAAACTTAAAGAATATTAAGTATGCGTTCAACAAAGAGCTTTAAGTTCCTAATCATTATAATCTTAAAAATTCATTGATTTGTAGAAGAAGAAATCACTAATTGCAAAGTTTCCAAAACAAGATTCTCATGAACTTTTATGATATTTTCTTTTGCTTTTTATGAGCTTTTTGTTTATGCTTAATTGTACTTCCTTTTTTTTGTTGTTAATTAGTTTCAATCCTGTTTGAAATTTGGAGAAAGATCCCTCCAAGTCTTGAATTGGATTATATTATTGTGTAATCTTAGAAATGTCTTACAAGGATAAATTTGATTGATTTCCGCTGGGATAATTAACGGAATTTTAATTGTGAATTTGAGAAGATAATCAATATGTAATCTTGGAAAGATTATAATAAAAATTTTAAGAGTATACTTCGAGAGTAGATGTAGGTGCAGCAAAGCTGTAATCTTGAAGGGATGATTTTGTGACTTGACCCAACCCAACCCGCGTAGACCCAATCTAACATATTTTTAAAGATCTAAGGATCCAAGTTAGGTTATAAAATTGGACCCAATATACTTTTCGGGTTGGTTTTTGATTTTCTGAATTTGAACCCTACTTGCTTGAATATGATAATATTAGTAGGATCTAAATTTAATTAAGCTCCTAAATTATGATTTAAGATTTATATAAACCATATTTTTAACAAGAAAATATATTTAATTTTTTTATATCCTAATTTATTTTAAAAGTAATATTATTTGTTATTTATTTTGTATTGTTAATAATGATTAGTTATGCGGTAATTAATATATAATAAATTATATTTGATTTGAACCCGATGTAGATTTGACTACTGATGTGGCGGGACCACCGACATGGGAGGCTGATAGGCGCCATGACAAAGGAGACCGCCGCGTCAGACGCTAAGGCAGCACTTCAGCCCGGACCGCTCTGCCGAGCTGAGCTGAGCTCCCTCGAGATAGCGAGCCGAGCTCCGTCCTCCGCCAGGTCGAACCCTCGAGCTCGGGACGCCTAGGCCGAAGCCGGCCTCCAGAGCGAGACCCTCGGAGGTTTGAGCTCTGTGGTTGGAGTCGAGCTTAGCGCTCACCAGCCACGTGGAGCCTCTCCGAGCGCGCGCCCTCTGGAACGGGTCCGCCTTCTGCCCTCTAGAGCGAGACCCTTGGAGGTTTGAGCCCTGTGGTCGGAGTCGAGCTTGGCGCTCACCCGCCACGTGGAGCCTCTCTGAGCGCACGTCCTCTGGATCGGGTCCGCCTTCCACCCTCCAGGTGAGACCCTCGGAGGTTTGAGCCCTGTGGTCGGAGTCGAGCTCCGCGCTCGCCCGCTACGTGGAGCCTCTCTAAGCATGCGCCTTCTGGACTGGGTCCGCCTTCTACCCTCCAAAGCGAGACCCTCGGAGGTTTGAGCCCTGTGGTCGGAGTCGAGCTCAGTGCTCACCCGCCACGTGGAGCCTCTTCGAGCACGCGCCCTCTGGATCGGGCCCACACTCTTCCTTCCTCCACCAAGACAACCACACGAGCTCGGAGTGTCCAGGCCGGAGCAAGCCCTGCCATCCTGGGACACCGGCGATCCACCCGAGGACTGTAGAACGGCTCCCCCCATACCGCCATAACTACATGTCCGCCCGTACTTCAGGAAGATGGGCCAGCCAGAAAGAATGAATCCCTAGGACGGTGACCCCCGGATCGAGGCTCTGCCAAGCTTTCCAGAATGGGATGACCGGAGAGGATGTCAGAGCGAATGGAAGCTTCCCATACCATATGTCAGGAAAGACATCCCGTCCACGGCACGGAATCCTGCCACATGCGCCTGTCAACCTAGTGAAGATCCTGAGGCAAGCGCCTAACGGCCATTCTTCAACTACAAAGAATGATCGACACCCCCGAAAGGGGGAAGGTAACAACAACAATCTACCAACAATACAAGTGCAAGCTCGACCAAGAGGGCGAAGCGCCACCACCACCACCACCACAGTTGAAGGAAAACGAGGGAAACAAGGAGAGGCAGAGGAACAGGGAACCCCTCTGTCCCTGCTATCATTCTCCCCTGCTATGTTTTCACCTTCACATACATCTTTTACTCCTCCTAGTACGGAGTCCATCAAGAGGGGCTCGACTAGGAGGATCTATTCTCTTGGATCGTCACTGACTTGACCGTCGGAGTGCTCCCACCGGAAATCCCGGCCCGGATCACTAACCCCTTTTCGCAGGTCCAAGAGCAAAGGACTGCCAGGCGGCGAAGGTCGCTCGCACTCCACCGCCGCACAGCAGCTACGGGCCACGGTGATCTTGGCGGCAACAACTACGATCCAATTTAGATCCAAATTTTTTGGATTGGGATTGAATTATATATGGACCTAACGTGATCTGATGATTAATTTGATCAAAAATTTTGATCATATATTTGGTCTAATCTAACCCGGTCCTTTATTAGATTAGATTTGAATTTAATATTAAAATATGATTAAGAAATTAAATTGAATTGGATTATCCATGACTCGATTCTATTTTTCTTTATAAGAAAAAGAGTTGGGGGACAACCAACGATTCCATACGGTCAATCCATTTGTATCCTGAGGGCCTGTTTGGATTGAGAGAAATAGAGGGTTAGGAGAGGAAGGGATTTTCTTTTTCTTGTTTGGATATTAACTTTTAGCAAGCGTAAGAAAAAGAAAAGATACCCCTTTTCCTTCTTTTCTTTCCAATAAATTATTTTTCTAGTTTTTTTAATTTGAAGGGATTAGGACGGAAAGAAAGCGAAACACCATTCTTTTGAAATTTTAAAATGTCTATCTTCTTTTTCCTTTTCTTTTTAGAGCTATTCAAATAAGGTTGCATTTAAGTTCATTGCTAGGCAATTTTGAAAGGTAATGTGAATTACCAGTAATGAATTGCCAGCAATGTTGATTGCAGGTAACGTGAATTTTTGTATTTGATATTCAGTAATGTAATAAAATATAAAATCAAATTTCCAAAATATTCCTAAATCAAATATATTTTATTTAAAATATATTATATATATATATATATATATATAATATTTGATAAAGAAAAAGCGGGAAGAGTTAGACCCCGGGCGTGGCCACCCCAGACGGTCCCCCCCCAGCCAGAGAATGTTCGATACACGACGCATATTAATTTTTCCGCAGCCGTTCCCCACCCGAAGGTGACCACCAACCAACAGGGAATAAATCCCTAACTTTTTCACTACCACCACCGACAGGGACTCCAGGGTTTTTTATTATTTTTTTTTTTTTGATTTTATTTTTAGACTACTTTTTATTTTTTATTTTACCCCCGAACTTTCTCGTCGAAATATGTATAAACCAAGACTCAAACCACCAACTCGTCGAAATATGTTTAAACCAAGACTCGAACCCCAGGGTTATTTAACACCAGGGTTATTTTATTAATTTTTCTCTTTTTTTTGGACTATTTTTTATTTTTTATTTTATCCCCGGACTTTCTCGTCATATTGCTACCACAAAGGGCTCCAGGGTTATTTTATTAATTTTTCTCTTTTTTTGATTTTATTTTTGGACTATTTTTTTATTTTTTATTTTATTCCCGGACTTTTTCATCGAAATATGTCTAAACCAGACTCAAACCACTAACTCGTCGAAATATGTCTAAACCAGACTTGAACCCCAGGATTATTTTATTAATTTTTCTCTTTTTTTGGACTATTTTTTTATTTTTATTTTATCCTCGGGCTTTCTCGTCGAAATATATCTAAACCAAGACTCGAACATTGCCAGTTGGTTGTTAGACTTTTCTCACAACCAACTGCACCACTTACCAGTGGTATATTTTATATTTTATAAATTTATATATATATATTATATTAAAAATATTAAAAACTATATTTTATATTTTTATATAAAATAAAATATTTTTATATTAAATAAATTTAATATGAAAATTATACATTAAATAGATGATAATTTAATATATTAAATTTATATATTATAATATACTATAATATAATATTCTTTTATTATAAAATATAAATTATAAATAATATATTATCTTAAATATATTAAATAATATATTAAATTTACACACTATAATATATAATATAAGATAATATATTTTTTTATTTTATATTTATAATGTAATATAATATATTAATATAATTATATAATATTGATATAATTTAAAGAGGATGATTGATAATTAAGATTTCTTGAAATATATTAATTTGGATTACCATCCTTTCATGGAATAATCTAAATAAAAAAAAAATCCCGCCCTTCGTTCCGAAAACTCCTTTCCTTTTTTTTTATATTCCCGATCGCACGTCTCGCTCTCCCCATCTGCCGTACCATTCGACGCTCTCGAGGAACGAAGAAGGAAAGCTAAAAACGGTATTTTCCCCTTCTTTCTTCATTCTTCCACATTCGAATCTTATTGATTCTTCTTGTTTCCATTATGGTTACGAAGATTTGATTCCTAATCTTGTTTATTGGGGTTCTCCGGTTCTTCTTGGGGATAGATCCAGGGTTTTCTTGAAGAGATTTAGGGTTTAAGCGCTTGTCTTTGCGTTGAAAGCGCTCTTTTATTGCTTCGGTTTCAGGAGAGAGAGATGGCGGGCAAAGGAGGAAAGGGTCTTCTGGCGGCAAAGACGACGGCGGCTAACAAAGACAAAGACAAAAAAGCCCGTCTCCCGGTCCTCGCGAGCTGGTTTGCAGGTAAATCTTGTTTCCTGAGATGCTGTTAGATTTGATTTCTTTGAGCTCTCTGGGCAGTGAGTTGGGTCAGATCTGACGCGTTTACCTCTCAAGGTCGTTCTTTGCTCCGTAGTATGCTTCGTCTTGTGTTGGATTGTTGTGTTTGATCAAGATGCGTCTTTGCCTTTTTAGGTCGAGGTCGGCATGTTGGATTATATTACTACACAAATAGTTACTCTTGTGCATTATTATGTTTTATTTAATCTATTTTAGTTATTATATTTGTGATCATTCAGGGGTTAACTTTTGGATTCTTAGGCTTATTAAAATCAACATGCCTACTGTAATATACAAAATTAATGCATAGCTGTTGGGTTGTCATAACCATATAAGTAGTTACGTTGGAACCTATAAATACTGGTAAGAGAGGATACTCGAGGTAGGTTTTGGTTCATTCCCGCGATTCAAATTTCTCCTTTCCCTCTCTGTTTCCAAAAACTCTCTATTCTGCTGCTGCCTGAGTTTCTTTTGACTTTGGCATCGGAGTATTTCCCGCCGAAAATCTTCGATCAGGGATCTGTTTTGCAGGTTCCGATCGATGGCAATTCAGCGGAAGAACCACTCCATCCGATCGGAGGAGATTCAGTGTTAATAGATTGGCGCACCAGGCAGGGGAAGGAGCTCTGTTTTTTCTGCTTTAAAGGAGAGTTTGCAAAGCAAAATGATGAAAGGGAAAGCTAATATGTTTTTTCTGCTTTGAAAAAGAGTTTGCAAAGCAAAATGATGAAAGGGAAGCTAATAATGCATCTACAAGCCAGGAGCAACATGCTCCTCCAGCGAACGGACCTCCGATGAGTGATCTTCCAGCAGATCGAGGGTTGCAGCCTCCCATGATAATGGTGGGGCAACAACAATCGAAACCCTGTTAAATAGGGTGGAAGCTTTGACAGCACTGGTACAAACCTGCAAGAAGCTACTACTCAAGGGCAGCATCCACCACCAGCTCCACAGTCTAGTCATCAACCTAGTAGAGTAAAGATCGGCATCAAGAGGTCACCCCCAGTTTCTCACAAATCTGTCATCTCGTGACTGCTATGCCTCTCCACCAGATCGATGAGCAGGGGATCATGGTGGAAAGAAAAAGGTCCGGCGATCTTCCTCTGTTTCTTTTAGAAGTGTTGTACCAGAAAGGGCCAGGCAGAGAGAGATCAACTATGAATTCGAAGAAAAACTCAAATCTATGCAAGCACAGATAGCAAGAATTTTAGATTTGAGAAGGAACGATGAGATCATCACCTTCAACTCTCAGTCCCTTTTTTCTGATCATATTATGGATGAAGTCATCCCCAGGCACTTCAAGATCCCACAGTTAGAAGCTTATGATGGAATTTCGATCCTCTCGACCATCTAGGAAGCTATAAGGCTCATATGATGGTGCAAGGAGCAACGGATGCTCTTTATTGTCTTGTTTTTCCTACTACTCTGAAGAGATCTGCTTGAATATGGTATTCGAGCTTATCCCTAAAGACAATTTATTCTTTCGCTGAGTTAGAGCGGTAATTTGTTTCGTATTTCAGGATGTGCCAAAAGATGTCACGTAACACTGACAGTTTGTTTCTTCTCCAACAACAAGAAGGAGAAAGTTTGAAGGAATTTGTCCACCGCTTCAATTCGTCCACCTGGAAATCCCAAACCTAAATGAGCATGTGGCCATGTCTGCTTTGAAAAAAGGATCGAAGTCGTCCAGGTTCACTTTTTTCCTAGACAAAAGATTCCCGGTGAGCTATGCCGAACTGCTAGCAAGGGTTCAAAAGTATGCAGCCGCTGAGGAGCAAGCGGCAAGCCAAAGACTAGCGGAAGGGAGGTTCCCTTCCAGGAAGAAGAGTGCCAGAGGACCGAACATGCCAACATCTTCTAACAACGCTTCGGTCTCCAGGCGCAGCCCCAGATCCAAACAGCAGAACAAACGGTTCGATGCCTACACACCCCTCAACTTGCCTAGGAAGAAGATTCTGCTGGAAATTGAAAAAAAATATTTTCAAAGGCCGCGTCCCCTGAAGACATCTACAAAAGCAAGGGACAAGAGCAAATATTGCCGATTCCATCGGATCATGGCCACAACACCGAAGAGTATTTCCAGCTTTGGGATGCTATTGAGGATCTAATAAAAAGAGGATATCTGGAAAAGTACGTCAACCGCCCGGAATCTCAAGTCGAAGCAACTGCCCTTTCAAGGATAGCCGATGAAGCCGATCTGTCTCACCAAAAACCAACTGACGGGAATGTTGGTATGCTTCATCGGTCATCAGCATGCGACATTGAAGCTGAAGAGAATGTCCCGAAGAGGTTCAAGGAAAAAAATTCTATTTCTTTTTTCGATGAAGATGTTCAAGGAATACAACTTCCACATGATAATCCTGTAGTGGTCTCGGCTGTTATTGCCAAGTTTGATGTAAAAAGAATTTTAATTGATAATGGAAGCTCAGTTGATGTGTTGTTTTATGATGCTTTTCTTCGGATGGGATTATCTGGACGTGAATTGCGAAGATCTCTCATTCCTATAACTGGTTTTGGTGAAAATAAAGTTGGGGTTGAAAATGAAACGGTCTTGCCCGTAACTTTTGGGTCCGAACCATTCCAAAGGACTCTTCCTATCAATTTTATTGTGGCTATAACGTCTTCAGCTTATAATGCAATCTTGGAGCATCCAGCATTGAATAAGTTCAGAGCCATAGTCTCAACGTACTACCTGTTGGTTCGGTTTTTCTACCAGGACAGGCATTGGAGAAGTAAGGGGAGATCAAAGGATTGCCCACCAGTGTCTGATGATTCAAAATAAACAAGCATCCAAGTCTTTAGCACTTGATCAGTTGGATCTAAGAGACAATTTGAAGACTCCGGAGCACCAGTGGAGAAAACACTTTTTGTGCCATTACCCGAAGATGATCCAAACAAGTTTTTACAAATTGGCAGCCTGCTTGATGAAAATCAAAGGTAAAACTAATATCTTTTCTTCGAGATAATGCTGATTTTTTGCTTGGACAGCTTCGGACATGCCTGGAATTTCATCCGATGTGATCATACATCGTCTAGAAATCTCTCCCAACTATAAGCCTGTGCGGCAGAAGAAATAAATTTTGCTCTAGAAAGGTAGAAGGCTATTGATGAAGTAGTTAATAAATTGCTTGAAGCCAACTTCATAAGAGGTCCAATATCCGGATTGGCTGGCGAATGTGGTCATGGTAAAAAAATCAAATGGCAAGTGAAGGATTTGCATAGATTATATGGACCTCAACAAGGCATGTCCGAAGGATAGCTTTTCTTTGCCAAAAATCGATCAGCTAGTTGATGCTACGGCTGGTTATCAGCTATTAAGTTTTATGGATGCCTTCTCAGGTTATAACCAGATCCGAATGGATCCTGAAGATGAAGAGAATACTGCTTTTGTTACAGAGAAAGGGCTTTATTATTATAAAGTGATGCCATTTGGTTTGAAGAATGCTGGGACAACTTTTCAAAGGCTCATCAACAAAGTCTTCAAAAATCAGATTGGAAGAAATATAGAAGCTTATGTTGACGATATGATTGCGAAAAGTCTTCATAAGTCTGATCATATTATAGATCTAAAGAAGTCTTTTGATGCTCTTAGACATCATCGGATGAGGTTGAATACTATCAAATGTGTCTTCGGTGTAACTTTTGAAAAATTTCTGGGATACTTGGCCACCAAGCGAGGAATTGAAGTTGATCCAGAAAAAATCCAAGCACTTCGGATAATGAGGCATCCTACTTGCAAGGAGGTACAAAGGTTAACGGGGAGAATTGCTTCTTTGAGCCGATTTATCTCTCGTTCTGCAGAAGATGTTTGCCATTTTTTAAGGTTCTCCGCCAGACAATTTGAATGGACAAAAGATTGCAGAATTGCCTTTGACAAACTGAAGGAATACTTGAAAAATCCCCCATTACTCTCTAAGCCTTGTGAAGGAGAAACACTTTACTTATATCTATTAGCCACCGATTAAGCAGTTAGTTCGGTTTTGGTACGAAGAGATGCCAATCATTCACAGAAGCTGATCTACTACACTAGTAAAGTGTTGCATGAAGCTGAAGTCCAATATCCCGAGTATAAAAGATTATCTTTTCTCTAGTGGTTGCAACAAAGCGTCTTCGGCCTTATTTTCAAGCCCATTCTATTGTGGTTCTGGCAGATCAACCTTTAAAAGCCATACTTTGTTGTCCCGAGACCTCAGGAAGGATAGCTAAGTGGGCTGTTAAATTAGGGGAGTTTGATATTGAGTATCAGCCTAGGTCGACAATGAAAGCACAGATTTTGGCTGATTTTATAGCTGAATGCATATAGGAATCCGAAGAGGACTAGCCAAGAGCCGCCGAAGATGGTAACGAAGATAATTCGGAGTTTATTTGGATGCTACATGTCGATGGTGCTTCGAACGCCAACGGTTGCGGTGCAGGTTTAATTCTGGCTGATCCGAATGGGCAAGTTATTGAATATGCTCTTCGATTTTCTTTTTAAGCCTCTAATAATCAGACAGAGTATGAAGCACTCATTGCTGGACTTAGAATCTCCCAAAAGTTGGATATTAAAAGGCTCAAAGTTTTTTCCGATTCACAGTTAGTAGTGAATCAAGTAAAAGGTGATTTTGAAGCCCGGAATCCAAGTATGATCCAATACTTGGGGAAAGTCCGAAGCATGACATCTAGTCTGGAGCACTTTGAGATTATTCATATACCAAGGATAGAAAATTCTCGAACAATGCTCTTTCAAGACTTGCAACCACGGCACTCGATTCTCTTGGAAGGACATATGTTGCAACCACGGCACCCGATTCTCTTGGAAGGACATATGTGGCATATCTTGAAGACCTCAGCATATCAGAACCCATAGTTGATGTATGTCAGGTTGAGCATGAACCTTCATGGATGGATCCTATTCTCAAGTTCCTAAAAGAGGGAACCTTGCCTGAAGACAAGCTCGAAGCTAAACGACTTCGCTGGATGGCCTCTCAATATATGATCTTGGATGAAACATTATATAAGAGTTCTTTCACATAGCCTTTACTGAAATGTTTGGGTCCATTCGATGCAGATTATGTACTCAGGGAAGTGCATGAAGGGATATGTGGAGATCATCTAGGGGGCAGATCCTTGGCATATAAAATAATCCATCAAGGTTATTATTGGCCAACCATTCAGAAGGATTCTGCAGAATTTGTCCGAAGATGTGATCATTGTCAAAGATACGCCAATATACAAAGGTGACCTGCAAATCAGTTAACTCCGTTAACAGCGCCCTGGCCTTTTGCACAATAGGGTATGGACATTCTTGGTCCATTTCCTCCAGCTTCTGGGCAGTGAAAATTTTTTATAGTTGCTATTGATTACTTTATAAAATGGGTCGAAGCCGAAGCATTAGCACATATTACTGAAGCAAAAGTTGAAAATTTCGTTAGAAACTTCATCATTTTCCGCTTCGGAATTCTTTATTCTATAATAACTGACAACGGAAGACAGTTTGATGACCCGAAATTCAAGGACTTCTGCGCCCAGTATCACATTCTTCACAAACTTCAGTGGCATATCCTCAATATAATGGAGAAGCTGAAGTGACAAACAGGACTATTCTTCATGGTCTTAAAACCAGATTAAATGATGCTAAAGGGTTATGGACCGATGAGTTAAACTCAGTTCTTTGGGTATATCGAACTACTCCTAGAATAGCTACGGGTGAATCTCCATTTCATCTTATTGAACCGAAGCAGTCCTTCCTATAGAGGTCTCTTTGTAATCTCTATGGATTGATCACTACGAAGAGCCCGAAAACTCTGAACGCCGAAGAGTTGACCTGGATTTACTACAAGGCACACGACTTCAGGCACAATTGAAAATGGCTATGTATCAGCAAAAAATGGCAAGATACTACAACTCTCGTGTAAAAGAACGGACCTTTCGTCCTGAAGATTTAGTTATGCGAAAGTCTGAAGTATCCAAACCAACCGAATAGGGTAAACTCTCTCCTACATGGGAAAGATCATACCGAATCAAAGAGGTTATTCGACCTAGAACTTACCGGTTGGAAACCTTAGCGGGTGTTTTACTACCTCGACCTTGGAATGTACAAAACCTTCGCAAGTATTATCAATAAAGATTTTATTCAAGGTTATCAAGATAGACTTAATTATTCTGTCTATTTCTAAAAGTATGAGGATGATCTCCGTAATCTACCGTACGAAATGCCAAGGTAAGCTTAACTAGCCTATCTTAATTTTCTTTTCTTAAAGGCATAGGGATGACCTCTGTGATCTACCCTACGAATTGCCGAGTTGGGCTTAACCAGTCCATCTTAATCAAAAAGGCATGAGGATGATCTCCGTGATCTACCTCACGAAGTGCTGAGGTGGGCATGATTAGCCTGTTTTAATTTCAACATAAAAAGGCATGAAGACAATTTTCGTGATCTACTCTATGAAATGTCGAGGTAGGTCCAATCAGCCTATCTTAATCCTTGATCAAAAGGCACAAATGTGATCTAAGCGATTTATCCCGCAAAAGTGTCATAAATTAATCAACCTGTCATTCAAATCAAAGAGGCAGATGATCCACATGGTCTATTTTATCCTAAGTTCGAAGACTTAGCATATTCTCAAGCCCGAAGACTTGGCTTCCTTATCCGGAGACTTGGTATTCTCTTATCTCAATTCTATGGAATTATCCCAAGTTCGAAGACTTAGTGTGTTATCAAGCCCGAAGACTTGGTATTCTCATTTAAAGATGACAATTTTTCTCATCTTAATTATATGAAATTATTCCTAAGTCCGAAGACTTAGTAGATTTTACAATCCGAAGACTTGGTTCTTGTTTAGAGATTTGGTATTCCTTGCAATTATAAGAAATTATTCCTAAGTCCGAAGACTTAGTATATTTTCCTGTCTAAAGACATGATATTCTTTCATCTCAATTTCACGGAATTATCTAAGTCCAAAGACTTAGTATATTTTGAAGACTTGGTGTCTTAAAAATTTCATTCTTATTTTACTATTGGTATTCAATATAATCTTGGATCAAATTTGAAAATTCTGTTTCTTAAAAAGATTATTATTCTAAGTTTGAAGATTTAGTATCATTTTATATATTTAGGAGTTCTTAATTATCCGAAGATCCTACACTTGGGAAAATTCTCATCTATTCACGTACGCATTCATAGGAAACTTCTCATTGGAAAGAATTTTCATTGATAAGATTTTTTACACTTTTTCAAAAAGAGGAGAGGAAAAGTTACAAGTTCTCCATTGCTGGAGTGTCTTCGGTTGGAGTAGGTTCAATTGGATTGGCCATTTCTTCAGCTATCGATGGAGCTTCGGGACCCTTTTGTGATTCAGGCTCATTTGGACTTTTAGGATCGAACAGTTGAATCCCCGAAATATCCAAATCTGGGTAAAGGCTTTGCACTTCCTTCACCCCATCATTAAAGCCTCCTTTATAGCTGTGGGTTCCTGCTTCTACCATCTCATTTTCAAAAGCCGAAGACGCTTTATAGTCCTCTACCGTCCTCTTCAGCTGATCTTTCAAAGATCGAATCTCTTCAGCGGCTTCTTCGGTTTTTTTGGTAGCCTCTTCGGATTTCTGATGAGCTTCTTTGAGTAAAGCTTCCAAAGACCGAGCTTTGTTCTTTCTCTTTTTAAGTCTCGTCTCCTGTTCAAAGTTCTTCAATTGAATATTCTCTATATCTCCTTTCAAGCTCTGAACTAAGGCATCGCTTTGGGCAAGCTTTTCCTCCATAGCCTTCCTCTGCTCTTCGGCTACTGCCTTCTCAATTTCAGCTGTTTTCATTTTGTCCTTCATCTTTTTATAGTTGTCTCTAAAGTCGAAGATGCTTTTCTCCATGACAGTAATGTCATGCATCATCTATATTAATAGATTGAAGAGTTAGCAACGACAAATTTATACTTTGAAAATACAATCAGATATTTACCTTCAGTGCTGATGAGAATACTGAGTCAGAGACTTCTTCAATACATCGGGACTTAGTTTTGTCCCAGTCTTTCGGAAGAAGTGTGCGTTTCTCAGCTCTCTAGCCAGGTCAGGGTTCTCTAAGCCCTCTCTATTCGAAAAAACGGTGAAGTCTACATTACATCCTCCTTCCGAAGAGGCATTCCACCTAGGATCGCTCTCGGATCGGGACTTTGATCTTTCCTTTCTTTCTCCTTCGGAGGTACAATTAGAGATTCCCTATCAAATGACAAATCGCGTTGATTTGGAGAGGGCATCGGACGAGGACTCCTCGGAGATGGACTCCTAGCAGGTTCAGGTGGATTTGGTGAAATAGATGGTATCTCTTCATCCAAAGTGGGCCTCATCGGAGGAGTGCTCGAGCCCTCTTCGGCCCTTCTTTTCTTTCGGACTTTGGATGTCGTTGGAACAGCCACAACCCTCTTTCTGGAAGCCTGTCGAACTTTCTCAAGTTGAGGTTTCATTCTTTCACCTGCAATCAAAAGATTTCACCATATGAGAAAAAAAGAAAAAGAAAAAGGATGGAGAGAATGAAAATCTGAAGACCATTATTTCTATACCTAATGTTGGGACTTCGCTGATATGAGCTCGAAGAAGGTTTTCTTTCTTCAGCAATTCTTTAAATGAGAGGATCTCCGGCTCCGATAGAGTCTCAAAGTCTTTGAGATCGGCTTTCAGAACTCTTTTTCCGGCGTTTGAATCCAAACGCGGAGCTTTCCGGTCAGTGTTGAATCCCCAATGGGTGTAATATACAAAAAAAAACAAGGCTTCCACCCATGTATTGCACTGGAGGTTCCTTTTATTAGTCTTCGGCCTGGCCGAGGACCTATGACCCACCACCCTTTGCTGTGGAAATCTCTTTTCAGCATAAATAGAGAGGTGAACAAGGATGTCTTCGGCTCTACATTCCTAAGTTTGCAAAGTACCAGAAATCCACAAATGTTCCTAAAGCTATTGGGGGTTAGCTGAGCTGGAACTATTTGGTAAAGATTAAATATTTTGTGAAGAATGGGTGAAGTGGAAGCCGAAGACCAGCCTTGAAGTGGTCTTCGTATATAGCAATGGATTGCATGAGAGGTTTATCTACTCTTTCTTCGGGTTTTGGAAGAATAGTTTTAAAGGTTCGTGGAATGTGAAAACGTCGCTTAACCTCTATTTTGGCAAGAGAAAAAGAATTGGCGACAGAGTCAGGCGATCTTTCCGGGCTTCTCTTTCTACCAGAACTTCTTCCCCTACTAGTTTCAGCTCCCGGCAAACTCCTACCGGTTTCGCCTCCTAATGGTTCCCTACTGGTTTCATCTTCCGGTGAACCCTTGCTAATAGAAGGATTTCTACTGGACCCTAACATCATAAAAAAAACAAAAGAAAAAGGGGAAGAAAGACTTCTAACCTTTGGAAAAACGGAAATGGCAGGCTGTGGTGTAGAATGGGAAGAAGAGACGCGGAAGCAGGGAAAATTCTTCTTGAGAAGTTCTTCCCCCTTTTATAGGTGGAGATTGTGGGATTTCGAGGTGATTCGAAGATCTTTTCGATTATGCGTCGTATCGGCGGTTTCGATCGTGGGTACGGTCCTCTAAAAGATCCATTAAATGAAGTAATGATCGCAATCCGCGTGAAATACCGCCATTTGCTGTGATAACATCTCAACCGTGATTAGTCTCCGGATGATTGCCACGTGTCCAATCTCGATTGAATAAAAGTCCCGTTTTCAAAGATTTCTCATAATTTTTTCAAATTCGAGGCGTTCCTTTTGAAACAGCCAATGACAAGATGACGCGTCTTCACCATGGTTTTTCGCACCGTCAGGCAGTTATGGCGAAGGACATGTCAAGGTTCGGCGCCATTATTATCTGTCAGTTATCACTAGAAGACAAAATTAAATACTCCCATTCTTCAAAATTAAATCATTTCGAACTTGGGAGTGGGGGGCAGCTGTTATGATATCTCGTTTTTATTTCAATTAATTATTGGGTTATTATTTGAACCACTTTCAATTTTCGGTTTATTGGTCAAATCAGCATTTAAAGGAAAATGTCTACTGGGCTTGATAAAAAGGATATTCATCGTCTTCGGCTTCGTATCATTATCCTAGTCTGAAGACCTTTTGCACCTATGGCTTTGTATCTTTATCTTGATCCAGGAGATAAGTATGTTAGCCTTGTCTTCGGCTTCATATCATTATCCTAGTCCGAAGACCTTTTGCATCTATGGCTTCGTATCTTTATCTTGATCCAGGAGATAAGTATATTAGCCTTGTCTTCGGCTTCGTATCATTATCCGAAGACCTTTTACATCTATGGCTTCGTATCTTTATCTTGATCTGGGAAATAAGTTTATTGACCTTATGTCTTCGGCTTCATGCTGTCACATTAATCCGAAGAGCATATTATCTCATTTTCTGGATTGTAAGTGTTTACTTTCGTTATTTCCGAAAAGATTTCTCTGAAGTGTGTAGTTAACATTTCCTTTAAGAGCGTTACTAAAGAAAATGTTGAGTTCACTTCGGATCTGCTCTAAAAAAGAGAGGCTTATTAAGCATGTGGGTCTTTTCAATCTTGGAATGGCCAACCCTGTTCGCGTTATTGCAATCATCCACATGGTCGAAATCCTCAGATCAGATAAGCTCCGAAATAACTGATTTTTCGACCGCCACTACTTACAGTTATGAGGTGGTTACATTTGCCAGCTTTCATAACCATAAGTAGTTACGTTGGAGCCTATAAATACTGGTAAGAGGAGATACTCTAGGTAGGTTTTGGTTCATTCCCGCAATTCAAATTTCTCCTTTCCCTCTCTGCTTCCAAAAACTTTCCATTCTGCTGCTGCCTGAGTTTTTTCTGACTTTGGCATCGGAGTGTCCCCCGCCGGAAAATCTCCGTTCAGGGATCTGTTTTACAGCTTCCGGTCGACGGCAATTCAACGGAAGAACCACTCCATCCGGTCGGCGGAGATTCAGCGTCAACAGGTTGTAATGCTATTGGCTCAAATGAATTTTCTTGGTGATGATGAATGGTGCTATTGCTTCTCCCGTTTATTTTAAAATTCTTGTGTTGAATTTGGTTCTGGACATTTGATTTATCTGTTATGTTTTCTGTTGAGACACATTAGCAGGTGCTGTAGAGCTATTATTGTGCATACCGATTTGTAGGCCAAAGAAATGCTGGGGTACTTTTCTAAGGTCATGGACCAAAGAAGTATAGATTTATCCCAAGCTTAATTAAGGTGCATAACCAACTGGACCAATTGCTGGGCCAAAGTGGGCAGCATGCCTGACGTAGGCTGACATAGCATTAGCAAATACTCCCTAGCTAACCAATGGTAGGTGATGTGGGGGCTAGCCCCCTATCCTTGGCATCTCAAGGGTTTGTGGGCAGGATCCCATCTCTGACGGTTGTCCACCATCTCTCGGATGGAGCATAACTGCACTGTCGGGTCCCCATCGGCCCTGGCTGACCATCGGCCTCGGCGAGGGTTCGCCTCACCCTTTCGCAATCAAGTTTCAACACCTTTTGGATAGGCCAAGAGAGCGCCTTGGGACCCTTGGCCTTGGTAAGGGGACTTGGCCAACCTTGGATTCTTGTATCCAAGGGCCGGATAGAGCTCTTTGGCAGCCCTCTCAAGATAGCCTTGGAAGGAATTAATTGATGCTCATTTCATGCACTCAGTGGTATGATCAAGTGGCCATATCTCGTAATCTTTGAAAAACCCTCTCAATTAAGGAGAACGTGGTCCATTCTGGATAATAGTCTACGCTGCCATTAAGAAGTGCGGCTGGCAATGCACGAGATGAAATCTCAATTAATGGAAATGAGACATTCTGGATGGATGAGATGATCCTCTGACATCTAATAGGATGGAATCTTCAGACCTATCACCTCTTGCTAGGCTCACCGAAAATTTTTTTCTCCCGTAAATGTCCTTGCCTTTGGTCTATAAAAGGTGGTTTTCTCAGAACCTCCACGGTGCTTTTTTTTTACACTACGTAACATCTTTCCATACTCTGCTCCTTTCTTCTTTCTATTGCCTGCCACTTGATTTAAGCATTGGAGGGTCCTTGCCGAACTTGCCTCTGGCCAGAGCTTTTTGTAGGTATAGCAGCAAGTACCACCTCTCCAATCACCTCGAGCGCCAGGACAGGAGCAGCGACAACAGTAGGCAAATCAAGCACCATGCCTACTTTGTTAATGAAGAGTCAATTATAAACACAAGACATATGATTCAATTATAGGATCATCATGTTAGTTTTCACATGCTCTTTGTAGTTCTTACTAGTTGTCATAGAGCTTATTTTAGGCTGGCAAAATAAAAAGAGTCTCACTTGTCCATTGGCACAAGGCTTAGCAGCATGGGCTAGGTCTGGGGTGTGCGGAAGGCTTGTCAACTGGCATAGCTTGAACTTGGTTGAACCATTGGGTCAGATCTGAGCTGCATCTTGAGGTTAAAATCTAGGTTGTGAAGCGATACAGACCTGAAATGTATTATTTCTGTGTTTGATAATTTGATTCATAGAATCTTCAGCTGAATTGGTAATTATTGTCCAGATGTAAGGGGAATATCTAGACAGAGGCATATTTTTTAGATTTTGAAGGTTGCATTTCTGTGCTTTTACAAATTTACAGACAATAGTTTAAAAAATTGTCTTTGTATGTCTCACAGTGTATTTGCAGAAGATTTACTCCAGTTTTTCATTGTTCTGTCCTTGTTGCATAATTTCCTTTATAAAAAATATGGTGAATGGGCATTCGAGGCAATCTCTGTCGAGGTTGCACTCTGTTCTTGCTTTAAATGCAGGTTCGTGTTATAATTTTATCATAACCTGGACCCCATGTGAGTAGGGTTGGACTTTGTGGTGTGAAACTTGATGCTCTTCAGAACTTTATACAAGGGAGAAAAAGAAAAAGAAATTATTTTTACTGCATAATCTTCGTCGTTGATATTGCAATAGGGGGGGAGCGGGGAGCGTGTAGCTTTTATTGTTCCTGGTAGGCTTGATTTACTGACAGCTAAAACTGAACACATTTTTGTGTTTCACCAATGTTTTTGTTGCTATTTATGCAGTTCCCGGTTGGCCGGATTCACCGTCAGTTGAAGTCAAGGATCGCAGCAAATGGTCGTGTGGGAGCCACTGCAGCTGTGTACTCAGCAGCAATACTGGAGTATCTGACAGCGGAGGTGTTGGAGCTTGCTGGGAATGCTAGCAAGGATCTTAAGGTGAAGAGGATCACCCCACGCCACCTTCAACTTGCCATCCGGGGAGATGAGGAGCTTGATACCCTCATCAAGGGCACCATTGCAGGGGGTGGTGTCATTCCCCATATTCACAAGTCTCTAATCAACAAGTCTTCGAAGGAATGACCATGCTAACTTCTATATATATAGAAATTTGTTACTGTTAGTGGCCATGTATGTCTTAGATGTCTGCTTTTTAATTCTAATTGTGAACTTGGAGGTTAAATTAGAATGTGGTTAAATGCTTAAGTAGTGTTTAGATTGGTGTTTGACATTTGGTGCATTGTGTATAATTTAACAACAATTTCAAGTGCTTCTAAGTGCTCAAAAAGTTAACCATTTTTGTTTCTTATTGATCTGAGCAGCCAGGCATGTATTGTGGCCAAGTAGCATCTATGCTTCTTTTTCTTCTTTGTGCATGCTGGCGGCATGTGATTAGGGTGCGCATGCATATGCTGTCCATTAATGTCATCATTAGTGGAGGCCGTTGATCACTGGGTCTTGCAAAAGACCAAGAGCGTGTCAAGTTTTTTTGGTTTGTTGTTACTTGGCATCATTGGTGGAGCCCTGCCGGTCACTTTGTCTTGGAACACCAAAGGCTGTCAACTTTATAGTGATCAGCGTTGTTGGATGTTTTTTTTGGTTTGTTCACTGCACTTTGACTTGCTTGGTTTGTGTCTTTAATTTGGAATTTTCTGATGTTTTAAACTTTTGGTTCTGTGTGATTTCAATTAATTTACTATCTTTAAGTGCTAAAATTTGTTGGGATTGATGTTCTATATTGATTCCAAAATCCGAAGGTTCATATTTCTGACATGCTATAAAACATATATGGAGAAAGTTGAGATGTGATCATTTAGAAATTTGTTTAGAATGTCTATCACTAATTTTACTCATTTCTCGTTCTACTCATTCTTCTGTATTAAAGTGACTTATATATTGAATTGGTTTTGTTGGTGTCAAATTATCCTCGTTTGAAGCTCGGACGAGATTAGAAATCTCGTCGGTTCCTCCATGGGAAGGGGCCTTTTTTCCTATCTAGTGCTCTTTTCGGATAGTGAGACCTGCAAAGAAAATCCAGGTCAAGGATATCGACAGGGACACTTTGATACTCAAGTTAGTATAGTGATCTGGGTAATAGTCAGAGCTATGGTCGATGATCGTAGGACTGAAAAATTAGTGTGAGAGCGTGTGATAGCTTGCATACTTTGATCAGTGGTTTTTCTTACCTATATAAGAGATGAATGCCATGGGATAAAATTTGCGAAACAACAAAGTGCTTCCTAGATGGGGTATCCATTTTTGACAAACATAATGGATTCAATGGAGGTGGTGATGTCCTACCCCCCAGAATCTCCGTTGTCAGGATCTTCTCGTTATGGTGTCGGGATTTGATGGTTTGTATCTTTTCTATTGGGACTAGCAGTTTTTGTCGAGTCATTGTTTGCCATGACTTGTCGGGGAGGAGGGGGGACTTATCTAAGCTTGGAGCTCTACTAGGCTCAAAGCTCTACTTGGCTCGGAGCTCCACTCGGCCTGGAGGTCCGCTCGATCTGGAGTTCTACTTGGCCTGGAGCTATGCTCGGTCCGAAGCTCTACTCGACCTGGAACTCTACTCGACCTGGAGCTTTGATCGGCCTGGAGCTCTACTCAGCTCGGAGCTCTACTTGGCCTGGAGCCCTCTCGATCTAGGTGGAGTCCATCGTAAGAGTCTAGGTTGTCAGAGTCAGCGATGCCCTTGCCGGAGTTGTGTCGATATGCTATAATATCAGATGCCCCCTACTCTCGAGCTCGAAGCATGTCGTGGTCTCACCAGCTCGAGGCAAAGGGAGTAGTCAGCCTCCAAATTTTCTATAGGCCATGCGAACCGGTGCATACAGTGCCTTCGCTTCCCTTTAGCGAATCGCTACGGGCTAAATGAGTCCCTCAGGCATAGGAGGGAAGGAAACTGTTGACGTGGAGGGTCCAGGGGTTTGCATTTAATCTCCATAGCTTTTGACGATTCACGATCTCCTGCCGAGCAATAGGGGTCGCCATGCATATAGGGGGTCATTTGAAATGATGCCTTTCACCTCCCAACATGGTGGTTCATGACTCAGGGAGTCATCCGAAGAGAACGGAGCACCCCAAATGGGAGTCCACAATGCATCCACATCCCATCAGTGGGCATCGAGAGAGGACCACATCCGATCATTGGGAGCACCTTTAAATGGACCCCTCATCTTCTCTAGGAGGATTCCTTACTTCATTGACTTTCAAAGAGATAGAGAGAAGGAAGAAGATGGAGGGAAGCTCTTGACCCATATTAACCCCACGAATCCTTACTCATTCCATGTTAGTTCCCTTCTTTTCTTCTCTCCGCTTCCTCTAGGTCATCTTAGGAGGGTGTCTTTCTTCGCAGTCTTTGCGTCCCCTTCTTCTGCTTGGACTTTCTCTTCTTCTTCTTTTTCCTTGGAAGCTATGAGTTCCTCTGAAGGCGAGAACCATTCCTCAGAGCGCATTCTTTGCCTCCCAGGCACTGAGGAGTTGTCTCGGGTTAGGCCTCCTCCCTCGTATAACGAGGAGGACGTTCCCTTTAGGATAGTGCGGAGGCCCCATTAGATGGGTGCCCTTGGCATCCTCGCCCTTCCTCCACCCCCGGTGCCTATGAACCCGGACCTAGAAGGTTCGTTTAGCACGGTCTCGATGATGACCAGGGCGGATGCCCTTCGCCTCCGAGGGGTATATGGGATTCTGGATGCTATCTAAATTTCAGTCCCTGGTCTGGACGATAGTCACCTCAGGAGAACCAGGTAAGATGGCCCTGTATGAGGACTTCTTCCTCGCGGGTTTTTGCCTTCCTGTTCATCCATTTATCCTCTCCTTTCTAGATAACTATAGATTGGTCCTAGCCCAGCATATCCCAAATTCTTTTAGGATTGTCTGTTCCTTCATTGTTCTCTGCCACTTTCATGGCATAGTTGCCCGGTTTTCTCTCTTTAGGGCCATCTTCAACCCGAAGCACCACCCGACAGAGAGAGGGCGATGGTTCGTGGTGCCTCGACGGGGAACCATGCACTTCAAACTTCCGACTTCCATCAAGAGATAGAAGAACCAATACTTTTTCGCTTCTATTGAGAGGGTTAATTGGGTTTGGAGTGACCCGGATAGGTCTCCAAACCAAAATACCATGGTGGAGCCTGCTGACCGGGAGGTGTACGAGCAACTCATCACCTCCAAGATCCCTATGAGTGGGATCTCTTTTTCGAGCAAAACCTCTTCAATGTTGGGATCAACCTGGTGCATTCTTTAGGTGAGAACCATGGTAACATTCCCTTGGTAGTTATTTGTGACTAACCGAATCATCTTGCTTATGCAAACATGAAATTTTTATAGATAACATCAAACAAATAAGCTAGAAGTGGATGGGTGTCGGGAAGCCCTACTAGGAGGCGACAAAGAAGCCCCGTCAAGAGGAGGTTGAGGCGATACAAGCTTCGATGGCAAAGGCGAATGGGGTGGCAACTTCACAAGCTGACCGGGCTACCGAGTCAAGGAGGAAACCCTAGAGGTCTGCCCGGCCCTTCCTAAGATCTTGTCGACTCTGCCGTCCTCTAGAGCGAGCATCCCAACAGAATAGGAGAGGCTCCCAACCCCACTCACGTCCCCTCCAATAGCAGAGGCGCGGCCCTCGAGTCCAATGTTAGTTGGACCCTTCGCACCAAGCATTCCGCCACCCAGGATGGTGGAGACTTTGGTAATAGTAGCGGTTGACGCACCTGTTTTCCAGGATGCTGGGCTGGCCGAGAGGCTCCTCAGTCTAATTTTGTTGCCTCATGACCAGGTCGAGAGGAGCCACTAGATGGATGAAATCCTCACCGGGTACTTTCCTAAGTTGCTCTGGGTAAGTCATCTTCACCTCCCTTTGAATAGGACTTTTAAAGAGAGAGATCGGCTGATCAATTGTGTTGATTATCCCTTTTAGTTTGCTCATGATGCCATCATCATCAAGGAAAAGTGCCGGCAGTCGGCCTAGCAAAGAGAGGTGTTCCATGCTAAGATGGATATCAAGTTAGCAAAGGCTAAGACTCTAGAAGATGAGTTATCGGCCTCTATAGCATGGGTGAGGGGATTGGAGGCTGACCTTTGGGAGGCCAATGACACAATCTACGACCTAAAGCTCCAGGTCAAAAGTCACGAGAAGGAGGTCTTCAAGAAGGAGGAGTATGTTGCCCTCCTAGAGGACCGATATGCTGAGGCCACCATCAAGTTGATCCGATAGGAGGGTCAAATCACCACCCTATAGGTTAGTCTCTAGTCGACCGAGGGAAAAGCCAAGGCAATCGAGGAGAAGGCTATAGTTTTGAGGTGCTAGCCAAGGCGGCTAAGGGTTTTTTTTAAAATAATATTTTTTAAATTTTTATTTCTCTAAGTAATGCCGGCGATAAAATATTTACCGATTTAGGTGTACGGGTGTCCCAAAATAAAAAAAAAATAAAAAAGTAAAATCGCGAGTTGATCCCGCGATTTCAAAAAAAAATAAATAATAAATAAATAATTATTTAAAATCGCAGGTCCAACCTACGATTTCTCCTCCATTTTTTTATTTTAAAGTTTAATAAAAAATAAAAAACAAAAAAATTAAAAAATAAATTAAAAAATAAATTAAAAAATAAAAAAATAATATGATACTATAATATTTTTTTAAATTATTATAACCTGCGATTTCGCAGTTCGATCGTCGATCCGGCCACCGGTCTGATAGCCAGTCCGGTTCCGGCCATCGATCCGACAGCTAGTTCGGCTGCTAGGTCGGTGCCAGTCTAATCACCAGTCCAGCTGCCAATCCGGCCACTGGTTTGATAATCGATCACTGGTCTGACGATCAATCCGGTTGCCAGGATCTGGCCACCAGTCCGGCCGTTGGTCCGGCCGCCGGTCCGGCCATCAGGGTCTGGTCACCGGTTCGGCCACCCATACGGTCACCGGTCTAGTCGCTAGGGTTCGACCACTGGTTTGATTAGACCGGTCGCCGGCGGTCGGATCGATGGTCGGACCCTGGCGACTAGATCGGTGATCGTATGGATGGCAGAACCAACGACCGAACCGATGGCTGGACCGGCGATCGGACCGGTGGCAGGACCGACGATCGGATCGACGGTCGGACCGGTGGCCGGACCGGCGATCGAATTGGTGGCCGAATCCTGGCGACCGAATCGACCGTCAGACCGGTACCGACTGTCAGATTGGTCGGACCAATGGCCGAACCAGCGATCGGACCGACGGTTGGACCGGTGGCTGGATCCTGACAGCCGGATCGACCGTCAAACTGGTGACCGACTGTCAGACCAGTGGCCAAACTGGCAGCTAGACCAGCGATCGGACTGGCATCGACCTAGCAGCCGGACTGGCAGCTAGACCGGCGATCGGACTGGCAACTAAACCGGCGATCGGACTGGCAACGACCTAGCAACCGAACTGGCTGTCGAATCGATGGTCGGAGCCGGACTGGCTATCATACCGATGGACAGATCGACGACCGGACTGCGAAATCGCAGGTTATAATAATTTTAAAAAAAATTTATAATATCATATTATTATTTATTATTTTAAATTATATTAATAATTTTTATTAATTTTTTTATTTTTATTTTTTATTAAAATTTAAAATAAAAAAAATGGAGGAGAAATCACGTGTTGGACCTTCATTTTCTTGAAATCGCAGGTTTCACATGCGATTTCAAATAAATTTTTTTTTTTTTTTTTTTGAAATAGTGCGATCAACCTGTGATTTTTACTTTTTTATTTTTTTATTTTTTATTTTGGGATTTCTGTATACCTAAATCGATAAATATTTTATCGCTGTTGTTACTCAGGAAAATAAAAATTTAAAAAATATTATTTTAAAAAAAACCCCAAAATATCAAGGAAACAGAAACTTTTCGGAAGGAATCTTTCCATGAAAGTACTTTCAAAATAATGGCACGTTATGCATGCAACCAGCCAGATGCTTTCGTGCTTACGTTACAAACAGGGAGGTGTTGAACTAGTAGTGCTGTTGTGGGCATCTTGTGTGCCTGTGATGTAGACGAGGAGAACTTTTATAACTAGATGCCAGGTGGCATAGGGTATAATAATTTTGATATTTAATATAATTTAAAATTTTATTTAATAAAATTTATTATATTTAATATTTTAAATTTATTTTATATTTAATTTATAATTTTAATATTTGAAAAACTACTTCAAAAATTAAGTCTAAATCATGTGCAAGTTTTGGACAAGGCTGTAATCCCATTGTTTTCTCTACGCTTTATCGCAAGAAATTTATAATTGTGAGATTATTGTTTCATAATAAAAAGAATCGTGCTGTATTATGTAAGGAATACACATATTGTAAAACTATATGTTACTAAGAATCCTGCTATGATTCAAAAAAACTAACAATAATAAAAATTATAAATCAATATATAAACTTACAAAACTAGAAAAATAGTTTACCGGAGACGTGCAATACACTGTCATAAAATAATTCCTGATCTTCATACATAATTGTTTCGAGAACTCCATCCTAAGATACAACCGTTACCTTTCCTGCGAGCACGACCATGAAAAGGATAACAAAGCTTCAACCCAGTATGTAGAATTATGAAAAAATTGGAGAAAGAGGATTAAAAAAATTAGAAAGAACTAGAAGAAAGTTTGGATGAAATCTTTAGAGAACTTGGTTTCTACATTTTTTTTCGTGCCTTAGCCCCTTACAATGGGCTCTATATATAGACTCAAGAACTGGCCATTTGGACTTATTTAACGGCTAGACAATTAAAATAGTAAATTAATCGATTAATTAGTTAATGGCTAAATTAATCAATAATTAATTAGGAATTAGCCGCTTGAGCTCTATTTAATTTCTTAATGGATAGAGTATTAATTCGGTAATTCAATGACTAACGGCTAGGTGATTAATTCGTTAATCAACGTATAATGCTTAATTAAGCACAATAATGGCTAATCAAAATGGATAGGTGATTAACTCATTAAATAACGGTTTAAATTAAATATAAAAATAACTAAAATGATGACTAACATGAGAATGACACAAATAAGGAAAATAAAAAAAATGCACCACACTACGCTGTACCGTGGCGTGATTGCGCGCGTGCGAGCTGTGCCAGGACGCACACGCAGGAATGGGCAAAAATAAGACAAAGCCCAAGAAATCCACTTTCAATATAAACTAGTATCTAGTTTTGTTCCTATCCAATGTGGGATTAAAAGGAAGATAAAGTTCTAATGGTTCGAGAAAAGAATTTTGATGGAGGGAATTTTGAGTTTTTCCTTCAAAAGCACTAACAATTCCCCTGAAAAATCAAAATTCATGGAATAATCAAGGAATTAATAAATAATATAAAAAACTTTTTTGTTGGATATATATACTGTGCAGTAGGTGAAATATCTTTTATGGCTTAACTTCACTTAGTATCAATAGTATTATTCTGAAGGAAGCAGAGTGAACCAAGTCTTGAACTATATTTTTTTAATCCAAATTTCTATTATTATAGACATAGTATAGAGGCTCATGTCACGGATTTGCACGTTAATTGCCATGTGCAAATATCTTGATTTTTTCATAAAAGTTTCTAGAGATTGCCTATATCTCTAGCTGCAACCATATATGGATACTCTTATATAGGTGAGCTGCTCCAAGGATATGTATAATGTCACATATCAAGAAATACCTTTTGGATCTCATTCAAAATTAAACTTTTTCTAACCACCATATAGGAATACTAATCACCATAGGGATGGGATGGAGTTCATGACTCCCATATCAAATAAATTACATGTGCTTCCTGACCAACCAATTAATTTGTTATTATCATATTGAACCTCCTTCAATAAATCTACTATCACAGAGATTAGGTTTCCACTACTGGAAGGTTATTTATAGGCTAAGTCCAATCACCCTCGATAATATCAGGATTTTGGTCCTATTTAAACCTTTTATAAGGCAATCAACAAGATATAGATCTGTAGTAATATGATTTATTGAAATAATTTATAATTTTTTTTTTCTTTTTATAAACTTTTATCTTAGTTTAATATGTTTGCTAATTTTAGTATTCATTATTTTTTTTTGTAAAAGTCTATTGCAGCTCTTAAATCACGGTAAATAGATATAAGAGGAATGGAAGAAGATATTAAAGAAATCTCAGATAAGAATTCTTTTAGCCATTTAGCTCTAAAATAAATAGAGTCAAAATCAACTAGTTTAGCTTTTATAGTACTTCTAGCTAATATAGTTTATTTTGAGGATTGCCAAGAAATAGCACTATCTCCAACAAGAAATATATAACGAGAAGTAGATTTAGTGTCTAATATGTCAGAAATCTAGTTCGAATTACTATAACTCTCAAAAATATTTGGATAACCTACAAAGTGTAGAGAAAAATTAAAGGTACCTTTAAGATATCTAAATACTCTCTCTAAAGATGTCTAATGAGTTATATTAGGATTACTAGCATATCTAATAAGTCTTGAAATGGCATAGATAATATCTGGTCTAGTTTGATTAGATATATACATTAACAAATCAATGATTTGAACATATTTTTCTTGATTTACAAATGTTTCTATATTTTTCAAGAGATGGATGGATGGATCAAGGGAGTAGTAACAGGAGAATAACCAGAATATCTAAACTTATCAATAAATTTTGAGTATAGTGAAATTGAGATAAGTAAATTGAGTTAAAAGTTCTAATAATTTTTATTCCAAGAATTAGATCAGCTTTATCTAAATCTTTCATGTCAAAGTGATAGGATAGAAAATTCTTAACATCGTTGATTAAGTTTATATCTAGAGTAAGAATTAAAATGTCATCAATATAAAGATACAGAATAATAAATCGATCAGCAATTCATTTTTGATAAAGATAATTATCTGATTTATTAATGTAAAATCTATAAGATAAAATCACTTGATCAAACTTTTTGTACCATTGTTTAGGAACTTGTTTCAATCCATAGATAGATCTAACAAGTCTACATACTTTATTCTATTAGCTTGAAAAAAAAAACCTTCACTTTGATGCATGTAGATATCTTCTTCAAGATCTACATGTAAGAAGATAGTCTTAACATCCATTTGATGAACAAGAAGTTTATGGATGGAAGCTTAAGTAAAAAGAACTCTGATAGTAGTAATATGAGCTACAGGTGAATATGTATCAAAAAAATCAATATCCATTTTTTGTCTAAAATCTTGAACAACAAGCCTAACTGTATATTTTTCAATGGTTCCATCAATCCTTATCTTCTTTTTGAAGATCCACTTACAGTCTAATGGTTTGTTTCTAGGTGATAAATCAGCAAGAATCCACTATTATTTTCAATAATAGATTCAATTTCATTATTCATTATCTCTTTCCAAAAAGGTGAATCAGGTGAGTTCCTGGCTTCTTTATAAGAAGTTGGTGTATCTTCTATTATAAAAGTAAAGAAGTCTTCACCAAAATTCTTTTCAATCTTAGTTCTCTTGCTTCTTCTTAGCTCAGGTTTAGGGATTAATACTATTGAAGTAGGAACAGATAAGGATGGTAAATTTGAAGAAAATGAATGATCGATGGTTGATTTAGAGATCCAATTTATAAAAGAAAAGATATTTTCAAAAAATGTTACATCTCTACATTTGATGATGATAATATTTGATATTGAAGGAATTTTGAAATTGACAATAAGAAATATATAGATGTTACTATTAATAGAGTAGCCCACAAAAATACTATCCACAGTCTTGGGTCCTATCTTAGTTCTCCTTGGTTCAGGAATTCTAACTTTAGCCCCCAAACTCAAAATTAGCTAAGCCTAAATGGATGACCTTTCAAAAGTTTATAAGAAGTCTTATTTCTGCTTTTGGTAGGTATTCTATTAAAGATGTAGTTAGTAGATAGAAGAGCCTCTTTCCAAAGATTTTCTTGAATACCTGAACTTATGATCATAGCATTTATCATATCTAATAAAGTTTAATTTTTTTGCTTAGCTATACCATTAGATTGAGATGAATAGAGAGAAGTGATTTCATGAATTATTTCATTTTCTTCACAAAATAGCATCATTTCATTTGAAGTGTACTCACCTCCTCGATCAGATCTTAGTACTTTAATTCTTTTTTCAAGTTGGTTTTCAGCTTTTTCTTTATAAATCTTAAACTTGTTAAGTACTTCATCTTTAATTTTCAAAATGTAGATGAAACAAAACCTAGAGAAGTCATCAATAAAAATCACAAAATGATGACTACCTCCATGGGTTGGTATCCTATTAAAATCATAAACATTACTATGGATGAGTTTAAGAAATTGAGTATTTCTAAACACTATTGGTTTGAAAGGTTTTTTAGGTTGTTTTGATCGAACATAGATTTTATATTTAAAATTGTATTTGATATTGATTTTTAGAATTTAGTTAAGATTAGACAAGTTCTTGATTGACCTAAGACTAACATGTTTCAATCTTTCATGCCATGTTTCACAAGATTCAGAATTCATCACAAGAGATTCAAAGAAGTTGATTGAACTTTTATTGAGATTGATAGGAGAAATTACATTTAATTTATAAAGTCCCTCTGAGACATAGCCTTTACTAATAAATATATTTCCTTTAGAAATTACAATTTTATTAAATTCCAAAATAACTTTGAATCCTAATTGAATAAGTAATGGGCCACTAAATAGATTTCTTCTAATTGCCAGTACGTGCTATATTTTATGAGGAATCAGTGACTTTCTTGAAGTAAACTTCAGGTTGACAGCTTTTGATCCTAGTACTTTGATAGCTGTTCCATCATCTATAGTTATGCTTCCTCCACTTAATCCCTAATATGAAAAAAATCAAGACCTATCAGTACAGACATAAATATTGGCTCTGGCATCTAACCACCATTCTAAATCTAAGTAGGTTAAATTGATTAAAGGAGTAAACGAAACTGATCTAAAAGATGATAGTTCACCTTCAACCATGTTAACTTGTGGTTTAGGCTAGTGTTGATTCTTTGTACTATTCTTTTTCTTGTAAATAACTTCATATTTTTTTTATAGAAATATTGAGGTGTGAAATGGTTGTCTCAATCATAGACAAAACAGAATCTCATACCATCATGTTCCTTAGATCCTTGCATTTGGTTGTTTGTTCTATGTTTTTGATTTTGATACTTAAGCTTACCATTTTCTTTATAATTTTGACCTTTGGATCTAAAATTTGGATTATGGCTTTTAAAGTTTTGATCCTTAAGGTTTTGACTTGGATTTTGAGATTCAGTTAGATTGACATGTCCTTTGAGTTGCTTTTCCTGAATCTCTCTAAACCTAAATTGCTCCTCTATCCTAATAGATTGAAAAATAGACCTAAGAGTGAGAGAAGACTGAAATCTTCTAAGATCATGAGCAAATTGAAAACAAGAGAGAGAAAGTTTGTCTATCAAGCTTGATACTTGATAGTTTTTATCAAGTATAGATTCCTCTCTAGGGATCTCTTGTACTAGATTCTGGAATTGATAGATCTGATTATTTATAAATAAATTGTCTACCATTTTGAAGTTGTAGAAGCCTAAAATGGTGAAATGGAAGAAGTTTAAAATTTTTTATATATTTCATATAATTCATCAGAAAGACAACTTAATATTTTAAATCTACATTGATAATTAATTTTCTCAGGTAATTTAGAAGTTGGCCTTGATTCCGAGGAAGTAAATTTAAAAGGAAGAGAATTTTCTATGGTAGATATTAAACCTAGAAAGATTAACTAGGCTTCTAATTATTCTTGCCATCTAAGAAATCTTTTTTCATTAAATTGATCAGGCTTGAGGCTTGCTAGAAGAATCCTCTAAATCTATGGAAGGATATTTTAGAAAGATATTAAGGAACAAGAGTAAGAGAGATAAGAGTTACACAAACAATATATTAAACTCTTTTAAAAATTTCATAACTTATAGATCAATTAATTAATTATATATATATATATATATATATATATATATATATATATATATATTTATAAATTAAATCCTGCTTATTTGAATTTAAACAGGAATTTGAAGTATTTAAGTCAAGGATTGATAATCGAACTATAGCAAAAATTAAATTAAGTAGACTAATAAGCAAAGATAAATGCTATAGTTATCGACATATAATTGCATATAAACCAAAAAAAAATATGTTAAACTATGTCATAGTTCTATATTGTTAATATCCGAATCGAACAGGATTTTGTCTTAGAATGTAAGGAATACATGTATTGTGAAACTACATTCTACTAAGAATAAATTGTTATTCAAAGAAACAAACAATAATAAAAGTTATAAATCAATATATAAACTTACAAAACTGGAAAAGTAGTTTACTGGAGGTGTGCAGCGCACTGTCCTTAAACAATTCCCGACCTTCATACAGGATTATTTGAAAAACTCTATCCCAAGATACAACCGATACCTCTCCTGTGAGCACGACCATGAAGAGGATAACAGGACTTCAACCCAATAGATGGAATTATGGAAAAAAATTGAAGGAAGAGGATTAAAAAAAATTGAAAAGAACTAGAGAGAGTTTGAAGGAAATCTTTAAAGAACTTAGTTTCTACACTTTTTTTTCGTGCCTGAGCCCCTTACAATGGGCTTTATATATAGGCCCAGGAACTAGCCATTTGGGCTTATCCAACGGCTAGACAATTAAAATAGTAAATTAATTGGTTAATTAGGTAACGACATAATTAATCAATAATTAACCAAGAATTAGATATTTGAGCTCTATTTAATCTCTTAATGGGTAGAGTATTAATTCAGTAATTCAATGACTAACGACTAGGTGATTAATTTGTTAATCAACGGATAATACTTAATTAAGCATAATAAGGGCCAATCAAAATGGGCCAATGATTAACTTGTGAAATAACGGTTTAAATTAAATATGAAAATAGCTAAAATGATGATTAATAGGAGACTAAAACAAAGGAGAAAAAAATTGCATCATACCACAGTCATGGCACGATCGCACACGTGCGAGCCGGGCTGAGTTGCGTGCATGACGAAAATGGGCTAAAACAAGACAAAGTCCAAGAAATTTATTTTTAATATAAACTAGTGTCTAGTTTTATTCCTATCCATTGTAAGACTAAAAGAAAGATAAAGTTCTAATGATTTGAAAAAGAAAAAATTTTGGTAGAAGGAATTTTGAGTTTTCCTTCCAAAAATATTAACATATTCTGCAAACAATAGATCATGGGAATCTTGGCTGCTAGAAGTTGCAACCATGGCTATGAAGTACCTACCATGCTAATGTTGAAAAAGATAAATGTAACCTTTTTTTTTTTTAATGAACCGGATGACTTACACAAATTCAGAATAAATGCAAACAATAGAATCAAAATATAAAATATCATGAAATTACATTAAAAGACTAGAATTATCCATCTAAATTTTGCCATCAAAATGATGGGTAACAAATGATGCAATCCAGTGGCTTCCTAACTTCAAAAGCACCGAATAGAAGAGAAAACTTCCGATATCGATCCTGGCATAAATAATAAGCTCTAGCATTTGTCAACTTTTAGAATGCATGGTAGATGGTTAAGTTTTTGCATAAGAGATATGGAAAAGAACATAAAATCTCCTACATTGATCATGGCAGATTTCTTATATGGAGATATGTTGACATACTTGGAAAGACGATGTACAATCATCAATAATGAATAGGCCATATAAGCCATGCAAAAATTGAACCCGCATCACTTTGCAAACAAGTGAACTTCCTTTGCCCACTAAGATACATAAGCATGTTATATTTAAATTCAATTGAGTCTTAATGAATCAAGACATGTTCATAATTTTTATAATTTTTTTTTAATTTGGACTAACATTAATTGATATTTTTTTTTATTAAAATTTAGATTGATTTTATGGTCCATATTGATAGACATAGATTAAGTTCATTATTATATCATATGATTTGATGTGACTGAGACGGTATAATGTAGGTCTTAGCCCGACTTGATTCGTGATGAAAGAGTTAGTTATGATATTTTTATTTTATTAGCTAGATCTCCTTTTCGATTTATCTATATATATATCACATATTCGGTGATTTATAGTACGACAATTTTTTTCATCGAGAGTCGTCTTTCAGGATGGAGAGTCATTCTTTCTGAGAAAGACTTGGAAAGACTTTACTTTTGATGTTCATATAAGCATCACTTACATGATTCTAATCTTTTGATTCTAATTTATGACGAATTCAAATATACATTTCTCATATTAATTTACATGATTCTAATCTTTTGGTTGATCTTAAAAATTTAAAAATATTTTATTTGATATCAAAATTCTGATATTAGATTAGAATCATCGTTTTTAATATTTTAGATCTGAAATATATAACCTTATTTTGTTGTTCTTCCTCCTCCCTCCCATCGTTTGTCTATTCGAGCCCGACCATCATCAGCTGGACAGGCCAGCGGCAATAAGATTGAAACCCGTGAGTGCATAGATGACCGGCTATCTCAGGTTTATCTTTTTGACACCCATGAACATTAAAAAAAAAAAAAAAGGGGAAAGTTAGATGAGGGCGGTGGCCGTGGAGGACATGGTCGACCGTACCTGAGCCATCACCGGCGGTCGTGTTTCTCGTCGGTCTCCATGACCAGAAACCACCCTCCTCTTCCCTTCCCGGCGACGGCGATCGGAGGTCCTGATAACCGTCGGTGGCCGACCATAACAAAAAAAAAAATTGGAAAGAAAGGAAGAAGTGCTAAACCGTCGGCCGTCGCATAAAATCTCCTACATTGATCATAAAATCTCCTACATTGATCATGGCAGATTTCTTATATGGAGATATGTTGACATACTTGGAAAGACGATGTACAATCATCAATAATGAATAGGCCATATAAGCCATGCAAAAATTGAACCCGCATCACTTTGCAAACAAGTGAACTTCCTTTGCCCACTAAGATACATAAGCATGTTATATTTAAATTCAATTGAGTCTTAATGAATCAAGACATGTTCATAATTTTTTATAATTTTTTTTTAATTTGGACTAACATTAATTGATATTTTTTTTTATTAAAATTTAGATTGATTTTATGGTCCATATTGATAGACATAGATTAAGTTCATTATTATATCATATAATTTGATGTGACTGAGACGGTATAATGTAGGTCTTAGCCCGACTTGATTCGTGATGAAAGAGTTAGTTATGATATTTTTATTTTATTAGCTAGATCTCCTTTTCGATTTCTCTATATATATATCACATATTCGGTGATTTATAGTACGACAATTTTTTTCATCGAGAGTCGTCTTTCAGGATGGAGAGTCATTCTTTTTGAGAAAGACTTGGAAAGACTTTACTTTTGATGTTCATATAAGCATCACTTACATGATTCTAATCTTTTGATTCTAATTTATGACGAATTCAAATATACATTTCTCATATTAATTTACATGATTCTAATCTTTTGGTTGATCTTAAAAATTTAAAAAATATTTTATTTGATATCAAAATTCTGATATTAGATTAGAATCATCGTTTTTAATATTTTAGATCTGAAATATATAACCTTATTTTGTTGTTCTTCCTCCTCCCTCCCATCGTTTGTCTATTCGAGCCCGACCATCATCAGCTGGACAGGCCAGCGGCAATAAGATTGAAACCCGTGAGTGCATAGATGACCGGCTATCTCAGGTTTATCTTTTTGACACCCATGAACATTAAAAAAAAAAAAAAAGGGGAAAGTTAGATGAGGGCGGTGGCCGTGGAGGACATGGTCGACCGTACCTGGGCCATCACCGGCGGTCGTGTTTCTCGTCGGTCTCCATGACCAGAAACCACCCTCCTCTTCCCTTCCCGGCGACGGCGATCGGAGGTCCTGATAACCGTCGGTGGCCGACCATAACAAAAAAAAAAATTGGAAAGAAAGGAAGAAGTGCTAAACCGTCGGCCGTCGCATTTTCGATCTCCGGTGACACCACCGGAGTCGCCGATCGGGTCTTCCCGGTCGATGGGTGGCTGTCCTGCCGGTTCAAGCGCCAGCAGTGAGGGGTTTGATGGAAGCGGGGGCGAACCAGCAAAAAAAAGAAAAAAGAAAAAGGAGGCTGCTCGTCGTCGGGCCCGGATCGGACGTCAACGATACGCCGGAGGCGGCGACCGGCAGTTCCCGGTCGATCGTCGTGGTCGTCCCGCCGGTCCGACGCCGGCGGTGGGACGTTTAGGAAGAGAGGGGCGGTGGACAAAAAAAATGGGAAGGAACTTACCCATCTCGCCGGTTGTCAGACGCGTTCCGACCTCCGGCATCTTCACCGGAGCCGGCGACTGGCTGTTCTCGGTCGGCCCTGGCGGTGGTCTTGCCGGCGGCTGCGCCGGCGGGGTGGATCTAATAAGAGGGTTTTTTGGGTTTTTGAGAGTTTGTTCATCTTTATCCTTTGGTTTGGACCGTGGGGAAGAAGCTCCGGTGGGTTTTGGATTTTGGGTTTAAACCCAAGATCCAATAACCCAATAAGCACATATAAAAAAATAGCTATAGCTATTTTGCACTTAAATCCCTGATTTTTGGAATTATATATTAGTCCTTTTACAATTTAGTCTTTCCAATATTTATAATTATTTTTTAGTCTAAAAAACCATTCTGCACTTAGACCCCTAAATTTTTTGAAATTATAAATTAATCCTTCTATAGTTGAGACCTTGAAATATATTGGTTCAAAAAAAAAAGATAGGCCGGTAGTGGTGGGAACCACTGTGCCCCTCTCCTCATTCCATACCTCGTTAGAAGCATCCGGCAGTGATTGACTGGCGATCATTTAAACGGTGGCGACTATGGCTCGTCTACCGGTGCCGGTGCTGAGCGGTGCTAGGCCCTTAGGATGTTGCTTCTGGTATTGCTTTCTCGAGGACCTCCAAGTGGTCCTCCGTTGTACTATCACCAGATGGATCCTGTTGGATTTTCATGATTCGTGGTTTCCCATCGCAGGGACCTCGCCATCTTCCAAAAGGAGATAGCGGAGACTGTTGCCAGATTGCTGGACCCCGCCTGGCTTGTGGTGAATGCCATAGTGGATTTCTTGGACAACTGACAAGTGGCCGATGGCTCTCCTGTGTCGCTCCGTTCTTATCTCTTCTTGAACTTTAGGTCGCCAGTGGCTAGGGAATGGCCGCTAGTGGTCGATTTGGCCGGTGACTCTATGTGGAGGAAGATTCCAAGCTCAGAGAAACTATTAATAAAGTTTTAAAAAGTCTCGATTGGGATGAAAATGAAAGGAATAAGAGAATATTTTAAAGGTTTTTTGGATTGATGGGTTATCCGGTTACAACCCGCTTTGAATAAAATTCATTAATTATAAATTTAGCCTAAATTGAAGAACTGGCTGGATCCAATTACAGTGGGCTTATTTTAATTTTGGGATTAAGGAAATTTTGTACTTAAGCCCCTATAAATTAAATATGAGTCCAAATAAATTTCTAAAATTTATGGTTTGGTCCTTTACTATTATTTATGATAAAAAAATTACTATAACTTGCTCATTTTATATTCGATTTGAGCGATTTTTAAATCGTTGGACTCGTAATAATTTAAAAAAATATTTTGATAGAGTTTTTCATATTTGATAAAATATTTAAAAAACTTAAAATTACTTATATGTAATTCTACTCACTATTATATAGTTCGAGTGTGTTTTCCATAGCCTCAAAGGATTTGGAGCACTCCATGAATTTTGAATAGCTGAGTTAATGAGGACTAATGACTTATCTTTTATTTGAAATTACATATTAATGTCTCTATAGCAATTGATCCAAAATTGACTGTAATTGATTATGACATTTATTATATACTATAATTCTTGCCCAAAGGTGTTTTATAGTTATGTAGTAAGTGTATTGATAGATGTGGTAGTTGGAATGCATTATTATGTAATAATATGATCAGTGGGGTATATGTTATAGAGTATCCCATTTTGGACTGATTTTTTGGTGGCATACATATTGTTGAAGTATATCATTTTGTATTTGTTTGGGCATTTATCTTTCCTATATGAAAATTTGTGAGTTGGCATAAATATTTATCACCAAAGTAGTTTATTTATGTTATCCATGAGTTTTTTCATCATGAGAGGGTTTCTGGTTATTGCATACAACCGCCTGTCCAAAGGGAGGTCGTTGTATATTTTAACTAGAAAGGTTGCATGGGGTATTGTGTTGCAATGGTGCTCTAGCTTTCATGGACTTGTCTATCCAAAGGAGATATGTTCGTGACTGTTAGGGTATTTCATTTGCTTATGACTTCATGTGAAGAGTACTTATGCATATTATATGTTCTACCAAAAGAAAAATATGTGATATTACATTTGGACTCTTGTATATCATTTATAATATATATCTATTGACTAGTATTTAGCATTCCTACCATTTTTTATCATATAGTCATTTATGTTAATAATAATGTTGTTATTCAGTTTTGATTGGATCAAAATATTAGAGGTAGAGATATATTGGGCTTAGAAAATTTGTCTGTCCAGAGGAGATAGATTTTTGAATGCCTTGTATCTTCATTGTTTAACCTTTGTTTTCTTTGAAAAGAAATATATTGGGTCTAAGAAACTTGTTTACCCAAATAGAGACATATTTTCAAAATTTATATTGACCTTATTTTTGGAGCTCAAAAGTATATCACATTCTCTGCTTGTAAGAGAGTTTTATGATGATGCACATGGTACAATTGTTGAAAATAGATTATTATATTCAAAGCTTTTGTTGATTTATTATTTGTATCTCAAATATGTTGCATCATATATGAGCCTAATTGATATTTTATGCTATCTTAGAGGTCATGACTTGATGATCCCTTTTTTTAAAGGTTTGTGAATTTTGATGGATAGTGATCACCAAAGTGACCAATTCATCTTGATTTACAAGATCCTTCTATGAGCTATTTAGAAGGGATTGTGTAGCATTGTATATTGAAGAGATATTCCTTATATGGATCATTTTCTTTCTAAAGAAAGTTTTGTTGCATTGGACCAAAGGCTCTCATTAAAATAATGCTTATGAAAATTTTCTGAAATATATTGTTATATTTCTCTATTGATTAACTGCATAAAGATTATTTAGCAGTTAGTTTATTTATATTCATAGAGTTAATGCTTCCATTATGATGACTCTGACTGAAATGAAGATATGAAAACTGAAATTGTGCTAGCACTAAGTATGACGGAATATAGATATTACATTATGTAATGATCTTCCATCTTGGTTATCTTATTAGAGTACTCTAAAATAAAGCTATCTTAAAAGTGATAAATTTTATTTGAAATATATTTATATAATTGATTCCATTCATATTGTTGTATCTAAGAATGGTGATCTATTTTGTTCTCATTTGTGATAAATATGTAGAATCTGATAAAAAAAAATCTGGATAGCTGATGGATAGTGATATGGCAAGACCGTTGATGTGGAGAAATCTGCGGGCGCCATGTGGAGAGGGATGCCACATCGACCCTCTGGCTCGGACCCCATTACCGAGATGAGCTGAACTCCCCCATGGCAGCAGATGGAGCCCAGTCCTCCACCAGGTCGAGCTCATGAGCTCGGCGCCTAGGCCGGAGTCAACATCCGCCCTCCAGAGGAGACCCTCGGAGGTTAGTGCCCCCCGGTTGAGGTCGAGCCAAGAGCTCACCCGCCGAGGTCAAGCCTCTCCGAGTGCGCGCCCTCTGGACCGGGTCCACCGACATCTGCCCTCCAGGAGAGACCCTCGGAGGTTAGTGCCCCCCGGTCGAGGTCGAGCCAAGAGCTCACCCGCCGAGGTCGAGCCTCTCTGAGCGCGCACCCTCTGGACCGGGTCCGCCGACATCCGCCCTCCAAAGGAGACCCTCAGAGGTTAGTGCCCCACGATCGAGGTCGAGCCAAGAGCTCACCCGCCGAGGTCGAGCCTCTCCGAGTGCACGTCCTCTGGACCGGGCCTGCCGACATCCGTCCTCCAGAGGAGACCCTCGAAGGTTAGTGCCCCGCGGTCGAGGTCGAGCCAAGAGCTCACCCGTCGAGGTCGAGCCTCTCCGAGTGCGCGCCCTCTGGACCGGACCCGTACTTCGCCCTTCTCCACCTGGCCGTCCCCGCAAGCCCGGAGCACCTAGTATGGAGCGAGCCCTGCCGTCCCAGCTCGACCCCAACCCGAAAGGAGTCCTCACCAGCCAAGAGCACCGGCGAGCCTCCCGAGGACCGTACCAGAACACCTCTCAGGCCGTACTGACTACCTGACACCACTAGTTACACCAAAAAGGCAAGCAATGCGCCGATTGAGGCGCCACATTCCTCACCAACCACTCAGATCACCCAGGAAAGAAGACCATCCGGGAGATTCAAACCCCACAGGCGGTGGCCCGCCATTCGAGACATTCCCGATTTCCCGGAACAAGGCAATCATGAAGGAATGTCGGAGCGCCTGACAGCACCTTATCATGAATTAGGAAAGGGCTTCCTGGGACACCGCCGCGCGCGTCTGACAGCCCGGCAGGAATCCCGAGACAAGCTCCTAACGGCCAGTATTCGACTACAAAGAATGATTGGCACCCCCCAAGGGGGGAGAGGTAATAAAAAAAAACAAAACAAAACAACCACTCACCACCAAGACAAGGCAAGCTCAACCAAAAAAGCAAAAGGCCATCACCACCACGAATGGAGGGAACCGAGGGGCTCAAGGAGAGGCGGAGGAACAGAGCATCCCTCTGTCCCCGCTACCAATCTCCCCCTGCGACGTTCACACCTCCACACACATCTTTCACTCCTCCTAGTGCGGAGTCCATCAAGAGGGGCCCGGCCAGGAAGATCTGTTCCCCTGGACCGTCATTGACTTGATCGTCGGAGTGCCCCCGCCGGAAACCCCGGCCCGGGTCTCTAACCATTGTCTCGTAGGCCCTGGAGCAGAGGACCATCGGACGATGGGAGGCGGGGACCCGGGAGCCGAGTGCGGCAGGCGGCTGGAGGAGCACAACCCGATGCGGCAGCTACAGGCCACGATGGTCTCGGCGGCAACAGTAGATAAATTAATATGAGATGGATGGTATGATGGTGTTAGGATTTATATCTTGAAACTAGAGAGAATTGTAACTAAAATTAGTATTATAAGATTTCTATCTCTAACATATAGGCTACTCATCATATTTAGTTTTCTTGCTGTACACTTTAATGAACTTAAAATTATATATGTAAAATAATTAATAAATTATATCCCATTTTATTTCAAAGTTTTTTTAATACTTTTGTAAAAAGGATAAGGATATTGATAAGGTATATCAGTCACATTCTAAGATTCCATATATAATAAACAAATAATATTATTAAATATTTGTATGAGTATGGGATAGTTATTTAATATACAATGTCTGAAATTTCTTGTAAAATGATGTGACTGAGAGGCAAAGCACATTCTAATAGACATGGTATGAAGTAAGATGAGTGGGTGCAATTTATAATGATATCTCTAGTATAAGATCATAAATAACTACCATCTATATTTTAAATAAATTCTTAGAAAAATGATACTTTTTTAAGTTAAAGAGCGATGGGAAGTCCAATATCTTTTAACTTTATGGTTGGAGCTGTCCTGCAACTCTTAATTATTGATAATCCATCAGCGAATAAATCTTGGTTTTGTAATAATACGTTGTTTATTTTGGTTATCCAGATAATTTTAAATGAATACAGATTCTACTATCTTAATAGAGGTATAAAGAATAGTAAGTCAAATCATGCCATATTTGTAAATTTTGATTTGCATAATGTCGGATGCTTCTATATATTAGAACTATGATATTGCAAGAAAATAAATTTTTTCTTATTTATATAAATATTTTATTTCATCCTACTAGAAAATAGTATGAAAGCAATATTAAATATACAAACTAATTATAATACCTCAATTACTAGTTGATGTAGCATTAGTAAAGAAATTATATGAAAAGAAAATTGATACATATCATTTCTTATGACAATGTAAATGACTGGAGGTTTTATTTCATAGAAAGGTTTATAAATAGAATCTAGTGGCATTCTTAGATTTACAGGCAAAGTTTGTGGCATGTTGCAAAGTCACAATTCATATTATTTTATTATGAAACTTTGTCCTGGATCTTATAATTATTGATTCTGTCTTAAAACCACTTATAATTTATTATAATCATAGGTAGCTATGTTCTTTAAAGGAACAATAAAAGTTTTCATTATCTCTAACTATGTAAAGATAGATTTTTTTACCAATCAAAGATTGTAGTTGAAAGGAAGATATTTTGTACAATATTCAAAGTCAATATTTGTGGCATTTATTCCCCTCATCAAGATTAAACCACTATACTTTTTATGAAACATGTCAAGAAAATTGTACTTTTTAAAATCTTTTATTTTTGGATTAGTGAGAGTTTTGATGTATTATATACTTGAGCTTGAGTGACATACATTGTATTTGTCATTGATTGCTGGATTTTTATCCACTACACAATAATTGTTGAGTGTAAAGGTCCCATGTGGCTAGTCCCTCCTAACCAAGAATTTGAAGCCCCTTATACTTTTACAAAACATGTTAAATATGGGATACATTGAATTCTTTTGTTGTGCTTGATTAGTGGAAGTGACTTTATATTTGTGCTTTATTTATAAGAGCTTATTTTCATTTGATTTTTCTATCACGTGTATTTATATACATTATTGATATGATAGTTGATGGTTTGCATTCCTATATGCTTTTCGTGCACATGTGAATAATAGCAAATAACAAGTATCTCAAGATTGTGTTTTGTCTTGAAAATGACAGTTGTATGGATATATCTCATCTGATAATATTAGATCTCATTGTGTTTTGAAGACATACATACTTTTTTTTAAAGTCATTAGACTTTCTAGTTGTGTATATAGCATATGGTTAGAGAAATCATGATTGAGGTACATATATTTATTGTTTTGATTATGAGATATCTCTTTTGGTTATGTACCTGACTGAGACCAGGTGTCGAGTCTCAGATTTGTTGTGCTGTCTCATTATTGACACCATTATTAAGTATATGAGACAGAATGGCTTGTTGTTTGATATCATTAAATTTTTTCTTACTTATTTGTTTTCTAAGCATGTTGAAGAGAAATTGGATGACCGATAATGAAAAATAACATATTTTATTTGATCACCTTGATGCTATTTTCTTGCTACACTACTATACTATGACTCATGTCGATGGTGTTTATAATGCTTGTAACCATGGATAAGTCCTGTATCGGTTAAGTAGTACAACGAATCCATGATTCGGCATCATGGATACTATTGGACTGAGTCGTTTGTAGGTACTAACTATGGATCATATGGTGGCCACATTTTATTTTCAAACCGAGAGTTATTTTAAAATAAAACGTTTTCAAAATTGTAATTAATGTAGTCCAAGTAGGAGAATGTAAATTTTCTTAATTTGGGCTAACATTAATTGATATTTTTTTTATTAAAATCCGGGTTGATTTTATGGTCCACATTGAAGACGTAGGTTGAGCCCATTATTATGTTATCATTGATTGGGCTAAGAGCACTTCATGTGATTTAGTATAGTTGAGGCGATACAGTGTAGGCCTTAGTCTGACTTGACTAGTAATGGGAGGTCAGTTAGGGTATTTTCATTTTATTGGCTAGGTCCCCTTTCAACTTCTTCTTCTATATATATATATATCATGTATTCAGTGATTTATGGTACGATGATTTTCTTCATCAAGAGTTGCCTTTTAAGAAAGTCCGGATAGAAGGATTCTGCCTTCGATGTCATGTGAGCATCACTTCCAGGTTTGGGATTCATGGTGAATACAGGTATATATTTCTCAGATTTATTTACATGATTCTAATCTTTTGATTGATCCTAGAAATTTAAAAAATATTTTTTCTATATTTGTATGTGCATGCATTTGTTTGTGCGTGTACGTAGAGGGAAAGAGACTCCCTACGCTGTTCATCACCTATGTAAATGACTTCTCGCAAAAAAATTAGAAAGTTTGCTGCTGATGCTCATGGGTGCTTGGAATTTAATTGATGCTCCACAGCCATCGTTATCAAAGTCATTATGACCTATGGGAATAGCAGGTAACTTGTGAAGCCTCACAAAGATATGATGAGTAGAGAAAGACTCGAGTCATTTTCATCTCTTCTGGATAACATGTGTAGCATCATGACCAGTCCGTATAATTCAACTCCAAAACCAAAATATCAAGTTGGAGAAGCAAAGAACCTGAAAGAAGTTCTGAAAATAATTATGGCACGGACCAAAGACTGGATAGGAGAGATGGGGACAATTAATTGGGGTCCAAAGTCAGTAAGGGAGGCTCGTGTATTAGAATTCAGTAGTTCACCTATTTGCAGGATAAAAGGATAATGACGTATGAAGAATTGGTAAACTTTTTTCTTTGAAGTTGAATTATTAAATCAGGATGGCCATTACAATTGTTGAATTATTAAATCAGGATGCCACCATCTTGTTTTTCAACCTAGGACCTCTCATTAGGTGAGGGTCATCAACTAGCTGATTTAAATATTTTCAGTAGGGCTGGAATTGAGCAAAATTGAGCTCTTGATGAGTGCACTTGTAGTAAACACGTATTGAAAATATGTAATTATTGTTTGAACCAATTAAGAAGTCCCATTATTTAATTATCGATCCAATAAGTTATATATTGTTGTTATAATGACAATAACTACGATGATATTTCATGGCACCGACGAATTCAACATTATCGATATGGATTTTGCAATGAAAAAAATGTTGAGATTCATTGTCATGTTCAAATGTTATTAGGATTTTATTTTTAGTTGGTCATTAGTTTTAATGATTTTAGGATTATATCTTAGGATTACTTGTTTAATTATTATTTTTTTAAATATTAAAGTTTTGTATTTTAGTAGATTTTATTTTTTTAATACAAATAGAAGTCAAACTACCATTTATAAATCTGTATTTGAAGAGACCTTTAGCATCTCCTTTGGGGTGTGGAAGATTGTAAAATTATATGGAGTGTGAAAAATCGTGTGGAAGGTTGTGTAAGGGAGAGAAAGAGTTAAAAGCTTCTCCTTAGCAGGGGAAAACTTTTTTATGTGATTCAAATTTTTTAATAAAATATTCTCTTTCATAAATTTTTCCTTCTAACTTTTTTTTCTATTTATTTGGTATATATTTATAATCTTAACTGACACGATCATTTTACTTTGAAGAGCATGCCGTTCTATACCATACATAAATTTGTATCATGATCTGAGGGAATTTATTATAAAAGTGATCAAATTCATGCTAGTGCACATGATCTTCTCATGTAAAAGTGTATGCAAAGTCTACTACATGATAAGAACAACATGGATATATTCTCAAACTAGCCGGTCAAAAATAAAAAAATTGCTAAGACAGTAGACCGGTTGGTAGAAGCCTTGCCTTACATCTAACCGGTCATAAGTTTGAGGCATGATCCCACATGATGACTTGATTAAATCCAGGAACAGTTTTCTAGAGCCCGTATGGGTTGGATTGGATGAGGGGTCATGATTCTCTCTCTTTATCCTCATTCTACTAGTCGGTGCCTTAGCGAGAGTGGTGTAAGCACCTTACATCGAATATTATCAGACGGGACGGGACCTGCAGGGATTGCAATACCGGATTTAACCCTTCCTATCCTTTTTATTTACCAAAAAAATAGTAAAGTTATTTTGCTCAAACCTGGCCTTGCAAAGCTAGCCTAGAAACCAAGCTAAGTCACATAAAGAAACAGCAATTTGTTATTATAAAATTGAACCATCAAAGAGCTTGTTTGCAAGATTTAGTAAGATAGGAAATCCTGAAACGGGAAGGAAAAAAAAAAAAAAAACATTCTACTGGATTTTTTTATTTTTTAAAGTTTTTATTAAGCAGGATTTGGGATCGATGATATCCAGGGCTCTGATTCATGTTAGGCTTTGCTATGGGCTGGAACTTTGGACAGGCTGGCCCGTTCCTCCGCGACATATTGATATAGGAATATTCAAATAGGTCCTAAACTTTTATTTATTACCAAACATAGAATCTTTCATGCGCCTTTAGACGGACCGCGAGGGAACTAACCAAATTTCGAAATTTTCGATCGCCCCCCAAATGTAACCGCCATGCCTTTCGAAATTTCCGATCCCCTTTTATTCCAATTCTACCCCTCATCGTCTCCCTCATACGTTCCCTCTGCCCTTCGACTCTTTGGAGAAACGAAAAAGGAAGGAAAGAAAGAAAGAAAAAAGGTAATTTTCCCCTCCTCTCTTCCTTCGCTCTCTTCGAGTCCCAGGGTTCTCCATTCTTTCGGGGTTCCGAAGATTTGATTCATAGTCTTCTTTATCGAGGTTCTGCATCTTCTTTAGGATAGATCTGGGGTTTTCTTCCAGCGAATTAGGGTTTTGGGCCTTGTCTTTGCGTTGAAAGGGGTTCTTTTATTTCTTCTGTTTTAGGAAGAGAGATATGGCGGGGAAAGGAGGCAAGGGTCTTCTGGCGACGAAGACGACGGCGGCGAACAAGGACAAGGACAAGAAGAAGCCTCTCTCCCGGTCCTCGCGAGCCGGTTTGCAGGTAAATCTCGTTACCTTTCTTTTTCTTCTTCTTCTTCTTCGGTATGTTGTTGGTTCGATTTCTTTGAGCTCCTTGTCTTGTGAGTTGGGTAAGATCTGATGCGTTATAGATTCGGTTTCTATCCTGTATCTGCCTCTTTCCCTGTAGGATTTTTGTGCTCGATGAAGGTGCCTCTTTGCCCTCCTTAGTTGAGGAGGGCATGCTGGATTACTTTAGTAATCTGTGTTTCTCTGTTTTTCTGTTTTTCGTCTGTTGGCAATAGTATTCGTTAATTCTTAAACGCACCATCTCCCAAAGAAAAACCACTCACACAAATAGCTATTTCCGTGCATTTATTGTTTTTTCGTTGAATTTATGATCATTCAGGAGTTAGTCTTTAGATTATTAGGTCTGGTGAGGATCAACGTGCTTGCTGTAATATGCACAATTGATGCATAGCAATCCTTTTATAAAGCTAATGGGCTCCAATGAATTATCTTGGTGATGATGAAAGGTGCCATTTATTGTTCTTTTATTTCAAAGTTCCTGTGTTGAATTAGGTTGTGGGCATTGGTTGTTGGTTATCTGGGCTTTTTCTGTCTTCTGTCGAGAGGCATTAGTAGGTGTTCTGGAGCTGCAGTAGCATTAGCACCACCATCAGTGGTGTGTTCCATTTGGTCCATCATTTTTTTGATTGGCCTACTAAAAATTGTACTTTTACTTGAGTAGTACCTTTCTTTTTAATCTCTCACTCCCTCTATCTGCGGGTGTGTGCGAGAGAGTTTTGCCAGAAGATTTATGCCAGTGCTGCCATGGTTCTGCCTTTCCTGCTGAATTTCGTGCATAAAATCTTCTGTTCTGGCTTTGGGTGCAGGTTTATGTTATAACTTGTCACAGCTTGGATCCAATGCGGGTTTGTTGGACCTTGTGGTGTAAGGTCAACATAGTGCTCTTTAGAATTTTCTGTAAGGAGAAAATTTTTTAAAAAAAAAAGGTTTGGGGGGGGGGGGGGGGAATTTTTTTGGTGCATAATCTTTGTTTGTTGCTATGGTTGGTGTGCCTTTATAGTTGCAGGCAGACTAGATCTATGGACAGCTAAAATTAAAAAGCACATTTTCATTTTTAACCTATTGCTTTTCATGTTGTTATTTATGCAGTTCCCAGTTGGCGGATCCACCGGCATTTGAAGTCAAGGATTGCAGCAAATGGTCGTGTTGGAGCCACTGCAGCTGTGTACTCGGCAGCAATACTGGAGTATCTGACAGCAGAGGTGTTGGAGCTTGCAGGGAATGCGAGCAAGGATCTTAAGGTGAAGAGGATCACCCCACGCCACCTTCAACTTGCCATCCGAGGAGATGAGGAGCTTGATACCCTCATCAAGGGCACCATTGCAGGGGTGGTGTCATTCCCCATATTCACAAGTCCCTTATCAACAAGTCTTCAAGGAGTGATCATGCAAACTCTTCTTTATACGTAGAGATTTGTTACTGTTAGTGGCCATGTATGTCTTCTTATTTAGATGTGTTTTTTAATTGTAATTGTGAACTTGTAGGTTTAAATTAGAACAAGTTTGAAACTCTTTACTAGGTTCCCTGGCTTCAGGATTCTTGATGATTTGCTTTAGACCTTCTGTTGTTTAGACTAGTGTTTGGCATTTGATGCATTGGTATGTAATTTATTTCCAATTTCAAGTGCTTCTGATTGCTCAAAAAGTTAAAGAACCATGGTCTTCATGGTCTTGTTGATTTGCATTCAGGCATGTATCTCGTGGCTAATTAACATCCATGCTCTTTTTTCTTGTTCTTTGTCCATGGGCATGTGTTTGTATTTGTGCAGTATATTGTTGGCATTGTTAATGGAATTCCCTTGATCGCTGTTTTGCAAGACATGAGCTGGCAATTGTGGGCATTATCAATGGATCCCGTTGGTCACTGGGTCTTGCAGGGTGAAGAGGCTGCCAATTTTGTGTGCTTTGTTGCTACCCGGTATCATTGGTGGAACCCTATCAAAAGGCTTTCAATGTGGGATTTGATTTTTATAAAATGTTTGGATCTGCATGGTTTAAAATTATTAACTATGGTGATTTAATTTCTTTTTGATTGATGTGTTATATTGATGCCAAGGAACTCGTGATAATATTCTAGTTTTATCTGATAAAACATTTTAGAGGGATGGTGGGGATGAATTTGAAGATAATAACTCTCAATTCTAAACATGGCTGTGCCTCAAATACTACGTTAACTAGCTAGTTGGCCTGGTTGGATACCTAATCTAGTGGACTCGAATTAGCTTGTCTGGGAAAGATTTGGCCACCTGGGTTGGCTTGATCTGATTTCGACCGTTTTCGTTACACTGATCTCGATGTTGGGGAACCCTGTTTCCCATGCTGCATAGCCAGTGCCAGTGCCAGTGCCATCCTCCAGCCTGATCAACTTCATTTCTGTCCTTGTCCTGCTTGACCTTGATGAGCTCATCAAGAAGGCTCCCTCTAGACCGTTGAGGATTTTGTGGGCCATCACAACTTTGCCATCGCCCGCTACAGTGAATCCCCATGAGTGCCATCTTGATCAACTTCCATTTCCATGGCATGATGGCGAAGCAGGATGATCAAGCTATGGTCTACTTTGATATGATGGTTCACATCAAGCACCTCCTCATCCGTCGATCTAGCTAGGAGAGCTTCGGCCCCAATTGTAGCTGGGCTTCTATCTCTATTGTCTTCTCCATTGGGGTCATCAAGGTCGACCTCTGCACCCATCGTCTCGAGAAGCTTGCTCGCGAGCACCGGACCACCCTCCTCTATGGTCGATATAGGGCTGTGTTGGACCTTGGGTCAAGTTTAAGCCTGATACTAGGCTAGTTTTGGGTCTCATTTTAGGTTACTTTTCAAGCTTGGTCCGAGCTCGAGCTTCACGACAGGCTCAAGCATCGACCCGAGCCTAATCTAAATTATTTTTGTCACGTCCCGAATCCAACATCGGAATTGGCTATGCGACCGGCCGCACAAACCCTAGATTTTATCCTAGAGATCATGCAAGGCCTAGGTACACAAGAGTCACTTACCTAAAAAAAATCTCATTCATCATCAAGCCCGAATATCTGCACAACTCTGTGAAAGAAGAAAGTAGGGTTGTGAGCTTTACAGCCCAGTAAGGTTTTCTATATAATCACACCAGTAATAATACAATACTAGAAATAGAAAGAACATACTAGAATACCATATCATATAAGCAAATAGCTCAAACATCATGTACGACAAAACCATGAAAAATCATGTTTTCTTTAGAGTTTCTATAAATCTATCTTTATCTTTAGGGTTCTAGACTAACCACGGTCATGCTCCAGCCCATGGCTGGCAATTATAATTGGCCATTTGCTATCTGCCGTGGCTAAACTAGCTCATGTACGAGCCCATTAATCGACCTTTTATTCATGGTCAGGCTAGTCTCATCGACCATTCCTCGTGGTCAGGCTAGTTTCACAATCGACCATTACTCGTGGTCAAGCTAACTCACGTCAAAGCCCGTGGCTCAGGCTGTGTAACCACAGTACTACCATAGCATGGCTAGTCCAAACACCATACTCTCTTTGTTATCATTTTATCAAATCTGGTCATATTGTCAAATCATGTAATTTCAAACTTCTCAATGACCGGCATCACGGTCCAAACCATCAAAAGATAACTTACTCGAATAAACATGATACATGGAAGCATAATTAATAATCTCAACACATTATCCATCTCGAAAAATCAAAATATACGATGCAAAACAAACATGCATGCCAATACTCATATACACAGATCAAATCATGCCTTGTAAAACAATGTATACAAATGATGATCATGTCCAAAATCCTTATCTTCAAGCACCAATCCAAATATATGGTATCAATCTATATCCGGAGTTCATCCCATACCTTCATGCTCAGAAGGTTGCTCCCTTACAAAATCCTAACATCACAAATTCTAAGAAAGAAACTCTCCAATCCTCTCTCCTCCCTCTCTTCTTTTTCTCTCTTCTCTTCTTTCTCTTTCTTTCTTCTTCTCTCCTCTTTTTCCTTTTTCTTTCTCTCTCCTCTCTCCTCGCTCTCTGGCTCTCTGCACTATTGGCCCTCCTAAAAAAAAATCCTCGACATCCCTGGTTAAAAAAAGAAACAAAACCAATCCAAATCACCTCAAACGTCGTCTGAGAAGTTTAAAACTATCAAGATATCTTCCCGGCCATCTGATCTGAGATCGACACCTCAAATCGTATCAAAATCCGAATCCAAAAGCCTCTGATCAAGCCTAAACTCTATCGGACTCATCTCAACCATTCAATCGGGAGATCGGACGGTCCAGATCAAGCAGAAATGGCGTAGACCGTGATGGACCGCGAGAAACCCCATGGGAAACGCCTTGGAAACGTGGGGAAATGCCCAAAGTAGCTACCGCTTTGAGTTGGGCCGAGCCCACGCGCCCGCACGTGCTGCGCACGTGGGCTTAGGCCGCGCCTTGCGTGCCCGCGCAACAGGCCGGGCCAGCGCCCCCCCGCGCCCGCACATTTGCCCGCTTCCGGCCACACCCGCGTGCTCGCTTGTGCCCACGCGCCTGCCTGAGCCCGTGCCTGGGCCGCGCGCTGGGTCGCGCACTGGTCTAGGCCGGTCCAACAGGTGGGTCGGCAGGGCTTCAATCCTCTTTTTTTTTTTTTTTTTCTTTTCGGGTCGTTACAATTTTTAGGCTCTTTATCTTTAAGCCCAACCCTACTGAAGTTGCCTTGGGCCTAGCCCATGGCCTAACCCAAAACTAGGCCAGATTGACAAATCTTGGGCTGACTTGAGCCCTCTTCTAGCCCAAATTTTGGATTTAGCCCAACCACCCTCTCTGTGGATCGATCATTGGTTCTTCTTTGCTAAGCAAGCTAGACATTTTTCCTCAAACGTGGAATGCTCAAAATGAAATCTTTGTTCAAGCTTCTCATGAACATGGGTTCTATAATGTCTACAATTATGATACCTATAGAAAGAGGTATTTGTTCTTTTAACAATTATATAATCTTACTATATTGTTGATTCAATCTGATGGAAGATTTTTTTTAATCTAGAATCTCTCAAAAAAATTAAAAATATAAAAAATAGTGAAAGTAGAGTTCAGGTTCTCTTTTCCTTCATTGATGATTTATAATCTAAAAATTGAGATACAATATTTCTATTTATAATAATTGGATTAATCCTTGCATTATTTAGGTTTGATTCATTTCCTATTTTGATTAAGATTAACTTTTCAAAAATAGATATGACTAGTATAAATAAATACTAAAAAAATAAAATTTTGCAAGTGGTAGATCCCGGCTCTTCTAATAACTTTATGTTTTGTTGCTTTTCCTAATTTCTTCAAAATTAGAAAATAATGTTTGGTCAAAATCTTTTCCCAAAAGATTATTTGGGATGTAACCAACTTACTTCATGATCCAAATGATAAAATTTTGATCCATTTTAACCTTTTAGGAAGTTGATAATATGTTGTAACTCTTAAAAAGTTACTTCATTAGGAAAAGAAATTATCTCAATCGGAACAAATTATGATCTTTAAAAATTTGGTATGTAAGTCAACTTCTCGATTCGATGGATCTTATTCTTGGATATTGTCTTACGGTACCTATAGTTATCTAAGTGATCCGTATCAAATTTGATGATCTTTTCGGATCAATTATAGATAACTTTTTTATCGAGAGTCATGTCTTGAACCTAAATATGAAAGACATTACATTCAAGCATGATAAACCATCCATTCCCTCCTATGGTGAAATCATTTTACTTCAAAGTTATAAAACGAGAACCTTTGTAGTACATTTTTTGCTCAATAGTGATCGAAATTCTGCCTTCTTTTGTTAGAAAAACAAGAAAGCAAAATACGAAAAATTAAAAAAAGAAGAGCCACAACTCTTCCCTCATCACATCTGATGATGTAGAGGATGATACTCTGATTCATAGGAGGCCTGCTCGTCGACCATCTCTGGTCAAGGCCTCTCCTTTTGTTCTTGAAACACTGTCTACCAAAGAGCAAGGTATTGAGCTTGTTACAACCATTTCATCCAAGGAAGATACTATCAACTAACAAAATATATAATAGCCTTTTCTAAAAGTCAGGAAAGCACCTTAAAGAGGTGGAAAAGGTGTGCTGTATATAAAACCTTTGAAGCCCTCCTTTACATGTGCATGATGATGATGCCTTAATTGCTCTTAAACTAGGCAAACCAATCACTTCTTTACCTTCCAAGTTTTATATTTTCACATTCTTCCATTTTCAAAGTTATTCAATTTCCATGACCTTAACTTATTATAAGTATATGGGCTTGGATCCGGGTCGTATCTTTTACACGAAAATAATATTTTTTATGACATCAATCGTTCGATTGCATTTTGCATGGATTTCAAAGCATCCCGATCTCTTTCCTCCATTTATTTGCATAGATCTCGAAACGGATATTGTGCAATCTAATGATCGATATTGTGGATGAAGGAAGCCAATTTTTTCATGTAAAATATACAATAGGAACCCTACTTGCTCTGGTTCTACCTGGCTAATCAACTAATTCTAAGGCAATTAAGAAGTCATCCGAGGATAAAGTTTGTAGAATTTGAGCCTTGTCTCTAGTTAGTTCTACATGACCAATCAACTGATTCTAGAATATAATATCCTTGCTGAATTGGATGAAGCTGCAATCCTAGTATTAGAACAAAGTGAAGGGGAAAGGCAACGATGTGCCACAAGAGGTCGAGATGATGGCAGGACAATCTACATATCAAAGTGATGATGCTAAACAGTTGCCTCCACAAACCGTATCGACTGCAACCATTACCAGCATGCAGGATCATTATCTTGATTATTAAAATTCCTTATTCAACCATCGATATAATCCAATTAGAATATCTTTTCAATGCATATGGACAACCTTCCCCGAAAGTGATGACCTTGAACCCCACAATGGTGGTGGTGGTGGTGGTGGTGATAGTTTTGAAGTAGATGTACGAGCTTCTATCCTTCTGGGTCTTGACTATCAAAAGAAAGGAATTAAGGTGGTAAACAATGCAGGTTTCTCGAGTGCAACTCTGTTACAGCCCACCATATATATTCAGCTATCCTGTTTTTGATTTCTTTCCTTCTCACCTCCATTCAGCATAGAATGCTACATTAAATTCCATGTTCTTGACTGAACCTCTCTGTCCAACCATGTTATTTTTGCTTGGATAATCATGACGACTACTCGACAACCGTATTGCGAAGTCAGTCAGCATTTGTGCTCTTCATGGTGCAGAGCTTCCACTCAGCTTTGTTATCCAATAATGAATGCATTGGACAGAGCCCCAGAAACTATTCAGCCTACTGGACGGTGGAACTTCCAGACCATAAGTTCGTTCGGGTTTTCTTTGCTTGTCCATTAGTCGCCTGTCTTCATTAAGAGATCATGAGATCCCAAAGTTCACATAGTTTTTTTACTGAAAGATGGTGGTGGAGCTTGGCATTAATCATGGTAAGTAATAAGTAATTTGGAACAGGGCTCTACTGATTAATGAGGTAAACTTAGGGTTGTCCCCTGCTATGATTCGAAATTTTCGCTCCACTTGTCAACTCACATGGAGGAGGAAGGACCATCAAGCATGAGACATAACATATATAACCAATGACAAATTGGTCCACAGGGAAGTGTCAGTTCTCAAACTTAGCCACAACTTTACCTCACCACCTGCCATTAAGTGGTCACAAGAAGGCTGAATTGCATGTGTTGGTCATGTATGGTAATGCATTCAGGGGCCCCGCAACATCAAGGAGACTGGTATTCATCTTGGACATGCACAACTTGAGGAGTTATTGTTGGTTGCACTTGACATCATGAAGCATTACAATTGTTGCATGTTTTTAACTCCTCTATATATGATGGTCTTTTGCTTATTTGAGGTGATTCAAAAACTGGTCTGGTGAAAGGTTATGAAGTAAGTGTGAAGGAAAAAGGGATCATTTCATAAGCAGGCTTGGGCAGGCCAATTTGATATATACAAGTCACTAAATTCAACCATCTAGTGGATTTGGATTGGATCCTGGGTTGATTCCACTAGTGTTAACACCCATTAATGGATGGGTATCACCCCCCCATTGGAACATCCCCTGCCATGGTTTGAATTGATTTTATTTGATAAAATCACTCGAGGTTAGATATCAGCAGCGTTGCATTAACCGCGATTATGAGCCATGCCCATTTATTTTTTAAAGAAATAAATTGAAACAAATAGTGTTTCGTTTTCATGAGTATTTTTTAATAAAAGGACAACAAGGAGAGAGAATTTATGCCCGATGAATTTTGCCAATTGAATTCAAATAATTTGATTTTATAAAGTGAATTAGTTGGCACCTACTAAGGTGATAATTGAATGAGTTGCTGCGAAAAAAGAGCTTCATGATTCCAGAGACCTTTCTTCCTCTCACGGATGGGATGGTATAAATATTCCTTGGTTTATGACGTGTATATAGCTACTAAAATTTAGTATACCGACGCATGAGATCTAGATTAAATTTTTATTTTCATTATATTTTTTAATTTCTAATGAAAATTAAATATCCTCACTCTGTCTTTTTTTTTTTTTTTTTTGATGAGAGAGAAAGCACTAAATCCAGAATACAAGAGAAAAAAGTGGATTCTTGCTCGAATAAAGGTGGAGACAGCCCAAGTTTGCTTTGGTTTGCAGCATAAGCAATGCTAATCCACCTCAAGACCAGCTCACAAATTTATGAAGCTCATCATCATCTCAGTGTGGGCACTTGTTGAACCTTGATTTGCTGGGGTTATGGTGCATCCTGTATGGGGTGGAACAACCAATCCGCCAGCAGGAGGCCTGATGACGGTTTTCGTTTTGATTTCCCCTGGCACTAAAATGCAGGTAGGTTTGACCATTTGACTGCTTGAGACCTGGTTAACACCTCAGAGCCCAATAATGAGCCACATGGGGCCGGAGGTGAATCTTTTACAACCTTGGTAAACTCACAAAGAAGTTGGTGGCACACCTGGCACTTGTCTATTGGCTGAATGTGGGAGCATTCCCACATGGTAACAATTTATTACTGCTGACATGCTGAGAATAACTACAAATTAAGCCAAATCTCAATGCTCTTTGCTCGGAACTAGTTGTTGGCGTCACTAAACATCATCAGTACCAACATTTCCCCATGATAATATATATAGTATGAATAAATATACCTTATTGGATACCCAAAGGGATTTGTTAGAACAAAATCATGTACTTCTTGGTCTCCATCAAAACTAAATCATTGTGGATATTATGCAACATGTTTTTTTTAAAGCTAAATTCTTTTTGCTAATTAAGAGGGGAGAAAAAGGACCTGGAAAAGGAAATTAAAGGCCAGGACATGATAGGGCTTGATCGATCAAAACATATGATAAGTTAATGAAGAAAGATAATTAGGGGCTTCTAGGATTGAAGCTTATATTTATAAAAAGAATGAGCAACAAGTTGTGGATTATGTGGCTGAGAAATGCAATTAAATAGATTTTCTTTCTAGGCCACTCTGTCTAAGATCAACAGGAACAAAGAGGTAGAATTCTAAAAGAGAAATTGATTAGACTTTATACTTTCTAGTTAGTGGGCCTTTTTTATTATAATATATTTTGAGAAAGTTTGTATTATCAACTTTAATGTTGGTAAAGTTTATTAAAATTTTACCAGAGATCTTAGGATTCTTTTGGAACTTTTGAGTTTATAACCTGGAAAGGCTTTTATTATGTACGTCGACTTTCATCATCTAAAATTAACTAGTTGAATTATGAGGTAACTTGTCTACAAATGATTTTGTTCTTAATTATTTTTTTTTAAAAAATAAAATAATAATAATAATTGAAATTTTGTGTCAATGGTACATACATGTACTATTTCATTTTTTTAGGGATGATAAACAATAAAAAAAAGAAAAAAGAAAAGAAAAGTATAATGCAAAATCCTTAGAAAGAATGAAGATAACATAATATAATAATGTTACATTTGTTTGGTAAATTCATTTAGTTATAGGGGTATTTATGAAAGTTTTTGATTTTTTGAAGAGCAAAATATGCAAATTTTAGTCTTTTGAAAGAGCACACCTGCACCTGGCCCTTTTTGAAAAGTAACTAAGCAAATAAATTTTTTCAAAAGATATGCCAGCAAAATGCTTTTTTTTTTCTGTTTTTTTTCGTTTCCCTTGAGAAGATTGAAGGCTCATGATTAAATCTCATTTTTCTCCTTTATTTAAAACGATTTTCTTGTATGAAATGATGTTGAATGGACATAAACAGAGGAATCAAATCTTGATGCTTATTCACATGTCTAACTTGGCCTACGACTAAGGGAAAAACACAGAGATAGAGAGATACGATAACAATTAAGAAAAAATAATTGTAACCAAATTATGTGTATAAAATGGATATCTGTGTGTTTACCTGAAAACTAGGACAACACCCTCAATTATATATAAAGATAATATTTTTAAATGCAATGTAAAAAATATCCAAAAGTATTGTTTACCCTCCTAACCTAGCAATTAGCTTAAAAATGTGGGAACAAAATAGAAGTCCACTCCTCAGATTGATTGTTCCTGTTGACCAAAAACTTTATTCATCACCTTTGTTTTTATGTCCATTTTATGTTTCCTTGATAGCTCATGCATAAGTGTGCACAAACAAGTAAAATCATGCTCAAAAATGGATAAACTATGTTTAAAGAAAGACTAAATATGCACAAGGTACTAAACAATGTTTATTATGCAGGCAGCATAAAATAGCACTCATAGAAAGGACTAGATGTTAAAACTTTTCTACCAGAAATTAAAAACTTATCTTTTAAAACCATTTTCAAGTATCCACATCCTTAATCAAGATCTCTTATATGATCATGACAAATCAGGTTCATTGTTGAAAGTACCTCAAGAGATATCTGAGTGTTTATAAATTTTGGAGCTGGATGCAAAAATTTATGCCATCCAACATAGATTTATAAAATTCTGCATTACATTTAGCTAGCAGGTTAGGAGGACCATATATATTATTAGTCAATTTGGCAGCAGACAAACACCTTGGGGAGTAATAATCACAGACCTGCCTTATGACTTTAATACTATCTGAAGCATTGCAAGGGGAGAGATGCATACAATTAAGCGAGGTTTCTATAAAATATATATGAGAATATTTTATACTTGTTTGGCAAAGCTGACATCACCATGATTATTACCTAATATCATTAGATTCTGCTTCATCAATCTCCATTTTTTCCACCACAGTCTGTCTCCCAACAGGAAGTTTGTTCTCTTCCAACCCCCTGTCCAAAGTATCTCAAATCCATGGAGGACCATGTGAGGTTGGAACCCCTTCCATGGAAATAAACTGAATAAGCTTAAATTATTGGCTACACTTCCCAAAGTAAGAAAAGGAGAAGTCACTCATCCATTCAAGGGGGATGATGTAAACATGGGACATTATGGTCCTCATGTTTACCATCTCCTTTGCCCTCATTGGCCCTGCTAATGCACCCAAAAAAAAAAAAAGAAAAAAAAAAGAGGTCCTTGAAACGCTGTCACCAGAGCAGAGATTGCAGAGGGGCAGGTACATGCCCTGGCCCTTACTTCCATCAGTCATATGCTGTTGTTGCTGCTTCCTTCTATACCACTCTCAAAAGATTCCCTTGCATTAACTAACAATGCTACGTTGTGCATCTTTCTAAGACCTGGTCAAATGGATTCTTGAAATGAAGCATCCCTTTCCCAGGGCTGCAACTTTGGTGTTTCTTGGGTTAGCAACCATGACTACTGGTACCCAACCACATGCAGGTGCTCACAAAACATGATGGTAGAGAGTCGTGGATTAGGGTCGTATCTTTTGCACGAAAGAAGGAATCACCTTTTTTTTTTTTTTTTTTTTTTTTTTTTTTTTTTTTTTTTTTGCACGAATCCACTGTTGGATCGCCTACTATACAGATCTCGAAGCATTCCAAATTCTATCTTCCATGTGAATGCATGGATTTAAAATTAAGTGGCTAGTGGGTGATCCAATATAAATTCTGATGTGACCGGATTGCTGACGCGGTCAAGGATCCTGACGTGGAGCCCTCATCGGACGCCGCGCTGGATTCCCTTCATGGGCCCCTTCGCCGGGCAGAGCTCCCCGGTGTCAACGGGTCGCCCATCGAAGTCGGGCTCCATCCTCCTCCAGGTTGGTACCCACCAGGTTTGGACACCTAGGTCGGAGCCGAGCTCAAACCCCACCAGAGGCAGACCTTTCGAGCCCGAGGTCGGGCCCCGTGGCCTGAAGTTGAGCTCAAGCCTCCTCCACCACGCGGAGCTCCTTCGAGGCCGGGTCCCCTGAGCTAGGCGCACCTCTGTCAGCCCGAGCTCGGTCAACGCTGGGCCCCACCGGTCTGGTACCGGCTCGGCCCTCCTCTGCAGCCGAGCCGCCGCGAGACAGGTCCACTACAAGCAGGCCCCATCTTCCCAGCTCGGCCCCCAGCACGAATCGAAGCACCAACTGCCAAGGAAGCAGCACCTCCCTCCAAAGACGGTGGCGTGCCCCCCGAGGCCGTACGACAGCATCCGCCACGTCGCCATTAATGCTCACGGCCGCCATTCACGTCAGAAAGAAAGGAAGCTCACACCAAGGCACCATGCCCTCCACCGACCTGCCGTACGACCGGAGAAAACCCTACCAAGAAGCACGGTTCCCGAGAGCAGTGGCACAACAGTCGAGGTCCTGCCAGCTTCCAGGAAGGGCAAGCAAAGGAATGTCAGAGACATGTAGAAGCTTCCCCATCTATTCAATAAAGAAGGCATCCCGTCTACGGCACGATACCTCGTCGCACCCGCCTGACAGCCAGGGAGGATCCCGAGGCAAGTCCAAGTAAGAGACTCAGCCAGAGTAAGCAAAAAAGAGGTAACGGTACTCATATTACAACAGAACAACATTCTCTCAACGAGAGGACCACCCAATTTTCCAACAACACAATCATCACAAAGAAAAGAGGAGAAGGGAGAGGCCAGACACTCTCATACACTCCACTCACTCCTCCTAGCGTGGAGCTCATCCAGAGGGCTCGACCAGGAGGATCTGTTCTCCTGGATTGTTATTGACTTGACCGTCGGAATGCCCCCGCCGGAATCTCCGGTCCGAGTCACTGACGTTGGCTTTCTTGCAGGTTCCGGGGCACCGGAGGCATCTCCTGCGGGCGGACACGGAACACCCGATGCCATCAGTAGTTATGGGCCACGACGATCCGGATGGCAATAGATTCACATGAAGGCAGGTGAATCATTTTTTCATGCGAAAGATGTAACTTGGAGAGATCTTGACCAAATGCCGGCCAGTTGATAGATTTTGAATTATTTGGTTCCTAGAGTAGTTTTAGCTACATGGGGATACTAAATAGCAGGGGTAATAATTTGTCCTCGACCTACCGATTCTTATTGTAAGGGGATTGGATAGAGATTTGATCTTTCCAACCCAAGGAGTCACCACAGGCCGTACAAGCTATTTTAGGCTAATCCATAGATACCTAAACATATTTGTCACTCTTGGTTTATCATGTTACCTGAGATTTTCGTATCTTAATCCTAAAATATAAGGATATGCATTCAATTTTTTTTATATATTTTATTTCAAACTGAACAGAAGTTTAAAAAATCAAATTTCCGAATTAGTATTTAATAGAATTAAAAAATGAACCGAAATAGTTTAAAGTCAAATAAATCAAATCGAAATAATTTTGATTCGGTTCGATAATTTGGTTTTGAACTTCTTTATACTGGCCTTTTTGATTTTGATTTGAACCGATGAGGTTCTTAAATAATTTTATTATTTGAATTATAGAGTTACACTTGATTTTAGTAATGTTATTCAAATTTAAATAATTAACAAACCACTCAAAAAAAATTATTTAATAAAATTATCTTAAGTTCTTTACAATCTACTAATATAATATTTATCATGGGTCTAGAAAGAATAAAGATGAATTTTTATTATATTTTTATAATTTTGATTTTCGGTTAACCAAAAGTATCAAATTAAATACTAAAAACTGAATCCATTAAAAAATTTGATTTGGTTTTAAACCAAAATTAAAATTTTTAGAAGAAAAACTGAACCAAACATCAAAATAATTAACGGTTCGGTTCAGTTTTTAGTTAATCAAACTATTTGCACACCCCTACTAAATATTAACTAAGTTCAAAAATTTTAAATATTTTCATATTTGGCACATTCAATCTCAATCATGATAAATCTAAATTATCATTCACTTGGTCTTGATCACCATGATTGATGTCTTGGTTCTGATAAAGCCTCGGCCTAAAATTGCTTGAGTGAATCACTTTGGTTGTTATTAGCAAGACTTAACCAATCGATCTAGGATATAGGCTACTTTTTGGCATGTCCATCACACACGTTTAACTCATGATCATAATTAAGTCTTACGGTAGGAGCAAGATAAGCAATTCAGATACAAGCTACCATTATTCTTGATCTATACAAGATAGGGTGGGATAAGATGCTAGGCTCTTTCTTTCTTTCTTTTTTTTCTTTTTTTTTAAAAAATAGAAAAAATCATTTTTATCTCAATATATTGATTACATCATCCTATAGTATAACATTACAATGATTGTCGTTGGCTAAAAAGGTAAATATGTTTTATCTTTGTGATAATTTTTTGCAAATAATATATATGTTTTCTAATTATTATAATAATATAGGTATGATAGGAAAAGGGTAGAGCCCAGCCAATGTATATATTGGTTTCGGTTACTTGATTTGACCAAATTATTAATGATAAGTGGTGTCACCATACTTAAACTAGTTTGCTTGGAATCCATGCCACAGATTATTAGGAAGAACATCTTCCTCATCCCATCCCTAACTTCCCAAACTAAGTCTAAGGTGGGAAAATAGGTGGCCAAACCAAATACTGCATAGAAAATTGTATAAAAGTGCCAAGAATTAAGGTGATAAAAAATTATTTAAGATTATAAATGGACTTTTAAAGTACTTTAATGCCCAGATCCTTATTTAAAAAAGCAAGAAGTTCCAAGCACTATATCAAGCAAATCTACTGTCTACACCATAATTGCTAGGAGTGTTTAATTTGTGCTGTATATTTGGCATCATAACCATGTATTTATCCTTGACAATGGATAAAATAAGCAAAACAGCACACATTAGATATATGCAAAGATATTAGGCTTAATTATGAATATTAAATATTTAAATATTAATAGAGTAGGCAACTGTATTGAATGCTAAATAAGTGCAGAACTAAATTTATTATGCTTCTTGGGGCTAGGTTATTTAAAATTCTTTTGAACAATTAATAGTGATTTTATGGTTTATCTAGATGCAACAGAGAGGTTGCTGCATTATATCCCAGCATCACAAGTTTCTAAACAAGTTCTCTGCATGCAGAGGTAAGACTTTGTATTACCATGGATGCTCACCCCTCCAAAAGGAGCTTCATGGATGCTCTTTTTTTCATGGTTTCCATGTAGAAAGATGTAATTCACTTGCCTGCCCCTTCTGGCAGCAACCTTATGCTCATCAAAACTTTTATTTTTCATAAAACAAGTTAAATTATGTGATTGTAATTTGTTTTAAACTTTATTTATAGATACTAAGTTTTGAAGATTGTCATATACAGGGTTTTTTTTTTATAGTAGTGGATGAAAACTTTTTAAGATATGTTGGATGTGTAAGAAAAACTGTTGAAAGATTTTTGACAATTTAATTTTATTTGTTTATTTATAGAAAGTTGATAATTTTTTTTTAAAAAAACATAACAAATTTTCTAGAAAACGATTTCAATCTTGTAGAAAAGAATTTAAGATGAGAATTGCATAAACAAAACATAAATCATTTGCTTCAATTTGCAAAGTATGAAAATGCTAGCTTATAATGTAGTACAAGATATAGACAGTGGGCATTATGGTTAATTAAACCTTGCTAAATCTTACAGAAACTAGCATATATTTGTAGCCAGAGACCTTGACAATTTAATATTTATATATTTTGTTCCATTTCCCCATTAGCAAGCATGCAAGTGAAAAGGTTGAGAGAGGGTTTTGGCCAACAGTCCTATCAACTTTCATTAAAGCCAATATTATTTTGATCAAATTTTATATTTTCTACTTGAACATTTTTAGTGAATTTTCTTTCTTCTTTTGTTTGGATCGAGTTTCTTATATTTAAAACAACTATATAAAGTTCATATTTATATCAGAAAGACTGGGTTTTTAATTGCTTGATAGAATTTTTACGGAGATTTATACCTGTTCCTCTTCTTGTTTTTTATGCTTATTCTCTCTATATAACAGACGAGCTAGGGCATGCATCACAAAATATTATGTATTTTTGCATGGAGATGGAGTCCTTTCAAATTTTCAAAAGCATGAAATTATGTAAATTTAAATATTATGAATGTTAAAAGGGTCTCGTCTGGGTCTGGGTAGGAAATCAAACCTACAAGAAATATCCCATGAAATTAATTTTTAAAAAGTAAAAAAAAAAAAAAAAAAGCAAAGGAAAGATAAACTGGCTTCACTCTCTAAATTAAAATATAATTTGTGACAACTTGTATATTAAGCAAGCAACCTAACTCAAATCCCCTCATCTCGAGCATTTAAAATGAAGCTATTGCAGCTGTACGGCCAAGGCCTTAACCATATTAAACTTGGAGCTTACATCTAGAAGAAGTGCTCAATTAATAATTGACCTACAGAAACTAGTCACTGCATTTAGTTTTTTAAAACCAAGGTTATCCTAAGAATTAGGGCAGTTAATAAGGAATGTTACCGATCGAGATGTTAATTAAGCATGCTAATTCAAATGCTTACCTCAAAACCTAGTCTAGCTAGGAATTAATTTCCAACTAGAAGTATATAATATACCTACGAGCAAATATGGCTGTTCATTATCCGGAATAAATCAAATTCAAGTTCTTTCTCAGGGGTTCTAAATGCTTCTATTATTCTAATCACATAGCACATGCTAGCTTACCATTACAATAGTTAAGACACCAAGCACCAATACTCCACCCTAAAGAAATTAAAATGAGAGCAATTTTCAACTGTTCAACAAATCCTAACCCTAACCCTCCTAGGCTTTGTCCTACCACTAGCCCTTGTCCATCGGGTCCTATCCTAACGATGCAAAGTTGTACTGATAAAAATCAATTAGAGTGCATAAATCGTGGTGCCTCCCCTCCAAACGGGAATCTGACCCCCATACGTTCATGATTGAAGGACCATTCCCCAATATCTCCATGGCTCATACAAGCCAAAAAGATCAAACATAAAAAATATGGGCAAAGTTTCTCGGGCAAATGGGTTAAGAAAAATAAACAAAACGAGGCACGTTACTCATCAGTGCTCCCCCTATTATTCTATTGCAGCTATGCCACCATATTTTGTCCCATGGAACGAATGGAATGTGGATGAAGGGGGCGGTGGTGAAGGGAAAAGAAAGATCCAGAGAATGTGGACAGAGGAGGCAAAGCAGTGTGTGGGCCGGAGAACATGCTAAGCCGTTGCCCTGCGGTGGCGTGTCGTGATCCGCATACAGATCACCATCTCATCGGGAGTCGCATAACTTTTTAATTTAACGTACTCCTTTTGCATTCGCCCTAGGCGCCGTAGCTAGAGGAGCGTCAAACCGAGTCTTCTGCATTATATTCACCGACTTATATATAAAGTATTCCAGAGCTTTGCTCGGATAATCCAGCAGGATTTAGACTGAATTTCTTACTAAAATTGTGCATCAGGAAACTTATCAGAGCATGTCTCGTATCAATCCAAGAATGAATCTTTTTGTTTTTCTTTTTGCAAACCTATAAAGTTCACAATCTAGAATTTATGTTAGGACTTGTATGGGCTCTTGGAAGATATGAACAAGGGTGGGCAAAATATTCAAACAGGACCTTGTTCATTTTACTCCTGGGACTTTTTCAGGGTCGAGCAGAGGTCTACAAGGCATATTCCAAGGCTCTGATCCCTTTGTATGATGATGCATGGGGATCGGATGGCTACAGGATCTATCTAAGTTGAGCTAAAAGTGGGCCAGACTATTTTTTTAGCTTTATGGCGGTGGAGGGGTGGTCAGTGGTGCACGTTAGGGTCTGCATGTGTACACGAAGTGGGGAGGAGGGGGGAGGGGTGGTATCGATGAAAAGCTACGAGGAAAAAAGTGATTCATGCTTTTCATAGCATTCACATGTGTGACAAGACACGAGAATTAAAGGAGAGGGGGGAGGGTTGGTGATGGGGTTAAAAGATGGATTGGATCGAAGAATAGTAGGAGAGGTTAGCCTACATGGGAGGGGCAAAGGAGATGGGGAACATGTGGATTTTTGTTTTGTTTTCTTCGTGTCATTGGCACGAGAGGGTCGTAAGACAAGGGAAGGTGGGTTGGCTGCCAAACCCAGTTAGGGGTGGGGGAGGAGAGAGCTCATCAATGAAGTATTGAATAGTCTCCAACGGACCACCACCCACATGACTCCTAGGCAAAAGAAAGCTTATAATTGATATATATATATATTTGGTGCAAGAGGAAAAGAAGAGGAACAACATGGCCTTTTATGTTGTGGAAACGATTAGGCAAGGTTGAAGAGAATTGGTATATATGTCAATGATGATCCAGGATGAAGGCGCGTACGTCGTATGAAATGGAAAATTTTTATCTGTTCTTATTATTAATATGATTAATTTCTTTTTCTCCAAAGATTGTTTGATAATTTAAAGCCATGTAGAAAGTGAAGGAAATTTCTGTGGCATTGGTCTGTCGTGTTGTTTGGAGTGTTATGTAATATTCCAGCAATGCTTTATGAGAGTTCCTGCAAAGCTCGTACTTGGAAATGGTTCTATTTTTATTGGTCTATAGCACAGTAATGTTGAAAAAATTTCAGGCATCGATCCCATTTGTTGAGATCCGACCATCACCTATATACAACGGATGCCGCCGAAGCAACATGAAGAATACAGCCCAACAATTTGTTCTTGGATTCAATATCATGCAACAATGGAGATATAAATGTAGAAGAAAAAAGAAAGATTGCTTTATTTTTTTGGAGAAGAATCTTGTTACAACAAATAAGACAACACCCGACAGCCCTTCTGAAAACCCAGAAGCTTCTCGCTGTCCCACAAGTCTTCTCTCTTGCAGACCTCACGTCCCAAGAACTCACGTACGCCACGCACGTAGAATACCTCAACGTGCGTCCCTTCTCCAAAGCCCCGTGAAACACCATCACGTCACAAGCCCTCCACGTGATTCTCTTTCACGTGCGCCTCTCTGCAGCCCAATACCATGGTCCTCCTTAAACCCAGGAGGCTCTCCACGGTCCACGCCCTAAGGGGCGTTCTCAAGCCCTCACGGTCCAAGACCAGGACCATGAGAAGTCCTCATAGACTCCACACCGGATCGGACCCCAAAGGGTCGGTCTCTCTTGGACATACCAAACTGCACGCCTCATCTCTCTTAATTATAGCACATGGGGCGGTGAACTTCTTATCTCCTTGGGCATCTTGGACTCCTTGATCTTGTTGGACTACAATCACATGGGCTCACAACTTCTTGGTGGTTACAATCACATGGGAGGTTATGACTTGTCTTGGACCAAAAATAAATTGATTAGGACACCTCACATGGTTGGGTTTACTAATTGGTTATAACCAACCAACTGACTAACCTCCTAACGAATTTAACAAACCTAGATCCAACCTCATAACCCAATTAGGTTATGCTACAATCTCTCAAAAAACTCTCCCTAAGTCACATGAGAAAACACTCAAACTTAGAGCATCCTTGGAACACCTCCAGGAATCCGCTTGGGACATGCCCCCAAGCTCTAGGGATTGCCTCTAGCATCCCTGCCATGACCTTCCAAGTCTCTCCAAGACTTGGGAGTACCATGCAAAATCCTACAATCTCCACCTTGGTGCCACAAGTCTTGGCAAACCTGGCAATGTCCTCTGCACAATCCTGCTGTAACTGCATGTCCTGACAGCCTCTTGTGCGGACCTCCTTGCCTCTACCAACACCCTTCAGCTGTTGCACGCCCTTGGAGGCCTTTGGGATGACCGCCTCCATAGCTGAAGATCCTTGCTTGTATCTTGCACCACGATTGTAGCCTTCTTTTTGCCTGGTAGCTGCATCAGATTTTTTTCTTGGACTTCTCTGGAGAGAACATAGCAAACCTGAACCGGCACTCGCTGTAACTAGAGCTCTACATGACACCATCTCCATAGAGCCAAGCCAATCTCTACACACTCTGCTCCACCTGGCTAAGTGCACCCCTGGCGCTCGTGCTAGGACCTGGCCAGTATCCTTGCACCTCCCGCTTTGAACTCGTGTCGAATCCTGCTCCACCCGTGAAGCCACCTATCACCAGTGCTTCACTTGAGACTGAAGTCTCACTGATGCCACAGAAAGAAACCCCGAGGCCAGCCACTCAACGCTGCCCTGCTGAGCCTGCCGTGCACCTCAAACACCGTCGCTGCCTCCTCGGATCCTTCGCATCACGCGGATCCCTCCGAGACCATTTCGGATACACTGCATCTCACAGTTCACCAAGAGGGACTCAACGGACCGGAGCAGATGGTGGCGGCGCAACCATCCGTCCCCAACACATATCAACGAAACCATCCCAAATAAAAAAAATCTAGATTAATTCCCAAATAAAAGAACTTACCGACCTCGGTGGACTACCGGACTCTCGCTGGAGAGGAAGAAGACGGTGTGGAAGACTCGATGGGTCTGTTTCGATGATGGTGGAGGGGATTTAAAGAACTTCCGATTGGTTCCCTTGCCGTTTGGAAGACCACCATCCAACGAGTCCCAATCCCTCTCAAAACCCGTCGCTGCTCGCCTCCCACTCCCTCACGACCCTTCCACCGAGATCACCGGCAGAAACCTCGGCCGGATAAGGGAGGAACTCCTCCCCTATTTCCGACTCGAACTCTGCCACCGTTGTTCGTTCATTTTTTTTTTCATCAGTTTGGGTTGAAGTCGACTGGGCCTGCCGACTTCAGCCCAAGCCCAATATTACATTCTCCTCCCGTTAAAAAAAATTTCGTCCTCGAGATTTTTAAACCTTAAGAATAACCAACCCTTGTGTCATTCGATCTCCAACTTCCAATTAGTCTACCTCTTAAGGTACTTACTTCCCAAGTCTTATTCAAAACTTGATCCTTTTTCATTTATAATCAAGATCAAACTTTTGACATTCAACCATATCCTAACCACTTATGTCATAGTTCTGAGTCCATGTTATGCCTTAATAACTACCAAGTGATTTTCGAATCACAAATATCCAGTCTTGAACAATCATGTCATGAATTTCGATATGACTCACATCTATCACTTATATCACAGTTCCAAATCATCATAATCTAAGGTCCAACACTATTCTTGTCATATCTTAATAATCATCATGTCGTTGTGATTTTAATCACTTGTATTACCGTCCCAAATTGTCATAACCTACTCATACCTGTCATTATTGAATTGGATGCGTTGTCATCCTGCTGGGTGAGTGTATATACCCATCCTTGAGTTACTGATTTTTGCTGTCCTTCTAGTTGCTGTCTTTCATGAGGGACTTGTTGCTGTGACTTTTGACCATATGGACACACAACTGCCTTATGACCTGGTTTGCCATAGTTACCGCACTTCCACTCATCTGGCCATGTACAATCCCGCTTATAGTGAGGACTACCACACTTATAACATTTGACATCACTCTTTTATTGAATATTACTATTTAGAGTAGCATTATCAGGCTTCCATGTCTTTGTACTTATGTTTTCATTATATTGATCCTGAAATCCTCCTGATCTGGATCTTTTCTTTAAAGCTTTTTCTCTCTGCTTGAGTGGCATTCAGTCCCCTTTCTATAATCAGTGCCTTATTGATGACCTCCTTATAAGTGGGTAGCTCGAAGGCAGTCACCTGATGCTGAATCCGACCTCTAAGTCTATTTTCAAATTTTCTGGCCCGGATCTCCTCATCTGCTAACAGTGATGAAGCATATCTTGATAATTCTTCAAACTTTGCAGTATACTGAGAAACTGTTAAGCTACCTTGCTCCAAGCGATCAAATTCTCGAAATTTTTGTACCCGAATACTTTGAGGAAAGTACCTCTTATAGAAAACCTTTCTGAAATCTGTCCAGGTAAAAGGTGCATCGTTTGGTCCTTGCTTCCCAAGCTCCAACTCCCACCAAGCAGCTGCCTCATCTTGTAACAAGAATGTAGCAAAAGTAACCTTTCCCCCTTCCGGACACCGCAATGCTTGGAATACTTTTTCCACAGCCTTCAACCAATCCTCTGCCTCCAGGGGATCAGATGTTCCCTTGAATACCGGTGGTGCATACTTCTTGAAATCTATCAAAGTGATTGGTCGTTCTTGTGAAATCCTTACTTATGGCTGCTGCTGCTGTAATAATAGCTGCTGCATGAACTGTTGCTGTTGCTGTTGTGCTTCCATTAATCTCAGTGTATCAGCTCTTGCAGTAGCTTGTTGCTGCACTAAGTATTGCAATAGCTGGAAAGACCCATTTGGTCCCCAGGCTAAACTCTAGATCCTCCCGGTGTTCCCGTTTCTGCAGTCCCAATCTCCGAGGTGTTGTCCAAAGGATTGGGTGCCAGTTCCCGTGGATGTTCCCCATCACCAGTGTTGTCCATGGGATTGAGCGTTGGTTCCTGTGGATATTCCTCATCACCAGATAGAACCCAAGTATCCTCGTGCTGCTCTATAGGATCCCAAGCATTTGATCCATCCGCAAATCTTGTGGGCCTCCTAGCACAACCACGCCCACTACCACGCGCCCTGGAAATCCTACACCAGTCATTATTAGTATACAACTAACATTCAGATGGTCAAAACAAACATGACATAATATCTACCCCACCTATGAATCAACCTACACTCTCTCGATGAGCTTATACCCTAAGATCCTAGAACCTGGTTTGCTTTGATACCACTCTGTCAGGCCTCGAATCCAGCACCGGAATCGACTACGTGACCGGCCGCACAAATCCTAGGTTTTACCCTAGAGATCATGCAAGACTTGGTACACAAGAATCAAACACATCAAAATTAAAACTAATATTTTATAAGCAATTTATTAACAATTAACAATCATTTATTAATTCAATATCACTAATTGGTCTACTAATTCACAACAAGCATCAGTAACCGAAATCAACTCTAACTAACTAACTAACTCAACATTAATGAAGCTCCGTCTCATGCCCAGCCCAAATCCTGTCACGCATCCTGAGTCTCTGAAAAATCAAAAAGTAGGGAGTGAGCTCTACAGCCCAGTAAGGTTCCCTTACAATCCACCAGTATTAATATAAAACTGAAAGCAGCAATATCACAATAATATAACAGGAAAACGATAAATTCTAAGTCACATAACCAAACCAATCACATATCAAGTATATCAAAACCTTTCATAACATTATATTTCCTTTATATGTTTTCATAAACTTTTCCTCTTCTTTAGGGTTCTGGACTAGCCACGGTCACACTCCAGCCTGTGACAAGCACACTGTTGTCACACTCCTGCCTGTGACTGGCACACTATATATCACACTCCAGCTTGTGACTGGCAATCTCATAATCGACCATGTTCAATCTGTCCATGACCAGGCTCACGTACTAAGCCCGCTCCTGTTATGTAATTGACAATGTACAACCTGCCCATGGCCAGGCTCACGTACTAAGCCCGCTCTGGCTATATAACTACGATCCCGTGGCATGGCTAGTCCAAACATCGTTAACACTTATCTTTTCACATCATCTTGTCAAAACATGTCATTTTCCAACAACCGATATCACGATCCAACCCATTTCAAAGATCACTTGATAACCATGGTATATTAAAATAAAATACAAATAATAATATTAACAAATCCATTTATATTTTGAAAAATCAATCATACTAACCGAAAGCACCCATGCATGTAAACATATGTATATTCGGATTAAATCAGGCAACTAAAATAATAAACACACACATATATACTGATGATCAGGTCCAGAATCCTTACCTCTCAAAAATCTATTATTTACACCTGAACTAGTCTATACCCGAGATCTGCGCAACGCCTTCCTGTTCAGGGAACTGATTCCCTACATAAATAATTTAATTAAAATCTAGATCTAAATTTCTAGTTGCACGAATTCTGAGAAGACTTCCCAATCTTCTCTCTCCCATAACAATATATTATTATAAAATATTATTCTCTCTCTTTCTTTCTCCTTACATCTCTCTCCTCTCTCCTCATCTCCTCTCTCATCATCTTCTCTCCTCCTCTTTCTATCTCCTCATTTCATTTTTTTTTTCATAGAACGGGCTTCTCCCTCTCTTTCTTTTTTTTCTTCTTCTTCTTCCTTTCTTTCTTCTCTTCTTTTCTTTTCTTTTCTTTTCTTTTCTCCCGAACCTACCTCCTTGCCTCTCCCTATCTCCATCGATCGATCGTCTTCCCCTGCTACTGACGGCCGAGGTTGGAGTTCACCGAGAGGGGCTCGGCGGACCGGAGCAGACGGTGGTGGTGCAACCATCCGTCCCCAACACATCAACAAAACCACCCCAAATAAAAAAAAATCTAGATTAATTTCCAAATAAAAGAACTTACCGACCTCGGTGGACTGCCAGACTCGCTGGAGAGAAGAAGACAGTGTGGAGACTCGATGGGCCTGTTCGCGACGACGTGGAGGGATTTAAAGAACTTTCGATTGGTTCCCTTGCTGTTTGGAAGACAACCACCATCCAACGAGTCATAATCCCTCTCAAAACCCGTCGCCGCTCGCCTCCCACTCCTCTCACGACCCTTCCACCAAGATCACCGGAGGAAACCCCGGCCGGATAAGGGAGAAACTCCTCCCCTGTTTCCGACTCGAACTTTGCCACCGCTGTTCGTTCATTTTTTTTTTCATCAGTTTGGGTTGAAGTCGGCTGGGCCTGCCGACTTCAGCCCAAGCCCAATAGTACAAAGAGCTCATCCTAACTATTCTGCTAACTCAACGACTGAACCCAGCAACCATCTCACTCGGCTGCTGCATCATGTCCTAGCCTGTCTCCTGGCTGTATGATGTCCTTGGCGCTCCCTGAGACTTGTCCCCAATCTCCCTGAGCTGTCATCTTCGTTAGCTCCAGTCTCCATCCCTAGGCCAATGCCACCATACCGGGATACTCCTGACTGCCCGATACCCCGATGCTTCCTGAGACTATCTCCTGTCTCCCTGAGCTGCCCCTGGTATCGTCTCTGCTGATGTACTCCGGTGAACTTGAGAAATCCATGCTTTTCTTTTCTCCATTTATGCGGGATATTATACCCACATACAACTCCACCTGCCTCGATGCACTCCTTGAATCCTCCTCTTCTACCTTCAAACCGGCAGCTCTGAAATCACTCCGCTTCCGCTCAAACAATGGCTCAAACCAAGCTCTGATACCAGTTGTTGGAGAATTCTAGGCACTGGTCCCACTTGTTGGGAGATCTAGACCAGCGCCTATACACAGGGAATGCAGCGGAAGCAACGTGGAAGAATACATCCCAACAACCTGTTTTAGATTCAATATCATGCAATAATGAAGATATAAATGTAGGAGAAAAAAGAGAGATTGCTTTATTTCTTTGGAGAAGAACCTTGTTACAACAAACAAGACAATACCTGACAGCCCTTCTAAAAACCCAGAAGCTTTTTGCCGTCCCGCACGTCTTCTCTCTTGCATGCCTCACGCCCCAAGAACCCACGTACACCACGTATGGAGAATACCTCAACGTGCATCCCTTCTCCAAAGTTCCATGAAACACCATCACGGCACAAGCTTTCCACGTGATATATCCCTCACGTGCGCCTCTCTGCAGCCCAACATCGTGGCCTCCTTGAACCCATGGGGCTCTCCACGATCCACGCCCCAAGGGCATCCTCAAGCACTCACGGTCCAAGACCAGGACCGTGAGAAGTCCTCACAGACTCTATACCGGATCGGACCCCAAAGGTCGGCCTCTCTTGGACACACCATACTGCACGTCCCATCCCTCTTATTTATAGCACATGGGCGGTGAACTTCTTGTCTCCTGGGCGTCTTGAACTCCTTGATCTTGTTGGACTACAATCACATGGGCTCACAACTTCTTGGTGGTTACAATCACATTGGCGGTTAGGACTTGTCTTGGGCCAATAACAAACTGATTAGGACACCTCACATGATTGGGTTTCCTAATTGGTTATAATCACCCAACTAACCAACCAACTGGCTAACCTCCTAACCAATTTAATAAACTTGGACCCAATCCCATAACCCAATTAGGTTATGTTACGATTTCTCAAAAAAACTTCCCTCTAAGTTACATGAAAAATACTCAAATTTAGAGCATCCCTGGATACCTCCAGAATCCGCTTGGGAACGTTCCCAAGCTCTAGAAATTGCATCCAGCATTCCTGCTATGATCTTCTAAGTCTCTTCAAAATTTGAAAGCACTATCCAAAATTCTACAGGTAATTTACTGTATTGCTAGTGTAAGGTTGTTTGGAGCGTTCTTTTATGATTCGCGTTTCGTGTAGTATATAGTTTATGTTGTTTGTGATGATGTTGCATGCAATCTAGCAAGTGCACATCAAAGTTCGTGCAAAATTAGTACAGGAAATGGCTCTTACTTCCAACTCGAGGAGAGGTGGGAACGAATACTTATCCATGAACGGCCAATTTCTTTTGGATGATATGGGAGCATTATAGGTGCTGAACAAGCATGTACCTTATCGCATAAATCTATACTTGATTTTTGTTCTTAATGTTTTGATATCATTTTCAAAAAATCTTTCGTACAGGATACTGAATTTCAATTTTATGATCATGATATCATTATTGGTATCACAAAAAAAAAAAAAAAAAAATAATTAATAAGACGTGTAAGATTTTATTATAAAAAATAATTATTAATAGATAAGGATTCGTGCTTTTAATCTCATATAATTTTTTTTACAAAAAAATTTAAATTCCTGATAAAGCTTTCAATTTTTAAGGAGGCATTCTCGCCCCCACATTTTTCTCTGCCATTAGTATTTAAAATCAACATGTTATCACTACTTTATGTACATGCAGTTAATTCATTATTATTAGGATGACAATTATTTAAGATTGACACCCATTTGGCTTCGTGCTCACCCTTTATCTTATCAGGGCAAATATATCATCAGCCAGAAAGAAACTGGGACTAATCTCCTTGGAGACTGTGACCATCATTCTTCTTGTGATCTCAGCTAATAATTAGCTCCGAAGCTAAACAAACGAGTCAGAAAAATGATATAAATATAGGAGGAAAGTGATCATCATAGGAATACCAGCTATAGAGAGACTCTGCACAGACTGAGCCACTGCTATCTCTCACAATAGCCCTCACATTGGCAGTAAACCCCACTCGCATCTCTCTCTCTCTCTCTCTCTCTCTTCCTCTTTTCTAAAGATCCCATCCTCATCCAGTTTTAGGTTAGACGCAATTTCTATGCATACTTTCCATGTATGTAGTCAATCACTCCTGATATACTAACATGGATGTTTGATGAATGACATTCACATAAACGAGTAGCTGTGATTGATGGCATGACCATATGATGCATGTTGATATGCATAGCTATATAGTGCATGCTGTGTAAAATATATTTCTTTCTTTTCAAACTAATTTTAGAAATATTTTTTATGGCCAACTTCCGATTATCTATGCCTATGATCTCACACTGCTCGCCTCCAATGGTCTATATGCACATGCCTTCACAATTCTACTACTAAATTGGTAAAGCCTAGAGAGCACTTGGGTCTCTAGAAATGATGAGTAGCTTACCATTTTTTCTCAATGATGCCTAAATGGGAATACAGGGGACATCATGAATAGTGAAATATGATGATATCCTGTAGTGCGAAGGCTAGAGAAGGAGTAGGTATTACTGAATTGGATCATCCACATGGTCAATAGTTGATAATAGATGAACATTTAAAGCATGTTAATTAAAATTTAATAATTATTTAATAGAGAGTTTATGCCATTTTATTAAATTTCTCGTATTTTTATTTTCATTTTTTCTCTTATTTTTTAGTAATAATTTATTATTTTTTATTTTGTTCCTCTCCAGATTATTAGGATATTTCCTTTGTTCTTCCTTTTTTGTCCCATATCAAAGAGTTATTGGATTCGCATATTATTGATAAAAAAAAAAAAACCTACTTATATAAATCAATTTTTGATAAAGAAACCATAATCTTAATTAATCTCTAAAAAATAAAATGATAATTTTGAATGATAATTAAAGGTTGAAAGATATATTCATGGACATTTAATTAGTCAAAACTAAAAGATTGCCGGTGGCAGGTATATGTTGTAATTATTTTTTGATATCATGATACAAAGAATTTTAAAAAATAGATACCAAGATGAGCAAAGGTCCTGGTTATCTTAATTGTTATGGAAAATAGTAATTAGAAGAAAAAAAAAGCGAAAATGGCTGAAATATATATATATATATATATATTTTTTGAATTATCAAGATTAAAAATTGAAATATTATAAAACAATGATTAACTATCATTTTGAGTAATTAATTCTTATTGTGCATGTATAAAAATAATTTTTTTAGTAAGATAAAAGGATGGGGGATAAATCTTGATGGAGCTATCCTTACATGTCTCGGTTGACACCATTAGATGCCGGTTAACAGAATAGAATAAATAAGAGGGAGATCCTGATCTCTGGTTCATACTAGTGACCATAGATTCCAGAAAAATTTGTAGATTTAATCGAGTCATTCATGAGATCATGTCTCAAATTCATGATTGATTGATAATAAGATAAAATCTTTGTCAACCAGGCTACTATTTTAGTGACGTGTATAGAATATTTGAGGGGAATGAAAGTATTGTATTGTTGAAGTTCTCGTACATGTTGGAGTGCAACCTAAAAAAAAAGTCCGGTCACATCAACGTAAAAGGAGTTGGAGAGAAACTTGCATCATCCATTGTCATCAAATGCAGTGGTACGGCATCCAGTTCGACGGTGGCCGTAAAATGGGATGCGGTCCCCTGCCCGTTAGCTGCGGTCGATGAGACCGTCCGCTTCTTCCCTGTGTCCGAGAGCCACCCTTTTCAGAGGCTCACGGGTCATCGCACCACGATGTCGACTCGCTTGTATTGCAACCAAACACCGCCTAAAATGAGAGACCGTGCATATTTCCTTACCCCGGATAGAGCTGAAGCAGTTCGATGGATTTTTTTTAAAAAATAATTTTTAAAATCAAATTAATATTTTAATTTTAAAAAAACTAAAATTAAATATTTAATTAAATACAATTAAATATTTTTATTTGACTTTTGTATCGATCTGTTTTGTTCATGCAATTTTTAAGTATTTGAATGTTACTTTTGACGTTTATTTGATTTAAGGTTAATTTGATTTTTTTTTTTAAAAAAAGCGATGGAGAAAATTAAGAAGTTAAAAAAATCATTGAAAAGAAAAAGATCCAAACTTGTTTAACAAATATGTGAGATTAAATCCAAAGTTGTCCACTCAACCTACTCCTTAACAGGTAACTGGCTAATCCTTCTAAACTATTGAATAAATAGATCATGTTTGATTAATGAATTTAACCCTAAAAAAAGGGTAACTTGCCGATCTGTCTAACTCATTCAACCATAGGGGTCTCAATTTACCGGTTGCATGTGGATTTGGGATATAATTATGTTGACTTGAGCCAATTATTAAATAGACCAAAATAGGTCATTTAGATGAAGATTTTATCTTATTTTGTTATATTTTAATGCTTTTGAGGGATATGTTACGACGAACCCACCTACTTTTTAGGGATTAAGGTATGATTGAATCCAAGCTACTAAAAGTAAATCTTTAGTGATTTTACCAACTTTTTGTGCACCTATAGATCAAGGTGTTGTTGAGCGAAATGGAGGGGAAGACCGGCCCATACTTCAATTATCCATTATTAATGGCTAAATAAGAGATGTGATTTGTGAGGCAGTCCCGGTTCATGATTAAAGCTCTCAAGATGAACTTTATTTATTCAATAAATAGATCAAATCTTATCAATTATTTTACAAACATGGCCTAGCAGGTTAGGTTAATGAAAAAGATCTTGATCTTGAAATAATATATATATATAATAAACTAATAAATTATAATTATCGTCGCTTGAATCTGAAGTGAAAAATTAGTGAAAGCTACCAATGAAAAAGGATATAAAATTATATTTAATAAATTCTAATTTAGGTTATTTTTCCATACATGATGTATCCATGTACCATCTAAAAAATAAATGGCTAGTGATATATTTTCTCAAGAGTTGAGAATTTGAGATATATGCCATCATATATTATTTCTAAATGCTTCCAATTATAGGATATCACGAGGAGGTGATTGATCTGATTTGATCGATGCACAGATCACTTTCCTTTTAGGAGAGTCTTGAGTCTATAATATGGCGATATTGGAGAAAGAGTATAGATAATCATTAAAGAATGACAGTACCGAATATGACCAATACGAGAATCACATGGATATCTACTCATTCATCAGTAACTTTCTCGATACTATAGTTGTGTGAGTGGTTCTTTGACTTGTGGTACCTTGCCACTCATGGTGGGATTGCTGTAGTTTGACAATATAAATATTGGTCCTAGTCATTTGGATTCTTATGGTATTTGTTGGCTACAGTAGGTTCAATGTAGAAGTGGAGTCACTTATAGGGAATCTATCAATCTTAGTAATTAAGGTACATTCCTATGCAATTTAAGAAGCTAAATCCAAAATCCATAGCCATGATAGGTGAAGGATGAAAAAGAGTTTCTATGAATTTCATATTATATTTAAGTTAATTAAATTTGACATATGATATATGCTCAGGATTTGGCGAGTTTCCATGATCTACATCTCGTCGAGACTTTCGATAGAAGAATTTAATCACACGGTAACTATACCTAAGAGTTTCTTTTTTCCATTCTACTGGGCTACCACTATATGCTGTTAGGTGTCACTGATGAATTGAGAGAACCCATTAGGATTGTTTTGAATTAACGATCGTTGATGGGGGAGTTGGAATTGCTCCAATCCATCGAAAGAGTTCGATGATATTATGATAGAGATTATGGTATGTCTCACTATTAGACAGAATGGAACCTGAGGGGTTACATATAACAGAAGTTTGACCTGATCAGACGGTTAGATTAAATATGTAATAATTATATATTTAAAAAAATTTAATTCATAAGGATTACAAATTTGAAATATGTTAATTTTAGTACCCGCAATTTTAACACCTACTAATTTTAGTAAGGAGGACTTTATTACAAGAGTTATAATTTAATTAGATGATTTAATCATTTAATTATGATTAGGCTCGATATAAATTGAATAGGATTCATTTGGTTGAGTTTGGATGATGACTAAGTCTAATTTGGTTTTGGACTAATTTAATTACAATTGTTGTGAGCTAGTTCGGTTGACTTAATTGATTTCCTAATCCTAGGTAAATTAAATCTGATTTAATTTAGTTAGATTTAATTTATTCTATTTGAGTTTAGTGGAACTAATTAGATTAGTATTTAATTCCTAATTAATTATAGATTTAAACCTAAACCTAAATTGTTAGGAATTAGGTTAGCTTCCTAGTTAGTTAGAATTAGTTAGTTAGTTGGCCTAACTAATTTCTAATTAGTTATGGATTTAAACTTATTTAGAATCCTAAAATGGTTAGGATAAAGAGTTAGTTAGTTGAACTAATTCCTAACTAACTAATTTTTTCTCCCTCTCCATGCTATTTTTCTCTTGAGCATGTAAGAAAGAAAGTAGGGCACCTCTTCTTTCATGTGGAATTGTTTCTTTTTAGTGTGGAAGAACAATGAGACACACAAAAAAGTTTTAGTTTCCTAGTTTTCTCCCTTATCTCTTATTGTAATCTGTTTAATGTTAGGTATTTAAATTTGATTTGAAATGCTTGTCTTAATCTGTATAAGAAAGGACTTTAGGAAGAGACATTAGTGGATTTGGCATGAGAAAACATGAGAGATTTGCGACACACATCATGTAGAGGCATGTGATTTCTTTTCTTGGTTTCGGAAGTGAAAACAAGAACTCACTTCAACACCCCATCTTTCTTCTTCCTAATTCTTGATTGCACAAAATAAAATAGAGAGAGAAATTGATGACTCACCATGATCCTCTTCTTCTGAATCTTGAATGAAAGGTTTAGTTCAAGAAAAGAAAAATATTTTGATTTTTTGAAAAGAGAATATTTTTCATTCAATAATTTTTTTGAGCAGAGAAAATAGAAAAGAAGGTGATAAGGAAATTTGATTCAACTATAAGCGAGGCAGCACTCCGATAGCCTTGGGCTTCGATCAGGTTACCTATGTGTGGATATCCGTAGAGGTTGGATGTGCGCACGGCTCCAACGAAACTTAGGGCTCGATCCAATAAAGATGGAATAGGATTTGATCTAATTTATACTTCTAAATTTATTTGGAGATCTATACTATGGATTAGTTCTTGATATGCATACTTTTTATTTTTGCTGTGTATTAATTTTAATTAAAAAATTTTTGAAAAAAACATGCATGCTACGGGGACCATCGCATGTTTCCTTCAATTAGACTTTTCAAGAAGATTTGAAATGGCATTTTGACGAGTTGATAATAGCATATCTCGAGCTGACATGTGATAAGATCAACTTGAGCAGCTATAAGGTTGTATCGATCTGGGCCGTTAATGTGGCGATGAAAGGTATTTATTACCCCCTCTCCCTAACTTCTTCCATTTGCATTTGTCTCAGACCTTAGGGCTAGTGTGCTGCTTGCAATTCTCTCCTCCTTCGGCATTTTCAGTTAGTTTGCTTGAAGTACTTTGTCCCCATCTTCATCGTCCTCATTAGTTGCCATGTAATCTTGGTTGGGGCTGCTGAGATCAACTCCTTTATGAAGGAGTTCGCGGTGCCCTCGGTGGTCTCAAACTTAAATTAACCAGTCTTAGGCTAACTAAGTCTCAATGACCTTAGCAACATTTTCTTCTAGTCTCAAACTTAAATTAACCAGTCTTAGGCTAAATAAGTCTCTACGACCTTAGCAACATTTTCTTCTACTTTAGCTACCTAATGCTTGATCACTTGAGCTTTCTTCCTTAGCCTTGGCCAACTAGAGTTTCATGCCCTTTGGCCATAGACCTTGCCATTGTTGCTTGAGCTTATGCCACCTCTATTTTTTCCTCTATCACCTTCAGCTTCTCCTCAACTTACTAAATCTCGACCGTCAACTTTGCCTTGATCTCGAATGATCGGAGTGAAGCAACTTTCAATTTTTCTTCGGTCACTACAACGTGAATATGCATGAAACTGAGACTGTACGCATTCTTTCAAAAAAAAAAAAAGGGTTAGAGAAGTATAAGTTAAACAAATAATATGTGGCAGCAGTTTGGCTCTACATGAGGACAGATACGTAAGCCTCCTCAACGATCTCATTCTCGTGTTGAGATCGAAGCATGGTCTGATATGTAGGGGCTGCATGGAACGAACCATTTCTTTAGCAATCTGAGGCTCCCTTAATCCTGACTCGTGAGTCTTTACTGGCAATATATCTTGAACTTGGGAGCAGAGGAGGACGGTATTGAAAATTCCTTTTGGATCAAACCTCCTGATCCAACATGACTCAAAGGGGCCTTTGGGATATAAGCCTCCTAAACTTGATTGCCTTTTCTGGAACACCTCCAGGAACCACTTGGCACACCTCCAACTCCTAGGATTGCCTCAAGCATCCCTGTCATGGCCTTCCAAGTCTCTCCAAGGCTTGAGACCACCATGCAAAAAATTCTACAATCTCCATCTTGGTGCACCCAAGCCTTGGCAAACCCGCAATGTCCTCTGCACAACCTCACTGTAGCTGCGTGTCCTGACAGCTCCTTGTGCAGATATCTTTGCTTCTGTCAACACCCTCAGCTGCTGATATTTCTTGGAGGCCTTTGGGATGACCGCCTCCTTAGCTGAAGATCCTTGCTTGTAACCTGGCACCACCATTGTAGCCTTCCTTCTGTCTGGTAGCTGCAACAGTCTTTTTCTCGGACTTTCCTGGAGAGAACACAGTGAACCTGAACCGGCACTCACTGTGACTAGAGCTCTACCTGACACCATCTTCTTAGAGCCACACCAATCTCTGCAAACTCTGCTCCACCTGACTAAGTGCACCCCTGGTGCTCGTGATAGGATCTGGCCAGTATCCCTGCACCTCCTGCTCTGACCTCGTATCAAATCCTGCTCCACCTGTGAAGCCCCCTCTCCCCGGTGCTCCACCTGAAACTGAAGTCCCCCTAATGCCACAGAAAGAAATCTTGAGGCCAGCCACTCAATGCTGCTCTGCTGAGCTTGCACCTGCACCTCATACCCCATCGCTACCTCCTCGGACCCTTCGCATCCCGCGAACCCCTTCTAGACCGTTTTAGATACACTGCACCCTACAGGCTCCTCCGAAACAAAGAGCTCATCCCAACTCTTCTAACCTAGCGACGAAATCTGAGAAATTTGGGCTTTTCCTTTTTCATCCCTGACAAGCTCTACGTGACTGTCTACACCCTTCAACTGTTTTCAGAGCTGACATCTTCTCGTCGAAGCCACCTCGCCCCCTAGCTTGAACATCAACCATGCTCCATAGCTCCTGAGACTCGTGCTTCATTGCACTCTTGACCTTGAACTAATGTCTCCCTGCTCTGTTCCCATGACTGCAACACCAACATGTGCTTCTGCAGTACACCCAGATAACTGTGCAAACCTAACGCCAATATCAGACCTCTTCTTCCTTGAATCCTCATCTCTCAACGCTCAAACCAGGCTCTACTCCGCTTCCGCTCGAACCAAGCTTTGATACAAATTATTGAAAATTCCTTTTGGGTCAAACCCCCTGACCCAACATGACTTAAAGGGGCCCTTGGGATATAAGCCTCCCAAATTGGTTGCCTTCCCTGGAACACCTCTAGGATCCACTGGAATACATCCAGGAACCGCTTGGCATGCCTCCAAGCTTCCAAGGATTGTCTCCAGCATCCCTGCCATGGCCTTCCAAGTCTCTCCAAGACTTGGGAGCACCTCACAAAAAATCTACAGATGAGACAAATGATGAGGGTAGTGGTGAACTGGCAATAGGCGGCGACTGTCAAGGGGAAAAGACTTCTTTCGGGGGGTGGAATGAATAGGTAAAATGATTTCAACCTTCGAATCATGGTCAACTCTCTCTCCACTTAAGGATTAGAATCAGAGCTCGATATCTCAGTCTAGGTTGGAATAACTCTATCTAGTTAGTGACCTTAAGGGATCCAAGAGAAAGAACCTTTCGAGACCTTTTCATAGGGGCTCATTCCCAGTGGTCATCCTCTTATATACAATTTTTCTGAGTATAGCAAGATTAGGCTTCATTATTGTAGGTTCAGTGAGGACCTTTCGCTGCTCAAATTAGATGACAGATCATAAAAAAAAAGAAGAGTGGAGTCAAGAGAGAATCCTTCTTTATAGTCCTAAAATAAAGGATACTTCTGAAGAGGAAATGTTCTCAATGCATCTTACAGGAGGTGATCGCTTGGAGGATTTCATCTCGTGCGACATTAGAAAATCACGTCATGTATCCAGAATATCTATTCCCATTAATTAGAAATTTGTCTATTATGTATTACCAACCATACTTTTTAATGATGAGAGGACCGCTACATGGGTCTAATCACATTCTCTTAATTATAGGAATTTTCTATGGATTACAAGATTTATCTGACGTTCGTATAAAAAAATGTATGAAAATGAGCATCAGTTGGTTCTTTCTTAGACTGCTTTGTAGAGTGGTGCCAAAGAACATTATTTATCTTTGGTATAAGGGCTCGAGGTTGGCCTGAGTACTCACACGGGGCCGAGGGTCCATTGGACCGAAGGTCTTAGGGTATTTGTTTGCTTCATTCGTTGATTTTGCTGTTGGACAGGAATTGAGCTTTCATGGCCTCTATCAATTTTGAGAACCAAGGATCTCTATCGGTGGCCAAGTGCTGATCCTTGATCGAGGGTCAGCCGGGCTGAAGGTGGTCGAGGATGCTATAGATAAACGGCTGTCGGAAGTGGCACTCAATCCAGAAATCCTCTCGATACCGAGTAAAGGGGTTACCCCCACATTTTTCATTATAGATTGCCTATAATCTCATTATCAATTATGTCATGTTATGGCTGGTCGACCATTGCTGCATGATCAAAGTAATTAATTTTAACTATTATTAAGTAGTTAAAGCACATATCGTTATTTGGATAACGGTTACAGATCCTTTTTATATAAGAAGACAAACGGGGGATTCTTAGGTAGATTTTTCTGCAACTCTCTTTCCTTCTTTAAAAGCTTTGCCTCTGTTAAATTTTTTACTGTTTTTCTAGAATTTGATTGATTTAAATATTGAAAGTTCTCTCACCCAATAACTTCCATAAGAATACTTTTTATTTTTCCATTTCCAGGCTCTCTACTATAGCTCAATTTAGTAGCTTCCACCACATGCCAGTCCAACTTTACGCGCCAATTTCATCTTCACTTCGGCCGTATATCGGAACTTAACTCTTTAGGTCTGGTTCTAGCGGCAAAAGTAGAAAGTATTCAACATCCTCGCTATGGTATTGGCCTGATTGCAAGGTGTGAACTGTAGCTGTGATTGGTGATAACAGTTGGATTAATTTAGGGCACACGAGTCGGACTCGAGTCCAGCACCCCAAAGGGCACATTGGTCCTCTTCCGGTCAATGTCCCCGCAGCTCGAAGCCCGTGCGGGGCCTCCCCGCAACGAAAGCCCGCGAGGAAAAAATTCGCTAATCGTTCCCGCACAAAATACGAAACCGCCGGTATCCAAACTAACACCAACGTTGGACACGTTCGTCATTTCTAAAATCGTTGAGGAGCAATATGGATATTTTGGCCTACGACGTCGCTTTTAAAAGCCCCGAAGCGGGAGCCGCGATGAAAGCTCGCATGGGCGTCGCATGTGTAAGAACGGAGGAGAGACAAAGGAGAGTAGCGTGGGCGATAGAGAGAGAAAGAGAGAAGGGAGAGATCTCACCTGAGAACCGACGAACTTCGCCGCCGGAGAAGATGACTCCGGGAGTTGGTCGGGGGATCGCCGACGACAAGAGCCTCGAGAGGCAGATGGGTTGCATGGCCAGTTTCCTCCAGCTCTTCGATCGCAACCAGATCCACGCCGGAAAGCGGCTCTACGCCTCCCGGCGCCTCCCCTCCTCTCCGGCGAATTCGGGCTCGTTTTCTTGAAAATGGATATGCCTTTTGTGGGGTTTTGGGGGTTTTCTAATGGTGCTTTTGGTGAATGAATGCAGGTCGCCGGATCGACGTCACCGTCGGAGAGATCCGAGGTTTCGTCTGTTTCATTCGTTAAGGAGATCCAGAGGTCCCCGATTCCGGAGGCGTGCCCGTCCTTGCCGGAGAGCTGCGCTCCGGCGCAGGCCCCGCAAGGCTTTCGCTCCCGTTCCCGCTCCCGGTGTCCGATTTCAAGGACAGGCAGAGGTCCTCCTGGAAGCTACGAGAAGCCCCCCGGCTCTCTCTCGACAGCCGTGCCGTCGTGGACGCCAGGGGGAGCTCCGCCCGCGGGAGATCCGACGGGGGCCTCCGGGAATCAATCCGGCGTCTCGGAGGTGGCGGACGAGAGCGAGAGGCAGCGCCGGTCCCCGAGCGTTGTCGCGCGGCTGATGGGGCTCGATGCGCTGCCGGAATCCGGAGGCGACAGGGGGGTGGAGGGGAGCCGAAGAGGGCTGAGCTTCGGCGATCCGCATCCGAGTCTCGGGTCCCCAGAGACTACCGCTTCGTCGACGTGAGCTCCTTCCAGAAGCCTCATCCGGTGCCGTGATCTCCGGCAAGGAGTTCTTCGGGGCGGATTTCGGCGAGTTCCGGCTCCGATACGCGAAGCTCGACCTGCCGTCGAGAACACCACTTCCACCCTCCAGCGGAAGAGCTTCTTCGACGCCCAGGACTCTTCCCGGAGCAGCCGAAGCAGACGGGATCGCTCTACGGCGAGATCGAGCGGCGCCTTCGAATGCGTGGCATTGACGAGCCGGCCAAGGATCTGGAGACTCTAAAGCAGATCCTGGAGGCGCTCCAGCTCAAGGGCCTCCTCCGCTCCAAGCCCCCGATCCCCAGATCAATGGGCGCCGCAACATCATCTACGACGACCACCACCCCCAGATCTCCGCCTCCGACTCCCCGATCGTCGCCATGAAGCCTATGGGGAAAACTTCCCGGCGACCCCCGATCGAGCGCCCTCCTATTCCGTCCAGGTCCACCCCCGCCCGCAGAGCCGCTGCCGTGGACGGAGCCGTTTCGCCGGCGAGGGCCAGGCGGAGTGCGCGGAGGTCGACCGGAACCCTAGAGGTATCAACGATAGTAGAACTCGGGCACTGAGTTCGCCGGAACCAAGCTCCCCGGCGAGGCGGAGGGTCTTAAATGCGGAGCCCCCGACGAGCCCCCAGCCCCAGCGGATAATCTCTGGCACCCAATCCCACAAAGCCAGCCCGAAGAGGGTCGGGCCGGACCCCCTAGCCGTTCGATCCCCGAGGAATCGGAGAGTGCCATCCGAGATCTCTCGGAATGATATGATCTACTCAGTGCGGAGGATAACCTCCACCACCGTCTCCGAGAGCAGCATCATTGCTCCCATCAGTTAGATTTCGAGGTATTTTTGTTTTATTTTTTAAAAATAATTGACCGTGTTTTTAAAATGTTATCTTTGGAGGGGAAATAAAAATGGACGGTGGTTATTCGCAGAGATCGAATACAGGGCGGGAAAGAGTTTGTTAGAGAGGTGCGACAAGCTGTTGCACAGCATCGCGGCGATCACCGGGGCGGAGCAGGCTGCCGCAGTAGAACAGCAGCCGAGCCCGGTATCGGTGCTGGACTCGTCCTTCCTCTGCGACGAGAGCTCACCGTCACCAGTCACGAAGCGCGCCATCGACTTCAAAGGTAAGCGAGCCAGCGAGCGACACTTTCCCATCCACCAAACCCAGTTAGCCATCGCCGCCTCGGCCCACGTTTGCATCGCTCTCGTGCTCAGCTGTAGCCGAGCTGGCGGCTCACGCTAGCACTCGGCGCGCATTGCAGCTGGACGCCAGTTCCCAGAGGAAAGTGCCTTTGCGTACCCTTAAGTAAGGCACCCGGACCCGGTTTTTTTCAGGAACCCCCTGGATGAAATTGGCAAGAAAGCCCTCCATAATCACCTTTGCGCACAAATAAGCCGATTTGGCGCTCATTCCGGGTGCAGTAAGGTGCGCTGAATACCCGTCCCTGAATCTAACGTGCTCCCTCACCGTTGGGCGAGGGCTGATGCTAGTAAGCGTCACCTTCTTTTGGAAAGTACGACGTAAGGCCACTCCAACGCATCTTTAGCTAATCGCCCAGCCGGTGCGCACGTTAGCGGAGTGACGTTACTTATATCTAAGGTGCAACCAGATGCGCGCGCGTTTGCATTTCACTTCTTCTGAAAGCGTAGGAAAATTCTAACATGCGCACGAGGCGCAGATTTGTTCCATGGTTGTTGATTTTTATCTCTATGTGGTCATCCACAGATCAGCTGTTGGACTGGAAGAGGACCATGGGAGCCCAGCAACGCCCTCTATCAGATCGAATGGCGCGGATGGGCCCGACGCGGAGGACCACGACTACGTGTACGTCTCGCAGATCGTCCGCGTGTCCGATCGCCTTCGTGACCCCTCCGACGTGTACGCTGTCCTCGAGAAGCGCCACCAGGCTTCGTCCCCGGCTCTCTAAGGTCTCGCGACTCCACCGCCGGCTCGTCTTCGACACGGTGGCCGAGATCCTCGACCGCAAGCGCGCGCTTCCCTTGGGAAGCCTTCACACGTGCGAGGTCTCTCCCCGCGCCGCCGCCCCCCTGGTGCGGGAGGTGTGGGTGGAGGTGGCGGCGGATACGGGAGCAGGTCCACCGGCGGACGACTTCAACGACGTCACGTGTGGGGCCATTCGCAAGGACTTGCTGGCGATCGCGGCTGGGGGCCCCGCCCCTCCGCCGGAGATGTCCGACGCCGTCCTCTACATCGAACGGCAATCTTCAAGGATCTCGTCGCCGAACCATCCGCGACCTTGCCGACCTCTCCTCGCGCCCCCTCCCCAGCCCCGTCGCAAGCTCGTCTTCTAATCTCTTCCCTATTTCTTTCTTTTAACTACTAAAATATATTTCCATAGAGTCGGTTGTTCCCTCCGTTGGATCATGATGCAACGGTCCTGATGTAACATATCCACAATTGCTGTGATTAATAGTGGGTGATAAGGTGGACCCACTTTTCGCCCAAGTCTATCAGCTGGGGCCGGACCGTGTTTTGCAGGAGAATTAGTTTTGTTCACGTGCTCTGCTTGTGATCTATTGAAAGCTGGATGGGTGGCAGAGAGGGGGAGTTGCAGAGCCACGGAGGTGAGGGGCCACTTAACAAGACCGAATTATGTCGGGGCCCCGAGGTGTGTGCGGCTGCTATCCTAAAGGTGTAAACCCCGTCCCACAGGCTGGAGGCTAGCAATTGGGGCCCAGGACAGGCCTCACGATCACCGAGCCGGATGGCAGCTTCGGGGTCCGCATCGACGTTAATGTCCCTTTTGACCGGGACGTGGCTGCGTGACGCTAGAATAGTTGCACTCAGACGCAGCATCGGTTGTGCTGTCCTGTTCGGCATTAGGCCCACTCTAATGGGCATTGTAGCTGAACACTAACTAGCGACAACAGCGGAAGGAGAGGTAGAGGCCTGGCCTGGGTACAGATTGGATGGTAAAGGAAATGAGTATGAGGCGAGATTTTGGCCCTCTGGGTTTATGATTTAGCCTACATTGGCAAGATTTGATTCACAATTTCATTTCCTTTCTCCGCTTCTGGATCAACGAGGCAGAGGCTTTAAAGTCATCAACATAGGTGGTGAAATAAAGGCTAGAGAATCGGGAAAAAAGCTGTGGGGTCGATATAGGCACTCTATGATGACTATTATGTGACATAGGAGAGATGCAGGAATTGAAGAACTTTTGTAATTAGGTGGAAGATGGATAGTAAGGGAAAGCCGGCCTTGAATGATCTTTGCCTTGCTTGAGCCTGGATTGGCTAAAAGAGTCTTCAGAAACACATGGGCCAAACGTACTGTTTACTTGTTAGATTGGATTTGTCTTGATTGTACCTTTGGGTAGGTGGCTTTTACTTTTACCACCTTTAAGTCTGAGGTAGGGCTTCAGAAATGCACATGGGCTTCATCGGTCAGGTCCACAAGCTCCATGTTGCCTGTGTGGGCTTGGTCTGTTATCCATGCCTGCTTAGTTTTAGATCCTGAGATTAATGAGCCAGCCTAGGATTGTTTTGGAGGCTTATTCGTACTTAGCTATAATTATTGCTTAGAGAGTGAAAGAAAAAAAAAAAATCCTATTATTTCGTGATCAAAACTAAATTATGGCTATGTTCTATAATTAAAAGAGAACTTTGGAAATGTCAACGTCAATGCACCACGGCAAGCAGACCCCTCGTTGGCGGTCTATCCACAAGTATTTAGTTTTAGATAAGTTACCTTAGGTGGGTTCTTTCTCTAGAGTCTTCATGCAATTAGAACATGTGGACTCCTTCATGATAGGGTTTGTCACACCGTTATAAACTAGTTAAACAGCTAAATAGATAGTTGGTATGCATGAGAGATCAGGATTTTTCTCTTTATTTTCGTTTTACTAGCTAGGTTTAGTGGTATCAAGTTTTAGTGGTGTCAGATTGGTATACTCATCTTTAGATAAAAAAAGACGGTAAAAATTAAGCATCTTATATCAAACATTACCTGATGGGACGAGAGCTTGCAGGAATAGCTACATCGGGATTTATCTTTCCCATCCTTTTTTCAATAAAAAAAAAAAAGCTAAATGGAGATAATTTACTAGTACTGATGTCAAAGTATTTGAACTATTATGTATTAAAATTAACAAGCATCACTGTTCCACTTAAAACTTGCCTTCAAATCAAATGAAGAATAAAAAAAAAAAGAAAAAAAATCTGAATGCGTTTAGCATGAGTAAGGAAGAAAATTGATAGAAGCAGGAGAGCTTTTCTATGAAATAGAAATGTGAATTATTTGGAGATTTTATTTTGTTGTGGTAAAGAAGAGTAGCTAAGGCCAAGAGAACGGTAGTTTAGGCGTAGTGAACCTCAGGGAAGGAAACATTTCTCTCACAACTAAATGCTGGTTGTGGTACCCGTTCGCTGAGGGGGGGGAACTATGGAAAAATTTGGATGACTAAAAGTTATTACAGTTACCATTTGCCTGAGAGCCTTCCATTGTTGCGGCAAGGTGTCCCAAATATCTTCCCAGTTTTCAAATGCAAGAGTTGCTTTGAACTGATGGATATTTTCAGAAGAGCCGTTTAGTCCATTGTTTTAATTTCATTTTTCCTAAATTATTCAAGGTCATTTGCAACAGAAACGATCATGGCTTCACATTAGGAGACTCGCAAAATAAGATTGATTCTTTTGGTACTAATGATCTTCAAAATCAGATGGGTAGCAATTTTAGTATAATTATCTAATTACAAATTCTCATATTTCCACACATATGCCAAAGCAAAATATATATCTTACTAGCAATTAATCTGAAATTAGAAAATCTACACAAAAAATAAAATTTATACTTTTTTTTTTTATAAAAAAAAGGATAGGAGGATAAATCTCGGTGTAGCTACCTCCCCAGGCCTCCATTCTGGTAATGTTCGATACGAAGTGCTCAGATTCGCGCAGTCTCTCCCCATCTAATGGTGAGTAGGTCAACCTGACATCACTAAAACACCGGCCAGTAGATCGGGGACAAAGGCTGTCGAGGGCTCCAGAAAAATCCTGGATTTAATTAAGTCACCTATGGGATCATGTCTCGAACCGCCGACCTGTTGGTAGTGAGGCAAGGTGATGCGGGACGGACAAGCGATGTAACCGGGATTATTTAGAAAAGGAAAACACCTAAACAAACTAGGATCGTGGGAGGGCTAAGAAGCGCCCTGGGACTAGGGCGAAATTGAAACTAAAATCCTAAAACAGCTGGTCTCTTTTGTTTTCAATTTTCTTGGTGGAGGTGGCGTAGGAAGGATGGGGATGGGAGACTGGGAACTGGAACTCATGGACTTTGGGATTTATCCTAACGAAGAGACCTCTCACCTCTAAGGCATTACACCCTCCTCGATACTTGGAGGTGTTAGGATGAATCTCAAGATCAAGATGGGATAGGGGATAACTACGGCCTCACATCCCTCGATGTCTCGAAGGACGAAGGCAAGACGGGGCCTCACACCCCTCGACATCCCGAAGAACGAAGGCAAGATGGGACCTCACACCCCTGGACGTCCCGAATGATGAAGGCAAGACGGGCCTCAGCCCAGAACAAAAGAACCAGTGGCTAAACCAAAAAATTTCTATTCAACTGAGTAATGCAGGAGGGGAGGGGGCCTTTTTATAGGCAAACTAAAACCCCTCACTTACTTAGCCTACAAGCAACCCAAAAAAGGAAAATAAATTACATCAAAATCCATGTTATAACGAAATAGGTGCTGATCTAGTCTGAGAAGCATGTTGGCTTGATGAAGTACTCTGAAAAGTGTGCTTCTCTGGAAACTGGACTGCTCCAAAATCCATGTGGACTCAACTCACGATCATGCACAGAGGGAGGATCGATCTCCGCAGAGCACTGGCGGACGGCCGGCGGTTGGGAAGCGGTCAACGGACGGGGTCGGTGGACGGCGAGCGGCGGACGTGGGCGACGGGCTGCAGTTGGGGTAGCGGCACAGGGTGGGCACGGCATGCCTTATGCATGCCGTTTGGTCTCCCACGGATGTGGGACCCCTAGGCACCGGCGAGGACCTCCGGCGGCCGGGCTTTGGGCGACGGACGGCAGGACGGCGGTGGACGGTGGGTGGCGGCCAAGCGGCAAACGGCGGCGGCGGTTGCAGGCGGGGCGGCGGCAAGCAGCGACATAGCATGCATGAGCGTGCGTATGGCCTTCCCACGGCCGTGGGGCCCATGGGCACCGGCGAGGACCTCCGGGGTCGGGCATGGGCCGGCGAAGCGGGCAGGCGGCGGTAGCAGGCCGGCGGTGGCAGGCCGGCAGCGGCGGCCGTGGGGCGACGGTTGGTCTTCCCACGGCCATCCCTTCGTCTTCCACGGGCATGGGCGGCGGATGCCAGTTTTTCGGTAAGAACGGGACCGGCGAGCACCGGCGGGCGGGCCGGCGGGGCGGCCGGGGTTCGGGCAGCCTGGATCTGGGGGCGGCGGGGCGCTGGGCTAGGGTTTGGGAGGTTTTAAAAATCACAGGAGGGAGATGGAATAAGGCTAGGATAAAGTGGGGATAGGTTGGGGATAAAACAGGAATAGTGGAGATAGGTAAAATAGCGGGAATAGCAAAAATAAAAAATACGAGAAAATTAAGAAAAATAGAAAAAAAATACCCGGATGGCTGCTGGATCCCCATCACAAGGCCTCTTACCACCCGGGCTTCCGCCTTGGCAGTATAAATTTATACTTTTATAAATATTTCTAGCTCATCGTTGTACTTTTTTTTTGGTTAGATAGACGGATACTCTTGACCTAATTTCATTCAACCATCAAAAACGTTTACATTCAACCATTCATTAACTATATATGGTCAATACATCCGGGAATACTTTGGTGACTCCAAGTGGAGGGATTAGTATATCTTAGGATGGTTGACAAACATGAGTACAATCATTTTTGGATTTACATGTATGGTTACTTTGATATGCCAAGGTTTATGGAGGAGGCTTCCTGTGAAGCCCAGGTTAATTGGGCCATTTGGGCTGAAGTCGGTAGCCTGGGCTGCCGACTTAGTTTGGTATTCGGAAAAAAAAATGGGATGAGGACGGAAAACAAGAGAACTCTTTTCCCTCTTTGTCAATGGAATTTTTTGCCGGAGGGTTCAAAAAGATGCCATGGAGAGGGGGGAGATGGCTAGAGGACAGTCGGGAGCGGGATGGACTCTTGATCAACGAGCCTATCCATGGAAAAAACAAGATTAATCTCCTCCGGACCCAAGTTATAAAACTACCCTCTTACCACCTCCAAGCAAGCCCCGATCGAGCTTCCACCGTTGTCTTCCTCCTCTCCGGTGAGTAGTGGTGAACCCTTCAATCGCCGGTGAGTCATTTCCCTTATTTAATTTGTTTAGGAAAGGATTTAATCATGTTTTCTCGGTTTTGGATTGCTGGGACCGTACCTCACCGGTGGCCATGCCATCGTCGTCCATCTTCGGTCGTCAAGCCCTCCCCAGCAACCTCCTTCCATGGTCGCCGCCGTCAACTGTTGGGGAAGGCCAGTTCAGTCAAGTCGAGGGAGAAAGCATGGGTTCGGGAGAAGAGAGAAGAAAGAGAGGAAAAAAAAGGTCTATGCTCCGTGGAAAAAAAAGAAGGAAAAGGAAAAAGAGAAAAAATATAATAATAATAATAGAGAGAGAAAGAGGAGAGAGGAAGAGGAGAGAGGAGAGAGAGAAAAAGAAGAGAGAGAAGTGGAGAGAGAGAAAGAGGAGAGAGAAGGAGGAGACAGAAAGAAGAGATAGAAGAAGAGAGAGAGAATGAGGAGATAGAAAGAGGAGAGAGGAAGGAGAGAGAGAAAGAGGAGAGAGAAAAAGGGTAGAATGGAAAAGAGAGAGAATGAAGAGAGAGAAAAAGGGAAAATGAAAATTTGAGAAAAGAAATGTCAGAAATAATGATAAAATTTGAATTGATTTATTTTGGGTTTAGGCCAAGATCCAGTCCGGACTAAGAACTATTTCTCTATGTTAGTTTATCTTAGATAGAAAATTGATTATATAACTGATCTTGGTAGGATTTTCATCTGGCCTGTCGAAAGAGCAATATCCGAGTTAATTAGTTAAGCATTATAAATTTTTCAGGTAAGTTATCTTGACCTTGGTATTATATGCCAAATATGTTATGTATTTATGAAATATTAAATATATGTAGTATATTTAAATCTGTATTGGATTGCATTGGGTTGCATGCATTGTGTTGGTGTGGATGCTCTCTAGTCCGACTATGATCACACGAGGATCTAGTCTCTTTTAAGCCTCCGGTGGGGCTATCACTGGCGTATATGACTGTTGAGCGGTATGTGTACACAGGAGCTAGTTGCCTTTATTTTTAGTCATGTATGGTAGTTGCTGCCACATGCTGGGGATGCATGTTTTCTCATGTGATTTCAGAGCTAGTTTTCCTTTTGGGCCTCCGGTGGGGCTATCACTGGCGCATGACCGATGAGCGATATTTGTACACAGGATCTAGTCTCTTTCGAGGCTAGCCATGGGCCGATCGTGGCCATAGTCTAAGGGACTAGGAGGGTAAAATAAATGGTTGGCCATTCATAGTCGTGTCGGTTGCATTTAAGAGTACACATTTGCATAGTATTATTGGTTAATTATTTTGATGCTGGATATTTTGTTGTATGATGTATTCATGCTTGTTGTTTGTTATTGGCATACTTATTTTGTATATTGAGGTGATGATAACTTACTGAGCCTATATAGCTCATCTCCTGTTTTCCTATATTATTGTTACAGATCCAAAAGATCAATCGGGCTTTGAGATCAATTAGTGAGGAGCTAGGGTTTAGGTGTTACGCATATGCCTGGTTGAATAATTTATTGCTGGATTTGAGATAGGAAACAGGCCTTGTGTGTTCGAAGGAGAAATAAATCCTAGGGTACACGGCTGTCTGTTACGCATCTGGCTCGGGTTTGGGATCGGGGAGAGATAAATTTAGTGGTATCAGAGCAAAGGTTTAATATCCAGATGCCTTAGTTAGTGAGAGTGGGGTAGAATTAGGATTTTGATCTTGTTTTAAGGTTAGATTTTGTTTAAGTTATAATGTGAAGTAGTATCTCTGCTAGAAATTTATCTAATGAAATTAGGGGATTTAGAAAAAAAAATTATATCAGAGTGCGCAGCGAAAGTGTGGTGGACTAAAGATATTAGGATTAATTTAAAGTGTATTATGATGGAAGAATGGAGGCTCTTTTTGGGATTACTGAATTTGAACAGCATGGTACTTGTGAGTATTGGATCATTTATATTTGAGTTCTGGAAGACTTAGATTTTTTTTTTAAATTTCGAGACCAAAGTTTTTTTAGGTGGAGAGAATGTGAAGCCCAGGTTAATTGGACCGCTTTGGGTTGAAGTTAGCAGCCCTTGCCGACTTCAATTCGGTACTCAGAAAAAAAAATGGATGAGGACGGAAATAGAGGACTCATCTTCCCCTCTTTGTCAACTGGATTTTTGCCAGAGGGTTCAGAAAGATGCCGTGGAGAGGGAGGAGATGGCTAGAGGACCATTGGGAGTGGGATGGATTCTCGATCAATCGAGCCTATCCATGGGAAAAACAAGATAATCTCCTCCGGACCCAAGCTATAAACCCCCCCTCTCACTGCCTCCAAGCAAGCCCCGATCGAGCTTCCACCACTGTCTTCCTCCTCTCCGGCGAGTAGCGGAGAGCCCTTCAATCGTCGGTGAGTTTTTTCCCTTATTTAATTTGTTTAAGAGAGGATTTAATCGTGTTTTCTTGATTTTGGATTGCTTGGACCGTACGCCGCCGGTGGCCGTGCCATCGCCATCCATCTCTGGTCTGTTAAGCCCTCCTCGGCAACCTCCTCCCATGGTCGCCACCGGCAACCATTGGGGAAGGCCAGTTCGGTCGAGTTGAGGGAGAAAGCATGGGTTCGGAGAAGAGAAGAAAGAAAGAGAGAAAGGAAAAAAAAAGGCCTCCGTTCCATGAAAAAAAAAGAAAAAGAAGGAAAAGAAAAAGAGAAAAGAAAAAAATATAATAATAATAATAATAGAGAGAGAAAGAGGAGAGATCTCATTTGATAGTAAAGTTGTTTTGACCTCCTCCATCTTCAAAGTATCTTTGTCATATAAGATGATGGTCACCAAATGGTCATAAGACTTGGATAAAGATGAGAGAAGAATAATTGCTTGATCTTCTTCCTCTACTTTCACCCCCAAACTGTGACACTGCATAATCAACTTATTCAACACATTTATATGCACCAAAAGATCACCCCCTTCAGACAAACATAAGCTATAAAGTTATTTTTTTAAATATAATTTATTTGTAAGAGACTTTGACATATAAAGATCATTTAATTTCTTCTATAAATCAGATGTAATTTTACAACCTTCAACATTATACATTATCTCATCTGCCAAACAAAGTATAATAGTGTTGGAACTTTTTAGATCAAGTCTGACCATTCATTTGCATCAGTAATACCTGATTTTTTCTTAGAAAGAAAAGCTTTGTAAAAGTTTTGCTAAACTAGGATTTCTTTTACCCTCTTCTTCCATAAGTTGAAATCTATTTTGCTATCAAAATTTTAACTTCGAATTTTGTCAACATCTTGAATGTACACACCAGATCAAGTTAGTAGAAACATACAAGAAAACCTGGCTTTGATATCAGATATTAAAAAATCAAACCAATGAAAAGACCGAACAAAAGTATGTATCTTTAGCATATTTGTGCTTCAAGATTAAAAAATAAAAAAAAATAATAATTATGATAAAATAGATAAATCATAGAAAAATACTAGGATTTATGTGGTTTGGATTTATGTGGATGTAGGTTATGGCCGAACCACATAAATCCTGATATTTTTCTATGATTTATTATTTTACTGTATTATTATTTTATTATTATATTTTAATTTTGATACATAAATATGCTTAGGGATACATACTTTTGCTTGGTCTTTCTGTTGGTTTGATTTTTTAACAATTTTCATCCATTACTTCATCCTAATTAAGTAGACTCAAACACTTCCTCTTGAGAAATGTTTGAAGCTAAAGTTTTGGTACTTTCAATCAAATATTAGCACTTGCATAATTTTCAAAAAATCTCTTAGGTTGTTGGTGGAATTTTTAAAAGAAAGTTAAAATTATACTTCGAAACTTGTTTTGGAAAAAGAATTTGGTTGTATTGTGGATCTTAAAGACTGTTTAGTTATCTCGCTGAGTGCGGTCGTCAGGCTGTGCCTTGGTTATCACGCTTTTCCTTGTTTTCTTTCTATCTTTCTCTTGAACAGCTCGTGTGCTTACAGAGGATGAGGGTTCCATCACCGTGAGGTGGGCCAGGGGTCCGCCAGCATTGGAGGAGGAGAGCGTTCATGGCAAGGAGTCCGTCGATTCGGAGAAGGAGGGTTTTCGAATGACATTGAGGTGGCAGGGGTCCACGTGGAGATCGAAGGTTTCTCATCGCAAAGAGGCGGCCAAGGGGTCGCCGTGTTGGAGAAAGGAGAAGAAATTGTGGGCTCGGGTGGTTCAAGGTCCCCAGCAAGGCTTGGATTTGGACTTCACACAAGATCACCTAAGTGAAGATTGACCAATTGCAGCCTTCTTCTCCAAGGTCCTTGAATTGCCAGAGACTATCTTGAAGACGCTCATCGGCAGTGGGATGCTTTAGCGGTGGTGGTCCGGAGCTTGGTCGGAGGGTACCAGCGGAGTAGATTGCTAAGGAGGTTCAGGCCAAGGCCCAAACTAGGCCGAATATGACCAGGAGACATTCCCATTGCCGATGACCATGTCATTCTTCGAATCAAATCTGAGGCTGACTGTGCTTTGGTGAAGTGTGGAGGGCCATGGTTCATGGCTGGCCAGTTGCTTGCCATAGAAGCTTGGGTTTCGGACTTTATCTCGAGTCGTAGGTCAGTTCAACGGGCGCTTGTGTGGCTTCATCTTCCTAGACTACCCCCTAGAGTACTGGGTGCCAACGGCCATCATGGCCATTGCGGAGGAGCAAGTATTCCCCTTTCTATTTATCATTTTACTGGTCTGTTAAGAAAAATGGGATATGCCAGGGTTCGAGTGGAGACCAATGCGGGGAAACCAATATGCCTTGGAGTGTTAATCCAGAGAAAGAAGGGGGAGTTCTGGCAGTAGTTCGTGTATAAAAACCTCCTCCTATTTGCTACCTGTGGTAGGATTGGTTGGGCATACCGAGGACTACTACTGACTCCGATGGGAGGTCCTCATTCAACCAAGGATAACATGGCTTCGTCTCCGGTGACCTCTGTTCCTAACCTTGTGGCTTCCACTATTGAAGGACAAGCCCATTTGGAGGTCGAAAGGATGGGGGAGGAAGGCGTGGGTCAGTCGAAGCTGGGGCTATGGCTGGTTACTTCGCGAATCTGCCAACCCCGACCTTCTAGGGTTTCCGGTGAAAGGAGAAAGCCCCAAAGAAGGCAAAGGAGCCTTATCCGATTTCATCGGATCCCTACTCCTCCTCTCCACCCCAGTCTTCTTCGGTGGCTAACACCTCCTCTCTTAGTTCTCTGCCGGACTTGGATGGTTGGTAGAAGCCATCCAGGTTGCCGACGGCGTTCACTGGGATCCAACAATGGAGACTTGTTCGTTGATGGGCTTCTTCTGCTTCGATGTTTGGGGGCCCTCGGCCCATTGGGTGACTCCATGGATTTGGGCCTAGTAGAAGACACCGGCCCAAAGGACCTCCAGATGGTGGAGTATGGAGCCCAATCCTTGAAGGGCTATAGCTACTGAAGCCTGCTATCTCTTCGCCCGAGGATCCCCCCTCCTAAGGTAAACTCTGATCTGCTTCTCTCTGCTATCATCTAGGTTAGTACCCCTAATCCGTGTATGGTAGGGGAAATGGGGGTTTGGGGTGTTCTGATGGTGACTTGGCTCTATTGTTTAAGGAGCCTGCCCTCCTAGTCCGATGTCCACCTCCTCTTCTTTTCCCTCCCTGTTCTCTTGATTGCTGCGGTGGTTCTCCGGATGGGAGGAAAGGAGGGGTTGATCGTCGGCCTTTGGTCAAGGGGGTTCGTGCTGGGTTGTCTAAAGGGCTGGGTGCTGTGGAGGGGGAGGGTTGCCCCTGTGCTGGGTTTCAGCGGTTAAGGAGTGGGATGGTGGTGGTGTGGGTATTCCCCTATCTTCCCCTTCTGTGCCAAGGAGTCATAAGGGTTCAGTTGGTAGGAGCAAGGGCTCTGTTTCTGGGGCTGGGGAGGGAAGTAGTGTGGTTGGGTGGTCTATTGTCACTGAGGCACCTTCTAGGTCTTTTGGTCGGCAACGCTGCCATCTTGTTAGGGGTGCATCCTCCTCTGCCCCTGTTGGGTCCTCTATGGTTTTGGTGAAAGGGTTGGCCTCCTCTCTTGATATCCATAGTCATGAGGTAAAACAGGAAGACTAAAGGAGGCTCTGTTTACTACTGGAATGATGGGGATTGCTAATGACCAGGTAGAAGAGGCTTTGAAGAATGTTGAGCCAGGAAAGGGCTCTCTCTATTTGCTTTGTGGTTTTAATGAGATTATGGTGTGGAATGTTCGGAAGGCGGGAAAACCCGCTTTCCATTCTTCTTTCCATAGAATGGTGCACTTATATCATCCTGAATTATGTATTCTAATGGAAACCTGTCTCAGTGGTCCTCCTTTGGAGCGCCTACATTGGCACTTCCCGCGTTCTTGGGGCTTTTATACTATTGAAACCCAGGGATTATCTGGAGGCATCATAGTGGCATGGAATACGGGGGTTAGTTAAGGTCGATGCCTTTCACCGCTGTTCCTAGCATACGGCTATTGTTGTGTTTCGAACCTCTTGGCTTGACCTGGTTGTTATTTGCAATCTATGCCAGTATCGATTATAGGATGAGAAGATTGGTGTGGCAAAAGGTGTGGCTCTTGTTGATCAGGGTATCCCTGTACTTGTGGTAGGGGACTTTAATTGTATTGACAAAGCTAAGGACAAGAGGGGTGGTCGACCTTTATTAAGGATACTGCTTCCAAGGAATTCAATCAGTTTTTGCAATCCAATGGTTTGGTTAATTTGGAATTTGTGGGGCTCGTTTTACCTAGTGCAATAATCAGTCTGGGGGAGCCTGTGTTTGGAAGCGCATTGACAGGATCTTTGCTAATCCCAGCTGGCTTCACCTGCACCCTAACCATCTGATTTTGCCATCTGCCTAGAATTGTTTCTGATCACTGTCCGGTCCTCCTTTCTACTACTCCTTCCATCCCTTCCATGCCCCTTTCAGGTTGAGAAGTTCTAGTTGAACTATCCTAAATCATGGAAGATTGTTAGGAATGTTTGGAGAATGCCGGTCCATGGTGATGCAAGGTACTGTATTACTCGAAGATTGGAGTTACTCAAAAGGCAACTCCATCGATAGAACATAGTGAAGGTGAGGAACATTTTTGCTAGATTAGATACTGTGGAAAGATCTATCTCTACTTTTCAAGAAAGGGAGGATAGGGACGGTGGTTTGGCTGATGGTGATTTGGCTGCTCTTCGAAACTATCTTGCCATGCACAATGCTCTTCTTAACCAGCAAGAAATTCTATAAGGCAAAAATCCAGAGTATAGTGGTTAAGAGATGGTGACAGGAATACTCGCTTCTTTCATCAGGCCACTGTTGTTCGCAGAACTCGGAATCGAATTAGAGCTTTGCGATCTTTTGAGGGGCAGTGAATGGAGGATGATATGACATAAGAAGGGAGATTGCTTTATTCTTTTGGTCTAGGTGGTATGGGCCCTCTGGAAACCTTCCTTCTTTCAATTCTTCGCCTCCTACTTCTACTCTCTATTGAACAGAGTCAGGCTCTTCTCAGTTCGGTATTTGAGCACAAGATTCGTACTATTCTCTGGTCTATAGATGAGGACAAGGCTCCTGGTCCTGATGGATTCTCCCCCATGTTTTTCTAGAGATATTGGTGTATTATCAGGTATGATATTGTTTCTACTGTGCAGGAGTTCTTTATCTCTGAATGTATGTCTCATAGTTGGAAGCAGACTTTTGTCGCTCTTATTTGAAATGCTCAAGAGCTTGTGAGCCAAACCACTTTAGACCCATTAGCCTATGTACTACTCTTTATAAGCTGTGTGCCAAATGATGGTCAACATGATGAAGCTTGTTATTCCCCATCTAATTTGTTCAGAGAAGGGTGCTTTTGTTAGGGGCTGCTCTATTTCGGATAATGTCCTTATAGCCAGGAATTTTGTTTGATTTTTAGAGAGCTTCTGCTCGTCGCTCTTTGATGGCTATCAAACTTGACATAAAGAGGGCTTATGATCATATGTAGTGGAGCTTTCTGGAATGTGCTCTAAGGACTTTGGTTTCCACCTATGCTGAATTTCTCGCATTATGGTTTGTATTCTTCGACCGTCATATGCTATTCTTATTAACAGCTCCCCCACGGACTTCTTTTATTCTGATGTCGGCCTTCGACAAGATTGTCCTCTCTCTCCGTACCTATTTATTCTTTGTGCTGACTCTCTTTCGCGAGCATTGGGAGCAACGGTGCGAGGGTCGATTATCCAACCCTACCTCCCCGCCTTTGGGCCAACCCTATCTCACATTTATTGTTCATAGATGATTGTTTACTCTTGGACCGAGCCACGGTTTAGCGCCAGAGAATTCAAGTCGATTCTTCAGGCTTACTGCTTGCTTCTGGTCAGAGAGTCAATTTTTTTAAATTCGAAGTTCATTTCAGCCTAAAGACTCCTCTCCTTATTTTTCAATCTATCAGAGAATTCTTTGGAATTTCTGAGTGCGACGGTGCTCTCCGGTACTTGGGTGTTCCCATTTCAGGTGCCAGACTCTAGAACAGGAATTGTACTCGGATGGTTTAGGCTGTACAAGAGAGGGTGGAGGGTTGGCAGGTTAAAGATCTCTCTTCCATGGATAGAGTCACCTTGATTAGGTCATTCTTTCATCCCTTCTGGTGTATATGCTTTCTAATATAGTTATTTCCAAGTTTATCAGCCTCAAAGTGGAACAAACTATTCGAGGTTTCTTATGGAGTTCTTCCACTGCCTCTCGGGGAGTCCACCTCTTGGGGTGGAATGTTGTTTGCCAGCCTATTTGCGATGGAGTATTGGCATTCAATTGCTTCTGGTTAGGCGTGAGGCATTGTTGGCGAGACATATTGCTAGACTCTTTCTTTGCTTGGATGGTATGTGGACCTCAATGATGAGGGCCAGATATGGCCCTCTTCCTACTATCTATGATGTTGGTCTAGACTTCCTCACCGGTGTTCATCAATTTGAAGGGAGATGATGATCAGGGCTGATCCTATTATTCAGCATATGTGATGGATTGTGGGTGATGGCAGGTTAATAAAGTTCATGATGGACTCTTGGATTTCGAACATTCTTTTAGCCTGGTGGTCGACCTTTATCTTCGTTGACATTCTGGATACTATGTCCATCTCTGATCTATTTATTCCAGATACTATTCGATGGGATCCTGTTTTGGTCATCCGGACCTTCGGGGATATTCTCGACCATCGGGTTTTATCTATTGTCCTACCTATCCATCCTTGTGATGACACTATTGTATGGAGCTCTTCTGCTCTCCTCGGGATCCCCTTGTCTGATCTGATCCCTTTATTCACCCCATACTCGAGGGAGAGATTGGATTGGTGGTTACTTTCAGTTCATCCTAGGGTTTCCTTGTTTTCTGAAAAGTGGCTTGGCATCATCTTCTTACGAGATCTTTGCTTCTGGTTAGAGGACTTCATCTTCCCTCTCCTATCTAGTTTGTGGGGCTCATGGTGAGGGCCTTAACCATGTTTTGTTCCTCTGTCCGAGACCTTGGTAGGTCTGGCAGATGGCTGGTTTGAGAGATACTTCATTCACTTAGCAGACCTTGTGCACACCTTCCTCGACCTTCTTCAGATAGGCACCCGAAGTTATTCCTCCACTTTTATGGCTTATATTGCTTATCATATTTGGCTCACTCGAAGTGATATTATTTCACATCCTATATGTTTTACTAAACTGATTATCGAGCGAGCTAGGGCTCATGGTCAGTAGTTTCTCTTCTTTAATGGAAGGTCCATGGAGATATGGGGTTCTACCTTTGCTCCTTGAGCACCCCACTGGATTTTCATCTCTTGGGAACCCCTTCCTCCATGGTTCTTTAAGCTTAGTTTTGATGGGAGTGTTAGAAATGGACAGGGGGGAGCTACCTTTATTATCCGTGCTTCTGGGCTTGGCTTTCTTGTGGCTGGGGGGTGTCACCTCCTTGACCCGACGGTTCCCATGGCGTAGCTTCAAGGGATGCGAGCAGGTATTCCTTATGCCTGGAGGATTTTACACCTTGATTAGCTCATTATTGAGGGCAATTTAGCTACTATTATTGCCTAGATCGGGAGGTTCAGAGATCTCTATCTTGCACCCTTACATCCAGGATATTGCTCTCCTTTTGTAGGGTGCATGGAGATCATTGTGCACCATGTGTATCGAGAAGCCAACTCTGCGATAGATTGGGTGGCTTTCTTTGTTGCTAACCATTCCGGTGATGTCCTGTGGACCTAGATGGTGATGCTCCTGCTTCGTTTCGTGATATTATCTTTTTTAATTTTCTTGGCTGTATCCACACTAGATCTCTAGTCTGAATACTCCATTTCATAAAAAAAAATAGTCTTTTTTGAAAATAGTGAGTCAAGGTAGTTGACATATGCAAATCTTGTAAGTGTTAGTTATTGTCTCAAGAGCTTTATTTGCTCCCTTATATGCAAGTTGTTAACAAGTATATTTCAAAAGAACAGCTAATTCTTGGCTTGGTCTGGAAAATCTTCAAGTGCAATTTGAGAATGTGAAACTAGATGATTTAACAACTCCTTCAACATGCCTAAAAGGCAAAAGATATAGCAGATTAAAATGGTAAAAGAGTAAAAGATAAGCAATAAGAATTTGAGAGAAAGAGGGAATGGTAGGTTAGCCTTAGGTGACAACCCACAAATGGTTCTCAAAAGGCTAGTTGCATGTAAAAATAGCAGTTACTCATTTTTTATATCAAATGTCACACCTCGAATCCAGCACCGGGGTCGGCCATACTACCACCACGAATCCTAGAATACACTTTAGAGATCATGTAAGGCCTAAAAAAGAAATTCTATTACAACTTCAATTTTCCAGGATGCTGTTGATCACGATTCACAAGAGAAAACTAATGTAAATAAAATAATAGCACTCATATAATTATAATTTGATCATTCTGCAATCGTCCAATCGATATCACAAGCTCTCTATATTATCATCCTTTTACTCATGAATCCAATCCATCGCCAAGCTTGAATATCCTGACAACTCTGAGAATGAATGAAAGTAGGGGAGTATGAGCTTTACAGCCCAATAAGAATCCCTACACACTCATACCAGTATAATACAATATAATTAAAAAATAATAGTAAATAGTATCAAACAGAATATAAGTTTTAAAATCTCATGTCAAGTAATCATGATAACTCAATATCGATAAATGTAAAGACATGCATCAATTAATACAAAACATCCATCTTATTCAAAAATAAAATATCATATATATTATTAAGTAAAATCTTTTTTACTTAATTATTGTTGTAACTCTTATTATCACATTTTATTGACATGATCCATATCAACCACTATTATCTTTTACGATTTTAGACTAATCATGGTCACACTCCAGCCCATGACTGGCAATCTCAATATCGATCATGTATTATCCGATCGTGGCCAAGCTAACCCACGTATTATCCGCTCATGGCTCAATTATTCCACGTACTAAACCCGTGGCTCGACTGTCCCATATTTAACCATCCGTGGTCAGCTTTTACGTACTATCTGTCCATGACTCGGCTATTCTATATACTAAGTCCATGGCTCAGTTATCCCACGTTTTAATTATCCGTTGTTGGCTATTCCATGTATTATCCACTCGTAGCTCAGCGATTCTCTGTTTAGCATGGCTAGTCCAAACATCTTCTTAATATCATTTTATCAAATTTCAAACATATTATCAAATTATGTTCTTATCAAGATTTATAATAACCGGTATCATAATCCAAATCATTCAAAATTAATTATGTTTGATATAAATATAATATAAAATTATGAATAATCATATCGGTAATTTATAAAATGAATATATACCACGAGAAACCGAAATCATACCATACATAAATAATTATTCATGCCAATAATCATGTCTAAGGATCAATCATATAATATAAATATATATATATATAAACTGGTGATCATGTCCAAGAACCCTTATCTTTACTGGTGATAGATTTAACATATCCGATATCAGTCTGTATCCAGATCCTCGATTTAGATGCTACGAAACTCGCTCAACGCCTCTTATCCAGAAAATTATCCTCTTAGATTTCATCAACGATCCATCACTGGTTTCTAATCCCAACTTCACAACTTTTTCAATCCCTAGGAGAGAAACTTTTAGATCTCTCTTTCCAAATGTTATTTATTTATCTTGCTCTTTCTTTCTCTCTCTCTCTCTTTCTCTCTCTCCTCTTTTTCTCTCTTCTCTCTCTTTCTTCTCTCTCCTCTTTGTCTCTCCTCTTCCTTCTCTTTTATCTCTCATCTTCCTTTTTTCTCTTTATCTCTCTTCTTCCTTTCTCTCTTTCTCTCTCTCCTCTCCTTATTTTTTTTCTTTTTTCCTTCATTTTTGTTTTTTTTTTCTTTTCTTTCTCCCTTCTTTTCTTTTTCTTTTTCTTTTCTTCTTCTTCTCGCTTCTCCTACATGGCCCAAATAGGGAAACCCCCCCGTCTCTCCATTTGTGGCTTCTGCAGAATCTTCAGTAATAAACCCGCCAACCAGGCCCATAGCTCTGAGCCCAACCACCGCTACCGACGTTGATATCTCCTCCTTTTCTCCTTTCTTTTTTTTTTTCCTTTTCTTTTCCTCCCCTCTTCGATTTCCCGGTCATCTCCATGCTCTGCTACCACTCCATCATTGTTGTAGCCTTTCACCTTGCTAGGAGAGGAGGGGCTAGAAAGATGACCGTACCTATCTTCCACCCTGCCCTTTGATTCGATCCTCTTGGCCTCCACCGAAGGTTTTTTATAGCTAGAAATTCTTGGACCAGCCTCAATTTGGATTCCGTTTAGGAGAAGGAGAAGACTCCCATCAGGAGTCTTCATCCTCCGATTTTTTTCTTTTTTTTATACTAGGTATTACTCTTCCCATTTTAAATAATTTCTTTCTCGTAATTAGCTTGCTTGAGATTTAAACTTTGCAAGTATCCAACCCTCATGTCATTCTAAATCTCTCAAATAGTTTAGCTTTAAGGTATTTGCTCTACAATATCTTGGCATAATAATTATATGATGTCTCAAGACTAAATCCTTTCCTAACTATAACATATATCGAATTCTCTTCAGCTCTTCCATGAATTCTCTTCAGTCTTCCAAAAGAATACTAACCTTTTGATTGTAATGCGATTAATTATCCTTAATTAATATTACAAGAACATCATGATGGTCCAAACTTTGAAAATACCTAACCTCAACATCATCTTCGAGCTTTTAGATAATCCTTCTCTTAGAATACTTTTTTCAGACGACCATTACATAACAACATGATATGTCATTTTCATTTTGATCATTACCATCTATATACATAATGAATTCCTTCAATTTCTTTTAAACGAATATTAACATCTCAATCTCGAATTAAAATATATAATTCTTTGTTCATGATTTTTTTTTCTTGATTAACTCTACATGGAAATCATAATCGGCCTAATATATTCTTAACCAAAATTAGAAGAAGGCTTGAGCATTAGACACTGGCCATGATCTTTAATATGCTTTCTTCTCTTAACCTACTCCAAGATTTTATAATTAGTATTGTATCTTATGAAAACCTCAAGCTCCCCTTAAATAATGAACTCACAATATCATAACTAAAGAAACTTGGTATCAAAAATATTCTAGATCCAAGTTCAATAAAAGAAGCATTATTGTTTATTCAAGATTTAGAGATGTCCAAAATCTTTCTTAGAGTCCTCTATACTAGGAGGATCTATTGAAAAAATTGCATGACAATATATAGACTAGTCCAAAAATCAATAACATTATCCTTTCATTTATCATTAAAAGTTATGTTACTGAAATTCAAATCAACTCTCTCACCATAATACTTTTGAAGTTAGAGTTAATATTCTTAATTAATTTTAGAATAATTCAAACCACCATGCTTCAACTGTGCACTTTGATATGATTTACTAAATTATCTAGTTCACTAAATGAATCCCTCCAAAAATTTACCTTACATTGGTACCAAAGTAATCTAAAATTACTAAAGCAAAACTTTTGAGCTATTTATTTTATTCATATCTTAGGCATATCATATCAAGATTTATCCTGATCCACTTTCCATATTTAAAGTTCTTGCATAAATTTACCATCCTTTTAAGATATCAATAACTCTAGTCCAAGTCCAAATTAATTATGCTTTCCTAGACAATTTAATTAGACCATCTAGATTAACTTTTCTCTTAGAAGGTTAACTTTAATTTTAACAAAGTAAATGACTCTAAGTCAATGTTCTTATGAGCATGATTGATCATGTTATTTCTCATAAAGTTATTTTATTATAATTCTTAACATCAATTGACAACCACTTAAAATTTTGCTCCTCATAAGCTAAACTCATATAAGTCCCAAATTTAATTTCTCTGCTTAATGTAACTTCAGTAGCATGATAACCTATATATTTTATAGACCTTAATTACTTGGAGTTTAACATATCCAATAATTCCAACAAATATAGAGAAAATCAAGTAATCTAATCTAAAACTGCTAACATAAACTATCAAAGATTCTATTAAAATGTCCACATAATATAATCTAATCCACCAATAGAAAGTTACAAATCTATGCATTATCCTAATATATTTTTTCCTTACATACTTTCTTTTTTTGGTAAAAAAGGGGTAGGGGGTTTTGCCCGGTGTAGCTCCCCGTAACAGGCCCCCAGCCTGCTAGGCCTTTATTCGATGAAGGCCGTAATTTTACGCAAGCCTTCCCCACTAACCGGTGAGTACGTCAGCCTAGCCCCACTACAGCGTCGGAGTATCAGCCGCTCTACCCCCCAGTCATGTACGCCCGAAAAATTTTGGAATTTAATCGAGTCCCCTGAGGGATCATGCCTCGAACCCGCGGCCAGTGCGTAATTTACAAGGGAGGAGCCGCGTCTTTACCGACCGCGCTACCACCGTAGTGGTTTTCCTTACATACTTTCAATCATAATCCATATATAGGTTCACCAAAAAATTATTCTTTCCAGTATCATTAAACTCTTTCATAACCTATACCCTAAACATCTTCTTATAGCAATCCCAAAATTTATAATCTATATTTAACAACAAAACTAGCATGCTATCATGATCTGCATCCATATCAAGTTCAGGATTTTAAAATCATTCAATTAATAATTGAACATACATGTTCAGCATAATCCATTAACATAATATACTATATTTCATGTTAGCATTTCTGATGCTCGGGTCAAACCTATTTAATAAAGACAAAGATACATCTTATCCAGTTTTTCAATATCTATCATATGCTTACTTAGCATATTCAAATAGTATAATTCATTCAGCATATGCTTACTTAGCATATTCAAATAGTATAATTCATTCAGCCCTTTACACTCATCTTAGGTCAATCTCACTACTTATATTAAAGTCAAAAATCATGTTCCTCTTTTGCACTAATCTCTTATGCATAATATTTAAAGATTAGAAATTCAAATTTTGAATCCATTATTGCAATTTTTATCATATCCCGACTGATCATAACACTAAGTTTAAATATTTCTTAAGTTACAGTTCATAGTGACCATAACCTAAATTTTGATATTACTCAAATCATATCCTAATCACTTATGTCATATTTCCAAGTGATCATAACCTAGACTTTAATATTACTCATGTCATGTCCTAATTATTTATGTCATAGTCCCAAGTAATCATAACTTAAGTTTCAATATCATTCTGTCTTGTTTTAATAACCACCATGTTATTTCTTAATCACTTATATTATAATTCCAAGTGATTATAACCTAAGCTCTGATATAACTATATCACGCCTTGAACCTAGCACCGAGGTCGACCATGCAACTAGCTGCACGAACATTAAAATACACTCTAGAGATCATGTAAGGCCTAAAAAGAAAATTTCATTACAACTTCAATTTTCCAGATTGCTGTTGATCATGGTTTACAAGAGAAAACCTAATATAAAGAAAATAATATCACTCATATAATTATAAATTTGGTCATTTTGTAATCGTCCAATCGGTATCACAAACTCTCTAATTATCATCCTTTCACTCGTGAATCCAATTTACTGCCAAGTTCGAATATTCTGATAACTCTAAGAAGGAAAGAAAGTAGGGAATATGAGCTTCACAGTCCACTAAGAATCCCTAGACACTCACATCAAATAATATAATATGATTCAAAAATAATAGTAAATAGTATCAAACAGAATATAAGTCTTAAAATCTCATGTCAAGTAATCAAGATAACTCAATATCGATAAATACAAAGACATGCATCAATTAATGCCAAACATTCATCTCATTCAAAAATAAAATACCATATATATCATTAAGTAAAATATTTCTTTTTAATTAATTATTATTGTACATTTTATTGTCATATCTTATTGACATGATCCGGATCAACCATTATTATCTTTTAGGATTTTGGACTAATCACGGTCACGTTCCAGCCTATAACCGGCAATCTCAAGATCGACCATGTATTATTTACGTATCATCTGCCCATGGCTCAACGATTCTCTGTTTAGCGTGGCTAGTCTAAACACCCCTTCTTCTTAATATTGTTTTATCAAATCTCAAATATATTGTCAAATTATGTTCATTTCAAGATTAATAAACTAGTATCACAATCCAAATCATTCAAAAAAAATCATATTTATTACAAACATATTATATAAAAACTATGAATAATCATATCGATAATTTATAAAATAAATATATACTACGAGAAACCGAAAACATATCATACATAAATCATCATTCAAGCCAATAATTATGTCCAATGATCAAATCATGTCCAAGAATTCTTACTTTATTAACGATAGATTTAACATGTTCAATATTATCTACATCTAGATCCTCGATCTAGATGCTACGAAACTCGCTTAATGCCTCCTGCCTGAAAAATTGTCCTTCCAGATTTCATTAATGATCCATTCACTAGTCCCTAATTCAACTTCACAACTTTTTCAATTTCTAGAAGAAAAACTTTTAGATCTTATTTTTCAAATATTTATTTATTAATCTTACTCTTTCTTTTCACTCTCTCCTCTCTCTTTCCTCTCCTCTCTCTCTTCTATTTCTCTCTCCTCTATTCCTCCCTCCTTTTTATCTCTCCTCTTTCTTCTCTCTTTTTTCTCTTTCTCTTTCCGCTTCTTATTTTTTTCTTTCTTTCTTCTTTTTTCCTTTTTTGTTTTGTTTTGTTTTTCTTTCTTTTTTTTTTTCTTTCTCTCTCTCCTCCCTCGTGGCCCAAAATAGAGAAACCCCGTCTCTCCGTCTATGACTTCCTCTGGAAGAAAATATTATTTTAATGACTAATTTTGTGACTGAATATTTTTTTATCAAATTTGTAATTAATTTTTTAAAAATATAAATATAGCAATTGATTATCAATATATTGCAAAACTGATTGCAAAATTTTTATGTCGATCTAGCAACTAATTTTTTAAAAATAAAAAAATATATAATAATATTATTTTTTATAAAATATAATAAAAAAATGATCGTAAATTTATTTTAAAAATTAAACTTTTTAGAATAAATTTGCAACCAAATTGTTAACCGACAGAACGGTCTCACTCAATTTATTTTTTATTTTTAAATTTTTTAAAATTTTTTTATTTTATTAATAAATTAGTAATCACTTTTTTTTGTTATAAATATTTAAAAGAATTATAACCAAAAAATCAATTACAATTTTAAATTCCAAAAATTAATATCACATTTCTAAAAAAATAATTAAAAAATATTTTTAAAATAATATCTTAAAAATAAATTTTTTAAAATAATATTTCCTTTCCCCCGTCGCCGATCTTCCCCTCCTAGCCGTTCTCCTTCTCCCTTGCCGGCCATCGTCTAAGCTTCCCTCGGCCTTCATCTTCCTCTCTGTTCGGCCGATCATTCTTCCTTTGCCCCTCCCCTCGTAACCCCAGCCATTCTTTCTCCCCCTGATTCATCGTCTAATCTTTCCCAGGGCCATCGTCTAAGCTTCCCCGTTCGGCCTACGAATTCCTCTCCGGTCCCTCGCGATGACCGACTCCCCTCCTCCGGTAGCGATAGTGCTCTCTCCCCTCCCCCGTCGGCTTCGGCGATGCCAACCCCGTCCCCCCCCCCCGGCGGTGGCTCTCCCAAAAGAGGTGGGAAGGTTGCGGTGCCGGCGAGGAAAAAAAAACAGGAGGTTCTTTGTCTTAAAAGCCCTTGAAACCGCAAAACCCTTGGCGGCCTTCTTTACCCAGTCGGCAACCATGGGCTAGGGATGGCAGCCAGCGAAGCGGCGTCGCCTCTCCAGACTCCCTCCCCTCTTCCTCTCCTTCTCACCCTTCGCCCGCTCCACCGCCCCCAATTCCATCGCTTTGGATCCCTCCCCTTCCTCCAAAACCCCAGGTATGTCGCTTCCTTCTCTTCAATTCTAGGTTTGGATCTCCGAATCCTCACGTATTGCGCTTCTTTTCCCAAACAAGAGATTAGAATTGCCGATCCTAAGCCATCCAAAGCAATCAAACGAATCGAGTCCTTCGAAGACAAGGAGGAACAAGAAGTAAAAATCTTGGATTTGTTTATATTCGGTTTGATCCAACTTTGTTCCCACACCTGATAATATGTCTTCTTGGTTTGCTTTCAGGGAAGGTCGAGATGGTGCAAGCTGATTTCGAGTTCTTTGACCTCAAAACAGGAGATTTCCATGGTGTGAAGCTTCTTCTCTAGAACTATCTTGATAACAAGACTCGGGATCTTAGGGCTTCGTGGACCTGATCTTGGAGCAGACCGCCGTCGGGGCTGTCATGAAATCCGGAGACTAGGATGAAGAGGAGGAAGGCGACGATGATGGAGGGGATGATGACGAAGGTCTGTATGCTGTGATCAGTGCCCTTTAACCTGGGGAGATATGATGTAAGAATTTAAGATGTTGTGTCTCACCTTGGTTGCTTTACATGTCTCTGAGCAAAACTGTGCCTTCTGATCTCTTACAGCGCCATAGATGCATCAAGGAGCTCAAGCGGTTCCTTCTTGAAGTATGCAATGATGATAGTACAAAGAAAAAGTTGAAATTGCTGTTGGAATAGCAATCAAGTGATGTTGGTCTGTTGGTCTCGCTGCGGTTTAGTTAGCATGCAGTCTTGCTGGGATGTTCTGTGCTTTATGGCTTGTTGGAGTTTGTAACTTTCAGCTGCCCATGTTTATGGTTGATGTTAAATAGTGTTTATTTTTTGGAACTTGTCTGTTATCATTAGGTGGCATGAAACTTATATTGGCTTGCGGTTCTTGACTTCCTGCATTCTAGAAATTGGTGTTGTGCTAGTTTTGATAGGGTTATTGTTGTCTAGAATTCTTTCCTTGTTTGTCCTCATTCATTTATCCTCCCCCGCTCTGTTCTCCTGGGGAAAAAACAAAGGGAAGCCAAAAAAATTGATAGATCTGTCTCTGTTATCTGTTGATTTTATAAGCTATGATTAAACTTTAGCCAAGTAGCTGTAGTCAGATCATCAATATGGAAACTAAATATTATTGCATTTATTCCATTTCATCATTGGTTTGGTGTCTGATTGAGATGTTCATCAATTAGATGTTAGTTTAGCACCTAACTCAGTCAACTGATGTCGTGTTGAAGGTAGATGGTGATACAAGTCCGTGATTGCTTTGTCTAGTGGAATGTCTGGCTTAGCCAAAATTTCTTCACTTAATAACCATGAAGCTCTTCAACTACAAGAATGTTTGGATGCAGGGAGTTTTCTTAGCTGTTGTTTTTTTTACATTAAGATGGTCTTTGTTCTATCTCATTATAAGAAACACTAACAAAAAGCATGTATGTGCTACATGTAGAATAATGCTGACACTAAATTGTCTGTTTATTCATATTCATTTTAGCTGTGCAGATTAATTGGTTAAAAACATTAATCAGTGTCTTTCTTTGATACTGTTATCAAAATAGAGAGCATGAAGCATGATAATTTCAATGTTATTCTTGAAGTGATTTCTTTTTGTAATAACTCATTCAGATATCTATATCACTTTTGCAATAGATAGAGACTTTTGTTGTTTTAGTTTTGTCTCTTCAAGGCTAATAGAAACCTGTGGATTGTTTAAATCTCCTGTGCCCATTCTCACCATCATTTGTCTTGCTTTTTTTTGTTCCCTCATACATACTCAAGATTTCACCTCATTGTGGCCATCTATGGCCTAACCAAATTGAGACTAGACAATTTAATTTTTTTTCTTACTTTATTCTCTTTTATGACCAAATTTAACCTTCCTTTTAAGTAGTGTCACATGATTCTATGCCTCCTACCACTAACATCCATCCATCTCGACATCACCATGTCTACTGTGCTCATCTTATTTCGATGGGCCTCCTTACTCCCATAATTTTGATTTTAAAAAATATAATTTCCACCTTAACTATCTTCTAAAACTAATATGATTGCATAAATGAATTCCACATGTGATGTCTTAACGTTCATTCCTTCGCTTGTGCAACTAGTAAAGCAATGTGAAATGAAGTTATAGCTATTAGAAAATAGGAAAAGTACCTTGATTTGCATGATTGCTAAGCATCTAACTCTCAATTGATCTTGACACATTTTGTATTAATAAACATGAAGGGGGGATAGTATTCCAACGGAGACCTTTTTTTAACTTTATACATCATCTTGCTCTATAAGATTTTACTTGATTATCCCTGTGCAAGGTGGATTTAGTGATTGTTTTTTGACGCCTCTTTTTCTTATTCTCATATGATATATTAAATGAGATAGGTGCCGATCGATTTTGCCATGATTGATGTATTTGGCACAAGGTATGCTTATATAATACTCCCATATGATGTGTTAAACTTGATGGGTGCCAATCGACTTTTGTCTGTTGTATTTTTATGGTTGTCATCTTATTTTTTCACTGATTATAATCCGAAATTATTGAATATTGAAGGGGATGGCTCCACAAATATAGCATGGTATCTTCTTATTATTCTCATATGATGTGTTAAACTTGATGGGTGCCGATCAATTTTGCCATGATTGATACATTTCACACGAGGTATGCTTTGCTTATATTATACTGCCATATGATGTGTTAAACCTGATGGGTATTGATCGGCTTTTGCTTGCTGCATTCTTATGGCTGTCATCTTATTTTTTCCTGATGATGATCCAAAATAATGAATATTGAGAGGGATGGCTCCAACAGATATAGCGTGGCCTTTTCTTATTATTCCCATATGATATGTTAAACCTGATGGGTGCCGATCGGCTTTTGCCTACTATATTCTTATGGTTGTCATCTTGTTTTTCCTTGATGTTGATCCAAAATTATTAGATATTGAAGGGGATGGCTCTAGTAGATATAGCATGGTCTCTTTTATTATTTCCATATGATGTGTTAAACCTGATAGGTGTGTCGATCGGTTTTCCATGATCACTACATTTGGTACGAGGTATGCTTTGCTTATATTATATTCTCATATGATGTGTTAAACCTGATGGATATCGGTCATTTTGCCATGATTGATATTTTTCATGTTTTCTATTGGATTTATTTTGTTCTTACATAGAGGTGGTATTGGAAAAGATTCATGTTAATGCAATGCTCGGTTCGTAGAGGTTTTCTTCATTTCCTTTATGATTTAATCTAATACCTTCTGCTTTTAATGCATATCGTACATTGTTATTGTTAACATGATCATTCTTTTCTATTTTATATGGAGCTGTTATTTCTTTTTTTAGACATAGATGCAGGTGGTATTGGAAAACATTCAAGTCTGTTATTTTTATTTATTCTATTGCAAGGATAATTGGAGATGATAATGTTAGCAAATGGGCTTTCTGAAAATGTCTATGATATCATATCAAAGAGTTTGGTTGCATGAATAATGTAAAGTGACTTTTACTTGTATGGTTATCTTGTCAGTGAAATGGATTTATGTGATAATGGTATTTGTATGTTCCTCAATTTTATTTATATCAATATTGACTTATAAAGTTTAATGTGCATATACAATGTTGGACGGCCCAATTATGTATAAATAAAATATGCACTATAACTCTATTTATGTCTTCAAACTTGGGATTATTGCTATCTTTACATTTATTTCAATAGTAATTATGTTCAGGTTATTTGTTTTCTTTATATGCCTAATTTTTGCTTGTGAGATTATTTTTATTTGAATTAAGTGTTGTTCTCAGGTGATAGGTATATGAAAAAAATTAAAATTTTTAATTATTTTTTCTTTATATTTGAATTTGGCGATCGATTTTTTGATCGGATATTAAACTAAATTTTTATAAAGGATTTGCGACTGATTCTTAATCAAAATTTATTTAATTTTTCTAATATAAATTTTGTGACTGAAAAGGAATTAAAAAAATTTAAATAATATTATTGATCGATCTTGTGATTGATTATTGTTTAAAATTTTTATTAATTTTTTAATAAACTTAGTGACCATTTTTGTAACTGATTATCATAATACATTTTTTTAAAAAATATTCTAATCAAATTTGTGATCGATTTTTAATTAGAATTTTATTTCAAATCACTTTTTTTTTTTTATGAACCAAAAGGAGAGGGGGGGATAAATCCCGGTGTATCTACCTCCACTAGACCCAACCCCGCCAGGTTATGTTCGATCCGGCCATAATTTTTTTGCGTACCCTCCTCTCCACTGGTGAGTACGTCAGCCTGACACCACTAAGACATCGGAGTAGTGCACTCTCTCGCCATCCCGATCACGTGCCCCAGGAAAATTCCTGGATTTAATCGAGTTACCTGCAAGGATCATGCCTTGAACCCGTGACTGGTGGGAGGTGAGGCTAAGCCTCTACCAACCGGGCTATCGCCTTAGTGGTTATTTCAAATATTTTTAAAGTGATATTTCAAATCATTTTAAAATGATTTATGATCGATTTTTTGATTGATTAATATTTTTTGCAATCGATTTAAGCTTGAAAAATCGGTTAAAGTTATATTTTTTTATTTTTTAAAAAATAAAATAACTTTTTTAAAAAAAATATTTTTTTATGTTTTGGTCACTAAATCGGTTGTAAAATTTATGATCGAAAAAATTGGTTGCTAAATTTATGCAACCAGAGTTTTTGCAACCAAAAAAATTTGGTCACAAATTCGGTCGCTAAATAAATTAGTGATCGATTTTGAATTTTTTGCTAAACCTCTTATTTATTGTAGTGTTCTCATCTCGGAATCTTCGACAATAAGCTTGTCGGCTAGGCCCACACCTCTAAGCCCAACCGCCACTACCGATGTTGATCTCCTCATCCTCTTCTTCTCCTTTTTTTTATCTTTTCTTTCCCTCTTCCCTCCGATTGCTCGATCATCTCCATGCTCTGCTACCTTTTTATCGCTGTTGCAGCATTTCATCTCGCCGGGAGAGGAGGGGTCGGAAAGATGATCGTACCTCATTTCTATCCTGCCCTCGATCAGTTCTCTTGGCCTCCATCAAAGGTTCTTTTATAGCTAGAATTTTTGGACCTGCCTCGATTTGAATTCTATTTAGAAGAAGGAGAAGTCTTTTATTGAGAGTTTTTGTCCTCTGATTTTTTTTTTTTGCTAAGTATTACATCAAAGAAAGTAATATTTAATTTTCTAATAAAATAAAATATTTATTTTAGGCTTTAAGAAAACTTGAATTTAGGCTTTAAGAGACAACAATAACTTAAAAGGTTGTGTTATTTCGACGTTGGATCATAGGGATGCATCCATGCTCAATGTCCTCTGGATCAAGTTTAAGACATAGTGGTATATTATGGTGGATGGTGCCAAACATCATGCATACAATAAATGTTAGCTTGTCATGCCTCGACCCGATGCCCAAGCCATGTGTACGATAGATGGCCGCATATCTTAGGGTTCAATTCCATCGAATATACAAGGCCTATCTTATCAACCAACAATCATACAGTGATAGAAAATAATTTTGCTAATTATTTATTTATTTCTAGAGTTTTCTATCAAAACAAACAAGTAGATAAAATTCAATTAGAACCCAGGGCATAGTGTAAGAAAAGTTCAAATAAGATTTTAAGATAAACATAAACTAAGGGATTAACACCTAAACCTTAGCTCCTTAATGATTGGTCCCAAAGCTCGATTGGCCTTCTACATCTGTAACAAAAAATATAGAAAATGGGAAGTGAGTTTTATAAGCTCAGTAAGTTATCATCATCTCTAATATATGCATAAATATGACAACAATAAATTATAAACATAATAAATCATGCGTCACAGAACAACCATCTCATGACAAAATAAAATGCAACATCATATTCATATGCACATTCAATTACAAACGACATAACTATAGATGTCCAATGATTTACTTTACTTTCCTAATCCCTCTGACTATGGCCATGATTGGTCCGTGGCTGTCTCGAAAGAAACTATAATCCTAACTACACATACCGAAACTGGTCATGTGCCAGTGATCGTCCCATTAGAGGCCTGGAATGAAACTAGCTCTGATATCACACGAGGAATCATGCATGCTCAGCATGTACCATGGCAAAATCCAAAAGAAAACTAGATCCTGACTACACATACCGTCTGCTGGTCATGTACCAATAATCATCCCACTAAAAGCCTGGAAGGAGATTGGGTCCTCGTATGATCATAGTCGGACTAGAGAGCGTCAACACCAATAGATATAATAATGTATGCAATCCAATGCAAATCAAATTATGGCATACATATTTAACATTGCAAAACATTTGTAACATATTTAGCATATAATACTAGAGGATAAGATAACTTACCTAAGACTGATTTATCAAGAATACGCGACTCAAATCCTAAATCCTCGATACTTCCATACTGACAAAGATAATGAAGGCTCTGATAAAATAGGTTAAATAATTAACTTTGAATCCAATAAAAAAAAAAAATAGGTAAAAGATTTTTCAATCTGATCTAGGGTTATGTTGATCTAGATATTTATTTAGGTCTGGTTGATGAAAATCAGGTTAATCAGCAAGAAAGAAGTCGAAATACCAAATTAATTTTATAAAATTTATTTATATTTATTTATATTCTTTTTCTTCTCTCTCATCTCTTTCTTCTTCTCTTTCCCTTTCTCTTTCTCTCTCTTCTTCCTCTCTCCTCTTTCTCTCTCCTCTCCTCTCTCTCTTTCCCTTCCTCCTCTTTCTCCCTCTTCTTCCTCTCTCCTTTCTCTCTCTCTCCTCTTTTCTTTTCTCTCTCTTCCTCTCTCCTCGTTCTCTCTCCTTTCTCTTCTCTTCATCTCTCTCTTCCTCTCTCCTAATTCTCTCATCTTCCTCTCTCTTCTCTCTCCTTTCTCTTTCCTCCTCTTTCTCTCTCTTCTTCCTCTCGCCTCTTTCTTTCTCTTCTTTTCTTATCTCTTTCTCTCTCCTCTCTCTCTCCTCTCTTTTGTTTTTTTTTTTCCTTTCCTTCTTTCTTTTTTTTCCTTTTCTTCTTCCCTAGCTTCCTTCCTAGTTCAACCCGAGCATGCCTCTCATGGTCTCGGAAGCCATGGGAGGTGGTAGATGGGGGAAGAGGCTTGCCGAACATCATCGAATGGAGAGTGATTGGATGGCGGTCATCGACATCCGTCTGATTTGAGGAGGCTAAGAGAAAAAGGACACTCTTTTTTCATGTTTTCTAAGTACCTACGGGAAGAGGGACTTACCGGCATCAATGAAACTCTTGGCCGCTCACCGGAGAGGAGGAAGACAGCGGCAAATGGCTCAGTGTGGGCTTGTTTGGCGGTGGTGAGAGGAGGGTTTTAAAGGAAAACTGATGGGATTTCCTCGCCGTACTAGGAAGAAAATCGACCAAACCTCACCTCCATCCAAGCCCTCATGCCACTGGCTCTCTCTCTCCTTTCCTAGCATGATGGTTCATCGGAGTTCCCAGCGAGCTCGTTAATCAGATAAACAGGGGCATCCTCTATTTTATTATTTTTTTCTATGTTTTGAACTGAAGTCGGTAGCCTCTGCCGACTTTAGCCTTAAGGAGGCCCATTAGAAGCTGGGCTTCACATTTTACCCTCCTACAATAAAATCTTAGCCTTGAAATTTTTTTAAAAAATTTCAAGTCTTCCAAAATTCAAAGATGCATGATCTAAAACTCACATATACTATTTTACCCAAATTCAATAATCTCTTTCCTTCATTAATAAGAGCTTCCATTCTTCTATCTTAATATATTTTAAATTAATCCTAATGCCTTTAGTCCACCACGTTTCTGCTGCGTACTCTGATATAAATTATCAAATCCTCTAATTTCATTTGGTAAATTCTGATAATGATAATATTTTACATTATAATATAAACAAAATCCAATCTTCAAATACTTTTAAATAAAACAAGGTCAAGACTATTAAAATCCTCATCCTTACTAGGCCTGGAGTATATCATATCAAATTTAAATCTTAATCCATTTTTTATATTTAAAGTATTTGTATAAAATTGTACCATCTATTCAAAACATCAATAATTCTAGTCTAAATTCAAACATTTATGCTTCCTTAACAATTCATTTAGACAATCTGATCAACTTTTCTCTTGAAAAGTTAACATTAATTCTAACAAAGTAAATGACTTTAAATCAATATTCTTATGAATATGGTCAATCATATTATTGCTCATGGAACGATCTTGCCATGATTCTTAGTATCAATTAATAAACCATCTAAAATGTAATCTTTCATAGACTAAACCCATATAAGTCTTCTAATGCCCATTTCTTCGCTCAATATAACATCAATAGCAAGATAATCTAAATCTTCTTATAGATCTTAAATTTAACTTAGAGTTCTACCTATCCAATAATCTCCAACATATATATGGAAGATCAAGTAATCCAATCTAAAACTACTAACATAAGCCACCAAAATCAAGATTTGCATGCTATGACCATATAATATCATTTAATCCGCTAATATCAAATTGCAAATCTATGCATTATTCCAAACACATTTTTCATTCATATTTTCAATAATAATCCATATATAGATTCATAAAAAAATTCTCTTTTTATTATCATTAAACTTTTTCATAACCTATATCCTAAACATCTTGCAACAGTCCCAAAATTTATAATCCAATAATTAACAACAAAACTCGCAAGCTATCAAGATTTCATCCATATCATGTTTAGGTTTCCAAAATTATTCAATTAATAATTGAACATACATATTCAGCATAATATAACACACTATACTTCTATACCAACATTTCTGAAGCTCGGTCAAATTCATTTATCAGAGGTAAAGATACATCTTATCCAGCTCTTCAATATTCATAATATGCTTACTTATCATGATCAAATAGTATAAATCGTTCAACCTTTTACACTCATCTAAGATCAATCTCTTTACTTATATTATAGATAAAAATCATGTTCTCTTTTATGCTAATCATATGCCAGACCTTATACACAATAACTAGGGATTAGAAATCTAAACTTCAAATCTATTTTTCTAACTTTATCATATCCCAAATGATCATTGTTGCCGCCAAGATCATCATGGCCCGTAGTTGCTGTCGGCGCCGGAGTGCGCTCCTTCCGTTGGCCGGCGGTCCTGTGGTTCTGGACCTGCAAAACAGGGGTTAGTGACCCGGGCCAGGAATTCCGATGGGGGCACTCCGATGGACTCCACACTAGGAGTGAGTAGTGTGAGAGTGGGGTGCAAGTGCGTCAGGAGGATGGTGACCAAGCTAGAGGGATTCTCTAGGTGGCCTTTCCTCCTTCCCTTGCCTGGGTTTTCTGGTGGTGCTTTGCCCTCCGTTGAGCTTGCACTTGTGTTTGTGTTTGCTTTTGCATTTGCATTTGCATACCTCCCCCCTTCGGGGTGTGTCGAACATTCTTTGTAGCCAAGGTGACCGTTGGGAGCCTGCCTCGAGACCTTCGCTAGGCTGGCAGGCACGTGCGGCGGTATCCCGTGTCGTAAACGGGACGTCTTTCTGAATTCATGCTAAGGAAAGCTGTCATGTGTTCTGACATTCCTCCTTGTCGCCCCATTCTGGGAAGCCTGGCAGTGCCTCGATCGGGGGGCCACCCCTCCAGAATTTGAATCTCCTGGTTCACTCCCTTTTTCGGGTGGTTCAGGTGGTTGGTGAAGAGTGTGGCGCCTTGATCGGAGGGCTCTCCCCTTTCTGGTGCAAGTGGGAGCCACGGGCAGTTATTGCGGCCTGGTGGGCATCTTGCTGCGATCCTCGGGCGGCTCGCCAGCGTCCTAGGGTGGTGGTGCCGTCTCTCTGTTCGCCGGTGTCTTTGATCGAGTTGGAGGCTGAGCAGGGAAGGTAGGGCTCGATTTGGCAGAGCGTGGCTCCGGCTCAGAGGGATCGACCCTGGAGAGATTCCGGATCGACCCTGGAGAGATTCCACGTGGCGGAGGAGGGCTGAGCTCGACTCCGGACCACAGGGCTCGATCTCGAGGGGCTCGATCTGGCGGAGGGCAGAGCGCGGCTCTGGCTTAGAGGGCTCGACCTCGAAGAGACTCCATGTGGCGGAGGAGGGCTGAGCTCGACTCCGGACCACAGGGCTCGATCTCGAGGGGCTCGATTTGGCGGAGGGAAGAGTGCGGCTCCAGCTCAGAGGGCTTGACCTCGGAGAGACTCCACATGACAGAGGAGGGCTGAGCTCGACTCCGACCCACAGGGCTCGATCTCGAGGGGCTCGATCTGGCGGAGGGCAGAGCGCAGCTCCGGCTCAGAGGGCTCGACCTCGGAGAGACTCCATATGGCAGAGGAGGGTTGAGCTCGACTCCGGACCACAGGGCTCGATCTCGAGGGGCTCGATGGCAGATGCCGCTCGGCTCTGGCCTAAGCATCCCGAGCTCGCGAGCTCGCGAGCCCGACCTGGTGGAGAACGGAGCTCGACTTCGGTGGGCTGCCCCCTTACACTGAGGGAGCTCAGCCCGGCGGAGGAGCTCGAGTAGAGTATCTGACGTGGCGTCTGACAGCTACTCCACGTCAGCGATCGTGCCACATCAATCATAACACTAAGTTTAAATAGCTTTTAAGTCAATCTACAGTGATCACAATCTAATTTTGATATGACTCAAATTATTTCTTAATCACTTATGTCTGTTCCAAGTAATCATAACTCAAACTTCGATATCATTCAGTCATGTTTTAATAATCATCATGTTAATTTAATCACAGTTTGCAATCATATCAAAATTAAAATTTAAAGTAAATCAAATCCATAATATAACTTAAAATATACATCCTTATATCCATTGTCTAGCCTCGATGATATTCTTCGAAAAATTAAGCTAAGAGAGTTTAATCCAATATTTTAGTTGTACAAGCTTTCTATACTTAGCAAAATCCTTGGAACTATAATATACACATATCAAAAAATTAAATAAACTTTTAGTATGATGATTATTCTAGAATATTCAATCAAAATCCTAATTCTATCCTACTCTCACTAAGTCATCTTGATCTTAAACTTTGCTTTGATACCATTTAATCTGTCATGCCCTGGCCCAATGCCCGAGCCAGGCGTACAACAGACGTCCGCATATCCTTAGGGTTCAATCCTATCAAATATGCAAGGCCTATTTTACTAACCAACAATCAGACAATGATAGAAAATAATTTCTTTAATTATTTATTTATTTCTAGAGTTTTCTATCAAAACTAACAAGTAGATAAAATAAAATTAGAATCCAGGGTATAGTATAAAAAAAGTTTAACTAAGATTTTAAGATAAACATAAACTAAGAGATTAATACCTAAACCCTAGCTCTTCATTGACTAGTCCCAAAGCCTGATTGGTCTTCTGGATCTGTGACAAAAATATAGAAAATAGGAAGTGAGCATTACAGGCTTAGTAACTTATTATCACCTCTAGTATATGCATAAATATGATAACATAAATTATAACATACACAAATCATACATCACAGAACAATCATCTCATGACAAAATAAAATGCAGCATCACATTAACATGCACATTCAATTACAAACGACACAACTATGGATGGCAAACCATTTACATTACTCTCTTAGTCTCCTTGACTATGGCCATGATCGGCCAGTGGCTAGCCCCGAAAGAGACTAGAATCCTACTATACATACTGAAACCGGTCATGTGCCAGTAATCGCCCTATTGGAAGTCCGAAAGAAAACTAGCTCTGATATCACACGAGGAATCATGTATACTCAATATGTACCATGGCAAAATTCAAAAAGAAACTAGCTCCTGACTACACATACCGTCCGCCGGTCATGTACCAGTGATCGCCTTATTGGAGGATCGGAAGGAGACTAGGTCCTCGTATAATCATAGTCGGACTAGAGCATCAACACCAATACACATAATAATGTATGCAATCTAATGCAAATCAAATTATGCCATACATATTTAACATTGCATAATATTTATAACATATTTAGCTTGTAATACTAGAGGTTAAGATAACTTACCTGAGACTGATTTATCAGAACACGCGACTCAAACCCTTGATCCTCGATACTTCCATACTAATAAAGATAATGAAAGTTCTGATAAATAAGTTAAATAATTAACCTTGAAATTATAAAAAAATAAGTTAAAAGATTTTTCAATCTGGTCTAGGATTAGGCTCGATCTAGATATCTATTTAAGTCTGGTTGATGGGAATCATGTTAATCAACAAGAAAGCAATCTAAATATCCAAATTGATTTCATAAAATTGATTTATTTATTTATATTCTTTTTTCTCTCTTTTCTCTTTCCTCTTCTTCTCTCTCCCTTTCTCTTTCTCCTCTTTCTCTCTCTTCTTCCTCTCCTCTTCCTCTCTCCTCTCTCTTCTCTTTTCTCTCTCCTCTCTTTTTTTTCTTTTCCTTCTTTCCTTTTTTTTCCTTTCCTTCTTCTTCTCTCTCTTTTTTTTTTTCCGCTTATTCTTTCTCAGCTCCCTTCCTGGTTCGGCCTAAGCATGTCTTCCATGATCTCAGAAGCTATAGAAGGTAGTGGAAGAAGAGGCTCGCCGAACATCACCAAACGGAGGATGATCGGGCGGCGGTCACCGACATCCATCCGGCATGAGGAGGCCGAGAGGAAAAGAACATCCATTTCCCATGTTTTCTAAGGAAGTACCTACGGGAATAGGGCTTATCGGCGTCGATGAACTCTCGGCCACTCACCGGAGAGGAGGAAGACAGTAGCAAGAGGCTCAGTGTGGGCTTGCTGGCGGTGAGAGGGAGGTTTTGAAGGGGAAACTGATGGGATTTCCTTACCGTACAAGGGAGAAATTGACCGAATCTCATCTTCGTCCAAGCCCTCACGCCACCTGCTCTCTCTCTCTCTTCTTTCCTAGCACGGTGGTTCACCAGAGTTCCTGGCAAGCTCGTCGGTCGGATAAACAGGGCATCCCCTATTTTATTTATTTATTTTTTTGTGTTTTGAATTGAAGTTGGTAGCTTCAACTGACTTCAGCCCAGGGAGGCCCATTAGAAGCTGGGCTTCATATAGCTATTTCACATATTGGACTAGAAATTAGGCCCTGCGTGCAAATGTGGCTTCACTTAAGTAAATCAAATGTTTCAATAGAAAATTAGGATCGAAGTCGGAAAATATGGATTGGATTTAGATTTTTCCTGTGCCCGATTGAATCCAACATGAATGCAGCCCTATGCATCATTCCGTAGAAAGTGTCACGAGTCTAAAATTTAAACTTCACTGAATACCGAGGTGCAACCATTATAATGAATCAAAATATTATCTAAAGATGTCTGCCTTCCAAACCACCAGTTGTTTTTATAGATTTTTCTTTTTTTCATATTCATGGCGAGTGAATTTTTTTCTGTGAAAATTGTTCTATGAATATGTACTGGGTGCTGAGCTAACTAATGTACAGATATCGTAGTCCCTTGGATATGGTTTCAAGAATGCTCAAGAAATTAAAATTTCTTGTTATTCTCATTTTTGTCACTCATGCATTCCAAAGGGAAGTTCCAAGCAGGGAATGTCTTGGAAGTACTTTGCACATCATTCACCATCTTTAATTCATTTGATATGACTTTATTTACTTTTCAATTTTTTTTAAAAAATAAATAGATGGGCATTAAAGTGCTTTTTCTCATGCCTCAGCTGTCAAGAGCCTACATACGTAAATTATATCATACCCTACTGACATCATGCATAGTAAGAAAGATGGAGAAGACTGCCTTGAGATATACAACAACACACTAAGAGATAATATGAAAGTATTATTTTGTCAAGTTATTTTTTGTTGCCTCTCAGTGAGAAATAGATAATTTTAAGCAACTAATAGCTAAGAGAAGAAGCTCAAAATAGATGGAGATTCAGCAGATGATGATTAATACTTGAACCACCTATATAGATCATATATTTGATTTCAAGTATATATATGTATTTATGTGCAGTCCAATAATGAACTGACTTATATTGGGTTGTATTATATATGCCATTACAATGTACCAGATGTGTAAAATAATATGGATATGTAGTTATTTATGTAGTTATAATAGGGATAGTGCACCATGATATGCATTGTAGATGGCTTGAAATCGGGCTTAGACCTGACACTAGTAAGACCCAATCAAGTCCAAACCATTTGGACTTGGGGCTGGACTGGTTGAAATCTAGATCAATGTTCGATTTACTGCTTGGTTGAATCACCATCAGCCTAGCATGACGGAAATTTGGAAATGGAATTAACTTGTGGTTAATTACTGAACCTAACCAAAAATACTGGGCTCAAGCCAACTTACAAATGAATGCATGCATGGTTTATAAAGTGCAATGTGCTTTCACGTACGGTGCATCATTATGTAGAAAATTTTAATTTTGCACCATCTTAGACTTTAAGTTTTGGTTCAAAGGCATGCATATTCAGCAAACATTTTGAATTTTGGTAATCTCATTTAAAGTATTTCCAGAAGAAAAAAGATGTACGAGGATTTGTCATTAAAACAGTTTAGGTAGTGAGAAATGAATAATTTTTGTGCACGCACTTCTGGTGACAAAAAAAAAAAGAAAAAGAAAGGGGCGGGTGGGGGGCGGGGGGAACACAATGTCGTTCACACATGCTTATAATTTATTTATTTATTTATTTATTTTTATTGAGCGGAACATTCAAGCCACAAGAATAAGTACAATGAAGAGAATCAGCAAGAAGGATGTTCCTTAAGGAGACAAGAACTTCCCCCAAGCTAGACTAAAGAACCTCCCCAGAGTGATTGGCTGCAAAAGAAGCCATCCAATCAGCTGCTGAATTGGCTTCTCTATACATATGTCTAACCACAATCCCCAACATCCCTGTAGAAGCCTAATCATGTCGCGGATGAGAGGTGAGCAAACGTGGACCGGAAGGCCTGCCGATCTAGGAAACAGTTAAGGAATCACCCTCAATAATGAGCTGCTAAAGGTGAAGGGACATCGTGACATAGCGGACACCAGCCCAAGCCTCCCGAAGCTTAGCCATGGGCACAGTAGGGTCGACAAGATGACAACCTCCAGCAGCAAGGAAGCCATAATCAGCAGCTCGAATAACAAAAGTAGCTCCCCTACGTCTATCCCTAACACTCTCATCAAAGCAGACCATGGCGAACATCGGAGGAGGGGGCTCCTAAGAAATAAATACTCAGCGGGGTGCTCGAAGAGCAGTGCCGGAATCCCAAATCTCTACATTCCCCATAATCGAACTCTGATACACCCTGGCGAGAGCCATGGCACTCTCAACAATTATCATGGTCGTGCATCTGGAAGAGAAAAAAATAATATCATTCCGAGTGAGCCATATCTGATATGCCAAATATACTAGAACAACGATAGTGGGGTTGGCCGAACTAGAGTATAGCAAGTGGAGGAAGATGTCCAATACATCCTTAGTCATCGAAAGAAGGCCATGACAGCCAGCCATATCCCAAACCTTCCAAGCTCTCGGACGTAAGAAGAGAACATGAACAATGAATTCCTCATCCATCCCCAAACAGGACAAGAGATAGGCACATGAAGCCCTCTAGAACAAAGAAAGGCTCTAGTCGGAAGCCGACGCCAAGCAACCTTCCTGATAAATAATCTCATAATGGGATGAACTTCAAGAGACCAGATCCAACCTGCCTGGATACCCTTCTGCTGCTCAGGGCAATAAATAGAATAAATGTCTATCAAGGGGGCCTTCGGGAGGGCAGAGGACCTCCAAATTCTAAGGTCATAAGTGGGATGCACCGGGAGAGCAACAGATAATACCCTCTGGCCTAAAATCCCTCCAAAGGACCGAGTCACCATCATGAACTATAGAGAGATGAGGGTCCTCTAGCAAGAGGTTTCAACTTTGATAGATCAAGATATTCCTACAGTGGTGGAGGGGGACTTCAATTGTGTTACTAGTACCGAGAATAGAGAGGGGGAAGACTGTTTATCCATGATACAGCCTTGAGGGAGTTTTTACACTTCCTGGACTCTAATGGGTTATTGGACATAGGATTTGTTGGACCCCGATTTATATGGTTTAATAATCGGTTTGGAATAGAGTCACCTTGACCTAAACACAAAGTTGTCTTAGATTTTAAATATACTTGAAACTAAACTTGACACTGTTATTAAATCTAAACTTACGAACTCGAATAAACCAATTCATACGATGGTTTGGTGCGACCTAAATATTGAATCGAAATTTATACAAGGTATTTGAATTTGGGTTGATCAAATCTCTCACCCAACATTGTCCTTTGGGAGAACCAGGCGTGTGTGTCAATATGGAAAATGCATTTTTTTTCTCACCTCCAGTTCCAAGCTCTCATATTATTTCCTTCAAGAAAGTATGTATGAGATTAGCTTTGTAACAAACCAAAATTGATAATTTATAGATGATCATTATTTCTTTCCAAGTCTTCGAGAATGTAGCCATCACAATCTATTGTTCACTCTTGGTTATCTTCAGAAAGCAGGCATGGTATCGGTGGTATTGATGGTCCGCAATCTTTTATCAAGGTTTGGTAGGAGGAAAGGAATAATCATTTGGTTCACTAATTTGCATTGGTTGTGATGTTTTTTGGGTAATTATTCCATCAATTGTTTGCTCGATGCATGTTCCTATCACACTCACCATCAATGAAACATGAGAACTGACATATAACACCCCCTCAAGTTAATTTAGACTCGTAGCAACTTCGGGACAAGTTTCTATGGACCTAAATTTCTGGGATTCTATTCTTATAATTTATATCTCCAGGATATTCTACACCTACAAGATACTTTTAACACCCAGAACCTAGAAATTTCAAGACATCCGGCTATTATTGAGACTTGCATGACTTCTTTACTCATAAGTAGTGCACATTCTGAGAAAAAGATTGACATTGGATCTAGCTTGCTTGCTAACTTAAAGCTTTTCTGAGATTGGAGCCAGCTGATGGAACTGCATGAGAGAGAGAGAGAGGAAGTGTGCCTCTGTTCCACTTCCTGATATTGGAGTAATAAGATCTTGTTGAAAGTGTAGTGGAGCATATCGGTCACCTCAGAGCCCTAGAAGTACAACTGTCTCTGGTTTAGATGATCCCATAATGGCTGTCTCTCGACAACTAGGACCAAAGCTGAGTGACCACCAGGACCAATGTAGAGGGACCTGCACAAAGTCTAACATGAGTTTCATCAATATACAATTGGGGTGACAGCAGTGATATGAAGAATACTTGTCCATGATTCATAAGATGATCTTTTTTGCTATAATAAGATATGATTCTCGATCTTATATTCTTCCTATCCTGCACAGAGTCATGCATGCATACATGCATGCTTATGGTGGTGTATGGATGCATTGAAGTGCATCTCTGCATCACATAACTGTTCTAGTAGACCGAAGAAACTTCTTCTCCAACTTTAATTGCGTGGCAGAGGTGGTTCATCCGTGAGAGATGCTCTCAGGCCTTGTGCTGACAATAAGAAGTCAATTATTTATACATCATAACTGCTATTGAACAATATCTTCCAATTAAATGATTAACTAAAATCTATTGCATTTTGCCCTAATCTTATTGGCCATTTCGAAATCCGGATCATTTCTTGCTTATACGATGATCCTGGTAGATCATGATCACTTTCAGTCGTTCATCAACCGGAACAATTCACTCCATGTGTTTGCTTTGCTATGCCTGCGAAGAACAAGGAGAGCATCAAACACCTAGAAATCAAGGAGTGAATTTTTTTTTACTTGTCTGAGAGCTAGAATTAGTGGCATTACATGATGTCTGGTAGCAAGGTTGCCTCAGTGCAGGATCATTTTCCGGAGGATGCTGGCCAAAGATCATCTCACAGCTCATATCTTCAAAATCTGAAATTTACCGAGCATTAGTTGTCATAGTTTATTTGGTGCACCCCGCATTGATTGTGGACCATTCTAATAATCATCTTTAGCTAACCGCATAAATGCAGCCAATTTTTAAGCATTTCAATCTTTGAGATCGAGTTGAATTGTATGGGTAATGAGTCATCAGATTTGTTGAAAATCTTGTCAGAGTTGACAACTCTTGGCTTTGAATGATGAGAGGTTTTACACAATTGTTCTCAAAATTAGCCTCTGAAGTATACTAGCTGTGAAGTTATTTTTTATTTAGGGGAAATTATAATTTTCCCTGAAGTTCTAGTGACTGCCATATCTCTAGTTCATTTATGACAATGGAAATGCAAATTTTTTACTGTAAGCAACTTCATGGTAACTCCCTTCACTGCACATAGTAGTAATTTTAGACTGCTAGCAGTTTTAGAAAACTTCAGCATGCCTTTAGTCTTGATTGAATTGTATTTACCTATATGATGCATGTATTACATAGTTCAGTAATAAACATTATTTCAACAACTTAAATCATAAATTCTATGACTTGGATCACATACAAGATAAGTACTCTATATCTATACATACATGCTCATGCTTGGATGCATGCATGCCATTCAGAGCTCATACTAACCATGAAAGTGCTTGCAATGAGTGGGATCTGACAGTATTGGGAGACAAACATTTGGGGATGTTGGCTTGTCCATGGCACACATTGAAGTGAATTAATAAAAAAATGTGTTGTCAAACAGTTGATTGAAATCAGTGGAATAAAATGGTTGCTGCCTGGAATGCTCTACATTCATATGGAGGACTGGAGGCAGGCCTTCATTGCTTTGACATTTACATGAAAAAGTTGATGTGAAATATCTTATACTCATTGCATGGATCAAGGTTCAATGTCTACTGTTCCCCAAGTGGTTGTTTAGTGGCCCTCACGTTGCAAGGGCCTCTTGAAATTTATGAGTAATGCTGCACATATTCTTCAGGTGGCCTAGCTTTCTCTTGATGTACTGTAGAAATGTAATCCTAGTTTTGATAAAATTTCTGAAGACATCATTTCGACTACCAAATTTGTGTATATTCTGCCAACTTCGCACCTTTGCAAAATTGACTGGTTCACAATTAAAGATCTCAAGGCACTGGAGAATATACTGGTTAAATGCTCTGTTTTAGCATTATAGCTCCACTTGAACAGTGTTTTTGCTATTGGTTGCTATTTTTATGGGTTTACTTTTCATTGGTTGGTTGTCTCAGTAGTACTTTATGAAATTGTAGGTGGCTTGTTACCTCTGGATTAGTTTTGGTTGGGACCTTAAATGTCTGATATTGTTTTCTATTTTTCTTCTTCACTGCACCATTCAAGTTGTCATATATAAAACATTTGAATGTGACAGGAGCAGAAGCTTACTTGGAACCATGTTGACAGGCATCCCAAGTGAATCTTTGATGAACCTCTGAGATGGAATCTTGCATAGGTTTGTGCACATCCCTACACAATTGGTGCTCTCCAAGAACCTACAAAACAGTAGTAGTGTAGTAGAACAAAGGCCAAAGTAACTAATGTTCTTTTATATTTATTATAACATTAAGAGGAGCATAGGCTATTGTCTGAAGGATTGAGAACCTGTTTGGGTGTTTTGAACCTGCCATTCCTTTTCAAACAGGTAGGGGCCTACAGACCACTGGCATTAGAGCAGCTAATTAAGTCCCCTGAATCCCAATTTTTTCTAGGATAACAAAATCCTTCTAAATTGGGATAAGAGAATCCCTCAATCCAACATCTCAAATATTTTATTAACTAGATAATCAGTTCTTTTATTCAAAAAAATAAAAGGTTGTATATTTATATTGATTTTTGCAAGTTGATTTTAATGGATGTGAACAAGCAGTATAGTCTCAAGATCAGCTTGAAATGACTGTGTTCAGTTTTTGGGTTCGCGCTTGGCTCATTTACTAGAGCACTGATCTACTGAGCTATCTACATGAGCTGCTGCCCATGGACCAGATGGCTTGTTTGATCGACTATATCGGCATTACATGCGGATCGGTCGGGTTGAGTTCAATCATAACCTTAGATTAACCAAAATCTTTTTCATGAGTCAATATTCTTGTTGGTTGGGTTGTGTTATGATAATCCAGTTCAATATAAAATGATTACCGGTCCAACGATTAAGCCAATTTCAAAATTTTGGTCTATTGGTCGAATCAATGCACTAAAGGAAATTCTTTGATATGGTTCGAAGAGTATGCCTGGAATATGTTATTCTTTCCTTCGGTTTCGTATCTTCAGCCTGGTTCGAAGATAATGCCTACGGGATGTTATTCATTCCTTCGGTTTCGTATCTTCAGCCTGGTCCGAAGACAATGCCTACGGGATGTTATTCTTTCCTTCGGCTTCGTATCTTCAGCCTGGTCCGAAGACCATGCTTACGGGATGTTATTATTTTCTCCGGCTTCGTATCTTCAGCCTGGTCCGAAGACCATGCCTACGGGATGTTATTATTTTCTCCGGCTTCGTATCTTCAGCCTAGTCCGAAGACCATGCCTACGGGATGTTATTATTTCCTTCAGCTTTGTATCTTCAGCCTGGTCCGAAGACTATGCCTACGGGATGCTATTATTTCCTTCAATTTCGTATTTTCAGCCTGGTCCGAAGACTAAGCCTTGGAATATTTTTATTTTTTTGACACTACAGTAAGTAGTTGTTTTCCTTGTTCACTCCAAAGGGATGTGTCCGAAGCATAAAACTAACATTTTCTCGAGCCATTCCAAGGAAGGCCCTCTAAATACTAGTTATATCTATTTCGGACTCTTTCTAAAAGAAGTACTTCTGAAACTCTTGGACGGTCTTTCAACTTAAAATGGTTGAAAGCCGTTTTAGCTGTCGTAACCGTCCACATGATCGAATAACTAATTTTCTGACCGCCACTACTTACAGTTATGAGGAGGTTTTGTTAACTAACTCCCATAACCGTAAGTAATTACACTTATGCCTATAAATACTGGTAAGAGGGGACACTTGAGGTAAGCTAAGCTAACTCTAGAATATTTTGAATCATTCCTCTTTTCCTTCTCACTGCACTACTTTCGAGCTCTCCTTCTGCTGCCTGAGTTCTTGCTGACTTTGACATCGGAGTGTCCCCCACCGAAAAAATTCCAGTCAGGAGAGTTATTTTGCAGATCCCAATCGACGGCGAATCGGCGGGCAGACCACTCCATCTGATCGGCAAGGATTCAGCATCAACAGATTGGCGCGCCATGTAGGGGAAGAAGATATTTTCTCTGTTAAAGGAGAGCTTCGTTCAAGCAAGAATGGTGAAAGGAAAGGTTCAGAATGCATCCACAAACAGGAAGTAACATGCTCTTCAAGCAGATGATCCTCTAGCAGATCACAGTATGCAACCTCCTATGCTGATGGTAGGGCAGCAGCAGTTTGAAGCCCTCTTGAACAGGATGGACACCTTGATGGCTTTAGTTTAAACTCTACAAAAACTGTCGTTCAAAGGCAGTGTCCACCACCTATCTCACAGCCCAGCCATCAAACTGAGAAAAGAGATTATCGACATCGAGAACTCACTCCAAGTTCTTCACGGATCCGTTCATCTCAAGATTGTTATACCATCCCTTCAAGTCGACATGTGGAGGATCATAATGGAAAGAAGAGGATCAGGCTTTCTCCCTCCATTTCTTCCATAGATTCTGCACTTGAAAGGGCTGGACAGAGAGAAATAAATTTTGAATTTGAAGAGAAATTCAGATCTGTGCAAGCAGAGATAGCCAAGCTTTCAGATCAGAGGAGAAATGATGAAGTTGTAGATTTCAACTCCCAGCCTCCTTTCTCCGATCGGATCATGGATGAAGTTATATCTCGGTACCTCAAGATTCCACAACTGGAAGCTTATGATGGAACTACAGACTCTCTTGACCATCTTGGGAGTTACAAGGCTCACATGATGGTACAAGGAGCAATTGATGTTTTATACTGTATCGCTTTTCCTGCTACTCTGAGAAGATCGGCTCGAATGTGGTATTTGAGCTTATCACCAAAGACTATCCATTCCTTTACTAAACTGGAGCGGCAATTTGTCTCACATTTCAGAGTATGTCAGAAGATGCTGCGTAACACTGACAGTTTATTTCTCCTTCAGTAGAATGAAGGAGAAAGTCTCAAGGAGTTTATGATTTGGTTTAATTCGGCCACTTTGGAGATTCCAAATCTAAATGAACATGTGGCCATGTCAGCCATGAAGAAAGGCCTTAGATTGTCCAGGTTTACTTTCTCCTTGGACAAAAAATTTTCTACGAGCTACGTCGAACTACTGGCAAGAGCTCAGAAGTATGCTACTGCTGAAGAGCAGACTACGAGCCATAGACTCGTCGAAGGGAGAAACCCTTCTAAAAAAATATACATATATAAAAAAAATGGAAGAGCCGATGATGCTTCCATAACAATCCCTTGCTGGGTAAATTGATCCAAGGATTATCATACTTGCCATTTAGCTAGAATTTCGGCCAGCCTCATCTAACAAATCTGTAAGTATCCATTGGAATCAAGAAATTCGATGACTGGACAACCTTGAGAAAAGGTAAGAGGAGACCTCCGAGGAGTGTCTCCCACTGGAGGAATTCCGGTAGGATTTTTGTTTTGCAGGAACTTTGAAGGCCGATGACTTCTTCAAGGTTGATGTATTCTTGAAGATCGATATCTTCTTCAAAGACCGATGTATTCTCAAAGGTTGATGACTTCTTAAAATCCGATGTATTCTCAAAGGCCGATGACTTCTTAAAGTCCGATATACTCTTGAAGGTCGATGACTTCTTAAAGTACGATGTATTCTCAAAGACTGATGACTTCTTAAAGTCTGATGTACTCTTGAAGGTCGATGACTTCTTAAAGTACTATATATTCTCAAAGGCCGGTGACTTCTTAAAGTTCGATGTATTCTTGAAGGCCGATGATTTCTTAAAGGTCGATGTATTCTTGAATATTGATATCTTCTTCAAAGCGATGACTTTTTAAAGACCGATTAAATGCCCAAAAGGTCCAAAGCCAATCTTATTAGGGCCCACTGAAGTTCAAGGAAAGGCCTACTGAAGCCTATCTTATTCTCTATCAAAAGGCATAAGGATGATCTACGTGATCTACCTTACGAAGTACCGAGTTGGGCCTGAATAGCCTATTTATCAAAAGGCATAAGGATGATCCACATGATCTATCTTACGAAGTACCGAGGTGGGCTTAACCAGCCTGTCTTAATTTTTATTTAAAAGGCATAAGGATGATCTCCGTGATCTACCTTACGAAGTGCCGAGGTGGGCTTAACCAGCCTATCTTAATTTTTATTTAAAAGGCATAAGGATGATCTTTGTGATCTACCTTAAGAAATGCTGAGGTGGGTTTGATCAGCCTGTCTTAATTTTTCTTTTTTTAAGGCACAAGGATGATCTACGTGATCTACCTTATAAAGTACCGAGGTGGGCTTGATCAACCTGTCTTAATTTCTCTTTTTCTAAATGGCATAAGGATGATCCATGCGATCTATCTTGTGAAATGCCAAGGTCTAATCAACCTATTTCACTCTCCAAAAAATAGGGATCACCCATGTGGTCTATCTTGTTTCAGATCAGAACTAACCTGAGTCCGAAGACTTAATGTATTTTCAAGTCCGAAGATTTGGTATTATTATATGAAAACTTGATTTCTCAAGATCAAGATTATTCATTTATCTTGAGTCCGAAGACTTAGTATTATTTTCAAGTTCGAAGACTTTGTGTTATTATCTGGAAACTTGATTTCTCAAAATCAAGATTATTCATTTATCCTGAGTCCGAAGACTTAGTATTATTTCAAGTCCGAAGACTTGGTATTATTATTTGGAAACTTGATTTCTCAAGATCAAGATTATTCATTTATCCCGAGTTCGAAGACTTAGTATTATTTCAAGTCCGAAGACTTGGTATTATTATTTGGAAGCTTAATTTCTCAAGATCAAGATTATTCATTTATCTTAAATCCGAAGACTTAGTATTATTTTAAGTCCGAAGATTTGGTATTTTTATTTGGAAACTTGATTTTTCAAGATTAGAATTGTTCAGAATTATCCTAAGTCCGAAGACTTAGTATTATTTTATATCTGAAGACTTGATCTCAGAATTGTTCAGAATTATCCTAAATTCAAAGACTTAGTGTTCTTTTAAATCTGAAGACTTGGTATTTCTCAAGATCTCAGAATTATTCAGTTATCCTAAAAAACTATGGATCACCTTCAACTAGTGTATCTTCAGTTTGTATAAGGTTGATCGGATTTTTGGCTGCTGTCGTTGTTAGGAATTGTGTCCCAAAGCCAATCGCCTGGGTTGTAGGTAGTTGTGCTAAGTATTGTACTCATTTTATGAATTAATAAATAATATATTTGGCAGCTCATCACATACTTAATTTCCCTGAATTGAACTCTTTCAATGTGATGAAGTCCTTAGGACTACACTGACTTCGATACAGAGAGGATGTATCGAGTGGTCCTTAAACCCTGTTCACAACCAAAGGATATATTGTACTGGACGGCAATATATCAAGTATAGGTTATTGTAGTTCACATCGTTTGGTTGTCCTCTTGACCAAATGAGTGTGGTGACACTGATGTGATCTGCAAGTGGGATATGTGATATCTTATTGAATGTGACTCCGTGCAGCCCCTTTCTGCCAAAGGGATACTCACGATTGGATATGGGTATATGTGTCCCTCTGACCTGAGGTCATCACGGTAGCTTGCAAGCAACTTCCTGTGCTTTGGTGCCGGACTACCCGGATTTTTAATCCGGTGACGGAAGGTTTCTGGGTACAGGCAAGTACTTGTGGAGCAGTGATGGACCAAGATGGAATTGACCTGTCCAAACAGTTTGGATTGAATGTCTCGCAGTATCTCAATTTAGCAAATCCTCGACCGGGGTAGTCCTAGTGAAGAGTCACTGGGCTTGCGAGGTTGAGACACGTAGTCGACTGACTCAGTCTGGGTTGGCAGCCCAATCTCAGTCGTCCTGAGCATTAGAGGTCAAAGGATGAATTATACGGTAACCATATGCCAGAGGTTCGATAGTTTGCTCCCGCATCTTCGACCTATCCGGACGCTGGGACCCATTGCTAGATGGTTTCCTGTGCTGGTACTAAAATTGTTCTAGTGCTACCGTTTAGGTGCGAACCTATGAGGTCACACGCCATAGAGGATAACTCTCTGATCCGGATACCGATTACGATTGGGAATCGTCTCGATTTTATGGTCATAGTATTTTTTAGCACTCTTTTCCCCGTCTTGCCCTTGTCTGTGTCAACCGGAAATTATTCCGGGCTGACCAGCACTGCGCCTGGATTTTTCTGAATCAGTTTTGAACTGATTCGGAGTTCGTTTCGGTCTCCAATTGGTTGTGAACCAATTTTATTCCTTGAACCATGTTCAATTGGATTGAACCGTTTGGTTTAATGGACCAAAATTGGGTTTGAACCAATTTTTGGCTTGGACCGGTTTAAAAGGTTGAACCAATGTTTTACTCCTTGAAACGTTTATACGGTGATACACGTTGGAGAAAAACTCCAAGCGCCTAAAGCCCAAACGACCGAACATATCACTGGTGTCTCTTCCTCTTCTCCCTCCACCGTTTGGTATTAATGGTTTTTTAATCCTGGTTTAAGGCTTGTTAATTGGGTTAACCACCTGTTGCCCCTTGGCCTTCCGTCCCTCCACCTCCCTCTCCCTCCCAGCAGCCTTTATAAACTCCAAACCAGCATCCCTGTTTAGAGTTAGAGTTTAAAACGAGAGAAAAATTTCTCTTCACCGTGAGAGAGGCTTAAAGAGAGAGAGATTTGGGCATTCTTTGAGAGGCTTAAGGAGAGAACATCCGGGGCTGGGTTTAGGAGCTTTAGAGGGAGAGAAACAAGGCATTAATCCATTGTTTTGAAGTGCTCAAGTTCTGCCCAGTGCTGCAGAATTCTGTGACCCTAAAGCCCTCTTCTAGCGGCTAGCACCGTGCGTGGAGGCGGATCCGAGAGCCCCGGGCGTGTCTCCCATCTAGAGGGAGTACCATTATACTCCTAGGAGCAAACCACGCGAGCCGGGATTGCTCAAGCTGCTCCGAAACGAAGGCCAAAGTCTGCTGCCCAGTTCTGCTGCAGAAATTTGGTAGCAGACTTTGGTGATTTATTTTATTTTTTGGCTTACATTTGATTGCAGTAATCGGTGGCAAATCGAAGAAGACTTATACAAGTTGCTGCTGCTCAAATTTGGAAGCAAACGGAGGTCCGGAAGGCGGTGTTCCGATGATGTTTCGCAAGCCAAAATAGAGTTCCAAGGAGGAAGATGACTGGAATAACTTTATTCCAGTTATTCCAGTCTATTCCAGATTTATTCCAGAGTTATTCCAGGCAGAATAAAGGTATGGAAAATTAATTTTTTAATCATGCATGGATAGATTAAATTGTTTAATATTTTATAAATATTTTATTTGATTATACATGCCTAAATGCAACTAGATTTAGATTAGTTCCTGGTGGAGCAGATACCCGCTGCGTGAATTTTAAAAAATTATTTTAAAATCCAATCTGCTCCCGCAGATGTTTGCATGCCTAGTGTAGGATCTTGTCAAACCACATGCATAGTTTACTTTCAGTCGTATCTTCTTTAGCTACGACAGGTACTTCGGAGGTTTCTTTCGAAGGTTCAGGCTCCTCCATTTTTCATAAACGACAAATTTTGGTACTCCCATTTTCGAAATAAAATTATTTCGAACTTGGGAGTGGGGGACAGCTATTATGATAATCCAATTCAATATAAAATGATTACCGGTCCAACAATTAAGCTAATTTCAAAATTTTGGTCTATTGGCCGAATCAATGCACTAAAGAAAATCTCTTTGGTATGGTCCGAAGAGTATGCCTAGAATATGTTATTCTTTTCTCCGGCTTCATATCTTTAGCCTGGTCCAAAGACTATGCCTATGGGATGTTATTCTTTCCTTCGGCTTCGTATCTTCAGCCTGGTCCGAAGACCATGCCTATGGGATGTTATTATTTCCTTCGGCTTAATATCTTCAGCCTGGTCCGAAGACTATGCCTACGGGATGTTATTATTTTCTTCGATTTCGTACATTCAGCCTAGTCCGAAGACTATGCCTACGGGATGTTATTATTTCCTTTGGCTTCGTTTCTTCAACCTGGTCCGAAGACTATGCCTATGGGGTGTTATTATTTCCTTCGGCTTCGTATCTTCAGCCTTGTCCGAAGACTAAGCCTTGGAATATTTTCGTCTTTTCGACACTACAGTAAGTAGTTTTTCTTGTTTACTCCAAAGGGATGTGTCCGAAGCATAAAACTAACATTTCCTCGAGCCATCCTAAGGCCCTCCGAAATACTAGTTATATCTACTTCGGACTCTCTCTAAAAGGAGTACCTCTGAAACTCTTGGGTGGTCTTTCAACTTAAAATGGTTGAAAGCCATTTTAGCTGTCGTAACTGTCCACGTGGTCGAATAACTAATTTTTTGACCGCCACTACTTACAGTTATGAGGAGGTTTTGTTAACTAACTCCCATAACCGTAAGTAGTTACACTTTTGCCTATAAATACTGGTAAGAGGAGATACTCGAGGTAAGCTAAGCTAACTCCAGAATATTTTGAATTATTCCTCTTTTTCTTCTCACTGCACTCTGCTTTCGAGCTATCCATTCTGCTGCCTGAGTTCTTGCTGATTTTGGCATCGGAGTGTCTCCCACCAGAAATATTCCGGTCAGGGGAGTTGTTTTGCAGATCCCAGTAGACGGTGAACCGGCGGGCAGACCACTCCATCCGATCGGCGAGGATTCAGCATCAATAGGTTGCATTAGGTTAGGTTCTAAGAACCACATCAGATCAAGTCTGAGTTTATTTGGATTTGATTTGGTCTATTATGGATTAATTTAATTAAAATCTTTTAGCCGATCAGGTCAGGTATTTAGTTCAGGGTCTAGAGGGTCCAGCTTTCCAACTAGATCTAATCAAATGGATCACACCAAGGAAATTATTTTGGATGGGTTATACAAAATGATCCAATTTATTTACATCCCTGACAAAGGCCAACAATTTTGGGTTGAAACTTTGGTGAAGCAAATGAGCTTACTTCCTATAACTAGTCACCATTTCATGATCATGGTAGCATTCAATTAGGTGTGAATATTTAGAGTTTGCAAAACTAACGGTCATGGACTGGACACCACTCCAGTTCTAGCTCAAATTGCAGAGTATCCTGACTTGAATCTAGAGCAAAGAATTTGGTAAACATTCAAAAGAAAAGGAAAAAGAAAAAAAATCTCTACCGTTATAAGAGAGATAAGTAGGGGTTACCAAAAGGATGCATTCAAATAGGGTGTTAAGTGAGATGCCTGCTTATCAAGTTGGTAAGGTCTCTCCATGCCAGAGATTTAGACTCAATTTTTGCCTTCACGGAAGGCGACGCTAAGCTTGATGCTGAATGATTGATGAAATTGAGCAAAGATTGAAACTTATGTTACCGTAGGAAAAAAAATTCCCAGGGAATCTTGGTGTTTATATTTAGAGACATCTAAATTCTGAGATTTATCTTACCAGTATATACTTTTTTTTTTTTTGGTTGTTTAAGAGTAGGAATCAAATTGATATTCTTACCCATATTTTTAGTAATAGGAAGGGATTAAAGAGTACCTGCATTTAGAGATGTAGACTGCATTCTTCTCTTTTTCCTTCAACTTCAGATTCCCTCACCTTGTCTCAAAACATCACTACTCATTTCAGAATCTAGGCAAAAATTATAAAAATTGATGTGTGTGTATTTATGTATGCATGTAATTTTATTCATTTATAATATATGTAGAATAAAGTAGACTATCTCCTTATCTCTCTATCTCTACTTGAAATTTCAATTTCTGGAATGACAATTGGAGGTATGTATGTATATGCATGTACATAAATATATTATATGTAAGCATATGCAAATGTTGATATCATATTTGTAATATTTTTATGAATCTAATTAGATTATTGTGATATGATAATGTACTAGAATCTGTTTTCCATATTGTTGTGATATTTTGATGGGGATTTCATCAATATCTTTTTTCTTGTTTTTAAAAAATCTCTATTGATACTAAAATATATGTGAATAAAACCAAGTATAGGAAAAGTTATACATATAATCCATTCAGAATTTGTACGCTTAGATACAATGTTTAACTATATTTTTCTCTTAGGCACATATGAATATGTTATGATTTGATTGGGTGCAATTTTTGTACGGCTATATGTTAATTGGTAGGCATAATAACAAATGATTTTACTGAAAAATATAATTTTGGTGGCTCTAAAAATCAAAGAAGCAAGGATATATAACAATTTTTCCAGTGAAGTTGTGTAACTTTTTTTTTTTTTTCTTTTTCTAATGGTGAATTTTATCTTTCTACATAAGCATAATACTAGAATTAATATTTTTTTTATTGGTATAGACTTAGGTATAGCATAAAGCTAAACTCATTGACATGGATCATGTTACTTATGCTCTTAAAATCTCATCAATTACATACCTTATGTTTTATCATAAATATCTTTCGAAGATTAAAGCTTAGCTCACTTGTAAGTCATTTTCATCATATTTTTCTTCCAGTTTCTAAATGAAAAAATTGTTTTATTTATGTATGGAGACATTGACAACAATTGAATATAATTTAGACATTTTTATCGTAGCTTTCCATAGCATAATAAAAAAATCTAGCTACAAAATAATAAAATAAATAGCTATAATATTATCCATAAGTAATAAAAACTAGGATTTTTTGCACATATACCCTCTTAAATATACAAAATTACATGAATACCTTCATAAAGTTACTATTTGCATATATACTTTCTTAAAATATTTTATTTTTACATGTATATCATTTTTTCTTTTCTATTTCGCATATGTATCCATACCATCTAATACCTTAAAAAAGCATGGATTTAAAATTAAGATGATTAAAATACGCTTAGGATTTACATGTAAAAAGAAAAGTTCATAAGGGTATATATGTAAATAGAAACTTTGCAAGGGTGTTCCTATAATATTGTATATTTAGGAGGGTATATACTAAAAAAAATCTATTTAAAAAAATTATCACAACCAAATCTTTTATGTTTTAGTTAAATGGACAAGTCAAAAAAAAAAAGAAAAGAAAAAGTAACATTATTAATTTTTACTTGTTTAATATCTTAACTTGATCAAGTTGGAATATTGGATGACCATTTGAGCATGTACTCCAATTATTAATATTTTTTTTAAAGTATATATCCTTTTATATATGCAAAATTGCATGAATACCTTCATAAAATTATTGTTTACATGTATACCCTTATCATTTTTTTTAATGTATTTACTCATAAGAGTATTTCGGTCATTTTAATTTTAAACCATTTATTTTTTAACGGTGTTAGATGATATGGATTCATATATAAAAAAAAGAGAAAAATATATAAAAGTAAATACTTTACGAGGGTATACATATAAATAGCAACTTTTTGAAGGTATTTATATAATTTCACTTATTAAGAAGAGTATATATGCAAAACCAAATCTTAAAAAATATTATAGATTGCCAGGATTAACTCCTTGCCTAGACATTACTTGAGAATAAATTTGCAATGCATTGGTCTCCGATTTCTTAAATAATATGCAATAAATTTAATATCTGAAAATTTAAGGAGCATCAAGTTAATGTACCTCGCAACATCCAACTAGCCAGGAGAAAAAAATTGTAGTGATGGTGGCGAAATATTCCCTCGAAAACTTTGATGTTGGCAATAGGAACTTCATCTGAAACACGAGGGATTCACAATTTTGTTAGTGATATAATATTAACGGTTAAAAAACGTTGCGAAACTATTGTTGTTTTTTATACAAAGATTCTAATTCTCTTGTCTTTAGAATTGCCAACAACTGAGTTGTATATTTCTGGGTGTTTTCCATAAGGATTCCAATAGCAACCGAAGTGTTTTTTGTTTTTTTTTTTTTTTTGTGTGTGTGTGTGTGTCTCTGATCATTATATATATATATATATTTTTGATGATCAGAGAAAAGGTGGATGGGTGTATCGTGTCCATTTCCTTCCATCTTATTAATGAATAGGATTTTCCAAAATTCGTCTGCTTGGTGTTGTCCCATAGGGATGCATGGTACTGTAATGAATAGAGAACATTGACATTATGGCTCGATCCACACTAGCTAGAAATGGTAAGTTATAATTCAATCTCTTAACCTGATATGCAAATGATATGCTTTAATTAGTTTTGAGTTTGATCTAAATATGTTTGGATCGTAAATAAGTTAATCTGTTTAGACCTATTTATTATATTGTTTAGGCTTTAGTTTAGATCTTTGACATGTTTAATTCATTATGATCTAAATATTTGATAATTAGGTTTAAGATTTGTTTAACGTGTCCAAAGCTTACTTGACCGGTTTCTGTTTCATTTAGCAGCTGGATCCGTGCATAATTTGTTTAACCAATTTAAATCATTTAATTTATTAAAAACGCACTTAATCTGATAAAATTTGTCTAATAAACATATATTGGATTTAGTTTGATAAATTTTTTAATTTGACTGTCATCCAATCCAATTCATATATGATCCAATCCAACCGGGTTGCTAGTAGTGCTTATATGTATATATGTGTTGCCCTTGAGCTTGGGGTTGGATTAAATTTTTATCATGCAGCAGACCGTGGTCATGGATGCAACACCCATGAAAACTTTACCAAGTCCCTTAAATCCACTTCAGTATTTATATATATCACCATGCCAATTCCTGGATCGGCTTGAACCGCCAAATGGTTCCATGCACGTCAGACCCAGCAGGCCCAACTCGATGCCGCGGGGTGTTAAATGTCATTTCCGTAATGCCCCCTTCCCCGCGTTTACGCTTATTATAATTATATTTGATAATTTATAAAATCAACCGCTTATATCAAGTTGCATTAATGATATTAATAAAACTATTGTGGCAGCAGTAAACCTACTCGGCTGCAACAAGAGCAAGGGCCCTTCTGTTTTTTAAATAAAATAATAGCGTTCTTTACTGGGCAGTCCCAACCGTCTGCCATCATAGAATAATAGATAAAAAGCTTTTATTTTATTGCTAGGATGATAGCCTGGTTGGTAGATTATGAGTTCGAGACATGATTCCGTGGATGATTTGATTTAAATCTAAAAATTTTTTTGGGACCTGCGATAGTCTCCTCTCTTGCCATGACCAGCAATTTGAGAGCCTCACGAATAAGAGCCAGCTCGATGATCAGCAATGGCTTCGGTGCACGATATGAGATTCAATTTAAGAGCCTCACGGGTAAGAGCCACCTCGATGACCGGTTGGAGCTTTTCATCCACATAGTCATCGATAAGGTAATGGAGCTATTCAACCGCTATTAAATAGCAAGAACATTCAAAGCTACCTGGGTAGGCCCGAACACTTCTCCTCCACCCCTTCAAAGTCCTCCATGTTGGAGTAGTCTTCACCTACGGCCTCATCCATGCCATCCGCTCCCTTCAGTTCTACTGGGAGGAACTCACCTTTGACATTGCCTTCACCTTCCAATAGGCCCAGGCACTCTATCTCTCATACAAAGTCTTCCTTCTCACCATCAACTTGCAGGTCCCCATCTGCGAGTGCCATTCCACCGCAAGAGATCCGACATGTGTGGCTTTACATTATGGAGCAGGCCTTGCTGGTGCTTGCCGACACCAGCATCGGCATCACTGTCTATCCCCAACAAGCGGCTCCTCGTCTTACATGATCATCCATGTCCCCTTGTCATTGTCAACCCCAATGTTTCCCTTTGCACCGGTATTGGCGAGGATTGGCTCATGCTGCTCTGACATGGTTCCCTCTATGCCTCCTTCCTTGGACCCCATTGAAGTCCCTTCTTGGGACTAAGTGAAGCCCGATCAAAACCCCTCCTCAGGATCGAGTAACATTGGCCAAGTAGAAATTCTTGGCCGAGAATAAAGGCCAGCTATCATTGGCTGAATAACAGTGGCGAGCAGCAAGGGCCGACTAGCTTGGCTAACTTCTTCATCTAATTACTTTGGCCAAATACTTTAGCCAAGTCCAAGTGACACCAACAATTAGACCATCACTCAGCACCGAATACTTACTCAACAACAACTATGGCACTACATGCGATGCCAGGCTCCATCAATTCTAAGTAGCCTGCCTACTCAAACTGACTAGCTACTCACCTACTCGGAGCCTGCAACATCCGAGTAACTAGCAGATGCCAACAACTTCTAGCTAGAGACCATAACGAGCATATAGTATTCAGTTACCAACAAAATATAATTATTCTTACTTTCCAACGTCCTCAACTTCTTAACAGAAAGCTATTATTCCAACTCCTCGGCGTCCTTAACTTCCTAATGGAAGGCTATTATCCCTAACAACATTTAGTTTCCTTAACAAAATTCAATTATCTTGGATAACTCTATAAAAAGGTAAGAAGGGACTCCAATAGGTATGCTGGTTACCACCCATGCTCATTCTGGCTTTCTCTCACCATTTCTCTCTTAGCCTTGACTGTTACCCAAATCACCCTACTAACTTAAATGTCGGAGTTTCTTCCATCGAAATCTTGGCTAGGAATTTTTTACAAATCTCTACCTAAGAGAAATGCCCAGAAGCAAGACCTCATCCCACTAGAAAATCCAGTGGGACTACTTGATGTCACCAAAGTTTTAAGAGTAGGTGATATGACCATAATAGATTGGCATGCCAGGAAGAAAACAAGAAAATTCAGGAGTTAAGAAGATCACACCAAGGACCAAAGATCGATCCTCCTTGACTAGTGTTAGACATTAGAATAATGAAAATTAACCCAACTTTATTTGATTAAAATTAATACTTTTTGTGATACTTTGCAGGAATTGACTCCATAAACGTGTAGATCTTGATTTTAGGAGTCCAACGACGCAAACGGAATGTAATTCGGACTTCAAACGGGCCCGAAATGGATTTTAGAAAGTTTTAGCACGGATTTCAGAGCCGCACGAATTTTGGAGTGCCCTTAAAAACTTTTGGCTCACGGTGGACCGGCTCAGTGGTCCACCGTATGGGCTGCTGGTCCACGGCAGCCATTGCTGCCGGTCCACGGGCGGAGCCGTGGACCACCGTGCTCCGATCGTGCCGAAACTCGCCGGAGAGCTTCCCCTGGCACCGTCGAAGCCACCGGCAACCTTCCCGCCGGCCGGAGAGCTCCCATTCGGCCGGAAAAATGGCCGGAACCCGCTGCCAAGCCCGTCTCCACCGCGAGCCGCGTCCGTCCACGCGTGTCCGCCAAAGCCCCTCCGACGCCCATGCCCACGCCGCCGCGCCGTCCACCGCGCTGCCGCCCAAGTCCGCCGCGCGCCACGCCCGCTCCCCTGCGCCACGCCCACGGCCATGCCAGCCGTCGCCGCCCAGCCGAAGCCCCTCCGCCGCCTGCAACCATTCGCCGCCCAAGCCAGAAGCCACGTTTCCGCCGTCGGCCAGCCGTCCAGCCGCCCACGGAACGCCTCCGCCATCCGCACGTCGCCCGAGCACGCCGCCCGAGCCCGCGCGCTGTCCGCTCCCGAAGCTGCCGCCAGCCGTCCACGCCGCCCGCTGCCGTGCCCAGCCGCACCGTCCGTGCTTCCGCCCAAGTCCGCCGAAGCCTCTGCGTCATGTCCGCCCAGCCGTGTCCGTCTCCGCCCCAGCCGCACCTCTCTGCCCACAGCGTCATCGTCGTTCAGACCAGGATGTCCGAAAACAAGGAAGCATCGGAACGAGAAGAGATGTCGGACGACGCTGAATGGACGCGGGATTGTGCGATAGAATTTTTGAATTTAATTTTTGAGATGGGGATGATCGTAAAAAATCAGATAAGGAGATCGGATTAAGATGAAGAAATCACCGCGCTTTCCACACGGACCCGACACGGTATTTTTCAGCTATAAATACCTCGGTGATTCTCTTCTGAGGAAAGGGAATTTTTGGGAGGTTCCACTTGCTGCTGTCCATAGTTCCACCTGTTGCTGTGACAGAGAGTCAGAGTCGTATAAAAAGGGAGAAAGGGACCCTTGTTCCCTTACTTTTATTTTCTCTGTACTCCAATATTTTATGCAATAAAATTTATTTGCTTTATATTAATCAATGTCTGCTTATTTTTATTTTAGTCATGCTGGAGTCATGTTGGATTAGCGTTTAAGGTAAGTTGTAGTGAATTAGTTTTGACTGACCTATACCTAAGGGACGGGCCGTGATCCAAGGATACGGGCCGTACTCTTGAGATAGGTCATATCTAAATTATTTTCACAGATTTATTATTTGCATTTAATTCTTGCATTAGTCTAGTTTATTTTAGTTTATTTTAAGTCAAAAGAAAATACTTTTTCAAGATAACCCCAAAGTCTCTGTGGGATCGACCCTTACTCCCGCTATTCTACCCTTTAGAGTAGTGGAATTAAGGTTCTAAATCGGTGCACTACGACACGCATCAGATTTTTGGCGCCGTTGCCGGGGATCTTTGGCGTTATTCTGAAAAAAAAAATATTCAATTTTCAAAATTTTACATTCCAATTTTCAATTTTCGATCTTGAGTGCCCTGACATAAGGTTGCCCTGGCATAACTGGGAGGTTATGTTGAATGGTTGTCCTAGGGTACAAAAAGGTTGAACACAAAAAAATTTTAGAACACAAAAAAAAAAAAAAAAATTTAGATTCACTTAGGTAAATTTATTTTTTGCAAAACCAAAAAAATTACACAGACATTTCATAATTTATTAGGATCAGATACTTAATCATCAAAATTAAAAAAAAATTAAGTTTAATTTTGTTTGTTTATAACTTTTTGGACACCTTAGCTGTTGCATTTCATAATTTCATAATATATCTTAAGGGCACAACCCATTAATCAGATAAGGTGGGGAGATCAATACCCTTCCTTAGCCCACAAATCATCAATCCAGCATCTGCATTGACCCAAGCCTTTAATTTTAAAATTAATTAGACGTCAACCCTAAGGATTTCGAGCTCAATAGGACAAGGAAACCCTAGAGTTGGACCGAGTTCAGATCATTTAATTCCTTGGTGTCTAAGGAAAGTGGTTCAGGGACTAGAGCCCGAAGGGACGTGAGTTGGTTCCGCTTACCTGGCCAATTTATAATTGGTGTCTAAGGCAAGCGATAAGGGAACCTTCACCCACCTTACACTTACCTGGCCAAGTTAGTTAATTGATCTTGGGCTTGGAGTGCTCGAAGGTAACCTTGGATCAGTTAGGAGCTGTCTAGATCCAGGTTAACCCTAGGATAGTGATTTTGATTTGTTTTACTTGTTTGATTAAAAATAATAAAATAATTAATTAACTTTCTTCTCTCTAGTTTAGGACTCTCTTAGGAACTTCTCTTTAGACCTCTTCTCATTCTTCCGCTTTCCAATTAAAAAAAAAAATTTAAAAAATCTTTTATTGCTCTTTGCTTTAGAAGGGAGGGTGTATGTTAGTATATTCTAGGCGCCGACTTCGAGAACCTAAACATATATCCCTAGATCCGAAAATTGAAGGCTCCAGTAGAGCAACCAGCCCAGGTACTATGGATCCTAATCAAGGAATTGACCCTCCGCTGAAGGAGTACTTTACTCCTTCAAAATACACTTATTCACCTTGTATCCAAGTACCCCCTGTAGATGCCATTCAATACGAAATCAAGTCTAGTGTGATTCAGATGTTACCCTCTTTTTACGGACTTGCGACTGAAGACCCATATAAACATCTAGATGAATTTCTAGAAATCTGCTCCACTGTTAAGATCCAAAATTTCTCCGACGATGCTTTAAGGCTTAGGTTATTCCCTTTTTCCCTGAAAGATAAAGCCAAATATTGGTTGAATTCCCTAGACACCGTGACAATTTCAACTTGGGATCAACTTCAGAGGGAGTTCCTTAAGAAATATTTTCCCATAGGAAAGACGAATCAAATTAGAAAAGCCATTACTAGTTTTTCCCAATTAGATGGAGAAATGTTTCATGAAACCTGGGAGAGATTGAAAGAGCTAATTAGAAAATGTCCTCACCATGCCATACCCAAATGGCAATTAGTCCAGTGCTTTTATGACGGTTTGTCAGAAAGGCACCGGCAAATGGTGGATGCCTCATGTGGAGGAACGTTCATGCTCAAAAATGAACATGAGGCATGGCAGTTGTTTGAAACGTTAAGTGAAAATTCTCTACATCATATGTCAGCTGCCCGTAGAGATCCTCCCACAGGTCCTGTAGAACCTAAGAGAGGAGGTATGTATGAAGTTGGTCGTGCTGTAGACATCTACAGCAAGGTTGATGAGCTATCTCAGAAGCTCGACCAACTTTTGCAAGCTGGAAATAATTCCTCCTCATCTCATCCTACTCATGAAGTTTGTATTATCTGCTCGAGTTCCACCCACACCTTAGGTGATTGTCCATCAGCTTATCAATTTCCTGAGCTTCTTCAGGAGCAAGCTCATCAAGCTCAAACCCGAATGGCTCCTAGACCAGGAAACGATCCTTATTCAAACACATATAATCCTGGCTGGCGCAATCACCCGAATTTTTCTTGGAAACCCCAATCCGGAATCAATTTTTCTGTTAGGCCAAATAATCAGGAGACCAAATTTCAAAGCATGCAATTCCCTCAATATCAAAATGCCCCACAGCCTCCACAACCTCCGCCAAGCAATCTTGATCCTTCCTTTCAAGAAAAGATCCTTCAAACTTTGAAGGAGGGGCTGAACATGAATACCCAAATCCTTCACTCCCATACCCAATCCATTGCCAAGCTAGAGACTCAGATAGGTCAGCTAGCTACAGCTTTTAATCGGAGAGAAGAAGGTAAGTTGCCTAGCCAGCCCATTATCAACCCCAAGGGTCAATACATGGCTGAGAGTTCCACTGGACCTGAAAATTTTCCTGAACACGCTAAATCTGTTATCACCTTAAGAAGTGGAAAAACGTTAGATCAACCTGACCCGACCCAAGAAGTAGAACTGGCTAAGCCAGAGAAAAAGAATGAAGAGGAGAAGGAATCCATTGGTAAAGCACCCGTACCTAAGGCTCCATTCCCTAGAGCTTTGGAATCACCTTTACCATTGGATAAGAAAAATTTAAAAATGAATGAGATGCTTGAATTATTCAAGCAAGTCCAAATCAATTTACCTCTCCTCGATGCCATCAAGCAAGTACCGGCGTATGCCAAATTTCTTAAGGATTTGTGCACTCAAAAACGAAAATCTAAGGCACATATCCCTAAGAAAATCCTCTTAACTGAGCAAGCCAGCTCAGTTTTTCAGCAAATAGCTCCACCTAAACTCAAAGACCCAGGTACCCCAATTATCTCTTGTGTCATAGGGGACCTTACAATCAAGAAAGCCTTGTTAGATTTAGGTGCGAGTGTAAACCTTCTCCCAGGATCAATGTATGATCTGTTTAAATTCGGAGAATTAAAACCCACGACGGTGACCTTACAGTTAGCTGATCGATCCGTCAAGGCACCCCGTGGAATGCTCGAGGATGTGTTGGTAAAAGTCGATGAGTTCTACTTCCCGGTTGATTTTCTTGTTTTGGACATGGAGTCTAGCGGTAGCCCTAGTCAGATACCCATCATTCTTGGAAGACCTTTCCTAGCTACCGCTAATGCTTGCATAAATTGTAGAACAGGGGTTATGGACGTCTCTTTTGGGAATAAGAAAATGCGGTTGAATATTTTCAATGCATGCCAAGGACCACCATCTTATGATCATAACGAAGTAAACATGATAGAAGAAGTAGTAAATAGGAATCTTCCTGTGTTGCTTAATTCGGATCCTTTGCAAGCATGTTTGACACATTTAGGAACTGACGATTTTGATATTGATGATGAAGTGAATGCTTTGTTAGAGCCACCCAAGTTTAGTACCATTCCTCCTTGGACTATGAAATTTGAATCATTATCGACTCAATCAAGCCCTTTAGTGCCATCCTTAGAAGCACCACCCTATCTGGAATTGAAGCCTCTTCCTGACAAGTTAAAGTATTCTTTTCTTGGATCCAATGATACCCTTCCGGTAATCATTGCATCTACTTTGACCTCTGATCAGGAACAAAAATTGATGAATGTACTTAGGGAACATAAAGAGGCAATAGGATGGACAATAGCTGATCTTAAGGGAATTGACCCTTCTGTTTGCATGCACCACATTCACTGTGAAGCAGAAGCTAAACCACATAGGGACATGCAACGGAGGCTAAATCCAAACATGCGAGAAATTGTTAAAAAAGAAGTGGTTAAATGGTTGGATGCCGGTATTATTTATCCAATTTCGGATAGCCAATGGGTCAGCCCAACTCAGGTAGTACCTAAAAAGTCAGGTATTACTGTCATTCAGAATGAAAAGGGTGAGTCAATTTCTACCCGAGCAACCACTAGTTGGAGAGTGTGTATAGATTACCGGAAACTGAATGCTGTTACTAGGAAAGATCATTTCCCTCTGCCTTTTATTGATCAAATTCTAGAACGACTAGCTGGGCAGAGTTTCTTTTGTTTCCTGGATGGATATTCAGGATACAACCAGGTTCCAGTATTTCCTGCGGACCAAGAAAAGACCACCTTTACTTGCCCTTTTGGAACGTTTGCATTCAGGCGTATGCCTTTTGGTCTCTGTAATGCACCAGCCACCTTTCAACGATGTATGTTGGCCTTATTCTCCGATATGGTTGGTCATTTCCTTGAAGTGTTTATGGATGATTTTTCTGTTTTTGGATCTTCATTCGAGGACTGCCTCCATAATTTGGCTAAGGTATTGAAACGCTGTATAGAAACCAACTTAGTCTTAAGTTGGGAGAAGAGCCATTTTATGGTTCGTGAGGGAATTGTACTGGACACATTGTTTCTGAGCGAGGGATTGAGGTTGACAAGGCTAAGGTTGAATTAATCTCGAAATTACTTTCCCCGACCTCGGTTAGACAAGTACGATCCTTCCTTGGCCATGCTGGTTTTTATAGACGATTCATCAAGGATTTCAGCAAAATCTCTCGACCATTGTGTGATTTACTTGCCAAAGACAAGTCCTTTGATTTTAGTAAAGAATGTTTGACCGCTTTTGACATTCTTCGAACTGCTTTGACCACTGCACCTATCATCAAGCCCCCAGATTGGACTCTGCCATTTGAAATCATGTGTGATGCTTCTGATTATGCTGTAGGAGCTGTTTTAGGACAGAAGCTCAATAGGGAACCCCATGTCATTTACTATGCTAGTAAAACTCTTTCAGATGCACAAATGAACTATACCACTACTGAAAAAGAGTTACTAGCAGTTGTATTCGCCCTAGAAAAATTTCGATCATATTTATTAGGGTCTAAGGTCCTAGTTTACTCTGATCATGCTGCATTAAGACATCTGCTATCCAAAAAGGATACCAAGCCTAGACTGATTCGATGGATCCTTTTGTTACAAGAATTTGACTTAGAAATTTTGGATAAGAAAGGTTCCGAAAATATGGTAGCAGATCACATTTCTAGGATCTTAGTAGAATACAACAAGGAAATTATTGGAGATAGGTTTCCTGATGAGCAACTATTCTCAATTTCTTCTACCAGTAATCTCCCCTGGTTTGCCCATATTGTGAATTATCTGGTAACAGGGCAAGTTCCTCCATACTGGTCACAACAAGAAAAAGATAGGTTCTTTTCGCAAATCAAATATTACTTTTGGGAGGAACCTGAATTGTTTAAACACTGTTCAGATCAAGTGATCAGGCGATGTGTCCCTGAAAGTGAATTCAAGAGTATACTCAATTTTTGTCATTCTCTTGCATGTGGGGGACACTTTAGTGGAAGAAAAACTGCAGCAAAGGTGCTGCAAAGTGGATTTTATTGGCCAACTCTCTTTAAAGATGCACATGAATTTGGCCGTAATTGTCTCAAGTGTCAACAAAGGGGGAATATTTCACGAAAAGATATGATGCCCCTAAACCCCATTTTAGTTGTTGAAATTTTTGATGTTTGGGGTATTGACTTTATGGGACCATTTCCTCTTTCCTTTGGATTTGAGTACATTTTGGTAGCAGTCGATTATGTTTCGAAATGGATTGAAGCTGTGGCAACTCGAACTAATGATCACAAAGTTGTGATCAAGTTCATTCAACATAACATCTTTAGTCGGTTTGGGTGCCCAAGGGCCATTATTAGTGATGGAGGTGCGCATTTCACAAATAGACACTTTGACGCACTGATGAAAAAGTATGGAATTACCCATAAAGTAGCCACACCATACCATCCTCAGACTAGTGGTCAGGTAGAAGTTTCGAATAGAGAGATCAAGCACATTCTTGAGAAAACGGTAAGACCCGATAGGAAAGATTGGTCCGAACGTTTGGATGATGCTTTATGGGCTTACCGAACTGCTTTCAAGACCCCTCTAGGAATGTCTCCGTACCGGTTAGTGTTTGGAAAGGCTTGTCACCTACCTGTTGAATTGGAACACCGTGCATTTTGGGCTATCAAGCGATTTAATTTTGACATGAAGAATGCAAGTTCCCATAGAAAACTTCAGTTAAGTGAGTTGGAAGAGTTACGAAATGAAGCGTATGAGAGTTCGAAAATTTACAAGGCTCGAACGAAGGCTTATCATGACAAATTTATTCATAGAAAATCATTTGAGCCTAATCAAAAAGTATGGCTCTACAACTCTAGGTTACGTCTTTTTCCCGGAAAACTCCGCTCACGATGGGATGGACCTTTTGTAGTAACTCAAGTATTTTCCCATGGAGCTGTTGAACTTAAGGATCCTAAGCAAGGGAATGTTTTTAAGGTAAATGGCCAGCGGTTGAAACCGTATATTGAAGGAATCAGTGATGGAGAAGTTGTTGAAACTCTTGATCTTGAACAACCAGTGTTACTGTGATGATGAACTTAGTCTGGCTGAAGACGTTAAACTTAGCGCTCCTGGGAGGCAACCCAGCTCTTTTCTTAGTTCATATTTTAACTTCTTTGTTTTTAGAATAAATGGAGTAATAAAAGAAGATTGCGGGAACATGGTGATAGAAGGACATCCAATTCCATACCCTACCAGGTTGTATCCTTCCATGCCATTTAGTTATTAATATTCTCTTCCATTAGGGACAATGAAATTAAGTTGGGGGGTGAGGTAATTAATTAAATCAAATCCTCGAGTAAAATTTTAATCAGTTTTGTGTACAAAAATTTGTCTCGAATTGAAAATAATCAAGCTCACTAAATGAGGAGTGATTAATGGTTTAGAAAATTTTAGAGATACTGAGGGATGATTTATCAAGAAAACCCTATAAGTGGTAGAGTGTAGTCCAGAAAATTTTAGAAGAGTAATTCCAGACCCTTCGGCCTATTGATCTTAATAATGAATCTTACTTATTTTGGTATAGGCATTATAAAAAGTCCCCAGTTAAAAAATTTTCTGAGGTTAATAAAGATTTTTAGCATCTCTCACTGAGTAACCGGACCCCTTCGCCTAAGTAAGCGTTGTTGTTCGCGTCAAAAGGTGAGGATGTAATGAAATCTTTCGTAGAGTTGGTCTTGACTTAGCCTTTTTAACTCGAGTCAGTAAGCCCGAGGGGTGTTTTACACCTAATGCCCTAAAGCCAACTGGTTTGGGAGTCATTGGCTTAAAGCTCGCTACAAGGGTTAATTAGAAAGCAAGGTGTCAGGACATTGCACTGACTTTACATTAAAAAAAAAAAAAAAAAAAAAAAAAAAAAAAAAAAAGTGGGGACTAAATAAATATTGCACCAAAACCAAACTAAGTTGGAAGATTTAGATAGTGAGATAGAAAGTTGGGAACGAAACAACTCTTAAAACTTCTATGGACTTTATTCTACTACTAAATGGGTGGAATTGGTAATCCAATGAAGTACCTTTTTAATAATCTAACCATGTATCCTTTGATTTTAGGGTTAGTACGATAATTTTCATTTCATGGACCATCTTAGTACACAAGACTCATCCATTTCCTTTACTCGAGGACGAGCAAAGTTTAAGTTGGGGGTGTGTTAGACATTAGAATAATGAAAATTAACCCAACTTTATTTGATTAAAATTAATACTTTTTGTGATACTTTGCAGGAATTGACTCCATAAACGTGTAGATCTTGATTTTAGGAGTCCAACGACGCAAACGGAATGTAATTCGGACTTCAAACGGGCCCGAAATGGATTTTAGAAAGTTTTAGCACGGATTTCAGAGCCGCACGAATTTTGGAGTGCCCTTAAAAACTTTTGGCTCACGGTGGACCGGCTCAGTGGTCCACCGTATGGGCTGCTGGTCCACGGCAGCCATTGCTGCCGGTCCACGGGCGGAGCCGTGGACCACCGTGCTCCGATCGTGCCGAAACTCGCCGGAGAGCTTCCCCTGGCACCGTCGAAGCCACCGGCAACCTTCCCGCCGGCCGGAGAGCTCCCATTCGGCCGGAAAAATGGCCGGAACCCGCTGCCAAGCCCGTCTCCACCGCGAGCCGCGTCCGTCCACGCGTGTCCGCCAAAGCCCCTCCGACGCCCATGCCCACGCCGCCGCGCCGTCCACCGCGCTGCCGCCCAAGTCCGCCGCGCGCCACGCCCGCTCCCCTGCGCCACGCCCACGGCCATGCCAGCCGTCGCCGCCCAGCCGAAGCCCCTCCGCCGCCTGCAACCATTCGCCGCCCAAGCCAGAAGCCACGTTTCCGCCGTCGGCCAGCCATCCAGCCGCCCACGGAACGCCTCCGCCATCCGCACGTCGCCCGAGCACGCCGCCCGAGCCCGCGCGCTGTCCGCTCCCGAAGCTGCCGCCAGCCGTCCACGCCGCCCGCTGCCGTGCCCAGCCGCACCGTCCGTGCTTCCGCCCAAGTCCGCCGAAGCCTCTGCGTCATGTCCGCCCAGCCGTGTCCGTCTCCGCCCCAGCCGCACCTCTCTGCCCACAGCGTCATCGTCGTTCAGACCAGGATGTCCGAAAACAAGGAAGCATCGGAACGAGAAGAGATGTCGGACGACGCTGAATGGACGCGGGATTGTGCGATAGAATTTTTGAATTTAGTTTTTGAGATGGGGATGATCGTAAAAAAATCAGATAAGGAGATCGGATTAAGATGAAGAAATCACCGCGCTTTCCACACGGACCCGACACGGTATTTTTCAGCTATAAATACCTCGGTGATTCTCTTCTGAGGAAAGGGAATTTTTGGGAGGTTCCACTTGCTGCTGTCCATAGTTCCACCTGTTGCTGTGACAGAGAGTCAGAGTCGTATAAAAAGGGAGAAAGGGACCCTTGTTCCCTTACTTTTATTTTCTCTGTACTCCAATATTTTATGCAATAAAATTTATTTGCTTTATATTAATCAATGTCTGCTTATTTTTATTTTAGTCATGCTGGAGTCATGTTGGATTAGCGTTTAAGGTAAGTTGTAGTGAATTAGTTTTGACTGACCTATACCTAAGGGACGGGCCGTGATCCAAGGATACGGGCCGTACTCTTGAGATAGGTCATATCTAAATTATTTTCACAGATTTATTATTTGCATTTAATTCTTGCATTAGTCTAGTTTATTTTAGTTTATTTTAAGTCAAAAGAAAATACTTTTTCAAGATAACCCCAAAGTCTCTGTGGGATCGACCCTTACTCCCGCTATTCTACCCTTTAGAGTAGTGGAATTAAGGTTCTAAATCGGTGCACTACGACACGCATCAACTAGCAGATTAGTAGCAACCATTAGCGAGTATTGTGGTGACAATAAACCCATTTGTCCCTGATACAGTAAAATGATTTGATTCGACCCTAGCTAGTTAAAAAAAAAAAAGCCTTCTCAAGAAACAGGTTGCCTCCTATATCGCTTATCATTCGGTTTCAATTTTATGATTGACTGGGACATATCCTAAGATACTTTTGTGATATTATTTTTTTTGATTTTTTTGATTGTATTTATATTAAATTCTTAATATGAATGGAACAATTTATTAAAAAAAAAATGTGGGGCTTTTCATTTTCTTCTTCCTTTCGATCTCAATGCTATTGGAGGTACCACTGCTTGAAGGGAGAGGCATCAACGTATACGATGGCAGTCTTTAGAAGGGCCTCAATCCTCACAAGCTCACTGTTCAAGGCATCATACATCACATAAGGACATGGATTTTATGAACCACAGGCTTGTTGGTTGGTAATGAATGGCTACCTAATTGAAAATACCGAGTTTAGAGTTACAATCTGTCTTTAAGACAATTTCGTCCTGCAATAGTGCTTACGGTTTATGACGATTGTCTCCCAGGATACAACGATCTTTTTTTGGTGAAAGCAGCACTACAATTCACCAGAAATTCGAATCAGGAATGCTTTTCTCTCTTTGTATGCACTATAGCTATACTTTATTTTTAGACTATGCAAATGCCTAAGAGACTTAGGATGCACTATAGCTATACTCTATTATTTAGAGTATGCAAATGCCTAAGAGAAGGAAGGAAATGATTGGATTGAATGGATGAAATGAATGAGGAATGTGGACCTATTTATAGCCTTAAGGTGTTTCTTGGAAGCAACCTTCTGATTTCATCGGAGGGAGTTTTCGATGTATTTTCATAGTGAGATGTGCCTTTACGCAATCAATACGTTTCTTCAAACATGATTGAATGTCATGATATGTTGATTCATGTCGTGATCTTAAGATCACATGATCAGTGCGCTTCTCAATACACCGTTTCACGATCTGATGGCACCCGTGATCATCAAAAGAAATGTTGATCCATGAACGGACGCGTAATCAGTTGTTTCACGATTCTGAAATCCCATCATCCGAGTCGTCTTGAACTACTCGAGTCGACTTGGCCAGACCCTATGTTACCGTTCTGTGGATCCGAGATGACTCGCCTCCCTACAACCCTGATGTAGTGCCAATCAATCTCGACTGTTTGATCCGTTTGATCAGAAAAAATTTAAAGGCTCCTCAAGCTTCTCGCAACAATGCGAAGTGCAAAGTATACCTACAAAGCACCCATGACGCCCTTGTCGCTCGTTGCACACGCGCGTGCGTAGCATCACCCTCAAGCTCTCCACCTATGGTGAGCCTCAAAGCAAGAGCATGGAAAAATATTTTCTTATAAAGAGCCTTCTCTTTTTTCAATCTACCATGTGGGACTAAAAGTTTCCATCCCACAGGATAGTTTCCCATCTCAAAGGGTAGTTTAGGAATAAAAAATTTTTATTCACTTTTTCTAACAATCCCCCACATGAATGAAATTTTGGACTAAGATCAAAGATCAGTAAAGGCGGTCCCCCACAAATATAGATTTTTAAATGTAAATGAATATGCAGACACTTAAAGAGAGTAAATGGAATGAAGTTGTATCAGGATAGGTAGCTTGTGGCTTTGAACCTTCCTTTGTATTTTGTTATCGAGTTTACTTGCTAAAAGTGAACATGATGTCTTGAACTTTTAGCGTTTCATGTAAACTAAAATAAAAACAATCACACAACTTTTTTCGAGCATTCCTTTTGGTTCTAATGGTTATGTTCATTTTGGCCCTGAACAACTCTTGGTTTCATGAGTGCTTTAGAGAGTTAAAGTCTTTAAAATTCTCATAGAATTGGCCCAGTTCATACTCACATAGGTGATTTTTATTAAGAGTATCTTGCTATACCCTACATGATATTCATGTCATAAGTATCATTAAAAGCTGTGCTATCCTAGTACCTTTAGCAGGCAGCACTGATTATCATAGGAATGAATAGGAATTTACATCCTTAGTGCTTTATTGACCTCTTCATAATTTAGTCTCTTTTAAACCTATATCTTGGGATCTCTAGTCAACTAGCTTGGGTATCCACTATAAAGATTAATTTGTTATAGGCTTTAAGCCCATTCACCTCCATAAATAATTTACTTAATCTCTTGGTAAACCTTTTGTCAGTGGATCCGCAAGGTTTTTCTTTGACTGAATGTAGTCAATAGAGATTACTCCATTTTCAAGTAATTACTTAATGGTATTATATCTACGACGTATATGTCTAGACTTACCATTATATATTTTATTCTGTGCTCTGCAAATAGCTGATTAATTATCACAATGTATATATATTGCAGACACACGTCTAGACCAACATGGAATATCCTCCAAAAATCTTCGAAGCCATTCTACTTCTTCTCCAGCTTTATCTATTCTATGAACTCTGAATCCATAGTGGACCGAGCTATACAAGTTTGTTTTGAGGATTTTCATGACACTGCACCTCCTCCTAAGGTGAACATATATCCACTGGTAGATTTAGTATCTTCTGAAGAAGATATTCAGTTAGCATCACTATATCCTTCTAGTATAGCTGGATATGTTGTATAATGTAATCCAGAATTTAGGATATATCGTAGATATCATAATACCCTCACTAGTGCTATCCAATGATTTGGACCTGGATTACTAGTAAACCTGCTTAACTTATTGACAGCATATGCTATGTCAGGACGGGTGCAATTCATGATATACATTAAACTGTCAATTATACGTGAATATTCTAATTGTGATATGGGTTGCCCAGCATGCTTAACAAGATATAGATTAACATCTACAGGTGTTTTAAGCGGGCTGACATCATATTTATTGAATTTATCTAATATTTTCTCAATATAGTGAGATTGAGATAATATTATTCCATCAGACATTCTAGTAATTTTAATCCCTAGTATAACATCTGGATACCCATATCTTTCATATCAAAATATTTGATCAACATTTTCTTTATTTATTTAATCATATCAATATCACTACCTATGATTAACAAATCATCAAGAAGACTAACACATACCCTGTAGGTATGGTTTTGGCATACACACATTTATCACATTCATCGTTTTTGAATCCATTGGACAACATCACATTATCAAATTTTATATGCCATTGCTTGGGTGCTTGTTTTAATCCATATAAGGATTTCACAAGTATGCACACCTTCTTTTCTTTGCCTGGAACCACAAACCCTTCAGGTTGTTCCATGTAAATTTCTTTCTCTAATTCACCATTAAGGAAAGCTCTTTTTATATCCATTTGGTGTATTTCAAGATTGTTAATGGCTACAATAGTGATTAACATTCTTATGGATATTATCCTTGTTACAAGTGAATAAGTATCAAAGAAGTCTAGACCTTCTTTTTGTTTAAAGCCTTTAGCTACTAATATGGCTTTATACTTATCAATTGATCCATCAGCCTTTAACTTCTTCTTGAAAATCCATTTACACCCCAAAGGCTTCATACCTGATGGTAAATCTACCAATTCCCAGGTATGATTATTCATGATGGATTCAATTTCGCTATTAATAGCTTCTTTCCAAAAGGGTGCTTCTGGTATGATATTGCCTCTTTGAATGTCTGAGGTACATTTTTATTATGTATGTAATGTATTCAGGACCAAAAAATTTTGTAACTTTCGATCTCTTACTATGTCTAGGTTCATCTTCAGGATGTTTTCCTGATGACTACTACTTGCCATATTATTATAAGTTCTTTTGTTTGAACTTGTATCAGATATCCCTTTATAAGAAAATATTTTTTCAAAAAATGATACATTTTTTGATTCCATAATTATATTTTCCTGTAAATCAGATATATCTGATTTATATACAAGAAAGTGATATGCACTACTGTTTTGTGCATAACCAATGAAAATACAATCAACAGTTTTAGGTCCTATTTTGACCTTTTTGGGATCTCGAATAGCTACTTTAACTAGACACCCCCACACTCTTAGATAATTATAAGAAGATTTTTTTCCTTTCCATAATTCATATGGAGTGATGTCCTTCTTTTTAAGAAATATTTTGTTAATAATATGATTAGCCGAGAGAATTGCTTCTTCCTATAAATTCTATGGTGTACCAGAATTTATCAATATGGCATTCATCATTTTTTTTAATGTTCAATTTTTTCGTTCAGCAATTCCGTTAGATTGAGATGAATAACGAGCTGTAGTTTGATGAATAATGCCATGTTCTTGACAAAAGTCATTAAACAGTACATCGTATTCACCACATTTATCACTCCTTATAGCCTTAATATTTTTACCAAGCTGATTTTCAACCTCATTCTTATAACATTTCAACATATTTAAAGCCTCATTTTTAGACTTTAGTAGATACACATAATAGTATCTAGTTGAATCGTCAATAAATGTTATAAAATACTTTTTACCTTCTCTTGATTGTACTGACTTTAAGTCACATAGATCACTGTGGATCAAATCTACAGGTTTAGTATTCCTTTTTACTGAGTGGAATGGTGTTTTGGCTAGCTTAGCTTCAACACATATCTCATATTTGTAATGTGGATCGATTTCATGATTAGGTAACAATTCTAAATTCATTAATTTTCGTAATTAATTAAAATTCACATGACCTAATCTATCATGCCATAAATAAGAGGAGTCAACCATATAAACAGAAGAAGCATTTTTATTCTTATCAAGGTTGCGATGTACAGTCATTACATTTATCTTGAATAACCTATTATTCAAGTAACCTCTACCTAGAAAGATCCCTCCTTTAGTAAGTACAAATTTATCAGACTCAAATACTATCCTAAATCCATGTTTGATTAGGAGGGAGCCTGATACCAAATTCTTATGGATATCAGGAACATGCAATACATCGTTCAGTAGAAGCTCTTTTTCATATATCATCTTTAGAATAAATTCCTTCTATCTTCAATGTAGTGATGTTACCCATTAGCAGATTTTTACCTCTGATAGGAGTATATGATGAGGATATACTCTTATCAGAGCAGACATGTCGAGTAGCTCCAGTGTCAACATACTACTCATTTGGTTTATCAACCATATTTGCTTCGAACACAACTGTTAACAATATCATCCCTGAAACTTCATGGGATAGGGTATCTTCAGTAGTATTGACTTCCTTCTTTTCTTTCCCCTTGAAACGACAATCCTTGGATTTATGGCCTATTTTACCACAAATGAAGCATTTGCCTTTGAACTTCATAGGATTGTCCTTCTTCTGTTTATAGCCTTCACCAGGAAACTTGCATTTCTTCTTGTTAACCTTTCCTTCCATAAGGTTGGCCTTAGGCTCAGCATGATATCCTCCTGTTTTCTTCTCATGTCTCTTGTTGTCTTTCTCGATTCTCGGACAGACTATCACATCTTCTAGTCCCATCTCCTTCCGCTTATGCTTTAGACAGTTCTTGAAATCTTTCTATGATGGAGGTAGCTTCTCAATTATAGCGGCTACTTGGAATGACTCACTCAGAGACATCCTTTCTGCATGTATCTCATGCAGTATGATCTGCAATTCTTGAACTTGCTCCAAGACGGTCTTGTAATCTACCATCAGTATCTCATGCAGTATGATCTGCAATTCTTGAACTTGCTCCAAGACGATCTTGTAATCTACCATCTTGTAATCAAGAAACCTGCCAACCATAAATTTTTTATGACCTGCATCCTCGATCTTGTACTTCTTATCCAAGGATGCCCACAGCTCTTTTACTGTGCTTATACTACTGTACACATTGTACAGAGTATTCTCTAATTCATTAAGGATGTAGTTTTTGCATAGGAAGTCTGAGGCTTCCATACTTCCACAGCAGCGACAATTTGCTTATCGTTCTCTCCTTCCTTCAGGACTGGTGGATCTTCGTTGAGAACTCTGACCAGATTCAGAGTGGTCAGATAGAACATCATCTTCTGTTGCCATCTCTTAAAGTCGGTGTCGGCAAACTTTTCTGGCTTCTCGGCCTGAACTGGTGCAGCCATTGTTGCCATCACTTAAGCAGCACTTCAGTACGAAAATTGTCTTAAGATTGTTGGTTGGTAATGAATGGCTACCTAACTGGAAAGATCGAGTCTAGAGTTACACTCTATGTCCTTAAGACAATTTCGTCCCGCAATGGTGCTTGCGGTTTATGATGATTGTCTCCCAGGATACAACGATATTCTTCTGGTGAAAGCAGCACTACAATTCACCAGAAATTTGAACCAGGAATGCTTTTTTCTTTTTGTATGCACTATAGCTATACTCTGTTTTCAGAGTATGCAAATGCCTAAGAGACTTAGGATGCACTATAGCTATACTCTGTTATTCAGAGTATGCAAATTCCTAAGAAAAAGAAGGAAATGATTGGATTGAATGGATGAAATGAATGAGAAATGGGGACCTATGTATAGCCTTAAGGTGCCCCTTGGAAGCAACCTTCTAATTTCATCGAAGGGAGTTTTTGATGTCTTTTCGTAGTGAGATATGCCTTTACGTGATTAATACATTTCTTCAATCATGATCGGATGTCATGATACGTTGATTCGTGCCGTGATCTTAAGATCACGCGATCAGTGCGCTTCTCAATACATCATTTCATGATCTGATGGCACCTGTGATCGTCAGAAGAAATGTTGATCCATGAACAGATGCGTGATTACGCTTCCGGATGCGTGATCAGTTGTATCACGATTCTGAAATCCCGTCATCCGAGTCGGCTCGAACCACTCGAGTCGACTCCTTGTTGTAGAGAGCATCCTGGTCGAGTCGGCTCGATTCCCATCCTGGTCGAGTCAGCTCGATTTCCTTGAGTCGACTCGGCCAAACCGCATGTTAACGGTCTATGGATCCGAGCTAGCTCGAACCACTAGAGTCGACTCGACCAGACCCTATGTTACCATTCTGTGGATCCGAGATGACTCACCTTCCTGCAACCCTGATGTAGTGCCAATCAATCTCGACCGTCTGATCCGTTTGATCAGGAAAAATTTAAAGGCTCCTAAAGATGATGTGTACGTGCGAAGTGCAAAGTACGCCTACAAAGTGCCCATTGCGTCCTTGTCGCCCGTCGCACACGCGCGAGCGCGTGATGCTATGCATCATCCTCAAGCTCTCCACCTATAGTGAGCCTCAAAGCAAGAGCATGGGAAAAGATTTTCTTATAAAGAGCCTTCTCTTTTTCCAATCTTTTCATGTGAGACTAAAAGTTCCTATCCCACAGGATAGTTTCCATTCCACAGGATAGTTTTCCATCCCAAATGATAGTTTAGGAATAAAAAATTTCTATCCACTTTTTCCAACAGAGCTCACTCCCCCATAAATAGTTTCTACTGTCTGATCAGAGAGCCCTCTGCTTCACATCGCCTCCCCTCACCTGGATACTCCTTCCTTTCTCTCCAGTCCATCATGGCCACCCCTGCCAATGGCTTCTCCACATGGTACCTCCCTTTTTGATGTACCCGCTGACAATGGCCCCTCCGGTGGATCGCTGCTCCATGACAATCTCCATGCGAGATCCAATGGCTGGACCCCTATCGAGCAACTTTTTCGCCCTTTGCACTCCTCACTACTTCTCCCACCGGTAAAAAAACCCTCTCGCGCAAATAGCTTTTGAAGCTCGCCAGCATCGATTGGCTCCACTCCGCCTCTCACCTCAAAAATGTCTGCGGTCGCCTGAATAACTACACACTATCGCAACCCGCCAAAGGATGACTTGACATCAACATATGGGATGCTGACCAGGATCTAAGGCACAAGGATCGAGTCTACTGGAGCCCACTAGGTCCACTAAAATCTTCAAGGCCACTAAAATCTGAGATGGATCCACTGAAACTCGTAAGGCCCACTAAAATCCGAGACGGGTCTATTAAAGCCTACCGGGTTCACTAAAATCTGTAACGCCCATTGAAGCCTGAGACAGATTCATTGAAACCCACCGATGATCCATTGCCCCACTCGATTCTAGCCACTCAGCGATCCGTCATCCCATCTAGGTTTTTGGACCTTGAGGCTCTAGCCACGATGATCATCACTCTATTCAAGTTTTTGAATCCCAGGTTCCAGCCACTCGGTGATCCATTATACAACTCAGCTCTGGCCAATAGATAATCTATCATCTTTTTTGGATTCTATGCCCACTCAGCCACCGAATCACAGGCCCAAAGATGATCTATCATCTTTTTCAGGATCTACACTCCCTCAATAACCTAATTATAGACCAATAAATAATCTATCATCTTTCTCTATGCTCCTACACTTATCTCTTTGTCCCGCTTATACCTTACTAATGAACACGCTTCATCATTCTGAGGTTTATTGCAGCCCAATCAACCAATTTCTTAAGTCAGCTCTTTTTTATTTTTTTTATCTGACTGTTACAAGTAGGTTCCCCTATAATTGATTTTTCATAGCCAAGTTCCTCAACAGCTGACTCCTTGCAATTAGACCAAATAACATCATGGCTCGAGATCCTAAAAATAATATTATTTTTTATCTAAAATTAATAAAAAATTAAATATAATATTTTTAAATTGGAGAGCGAGGAGTACTGTTATGGTGATAATAAATCTACGCAGTCCCAACAAGGCAATAAGAGAGGGCGTCTTTTAACAAGCTGGCGATTTGAGACATGATCCCGCGGGTGACTCTATTAAATTCAGAATTTTTCTGAAATCCTTGATAGTTGGCGTGAATGAGAGGTTAGGGTCTCCTCTTTATCTCCGATCTACTGACCGGGATCTTAGTGGTGTCAGATTGACGTGCTCATGTTTAGATGGGAAAAGACTGCACGAATCTGAGTATCTCGTATCAAACATTATCTGGTGGGATGGAGGTCATGGATAGCTACACCAAAATTTATTTTCTTATTTTTTGGTTAAAAAAAAAAAAAAAGCATCCTTATTTTAAAAAATATAGTAGAGATCTTTCTCTTTGGCAGGTCCCATCCGATAATAAAGCTCCATCCAATAATAGAGCTCTCCCTCCCATCCAATAATAGAGCTCTCACTTGGCAGGTCCCATCCAATAAAAATCTCCCTCCCATCCAATAATAGAGCTCTCCACTTGGCAGGTCCCATCCAATAAAAAAATAAAAAAAATAAAAAAAGGGGGGGGGGGGGGGGGGGGGGGGGTTGGTTATCTTCTTCCTAAAAAGGCCCCATCTCTGGCCCTCTCGACGCCTCTGCTCCTCTCTTACCATGGCAGCTGAGATCTTCCACCAGGAGCTCATCAGCAACGGCTCCAGTGCATGTGATGAGATCCAGTTTGAGAGCCTCATGGACAAGAGAAAGCTCAATGACCAGCCAGAGCTCTTCATCCACATCGTCATCGACAAGAAAATGGAGCTATTCAGCCCCGACTAAATAGCAGAAACATCCAAAGCAACCTGGGTAGGCCTGAACACTTCTCCTCCACCCCCTCGAAGTCCTCCGTATTGAAGCAGTCTTCACCTCCGGCCTCATCCACGCCATCCGCTCCCTCCAATTTTGCTGGGAGGTGATCGATCACCCGTGACATCGATCGCCACCGCCCTCCAACGGGCCCAGGCACTCTGTTTCTCATACAAAGTCTTCCTTCTCACCATCAACCTGCAAATCCCCAGCCGCGAGTGCCATTCTGCGCAAGAGATCCGGCACGTTTGTCTTTACGCTATGGACGGGCCATGCTGGCAGTGCCCGCCGACACCGGCATCGATGTCACTGTCTATACCCAACGAGCGGCTCCTTGTCTTACATGGTCGCCCACGTCCCCGTCGTTGTCAGCAACCCCGATGTTTCCCTCTGCATCGGTATTGGTGAGGATGGGCTCATGCTGCTCCGAGATGGTTCCCTCTGCGCCTCCTTCCTCGGACCCCATCGAAGCCCCTTCTCGGGACCGAGTGAAGATTGATCGAAGCCCCTCCTTGGGATGGGATGAGTTACATTGGCCGAGCAGAGCTTTTAGACTTAGAATGAGGGCCAACTATCATTAGTCGAATAACAATGGCGAGCAAAAAGGGCCGACTAGCTTCGCTGACTTCCTTACTTGATTACTTGGCCAAGTATTTGGTCGAGTCCAGGTGACAACACACCTAGACCATCACTCAGCACCGAATACGTAGCAATCCTGAGTAGCTCCACCAATTCTGAGTAGCTCGCCTACTCAGATCGACTAGCTACTCACCTACTTGGAGCCTGCAACTTTTGAGTAGTTAGCAGATGCCAACAACATCTAGCTAGAGACCATAACAGGCATATAATATTTGGTTACCAACAAAATACGGTAATTCTTACTTTCCAACATCCTCAACTTCCTGACAGAAAGAAGTTACTCCAGTTTCCCAATATCCTTAACTTCCTAATGAAAAGTTGTTAACTCTAACGACATTCATTCAGTTTCCTTAACAAAATTCAGTTATATCTGGTAACTCTATAAACAAGACAGGAGGGAACCTATCAGGTGCACTAGTTACCACCCATGTTCATTCTGGCTTAATTTTTTTTTAAAATTGTCCAGATCATCCCATTTCGTTGGAGTGTTCCTGTCGAAATCACGGCAAGCAAGCAGGACCACCCGGTATCGCCAAAGTGATACCGAAGTTTCAGGAACAGGTGATCTAACTGTAATAGAAACCATTAACCTTATACAACAAATTAAAATTATTCTTAGATGGAGGGTAGAATATTGGAATTCACTTTTTTTTAATGTCCTTTAAGATTGTTAGGCCATTTAAGATTATTTTGATCATTTTATAATTTTTTTTAATATAGCATTTGGATTTCATTTAATGATTTGCCTAATATTGTTGGATAAAAATAAATCTCACGTGTAAACATAGATTTTTAAAATTATTAGATATAAATGTAATTTATTTATAATTTCATATTTTTTTAATAATTTATCTTATTTTTTTTGGTAAATATCATTATTAGATCTTTGACTTGGAAAAGAAGTAGACTTGCCATTTTCAGTATGAATCCCGGAAAGGCCTTGTTGAGTGATTGGATCACCAGTTCGTGCTGTGTCTTCGCATCATAGCTCCTCATGACCATGCTCGCGGCCTCCACTAGACTTTCATACCCTTTCTTTTTGTTCCTCATCCCTGCAAAGTCATAATTTATGAGTAGACTCTCTAAGGAAATAAAAATTTATACAAGGAATTATAATTATAGTTACAAATACTTTGGATGATAGAATTCTTAATTATGACCATTTACACTATATATATATATATATATATATATATATATAAAAGACTTGCAACTTCATTTATAATAAAAAGTTATAATTACAACCCTGAAGAAACACCGACGCCGCTGTAACATAACAAAATAACAACATACAATAATTGCAGGACGGTAGGCAAATAGCAAAAGTGAGGACCGAAACGCAGAAAAAAGTATAGGAAAGAAGTCAAGGCTGTTTAACCTGTACTATATATTCCTACATTCTTTAACCCGTTCAGCTAAAAAAACTTGAGAAAATTATCCTAGTCTACTGTGAATATCTTGCTTCTATGGTAGACTATCACCTAAAATTCCCACTAAACTGGTAAATGCTGGTAAACTTTAGACCCTTAATTGTTCTGAAAGGCAAATTCTGTCGAAGAAAAAGAAAATGATGGAACTTAAAGCTGTAGTAACTTTGGTATATTCACAAAAACTATAGAAAATCCTTCATAACGTTATGAAGGTATTGGAAAACCATGGAATTATCTTATTAATTGCCAACCAAAAAACCCTGTTCCCCAAGGCAAAAAAAAGAAAGAAAGCATGGAAACAATCCAGAGCCTTCCTTGTTTTAGTTTCATGGTTGTCTTAATTTAGATATATTCTTTGGACCCTTTAAGATATATATTTTATATATTTAGAGAGCCATAATCATAAAATGTCACCAAAACAATTTAACCAAAAAATCCATGGCATGCAAACCTGTGGTTACTTGGAGACTCTCCGATAGGTGGTGGATGGCGAGACGGTCGAACCAATTGTCTTTGTATACTGTCTTCTCCACTGCTGCCATTCCACCTACTACTTTCTTAGGCTCGACCATCACTGCGACGACCAAAGAAGGTGGTTTCAGCTTGAGGAACGGAACTGGGTGGCCAGACTCCGCCCGTTGCACCAGTTTGCCTTTTGTTGGAAGGGTTCTAACCCCCCCGTAGGGAAAAAGAAGAAGACTTGAACCATATGAGATGTCGGAGAGAGAGAGAGGGGGGTGGGGCGGGGAGGTACTAGTTTTTCTTTTACCTTATAGAGAGAGAGAGAGAGAGAGAGAGAGAGAGAGAGAGAGAGAGAGAGGTGTGCCTGTCATCAAGTTTGTGTACGGTTTTAATGAAGAGAGAACGGAAGAGGATGTGCGTGCCTGCGTAAGAGAGAGAGAGAGAGGTTATTCTATTTTATATACTAGTTAGTATATAATCGGAAGGGGCGAAGAACAAATAAGGTTTTTGGGGCAGGGAAGCGGGTTGTATATTTCAGTGCGACCATTTTTTTTATTTTTGATAAGTTGGATCGTTCAAGATACGATCTTAAAATAAGTACATTCAAAAAAATTAAATAATAAAATATTTCTGAAAAGTACTGGCATTTTTATAGAATAGACCAAAAGATCTTGACAGAGTGATTCACCACAAAAAAAGCCATCCAGTTAACAGCCGAGCTAGCTTCACGATAGACATACCTGACAACGATCTCCTCTCCATAAGAGAGAAATAATATCCCGAAGTTGAGGATGAGCAGGGGTATAGCAAAAGGTACTATGGATCCAAGAGATAACCGTCGAAGAGTCTTCCTCAATGATAAGACGGTCAAGGTGTAGAACCATCCTAGCATACCTGATCCCCGCCCAAGCTCCATGAAGCTCCACCATGGAGACAGTAGGGTCAAAGAGCCGGGTACTCCCAACAGCAAGAAACCCGATGTCCGATGCCTAGATCACAAAAGCAGCTCCACCAGTAGCACCTCTAACACTCCCATCAAAGCTGACCGTAGATAGGTTGGAGGAGGGGGCTCCTATGAGATAAAAACTCGGCGAAGCACTCGAGGAGCATAACCAAAGCCCCAGATCTCTGAACTATCCACTGTCATGCCCTGATACTTCTAAGAGTGAGCTCTAGCTCTCTCAACAATGAACCTAGTGGAGTAAGTGTCAGAGCTGAACACTATAGCATTCCGTGTGAGCCAGATATGATACGCTAATAGGCCATAAACACCGGAGAAGTAGAGAAGGGAGGAGAACGAATAACATGAAGAAAGGTATCAACCACATCATCACCATGGAACAAGAAAGAAATGCAACCAGCCAAGGACCACACTTGTCGAGTTCTCACATAATAAAATAAGGTATGCCCTATGGACTCATCCCCGTCTTCATAGATTGGGCATGAAGAAGGAAGGTGGAGACCACAAGAACACAGTAGAGATCTCGTGGGGAGCCGCCGCCAAGCCACCTTCCAGATAAAAAGTCTCGCTCTAGGATGCACCTGAAGAGACCAAATCCACTCAGCCTGAATGCCAGTCTGGGGCTTCGGACAATAAATAAAATAAAGATCAGCCAGAGGAGCAAAAGAAGAAGAGGAAGATCTCCAAACTCTGATATCGGGACAAGGGCTCACAAGAATACCATAGATAGAACTCTCTCCCCCATGACCTCACCAAAATAGTGAGTAACCACATCAGAATCCCAGCTATGCTCCCCTGGGAGGAAAAGGTCAGCGATGGTAATGGAAGGAGGCATATTAGAAGATAGAAAAGTAGGCCACCTATTCAAGGCAATATCTGAAATCCACGGATCTGACAAGACCTTGATAGATCTACCATCCCCCACAATCCATCTCATATGATGTATAACATCAGGAGCCCTCCTCTGCATTTCTCTCCAAATAGCAGACCCACGGTAGGAGTAAGATGTTCCCCCCTTCAAGGACCGAAGATCAAATCTATGCCGCATAAAGGAGGACCATAAGCTGTCAGGAGATAAGAAAAGCTTAGTAACATGACGGGCCAAGAGTGCCTCCCTCCTCACCACTAGGGAATAGATACACAGCCCACCATCTCTAACTGGTTGACAAAGTGCCACCCCACAAGATTGACTCCCTTAGGAGCTCCATTCGACCTCCACAAGAAAACCCGAAGGTTTTGCTTAGCTTTCACCACTATAGCCTTAGGGATAACAGTATTGGCAAGCAAATAAATCGGTAATGAGGAAACAACCGACCTAATCAGAGTGAGCCTGCCCATGGACAAGAGAGCCCTACCTTGCCAGCCTTCCATCCTATCATGCACCGCCTGCAATATCAAACTAGAATCCACTATGTGAAGAGAACCACCTGAAATGGGAATATCCAGATAATAAAGAGATCCCTCCTTCTCACCAATCCCCAGAGTAGAAGGGATCAAATGACGAAGGCAAGTCGGAAGCTTCAGACTAAAATGGACTTCCGATTTTGCAAGATTGACCCTCTGCTCAGAAGCTATACAATAAGCCTAGAGAACCCTCTTAAATTCCTGAGTCGTAGCCTCAGATGCCTTGCCTAAAAGAAATAATCATCTGCAAACAGAAGGTGCATGATCGGAAAGACTGTCGGAGCAGCAACATATGGCTGGATAGCCGATACCCTGATAGAATCCCGCAATGCTCGTGAAAGAGAGTCAACACAAATAATCAACAGATAAGGAGAGAGGGGGCAACCTTACCGCAACCCAACCATAGAATAGAAGAACTTCGACGGAGATCCATTAATAATAATAGAAAAGGAAGGGCTGGTAATACAAGCCATAATCCTGGAGATCCAATATGGGTAAAAATCGAAATCCAGCAATGACCACTCTAAAAAGGTCCACTCTACACGGTCATAAGCTCTTTTCATGTCCAGCTTGATAGTCATAAGACCACTCCTAGTAGGAGCCTTTTGCATATCATATATAAACTTCTGAGCCAGCAGAATATTATCAAAGATGCTCCAACAAAGCCCCCTGCTTTAGAGAGATAATATTTGGAAGAATAGGCTTCATCATATTTGCCAATAACTTAGCACACATATTGTAAAGAGTACTACAAAGACTGATAGGTCTAAAGTGAGAAGGATGACAAGCCACAGTGCATTTGGGAACAAGAGTGATATAGGTTCTCTTCCATAAATCCGGCATCTAACCTGTAGAGAAAAAGAGTTGCATAGCAGAAATAACATCATGTCTAATAATGCTCCAATACCTCCTAAAGAATAAAGGAGGGTAACCATCCAGACAGATGCTTTGTCCTCTTTCAAAGACTATAAAATATCAATGACCTTAGCCTCAGTAACAAGAGCAAGAATGGTCGAATTCTACACATGGGAAACCATCCGGACTAGTGTGACCTTTAAACTTTGAAATTCAAATATAATGAAACTAGAAATTTAGATACATCAATTAATTTTAAAAATAAATATATCAGAAATAATTATAAAATTAAGGATCTAGTATTTAATATATTAAAAAAGTAAAGAATCATGTAACTCTTAAATCTAAGAGTCTAAGAATAATGGAAATCTAAAAGTTGAGAAAGTCTAAGAGTTTTAAGAAACTAAGAGACAATGAAATTTAAAGGATTACTTGATTCATGAGAATAGCTTAAGAGTCATTCAGAATAGCTTAAGGTTGCATTTGATGGATTGCCTGGCAATCTTGAAAGGTAATGTAGATTACCAGTAATATGGATTGCTGGTAATGTAGATTACAGGTAATGTGGATTATTATGTTTAGTACATGTAGGTAATGTTGCATGAGATAAAATCAAATTACCAAAATATTTCTAAATTAAATCTATATTTTATTTATAAATATATTTTTTAATATTTTATATTATAAAATATATAAATATAAAATATTTTATATTTTTATATTAAAACATAAAAAACAAAATTATTTTTTATACTAAATAAATATAAAACTTGAATATTAAATCGATAATATATTTAATATATTATTTAAATATATTAAATAATATATTAAATATATATTATATTCTTAAATTTAATATAATATATTTCTATTATATATAATATATAATATAAATATAATATAAACATTTATTATATTATATATAAATAAATATAAATATATTTAATATAATATTCTATGTTATATTAAATATAATATAATATAATACAATAATTAATATTTATATATTATATTATTAAATTTAATATAATATATTTTATATTATAAAATATAAATATAATTTATATCATGTTATACTATATTTATATTATAGTATTATATATAATATAATATAATATAATAAATCTTATAAAAAATTTAAAATATTATATTATAAAATTTATAATTTTATGTTAAATTATATTTTGATAATAATATAATATAATATTATTATATATTATATTAATATATTTATTTTATAATATTTTAAAATATATATTATATACTATTCTAATATTAAAATAATATAATGTAATATAAATTATAGTATAACATATTTAATATAATGTAGTTTATTTATATTAAATATATTTACATATATTTATATATAATATAAATATATTATGTTAAATTTAATAATATAATATATTTAATATATAAAAAATATATGAAATAATATATGAAATAATATAATATAATATAATATAATTATATATTATATTATTATAAAGTTATATTATATTTATATTATATTAAAATATAAAAGGAAGAAATATGGGGAGGGTAATATTGTTTAAAAGATTATCTAAAAGGTGGTAATCTGGATTACCATCCCTCCGAGAGGTAATCCAGATTACCAGACATGATAGATTACCATCCAGAAAAATATATCAAACATAGTAATATGATATGACCCTATTAAATTACCAGCAATCTGAATAAATTGCTTGCTACCAAACGCAACTTAAGAGTCATTCTTATTCTCTATAAATGGATTTTATAAGTGAAAATACGAATGAATAAATCAAGCAAAATTTTTAAGATTTCTCTCTACCTATCTCTCTATCTCTCTCCAAAAGCATTCCCTAGATCAAAAATCCTACAAGTAATATCAAAGCTCCATTGATCTTAAAGGGGCCAGATCTGAAAAAAAATTCAAGCATCACACAATCTCCATCATAGCATAGATGGCAAATACAACTAGTTCTGCAGCTTTCGCAATGGTCACCATGAGTTTGGCCTCTACTAGCATCACGTTCCTAGCACCATCAATCTTTGCTGAAAAAATTGACTACTGGGCGGTCAAAATCAAAGCTTTCCTTATGACTTATAATCTTTGGGAAGCGGTGCAAATAGAATATGAAGCCCTAACTATAACTGATGAACAATCAGATGTAGAAAGGAGGCAGGATAAGAAAAGGGCAACAAAACACATCAAGGCCTTGACCTATATCCACTTAGTTTTAGAAACTATTTTTCTAAGGATTGTAGCAGCTTCATTAGTATAAGAATTCACAGGAGACATTACAACTTTTGTTCAAGGGTATAGACAAGACCTGAGTTGTCAAGTTATAAACTCTAAAGAGAGATTTCGAGAATCTCAAGATATTACAAACAGAAAATATTAAGGAGTTCTCGGCCAAAGTATAAGACATCATCAACCAAATGAAACTTTATGGAGAGAAGATCGATGAGCGAAGAATAGTGGAGAAGGTATTGAGAAGCTTTCATGAAAAGTTTGATGCAGCTATTTTTGCTATTGAGTAAATAAAAGATCTATCATATCTTTTTTCTCTTAAATGATGAGATCTCTTAAGGCTCATGAACAGAAGATCCTGAGAAGAAGTGAAGAAGTTGTTGAAGGAGCTTTGCAGGCTAGATTCAAGTAAAAGGCCACAATCTATAATACAATCGAAGATTAAAAGGCCCAAGATTCAGAAGAGAAGAAGAAAAGTTTTCGCTATGTGGAATCTGTAACAAAACTAATCATATGGAGAAAGATTGTTGGTAGAAATGTAAGGCATAATATTAATTATGCAAAAACTCTGGCCATATTGAAAGAGCCTATAGAAAGAAACAATAATGACCATGTTAGTAGCCATAATAACAGAGAAATCAACCGCAATATAGGCCACATCAATAATAACAGAGACCTCACTAGAAAAATCAGCATGCTCATTATACTGAAAGAACATGGCATATGATCATTGTTGATCATGCTGCAATAGAAGGTGAAACATGCAAAGATGTATGGTTCATTGATAGCGGTTGTTCAAATCACATGACAAGCAAAGTTGAGATTTTCACCAAAATTGATCCAAACTATAAAGGATCCATAAAGATGGGAAATGGAGCATATGTTGAGATTGCAGGCAAAGGAATCATTGTTGTTCAAAGCAAGAAAGGTACCAAATACATTTCTGATGTGTTGTTAGTACCTAGAGTTAATCAAAATTTACTTAGTATTGTTCAAATGATTTGGCATGGTTACTCTCTTCATTCTGCACATGAATCCTACAAGATCTATGATTCTGATAATATTGAGATTGCTAATGTGCATATGAAAAATAAGAGCTTTCCTTTGAAGATGGGTTATTCTATCATTTCTGGTCTTAGTATGCATGCAGATGAGACAGATCTATGGCACAGGAGGTTTGGGCACCATAATCTAAAATCTCTCAAGTTCTTGTAATCAAAGAACTTAGTCAGAGATATACCTACTATATCTGACTTAGTTGGCGTGTGTGAATCTTGTCAGCAAAGAAAGTAGTATGGGGAGCCTTTTCATTCTTTAGCTTAATCTTGGAGAGCAAGAAAGAAGATGGAATTGGTACACATAGACATCCGTGGATCAATGAGAACCAAATCACTTAGAATGCTTATTTTATGCTCTTTATTGATGATTATACTTGAATGACATGGATATACTTTATGAGATTTAAATATGATATATTTTCTATTTTTAAGAAACTCAAAGTGGATGCAGGTTAAAGGTACTTAGATTTGATGGAGGTACAAAGTATACCTCAGTTCAATTTAACAAATTTCTTGAAGATGAAGGAGAGGAATATTAACTCACAGCAACCTACACACCACAGCTGAATGGGTATGTGAAAGGAAGAAGAGAAACTGTCATGGAGGGGCTAGATGCGTGTTAGCATAGAAGAATCTTCCTAAGTCTTTTTGGACAGAGGCGGTTGGCATAGCAGTTTATCTTCTCAACAGGTTGCCTACTAAAATAGCTAAGGAGTAAACTCCATTTGAAGCCTTTTATGATCATAAGCCTAGTGTAAAGCATTTGAGAGTCCTTGGCTCAATCTACTATGTCCATGTCCTAAATGCAAAGAGAATAAAGCTTGAAGACAAGTCAATAAAAGGTATCTTTCTAGGCTACAACACTCAAACAAAGGGCTATAGAGTGTATGATCCAAAAACTAAAAAAATTCTGACTAGAAGAGATGTCAAGTTTGATAAAGATACAATCTGGAATTGGAGCACATCTAGTGTTGATAGGAGATCGGTAACTGTCATGATATTAGAACAACTGAGCATTAGTAATGGCAATAACAACAGCAGTTGTAGTAGGAGTCCCAACAATTATAGTAATGGGGACCATACTGATTTTTCTCCAGACAACTCCTAGAGCACCTCCATCATCGCCAGTTATAGTTTCATCTCTAGAATCACTAGTTCTAACAGATAGAATAGATATTTGTAGATTTGTAGTATTGAACTTGAAAGTTTTTAAAAACATCCAATCATGAAGAATGAAGGCAAGCAATGAAAGAAGAAATTAGAATGATCAAGAAAAATGAGACTTGGAAGTTGGTGCTCAGAGAAGAAAAGAAGAAAGTCATAAGAGTCAAATGGGTCTAAAGATAAAGCTGAATCATGATGGTTCTATTAACAATATAAGGCCAGGCTTGCAGCAAAAGGTTATGCATAGCAGGCAAGTGTTGATTTTTTAGAAATGTTTGCTCCAGTTGCAAAGCTTGATACAGTCTGACTCTTGTTAATTTTAGTAGCCCAAAAAGGATGGAGACTTTATCAACTAGATGTCAAGTCAGCTTTTCTCAATGGATACTTGAAGGAAGAGGTCCATGTGAAGCAACTTGAAGGTTTCATAGTAAAAGACAAGGAGAATTGGGTCTATAGACTCAAGAAAGCTTTCTATGGTCTAAAACAAGTCCCACGGGCTTGGTACATCAGGATTGACACCTACTTCACCAATCAAGGATTCAGGAAGAGTTCTAATGAGCCAACCTTGTATGTTATGCAGAAAGGTAATTAAGTCCTCATTATTTCATTCTATATGGATGATCTCTTGGTGATGAGAAGTAATGAAAAAGATGTTCAAAATCTCAAGAAGGACATGAAGTAAGAATTTGAGATGTTTGATTTAGAAAAAATGAGATACTTTTGGAGATGGAAATCTAGCAAAACAGCTCAGGAATTTTCATTTCACAATAGAAATTTGCAGTGATATCTCGAAAAAAATTTCAGATGGAGAGTTACAAGTCAACTACTCCAGTGTCCATAAATTTGAAGTTATCCAAGGTAGATTATGAACCATTGAGCAATCCCAAGTGATATAGAAGTCTAGTTGGCAGTTTACTTTACTTAATAGCAACAACGCCAAATTTGATGTTCACAGCAAACTTGTTATCAAGATTCATGTAGTCACCAACAAACATGCATAAAGGAGTTGCCAAAAGAGTTCTTAGATTCCTAAGAGGCACCAAAATCTTGGAAATCAAATATGAAGCCAACAAGGAAGCAAAATTGATTAGCTTTGTAGACTCAGATTGGGCTGGCAGTTAGATGATATGAAAAGTACAAGTGGCTATTATTTTTTGGATTCAGGAGTAATTTGCTGAAACTCAAGGAAACAAGAAATTGTTGCTCAATCTACTATAGAAGCAAAGTAAGCAGGAGCAGATTCAAAAAATCAAGCAATTTGGCTAAGAAAGATGCTTGAAGATCTAATAATCATAATACAGGATCAACAGTTTTATATTATGATAGTAAGTCAGTAATAGCAATTACCAAAAATCTAGTGGATCATGGCAGAACCAAGTACATGAAAGTGAAGTATCATTTCTCGCGAGAAATAGAAAGCTCACATCTGATCAGCTTGCAACATTGCAGTTCAGAAGAGCAAATTACAGATATACTGACAAAGCCATTAACATACAAGTCATTCAATCATTGGAACATTAGTTTGGGACTTCAAACTCCAACGAGTGTTGAAGTGTAACCTTTGGACTTTGAAGTCCAAATACAATGAACCTAGGAATTTGGATACATAATTAATCTTAAAGATAGATATGTCATTAATAGTTGTAAGTTTAAGAGTCTAGCATTTAATATATTCAAGAAACCAAAGAATCATGTAACCCTTAAATCTAAGAGTCTAAGAGTTATAGAAGTCTAAAAGTTATGGGAGTCTAAAAGTTTTAGAAAACTAAGAATTTTTGAAATTTAAAAAATTACTTGTATTCATAAGAATAGCCTAAGAATCATTTTTATTCTTTATAAATGGATGTTACAAGAGAAAATACAAATGAATCAATCAGGTAAAATTTTTAAGATCTCTCTCAATCTCTCTTCAAAAGCATTTCTTAGATAAAAAATCCTACATTCTCGTGGAAGATTTTCTTTTCATGATATCAATCGTTGGATGGCATCAAAATATTGTTAAAAATTATATACATAAATATGTTACGATATTTTAAAAATTGTATATCTATTCTAAAATAATACGAAATGCCATCTAATAATTGGTGCTTGAAAGAAAGATTAATCACTTGTTTGCACGAAATAAACAACTTGCATCCTTCGTGCAGGAAGTTTGAAGAATAATGGGAACAGTATGGGATGATTGGAATGGAGCGGTGGTGGTCTAAATTGTGTTTGGCTGAAATCATGGAAGGAAAAATAAATGGAGTTAGAAGGATGAATGCAGACTCTTGGGTAACTATTTGATTAAAATGTTTTTGAAATTATGAATGAAAAAGAAAAGAATATCTATTTATTCTAACATGCCAGTTTACATCCTTCCAAATTAGGAAGATGCAAGGAAATATGGATGGAACATGTAAATCATCAATTTCTACATTGACAAAATTACTTTATATTTTTTTATAAAATCCTAATACTTTTTAACTTTTTCATTATATATTCAGAGAGAGAGAGAGGGTAAGATTGATTGGATTTGGAGCCAAATTCAGTCGAGTTTTCCACTATCCGATCCCTTCGGATCTACATGGATCTTCATGTAGCAAAATAAAAGTTCATGATCATTTTTTCATCCATTTGGATTTAAATATAAAAAACTAAGCTATTATATAAATGGGATGCAAAAAATATAAAATAGCATGCCATTAATGTAGATGGTACTAGAGTGAAATTAAGTTTGTGTTTCTTTTGAAGCATTCCTGTTTGTTCTATAGAGCTTATGTTTATTCTATGGAGCTCTGATTAATCTATTTATGTTTAATTTAGACTTGTTCTATTTATTCTAAATAAATTTATGTTTATTTTTAAAGGATTTGTATTTGTTTCATCCAAAGCTTATGTATCTCATATAATTTATGTTTATTGTAAGGATAAAAAAGTGGCCTATCCCATCTAGAATATTTTGTATTAATGATGGAACAGGCTACTTTCCATCTTCCCACAATAAACATAGATAATGTAGGATAAACATAAATTTTAGATGAAATAAACACAAATCCCTTCTGAATAAATGCAAATATACATACATATCTATAATGATAACAAACAAGTCTAAAATAAATAAAAATAAAATAACAAAATTCTTTTCAAAATTAATAGAAATTCTATAGAATAAATTGAAATGCCCTAAAATAAATACAAAACCAATCCAAACCAATCCCATTTACATCAATAGAATATTTTATATTTTTATATTCCATAATGGCTTAGTTTTATATATTTTTATCCTATTTGCATTAATGGCTGGCTTTTTTTTCCCATCCTATTAGTATTAGTGATCTAATTTTTTACATATTTTTTCATTCCATCCATATTAATGACCTATTTTTTAATTTTTTTCATCCTTATGCATTAATGACTTCACTTTTTTATATTTTTTAAATTCTAAATGAATAATAAATAAACCATAACTTTTTTCTCTTACATACTGATCTACGTGGATTAGATGGTAGAGAAGCTTACTAGATTTGACATCAAATCCGGCCGACAAATATATATATATATATATTAGTTTACCTATACTATAAACTTTATATCATTAAATTTTATTGGTAATTATTTTATTTTAGTATATGATTTTTATAATTATGAGTAAATAATTATAATTTTCTTCCTTATGTATATTTATATTCACTATTTTTTAATTAACTATTTATATAAACTACTTAACTATCTAAATTAAAATATAAAATAATTAATTAGTTATATATTTTTTATATAAATAAATTAATTTATATATAAGTAATTTATAAAATCATTATTAAATTAAGTTAAATTTAAAATAAATATTTATAAAATTATAAATTATAAAAATTATAAATTTATATATTAGACTACTCCTTTAAGTATAAAAAAAAAATGTTAGAAATAATAATAATAACAATGTTTTTGTCAAAGAATGTTTCAGTAGAAATGCCATGCACATATCATTGATTTTTTTTCATTTCTTCTATACTAAATAGGCGATGGAATCACCTCATCCATCCATCTTTTTTTTTCATTCATCTGTTTTCTTATCTATTCTTTCTTCGTATCATCTATTATATCAAATAGAGGATAAGATTTCACTGTTATTTAGCTCTAATTATAATCGGAGAGATTAAACCGCTGCCCTGCTATACCATGGAACGTGTACCATTTAAAGGACATTGACCAATGGGATTTGATGGACTATCTCCATCGTGACAAATAGCTCCAAGGACCCTTTGGGAGATGAGTGGAGAGAGTGTAGTCAATCGGACATGAAAAAAACTTTTTTATTTGATTAAAATATTTAAATAAAAAAATTAGAAAAAAATATTTTTATGGGAATACAATTTTTATATTTTATAGGTAAAAAATTTCATGTATAACATAAATTTTTACAATTTTCATGAGATGGGAATTGGATTTTTTTTTTTTTTTTTTTTGGGTGAAATAACCTTATAAGCCATCGAAAATGAACATCTTTTTTATTAAAATATCTCAAACCCTCTTCCACCGCAATTATAACCAAAAATATCTTTAACTATTATAATTTAGAAATTGGCTATGTTGCGCATTTGTTTTGACTGGTGAATAAAATATTAATTACAAAATATGGAATTTTTAAAAAATTAATGGTATCAAAGAACCGTCGGTTGAAATAATTTTATCATTTTACCGTGATATGGTGTCACGTGACATTTTTTTTTTATTTTGCCATCTAGATGACAGGTTGGCAGGTGATACATGCGTGCTAAAGATGCAGGTTCGGTGAGTGAATGCGAGTTAAACCTGCGTCTTTTCAGAAAAATTTTTAAAAAAATACCTGAGCTTTTTTTTTGGGAGTCCATGATGTTTTTTTTTAAAATTAGAAGAAGGCGCAGGTTCCATCGAGGCGCAGGTTCAATCTACGCGTATTTTTTTTTTATTTGATTTTTTCTCATTTAGAAGGCGCATATTCATCCCGTGCCTTCAATTTTTTTTAATTTTTATTAGAAAGCACAGGTTCAACATGCTCCTACAACTTTTTTTTTTTTTTGGTTTATACCTTCAAATAAATTTTTTTTTCTAATATATAAAAAAAAGGATCAGATCAGTGCCAGTACTGGCATCCAGATCAACCGCAGAACCGATGACCATACCGGTGATAGGATCGGCGACCATATCCTGGTCGGACCTACTGCCGAACCGGTGGCAGGATCGGCGTTTGGACCGATGACAGGACTGGCATCTGGATTGGTGGCAAGACCAACGATCGGACCGATGATCGGATTCCTGGTTAGATCGATGGTAGGATCGGTGCCAGACGGGAGACCGGACCGGCGATCAGAATGGCAACCGGGCCGGCGACCAGAATGGTGACTGGATTCGATCATCGATCCAATCCACTCACCAGTCTCACCACCGATCCGATTGCCCGTCCAGCCACCAATCTGATCATTGGTCTGATCACTATCCGATTGGGTACTGACATCGATCAAACTAGCGACGAAATGGTATCGGCCTGGTGATCGGACTGGCGATCGGATTAGTACCGGGTTGATGGTTGGACTAACGGATTGGCACTGGCTCGACAGGCGAATTGACGACCGGACTAACGAATAGACCGGCATCGACTAAACTATAAATTAGATATTTTATTATAAAATATTATTATATGTATTATATTTTATAATATAATATAGTATATTATATTATATTATTATAATATTTATTTATTTATTATATATTATAATAAATTTTATTTTATAATATTAATATTTTATATTATTATTAGATTGTAATTTATGACTTTACTTATATATGTTTAATTTTTTTAATTTTTTAATTTTAAAATTTTAAAAATAAAGATACAAGAACAAGATGAAATCGTAGGTGCGGTCCAAGACTTCACTTTACCTGCAACTTCTTTTAATTTTTTAATATTTTTTTAATATTTAGTTTTATTATATTATTGTAAATATTTTAATTTTATTATGTTATTTTAAATATTTTATTATTTTATTTTAAATTTTATTATATTTTTATATTTTTTAATTAAAAAACATCATAGGCTCAAAAAAAAAAAAAAAAAAGCTCAGGTGTTTTTAAAAAAAAATTAAAAAAATCTTGAAACATTAAATGCATTCCAAAGCTTTAAATGCACGCCCTTTTCATTAAATATTAATATAATAAAAAAATATATTAAAAAACATAATAATATTAAAATGATATAATAAATATTTAAAACAATATAATAAATTAAGAATTTTAAAAAAATATTAAAAAAATAAAAAGAAGTCGACGGCAAAGTAAAATCATTGGTTGTACATGTGATTTCAACTTATTTTCAGTATCTCCATTTTTAAAAATAAAAATAAAAAATTAAAAAATTTAAAACATAAACGATCGGAGTCATAAATAACCATCTTAATAATAATATAAAATAATAATAATATAAAATAAAATTATATTAATAATATATAAAAATATAATAAATTATTATAATATATAAATTATAAATATTATATATAATATAAATATAATCAATATTTTATAATAAAATATAAAATTTATAATTTAGTTGGTTCTGGTTTAGTCTCCAGTCCGGTTGCCAATTCGCCTATCGGGTTGGTGCCAATCCGTCAGTCCGACCATTAACCCGGTGCTAATCCGGCTACCAGTTCGGTTACCAGGCCAATACCAATCTGATCGCCAGTTATATCGGTGTCAGTACCCAATCGAATTAGTAATCGGATCGGTGACCGGACCGGCAATCGGATCGGTGACCGGACTGGCGACTGGATTGGATCGACGATCATATCCAATTGCCATTCGGTCATCGGTTCGGTCTCTCGTCTAACCACCAGTCTTGCCACCGGTCTGACCAGGGGTCCGACAACCGGTCCGATCGTCGGTCCTGCCATCAGTCCGGATGCCGTTCTACCACCGATCTGAATACCGGTCCTGTCACCGGTCTGGTCACCGTCGACCAGGAGTCGATCGCCGATCCTGCTAAGGTCCGAATAGGGGTTCGACCACCAGTCCGGTGACCGATCCGGATACCGGTACTGCTACTAGTCCTGCCATCGATATGATTAAGGGTCCGACCATCGATTCGATCGCCGATCCGGATGCCGATACTGTTACTGGTCCGGTCACTATTTTTTTTTTAAAATGGAAAAAAAAAAATTATTTGTTCAACCTGCGTCTCCGAATAAAAATCAAAAAATGTTAAAGGGACATGTTCAACCTACTCCTAAAATAATAATAATAAAAATTTATGTGAAGGCACATTCTGAACCTATACCTTCTATATAAAAAAAAAAAAAAAAAAAAAAACTGGAGCAGGTTAAATCTGCACCTTCTAAAATAAAAAAAAAAATTCATTTGAATGCTCAACCTGCGCCTTCTTCTGATTAAAAAATCATGATGGACTAAAAAAAAAGCTCAAGTATTTTTAAAAAAAATTAAAAAAAATCTAAGAAGATGCAGGTTCCCGAACCTGTGTTTCCAGAACGCATATGCCACCTGCCAACCCCTCGTCCAGATGGCAAAAGATAAAAAAAATACCACGTGACCCCATGCCTACGATAAAATGGTAAAATTATTTCAAGGGGCAGTATTTTGATGATATTAATTTAAAAAATAATATTTTTAAAAAATCCTATAAAATAGGTGATCTTATTTTTCAACTTGTTAAAATATTGATTGATTAGACTGATGTGATGGATGTCAACGTGATAAGAAATAAAAGTTAAAGGTCTTTGTGGTCGAGGTTGTTGAACCAGATCATCAATAAGGGGGTAAAAACGAACCATGAGCACACTTTAATGAAGCTTTTCTGAATAAAAGAGAAAAGAAAAGAAAATAAAAGGTAAATATCTGGTAATTAGGGTTAAAAATGGACCGGATTGATCTAGGTTGGATGCAATTAAAACCTTTCTTGGGTTCTCTAATATTGCCCAAATTTGACCCACGGGGCTTCTCTTTTTGGTTTGGGGCCAAGTTCGAGGGACTGAATTTAAACATCTTGATGTAATTTTTGTTAGGTAGGATTGGATAAAATTGGGTTCAATCATGTGGGATAACTTGGATCTTTGGAGGTAGAGTGGGTTAGATAAGGTAAAAAAATCCAGTTTCTTGACATCCGTATTTTGCACCGTCGGAGACCGACCCTTGACCCATTCTTGATCCATGGGTTAACATCATGTGTTGCCGGATCTGTGCGAAGTCATATTCTGGTTAGATTAATTTCATCAATTCAATCCATTTGAACCATTACTAATAATGCTAAATGAACCTTGTTATAAAGTCTAGGATAATTAGTTATCCCTGTTCCATATTATCACCTGGCAATAGTCTTCCTGGGTAGAGATGAGATTGTATCTTTAGGATGAAAGGAGGTTCCACGTACCTTCTCATAAATCCATCGTTAGATCATCCACATATAGATCTAAAAAATGCTACGGACTCCATCTTCATCCATCCATCCATCCATCCATCTATATAGATCTCAAAACAACCAATAAATGATCATCCATAGATAGAAATAGAGGTGTCTACCAGTACCGGATATCATATATTCTTTGCGATACAAGTTGAGATACTGGATTGCATGACAATTAAATGCAACTTAAGGCATCTATATAATTTGGGGAAATCCATGGCACTGTAATTCTTGATGGTCGTTCACAAGGGCTAGCTTGGAGAAGAGGCGGAAAACTAGTTCATACTTTTGACATGTAATTTTGCATACACATGATTCACGGCAGGAGGGTAAAAACAAAATTTCCATCTTTTTGGTAAAAAAGATATGAGGATTGAAAAACTATCTTATCATGAACCAATGCGTGAGCTGCAGTCCATGTTTATCTCTCTGTCTGCCAACTACTGCTCGATGGACGCAAATTTCGTGGGCGTGTGGGGCTCATGTCCACATGCATGATGTATGCAGGCCTCCTTGGAAGGGAGCAGGATAGGCTCGATAGCAATATGGAAAAGTTAGACTTGGTGTTGTAGTTTACACCAAAATTAATGGATCGAGCTTGTTTGCAATTGGAAAAACAAAGAGATTATTCCATGTGATGATTGTAGACTTGTGGTTATCTTGTTCAATTGTTGACCGGGGAGAATGGAATGCACTTTCAATGTCATGCGGGAATAAAGTCCAGAGGTGAAATCGAGCATAGCTATGTCAAGTAGTTAAAATTCAAGCTTGGTTAGATTTAAAATGCTCGGTCTCAAAACTTGAACCAGATCCGATAAAAATAATAATAATAATAATATTTGAAATCCGACTTGGCTCTATATCAATCAAACCATACTTGAACTCGAATTTAAACTCTCGAACTCGAAATTCGAGCTAGATTCGGTGAAAAAAAAAAATATTTGTGTTGCTGTTGAGTCTCCCGGATTGGGTTCCTAGAGCTGGCCGGAGTGCGCGTCTCCCGGTTTCTGCAAAAAAGTTCCACAGGTCGACGGTGTTCCGGCGGGAATACTCCGATGGCTAAGTTAGTGGGAAGCCTTTGGACAACAGAATGGAGGAATCGAAGAAGATAAGCTCGTGGAGAAGGGAAAAGCTTTCTTACTGCTCGGAGTCCCCCGTTTTACCTTATATAGGAGCAGAAACTTGCCAGAATCCGTTAGAGGCTAAGCAAGGAATGACCGATCTACCTCTAGAAGAATCTGGATAGTGGCCACGTGGCACCAGGATGGGGTGGCGTCATGGAATTTGCAGAGTAGTGGCGCTGATGTGTCAGGATTCTATTATAACAGAATTTTGGTACCAGCTGAAAGGGACTTCTAGAGCCCCCGGGCCATCCTTGGAGTGGCTCACCTTAAGTCAGTCGAGCTTCTACTGAAGTGGGTCTGTCGGACCTCTGCTGAAGTGGGCCGATCGGGCCTCTACTGAAGTGGGCCAATTGGACCTCTGCTGAAATGGGTCGGTCGGACCTCTGGTGAAGTGGACCGGTCGGGCCTCTGTTGAGATGGGTCGGTCGAGCCTTCAGTTCAACCAAGCCGAAGGATCGTCGGTGCCGGTCTGATTCGAGGATAAGCCGATTGGGTATAACAGTTGCCTCCTTGCTCTTGGCCTTCGAGAAGACCTGTAGCTTCGAAGAACGAGAGCATCATTTTCGCATTTAATGCATCTATCCTTGGGACAATCGTGGATCTGATCAGGCATACTACGTCTGGTCACTTTCCACTCCAGAATCATGTGCCGGGGACAGGTGTCGGCCCCGTGTTAGAGGCGGGAGGAGGCAGTTTATGCAGATGGGGCGTAATGATGAGTGGCCAGCCTGGCCCGCTCGGCTGTTGGGCTTCGGATGCGACTCGAGTGACGTGGCGACATCTGGGCGGTTCGCACCATGTTCGGGGTGAGCTCTCCGTCGCTGATCTGGCGATCATGTGGATCGTGGCTCGAACGTGCTTCCTTCCATCGCATCGGCTTCCACTACGTGAGGAGTCGTACCGCCTGATGGCTGAGTCGTGGCACTCGAGGGATGGTGGGAACCGGTCCTTCGAAGGGCTATAAAAGGAGGCGTTGAGAGTCCGGGGGGAGCTTCCTACTGCATTCGCATTCGAAGAAAGAAAGAGCGTCTCCTTTCCGCTGCCTTCGTCTTCTTAGAAACCCAGTTTTCAGGTTAGTCTTCCCCTTCCTTCTTCAAACTTTATAACAATGGCCTCCGGCAGCCGTAGTTCCATCCATAGGAATAAAGAACCCGGCCTTAATGATATCCAGTTTGAGATGACTCGGGAACAGGTAGAAGCCATTAGGGTTAGGTATAACATACCTTCTACCCTGCACCTTACCGTCCCGTACCAGGAGGGGAGGGTGACCGGACCGCTGAGGCCGGGAACTCTCCCGGTGTACGAAGACCATTTTAAGGCAGGCCTCAGATTCCCACTGTGTGACTTCTTTGTCGAAGTCTTTAATTTGTATAGGATAACCCCTGCGCAGCTGACCTTGAACAGCATTCGGGCGATCAGTTGCTTCATGGTTCTATGCCGAGGGCCGGAGTCGAACCCAGAACCTCCATTTTTATCAATTTCTTCATCTTGAAGAGGGACTTTAGGAGCCAGGAGTGGTGGATGATTAGTCCCGCCCCAGACGAAAGATACTAGGATGTCTCCCGTCAGCTATCCACAGGTGAAAGTCCAAATTCTTCTACGTGGATAGCCTTCAGCTTTGGGGCTTCGAACCATCATGGAGGGAACCAAGGCCGAGGGCCAATGAGGGAAAGGTAGTGCTGATGGCCGACCAGGTCGACTTCAGAGAGATGGAGGGGGTCGGCCCCACCATGGTGCCAGAGTTGCTTCGGGAGGACAACCTCCAGTTGGCCGGAGTCAGCCACCACAGACACCTAGGTAGGATAGGAGCCGTTGTCGTCAGTTCTTCCTTTTGTTATATGGGATTCCCTTACTTTGATTTTCCCTTGTAACAGGAGAAAAGAGGATGGAGGTAAAAAAGAGGGCCGACCATGGAAAGGACGAAGAAGCAGCGAGCGGAGGAATGGCCCGCAACCGTTGTGACGGTGGACTCCGACGAGGACAACATACCTCTGTCGGAGCGACTGGCGGCAAGGGCATCAAGACCTTCATCCCCCATCGGGCAGTCGGTCGCCCGACCGGAGCAAGAGTTGTTAGAGCCGGCTGATGTGGTGACGACCTCAGCCTCACCATCAACTGAGCCGACAGAAGTGGTTCCCCCCGTGGACAAAGGGAAGGGAATGACCGAAGGAGAGGAGGCTGGTGGTGTCAGCCACGAGACATATCGGCACTGGCACGCCCTCCACAACACGGAGTAGGCCAGAGCCTGCTCAGAGGGGCGATGACAGAAGCCGACTGGGAGGAGTCCAATCGATAGAAGCTGAATGAGGTGGTGAAGGGTGCCTACTATGACTTAATGAGGGTAGGTCATCATTCTTTTACCCTCTTCTTTCCATTCTTCTTTCTTTGTACATGACTAACTCAGATTTTTGCTTGCAGCTTGTCTACGGGATCTCGTTGATGGACGATGGTCTCGGCGAGATGCTCTACGGGACAAAGGTCGCGGCCAAGAAGGCCGAGGAGTCGGAGGTGGCTAGAACAATAGCGGAGGAGAGGCTATCGGCCTATCAGGTTGAAGTCGAATCTTCAAAGAAGCAGGTGGAGGACCTACAAACTCAACTAGCCGAGCGGGAGGCTAAGTTGAAGAAGAGAAAGGCAAAGATCAACTCCTTAGTCCGTCGGCTGAACGAGGAGGAGGAGCGATCTGTCGAAGCCGAAAGGAGCGCTCGGGCTTTCCAGGCGGCATCGACGAACTGTGCGACCCAGTTGAGGGAGGCCTTTCTGGAGCTCGACCTGTCCGCCATACAGCTAGGTCGACCGGTCGAAGAAGAAGGGGGCCCGACCGATCCTGGGGTCGACGCCCAAGCTGCTGCTGAAGCGGGATCGTCGGAGGCTTTGATCAGGACTTCGGACGCTGCACGGAGGCTGAAGCCGAAGCCCTTCCAGTTAATTTTTCTTTGTATCCGCCGGGCAAGGCTTAAGATTGGTTGTAAAAGCCTGCCCCCTTTTTGTATGAAAATTTTTGTCAATGAATGAAATATTTTCTTCCTTGATAGGCATCTCTAGCATTTACTTTTTTCTGAATATGGCACGGTCGGCTTGATCCGAGCTCCTTTCTTTGAGAATATTTCTAAGTGTTGAACGATTGGTTCAGTCCGAACCCAACTTCTTAAAAATTTTACTAAGTGTTAAATGGTTGGTTTAATCCAAACCCATAAACTAACTATTTATAGAGAAATCCCTCAAATATTTAAGGATCCCAAGTAGTATTTCCAAGCGAGGTCGAACTTTCGGTGTGGACTGTCCTAGAGCCTTTGCCGAGTGAGGTTGGACTTTCGGAGTGGGCTGCCCTACAGCCTTTGTCGAGCGAGGTCGGACTTTCAGTGTAGACTGCCCTAGAGCCTTTGCCGAGCTAGGTCGGACTTTTGGTATGGGCTACCCTAGAGCCTTTATCGGGCGAGGTTGGACTTTCGGTGTGGGTGCCTAAGAGCCTTTGTCGACCGAGGTCGAACTTTCGGAGTGGGCTGCCCTAAAGCCTTTGCCGACCGAGGTCGGACTTTCAGAGTGGGCTGCCCTAGAGCCTTTGCCGAGCGAGGTCGGACTTTCGGTGTGGACTGCATAGAGCCTTTGCCGAGCGAGGTCGGACTTTCGATATGGGCTGCCATAGAGCCTTTATCGAGCGAGGTCGGACTTTCGGAGTGGGCTACCATAGAGCCTTTGCCAAGCGAGGTCGGACTTTCGGAGTGGGCTACCATAGAGCCTTTGCCGATCGAGGTCGGACTTTCAGTGGGCTGTCCTAGAGCCTTTGCCGATCAAGGTCGGACTTTCGGAATGGGCTGCCCTAGAGCCTTTGCCGATCAAGGTCGGACTTTCGGAGTGGGCTGCCCTAGCGCCTTTGCTGAGCGAGGTCGGACTTTCGGTGTGGGCTGCCCTAGAGCCTTTGCCGAGCGAGGTTGGACTTTTTCATAGAAAGAATTGTGGTCTTCATTGATAATATTTGCAGAGGTTATCTACATTCCATGGACGTGTCACTTGTCATCCATCTAGATGCTCGAGTCGGTAAGTTCTAGCTCGGACCACTTCGATCACCGATAAGGACCTTCCCAGTTAGGGAAGAGCTTTCCTTGCTCGGTTGATCTGGAGATTTCTGTCCTTCATAGAACTAGCTCTCCGACCTAGAAAGTTCGAGCCTTGACTCGAGAGTTGTAGTATTTGGCCATTTTTTAACGATAGGTCGCCATCTTCAAATTCGCCTGGAGTCTGGTTTCTTTGAGCAAGTCTAGATCGGCCCTTCTTTGTTCTGAATTGGCCGGTACGGTAAAATGATCAATCCGAGGGATTGTAAGGAGATTTCCACCGGTATGACGGCTTCACTCCCGTAGGTGAGGTTGAATGGAGTCTCCCCAGTTGGCATCCGGGAGGTAGTCCGATAGGCCCAGAGTATCGAATGAAGTTATTCCGCCCAGAGCCCTTTGGCATCGTTCAATCGGGTCTTCAATCCCTGCAGGATTGTTCGATTGGTGACTTCGGCCTCCCCGTTGGATTGGGGATGTCCGACTGAATTTAGCCGGTGGGCGATATGATATTGCTGGCAGAAGTCTCGGAACTTCGGGTTGTCGAACTATCTTCTATTATCAGTGATGATTGCCTGCGGTATGCTGAATCGAAAGATGATGTAGTTCTGGACGAAGTTCTCCACCTTGGCCTCAGTAATCTATGCTAGTGGGTCGGCTTCCACCCACTTAGTGAAGTAGCATATGGCTACAATCAAGAACTTTCGTTGGCCGGATGCTGGAGGGAATGCTCCAAGGATGTCCATTCCCTATTATGCGAACGGCCAGGGGGCGGTTAGTAGGGTTAGCTGACTAGCCGGTCATTTTTGAATGTTGGAATTCTTTAGCACCCGTCACACTTTCTGACGAAGTCCGACACGTCTTTCTGGATGGTCAGCCAGTAATAGCCCTGTCGGATAATTTTGTAGGCCAAGGATCTTCCTCCCAGATAGTCGTTGCAGATGCCTTCGTGCACTTCTCTGAGTGCATAGTTGGCGTCTGACGGCCCCAGGCACTTGAGCAGTGGTTGCACGAATGATTGTTTGTACAACATTTTATTGAGGAAGACATTCTTTGAGGCAGTCCAGCCACATGCTTGGCTTTGGTTTTATCTTCTGGAAGGGTCCCTTCATCGAGGAACGCGAGGATGGAGTCCAATCAAGAGGCCTCTTGCTCCACCTGATGGATTTATGATGTCTCCTCAGTAATGCTTGGGCTTTGTAGGTGCTCCACGAAGGTCCGGTCCGATGGATTGGTGATGGTGGTGGCCAGCCATGATAAGGCATCCGCTCGAGAATTCTGTGCTCAAGGTATATAGGAGATCTCGAAAAATTTAAGTTGAGTTACGAGGCTATGTACCTTACTCAAGTACTTGGCCAGGGTCGGATCTCTCGCCTCGAACTCGTCCTTCACCTGTTAACCACTAGTTGGGAATTTGAGAAGACTTTGATCTGACCAATGCCCAGCTCACCAGCTATCCTCAGTCCTGCAAGGAGGGCTTCATATTTCGCCTGATTGTTTGATACTTAGAATGCGAAGTGCAGGGCATATTCCAGGCTCTACCCGTCGGGATCAACCAGGATTAGGCCTGCTCCGCATCCAGCAAGGTTAGATGCCTCGTCCACATGGAGCGTCCAGGCAGGTTCTGATTCAACATTGTCATCCTCAGGTGCGTCGATTATTTATAGAGGTGTTTCATGTCTCCAGGTACACTATGTTATGAAATCGACGATCACCTGAGCTTTCATAGTCGACCGAGGCTAGAAGGAAATGTCAAATTCATTAAGCTTGACGGCCTACTTGGCGAGTCACCCCGACGTATCGGGGCTCCTGAGGATTGCCTTAAGAGGTTGATCAGCCAGAACTATGATTGAATGTGCCTGAAAGTAGGGTCGTAATCGCTTGGTCGCCATAACTAGGGAGCAGATAAGCTTTTGCATCTTGGGGTATCTTTTTTTTGGTATCGTAGAGAACTTTGCTGGTATAATAGATTGACTTTTGCTGATTGTTCTCTCCTGTCCGAATGAGGATGGAGCTTACTGCCTCATCCGATACTGATAGGTACAGGTACAGGGGCTCTCTCTCAACAGGCTTAGTAGTAAGGGAGGAGTCTTTAGATACGCCTTTAGTGCTTCGAAGGCCGACCGACACTCATCGGTCCACTGGAAGCGATCCGACTATCGCAGAGTTTTAAAGAAAGGAAGACACTTTTCGGTCGATCTAGAAATGAAGCAGCTGAGGGAGGCTATCCGACCTGTAAGGACCAGGTTCCTGGAGCTGGCCGGAGTGCGCGTCTCCCAGTTCCTGCAAGAAAGTCCCATGGGCGGGGTGTTCCAACGGGGGACACTCCGATGGCTAAGTTAGTGGGAGCCTTTAGGCAACATAATGGAGGAATCGAAGGAGATAAGCTCATGGAGAAGGGAAAAGCTCTCTTACCGCTTAGAGTCCCCCATTTTATCTTATATATGAGCGGAACCTTGCCATAATCCATTAGGAGCTAAGCAGGGAATGATCGATCTGCCCCTAGAAGAATCTCGGTAGTGGCCATGTGGCACTAGGATAGGGTGGCGTCATAGGATTTGTAGAGTAGTGGCACTGATGTATCATGATTCCGTTACAACAGAATTTTGGTACCAGCTGGAAGGGGCTTCTAGAGTCCCGGGCCATCCTTAAAGTGGCTCACCTTGGGCTGGTCGGGCCTCTGCTGAAGTGGGTCGGTCGGGCCTCTGTTGAAGTGGACCGGTCGGACCTCTGCTGAAGTGGGTCGATCGGTACTCTATTGAAGTGGGCCGGTCGGGCCTTCAGTTCGACCGGGTCGAAGGACCGTCGATGCCGGTCTGATTCGAGGCAATTTGAAATAAGGGCATAAAGCCATATATTTGTAGCTTAGGCTCAGGCTAACTTAGTGATAAGTAACACTGCTGGAAGTCAGAGAGTAATTCTTTGTCCATCGGGAGCTTTATAGAAGAATATACTACCAAATATGATTGAGTTACATAAGTTCTATTTTTCAATGCATATTTAATTCTTGTAGGTTTATCTTTTCATTAAAAATTTTGAATAATAAAAATTTTTCTTAAAAAAATTTATGATACCCGTGGCTTATACTATGATATCCTATGAGGTTATGACATCCCTATATCATAAGGCCGAAAGGTATTTTCTTTATTGAAAAAAATTTAAAGGTTTTTAACGACAAAAATGCTCTCAGTATTATAATATTCTGTGAACAGAATTATGACACTCTGTTTATAAAGGGATGTTATAAGAGAAAAGTATTTTCGTCATTCAAAATTTTCAATAAAAAAATAAACTGTAAGCATCAAATGCATGTTTGAAAGATAAAATATCCTTCCTTTATAATACCTTTTATGAACACGATATTCTAACCCTATTCATAGAATATCATAAGATCGATGATATTTTATTATTGAAATTTTTTTTTTTTTTCAATAATGAAAGTATTTCTTGATCTTATGATACGGGATGTTATAACATAAACTAAGGGATGCCATAATTTTTTTTAAGAAAAATATTTTTATTATTCAAAATTTAATAAAAAAATAAAAATTATAGATATTAAATATATGTTATAAAGTTGATTTATGTAGTCCAATCAAGACCGTTTGATATATATTTTTTTTCACGGGATGAAATGTACAAAGACTTTCTTAGAAGTCAAAACTACGTAAACTGCAGCTTGCCCCACTAGCTAACCTAGCCCAATCTGCATCCCGTTTCTTGGGAATATGTCTCCTGCAGGATGACTTATTATTTAATCTAAAGATAATAAATTATTTTGAAGTCAAAAAGAATACAAAGCCTTTTTTTACGGAAAAAATACTACCTTTTTATGATAATGATTATAAGAAAACGTAGCTATCAAGTTCTATCTAGCTACTACTTATTGTCAGTGGTGTAACTATAGTATTAATATATGACAACTTTTAACCAAAATATAACAATATTGCTCTTGTTCACCAGTTCTCCTGATTGATCTCTATCTACGTCGAAAGAGTACCTACCCAACGTCCTCTACGGGTCATGACCTATGCATTGGTGGTCTAGGTAAAACCATGAGGCAATGGGATGCCGCATTGGATTAACTACCAATATTGTGCCTAATTCCTTTAGGAGGGAATCTTCAAGCTCTGTGATAATGCTTCTTCTATCATTAAATACATTGGTTGCAAGTCCATCCCGCATGGTTTTCCATGGAAAGCTCTTCACCCTTGAAATGCAAGCATTGACCTTAACTTACAAACATAGCATCAAATGAAGTTCTCTTATCTGGATCTGGAGCCCACCATGAAAGCATTTTGGGCTAAGAGTGTTCTTCGCAAGATCTGGTATCAATTATTGTCCAAAAGGAAAGGAGTCTTGGGGAAGAAACTCAAGAGATGGAGCAAGGAAGCAGTGGGAAATATCTTTTAAGAAAAAAAAAAAAAAAAAGGAAATATCAAACAATATCGAAATCCTTGATAAACGGGAGGAAGACAACGTACGGACTCACACTAGAAGAAAGAGATTTATGAACCAACTTAAAATCTCAGTTATCAGAAATCATTGCTCAGGAGGAGACTTATTAGTGGCAAAGATCAAGAGATTTATGGATTAAGAATAGAGATCGTAATACCAATTATTTCTACACCTCCACCAGTAATCGAAAAAGGAAAAATTAGATGATCGAGATATTAGATAGTCGTAGTATCTCCAAATAAGGAGACATCCGCAAAGAGTTCATTTCATATTTCTTTGACCTCCTTGGTCCTAGGTTTATTTAAGGCAGCTTTACTTGGAAGGACCGGCTGACTTACATTGTCTGAATGCTTTGTTTTCAGAGGAGGAGATAAGATACACTCTCTGGTCTTTGATCAAATACTAGGGTTCCAATGGATTCCCAATCTCAAAAAATCTGGGAAATCATCAAGGAAGACTTATTAAGTCTATAATAGTTTGAGTTCAGGTGCGGTCAAGCTCTCCAGTTTAAACTACACCCACATTATCACTAGTGAGTGATGCAGCTGGTTGTGAGACTTTTCTCACAACCAGCTGGCAGGGATTTGAGTCTTGGTTTGGACATATTTCGACGAGAAAGTCCGGAGATAAAATAAAAAATAGAAAAATAGTCCGAGAATAAAATCAAAAAAAAGAGAAAAATTAATAAAATAATCTTGGAGTCCCTGTTGACTGGTAGTAGTGAAAAAATTAGGGATATATATAATAAATCCCGTTCACTCGGCTGACACCAGTGGTAGTCAGGTTGACGTACTCATCTTCGGGTGGGGAACGACTGCGAAAAAATTAATATGCGCCGTGTATCGAATATTCCTTGGCTGGGGTTGGGTAACCGTCTGGGAGTGGCCACTCCCGGGGTCTAACTCCTCCCCCTCTTTTTGTTTATCAAAAAAAAAAAAAACTACACCCACATTACATTCAGCCCTAAGAAGTTTGAATTTTTCATTGTTAAAGATTTTAGACCAATCAATTTAGAGCATGGAATGATCGATATATGTTTCAAAGCTCTTTCTATCAGACTTAGTAAAATAATTGATTCCTTAATATCATCCTCTTAGACTGCTTTCATCAAAGGTTGGTTGATTTTTGAAAGCTATGCGACCGCAACCGAAATCGTCAACTTCTTAGGGAACTCCAAGATCCCTGGTTTCCTTGGCAAAATTGATTTTGAAAAGGCTTTCAACTCAGTTTCCTGGAATTATTTATTTTCTTTAATGGAAAGAAGGGGTTTTGGTACCAACTTTATTTTTGTGGACATCTAACATCATCAAGAATTCAACTTCAGCTATTTTTGTCAATGGCACTTTGGACAACCAGTTTCATATTAAGAAAGGATTGAAGCAAGGAAACCCTTTCTTCCCTCTCTTATTTATTTTGGTGGTGACTCTATACATTGCATGTTGGACATAGCTATATCCGAAGATCTACTAGAACCAGTTAGCTCCATTGAACTATCAAGTTATATATATGTACTCCACCCAGTTCGCAGATGACACGGTGATATTTTCTAAAGCCTCAAAACACCATCTGAATAATATCAAGTGAATCCTCTACTTCTTTGAAGTTCTGATAGGCCTCCAAATTAATTTAATAAATCATAGCTTGTGGGCATGGGTCTTAAAAAATAGGAAGTTCTGGGTGCTTCAGCGTTACCAGGTTGTAATGTCTCAGATTTCCTCATCCAATACTTGGAAATCCCGCTACATTCAAGGTCTCTTCCTTCTAGCTATTGGAATTTTGTGGTTAACAAAGTTGAATGAAGGCTAGCTGGCTATTAAAGAAACTCCTTATTCCTTGCCGGTAGACTTACACTAGTAAATTTAGTATTAAGAGCTATTCCAGGATACTGGTTATCCATACACATATTGCCAGCTAAGGTTAATCAAAAAAATTGACAATACTTGCAGAACATTTCTATGGAACGAGGGAAGACAGATCAATAAATTTTGAAACCTTGAAAGATGATCAGATATTTGCCATCCTAAGTCAATGGGAAGTCTGGGAATAGTTGATCTATAGGTCTTCAACCAATCTTTACTGCTCAAATGGTGGGACAAGCTTTTCTATATATGGCCCTCAAAACACCTTGGAAATCATTAATCAGGCACTGCTACTATGACAGTAAATTGCCAATCGCTTCGTCTTCCTAGGCAAAAGGAAAGGCTTCCCCTATCTGGAAAAAATTTCTAAAAGTCTGTAAATTAATGACATCATTCACATCAGTAATGGTTGGTGATGGTCAGCACGTTTTATTTTGGGAAGACACACATGAGTAACGGTCACGAATCTGAAATCCACTTTTCCTATTCTTTACTTGCTTGCCACTGATAAGGATAGTAATGTAGCAACATTTCTTAGAAAAATCAGGATAGAAGAAAACTTCAAGCTGTCGTTACCTTGACATGACCTCATCGAGATCACAGCATTGAAGGTTCAACTGGAGGATATCTCACTGACAAATTTAGTAGATAGTCGGATATGGAAATATTTTTGTTATGATAAGCTAAGTGATCTGGCTCATAAAAGACCAGAATGGGCCAAATAGATAAATAAAAAGTCATGTCACATCCAGAAGCTGATAAAACGGTAATCGATCGACCATCCCCTACGGATTTATTAGTTTGACCAGCTCATAAAGTCGATCAGTACGTAAAGGCTGACCAGCTCTAAAAAAAATAAGAATGACAAGAAAAGAGTTGGTTATTCTATCAGAATAATCACTAACCATTATAACAGGCTCAGGTTAGTTCTCTATGAAATAACGTTAGAACTAACCAAGAAGCTTTTTAACTAAATTTTGTTAAGGTAAATACCTGTAAATACTGGTAAGAGGGGACCTCCGGGGGTAAGTAAGAATAGCTAGCTGAAGTATTCCCTCATTTCTGCCTATTTTCTCTGAAATTCTATATCTGTTATCCGAACTCTTGCTGACTTAAGTATCGAAATGTCCCCATCAAAAATCCTCTAATGAGTGGATTTGTTTTGCAGAATCCTGCGAGGAGCCTGATTGGGGAACCAAGATGGTGTGAAAGACCACTTGGATTCGGTGATAATAGATTGGCGTGCCAGGTTGGGGATAAGAAGTAAAATCTTGAAAGAGAAAATGATGAACGGAAGAGTGCAGAATACTTTAGCTAGAAAGGGCTGCCCACCATCCAAGAAGAATGACCCATCCTTGGATGGTGAGGACGTCGCCCCCGTAATAAGCGACAATAACAAATTGGCATTCTTTTGGATAAAATGGAAGCTATGACAGTCGCTATTCAAAATCTCCAAGAGGTGGCGATCAGCGGGCAACAACGATCAATTGCCTCGAAGTGTAGTCGACGATCTCTTATATAAGAAGTTCGACACCAAGAACCAAGATAGTATTCTCGACATCATCATTCCTTGAATCAGCATTATCCTACGTGACAAGACTCCCGACTCCATGAATATGGGAGAGCCGGTTCAGGAAGAAATGCCAAAGGTCTTATTCTATCTCCTCCAATAAATCTACCTTAAGAAGCTTCCATCTGAGCAAGGGGATTCGACAATACAATAGCTTCGAAAGGAAATTCTGGAAGCTGGAATTGTAGGTTGCCAAACTCAATGACCAACGGAGGAACGACGAACAATTGATACCCTATGATTTATGGCCATCATTCTTCAGAAGAATCATGGAGGAAAAGATTCCGTCCCACTTCAAGATCCTATAGTTGGAGTCTTATGATGGAATTACTGATCCTCTTGATCACTTGGACAGCTTCAAAGCCCATATGATGATTCAGGAGATAATTGATGCCCTCCACTGTCTTGCTTTCTTAGCAATCCTCAAGAAAGCTGCGTAGATATGGTATTCGAGTCTTTAGTTAGGTACCATTCATTCTTTTGAATAATTGAAAAAATTATTTATGGCACATTTTAGGACCAGCAGAAAGATGTCGCGTAATTCAGACAGCCTATTTTTCATCCAACAGCAAGAGGACAAAACTCTGAGAGATTATATGGCTCGTTTCAATTTTGCCATGCTGGAAATTTCAGATCTCAACGAGCACGTTGCCATGTCTGTCATGAAAAAGGGACTTTGATCGTCCAGATTTACTTTCTTCCTGGATAAGAAGTTTTCCACCAGTTATTTCGAACTACTGGCACGCGTGCAAAAATACACACAGGTTAAAGAACAGGCCACCAATCAATGCCAAGCTAAAGGAAGACCTGCCCCAAAGAAGAAGAACCAAAAAGCAATGAGGCACGACCATCTGGCAATGAGGATACATCAACTCAACGATGCAGTCCGAAGTCGAAGAACCCAGGTGGCAAGTTCAACACCTACACTCCATCTCTCTCAAGAGAGAAGATATTGATGGAGATTAAAAAAAGCTTTCTTCAAAGACCTCGACCAATGCGAGCACCCCTAGTATCGTGCCATAAGGTCAAATACTATCGGTTCTACAGGGACTATGGGCACACCACAGAAGAATGCATCCAACTAAAGAATGAGATCGAAGGCCTGATCAAACATGGGTACTTAGAAAAGCATATCCATGGTCAAGACCACCAGGGTGAGGTGGTTGCCTAGAAACAAATTACTAACAGAACAGAACTTCCCAATAAGTGACCCATTGATGGAATAGTCGGCATGCTACATCACTGATCGATCTTCGGAGAAGAAAGTGCTCCTAAGAGATCACGGAATAACAATGTTATCAACTTTCTGATGACGGCTTATAAGGGATTGAAATACCTCATGATGACCCTGTAGTTGTCTCTATTGTCATTGCAAACTATGATGTAAAAAATTTTTGATGAATAATGAAAGTTCATTGAGGTCTTGCTCTATGATGCTTTTCTTAAGATGAACTTATCAAGGAATAGATTACAAAGAACCTCAGCACCCTTACTGGGTTCAGAGGGAATTCGACAGGAGTGGAAGGAAAAATAACTTTCCCGTAACTATCAGAACAGAACCCGGTAGAAAATACTTCCAATCATCTTTATGGTCATCCAAACATCTCTGTATACGATGCCATTTTAGGATGACCTGCCTTAAATAATTTTCAAGCCATCGTCTCTACTTATCACTTGCTGGTACGATTCTCGACTAGAAACAGAGTTGGAGAAATGAAAGGAGATCAAAGGATAGCTCTACAATGCTTGATGATTCAAGATCGACAATCAGTCGGTAGAATGACCCTATAATAACTAGACCAGCTAGATCGGATAGAAGAGATTGGAGAGCTGGTTGAAAGGACTGTCTCCATACCCCTCACAAGAGAAGATCCGACTAAGGTTTTATAGTTTGGGAGATTGCTCAACGAGGATATGAGATCAAGGCTGATTGATTTCTTGCAGAATAACACCGATATCTTTGCATGGTCGGCTAATGATATGTCAAGAATCCCTTCGGAAGTCATCACTCATTAGTTGAAGGTTGATCCAGGATGTTGGCCTATTCGGTAGAAAAGAGAAATTTCACCCCTGAAAGGCAGAAAGTTATCAATGAGGAGGTAACTAAACTTCTTGATATAGGATTCATAAGGAAGGTCCATTACCCGAATTGGCTTGCTAATGTGGTAATGGTGAAAAAGGCGAATGATAAATAAAGAATCTGCATCGATTATATTAACCTCAATACAAAGCCTGTCCAAAGGATAGCTTTTCTCTATCGAAGATTGATCTGCTTGATGCCACTGCAAGACATAAGCTCTTAAACTTTATGGATGTCGTCTTTGACTATAATCAGATTCGAATGGATCCTAAAGATGAGGAGAAGACAACCTTTGTTATTGAAAAAGGGCTATATTACTATAAGTTGATGCCGTTCGGCTTGAAGAATGCTGGAGCAACATACCAGTGGCTAGTCAACAAAATCTTTAAAAATAGCTCAGCAAAACTATGGAAGTATACATTAACGACATGATTATCAAGAGCATCCAAATTGATGATTACATCAAAGACCTTCAGGAGGCCTTTGACGTGCTATGAAGGGATCAGATGAAGTTAAATTCGATCAAGTGTATCTTCGAGATTATGTCGGGAAAGTTTCTTGATTTCCTTGTAACCAATCAAGGAATTGAAGCCAATCTAAAAAAAATCCAAGCAATCCTCAATATGAGACATCCATCCAACAAGAAAGAGATCCAACAGCTGACCGGATGGATCGCATTACTAAGCTGATTCATCTCTCAGTCGGCAGAAAGATGACTTCCTTTCTTCAAAGCCTTACAACAAACAAGGAGCTTCGAGTAGTTGAAAAATTACTGACAAGCCTTTGAGGAAGTGAAAAAATATTTGATCAATCCAACTCTGCTCTCGAAACCTGAGGAAGGAAAAACCTTATACCTTTACCTTGCTACTTCAGATGAAGCTGTTAGCTCGGTGCTCATTAGGAAGGAATCCTACAATGCCTACAAGTCGATCTATTATACCAATAAAGTACTTCACGATATCGAGATGAGATATCTAAAAGCACAAAAATTAATATATGCCTTGGTGATAGCGGCAAAGTGCCCGAGACCATACTTTCAGTCTCATCTTATCACCATGCTGATGGATCAACCACCGAGGGCCATATTACAATGCCCCAATTCTTTTGGCAGGATAGCCAAATGGGCTGTCAAGTTGGGGGAGTTCGATATTACATATCAACCCCAACCAGTAATAAGGCCTAAGTCTTGGCTAATTTTATCGCTAAATGCACTTGAAATAGTGAAGAGGTACCTACTGGAGAAACACCCAATAGAAAAATTGAAGATGACTTTGACTTCACATGGATCCTCCATGTGGACGGGGCATCAAACTCTTCCGGTTGCAGAGTCGGACTAATTATAGCCAACCCCAATGGGGATGTTGTAGAATATGCTCTTCGCTTCTCTTTTCGAGTATCAAACAATCAAGCCAAATATGAAGCCCTTCTGGCAAGACTTAGGATTGCTAGAAAATCAGTTATTCATAAGATGAGAGTGTTTTCAGACTCTCAATTGGTGGTAAACCAAGTCAAAGGAGATTTTAAAGCCCGAGATGCAATAATGACAAAATATTTATAGAAGGTACGAGACCTTGTGACCCAATTTAACTTCCTTGACATCACTCATGTTCTACGAACTAAGAATTCTCAAGCCGACTCATTATCTTGACTAGCCACAATGGCGCCCGACTCCTTAGGTCAGACTTTCATTGAATATCTTGAAACTCCTAGCATTATGATGGGAGAAGGTGTGGAGGAAATACACCAAATTGAGCAAGAACCTAGTTGGATGGATTTGATCACAAAATACTTGAATGAGGGAACTCTACCAAAGACACTGCCGAAGCTAAATGAATCCGATGGATGGCTTCTCAATACATTATCCCGAAGGGATCTCTCTATAAGAGGTCCTTCATGCAACCTTTGCTAAAATGCTTGGGGCCTTCGGATGCCAATTATGCCCTGAGAGAAGTCCATGAAGCATATACGGTGATCATTTGGAGGACAGATCTCTGGCTTACAAGATTATACACTAGGGATACTATTGGCCTACCATCCAGAAAGATGCTGCCAACTTCGTAAGAAGGTGTGACTAATGCCAAAGATATTCTAATATTCAAAGACTTTCGACAAGTTAGCTGACCCAGTTGGTCGTCTCTTGGCCATTCACCAAATGGAAAATGGATATTCTTGATCCCTTTTCTTTGGCCTCTGGACAGAGAAGATTTGTGATCTTAGCTATCGATTACTTCACCAAATAGGTTGAAGCTGAACCTTTAGCTCATATTACTAAAAGAAAGTCAAAAACTTCATTAGGAACTCCATAATCTATTAATTCAGAATCCCTTATGCCATCATCACCGACAATGAGAGATAATTTGATAATAAAAAATTTAAAGACTTCTATGCTCAATACCGCATCCTCCATAAGTTGAACTCTGTCGGACATCTACAAACAAATGGTGAAGCTGAGATAACCAATTGAATAATTTTTTATGGTCTGAAGACTCGGCTGAATGAAGCAAAAGGACTTTGGATCGAATAACTGAATTCGATTATCTGGACATACCAGATAACTCTCCAATCTACTACTGGAGAGTCACCATTCAACCTGACCTACAGGAGTGAAGCAATGATACTGGTAGAAGTCATCCTTCGATTTAGGAGGATAGATCACTTCAAGGAGCCAGACAATTCAGAACAAAGGAGAGCCAACCTAGACTTACTCAAGGGTACTAGACTTCAAACACAGCTACGAATGACCATATGCCTATAGAAAGTCACCCAATTTTACAACTCATGAGTAAAGGCCAAAATCTTCCAATTCGGAGATCTTGTACTATGGAAAGCTGAAGTATCTCGACCTACAGAGCAAAGAATGCTTGCCTCCAACTAGAAAGGCTCTTACTGGATCATTGAAGTGATACGACCCGGAACTTACCAGATCGAAAACCTAGAGGCTACAAATGGCCCGACCATGGAATGTAGAAAGTTTATGCAAGTACTATCAATAAAGAGCTCTCTTCATTTTCTCCATATTCTCTGTCATGAACCATCAAAGTCAATCTGTATATTCGATAAATAAAGAGTTGGTTTAATCAACGGACTCAATCAGTATGTCCGATAAATGAAGAGTTGGCCTGACCAGCTGACTCAATCTGTACACCCGACAAGTATTAGAGTTGGTCTAATCCACCAACTCCCATCTAACAAATAGAGGTTGGTCTAACATACTAACTCATTGGTATATCTAAAAAGGGCCAGCCAAACTAGCTCGACCATTATGTTCAATAAAAAGAAAGTTGGCATTATCAAAAACAATCTCTATACCATTGAACTATTATGCTGATGGTGCAACACTTAGCAAGAGCTATCCTAAAACAAGTATAAAGCATAAAAGAGCCAACAAGTTTATACTTAGAAACAATTTTCAAACACATACAACAAGAACATGTTTGTATAAAAGAAAGGAGATTTCATTCATGTAATGCGATTTGTTACATTTTGGAAGAAAGTTCTTCGAATTTACATGAAGTACAAAAAAAAAACAAAAAGAAAAAAAAGTACATCAAGACTCCTCGATCGATTCGGAAATTGGAGCAAGATCAACCGCATCTTGGACGGGGTTGCTAGAATCATCAATTATGGAAATGGGGACGTCTTCAGCCCATCCATCCCATCTTCCTGTCGGTCTCGCCCGAATATATCTTGGAGACATCAAAGTTTGAGTAAACTTTCTTCACCTTCTCCAAGCAATCTTCGAAGCCTATGTTATAACTCTCCACTCTAGCTTCATGCATCTCATCATCAAAAGTGGCATACTTCTTGTATTCTTTTATGGCTTGAAGAACTCGTCGATCAGCTAATTCCACCCTTTGCTAAGCCAATTCGGCCTTCTTCTCTGCTTCAGCCTTCTGAGCCAAAGCTTCTTTGGACTTCTTCAAATTATCCCTAGCTGTTTGTTCTGAAGAACGAAGTTTTTTCTTCTTCCTTTTCAGCTTCGTTTCCAGTTCAGCTATTTTGGCCTGCATTGCTCTCAACTCCATCTCCATAGAAGAAGTGGCAGTGATGCTTTGGTCCAGTTTTTGCTCCATGGCCATCCTAAGCTCTTCGGCCACTTCCTTTTCGGTCTTATTACTTCCTCATCGGTCGCGAAGACCCTTGCTTAGATCGGCGAATCCTATGACACTCTCTTCAATCAAAGAGATCTCATGGATAAACTGCTAAAGAGGGACAAACAAAGTTAGTAATGATATTGTAATCTATAAAAAGAGGACATGAAGAAGAGATTTTTCATACCTTCAGTGTGTTCGGATAAATGGAAGTGAAGATGTCTTCCAGATGATGGGCCTTGGTTACCTCCCAATCCTTGAGGATGATAGTGGCCTTCAACATGACCCTAGCCAGGCCAGGATTATCGAGCCTTGTGTCATCAACATACACATTGAAATCGATAGGCTTATCTTCTGCTTGTGGCTCGAATCTTGCCTGCGGCTCAGACATAGTATCAATCACCGGGGCCTTGCCCTTATCATGTTGACCAGGCACAAAAGATGGCCCAGCCTTTAGAGGCGTTGTCGGTTTCTCTGAAGACTGCTCGGCCGGAACCACCCTTGAGCAGAGCTCCGCCAAGAAAACATCATCCTCATCGGACGTTGTCCGCAGCACTATGGGGTGTTCACCCTGATTGAGACCTCTAGAGGAGTACTGGAGGGGGCATTTGTTGAGTGAGCCCTCTTTCTGCCCTCCTATCCACTGGGAGGAGCGTTGCTACCCTCTTTCTGGCCGATGACCCGCCAGCCTTAGACGTGGAAATCTTTCTTCAAGATGAAAAAGGAGCTGAACAAGGAAATCTTAGGCACTATGTCTAGGTTGTGGCAAAGGATTAAAAATGTGCATATTATCCAAATACTATTTGAAGTCAACTGCACCAGGACTAAATGATAAAGACTGAAAATCCAAATGAAAAATGGATGAAAGGGAAAACGAAGACCAGCTTTAAGTTGCTCTTCATTCACTGCAATCATTCCAGGTGGAGGTCTATTTATCCTCTCACCGGAGTGAGGGACGAAAGTAGGCAAATTCTGTGAAATCTTATAATATTTCTGCAAGGAGGCTATCCTAAACTTGGTAATGGTGCTCCTAATGAATTCAGGTATCAATTATTCCTGTACTTAGACCCTTCATCCTAGAGGGATCGTGACTACCAGAGGACTAACCTCACCCCTACCGGTCAAAGATCTACCAGTAGAAGGAACATCTAGAGACCTAACCATTTTTATAGAGAAAGAGCATGGTCTGACCTAAAAGAAATGGAAGAGCTCAGGAAGAAGAGAGGTTGAAATGAAGATGAAGGAAAGCTCTCCCCAAAGATCGGGAATAAGAATGACAGAAAGATCTGGCCTTCGAAGGTGGGGGTCATTTATATAGGGGATATCGACGACCGTGATCCCTTCCTCGAGCCATGGGAACCACCTCTGATCATGCCACGTATGCAAATCCTAACCAACGGATATAGCCCGATGGAAAGAAACTGATACGATGGGAGAAAAATCAATATGTCTATATCGATCCATGAGAGCTTAGCAGGCAGCAGACAATGATGGCTCTGAATATGAGTCCGTGCACCTTTGACGATCTCGATTATGCCACGAACCTAGGTTTCTTACCAAGCGCTGATAGCAAAAGTATCGATACGATCTTGGGATCCCAAGAATAACTTTCTCATCAATGATAATCTGACACCTCACAATGGTGTTACGCTCGAAAGCTGGCGGCTTAATATCATCGACAGGAGCCGAGATACGCCATCATTGAAGAATGTTTTCTCTCACCTCGATGAAAGACGTGAAAAAAAAGCTCATCATCTCTTATTAACTCCCGTCTCTCAAGGCACTAAATATACCTTGAGCTCAGGAGTTGGGGGGCAAGTGTTATGATAAGCCAAGTAACTTGATTCATAAAAAGCCAGGATGGGCCCGATTAATAAATAAAAGCCGTGTCAAGCCCAAAAGCTAATAAAATGGCAATTGAACGACCACCCCCTACGGATTCATTAGTCCGACTAGCTCATAAAGGCCGACTAACATCTAAAGACCGATTGGCTCCAAAAGAATGAGAATGGCAAGAAAAGAGTTGGTTATTCTATCAGAATAACCACTAACTGTTATAATAGACTTGGGTTAGTTCTTAACGGAAGAATGTTAGAACTAACTAAGAAGCCCTTTTAACTAAATTCTGTTAAGGCCAATGCCTATAAATACTGGTAAGAGAGACCTTCGAGGGTAAGTAAGAATAGCTAGCTGAAGTACTCTCTCATTCCTACCTATTTTTTTTGAGATTCTGTATCTATTACCCGAATCCTTCCTGACTTAAGCATCGGAGTATCCCCCATCGGAAATCCTCTGGTGAGTGGATTTATTTTGTAGGACCCCATGAGGAGCCTAATTGGACAAACCAAGATGGTGCGGAAAGACCACCTAGGTTTGGTGATAACAGTTCCTAAGAACTCCTTTACAATTTTATCTTGTTACAAATTTCTTAAACATGGTGGCATCATTTCTCAGTTTGGAAAAATTATATGGAACTTCCAATCCAAGAAAAACGCAAGATATTTAACTGGTTGGGTTTCAATAACAAATTGCTTGCAATAGAAGTTCTCACAAAGAAAGGTTTCACCGGTCCCGTTGCTGCACTCTTTGCTACCTCCAAAAGGAAACCTCAAATCATCTATTTTTGAACTGCAGATTCTCTAATTCATTGTACTATTATAATAAATCGTCTAGCACCTGAGACTCTGAAAGAACTCTGAACGAGTGGGAGGGAAAAGCACAGGATAACAAAATGCTGGATGACATCGGATGTTCTCATTGCAATCACTTGTTGGACATTATGGAAGGAGCGAAATAACCGATTGTTCCATTTTGAAGCACGTTCCAGCAGGGAGGTTGCAAGGATGATACTATTCTTGTCAGGAGACTGGACGAATCATCAAACATAAAAATACGTAAAAGATGATCTACACTGTGTTCACATCGGGTTCCTAATAATCTAACTTGCTTAAATTTATGCGACAAGTTTTTGGATTCATGTTAGCATCGCAACAGAAGTTGCAGTGCTTCGGTCAAATGACCTCCATCAGTTTCAGACTATGCAAAGTCAAATTTTAGCTCCCATCTTCTCTGATCAATGATCTTGGAAAACCAATTCAGCACCTGAAAACCCAGTGATGTTTTTTGTTTCTACATGCTTCTGTACCTGAAAAGCAGTTACTGTACCCTTTGAATTGTCCCTCCATGATTTTTTATTCAGTACTGATAACCTATCTCCAGTACTTCCTAAGTCCCTTCGAGTTTTTATTCAGCACCTGAAAAATATATTGGTCTTGCTCATGACTACCGGTGTGGATTCGAGACATGATTTCAGCAGTGATTCAATTAAATCCATAAATTTTTTTTCTGGAATCCACGATCATTGATATGAATGAAATGTTAGGATCTCCCTTTTTGTTCCCTTCTAGATCTTCTATCTATCATGTATGGAATCCACTTGCATACATTATAATTTAGATATTATATATATATATATTATATCTGGGAGAAGAACTTTTTTTCCTCTTACCCTTCAAAAAATATATATATATATATATATCACCAAGCTACATTTTAAAAATTCACCATGAGGCCTAGATTCGAGGCCTTTTAAAAGATTTTGTTAAAAAAATAATTTAAATATTTTTTCCCTAATTATTTAAATTTGTATATTTTCATTGCTACAATAATGAAATTAAGTATTTTGAGTTTCATGTACAAAAAAAAAAAAAAAAAAAAAAAAAAAAAAAAAACTAAACCTATGACTTATTTCTTAAATAAGGAAAATTCAACTACCAAGGTACATTATTTACTTACATTTTACTGTGATGGTTTATTTTGCTTATTTAACCTTAGTCATGTTATCAAATAGCATTATTTGGTATATGTTATGATATTTCATATTTTGATAATTAATTTTTTTATAAAATAATAAAATGAAATATACACATTATTTTATTCTTTAAAATATTATTATTTTGTTGATAATAATATTTAAAAATATTATTTGCCCATCAATTTATAAGCTCTCTATAATTCATGATTATCTTCATACTTGTCGCAATTAAATATTATTCATAGTATTTAATTTAAAATTTTATTAAATTCCTTTATATTTTACATCAAAAATTTTATTTTAAATAAATTTAATTTTTAGTATTTTAAGATAAATTCAACTAGATTAATGATCCAAATCCTTAGTAACTATGCTTTAAATGTTATCTAGTTATTCATGTACTTATCCATATCCATTTAAAATAATTATGAATAATAAGCTTTACTATTTATTTAATATTCATATCCATATTTATTTACGAAAATATATGGACATAAAGTGAATAACAAGTATCTTAATTCTATCCAGTCCTTCATCTCTGGCCAATCTTTCTCTCCTTTTAGTTAAAGCCTACCTCTCTTTTTCTCATCCATCTTTTCTTTATCTTTATTGATTTCTTTTTCACCTTTCATCCCTGCACATTCTAAAAGTGTTTAACTTTTTGTTTTATTAAAAAAAAAAATTGTAACCACCATGACAGTAGCTCGGTTGGTAGAGATTTTATCTCACTATCAACCGATTCTATTAGCATCTTAGATCTTGTCTTACTAGGTTATAGGCATCTCACAAATATAAATTAATCTATTTATTTTTAAATAAAAAGAGATTATGTAAATTGGAGTAGCATGGAGATATGGAGGGGAGGTGCACCAGTATTTATCTCCCTATTTTTTTTATAAAAAAAAAACTTTCTTGCGTGTCATCCCTCGGCTACGGGTTCAACAAATTCCCCGGGAAGCCACCACCACAAATCAAATCATGACGTGGCCATTAAGGATTCCGTGAATCCCACGTCACCATTCCTCGCTGGCTCCGGCGACGAATCGTGTCCGTTACGTTTCGTCGCCCTCCACCGCGAAGGCATCTCGCCCCATAAATAGATTCGGACTCTATCCGGACTCCACTTCGACGTTTTGTCCCCCTCTCCTCTGAATTAGGGTTCTTCTCTGGTTCTCTTCCCGCTTGGTCTCCATCCGAGAAAAAGACCAGAGAAAACCCCCTGTCTCTGCCATTAGAGCATCTTCCGAGCTTCAAGTTCCTTCCCTTCTCCGTCGCCAGGTAAGATTCCTTTCATTCCTTCGTCTCTTCCCTCCGTCGATTCCGGGTTGTTCCCTCTTTTTAATCTTGAATCAATTCGTCAATCTAATTCTTCCGCTTCTTTAGATCGACGCGGAAACTTAGGGTTTTTTCAAGATTCGTTAAAGTCTTTTATGTGGATATTGGAATTCAGTTTGGCTTTCTCTCTGTTTTAAATTGGAGCATAAAGGTGTTGGATCTCGAGGATTAAGATGGGAGCGTTGGTGTCGAGGTTTTGGTTCATGTTGTTCCCTGCGAAGGAGTACAAGATTGTGGTGGTTGGGTTGGACAATGCCGGAAGACGACGACTCTTTACAAATTGCATCTTGGAGATGTCGTCAACACGAGTCCTACCATTGGGAGTAATGTAGAGGAAGTTGTTTACAAGAATATACGGTTCGAGGTCAGTCACCATGTCTTTTTTTTTTTCCCACTAAATCTGTTTGCTACTGATGGTTGTCTTTCTTGATTAAATTACTTTTGATTGCTTTAGATGATTATTTATTTGAATTATTTTAAACTTTTGGATGTCATGAATCGTTAGTTATCAGCATGTTACTGAGTTAATCAGGGACTGATGTATGGAAAAATAAAGTTAACTTAGAAGATTAAAAGTGTATTGATCTTTAGCTAAATGTCGCTGTAGAAAAAGGATTTTTTTTTTTTTTGTATTAAATAGAATGTTTTTACTATGACCTTTAAAAATGCCTTTTGGATGTCCATTTACAAATTCAAAGTGAATTTGCTTATCCTATAATTTTTTGAAGTTTTGCTGATGATATATCATCATATTTTCTACTGTGAGGAGTTTCTAGTTCTGGTTATTGTGAGGAGTTGGTATGGAAGATATCTCTATCCAATCCAGATGAATAGCTATTTCTAATAATAAGAAATATAGATATGATATAAGTTTCAAAAATTTTCTCTGGTTTTATGTCAACAAGATTTGGCCAGTGGTCTGTCAGGTTATGTGAAGAAATATGAAATCAATTGCTGTACATACAGATTGTGATAATTACTGAGGAGAGAAGGTTGAGAATAGAAGTGGCATAATAAGTATCCAATATTTTTAACGTGGGAGATGCACCAAAGGCTGCCTAGTTGGCATTAGGACTAAGTGTTGGAATGCAATGAGGCCAATACTAAGGGGCTGTTTTGTTGTCTGTGAGTTTGCCTAAAACATGTGTTTATAAAACGTGATTTCTGTAAAACATGTTGTATGAAAAAGGTAGGGGGCATGTGTTTCACAAACCATATGTTTTGTTTTATGACTTTCTGGTTTTAGCAAAATGGGTTTTATGGAATATATAATCAAACAACCATTTTTCCAAAACTCATGCACTTTGTTTTATATATATATAAACTTGTTTTAGTAAAACTTGTCAGCCAACAGGCCCTTAGGTTTTGAAGGTTGTAGCATGAAGGCTTAGTTCTTGAACAAACTATAGGGAGTTAGATTAACAAGGGGTGGTTGCAAGGTTGTGTGGATATCTTCTTCAAAGATTTTCAGGCAAAGGTTAAATCTTGGTTTAACCTTACCGAGTGTGTGGGGGAATGGAGGGAAACTTGTACATTTCCTTACTAAGATCCATGAGATTAACCTTGAGAGTCGATAGGTATGCTATGCCTATACAAATTGAAGATAAGTTCAAAGTGGTACATGGAGTGGATCAAAGAGGAAGAGTTGAGTTGGGCTGTCAAACATATTCTGAAAGAAGGATAGTTCGAAAGGATAAAATAAGAGCCAGTGACCATCTTTGTTTATTTGTTTGAAAATGGCTAGAATTTGAGAAAGTCATATATAACATAGAAAAATTTTTAGGAAATGTTTGGTAACAAAGTTAAACTTGGAGATAATTGGTTTAGACTTGGAATATGAAACCTTAGGGTAATTCTGAAGAGAGGGAAATGAAAGGCAGGGGATAGGTAAGGTCCAAGGAGAGATGTAGGGGAAAAAACTTAGATGAACTAAAGCTGAATGAAATGGTTCTTAAAAAAATCAAGCTCAAAAGTGATTGATCATCAGATAGAGTTTAAATAGTAAGAAGTGCAGGCTGTGGATGGCAGTTTGCATGGTGGAGGTTGATAAGGAAACATGACACTTAAATTCTCTTTGATCTGTTGTTAGTTATAATGTCACACCCCAAATCCGGGACATAACACGGCCATGCTATCGAGGGATATAGCTCACGATAATACGAAGCCAAGCATTTATAATTTTAAGTGAAACAAAGATCCATCATAATTAAAATAGAAATAAGAGGTTAAATTCAAATCATTATTTAACCAATATTGGTTTAGAGCATCTAAACCCAAACCAAATACCAGATCCAAGTTTCATGATTCATAATTACTCACTACAAGTTCAAAAGTATTCAAATAACTAATTTAACTTCAAAACTTCCTAGCTCGTTCTAGTGTAGGCCCCAAGCTTGGATCGTTCGTTGTTCCTTACTCTATAAAAGAAAAGAAAAATAAAAGGGTATGAGCTATACCAGCTCAATAAGTAAAACCTATATTTCTTTATCAGATCAAGCATAAATTTTATATGAACAATATATTATTATAAAACTAACATGTATCACAAATAGATCTTTTCATAACATAATATAATAAAATAATTCATAAAATTAGTCATGCATGTATAAATCATGAACATATTATAGACATGGTTGCAGTAAAATTCATAATCTTTCATGCTTGTATTCGTGTCATTTTTCAAACATAGTGCTCACAGATATTCGTACTGTGGTCACTTTATACCTGTAACTGGCCCTTGTTTCTTAATTGATAAAGTTCTTGTTTCTTGTGCTAACTTTATATTCGTTGGTGGGGCCATGTTTCTTGTGGGGCTAGTCCTGGATGTCGACCTTTTCAATACAGGGATTCATTCATAGCTTTCTGAGAGTCTTTGGAATCCTTATATCTTTTTTTAAACATACATGTATGTAAGAAGAAAAATAATAAATGTCATAATCTAATTTATGCTATATAAACATGTCTTTTTCATCAAAAACACTCATGAAACCAATTTTCATAACAAAGATGAATTTTCATATACATATGCCGATTCTTTATTTCATTAAAATATGGATTCATCAATAACAATAGTTCATATGCATTAAAACATGATAATTTAAATAAATAAGAAGTATAAGAGTTACATCGTCTGTCCTAGGTCTTTAAATTTCATTGGAAGACTCAGCTAATCCTTGTTAAATTATTAAATCATAATTAATCTTCATTCAATTAATTCAATAATATTTAAATAATAAAAGGGGATTGTTAGCTGGATGGTTGGTTTGGTAGACTGTCCTAGCATCCAAGCGGCTCGGGGTCTCCTTGCCATGATCAACGCAAGCCTATTGAGCAGGGAAAGCATGGCTTTATACTAGGGTCGTAGATCTTCTTAGAGGGAGGAGTGGGTGAGGAAAGAGAAAATATGAAAGAGAAAGAGAACTTCTCTTTTAAGGGAGGAAATCCATATTGGATCTTGTGAAAATCATGTCAGAGGGCCTAGTCGAGATTCGAAGATCGTGAACCGCTGATTAGCAGGCAAAAAATATGCAAAAACTTGAAAAACAAAGAAGTCAACATATTGCATGGATTCAGAGCAATTCGAGGTTTCTTTTAAAGGGATTTCTTGGATTGATAGACAAGGAATCGAGATTTTGGAACTGGATCTTCGTTTAGCCTAGAGAGAGAAATCCTAGAGAGGAGAGATGGTAGAGAGAATTTTAAAGAGAGAAAGTAGAATTTCTAAAGGGAAAGTGGAGAGAGAAACTAGAGAGGGAAAAGAGGAAGAGGGAGAATTTTCTTTTTCTTCTTTTCTTCTTCCTTCGTTCAGTCATAATAAGGGACTTTTTTGAGTCCCCTTCCCCAAGCCCTAGAGATTTCTCATCAGGATTTGGTGGCCGAAGCTACAGCCCATGGTGGTGCAGTCATGGAGCAAGGTTTTAAATTCCATGGGACGGGTTGGGGATTTTCCGATTTTGAACGGGACGTATTAGCATCTCATCCCATCCCGACACTCGGGACGGGGGATGTTCCAAGGCATCCCGATTGGGATGTTGGTGGTATGTCCTCTCCTGACACGTGATGGTATCTTGTCCTGATGTCCTACCGGGATTTGAATCCTTAGCTATGGGTATTCAATCAGGTGTTCGGTTGTGACCAACGGTGCTAGAAAATCAAGGGGAAAGGTAAGGAAAAACAGGAAAAAAATAGAGAACCACGTTCTTGGCTAAAAATGTAGCAACCAATCTCACCGAAAAACAGGGTTTTAGGAATCATAAGGACATAAAGGAGAATCTATTAAGAGATTATAAGATCAATACCTTCTTCTGGATGATGTTTAGGCCATGATTTTGTCAGGCACAGTGGAAGCTATTTGAGTCAAGAAAAGAGAGAATAGGGGAGGAGAAACAGTGGGAGAGAGGAGTTTCTCCGGCGGTGGGGGTTGAGGAAGGGAGGGGTTCTTTCTTATAGCCAGAAATCCGAGGATTCGGCACAAATTTGACATCAATTAGGAGAAGGAGAACGAGAGTCTTCTTCCTTTGATTTTCCCCTTTTTTTTTTTGTTGGACTTTAAAATCTATACTGGGTTGGTTTCTTGTTGGGCTGGGCCTTACACATAATGTCCTTATTCCAGACCATATAAACATGCACATGGTTTACCATGGTTACCCTGGGTAAGTTTATGGTTGGCTTTGGATTTTTTGTTGGGAAAAGAGTGTAATCCATCAGTGGGGTGAGTGTTAACTGCATAAAACTAGCATTTGAAGTTTGTTATCTCTCGGGTGTTGCATCAAACTTTGTGTTGTTTCATATTGTGGTGATGATGTCATGGACTATTCTGTGGTTCTTTCATTATATACTTTGGGTCATTTATATACACATTCATTTCAATTATCATGAAGGAAGATGCCTCAGATATGAGATAGCAGAATTTTATGACATTGTGTAGAAGAGGGAGGAACGATTTTGCCTCTCTGAAATTAAAAATTGTACGGATGGAATGGATGAAGTGGTAGGAGTTACGAAAATATGCTAGATTGATCATGAGTTGTTAGTTGAGCAGTTTCAGAATTAGCAGAGCAGAAAGATAAATTGCAAAGAATTTTAATAAGAGGTAGATATTGAGGTACTCTTTGGATTTTTTGGCTTTCACCTAAGGACCAAAGCCACAGCACTTTATTTTTAGCATTTATAGAGAGTTCTTTAAAGTACTCTGTTCAACATCTTTAGTTACCTTATACCTTGATAAAGGGCAAAGAAACATTTTTTTTCTTTACTTTGCTTGTACTCTGCCTTGATGTATCATGTGCATGTCCCACTAGAATACATTAAATTAAACTACTGCATGTAATGAGTATTATATTACCAAAATTGATTCCAAAACTCTTCAACATAGTATGTATGTAGACATGCGTCTGTTTATGTTAAAAGCAACAAATATAGAAAATGCTACATGCCTATGGAAAATGCAGTTATAGTGTACTATTGTTGTTGCCATTGTGAAGTTTCATCTTGAAAAGAAAAACATTTTGCCATGAAAAATTGCTTTACCTGCATAATATGTAGAATGAATATAAATAAATTGTACAATCATGCAAACCATTACTCATGTTGGACAATTTGCAAAAAGTATGCCCACTCTAAGGGGAATGCTTATTATGATGCCAGACTTTGTGATGAATTCAACAAACTGGAAAATGGAATAGACAGGCAAGGTGGCCATCATGCTCAATATTTGACAAGCCATTGAATGTTGGAGCTTGAACTAAAGTGCAAATGCAGCAGCTATATTAGGATAAGAAATATTTTACCATTTGGAATAATTGTATTGCTGTAGCATCTTTGAATGAGCTTCAATTTACACATATGGCTGAAATTTGTACATCTCCAGGTCTTCTTACACACACTATCCTATCTCTTATGGAAATGTGCTATGTTTTCTTCTGATTTAGATAATCTTCCTCCTGAACTTCAAAATACAAGCAAATTTGTTGTTTTCTTCATGGAAAGTTTTAATTAGGAGTATAATTTTTTGGTTATGAAAGGAAACAAGAAGTGCAACAACTCAAGACCTCACCAAAAAGGGCTAACTGGAAGGTAGCCACATGTCCTTGCATATAGTCCAAATCTACCCATCAAATATCCTATATTTGCATAATTATTGATACCCTTCCTAATATTGGACTTGATTCTATATAGGGGTGTGATGGTCTTGACAAGAAGATGCCTAGTAGTGGATAACACAATGTGATCTATTAATTGAAGATTTTGAAAAAAAGGTCTAAAATTGTTTGAATTTTTTAGAGTATGTATGAGATAAGTAATGATTAACTTTTTCTAAATTTATTAGTAAAATAAAATATTTTGGATATAATTTATAAAATTGATGCATGAATTTGATAAACGATATTTGATATCAAATATATCTTATTTTAAAATATTATGATTATGCATGATTGAAAGTATTAATCTTGTTATGAAGTACGCTCAAATTGACTTCGATACTATATAATTATGTATATTTTTATTGAAACGAAATATGAAGTGTGATTTATGAAAAAAATTTGATTTAAAATGGCTTGAACTCTCAATCTGACTTTGTTAAGGGCCTCACTAATTGGAGCTAATACATTGGTATTTGATTAGTTCTGAAAATTTATATCACAAACTAATATGCGATATACAGTTAGCAGATTCATGGTTCCTAAGGACTTTGTGGCAAGATGTCACATAGCACACTGGAAGATGATACATGGTATTATAACTCTACTATAGAAAAAATGTAATCATAACTCATAGCTAATGGGATGAACTTGATATTTTTTAAAACAAATTGAATTCGTGAAAGAAACTTGAATTTGAAAAAGATTAAGTTTGGCATAAATAATAGTTTGATAATGGGCATGTTAGAAATTGATTATGAACTGATGAAGTCTATATACCTCCTTGCTATAGATAATTATTTATTTATTGCCTGATTAATCTAATTGAAGTATTTATTACTCATTGGGTTATTTAGCTCATTATCTATATTTTACTGTTTCTAGAGATTTGGGAACTAAGATGATATGGAAATATATACGGGAGAGTGATTTGATATATTTATTTTAGATTGAAAACTTTATCGAAGTTTAATGGAAGATCTTTTGAATATCGTTGAAATTTTACGATATATTAAAGTTAATTTATTAACTAATTATTTCCGCTATTGCTTTTATGATGTCATGATAAGATGCCTTTCATGCTTATATGGAGAGTTTTCTATAAGCATATAGCGGTTGTTGCGATCCTTGGCTTGTGATCTCGGGTCGGGGGCATAACAGGTGTGAGCTTAGATGGAGTGTCCTAAAATATATTGGAGGGAGTGAAGCAAAAGGAGAACGTATATTGTACTACATAACTATTTCTATTCATTGATATTATTGGCTTATTGGTACTCCTTTTCAAAGCTCTTATCTTGCTTCCCCTTTATTAAAGGTCTTATTTCCTGAGTCATCCAATTTGGAGTAGGGACATTCCATATCTATTTTGACATGTTAAATGATAGATGGTGGGTGTGGGATTTTAGATATGTAATCAAAACTAAGAGTGGAGGGCAGTGGAAAATGAGTCAAGCTCATGCATGCACTCTTTTTTCAGAATTGTAGAAGAAAGATCTCATTCATGAACATTATTTTTTGGGATAAAAAGTTAAAACTAACCTACGTTTTATCCCAATTTGCAAATACCCCCTGCATAAAAAAAATCCAGTAATTTCAACCCTACATTTGCTAAATCACCGACCTTCCAATTTGGGTTATGATGCCTACTTGGCAAATTATTTAAGATTAGATGGTTAATTTGGCTTTTCTTGGATTATTTTAAAATAAGATGGAGTATGATGTGAGCTCAAAAAAATGAAATGATAAAGGTAACCTTAAACCTTTTTCTTTCTCAACACTTCTCCCTAAGATGCCATACAACCCCACCAACAAGCCCCTAGCCACCATCATTGTTGCTCCCATCTCTCTATCCGCTGGGAGCCATGGAAGGAGGAGGTGGTGGAGGCTGTTATCCTGACAGTGTCTCCCACCATTTTCTATTTCTTTTTTCTTATTTTTCTCTCTCTGCTCTTTTTTGCTTTGCTCAACCTTCACTCTCCCCAGGCTTCACCACCTCTCTCTGCTTGGATAATGGAGGCTACGAGGCCCAAGCAATGGGTAGGATTGGATGGATATTATTTTAATAGGAGGCTCACCATAAATAGGCCCTGGAAAACTGATGGCTGGGAAATTGCAGCTCCAAGCGTGAGAGTGGTATCATCCATTTTTGTTTGTTGTACTCCAACCAGCTGTGCTACTACTGGCCATTGGTTTTGTTTCAGGACTTCGATTTTGGGTTAGGATTTTGTTGGGATGCAGGGTGTTCTTCTTCGATTTCTTTCTCCATCTATGAAAAAAGGAAACTTATTTTGTTTTAAATGGTTGAGACTTGTGTGCCATCTTTAGCTACAGAATAATAGATAACCTTTTTCTTAAAAAAATAATATAAGATATTACTTCTAAATACTGGTAGAATCATAATATTTTGAATACCAATTTAAAAATTTGTGTTCATTCTGATCAAGATTTATTCTTCTGTTATAAGAATAGGTTCTTCTTATTTTGGATATACAGGAGGTTGTTATGAACAACAGAAACAGAGCAACCAAAATGACTAACAATAGAACCAAAGAATAGATAATAGCCGGTACAGAGCGGTTCTCAAGCAGAGACATCAAAACAAAAAGGAAAATAAGGGAAATTTAAGATTCTGAAGACGATAAAGCTTTCAAAAATCTATCCTGATCAAGAGAAATAACAAGAGGATGGCTTACAGAGATGAGAGAGCTGAACCAGTGTTGGCTCCTAGTCAATGAGAGTTTCGAACTGAGAAGTTCAGACACTTGACAAAAATAAAGCACTTCATTTTTGCATGCTGCAACCAACAGGAAAAGCTGCTTCTGCATTCACATAATGCTGTCATCAACCTATGCCAAGTACAGCCCCTCCCCCCTCTATTCACCAATGGAGAAACAAAATTTAGGAAAAATAGAGATTATGTCCAACACCACAGAGATGGAATACCATGTCTAAAGAATGTCTGGTAAAATAATTTGAGAACACTCAATAATCAATTGGATAGAAACGTAAAGAATATATCGGTAAGTGGAAGCAATATTGTTATCGTTGATGATGGAGGAATTGCAGTTGTTGTGGTAATCCTAGTCATCGGAGGAGATGTGGGGGGGGGGGTGCGGCGTGCGGCAGTGGCTTGGCTGGCTATTGGATGTGGGAATTGGACCAGAGTAGGAGCAGCATCCTCGATAGAGTCAAAGGTACCAAGTTAGATGTGGGCTTAGAGAGAAGTGTTGAGGAAGATGGAATTAAAATTAATTGTCATTTTGCTTTTTTTGAGTCCACATGATGCTCTATTTTATTTTAAAATACTCCAATAAAAATGAAGGCATTGTAGACCACCGCACGGTCCATGGCAATTAATGCCCGCGGTGTTTATCATGGTGCACAAAGGGGTAGCGCTGGTGTTTGCATGATCGTGGGGCTGCGCATGATCTGGGTGCAATTGAACAACCATGGGACGTTGCTAAATGATAAAGACCTGATCCGGCTTTGATTTGCACAATCCGATGGCCCATAGCAACCCATGAGCATGATTGGACGGCCATGAGCGATGCCGACCGATTTGGGTGCTGATGAGCATGATTTCCAGCATTTTTTAGGCATTTGATGATCCGAAGGCTAGGAGAATTTGATGGGTTTAAAGGCTAATTGGATAAGGAATTGAAGTCCGTTTTTGATGCGGTTTAGACCAGGATTTTCAGGATTCTGAGCTTTATTTAATGGGAGGCCGCATGCAGCAATTATGTGTGGATCTAGAGGGCTTGGTTTCGACGAGGTGTGACAATGACAGAGAAAGTCTATATGGGCTAGATGGTTTTCTTGAGAGTTGAAAGCTTTACGAGGGATTTGGAACTTCTTGTTAAAATAAATTGTATGAGATTGAGAGTTGAGTTTTTATCTTATAAGTAATTATTTTTTCATAGTAAAGTCTTGCATGCTCTATTAAATTGCATTTTCTATTCTATTTTCTCTTGTTATTTCTCTTGCGGTATCAACAATGACATTATGATCTTGGATATGAGGATCTATATTCTGTACGAGAAATTTTTCAACAAGTAATATCAGTGCAAGTGGTACTAGTGTACTACAACAACCAGTATCAGAGCCTTGGATTGTCCAAGTTGCTGTGTTGATCGAGATTAAAGAAGATGGAGAATACATGCGCAATCAAAGTCGACATCAACCGGTTTGATGGAAAGAGCAATTTTTCTCTGGTAAGCGAGAATAAAAGACGTGCTCATTCAGCAGGATTGATTGATACTCATATGTGAGGAGAGATCGGCCACCATGGAAGATAAGATTTGGAAGCGGCTCTAGATGCTAGTGGTATGATCCGCTTATATTTGATGGATGGCATGTTGATTCATGTATTGAGTGAGACTTTTCCGACAACGATATGGACGAAGCTTAAGGAATTGAAGTTTATTTTTGATGTGTTTGGGCAAGGATTCGAGCTCTATTTAATGGAAGGTTATGGGCAACAATTATGTAGGATCTGAAGGGCTTCCAGGAGGTGTGGCAGGGGCGGAGAAAGCCCGAGGGACTAGAGGATCTTTTTGAGAGCTAAGAGCTTTGTGAGAGATTTGTGATTTCTTGTTAAGAGAAATTATATGGAATTAAGAGTGCGAGTTTGTATTTTGCAAGTGATTATTTTTCTCATTGTGAGTCTTGCATGCCCTATTAAATGTGTTTTCTATTTTATTTTCTCTTCTTCCTTCTCTTGCAGCATCAATAATGATGCTGTGATCTTGGACAAGGATCCGTATTCTGTACGAAGAATTTAACAAGTGGTATTAGTACAAGTGGTACTATAATATGTATTAGTGCTCAAGATCTTCCTAGTTCACAACTAATGTGGGATTAAATACATGTTAGCATAGGCTCTAACATACTCGAATTTAAGTCTTGGTATTCCTACTAAGCTAGGGGTCCAATTTCATTAAATCCAATTATAATATCACAAATTCAATCAAAAATACCATGATTAACCAGTGGTTAGCCCCAAATAAGCATGTTGCAATGTCTTGTAGTTTACATGGGTGATTGGTCGGGTTTGCTCAAATGCCATTGATAAGGATCTCCATATTCTCACCTAAAAAAGCTAGCTGAAAGTATTTTTGGAATCTTTGGACTTGCATAAGTGTCCAGATCCCCCTAATGCACAAAAGAAATTTTTAGCTAAAAGCTATAATTTGGGTTTTTTGGTGCTATATAAGTATCCAAGATTTCTCCTGTGCATAACTGATATAGGATTAAACATGTGCTTGCAAGGGCTTAAATGAAGGGAGTGTGAGAGGACTCATGTAGCATGTGTTTCGTTGCAAATTAGTTGTGCTTTGAAAAGATATTGGATATTTATATAGGGCTAAGGAACCAACACATTTTGGTTAGCCTTTTTGGATAAGATCTTGGGTAGGGTTGAAAATTAATTGAATTTTATCTAACCATGTTTGTTTATGTATTTGAGTTCGGATTTGAATAGAAATTTTGATATCCAATAGGATCCGGATCCAAATTCATATTTTAAATATTTTTAATGGATATCTAGCAAAAAAAAATCTCAAAAATAAATTTTATAACCCAGGATTTGAACCAATGACATCTGATTTGAATGGCAAGCTACAACATGCATTCTTATCTTATATAAGGAGCTTATTTTTCTTGTTCATATATATTTAGGTCATTAAATAATCATTTGATGTATATTATGATATCTTGTATTTTAATGTTGGACCCAAACCCAACCCAATAGAAGATCGGCTCTGGTTGTGTTGGGTCCATGGTTAAAAATTTTGCCCAAAGGGTTATTTGGGTTAAGTCGAGTCCATGTATAACTCAGCCCCAACCTGAAAAATTCGAGTTCAATTCGGGTTTGGAAGTCATTGTATACACATTCGAAATTAGATACCTAGGTTGGCCTGCTCTCATCTAGAAATGAGCAGCATGCATAGCCATGCTATGTAGGATATAAATTTTCTCATGAAAGTTGCCATAACTTATTGTCCTTGCAAACGTTATACAAACCATGAGCAAGGATGGTGATCGCTGTCATGGATGATTAAAAATAAAAACCAACTCAAACCATATAGATAGGGTGAGTTGGGTTCGTATCCTGGAGGTCCTAGGACTAGGTTGTGATTACAAAAGAAATAAAAGTATTTGTTTTTACTTGCCAAGAAAAGTAAATAGAAAATAAATTATTCTAAAAGTTGGAGCAAGTAGAAAGGAAATATCCTGGGGATTATGAATTAATCTTGCATTAAATAGAGTTATATCTTTTTTATAAAATATTTATCATTAATCTTAGAAAAAACATGTCTTTTCTTGGCATGCCTCGTACCCATTGATCACGGTGCATCTCTGGAAAGAACAAGGTATGCATCTCTTCTTTTCTATGCACGTCCCGTATTTGTAGATCACAGCGCGTCTCCGAAAGGTAAGGGTTGTCCCTAATCTTAATCTAATATGAAAGCATAAAAGAAAGCAAATAAAGAATTCATAATACTTTAAGAACCAAAAGCATAATCTTTATTGCATATAATAATAAAGAAGTACAAAAAATGTTTAGAATAATATAACCCGTTCTTTGTTGTTATAAGATTTCCTCTCCCCTCCCAAGACTATTGAACAAGCTACTCATGGAATAATCCCTTCCTCTCCCTCTATGTAAGGCTCTAGAAGGATTCTTGGGTGATCCCAAGGTAGAGGAATAGGGGTCTTTTATAGGTGCTAGGAGGGAGAAGACTTTTCTGTTGTCTAGATGTGGGATTAAAGGAAGGGATATTTGAATGGTTAATCAAATAGAAAAAAGAGAGAGAGGAACGCCTCTCTCAATCAGCCATCTATGGACTCCAGATCCTGCTCAAATTCTCTTCCAACCGATCTTTAACTCGCCTGATATTTTCTGGCTATCTGATCTTGATAAAAAGGTGCCGGAACCTGCTGTATCAATGCCTCAAACCAACTACAATCTCTCGTGACCATTCGATGATGCCTCAAACCTGATTTTCGGCCATTAGATCATGCAGCATCTCTCACCCTAGCCTTCTCCTAGTTGGCAACAAACTGGGCCATTGGATTGTGCCCTTGAATTGTGCTCGGCCTTCCAATAGTGCAAAGTGCTGGAGTCCCTCCTACACCGCGATAAACACCGCATGAAGGCACATGTGGAGTGCATGAAGGCTTCAATGGACTGCAACCTGCTGTGGACTGCGGCAAGCTATGGACTGAACGCAGGTTTCAATGTGGATCAGAGGCCTTTTGGGCCGGCTTTGATATGGTTTTTGGGCTGAACTTTGAATCGATTTTTGGATCTTCATTCGGGATTTGTTTGAATCTGATTTGCTTTTAATTTTCTTTTTTTTAACCTGTGAATCGGGCTCTTTTCATTGGTGATCATTTTTCCTGCAAAAGATACAAAGAAACATCAATTTTTAAAGAATTAATATGAATTAGTCTGCAAATTGATGCTTCTATTGATATGTTATGGAACTTATTATATAGGACCTCCCATTCCTGGGTAGAAGATACAAGCCTACAAAGATTTTTAGGGTTATAGGTGACTTTTGTCAAAAACTTGGAAAATGGGAAAGTGCCCATTCTTGTAGTGGGACTCCTATTTTTCTGAGATCCTCCAGGATTTGGTCCAAATGACCTTCCAAACTACCACATCTCATTCCAAAATCACCTCTCCAGATTCCTTATTTCCTTTATCAATACATATTAAAGAACAAAAAATATATACTCGATATCTTAAAATATATCACAGGCATAATGAAATATTGACCTAAGAGGCCCAGGCCCTTTTGGTGACAATTTGGGTCTATATGTTGGGTTTGGGTCGGGTTAGTGAGTAGAAGATCCAAGTCAATCTAGAAATCAAATGGGTCAAGGTTGGATAGGGTCGGAATTTAGTAAACTCAGACCCAATCCAAAAATGGAACATGTCTATTTGATAACCCGACCTAGTCCCATGGGTTTTTTTTAAAGCAGGTCAGATTGGGTCATGGGTCAACCCTACCCGTTTGCAACCTTTGGTGGATGTGGTGGGAATTCGGTATTTGCTATTGTGTTAGTGATCTTATAGATTATTTATTTCTTTAAATGTTGCATCAGCTGGTGAAGATTTGTGGACAACAAGAGTTATCTTGTTATTTTTTGACTTGCTTTTACAAGAAAGAAAATTAAAGATCTCCTAAAGACTTGGTTATTGGTGGGTCTGTTTTCAGTGAAAATCATCATTTATTGTAGTTATCAAAAGTTATTTTCATATTTGTTGGGTGATTAGCAAGATACGGGCATTGAGACTTGCTTATGCATACAATATGACAGTAGTTTTGGAAAATTTAGATACATAATTTGATGGTGCATTTAAAGAAATCTTACTCATTGTTATTCCCTAAGTCACATAAGGAAGATGTTGGAAATGCTTTGATGCATTTCTAGTTGCATTTATATTTCTTGCTTCTCCACGTGATTGATATACTCATTTTCATTTACTATTTCACTTTGGTTTATGAATTGTTATTCACTAATCATTCCTTTTGTGTGCTTCCTTTAGTGTCATTGCAAGTCTTTGCTTTTTCAAGAGGATGGTGGGGGGATACATCCATCTTACCTTAGGTCTTCTTCTAGCTGTCCGAATTTATCTGATGAAGATTTGAGTACTCTTGCAATAGCTTAAAATTTTCATCATACATCTTGTTACCTTCTCAAATTCTAAATCCATTCTTGATCACTTTGTCTTGAACTAAAGGAACTTGCATGCTTCTCTCACACACACATACTCTGTCCTTCCTATTTTTACCATACATTCATCTCATCAATCTCACTTCTTTTATATTCACTTTGCTTCCCTTGACCCTCTCTACACAACGTTTGTCTAGATCAAGGTTGTATCGGGTAGGATGGCTATCCCATCAGAAAATGGGATTGGGACGAGGTTGAGACTCTGAAATCCATCCATATAGAGAGAAGAAGAAAGAGGAAAGAAAGAATGGAAGATGAACAAAGGAAGAAAGTGAAAGGAAAGAAGAAGAAAAGGAAAGAAAGAAAGAAAGGGAGAAGAAAATGAAAGGAAAGAAGGAAGAAAGAAAAGAGAAAGAATATGAAAAGGAAAAAAGAAAGAAAGGAAAGGATAAGAAAATTAAAAAAAATGAATTAAAAAAAAAGGAGGTAGAATAGAAAAAATAAAAGAAGGAAAAAAGAAAGGAAAGAAGAAAGGGAGAGAGACAGAGGATATCAGCCGGGACTAATTTGGGACAGCAGGACATACCGTTCCATGGAGATACCGGTACACCTTCATCCCATGGGTTTTAAAACCTTGGTTTAGATAATATAATTTGTTTACATTTTGGGATTTTGCTGAAGTGTCCAGTTTGGCTGCCTTCGATAAAATCTTCAAGGTTTTAATGCTTCGATTATTGTTAATGTTGGTATTGGATATCCTAAACCTTGAGGAAGTTATATTAATTTTGTGAATTTATTTGACCTGAAAGTATTTACCTTTTCCAAGATTGGATCAGTGTGGTAGATTTGCAACATAACTCAAGAATTGAGTCTTAGACCAAGAATGTAGAGTTCTTTCACTAAAGTTGCCTAGGGTTAATTTGGCAAGGTCAAAATTTTGACGTTAGGCAAAATTTTAATAACATAGCATGACTGCAGCATATTGAAACTATTCATAGAAATATTTTTTAACAAAAATTCTGCAATGTTGTGAAAAAATAAAAAAAACTCTGGAAAGTTTAGCAATATCTTGTCAAAAATTTGTGGCACTGTAGCAAGTGAACTACATATTTGCCTCAGAAAGGGGAAAAGGTAAGTGTTCGATTTAGATATTATAATTAGGGAATGAACCATCAAATGTAATTTTGGAGAGCAATTTAAGATTTCGTCATAATGGGAAGACCTTTGCACTTATGCCTGAAGGCAAGATTCTTGCCTATGAGGATTTGGCTTTTATTTGGTAGGTAAATTTATTGGATAAGAATTTTTAATATAGTTTATTATATTTGCAGCAGTGCTATGTCATGGTTGTAATCTAAGTAATGATGGTTTCCTATGTCCTTGAGTTCTCTATGCATACTTCAACTAGCTCTTGATGGGTTTGTGCAAAGTTGAATAAATGTTTGTTTCATTTTATCTTCTGATGGAATAAAAGGACTGATTTATTTTTTCATGGCTCATGTCTTTAATACGTTGATTTGAAATTTGAGTTTGTTCTAACGCATGGTCATTGCCTGATGTTTTTTAGCTCATTTGTTTATCCATACAATGGATTTGGGTACTCGGCTAGTTTAAATACACGAGAATGCAAGGCAGAACATGCTTGGTGTTATTGACATGGCTAGTCAAATCAGCGCAGTAGCGGGTTAATGGGGACATATTCTGGACAGAGTTGGATGTAGGTTTTTAAGGACTTACTAATCACAGGAGGCATTGTTAAGCCATAATCTGATGCCGCTTGTTGCATTGTCTTGACATTACATCACTAGGAACTCTAATTTTCCACGGTGGACTACTGCAATGTGATTTTTATCCAAATACATTGAATGCTAAATTTGGTCTAAGATTTGAAACAAATGTAAGTTGCATCCATAATCTCAACGTCCCTGAACAAAGTGCACATTCTTTTTAGGAATGAAGCATTCTTACTGACCAATTGAAGTAATAAGTGCTAACAACAAAACTGCCTATTCTTGAAGTCAATAAGAACTATGTTCTGGACAATTTTATGCTGAAATTTCAACTTCAAAGCGTTTGGTTACGTTCAGGTATTTTCAACAGAAAACATTAGTTCTTTCAGTCAGTAGGAGGGTCTGAATCTTGACGATTATAGTTTTAATTAGAATTAATTCATCATAGGTTGTATTATGTCTGGTTCTGCATTTTTTCGGTAGATGTGTCTACAGGGGAATATGGATGGCTTCTTGCTCAGCAAAGTAGGATAGTGTTTCAGCTCATTGGTTCTACAGCAAGAGGAAACTGACCTATCAGCAAAAGCATGTGTTTGTACTCGTGTCTTAACAAGATCAAACCTGACTATCAGCAAAAGTATGTGTTTGTAACTAATCACCCTACAGATATTTGCTAAAGTAGTTGTATGCTAAATTAATTGACAACCATGCCTGATTTTCCTTCTACTTACACATGCATCTAGCTGCATCCTTCTTTGGATGGTTCTGTAGTTCTACCTGCAGTACACCATGACTTCATAATTATCTTTTCCTTGAACTCTTGATATATATCTACAGTTCTATCGAATATGAAGTCTCCATTGGGTCCTCCAATGTGATGGATAATGACAAAAAGTAGTACCCTTTCTCAGTCATCCTAGTCTGAAAACTGCTCCTGTATACAACTTGTCAGATATCATCCCTTTTGGCATGTGCATCACCATACAAGTTGTCTCTGTTATATCTCCTGTCTTCTGTTACCGGTTATTCAGCTTCAGTCAGACTTTCCAAACTAAAAATTTAGCATCAGCCTTCTGAGAGTGGGAAGCAACTTAAAAACCTGTTTCTTCACTCTTAGGCAGGTAATTTTAAATAAAAATCATGTTATTTGGGATTGGCAAACTAATTTTTGAGAAAAGACGCATTATTCACGACTTCTTGTATGAAGCTTGTTAGGTATCACGGTCGAGTTCATTTCTTATTCACAATGCACTTTGCTCATGCTCTGTAATGAGCAAATACAATTTGATTTTGTGATGTTGATGGTGCAGATAGGCTGTTCCTGTTGATGGTTCCTCTTTGCCATCGGTATTTTAAGTTCATTGTGATTGTAATCTTAGCAATCATTTACCACTGTTCATCTCACCGTGTGTTATAATTAACCAGGTTTGGGATCTTGGTGGACAAGAAAGACTGAGAACCTCTTGGGCAACATATTATCGGGGAACCGATGCTGTCATTGCTGTGATAGATAGCACTGACCGAGCTCGGATCTCCATCATGAAGGACGAGCTCTTCAGGCTGCTTCAGCATGGGGACCTTGAGCATGCCGTGGTACTTGTGTTTGCTAACAAACAGGACCTCAAGGATGCAATGTCTCCAGCTGAGATCACTGAAGCCCTCTCTCTCCATAGCATCAAGAACCACGACTGGCACATCCAAGGCTGTTGTGCTCTTACTGGTGACGGATTGTATGATGGCCTGGGATGGATAGCTCACAGAGTCACCGGGAAACAAACAACTTGATTGGGCTGAGATGTTGCTTGTCTTGTAATCTATTTAATGTGAGCATGTTGAAGGTTGACAGCCAATAGGTTTTCCCCCATGTCCCATCCATGGGCTCATGTTGCAACCCAAGGTAATACATATTGTTTATATGCTCCTCAGATTGGCAGAAAAAATGCATTTCTTCCCATGTTGCAAATGAAAATGATACACTATCCGAGCAGCCTGAAAATAATTACTTAGATTACAATTTCCCTGGCGCGGTATTCTCTTTGCACATCAGATTAACAAAGTCAAATTAGTACATGTTTCATATTTTATTCTTCTTCAATTGGAATCGGTGTACAGCGTTAACAACCCGAGTTTGAGGCCCTTCATGCCACTAATCCCAAAAGGGTCAAAAGAGAAGCATTGTTATGGCAAGAGTTTTATGGAGGACAACCGTCATCGTAAGATAAAATATAATTTATTAATACATTAGATTCAAAAAATATATATTATATTCTAGAGCCTCTCTATTATCATGATAAGTAGCACCATCCAACCTTTCACATTATGTGTGGTTAGAAGATGCGTGCTGCAACTTGTTTTGATAAATGCCCTTTATCATTGTATACGATATAGCCTATTATTATCATTATCGGTAAATGTCAAACTTTATCATTGTATTTGATAAATGCCCTTTCACATTATGTTGATGGGTAGTGTTACCGCTTTTCTCATTTTTTAAATGGTGGACCACCATCCTTAGAATCCTTTATTAACATTTTTTTCTTAGGTTGATAGCTCCCCTTTATGAATCTATATATTAATTCTTTGACCTTTTACACTTGGTACATTTGTCTACGCAATTAGTATATCAGCTTGCAACTCTCTTGATGTATCGTCTTTTAGATTGTAGTCAGTTTGGATATGGTATAAACATGGATAATATTCTCTATGCTCATAAAGTTCTTTTCCAAGCCAAAAGAGATTCTTTGGAAGGTCTTCTTTCACAAATTTGGCTTTTCTAATATTTCCTCTTGCTAGAGCTTGCTCAAATATAGAGGATTCCCCGATTAATGGATTCAATGGTTGAACAATATTCTTTATTCCCTTAAAGTGGCAGATTGTGCTAATAAACAAATGGGTAATCGAATTCTTTGTAAGCAGGGTGTTAGAGAAGGTGACCCCCTTTCTCTTTTCCTTTTCATTTTGGTGGCAGATGCACTCAGTAAATTGCTTCATAGAGCTGCCCTTAAAGGATTGGGGATCCCCACGCTTAATGGAGGGATTAAAATCCTCTAAGTTGCTAATGACAAGCTTAGTTTTGTCAAAGCTAAACGAGAATTTTTATCTACATTAAAGCTCATCCTCTACTATTTTGAAATGTTTTCCAGTTTATCTATTAATTATCATATGAGTTTTGTGACGCTAGTTAATCCCGAGTTGGAAAGCTCGAATAAATGTGCTTCCTAAATTGTAACTCCTCCCTTCTGCCTTTTAAGTATCTTGGTCTTCCTTTGAAAGCAGAAAAAGATATCTAAATTGGACTAGTTGCCCCTGGTGCAGAATATTGAGTGTAGACTTTCGGCTTGGAGAGGGAAATTCCTTTTCCTTGATCACAGATTAACCCTTGTTAATACAATTTTTTTAGCAATGCCCATCTATTGCATTCCCTCTGTAAACTCCCTGCATGGGTTATCAAAAGAGTCGATCAACCTAGAAAAAGCCTTCGATTGCATCAATAGAATTTCTTGCAAAATTAGCTAGAAAGCATTGTCTTTCCGAGGGAGGAGGAGTTCTGAGGATCAAGGAGCTCAAAGACTTCAACCATGCCTTGCTCACCAAACGGGGATGAAGATTTTTCATGATATAGCCTTGTTCCAGGGAACTTCTAGTGGGCTTTCATTTTAAACGAGATAGGCTTTCATCATGCTAGAAGCCAGGGGGAAATTGTTCTTCTGCTTGGAAGAACATTGTTTTGTTGACAGTCTTTTGTTCCTTTGGAACCGAATTCAATTCATATTGGTGAATGGATTAAATGTTCTTTCTTGGAAGGACAATTGGCTTACCAATGTTCCTATCAATCATTTGTCCCTAACCTATATTGATCTCGTTGTCTGAAGTTAGGGGCCGTGGCATGGTTCTTTAATGCTTGGAGCCAATCTTGGAATTTCAGATGCCATACCAACCTTTCTCTTAAAGCGCAGGCTAAACAAGAGAAGTCGCGCTCTTTTATTAATGGGTACTACTTTAATCTAGATCCTGATAGACTTGCCTTAAAGCTCAATGATTCTGGTAATTCTCCTCTACTGCCATGCATAAATTCCTCAAATCTAAAGGGATCAAATAGGATATGGCTAGTTGTGTCTATAAACTAGAAGTCCCTTCTAAGATCAAATGCTTCCATGGCTTGCTTCCTTCAACAAAATGAATACTAGTGAGATTATTTTCAAAAATCTGTCGAAGATATCTAGATTGCTATGTACGTTGCAACAATCTCATCGAATTTGTGTTTCATATCTTCTTCACGTGCTCCTTTATTTCATTTATTTGGGACTCCTTGAGGAATCTCTCAGGGGTTCCTCCTCCAACTAGCAACTTGCAAGTCATTTGTTCTTAGTGAGTCTCGCATCACTTCCCAAAGGACATGCATCAGTTCGCATCTGCGATCATCTCTGCTATATATTGGAAAGCGTGCTTACTTAATTCTTTTTGTGTCGGAGAAGCGATTGTCCGGCGCCCATGGCGGAGGAGGGTGGAACGAGGTCGACGGAGGGGAAGGAGTCCTTGAGCTCCGGCGAGGGCAAGAGGACATGGTCAAGGATTATTCAGGGGCCGTCACGGGGCTCCTACTGGACTACTCACAAGCTCCCGGCGGAAGAGTTGGAGCATTGTAGGCTTTCTTCACGAAGGTCCTGGAGTTGCCAGAAGCGAACTTAGAGGAGGCGCGATGGGAGTGGCAGGGACTGGTGGTGGTTGTCAGGAGCCTAGGGAGGCAGGTGTCGACGAATTTGGTTGCGAAGGAGGTCAGATTGAAGGCAAACCTTGCCTATGAGCCAGAGGTGATACCTTTGGTTGAGGACCACCTTGCGGTCCGGCTAAAATCGGAGAGGGAGTGTGCCTTTGTAAGATCCGGTGGGCCGTAGTTTGTCAGGGGGCAGCTGTTAGCCATCGAAGACTGGGAGCTGGACTTTGTTCCGGGGCAGAGTATGATTCAAAAGGTGGTGGTGTGGCTGCACCTGCTGGGCCTCCCGCTGGAGTTCTGGAAGCCGGCGTCCATCATGGTGGTGGCCAAGGAGGCTGGGCGACCCATCTCTGTGGATGGGTTTACAGATCATCTCAAAAAAAAGGGTTATGCTTGGGTCTGGGTGGAGCTTGATGCTACTCTACCGCTTAAGCTAGGGGTGCTGGTTCGAGAGAAAAGAAAAAAGTGTTTTGGCAGCAATTTGTATATGAGAATTTGCCTGGTATTGTTTTAGCTGTGGGAGAATGGGATATGATGACGAAGACTGTAGGTTTGCTGAAGCTGGTGGACTGGTGGGACAGGTGGGGAATGATTGGAGTGGAGTGGCAAGGGAGGATGGCTCAGTTCTGGCAGGTGCTGAGCAGGTTGGGATGGAGGTCGAAGGAACCGGTCGGCCAAAGCTAGGGCCTTGGCTGGTCACAACTCAGGTTCGGCAGCAGAGGCCGGGGGTACTCCAGTGAAGGAGAGGAAGGATGTTGGCATAGGTAGGGATCCGGGAAGGGCTTCCCTTGAACACCCCTCCTCCTCTCCCTCGAGGGCTTCACCTACCATTGGGACATCAATGCCCAGTTTTCCATCGAATTGGATAGGTGGCAAAAGCCAAGCAAGGTGGTGCGCTGCGCTCGTCGGAGGCTAGCTCGGGGGATGTGTCTGGTGATGGAGCTCCACCGGCAGCAGGTTTTGGGCTTTTGGCTTCTCTAGGTGACAGATGGATCTGGGCCAGACTGAGGCTGACCCAATAGATCAGCACATGGTGGATTTGGGCTCGATTCCCTGAAACGGGGTCGAAGCCCTTTGTCTTCACCTGCTCCCAGTCCGAAGGGGACCTCTTCGACCATTTTGAAGATGCCTGTGGCTGAACCGGTGCCATCTTCTCCGACTGTGGCTAAGGTTAGTCCATCTGAACCTTGTATGGAAAGGGTTATGGGGGGTAATGGGGCTCCTTTACTTCTATGTCATCCACTGCCAAGCTTTTGTCGGGGGTCGGGAGGGGGCCGCAGGGCTGAGGTTAGGTGGCAAGGCAGCGGGAGTTTCCAAGGGGAAAAAGTCGGTGACAGACCTGGGAGAGGATATTGAGAGGGGAAAGAAGGTGCTGGAGGAAGATCAGGGGATTACTAAAGGGTCTGGTGAGAAGCCTGTTGACTCTGCAAATTTGGACAGTGATCGTAACTCCAAAAGGGGTGATGACTCTGCTTTGACTGTAGTTCAACAGTCGGATCTGGGGTGTGGACAGAATGTCTCTGGGGCTGTGGTTCCTGTTTTGATGGTGAAGCTTGGCAAGCTCCAGCTCATGAGGAGGTGGTCGGGAAGCTGAAGGTTGCTATGTTTACTTCGGTGGAGGTTGCAAAGGATGGGGGGTTTAAATGTTGTATCTGGGGAGAGCCTAGGGGAGGGCTCTTCTAAGGAGTTGTGAATCTTGTTATGCAGATCCTTTCATGGAATGTTAGAGGGGCGTGGAAACCTTCTTTTGCCTCTTCCTTTTATAGACTCTGTCATTTGTATCATCCTAATGTTTGTTTGCTTCTTGAAACTAGACTGGACGGATCTACTTTGCAAAGGATTCATCACCATCTTCCTAAGGATCGGGACTTCTATGCTATTGATGCAACGGGTATCTAGTGGTATTGTTGTTGCTTAGGACAGGGGAGCTGCCATAATAGATGCATTCCATAAATGTTCACAGCGTGTTGTTCTGGTGGTGACAAAAAATTTGGGCCCGACTTGGCTTCTTTCAGGAGTTTATGCTAGCACCTGCTATAAGGAAAGGAGGAATCTTTGGCATGAAGTCTTCCTGTTGATTGATTAGGGGTTCCCAACTATTGTTGTTGGGGATTTTAATTGCATTACTAAGGTTGAGAAGAAGAGAGGGGATAAACCATTTGCTCACAATATGGCCACCAGGAAATTTAGTCATTTCTTAGACTCTAATGTTTGGTGGATCTGAGATTTATGGTTCTCATTTACCTGGTGCAATAATAGATCTGGAAGGGCAAGGGTATGGAGAGGCTTGATAGAGCTGTGGCTACTATGGGCTGGCTAAGTCTTTATCCCCCGTTTATGGTGTAGCACATGGATAGAGTGGCTTCGGATCATTGTCATATTGTTCTCTCTACCTCCCCTCAATCTCCTGTTCATGTGCCCTTCAGGTTTGAAAAGATTTGGCTCTCTTGTCCGAATTCTTGGGAGGTGGTCAGGGAGGTTTGGAGGATTTCTATGAGGAAAGATGCTCAGTATCAGATTATCCGCAGGCTGGAGCTTCTCAAACATCGATTGCGCAGATGGAATAAAGAGGAGGTGGGAAACTTTTACTAGATTAGAGGAGGTTGAAAGGGTAATCCATGATTTTCAGGTAAAGGAGGATAGGGATGGGGGTTAGATGATGGTGATCTGTCCTCTCTGCGAACTAGTCTGGCTTCCTATCACTCCCTTCTCTCTAAGCAGGAGATACTATGGAGGCAGAAATCCAGAGTTCAGTGGTTGGCTCAGGAAGATAGGAACACTCACTTCTTTCACCAGGCCACTCTTGTTCGGAGGCATAGGAATCAGATAGTGGCCTTGAAGTCTAATGAGGGTCATTGGATTGAGGAGGAGGACATCAGGTAGGAGGTTGGTTCTTTTTTCAAATTTAGATGGAGGGCCAACTCGGGGCTTCTCATTTCTTCAATGTTTCTGTACCGGAGGTGGTGCTTTCCAATGGTCAGAATATTGCCCCTCTTGCTCATGTTACTGAGGCTAAGGTGAGGGCTATTCTTTGGTCCTTGGAAGAGGACAAAGCTCCTGGTCCAGATGGTTTTCCTCCTTTGTTCTTTAGGAGATATTAGGGCATTATTAGATATGATACCATTTCTGCTATGCAAGCTTTTTTCACTACTGGTCAGATGCCGGAGTTTTGGAAGAGGACCTATGTCACTCTTGTTCCCAAACGTCCTGAGGCTTGTCATCTTTCTCACTTTAGACCTATCAGTCTTTGTGGTACTCTTTATAAAATGTGTGCTAAACTGCTGGTAAGGAGGATGAAGCCTATTCTTCTCAGTATCATCTCTCTAGAGCAGGGAGATTTGTTGGGGGTCGGAGCATCTCTGATAATGTTTTGTTGGCTCAGGAGTTTATGTATGATATGGGGAAGGCTCTTGCCAGGAGTGGCCTCATGGCTATCAAGCTGGATATAGAAAGGGCTTATGATCATGTTGAGTGGAGCTTTGTGGAGCGGTCATTGCTGGATTTTGGTTTTTACCCCTTATGGATCTCCAAGATTATGGCTTGCATCATCAGTCCTTCCTTTTCTATTATCATTAATGGATCTCCTTCAAAGTTCTTCTATTCTACGGTTGGACTACGACAAAGTTATCCCTCTCTTCTTATTGTTTATTATTTGTGCAGACTCTCTTTCGTGAGCGTTGTGGGATTTATTAGGGTATCGGCAATTCAACCATATGTTGCTGCTCATACAGTGTTCCCGATCTTGCACCTTCTATTTGCAGATGATTGTTTACTTTTAGGCAGGACATCTGAGGCCACGGCATAGGGGTTTAGGAGGGTGCTCCAGGCTTATTGTCTAGCTTCTAGGCAAAGGGTCAATCTGGCAAAATTAGAGGTCTACTTTAGTCCGAAGCTTTCGGCCCGTCTTCGTAGCTTGATTACTTCTATTCTAGGGATTGGAGAGGAGGGGTCTCTCATTTATTTGGATATTCTATTTTTGGTGCCTCGCTTCGTAGAGCGAACTCTATTTTAGTGGTGCAGGTGATGCAAGATAGGGTGGAAGGCTAGCAGGGTAAGGCTTTATCATCTATGGGCAGGCTCACTTTGATTAGGTCAATTCTGTCTTCCTTATCGATTTATCTGTTAGCCAATATTTTCATCCCTAAGGTCATTGTGGTGAAAGTGGAGCAAATCCTTCGAGCTCTTTTATGGCGATCGAGTGCTACTCCCAGGAGAGTTAATCTTGTGGGATGGCAATCTGTTTGTCAGCCAGTTAGGGATGGAGGGCTGGGTATCCATTCCCTAATGGTGAGGAGGGAGGCTCTCTTGGCTTGTCATGTTACCAGGCTTTTCTTGACCCCTGACAGTTTATGGGCTTCCTTCAGTGCCATAGATATGATCTTCAGTCCCTGGAGGGGGAGAGGTTTCTCACTCTACTTGTGGATCTGCTATTTAGAGGGAGATGAAGAGGAGGGCTCCTGATGTTATACATCATATGAGATAGATTATGGGGGATGGCAGATCTATCAGGGTCTTGTCTAATCCTTGGATTTCAGATATTACTTTGGATAGGTGGCCTACTTTTTTATCCTCTGATATGCCGGCTTCCACTACCATTGCTGATCTTATCCTCCGGGGGTGTAGAGGTGGGATTCTATTATGCTCACTCACTATTTTGGTGAAGTCCTGGGGGAAAGAGTTCTCTCCATTGGGATCTCTGTGAGCCCTTGCCCTGATATTAGAGTCTGGAGATCTTTCTCATCTTCTTCTACTCCTTGGAAGATCTTTATTCCATCTACTGCCCAGAGCCACAGAGGGGTATTCAGGCTGCTTGGATATGGTCTCTTCCAGTAATCCTAGAGTGAGGCTTTTTATCTGGAAGGTGGCATGGCGGCGGCTCCCTACGAGATCCTTTCTGTGCTCGCATGGAGTCCACCTTCCTTCTTCCTGTCCGATCTATGGAGTGGAGGAGTCTATTGACCATACTTTATTTTATTGTTTGAGAGCTTGATGGGTGTGGTCCCTGGTTGGTTATAGATCCTTCTTGTACCATAGTGTTGATGTGGTGGATACCTTTCTTCACGCCCTTCGCTCTCCACTCTTTTCGGCTTCTTCGGTGTTTCTGGCTTATTTAGCATATCATATCTGGCTCACCCGGAATGTCATGGTGTTCATCTCCGACACATATTCGGCTAGGTTTATGTGTGGAGAGAGCTAAGACTCACTCTAAGTATCAGGATATGATGGTGGATAGTTCAGAGATCTGGGACTCCAGTTTTGCTCCTCGAGTGCCTCGCCGGGTTTTTATCTCTTGGGAGCCTCCTCCTCTGACCTATGCCACTGTCAGCTTTGATGGAAGTGTTAGAGGTGCCACTATGGTGCTGCTTTTGTTATCCGGCTTTGGACATCGGGTTTCTTTCTGGGGGGTATTCGTCTCTTTGATCCTACTGTTCCATGGTGGAGCTTCATGGTGCCTGGGGGGGATCAGGTATGCCAAGAGGGTCCTTTAGCTCACCCATCTTATTATTGAGGGAGACTCGTTGACGGTCATTTCTTGGATCCAAGGTGCCTTTCGCTCTACTCCTGCTCACCCTCAGCTTCGAGATATTCTTACTCTATTATGGGACTGTACAGGGATCATTGTCAGACATGTCTACCGCGAAGCCAACTCGGCTGCTGACTAGATGGCTTCTTGTGGTGAATCACTCTGGAGATGTCTCTTGGTCTCTTCTTGAGGATACGCCTGTGCATTTTAGAGATATTTATTGTATGACTCTCTAGGTTGTACTCATTCTAAGATTGTATTTTGAATAATTCGGTTAATCAAAAAAAAAAATGGACCTGCATCAGGGCATTCTCATGTCAATTGCTCCCATTCTATGGTGCTGTTGGATCGAAAATAAACAGTAAAAGCTCCTTAATAAAAGGAATTGAGTAATAGTCACAACAATTAAAGGTATTTCACTGCTTAATGAATGGTCTCAGCTTTGTACTTACAATGAACTTCCAAGATTAGCAAAGTTAATTTGGGCAAAAATCAAAAGCTAATTACCTCTAATCCTTTATCAGTTGATCATTGCTTATTAATTAGTTCATCATATCGAACATAAAAGCTTAGATCAATGAACAGAGATCAAGAAAAGGAAAGCAATCAATCTTTCTTTATTAATTTAAATTTGATGCAAAAATGAAGAAACTTTGCATATCAATCATGACTTTGCTTGGCACTCATATTGCTCTCCAGACAAATCACCCATGCAGCGAACCATGCTTCCACTCGTCCATATCTCATGCCAATATCTACAATATAATACTAGCAAGATCACCCAAATATTACATCGATTGTTATAACACACTGTAATAATCTTTGTTTCTAACCAAAGTTGTAACAAGATATCAAGCCTGCAATAAGACGTGGCATGCATTCCTTCTTGCATAACTAAGTTACGACAGAAGTTTTTTTTTTTAAAAAAAAAGCATTATCCGTTGCTCTAGTCCCATCCGGGGGACTGGCCTATGAGAGAAATGGAAACAACACAAATAGCCCAACTCTCTCTGTCTCTCATCACTTTTACCCACTGGATGTTACAGGAGAGAGAGAGGAGGGCTCAACAATCAACGTTCTAAGACAAGGTCAGCCTTCCCCAATGGCCACGGCCATGTCCATGGAGGATTCATAGCCAGAGGCAGACAATCCCGGCATCGGCACGTCCCTCTCAACATGCTTTAGCTGAGAACCGAGTTTTGGACCGAAATTGGCAGGCCCAGCCGACTTCAACCCAGAACACAAAAAAGAAGGAATCCAGCAGTTGGCTGGCCAGATCGGGCTCGGCCCAACCCCGCGCGTGGCCCAGGCCCAGGTGGCACGCGAGCGAGCACGCGCCCAGGCCCACGCGCGAGGTGTGCGCAGGCGCGTGGCTCGGCCCAGCCGAAGGCGGCTGTTGCAGAGGCGTTTCCCAGCCATTTCTCGAGCATTTTCTAGCCTGTTTCTCACAGTCCACGGTCTACAGCCCTTCTACACGATCTGGACTGTCCGATCACCTGATCGGATGGCTGTGATGGATCTGAGAAAAATCAGGCTTGGTCGAGGGCTATTTGATTCAGATTTTAATGCAATATAAGACGTTGATCTCAGATATGATGTCCGGGAGGTTTTCTGATTGTTTTGGGCTTGTGAGATGAGTTTTTATATGGTTTTGGACTAGTTTTGTTTCCTTTTTATGAGGGACGCCGATAGAAAGTCACTATGAAGTAGAGCAGCGTCGTGAAGAGCCTACAGACCAATAGAGAGGAAGAGGAGAGCAAGAAAGAGAAGTCCAAGAGTTTTCCAAAAGAGAAAACAAAGGAAGGGAGAAAGAAAGAGGAGAGAGAAGATGAGAAAGAGAGAGAAAGGAAAAAAAATAAAAATAAAAATATTGAAGGAGGGAGATCGAAAAGCTCTCTTTCTTGGAATTTATGAAGTTAGGATTTTATAGGTAAAAGATTTTGGTTTACAATTTTTTCTAGAATTATTTATGATTAAAATTATTATGTAGGGGACAGCCTTCTAAGCAGAAGGGTATTGTGTGGGCTCCGGGTACAGATTGATACTGGATATTTTTGGATTAACTCTTGAAGGTAAGGATCTCTGGACTTGATCACCACTTGTATATATGTATCATGACATGATTTGATTCGTGCGCATATGCATTGGCGTGCATGATTTATTTTTGCATGGTATAGTTGACTTTTCATGATGGACAGTACGATTGTTGTTATTTATATTCTTGTATATCATGTTTTATCAAGTAAGTGATCTTTGTATAGGTTGGACCATGATATTGGTTATTGGAAAATTGAAAAGACATGATTTGATTACATGATGTGAAAGTGAATACGGTATTTGGACTAGCCATGCCACGGGATTGTAGTTACATAGCCTCAGCCATGGGCTTTGTACATGGAATAGCCGGCCCTGGGTTGTTAAAACATCGACAGCTTGAGCCACGAACTTTGTACGTGGAATAGCCAGCCATGGACGGTTAAAATGTGGATAGCCAGAGTCATAGCTTAGTATGTGGGCTAGCCTGGTCATGGATGGATAGTACATGATTGATTATGAGGTTTCCAGTCATAGGTTGGAGCATGACCATGATTAGTCTAGAATCCTAAAGAAGAATGATAATTAATGAAAACTTGAAAAGAAAATATAGTTTATCAAAAATTTTGCTATACATGGTATCTAAGTTGTTTTGGTTGCATGATCTGATAAATTTTTATTTTTGTTATTTTTCAAGTTATATTATTATTGTGTGACTGTTTGAAGACCATACTGGGCTGTAAAGCTCACAACCCCTACTTTCTTCCTTCTCAAAGTTGTGCAGGATATTTGAGCTTGGTAATGGATTGGATTCATGGTAAAATAGTATTAACAAGGATTGGGTTGGGCATGAGACTGACTATATCATTTTTAGATAGCTTAGTTTGTTTTGTTTGGTTAGATTTGTTATTGATACTTATATAATAACTCAGTGGATCATTTAGTAGTTTTGACTTGAATAAATGATTTTTTTAAAATTATTATTAAATTGATTAAGTAATGTTGGTTTAGTTGCTGATTTAAATGAAGTGACTCTTATGTACCTAGGCCTTGCATGATTTCTAGAATATATTCTAGGTTTATGTAGCTGGTTGTGTAGCTGATTCCGATGCTGGATTTGGGACGTGACAAGCGATCCCAGAGTCCTTTTGACTTGGGATTCTCAAGGTCTTTAGGTGTCAATACTAATGAAGGAAAAGAGGATGGGCACCCACTAAGAGACCAACTCAAGAGAGACTTTGGGGCACCAAATTAAATGAAGAAGGAAATAGGAGGCATTGGTTTTTGGCATGAAAAAAGCTACAAGTCCTTCTGCTTAGGGACTCCAAGGGTTTTGGGCATCCAAGGAGAAAATAAGGAGAATGGGACGTGATTTCAAAGAAGGAAAGAAGTTGGTGCTAAAATCAAAGAAGAAAAAAATAAAAAGAGAATATGGATGCCTAGGGTTTTGTGAAGGTTTTGGAGGCTATAAAAAAGGAGAGAAGGGTATCCTAAGAGAGATTAATCAAATATAGACTTGAGAGAGTCAATAGCAAGTAAATAATAAGGAAACAGAGAGAAAGAGAGGGAGGCTGTGAAGGTTGGGAGTTGTAGGATAGTTAATTATTTGAGATGATATAAGGAGACTCTATTGCATCCCAATCCTCCCCAAGTCCTTCATCAACCTTCAAATAGTATTTTTGGTGGCAAGCAGAATCTCAACCATGAATAGCTAAACTTCTTGGCCATGGGGAGTAGATGAAGTTTTGAATTTACAATCTTTTGCTTATCTTGAATAAATTTATGTATTTGTCTTTGATACAACTAGTAATTTGGAAACTTGTAGACTTTCTCTTTTACATTGAAGTTTGATGAATAAATTTTATTTCATATTCATGAAATTGTTTTCAAGTTATTGTGCTCTATGTTATATGTAGTTAGTTCTTAAATAGTCTATATATACATAGGAACGGATTATGATCAAGAGATACAATCCGTACTTAAGCAAAATAAACTATCTTGAAGATTTGCTCATAAATATTTTTTTCTACTTTTTAAGGTTTTTATGATTCAAGTTTTGAATAGCTTATGACTCTATGAAGATGGATCCTGATCGAGGGATATGATCCGTACTCGAATGACATAAGTTATACTTATAATTTGATCATAAAATATCTAAATTGATTCATGATTGCAACAATAGAAAATACTATGATTGTGATTAAAAAATGGATTCAGATACCTGAGGCCTTCATTCTCATATAACTTAATTTTATTTCCTAGTTATTTGCTTTCATAATATTTTATACTTTCCAAGATAACTGTTTCTATAAAAACTTTCCTCTTTTATTAAACTATTCTCACCTAAATCAAACCTTAAACCCCTAAGTCTTAATCTTTGTATTTGTTGAACATAACTTAGCCTTTGATCTTTATAGATTCTACACCCGATTTTAGTTATTCTATCCGATAGTTGAATCATATCATAATTTTTATCTTTGGTACTAGTAATGACATGCATCAAAGCTCTCCTCCTCCTTTGGTCAAGAATTGTCTCTTTGTCCTCATCCAACACAACTACATCTAGGCTTTCTTCTCTCTAAGACTAGGTACTTTCTTTTATCTTCATTTCTTTTTAATCAATGGAATAACAAATCTTAGCTCACTCTGATCTTGTTATTTTTGTTTCTTCTTCTTTTTGAAGCTTAGTTAAGAGTTGTGACCAAGGCGACAACCCATTACATAACTCTCTTTGACAACATCCTCCATCGAATGCGATTGTCTAAGTTCTTGGTTATTATGAGGGATGATCTCGGCCTCTAGGTCAGTCCTTAGATTCTTTGTAAGCATTTTATCTTTTTAGTTCATGATTTAATTTGTCACCTAAATCCTTTTACTTTAATGACATTTTTTGATCACTAGATTTGGGCTCTTCTCTCGTCATTGCCATGCTTGGTCCTCTTAAACCCTATATTTCTAGGGCTTTGGCTTCTTGATCTATGAGTTTCTCCACTATTAAGTTTTCAAAACATGCTAGGGTTTCAACCAAAACATGATATGCTTTGCTGATCTTTCTCTATTCATTCATTGTTCTCAGTTGTAGTAGATTTATGTTATAGATTAGAAATCAAGGTAAAATGGTCGGGGATTGATAGAGATGGTGATTGGTGCTGGCAAATTAGGAAGCTCGTATCTTTGATATCAAGATATATTTTTTTTATAGATGACAAAGAAAGTATCATCTTGTAAAAGATAAAAAGGAGTTCAAGCATAATCAATGCCTCTAAGTCATAAGAAAGGATAGATCTTGTAACTACTATCCAAGTGAAGCTACTTGTTAATACCTGTAACAAGTTTGTGATGATGGAACGAAAAATTGATACTACTCAAGAAAGTCTAGGCTCTCCTTTGATTCCAATGACCCATCAATCGATATCAAGGTTGAAGAGTTGTAATTAATCATTATTAACAAGAAAAAATAGCAAGGAGAGTCTCTACCACAAAGTCTAGATACGAGAGTAAACCAAGTGGTTCACCAAAATCCAAGAACAAAGAAAAGCAATGCTAGCAACCATCTTCAAGCAAAATAAGCTGGTTCAACTTGAGATAGGGAAGTAGGAGTTTTTTCACCTTAGTTTTGATTTAATGAGAGCTAAATCTCTTACACAGTGGGAGTCATAAACTAGGAGGATTCTCTTAGACTTGATGTAAACTACTTTGGCTACTATGAGTAAGAGCTAGATAGGGTTTGGAATAAGATTTGCCATATTAGGAAGTCAAATTGAAAGCTAGAATTTAGGAGGCCATAACTTGATCATATAATATCTAGTTGAGATGATCATTTTTATAAAATTGGATATCATTTCAAGATCTATAACTTTAGATTAGCTCTTAAAGGAATTGATTTTGGCCAAAATTGTATTATTTTATTCTTGAAATAAGCATGTCAAACCAAAATTTTCTTTTCAAAAATTTTAATTGAAGATTATCTTTTAATTCTTGAAGAATTAGATAGAATTATAGAAGAAAAGATTATGTAGAAATTGAGATCTTTCTCCTACAAAATTTTATATTTTTTCAAGATTCTTTATATTTATCATATTTTTAGAGATCAAGTCATATTTTAGCCAGGAAAAGGAGTCCAATCCAACTTGTTCAAAGATGGATATTCTTCTAGAAAATAAGAAGAGAAATTCATCCTAATTGTGAAAGGATGGACCTCATTGTATCTTAGTTTATGGTACAAAGAATAAATCAATGAAAGAAATAGGGATTTAAACTCTACTTTCCCAATTCTTTCATTATTTTTTTCTTTTATGATATTCAAGTTGGGTTGGTTGAAGGAATCTTTTTCTCCCTAATCAGATTATGAGATCAGGTAAATTCATTAGATTTAATTGGATGCTATCGATTCAAAGATTGTTTAACTTTAGGCTTGCTTCTTGGAAGAGCGAGCTCTTGATTTTTTATGGAAGATTGGCTCTTGTGAATGTTATTTCATCATTTATGCCTTTCTATTCTGTCACGTGTGTCATTAAAAAAGTTGATAAATCAGACGCATTTTCCTTTGGAAGGGATTTGATTATGGGAGTGGCCTTTCTTGTAAGGCCAGTTCAAGTTTACCTCTTTATAGAAAATTATGGTTTGGAAGTTAAAGACATAACTTTTCATAATAAATTAAGCACTTTTCACCAAATTGGCCCCGGAGGTTTCTTAAAGATGACCTTGGCCCTTGGACAAAACTCATTTATAGTCTTCATTTTAAATGGTCAAAAATTGCCTTCATATTGGAACCATAGACTTTTTACTCCTGTTTGTGGCAAAGTGAAATAGTATTGCCATACTTTCATTGGTGTGGAATTATAGTAGATATGTTATTAAAAATGGTCTTTCTATCTCCTTCTGGAGGGACAGTTGTCCCATGCTCCTTTTAGGACCCTTTTTCCAAATCTATGTCAAGCTTGTTACCATAAATTTGGTTCAGTTGCCTCTTTTTTAGCCTCACCAAATCTGGCTGAAATTATCTTGCTATTATCTTTCTCACAATACTATTCAAGAGCAAACTCAACTCTTAGCATTACTAAATGGTATGTCTCTCAACTCCTCTCATGATCAGCTTATTTGAAAACTCGAAAGCTTTAATATCTTTTCCTTTAGGTCCTCCTATAATTTTTTTAACTATAGAGGGATAAATGGTCTTTAGCAAAATCTTTTTGGAAAGCTAAAAACCTTCCAAGGTCAAATACTTCTAGTGGTTGCCATGAATACTAAGAAAGTATTATCCAATAAGCTTCAGAAAAATCTAGGCAATTGTATTCTCTATGAAAAGGAACTAGAATCGATGGATCGTTTGTTCATCTCTTGTCCTTTCTCCAGTAAGATTTGGAACTCCTTTTGCTAATCTTCAGGTTACATCTCCACTATCTAATCATGTGCCCCTTTGCTCCACTTGGATGAATAATGTTTCCCTCCTCTTTATGGCTTGCTACCTTGGTTTTAGTTAGTGCTCTCATGTACTATTGTTGTTAGAAAGGAACTCATGCTTGTTCCTTAAAAAGGCCTCTTCTATCGAGGCTATCAAGCAAAAAATCTCAATTCTTTTCTAACCGATACATTTTATGCTGTAACAATGATTTTGTGGGCTTTCAAAACTTGCAGCAAAATGTTGGTTGGCCATCTTGTATTCTTATCCCCAAGAAGTTTGGAAATTAGATCTAGCTTTGATTTCCATGCACCTAGAGAGGTAATCATGGTGTATCCCAATTTCATGCATCATCCCTTATATTTCTTAAAGCTGAAGGATTGTTGGTTTTCCTTATGATGCCGAGCTTTCTTAAATCTTCTCTTTATCCTCACTAGTTTGCCCCTTCTTCGCAAATGTTGCAACATGTGTTCATCTTCATTATATGGCCTTTGGCTCTAATCCGAATCATAAATTCTCAGAATGAAGTACTATTAAAACTACATTTATTGCTATTTTATTTTGAGGCCATGGTTGTTGTAGTTGCTTCATTTAAGATTAGCTCTAGGCATATCCTAGCTTATCTTCAAAAGCTTGAAGCTCATTCTATTTCAATCTATCCAGCTATTTTAAACTCAGGCTATTGATTATTGTTGCTCTATCTAATGTTATTCTATTTCTTAGTTGAAATTTCTCTTTTTCTTTAACAAATTTTCTACTCTCAAATTTTGGGATTAACTAACTATGTTGTGTTTTGGTAGATTAAACCTGGATCTCACCTTACGAGATGCTATATTTTTTCTTTCTTTTGTTACTTGTTGCCTCCCTTACTTTCCAAGTATCTTATTGTAAATAGTTACTTTCACTTAAATAAAAGTAAGGTGGTTGTTTCTCAACCTCCTTTTCATTAAAAAAATAAAATAATAAAAAGAAGAGACTTGATGCTTTGGAGCTAGATCACTTCAGACTGATTAACCTCTACATTACTGTGTACAAGGCTATTGTAAAGGTTATGGTGAGTAAGATGAAGCTAATCCTTCCTCAACTTATTCTCTAAGCAGGGGCATTTATGGGTGGCCAAATTATCATAGATAATATCCTTATCACACATAAGAGTTTATGCATAACCTTTAGAAGGCCCCTTACTACCAAAGTTTTGGTTATCAAACTCGATAAGGAAAGAGCCTATGATAGAATATGCAAGGAGTTGTTATAGCACTTTATGGAGAGCTTTGGATTTCATGAGGTGTGGATTCAAAGAACTCTTAGCTATATTAGAGCTCCTTCACTCTCCATCCTAATCATTGAGATGCTAACAGACTTCTTCTAATCTACGATCGGCTTGTGCAAAGGTTGACCCCTATCTCCCTATTGGTTCATTATTTTTTTGATGCCTTATCTCGAGCTCTTTAGGCAATATGCCTATGCCAAGCCTTAAGAGCTTAGCTAATTTTGTAGTTATTTTTTGTAGATGACGATCTCATTATTGAGAATTGCAGTGACTTGCAAGAGTTCTAGAAGATTATTATACCGCTTGGTGCTTGAAAGTAAACATCCTTAATTTGTCATCTAGTTTAGATTGAAGATAAAGCTACAAGTGAAACATTCTATCAGGATTGCTTTAAGATCATGGAGAAAGAGGGGACTTGGCAATACCTGGGTATGCCTATCATTAGTAGAAGGCCGCAAAGATTTAAGTATGCTACTTTAGAGCAGAGCATTCATGTGCAATTGAAATGTTGGTAGGCTAAAGCCTTGTCTATGATGGGCCAGTGGACCTAGTAGGATCTATCCTCAGTTTTATGCCAATCTATCTCATGTCCAATACTATTATGCCAAGAACCTCTATGATATAGTTGGACTAGATATTTCGGAACTTTCTAAGGGATTTGCATGGTGGTGGCCAAGAGGTACATCTAGTAGCTTGGGATTTGATTTGTTAGCCTCTGTGAGATGGTGGCTTAAGCATTCAGTCTCTAGTAATCATGAGAGAGAACATGATCACCAGGTATGTCGCGAGATATCTCCTTCAACCCGTGTCTTTGGAGCTCAGTTATGAGGGCTAAGTATGGCTCGTGGATCTTTAGTATTGATATTATGGTAGGTCAAAGTTGCTCTTTTATATGGAGAGAAATTAATTTATACTCATGCCCTAAGACTGATGGCTAACACAAGATGATTGATTGTAATGGTTAGACTATGGATGTGTGCAAGATCCTTCGGTGTCTGATCTTCTTTTGGGGTAGTGGCCAGCTAAGGTCAATGTAGAGGCAATCGATTGTATGTGCGGAGAGCTTTTTTGCCTAGGGAAGAGGAGGTGTCCCTCAACTATTTGAGAAATAGTTGGCTAGGAGGGTGCTATCACTTGTAATCTATACAAATTATGCCCCTGACATGAGGGTGTGGAGATTTATTTGCAACCTGAAAGTGAGAGCTAAAGACTTCTATGATCATTTTAGGCTGGAGCCTTCTCAAAGTCATGACTATGCCTAAATTGGAGGCTTGGTGCTTACCTGAGAGTAGCCCTATTCATCTAGAAGATTGCCTAGGGTCGCCTTCCTACCAGAGATGTTTTGAGTAGATTGGAGATGAACATCCCTCCTTTTTGCCTAATTACAAGATGGAGTCTATTGCTCATATCCTATTCTAGTATGGACGGGCCATGTGTGTGTCGAGACTAGTTGGTACCCTTCTGAAAGTGCTTTAGTTAGCAATCCCAGTTGAGACCTTCATTGCATTCCTAAGGATTAGCTTCAACATACCATCTTCTAAGTCTTTAGGCATTAGGGCTACTTTTGTGGCCTATCAGATCTGACTAGCTAAGAATGTCTGACTTTGAGGAGTGCAATCAACCGATGAGATCTACTATGGAGAGGGTGTTAGTTCAAACCATCGAGATCACTCACCTATATGTTCTCGAAGTGCCTATGATAACTCGGGACACCTGGACTCCTCTTTTACCATTGCTACATTCAGGATGGTATTTATCACATGAAAGTCTCTACCTCCAAGTTTTCTTTAGGTCAACTTTAATAATAGTGTGATATATGATAGCACCAGAGGCAAAGCAAGGTTTGTAATCCAAGGCCCAAACTCCAAACTTGTTGCAGTGGGTGGGAGGTAGATTTTTGATATCTTGGTCCCATGTGCAGAGTTTAGGATGGCTTGGATAGGCATCTGCTATGTAAGTTGATCATGAGGGCAAATTTCATTAGCATTAAGGGCAATTTAGCTACAGTAACTTACTAAGATAGTCTAGAAAGGTGGATGGACAGTCCCTCCTATAAGATAGATATCTAGAGGCTAGTGTGAGAGTGTAGCTTCTTCTATGCAAGGCATGTCTAGTAAAAATAGCTCTTTTTATGTAAGGCATGTTTACCGAGAGACCAATAAAACTGTAAATTGATTGTATAGCTCCATATGTAATAGCGCACACTTCAGAAAAATTTTGTAGACTAAATAGTCAATGGTCCCGATAAGTTATTTTATTTTAAATCATATTGAATGTATTTTTATTAATTAGAATAATTCTTTCTAAAATAAAAAAATTGAAACAAAAGTTTCCCCCAAAATTAAATCACTAAATTTAAAAATTTTTCAATGGGATAGCTACGACAATTTATCTTTTTTTTTTTTTTTATAAAAAAAAATCTCCATTCAATCATCATATCATTCTAACAATCATGTCATCATTGGTCTCGTACGTTCGAGGCTATGAAACTTCACGGTCATGTGCAGTTCCCGCAGTGTCTGAGCCTGGATGCCTCTCAGATGGTACAATTTAGCATCTGTAGGAAAATGACAAGAAAACATCGCCAGAGCCAGGCAGCCCTCGGAGTATGGGATGCAGGGAGTCTCTCTCTTTAGGGATGGAAAGAAGGAAAGAGAGAAGACAACACAAAGGGGCAGAGAAAGGCCAATACACGGGCACACAAAGGCAACAAAAACATCAGCGGTATGGGAATGACCACTTCTCTCGGTTATCCACTGTTTGTGTTGGACAAAGAAGATCCCAAACTTTGTGTGTTGTACAGAGAAGTAAAGCAAGGGGATCAGAACATGATTCCCTCAGAAGCCAACATCCAAAAGTATGAGCTTTTGAGATTCTCTTAAACTATTCTCTTCGGTTCTCCTTGCTTGACACTAGTAGCTTGTTGTTGGGGGAGTGGTTTAGAGAACAAAATTCTTGCTTTCAGCTATATCGAGAGCAATCTTCATAGCATCAGCACTAGCGCCGAGGAGCCCTCTCCCTGTGAATCCTACACAGTAGAGTCCGTTCTTCCCTTTCCACCCATGAGGGAATGGAGTCTTAGGCTTGCCATACTCTGAGAAAAAATCAGGTCCTGCAATGAAAACACTATCAATTAGAAAGGTAAATACTTGTTTCCATAGCTTGAACATATAGACCAATATTTTATTTTTAATGAATAAATATTATCTAACTGACTCATAGCATAATAAAATGAGAAAAATGAGAGAAAAAAAAAAATGGAGTTTTTTCTCTTGCTAAGTTAATCAAGGATGTCCGTCCAGAGGAAAAAGCCTGAGGTATGGAACACAACCAACCAAAACCCTAGGAGTACGAGAGATTCTGTGTCAAAGGATGCTTACTCTGAGCCAGGTGGTGACGTTGCTCCTATAGCCAGTTGCAAAGACCACAGAGTTAAATCCTATCTCTCTTCCATCTACAAACTCCGCTCCATTGCTTGTAAGGGATTCCACTTCTGGTACTATCTGTCAGCGGGGAGATGGTAAGAAACTTGGCCTGGAGAGATAGATAGATAGATAGATAGATAGATAGATAGATAGATAGATAGATAGATAGATAGAGAGATAGAGAGAGAGAGAGAGAGAGAGAGAGAGAGATTCATTTGCTAGTACATTTTATTCTGTTTTATAATTAGAAAACAGATAAAAAGACGAGATGAAAAGTTTATATTCACTAGAGTGCAACACGCTCCTCGCTGACATGAAGAGGTCATTGTACAAAAATTAAAAACAAGAAAATGTTAATATGATGGAGGGAAAAGGCATTTAGTTATCTTCTGAGGGATTCAAATTGGGATTTGGGCACTATAAGGCTTTGTGATGATCCGAAAAAGAGAATCCATCAATCAAAACAAAAGAAAAAAAGAAAACACAACAGAAGCAACTGTGAAATAATAAAATGCATGGAGGACTTCAAGACTCATTAAATATTAACAAGGTAAAGGCTTGTGTTATTTTTTCCTAAGGGAAAAAAAAAAAAAAACATGAAAAGCATTCAAGTGAAAAAAACAACCTGGATCCTTCCATTTTTTATCAAGGTGAGGGCTCCCACATCCAAGACAGGGTCTTGCCAGTAATATTCTTGAGTTCTAAAGGTCCGAGCTCTGGCCTTCTTAGTCCATACTTCTCGGTGTTTCCAATCACCATCCTGGCCACCATTAACAAAAACCTATCAACCATTCTCAGTGGCAACCATTTCAGCAGCTTCATTGCCACCCCAAATGTAGAGGCCCCAAACATCTCCCTTGGTAGCACATGAATCTGTTTTCATTAGCATCGAATAATGTAGAAAAACATAAACAACCAAATCCAGATAAACCAAATAATCAAAAGTAGCCATTTGTTTGCAGATTCAAAAAAAAAAAAAAAAAAGAGATTAAAAGATGCATATGTCAAAAAGAAAAATTACCTCAAAAAAAGTGTCATAAAGGAAAAAATATATACATGATACAGCTTAACAAGAAACAAACGAAGTTGCTAATTAAATAGATCATTATTTTCCCAAACTTTCAGAACAGTACAGAGATGAAACCAAATGATGAGAGGACGAAGGAGAACTTACACCACTCCTCACTGACATGAAGGGTATTGCGCCGTGCTCGCACAAATCCAAGCACAAATCCATCCCAGAATTCCCACATCCTACAACCAACACTCTCTTTCCCTTGTATTCCTTGCCACTCTTATATTCACTAGAGTGCAACACACTCCCCTTGAACTCCTCTCTTCCTTTCAACTTCGGCATCACAGGCTCCGCATTCTCCCCAGTTGCCACCACCAGCCACGGCGAAACATACTCCACCACCTCCAACTCTTCCAGCTCGGCAGAAGAGCCAACTGAAAACTCCGATGTAGAGCAGCTTGATGCAGATAGTGACTCACTTATTTGTGATGGTGGATTGGATTGGACAGGTGGGTCTGAGAGGTCGTGCTGGACGGTGGTAACTCGCCAGAGGGACATGGTGGAGTCGAAGTGGCAGCGACGACGGTGCAACCAAAGATGGGTGGAGGGAGAAGTTGCGGGCATAGGAGTGGAGGTATTGGAGGAAGTCAGCCTTGGAGGGGTAAGTGGGAAAGTGAACAGGAATGGGAGGTGTGGAAGCTGGCAGAAGGCCTTGGGGAGGTGGAGAAAGAGGCGGCCATAGACACGGTGGCGCCAAGGTCAGCGATGCCGTCCGACCTCTCGAGGATGATGGAGGGCACCGACAAGTGGCGGAGGGAGGCAGCCACTGCTAAGCCTGACGGGCCTGCACCAACTATAATGGGACTATGAGCCTTAACAACCCTTCGGATAGGGATATTTGCTGTACCGAGAGGGTCAACAATGGCAATGGGAGGTGGTAGTGGGATTCCCCCACTCATCTCTACTTGTTCTTGTAAACGCTGCAGTGAGGAGTCCGCCGCATTCACCCTTGTTTTGGTTGTTGCCATCAGATTCGGCATTGACGGTTTGACGACCAAGCTGGAGTGACGGCGAACAACTAAGCGCGGACAATAACACCAAATGATCGAAGCATCTTTAATATCAAAAGGCTTGCGGGCAACTTCCAAGGAGATAGCCATAGTCAAGTAACTGCAAATCCTCCGGATTGGACAATGACATAGTATCTACATTTATTTGATACTAATACTTATTCAGTATTGACTATTTATCTTAATTAAGTGTGCTACCAGTCATGAAAGACTCAGACATCCAATTCAATTAAATCAAGCTACCAACTAGAAAAGAGATGGCAGAGCCGATTACTTCACCATCAAGGAAAAGACGAGGGTGTTCCTTCTAGACCGAGTAGCTGCCATCTTCAAAATCGAATACTTATTCGATGCTGACTATTTGCCCAATGCTACCTGACTACTCAAGATTGACTAGCTACCCACATAGACTTAGTCAGGTTTGCCAATATACAACATCAAAGCTCTTTCGCCAGTAGTATACCATCCCATCTACTCAGAGTCCCTGATGCTTGAGAAGCAAACAACCTCCAGCTATTTCAGTTAAAGATCGTGGTGGACAAGTTTATTGCAATGGCCACTATCCCAACGGAAAGATATGAGAGACAAGATTCCAACTTTCTACTGGAAATTTATTATATATGTCAGAGAAGGCAACCTCCCAGGTGATATTTAGTCACTTCATTCAACTCTACAAATAGTAAGATGGGATCCCTGACTAGGTAACACACTATTTTTTCTCTTTATATGCTCATTCAGTGACCACCATGGCTCTCAGCATTGGCTATTATTATTCATCTTATTCGCCTTATTGACTTGAGCATCGGAGGATCCATCATCAATAACCACTGATCAAGAGGGACTGTTCTTGCAAGTCTTTGCCCGAGAGGCATTTAGGAGCAGGATTTCATCCCATCGAAGAAGCCAGCAGGGCCACCCAGCACCATCATGGTTCCAAAGGAGGGGTGATTTGGTGCCAATAGATTGGCATGCCAGGTAGGGGGCAAGTGATAGGCCACGATGTTATGTCAAGACACTGTGACTATCAGTTTAATTAACCGAATTCTAATAAATTAAAAATAAGTAAATAGCAATAAGTCAGGTCGAATCCATAGAAAAGGCAGTGCTTAGAATAGTTTAAAATCTTTGATTTTTATAAAATAAAGAAAATAGTTCGAAGTTGGGAATACAAAAAATTAAAAGTATAAAAGAACATCAAAACTCGGGTACGGTCGATCTGCTAATTAGATCTTAGCATCTACTTACAATAAAATGAAAATAAAAATTTAAAGTACATAAATATAGATATTGCATTAATTAAAAGAAGAATTCAATTACAAGAAATTAAAGGATAATTTAATAACTAAGAAAAAAACTCTAAGAAAAATAATAACAAAGACTAAAAGTAGATCGGCATAGCCTTGTCGGAAAGATGGTCGATGAACTCCTTTCTTCCTTCATACTCCTCAGAGCAAACTGGCTTTCCTGCTTCATCCTCCTTGGATCTTGTAACACCCAGAAAAAAAAAAGATTGAAGCCTGGCCGGCGCACCAGAATGGACCGGCCCAGACCCACTGTGCGGCCTAGCGCGCGGCCCCAGGCAGGGCGCGAGGGAGCGCGGGCGCTGTCGAGCATGGGAGCGAGGAGATGCGTGGCGAGCGAGCGCGGCAGCGGGCGTGCGATGCGCGGGGCGCGCGGGCGACACGAGGTGCAAACGCAGGTGACATGCGGGCGAGCGTGCGAGGTGCGGCCCGGCCCGTTGCGGGCACGCGCGAGGTTCGGCCCTGGCCCACGCGCGCGGTGCGCCCCGCTGGGCTCGGCCTAGCCGGAAGCGGCCGTTGCGTGGGCGTTTCCTATGTGTTTCTCGGGCATTTCCCAGCCTGTTTCGCATGGTTCACGGCGGTCCACGGGATATCTAAGCAACCTGGACCGTCCGATCGTCCGATCGAATGGCTGAGATTAATCCGAGAGAGTTTAGGATTGATTAGGTGCTTTTGGATTCGGATTTGGACGTGTTTGAGGCGTTGATCTCAAATCAGATGGCCAGGAAGATATTTTGATGGTTTTGGACTTCTTAGGTTACGTTTGAGATGATTTTGGATTGGTTTTTCTCCTCTTTTTAACTAGGACGTCGATAGAAAGTAGGGAAGAGCCTGCAGAGAGCCAAGAAAAGAGGAGAAGAGAGAGAAAGAGAAGGGAAAAGAGGAGAGAAGAAGGAAGAAAGAGAAGAGGAGAAGAGAGAGAGGGGAGAGGGAAAGGATTTTGGTTTGGAAGATGAGGAAAGAGAAAATCAGGGATAACCTTCTTCCTCAAAATTTGTAAAATTAGGATTTGGATTGAATGAATTTATTTATTATAGTAGGAGATCAACCTTTTGAGCAGGAAGAATTTGAAGAATTTCGGGTATAGATTGATACCGGATAGTTGGGATTAGCGGTTGAAGGTAAGGATTCTGGACGTGATCACCAGTCTATATATTATTTTACAAGGCATGATTTTGATCCGAGTACATAAGCATTGGCATGCATAATTTATTGTTGCATGGTGTAGTTGGATTTTTATGAAGAACAATATGACTATGGTTATTATTTTATATTTCTGGATATTGTGTTTATTGGACAAAAATTATTTTTGATGGATTAGACCGCGATGCCGGTCATCGAAAGATTTGAGATTTCAGGTTTGATATCGTGATACGATTTAATAAGATGATGTGGATGATTAAAGTAATATTGGTATTTGGACTAGCCATGGATATGAAGTTGTCGGAGCCTCGGGCTTCGTACGAAATAGCCGGCCATGGACATTTAAAACATGGGACAGCCAGAGTTACGGGCTTTGTACATGAGCTAGCCGGCCATGGGCTTAGAATACATGGTTGATAGTGTGGTTGCCAGTCATAGGCATCGTATGACAATGGCTAGTCCAGAATCCTAAAGAATAGGAAAAGTTAATGAAAACATATATAAGAAATATAATACTATGAAAGGATTTTTGATATTCTTGATATGTGATTGGTTTTTTTTTGGATTGCGTGACCGAAGAATTTATCGTTTCCCGTTATATGATTAAGATATTGCTGCTTTCAGTTTTTATTTAATACTGGTGTGATTGTGAGAGAACCTTACTGGGCTGTAGAGCTCACAACCCTACTTTCTTCTTTTACAGAGTTGTGCATATTTGGCTTGGTGATAAATGAGCTTTTCTTGAGGTAAGTGACTCTTGTGTACCCAGGCCTTGCATAATCTCTAGGATAAAATCTAGGGTTTGTGCGGCCGGTCGCGTACCGATTCCGGTGCTGGATTCGGGATGTGACGGAGTGGTATCAGAGCTTAGGTTATGATCACTTGGGATGGTGATACAAGTGGATAATAATAATAATGACATGATGGTTATTAGGATATGACAAGAATTGTGACAGATTTTAGTTATGCTGATTTGGGGACTGTGGCAAAGTGATTATGATAGATATGAGTGGTATTGAATTCAGGTCATGATTGTTTGAAATTATGATATAAGATATTAAGAAATTAACATGATGATTAGTAAAACATGACAGAAATTTTGGAAGGATTTATTAGTGAATCTAGATGGTTTAGAGTGCGCAGTGAAAGCGTAGTGATTTAAGAATATGAACTATAACTTTTGAAGTGTTATGATGGGAGCATTGATTTAGATCTCAATCAAGCTAATTTCGAGGACGAAATTATTTTAACGGGGGAGAATGTAACACCCAAAAAAAAAAGTATTGAAGCCTGGCCGCCCCAGACCCAGCGCGCGGCCCAGGCGGGGCGCGAGGGAGCGCGGGCGAGCGAGGCGACGCGTGGCGGGCGAGCATGGGCGAGCGGGCCCGCGATGCGCGGGCGATACGATTTGTGAGCGCAGGCGACGTGTGGTGGTGCGAGAGGCGCGGCCCGGCCCGTTGCAGGCGCACGAGAGGCGCGGCCCAGCCCGCGCGCGCTGGTGCTGAGCTCGGCCCAGCCGAAAGCGGCTGTTGCGTGGGTGTTCCCACGTGTTTCCCGGACGTTTCCGATCCCGTTTCACGCGGTTCATGGGTCCATGGTGGTCCATGGGATATCTAAGCGATCTGGACAGTCCGATCGTCCGATCGAATGGCTGAGATTAATTCGAGAGAGTTTAGGCTTGATTAGGTGCTTTTGGATTCGGATTTGGACGTGGTTTGAGGCGTTGATCTCAAATCAGACGGCCAGGAAGATATTTTGATGGTTTTGGACTTCTTAGGTTACGTTTGAGATGATTTTGGATTGGTTTTTCTCCTCTTTTTAACTAGGACGTCGATAGAAAGCAGGGAAGAGCCTGCAGAGAGCCAAGAAAAGAGAGAAGAGAGAGAAAGAGAAGGAAAAGAGGAGAGAAGAAGGAAGAAAGAGAAAGAGGAGAAGAGAGAGAAGGGGAGAGAAAGGATTTTGGTTCGGAAGAGATGAGGAAAGAGAAAATCAGGGGTAACCTTCTTCCTCAAAATTTGTAAAACTAGGATTTAGATTGAATGAATTTATTTATTATAGTAGGAGATCAACCTTTTGAGCAGGAAGAATTTGGATGAATTTCGGGTATAGATTGATACCGGATACTTGGGATTAGCGATTGAAGGTAAGGATTCTGGACGTGATCACCAATCTATATATTATTTTACAAGGCATGATTTTGATCCGAGTACATGAGCATTGGCATTTATGATTTATTATTGTATGGTGTAGTTGGATTTTTATGAAGAACAATATGACTATGGTTGTTATTATTTTATATTTCTGGATATTGTGTTTATCGAACAAAAATTACTTTTGATGGATTGGACCGTGATGTCGGTCATCAAAAGATTTTAGATTTCAGGTTTGATATCATGATATGATTTGATAAGATGATGTTGATGGTTAAAGTAATAACGGTATTTGGACTAGCTATGGATCTGAAGTTGGAGCCCGGGCTTCGTACAAAGAATAGCCGGTCATGGGAGTTTAAAACATGGGACAGCCAGAGTCACGGGGTTTGTACGTGAGCTAGCCTGGCCATGGACTTAGAATACATTGTTGATAGTGTGGTTGCCAGTCATGGGCGTCACATGACAATGGCTAGTCCAGAACCCTAAAAAAGAGGAAAAGTTAATGAAAACATATAAAAGAAATATAATGTTATGAAAGGTTTTTTATATTCTTGATATATGACTAGTTTTTTTTGGATTGCGTGATGAAAGAATTTATCATTTTCCGTTATATGATTAAGATATTGCTGCTTTCAGTTTTTATATTAATACTGTGTGATTGTGAGGGAACCTTACTGGGCTATAGAGCTCACAACCCTACTTTCTTCTTTTACAGAGTTGTGCAGATATTTGGCTTGGTGATGAATGAGGTTTTCTTGAGGTAAGTGACTCTTGTGTACCCATGCCTTGCATAATCTCTAGAATAAAATCTAGATTTGTGCGACCGATCACGTGCCGATTTCGGTGCTGGATTCGGGGCATGACAGATCTTGATTTGGAGATCGGTGTAGGTGAAAAGATGGCATAGAAGATAGCTTCTTCTTTAAGAAACCTCACTCTTAGAGATCAACTCGTTATCCAAATCTAGACCTCTTATCCTATACTGTACTCCTCTCTCTAAGATAACTTTCTCTTGCAACATAAGATACTTTAAATAGAGCTTGTCTAAAACTTCGTCCAGGTCAAATTTGGATTCAATCGGACTCTAGATCAGTTAGATATCGCATGAAAAAATTTTGACCGTTCAGTATGTTACGTGATGGATCGAGGTAGCTCCTTCCTTCTTGGGCAAATGGAGTTCGATCCAGACTCATATCACATCCTAGATTCTTGAGATCCCCCTCTCCCACTGAAACTTGGACTTTCTCTTCGATAGGATGGATAGCGATGATGGAGAACAGTGGACGGTGGTGGCGGTGCTACAGTTTGCATGGCGACAATGACAGGGATTGACAATGGGAAGGAGATGATGGCGGTGGAATAGCTGTGGATGGGCGGCGACGATGGTGATGGGATAGCTTCCGGCGTGGTGAGCTAGTGGCAGGGTGATGGACAGAGAATGGGGGCAGCGTCAGGTGGCTTCTCCGACAATTCTTTGGACGAACGGCAGTGACCAGCAGGGGATGAAGATGACGGTTACGGCACTGGGTGGTGGTGGATCAGGCTAAGAGTAGGCCAATGTTGGGCAACCGATCGATGAGAGAGATGCTCGGAGACTTGGGCAGCGATTAGGATTTTCTTCTTCCTCTCCAAGTCTACCATCAACCCACAGTTAGGCATCCTGAAACCTCGTCGTCCACAGCCCATCAGATCTACCCACCGACGCTGCCCCCTGCCTTCCATCCACGCTGCCATCTCCAGGAACAGAGCAAGCCATGAAGCCTGACCACATCCCATGGCTGCCGCACGCCCACAGTCGTTGCCCTGTGCCGTAGATCCGCGCGCCGCCGCCTTGCCAATCTCCTCCTCCAAAGACCTCTTCCTAGCCGATCGATGCCCTGCTGCCATCGCCCAAACCGAAACCCTAGCTTCCGACCGTGCCCTACAGTGATGGACCAGCAGCAGCTGGCGGCGATCCTCAGCGCCGACCCGGTGCCCTTCGAGGCCCTCGTCACCCAGCTGATGTCCTCCGCCAATGACCAGCGATCGCAGGTGAAGTCCCTCTTCCATCTCTACCGTGACCTCCAACCCGACGCCCTCATCGCCAAGCTTGCCACCCTCCTCCACTCCTCCCCCCACCTCGATATCCGTGCCATGTCCGCCATCCTCCTCCGCAAGCTCCTCACCCGTGACTCCACCCTCACTGTCTACTGGAAGTGCACCACTGACCCAGCCGCCTCTGCCATGACCACTGCCGGCTGAGCCGCCGTCTTTGCCCCAGCACCGCTGCCGGCGAATGCCCGTCGGACTGCCCTCCAAAGCCTTCCCTGTTCCAGCCTTTGGTCCGTGAAGAGAAGCCGCACGAACGTGAAAGCAGATACTCCACCCTGTTGCCGATTTCATGTTCTGCATGGTTCTCAAAGTGCATGGATCTCAAAGAGGCCCAAAGATGGTGAAACATAGATCTCAGAGCAGCCAATAAAAAAAGAAAATATGAAAAAAAATGAAGAACCTAGTATTTTTGTGATTGGTTCCGATTCCATCAAACCTTCGCTCACCCAAACTCGACGGAATTGAGTTCTCCCCACTGTAGGAGAATGATGGGGATTGAGAGTTTATGTTATTTTATTTTATTTGAGTCCATTAGTCCTGTATCACTTGAGTCAAAGTGAGCCAATTGAGCCCTATAACAAAGTGAGACAACTGAGTCAGTTGAGTCCACTTAGTCAGATCCAGTCATTTTAGTTCAGTCAAGTCCGATCGAGTCCATTCAGATCATGTACAAGAGGAGAGTTCGCAGCCAGGAGATTCACCAGGCCCTCCCAACCAGAGCTGGCCTTCATGCACCTGGCCCTTTCATGCCGCCAAGCCCGTAAAGAGAGCACAAGTCCAAGACAAAGCCTCATTGTTGACCAGGTCCACCAGAATTTCTTGGTCCATTAGTCAGGGTTTCTTAGCCCTCAAGTCATGTACCCCGGGATGAATCTATAATACCACCCATCCTCTCTTGTATGAATGATCTTTTTTCTTATGAATACAACTTAAAATTGAAAGTTATTTTGTCTGAGTTTTTTTCTCCGGATTGGAGTGGGTATGACGCCCGGGTTCCCTGTTCTTGAGTACAAGCCCTAATCACCTGATGACTTCTATGCTCGCCAGCGATCCCCCGCTTCCCGTCCCATATCATAATAGGATGGTTTAACGCTCCACCTGATTCTCCACTGTCACCATCTCCTATGGATCACTCCTTACCTCCAGCAGTTGATGCTCCTACTCCACTAGCAAATCTACCATCTTTAGCACTTGCGAATCCCTTAGCACTAGTAGATCCATTAGTACTAGCAGATCCTCTAGTTACAACTGATTCTCTAGCATCTGCCGCTAATCCGATCCTTCAATATCTCTATTATCATATTAGACTCCAAATGATCATTCCCCTAGGACTCAACTTACTGGAACCCAAACCACTATGACCACCAGGACCATAGGATTCCACACCCTAGGATTTCATCGCTCTGGTCCATCTTGCAAGACTAGAAACATGACTTATCAGACTCTTAGGTTCACTACTTTTAGGATTATGGCTCCTATTATCTTAGACTTTCCATCTAATGAGAAGTAGCCTCACAGATGCTATCCTAGGATTACTAAAACACATATTGTATCTCTAGCATGATATTGTGCATAACACATTTTTGTTACTCTTTGATATCCACGGAACATCAATTTTGTACTAGAACATATATCTATATATTTTACATTAAAACTATTATCTATGTCTTGAATGACTATTTTACTATATACTCTATTATCTACGTCTTAAATGACTATTTTACTATATACTCTATTAATCTTTAATTCTCTATATCCTGATACTTTGTAAAATATTCTTAACCTTGCACTTAGATAGTGGGAGATAATGAAATACAGGGAGTAAAGAATCTAAAATAAAGAATAAAAGTCAACTGTAAACCAGAATTTAATTTATTGATTGAATGATGACAAAAAGGGGAAATAGAGTTATTAGTATATAAGCAAATAAAATAAAACTTTGATAATTCATAACTACATATTTATACATAAAAGGGGAGAAAATATGAATTTTTAAGCCAATCTTTTCATGATTTGCTTTTGCTCTGATCCTTTAGTGATGTGCTCTGATACATTGGTGGCACATTCTGATACATTATATTACCCTTGATACATTCACTTACTTGCCCTGATACATCATCTTATGCATCCATCCATTGTCGATACATAAGTAAATAGCTCGAAACATGAATATCTAAGATGTTGATAATGAATACAATTCATTAATGCTCTGATACATTATTTTATACTCTGGTATATCAATATATTATGAGCATCTACACTCCTACATAATCATGTTCTAACATTTTGAGAAATTTGGTATATAAATCACTCTAATATCTAGTCAATTTGAAAGATCAATTTCTTTATGATATCAACATTCAAGTTAACATTCTCATATTCTAATAATTTAAAATTTTTATTCTTATATACTCAAAATTTTGTCATGAGATTTTCGGCACTTGTCTTGATTTTGATGAACAACAAAATATTTGAATATGTATAAGATATTAATGGTTTATTGGAGTTGTGATATTAATGTTTCAGGTACCCTTCAAGCCTTATAAGTAATGTATCAAATGATCAATCCCTAAACAAGAAGAATTAGTTGTTTAAAAATCTTCTCAAGTGGGAAGATCATGGAAACCTCATTTTATGAACAGTTAAGATTTGGAATAGAAGGAATCATGTCAATAATTCAAAATTTCATGATTGGCATGTATTTTAAAATGATGCAAGGCAAGTGTTGACTCAAGAAAATCAAGTATCTACACTCAAAAAAGATCCAAAAAAAAAACCAGTTTGACACGTAGAGTTTTAATCGGCATGGTCAAGTATCAACTCAAGGTATCGACTCAAGTTTCAAGTATCAATGTAATAGGAATTAACAAAAAGCTAAAATTTTTAACACAGTCTCAAGTATCGATATCTAAATTCAAGTGTCGACTCAAGAATCGACTCATGGACCAAGTATCGATATCACAGGATGATTCCAGAGAACAGTATTTTCAAAACAATCTAAGTATCGACTCAAGGACTTCAAGTGTCAACTCAAGGATTTTAAGTATTGACTCATAGTATGAAGTGTCCATACTTGTAGTTTTGACAGTACATAATGGCTATACTTTTAGAACTATAGAAAGCTGGATTTTGAGTCTAAATTGCTAGTTCTCACCCTCTAACAGTTATAAATCATTTTTAAAGACTTTGAATGTATTGATTAGACTTCAAACTTACTGAAGAAGTAAGAGAATCCTAGTAAAAAGATAAGTGCTTCTAAAAGAGTCTTCTAAGAGCTAACTTCTAAAATAAAAGTTTTTATTTTTAAAAGAGCATGTTTTCAATTCTCAACCATCAATTAGTTAAGCAATCATTGAGGTTTTTTATTGAAGAAGACAATTCAAAGATTCTTCCTCGAGTTTCATTGACCTTTTTTTACTCTTTTAGATAGTTCTTTTATACTTGAAACCTTTGTATTTTGGTCTATTTGTTATAACTAGTTTCAAGTGGATTGAAATTAAAGGATAGGCCCTTCCAAGCCTTTGAATTAGATTGCAAGCCTAGGTTTGGCATGTTGTAAGATTGTGTTGGTAAGCCTAAGTGAGAAAATCAACAAGGATTTGATTTGCAAGACTCAAAAATAAATCAGCTGTAATCGTGAGGGATTATAATAAAATTTTCAAGAAATTCTTGGAAAGTAGGCATAGATACTTGGAGTACATTGAACTACTATAAAAGCTTGTATTTGTTTGCTTTGCTCCTCCTCCTCTCTTCATTTCAAGCATTGCTATAATTTCATTCAGTACACATATATTTGTAACACAATCACTTCACAACCTTCAATAACAGCATATACTTGTTTTAAGTTTTTAAAAAATCTAATTCATCCCCCCTCTTGGGTTGCTTCGCTGGATAATACACTCTTATCCAAAATACTATTCTTTCACGATTTGGATCAAATTCCTTTCTTATTTCAAATTTTACTAGCTATTCAAAATAGACATGCCCAATGGAAATAAACTTGAAAAAGCTAAAATCCTATGGGAGGTTGCCCTTAACTCTTATATTGACTTTAGCTTTTGTCACTTCATCCAATTCATCCTAGATTAGGAGATATGTCTAGTCAAAGTCTTTTTTTTTAAAAAAAAATATTTTTTATTTGACTAGCCTATTTTAGAGCTTAATAATTGAATTTGGGCCTAATTCTAGCTAACTCATCTCCTTCAAAAGGTTGTACCATATTGTAGAGCTCAAGAAGTTAACTGATTTAAGAAAAATAGATTATCTCAATCAGACGTTATAGGACTAAGTGTCTTTGAAAAATTTAACATGCAATTAGGCTTAACAATGTAGTGGATCTCGCTCCTAGATCCTATCTAGTTTGACCTGTAGAGGCTAAAGTAATTTACATCAAGTTTGGTGATCCTTCTAGATCAAAGCTCCTCCTATCGAAGAGGTTAGCTCTTGCTAATGCAAAATTGAAGATAGAAAAATGTTTGTTTTCTCATCTCATGGTTGAATCATTTAGCTTTGCTTAGAATCTGACTTTGTTAGCTAATTTAAAAAGACTCAATCTTTCCATGACATGCTTCTGCGACCTTCCTTTTGATAACATAGTCCAATGGCTTTTTCCTAACCTTGGTCTTCTTTTCTCTTGGATCTTAACAAATTACTCGTCTCACTTCTATATCTTGCTCCATGGTAGGGGTGCTCTTTGCCACTCATCCCTGTTAACGTCAATGACAACAACACCCCTAGCTACCATCTTGATCTTGATTGATCAGTTGGTCAAACCAAGGGCAAAAGCTTGACCTTTTATGAGTAGTAGGTGCTTCCTATATTATCATCACAAACTTATTAAAGGCATCAACAAGTCATTTTACTTGCATAGTGGTTGCAAGGTCTATCTTTCTTGTAGTCTAAAAGCACCGATCATAAACTCCTTCCGCTCCTTGATGACTCCATACTTCCTCTATCACCTATGGAAGATAGCATAGCACTAACCAAGGTATGGATTCCCAAGGATAATGTACATGGCAAACATCCAAAGGAACTACTTCACATGTAACCTCGTCAATATATCTCTCAACCATTGCAAATTTGAAAGTGCATTGCTTTGTGTTCTTTTAACTCGCTATTTTTATAAATCTTTCCTAAGAGGATAGAGATATAGATAAGGCTTGGTATGCAATCGTAGCTTCTGAAACAAACTTTCAAATATGATGTTCTTCTACTTTTTACAATATACAATAGTCCCAATGATACTTTTCTTTACTTGGATTTTCTAGTTCAAGAGTTCTTTTCATACTTCTAGATTTGCTTTAGTTGCCATCTTAGCTTCCCTCACTATCAAACACAATTTTGAGTCAACATACTCAAGTTCAAGTAGATCTTCAACTTGAGTTATATTTAGGACCATCTTCCCTTTGTTCTTAGGATCCTCGTCCTTTGACTTCATCCTCTTTGGTTACAACTTAAGGTAGGGTTTCCAACCCTTCTTCTTGGTACATCCACTAATCCTGCAAGGTCACATTAATTTTTTGTTCAACTACTTCTTGCTTTGCTCCTCTTCCAAGCTTGGTTTTTCATCCCCTTTTTTAAGCATATCTCCCTTCTTGACATCCCTAGGCTACTTTTTCACCTCGATTTCCATGGGTTTCATTCTAACATCACCAATGTCTCTAACTTTAAAGAGCTTTAGCTCCTGAATGTTCTTATGAAGACCTCCAACATATTTTATAATATTATAAGATCATCGACAAACATCCTAAGTGAGATAGCTTGCTTATAAAACTCAGTGGTGTAGTTATAGACAAATTGATCATACTTCTGCCATAAATATTGCTATTTAATCCACTGATCCTTCTTATAGCTAATTAGATAGAATTATTTCTTGATTAAGCCCTTGAATTTATTCCACATCATATTTGAAATGTTGTTGTTCCTCATATAAGAATTCTACTAGATAAAGGCATGGCTGGAAGTTTTGAGATAAGTAAAAGCTACCTTCTAGACATTAGTGTACCATATATGGTGAAGTAGGTCTCTAACTGATCTTACAAGTCATCTCACTTCTTTGTATTGATAGCTACATTATATAGAGAGATCTCGATTTGAGCTTCGACTTTTAAATGTTAAAGAGATGGATTCTGAGCATGTTGCTTATCCTTCTCACTGGATGGTAGATCATCATCTCCAACTATGTGCGACAAGTTTTTTACATGAGTTTGTGGTGCTCATGTTGAAGATGTTGTCAATAGAAATATAATCTCGAGGAGTTGGAGAATCCCATGAAACTTCTTTCATCGCATCATCTATCAAGGTAGAATTAGCATCCATACTTAATTATCTTTATCATTGAATATATTTCGAGCACCGATAGCTCTTATTATGTCTACTTATACCACTAATGCATCTAGACTATAAACTATAGCCTCCATGAATACAAAGGAATGAAGCTCTGGTATCAACTTGATCATATTAGAAAAAGAAGAATTATCTCAACCTACTCAACTCAAATCTATCAAAATATTTAGTAAAAAGTAGAATATTTGGTGAAAGCAGGGTGTAGGTCCCATTTTCTTTCATTAATAATCCTTCGATGCATAGACTCTGTTTATAATAGTGAAATCCATTTTTGCACAATTAGATTAGATTCCTCCAATATTTAAACAAGACTAGTTTTTCCGAAATAGATATGACTAGTGGAATAAACTCGAAAAATCTAAAATCATATAGAAGGTGATCTCCTAAATTGGATAATATGTCCAATCACAAGTTTTCTTGCAAAGAAAAATTGAGTTTTGATTCATCCATTTCAAAGCCTAAATAATGGGATTCGAACATGATTGCAAGGTGCAATATCATAAGATGAAAATGTTACCCAATTTAAAAAAGAAAGATCATCTCAATCAAATATCATATAGCCAAGTTATGATCTCTAAATGTTTGGAATGCAATTTAGCCTTTCGATACGACCGATCTTATTCTTGGGCCATATCTAGCCTTAATCATAATGGTCAAATCAGTCCGCATTGAGTCTAATAATTCTTCTAAATCAATAACATGGAGCTTGCATGCATGTATCTTTCGAAATTGAGCTTTGTCAAGTGCCTTGATGAAGATATATCTATAAGCCGATGCTAAGATAGAATAAGTGGTAACAATACCGGTTCATATTTTTCTCTCAAATAACATGGCTGTCCGACTGGACGAGCATTCAGTCATCTCATGAAATACTGGTTAGCTGATGTGTAAGCTTATTTGTTGTCTTAGTATCGGAGTTGCATCATATTGTAGGTATACAATACCAAGATCCAATATAAAGTGTTGTGTACCACACAAGTTCACATGCGATGTTAGCCGTGCCACGTTACTTTATCTTTTGGCAGGATTGAGAGACGGTGCATTAGTTCTTCATTTGCCACAAGATAAGACTACAACCATGAAAAGTAATATAACTGGTTGTTGAATTCCTGGTCATGGGTGGATAGCTAGCCCATCAAATTTGTATATATATATCTGCAGAAATTAAGTTGCAAATTGGAATGTCAAGGTAGCTAGCAAGATCCCTTAAGATGGTGAATTCTTCGAGCATCGATCGCAAGAGCCGATGAGCACCCGGATGTTGCATGATTGACCGGTTGATCTTCTCCATTTTTGTATTTCCGAGTATATATATATATATATATATATATATATATAATTTCTGGATATCTATTATGCATGTGTGTGTATTACAATCCTATAATTTGTAGGACAATTAGAAATACAAATACAAGTCCCATGATATTAGAAATAGCTATATGGTATGTACAATAATGAAAGATCCCATGATTATACAAAGTACAAATATGGAAATGGATCCAATGATTGGCCATGATTGCAGAGAGCACAAATATAAAAATAGATCCCGATGATTGCCTATGATTGTTGAGTATACATATATGAAAATGGATCCCCATAATTTTAGAGATAAGAACATGCTTGTTTGCCTGATAAAGAAATGGAAAAAGAATCTATAATTGTAGAGCGCATAAGTATGGAATGGATCTCATGGACCGTGGAGGGATAAGAACACTTGGTTGCCTAGTAGATCTTTCTTGCGCCCCCCACCCCGCCCTCTCTCTCTCTCTCTCCTCTCTCCTCTCTCTCTCTCAAAGTAAAGCAAACCCAAAGAAAAAAAAAAAAAGTTAGGGGGAGATCCTATTCTCGATTGGGTTGTGATATCCCAGCCCAAAATGGGCCCAATGTCGATCAAGGCCTAGTCTGCTTGAATGGCCTAGGCACCAAGAATTAGGCCCAAAAAGGTCCTGCACGAATTTTAAAGCAAAAAATTGATGGAGAAGAATAGGTTTTTCAATGAAAGTCTTCTTCCCTTCGTTTTGCTAGGAGATTTCGACATCAAGAAAGATTCTCGGTATACTCTCCCATCCTATTCATATAACTTCCAATTTCTCTCTTCGATCCCATATGAGAAGAGCTACATTTGGATGGAAGTTTGTTGGGATTTATCGAGTTTTTGCTCGATGATTTCCGCTAGAGTTATGGCCCAAGCACAACCGAAAAAACAAGTTAAGGCCCTAAATCTATTGATTGATCTTCCTCTCCCTTTTCATTAGCCATTGGATCGTATTTTCAACCCGCCTATAGCAGGATTTTGGTTGGAAATAAAAAAAACATGCTCGATTAACTATTCCTCTATTTTCTTTGATTATTCAATATTTCCCTCTTGTTTTCTAGCCATCTTTATTAGTTGCAAGTTATATAAGCTTGCCTGAGTTGCCATGACCTTGATCGCCACCGACCATGGTTACCACCAGCCAGAAGTGTTGCTATTCCAATGAAAGAGGGGGTCATCCCTTGTTTCCAAAATGCCAAGAGATGAGGAAAAAAAAGAAAGATAAAAAAATTCTTTCTTCCCTCTCTCTTCTCTCTTTCCTCTCTTTCTTTCCTTCTACTTTCTCTCTTTACTTTCTCTTTCTAGAATTTTCTTTTTTTAAAATTTTCTCTTCATGGTATCTTTAGGATTGTTTGATCTAATAATAGCCTTCTTTCAATGCTTTTAATTTGATCCTAGTGAAGAGGGTTTGACCCGTATCTCTCCAATCAGCATGCCAGTATATCCACACTAGCCAAATCCAATAGTTTTAGATTTGATCACCTATGATTTTTATTGAACTACCTATACACTAATTCGATCATAATTTGATTAAATCACCTTGATTAGACCGATCGAATGTCGGACAATGTCACTTGATTAGTCTTATCCATCTTGTTAATTTCTCTTCTTTGGCATTCTCTCTACTTGATTTATGAACTAGTAAGAGTCTTAAGCCTTGTCGCTTAAATCCAGTTAACCTAGATAACTTTGAACTATCTTGTTAGTCGGGCATATCCACACCACTCGAGTTTTTGTTAGGCCATCGCATGATTAGTCTTTATTGGTCTTTATCAAATCCTTTTATTTAAAGTATCTTAATTGATTGAAGTTTATTAATCAAATTAACCCTTAATTACCAACACATCTTAATCTCCCACCTTGACTCTTGTTGGATATTATCTAATTTGAAAGTATTTGAACACTCTCAATCTCTATTGAACCACCTATCTCTTAGCTTGATCTTAATAATGAAATTATGATGATCAGATCGACTCAGACAATTGGATGTGACTACCCATCAATATATCCTATATTTGCATAATTATTCATATACTTCCTAATTATTGGACTTCATTTTATAAAGAGGTGTAATCGTCTTGACAAGAAGATGCCTAATAGTAGATAACACTATATAATCTATTAATTGAAGATTTTTTAAAAAAATCTAAAATTATTTGGATTTGTTAGAGTACGTATAAGATAAGTAATGATTAATTTTTTCTAAGTTTATCGGTAAATTATAAAATATTGTAGATATAATTTATAAATTGATGCATGAATTTGATAAACGATATTTGATATTGAATATATCTTATTTTAAAATATTATGATGATGTATGATTGAAAGTATTAATCTTGTTATGAATTATACTCGAATTGACTTCGATACCACATAATTGTGTATATTTTTATTGAGATAAAATGTAAAATGTGATTTATGAAAAAAAATTGATTCAAAATGACTTGAACTCTCAATCTGGCTATGTTAAAGACTCTACCAATGAGAGCTAATACATTGGTATTTATTTTTAAATTCTAAATTATATTACAAGCAGATATACGACATACAGTTAATAGATTTATAGTTCCTAAGGACTTCGCTGCAAGATATTACACAGTGCATCGCAAGATGATACGTGGTTTATAAACTTTGTTATAGAAAAATATGATTATAATTCATGGCTAATGGGATGAACTTGATATTTTTTAAAATAAATAGAATTCACGAAAAACTTAAATTTGAAAAAGATTGAGTTTGGCATAAATAATACTTTGATAATGTGCATGTTAAAAACTGATTTTAAAGTGATGAATTCTATATACCTATTTTTTATAGATCATTATTTATTTTATTACCTAATTAATCTAATTGAAGTATTTATTACTCAATGGGTTTTCTAGCTTATTATCCATATTTTACTATTTCTAGAGATCTTGAGAACTAAGATAATATGGAATATATACGGAAGAATGATTAGAAGCAGAACTTTGATATATTTATTTTAGATTAAAAACTTTATCGAAGTTTGATGGAAGATCTTTTGAAATCATTGAAATTTTATGAGATATTAAAGTTAATTTATTAACTAATTATTTCCACTATTGTTTTATGATATCATGATTAGATGTTTTTATGTTTATATAAAAAGTTTTTTATAAGTATGTGATAGTTGACGCTATCCTTGACTTGTGATCTCGGGTCGGGGGCATAACAAGTGTGAGCTTAGATAGAGGCCCTAAAATATACCGGAGGGAGTGAAGCAAATGGAGAACGTATAGTGTACTACATAACTATTTCTATTCATTGATATTATTGGCGCACCGGTACTCCTTTTCAAAAATCATATCTTGCTTCTCCTTTATTAAAGGTCTCATTTCTTGAGTCATCCAACGTGGAGTAGGGGCATTCCTTATCTATTTTGACATGTTCAATGATAGATGGTGGGTATGGGATTAAGATATATAATCAAAATTAAGAGAGGAGGGGCAGAGAAATAGGAGTCAAGCTCATGTATCCACTTTTTTTGCTAGAATTGTAGAAGAAAGGTCTCGTTCATGAACATTATTTTCTAAAAATAAAAAATTAAAATATCCTACATTTTCTCTTAATTTATAATATTTTATATAAAAAGTTAATAATCTTAATCCTATATTTGTTAAGCTATTAACCTTTTAATTTGGAGTATGGTGTTTATTTAGTAAATTATTTAGATTAAATGGTTGGTGTGGTTGTAGAGTTTTTTTTTTTTTTTTTTGGGTGCGGACTGAAAAAAACGAGATGACAAAAAAAAAAAGGTTAAACACACTTTCTTCCCAACCCTTCTCCCATGATGCTCTAAAACCCCACCAGCAAGCCCCTCTGGCCACCGTCATCGTTGCTCCCATCTCCCTGTCCACCGGAAGCCATGGAAGAAGGAACAGTTTCTCCCACCATTTTCTATTTCTTTTTTCTTCTTGTTCTCTCTCTGCTCTTTTTCGCTTTGCTCAACCCCCCACTCTCCCAGGCCTCACCGCTTCGCTCTGCTTCGGATAATGGAGGCTACGAGGTCCAAGCAATGGGTAGGATTGGATGGATAAAATTTTAACATAGGAAGCTCACCATAAACAGGCCCTGAAAAACTGATGGCTGAGAAATTGCAGCTCCAAGCGTGAGAGTGGCATCATCCATTTTTGTTTGTTGTACTTAAACCGGCTGTGCTATTACTGGCCGTTAGCTTTGTTTCAGGACTTCGATTTTGGGTTTAGGATTTTGTTGGGATGCAGGGTGTTCCTCTTCGATTTCTTTCTCCATCTATGAAAAAAAGGAAACTTAATTTGTTTTACATGGTTGAGACTTGCGTGCCATCTTGAGCTACAGAATAATAGATAACATTTTCTTAAAAAAATAATATACGATAATACATCTAAATACTGGTGGAATCATAATATTTTGAATACCAATTTAAAATTTTGTTTCATTCTGATCAAAGAATAGGTTCTTTTCTTTCTTATTTTTGATACACAGGATGTTGCTGTGAACAACAGATAACAGGGCAACCAAAACGATCGAGTTAAGAACCATAGAAACAAAGAATAGATAATATCTGGTACAGAGCGGTTCTCAAGAGCAGATATCAAAACTAAAAGAAAATTAAGGAAATTAAGATTCTGAAGACGATAAAGCATTCAAAAATATATCCTGATCAAGAGAAATAGGAAGAGGATGGCTTACGGAGATGAAAGAGCTTGCTGAACCAGTGCTGGCTCCGGTAGAGTATGGCTCCTGGTCAATGAGAGCTTCGAACTAAGAAGAAATTCGGACACCTGACAAAAATAAAGTACTCATTTTTGCATGCCGCAACCAACAGGAAAAGCTGCTTCTCCGTTCGCATAATGCAGTCATCAACCTATGCCAAGTACAGCCCCTTCCCCCCTCTACTCACCAATGGAGAAACAAAATTTAGGAAAAATAGAGATATCATGTCCATCACCACAGAGATGGAATACCATGTCTAAAGAATGTCTGGTAAAATAATTTGAGAACACTCTAAGAATCAATTGGATAGAAACGTAAAGAATATATCGGTAAGCGGAAGCAATATCGTTATCGTTGATGATGGAGGAGGAATTGCAGTTGTTGGGGTAGCCCTAGTCGCCGGAGAGGACGCGCGGGGGGTGGGGTTCGGTGGTGCGCAGCAGTGGCTTGGCCGGCCGCCGGATGTGAGAGCGAGACCGGAGTAGGAGCAGCATCCTCGATAGGGTCAAAGCTGCCGAACTAGACCTGGGGAGAATAGGGATGAGAAAGAAGATGAATTAAAATTAATTATCATTTTTTTTTTTTTAAATCTACGTAGATGATGTATTATAATAATTTAATACAAATAGGATTGACATTGTTAAATTTTTTTTCAAGATATATTTATAAATTGAATTTAGATTATATTTTTTATGTAAAAAATGATTAATTTTCTTTCAAAAAAATATGAACTGTTGGATTATATCTTGCACAAATCTCTAAGCACTCCAAACGCTATCCATCAGTCTACGTGGATTTTTAAGTGGCTATCGTGCAATCCAATCATGGATTCATAATTATGGATTCATAATTTTGTATTCACAAACTTTTCTTTACCTTTTTTTTCATCCTAAATGTAAATATGTGAAACAAAATAGCCGGAACATTATCTATGATGGAACGAGTCTGGGTTATATTTTCGTGAGAAAGGATTCACCTTCTTTTCTTGTGAATCCATGATCCATGATTGGATTCACGAGATAATGTTCTGCTTATTTTGTTTCACATACTTATATTTATAATGAAAAAGGTAAAGAAAAGTTTGTACATGCTTGTGAACCATGAAGGTTGGGTAATTGATCATCGGTAGGATCGCAAAGGGATTTGTTCATCCTATTACTTGAATATAATCAGAAAAATGCAAAATAAGGACCGATGGAGCTGGTTTGGTCAAAAAATGAAACCTTTCCAGGAAATCCGAACCTGGCATATCCAGGCCTTTTTTGTTCAATTTGTGGGTTACCAACCAACCAAGAAAGTTCAAATAGTCTTCGGTTTTAAAGTCATGAGAAACTTTGGAAGAAGTATACTAAATTGAAACGCACTTGTTATGCAAAATCACAAATTATCCAGCAAAGCTTTATTTGTTTCAAGTAACGGATCATAGCAAGAGGACAATGTGCATAGACGAAGATTTTTTATTTTATTTTTAGTATTTTTATTTTTTTTGGTAAGAAAGCCCCGCAGAAATATATTTAATAAACAAGTTTACATAGCTAACGAAGACCCAGAACTAAGAAACCCAAATTACAACTGAAGAGAGGAAGACCAAAATACAAAACAGAGTAAGAAACTAGTCAGAATATATAACAAACAAAAGAAAAGAAGGAACGTGGACATCGAACAACAAACTTGAACAACTGCAACAGAGAACACCAAAATGCATGAACCAGCAGGAAGAAGCTGAAGCTGAGGAGAAATGAAAAGCATCCAAGGTTGTAGTAACAGAGCCCCTCGCAGAAGAGATCACATAATAAGTATCCAAATTTAGTACCACCCCGAAAAGAGATAAACCCTAGTCGAAAAAACATGGTTCCAGCAAATTAGTGGGGAGAGTCGGAGCATAACAGCAGTGGTGATAGGAGAAGTCTTCAATCTATCATAGCAGATGAAGCAATAAGCAGCAAATAACAAATCATAACCCCATAGCCTGGCATATATTGCAGCACCCAGAAGTGAAAGAAACCCCAAACACATATAGCAATGATGGAATAGGTCAGTAACGCAACCTGAGAACCGAAACCAGCAGCCATAAACGTAGGATATGATAACTTATAGGCCGTGCTGTGTGCCATCTGAGAACCAAGCGTGCCAGAACAGTATGTAGGACCATGCAAGAGAGCCTGCAGCCAGCCAGTGAGTTGAGATGTAACAGCAAGACAGAGTGAGCCATGAAAAATGAACATTAGGATGAGGGTGCCATTGCTCTCAGCAATACAGTATGTCAATGCTTGAGGCCAGTGTTGATTATGAGAGCAAAGTGTATGGCATAGCAAGCGGCTCGGAAGTAGAAGAAGGTAAGTTCCCTGGCTAGAGTGATGAGAACGCCAATCTTCAAATGTGAAATGGCATACAAAAAATCCAGCCCAGTAGAAAAATACTCGAGTCACCAAAGTGCCGGAAGAGTATAAGGCAAAGAAAGGCAGTGCGGAGATAATGACCCATAGTATTGAAAAAGAAGAAAGGTATCTGCACTATTTGTAATTAAAATATTGTGCATCTCTTTCACGGGCAAGACCTGAAGTTTCTTTCTGTGGGCATGGTGGTATGCACTCAATGGTGACAATCCTAATTCACGCTATCTTGATATACCTAAAAACTATGGTGATAACTGTAATACCCAGCCCATTCAAGGAAAGAAAAAAAGAGGAGAAGAGGGAGTCTTCTCCTCCTCCAAGAGGGAGTCCGAAACCAAGCCAATCCAATGATTTCCAAGTATAAGAAGAACCTCCTCTTTTCTATGAATTCCCATCATCAGAGAATCGTTCTCCTCGTACCGTTTCTCTTCTTGATTTCTCCTTTTGCTTTAGATGACCCTCATCATGCTCATCGAATTCACAATCAAATTCCACTGAAACTAAAATTAGTTCAGTCTCCTCCTCTCATTTCTTCCGATTGCTGGAGGGATGGGTTATCATCGGGATGGACAGAAATTGTTGGATTTTATTCCCGGAGAAATCTTTTACTTTTTTTTTTTTTTTTCTCTCTTTGTTCCTTGATCACCGTTGATCACTAAATGAGAGACCGGTGGCCATGCCATCACAGGCCATAGCCATGGCCACCATCTCCCGAAGAGATGGCCTGGGATTTTTGAAAAGAGGGGGACTCAAAAGAGTCCCCAATTTTGGCTATGTCGAGCAGAATAAGAGAGCACAGGAGAAGAAAAAGAAAGAGAAAAAGAAAAAAAAAAAAAAAAAAAAATTAATAATAATAAATCTACCTCTCGTCTCCCTTCTCTTTAATTTCTCTCTCTATTTTCTTTCTCTACAGTTTTCCTTTCTAAAAGTTCCTCTTCTAGGCATTGGGATAGTTATAAAGTTGGGGTTAAAAAATAATGGATGAATTGCTGATGAAATCTGGGTAAAAGGTCTAAATCTGTAATTACCATACTATGGAATTGTTTATTAAAAATAAAATTATTATTATAAGAAGGTAATTTTCCAAGCAAGAGGACGTTGAGCGAGGTCTGCAATACCTAGGTCGAGGATTCGAATGCAGACTGATATCGGGTATGTTAAATCTATATCTAGTAGAGGTAAGGATTTTTGTACATGATTATTAGTTTATAAATATTTTACATGGCATGATTTTAATTCTTTGACATGAGTATTGGCATGCATGATGTTTATGTATTATATTTTGATTTTTTATGATAAATATTTATGATTGCCAATATTGCTATTTATATTTTTCGTATGATATGTTCCTATCAAACATGATTATTTTTGAATGTTTTGGATTGTAATTCTGATTATTAAAAATATTAAAAAGAATATAATTTGACAACATGTTTGATATTTGATAAATTGATAATTAAGAAAGGAATGTGTTTGGACTATTCATGTTAAATAAAAAATAGCCGAGCCACGGACGAGATAGTATGTGGAATAGCCGAACCACGAACGGATAATATATGAGACAGTTGAGCTATGGACGAATAGGATATAGAATAACAAAGCCACAAAGGATAATACATGGGACAGTCGAGCCGCGAACGGATATATATGAGACAACTAAGCTATGGGCGAATAGGATATAGAATAACAAAGCCATAGATGGATAATACATGGAACAGCCGAGCCGCGGGTTGATAGTACGTGGAATAGCCAAGCTACGAGCGAATAGTACATGAGATAGTCGAGCCACGGGTGGATAGTATGTAGAATATCCTGGTCATGGATGGATAGTATATAGTCGATTTTGAGATTGCCAGTCACAAGCTGAAGCGTGACTATGATTAGTCTAAAACTCTAAAAAGATAACAACAGTTCATTTGGATCATGAGATATGGATAATAAAAGGTTAAAACCGTAATTAAGTAAAAAGAGAGATTTTATTTAATAACATATGCGGTGTCTTACTTTTGAGTAAGATGAATATTTTGGTATTAATAGATGCATATTTTAATTTTGAATTATATTATCCTCTTGACTTAAGATTTTGGAATTTTATTCTATTTGATATTGTTAACGGTTATTTTTGAATTATATTGTATTATACTGGTATAAGTATGTGGGGATTCTTACCAGACTTTAAAGCTCACATTTTTACTTTTTTTTTCTGGAGTTACAGGATGTTCAATTTGATTATAATTTGGATTCATGAGTGAAAAAATAAAAATATAGTGAGTCATTGATACCAATCGAATGATTAAAAAATAATCAAATTTATAATTATACAAGTCGTATTATTTTTTTTATATTAGGCATTCTATTATAAATGATAATATTTTGAAAGTTAAATAAATTTTAATATCTTGCATGATCTCGAAAAATATATTTAAAATTTACGCGGTCGATCATGTGACCAATCCAGGGGGAGGCTATGGGCGTGACAATAGCTTTCGAAAAGTATTCTAATCTGGGGTGTTTTTCCAAGTGTAAACAGGTAATTCTCGAAATATGTCTTTCAAACATCGGCGGCCACACCCATCATTATTCTTAAAACCAAAAGAAGTGTTCCCGGTGCGAGGGTTGACATGCTTCCTGAGATCTACTAGTGAACTTAGTCACAATTCTAGCTGCTTAGGGAATGGCTAGTACATTTCGCGACATGAATAAGACTTTTCAGTTATTCTTTGAGTATTTTAATTATTTCACAGGTTCATCGTTGTTTGGCTTCAACCGGTTGTTATTGGTGTTATGATAAATTGGCTCAAAGAGCTAATTAATGGCCCAAAGATTCAAGTGATCCTATCCAAACTGATTGACCAAATGGATTGACACGACGATAGTCCTGAAATCCAACAGGAGAATGGATCGACACTATGCTTCGGCCAACAATGACGCACAACTTAAGATCGACCTTCAATAAATGGCCGATCCACTAGATATGCTCCGAAGTAAATGTCTTCGAAATGAATGGCCGATCTACTATACATGCTTCGAAGCAAACAGCTCCAAAGTGAATGACCGATCGACAATACAATACATGCTTCGAAGTAAATGATTTCAAGTATATGACTGTGATATTTGGGCTTTTGGGTCGAAGTCGGCAGCCCAGCCCGGCTTCGACCCACAATGAAAAAAAAAAAAAAAACAGAGGAAGGGGAAGCCAGAGTCAGACACGGAGCCGCTCTTCCCTTATCGACCAGGAAAGCTGTCGGAGGACTCGGAGGGGAGAAGTCAATGACGAGTCCAGGATGGAGTGGAACTCCGATCAAGCAGTGGTTCCTCCCCAAATGGTGAGGAAAAGCCATCGAGAGTTTCCTTTAAATCTAACTTTGTTGTCACCCAATCGAGTCTTCAAACCCCATTTCAAGCCATCATTCTTCCTCTCCGACGAGCAACGAAGAGTTCCTTCATGTACCGGTAAGTCCGGTTGTTTTTATTTCAATTTTTAGGAAAGTTTAATTGGATTTTTCTTCTTGGATTTCTAGTTTGGCTTGGGCCGTACGCCGTCGATGGTTGCACCACTGCTTTCTCTCCGGTCAGTTGAGCCTCTACCGATGACCCCCTTCCATGGTCGCCGACAACCATGGGGAGAAGTCTTGGTTCGGTCAAGCCAATGGAAGAATAGGGGATTCGAAAGAGAAGAGAAGAGAAAACAAGAGTTCGCGGGAGAAGGGAGCATGAAAGAAAAAAAAAGAAGGAAAGGGAAGAAGAAAAGAAAAAAAAAAAAAAAGGGAAAAAAAAAAAGAGAAAAGAGAGAAAAAAAAGAAAAAAAAAGAAGATACCTACCTAGGAGTTGAGTCACCGGTATGTTTTCCTGGTTGCTAGAGCTGTCGCTGGTGGCTCACCCAAGGCTCTTCCCGTTATCATGAGAGAGAAATAAGAGGAGAGAGAAAGAAGAGAGAGAAAGAAAAGAGAGGAAGAGAGAAGAGAGTAAGAAGAGAGAGAACCAAAGGATTTTCTCAAGATTTATGAAAATTGAAAATTTAGATTTTAATAAAATTATTTATTAATGTAGGGAATCAGTCTTCTAAGCAGGAAGGTGACATGCAAATTCGGGTATGGACTAGTTCAGGTGTAAACAGTTGATTCTTGTGAGGTAAGGATTCTGGACATGATCACCAGTCTATATATTATTTTATATTGCATGATTTGATCCATGCATATGAGCATTGGCATGCATGTTTGTTTTGCATCGTATATTTTAATTTTCACGAGATGGATAATGTGTTGAGATTATTAATTATATCCCCATGTATCATGTTTATTCGAGTAAGTGATTTTTGATGGTTTGGACCATGATGCCGGTCATTGAGAAGTTTGTGATGACATGATTTGGTTTGATATCGTGATACAATTTGACAATATGATGTGAAAGGATAAAGTGATAACGGTATTTGGACTAGCCATGGATCTGAAGTTGCCGGAGCCACGGGCTTCGTACGAAGAATAGCCGGCCATGGACGTTTAAAACATGGGACAGCCAGAGTCACGGGCTTTGTACGTGAGCTAGCCTGGTCATGGGCTTAGAATACATGGTTGATAGTGTGGTTGCCAGTCATGGGCGTCGCATGATAATGGCTCGTCCAGAACTCTAAAGAAAAGGAAAAGTTAATGAAAACATATAAAGAAAATATAATATTATGAAAGGTTTTGATATACTTGATATGTGATTGGTTTTGATTGCGTGACCGAAGAATTTATCGTTTTTCGTTATATGATTATGATCTTGCTGTTTTCAGTTTTTATATTAATACTGGTATGATTGTGAGGGAACCTTACTGGGCTATAGAGCTCACAACCCTACTTTATTCTTTTACATAGTCGTGTAGATATTCGGTTGGTGATGAATGAGATTTTTTTGAGGTAAATGACTCTTGTGTACCCAGGCCTTGCATGATCTCTAGGATAAAACCTAAAGTTTGTACGACCGGTCGCGTGCCGAATCTAGTGCTAAATTTGGGGTGTGATAGAGTGGTATCAGAGCTTAGGTTATGATCATTTGGGACAGTGATACAAGTGGTTAAAATAATAAAGACATGATGATTATTAGGATATGACAAGAGTGGTATCAGAGTTTAGGTTATGATGATTTGGGACTGTGGCAAAAGTGATTATAATAGATATGAGTGGTATTGAATTCAGGTCATGATTGTTTGAAATTGTGCTATAAGAGATTAAGGAATTAACATGATGATTAGTAAGACATGACAGAAATTTTTGGAAGGATTTATTAATGAATCTAGATTATTTAGTATATTATATCAGAGTGGGCAGTGGAAGCGTAGTGATTTAGAAGTGTTATGATAGGAGCACTGATTTAAATCTCAATCAAGCTAATTTCGATGACGAAATTATTTTAACGGGAGGAGAATGTGATATCTGGGATTTTGGGCCAAAGTCGGCAGGCCCAGCCGGCTTCGACCCACAATGCAAAAAAAAAAAAAGAGAAAGAAGGGGAAGCCAGAGTCGGTCACAGAGCCGCTCTTCCCCTTATCGACCGGGAAAACCGCCGGAGGACTCGGAGGGGAGAAGTCGATGACGAGTCCGGGATGGAGTGGAACTCCGATCAGGCGGTGGTTGCTCCCTAAACGACGAGGAAAAGCCATCGGGAGTTTCCTTTAAATCTAACTACGTTGTCGTCCAATCGAGTCTTTAAACCCCCTTCCAAGCCATCATTCTTCCTCTCCGACAGGCGACGGAGAGTTCCTTCATGCATCGGTAAGTCCGGTTATTTTTATTTCAATTTTTAGGAAAGTTTAATTGGATTTTTCTTCTTGGATTTCCGATTTGGCTTGGGCTGTACGCTGTCAATGGCTGCGCCACTACTTTCTCTCCGGTTAGTTGAGCCTCTACCAGTGACCCCCTTTCATGATCGCTGGCAACCATGGGGAGAAGTCTTGGTTTGGTCAAGCCAATGGAAGAATAGGGGATTCGAAAGAGAAGAGAAGAGAAAATAAGAGTTCGGGAGAAGGGAGCGTGAAAGAAAAAAAAAAAAAGAAGGAAAGGAAAGAAGAAAAAGAAAAAAAAAAGAAAAAGGGAAAAAGAGAAAAAGAGAGAAAAAAAAAAAAGAAGATACCTAACTAGGAGTTGAGTCACGTTTATGTTTTCCTGGTTGCTAGAGCTGTCGCTAGTGGCTCACTCGAGGCTCTTCCCATTATCATGAGAGAGAAATAAGAGGAGAGAGAAAGAAGAGAGAGAAAGAAAAGAGAGGAAGAGAGAGGAGAGAGGAAGAGAGAAGAGAGGAAGAAGAGAGAATCAAGGGATTTTCTCGAGATTCATGAAAATTGGGAATTTAGATTTTAATAAAACTATTTATTAATGTATGGAATCAGTCTTCTGAGCAGGAAAGTGATGCGCAAATTCGGGTATGGACTAGTTCAGGTGTAAACAGTTGATTCTTGTAAGGTAAGGATTCTGGACGTGATCACCAGTCTATATATTATTTTACATTGCATGATTTGATCCATGCATATGAGCATTGTCATGCATGTTTATTTTGCATCGTATATTTTGATTTTCACGAGATGGATAATGTGTTGAGATTATTAATTATATCCCCATATATCATATTTATTCGAGTAAGTAATTTTTGATGGTTTACCGTGATGCTGGTCATTGAGAAGTTTGTGATGACATGATTTGGTTTGATATCGTGATACGATTTGATAACATGATGTGAAAGAATAAAGTGATAACGGTGTTTGGACTAGCCATGAATCTGAAGTTGCCGGAGCCACGGGCTTCGTATGAAGAATAGCCAGTCATGGGCGTTTAAAACATGGGACAGCCAGAGTCATGGACTTTGTATGTGAGCTAGCCTGGCCACGGGCTTAGAATACATGGTTGATAGTATGGTTGCTGGTCATGGGCGTCGCATGACAATGGCTAGTCCAGAACCCTAAAGAAGATGAAAAGTTAATGAAAACATATAAAGGAAATATAATGTTATGAAAGGTTTTGATATACTTGATATGTGATTGGTTTTGGTTGCGTGACCGAAGAATTTATCGTTTTTCGTTATATGATTATGATCTTGCTGTTTTCAGTTTTTATATTAATACTGGTGTGATTGTGAGGGAACCTTACTGGGCTGTAGAGCTCACAACCCTACTTTCTTCTTTCACAGAGTCGTGCAGATATTCGGTTGGTGATGAATGAGATTTTTTTGAGGTAAGTGACTCTTGTGTACCCAGGTCTTGCATGATCTCTAGAGTAAAACCTAGAGTTTGTGCGGCCGGTCACGTGCCGAATCCAGTGCTGGATTTGGGGCGTGACAATGACCGATCTACGTTCAACCCACTCCGAAGAGAGTAACTGATCTATAATCTGTACACTCCGAAGGAAGTGGCCGAACCGTAACCAATGTACCTTGAGGTGAATAACTGATCTTCAGTCGGCCTACTCAGAAGAGAGTAGTCGATTTACTTCGACTTAAAGCCTTCAAGAACGGACTTGGTTGTTATAACCAACCAATCATATAACTGACAGCCACGGCAACAGTAACTACAATTAGCTGGAGGAAAGTTATATTGACTAACTTCCCTAACATAAATTTAAGAATCCTAACTACTTTCAGTTAAAACAACACCTATAAATAGAGGTAAAAGGGAACCTCCAAGATAAGCAAGACCAAGCAATTATGAGCCAGTCTAAGACTACCTGATGCTAATTTTATTCTTCTCCTTTATCATCTCTCTTTCTTTGAGCTCATAGAATATCTCTTTCTTTGAGCTCTCTATTCTATGGCATGATCCCTACTGACATCGGAATGTCCCCCGTCAGAAAAATTTCGGTCAGGGATTTGTTTTGCAGGAGCCCAAGAAGGTGAAGCAACGAACCAGACAATCTATCCAGTCCGTGAGGATCAGCGTTAACAATTGCCATATAAGTTTGATTCCATTACAGTTTGCAGGTTTAGTCAAGTTGTATGAGGCCCTTCTCAACGGTGAGATCGGGATCATTACATCTTTAGTTCTCAATGAATTGGTCAGCAAGAATTTCAGCTTCTCGTGGATCTTTGTTGCTGAACTTGATGCCGCAACTCTTTTACTGCCATTGGCATTATAATGGTTTTGTACCTATAACGGGATGTCATCATCAAATAGAAAATGAACTCCTTTGTACTAAACCGGAACATTGTTGTCATTAACCTTATCCCATTATCCCAAAAAACACTCACACATATCATGGGAGTCTATTATTAAGTCCACACGAAGATGACCTACTCGATGCTTACAAATCTTCGAAGTTGGGTTCACGGTCTCTTCCTATAATACCTGATTTAGTGTATTATGTTATTGTTGATCAATGCAACAATCAAAACCGGTTTCTGTTAAACAACATTATCATAACCTATTTTCTGGCTAAATCCTGCGACAACAATTGCCTTCATATAAGAACCAAAGATCATGAACAGTTTTAGCCCTCTAAAAATTTATATTACCACATCTCTTGGTCATTGTGATACTCATTTTTACCTCCTGCTTTCTTACGATAACAGATAACGTTATATTTCCCAAATGACTCTGTTTCTATACTTGATACACAATCTGACCAATCCAACTTAATATATAAAGCAATGTATGTGGAGTTCGTTGCACATGGGTTGAATGTAGCATTCGCAGCACACATGGGGTTTGCTTCACACAGATTAAAAGCATGGTTCACGATCTCATGGAGTTCATTGTTGTTTGAAGGAGCTTTGTTTCTGCACTCAAGGAAAGCGCGCTACACTTCCATTTGATACACTTTCCAGCAGTGTTTCATAGTATTGAACCAGTACTTTCCATCCACCAGGACACATGAAGCCATCTGGTGGATCCTCTCTGTTCTGTGCAAGATCTCGCATCTGCGCGACCCAACTTTATCATTTTAGTATCATTTCAACAGTCATTTATCACATGTAAATAGTAAGAGTTACCTTTGTCCCAGAAATGAATAGAAAATCTTGAGGCCTGGATGGATCAAAGAAATCCATTTTCTGCTTCTTTACATCGTACGCAGCAACCTGAACTCATCCGAAAACAATAAAAAACCACGCTAAGCCTCGATACATGAAATGTTCGATGTTATAATGTTACAATTGTCAGCAAACAAAAGAAAAGAGCTGAGGTCATGTTCACTGCTGACAGATAATCAGAAAATGGTAGCTTGGTATATACCTAGCAAGATTTCAATAATGCCAATGTTCCCTAATAATAGAGCTCTTCTTGAAACCAATTAGGTACCATTAAATGTAAATAATGACCATTATCAGCCCTAGACTTGGACAGGATTTATTTTGGACAATAAAATAGCTGCCGCTATAATGGTTGTTACTAGCCTATATTATAATGGCAAGAATTGGATAATAATCATAGGATAAACGTGTAATTTGATTATGTCAATACAGACTAAAATATTATTATTTGATCTAACATATTTCAATTCAAATATATTATTTTAAGCAGATGAACGATGAAAATATCAGATTGCATCTGTCATTCTGAGGACAACAAATGTTATAATGGGATGGATAGCAGTGAAGTTGTGGCCATAGGCTTAAACAATTCCACCTAAATAACTTAAAGAAAACAATATAAGATAATGTTGATAAACTTGTCGAAATTCCATCAGACTTGAGAATCAAATAGGACTATTTGCAAATAAATTTGTAAACTTGAGGAAATCAAGACTCCAATTTATACTACTATTCAAACTTCTATAAGTCTCCCCCCCCCTCAACTTCTTTGTGAAAGAGAATCAAAATAGGATGCTAATCGAATTGAAAAAAGAAATTGCATAAAATCATCAAGATATGTCACCATTTCCTGCATCCAATTCCAAGTAATCATACACATAAAGCAAAACATTACATATGAATGCAGATGCAAAATGCCTTGGCTGTCTGAATTGCAAGTCTTAGACTGGAAAAATCTTAATGCATCAGTCAGCATACCTTGAATGGTAGAATGTTAAGCTTCTCAAGTCCTGGAGCCATACTCAGAACTTTCTTTCCATGATCAGCATCATAGAGGTCCCTGCCTTCCTTTGGGTGCTTCATACCGGCTGGGTCTCTGCCCACAATGTAGAAGTTTGCACCAGCATTTATCCGAGATTTTGCATGCCACTGCACCTCAGTCGGACCAGCATAATGCATGGGAGATGGGAAGATTGCAACTACTGTTGTCTCTGGGTCAAGAACACCCTCCTCAAGGACCTGTAATAAACCAGGAGAAGGGAAAACAAATTTTAGCACTCATGAACTAATCATAAGCATCCAGAATATCATGCAGGCTTTTAAAAAAAAAAGGAAGGAAGAAAAGGATATACTCAGAGTTTCAACTGTGTTATTGGGATAACAAAATTCAGTCAACCAAATAAATGTCAATTTTGATGGAGGAATGAAATGAACGATAAGAACTTGATGCTACATATTGCTATTACTGCAGGAGATAACTATCTGATAATATAATGAGTAAGAACCTTTTCATGTTGCTTCATTCTCCAACTAAGTGGTACATCATCTGCTTTGGTGAAGCCCCCCAGAGGATGAAGCAACAGAATTGGGTTTCTGTAGCCCATTTCTAGAAGACGTCTACGTGTGTCTGTCATGAGCAAAGCGTGCCCATTGTGTACAGGATTACGAAGCTGGAAAGCAAATACTGCATCAGCATTGCGCCTTGAAAATTCTTCACGAAGTTCAACAGGTGACAGCCGATACTGATCAAGACCATCATTGTATTTGATTGGCTCTATAACTTCCAAATCTCCTCCAATTAGCCAGTTTCCAGCATTTTCTATACCTTCCTTGACATATGGCAAGCCTTCAGCAGTCGTTCCCCAAGTTCTTGCAATTCGTTCTTCTTTGTTGTGCTTGTAGATCTCAATGCTGAAAACAAAAGTAGTTATGAAACATACGGCTAAAAATTTATAATGAGATTAATGAAAAACATTAGTTAAATCTTAACACATTTCACACACCTGGAAACATGAAAATATTATAGAAAATTATGGTGTTATTTCAACTAAGAGGTGAGCCTTGGCACAACAGCGAGGTTTGTCCATTGTGACTTAGGTATAAGGGGTTCAAAGCATGGAACCAGCCTCTCTTCTCATAAGGGTAAGGCTGCATACATCCAACCTCCACAGATGCCACAGTGAAAAAAGCCTCGTGCATTGAACTGCCCTTTTTTCAACTAAAATTGATAACGATAACTGGTAATTACCAAAAGACTAGTTACCTTAACCATATGCATGTAAGGTGGTCTTCTGTTTTATGTTTCTAAATGCAGCTATCTAGCATCATGTTCGTAGAATTGGCAATGAGATGCTAAAAGTGTAGGTCATACAAGCTTATGTAGATATGTATTGGAAATGCTAAAGTTTGGTGAATAAAGCCAAAACACACAAGCAAGAATTTGTAATGTGCATAAATTCCTAAAAAGGAAGCTCAGATGAGTAACATATTTATTCATGTCAATAGTTTTGGATGACAGCGGTAGCTATATTGTTAGATTGACTAGACAAAAGTTAGATGCCTTGGTTTTAAAGTTAGCATGTCTCCCAATACTGTAACCTAGCACAACCTTATGCATATTCCTAGAAAAAAGTGCACCATGCAGTTATTCTTCTTGGTTCAGTGAAAGGTACATGGTATATTAATCTCCTTATTTTAAGGGGAAATGAAGGCCAAAGCCCACCTGGTAGGTAAATAATACTGTGTAAGATGAAGGATTATTTGCTCATCATATAACAGCTATATTAGAAGAAGCAAGGGTCACATCTACCAATTGCACTTACCATTCGGATGGTATGAAATCTACAGGTTAATTTGCAATGGCTATTGTTTCATGCATTGTGGAAATATGACTTTTGCATTGCCATATAAGATTTTAGGATGAGAATGATATATATTGGAACTGCATGGATGTATAATATGGGTCATAACAAAAATTCTATTTAATGAAGCAACATATTTTAACACGTAATATGTATTTGAGATTTTGAGCATTTAGTCGTGCATTCAAATCTATCATAAAGATCTTTTTCAGTCTCTGTTCAATTTCATTTGAACTACATTTCACTTCATGCAACATCAGAGAAATTATGCTAAATTTAATTCTACGCATGCTCAATGTGAAACGGGAACTGAAGTGCACATAGATGAAGTTTCAATTTTTTTTTTCTTGCTGCAACATAAATATTTACAAAATGGGACTGTAAAGAAAGTAGAGGAGCAAGGGTTTCTTAAGACAATGCTTTGTCAAAGGACTTCAGGAAGACAATATAACCTAAGAAAATATGACTTGAGCCATGAGAAAGAATTTGGCAAAGCTTGCCATAACACAAGGGGTAACCCTTAGTAGGAGTAACGGGCAAATGAGGACTCATAAGCTGACACAGTGTATTTGGGACAATGCTTCATGGTTAAGAATATGCTTATGGTTGTAATACCCAAAGATATCAATTTATTATTTCCTTAATTAATCTACACTGTTATCTAATGTTTCATTAAAGCAAAAGTTATCATTGACAGCTAATAATAGTCAGCTTGTTTTATCCCCACCAATACTCAATTAACTCAGCAAAATATAATATTTTTGTTACACAACATAGTTTTACTAGTTTTCTAAGGATATGTCTATGTTGATCCTTGAATCTACAGGTTCTATGCTGAACCCTCACTGAAATAAAAATTAGACTAACCAGGGAAGCATCTAGTATAAGCTTTAAGGAATGATAACTTCCTCCCCACATGTTCTTAAAGTACTGATAACTTAAACACAGGCAGTAAAAATTTATAAGGAAAATGTGTCTGAGTACATAAAGGGAGTAACTCATATAAGATTGGAGAGAAGATGACTTCCCCCAACTTTTCTCTTAAAGAAAAAGATATAATAACTTCACACTGGCAGACAAATACTAGATAACTTAAAAGGAAACGGTATTATTGCATCATCTTAATAACAGATTAGACTATTCAATTATCATTGATGCTTATGAACACATGCTACTACCTTTCTTTAATATAGTTTCCTTAGTTTCCTTTCAATAGATCACCAGACATCGCATACTCTAAAAAGAGTAACCATCTTTTGTTTTGCCAAGGTTGTTAAGCCAAACATCTAAGGACATTTTTAAACACTTAATACCAGAGAGACACTTGATAGAAGGACACAATTAAGGCCTTGTCCTTAGGAGAGATCTAGGGTTCAAACCCTGGTGGTAGCATGTTACCACCATATTGCAGAAAAAGACAACAAGTCAGGTTATGGTTAATGAGAAGGAAAGAATTTGGCAGGAAATTATGCGACAAACACGAAGAACTTCGCATAGATTAACAACTAAGGCAGATAAAACAAAGTGAAATACATATCAGGAGCAAAATTCAAAAACAAGTCAAATGTTTAGCAATATTTCATGTTCCTTGACTAAGGCAACTTAGTAATCATCTCTCCATTATGCAGCATTGGAAGAGGTTAATTAACAAAGATACACATCAACAAGCCTAATAAAAAAATGATGGTAAGGCTTTTGACAACATCAGTGCACAACATATCGGACTTGCAACAAACAAAAGTTCCTCTAACCATTCTGAATATATAATCAACATATGAGAACCTTTATTTGATAAAGGATGGGAGGATAATTGGATATTGGATGTACATCCAACCAACAGGAGACTGCAGCCAATGATGGTCATAAAAGATGACCATAAAATTTGTCCCAATAGGTAAAATAAAATGTTAACAGCTTATATAAATGAACAGTGATAAACCAAGAAGTATGACAAGCACATATAACAAAGAATAGATGCAAATTGTAGTAAACAAGTAGAAAAGAAACTATAGTTCTTAGAAGTTTCATACACCTAATTAGCTTCATCACCATTTTGTAATTGATTTTTGTTTCAAAAGGGCAAGATGTAGCAGTCTAGAAATCTGTTATAGTTCAAATATACTCCAATTACTACAAATATCATCATATCCAAAAACATGATCTCCAATTCTCCATACACTATATATATATATATAACAGTATTTGAACTTTTATAAGAACTTCTAGAGTTTAAAAGTTAACTTGGTTCATTGTAGCAAAATAAAAAAAAGCATGGTTCGCGGTACCATCTCGTATCGCCCGGTACGGGATGTACCATACCGTACTGGACAAGAGCTGGCACGGTTCGCCACCAAAAACGGTCCGGACACCGGACCATTGAAAAAAATAAAAAATATTTCTGTACCGGTACTGTATGGTATGGTACCAGTACCGGTACGAACCGCCGGGTTCAGGCTCGGTTCGGCCCGATTCGGGGTCGGTTCAGTGAGAGGGGGAGAGAAAGATTTTTTTTTTTTTTAATTTGGCATGCCGGTACACATGCCGGTACGGTACGGACCATACCGTACCGTACCGCCCGCTGACCGGTACGGGTCCCGGTACCGGTTCAGCAGACCTTGAAAAAAAGTCTGCATAAACTGGCCCAAAAGTTAGGTTTTGCAGTATCTAAAATATTAAACAGATTGCTACAATTGAGTTATAGTTTTGTTTCTTGTCTGGTAATTAAGATTAATATGTTTAATAAACCCATTTTATTAGCATGACAGAAAAATAGATGTAGTTAATCTGACTCAGCAAATACTTTGATTGGAACCAATCGCACACCGAACTGTTTTATGCACCCAGAGGCACAACTTCTGCCAGCACTACAATCTCCAATGAGAGAAGTGATGGGCCATGAGTCTTAACCAAAGATCGGTATGCCAGATAGCAAAAGCATTATATTTCTTTTTATCTCTATCCAAGAAGAGAACTTGGCATGCAATCTTGTAGATGATAAACAATATGGACTTAAGAGAAAAATAGACAAAACATGTTAAAAATAATGCATAATTTCTGAGAAGCAACTGAACAATTAACACTTTCAGCACTATTTTTATATAATGGAAATACAATTGAAAAGTTGCCGAACAAAAAAAAATGTTGTCCACCTTTCATAGCAGTGTGCTTGATGCTCCCGATAGGATACTCTTAGTACTTTTCAGAAATATCATATGATATCCGAAAATGACTTCGTGAATCTTGCTTTTACCAGAAGACTAATCTCAATGATCTTCACCAAAAAAGTATCAACAAAGAAAAGGGCAAATTGAAGACAAATTGAGAGAAGGGCCTCTGATGGTTTGGAGTTTGGACATATACAACATTGGCCAAGGGATGCACCAATATAGAGTTATTTGATACGTATATAAGGAAGGGGACGGAAGTAGTCCAAAAATCAGATAAGATGTAGAAAAGAAGGACTTAATATGACTATTATCAAGCTCCAAACCCATCATTTGGGCTGACACATGACACAGCCAAGCATTCTCTAAGGACTCCCTCAAGAATGTGTGGCCATGTCATGTGTCACGAGTCAGCCCAAATGATGGGTTTAGGGCATGATAGCTTAGAGAACATGTGACCATGTCATGTGTCAGCCCAAATGGTGGATTTGGGGTGTGATAGCTAAATGTTTCAAAAGGTGTGACCGGAAACAAAGTGGAATGGAGGAAAAGGATTCATGTAGCCAACCCTAACTTGTTTGGGATTAAGGGTTAGTTTAGTTCAGATGAATGCTCTAAACATCGGTGCAGCCTGATAAACTATCTGAAATCTTGACAACTGTCATACTTTATCAACCTAGCAGGTATCTTGTCTAGAAGGATTTGCCGTCAATGATGCAGAACATGAAAGGCACATGGACAAAGTATCCTCTTTTTCATCGTTTTTTCTGGATTCATGCCTAGCAGGAAACTCATATATTTACCAACACTGCTCTAGAAAGAAAAGTTCCATGACCGTTCCCAATGAAAAGGCATAGAAACAAATATCTGAAACAAAAGAAATTGGAACTCTAGATGTCTTGGGGGGAAAATTACGGCAAGAAACCAGGCAAACCGATAATAAAACATATAGTTCAAGCTATAAAGGGAACAAAGGATGTCATACTTACATGTTTGACAAATAAAGCCAAATCAGACTCAGGTATGACCTAAATCCTTAATGAATTAAAGGAAACCGCAATCAGGGTCCTGTCAGGTATCCAGAATCATCTCATCATTTGAAAAAACCAAGGTAGATATAAGGACTAACCAATATGGGAAGAAAAGGACATAATAAAAGGAAAGACGAAGCAACAGAGGGAGGGGAGACTTTAAAATTAGCTGATTTCATAGGGTGAAGTAGAAGGACAGACCGGTGTTGGTGAACCTTTCATAATCTTAAAGTCACTAAAATCTTGACTTAATTGATTTTACTAAGTTTTCTTTTATTTCTTTTTGAGAAAAAGAAGGGTTGAGATCCCACCTTAATTTCATTAAGATCATAAAATGATAGTACAGATATCATCAGTTTATCAAGTTTATGAAGTCAATGATTGAACATTTATATTTCGAGCATCCTAGGTGAAAATAAACACCAGATATTTAAACCAAATGAACCCACAATCCAAGATGAATTTGAACTGATATCTTTAAACACGTTACAAGATAAGCATATCAAACATGAATAAGGGTTTCTCATGATATACAACTTGTTGATGCTTCAAACCTAGATATGCATAATATGAGATCGATTATTTTCAGATCACAATGAAATGAAACATCTGATGCAGGACATGTTATTAGATACAACCCATACTTCATTGTTAAACTTGATATACATGACTCCTATGCTCACTGTTGCACCAACAGTGAGATCGGGCACATATAATAAACCGGTGACAAGAAAGTTGTAAGCATTTAGATTCAAAAGGTCTGAGAATTTGATTTTGCAAACTCAAGATAACCATTTTTAAATGCAGAAATGTTGAGCATATAGAAGTAAAGAATTCATGGACAAATTGTATAAACAATACCTAGTGTAATTGTATTGATTGGATTTATTAGGAAAAAAATAGGTGTCCAACTACTCAGCTATATTAGACATTGATTCCAATAACAAGCTCATATAAGGTTGCTCCGATTATCATATCATGAGATACAGATGTCCAATACATAATTTATACCTCTTCCCTCACTTTTTTCATCAAACAATCAACATTTGTGTTATGTTGCTAAATTCACTATTAAGATTCAAATACCTCTTTCTGAGGGTTTGTGTAGCCACCAATCTAATAAACAAAATTCTTTAAGTAACATATAGCAAAGGAGAAAAGAAGGGAACACAAAAGACCTAACATGCCATGCCAAGACCTAGAAAGTTAAACTTTCACATGAAGGTACAATCACCCTGTACAGCATCAGCAAATTAATAATTAAAAATTAAAATCACAGGACAATTGATAAGCCTTATGTAAATCACTACATAGAAGGATACATACATGTATGCATTCTACAACTTAAACATATTTATCATTAATGAAAAGGTTATAACAAAGTAGTAGTGGAAAGTTTAATTATATATGCAAGGCATTATCCCATTTGCATATTAGGACATCATCCTTATCATTGCAACAAAGCCCTTTCCCATCTAAACAAGGTTGACTATGTATATGTGATGTTAATACGGTTCATGTAATTAGAAAACAGATTTTTTAATTAATCAGTCATTTAGCATTAATCCTTCAAGAGCCAAAGTTGAATTCCTAGCGAAGGCAACTTTACACGAGTGTGAGGCCTACCATGACACTTACAAGGCTAGTTGGTAGATAGGAGACCTATTTTTATGAGACAATAAAGCCAGGGGTACTTCCACCAATTTTAGGACTCCAAAGATACTGATATGTATTAAAAAATAATATTCATTGAAACACTTAGGTGGGACCTACAAAATGGTGAGAAAATTTTAAAGCTATTTAACTAATAATGTATCATTCAATTATTATTTGAAATGGTTCAATTCATGTCCCTTGAGTCATGATTGACCGCATACCAATAAGTTTGTCAGAGCCGACTCTCCAATTATGTGTTGCAACATACGTTTCCAAAATCCACATCGACAGGTGAATATTTTTGCTCAACATCATAATTGCATTCTACTAATGCCAACAGGGATGGATGGAGGGGGTGCTTGGGAGGCCCTGCCGCCCCCCCAACATTCATATATATTCATATATATATATATACATATATGTATATATATGAATGAATACATATATATACATATATGTATATATATGTATATATATGTATATATGTATTCATATATGTATATATGTATATATATGTATTCATATATATACATATATGTATATATATGAATATATATATATCTTAAAATGGAGGCTTCTACGTTGACAGAGCCTCGGTTTGACACGTGTCATGGACCCATGATTTTTTTTTTTTTTTTACTTCTTGCGTATTTCCATTTCTCTTTGTCTACTTGGTAAGTGGATCCTTTACGGAATTTTAAAGGCGTCCCTTCTTTCTCACATCTTTCCATTTCTCTCTTTCTATCGAATATGGTGCTCCCTCTCGCACTCAACCAGGATGTTTATAGAATTTTAAACGCACATTCAATTCTAAGCACCACATCCCTTGCCAAGCGCGTAGATTAACCAGCCAATGAGAGAGAGAGAGAGAGTGAACAGCATAGCCCACATTACCCACCAAGAGAAAAAGAGAGAGCGAATATGAAAGTGGAAACTTCGGCAGAGCGCTGACCGCATTCAATACTCTCTTTGGTTTTGCCTTAAAATCCTGTGCAAATTGCTTCATATTTGCAGTTCATGGATTGGTAATTTAATGCTACCGCTTTTTCCCATCGTTCAATTCATGGCAGCTCCCAAGCTCCCATTATACGGCTCCCAGGCTTCCTTGTGTGTTTCCTTGATTCCACGCCTACCCTTTTTTTTCCTTTTTCCCATGATCCCATTTCCTTCCTTGGAACACAGGCTCACACCTCACAGGCTCTCATTTTTTCCTCTCCCATCACCTACCTTTTTTCTCATATGAGTACTATATAATTTTCAGTATAAGTATGACTATGTACTTCGGCCCCCCCTAGATTATAATCCTGGATTCGTCCCTGGATGTCGACATTTTTTTTTAATAGTAATAAAGATTTTATTCAAGAATGAAATCACTAAAATAAGCTACACAGAAACGAGAAGTCTACATTATGATCATAAACCTCAACAACCAATCCAATCTATAGCATATCAGCCAAACTCAGGCACTACCAAGCATGAAACAGAAATGTCCTACTGACATCTGTGGATTTCCCAGCAATAAGAATCCCGTCAAAGCCCTTTCATCATTGGAAACCAATTATATAAGCATTGTTACTAAATCAATCCGGCACATCAACCATTACAGTTATCAGAAAAGTTGTAGTAACTAAAGTAAGAAAGAAGCTCAACTTTACAACAACAATAACAACAAAAATCGTATCAACATCTCAACAGCAACGAGCTGAATAAATACAGAACAAACTAGTCATCACTTAAGCAGTAGAAATCATGAAAACCATCCATAAGCATCAAAAATAAAACGGCAGTAAGCCCACTATTTCAGGTATACTCATAGCTAAAAAGATAGTTTTGCATTGTATAAGCTATTAATGAACATAAGAAAGGCCATATTGATTAGTTTGAACACTGGCACTAAAAAAAACAACAAAAAGGAGCGAACTTTACGAAGAAAATGGCAACAAAAATCTCTTACTCGCTTAAGATGGCGACCAGCTTGTTGTTGGCATCGATGAGAGCGACCTTGCGCTGGTTCCCGATGGCTTTCTTCTGGGTGTCGTCGATAGCGAGCACGATGGGGATCGACATGTTGACGACCGACCCATCAGCGAGGCGGAGCGAGTTGAAATGAAGTGCTTGGAGGAACTCCGATTCCCTCATGAACCCTCGGAGTGGGCTCGCCCACCCCTCGCTGAGCACATGAACCCACTCGAGATCGACCCGCGAGAGCCTGACCTTGGGGAGCGCCGCTGCGTCCCGCCACCGGCCTTCCCTCGCCGGACCTGCCGGCACCACCAGGTCCACGAGCTGCCCCCCGTCGGGCTCGATGAGGCCGCACGCAATTCGGCGGCTCCGAATGGCCCTCGCCGCCCGCCGGGGGGCGGCGAGGAGGGGAAAAGGGAGTCGGGAGCGAGGGGAGGGATCGGATTGGAGGGTATTGTGGAATGGGGTAGTTGGTATTGAGGTTTTAGCGAGGAAGGTCGCCGTGGACGCCATTAATGGAGGAAAAAAATTGGAACTTCCTTCGCACCCTTTCTTCCCTCTTTTTTTCCCCTTAAACGCGCTTGGGGGTACTTTGGGAAGGGAGGGGGAGGACAGTTTGGGAATTTGGGAGGGATGGTTGTGGCAAACGATTCCAAGGAGTGGGCAGGTACTTATATCAACGTGAGGGAAGTGTAGGTGGACGGATTCACGGATCCATTCAATTTTATTCAGGGCAGGAGGATGAATCTGGTCACGTTTTCGGGGTATATCCTTAGTGCTGGTCCTGGGATGGTGACAATGAACAAGTTGGCTTTGAGTTCTCATGGTCGGGATTTCTTTCTTAAAAAAATATATATAAAGTTTAGGCTGGAGTGGTGGACTGGTGGAGTCTATTCACCTTTGCCTCAATGAACGCTTCCTCGATGTTTCTCTCTCCCTTTTTGAATTCAAAGTCGGTGGCTCCCATACTACGTTAAAGAGAGAGTGTTTTGGATAATTTGGAAACGTGGCTTCATTCTATATCACTGTTACAGATAGGGAAGGTCAACAAAAAAATAAATGGGCCAGGTCTAAATTTGACATTTACTTGCACATACAAAGTAGTCACACAGGTGACCATACGATTAGAAATGGCAATGGATTGGATGCATGTACAATTTATCCTGTACATGTCTAAATTCATTTAAAATTTTACTATATGAACCCGTCCCCGTCTGATTAAGAAATTATCCAAAAATCCAAAACCTTCTATCAACAAATGTAAATCTATCGGTCGGGTCTCCGAACATGCCTGATTAATTTTTATTTGGATCAGGTTATCCAAGTTGGAACGGATATTCTACCCGGCTCACCTTAAATTCTTCCGATACTTCAAAATTATTTTAAACTAAAATAAAATTTTTGCAACGCCACTGTCCGCAGAAGTTGTACATTTTAAGGCTTGAAATATGCCTACGAGATTCAAATGCCAACATTGCAATTGTGAGGAGGTAAACAAGAATGGTACCTCCCAAAACTTTTTAACCTCGTCAAAGCCAACCAAATTTTGGTTAGTTTCATTTGGCAACTCCTTGACGAAGGTTAGTGATGTGGCAAGATCGCTGACATGAAATATATCTTGGATCCGGTTAACAGCGAAGCGGGCAAATATCGTCACATCGGATTTCTTTCAAAGCTTGGGGTCGAGCCCACCTCGACAAGAGTCGTGCTCCCTCCGCTCCTTCGCCAGGTGGCTCCCCATGGGTCGAGCCCACCTCGGCTAGAGTCGAGCTCCCTCCGCTCCTTCGCCAGGTAGCTTCCAAGGGTCGAGCCCACCTCGGTCGGAGTCGAGCTCCTTTCGCTCCTTTGACAAGTGGCTCTCCAAGGTTCGAGCACATCTCGGTCGGAGTCGAGCTCCCTCCACTCCTTCGTCAGGTGGCTCCCCGAGGGTCGAGCCCACCTCGGCCGGAGTCGAGCTCCCTCCGCTCCTTCGCCAGGTGGCTCCCTAAGGGTCGAGCCCACCTCGACCGGAGTCGAGCCCGCTCCTCGAGAGCGTCACGGAAAGGACAAAGGCGTCAGCACCAAGTCTGCCATCGAAGCCGGCACGCGCAGAGCGGCACATCCAGTATGGTACCCCAAAGTTAGAAGAGGTGCCTCTGCCCTCGTTTGCACCGGTTAGGGAAGAGTGCCCCGATCGAGGCACCGGGTCTTGCAACCGACCACCTGTACCACCCAGAAGAAGAAGGTTACGTTAGGGACCTCAGACCTGAGGGCGACTATCCTCGGATCAAGACCCTGCTAAATTTCCTCGGCCATGATATATTTGCAAGACAACAAACAATGTTCAATGATTAGCTCCGAATGAACCCTCCAGTGTTTAAGCTAGAGATATTTAAAATAAAAAATGAGGAAGAAGATGAATGAATTAGAGACACGAAGCATCCTTTAACTGGGGTTCTTTCTTATTACTTTTATTGGAAGGTGTCTGAGTTTATTTATACCGGTCTACGAATCATATCTCAACAATTTGGAGTCATAATATAACCATTTGAAATTGCACCATGATTGTCTAAAGATTCAGCATAACTGCTGGAAAGTATTATGGTACTTCTCATTTTTGGCTTGACGGAGGCAATGCATCTTCACCCAAGGCAGGAAAACCGGTTGTCAAGGTAAGAAGGTTCTAAGTCAACTTAGGATGGACATCGAGCCCCGAGGAATGCGAATGCCTATTCGAGTTGTAGTGCTTCTTATGTGACATGAAACCTCGAATGTTTCCTGGTCTACTATTCTTACTTTTCGACTTGATTGAGATGGACTTGATTCAGCTACGTGGGATGCCATGGCAATTCTGAGTAGAACCAATCCAGTCGAACCATGCCATCAGGTTGATTTTCCACCATAACAGATACCTTGTCGAGTAATAATTGATTCTAAAATTTTAAGCTAATATAAAATGTGTTGAAAATGTGTGTTAGTCTTGCATCCTTCTAAAAATTATGTTGATGAATATCTGTTTAATGATCGTGGACATACTTGTAAGCAATATCAAGTAAGCAATGAACAAGACTTGGTTAGTTTGATGAGCAGTTTAAAAAATGGATAATTCGGCATCCCAACACCCCCGCATCCAGGCTCCATAATTAATTAATCCCGAAATTATTTGAGTCGTTCATGGAGTTGTTATCCGAACCTAAGATGTGTTGATATGAAATCAAGGCCAGTTCCAGCAGCTGAGCTACCACATGGGTGGTTAACAGAAAAAAAACTAAAGACCTTAAATCCATTAAGCAGTACATGGAACCTTCTTTGACATATATGCTGACTCTTGTATCCTAGGTGAATTGCCCTGGAACCAAGCTGATAGAGTGATGGCATTTATTATCCCAATCTTTTGAAGAACTTTGTATTATTGGTGACATGTTGGGCAGGAACGGACCGCACAACTTTTTTAAGAGGGTTCAAAAAAAAAATTTAATTGAATATCCATCAACTAAGAAAAATTTTTTCTCTATGATATAAAGTTTGGTATCTTTGCAATCCAAACTAGACTAATCATTTTCAGAAAAATACTAAAAAAATATTTATTTAGCAAAAAATCAAAATATGATATATTTACAAATAGAGTATTCAAAATGAAAAAGATATATCATGTCAGTTACCTATGCATCTAAAAGTTGTGGGACACTACAATCTGGTTACGAGAGAACTGAATATATTTCTTGATACGAATGCTCTAAAGTATCAGTTAGCTCTCTATCTGCACTTGATATTCAAAATAAGTTAGAGCATGGATGGATGACTGGGCCTAAAATCCTATAAAATCATGAGTTTAGGCCAATACAACTATCTAAATAAGGCTAGGTTATGCCTGTCTTCATGAATACCAAGAGAACCACTATAATGGCCCGGCCAAAATCTCACAGGAAGAAAAAACTTATAGATTTGGACCGGCCTACTATAATAATTTCGAGGCATTTATACAGACAGGCTGGGCTAGGCTTAATTTTTGCAGTTATATTGGTTCAAACCTATAATTTCAAGGACCCAGTCATCCAAATAGACCCTTAAACTTTAATTTAAGCCATGGCCTGGTACGGTGACAAACAAAAGATCATATTTGTTTTATCAAGCCTAGCACATTAAAGGTGCTTTGGTAGCTTGGGTCTAACTTTAACTTCTTCCATTTTCAAATACCATGGGATATTATATAGAGCTTGATCGAGACTAGGCCTGATTGAGATTGGTTTCAAGTCTAGTTTTTAAAACCAATTTCGATTCTTTTATTATTTGATCAAGTTTAATTCAAGTTTAATTTTGAATCGAGCTACAAAGGAGCATAGTCAATTTTCATGATTATTCAAATCAAGTTAGGAACGACTCGATGTCGTATCAATTTTCAACTTATTTAGATTGTACCTTGAATACCTGACTATATAAACAAATATAGGTTGTTCCCATTAAAATCCAACCCGATCAAACTAAATGCGCACATGAACAGTAATTAACCAATCCTACTCGGAGTGCTTGGACTAATCTACTTGGGTGAAGATATATGCTTAAAGATGCGAGTCCTGCCTGAAAATAGAAGAGAAAATACTCGAAGCCTTCGGGCTTTATCCAATGGAGATCCTTTGATGTTCAAGTCATGCAAAATTTTGAAAAATAGTAAAAGCAAATGCTTGAGAGAAAGCAAGAGCCAGTATAAGAGTAGCAGTATACATAAGCATACCTGGAGGTCCCTCGTGAGTCATTTACATAAGGTGAGGGTTGATATTAGTTATCAAGAAAAGCATACATGTGTTTTAATCGCTTGACGAGCAATAACCATCCACATGTTTTGCACATCAAGGGGCTTAATTCAATAGATCATGCATTTGTGGTCTAAATTATGACGTCGCCTATTAAACAAACTTTAATAGTCTTTATGAATCTTTAAATGGAGGCCACATAGCATGTAATATTTGGTAAATAAGATTGTGTTAGCAAAGGTTGGATCCGTGGTATATCATAGGCCGATCTGATAAGGAAGTATATAAACAAGTGATAAATACATAGATGGCTAGCTACTGTGAAACCTATTACTACTCATTTAGGAGAGATTGGAGCATGTCTCAAAACTATGGCCTAAAAGGGGTGTGTGAGCAAATCCCAGTAGGATGAGCTTGAATGCAAAGCCAAGAAAAGGAAAGAAAAACATGTTAAGAAAAACATGTATAAGTGAGTTTCTTAATGAAACTCACTTATACATGTCATTATTTATAATTTAAATAATAAAATTTAAATTACTTATCATGTAATCATATACTGCACTATTACGACTGATGAATCGACGAGTGATCTTACAATACCACTGCATATAAGGATCGTGATAATCCATGGTACCATCGAATGGATCACCATGTATAATATAATCATGACGACTCATGCATAACTGTATATAATCCCGATGAACGGTGGATCAATCCTGATCAGATCGTCCTCTCATATCAATACGATGTAGTACAGACAACGTATCAAACTGATCTGGCACGACCTGTCGCATCCCGAACTGGCGCATCACTCTATCGGATAAATGCCACTCTACTATATAAAAACATACTAGTGGCACTCTACTACACCAGATCTCTGACCCCGTAGACAGTAGTCTGGTAACTGTGCAATCATAGCGATAGTATATGGCTGCCATATGACCTGTTTATAAATAATTTAAAGCATGATTTATTAAACAAGAACAAATAAAATAAGTCAATCATTACCAAAAATTCAATATTCATTATCTCGTCGGGTCGTAATCGATCAAGTAAATAACGATACGAAGAGACCACATGCATATGTACCTGTATAATAGAAAAAAGATCTCTCCATCTACAAAATAAATTAATTAAATAAAATAGTATATATCATACACGGCATAAAAATATTATGTAAATTCTAAACTCACCTCAACCCTAATGGTCCCTGTGGTAAACCTGCTCCATCATCATCAAAATCGATCATCGGATCTGGAGCCTGTCGAAGTAATCTGTGGGGTGCAAGAATCGGAACTCTATCCCATGCCCACAGCTGTAGTAGCAACAGCGGACCAGCAATATCAGTAACATCTCTGTGGCTCGCCCTGCACATCTCTCTATACAACCAAGCGAGTCCAGCGCTACCCCAACTATACTGTCCGGCCGTCTTGAAATCTGCTAATAAAGGTAGAAATAATAGATGCATGTTGTTCCCAGATTTATCCATAAAAAGGCACCCACCCATCAACTGTAAAATATATGCTCGAGCATAGCACTGAATGGCTGCCTCGTCCGCATCGAATGCTAAATCCTGGAAGTGCTCGATAAGCCAGACCAAGCTCAGTCGTGATCCATGCAATCTATCATCCGGTGGGACGATCCCTAATAACTCAAGACAAAGCTGCCTCCAGTCTACCCGTGTACTACCCGTCACTGGTAAACCATCTACAACCAAACCTAGCTGAGCATCAACATCCTGAGGGTGATGGTGGCCTCTCCATGGAAAAATGAAAAGTATGGTCTCTGGACGCCACCACGCTCGACGAGAGCAGTGATCAAATGCCAGTCCAATCTAATAAATCCAACACGTGCTAGACCATAGAATCCGGACTGCATCAGTAATGGCAAAATACGATGATCGAGCGGTTCGATCTGCGCATAACCATCTCTCGACGTTGACAGTGCAAAACAACATCCTGTCCCTCCCAGACCAAAGATGATATATGTGAAGGTTGACTGTGTAGTACACTACTATCAGAAGGACCAGGATCCATAACTGTGATAACTCAAAGAAATCAATCACAAAGCCCATTTAATGCATAGTAAGGACATCAATCCATATACAAGCTATAAACATCAGACAATAAAACATATCCATATATTACAATCCATCAAATAAAATACAAAGCAATGACAAGATTAGCCTAATATATTACAATCCAATATATTAAAACATCTGTAAAATATGATTGATATAATTTAACTAATCTGCTTGTAGAAATCTTGGACATGACCGTCTATCATGCCCTTCTTCTTTACAGATTGTACACTTATGTCTGTTGCCGGCTTCTCTTATATCCATATCATTTCTGATCCTCGTGGATCGTGGCCTACCTTTCTGTCACAGCCTATTTACATCAGGTATAATGATACCGTGTTCATTTTGCCGGGGCCAATATTCTCATGAGAAAATGTGGCACATAAGTTTGATGATAATCGTGTAATGTATATCATCGATCAATGTATATTTTAAAATCAATGGCAACATGTACACAACCAGTCATGACGTGAGAACAAGGTAAATGAAAACATTGCCATTTCTAACATGTACATGTCTGCTAGGAAAGACGAACAACCTACAGCATCAAAAATCATAATTCAACATATACACAACCTAATAACATATTTCAATGATACATAAAGATCGTAAGTTCCTGTGTATTATCACCCCTGTTCATGTTCGGTCCACGTCTAGCAGTTTGGACTTGAAACAAGCCAGTTGCTCTATCAAATCGTGTAATGGTATACGATGTCACTTTGGCTTGGTTGAGATGACATGTCCCGTAACAAAAGGAGTAAACCTTTCATTTCTGTCCATTGCCTCTGTTGCTTGGACACGTCGGCCTTCAAAATATGACACAAGCCGAAAGAAAGTCAACTGTACTAACGCTGTTATGGGAAGAAATCGAGCATTTTTCAGAACTCCATTGAAACACTCGGATATATTAGTTATCATCATCCCATACCGTCGTCCATCATCATGTGAACGTGTCCATTTTGCTAAAGAAATTTCATTCAACCACTGAACAGCTTCTAGGTTAAATTTCTCAATATTCCTCATGTATTTCTGGAATTTTCTAGGCTGCGTTTGCATTCCAGCTCTTTTCACCACATCTCTTAGTTTGGGATCACGAAATCTTGAATTGAAGTTACTTGCCACGTGACGCAGGTAATATACATGATAAGCATGCGGTGGCTGCCAACCCAGATACTCATTCTGTACTGCAGCAAGTATACCAACATGTCGATCAGAAATTAGACAAATTTCCTGACGTGTTGTAACAAAATTTCTGATACAAGCTAAGAACCAACCCCAGGTGTCCGCTGACTCTTCATCACAATACCAAATGCAAGTGGAAATATCTGATTATTTCCATCAATGGCAGTTGCAATCAATAACTTCTCCTTATACTTTCCATACATGAAAGTAGCATCGATACTTATGACAGGACGACAGTGCTTAAACCCTTCAATCGATGGTGCAAAGGCCCAGAATACACAATCAAACTGGGCACAATTTGGTATACCAGTTGGACTGCTGATAAATTTCATCCAGGTACCCGGATTAAATATTTGTATAGCATGCAACCATTTCGGAAGCAATTGATATGACATATCCCAATCTCCGAACAGCATCGCTATCGCCTTCTGTTTGGCATCCCATAATTTTCTATAACTTGGTGTATAGTTGTATTTATTCTTTATGACTGCACCAAGTCCAGCAATAGCAATGGTAGAATTTCTTTAACCAGGTCCCGAATTTCATTAGCAATTAAAGTGGAGTCCAAACCAGAATGATCTTGAGACATTATTGCATATAGGCATGTATGAGGACCGATATATCGTGAGATCTCAAAAAAATTATGCCGTTTAATACCTCTCAGCATCCACTGATAGCCAGAATCTCTGCTCTTACATTTGACATGCCATAGATTTGGATTTGATTCAATAACCTTGAATTCATGATGTCTTTCAACATAATATTGTTTTACTGCAGTCTGCAATTCTGCCTTATCTATAAAGCGGAGTCCTTTACGTAACTCCTCATTCCTTTGCCATATAACATGTTGTTCCTGCATTGAAGAATACATTGACAAATTTGCAGCATTCCAATCAATCTGGGCAAATGTTCTAGATGGAGCTTCAAATATAGAATAATCTGGAACAGTGGTATCCTCTGGACTTTGTACTGGATGTGAAGTACCGGCCTCGTCACCTTCATCAGCCAAATCATGTTCACTTTCATCATCATTCTCACTAAAAAGTTGATTAACGACATGCACCCTGTCATCAGCAGCTTTATATATTGATGCTTCTCTAATATTACTTTATGGTACAGTACTGTCCACCGTACGTAACGGATCTATAGTAAAACCGAGCCAATATTTTCTACTTCATTATCTGCAATATTCGGAGTACTATATGATAGAACCTGTTCAGTTACACGAGTTGTTGCTATATTTTGAACAGCTTCTTCGTAATCATCGTGTTCGCAATCAGGTTCAAGAGCTTCAATGGTTTGGATATCTATATAAACTCTGCATCCGATATACATGGATGTGAACCGATAGTTGAAAATATTATCTCCATGTCTTCATTATCGGTTAATGGAACAAGTTCGTACTTTACAAATGTCGACTTGATAACTTGTGGATATCTATAGATAATCAAAAAAAAAATTCTAGTTCTATTAATACGGAGAACTCTACATATTTTGCTCTTCAACTCTTGGAATGTCATATCAGAACTGATTCTAATTACCTTTTTTGGTCCCTGATTGTACTCAATTCCATTTGATCCATTAATCATAGAACCACCCATATAACATAATGCTGTGATTGTTTCTCCCATTATATCCTACATGTTTAATTAACAAAATATATTTAGAAAGAACTTTCTCATATATTGATATCATTAATAAACTAATTAAATTACATAATTAATATGACAATAAAATTAAAAATAAATTATTTTACTATTACGATGAATGCATCATATCATCACTACTAGGTAAAGATCCTATCCCATTCAAGAATTACAATAATTTTACGAGTCAACTTATAGTAATCAAACGGTATGCAATGAAGACCGAATGAAATTTCGGCAGCATTTTTTCTTAGTTCTCCATATACAAATATTTATGTATACGAAGAACAAAAGAAAAATGATGATCGAAATTTCATTCGGCCTTGACTGCATATCATTTGATTACTATAAACTGACCTGTAAAATTATTTGTAATTCCCAAACTATCCAAACTGGACAATCAATTGATTAATATGCATAATTCTCATATCCGTACAAGTATAGAAAAATGTACAGATACTATAGAATATGCATATCAAGCAATTAACGGGTCTACGATTCAATGAAATGCAAATTTTATAAAAATAAAATAAAAATTTAAATGATTAACCTAAAAATTATTTCGAAACATAATTACATCACTGATATCAATATGTACACAATACATGCTATAAAAATTCATGCTGCACATTTATATAATAAAAATATAACTACAAATACGTAAACTTCAAATTTTATTCATAACTAAGTATTACTAAATAATTATTTAACTAAATAATTATTTACAAGATAGACATAATCATACATTATTCTTATATACTTATATATTCATAATTAAATATTACTATAATTAATTAACGACAAAATAATCTTAATGATTAATCCATTTACTAACATAAATAAGTTCATATTTATAATATTTTTTTAATAAATAATTATTAGTATATCATTATTCTTTTTACATTAATTAATACATTAATTAATTATTGAAGTACAATACTAATTTTTAAATTTTATAATTGGAACTACAATTATTTAATTAATCATTATCAATATATATTATTTTTTAATTCCTGAATAATAAATATTAAACAAAAAATAGATAATCAAAACTTCTTATTATTTAATAAATTTTAAATATCTTAAAATTTTTATATATACATCTTATTATTTACTAAAAATTTTATATAAATTATTTATTCTAATCATCCCTCAAATTTTAATAATATTTTATCAATTTTTATAATTAACATACTAATTTAACTTCCCATAAAATAGTTTTTTAATATTAATTTCTAATATAAAAGTAATAATGTAAATTATTAAATAACAAATACTAAATAAATTTATCACAGAAAATTCAAAACACAAATTTAATTACTCAAATATGTAATAAAAAATTTAATTCAAAATTTAAATTAATATATACAAAATTTAATTTAAACAATCAAATAATTATAAGTTAATAAAAATTACCTTAAATCGGGATAATGAAATATGGAAGAACGAGATCTAGATCGTCCATAAAAAGCCAGAAATCGGATCTACACAACAAAAAAAAAATATTAATAAAAAAAGCTTAAATACTAAAAAAATAAAAATAAAATAAAAAATATAAACCGGAATGGACGAGCGAGAACAACGAAGCCTTCGACCGATTTAGGACCCCACGCAAAAAAAAAAAACAAAAACTGGGACCACGGGAGTAGGGACCGGCGAGGGACCACGGGAAGAAAAAAAAAGTCGAAGAACAGTGAAAAAAAAATATGGGAGCGGGGTTAAAGGGTTCTGCCTGAGTTCGTTTTTTCAAAAGACGAATTCTCAGGCGAATTCATTTTTTGAAAAGACGATTTTAGATTCATCTTTCCAAAAGCCGAACCCACTAGCCACGTGTCACCACCGGAATGCCAGGATCGCCACGTGTCAATGAACGCGAGCCTCCTGTGGAGCTAGCTTGAATTCGGCTTTTGAAAAGACGAATTTAGTTCGTCTTTCTAAAAGCCGAAATCAGAAGAACACGCGGCTCCAAGGGAACGTCCAATTGCCACGTGTCACCGGATTAGCAAGCTCTTGGGGACGGAGATGAATTCGTCTTTCGAAAAGACAAATTCATTTAGAATTCATCTTTTCAAAAGACGAATTCGGCCATGCTAGCAACCAAAATGCCACGTGTCCATTTTTTTTTTTTTTTTCTCCGAATTTCTTTTGCCACGTGCCACCTAGATCCATAAATATTTTGCGGATCACCTACTTTTGTAATTAAGTTGGCAATAATTTCTTGTCATGGATTGATAATAGTCTGCTACTCTTGTTGTCTGAATGCAATTGGAGCAATCAGTATTTTAAGCCTGTTTATAAAATTTTTGGATAATAGTTTTCCACCACAGGTCGATACAATTTTTCGATATATTCGAATGATGGTATATAAATTCATATTTATAAAAGACATTACTATAAAGCTGCATTTTATAACTTGGTTCGATAGCCAACAATCTTCGACATTCATGGATCTATATAATATTTTGATGTGAAGGATGATGACAAACACATTTTTTCTATAAAAAAATAAATTGATTCCCGGTCTCTCTTTTTTTCTTTTTTCTTTTTTCTTTTTTCTAAAGAGAGATAAATTACCTTTGTATATTCTCCCAATCATGTAGATAAACACGATGATAACAAGACATCCTTTCATTCTTTCTCAAATAATATTTTCATTAACTTCTTCAGCAATTTGCTCCAAAGTGTCACCAAAAAAAATTTTATGCTATCAATGAAACAAATAATTATTGATATTTTTGTAAGCACATTCATATGTTTGAAGACGTAAAAGGATTCATGATTTTTGTGTTCCAAAAAAAAAAAGTTATGGCTTTCATGCATGATATGCTAATTTTTCTGTTAAGCACCGGAGCTCTCTCCTGGAGACAGGGGGGAGAGAATATCTATTAAGTATATTTAACATTTATATTATAAATTGTATGGTGGGATACCACCAAAGCATCAACCGATTCAATAGTCAATCACACACATCCATGTCCAGGTATCTAGAAAAATTCTTTTATTTAATCAATTCTGGCCATGGTTCAAATTTTAAATACGAGGGATATAGAATCACAATTCGTGTCGACTGGGCTATCATTTTTTGGAATAACACATTCTCTTTTTACTCCAAATGTTATCCGGACTTACCTTTCTTTCTTTTCTTTTTAGATGATTATGGAGGATTATTTTTTAATAAAGCTTTTTAAAAATAAAATTATCAAAGTACCATAGTTTAAAATAATTTACCAAATTACGGTACTTCCGTGGCCAGGTGTTTTTTTTTTGTTTGGTTGCGGTTTCGACGCGGAGAAGATGCAAGCTATCTGGACCAGAAAAAATTATAAAAAAAAGTTAAAGAAATCTTGAAAATCTTTGGATCGGACAAAAGAACTCGAAGAATTATCAAAAAAAAAAAATTTCTTGAATCAATCTAAAAAAATTTTTTTTGGAGATGCAATACCTGCATCTTCCAAAAAAAAAAAAAAAAAAAAAAATTCAGTTTAAAGATATAAGTAGAACCTATATCTTCTAAATCAACCAAAAAATAAAAAAAATAATTTGAATCTTCTAAATGGACCGAATAAAAAATAAAAATATTTTTAAAAAAAAATACTTAAAAACAGAGTAAATTTTGCATCTGGATATTTTTTTTAATAATTTTTTTTAAAAAAAATTATCGAAATAATGCGAGTCAAAACAAATTTGCTGTACTACTGCAGCTCGATAAACATGGCAGCCACACTTGTGTCTTTAAATTTTAACATAATAAAATTAAAAAATATAATAAAATTAAAAATAATATAATAAAATATTCAAAATAAAATAATAAAATTAAAAATATTTAAAATAACAAAATAAAATTATAATATATATAATATTTAAATAATATAATAAAATAAAAATTTAAAAAAATTAAAAGAAGTTGCAGGTAAAGTGAAGCCACAGGCCGCACCTCCGACTTCATCTTATTCCTGCACCTTAATTTTTAAAATAAAAATTAAAAACATGAAACATTCCAGTGCCGGTGCTGCCACCAGTCCGGTAGCCGGTGCCTGTCCACGGTCTGGTCTCTGATCCAACCAGGGGTCCAGCCACCTGTCCGGTATCCGGTCCGGCCACCGGTCCGTCGCTGGTCCAACTAGGGATCTGATCGTCGGTCCTACCACCGGTCTAACCACTAATCTGGTTGGACCTGTGGTAGGACCGGTGGCAAGACCGACGACCGAGCCTGTGGCAGGACCCGTGGCAAGATCGACGGTCGGACCGATGGCAAGATTGGTGGCCGAACCAGTGGCAGGACCGGCGATCGAACCAGTAGCAGGACCGGTGGCCAAATTGGTGGCCAGATCGGCTACCGGACTCCTGGTTGGACCGGCGGCCGGACTCCTAATTGGATCGGCGACCGGACTCCTAATTGGACCGGCGCTCGGACCCATGGCAGGACCGGCGCCGGACCCGTGGCAGGACTGGTGCCCGGACCCGTGGCAGGACCGACCGGTCCACCGGACCTGTGGTAGCACCGACCATCAGACTAGTGGCAGGACCGTTGGTAGGACCAGTCGCCGACCCGATGGCCGGACCGGTGACCGGACCGGTGACTGGAATGGTGACCGGATCTGATCATCGATCCAATCTAGTTGCCAGTCCAGCCACCAATCCGACTACCAATCTGGGCTCCGATCTGACCACTGGTCCGATCATCAAACTGATTACCGGAATATTTTAATTTTTTTAAATTTTTATTTTAAAAATTAAGGTGCAAGAGTAAGATGAAGTCGAAGGTGAAACCTGCAACTTTAGTTTACCTGCAGCTTCTTTTATTTTTTAAAAAAACTAATTTTATATATTATTTTAAATATTATATATTATAATTTTATTATATTATTTTAAATATTTTAATTGTATTATGCTATTTTAAATATTTTAAATATTTCATTATATTATTTTAAATTTGATTATATTTTTTAAATTTTATTATGTTAAATTTTAAAGACACGAGTGTGGCTGCCATGTTTATCGAACTGTGGTAATTCAGTAAATTTATTTTGACTCGCATTACTTCGATAAATTTTTTTAAAAAAAATATTATTAAAAAATATCTAGATACAGAATCTACTCCATTTTTAAGTTTTTTTTAAAAAAAAATATATTTTATTTTTTATTCAGCCCGTCTAGAAGATTTAAATTATTATTTTTATTTTTTTGATTGATTTAGAAGACGCGGGTTCTATCTTTTATCTTTAAACTGGATTTTTTTTTTTTTTTTTTTTTTGGAAGATGCAGTGCCCGTATCTTCAAAGATATTTTTTATGAGATTGATTCAAGAAATTTTTTATTTTTTTCGATGATTCTTTGAGTTTTTTTTTTATTATTTTCGATCCAAAGATGCAGGCTTGCCTGCGTTTTCAAGATTTTTCTTTTAAATTTTTCCTCATGGTTTTTTTCGGGTCCAGAGATGTAGGCACAGCCTGCATCTTCTTCACGGCGGAACTACAATGGAAAAGAAAAATACCTGGCCATCAAAGTACCGTAGTTTGATAAAATTTGTACTTCGATAATTTTATTTTAAAAAATATTATTAAAAAAAAAATCCTGAATATGGGAGGCCAGGCAACCCGGGTCTGACGGTTATCAAAGATGATCATTTTTGCCATGAGACCTGTTTCCTATAAGTAGGACACATTTCGCATTTGTTCTTATTTTTTATCCTATTATTCAACAAATTATTGATTCTGTTACTTCCATTTCTGGTACAGTTACCCAAACTCGGATCTCGTTGCTGTAACTACGAAATATGGATGGAGCTGATAATTTGTCCTTCAAATAAGACATTAATTTGATCCACATGAGATACCTCCGGTGAATTTTATTTATTCTAGCCTGAACACTGTACAAAAGAGTTCCCCAACTTTTCTCTCGTGCTATTTAGTAAGAGCAGTGTCAAATTTACATAGGACCGGATCGGATCGGACCATGCCACATCCCTATTTAAGCCCGATCCAAAAAATATTTTAGGCTTTGGGCCAGACTTAGATTCGAAATTTTTTCAAAGCATCAGGCTCGAGCCTGACCCGAGCCCTAGCCCAATTGGACCGGCCCGAATAAGACATAATAACAAAAAAAAAAAAAAATGCTTCGCCGAAGCATAGGGGCGTAAAGGCACTGGAACGAGGGGAGTGAGATTAGAGCCGAGGAGGGGAGGCCGTGAGATCGCACGAGAGGCAGGGGGTTGGGTGGGGCACTGGGGTAGGGGAGCCCGGGAGGGAGATCGAAGCCCAGGGAGGCCACGAGGTCGCATGAGGGCAGGGCCATCGAGTGCGGGCGCCGGTGCCTAAAGAGGGAGATCGAAGCCGAAGGAGGGCCGTGGGGTTGCACGGGGGGAGCGAGGGTGTTTGGTGCGAGCATCGGGACCAAGAAACGGAGATCGAAGCCAAAGGAGCGAGATCGAAGCCGAGGGGGCAGCATTATCGGTGTGACTATGCAAGCACTGATCGGGGAAGAAGATCGAAGCTGGGAGTAGCGTCGCTGACTCGTCGTTGAGTGCCATCAAGCGGACCGGGCGATCTATGGTGGACTGGGAAACAAGAGAGAATGAAAGATTCGGGAAGACGTTAGACGGGAAGAGAAAAAATGAGAACCAGACTGGGCCAAGTTCAGGTCAGGCTTAGTCTGGGCTAGTTTCGAGCCGATCCGGGTCGGGCCAAAGAGGTGCCCGAGCCCGGCCTGAAAATTAAATAGGCTCTAATATAAGGCCCAAAGCCTAGTCCAACTAATTTGAAACCCAATTCAAAGCCCGACTCGATTTCGGGCAGGCCTGGCCTAGTTCCTGCCTTAAATTTACAGAATCTAGATTAATTTAATTGATTTTTTCATTTGCGTAATCATGTAGATAAAAATGATGATAACTACATATTTTTTTTTCATTCTTTCTTGCACAATATTTTCATCAAAATCTTCGACAAATTATTCCCCCATATATACCAAAAATATATTTTTTTTCTATCAATGAAACAAAATAAGTATCCACATTATTGATGTCTCATAATATTATATCACAACGTCCCAATCTCCACACTTGGTGAAGTGGCTAAAAATAAATGGGGTGCAAAAGGTGTCAGATAGAGGTTAAATTTGGCTACATGACCCCATGATTAGATCCATTAGCCGGTCATGAGTCCCATGAAACATGGATCCAAAAAAAACCTTGAGAAATTCGGGATGTACATGGTTTTGGGTGAACCCACGGATCAAATTGAACTAGTTTTCATATGTAGGGTGTTAATCTTTTATCTAACTTGCCAATTTGATATTAACTTTACATAATGTCAGAGAAGTTTGCTTACTCGGACATGGGCAGGTTTCGATCATAAATGAATTAGAATCACTAATTTATTTGTTAATAGGTTGAGTTTGGGTCAAGAGGCTTCATATTGTTGACTTGACCATTTAATAATCAAAGTCATGTTTATAATTATCATGTCAAATAACAAGTTAATTACAAGTGAAATAATTGTTCTAATATGTTTTTTGTGGATTAATAGGATTTCCATGCTTGACTTTAAGTATGTCTAGTGACCTACTTATTAAACAAGTTACACATATTATTCTAATATTGTTTTTTTTTTTATCAAAAAAAAAAAAAAAAAAAACAAGTTACACATATTAAGGTTAATTTACGTATATCATAAACAAGTGAGGTTCGGCTTAGAGTTCTTGTCCCATTTATTTGATGGATTGACTTTTAAGTTGTCCATTTTGTTAGACCACCTATGACTTAATTAGCATGAAACCAGCCTTATCCCATTTCCACCCCAAGGTCTTTTATAATATAATACAGTATAATATAATAAATATAATATAACACAACATAATATTGTACATGTGAATATATAAATATATGACATGCATGGTAGATATGGTAAACCATAAGATTGTACATACAATCCCATGGTTTACTAACAAATTCATGATATGAGATAGCTGATGTTTTGTTGAATAGAAAATTGATTTTCTCCACCTTGTGTGACATATTAGGTCCAAAAGTTAGTGTTTATTTTTGAGTTTAATATTGTACGGTATGGTTGAATAGATTCTTTGTAGATTTATACTGCCTACTATATTAGTTTGGTGAACTTTAGTTGAATAGGACCAATAAATTATTTTATTTTTTAACCTATGATTCAACTGAAACCAGTGCAATAGGGATGGACAATAGGCACAGCTAACCAATGGCCTTCTCGGACCAGACTCTATTCTAAGAAAGGAGGCCTAATGTTTATCTGAGTTGGGTCTGAAATCTTAGGCCCGATCTAGAATCAGGCCAGGATTGGGCTATTTGTTTATGAGCTTAATAGCCTGGCCTAACCTGTCCTGTCCCTAAAACTACATAGCATGTACTTGTATATCAGGCATATATTGCACATCTATTGTCAGAATATATGCCTCAACATTGCCTGTTATATAAGTCAAGGCCATTGGTCATTTTAATAAGTACTCCTCTATCACGCTTTGTATATGAATTATCACTTCATATTTAAAATTATAAATAGGTTTGAAGGGAGGAAATGAGAGTATCGTTTGTTTTCAATTCGAGTTGTTATTATAAAATATAGAATCCTAGTTCTTTCATTCCATTTTATAAATTTAAAGTTTATTAAATATATGACACAAATTTGGATTAGCATGGTGAGCAACCCATTAAACCTAGCCTATCTAAGCTAATTGCTTGTAGTTACTTGAAGCTATGATCGATACATGTTAGGATGAATACAAGCTGGTTGAGTTTGGTCTAGATGGCCGGTAATTTAAGATAAGCATAACGTGTCACCTCCTGAACCTAGCACTAGGGTCGGTCATGCGACTGGCCGTATAAATCATAGAATATATCCTAGAGATCATGCAAAGTTTTTAAAAATCCATTACAACTTCAATTTCTAGTAACAATATTAATCACAACTCATAAGAGAATGCCTAATATAAAGAAAATAATATAACTTATATATTTATAAATTCAGTTATCATTCGTCATCCGATCGGTATAATTACTCTCTATCTATTCATCATTTCATCACGAATCAAATTCACAACCAAGCTTGAATATCCTGCACAACTCTGAAAAGGAAGGAAAGTACGAGGTATGAGCTTCATAACCCAATAAGGATTCCATACACTCATACCAATAAAAATATGATTTGAAAATAATAAGAAAACAATAATAGAACAATGAATTATAAAATATCATATCATGTAACTAAAATAACTCAATAGTCATATATGACAAAACAATGTCTTATTTTTATGTTTCAATTTAATCATCAGTCTTTTTTAGGGTTTTGGACTAATCACGATCATACTTCAGCTCATGATTGATAATCTCAGTATCACACTTTAGCCTGGACTGGCAATCTCATTGTCACATTTCAGCCAATGACTAGCAATTTTATTATCACACTTCAACCCGTGACTGATAATCTCAGTGTCACACTTCAGCCCATGACTGGTAATCTCATTATCACGCTTCAGCCTGTGACTGGCAATCTCAGTATCATGCTTTAGCTTGTGACTGGCAATCTCAGTAACCATGGTCCTATCTATGGTGTGACTAGTCCAAACACCCCTTTTCTTGATTATCACTTTATTTAATCTCAAACATGTTATCAAAACATGTTCTTTTCAAGATTTTCAATAACTGATATCACAACCCAAATTATCCAAAATAATCATATTTGATAGGAACATATTATATGAAAAATATAAATAATAATACCAACAATCATAAATATCCATCATGAAAAATTGAAATATATATTATATAAATAATCATGTATGCCAATGCTCACATTCAAGAATCAAAATCATGCCTTGTAAAATATTTTACAAATCAGTGCTTATATACAAAAACCCTTATTTTACTGGAGATGGGTTTTAACATACCAAATAAAATCCACACCCGGATCCTCGATCTAGGTGCTAAGGAACTCGCCCGATGTCTCTTGCCTGTAAAATTATTTTTCTATAGAATCAATCTTAATATTAATAAATAAGTTTTATGATATAATAATTATCGATTTAGAATCCACTACCAAGATTCATCAAGGTCCACCCACCGATCCCTGATTCCAACTTTACAGCTTTCCTAATTTCTAGGAGAGAAAAACTAAAAGAGAAAATGGAGAGAGAAATTAGAGAGAGAAAGTGGAGAAAAAAAATTAGAGAGAGGAAAGAGAGGAGAGAAAAATTTCCTTTTTTTTTCTTTTTTTTTTATTTTCCTTTTCTTCTTCTTCTCTCTTTTCTTCCCTCGGCCAAGGTTTTGTTCCCCCCTCCCCTCCTTTTCTCTTTTCTCCCACCCACAGGAGCAGAGGCCCTAAGGCTAGCCACCAACAATGACTCCCGACTGCAGCAAAGATGATGACCCCGATAACAGCCCCAAGCATTAGAAATCAATGAGCTAAGGAAGTAAGGAAAAAAATAAAAAATTAGGAGAGGTCAAAACCTTGTTCCCTCCCCGTTTCCTCCCTTCTCTTGACCATGATGGCGAATGTTCATGGCTGGCCACCTACTGCAGCTCCAGGCGATGGTGGAGCAACCCCCATTGGCGGTCCCAACCACTGGTGGTCGGTGGATCAAGGAAAGAAAAGGAAAATAGGGGAAGGCCCTATTCCATCATTGATCCGGTATTTTACCAGCCAAATCCCAATGGCAACCCTCTCCAATAATGATCGGAAGAAAGGAAAGGAGGAAGGGAACTCGATTTACTTGGTTTCGATGGGATCTCATGGTGAATCGTCAAAAAACCTTGAAGCTTTGCTGCCGAAATCAAGAAGATTTTGAGAGCTTCTTTTTCACCAGCGATGAAAGGGTTTGGGGTGTGATGAAGGGAGGGAGGAGGGTCCTTTTTATAGACCAATACTTAGGGTTTTTGGGATTGCCATTGTGTCCTATTTTTTAATGGTATCGAAAGTCTTCCTCTCCCTGCCCCCCTTCCTTCTTTTTTTGTTTTTGTTTTGTGTTGGGCATTACATGACACTGTCAATAGCTCTAGCCAACCTGGCTAAGGTGTTTATAACCCAATCTTATCTAGTGCAGCCAGTTTCCAACTCTAATTGATTGAATTCCCAATTCCAAAGATGAAAACCTAATTGGGTTTGATTTGTGTTGGACAATGTGCAATGCTATATTTAATAAATTCTTGTTTTTTTTTTGGTAAAACGGAAAACTTATATTATATTCCTTGAAAAAGTATAGTCCAAACTATCAGCATACAAACAAATGTTAAACTGTATAGACATATCCTCAAGAGTGGTGCAAATGAACCCTCCCGAGTGATGTGCAACAAAGGAGGCTACCCAGTCTGTCGCGGAATTGGCTTCTCGATAGACATGGCGGATGAGGAGCCCGGAGTAGTGACGGAGCATCATCGCTATATCCTCTAGGATGGGGAGGGTAGGAGTATTCCTGATAGCCTTTTGGATCCATGAGATGACTGTGAAGGAATCACCTTCGATAACTAGGCAATCCAAATTAAGATCCTCGTGGCATATTTGATACCCGTCCAAGTAGCATATAACTCTGCTAGGGGAACAGTCTGTTCCACTAGGTTAGAACCCCCCATAGCTATGAAGCTAACAGCCGAAGATCTGATAACAAAAGCCGCACCTGCCATCCGGCCTCTGACGCTCCCATCAAAGCTGATAATGACATAATCCTGAGGAGGGGGCTCCCAAGAGACCAGGATCCAGTGAGGCACTCGAGGAGCTGAACCGGAGCCCCATATGTCAGGCAAAGTCACCATCGAACCATGATACTCCTCCGCCTGAGCCCTAGCTCTTCCAAAATGAAGGTAGGAGAGCAAGTCTCAGATCTGAAGATATTAGCATTCCGGGAGATCCATAGGTGATAAGCCAGATAAGCAAACAGGCTTCGGAAAACTGTGGCAGTGGGAGACTGCAAGGAGCGAGTGAATGTTCCCAAAACATCATCTCCCGAGTACAAAAAGCACTATAGCCAGCCAGAGTCCACACCCGCCTTGCCCTTAAGCAAAGAAATAAAGTGTGGTCCAAAGATTCCTCTGGGACATTACAAAACGGGCAGGAGGAAGGTATATGAACTCCCCTCGAGCTAAAAAAGGACCTCATAGGCAGGCGACACCGCATAACCTTCCATAGAAAGAGACAGACCCTCGGGTGCACTAGAAGATCCCATATTTAGCCCACATGATCAGTTCCCTGCTAAGAAGGATGATAGATAGTGTAGAGGTCCGACAAAGGGGCAGAGATGGAAGAGGAGGGACCCCAAACACGGATATCCTGGCAGGGAGATAGAGGTAAAGCAATGGACAGGATTCTATCCTTCAAAGGCTGCCCAAATTATTGAGAGATCAGCATAGAGTTCCAGGTCTGTGTCCCCGAGAGGATAAGGTCACTGGCCGTCCAGGAACTGGGCAGATCCGGGATACAAAAATAGGCCATCTATAAAGGGAAATTTTAGATATCCAGACATCAGCCCAAACTCTGATAGATTTTCCATCCCCAACCATCCATCTGAGATAGTGAGAGACCTCCGGAGTTCTTCTCCGGATCTCCTTCCAAATAGGCGACCCACTAGAATAGGGCACGAAGTCACCCCCTCCAGGGAACTAGTGTCATATCTAGTTCGCATAAAGGAAGCCCACAAGCTGGTTGGATTGAGGAACAAATTAGTAGCAGGACGAGCCAGCAAAGCCTCCCTCCTGTTGAGAAGTAAAAAGACACCCAGGCCACCCTCCCGGACTGGCTGACACACAGACTGCCAGCCCACCAATAAATTCTTGTTTGATTTGAGAATATATGTGATCTACTAGAGATAAGGTTGGTAATGTTTCGGCTCACTTGGGATTTAGGTTCGATCAAATTCAAGTTGTTCGAAAAATTTTAGCCCATTTATGATTGGGTTGGAAAACTATTAGCAGCTGGCCAATCTATTTATTTTACATGGAGCCATTCCCGACTAACAAATCCAAACATGAGTTAAGTTTTACTTATGTACCTTATCAAATAAAGGAAAACTGAGGCTAACAAAAGTGATTTGGAGTTATGCAAAAAATAAATTGAGGGGGGAATAAATCAAAGTGGAAATGAAAGTGATAAATTTTGAACTTCTTTTTTTGAAAGTAAACCTTGAATATGTTCTCCACTGCAATTTTTTCTTCATATATTTTGCTATCCAAACTTTATTGCATACCCTTGTTAATCATCCAGAACAAAATATCATTCCCATTATTCCAAGGGACTAAAAGCTAGGTTGTAAAGGTTTGTCCATGGTCACCAAGAAGAGATCCAGAGGCTGAACAAATCAAACCTATTTAATATTTGGTTACTCGAACCCAATTTATATTAAAAGTCCTCACTCAAAGTCATTTTTCTGCAGGTTCAAGTGGGTTAATGAGTCCAAGTTAGGAGTTGGCACCTACAAGAGATACAAGGATCTAAAAAATGCTTTAAGAAACTGAGTACATAAGGTCTGTGAAGCACTAAAATTGGATTTTATTTTTTAAAAATTTATTTGAAAAGCTTAATGGCCTTTTGATGGGCTGAAATGTTTGGGTTTTAATTCTTCTTTAGTGACCTAGCTTGTATATCCTCAGTTTAAGTCTCCCTAAATTGATAATTTCGAAGGATGCTGCTTTCATGGGACCATAAGCAATTCCACAAGAACCAAACAATAAGAAAGATACATAAATTAAAAAAAAAAAAGGGGGTTAAAAGTTAGAGCAGTAAACTAAGATAGGCTAGTGACATTGCAAATGAACTTTGTAGTTTTGAAGACCAGGAAAAGAGATTTGGAGTCTAGGAACCATGCATGAGGCTTCATCTATATCTCCTTCACAATGTCGATCTAAAGTCATATGAGATCTTCTCTATGACCTTTGCAATTTCACATTGTTAATGCATTCGACAAAATTGCATTGACAAAAAAAATTAATAAAATAGATGAAAGAAAATCCTCATAATAGCTTTTAAACTTAATATATTTATTTACAAGTTATTTTTTTGCAGATAAGTTTGTGAAACCTATCATATTTGCATATTGATTTTTTTTAATTTGTATTTATATAAAAATCATTGTAAAATTCTTTATTTGTAAATCGGTCCTTTTGCTAATTTTTATTGACAAAACCTTAGTCAGGGTCTGTCACGCCCCGAATCCAACACCGAAATCGGTTACGCGACCGGCCGCACAAATCCTAGGTTTTACCCTAGAGATCATGCAAGGCTTAGGTACACAAGAGTATTCTTCTAAAATCACAGCAATTGTATCAACATGAATTAAAAGTATAACTAAATAATTCTTTTATTCAAATCAAACTACTAATGGTCTACTGATCCATAATAAGTATCAGCAATCAAAAAACTACATAAAACTAACTAACAACTAAAAGCCGATGTTCCGTCTTATGCCCAGCCCAAATCTTGCTATGCATCCGAGTCTCTGAAAAATCAAAAAGTAGGGGATGAGCTATACAGCCCAGTAAGATTTTCATATCATCACATCAATAATAATATACATTTCTGAAAATAGCAAAATATCAGTATATCATGTCATGAGATCAAATAATTCAAGCCTCATGTATGACAAACCTTGATAACTTTACGTTTTTCTTTTAAAATTTCCATTAATTAACCTTTATTTTTAGGGTTCTGGACTAGCCACGTTCATGTACCAGCCCAGACTGGCAACCGCAAAGTGACCATGCATACTATGGTCGATCCTGCTCACGTACTAAGCCCGTGGCTCGGTTGTCCTACATACTAACCGTCCGTGGCTGGCTCCCACTACAAAGCCCGTGGCTCAGGCTGTGTAACCACGATGCTATCGTAGCATGGCTAGTCCAAATACTATATTTACTTCATTAACACTTGTCAAAACATATCTTTTATGATTTCTCAATAACTAGTGTCATGGTCCAACCCTTTCAATAACCGGTATCGTGGTCCAACCCACTCAATAACCGATGTCATTGTCCACCCATTTAATAACCGATATCGTGGTCCAACCACTCGATATCTGGTGTCATGGTCCAACCCATTTAGCAATCCGGTATCATGATCCAACCCATCCAGATATCAATTTTTTTTAAAATATGGTGCATGAAATACCAACGGTAATAATAATAAAACCACAATGTCCATCACAAGAAATCAACTATGCCATGCGATAAACACCATGCGTGCAAATGTATATATATATATGCTCAGATCAAACCAGACCATGTAAAATACATGCATAAATGGTTGATCAATACATAATTCTTTACCTCTCAAGAATCAACTATCTACACCTGAATTAATCCGTACCCGAAATTTGCGCGATGCCTTCCTGCTCAGAAGACTGATTCCCTACATTAATAAATAATTTTATTAAAATCTAAATCCTAATTTTCATGAATCTCAAGAAAATCTCTTAATTCTCTCTCTTCTTCCTCTCTCATCTTCCTTCTCTCTCCTCTTCTCTCTCTCTTCATTCTCTCTCTCCTCATTTTTCTTTTCTTTTTTTTTCCTAAACCGAAACAAAACCCCTTTTTTTTCTCTTCTTTTTTTTTTTCTTTTTCTCCCGTTCTCTTCTCCTCCCATCGTCTCCGCCCAGACCAGTGTCCTCTCCCCTCCGATGATGCCACCTCTGAACTCTCATCCCCCTCCGCTTCCTTGACGACGACCGCCTCTTCTACGAGTGAACCCTCCCGTTGAAGCTCTCACGCCCCGCGTTCAACGACGACGAGGCCCGTTATGCATGCTCCATCATCCAAATCTTCTCCTCCCCTCTGTCCACGGACCAATCCCTCAGTCCTATTCATGGCGATCATCCTCACCATGGGAGACTCTGAGTTCGTTGGTGGGTGAAGGGGGAAGAAGATCCAGGGGTCTGGATTTTAAAGAAAAGAACGAAACTTCTCCTCGCCGTACAGAAAATAAACTTGGTCGATCGGAGTCCTTAACCACCCAAACACGACGCTGACAAAAATCCCTCCTCCCCACGGCCTCTCCTCCGACCTCACCGGTGAAAACAACGGTCAGATAGGGGAGAACGATGGTTCCCCTATTCTCCGTCTCCGTCCCAAACTCCTGTTCATTCCCGTTTTTTTTCTGTGACTTGGGCCGAATTCGGCTGGGCTTGCCGACTTTGGCCCAAGCCCGGTTTCACAGGGTTAATGAAGATTATATATGGACAAAAATATCCTGGGCTTAATAATGCATGAAGCTTAGGTCTTGGCCTATTTTTGCAGACTTTTCTCTCCTCTATGTTGCCTTCTTCTCGCAAGGAACTTAGCTTCTTAGGGACTGATGGTGGAAGGACATGTTAGGATCTTAACTCTCCGTGAGATAAATAGAGAGCAACTGACTTCTTGGAAGAAAAAAAAAAAAAAAATCGGCACAAACTATTTCTTGGAACCAAGAACCAAAACACACAGAAAAAAGGAGAACAATAATTTCAGGAGAAAAGAGAGATCGTTCTTGATTATTAACCTCAAAGAAGAAGCCCTAGCCTTTTTTACAAGACTTTGAAATCGCTCCTCTTTAAACCAAGAAAGTCCCAACTACCGAACAAAGGGAAAGATACGCTCTAACTTCTCTTATGTTCGTGAGAGTCTTTTTCACGCACCAAAGAACCGTGGCCTCCTCCCTTCATGCGCGCGCTTCCTAAGAAAGACCGTGGCCTCTCTTTTTCCAATGCACATGGGTGTGCGGTCTTCCACATGGGATGCGGTCTTTCCTCACATGGGCTTCCTTGATCTTGGTCTTGGTCCAACATAATTGGTTACAATCCTAGGTGGTTGGGCTACCTAACAAATTTCCTAACCACCTACCCAATTAATTACTTAGCCCCTTTCACCAATCAAGAGAAATAGGCTACACCTCTGGACCTAAAATAAAATCCCATAACCCAACTGGGTTATGATACAATCTCTAAAAAACTCCCCCCCAACAAGTCACATATGAAAATCCTAATCCTTGGGTCAAATCCCCTTGACCCAAACATGACTCTGGGGCCCTGGGGACTTATAAGCCTAAGCCCCAAACCTGTATGGCTCCCCTGGGCTTTGGGTGCGCCACACATAAGCCTACGATCTTCACCTTGGCGCTCCAAAGCTCCAGTAAGCTCTCCCCGGTCCATCTCCCCATCTGTGCTCCACATCTGAAGAAGCTATCCCTTGGAAGAACCTTGGTAAATGCATCAGCCATGTTCTCTGCAGTAAACACCTTGGCAAGCTCCACTTCACCATCTTCTACCAGCTCCCGAATCCTGTGGTACCTGATATCAATATATTTGGTCATAGCATGATAGACCGGATTCTGGACCAAACACAATGCACTTTGGCTATCTGAATAAATCTTGATTGCTCCCTGTGCAATGCCCATCTCCAATGCAAGTCCCTTCAACCACATAGCTTCCTTGGCTGCCTCAGAAATATCAATGTACTCTGACTCTGTAGTAGAAATACTGTAATCGCCTGTAGACCTGACCTCCACGAGATTGGACCACCATTCATCATAAAGACATAACCTGTAGTGGAACGTCTCGTATCCAAATCACCACCATAATCAGCATCCACAAATCCAAGCATCCGATCCTGAGCCTCCATGAACACCCTAGAGTCGTCCTCCACGCTACGGTGCCTGTAGCATATGCCAACTCCAGATGTACCCACTAAGTACCTGAAGATACCTTTCAGTGCTCTCCAATGCTCCCTGCCCGGATTAGCCATGAACCTGCTGACTTGGCTAACTGCATGCCCGAGATCTGGTCTACAACACACCATTACATACATTAAACTCCCACTCCTAAAGTATATGGTACTCTCGTCATCTTCTCGGCCTCCACCTCAGTCCTGGGTGATATCAACTTAGAGAGCTTAACATGACCGGCAAGAGGCAATGCTACCTGTTTCGTACCATCCATGTTGAATCTTTTTAAGACTCTCTTGATGTAATTCCCTTGAGACAAATGAAGCATCCTCCTGGCTCTGTCCCTGAAGATCTCCATCCCTAGTATCCTTGTAGCAGGACCCAAATCCTTCATTTCAAATTCATGTGACAAACTTGCCTTTAGGTCCTCTACAACTCCTCTACTTTTGCATGCTATTAACATATCATCCACATACAAAAGTAGGTACAATCTAGAGTTATCTTCAAGAATTCTAACATACACACAGGGATCATACTCATATCTGGTCATGCCAATGCTCCTCACATATGCATCAAACCGTAGGTACCACTGCCTTGGCGACTGCTTCGATCCATATAATGATCTTTGCAAAAGACATACCTTTCCTTCTGATCCGGGCTCCTTGAACCCCTGTGGCTGCTCCATATATATTTCCTCCAAATCCCCATGGAGGAAGGTCATCCTGACATCCATTTGCTCCAGCTCCAAGTGCACACCGCTACAATACTCAACAATCTGATAGATGTATGTCGAACCACAGGTGAGAACACCTCATTATAGTCAATGCCTTCCTTCTGGGAGTATCCTTTGGCCACCAACCTAGCCTTGTACCTTGGCCCTTCCTTCTCTAAGATTCCTTCCTTGCACTGACACACCCATTTGCAACCAATGGGTTTCTTTCCACTTTGCGGTGCCACCAACTGCCAAGTCTTATTTTTATGTAGAGACTGCATCTCCTCTGCCATGGCTTGGACCCACCTATCACGATCCTAGCTTGCCACTGCCTCCTTGTAGGTCTCCGGTCCACCACTAGCAGCCACCAAAGCATACGACATGGTTTTGTCAAAACGATATCGTACTAGCTGCCTTACGATCCGCCTAGGCTTATGCAATGCGATTCTGATGCCTGGACTGGGAGGTGGCTCCTCCCCCTGCTCTATGGGCCATGAGCACGTGTCTCGCTGCTCTCTACACGTGGAGGCACCACTGAAGAGTGCTCCACCTGAATCTGAGACCCTCCCGATATATCTACAAAAGGTAAAATTGTATATGAGGTCAGTTGTTGCTTAGCTGCACCCTGCTGAGCTGCATCTTGCCCAACCGCATCTGATTGGACCTCCTGCTGAACCTCCACCTCCTTCTGCCTCTGAGGACTGATTCTTCATCAAAGACCACATCTCGGCTGATCGTTGCCTTCTTCTCCAAAGGATCCCATAGCTTGTATCCTTTGACTCTCTCGCGGATATCCAATGAACACCATCTTCCGGGCCTTGGCATCCAACTTGCTCCGCTGACTGGGATCAATGTGCATAAATGCAGTGCACCCAATACTCTGAGATGACCAAGCTCCACCTTTCTTCCAGACCATAACTCCTCTGGAACCCTCCCATTAAGTTTTGTATGAGGAGACCAATTCACCAAGTAGACTGCTGTGTCAACTGTATCCATCCAAAATACCTTGGGTAATCCTACCTGCAACCTCATACACCTCGCTTTCTCATTGAGAGTCCGGTTCATCCACTCGGCCACTCCATTCTGCTGAGGACCTGGCTACCAAAAATTGCCTCTTGATCCCACCATCCTGGCAAAATCTCAGAAACTCATTGCTTGTAAACTCTCCACCATTATCTGATCGTACAACCTTCACATGCCGCCCCTTCTCCTTCTCCACCTCTGCCAACCAGGCTTTGAACTTGGTGAAGACTTCTGACTTCTCCCTCAAGAAGAATACCCACACTCTCCTTGAAAAGTCATCAATCAGCGACATGAAATACTTAGCTCCGTTTTTCTCCGAAAACGGAGCCGGACCCCAACATCCATGTGCACTAGGTCTAGGGGCCCTCCGCTGCATGCTGAACTTGTGGAGAACTTCACCCGATGTTGCTTCTCCATCTGGCATGGTTTACATACCTCTGCAACACCTGTATCCAGGTCTGGAATCCATGCATCCTTCATCAGCTCCTTCATACCGCGTTCTCCCATGTGGCCAAGGCGATAATGCCACAACCGGTACAAACCCTGCTAATCCTGTGCTGCTGCTGCTGTGTTAGATCCTCCATACTCTACGGACCCTTCAAGCTGATATAAGTTATTATCCATCCTCTTTCCTCTCATCACTACCATGGCACCTCTCATGATATTCAGGACACCACTCCCGGAATGGCAACTGAAGCTGAAACTGCTCCTCTCCAGGTACCCCAGCAACACTAGGTCTTCTTCAACTGTGGGACGTGCTTCACATGTGTGAGTGTCCGCACAACCCCATCAAACATCCTTACTCTGACTATATCGACTCCAGCCACTTTGCAAAGATGGTTATCCCCAAGTGTCACAGTCCCCTCATCGATTTTGGCATAGTCAGCGAACCAAGACCGATGCAATGTGTAGTGATGTGAGCATGCAGAATCAAGGATTCAACTGTCCACCGCATTCTGGTGCAGATCCGAAACAACCATGAGGTCCTCCTCAGACCCCAAATCAGCCACTATACTTACAGATTCCTTATCACTCTTCTTCCCTTGTTGCTTCTTCCAAAGAGGACAGTTCCTCTTTATGTGCCCAACCTGATTGCACTTGAAGCATCTGAACTCTCTCTTGCCTTTTCGGGACTTTGACCGCCCCCTATGCCTGCTGCCATCCCTCCCTCTCACGGTCCTCTCTCCAATCGAGAGTCCCTCCTGAGGTGCTCCATCTATTGTCATCTTTTTTCCTTTGCTCATTGGATCTAAGCACTGACACAATTTCTTCATAAACCAGTGTCTCCTTCCCATACAACAAAGTGGTGACAAGTGGGTCGAATGAACTCGGCAACGAGCATAGCAAGAGTAGAGACCTATCCTCCTCCTCCATCTTCACTCCAAGGGTCAGCAAGTCATTGCAGACCTGATCATACCTCTGAATATGAAGAAGTACATCTGATGCGGGACAGGGATTGGACTGGATCGCTGGCGAGCATGAAAGTCACCAGAGATTAGGATTTGCAAAGAAGGAGGAAAGAAGAGGGTGCAGGGTTAAGAAAAATACTGGGGTTCACATAGATTCTCCAAGAAGAACAAGCACATAGCAAAGGGCTCACATAGATGCCCTAGAAGAACAAGCACATAGCGAAGGGGCTCACATAGATGCCCTGGGCTCACACAGATGCCCAAAATCAGGGATCACACAGAAACCCTGGGAAGATGGAGAAAGGGTCATATAGATATCCTAGGATCACACAGATCCTTCACACAGAATAATAGAAATTTTATTCATCCATCCTCCCCATTACAAAAGGCTGAGGGTGGTATTTATAGATTTTCCAACCCTCATTTGAATTTGAATACAAGATAAAAAGATAAGACGAATCAAATTCAAATATAAGATAGGATAAGATAAGCCTATCCATATATCAATCCTAACCAACCAAATCCTAATTCAAGTTTTAAACAAAAGATAAATCCTAAATAAATTTATTCTAAAAATGCTTCAAGATCTGTGCCACTCCAAGAATATGCTTGCTCCAAGATCCATGCTTGAGATGTCCCCATCAACATCTCCACCTTCTTGCATCTGAAGGCTATATAATCGTTTCTTCAACATCAGTTTGTTGCACATGTTCTTCCCCATATACAGGGCATGCAACTTTGACCAAAGACCCTTTGGTGTCTTCTCCTTCAAGATGTTGTACGGTGCCACATCAGCCAAACACCCTCTGATGGCTGCACATGCCTTCTTCTGTAATGACAGCCACTCCCGTTCCGCCATCTCTTCAGGCTTTTCCTCCAAAGCCAGATCCAGGAAATTCTGCACTAACAGATCCTCAACCCTAACCTTTCACATGGTGAAACTTCCCTTCCCACTGAACTTCTCAAACTCCACCTTGTTGTTGGTACTCATGGTTGATCATGCCATAAAAACCAACTCAAACTCAAGATTGAGAAATATCCTAAAGGGATCCTGTGATAAAACCCTAAATACCACGTGAAAACCAATTCAAACTCAAGATTGAGAAATATCCTAAAGAGATCCTGGGATGAAACCCTTCTTGGAAATGAACCAGAGAGACACGCCTCCTTCTTGAATCCTTCTCACGGACTAACCCCGCTCTGATACCACTTGTTGGGATCTTAACTCTCTGTGAGATAAATTGAGAGCAACCAACTTCTTGGAAGAAACAAACAAAAAAAAAATAATCGGCACAAACTATTTCTTGGAACCAAGAACCAAACCACACAGAAAAGAGAAGAAAAATAATTTCAGGAGAAAAGAGATCTCGTTCTTGATTATTAACCTCAAAGAAGAACCCCTGGCTTTTTTTTACAAGACTCTGAAATCGCTCCTCTTTATAACCAAGAAAGCCCCAACAACCAAACAAGGGGAAGATACGCTCTAACCTCTCTCATGTTCGTGAGAGTCTTTTTCACGCACCAAATAACCGTGGCCTCCTCCCTTCACACGCGCTTCCTAAGAAAGATCGTGGCCTCTCTTTTTCCAACGCACATGAGGGTGCGGTCTTTCCTCACATGGGCTTCCTTGATCTTGGTCTTGGTCCAACATACATGGTTACAATCCTAGGTGGTTGGGCTACCCAACAAATTCCCTAACCACCTATCCAATTAATTACTTAGCCCCTTTCACCAATCAAGAAAAATAGGCTACACCTCTGGACCTAAAATAAAACCCCATAACCCAACTAGGTTATGATACAATCTCTAAAAAACTCTCCCCAACAAGTCACATATAAAAATTCTAATCCTTGATCAAATCCCCTTGACCCAAACATGACTCTGGGACCCTGGGGACTTATAAGCCTAAGCGTCCAAACCTGTGTGGCTCCCCTGGGCTTTGGATGCGCCGCACATGAGCCTACAGGACATGGGTCAGAGATTGGTTTATAGAAAATATGAGAATTGAGGGCAAAATATCCAAAAGATATAACATTAACACCATCAAAAGAATATAAGTAAAATATTATGTTATCACCTAATTAATTTAAATTGAAGGATGTATAAGTAACAAGTTACAATATTTCAGCGATTAAAGAACAAATATAGAAAAGATCATTATTAAAATGCAAGCAAGAAAGATTTCAAAGAATATTCTACTGAACAACCTCATGGTTTCACTTCTATGCAAGTGACTTTGTATAAACTTTAGGATTCTGCTTATAAACTTGGAATTTGTTTATGTCCTGTATGCTGCAATAGGGACTAAAAGAAGCAAGTCCCAACTCACAATTAGTTCGCAAAATTATAATCTTATGAAATCTGTGATCGGATCAAAATTAAGAATCTAGAGTCAAGACGAAGGACCGTAGCATTGGATCCTTTATATCATTTTGAATTAAAGTTAACTTGCTCTTTGGCTTGAATTTTTGAAGCACTATCAATGTCCCAAACATATATAAAGTCATACAATCAGACATTTGGTCCATCTTCTTTAAATATTGGACTGGATTTTTGTTAAATCTAGTGGAGCCATCAATCTCATGTTCTCATGTATGGTAGGCCTAAGAATGACAGACAACCATGGTGTGAACCCCAAGTAGATGAGCTTATGCCACATACATGGAAAAAAATAATAATAAGGGTCCGTTTAGAATGCGAGAGCATCCTATTCGTGTGACATTTTCGCAGAAGGGGAAAGGTTTGAAGAGAATGCATGGAGGAATCATAGTTTGGAAAACACATGGCAGTCTGAGGAGGGTCCAGCAATTGTATGGTTTTCTATGATTTGAGAAATGATGTTTCAAAAGAAAACTCATCATTCAAACCACCTGAGCTTAAGGGAGCAATGGATTTCATGACTTTCACCCACTTTCCCTCCTTTCCTTTCTCATGTTAGCAACTCCAGCATGGATGGAGGATGTCTCATGGATAGAGTGGCCTCCATCTTAGTAAGTTAAAGTACAAGTAACATTAGTTCTTGATAATTTGATTAGGTTTGAACAACTCCAATGTGTTTATCAATAATAAGGACCTTTGGAGCTAGGACTGTATGTGTGTGATACGTTTCCAAGTACTCGATATTAATATCAGGAACATGAGTAACTTGAACACCCTTCTTTTTTTTTTTTAATTCATTTAATAATGTCCAGTGACTCAATGCTTCTCGGACTTATATCAGCACCTAGTTAGAGTAATCTTTGAGCAAGATTTCAAAGTGCCTAAACATGGCCCATTGCTCTGGAATTATGATGACATTGGCAAACATAGCAAGCAAGGGGATTGTGGATCAATCCACTAGCAAGAAAAGGATATTGATTGGATTGGAGCTATCTAATTTGGTAAAGTAGTTGATCCACCATCCTATTACCATAGACAGCCAAAATTGGTCCCAAAATGATACTAAAAAGCTGGATCTAAGCAAAAGAGAGGACCGGGTTGGAGATATCTCGGTTGGTAAGGTGGTGAATCTTTTGAGACTGTAGACAGCCAAAATTGGTCCGAATATCAGTTCAAAAAAAGCTAGATCTAAGCAAAAAAAAAAAAAGGGATGTCCCCAATCCTCTTTTGGCTAGGCAACAAGAAGATTCACTTTTCTAAGACTTTGGCTTGGAAAAGTTAGAAAGTTGCCCTCCCTGCAAGTAACTTAAATCGTGGTTTAATATTAACATGAGAATGTTTGCATTTTATAAAGGTAATAAACCTATCTATTCTAATTGATGAATATGAGGTGCATTTCTGATCCAGAACTTATCCCATGGCCTTCAGTGGTATGCCTATAGCTAGTTGACTTTCGAATTAAATATTGGCCATCAAATGTTATGATGTGCTTGACTGAGAACTATTTAAGTATTATTTTTTTTTTTATCTTGATTTTCTAAAGGAAATCAAACTATTTATCTTAACTATTATCGTTTTTGTCTCTTTTTGATGTACAATGTGTATTAGGGCTTTAATCATTAGATTTTTTGTATTTATTCTCTGACCTTCGATACAATGTCTTATAGCTAGCTGACTTTTAAAGTAAGTATTGTCCACCAAATGATTTGATGCAATTGCTTCAACCATTCAAGCATTATTATCCCATTTGGATTTTCGGAAAGTAATAAAATCCTATATAATGTGCACAACCATTTTTTTCTTTTTATGAACAATATGCATTTGGAGTTCGGTCAACATAATTGAGAATCTACCCGATCGGTTCTCCAACATTCAATGGCATGCCTTGTAATTAGTTGGCTTTTGAAGTAAGCATTGGCCATCAAATTAAATGATATGATTATAAGTAATTTTATTATCCTAAGATCCTATGCATGATTTCTAAAACATCAAAGAATATTATCTTCAAGAATAGGTTTAAACAAATAATAGATCTGAAAATCCCATAAAACAAATAATATCTTTAGATTTGGAATGCATACTTGCATTCGCCATTAATTTTGAAACCTGCAATCATGAATGCTCACATGAATATCAAAGATCAAGTCCTTCTTTCCAGCATCCACTCTTAACACGTGGCTATTCAATGAGACAAGCTATGAGAACAAATCTCATGAAAATATTATAAGAAGTGGAGAGGGAACCTGGCCTATTTATAAATAAATCCTAACAAGCCCTTCCATCATGGGCCAGTTAGGCCAAGACTGTACCGTGCCACATCAACCACACCAACCAACGTAAGGTGCTAAAAGTCCAAATATAAGGATCGCACACAACATTGGGCTATACACATGTCTATTAACATGGATTATATAATCAACCCATTTTTATAAATAAAAAATAAAATAAAATAAAAAATAATGATAGTCAATAATTAAAAAAACTCTTACATTCTTTTACTTGGATAATGTTAATTATGATTTTAAAAATATTTTATTTCAAAATAACCCTCGAGCTGAAATAGTATGTGGCCATGAAAATATATGATCCAAAGATAGTACCTTCGGAATGACTCGGTCAATGACATCAATCATGCCAAATCATGGAAATCATTGCATCATTTATTTGATACAAAACCTATCCATTGTTACAAACATTATCAATATAATCGACATGAGTCTTGGTATAGTAGTGTGGTAAGAAAATAGTTTCCAAAAGTGATTCAAGAAAAATATACTAATTTATTATCAGTCTATCAATTTCTCTTGAACATGCTTGGATACAAAATAAGTAAAAAAATTAATGGCTTCAAAATATTAAGCCATTATGTCTTACATACTCAACATGGTATCAATGATAAGATAGCACAAAATATCTAAGACTCAATACCTGGTCACAATTTTCATGTAATAGGTATATAAAATAAGAGATAATGTACATAACAAAAAATATATAAATATATCATTAATCATGATTTCTTTTTAATCATTTACTTTATTATAAGCCAGAGAAATTTCATGATTTTAAAGAAGCCTGTATATCTCCAAACAAATATATCGAATCTCTAAATAACAAATGAGACATATCCATATAACTATCATTCTCAAGATAAAAATTATTCTTGAGATACTATATTATATTATATTATTATATATATATATATGAACTATATAGGAATGCAATCTATCAACTATCATATCAACAATATATAAATACTCGGGATAGAAATATAAAATAAAATAAAGGTTTATAATAATAAAGTACAAATATAAATTCACTTCTACTAACTAAGATCATCAAAAGAATTCAACATATTTTTATTTTCAACAAGCTTTGTAAAGCATATGGGCCTCAAATCATTAATCAGAGGATCAGTCAATATAAACTCTATATATATGCACTCGATAGTTATATATCCTTGGATTATAATCTATTAATAAAGCAATCAATGATAAATAAAATTTATCTATCAAGTTAATACATAAATACATCATAATATATCAAACTTCTATTAATCCAAAAAATTAAAAGATTCTAAAATGCCCATATTTTAGACATATTTCATAATAACTATAGATCTTATTCATTTCATTAGGAGATCAATAAATATTGACTCTATACAGATGTATTTTATAAAATATTTTTTTTTAACTAAAATCTCTGATTGTCAAATATTCTGTCTCCTATAGATAGAGATAAGGAAAACTCTTATTATTCTTTAAAAATATAGCTACATTATTATTATAATAAATTTTAAGTGGTTTTAAAGATAGATTCAACAATTATAAGATCCAGGATAATGTTCCATGATCAAAACAATATAAATTGTGATTTGTAATAAATCACAAACTTTGCTTGTATATGCTATTAAATTCTATTTTTATACCTTTCTACGAAACAAACCCTCTAGCCATTCATATCTTAAGAAACCAAATTATCATAAGAACAATGTTTCCGTTTCCTATTATGTGATTTCTTTACTAATACTATATCAATTAGTAATTGAGATTCTATAATTAGTTTGTATATATGATGTTGCTCTCTCACTGTCCTCCAACATGATGAAATATAACATTTTAACATTTTATTAAACAAAATAAAATAAGAGAAATAACCTATTTTTCCTTTAATATCATATTTATAATTTAGAAGCATCTAAAACTATTCAAATCAGAATCTATTAATATGACATGATTTGACTCAATATTCTTTATACCTCTATTAGGATAGTACAATCTATATTCATTTAGAATTATCTGGATAATCAAATTAAATAATATATTATTTTAATTTATAATTTATTCGCTGGTGGTGTATTAATCATTAATTTTTACATGACAACCCCCAAACATAAAATTGAATATTGTGCTCTCTGCCAACCTTCAACTCAAAATGCATCTTCTATAACTATTTTCTAAGAACTTTATCGAAAATATAGATGGCAATCTTTAGGATCTCACATTGGAGATATCATAAGAAAATTGCCCCCACTCATCATACTTTAAACTATATCCTTCAGAGTATGATTTTGTCTCTCAATCATATTATTTTATTTAGGAGTTTCTGACATGGTATATTAAATAACTATCCTATACTTATATAAATATTTAATGATACTATTTATTTATTATATTTGGGATCCTAAAATATGACTGATACACCATCTCAATACTTTATCTTTTTCTCAAAAGTATCAAAATTGTTTGAATAAAATAGAATAAATTATTAATTATTTCACTTATATGATTTTAAGTTCACTAAACTGCACGTAATAAATTAAAAAATGATGAGTAATCAATGTATTAGAAATAGAGATTTCATAATACTTAGTTAGGTGCAATACTCTCTAATTTATAATATAAGCCCTGATACCATCATAATCATATTTCATGTTGATTTATTGTCCATCAACTATCCATACTCTTTTTTATCAAATTCTACATATCTTTTACTAATGAGATTATAAATCATATTAGAACATCATTCTTAGGTGTAACATCAAGAATAGAATCAATATATATATCACAAGTAAAATGATTCATTCTTTACCACTTGTATAGGTAGGTTTTATTCTAGAGTACTCTTATGAGTCATCTAAGATGGAAGTTCATTACATAATATAATATTTATAATCTATCATACTTAGTATTATCATAATTTCAGTTTTCATAGTTTATAAATTATTCTAGTCAGAGTCATCATAATAGGAGTATTAACTCTATTAATAAAATATACTAATTGCTAAATAATTTTTATGCAGTTAATCAATAGAGAAACATGGACAATATATATACTAGAAATCTTTATAAGCATTATCTTTATGAGAGCCTTTGGTTTATGCTACAAAATTTTTTTAGAAAGAAAATGACTCATATAAGTAATCTCTTTTCAACATATAATATTATAAATCCCTTCTAAATATCTTATAAAAGAATTTTTTTAAATCTTGATAAATGGCCACTTTAGTGGTCACCATCCATTAAAATTCATAAACCTTTCATTCAAGGATCATCAGGTCATGACCTCAAAGGTGGTATAAAATAAATAAACGATCAATCAATATCATATATAGATGCAACATATTAGATGTACAAATAATAAATAAATAAAAGCTTTAAATATGATAAGCCATTTTCAGTAAGAGCATCATGTGCATTAGTATAAAACTCCTCTTTAGATAGAGAATATAACGATCCCCTGAGCTCCAATCATGAGGTCAATATAATGAGAATACAAGATATTTGAAAATATGTCATCTTTGAACAGACAAACTTTCTATGCCCAATATACATATTTTTTTTAAAAAAAATAAAGGTTAATGTAATGATGATACAAGGCATTCGACAATCTATCTTTTTTGGATAGACAAATTTTCTAAGCCGAATATACCTTCACCTTTAATAATTTGATCTAATTAAGATCTCAATAATAACATTATTATCTTAACACCAAAAAATGACTATATAATTAAAAGATAGCACGAATGCAAAATATTAATCAATAGATATATTAAACAAGAGTCTAATTATAATATCACATATTTTTTATGCAGAACATGCAATATACATAAGTACTCTTTACATGAAACTACAAATAAATAAAATATCATAATATTCATAAGCCTATTCTCTTTGGACAGACAGACCCATGAAAGCTAGAGTACCATTGCAACAAAATACCCCATGCAACATTTTTTAGTTAAAATATACAACTTCCTTTGGATAAGCAGTTGTATGCCATAACTAAAAAATATCTCTCTCATAATGAATAAATCTCATGGACAATATAAATAAACCACTTTCATGATAAATATTTATGCTAATCCAAAAAATTATTCATATAAGAAAATAAATACCTAATCAAATATAAAATGACATACTTTAACTATATATATGCCATAAAAGATCAGTCTAATGGGATACTTAACATATACACCCCCTAATCAAATCATAATATAATATTATACTCTAACTGCCACTTCTATCAATAATACTTATTATATAACTATAAAATACCTTTAGGTAAGAATTATAGTATATAACAAGTGTTGCAACTAATTACAGTCATTTTGGATCAACTATTGTTGCCGCCAAGATAGCCGTGGCTTGTAGCTGCTGTCAGCGTCGGAGAGCGCCTCCTTCGCTGTCTCGCCGTCCGGTAGTCCTGGACCTGCAAAACAGGGGTTAGTGACCGGACCGGATTTCCGGCGGGGGCACTCCGACGATCAAGTCAATGACGATCCAGGGGAACAGATCCTCCTGGTGGAGGAGGGCAGAGTGCGGGCCCGGTCCAGAGGGCTCGACCTCAAAGAGGCTCCACATGACGGAGGAGGACTGAGCTCAACTCCGACCACAGGGCACGATCTCCGAGGGTTTCGCTTTGAAGGGCAGAGTGTGGGCCCAGTCCAGAGGGCTCGACCTCGAAGAGGCTCCATATGGTGGAGGAGGGCTGAGCTCGACTTCGACCACGGGGCACGATCTCCGAGGGTCTCACTCTGGAGGGCAGAGTATGGGCTTGGTCCAGAGGGCTCGGCCTCGAAAAGGCTCCACATGGCGGAGGAGGGCTGAGCTCGACTCCAACTACGGGGCACGATCTCCGAGGGTCTCGCTCTGGAGGCATAGTGCGGCTCCAGCCTAGGCATCTCGAGCTCGCGGGGTCGACCTGGCGGAGGACAGAGCTCGGCTCGTTGTCCTGAGGGAGCTCATTTCGTTCGGCGAAGGAGTCCGAGCAGAAGAATTGACGTGGCGTCCGACGCGGTGGCTTCCTTTGACGTGGCGCTTGTCAACTCCCCATGTCAGCGATCTCGCCACATCAACTGTAATAGATACATTAATATGTAATTTTTAAATATAATTAAAAAAAATATTAATTCTCAATAACACAGCTTTTCAAGATCCATAGAGTACTCCGAATCTTTTAAAGTTACACAAAAACATACTTGAATAATATAATAGTGAATAGAATATATATAAATAATTTATAAATTATTTAAATATTATATTATGCATAAAGAACTCAACCAAAAGTTTTTTAAATTATTACGAGTCCAGCAATCCAAAAATTACTTAAATCGAATGTAAAATGAGTAAGTTATAGTAATTTTATCAAAAACTCAATAATAAAGGTCTTAACCATAAATAATAAAAATATTTAACTTTTATGTAAAATATATTTTCAAAAATGACAGAGACCTAAATATAAAATTTTGTGGATTGATTTATAATATTCAAAACTTTAGGGGCCTATATATGATTTTATATGGACCTATGTAATTTAAAATTTGATAGGGTTTTAATTACAAATTTTTCTTAACTCATATTAAAACTGATCCAATATGATTGGATTCAACCTATTCATCAATTTGGGCTCAACTTAATTAATGAATTAGATTTTAAATGGGTTAAAACCCGATAACCCAAATCCAAAGTCCATTAAAACACATCCCCTTCCTCCTTCTTCCTCCCAATTGAAGCTTCCAAAATGCCATTAATGGTGGCTTCAAGCTCTGGATCTCCCCTATGGAGGGCCACCGACTGAGCCCTACCACGAGTGGCCATCCTTCGGCCATCGGCGACCTTGTCGCTGGCCATATCATAGCTAGGAGCCGTTGGAGAAGGAGAATTTTTTTTTGTTCTCATGTCCAAATAACCAGCATCGATCACAAACGTGGCAGGACCTCCTCCCATCACCATATGCGAGGCACCGGGATGATCTAGGTAGTGCCAGTGGATGGATCATAGGCAAGCACCATCGACATGACTTATCTTATGAATGGGTGGAAGACCAAAGGGCCAAACTGATGCCCATCCTCTCCAATCCCAGCCCGGTTAATGGCCCAACGCCATCTCTCGGGTGCGATCACCATCTCAATGGTCTAAACTCAAAGCACCACATCGAGACTTGCCCCACCTTCGGTCGGACTACCATGAGAACCCATAGCCGGTGCCCAATGCCATCTTCCATCCCATCGCCAGCACCGGTGAAGAAGATCCGGTAATCCCCTTCCATTTTTATTATGGCAACCATCAATCCACCATTCGATTCCTTTATGAATCATCGAGAAGGGTGATCCGAGAAAATAAATTAAAAACAAAAAGCAGTTCTAAATCATGCATAACTTGTTCTAATGCTAATTGTAAGAAATTTTATTATCCCAATATCTTATGCACGCTTTATAGAATACTAAAGCCAGTATTATTTTCAAGAATAGATTTGAGTAAATAATAGATTCGAAATTTTTCTAGAACAAATAATATCTTTAGATTTGAGATGCATACCTATATTTGCTATTAATTTTTCATTTATAATCAGAATGCTCACATGAATATCAAAGGTCAAGTCCTTCTTTTCAGCATCCTCTTTCAATAGGCGGCTATTCGATGGGACAAGCCATAAGAGTAAATCTCACAAAATATTATAAGGAGTGTAGAGGGGACCTAGTCTATTTATGAGCAAACCTTAACCAAGCCCTCCCATTACAGACGAGTTAGGCCAAGGCCTATACCCTGACGCCTTAACCACATCAACTAATATATATAAGATGTTCAAAGCCTAAATACAAGGATCACATACAACATTGAACTATATACACATGTCTATCAATGTATCATAATATCAATCAAATTTTATCAAATCAAAAAAATAATTAACGGTCACCCATGATTAAAAAACAAAATTACAATGATGTGCTTCATTTAGGGCCATTCAAATATTCTTGTTCTTCAGCTATCATGCATGACTTAATTAGTCTTTGGCCCCTTCTCTAGCCTTCTGCTTATATAAACTAATCATGTTAAACTCAATAAATTTACTTAATAAAATCTTAACTTGTTTATTTACAAAGAAATTATTATAACAAAACATTAAAGGATGATATAAGGTATATCAAGATTTATTGTATAATTGTCTGTTACTTAGGTAATATTATATGAAGGTAAAAAAAAAAGGTGACATTTTTAGCTAAGAATGATACAAGACCTTTATGCATATTTAGTGGAGGGGTTAATCCAGATCCTTGAAGTAAATGTGTAGCATAGATATATAGGATGCCCATGATGAATAGATGCTTGCTGTATTGAATGTTGACCAAGAAAACCAATATGTTTTTTTAATCAATTTTTGTCTTCATTTAAGATCAACCATGGCAGATTGGCAGGAGAGGAATGCATGCATCTTCCTCAACATAAGTTTCTCTCTTGCTACGATTACCTGGAAGGTTGTACACTATCTAAATATTTGGTCGATTCTTTGCAGCCCAAATGAGCTACCTGAATTTGGTGAAGTACGTGATAAATTAAAAGGAATCTCCAAAATCTCTCTTGGATAATTGACTTCTTGCTTGTAGGGCTTCGCTCTTAGCCTTTTTTCCGCTGCATTCTTGCTATGTTGAAATCTAGTCACCTTTTGATTTTGTACATGATGCAACCTACCCGCTAGCTGCTTCCTCCTTACAGTAATGCAACGCTGGATGTAAGTACTCTTTTATTTGTGTTCTTTATCTTTTTGTCTCTAAAATATATTATCTTTCCTCTTTTCCTTTTGTTTTCTATTTTTTTATGTACGTACTTCTACTTGTTTAATAATATTTTGTGGCTAATGGAGTCAAGCTCCTAAGCTTCCATTTTCATCATATATATATATATATATATAATGTATGTATAAAAGAATACACCCGGTTTTATGTGCTTCTCCTTAAAATGATCAAACTAAACGTTGTTTCTTGTAACTTAATATTTTAGATAACTTATGCTTCTTCCATTAGGAAACAAACAAGATTAATGTATAAAACAAGAACAGTGATAGTATTAAAATGAGACAAGCCTTCCATTCTCAAAAATGGCCATACCACCTTTCCAAGACCTTGCTTCTCCAAACATTCCTTCCCTATGACCTTGATAAGATATTGCGGTCTCTAACATTTTATGATTTGTCCCATGCATGCACTTATGGATTAGAAAAATCACCTTCCACAACTTGTTTCCTTCAAACAGGCATGTCATCCTGATTTCATATTTATCTATCCATGTCAGACTCCCAAGTAGCCTTTGTCTTCAACTCCTTTTCTATAGGTCTTGTCACATATATGCATAGATAAATGAAAGGGAATCCAGGTACGGTTTACAGATTAACAAACATAAATATGTATAAGAAAAAAATTCGACCATAACCTTGTGTAAGAAAAGGTGGTCAATCAAAGGATGTTTTGGTCAAGATAGAGACTTAGAAATGAGTGATCTAAGATATATCCCTATCGAGAATCTTACTTTCCTTTATACGTTGATCTTCTCATACTTGAAAGGTTGCCCGAGAGCAATGTGTGGTCCCATTCCACGGCCCAATGAACTCACCCCTTGTCTGAGACTCTAATAAGCCTTTATTGTGTTGACCTTAGGTTTTACTGGAACAAAACAAAGCTCTCTCTCTCTCTCTCTCTCTCTCTCTCTCTCCTCTCTCTCTCTCTCAACACGTACATACATACATGATACATATATATATATATATATATATATATATATATATATGTATTCATGCATGCATGTACACACACATAACACATCTCAACACATACATACATACATAATACATGTATGCATGTATATGTACACACACATAACATGCATGCATGTTTCCATTATTCATGCACATGAAAAACCTAACCAAGGCCATCTTAGATGTATTTCAAATTGAGAAAAAATCTAGTAAAAACTAATTGCAGTGATCCATGTAGCAAACAATCTTGTCTTTTGTAAGAGAATGGAGCATGCAAAAATAGATACCATTAATGAAAATCGAGCTAGGTTATCTAGTGAGAATATTCATTTGAGTTCATTTGCAAAGGTAAGGATCCTTTCTTCATATACCACTATTCCCTTCTTTCTCTATTCTTCTTCATTTCAACTATATATATCCAAAAAAATTATAGTACAAAATATCTCCAAATCAAACAGTAGAAGAAGATGATCAAGCCATCGCAGATAATGTCCGCAGAGTGAAACATTCACACATTTTTACGTTACGGGAATAACATCTTCATTCACACGTGTGAATGAGCTGACATGGAAGTTCTTTTAGCAGTGCACTTGGGTCCTGATCATATCAATTCATGACCTTAAATATTCTCCTAGGTACATGCATGTAGTGCTTTTAGCAGTGCACTTAGATCCTGACCACATCAATTCATAACCTTAAATATTCTCCTAGGTACATGATCTTTTATCGACCACATGAATTCATAACTTTAAAATACTCCCAAGTACATGATCTTTTACTGCACCAATTTCCCAAGTGGTGGCTTCAGTGCAAGCTTTTGGAAGGCCAGATTATTAGCACTCTACCTCTCTACACTGTACAAGATCTCTTGTTCATTGTCCCAGTGCGTGTCATGATTCAATTCTGAATAGAAGTTCAAACATATGATCATCATTCCCATTCTTCTGCCACAACTCACAAAGTTCCAAAGCGACATGGCCATACAAAGTAGAAGATAACAGGGGTCTCCCTTTCAATCATTAGCTCCTCTATGGTCAAAAAGTTAATTGATGTGATGTTCTTATCGATCCTGATCAAACCTCATGATTAGTCCAACGCATCAAACGGACAGTGATCAAAACCTGCCAAAAGATCCGATCCTTTCTGTCTTTAGCCTGTAAACAATTGTTTAACCCTCACTGGCCGTTAAGCTGTTCTGGGACTCTTCCGTTTGGAACTTGGTCCGCCAAACGTGTTTACAAAGATAGGAATATTTATTCCAGGAGAAATATCTATCTCTACTTTTTTTTTTTTTTTTTTTCCTGGATCTAAAACAAAAGATGACCTTAAGTTATACCATCCTAGGAGTACAAATGAATTATACTCGAGAATAAGTCAAATATAACATCTTAACCAACGTGCCGACCAGTTTCGACTCTAGCGTTTGGCACCTCATTCCTTAGAGCATGCATTTGGGTGGAGGTACGGGATGCAAACACTTATCTGTTTAGCTCGAGACAACATGATAGATAGCATGCATTGCTGTACATGTAACACTCATCGATTCCGTGCCTCCCTTCTTGAAACCACCATCTTGGTAGTGATCTTCTCAGCTTTGTTGTTTTGTCCCCAATTCTTCTCTCTCGGTTTGGCTTGACAAGTTACCTATATGATTAAAAATATATTTAGAATAACTATTCTAGAGAGAATAATTATCCATATTTCACTTATTTTTTCCAAAATCAAGCTCAGCATTAAACTATACCTAGGTGCATTATCACATGATATTAGGAAAACTTGAATACAAAATCAAACACACAATTTGGAGCCACAATCCTCAGCACATGCTCGGTAGAGGTTCTAAATGCAAACTAGGATGGTGACACTCCTATCATGAAGTCACATGTACCAATATGTGGGTAAGGGTGGTAGCTTTTGTTGCACTTCTTTGGCCAATGAAATGAGGTTAGAGTTGTACATTTCGATGCAAAAGAAGGATTGACTTTTTTTCCTCATAAATCTTCCATTAGATCATCCATTGGTCATTTTGAGATCTGTGCATATAAATGATATAGAGTTAGAAGCATTTTGAGAACCATGCCATGGCAAATCCAACAATAAACTTGTGCAAAGGAAGGTAAACCCTTCCTTCATACAAAACATGCAAACCCAATCCCTAAATGAAATGAGGCATGTCAGCCAATTCAATAGTGGATATCCAAACCGATTTGCTGGCGAACAGTATATACTAACTTATGTCCAATGCCGGATATACACCTAGTGGTTTAGGTGGATTGTAAGAGGGATGCATCCACTCAAGTTGACAGGTTGGGTCTAAAATTACCAGGCTCCTAGCACTCACACTCCAATCCTTCAGTCCACCTACATCTTTATGAAATGTCCATTGCAGGCTCGCATTAGGCATATAGGTGGTACCCCTAGATTTGGAGAGGAGAGAGAGAGAGAGAGAGAGAGAGAGAGAGAGAGAGAGAGAGAGAGAGAGAGAGAGGAGAGTATTGAGTTCTCTGCCTTCAAAGGACTGAGTTTCGAATTATTCTTCTTCCGTGGATGATTTCATTTATTACTTTGTGGTCCATTTTGGCTTCCATTTCTCTCTCTACACACACATGAGGATGTGGGATATGGTGGTCTGGCGGGGGAAGCCTTTGGTGGTCAGTGCAGGGTACCCCATTACAACTCCACAGTACCCATATCTTTGGTGACCACTTAAAAAAACAATGATAAAAGTTACCCAAATAATAATAATAATAATAAAGTCATTTTTTCCCAAGCCACCAGAACATAGCCCTTTCCACGTGATAAAAGAAGTGTAAGCCCACCAAAAGCTAATGCATGCGTGTATGGGGTTTCACCACCCTCTCTTTCTGCTAACCTCTGCTCTCCTCTTTTTTTAGCTTTCTCCCACTCACTTTCTCCCCATATCCCTTTCAAGCCTACTTTAAAGAGCTCTTTTCTGAGCTTTGGTGTGATTAAAGGGAGGCCTGGGCTGTGTCGCTGCTGGTGGGGAGGAGGAAGGAGAAGAGGACCCTAGGATTCTATAGCACCGGGTTGGTGAGTCAGGATTGTGTGCGCTTGGGCTGTGACCCTGTTTCCTTTTTTTTGCTCTGAGGTTGGCTTTGTTTTTTACTTGTTTGTTTTTGGCTGGGAGGGACGCTTTTCTTTTGAGCCGCTTGCATTTGTTTCTTTGCTGCAAATTTATTTGAGCGGTGAGTTGATGCTTCTTGGAAGCTTGGCTTTTTGGAACTGCATCATAAATTCTTTTCACTTCTATTGGGTTTTGAGCTCTAATCCTTCTCTTGTCTCTTTCTTTCTTTCTTTTCCTCTTCATGTCATGGATTTTTTTAATGATTTTCTGTGTTCTAGAATGAGCTTGGCATTTTGTTTTGGGTAATTGGCCTCCTGGTAAAATCTCTCTATTTGAAGTTTGAGATTTTATTGTTATGAGTTTTTTTAATGTAGTTCTTTGTTCATGTGTTCAAAATGGGGTTGGGTTTATGCTCTAATCCTTCTGTCCTGTTTCCTAGTTAAATGTTGAGGTCTTCATAAAATTCCCCTTTCAAATTTAATGTTTGTGCTTTAGTTTTTGACTTCTTGGGTTGAGTTCAGTCGAGCATTTTCCTAGCGAAAAGCCTGTTTCATTTTAGTTTTCTGAGAAAATTATATTTGTTAATACCTTCCTTTCATTTACTCAATGATGTGGGTATGTTCTCTGCCCAGGAAAGATTTGTTAATGCCTTTTATCTTTGTTTCGAACTTCTTAATCTTATTCCATCTTTGAGTTCAGAAAGTGTTTAGAGGTTTCATACTTCTATGTGTGTTGCTAAACTCAAGTGATTTAATATCATGAATTGTATAGTTCATTATATATTTGACAAAGAATGCTACTTTCTACTCTGCAGATTCCTGCTGTTGTTCATTGGTTTATGTGGATGGAACCAATGGTTCTATCGAGTTTTGTCTCTCTGCAAGAAAAATATTGAATCAAAATTATTCGGGTTTTGAATTTGGCAATTTGGTTTTGCTTATGAACGGTGAGTTGTGGCAAAAAGATGATGTTTTTATTCCTTGTTTCAAACCTCTGGGCTCCATATTCTTTTCATAATAATTTTCACAGTCCCTCCTTTGGGATTTCATTAGTCTTTCTGACAGGTATTCTTCTCTTCTTTCTTCTGGTTTTCAGTAGAGTACCAGAAAATATTTGAGAAAGAGGGACTAGTACTCAAGTTAGTGAAGAAGGCCGGATTTTTTCTTCCCAAGTTCTTCTGCAGAAATGCCTATAAGACAGATGAAGGAGAGCTCAGAACAACACCTTGTGATCAAGTCCCAAGCTAACACCCCTGTGAACCCAGTTCCTGAGGTTCTTAAAACCTCGCAGAATGGCAAAAGCCCACCACATCAGGAACCAACCCAGAATGCAAAACTGCCGAGCCACAACCCATCTCCTGCCAAGAATGGTAGAAGAAGACGAGGTCGAGGGGTGCAGAAGGCCGGGCAATGTGACACCTTCTCCAGCTTGAAGCCGCCAACCACGTACCAGCTTCCGAGTGGATGTTCGGAAAATGCAAGTCATCTGGGTGACAAAGAGATGGGTTTTCCTTCCTCAAGTAAATCTCTGAGGTTTCCTCCAAGGCCTGGGCTTGGTCAAGCAGGGACTAGATGTCTTGTAAAAGCTAACCATTTTTTTGCTGAGCTACCGGACAAGGATTTAATCCACTATGATGTAAGGAAATTTATATTTTTTATCTCTTCCTGCTTATAATCTTTTGAATTTCTACAATGCTAGCATTACAAGTGCTGAAATTATTAGTGAATTTATATCTAATAATTTCTTTTGAGATATTACTTTTATGTATTTATATTAGCATTTAAAGATCAGAAATGAATATAATAGTTGGCTTGATCATCTTTTCTAAGAAAAAAAATGAAGGACAAATGGACATACTAGTCTGACATCCACATTTGTTGCAGTCCTTGTTTTAAGGAAAAAAGTACAGTTTTTTTGTTATGCATTTGGTTTATTTCAGGTGACCATAACACCAGAGGTGGCATCAAAAAATGTGAACAGAAATATCATAGCAGAACTGGTGAGACAGTACAGGGAATCTGATCTTGGGATGAGGTTGCCTGCCTATGATGGCAGGAAGAGTCTGTATACAGCTGGAGAGCTTCCTTTCTCTTACAGGGAGTTTAACATCAAGCTTGTGGATGATGAAGATGGAATTAATGGCCCCAAGTAAGGACTTAATTTAATTTTATGTACTATTTATTTCCCACATTCTCTTTTGCTTTGTCTTTTGACAGGTTTGTTGCTAAATAATCTATCGTAAAAACTTATTTTGGATTTTGTTGGCATTTTGTTCTTTTCCTTATTCCTTTGCTAGGAGTTCTTTATATGTGTTTATCCAACTATGCTGCAAGTGTTGAGACTTTCCTCATAACACAGCAGTAGTTATTCCTTCTTCTGCAATGATTTCTTTCTCATGTTATTAAATTGAAGCAGAAGGGAGAGAGAATATGAAGTGGCAATTAAGTTTGTTGCCAGAGCAAATTTGCACCACTTGGGCCATTTTTGGTAGGCAAATGCGCGGATGCCCCACAGGAAGCTCTTCAAGTTCTGGACATTGTTTTGAGAGAACTTTCTAGTAAAAGGTATCCATCTTAATGAGGTTGTAATGTGGTTTTTCTACTTCTTCAAATATAATGAGTAGTTAAGCTCTTCATACAACCTACTATGCATGTGTATACTAGGTACTATCCTGTTGGAAGATCTTTCTTTTCTCCTGAGATTAAGATACCACAAAGGCTTGGTGATGGTTTGGAGTCATGGCGGGGGTTTTACCAGAGTATAAGGCCTACACAGATGGGGTTGTCCCTAAATATTGGTATGCTTGCCTAAATTTAGTTCCTGTATGATTAATTGATGTTGGTATGTTAATCCATGCATTGGAATGGAGGCTTTGGAACTCTGTAACTTCTTTCATATATTTGTTACATTTTTGTCCTTTAGACATGTCTTCAGCGGCATTCATCGAGCCTCTGCCTGTAATTGAATTTGTCACTCAGCTTCTGGGAAAGGATGCATTATGGAGGCCATTTTCTGATTCTGATCATGTTAAGGTATGACTTTGTCTATAGAGTGTTAGGTAGGTATAAATTCCCTTCTTCATGTCAGTAAACCCTTCTTATGTTCACCAGATTAAGAAAGCACTTCGAGGAGTCAAAGTTGAAGTAACACATAGAGGACATGTGCGACGGAAGTACCGGATATCTGGGCTAACATCACAACCTACTAGAGAACTCATGTAAGATCCAATACCAGATTACTCAATGTAGCTTGAATGTGCTATTGTCTCAACTCCTATCGATTCTAATGTGTTTGCTTTCAGCAAAGTTAGAGGGATCTTGGTGTCAATCTGCTCAGATTGAATGTTATTGCAGTGGTTCAATTCTTTATTATGGGTCGACTTTGTAGGTTTCCAGTTGATGACCAGTGCATGAAGTCAGTTGTTGATTACTTCCAGGAGATGTATGAATTCACCATCCAATATACCCATCTTCCTTGCCTTAAAGTGGGAATCAGAAAAAGGCTAACTATTTGCCAATGGAGGTGAAAAGCTTATGTTCTGATGTCAGATTTACTCAGGGGGTACTCTTTAACTTATGTTGGCCATATTGAAAAAGTAATTTGCTGGCATTCAACTTTATAGGCTTGTAAGATTTTGGGAGGACAAAGGTATACCAAAAGGCTGAACGAAAAGCAAATCACTGCACTGCTGAAAGTTACATGCCAAAGGCCAAAGGATAGGGAGAATGACATTTTGCAGGTGCTTTGTTGACCACATGTCCTGATCATTTATGAATCAAGTGCTGATATTTTAAAATTAATTTTCATCAATGTTATGAACTAAATGCTTGTTTTCTTGATGTGCATGAAGTACCATTGTGCCTTACACAATTATTTCACTTGCAGACAGTTCAACATAATGCCTATAATCAAGATCTGTATGCAAAGGAGTTTGGAATCAAGATCAGTGAGAAGCTAGCATCTGTTGAGGCTAGAGTTCTTCCTGCACCTTGGGTAGTGGAATCTGATTATTAGTTAACAACCTTGTGTTGCTTTTTTACTTTCTCTTACTGCTCGTGTGATCTTTTCTTAGTTGAAATATCATGACACTGGGAAGGAAAAAAATTGCTTGCCTCAAGTTGGTCAGTGGAATATGATGAACAAGGTACTTCATTTGTAACCATTTCTTTTGCCATTTGGAAAAACAAAAAAATCACAACCAAGTTTTTGCACCTCAACAGATACTTGATGCTTCATCTCTTAGTTCAATTTTCCAATATATGGCATGTCATTCCAAACCATGGTTTGTCATACTAGTTGGTATCGTACCATATGGGACATATTATATCATACTAGTACTGAACCGGTACATAGTCTAATACTGTACCAACACTCAGTATGCCTCACCATCTTATACCGTACCGTATACCGACACTATAATAGGATAGTACTAGTATGGGATTTGATACAGAGATAGCAAACCTTGTTTTGAACTATTGTATGATTTTTTAGTTCTGGGTTTCACCTTGGTTGCATTACAGAAAATGATAAATGGAAGCAAGGTAACTCGGTGGGCATGCATTAACTTTTCTCGTATTGTCCAAGAGAGTGTAGCACGCAGTTTTTTGCAATGAACTTGCTCAGATGTGTCAAGTCTCAGGCATGGTAATCTCAATCTACTTGTATAAAAATGACAGTTTCTTATAGTTATCATCAATTCATCATCATCATCATCATCATTGTTATTTGCAGGAATTCAATCCTGAACCTGTAACTCCAATACATTCAGCCAGGCCTGAACATGTGGAGAAGGCTCTGAAGCATGTCTATCATGCATCAAGCAAACTCAAAGGGAAGGAACTGGAATTATTAATAGCTATTTTGCCTGACAACAATGGCTCTTTGTATGGTACACACTTCATGCCCTTAACTTGATCCCAATTTGTAAATTTACATTTCAAGTCAATGGTGATTTTCTTACATTTCCAGGGGATCTCAAGCGGATATGTGAGACAGATTTGGGGTTAATATCACAATGCTGTCTTACGAAGCATGTTTTCAAGATAAGCAAACAGTATCTTGCCAATGTCTCCCTGAAAATTAATGTGAAGGTGAAAAAGAGAATCCAAACCATAATAGATTTACAAGTAAATTTACTTGTTCACAGCTGCTATATATGCATCCTTACAAATTCTTGAAAGACAAGATATTGGTCATTTTAGCAGATCATTGCAACCAAGATACAGGTTCGCTGATGAATTTGTTGTCCTATTTATGTCTCCAGCTGTTCAATGTATATGTCAATGTATCTGTCTACTGATATCATAATACATCTTTGAAAGACAGTCTAATTCTTTATGAAAGTTCATGTTTAAGGAAATTTATCATGTATATGCACTGTTATCTGAAATTCCAGTCAATATTGTTCTTTCTTGGTGTCATATTGGCTGAAAAAGCTCAAATACTACTTCACATACATAATCATACCATGTTCTGAGGGTCATGTACACTGATATATTGGCTATCATGCTGATAGATGTATGCATTAGCCTCTAACCTCAAATGGTTTTCCATGGGCAATGCTAACTATCTGAAACCAATAAAGCTGAATCCTGGAAGGTTTAGCAAGTTTAAAAACTAGTGATTATTAGACCTTTCTTTGTTCAGGTCTTTGAAGTGGCCAACTTATAAAAACAGGATTACATGACATATGTATGATGTATTGCAGATGGGAGGAAGAAATACCGTTCTTATGGATGCAGTCAGTTGAGAATACCATTAGTCAGTGATATACCGACTATAATATTTGGAGCAGATGTTACTCACCCAGAAAATGGAGAAGATTCCAGCCCTTCAATTGCTGCTGTACTGAGATTTATGAATTGCTAGATGGCTTCCATAATATTTGTTCAAGATCTTGAATGTCAATGGGTCATTTCCTTGTTGTAGGTAGTAGCTTCTCAAGATTGGCCTGAAATTACAAAGTATGCTGGCCTGGTTGTGCTCAGGCTCACAGGCAGGAACTTATACAAGATTTATTTAAGACATGGCATGATCCTGTCCGGGGCACAGTGAGTGGAGGCATGATTCGGTATGTAGGCTTTCTTATCCAAGACAGAGTTATATACATTCAGTTTTAGTACGCCATATTTGCATGATCTTCTGGAAGTATGTTTACTGAGAGGTGTTTTTAATTTTCATTACTATGATTCAACTGGTACCAGCTTTTCTGGTTGCTGTTCCACGGTCTTCACCACCATTCCATCATCACCTGATGAAGTTTTATTCTTTTCTCGAGGATAACTGATTCAGGGCTTTCCCCTCTTTATGCTAAAATTCCAACAGAATTTTTTCTTCTGAGATGCTTTCTTTATATACTGCAGGGATCTCTTAATATCCTTCAGGAAGGCTACTGGGCAAAAGCCACTGAGGATCATCTTTTACAGGTTTCCATGTACTTTTCAGCATATGTGTACATTTAAATGTTATTGACCATATTGACAAGTAAACCTGTATGATCCAATTTCTAAATACAAACTGCAAATGATTGAAAACTTTTTGTCTGTTTCCCATCTTCTGATCTTTGATGGAAACTTGATTTCTAATGATAAAGTACTTATTTACTTACATATAGCTTTCTTATCAATATATGATGAAGTTCATTTGAGAATATCTAGTATAATATTTTGAAGTTAAAACATACCCTCCTAGGCAAGGTCTTAAGTCTCGATAGCAGGTCCCATGTTACACCTTACTGGTACAATAAGATACATCACATGGTACACTACTGGAATCAGCATAGCACCTATACTATGTGTCAATACAAAAGTGTACTGAGCCCCTGTACTGCACTGATCAGTACTGTACTGTCCACAGTTTTTAATATGGTTCAGTACTCAAAGAGTTGTTTCTAAGAGCCTTAAGTAAATAAATGCCAAAAAAAACTGCTTTGTGTATAATTGAAACTTGACCAATTGTTCATGGGCTCAACAAATCTACCATGGTGTGATAGTCTAGAAGCTTATGATAAATGCATAGCTCATCAAAATATAGCACAATCATGTATTACATGATCTGATCATTAATGCATCTTGATGCTATAAAGTTATAATCCTTGCATATAGACCATCCATAGAACTTCATAAGATACCCTCTTTCTTGTGATCATGATTGGTCGTAGATTTAGATTTTGTTAGATATTGAAATTGTTTTGCAATGTCAATCTTTATGAAAAAGCAAATATGCAGTTTGAGAGGATAGACATGGAAGTCTTGCATTAACTGGTACTCATTGAGATGTGCATTGTGTGCTAAGTTTGCTCATGAAAATATAGCCTTTTGTTGGATATCTGGCTAACAAATATAATGGATCCAGAGTTTCCAAAAATGACACCTAGTTCACAGAATATTATAGCAGACAAGTAACTTCAGCTATCATGGGAGACACCACCCAATACTTTGTTAATACTAGAGTAAGTGATGATTCTCTTGGTTATTTTCAGAGATGAGATTATCAGAGTCCCCATGAAAGAACATGAGCTAATGGTGGAACATTATTAGTAGGATCACCAACCTTTATCCATATAATGGGCTCAAAACTCAAGCATGAATTAGACAATCATTAAACTAACCACTTGTGGGAACAGCATATATAAATGTCTTACTTTTTTGGCATAGTAGCTGCTTTATCATGCTCCATCAATCTAGGGTAAATGTTATTTTTGTCCTTTTCCTTTCAGTTGATGAGGCTCAAGAACCCAATGCTCCTAAATGATGGTGTCTTGCCAGTTTGGATATTGAGCTACTTAATTGGTGGATTGACACTTGTAACATGTATAAACCAAGGTACAAAATCTTAGTATCCAGCCTGTACCCGTGCCAGCCTGTTATTGTGTCAGTATGCCCGATACAGGAGCTGGTTCGGCATATTGAGCATTGGTTTGCCCCCATATCACGTACCAGTATGGTATGGTATGCCCTGTATTTTTCAGTTTGATATGGTAATAGTTAGATCCAACTAAGGTCTAGAATGACAAGTCATGTGCTTAACACAGCAACTCATTCAGTTAGCAAGGCTACTCAATGCAAGGGAGGTGAGGGCAGAGGAGATGAACAACAAGAACATTGTAAGTTTGCAACATGGAAGATTAGGTAAATATCAAATAAACTTTTCTACAACATGTATTATTTTAATCATATATTGACCAAGAATCAACTGTGTTTGAAATTCAAAATATCCTAAATAGCGTATTTCTCATCAATTAATAAAAGATGGAGGAAGATGAAAGGTGAACTTGATCAATAAAAAAAGCAGCTTGAACTAACGTCTGAAAGAATCAAACAATTTGAAGACTCAATGAAGGAGAAGGGGGAAAAAAAAATCCTTGTGGTTGTCCATGTGATATGATGCGGACGGTTGTCTCCAACTCAACATGAATATATTAAATTGTATATGTCTTCAAAGTGGCTTGGTTTGCTCATGACTGGTCCTAAGTTGCCAATGGGAGTGGGAATTCTAAATTAGGATTAAGTGACCCTGTAGATATTGGTTCTGTGGGAGAGCTCTGATGCAATGACAAAACATAAAAGAGGATAATATTTATTGAGTAAGAATAGGGGACTCTTAACTGGAGCAGAAGATAATGTTTCAATTAACATAGGGGGAACCTTAAGGTTTTGTGATTATGATGAACTTTTCGGCAACCAGTGGCAATCAGGATGCCTGATTTCATCAACAGGCTGCCAAGACTGGGCATCTAGAATATCACTTGTTAAAAATTGATAGGATGACCGCACTTAAGTCAGAGGACATAGGCATGGCAATTTCCTACAATGAGTCACCTAAGGTGTTGCAACTAGCTAGGTAAGACAATTTCTAACTCTGAAGGAATAATTTCTGGAATCCATAGGGCCAATTGCCAAATATTCACAGGCCATAGTCCCTCACATTTGGCACATCTATGAAATGCATGATAGTGAATTGTATGCATAAATATTCAACAAAATATATTAATGTTTAAACAATTAATTAATATATTCGCATAATTTGTACAAATTCACCAACAATTTTTGGATATTTTTATTTGCAGGGATGGTGTGAGTGAAGGGCAATTTTACCAAGTTCTGCTCTATGAGCTAGATGCAATCCGGAAGGTCAGTAAATTTTTTCATATCTTTTCTTTATTGGTCAGAATTATAAATATATAGGGTCAAAAGTTTATAACCTAAATATGATCATCCATACTGTATATGCAGGCATGTGCCTCTCTTGAACCAAATTATCAACCACCGGTGACTTTTGTTGTGGTCCAAAAGAGGCATCACACAAGACTCTTTGCCAACAATCACAAGAATCGAGCTAGCATTGACAAGAGTGGAAATATTTTACCCGGTACATTCTTGATTTTAAGCTATTTCGACTTTAAGGTAGATTTACTTTGAGATTTTTTTGATATAGATCTTTTTTTGGCTTTTTCAGGCACTGTGGTTGATTCTAAAATCTGCCATCCAACAGAATTTGACTTCTATTTATGTAGCCATGCTGGAATTCAGGTGATTTTATTATTATTTGAAACATCAATCATACATTTAGTCCATGATTAGCTGAACCTATGCACAGGTTTGAGAACAATGTATACTACAGTTAAAATGAAATCGAATTCTATTGAATGCTTAAACTTAGTATAGAAGGTAAACAATTAAATACTAATGCACATAATAATCACATTGGTCTGGAGCCAACTTTGTAGGCTGCAAGTTGTTTAAACTGTTTCTATATTAGGTATACACATGATATAATCACATTGGTCTGGAGCCAACTTTGTATAGGCTGCAAGTTGTAAACTGTTTCTATATTAGGTATGATGATACATTATGTGACATATCACCAATGCTGAGCTACCAGCACAAATTAAATTTGATTGAGGGTATTGATTCAGTTTAACTGGCATAGATTTAAGATATAAAACCTTACCTGAGAATCTGAGATCATGACTTACAGAAAAGGATGCAAACATTTAGAATGACCAAATAGAAGCTACATCTGACTATAAACAATTCTGCAGAGCTCCATTAAGGACCATCCTTTATTGTTTAGGAAACAGACATTAGGCAAAAAAAAGCAATAAAAAAATGCCTGTCTCCATGACTACCACTGAGAATTCTTCTCTGTTCCACTGCACTATAGATTTGAGCGGTTCATCAAATTACTATCTTTAATTCTTCTTGAATCATGGCTTGGGAGATGCTAGGTGAAAGAGTCTTATGTGTCCAGAATATGACTTTCTTCTCAAAAGGCATTCGTTGACCATGTTCCTGGAGCACAACCTAATCATAAATAGGGATCTAAAAATTTTAGACAAAAATTTTGTTTCAAGGAGAAGATAGTAAATTACATCTCATCTTTAAGTTAACAAGTCTAAATGGGGATTAATTAAATAAATTCTGTTAACATTGGCATTGTTAAAGGTAAATCTGGACAAAGAAGCAACTCAAGGAAAAAGGGTTTCATAAGCCACTAGCAACTTCTGCAAAAAAAATTTTGCATTGTTATGAGGATGTATCATTAACGTTTTAAATTTATAAACAAGTTACAATTCCAATTGGCTAGCCAAAATTAACCAAGTGATTGGGTGCAAGTGTGACTCTTCGAAAAAAAAAGAAAAATACAAATAAAATAAAACATTGGAAGTTTGGAGTTGTGCATGGATGGTATCATAATCACCAAGATAACCCTGAAACATTGTAAAAAGACAATGTTTGTTGTACATGAATGCTATCAATGACCAAAAAACTGGAATAGGTCTCACAAAGTAATATATTTTCAAAAATAACTCAATACGTGTTCCTTGAGCATTCCAAGAAGTGGCTAGGTCTCTAAATCAAGGAAACTTCTTGCCAAATGCAAATTGAAATTACCTGTTGTAGCTATTCTGGTGAAAATTTGTTTAATAGGTAGTTGGATAAAGCATTCTTTGAGGAGATGCAGGATTTAGATGCATCTGAAAGAACTAATTCAAGGTATAACCTAATTATCTGATTGGAATAAAGAGCACTAGGTAAAGGCTTGAGAAGGAGAGTGGTATTGGTTGCAGTTTGAGCAAGTGAAGGGATGATCAGGAGAGGAAGAAGCAATATTCTCTTTAAGGGCCTATTTGGATGATTGGGCTGAAAATCCTTTGGGATTTGTAGGTTGGGCCAATATAACCAACAAAATCATAGGATTACAAACTGGGCTTTGCCTATGTTTATAAATATCCAGGAGTATCTTGAGAGTGGGCGGGCTTGAATACCATAGGGAGAAAAAAAAAAAGACCTGCTGAGGTATTTTTGTTCTCTCTATGGTTTTTGGGCCGGTCTACTCTAAAGATACTACTCCTGGGTATTTATGAATATAGGCCTAGCCTAGCCTATAATCTAATAATTTTATTGATTGTACCGGCTCAACCCATGAATCTCATAGGATTTTCAGCCCAATCATTCAAATAGGCCTTAAGTGTCGTAATCTTGGGAGTCTTTGAGGTGCTTCATTAACCTACTTTAAAAGATTATGCCATATGATATTCTTTCAGTTATTTTCTTTTTTCTTAATCTTTTGATATTTTAATACCTTTGTAATCCTATTACAAGGTAGCTTTTACTTTCCAAAGTAATGGAGTTTCCATTTCATAAGGTGTTAAAGAATAAAGAGATATTGTTTGTATCCAAATTGTTAAACACTTTTAATCTGTAAACATTCAACTTACAAAAAAACTCTTTAAACTTAGTGTGTTCTTAGTTCAACAAAGAAACAAACCAGCACATAAATAATGAGTAGTCCACTACCAAATTAAGAGTTTTTCTTTGTGAATTTATGTCATTGAATTTCATATAATTTTCTGTTAAAAACAAGTTGTGATAGACCTATGTATGGTTGCTTTTATGCATTTCTCCAATGCAGAAAAAGGTATCAATCTAAAGGTTCCAGATTTTTACTGTTTTGTTAGCTCAAAAAAGATTTGTACTGGTTTGCAAGTTCAGACAAATTATAAGGGGATATCAAGTAGCAAAAATGTTCAATTGACAAAGATAATGTTGGCCTTTTCTTTTTGGAGATGATATTCATTAGGCTGTGCCAGCCTGTCAGAATTCAGAAGCATTTTCTTTTTTTTTTTTTCCTTTTTCAGTGAACCCATCATCAATTCAAGAAGGTTGACATCAAGTCGAAAGGTTGTCATTAAATTATCTAAGTACTTGATGGACAATTGATCCACAAAGTCATTCCTGATTGCCGACCAAGTATAACTAATGTGCATCAATTATCTAGATTTAAGATTTAAGTAACTAATTCCTGATTAGCTAATGATTAGGTTCGAAGCTCTTATTTGAATTTATAGGCTTTTCCTAGGTTATTACAATGGTGAAGAGCAGTTTTTTTTCAGTGCAACAAATTCCTTCTCTTGTTCATAGTTGAATGGTACCTGTCATTCTCATAGATCTTTGACTTAACATTCTAAATATATTTAGATATGCTCCTTCTCAATGTTCTGGGTCTTGATACTTAGTTGAATTACTACTTAATGCCACGTAACTAAGGATCCAAGAATCGGGACAGTACCATATCGTACCGTACTGGGTCTCGAACTAGGCTTCGTAAAACTAAAAAAAAATCCTTCCCCCCCATGGTTTTATTGTTTGATCCAAAGTGGACCCGAACAGGGCCTGAATTGGATTGAATTGATCGAAACTCATCGGTACAGTAGCATACTATACCATACCAGTATGGTATGGAAATTTTGGATGGTTCGGGAATCCAGACCATTTTTCATGGCCGAACCATCTGGTTCTTTGTTGATATGGTTCGGTATGCCCCAAACTAGATGGTTCGGGACTGTTCCGATAACCTTCTTGTAACTAAGATTTTCAAAACCATCCTGAACCACCCAGCTCGAGATATACCGAACCATACCGGCCAAGAACCAGTACGGTTTGACCATAAAAAATGGTTCAAAATCCTGAATAGTTCAAAAAACTATATATCGTACCAGTACGGTACGGTACTGTACTGTACTGGTGCATTTTGTTCGATTTAGCCCGGTTCGGATCAAACAATATAGCCATTGGGGAGGAGAGGGATTTTTCTCAGTTTCACAAGATCCGATATGATACAATATTGTACCGGTCAATGACTGGTATGGGTCCCGGTACCAATTCATCGATTCTTGCTCGTAACTGTTATTTGTTTTATTCATGATCTCTCACAACATACAAAGGATTTAGAGCTTCTGATGAACTCCAATTCACTACGTTAAGGACTCATCAAGTGTCTGGAATCTTTGCTATGTTTAGTCATTGTCAAGAACTTAAGAATCATACATGACCATATCCACAGATAAGTACTCAACAAAAAAACTGTTCTCTTCTATGATAGCAGCCTAATGCCTCTTGAGTACTCACTGGGGGTCATCAACTAGTTGGTGATAGCCTGGACCTCCAAATAAATATTAGGCCATTTTGTAACCACCTTTAGAGTTACCATATTGTATAATACTAGTGTCAAAGTCAAATCTTTTCAACTGGTTGCTAATAAACCACTTACCTGAACTATTGACAGGCTCATTTAAGGTCTTTTTGGAGCTATACAGTTATCTTTGTAAACTCTAATGATCAGAATGTTGCTGCAGTAGGTATCAAGATAGCTAAGCCATGGGGACCAAGAGTTTTCCTAATTTGAACCCTCTTGTGGCATGGTACCACATCAGTATATAACCAGAGATAATCCTGGACTACCGGGATTTCAGAACATGCAAGACTAGAGTAGCATTCATGTTGGATTTGTTGAAGCTAAAAAGATGCAAAGGTTGAATTAATGAGAGTCTATGCTATTATGAGCATCAAATATTTGACTTAATGCAAAATGTCAAAGTTAATATGAAAATTTTCAATAGTCTCAAGTGCAAGGATGAATGATGGATGGGCTAACATATTGTGCCTTAGAGTTTAGTAGAAACATATACCCAACATCCGTAAAACTTATCCTGCACTTAAATGTGGACTACATACAAATACAGTAGAAATATTTTATGACACTCTCATATGTAGCAATATTTTAACTTTGTCAGAGACACTCAAGCCTTAATGTTGCAATAACATGTATGATTAAATGCTGGTAATTATGTCTCTATGCATGCTATAACATACGGATATGCATGAAGATGTACTTTGAGCAGTACATTCAGACACACATGCATGCATCCATTCTCAGAGCAATACTTTGTTAAACCTCTTAGTATAAATTATTGCTACTGGTCAGGGTACAAGTAGGCCAGCTCATTACCATGTTCTATGGGATGAAAACAATTTTACAGCAGATGGATTGCAATCTCTAACAAACAATCTATGTTACACGTAAGTATAATTATTTTTCCTTTTTACCTTTGTTTCAACAGTTTACCTTGGTTTCTTGTGTTTAATTGTTGAACAACTTCTATTTTGGTACCTCATAATCCTCCAGATATGCAAGGTGCACACGATCAGTCTCTGTTGGTATGTCAATCTTCTAACTGTGTTTGCTTAAGTATTCTCAGCAAGGTTTACTGTAGGTGTGTACCCCTCAAAATAACCAAGGTTCACATTTCAAACCTAACTATTTAGTCCCTGTTTCCTCTGTAACATAATGAACTGCATTTTGAAGCTGTATAAAATATTTTTTTATAATACACGGTTTTTATTTTGAGAAATTACCTTAAATATCTTTTGATTCTGAATTTAGTATAGTTGGACTAAGTGGTCTTCAATTGCTTTAACAAACATCAGGACTTTAACCACTGGAATACTACATTATGATGTCAAATCCATTATTTCATGCACCAGTTTGATATGTGAACAACCTATAATCTTCTCATTAAAATTCATTTTTCTGGTATCCTTCTCAAGGCTCCTTAGAATCTCACAGTTTTTGCACTTAACATGGTCCCTTTCCTTTGCATTTAAATGTGTAGTTCCTCCGGCATACTATGCACACTTAGCAGCGTTCAGAGCTCGATTCTATGTGGAACCTCAATCCCAAGAGAATGATATGGCAAGCAATGGTGTACGGGCCACATGTGTAGCTGGAGAGTCTGCGGTCAGGCCGCTGCCAGCACTCAAGGAAAATGTGAAGAGGGTGATGTTCTATTGTTAAAGCTTTACAACATGGTAGGATCTAGTTATTGTATAGAGGAACAGCCGTCTCATCGAAAGGTATTGCTCCATGTGGCACTCCAATGATGGTGTATCAGGTTGTCTATTCCATTTTGGATCAGTGAAAGGCCTTATTAGTTCATGTGTAGTTTCTTGTGCTCTTGCTCTTTCTGAATTCAGAGGTGTACGAATTTTTGGTAACAATAATTTAGAATGAAAGTAGAATGAAGTTAAGATCTTCTTCGAACACCAATACATACCTCATGACTCTTATCATGATATTGAGCCGCATTTGGTTTTAATTACTCATGTGTGAACTACCTTCAGAAAGTAGGCAGAAGTTGGATTTTTTCAGGGGTTATTATACTTTCCTGCATAGGTTATGTTGTTGCTATTTGGGTGGCTATACGGCAGGCTTAGGGTTCTGATGTGATATCCATAAGCACCTGCTGCCCTTCAGGAAGCTGGTGCTCCATGCATGCTGAGTTGTGCAGAAAATTTTTGGTCCTCACAACTAGACACTCCATGGAATTTCCTGGATTTATTTCACAAGACTTCAGAATATAAAAGCAATAGGATGGAACTCTCCATGCACTCCGAAACAATAGTGAAACTTTCAAAGAAATGATAGTGATCATTTTGACAATGGTCGTAGCTAGTTTCTCAAGTTTTAAGGTCAATATGCATCAAACTATAACCCTGGTCAATAAAAACTGTACTTCATCTTTCAAACTCCATTTTGATGTCTTATGCACTTTAATAAAAGTATATATTCTTCTTTTTTTCCCCATCTTTGTGCTAGATGATCTTTTCTATTCCAAAGTGGAAGTAAATGAAAAAAAATCATGACTCATTCTAGCCTCGAAAAAGGAAGGTACTTATTCATGCATAGGTATCCATTGCATTCAACCTCCTTACAAGAATCATTTCCAGCACATTTTGCTACACTTGCAGCAATCCAACCTTCTGCTCTCGCCAAACCTAACGAAACTTTTATTTTCACATGCAGCAATGCTGTTAATACCGACCCTGCAAACAGTTCCTTAAAACCCTTCAATTGACAAGAAAGTATCACTGCTCTTTTCCATGTGAGAAGTTATTTATTCGTTAACTTGTGGGGATCTTGTTTCTTTTTGTGAATTTTGTGGTGGTCTTAAAATCCCTACGTGTCTTACAAGCCCACAGACTCGTTAATTTGTTACGGCTTAGTTGCTTGCTAGATTCCTTTACCATTGAATCTAACTCGATCTTAAAACTAACTTTATTTTTTGAAGTTCATATCAAGCTTAAGCCACACACACTCACCGAAGTCGCACACTACAAACAAGTCAGTTTTCCTCTCTCCTGTTATAGAAAGTTCCATAGGCAAGTAAATACATCGAATAAAATCCTTTTATTGCCAAGGCGGTAGCCTAGTTGGTTGGGGTTTTGCCTCACTACCAACTGGTCATGAGTTTGAAAAATGAGTCTAAGGATGATCGATTATTAAGGTTTATCCGGATTTATATCCCTTATTCTTTTTTTTAGTATCCCTTATTATTATTGTAGTCCAAGATTCATAGAAAATTAAGTTAACTTAAAAATTCATGCAATTCAAAATTTTTTCTTTTATGATATGAAACTATATTTTTTGTATAAATTATTTTTTTCAATAATATTGATTTTCTGTACTATAAATTTATAAATAATGTATGAACTGAAATTAACTTTTTTTTCTCAAATATTCAGTTTCAATAATTTTTTATAAATTCATAAGTAATGTATAAACTGAAATTGGCTTGTTTTTTGAAACATTTAGCTTCAGCAATTTTTTCATGATATCAAACTGAGGTTGCAGGTTCGAGCCTCTTGGATGTCGCTGGATAGATTTGGCCTTACTGAGGCTAAGCATCTCCAATGGACTTGCTGGTGGTGCATGACAATCTGATCTATCGATGCAGAATTTTGTGCGGCCAAAATAAAGAAAAAAATATCTGATTTATCCATCAACAATTATTTTTAGAAAATATATATTGACTAAATCTTTATCACCACGATAGTTCCAGAAATAGCTCAATAACATCTACCCTTCTAATCATTGAATGAGCCATCTTCCAGTTGGTTATCCAAACGAAACTTCAAGGATGATATATCAAATTTATGACAAATCAGGTCACATGGCCAAACAATATATCATGCCAAATAATATTTTTTTCTCTCAGTTGATTGTCAATTGTTCTGCTTTCACTTGTGCATCTAATCAAAATTGGCTCATAGACTCGATCACCTCTTACCATGTTGTAATGCCCCAAAGAATAATAAAAAAAAGAGAAGTGTAGTTGGCTCGGCCCAGACCCACGCGTGGGTGGGCCAGCGCGCGGGCTAGGCGCGACGCGAACGGGGGCACGGGCAAGCGACACGGAGGCGCTGGCGGGCGAGCAACACGTGGCGCATGAGCACGGGTGATGCGCGCGTCGCACGCAAGCACGTGGGCTCGGCCCAGCCGAAAGCAGCACTGCTGAGGGCGTTTCCCCACCATTTATGGGTGTTCTCCAAGGGTTTCCGCTGTCCACCGTGGTTTACGCCCTTTCTGCTCGATCTGGACCGTCTGATCGCCTAATCAAATGGCTATGATGAATTCGAGGGAGTTTAGGCTTGGTCAGAGGCTTTTGGATTCGGATTTTGATGCGGGTTAAGGCGTGGATCTCATATCTGACGGTCGGGGAGATTTCTTAATGGTTTTGGACTTCTCAGACGATGTTTGAGGTGGTTTTGGATTGTTTTATTTCTCTTTTTAACCAGGGACGTCGATGATTATTATTTCAGAGGGCTAATAGTTGAGAGAGCCAGAGGGCCAAAAAGAGAAAGAGGAGAGAGGAAGAAAGAAAGAGAAAGAAGAGAAGAGAGAGAGGAGAAGATGACTAGAGAGAGAAGAGAGGGAGGAGAGAGGATTGAGAGTTTCTTTCTTGGAATTTGTGAAGTTAAGATTTGTAAGGGAGTAATCTAAGCAGAAAGTATGGGACGGACTCCGGATATAATTGATACTGGATATTTTGGATTAGCGATTGAAGGTAAGGATTCTGGACATGATCACCAATTCTATATATTATTTTACATGGCATGATTTGATCCATGTATATGAGCATTGACAGACATGTTTGTTTTGCATCGTATATTTGATTTCTCGAGATGGATAGTATGTTTGAAATTATTAATTATGTTCATATATACATGTTTTACCAAGAAAGTTATATTTTGATGGTTTGGACCGTGATATCGGTCATCGAAAGATTTGAGGTTTCATGGTTTGATATTATGATGTGGTGTGACATCATGATATGATTGACAGGATAATATGGAAGGATAAAGTGTTAATGGTATTTGGACAGCCATGCCATGGGATCATGGTTACACAGCTAGAGCCACGAGCTTAGTACGTGGGCCTGGCCATGGGCAGATTGTACATGGTCGATTACGAGATTGTCAGTCACAGGCTGAAATGTGACAATGAGCTTGCCAGTCATAGGCTAAGTGTGACACTGAGATTGCCAGTCGTGGGGAAAATGACCATGGTTAGTGGGCTGAAACATGACCATGGTTAGTTCAGAACCCTAAAGAAGATGGATGATAAATTGAAATATAAAAAGGAAGCATGATTTTACAAAAGAATTTGTCAACATTTGAGTTGTTTCGTTGCATGGCATGATATGTACTCTTATCTTCTTGCTATTTTAAATTATTATTATTGGTGACTGTTTGGAGACCTTACTGGGCTGTAGAGCTTACAACCCTACTTTTTCTTCCACAGAGTTGTGCAGATATTTGGGCTTGGTGATGAATGAGATTTTTTTTGAGGTAAGTGACTTGTATACCTAGGCCTTACATGATCTCTAGAATAAAACTTAGGATTTGTGCGGCCGGTCGCATAGCGATTCCGATGTGGATTTGAGACGTGACACATGTAACATCTGATCTGCAGAGTCTAATAATTCATCTTTCTTCATTTTAAGATAGGTATCCCCGATGGATCCCCTATCTTGTGAGAATGTATAGTAAGAATCATCATTTATCATTAATATAACCCAGAATCATGGAATTTTGGTAAAAATTATTCTTTACCATTATTACAGTCCAAAGCTTATAGAGAATCAAACAAATTAAAAAAATCTTGCAATTCATTTTTTTCTTTACAATATAAAAAATATAATTTTATAAATTATTTACTTTAATAATATTGATTCTCTGTACTATAAATTACACATAATGTATGAATTGAATTTAGTTTTTTCTCAGATATCTAGCTTCAATATTTTTTTTTTTCAAATATCAGTGTTTGGGTTTATAGCTCACATATTCTGACTTTAGTTGCTTCTGATGGACCCCACAACAAGAGCCAAAATTTACATCCCTAGACAATGAGAGGTTGTTAGTAGGAGCAGACTGTCAAAGGTACTTAATGCGCAAATATACACAAAATTCTCTCTCTACTCCAAGATATTCCATTTTTCCAACCCAGACACACTGGATGCTAAATAAATTAAAGAGAAACTTCCTGGGCAAGCATAAGCATAACAAGATAACTATAACTAGACTGAGGTATCTAGCATTTACATGAAAAGTTTTGTCATCTTAAGGTTGAGTTAAGATATAAATTCATCATCGATCCTCTTTCATAGTTGCAGTCTCATTCTCTCACTAACAAAAACTATTTAAAGATAAATGATTTCAAGAAGAGGGAGACTTAGAAAAGAAGAGTGTATGTCTTGAAATCTAAATTTTTTTTTAAAAAAAAAACATTGAGAAACTAAAATTGTTGAGATGCTCCTAATGGTTGAGCATTGAAGGGGAGTCATACTTGCTAGTTTGCATCAGAAAGTGATGTTTAAATCTTAAATAATTTGACCTCACTAGATAGTCCTTTAAGTGCAAGTTCTGATTTGGTTATGGCAAGAATAGATCAAAATCAAGTTACCTGCTTTGGTTTTTTTTGAATTGGAACCCTAAAACATTTGGTGATTGGCTAGGAACACACCTTAATTTCCAGGCCAGTAATATAAGCCCAGCTTGCAATCATAGTAAGGATGGCATGGTTAATGCAAATGATGTGTAAGAAACTTAATATAAGCATTTGTTTGAGAAGATGCTGTTATTAAATTTTCTATTGAAATAACTGGCGAGCGATAGAAACCTATCGTTCATCAGTATTTAGAGAGAGAGAGAGAGAGAGAGTTGCCCAAATTTTCAAACAGCAAAAAGTCGATCCAATGATGAATCTTGCCAAAAAAAAACCAACCATTATATAATCAACAAAATCTCAGAAGCAAAAACCTCGAATTCAAAGCCACAAAAGAAATTACAATCTTCAAAAAAAGGAGAGATTTAGTAAAATGAAAAAAAAACAAATAAGAGCTGATGTTGGTTGTCTCCTCTCAAAGAAATGAAAAAACAAGAAAAATGCGATTTATATGGATAACTTACAAAATTTAGCTTTTTAGTATGGATCAAAAAAATCACAGTTAACTTAGAAAATTAGTTCATAGGATATGTTGAAAGAAATATATATGGGCACTTGAACCTTGATGAAAAACTTTAATTTGCCAAAAAACAGTTTAAATTAGCATAGCAGGATGAGTGATGCTTTGGCTATTGATATACTCTTGTGATGCATGAACTTGAACTTGTTAAGATGCTATATTACTAAGCAGGTGGAGTAGGTTGGTTAATAACCTTTAGGATCATAAATTAGCTATGGTCTATTTCTTGATCATTTGGAGCAAATTCTATTTCATGATCAAAATTATGATAGTGTGTGACCTTTCATAAGCTGCCTCGTATTTTCGTACGTAGATTCATATGTTAAGAGCTTTTCATAAAAATTTAAATCAAACAACACATCTATCCAAATTAGACTGCATTGGTTATCAAATTTCTTGGGATCTGGCTGGTGCCCTGGGCATGCACCAGTGGTGCACCCCTCCCTTTCTGGTAAAAGTTTACTGTGGCACATGACCTACGTAGTCTCTCTCTCTAATAAAAGAATGAAAAAAGAAAAAAAAAAAGAGAAAAAAGAAAACATTGATATTAAACACAAGAAAGATCTTGCTTCATCAACAAATGCTATTTTATGCCTGTTAATCTATTTTTGCTTATGTTTTGATGCATTAGTCTTATACCATGTTAATAATGAAAAAGACTAGAAAGCAAAGCTTCTAATCAAAATTATTACGACTATTTAAGCTTTAGAAACATAATGTTGGAAATCTTATATATTTCAATAATAAAAGATTAAAAAAAAAAGAGTTCCCTCCAAAACTTTGTTTCACTCCTTTGTTTCCTTCCTTTTGTTGCAAGCAAGAAATCCTCTTTAGTCCCACATGGGAAATACAACTTTTCTTACTCTTGGATATATTTGTCTTCCTCTCTTGCTTTGTTGAATGGATGTAAGAAGTCTATGAGATTTGGAAAAGCCTTAAAAAGAATATATTCTTGAAGATGCTGGTACCCAAAAGTTTGCTATAGAAAACTTTTTAGACTTACCATGTTTTTGTTGATGGATCTTAATTGAAAAAATGACACCGAATCTTAGAAAGATTATATAAATATCTTAAACTAAAGGAAGTCTTATCCTGTCCCTTGAATAAGTTATTGTGCATATTAGGATTGAAGCGCAAAATAGAGCCTGAGAAAAATAGAAAGGGCTAAGAAAATGATCGGTAAGGCTAATCTAGTAGAGGATGGATCTATAGGGATAGACACAAGTCCTATAAACCCAAACATAAAAATCATCCTAAGAAATATGATAAGAAGCCTTATTTACAAAAGAGCAATAATTTAAGAAGAAAAAAGGATCTTGCTATGTTTGTGGGAAACTAGGGCACCATGCTACCCAATGCAATTTCAGGAAAACTAAAGATATTCCAACCAAACCGAAGGCTAACTTGATGGTTGGAGAAGTAATTGCTGTAGTTGTTAGCGAGGCTAATATTGTAGATGCAAAGGACTGGGTGATGGATTTTAGAGCCATTCGTTACATATGCGGTGATAGAAATGCATTTGCTTCCTATACCCCACTGCAGAAGGAGATGAGCAAGTCTTCATGGGCAACTCAAAGCCTTGTGCTGTAATTAGCAAAGAAAAAGTCAATTTGAAAATGACTTCTGGGAAAGTCCTTTCACTTGGAGATGTGCTACATATGTCGGACATCCGTGTGAACCTGATTTCTGTGGCTTTACTTGGAAAAAATGGTGTGAAAGTATCATTTGAGTCTGACAAAGTTGTCATGGCCAAATCTGAAAACTTTATTGGAAAAGGTTATTGTAACCAGGATCCTTTTGTAATAAATATACTTGAAGTCATGAATGGAAATGCATCATCTTCTACTTACTTGCTTAATTCTATTCATCTTTGGCATGGTAGATTAGGATATGTTAATTATTCTTATATTAAAGGATGAAACAATTAGGTTTGCTACATAACATGTCTATTCTTATGTTCATGAAAAATGCCATGTATGTGTAGAATCTAAATCAACCAAAAGGAATTGCAAATCTATTCATAAAAGAGAAATTGAATTATTAGAATTGATTTATTCTGATTTAGGTGATTTAAAAAATAATATGACTAGAAGTGGAAAGCTAGAAATTTTATATTATTTTTATAGATGATTTTTCTCGCTATACTATGGTTTATCTACTAAGATCAAAAGATGAAGCTTTTGAAATGTTTTTAAAATATAAGGTAGAAGTTGAAAATCAATTAAAAAGAAAAATGAAAAGGCTTAGATCTGATAGAGGAGGAGAATATGATTTTATACCTTTTAATGACTTTTGTGCATAACATGAAATAATCATGAATATACTCCTCATTCACCTGAATCTAATTGAGTAGCTAAGAGAAAGAATAGAATACTTAAAAAAATGATGAATGCCTTGCTCATTAGTTCTGGTGCACCGATGAACTTGTGGGGGGAAGCTCTTCTTTCTGCTTGTTTTATTCAAAATAGGATTATTTATAAAAAGACCAATAAAAATACCCTATGAGTTATGGAAATGCCATTTGCCAATTTAAAATATTTAAAAGTGTGGTTGTTTAGATAAAGTCTTGCTTCCTGGATACAAAAAGAGAAAATTAGGATCCAAAACCTTTGACTGCATGTTCATAGGTATGTTCAAAATAGTTCTGCAAATAAATATAGCACAGCCTATACATTCTTAGTGATTAGAAGTGAAAATAATATCATGGAACCTAACCATAGTTGAGACCAAGGATGCGAAGTTTTTTGAATATATCTTTCTTATGAGGACCTCCTTAGAAAGATCTTCTAGACCACTTGTGGTTAAACCAAATCTAGAACCTAACGAAATTCAAGAGCTAAGAAGATCTAAGAGAGTTAGAAAGGAAACCAATCTAGGAGATGATTTTTATAGTTTTCTTGTTGACAATGATCCCCAAATCTTTTATGAAGCTATTTCATCCCTGATGCTACATTTTGGAAAGGCTAAATAATGAATTAGAGTCTATCATGAATAATCATACATGAAAATTATGAGCTTATCTCCTGGGGTTAAAACTATTCGGGTGTAAGTGGATCTTTGAGAAAAAAATTAAAACCTGATGGTTCTATTGAGAAATCTAAAGCAAGACTTATTGCAAAAGGTATTCACAAAAGAAAGATATTGACTATTTTGATATCTTTGCTCCCGTGATAAAAATTTCTTCTATTAGAATCTTGATTGCTCTTGCATTCATTCATAAATTAGTAATTTACTAAAAGAATGTTAAAACCACATTTCTTAATGGAGACCTAGAAGAAGAAATATATATGGATCAACCTAAGGACTATGCTTTTCCTGGCAATGAGTATAAAGTTTGTAAATTAGTTAAATCTTTGTATGGTTTACACAAGAACCAAAATAATGGCATGATAAGTTTAATAAAGTGCTAGTTTCAAATGGATATCAAATCAATAATGCTGACAAATGATTTATACTAAAGTTGTTAATCATGAATGTGTTATAATTTGTTTATATGTAGATGACATGCTCATATTGGTACTAACCTTGATATTGTCACTAGCACCAAAATTTTTTTGGCTTCTAATTTTGATATAAAAGATATAGGAGAAGCAGATATAATTTTAGGAATTAAACTTGTAAAGAAATCTAATTGCATCATGCTTTCACAAGAATATTATATTGAGAAAATCTTGAAGAAGTTTTCATATTTTGATTGCAAGCCTGTAAAGCAATCCTTACAATGCTAATTCATAGCTTAAGAAAAATAAAGATTATAATGTGTTCAAGCTAAATATGCTTAAATTATTGCTAGTCTATATATTTGATGAATTGTACTCGACCTGACATTGCTTATGCTGTAGAAAGACTAAGTAGATATACCCAATGTCCTAACAAGGATCATTAGATTGCTTTACAAAGAGTGCTTAGATATTTGAAAGGAACCATGAACTATGGTTTAGTATTTATAAGGCTCCTATAGTGTTAGAAGGGTATTGTAACGCTAACTGGATTTCAGACTCTGATGAGATGAAATCTACTAACAAATATGTGTTATCCTTGGAGGAGCAGTGTCTTGGAAATCATCCAAGCAAACATGTATAGCTCGGTCTACAATGGAGTCCAAGTTTATTGCCTTGGAGAGGGCTGGGACTAAGGCTGATGACTCAGGAATCTTTTGGTGGATCTTCCTATTTGGATGAGACTAGCTGCTCCATCTGTGTCTATACATTGTGATTGTCAGGCTGCCATAGCTAGAGCTAAAAATAAAATTTATAATGGGAAGAGCAGACACATACGTCTAAGACATAATATTGTGAGGCAGCTTTAATGATGGAATAATATCCTTGGATTATGTAAAATCAGAGTTGAATTTGGCCAATCCTCTGACTAAGCCTCAGAGCAGAAAGCTTGTGAGCAATACATCGAGGGGAATGGGGTTATACCCTGATCAAAAGTTGAAGTGATGGTGACCCAACCTTCATGAACGGAGATCCCGGGAAGAAGGTTCATATGGGAAAACAATCACCGGGCAACTTGGAGTATACTATCATAAATATTTATTGTGAAATCCCTTCCTATGGTGTGAGATAGTATTTTGCAGTGTTTAGGTTGAACTAATATGTGAAGTTCTTAATGGAGTTCCCGGGAAGAAGGTACATATGGGAAAACATTCATCGGACAACTTGGAGTGGAGTGTACTATCATAAACATTTTATATTATGAAATCCCTTCCTATGGTGTGAGATAGTATGTTGCAGTGTTTAGGTTGAACTGATATGTGAAGTTTTTAATATATATTATAGCCTAATTGGGTGGTGTACAAAACTGTAGTGTACACTTGATAATAATTCACCTATATAAGTGTGGAGGTGGTGGCCGCTTCCTATGAGACTTGGATGAGATCTCTAGAGCACTCAAGAATATCCAGGTAGAGCATGGCTGAAACGCATTAACCCGCTAGAACAACCGAAATTTGGAAAATGAAATATGAGTTATAAGTCAATGATCTAATAAAAGAATGACTGGTTCATAGAACTTAGTTTCACCAACCTTCTATGGATTACACTTATTTTCTCTATGCTTGGTTCATAGTCGTAGAGACACCATGGCTTATGCATTGCATTCTTAAAGTTCCTTCAAAGTTTGTCCTGTCTTCTTTATATGTTGAAATAGTGGGAGATTGTTGGAAATCTTATGTATTTCAACAATAAAATGTTATAAAAAAAAAAGAGTTCCCTACAAAACTTTGTTTCCCTCCTTTTGTTGCAAGCAAGAAATCCTCTTTAATCCCACATGGGAAACACAACTTTTCTTACTCTTGGATATATTGTCTTCCTCTCTTGCTTTGTTGAATGGATGTGATTAGAAAGCTCATGCACACGCGAGCCAGGCCAAGTCCAATGCAAACCGAAGAAGCCAGATTCAGAAACCAGTAACCGGGCACGTCACGTGTTCATCGCGCGTAGGGAGTTGCAAATCCCACCCGACAGGCTCTCGCGGATGCACGTGATTAGCAAGTTTTTTTGCATAAAATTATTATTTTATCATTTTGCCCCTTACGGTGGTACGGTGGTTACGATAACCGGTGGATGATACGTCTTTTGCGTATCAGTGATTTTGATCTATGGTTGAACCGGTGGCTGATACGTTTTTTGCGCACTGATACGTCGCCTTCAACAAGTGCATATTTTTTTATAAATACATCCAATATCAATGCCGATGTTTACCTTCATCCAGAATTCTTCAATCCACGGAATCCATCTTTATCTTCTCGCTATTCTTATCTTCCCTATCCACTATTTAAATTGAAGAAATAATTATATCTCGGTTGTTCATCCACTTCTGACATTGGTTTGTGCATGCCTGTTGGAAGCATTGTTGTTGTTGTATCCTGCAGGATAGTCGCACTATTATCTTGCTACACCAAGATATTATATTCGAGAGGTGCGAATCTACTCTTAAGAACAGTACCTTGCATACCTCAGTCTCTTCTCAGACAGTCACCTATACTATAATCACGGTTTCATCATTATTTCGGGTGCTATCTAACTATTATTTACTGCACATAGAACTACAGGTTATAACTAACATGAGACTAATAATATTTTTCTAGTCAATCCCTATAAAACAATCTTCATGGAGGTTAGTGTTGATCCTAGATATATGTTTTGTGAATATATGATCTCATGTTTCCAAGGCATTCTTAATACAAGGTCAACACTTCTATGGTATGATAATGATATTTAGGTACTTGTTTAAATGTGATGGCAGCTGTTAGAATTATTATTTTCTCATGAAAGGATCTTGCTTTTCAAGCTAATTTAGATATCGTGATCTGAAAAGAACAATTTGAGAAGGAGGATGCAATTTGGAGGTAGAAAAATGCCATCCACAACTAAATAAATTGTTTTAAAAAAAAAGAAATTCTAACAATTTATTAATGGGTATAGTCTTATTTTCTGATTAGAGGTTATATTAGATCCTACCATTTGCAACTGCCATCAGGGTCCAGGTACAATATTCCAAGACACAAAGAAGCAAAACACCCCTTCTGTTTCCTAGGAAATGAAATTTCCTGAGTAAACTCAGCTCTCCTATGCTTTTCATCCAATATTTGCAAGCTTATGCAATGGCATCATACACGATGGTTATAATGATGACAAATCCTAGCACCTGTAGTTCCCATCTTTCCATCAATAGATACCATGGTCCAAGGCGGATCCCCCAAAAAAAATTAGAATAACTATTATCTCCCCTTTCTCTCATGTCTCCTTTCGTTTCTCATGTTAACCTAGCTGCCCATGTCAACCCCACCCCACCACGCAAGGACTTGTTAGCTAGAGAACAAGTGTCCTCATAAGGAGCAACCTTCATAGACTAGAGGGAAATATGCCAGTTTCATTTTAAGGTTAGTGAAGAGGACCAGGGCTTGGGGATTTCATGAGATCAACTCTTAATTGCATGGAAACAACCATTGAGAGAATGAGAGGGAGTTGACAGTTCCCCATGCGTCCTTCAACCCATAAGCAGGACTAAAGAGGAGCCAAGGTGGGTGAGGATTTATGGTTGCGTCGGTACCAACAAAACCAAAAAGATATGCGGACTTTTTGGCAAATGTCTGCTTCTACACATACAAAAGCAACCAAAGCAATGCACAGAACCAGCAAAGAGGAAGAAATGAAAGGGAAAAGTTGTTAGAGGGTCGGGCAAAAACATGCATGCATGAGGGCTCTTCAGTGAACAACTAAGAAGGAGATCCAAATTTAGGTATGCTTATAATATGAAGTTGAGGGAGGGATAAGGGAGAGCAAAGGAAGGAAAGGTAACGGGATACAGGCTATTAATTATTGACAACTGCATGCTGGAAGTTACAGAAAATTTGAATGACAGAAGGAATTAGTTCATAAAGTTTAAAGGAAACTGAAGGAATGATGGAGAAATGTGTAGCTCAAAGCAATAGGAGTTGATAATTTCATTTAATTGATGGTGGCGTATAAGAAGCACCACATACACACATGGCCGGAGGAGATGGAGAGAGAGAAATAAAGAGACTAAAAATATTATGTTGTCATGCACTAAAAATTATTTTCTCAGCATTATCCCCAATTTGGATGATGCAAACAAAAAAATATAAAAATGTTTTAGCAACTTGGACCCAGATTCAGCTTTGAAAACGCTTAAGATTTGTTTAGAGAGAGAGATTGTGCCATATCAAAAAAAGGTATTGTCACAAACACATAGGACATCATCAACAGCACATCCGTACACATGTGTGCATGTAATTCATCCTTTGCTCATGTTTGAGGGCAAATGTCCATAACCAACAGATGGAGTAGCAACAACAGCTAGGAGAGGAGAAAAAAATTCTTCCCTCCTAGTAGAAGGTAATATGCCATATGGTTACCATTTACTACTTGAGGTAGAGTTCAAGCCAATCTTCAAATAAGCAGCCTCCAAATATGAAAGATAATAAAGAAGCCAATAAATGTGTCAAAGATGGACAAAAGAAAGCCAATAGGATAATAAAACAAAAACTTACATAGAAGGTTGTGTAGCTTCATTCCCGGAGCCCAAAGCCGTGCCCTCCGCTCCAAAAAACTGAAATCCTATTCGTTTCGTAAGATTCTCCTAGTCCTCCGCGTAGCAGACAACAAAAATTCACAACAAACATCAACTACGACAAGATTAAGAGGGAAAAAACTTGAGATTATGGGAATGGCCAAAGCTTAACACAATCAAAGCCACTAAACTTCATCAGCTTCTCGGCCTTCTAGGGTTCTTCATGAAAGGCTAGTGAGCAGGTGGGCATCAGGGTTAGGGTTTCTTTATGCTCCCATCAGTAGATGAAACTGCCAGATGATCTGATGGGCTTCCTCTGGAAAATCAAGATATATAAGGATAGAGAAGGGATCAGATCATGCTGGCAGCTTCAGCAACTAGTGGTGCACCAAAAGAAGCCATGCACTTAATGAAAGGGTCTTAGTATAGAGGAAGAGAGGAGAGGAGCAAGGAAGAGAAGCAATTAATATTGTTTATTAGGCAAGGCTTTGATAGGGGTTTGGGGTGAAGAGAGGAGAAATATATAAAAGGGAGCTAGGGAGGAGGGAGGTGTGGAAGGAGTGTAGCTTTTGGTAGTCTTTTGCTATTTGGTTTGGCATGGTAGAAAGAAAGAAGACTGAATAATTTAAAGGAGGTGGTCCCAAAGAAAGAAAGGAGGATTGGATATGGTCATGCCCACCCCACCACCATGCAGGCTAAGGTTTCTATATTTGCTGTGAGGTTTTAAAAGCTTTTAGGGGGGTGCCCTTTCATCCTTCTCCACGTCCCATTCCGAGCCAGAGAGAGAAGGGGGACCATATTGCATGGGCCCTACTGTTTCGTGTTGAGTTTCACAAGAGGGCATCTTTAACCTAACGATGACATGTGACTCTCTCTCTCTCTCTCTCTGATCTCTCCCCCCACCATTGTACAATTGCAGGTAACATCATATATATATATATATATATATATTATATATATTTAACAATGATGGTTATATGTGCAGCGTGATCACTGTTACGACATCTTATATTAATCATAAAATATCATGCTCCAAACCAACTACCTAGGTTAAAACATAACATAACCCCACATTCTAGTAAGTTATATAATATATATATTAACAATGATGGTTATATGTGTGCAGTGTGATCACTGTTACGACATCTTATATTAATCATAAAATATCGCTCCAAACCAACTACCTAGGTTAAAACATAACATAACCCCACATTTTAGTAAGTATATAGCGCTCGAAAACATGCAAGTCTAATTGAATAAAAATAATTTCAAGATAGATATTATATACCACCCCCTGAATCCAATAACTGGATTGGCCACACGATACAGCACTGAATTTTATAGAGATGACCTAAAGATCATATAAGACCTCTTAAATACACAAAATTTTTGATAAAATTAGAATTTATTTAAAATGATAAATGATAAAAATGTCAACTAAATATATATATTATCATGAACAAATAGATGACTTGTTTAGTTACGATTATTCAAATTAATGTTCTGTGATATTAGAAATTGAATTACTAATGAACTAATAATTGTACCATCGAGCCTCTCGCTAATCCATTTGAACTAAATATCTTGTATCTCTTAAAAAAATACAATATAGGGATTGACTTTTTTAGCTCAATAAAAATCACTGTACATCTATATCAATATAATAAATAATTTAAAAATAATAATAAACAATATCAAAATAAAAACATGTTGCATGAAAATATACATCATATATCTAAAATACTCAAATACTGCTATAAGCATGTATCAATCATACGTTTTATTAAAAAGGATGGATCACTACATACCAACGAGTAAAATCCTTCACCTAGCATTGATTTCATGTATCTTATCCTCCATTTCTTTTATCACAATTTTCAGGTTTTGTTAATCATTTCTTTCTGACTTTGAATTAATAAAGATCATGCCTCAATTTGTGACTGATCAAAATTTTTATATGTGAGCCCATAGAAGCTATCCCATATATAAGCTTATGGAGCTATTCTAAGCATAAGCTTATAGAGGCTCTTCCACATGACGAGGTTGATCCAAATTATTTTTTATCTATCTAAATAATTATGCTTTACTCTTGACAATTTTGATTGCAAGTTTACTAGGGAATCCCTTACAAATTCTCAAAATAACTAAGGTTATGTTATATAATGCATCTTCAATAACTGATTTATATATAGTAAATATAAATAATACTCATACTAAGAATAATATTAAGTCATATCATCTCATGCAAATTAAATCCATCACTATAAATTTCATGATACAAATCAGGGATGCAAGTCATCAAACAAATATTTACACTGATGATCAAGTACCCTGATTCTAATCTCAAGAATCCTACTTGATTTCTCCTATCTAATGGATTGTTCTCCTATAAAATCAAAATTAATATTAATAAATAAAATTCATGGTATAGAAATCACCTATCTAGAACCCTCTATCCAGGTTTATTAGGGATCCACCTACAAGTTCCTTGATTCTTTTACATGAATCGCTTGATCTATCTAAGAGAGAAAGGAAGAATGAGAAAAATTGAAGAGAAAAGAAAGATGAGAGACAGCTCTCTCTTTCTCACTCTCCTTCTTCTTTCTTTAAAACAAAGCTTCCCCTCCTCTCCCCTTCTCCTTGACGGGGCATGGGAAAGCTTGGGACTAGCCACCTATAATGGCTCCCAATAGTAACAAAGCAATAGTCCCAATAATTGTTGCTTTGGGGGTGGGCAAAATAAGGAAAATCAAAGAAAAACATAGGAGACCTTTTTCTCACCCAAAATAAGTGGCTTGCTAGCTCTAAATGATAGGAAGAACCTAGAAAAGAAAGGAAAATAGGGTGATACCTCTTCTACCTAGGTCTAAAATCATTAGCTATTTCTTAAAGAAATAGTAATGAAATCCAAAGGAGAGTGAGATTTACTCTTTATAGATGGGATATAGAGTTTTTCTAAATCAAAATAGGTTATCACCTAGGGTGTCTTCTTCCTCCCTTCACTTATGTGCCAAGCACGATCTTGCATGGGTGTTGGTCATTTCAAACCAATCGAAGAGCCCAAAAGCTAGGATGTTACATTATCAATTTGAAAAGAACAAATAACTCCAAAATTGTCCAATGATATGAACAATCCAAATACTAATTTATTTTGCACATCCAATAATATCAAAAACATTTATTTCTTTTTCCATTTCTTACTAGTAGACCTAACTTTAGTTGAGTGCTTAGTATCTTGAGACTCGAAAAGGAAATCAAGAGACCGACATGAGCTAACTATCTAAATAAGAAATCCCCACATGCACACATCAATATATAAAATAAAATAATATATAATCATGAAAAAAACCACTAAAATTGCATCAAGGGTAATATATATAGTAGTATGACATGCATACTCCAAAATTAATCAGTATTCAAAACATGGACTTACCAGTCATTAGACTCAATATATCATATACTTTGAATAGCAATTTACCTTAATAATATTTCAAATAACATCTGTTGGCTGGGCCAGCTCGCACCCTCGTGGCGTGTGTCCAGTGTAGGGTCTGGGCCCACTGGGTGTGGGTGCCATCGGTAAGTCGGGTCTGGTGCCACGTCGACATCCCTTGGTTGGTGCTGCGGTGCTCGTCTCCAGCGAGCCGACTCGAGGGTGAGTACCCTGGGTTGCTCTTGCGGGGGTCGGCGGAGGGGTCGACTCGAGTGCCCGGTTGCTGCGCTGGTTTAAGAGAGATAAACCTGCCTCTTATAATAGGGACGTTCCTTTTGTAAGAATGGTTAGGGGCATCGATCCAACAATTGGTATCAGAGCCGGAGGTCTCGGGTTCGAGTCTCCGCAGGGGGAAAAACTCGATCGTTTCGCTGGGGGGGGGATTGTTGGCTGGGCCAGCTCGCACCCTCGTGGCGTGTGTCCAGTGTAGGGTCTGGGCCCACTGGGTGTGGGTGCCATCGGTAAGTCGGGTCTGGTGCCACGTCGACATCCCTTGGTTGGTGCTGCGGTGCTCTCTCCAGCGAGCTGACTCGAGGGTGAGTACCCTGGGTTGCTCTTGCGGGGGTCGGCGGAGGGGTCGACTCGAGTGCCCGGTTGCTGCGCTGGTTTAAGAGAGATAAACCTGCCTCTTATAATAGGGACGTTCCTTTTGTAAGAATGGTTAGGGGCATCGATCCAACAATTGGTATCAGAGCAATTGTTGGCTTTGACTCCTTAGTTTTGATGATTAACAAAAGGTGAGTATATGTTTGGACTAATGTTTAATCTCAAGATAAAGTTTCAGGACTTAGGTTATTCAAAAAGAGTATCATAAGGACAATGATGAAACTAAGTTTACCTGATTTGGAAATGAGCTCTTCTACCTTGAACAAGATCAAAATTCTCATAATGGACCTTCTTGTTAAGAAATATTTGACAAAAGAAACAAAGGCTTAAAGAAACTCAAGCATGGCACGCACATCTCAAAGAGTTTCAGAAAAATTCAGATCATAGGTCGACCACCAGAGGTCGACACCTTGTCAAAGGTCGACCACCAGAGGTCGACTCATGAAGAAAAGGAAAGTTCAGCATGGCCGGCACGGCAAAGTCTCAGTGGCACGCTTCAGAGGTCGACCACCAGAGGTCAACACCTGTCCAGAGGTCGACACCAGAGGTCGACTCATAGCCTGAGAATTCAAATAGGCAGAACTATGGTATTCTGAACTTTTGCCTAAACTTTACTGGAGGTCGACTCATGAGGTCGACACTTGATCCAGAGGTCGACTCATGAGGTCGACTCATGGCATAACGGCTAGTTTTTCTGAACTTCTGATTTGATTTCTAACGGCCATAAACGGCCATATTTTTGAATCTAACGGTCTTGTGGAGTTGTTTCAGCATGAATGAGGTATTTAACCTCCACCAAACTTCAAAAAAAGACAAGGAGACAGTGAAAAGTGTTGATTCAAAGTACAAAGCCTTCAATCACTTCCAAGCAAAAAGAGTGAGAAAACCAAGAGATTCCCTAGCCAAAAAGTCTTCCATTTGAGGAATCCAACATTCAAGTGTTTGGCATTTAGTGAGGTCCAAAGATTCCAAGGGAAAAGGCTTGAAGAGTCTCCATCAAGAGCTTCAACGAATTTATTATTGCTCAAAAGGAGTTTGTTTAGTTTTCATAACTTGTATTCATACTCTTTTGTCTTTAGCTAGTTTCAAGGGAATTTGAAACTAGAGTGAGGTTTGTTGGTGAGCCAATTGATAAAACCAACTAGGGTTGCTTGTAAGCCCGAAGCCAAAACAAGTGAGTGAGGTTTGTTGGTGAGCCAATTGATAAAACCAACTAGGGTTGCTTGTTAGCCCGAAGCCAAAACAAGTGTGTAAGGTTTTGACTTGTGAGCCTGGTAAAACAAGTCGGCTGTAATCTAAAGATTATAGTGAATTCCCAAGTGGAGCTTGGGGAGTGGATGTAGGTGCTGGGTGCACCGAACCACTATATTTCTTGTGTGTTTGCATTGGTTTGCTCTTTAGCTTCTTTAGCTCATTAATTGTCATTTTATTTCGTTGCTTCCGTTGCACAATTATTAAAGCACTATCACTCTTCACTTTTGAACTTGATAGCACATATATTGCCTTTAATTTTTAAAATACCCAATTCACCCCCCTCTTGGGCACCATATCTGGGCAACAAGTGGTATCAGAGCACCGGTACTCTCTTGTAGGTCCAACGATCTTGAGTGAAAGATCATGGCCGCTCCAATTGGAATGGGTATAGTTGAAGGACAAGCATCAAATCGTCCTCCTTTCTTTAATGGCACAAACTACACTTATTGGAAAACTCGTATGCGTATTTATTTACAAGCTGTAGATTATCATATTTGGAGAGTAATCACTAAAGGGCCTCATCAGCCCACTCACTTGGTTAATGGCATTATCACCCCAAAATCTGAAGAAGAATGGGATGACAATGACATCAAACAAGCTGAGTTAAATGCTAAGGCGATGAATTTGTTATTCTGTGCTCTTGATCCTAGTGAATTCAACAGAATATCAAATTGTATTTCCGCAAAGAAATTTGGGATACACTTGAGGTTACCCATGAGGGTACACATCAAGTGAAGACCACTAAGGTGAACATGCTCATTCATACGTATGAGATGTTCAGGATGGAACCAACTGAAAGTATAAGTGAAATGTATACTAGATTTACCAATATAGTAAATGGTATGAGGAGTTTGGGAAAAATTATATCTAATGGTGAACTGGTTAACAAACTTCTCAGGTCTCTTCCGGCTTCATGGGATGCGAAAGTTACAGCCATAGAAGAAGCCAAGGATGTCAACACTCTGCCTCTCGAGCAGCTTCTTGGATCACTGATGACCTACGAGCTTTCACTAAAGCAGAAAATAGTGGACAATGACAAGAAAAAGAAAGCCATAGCATTCAAGTCCACTACAAAAGAAGAGTCAAGTGATGAATCTGAAGAAGAAGCTGATGATGATGAGACAGCCCTAATTACTAGGAAATTTAAAAGATTCATGAGAAAGAAGAAGGACTTCTACAAGAAAAGGCAACAAAAGGTGATCACAACAAGGAGAAAGAGAAAGAAAGGGATCCACCCATCTGCTTCGAGTGCAAGAAGCCTGGACATTACAAAACGGATTGCCCTTTGCTTAAAAAAAGTAGAAGGATGTTGAGAAAGAAGGCCATGATGGCTACCTGGAGTGAGAGTGAGGACTCCAGCAGTGAAGAAGAGCAGCAGGTAGTCGCCAACCTATGTTTCATGGCCAATGAAGATAATGAGGTAAATTCTGAACCTGAAACTGAATTTACTTTCAATGAATTGCATGATGCTTTTGATGACTTAGTAATGGAATATGAAAAATTAAAATTAAAAAATAAGAAATTAAGAAAGCAAAACTTTGAACTTACAAAAGATTCAGAAAAGTTTTCAAGTGAAATTGAAAATTTAACTCAAGAAAACAAAAAGAAATTAAAAGAACATGTAAAGACTTTGACAAATGACAAAGATAATCTTGTTAAAGAAAATAATTCTTTGAAAAATAATAGAAGTCTTAAAACTAATGAGAACATTGAAAAACAAAACAAAGAACTATTGCTTCAAAATAAGAATTACAAGGAAGAGTTAGAAAGAGTAAAACCTTTTGTAGAAAAGTTTACCTTTAGCTCAGAAAAACTAAATATGCTTTTAAATAGCCAACATGCAGTGTTAATAAAGCTGGACTTGGATTTAAACCACACAATCAGCAAAAACTTTACAAAAACTTTTTCATACCTGCATCTTCTAATATTACCTGCTATGCGTGTGGTAAAGTAGGTCATAAATCATATGTTTGTAACAGAAGAAAATCAAATACCTTTAGAAAGATTTGGGTTCCAAAAGGAACCAACCTGACTAACCCTAAAGGACCCAAGATGACTTGGGTACCTAAAGTTTCAACTTGATCTTTTTTTGCAGGTGTGCCTTGCAACAAAAATAAAAGAAGAATGTGGTATCTGGATAGTGGTTGCTCAAGGCACATGACTGGGGATGTGAAGCAATCTCTCATCACTAGCTGCAATTGATGGTGGAAATGTCACTTTTGGTGATAATGGAAAAGGCAAAATCGTCGGAATTGGTAAAATCCATATCACCCCTAATGCTTATGTAGATAATGTATATTTTTGATGATGATTGAAGCATAATCTTTTTAGCATTAGTCAGTTTTGTGATAAAGGTTTTAAAGTAATTTTGAATCATCTTTGTGCATGGTATCTAGTCTAGATGTCGATGGCATCGTTCACTGGTCTTAGACATGGTTCACTGGTCTTAGAATACATGATAGCATGGAAAGTGGTGTACTAGTGGCTAAAGCCAAGGCAAGTGAAAAGAACTTTGGCTATGGTTGCATGTATAGTAGTAGTTATTAAAGATTATTCAAATTAAGCAAAAGAAGTTGAAAAACACACTTATGAAAAAGATAAAATTTGTGCTGCATGTCAATTTGAAAAAACAAACTAATCTTAACTTTCAAACCAAAGAGTATATCTACTACTAGACCCCTTGAATATTGCATATGGACCTCTTGGAACCAGAAAACAACTTAGTTAAAATATTTGTAATTGTAGATGATTACTAGATTTTTGGTATTGTTTTTAGTATATTACATGAAACATTCATTCTTTTTTTGTTAATTTATAAAAATTTCAAACGAAAAATAGAAATATTCTTTTTTTGCTTAGTCGATATCATGGAACATGAATTTGAAAATCATGATTTTGAAACTTTTGTAATGAAAATGGTATTAGTCATAATTTCTCTGCACCTAGGACACCTCAACAAATAGGGGTGGTAGAAAGAAAAAATAGGACACTTGAAGAAATGGCACGCACAATGCTTTGCGAAAACGATTTACCTAGATATTTTTGGGCAGAAGCCATTAATACTTCCTGTTACATTTTAAATCGTGTTTTAATTCGACCTATTTTGAAGAAAACACCATATGAGCTTTGGAAAAATCGAAAACCTAATCTCAAGTATTTTCGTGTGTTTGGTTGCCGCTGTTTCATATTAAACAATGGCAAAGACAATATCAGTAAATTTGATGCCAAGTCAGATGAAGGTATCTTTTTAGGATACTCTACTTCTAGCAAGGCATACAGGGTCTTCAACAGAAGAACACTTCTGGTTGAAGAATCAATTCATGTAGTGTTTGATGAATCTAACGAAAAATCTTCTAGAAAAGAAGATTCTATTGATGTTGAAACAGGTACAAAGAAACTTGAACAATTGACAATCAATGAAGATGAGCCCAAAGGAGATGATGATCAAGAAAGTCAAGATCAAATTCAAGAAATCAATGCAACTTCACCAAAACCTTTACCTAAAGAATGGAGGTATGCACATGGACACCCTAAAGAGCTAATAATAGGTGATCCATCAAAGGGGGTAAGTACACGCTCTTCTATTAGAAATGTGTGTGATTATTTAGCTTTTGTATCTCAGATAGAGCCTAAGTCAGTAGAAGAAGCTGAAAAAGATTGTAATTGGATTAATGCTATGCAAGATGAATTAAATCAATTTAAAAGAAATAATGTTGGACTTTAACTGAAAGACCCTTAATGTTTCTGTAATTGGCACAAAATGGGTTTTTAGAAATAAACTTGATGAACATGGTATTGTAATTAGGAACAAAGCTAGACTTGTTGCTAAAGGCTACAACCAGGAAGAAGGAATCGACTTCGATGAAACCTTTGCTCCTGTTGCTAGGCTAGAAGCAATTAGACTTTTACCTGCTTTGCTGTTTTATGGATTTCAAGTTGTTTCAAATGGATGTAAAGAGTGCCTTTTTAAATGGATTTATTGAAGAGGAAGTTTATGTTGAACAACCTCCTGGTTTTGAAAATCATGAATTTCCTAATCATGTCTTTAAATTGCATAAAGCATGTATGGTTTAAAGCAAGCTCCTAGAGCTTGGTATGATAGATTAAGTTCATTTTTGATGAAAAATGATTTTTCTAGAGGTAATGTAGATAATACATTTTTTTGAAAAAGAAAAATGATGATCTCTTAGTAGTACAAATATATGTAGATGATATTATTTTTGGTGCTACTAACGAATGTCTTTGTCAAGAATTTGCGAAGTTAATGCAGAGTGAGTTCGAGATGAGCATGATGGGAGAACTCAACTTCTTCCTCGGACTCCAAATTAAGCAAACCAAAGAGGGGATCTCCATCAATCAAGCCAAGTACACAAGGGAAATCTTGAAAAAGTTTGGGATGGAGACCACAAAACCAATAGGTACCCTATGAGCTCTTCATGTAAATTAGACAAAGATGAATGTGGTAAATCAGTAGACCAAAATTATATAGAGGCATGATTGGTTCATTGCTATATTTAACTGCCAGTAGACCAGATATAATGTTTAGTGTTTGTATGTGTGCACGTTTTCAGTCTGCTCCTAAAGAATCACATCTCTTAGCTGTAAAACGTATACTTAGATACTTATCTGGGTCTATCGAAATTGGTCTTTGGTACTAGGGAGTCATCATATGAATTAATTGCATATTCTGATGCTGATTTTGCTGGGTGTAAACTTGATCGAAAAAGTACTAGTGGAACTTGTCAATTCCTAGGAGTTAATTTGATTTCATGGAGCAGTAAGAAACAGAATTCGGTTGCTCTATCTACGGCAGAAGCCGAATATATAGCAGCTGGAAGCTGCTGTGCTCAGATTTTATGGATCAAACAACAACTCGAGGACTTTGGCATCAAACTAACTAAGACACCCATAAGATGTGATAATACTAGTGCAATCAATTTAACGAAAAATCCTGTACAACATTCAAGAAGCAAGCATATTGAAATAAGACATCACTTCATAAGAGATCACGTTCAAAACTCTAATGTGTTATTAGAATTTATATGTACTGATTATCAATTGGCTGATATATTCACAAAACCATTGAATGAAGATAGATTTTGTATGATTAGAAGAGAACTGGGAGTCATTGATCCTCTTGCTTGAATCTCTTCATTTTTCATCAAAATTCCTCAAAAATGATTTATAAATTCTCAAATATGTTTAAAGGTCATTTTTCTAAATTTTGTCAATTTTTTTAAATTTTACAGAATTTATTTTGGAAGATTTATTGTTGGAGGTCGACACTTGAGATTTTCGGAGGTCGACACTTGAGGTCGACACTTAAGCTTTGGAGGTCGACACTTGAGGTCGACCCCTGAAAATTCTCAGAGGTCGACACTTGAACGAAAATCTGCGTTTTTAAAACCCGTCCGCAAGCCCTTTTCTCCTATTTTTTTTCTCCTCTCCTTCGTGTGGTCCCCCTACAACTTCCCTAAACCTCCAAATAGTGGATTTCCACCCCTCTCCTCGATCTTTTTGGGAAATCCTCACCTCCTCTCTTACTTTTCTTGGAATCAACTCTCTTTTTGACCGTTTTCTTGATTTTGGACAACCGAAAGCCCTCGAATCCTTCAACCCTCAAATCTCGGTTGTTTTTCAATTGAAAACACATATTTCTTTCGTCCGTTTCTTACCTTTTCCTCATTTACTCTCGATTTCACCAATCTCTCAAACCCTATCTCACTATTTCACATTCTCTTCTTTTTTTCCAATTAGTGAATATCTCTCTGCCTTACCTCTTTACATTTCTCCCTAAGTTACCCCTCATCCCTACACATGGGTCCGAGAAAACACCTGGGAGTAAGGAAAAGGAGATTGGAACAGGGGCAGGGTAGTACTGAGCGTCGAAGGAAAGTCAGACATGAGCGTGAGCAGACCCCAGAGGCTCCTGCACCAGTGCCAGCCAGCCTAGTCCGGAAGAACATTGCTTATGGGAGGCGCGTAGATATTCCATTCTGGGATCAGCATCACTTCTTCATTGGAGATGTACTGAGAGATGCAGGTCTGGTTCATTTTTGTACCATGTCCGAGAGATACTACCCAGACCTCATCAGAGAGTTCTATGGATCCATGGCCACTGATGGCATTAGATGGTCTGCCACAGTTCGAGGGATCGAGATTCCAGTGACACCTGAGGTCATCAGTCGCATCTGGAGGATTCCACTTCATGGCACTGCTGCCACTACGATCAGCGACAGAGAGCACGCCTTCAGGTGTATCCTAGAGCGTGAGGATGTTAGCGGCATTTCCACAGTGTCCGCTAACCAGCTTTCACTGGAGATGAGAGTGCTGCATCACATCATCGCCGTATCTTGATTCCGAAGAGCGGGAGATTTGATTTTATCACTGAGCGTGAGCTGGTGTTGATGGTGTCCCTGAGCCAGCGGACTCCCATCAACCTCCCCAGGATCATGCTTCAGCAGATGGGTGAGGCAGCTTCTCACAGGAGACTCGTTCAGCCGTACGGTATGGGACTGACTCAGATATTCAGAGAGCATGGTGTCTCATTCGACGGCATACCCTTCAGTCAGCTACAGCACACAGATACTTATGGAGAGAAATCCCTACATCGGATGGGATTTCGACTGATCAGTGATCGATGTGGTACGACGAGAGTCTGGCCAGGAGCCAGATGAGGAGGATGAGATCCGAGCTGCTGAGGCAGGGCCTTCAGGGCCTACTGATCATGGTACACCTCCTCGCCCAGCACCGGAGACAGAGACTACGGAGCCTGAGCCATTCACGCCACCACCTTCATCAGCTCCGGTACCTACTGCTACACCACGGAGGACTTCAGTGAGGATATCGGACTTCGAGCAGCGAGTGACTGATCAGATTTCAGAGGTCCGGACAGAGATCACTGGTGTACGGCAGGAGATTCATGATCTGCGGATACACACAGACACACGCATTAGTGCTCTCTCAGCTAGTATGGATACAGGATTCAGACAGATCCTCAGCTTATTGAGATTAGCACTGCCATCAGGGACTGCAGATCCGACAGTATCTCCTCATGATGATGATGATGATGATGATGGTGATGATGATGCTGATGACTCTAGTGGATACAGTGACAGTGATGGAGATCAGCCTGGAGCAGGTAGATCTGATGTTCCACCTGCAGAGCCGATTCCAGAGATTCCCCCTTCAGCTGATCTTCCTTCCACTGATTTTCAGAGTTCAGATCCTCCAGCCACAGCTGTGCCAGTTGATGTTGAGCCTACAGAGTCACTATTTGAGACTATCACTGGGATTCCGGATGACATAGATGAGCATACAGAGACAGACATCGATGATCCCACAGCTTATGAGCTAGTCAGCAGGCAGACTCCAGCTCAGTCTACTCAGCATGCAGATCCGTCCACTCCTTCAGCTACTGCCTCTGTCTCGACTTCTGTGGAGCCCTTACCTAGGACTTATAGATCTCGTAGGACTACCCCTAGGTCTGGTCCCTCTCTGAGGACTCGGAGTTCCTCTCATAGGACTCCAAAATCCTCATCTAGGATCATGGCTCCTGTATCTTTTGACATACCTTCTGATGAGGAGTAACCTCATAGTTTGCTTTTGTATGATCTGATGTATCAGTGTTTTGTGCCTATTTTGTAAGCAATTCTGTAACTGAATACATTTGCTTTTATCCATATTGTGCCATTTTATCTGATACCAGCTCTTAACATTTAACTTCTTAAACCCTCAAGTTAGAATATTTTGTTGTATGCACAAATTGAGGGGGAGCATATATTCTATACTTCATTATAATTGAACATAAGTCTCATTACCATATCCTTCTCTATAACAATAAACTTTTTGATTCTTGACAAAAAGGGGGAGTAGAAAAGTAGAGTAGTATATATGTATTTATGAGACTCCATCTTATGAGTAATAAAGTTTATATGATTCTTATCTTTCTTGACTTATGAGAATGTTTTCACAAAAGAAAGAAATAAATGAAAAGTAAAATCTTTTTGACTCTTGAGAATATTTCCACAAATTTTTATGATACACTCTTGCATGAAAGGATACTTTGAAAATTTTATTATTGCTATATTTTGCTCTTGGACTTAATTGCATATATACTCAAGGTTTTGTCATCATCAAAAAGGGGGAGATTGTTGGCTTTGACTCCTTAGTTTTGATGATTAACAAAAGGTTGAGTATATGTTTGGACTAATGTTAATCTCAAGATAAAGTTTCAGGACTTAGGTTATTCAAAAGAGTATCATAAGGACAATGATGAAACTAAGTTTACCTGATTTGGAAATGAGCTCTTCTACCTTGAACAAGATCAAAATTCTCATAATGGACCTTCTTGTTAAGAAATATTTGACAAAAGAAACAAAGGCTTAAAGAAACTCAAGCATGGCACGCACATCTCAAAGAGTTTCAGAAAAATTCAGATCAGAGGTCGACCACCAGAGGTCGACACCTTGTCAAAGGTCGACCACCAGAGGTCGACTCATGAAGAAAAGGAAAGTTCAGCATGGCCGGCACGGCAAAGTCTCAGTGGCACGCTTCAGAGGTCGACCACCAGAGGTCAACACCTGTCCAGAGGTCGACACCAGAGGTCGACTCATAGCCTGAGAATTCAAATAGGCAGAACTATGGTATTCTGAACTTTTGCCTAAACTTTACTGGAGGTCGACTCATGAGGTCGACACTTGATCCAGAGGTCGACTCATGAGGTCGACTCATGGCATAACGGCTAGTTTTTCTGAACTTCTGATTTGATTTCTAACGGCCATAAACGGCCATATTTTTGAATCTAACGGTCTTGTGGAGTTGTTTCAGCATGAATGAGGTATTTAACCTCCACCAAACTTCAAAAAAAGACAAGGAGACAAAGTGAAAAAGTGTTGATTCAAAGTACAAAGCCTTCAATCACTTCCAAGCAAAAAGAGTGAGAAAACCAAGAGATTCCCTAGCCAAAAAGTCTTCCATCTTTGAGGAATCCAACATTCAAGTGTTTGGCATTTAGTGAGGTCCAAAGATTCCAAGGGAAAAGGCTTGAAGAGTCTCCATCAAGAGCTTCAACGAATTTATTATTGCTCAAAAGGAGTTTGTTTAGTTTTCATAACTTGTATTCATACTCTTTTGTCTTTAGCTAGTTTCAAGGGAATTTGAAACTAGAGTGAGGTTTGTTGGTGAGCCAATTGATAAAACCAACTAGGGTTGCTTGTAAGCCCGAAGCCAAAACAAGTGAGTGAGGTTTGTTGGTGAGCCAATTGATAAAACCAACTAGGGTTGCTTGTTAGCCCGAAGCCAAAACAAGTGTGTAAGGTTTTGACTTGTGAGCCTGGTAAAACAAGTCGGCTGTAATCTAAAGATTATAGTGAAATTCCCAAGTGGAGCTTGGGGAGTGGATGTAGGTGCTGGGTACACCGAACACTATATTTCTTGTGTGTTTGCATTGGTTTGCTCTTTAGCTTCTTTAGCTCATTAATTGTCATTTTATTTCGTTGCTTCCGTTGCACAATTATTAAAGCACTATCACTCTTCACTTTTGAACTTGATAGCACATATATTGCCTTTAATTTTTAAAATACCCAATTCACCCCCCTCTTGGGCACCATATCTGGGCAACAACATCTTATTAGTATCTAGTTTGAAACGTTTGTACAATCAAAATTTTATTTATCTTACAGTATATTTTAGATTAGCTACAACCACACTTCAACCTATAATTGGTAAACCATAGAACCACATTCTTATCTATGATCGTAAGACTATCATAATATCACATTCTTGCTCATGATGAGACTATCTTCAAATATGTGGCTAGTTCAACATTTTTATTAATTACTAAATCATGCCAGAATTAATTCATCTTAACTATACACTTTATGCTTGTCAAAATACAATCATATCATAATCCATCAAATAATTGATCTCATTGCAATACATATAATTAAAAATAATTATATATATATATTCATGTATAATAATTATAATTAATAGGTGGACATGTAAGGGAATTCTTGCCTAAGCCAACAACAAATCCAATAATAAACGTACCAATCCAAGTATGCCATAATAATTTTCTAATCAATTTGATATTAATAATTAACATAATTAAAGTATCTAATCATCCAATGAAATTAACTTGGCCTATATGAAAATATACTCAAATTAAGTTAATAAAAATTAACTAAAAGAGAAAATCATAATTTCATCCAAGTTGAATGATTTGAGTGTAGAACTGATCATGCTATAGATCACTTCTTGTATGAATGACTGCAATCTTACAAAATTATTGTCACTATATTAGGGAGGAAATAAAATATGAAAGAAGGATAAGAGATAAGACTAGTCAAGCAATGTGCTTGAAAATCCAAATCCATTCAAATTAAAGTGGTGGCCAACCAAATTAGGATCAGGAGTACACTCTAAGAAAGGATAACAAAGCTAGGGCCATTAACAACCTAATCTGTTGAGTTTAGATGAGGATCAATTGATAAAGGGTTATCATAGGAGATCAACTATGGAGGAGGCATCAAGGGGAGAAGAGAGTCTTAAGTAAAGAAATGGAGAGGGAGGTGAGGCCGGGTGTTTTCATCTTAGGATCAATGGTCTAGCCATAGTGTAGGTAGAAGATGCATCTCGCTAGCCTCTTATGCACTCAAAGGAGAAGAGGAGGGAGATTACCAATTATAAAGGTGGTGATAAGGATGGTAGCATTAGGAGAAAGGAAGGAAAAATAGAAGGAATAAAGTGGCTAGAGCAAGGCTTCATCTATAAAAGAGGGTTGTGAAGGAAAGGTCTCAAGTCAGCCTCTTAGCCAATGATGACATCTAGCATAGAAGCTAGAGGCACTAGCAACAATAGGGATGGTACATGATCAAGGGAGGAGGTCCGATCAATGTTGAATCTCCGGAATAGGAAAAAGGAATAGGGAGCTCTGTCTTGAAATAGAGCTACCCTACTAGGTTTAGGATTGACAACTGCTTTGTAATGGGATTTGGTGAGCACACTTGCATTTTGACCTTTGTAGGAAAGAGAAGAGAGGGGAGGGTGATTTAGAAGGGTAATTAAATTTAATTTAGACCAATTTGAGCACTGTAGATAGGGCTAGACAAGGTCCAAAGTAAGATCCATTATATCGAAAAATCAAATCGCATGCCAAAATTTTAATGGTGACAACTTGGTTATATGACATTCAATTAAGATTTTTTTCCTTTTAATCAAGTAGCTTTTTAAGATCTATAACATGGAACCACCTCCTAACAATGATTATCCAGCTAGTGATCAAACTCAAATTCTATTATTTAGCCCTAATTCCATAATTTAGCCCTCGAAATGGACCAAACAAATTAAAAATTTTCTTTTTAAGAATGAGTTTGATTAGACATATCTTCTAATTTAAGAAGAATTAGATAGAGTGATTGTCATGCCCTGATTGGAGACCCGAGCCAGGCATACGACAGGCGGCTGCATATCCTTAGGCTTTACTTATATCGAATATGTAAGGCCTATCTTTCAAATTAATATCCAAGCAATGATAGAAAATAAAATTACTAAAATTTTATTATTTCTAGAGCATTTCAATCCAACTAACAGATGAAATCTCACTAAAAATTTTAGATATAATGTGAGCATAGTTTAACTAAAATTTAAAATAACATGAAATAAGAAACTAAAATTTCTAAATCCTAACTCCTCATAGACTAGTCCCAAAGCTCGATTGATCTTCTGGATCCATAACAAAGATAGTAAAAACATGGTGTGAGCTTGATAGGCTCAGTAAGTTATCATCACTTCTAATACATGTACATAAATATGTCATATATCAAATAGTAAGCATAAACAAATCATATAAATAGGATATCCAGCATCAAGATAAAATAAACAACAACATCATGTAAATGCATACACTTAATTACAAACAACACGACTATGGATAGCCAACCATTTACTTTACTCTCCTAGTCCCCTGATTATGGCCATGATCGGCTCGTGGCTAGTCCCGAAAGAGACTAGAATCCTGACTATGTATACCGAAACCGGTCATGTACCATTGATCACCCTACAGGAGGCTCAGAAGGAAACTAATTCTAATATCACACGAGAAAACATGCATTCTCAGTATGTGCTAGTAATTGCCATGTATGGCTAAAAATAAAAGGCAACTAGCTCTTGACTACATATATTGTACATCAGTCATATATCAGTGATTATCCCATTGGAGGCCCGAAAGGAGACTAGGTCCTCGTGTGATCATAGTCGGACTAGAGAGCATCAATACCAACACATATGATAATGAATGCAATCCAATGCAGATCAAACTATATCACATATTAATATTGCACAACAATCATAATATATTTAGCATGTAATACTAGAGGTCAAGATAACTTACCTGAAATAACTCTATACTGCCTATTCGAATCTCAACTATGATACTGCTCTTTCGATAGGAAGATAAAAATCCTGACAAGATTAATTATGTAATTAATTTTTTATTTAAATGAACAAGCATAGGAGAATAGCTCCTTGTCCGATCTGGATCTTGGCCTAAATCACCAAAAAAATGATTCAAGTTTTGTTATTTTTTTCTCCTTTTTTCTCTCCTTCTCCTTTTTTTTCCTTTTTTTTTCCTTTTTTTTTTCCTATCCTCTCCCTTATTATTTTTTTCTTTCTTCCCTCTTTCTTTCTTTCTTTCTTCCCGATCTTCTTCCCTTTTGGCTTGAGCTTGCCTTGCTCTAGTGAGCCGGAGGAAGGACGACGACCACTGGGGTTTTTTGGATGGAGTAGTGACGAGGTCGGCCGATGCATCCTTGACCATCTCGGTCATGGTAGAAGAATCGGAAAAGAATAGGATAACCCCTTTCAATCTAACTAAATAACCCTTGAATTAAAATCTAGGATGAAGAGGGCTTATCGGCGACGGTCCAGGAATGATCGACCACCGGAGAAGGAAGAAAAATCGATGGAAAAACTTGGCTATGGGGGGTTTAAAAAGGAAGAAATGAGGGATCTCCCTGCCATATAGGGAGGAACCTTAATCGATCGAGTCCCCCTCCCCTCCATGACTCTCCACCGGCCGACCCCTACCTCTCCACGGCCCTCCTTCCAGGTGTTTCGATGATTTTGGTGGCTAGATAAACATGGGCTTCGTCCCTTATTTATAGAGCTATATTTTTTTTGGGTTCGATCTGAAGTCAACGGAGGCTACGGACTTCAGTCCAATTAGCCCAAAAAAAGTGGGCTTCACATTCTCTCCTCCTAAAAAAACTTTGACCTCAAAATTTAACATACCTGATTAATGAAATGCTGAGGATATTTGGCTTGCATAGATGCTTCAAGTTTTCAAGTTGCTTCGTGCTCCGAATGGTTGCTCCACTGCACCTTGACATAAGGAATTATATATCGCCTCAAAACCTGTTCCTTCATGTCTATAATTTTTCTGGTTGCTCTTCATAGGATAAATCTTCTCTTTGTTGAAGTGGTCCCACCTCGAGCATGTGAATAGGATCGAAAACATATTTTCTTAGCATGGATACATGAAACATGTTATAAACTCCAGCCAATGACGGTGGTAAAGCAAGACGATAAGCTATCACCCCCAATCTTATCTAAGATTTCAAAAGGTCTCACATAATGAGGACTTAGTTTACCTCACATCCCGAATCTTATAACTTCTTTAGTAGGAGACACTTTACGAAACACATGATCTCCTTCTTAAAATTTTAATTCTCTTCTTCTATTATCTGCATAGCTTTTTTGTTGACTATGAGCCGAAAGAAGTCACTTCCAAATAAGTTGAATTTTCTCTGTTGTTTGTTGAATAATTTTGGTTCCAAGAGTTTTCTTTCACAAATATCATTCCAACAGACATGAGTTCTATACCGTCTTCCATAAAGAGCTTCAAAGGGAGCCATTCGAATAGAAGCTTGATAACTATTATTATATGCAAACTCTACTAATGATAAATATTCATCCCAAGACCCCTTGAGGTCCAATATGCATGCTCTTAACATATCTTCCAGGATTTGAATAGTTCTTTCCGATTGGCCATCTGTTTGAGGAAGAAAAGCTGTACTAAATTCCAACTTGATCTTCATGGCTTGATGTAAACTCTTCCAAAATTATAATATAAACCTTGCATCTTGATCGGATACCATTGATACTGGGATACCATAGAGTCTGATAATTTCATCTATGTATAGTTTAGCTAACCTCTCCAAGAAAAAAATTACTTTGATGGGTAGGAAGTGTGCTGACTTAGTCAATCGATCCACAATCATCCAGATGGCATCGAATCCTTTAAGAGTGCTTGGCAAACCTGAAACAAAATCCATCGTGATATGTTGCCACTTTCATATTGGAATGGTAAGGGGTTGTAATGGTCCTGCAGACATTTGATGTTCAGCTTTCACTTGTTGACAGCTTAAGCATTGGCCAACATATAATGCTATCTCTTTTTCATACCACTCCATCAGAAGTTATCTCAAATGTCTCTACATATTTTTGTACTTCCTGGATGTATAGTGTAGGTAGATTTATGAGCTTCTTTCAAGATTTCTCTTTTCAAACTTGTATTATTCGGAACACATAATTTGTTTCCAAATCTTAAGGATCCATCATCATGAATTCTAAACTCTATTGCTATCCCTGATTGTATTTCTCTCTAATCCTTTGTAATTCAGAATCACTTAGTTAAGATACTTTAATTTATCAATCAAAGTAGGTTGTACATTTAAAGCAGAGGGCTAGATTTTAGAATTTTGCAACCATACTTTGATATTTAACTTTCCAAGATCTTGAAGAATATCCTTTTGTGAAGTGATCAAGGCTACTATATTACTTCTAGATTTTCTACTTAAAGCATCGACTACCATATTTGCTTTTTTGGATGATAGCTAATTGTTAGATCATAATCTTTATGAGCTCCAACTATCTTCTTTACCTCAAATTTAATTTCTTTTAAGAAAATAGGTATTTAAGACTCTTATGGTCCATAAATATTCACAAGATACTTCATATAAATAATGTCTCCAAATCTTTAGTGCAAATACCACTACTGCCAACTCCAAATCATGGAAAGATAATTCTAGTCATGGGACTTCAACTGCCAGGAAGCATATGCTACTACCTTTCTATTTTGCATAATAAGAATACATCTCAAATCCTTTTTAGATGCATCACTAAAGATAGTGAAACCTTATTTTCCATATGGTATGATAAGAATAGGGGCCGATACCAAACATTTCTTTAATTCTTTGAAACTTCTTTCGCATTCCCTGGTCCATTCAAATTTTATTCCTTTATGGGTTGAGTCAAAGGAATTACAATGTGAGAGAATCCTTCTACAAATCTTCTATAATATCCTGCTAACCCAAGAAAACTATGGATCTCTATCACATTGGTTGGTCGATCCCAATTCACAATTGCTTCTGTCTTTATCAGATCAATAGATATGCCATCCTTGGAGATTATGTATCTAAGAAAAGAGATGCTCTCAAGCCAAAATTGATATTTCTTTAACTTTGCATATAATTTTTGTTCTCTTAGTATTTATAATACTATCTTCAAATGTTCTTCATGTTTTTTATGATTCTGGAAATATACTAGAATATCATCTATGAATACAACTATACACCAATACAGATAAGCCCTGAATACTATGTTCATCATATCCATAAAAGCTACAAGAGCATTTGTTAATCCAAATGGCATGACCAAGAATTCATAATATTCATATCTAGTTCGAAAGCTATCTTAGAAATATTATCAGTCTTAATTTTTAATTGATGATATCTAGATCTAAATCAATTTTTAAAAATACTTGATTACCCTGCAACTGATCAAAAGATCATCAATTCTTGGTAGAGGATACTTATTTTGAACTGTCAACTTGTTCAACTCTCTATAGTCAATGCATAACCTCAAGCTTCCATCTTTTTCTTGACAAAGAGTATGGGAGCACCCCACGGTGAGACATTGGGCCTGATAAAATCTTTATCAAGTAGTTCATGGAGTTATTCTTTAAGTTTCTTTAATTCGACTGGAGACTTCGATAAGGAGTTTTGGAAACAGGTTTGGAGCCAGGTATGATTTCAATAATAAATTCTATCTCTCTATTAGGAGGTAATCCTGGCAATTCATCCGAAAACATATCAGGAAACTTCCTCACCACCAAAATATTTTCCAATTTCTTTCCTTCTTGTTGAAAATCTGTTACACTAGCCAGAAAATCCACGCAACCCTTTCTCAACATTCGACAAGCTTGCATAGTAGAAATAATTTTGGTAGAAGTATTTATTCCATTGCCAAAAGCAAAAGGTTATTGTCCTGGAATATGAAAAATCACTTTTTTTAAAAACAATATACTGTACCATGATAAGAAGCAAGCCAATCCATTTCCAGAATTATATCAAAGTCCTTCATCTTCAATATCATTAGATCGAATACAAGATCATGATTCCCGATGCTCAAAGGGCAAGATAGACAAATCATATCCACCATAATAATACCTCTATTCGGAATAGTTACATATTTATAATCCAATTTTTCAGGCATGATATTAACCTTCTTGGCAAATCTAGATGAAATAAAAGAATGTGTCGCTCCAGAGTCAATTAGGATAAAAGCAATATAGAACCACCTTAATCATACCTGTCACTACGGCATTCGATGCCTGAGTATCCTGCTGAGTTAAGGCATAAACACGAGCTTGGATATTTGGTTTTGGACATCCTCCATATCCTTGCTTCGAGGGTTGGCCTTGATAAAAAGTCGATGCATGCTGGATATTCTGAGCAGGTGGTCTAGATACATTGGATAAGATTGCTGATAACCAGTATTCTGACGGAGTGGACAATCCATAGCCTTGTGACCCTGCTGGCCATAATCAAAATATGCTCTAAAAAACCAGCAATAATCCCCTGTACCAAATGAAAACCTTGACACCTATATAACGAGGTCCATTACTCAATTGAGATCCTTATTTTGCCTAGGTGCATTCTGTGATTTTGATGATTGCCAGAAGGTTGACCATCTTGTTGCCTCATCAGACCTCAACCTTTTTTTTTTGTTGGTGCTCTCTTTTTGCGCATATTAACCTCTTGCTCAATACGCTTAGCCTTATTAACCATATCTCGATAAGAGTTCAATTACATTGGCCTTATCCCAACACGGATTCTACCCCACTCTCACTATTTATTCTAATCTATAGGATCTTTGAACATGGCTCTGATACCACTAAATCTGTCACGCTCTGACCCGAGACCTGAGCCAGGTGTACGACAGGTGGCCGCATATCCTTAGAATTATTTCTATCGAATATGCAATGCCATCTTTCAAATTAAGATCCAAGCATGATAAAAAATAAATCACTAAAATTTATTATTCTAGAGCATTTCAATCCACTAATAGATAAAATCTTACTAAAAATTCTAGATACAATGTCAGCATAGTTTAACTAAAATTAAAAAAATATGAACTAAGAAACTAAAATTTCTAAATCCTAACTTTTTACTGACCGGTTCAAAGCTCGATTGATCTTCTGGATCTGTAACAGAGATAGTAGAAACAATGTGTGAGCTTGATAGCTTAATAAGTATCATCACCTCCAATACATGTATATAAATATATCAATATCAAACAGCAAGCATAAACAAATCATACAAACAGGAATCCAGCATCAAGATAAAGATGGACAACAACATCATGCAAATGTATACACTTAATTACAAATGACACACTATAGATGGCCAATCATTTATTTTATTCTCCTAGTCCCTCTGACTATTACCATGATTGGTCCATGGCTAGCATCAAAAGAGACTAGAATCCTGACTATACATACCAAAATCGATCATGTGCCAATGATCGTCCCACTAGAGGTCCAGAAAGAAACTAACTCTGATATCACATGAGAAAACATATATCCTCAGCATGTGCCAGTAACTGCCATGCATAGCTAAAAATAAAAGATAACTAGCTCTTGACTACACATACCGTACATCAATCATGTACTACTGATTGCCCCACTAGAGGCGTTGAAGGAGACTAGGTCCTCGTGTGATCATAGTCGGATTAGAGAGCATTAATACCAACACACATGACAATGAATGTACCCAATTCAGATCAAATTATTCCACACACTTTTAATATTGTACAATAATCATAACATATTTAGCATGTAATACTAGAAGTCAAGATAACTTATCTGAAAGAACTCTATACTACCTATTCGAACCTCAACTTTAATACTGCTCTTTCGATAGGTAAGATGAAAATCCTAACAAGATTAATTATATATCAATTTTTATTTAAAATGAACTAGTATAGGAAAATAGCTCCTTGTTCGATTTGGATCTTGGCCTAAATCACCAAAAAATCGATTCAAATTTTGTTATTTTTTTCCTTTTTCTCTCTCCTTTTTCTCCTTTTTTTTTTTTTTTTGATCCTCTTTCCTTATTATTTTTGTCTTTCTTCCTTCCCTCTTTCTTTCTTTCTTTCTTTCTCTCGATCTTCTACCCCTTTCAGCTTGAGCTCGCCTCCTTTGCTCCGGTGAGCCAGAGGAAGGATGGCAGCCACTGGAGTTTTCTGGATGGAGCAATCATGGGGTCGACCGATGCATCCTCGACCATCCCGACCAAGGTAGAAGAATTGGAAAAGAACAGGATAACCCCTTTCAATCCAACTAAATAATCCTTGAATTAAAATCTAGGATGAAGAGGGCTTACCGATGATGGTTCAGGAACGATCGACCATTGGAGAAGGAAGAAAAATCGACGAAAAAACTTGGGTATAGGAGGAATTTTAAAGAGAAAGAAATGAAGGATCTCCTTGCCCTACAGGGAGGAACCTCGATCGATCAAGTCTCCCTCTCCTCCACGACTCTCCACTGGCCGACCCTACCTCTCCACGGCCCTCCTTCCGGGTGTTCTAGCGATTTTGGTGGCCAGATAAATAGAGGCTTCATCCCCTATTTACAGAGCTATTTTTTTTTTTGGGTTCGATCTAAAGTCAGTGGAGGCTACCGACTTCAGCCCAATTAGCCCAAAAATAAGTGGGCTTCACAGTGATACAAGGAAAAATTGATGCAAGAGTTGAAAATTAGCTCCTATAAAATTTTTGCTTTTTCAAGTTTATTTTTACTAGTCATATATATTTTTTGGAAAGTTAGTCATATTCGAACTATAAGAGTAATCTAAGCCATATTATACTAGGATATGCCTAATTATTATAAATAAATGCTATGCACCTCTACTTTTAAATCATCAATGAAAGAAAATGGATATAAACTCTATTTTCATCATTTTTTCTACTTTTTTATAATTTTTGAGATATTTGAATTGAATGTATTAATATAATTTTTTCTTCTTCATAATTGAATCAAGTTGGTATTAGAGTTTCAATCCTCTATATCTTTGAGGATCTTAGTATATGGTCTAGACATATGAACAGTACAAGCGGATAGGTGAAGATCTATCGATGCTTGAAATATATCGAAGGATAAAGATAAATATGATTGCTAATTCAATCTCAATGGATGATGAGATAAAGAATCATATTATACAACTAAAAAAATAGATTGCCTAATTCACTAAGATCATATCTTAATTGGTAATGCCTTTAGTACAAGCAATTGCAACTACTGTAGTGAAGTTGCCTTATATGTCTAGAAACGATATCTATTCTCTAGTGAGGAGGATGAGCAACTTATGGGCACTTCGAATCCTTCTATTTAACCCTTCAAGATTAAAGCTCAAATCCAGATCTCTATCTATGATGGAGTTGTCAATGTAAAAAAGCAAGATAATTTGCTAAAATAGTTAGAAACCTTCTCCATTATTTATGTATACTCTAGCGTGATAGTTTTTATTATCTTAAGCTTTCCAGCCAAGCCTTTATTTGATGAAATTTATACGAGAAAAATAATATCTTTAATCTGACATGGAGCAAATTCAAAACATAAACAAGAAGCAATTCTATCTAATTGACCATAAAAAAGAGCAATGAATTAAGTGGCAATATTTATGACAAAAACATGATCAATTTATTAAAAACTACACCACCGACTTTTACAAACAAGTTATCTCACTGAAAAAACCAATCAATGGTCATGGGATCTTCATGAAATATATTAGAAACCTCCCTGAGAAAGGATTTAAATCTCTTCAAAATTGAAGACACTGGTGAAATAGTATGTAGGCCATAAGGATTGAGGAAAAAAATCAGCATAGAAAAGCAAGAGAATGATAGGTTTAAGAAAGGTAGTGAAAAACAAGCTAGAAGGAGCAAAGAAAACAACCCAACATGATTTAGAAAAAGTATTATGTTTGTAACATCAATGGACACAGCATGGAGAAGTATTAGAATCTTCACCTTGAATTGCTTCCAAAGAAGAAGAAATCAAAGGATGAGGATCCTAAGAAGAAATGGAAGGTGGCTCTCAGTATGAAAAAGGTTAAAGAGCCATCTAAGCTTAAGCAAGTAACTAGAAATTAAGTTTGATGATGAGAAAACCTGCGATAGTAACTAAGATGAATTTGAAGGTGTAAGAAAAACTATTTTACTTGAAGATCCAGGTGAAACAAAGCATTATCAAGACAATTATAGATCTTAGAAGCCAAAAGCACCTCATCTTTGAAAGTTTGGTTCAAAAACTAAAGTTGTAGACCAGTCCTTATCTGCATCCATACCTTTTTGCTTTGATTCAGAAGAGCATCAAGTTGAAAATCATGAAGCAATATACCTTCAAATTTGTAATAACCAAGAGATACATTGATGAGATGACATATAAAGTAGTTTCTTTGGATGTTTGCCAAATTATCCTTAGAAACCCATACCTATGAATTATATACATAATCAATCTTCAACCATGGCAAAGAAATATTATTTTATAAAGGATAGGAGAGAGTTCATGATCAATGTATCCGGAATATACAAATATAAATCTTACAACTACTTACAAGGTGAAGTGACTGTTAACATCTATAATATGTTTATGATGGTAATACGAGAAGCTAATACTATTTATGAGAAGCCAAACACTCGACTCTGGCTCCATTGATCGACAGAGTGAGATTAAGATCAAGGGGAATTCATCATCGCTATTGTCAATGAGAAAGGATGGTAGGAGTTATCTTACTATGGATGCAATATAGACAATTGCTCTTAAGTAAAGCCAAGTGGTTTAGCTGTGTAGTAAGAAGGCAAGCATTTCTACATCTCTGTTTTAATTTAGCAAAAGTAATCTCTTAAATAGGGAGATCTGAAGCAAGAAGATCGTATAACTCTAGGTGGATCATTTTGACTATTACAGGTAGACTAGAAAGAGTCCAAGAATGAGATCCACCATGTCGAAATGCCAAATCATGTATTGAAATTCCAAAAACTATAATTTGGTCATATGATGCCTGATTAAATAATCTTTTAAAAAAAAATCAAAAATTTACAATATGGCACTGCCCTTTAAGGAGAGTTATGTAGGTAGCGATCAACTTTAAATTCCATTGCTTTAATCTTAAAAGAGCCATTCAAATCAAAAATTTTCTTTTTATGAAAGAATTTGACTATATATATCTTCTAATCCAGAAAGAATTAGAATAAAATGATAAAAAAATAAAGTTGACATAGAGCCAAGATTTATTTTCTATAGAGTTTTAGCTTTTATTATTTATTTTCTGCTTCTGGAACTTCTGGAAACGATATTAGAAGACGAATCTCACTTGAATAGAAGCTCTGCTATAATTATTATCGCTACAAATGATTTAATAAATTAATATAAAAAATCTAGACTCTATTTTTGCTAATCTTTTTTACTTTTATTTATAATTTTAGGGAGATTCGATTTGAGTAGGTTATAAAAATTCTTTTCTCTTTCCAATTAAATCAGTGAGAAGATCCAACATGAAGTCTATGCTCGAATAGGCATCTTTATCTTGGCTTGGAATAGGAGAAAGCCCGATCGCCGGTCATTCAACAAGATCGGCAATAAGAGAGGGATCCGACACTTGCTTAAATGCTCAAGAAAATCAGAGAAAGTGGTGAGATGGAGATTGAGGCGGCGGTGGAGGAGATTCAAGGGGGAGAAGCGGGAGATTATAATATATATATATATATATATATATATATATTGGCGAGGTCCAAGGGACTTTCGAGCATCCTAACCAACCGATCTAAACGACGGCCAACCCACGATCGTCGAGGGTGTGACGCCGGGCTACGAGGCAAAGCTAGGCCTCAGCCTACCCAGCCGTTGTCATTACTCGTGATATTCTATGATAGCGAGTTACTATTTTATTTAAAATATATATTTCAAAAATGCAATAGCTACAACCTAGATCCTTAAAATCATTGTAGCAACAATAACGGCCTTAATTGGGCCACCCCTGTTACTGGCATTCAGGCGTTCATAAACCATCCTCTCTCTCTCCTCCTTCTCTGTCCTCTCTCTCTCTCTCTCTCTCTCTCTCTCTCTCTCTCTCACACTGCGCGTGCTTGTGTTCGGTGCAATGACACCGTCACAAATAGGCATCATTCACATGTTAATAAATGATTGCTTTCTTTACCCAAAAAAAATAAGTACATAAATGATTGCTTTTTTAAAAAAATTGCCGCAGTAGGTTAATTGTGGCCGGTATTACGTTGTTCAAAGTTGCACTCAAGACATTAGCTTCAATATACGGTAAGCATCTTAAGATCAGTCGCCATCAACGGTGGATTCGTCGCCATCAACGGTGGATTCTTTTTCATTTTTTATAAGAAAAAGGAATAGAGAAATAATCCGGTATAACTATTTCTGAAGATCCCTGTTAAAAATATTTGATACGAGGTACTCGATTTATGCAGTCTCTTCCGACCTGAAAGATAAATATGTCAACCCGACATCACCAAAATACTAGTTACATGAAGAGATGTTAGTCCCTCACCACCCTTACTTAGTGTAGATTCCAAGGATTAATCATGCATTTAATCAAGTCAGCTTTCTCGAACTCGCATTAAAGAGATATGAGGTAAGGTCCTATTTAACTGGACTACTGTCTTGGCGGTATCAATGATGAACTCCTCAAAAAGAACTCCTTAAAAAAAAAAAAATTAAATTAAATACATGATTAGGGTCTTTTGAGATCACTGACATTTCTAATGTACTCCCTCTTACACTTCTGTATCACTAGATCATGCATATTTGCACACATGCTCACGGACTCAAGTAATGGATCACTTCCTCCTTTTGAGAACCACTATTTTTGCAATCAGTCATTCTTTTTCCCTTATAATTATTTTTAGAGGAGTGGATTCTGGTGGAAGCCCTTTCATTTTATGTTTAACCATTTGAGACAGTATTTATTATTTTTTTTGTATAAAGCACTATTTTTTTCCTTTGATATGATAGAATCAAAGATTTAACATAAAATGGCAATCAATCCATGGGTGGATCTAAATTACCATATTATTTATAGATCTCAGACACTCGAGGATACATCTCCCAAGGTCTTGGAACCTCTTCCCGATAATTGGAAGAAGAGGCCAAGCACTATGGCCCTATTCGTAGCCGATCATAAAATTCGTCATCAAAATTTTAGTGGACCGTTAAGACGGTAGCCCGGTTCGTAGAGGTCTCGCCTCATATCCAACTGGTCGTGGGTTCGAAGCATGATCTACGTGCAGTGACTCGATTAAATCTAGGAACTGTTTCCTGGAGCCTATGACAGGTTAGATTGGACGAGAGATTAAGGTTTCCCTTCTTTGTGTACCTGTTCTACCAGCCGGTATTTTAGTGATGTCAGGTTGACCTATTCACCTTTAGATAGGAAAAGGCTGTGAAAATCTAAGCATCTTGTATCAAACATTATCTTGCGAGGGGTGTCAAGGCTACGAAAATCTAAGCATCTTGCATCGAACATTACCTGACAGGACAGGGACCTGTGGGTTAGTTACATCGGGTTTAACCCTCCTATCCCTTTTCTTTATCAAAAAAAAAAAGAGAAAAAAGATTTTAATGGAAGAAAATAATGAACCCATTTATTTGAGCCATCTAATTTGTAGACTACCTTTGAGCTAGTAAAATTCTGAGGTGGATTTTATTATGTGGATCCAAACCGGACAAGCTCGCATGGTTTGTTTTCCTATGTTTGCCCTCTACCTGCATTACAAGTACCTTAGTCTTTTGAAATTGCTTTGTTTCAACAAAAGCCAAATGGGATGTGACCTTGAGACTCAATTTCCTCCTTCAGGGTTGAAAGCTTATCAACTCCATCATCTATCATATTAGTTTAATATTGCTTGAAATTGACATGGGGTTATAGCTAGGGTTGCACATTAGGAGTCAATGGATCAGGTGTGGGTTGGATCGATGAATCCCTGTATCTGTTCCATCCATGAAAAATTCAATTTCATACTCGTCTCAGATCAGCTGGGGTCAGGTCAGGTAAAGTAGAGGATGTAAGTTAGGTTAGATTGAGCACGAGAACCTTACTTTCTTCATGCTATACCATCCTCACAACCAATGGTAGTCCGAATCTGATGGCTTAGATAGGGCCTCCAGGATCTTGAACCGGTTGCCATTGACCCACACGTGCATTCAAAGGTTGGCATTGTGCTTGAATGCCAATCTCGTAGAAGTGGTGTGCTCCATCAATAGCTTCACCTAGTCGATCTCCACAATGTCACTATCCTCCGTAGCTAAGCTCGACAGATCTAGGTTGGAACCGATCTGATCGTCTACTCTTCTAACAGCTAGATATTGATGGCGGACATGGGGATGAAATCAACAGGCTAAGCGGAGGTGAGGAGGGTGATGCCATTGAGGTTGGTTTGGTGGACAGTGGATACAAGCTGGAGCTGGTCATCATTGAGGAGGGTGAGGTGATCGATGTAGCTAGAGAGAAGGTGGCTGAGAGAGTCCACCTTTTGACCGAGGATGGAGAGGTTGAGGAGGGGAAGATGGGGGTTGGGTCTCACCATGGGGAATTACCGGGTGTTGTTGGCAAGTCATTTTTATCAGAATTTTGATGATATTTAAGAATCTTTCGATCTTTTCTAATAGGAATGGGATACTATTTCTGGCTTCTCTCTAACAAAGATCTACAAGAATAATTTCTTGATCGGTGGTAATCGATGAAAGAACCTTCGATGCTCAAGTTAGTGGGAGGAAGTGAGATGGGCTATAGCAATCGAAACTAAGAGTGATAAAAGAAAGAAAATTGAGCATCTAGAAGTGGTGATGGAGTTATACCTGGCACGGGATCTCCTTTTATCTATTTAAAAAGTTACTCGGAATAACTAAATGCCATTAGGAATGTGGCATCCACCAGCATGGATAACAGTTTTCTATAAAAAAGCTAAGAATGTTGGAAAGTTAGGATTTTCTTGTTGGAAGGATATTGGTTTGTTTGGATCTTATTCATTATGATCTCCAGCTGGAATAACTGGAAGTTATTCGAATTCATCCTTGGCACCTACTTAGATGTTGCTGACTCTGAGTAGATGGGATAATATATTGTTGGTAGAGCTTGATATTGTATATGGACAGGTCCGACTAGATCTATCTTAAGCTAGTTTATTTTTAATAGGCATTCGGTACAGATAAGTATCGGTATCTAGTAAGTACTCAGTATAGTCAGTTGTGCTACTTGGTATAGTCATCTCCTTCATACTCAGCAACATAGTCAGCAGTTGGCTATAGTCAATAGTTGGAGTGCACCCTAGTTGGTGAAGTAGTCGGCATTCTAATAAGTAATCAAGCATTCGACTAGTTCTCAAAACCGAGTAAGTAATCATCATAATAACAAGAGTCATCATCATGCATAGCAGAAGTGGGATTAATTCTAGTAGAGGTTTAGCCAGGATTCTAGCATGTGGAGCCGGTCATCAGTGCTAACAATTTTGAGATATATGTCCAAAGTAGAGAAAAAAAAGCATTCTTCTTGGATGGGGGGAGGGGGTTGGAGGGCTTTATTTTAGTAGATGTACATTGAGTCAAGTTCAAGATGAAAGCATACTATTATTCGCATCCAACTTAACCCGTTTTAGATTTTTCATCTAAAATCTATCTTTCCCCTAAATTTAAATCCGTCGAGTAAAATTCATCTTATTCATATTGGATCAAGCCGGATCAACTAAAATTGCCATCTTTAATTAGGAGGAAAATGCAAGATTCCTTTTCTCTAGTAAATATTGTCTTTATAATATAGCATTAATTATTTTAGGCCTTAAAGGTTTAGTTTGGATATGGATTGAGTTAGATATATGTCGAGCTAAAAATTTACCGACCGAATTGGATCTATTTATTAATAAGTTAAAATTTTAGACCTAAAAGCCATGCCTATTTATTAAATAGATATATAAGTCAGCTCGGCTTGCATAATTCATTAACTAGGTTGAATTAGGTTAAATAGGTTAACTAGGCTATTAATGGATTAAACATGTTAAATGGGCTAGATTAAACAAGATAAAAACAAGATAAGTAAGTTTTAAATAGGTTAAACATATTTTATTAAACAAGTTAAATGGATTAGGTTATGATCAAATCTAATTATTAATGGGTTAAATTGATCGAGATCTATTTAATAAATAGATCGAGATAGGGTTGATCTGTCTATGACCAAACCTAATTATGTCAAACATAAAACTGCTTAAAGCAAATCATGCGTGGGTTGGGTTGTCCAGTGGAGTAATAATCATCATCTCTGATTATGGTAAGACAGATACGAGACTATGATTTTATGAGTATACTAGTTTGTATTTAATATTCATCTCAACGTACGTTTTATTGATTTGGTTCACCACTTCTTTTTGGGATCAAGGAAGATGTTGAAGGAAAAATACGGGTAGTAGTTACAAATGAGTGTTTTGAGCAAGAGGGGTGGTTAAAATGAATTGACATGTCTTTTATTAATGAGCACCTTTTGCTCAAAAAAGAAGCAGATGATCAGAAGCTAACCTTTATCATTTTGTACTTACAAAAGATGGTGTGTAAAGGATTTTAGAACTATCATAAGAATTGAAACTTTGCTAGTCACAGGAAAAAGATGGAATGGAATCTCCTTTGAAGTATCATTTTAAATCATAAAGTTCTTTATTTTTTTCACTGACATAAGGTGCTTGACACAACTACTGTTTTGTTCACCAGAATGTAGGTTAATTAAAGGGTTGAGATATCCCAGTAAACTTCCATGGACCCATTTCACCTAGGCGGGGCTTATATTTTGTAAGACTTGTATGATATACATTACATGCATAGCGGCCACCATAATGGTTCATGTTATGCAGCAAGAATATATATATATATATATTTATATTTCAAAAATTGGTCAGAACTAAGGGGAACCCTTTTGCCTTGGGTATAGGAGCTTTATAACACCATCTTAGGTTTTCATCTTTTTAAAAAAACGGGTGGGTAACCTCATATTTCATCAAAAAAAAAAAAAGAGCATCATCTTTGGTTTTCGTTTGTTTCAATTTTATACATCAAATATTGCTAAATGGCTTCCAAGTTTTGATTGCTCCTTTGATCAAAATCTACATCATCTAGAATGCCTACAATCCAATTTTCTCAAATAAAGGGCCTAAAATCTACAACTATAATAATTTAGAGACTTTTCGTCAATATAAACTGATGTGATATGGACAACAATGACCTCAAAGAACCACCACCAACGAAAGACCCTCGCTCTGCGTTACGATGCCTACAACTACTACAAGGACCTCAACCACGCCCAACGGCCTACATTAGCCATTGATGTCGTGGTTGCTCCAGTTGCACAAAAGATATGGGTTGTCATGCATCGGGTACCCTTTTTTTTTCTTTCTTTTCTTTCTTCTTTTCTTCTTCTTTTTTTTTCTTTTTTTTCTTTTTTTCTTTTTTTTCTTTTCTTTTCTTTTCTTTTTTTTTTTTTTTTTTTTTCTTTTTTTTTTTTTTTTTTTTTTTTTTTTTTTTTTTTTTTTTAAGAAGGCAAAAGAAAGAGAGGGAGGGGACCATCATAGCTATCCCTTTTGAACGTAACCATAAGAGCTCGTATTTTACTGAAAAATATTTGATTCATGGCAATAATAAATACTATTTAATTATTCCCACCACATCCAAGTAATATGGATAGGTATGTCATCTTAGCTCCACCAAAATGTTAGGAGGTCCAATCGAAATCTAACTTTATCCGATCCATGCCATTCAACTTGCTTCATCTAACGCTAACTAGCCCATCCCAAGCAAGTTCTATGCATAGGCTGATGCCCAGTAGAAGAAAATAAATGCTTTAAAAAATGAAAACAAAAATAAACTAGAATCATCCTAATGCCTAAGCGGTCCAAATAGCTGGGATTCATAGGGTTTGTATGTTCTTAGCCCTCCCCCTCTTTGAATGATATACACAGCACCAAACAAAAAGCAAGACCAGCGTAGCTGCAACAAGCTATTAAATATCAAATATGTATTGACTGCCAAGATTGATACATGGTTCTTTTTACTGTTTAAGTGTCACGTTCCGAATTCAGCACCGGAATCGATTACGTGACCGGCCGCATAAATTCTAGGTTTTACTTTAGATCATGCAAGACCTAGGTACACAAGAGTCAAACACATCAAAATTAAAACTAATATTATATAAATAATTAATTAATAATTAAACAATCAATTTATTAAATCAATACCACTAATTGGTTTACTGATTCACAACAAGCATCAGTAACGAAACTAACTCTAATTAACTAACCACTCAACATTAATGAAGCTCCAGCTCACGCCCAGCCAAATCCTGTCACGCATCCTGAGTCTCTGAAAAATCAAAAGTAGGGGGTGAGCTCTTCAGCCCAGTAAGTTTTCCATATGATCACACCAGTAATAATACAATATTAGAAATAGAAAGAACATACTAACACCATATCATGTAAGCAAATAGCTCAAATATCATGTACGATAAAATCATGAAAAATCATGTTTTCTTTGGAGTTTCCATTAATCCATCTTTATCTTTAGGGTTCTGGACTAAACACAGTCATGCTCCAACCCATGACTGGTAATCTCATAATCGGCCATTTGCTATCAGCTATGGCCAAACTAGCCTTGTACAAGCCCGTTAATCGACCTTTTATTCATGGTCAGGCTAGTATCATCGACCATTCCTCGTGGTCAGGCTAGTATCATCGACCATTCCTCGTGGTCAGGCTAGTTTCATAATCGACCATCCTTGTGATCAAGCTAGCTCCGTACAAAGCCCGTGGCTCAGGCTACCTTAAAACTCCACGATCCCGTGGCATGGCTAGTCCAAACACTGTTAACACTTATCTTTTCACATCACCTTGTCAAAACATGTTATTTTCCAACAACCGATATCACGGTCCAACCCATTTCAAAGATTACTTGACAACCATGGTATATTAAATAAAATACAAATAACAATAATAACAAATCCACTTATATTTCGGGAAATCAATCATGCTATTCGAAAGCAACCATGCATGTAAATATGTATATATATTCAGATCAAATCAGGTAACTAAAATAATAAACACGCATATATATATATATACACTGGTGATCGGGTCCAGAATCATTACCTCTTAAAATCAACTGTATACCCCTGAATTAGTAGATTTCCAAAATTTGTGTAACACCTTCCTGCTCAGAAGGCTGATTTCCTACAATAAAATAATTTTTTATTTAATTTCTAAATTCCTAATTTCATGAATTTTGAGAAAATATCTCGATTCTCTCTCTTCTTCCTCTCTTCTTTCTCTCTTCTTCCTCTCTCTTCTTTCTCTCTCCTCATCTATTCTCTCTTTCCTTCCCTTATTTATTATTATTATTTTTTTCTTTTACTTTTTTTTCTTTCTTCTTCTCTTCTTTCTTCTTCTCTTCTCTCCCGATCCCCTCTCCCTTCTACCTTCGGCTTAACTCAACCGAGACCGCCCCTCCACAGTGGCTGGCAGCGGCCATGGAAAGGTTGCCGGGGAGGGCTCGACGGACCGGAGGCGAGTGGCGGCACGGCCACCGCGGTCCACGGCCCCAAGACCAAATCAAAATAACCCAATAAAATCCATCCCAAAATCCTCCCTAAAAATGGAAAAAGGGGAAAATACTCATTGGCCGGCGTTGAAGAGCTCCTAGTCACTCGTCGGAGAGGGAGAATTTGCGTGAAGGCTCGACGGGGCGGTGGTGTGGAGAATTTAAAGGAAATACCCGACGATTCTCCCCCCACGCCATTTGGGACACAAACTCCACTCCGATCTGAGTTCTCCCCCACCCCAACACATCGCCGACCTCATCCCCCTCCCCTCACGACCTCTCCTCCATCTTCACCGGCGAAAACAACGGCCGGATTAGGATGAGGATCCCTCCCCTGTTTGGGACCTTGCCACCGCTCATCCTCGTCCCTCTTTTTTTTTTTTTGCAACTGGGCTGAAGTCGGTTGGGCTCGCCGACTTTGGCCCAGTGACCGGGTTTCACATTCTATCCCCGTTAAAATAATTTCGTCCTCGAAATTAGCTTGATTGAGATCTAAATCAGTGCTCCCATCATAACACTTCAAAATCACTACGCTTCCACTGCGCACTCTGATATAATTTACTAAACCATCTAGGTTCACTAATAAATCATTCTAAAAATTTCTGTCATGTCTTACTAATCATCATGTTAATTTCTTAATCTCTTATAGCACAATTTAAACAATCATGACCTGAATTCAATATCACTTTGCCACGGTCCTCAAATCATCATAACTAAGATCTGTCACAATTCTTGTCATATCCTAATAACCATTATGTCATTATTATTATCAGCCACTTGTATCACCATTCCAAGTGATCATAACCTAATCATACCTGTCACTACTGAATTAGATGCATTAGCATCCTGCGGCATAAGTGCGTACACCCATCCCTGGGTACCCGACTTCTGTTGTCCTCCTTGCTGAAGTCCATCATGAGCTACTTGAGGTGCTTGGTGCGGTGACCCCTGGCCACTACGACACACGACCGCTTTGTGACCCTTCTTACCATAATTGTAACATTTTCCTCCTAACCAGGTGCAGTCTTGCCTAGGTGCGACCCACCACACCTGTAGCACGGGATAGCAGCACTGTCAGGCTTCCTTATCTTTGCATCAGCGTTTCTATTAGGTTGATCCTGAAATTCTCCTAATCTGGATCTTTTCTTCAAAACTTTTTCTTTTTCAGCTTGAGCCACATTCAATCCCCTTTCAATGATTAATGCCTTGTTAACGACCTCCTTATAAGTGGGTAACTCGAAGGCAGTCACCTGATATTGAATCCAACCTCTAAGTCCATTTTCAAATTTTCTGGCTTGGACCCCTTCATCAGCTATCAGTGTTGGAGTATACCTTGACAGCTCTTCGAATTTTGCAGTATATTGAGCAACTGCCATGCTACCTTCCTCCAAGCAGTCAAATTCTCGAAATTTTTACATCCGAATACTCTAGGAAAAATACCTCTCAAAGAAGACCCTCCTGAAATCTACCCAGGTAAAAGGTGCATCAGTCGGTCCTTGCTTCCCAAGCTCCAACTCCCACCAAGCAGTCGCCTCATCTTGTAACAAGAATGTAGCAAAAGTAACCTTCTCCCCTTCCAGACACCACAAAGCTTGGAATATTTTTTCTACAGCCTTTAACCAACCCTCTGCCTCCATGGGATCAGATGTTCCCTTGAATACTGGTGGCGCATACTTCTTAAAATCTATCAAAATGATTGGTCGTTCTTGTGGAATCCTAACTTCTGGTTGTTGCTGCTGTAATAATAGCTACTGCATGAACTGTTGCTGTTGTTGTTGTGCTTCCATTAATCTCAGCATATCAGTTCTTGTAGTGGCTTGCTGCTGCATTAAGTATTGCATCAGCTGAGGAAGACCACCTGGTCCCCAGGCTGAACTTCAGATCCTCCTGGAATTCCTGTTTCTGCGATCCCAGTCTCCGGGTATTGTCCAAAGGATTGGGGGTCAGTTCCTGGGGATGCTCTGCATCACCATTGTTGTCCATCGGATTGGGCATTGGTTCCTGTGGATGTTCCTCATTACCAGATAAGACCCCAGTATCCTCATGCTGCTCTATAGGATCCCAAGCATTTGCTCCATCCGCAAATCTTATGGGCCTCCTAATACATCCATGCCCGCTACCACCGCCATGGAAAACCTACACCAATCATTGTTAGTATACAACTAACACTTAGATGATTAAAAATATGTCACTTATCTACCCCACCTATAAATCAACCCACACTATATCTCGATGAGCTTATACCCTAAGATCCTAAAACCTGGTTGCTCTGAACCTTCTGTCACGTCTCGAATCCAGAGCACCGGAATCAGCTATGTGACCGGCCGCACAAATCCTAAGTTTTACTCTAGAGATCATGCAAGGCCTAGGTACACAAGAGTCAAACACATCAAAATTAAAACTAATATTATATAAATAATTAATTAATAATTAATAATATATTATTAAATCAATATCACTAATTGGTTTACTGATTCACAACAAGCATCAGTAACCAAAACTAACTCTAACTAACTAACTCAACATTATGAAGCTCCGTCTCACGCCCAGCCCAAATCCTGTCACGCATCTTGAGTCTCTGAAAATCAAAAGTAGGGGTGAGCTCTTCAGCCCAGTAAGTTTTCATATGATCACACCAGTAATAATACAATATTAGAAATAGAAAGAACATACTAGCACCATATCATGTAAGCAAATAGCTCAACTATCATATACGATAAAATCATGAAAAACCATGTTTTCTTTAGAGTTTCCATTAATCCATCTTTATCTTTAGGATTCTGAACTAACCACACGGTCATGCTCCAACCCATGACTGGTAATCTCATAATCGACCATTTGCTATCCGCCGTGGCCAAACTAGCCTTATACAAACCCGTTAATCGACCTTTTATTCGTGGTTAGGCTAGTCTCATCGACCATTCCTCGTGGTCAGGCTAGTTTCACAATGGACCATTCCTCGTGGTCAAGCTAGCTTACGTACAAAGCCCGTGGCTCAGGCTACCTCAAACTCCACGATCCCGTGGCATGGCTAGTCCAAACACTGTTAACACTTATCTTTTCACATCATCTTGTCAAAATATGTCATTTTCCAACAATCGATATCATGGTCCAACCCTTTCAAAGATTACTTGATAACCATGATATTAAATAAAAACACAAATAACAATAATAACAAATCCACTTATATTTCGGGAAATCACTCATACTATCCGAAAGTAACCATGCATGTAATATATATATATATATATATATTCGGATCAAACCATGCAACTAAAATAATAAACACCCACATATATATATATATACTGGTGATCGGGTCCAGAATCCTTACCTCTTAAAATCAACTGTCTACCCTTGAATTAGTCGATTTCCAAAATTTGCGTAACACCTTCCTGCTCAGCTCAAAGGATATTCCCTACAATAAAATAATTTTCTATTTAATTTCTAAATTCCTAATTTCATGAATTTTTAGAAAATTTCTCTTGATTCTCTCTCTTCTTCCTCTCTCTTCTTTCTCTCTCCTCATCTATTCTATCTCTCCTCTTTTATCCTCATCTATTCTCCCTTTCCTTCCCTATTTATTTTATTATTATTTTTTTTTTCCTTTTCTTTTTTTTTTTCTTTCTTCTTCTCTTCTCTCCCGATCCCCTCTCCCTTCTACTTCGAATTAACTCAACCGAGACCCCCCCCCCTCCACGGTGGTTGGCAACGGCAATAGAAAGGTTGCCGGGGAGGGCTCGACGGACCGAAGGCGAGCGGCGGTTGGCGGCACGGCCACCGGCGATCCACGGCCCCAAGACCAAATCGAAATAACCCAATAAAATCCATCCCAAAATCCTCCCTAAAAATGGAAAAGGGGAAAAGACTCACCGGCTGGCGTTGGAGAGCTCCTAGTCACTCGTCGGAGAGGGAGAATTTGCGTGAAGGCTCGACGGGGCGATGGTGTGGGGAACTTAAAGGAATACCCGACGGTTCTCCCCCCCACGTCGTTTGGGACACAAACTCCACTCTGATCGGAGTTCTCCCCCACCCCGACACATCGCCACCTCATCCCCCTCGCCTCACGACCTCTCCTCCATCTTCACCGGCGAAAACAATGGCCAGATTAGGATGAGGATTCCTCTCCTGTTTGGAACTCTGCCACCGCTCATCCTCGTCCTTTTTTTTTTTTTTTGTAACTGGGCTGAAGTCGGCTGGGCTCACCGACTTTGGCCTAATGACCGGGTTTCACATTCAGTTTCATGGGGTATCTCTGCAGTGCTGTCAGGAATCAAACAGGACCATTGGTGCATAGTTCACAGTGATGTTTCATTGCATTGTGATCACCAAATTAGTATTACACAAATGATTCTACCATAATAGAATATCTTCTATGCATGAATTGAATTTTCAAGCGTAGGTAAAAATATTAGGAAATATGATTCATGTGGCTTCTTTTTTTATGTTTATTATACATGTTGAGAGGGTTCCTGGTTTCCTCCCTTAAATGGATTGTTGCGTAGGAGTTTAAGATAATGCGGAGAAGCATTTGATGTATGAAAAATGATTTACCATTACTGCCAATTTATAATAAATCAGAGTAAATGAACAGTGTCACAAGTTATTTAAAAGTTTCAACAGTTATTTGTAAATCCACTAAGTTATTCCTGAATTAACTGATTATTCAATCACTTCAAAATATCATAAAATTTTATAATTGATCAACATTATTTCTAGTAGATGTGGTTGTAGTTGTCTCTCCCCCTTTTTCGGATTTTTCCAAGAATTAGCACATAGATATACCAATTTTTCAAGTGCATTTTTGCAATTTATTTCGCAGCAACTTTTAGTTATTTTTCTTCTCTTGTTTTTTGAATTTTCGATGGTCCCATCCTAGCAGCATATTTTTGGAATGTTCATACAATGATGAATATCTTGTTTGATCCTTAACTTAAGATCTATAAGATACCTTGATTTCGAATACTTCTTAGATTGCGTTTGGTAATAGGTAATCCATCCAGATTACTGGTAATTTAATAGGACCCCACTATATGTGCATTTAATGGATGGTAATCTATCTTACTTGTAATCTGAATTGCCTCTCAAAAATAATTTGGATTATCTCTAGAAGAGATGGTAATCCAGATTACTACCTCTCAGGTAATTTTTTGGATAATGTTACCCTCCTCTTCTCTATTCCTCTTATGTTGTATTATATATAATATAATATAATAATATAATATATATAAATATAATATAATAATATTATTATAATATATTATATATTAATATTATATAATTTTATGATAAATTATATAATAGTATTATAGTGTATAATATAATATAATATAATAAATATATGTAGTACTTTATATTAAATATAAATATAGTATATTAAATTATAATATATATATAAATTTAATATATTTTAAATAATATATTAATATATTATCTATTTAATTAAATTTTTATATTAATTTATTTATTTTTTTAAAAAAAAATAATTTTTTATTTTAAATATTTATATTAATATTAATATATTTTTGTAATATAAAATATTAAAAAATTATAATTATAAATAAAATATATATTTAGTTTAAGAATATTTTGAAAATTTTAATTTTATCTTATGCAATATTACCTGCATGTACCAAATATAATAATTCACGTGCATTACCGTAATCTACATTGCTAGCAATTCACATTACCTTTCAGGATTACCTCGCAATACACCAAACATAATCTTAGTTCTTCCCTCGAAACAAATCAGAATTTTATTACAGAAATAAAATTCCTACCGCAAACCTACATCTTTATTCGAACTAAATTTTTTTTTTATCACAATAATAAATTGGGACCATCGCTACATTTAAAGAAGAATAAATAGCTTGCTAAATGCCAATCGAAAAATAATTATAACACTTGTTATTCCTTAGAGAGTTTCTAGGGCTCCCAAAGAATAATATAAAACTTAGGATCATCCCTTTGGTACAATGAGACAAAGCTAACCGTGGAAGAAAAGCCACCCAACATGAATCACCAACAGTAACTCCTAGGATTCGGTACGAAAAATTAGCTATATTCATAATAATCATACATATGATGACAGGTCCAAATAACATATTTGGTTGTGAGGGACCATAAGGCATCTGATTCAGTCTTCGTACTGCGACGGCACAAAATTTTGCCGGAGCCTCACGTAATTTGCCACTGCTCTTGGTCGCATGTGACCGTGTAGAAATAGTGCTGAGTGAGTCATACATGTGCGGGCTGGTAGGACGTCAGCTAGACTTTTTCTAGTACACTGGTAAAAAATAAAAACCTACCAAGGTCCAGCCTGTGTCATGCCCCGACCCGGTAGCCCGAGCGGGCTTGCAATAAACGGTCGCACGTTTCTCAAATTTAATCCTGAAAATAGAACTGCAGCTGACCGGTTCAAAGTTTATTATCTGAAACTGGACTGGACCAGCTCAATAAATTTTAGACCGATCCAATCGATTCAGACTTCAGATCAATTTTTAATATATCGGACTAGATTTCGGGCTGTAAAATAGAGTCAATTTAATTTTTGAACCAAAAGAATGCTCGGATTCTGTCCGAAAATTTTTAAAATATAATCCGAAACTTGATCTAATTTTGGACTGGGCCGGCCCAATGAACTTTGGACCGGCCCAGTTCCAGCCCTACCTGCAATGATTGACTTATTTTTATCCATTAATATTCATTTTATCCCGGCTCAGATAACGGTAGATAAATGATGACAGTGGTAGATAAATAAATTGACCTAACAAAATTATTCCAAAAAAATTCTATGAATTCAAAATTTACATATAATTATTTAAATAGTTTATTTAAAAAATAATTTTAAAATTTTTCTAGATTATGGTAGCTCAAATCCAAGGTTCGCCTATTTTGCTATACTTGAAAAAAAGAAAATCTTTTTATATATATCTTCTCTAAATATTAAAATTTTCATAATATTATCTTATAGGTTATATTTATTTGTATATTCTTGTAAAATTTTATTTTTACATGTATATCCTTTACTTAACGATACTATTAATATTATTAATTAAAAATTTTTTTAAATTAAAATTATTAAAATTATTAAATGATAATATTGTTCATGAAAAAGATGGCAGGCTAATCGGAGCACAACCTGTTATGCTGTTGCCTTGTTTAAATTGCTATTATAATCCTCACTTTTCGTCTTTATCCTATTGCCTTCGCCGTCGTGCTATTGTGCCGTGACTATTTGTTTGCTAGTTATTGCTTTCCTGCTCCTTTGATCTGGTTGGATCGATAATGGACTGATGGTGATGGTTTTGGTGATACATAGTAGTGCGCGATGTATGCATGGAGTGTAAAGGAGGGTGGAGGAACGGTGGTGTTCACCATAGAATGCTCCCATGCCTTCCACTTTTCCTGTATAGTGGCCCATGTCTGGTCCAGTGGTGGCAACACCCTTACCTGCCTAATTTGCTCCACCTCTTGATGCCAGGCCCCTTTCTCTCCTCCCTTGGCCACCAAAGATGACGATATAGAAAAACTCCGATTAATCCCATAATCATAGATAAAAGATTGGAATATAAAATATTCAGATCTGATATATGTTATAACAGATTTTATACTATCATCATATCTATTATTAAAATATATTAAAAGGAATTTGCGATACATACATGTATTCGTTATTAATCCCAATTGTAAGAGATGCTCACGTGAACATCGAAGGCAAAATCCTTTTCTCCACATCCTCTTTTATCAAGAGGCTCATCGATGGAAAATGTTATGAGAACAAATCTCATGTAGAATAATAATATCATAACGATGAATGGAGAGTGGACTAGCTTATTATTTATAAGCAAATCCTAACATGCTTTTTCATTATATACCAGTTAGGCCAAAGTCTATTATACCGTCTCAACTATACCAACTTATATGAGATGCTCCTAGTCCAAATATAATAATTACATAATATTGGACATAACAATATCTATCAATATATACCATAAAATTAATCTAATTTAATAAAATATAAATATCAGTTAATGTTATTTCAATTAGGAAAAACTCTTAGGTAGTGTTTGGTAACGGAATAAGGATTTTTGGAATAGGGATTGGTATTCCTCAAGAATAGATTATTCTTGTTGTTATTCTCGATTTGTGTTTGAATGAAAATCTGGTATTCCACTTTATTCCAGTGCAATTAATGCGGTGTTATTCTAAATGATGTTTGATGAGATGGGAATAAGCCGGTATTTCACCAAGAATAGGGAAGAATTTTTTGAAATCCCAAAAATACCCCTACTCAAATATAATATAAATGAGTTATAAAATTATTTTTTAATTTTATATTTAAATAAATATATTATTATTAATAATAATTTAATAATATGATATATTAAAAGATGTTATACCAAATAATTTATTAGTATGGTTTATGTAAATATTAAATTAAAATAAATTTATTAATATTAAATTTAAATTCTGATATAAATATTAAATTAAAAATAATTTATATAAAAGATCAAATCATTCCTAGAATCTGAAAATAGGAATTATCTTATTTCATGAAAAAGTGGAATCGAATTCTAGAATTTTTATGTTTGACCAAAACAAGAAATAGTCTTATTCTTCCTCGATTTTGGAGCCGTTTGGGAGAATAAGAGGCTTATTCCCCTTATTCTCCGCTGTATTCCGCAACCAAACAGGGCTTACAGATAAACTCATTTTCCTGTGGTGGTAGGAGACATGAAGCCGCTGCACCGCCTGAGGATGAGCATGGCAGGAGCGAAGCAGAGTGCCCGTCTCTGCTATGGCTTCTGTGAAGAAGGTCTATGATGACAAGCCGCTCCTGCCCTTCACTAGGACCATCCAAGGCACCACCAACATCCTGTTCAATCCCATTCCAGAAGCAGACGAAGATGATGGCAACAAGCTGGAGGCACAGGAGGAGGGGGAAGGGTTCCATGGTTTTTGATGAAGGATAATGACTATAATAACAGTAACTGCTCCGGTCCCCATCTTGCAGGGGCACCGTTGGCATGACGAGGCAGACACAGGGGGAGTGGAGATGAGTGTGTTGCCAGAGGCGGCCCTATGTCTTCTGGGCGGAGGCACCGGAACTACATGGTGGCACTTAAGGTGAAGGCCCCTGCGGTGGCACCGCTGCTCAGCCGGTGCCGCCGTGCCCCGATCGACCAGGTGACGGTGCCGGACGTGAGCGGGGGAATGGCAGGGGCTAAGATCCAGATGCTGAAGTGGCCATGCGCCAAATCATCTCGTCTCTAGGCCCGGTTGATCGTCTCTCCGTGTGGCCTCTCGGTCGTTGCCGCCAATGCCTTCGTCCTCTCGGTCGGGTGTCATGGCCTGGCGAGCGCTCCGCTCGCCCTGATCGTGGAGCGCCTGGTGCGTCTGGCGACGGTCAAGGTTCGTGCATCGACAATGCACTCCATAAGGCCACTAAGGTATTGGAAGATCACCAGGAGTGCAACCCTGTCACTACTATCATGCTCCTGTCCGACGGCCAGCAATAGCAGCAACAACGCGATGCCAATAAAGACAGTCGCCACTATTTCTGGTACCCATCATCATCGGCCGCTGCTATTACGATGCAGTTCGCCCACCGAGAGATCCCTATCCATGCGTCCGACTAAGGGGACACGCCGCGGTAGGAACCGCCCAAGCATAGCAGCTGCCCGTGGCGCCGGTGGAGGACGCCTTCGCCAAGTACATGGGCGGTCTGGTGAGCATGGTCCTGTAGGACGTCCACCTCCAGATCATCTTCCCGTCTGGGAAAGTCTCCACCGTCTATCAAGGGAAGATGATCCCCCTGCTTAAGATGATCACCCAGCTAACATGGATGTCACCAATCAGGGAAGGGAAGGAGAGAGAAGATTGAAGCTTTTTTTGAGGCTCGGGATTGCAGACAGACGGGAATTTTACATTCTCCAAATATTTCCTGTTTTGATTTGTTCATGTTTAATAGATAATAATGTAATTTCAAATTTTTAATTTTTAATTTTAATAAAAATAAGTAACATTGCCATAGAACCTTTATATTAAAGGTATTTTGTCAAAATAATATTTAAGGAAGGCACAGATATAATTAATGGTTGAAAGAATGTATTTATACAAATTAAATATTTTTAAGGGGTTTATCTCCCTCCCCCCCCCCCCTCTCTCTCTCTCTCTCTCTCTCTCTCTATATATATATATATATATATATATATAGTCAAAATAGTATTTAAGGAGGGTACAGATATCATTAGTGATTTAAAGAATGTATTCATACAAAATTAAATATTTTAAGGGTTTATATCCCCCCCCCTCCCCCCAATATATCAATTTTATAAACTTAATAAGTTATTGAACCTTTAATTTAATTAAATAAATAGTACATAAAATATGAATTTTCAAATTGCATAATTTTTCATAAAAACATGTGAATGAGTATATAAAATATATTTGTTGAAAAAATTTTACTCAAACCCAGGATATGAAGCCCAAGTTAACATATCCAATCGGTTAACCCATGATTGCCAACCACTCATTGCTATGGATATGCAACCCAAACTAGTAAGCCTGGTCAGGCAGTCCAACTACATACCTTCCAATCATTCATCGCGAAAGAGGATTTTTTCTTAGTCCCAATGTTATCAGGCAAGCTAACATAATTAGCACTTAGTCGTCCCACCACCCAGCTGACCCCTCATCAGAGAAGCTGATGCCTTTTCCAATTGACCTAAATCTAGCTATGCACCAAACTGCCAAGCACCTTTATACTAGCAAGTCTCGACGACGGCTATGTCCTAGGCAAGGCTTGATCACATGATTGGCATATAAGTGGCTTCCTTGTTTGTCCATCATCGCTAGAGAAATAGGTGCCTCTCCTGATCAATCGTATCCAACTGAGTGTTAAACTACCAAGTACCCTCATCTGAGCAGGCCTTGGTAGTTACTAGCATTTCTATTGACCGGCCCTGAAAGCTATCAATATATGCTTGCTGATTGCTCATCGGATTCGATCCTTGATCGTCTAGCAATTCCTTTGCTCCAATATACCTAGATATATATCTGTCGTCTAACTAGAAAAAAAATGGCATCTCAATTGACCAGACCAAGCCAAGTGCTGCCCGCCGACCACCTTCATCCGACCCAGCCTTGGCAGCAACCAACTTCCCATCGGTCGAACCATCTAAAGACTAACGGCATTTCCCATCCTCGCTGAGGCTATCTGATCGAGTATCCTTTGGCTGATTATTCCTTGGATTCAATAAAAGTCCTCGGACCGGTCTCTGATCCGTAAACCTGAAGGTATACAGGTCCCTAGGAGATATACCCACTTGATCCACTGAAGGTCAATACAAGTGATGCTTATTTATGCGCCTTTGATTACATGGCCAAAAGGTCACATCATGTATCATGACTCCTAATCCTTGTAATTAAGAGAAATATTTTTGGATCCAAGCAGTAATCCACATCGCCATTAAAGAAACATGGCAAATTCTATATAAGGGCAAGGTTTTAATTAAAATAGAATGGGCATCCCTTGCAAATTGAAAAATCCTCTGACAGTCTACTGATAAGCCTTGTCACTTTTCACCAAATCTACCAAGATTTTCATCATTTTCAAAAATATCCTTGCCTTTTACCTATAAAATGAGATCCCCCTAGAGACTTCCAAGATATACAAAATTTCTCCACCATGCTTCTCATACTATTGTCATGTCGAAAAACTGACTTGAGTGTTAAAGGGTCCAAACCGGAATACCTTTCATCCAAGGCTTTTTTTGTAGGTTCCATTTTCCAGAGATTCACCTGCATCACTAGCTCGTATTTCTTGAACCTTGACGGATTCCAGCACTAATACATACCATATCTATCAATATAAATTCAAAATATGCATTTGGCCAAAATTAATTTATCAAGACAATCGATGGTCGGTCATCCACTCTCACTATCTTAGACTCTTTGACTATAGTCACGATCAGTCCATGACTAGTTTTGAAAGAGACTAGCTCCTGACTATAATATGTTGTCTATCAGTCATGTACTAGTGATCGCTCCACTAGATCCGAATTCAGAAGGAAACTAGCTCTAATATCATATAAAAAATATGCTCTCATTAGTATGTATTAGCAATTAATTCTACCTAGCTAGGCTCGAAAGAGAACTAGCTCTTAACTATAATACACAGTTGGTCAACCTCATCCTATTGGAGGTTAGAAAAGAGACTAGATCTTGAATTTGTACGATCATAGTCAGATTGGAGAATACTTCAACCGCCATATAACATGTTTTTCCATGCAATGAAATATAATTCATGTCCAATTAAATTATATATTTTCTATCCGATATTTCATAAATTATTTTTATGTAGAGCATATAAGATACTTAATTTAAATAATATATTATAATTCTAGATAAATTCTCAAATTAGAATATGTGCATAATAAAGTATACTAAAGATAAATACCTTACAATTTCCATCCAAAGATTTTTTGAAGCTCACCAACCACGGAAGATTGGTCAAATTCTAAAATAATTAAACACTTTATTAAACTTCTATAAAGCATCAAATAACTTGATAATCTCATAGTAGATTCTAGTCCAGACCATCACATCCGGCCTAACATTCAAGGGTCTCTTGAATCTCACAATTATCTAATGCACATATTTAGATTGAGTTCATGGTGGGAAAAATTTAGTTAGTTACATTTGACCTTGTTTCCTTGCATGGCATTTGCAAGGCTAAAACACAAATCAAGCTAGAATGGTAACCATGCAAAGCTTAGGACCAACATGCCAATGCACTGAATGTACTCGTCTTTTTTGTAGTATTTGTACTCCTCTTTTCCATGGTTAACATTATTTGTAACAAAGCACATTCTAGTGCACATTGTTTTAGTTTCCAAATTATTACTTCTATATCATGCGAAGAAGAGCGGAAGAGAGCAGGAAAATTCTCAACAAGCCAATCATCCCTGGTCCCAAAATTTTAAACTAAACTTTATCTCGGCCCGTTCACATCCCTTACCCTTTAGTATTCCTTTAACAAGGCTGCTATCCACTACTTACTTTTTCTTCTTTTTTTTAAAAAAAATATATGTATATATTCACAACTATAATTTTTTTTTTTTTATATTTACTTTCCAAAATTCGCTATTTGTTATCTGGGAATGCTCGCACTTGTCAAGACTCTCCAAGTTTCTGGGCTTGGCCCATATCTCACTTTACAATGCCTCTGCAAAGCGGCGTTACATAGCCAGAGCGAAGTCGGCAAAAAAGATTGCTCTACCAACAGCCGTTAGATCTACACCCCGGATCTCAAAAAATTACAAGCCTTTGCATGCATACCATCGGATCCGGCCTATATATGCCGACGGCCCAGGTTCCGAATTCAAAAATTCTCTCCGCGCGCGCTTTCCAGTTTCACAGGAGCTCCAAACGCCGGGAAGATGATAGACGTCAAGTGAGCTGAGCTCCATTTCCTCACCTTCCTTGCTCTTCTCCTTCTTCTTCTTCACCAGAGATCTCTCCGAAGGTAACACCGTAACGCGTTCGTTGATCTCGTTGTTTCGATGGCATTCAGATTTGAAGAGCACGGTCAACTACAACTTCTGGACCGAGAAGAAGCCGAGGAGGAATATGATTGCTTCGAGTCCATCGACAAACGTGAGATCTATATCATCTCATTTTTACTTTTCTAGATCTACTGTGGTTTTTCGTTAATTTTTCCATGCTGGCTCGATTCTTGTCGAAACACGGATGGGTATTTACATTTTTTGATCCGATTTTCTGAAATTGGAAAAGAGTTCAGATGTCTCTGCTCTAACATTTCATTGGTTTTGCATGTTTGGCCCGTTTTTTTTAGAAATTTAGTTATTGTTTTGGCTTCGCGGTGCTCTTTCGTTCTTGTTTTGATTCTATGTTCGGAAATCCGAGAAGATTTTGGGTGGATCTGCTCTTTGATGGTCGATCCTTTGATCTGATCTCGTTTTTTCCTTCGCTTTCGTGCCTATTCTGGCGAACTTCGCTACAATTCATTAAAATTTCGGTTCTAATTCGCGATCGCTGCGATATCCACAGTAATCTCCCAGGGGATCAATGCGGGAGACATCAAGAAGCTGCAGGACGCGGGGATCTACACCTGCAACGGCCTCATGATGCAGACCAAGAAGGTTCTCGTCTTCCATCTATCAACTGCTTCGGATCCGAAGAGATCCTTCGAAAGGTTTTTGACCCTAATTTCGTTCGGTTTTGGTCTCTTCGCAGAGCTTGACGGGGATAAAGGTTTGTCCGAAGCGAAGGTCGATAAGATCTGCGAGGCCGCGGAGAAGCTCGTGGTGAGGGCTCCCTTCCTTCTTAGGAACCCCTCTTTCTAACTTGCGCCGGTCTGTGATTCCTTCGCTCTCTAAGCTTAAGCTTTTACCTTTCTTCTCCGACTTTGTTCGCAGAACATGGGTTACGTGACCGGAAGCGATCTCCTCCTCCGGGTAAGCACTGTAGTGTACACTAACGTGCGCCGAGTAGGTTGAATTCAACGATCTGAGCCGTTGGATCAGATCTTGTTGCGCTGATCTAATGATTTTGGTGGTTGAGATTTTGACTGTGCCCCCTTTCTTTAACCTTTTCCTGTTTCCAGCGGAAGTCGGTGATTCGAATCACGACGGGGAGCCAAGCCCTAGACGAACTCCTTGGCGGTAACATATCGAACTTTTTTTAAAAAAAAAAACAATTGCAAAAAATTAGACGCAGAAACATGTAGGTATGCTGTTGATCCGGCAGTTTCTGCCTTTAGATCATCCGTGAAATTTAACTGGAACCCTCAACTCGTAAAATTAAATTCTAACCGCTTGTGAAGGTGGAATCGAGACGCTTTCGATCACCGAGGCATTCGGAGAATTCCGGTCAGATATCTGTTTCCTCTTTAAAAAATATAAATTTTTTATCCTGACCGTTGATCACCAATCAACAGATCAGGAAAGACCCAGCTGGCTCATACCCTCTGCGTCTCCACACAGGTCCACAGTCTAGAAGCTAAGAATCTGACGGCTAGATTTTATTGGATCAAAATAGGATATAATATGATGAGATTAATTTCGTTTGTAGCTCCCGGTCCACATGCATGGCGGGAACGGAAAGGTCGCGTACATCGACACCGAGGGAACATTGTATCCTTTAATTTTTTATTCTTCTTAAAATAAATAATCCGTGGAGTCACTGAGTTATCGTGTACTAGCGTTTATTGTGATGATGGCCTTTGATGTTCGTGTTGGACCTTATCGGAAGGCCAGCCGACCGGACGGATCGTGCCGATAGCGGAGAGGTTTGGGATGGACGCCGGAGCTGTTCTCGACAATGTAAAGCCTAATCTTTCCATTTTTTTTAATCTCATCGTTTTCTTTTGGCCAACGGACGACGATTCGTTTCTTTCGTGTATTTTTCTGTTGAGAGTAGATCATATACGCGCGTGCCTACACATACGAGCATCAGTACAACTTGTTGCTGGGCCTGGCTGCCAAAATGTCCGAAGAGCCCTTCCGCCTCCTGGTTTGTTTTCTTCTTTTTCCATGCGTGTATGGTGTCGAGTGGGAACTAGTCTTTGCTCTTATTGGTGCTCTTGATTCCTCGCAGATCGTGGATTCGGTGATTGCGTTGTTCCGAGTGGATTTCTCTGGAAGAGGAGAGCTTGCAGAGCGTCAGGTATATGTCTTGGCCTTGGATTATAGATGGTGTTACGATGACATGCATTTTATTTATCATATGAATCGAGGATTTGTTTGAAAGGAGATGGCACTGTGGGATAGGATGGAAATGAGTAATTCCTATTTTAGCCAAATTTTGTTTTGATTTGAAAGAAATAAGAACGTTCCAATTTTTTAAAATTTTATTTATATTTTTTTAATATTTAAATTTTATTTTAATTTTAATTTTGATTTTGAACATAAATCAAACATGTTGAAGATATGCCTGATTTCTATTCCAATTTATTTTAATTTTGATTGTGAACTAAAGACATCCTAAATCTTTGATGTATCGTATGGTGCACGGTTTATTATCGTGGCCTATTTATAACCTCCCACGTTGCCTCTGATGCCACGGTGATTCATTTCTTATTGCTTCAGTCTGGTCAATGTAGAGGTCGATCAGACATGCCATGACGCTTGTTATTTTGACCTGGTTATGGTTTTAATCGACGTGCACTAAAGAAAGAACCGGACCAAGCTGTTGCGCGGATGGTCCTGCAACGCAAATAGTTCCTTGTTACAATGGGGTGCGTCGTCGTCTGACACTTGTCATTTCTCTGATTTGTGCAGCAAAAGTTGGCGCAGATGCTCTCTCGACTGATAAAGATAGCCGAGGAATTCAATGTGGCAGTTTACATGACCAACCAAGGTAAAAATCCGATTATGTTAACACTTACTATCAGGATAAAATCTAAAGTATTAATGCAGCATTAGTGGATTCTAGCATGCGGTAAATGAGCATTATGTTCTTCTCTTCGATATTTTGGCAGTGATTGCGGATCCGGGGGGAGGGGTTTCATTTCAGATCCAAAGAAACCCGCAGGAGGGCACGTGCTGGCGCACGCCTCCACCATCCGGCTGATGCTAAGGAAAGGGAAGGGCGAGCAGCGCGTGTGCAAGATCTTTGACGCCCCCAACCTCCCCGAGGCCGAAGCCATATCCTTTCCTCCTTACCCTCACAATCAATACTTACGCCTTTACTCTCAGGCTTTTCTTCTCTAACTTCTCGTAGTTCTAGTATAGAAAAATTACCTTCTTAGCGAGGTTAAATGCAAGGAGAACTGTTAAATTTCGCACTCGGCATTCACACTCCTACTGAAATGCACGCAAGATTGCTGAAAAGTTGGTGGCCTTTACAAAGGAGTGCACGTTTTCCAGATAACTCCAGGTGGCATCATGGATGCGAAGGACTGAAGCTGGAAGCAGTTTTCCTCGCTAGCCTTAGAAATGCACAAAAGGATTTATTAAAAAATAGTAAAAGTTGTTGTTTTTCTTTTGAGGTTCTAGTACAACAAAAGTTTTACCTGAGAATAAGCTGGGCACGTACTTAGGCTTTTTGCTTGAAATTACTGCTTGGTTCTTTTGCCATTTTATAGGCAACAGTTTGCGTCACATCCCGAATTTAGAACTAGGATCGGCTATATGACCGATCATATCCTAGATATCATTTTAGAGATCATGTCAGGCCTATTCTTCAATTCAACATTCAAATAGTGGTAAAACAAATATACTAATTTTTATTGATTCTAAGAATTAATCATAAAGTTCAACTAAAATTTAATATAATTGAAAGATCAATATCTAAACTCTAGTTTTCACTAACTGGTCTCAAGCTCGTTTGATTTTTTGGATTTGCAACAAAATATAGGAAAATAGGAATGAGCTAAATAGGCTCAGTAAGTTATCATCATTTTCAATATATATATATAAATATGTCAATACAACTAGTAACATATACAGCACACATATAAGATATCTATCTCAAAATATTATATAAGCAATACTATGCAAATGTGTATACTTAAATACAATCGACACAGACATGACATGATTATGGATGGCCAATTATTTATTTTACTCTTCTAGTTTCTCTAACTATGGCTATGATCGGTTTGTGGCTCGTCCTGAAGAGACTATATCTTGTGTCACATATCGTTCAACAGTTATGTGCTAGCGATAGTCTCGTTGGACGCCCAAAAGAAAAGCTAGCTTTGAGTATCACATGGAAAACATGCATCCTCTGCATGTGCTTGCCATACATGATTAAAATAAAGCAAGTAGTTTCTGTGTCACATACTGCTCAATGGTTATGTGTCAACGATAGCCTCGTTGGAGGTCTAAAAGGAGATTAGGTTCTCGTGTGATAATAGTCGGATTAGAGAGCACTCACACTGACACAATGCACTCACACCAGTACAATGCATCCATACTAACATAATGCACTCACACGACACAATGCACCCATACCAATATAATGCACCCACATCAACAGATGTACGCAATTCAGTGCAATCAAATGCAGATATATTACATATATTTACAAATTATAATATATACATATTAACATACAATATCAGAGGTCAAGATAATTTACCGAAGAGTATCCATCAACAACGTGTAATCCGCATTATACCTGATCTTCCAAAGATAACAATGATCAAGCGATGATCGATGGCTGGTTGGCATCCACCGGAAGAAGACGAGTCCGGAAAAGCAGAGTCTCGCGAGAAGATCATCGATGTCCACCGGAGGAAGAGAGGTTGGATCAGGGTGAGGCACCTCCCCGATCCAAAAGAAAATCTTTATCCTTCCCCCCCCCCCCCCCCCCCCCCCCCGTCCGTCAATCGCTTTCCCCCGCTTCTTTCGCCGGTCAATCCCAACTCCCCATGTCGACCACTGCGATCTCCGGCGAAGACTTAGGTTGGATTGAAATCTCCTGTTCCGGACGCGGACTTCTCTTATATTTTTTTTATGAGTTCCGGATGAAGTCGATAAAGTCTGCCGACTTCAGTCCAAAATGGTCCTGGCCTCACAGTTTGGAACTATATGATTTTTGGAACTGCGAAGCGAATGTAATATCCTGATTTTTTTAGGTCTCTTAGTGGTCTAATGCGGTCCAGCCCCAGAGCTCTGATTATCTGCATGGTCGATGTGTCATTTTCTACAATTCTAGCAGTTTTTTATTATCACAACTTAAAATCCTTTCATCTTTCGCGATACAGATGACAGGCACTGCATTACATTGTAGATATTTGATATCCCAGAAAACCGCAAGCTGTGCACACCTTGCAAATGATATAATGTTCATGGTGCAACTTCAATATTCTTGGAACCCTGTCTGTTTTTTACTAACAACAAATAAAACCCATGATTATGGTCACATTGAAAGCAGCACTACCATTAGCATGTCCTGTTGAGCCTTATGTTCCTGTCAAAACAAAATTCTATAATAGCCACCACGTCACTCCACTTACCAACCAAGCACCCGCAAAGTCATGAATCTAGCAATCATAATTCCCTTAGATGAGCACAGACAAGCAGCAGACATTAGTAAGTCATAAGCTCGGTTGTTATAACCAAGAGAAGCTGTTTTGTTCAGCCTCCTTGCTGGATTTTGACCATGCAACTTTCCTCTTACCCGCAGCCCTGCCTTGATATATAGAGATGTACGGTTCCACAACTATCTGATAATTTGATACTGATTAGTGAATTCTGGCTTACCTTTAGAAACAAGTCAAATGGAAACACTGATCCTATCGATACCAATACAAAGGATAGGCTGTTACATGTTAAAATGACCTGTTTAAATTCTTTTTGGTCTAGTTATAATTAATTATCGGTTATTATTCGGCAGCATCTGATTTTTATTAAGGCATAGAATGTTTGATGGTTAGAAGCCGACTATTTATCAAGATATAAAGTATTTATTTATTTGAGACTAGTATTTTATTGAGGCATAAGATGTTTGACAGCTATGAGATGATCTTTTGCCAGAGTGTAGGACATCTATTGGTTAGGAGACGGTTTTGTATTAAAATATAGGATGTTCAACTATTCATCAGATAAGTGCTCATTACTTATCTAAGTTAGATACAGAGTTCAATAATTTTATTTAGTATGAATCATATTTCTTAAAGTCATTAAAGGCATTATGACAAGATTGATAAAATGGTTATTAAAATGCATGACATATCGCTTAGCAATCATTTCATAAATTTATTTTTTAATGACCTAATCGATTTAATAATTTATTAATGGCATAACTGCCTTCTTAATGGTTATAATTTCTTAATTAATTCGGCATTGAACTTTTAAGGGAACTCCATGAAGGATTTTTTGAGCTCTTTCTTTCTATTTTCTTTTCACTATTCTTTTTTTCTAAGTTGACTTAAGCATCGAAAGGTCTCTCATAGAAAATCCCATCTATGTTTCAACGATAATGACCTTTTTTTTTAAGGTTTAAGAGTTGATTGAGTCTACTTTCAAGATCATTAGCTAGTCTTCTTAAAGATTTCTATAGTCTTGGGAGCTCAAAGCTATTTCAATGCATCCAGTTTATCCAGTTTAGAGTAGAGCAACAATAGATTGGCGTTAGAGAAAGGGCTATTGCCTATAATTTTTTAGAAAATGATAAAAGGAAGATCTCCAATCAACTCCACTTCTCGATGGTGATCGTCTCAAAATGCTCCTAGCATAGTGGAGTTGAAGAGAGAAATCTTTAACCTACTCTTGCTGTTGATCCAAGGCTGGACACTTTAATTAAGCAAGTTCAGCTATTGATAAATGTTGTCCACCTTTTTTAATAGTCTGTTATCTGGCCCCCAGTCTCACTAGTTAAAATATCACCATGGATCCACCAGTACCTGTCTAGTAAAGGAGACAGAAATCATCAACCTTCTCAAGAGGAGGAAGAAATCAGGTGGTCGATTCCTCTGCAGGAAAGAAGGAACCATTATGATCACTTCTTGGAGGATTTCTAATAGGATTCGACTTCAGCACACCCTTCAAATCATCGCTCTCAACGAGAGGATGATATCGAGAGAAAAGCATTAGTGCAGGAAACCATACTTGGTAAAGATTATATGGAAGATCGCTAATGAAATGACTTTTACAATTTCAATACACGATCTCCCTTTTTTTAAAGAAATAATGAATGGCTCGATCCCCTATCGGTTCAAGATGTCGTTAGTTGAACTTTACAATAGTTCTACTAACCTGATTGATCATCTGGAAGGATACAAGGCCTTCATGAGGTCCAAGGTGCGTTTGATATCTTAATATGCCTAACTTTTCTAGTAATCTTGAAGAAAGTCATTAGGATATGATTTTCAAGCTTACTATCTGGATCCATTTACTCCTTCTAATAACTAAGCAGCCTACTAATAACACATTTCGATAATCATCGACCATAATCGAAGAATAATGATAGTCTCTTCTTTATTAATAAGAAGGGGATGCTTGAAGTTATGTAATGCACTTTAATGCAACCATATTAGAAGTCAGAGACTTCAGCGAGTTCGATGCTATGTCGGTTTCAAAGAAAGGACTTTGAAATGGTCGCCAGAGTTTCTTCTTGGATGAAAACTTTTCAAGGAGTTATGTTGAGCTTCTCGCACGTGCAAAAAAGTATGCCTAAGCCAAAGGAATGCTATTTTCTTTGCTGGAAGGAGGAAGGAAGGAGAGCAGAAAGAAGCAAGCACATGATGAAGAAACTTGCACTCAGACAGAAGGCACCAAACATCCAAAGAATTCAAAGTTGAATCATCTTGCTCGATAATTTGTCAACTACACCTCTTTGATTATACCTCGATCTTAATTTTGATAAAGATCGACAGTAAAGACTATCTGCACCGATCATTACCTATGAAAGGTCCATCAGAAAAAAGGGACAAGAGCAAGTATTACTGCTTCCACAGAGATCATGATCATAAAACGAAAGATTGTTAGCTATTGAAACAAAAGATTGAGAACTTGATTCATAAGGCTATTTCAACAAATACATGAATAGCTAGAGAAAGAAGAAACTTCTTGAGCAGACTCTGAGCAAGAAGCAAGACAAAATAACCTGCCAATCACCGGGGTAGTCAATATGTTCTCGACCTTTTCGAAGGCAGGAGGAAGAAATGATGGATAAGGAACCACTAGAGAAGAGACGTTGGACATAATTGACCAATTCTCTAGACAATAATGTTATTTCCTTTACTGACAATAATGCAAGGAAAACTCAAAACCCTCCTAATGATGCGTTCATCATCTCTTTGATAATGGCCAACTATGATGTAAAAAAAATTAGTTGATAATAGAAGCATTACCAACATCTTGTTCTATAATGCCTTCCAGAAAATGAAACATTAACTGAAAAGCTGAAAAGGATAAATACTCCACTTATCTGATTTTCTATGAACTCAATTATCATAGAATGAGAGATCCTCTTACCAGTGACTACAGGTCAACTATCTAAATAAGTGACAGTCATTTTGAATTTTCTAGTAGTTTGAGTGCTATAAGCTTGTAATGCTATTCTTGGATGAACAGGGTTAAATGCTTTAAGGGTATTAGTCTCTATCTACCACCTATTCATCTGCTTTCTAATTAAGCATGGAGTTGAAAAAAATCAAAGAAATCAAATGCTAGCGAGATAGTATTTTTTCACAATTATTAAGATCCAAATAGACTAGAGTCTCGTAGATGGATAAGCTAGATGTCAAAAAAGACACCACTACAAATAGAGGGAAGCCTACTGAATAGTTAACAAGCATTCTTTTGGGAGATGATATGGATAAAATAGTACAAATTAGATCCCTTTTGGCATCTAAAGTTAGAGAACGGCTAACTACATTCCTTCAGGTCAATGCCAATGTCTTTGCTTGGACAGCAGCTAATATGTCAAGTATGTCTCCTAATGTCATCATTCGCAAACTTAGTGTGGTTCTCTTTATCCCCTATCAAGTGAAAGAAATGGAGTTATGCTTTAAAAGGTAAAAAGTCATTGAAGAAGAAGTGGATAAACTTATAAGTGCAGGCTTTATCAAGGAAACTCATTATTCAAAAAGGAAAGCCAACATGGTTATGATCAAGAAAGCAAATGAAAAATAGAAAATTTGCATTGATTATATTGATCTTAACAAAGCCTGCAAAAAAGATAGCTATTTTTTGTCAAGATTGATCAACTAGTTGATGCCACTTCTAAATATAAATTATTAAGCTTTATGAATGCTTTTTTCAAGATATAATTATATTCGAATGGTAAAAAAAATAAAGAAAAAATGACCTTTATGATAGAAAGAGAATTATACTGTTACAAAATGATACATTTTGGGTTACAGAATGTTGAAGCTGAAGATGAAAAACACCTACACCTAGCATACAATATGCAAGAAAAGAGGGCAGAAGATATACATTTTAAAATATTTTTAGACATGCATAGCAGAAAGCTCGGTAGATAGATATAAACGATCTACCGATCTGCCCACAATAGGATCTAGCATAATAATCTAGCATGCATATAACATCAAAAACAAGAAAGGAACATAAATATAAAGGTCATACTTCTATACCTCTAAGAGTGCTGGAGAGAAGCTGTGAAGAGCTGTGAGAAGGAGGAGGGCGCTCGAGCCACACGTGTCTGGCCTCTACAGAATATCCACACCTGGGCTCGACTCTGATCAACTCCCTCGGAGGGCTAGCTTTTCGGGATCCTTGGCCGATCTTCTTCCAGGAAGACTAGGAGGAGAGCAGGAACCCCTTCCCAAAACCTCTCTTTCCAAGATCTAGTTGGATTGCTAGGTAGCACACACCCAATCCCTAAAGCTCTCACTACCTTTCTCAATCTTCTTCTCCCAAAAATCTGTTGCTGTTCTTGTAACCATTAGCAGCCACCACAATGACCTTCATTTATAGGGGCAGCAGGGAGAGGGAGAAGAAGGAAGGAGGAGAGATGAGAGGAGAGAATTGGGGAGAGGATCAAGGCCATACCAAATGGGTCTAACCCATTAAGGCATGCATGACTTTCATATCATAAAGCCTTAGAGCCAAAACTGGTTCGAAATTCAAACAAGGTCAAAACCTCCTTGGTTAAGAGGACAACCAACAAATGTAACATACAACAACATACACTTGATACATTGTCGTCCTATAACAATATATCATTTCGTTGTGAACCAGTTTATGAACTACTTGATATATCTCTCTATATCAAACAATGTAGTTCTAAGGACTCCATTACACAAGAGTTTTTACAGAAAAAGTAAATAGATGGATAACCAAAAATAACTTTTATTTATTAAAAAAATTCATATACAAATACAAAGATAGCACAACCGTCTACAGCCTAGACGATTGGCTTTGGGATACTATTCCCAACAACTCCTACTTGGATTAAAGCTAATCAGTACAGAATCTTATTTCTATTTTCCTTTTACAACAGTCGAACTCTTGAACTTTGATGGCTTTAATGAAGGGGTCAGCCAGGTTCTCCTTTCTATCGATATTTTGAAGGTCGATGTCATCTCGTTCCACGATCTCTCGCATATGGTGATAGTACCGCAGAATATGCTTTGTGCTGTGATGAGACCTCGGCTCTTTGGCTTGAGCAATGGCTCCAGTGTTGTCACACTACACCGGAACAGGACCATCAAGGGAAGGTGCCACTCCCAGCTTGCCAAGGAACTTCCGCAACCACTCAGCTTCCTTCGCTACATCTGATGATGCAATGTACTCTGCTTTGCATACTAAGTTCGCCACAATAGGCTTCTTAGAACTTTTCTAGTAGACAGCTCCTCCGTTCAGGGTAAAGACAAAACCTGACACACTCTTGCTATCATCCTTATCTGACTGAAAACTGGAGCCAGTATACCCCACAAGTTTTAAGTCAGATTCTCTATAAATTAGCCATTGGTCCTTAGTATTTCATAATACTTAAGGATGGTCTTTACCACTTTCCAATGAGCTTCACCTGGGTCAGACTGGTATCTGCTCACTACACCTAATGAGTATGCCACGTCTAGTCTAGTACATATCATGGTGTACATGATAGAACCCACTATCGAAGCATATGGGATTGTACTCATGCGCTCTCTCTTATTAGGAGTTGTCGTATAATTGCTTTTGGAGAGATCAATTCCAGTGTCTATCGGGAGATAGCCATTCTTGAAATTTTTCATGCTGAACCATTTCAGCACGGTGTCGATGTACGTAGACTGGGACAGTCCCAGAAGCCTCTTAGATCTATCTTTATAGATCTTCATACCTAGTATGTAAGAGGCTTCATCCAAGTTCTTCATAAAGAATTGAGATGATAACCAGACCTTTATTTCTTGCAGTGTTGCGATGTCATTCCGATTAAGAGAATATCATCCATATACAGCACAAGGAATACAATCACAGAACCATTAGCTCATTTGTAAATGCAAGGCTCTTCTCCGTTTCTAACGAAGCATATACGACTTGATACACTTATCAAATCGCATGTTCCAACTCCTTGATGCTTGCTTCAGTTCATAGATGGACTTTTGAAGTCTGCACACCTTTGACTCATCTATGGATGTGAACCCTTTAGGTTGTATCATATACACCTCTTCTTCTAGTACACCATTCAGGAAAGCTGTTCGGATATCCATTTGTCAGATTTTATAGTGAAAGTATGCATAATCCGAATGGATTTGAGCATTGCCATAGGGGGAATGTCTCGTCATAGTCAATACCATAATGTTGACAATACTCCTTGGCAATCAGACGGGTTTTATAAGCCTTCACCTTTCCGTCTGCGCCCCTTTCTCGCTTGAAAATCCATTTGCACCCAATGGTTTTATCCCTTCAGGTGCATCAACCAATGTCCATACATTGTGATCTCCATGGACTCCATTTCGGATCTCATGGCTCCAAGCCATTTCTTAGAGTCGATCTCTGCAATGCATCCATATAGGTGATCGAATATTCATTGTTCTCATCGAGTTCAATGGGATCACCGTCCCGGACCAAGAAACCGTAGTATCTGTCCAGTCGGCTCGGTACTCTGTTAGACATTAGAATAATAAAAATTAATCCAATTTTATTTGATTAAAATTGATACTTTTTATGATACTTTGCAGGAATTGACTCCATAAACGTGTAGATCTTGATTTTAGGAGTCCAAAGATGCAAACAGAATGTAATTCGGACTTCGAACAGGCCCGAAATGAATTTTAGAAGATTTTAGTACGGATTTCAGAGCTGCATGATTTTTGGAGCGAACCTTAAAACTTTTAATGGCTCACGGTGGACCGGCTCAATGGTACACCGTACGACCGTTGGTCCACGGCAGCCATTGCTGCCGGTCCACGGGCAGAGCCGTGGACCACCGTGCTCCGATCGCGCCGAAACTCGTCGGAGATTTTTCTCGGCATCGCCAAGCCGCCGCCAACCTTCCCGCCGGCCGAGAGTCGCCGTTCGGTCGAAAAATGGCCAGAAGCTGGCTCCGCCCACGGCCATGCCGCCGTGTCCGCTGTCTGCGTCTCCGCAACCCGCAGCACCGTCCGCGCCCCTAAAGTCGCCGCCCTCCATCCACGGCCACGCCTCCGCCGCCGCGAGCCATGTCCGCCTCCGCCGCCGCCCAGCCGCGCCTCTCCGCCCCAGCCGCGAGCCGTGTCCGCCTCCACTGCCCAGCCGAAGCCCCTCCGCGCCCGTGTCCACGGTCCAGCCGCCCAGCCGGAGCCCCCTCTACCGTTCGCCGCTCTCCGCCCCAGCTACGGCCACGCCGCGAGCCACCTGCCGCCCAGCCTTCTCCGCTCAGCCCCGTCCACTGCACGACGCCACTCCGCCGTCCGCAAGCCACCTGCAGCGTTGTCCGTCCGAAGCCACTCCGCACTGTCCGCCGCTGCCACCGTGAAGCCGTCTGCCCCGTGTCCGTCTCTGCCCAGCCGCCCTCTCTGCCCGTCTGCGAGCTGCTGTTTGTTCAGCTGCTTGTCACTGTCCTCGCTGTTCAGACCGGGATGTCCGAAAACAAAGAAGCATCGGAACGAGAAGAGATGTCGGACGACGCTGGATGGACGCGGGATTGTGCGATAGAATTTTAAGTTTGATTTTTGAGATGGGGATGATCGTAAAAATATCAGATAAGGAGATAGCGCAGAGTTTGAAAATCAGATTAAGATGAGGAAATCACCGCGCTTTCCATACGGACCCGACACGGTATTTTTCATCTATAAATACCTCGGTGATTCTCTTCTGCAAAAAAGAGGAATTTTTGGGAAGGTTCCACTTGCTGTCCGTAGTTCCACTTGTTGCTGTGACAGAGAGTCAAAGTCGGATAAAAGGAAGAAAGGGACCCTTGTTCCCTTACTTTTCTTTTATTTTCTCTGTATCCCAATTTTATGCAATAAATATTTATTTGCTTTATATTAATCCATGATTGCTTATTTTTATTTTGAAGTAATGCTGGAGTCATGTTGGATTAGCGTTTAAGGTAAGTCGAAGTGAATTAATTTTGACGACCTATACCTAAGGACGGGCTGTGATCCACGGGTACGGGCCGTACTCTTGAGATAGGTCATATCTGAATTATTTTCACAAATTTATTATTGCATCTATTTCTTACATTAGTTTTAGTTTATTTTAATCAAAAGAAAATCCTTTTCAAGATAACCCCAAGTCTCTGTGGGATCGACCCTTACTCCGCTATTCTTTCTATCCTTTAGAGTAGTGGAATTAAGGTTCTAAATCGGTGCATTACGACATGCATCATACTCTACCGAATCTTCTTAATGGTTCTGAGTGGGCTCTGGGTGTGATCTAATCATAGCCGTTTCTATGTTATCCCTTAAGTGTGTCGGTTTTTCTACTTGTTGAACTTACTAAGTTCAATCTTAGTGGCTACAGTTCCTTTACCAAGGAACTCCTTTTCAAAAAGATAGCCCTAAGACTGACGAACAACTTTTGTTCCTCAGCCAAGTAGAAGTAATACCCCTTAGACTCTTTTGGATACCCAACAAATAGGCACCGTTCAGACCTAGGTCCAACTTTGTCCGTTTCCAAACATTTTACATAAGCTGGGCACCCCCAGACCCGAAGGTGTGAAAGTGTCGGCTTACGTCCAGTCCATATCTTATATGGTGTTTTACTAATGGACTTACTTGGATCCCTATTTAAAAGGTAACAGGCTGATTCTAAAGCATATCCCCAAAAGATATCGGCAGAGAAGCAAAGCTCATCATAAACTGAATCATGTCTAACAGAGTTCGATTCCTCTTCTCAAATACTCCATTTAACTGGGGTGTCCCTGGAAGTGTCCATTGAGAGAGAATCCCATTCTCCTCAAGATATGTCAGAAACTCACCCGAAAGGTATTCACCACATCGATCAGATGAAGGGTTTTGATATACTTTCCGGTTTGTTTTTCTACTTCATTACAATATCGTTTAAACATTTTAAACTATTCAGATTTATGTCTCATCAAAAAGACATAACTATATCTCGAAAGGTCGTCTGTAAAAGTAATGAAATAATCGTACACTCCCCTGGTTAAGTCCAACCATTAACATGATAAAATTCAATACTTCTAACTAATGAATGGTCAAGCCCGACTTTGGCCGGCCCACCTGACCATCGTTAAGAGAGTCGCACTAAGCCATCATATTAGGAACAGCAATTCCAATAGCCCGATGAACGCCCGATCTTTGGATCTGTCGATGAACACCAAACTAATGCACATTTACTATCCCACTTAATGGAAGGCTAGGACTTGGTTATCCTTATAACTTTGTCCTTTAAAGACCTAATAATTTAGAGGATTTTTTAAATAATGTGACAGATGAAGAGATGATAAGATATGGATCAACCTCCCACTGACCACATCAGCAATCTAGGAGGGTTACACATAACAAATGATCCATGGGCACTTGAAATCAGTCAAGACTGATTAACCTAGGTGACAAGGGTTAACACGAGTCAATGAGCTATCTAATCAATCCTGATCGACCACATTGGCCAGGTAAGTGAGATCATGGATTGGGTTCCACCATTAACCGTCTTGCCTTAGACACCAACAGAGTTGGCCAGGTAAGAGATAGCCCCAAAGAACCATGATCACAATGCCAAACTTACCTCGACACCAATCGGTTCATCAGACTTGATTAGATTAGCCTAAAGACTCGGGCTTTCCACTGAACCACAAATTAGGTCCATTTAGATTATGGACTAATCAATTTAACTATTAGATAGAACTAGAGAAGAAATCTTAACTCAATATTTGATTAGATTAATTCTCTAATTAGTCCAATGCATCTAAACTTAGGTCTAACCCAATTAAGGACCTAATAGAAGCTAACCCATGACCCTTAAGGCTTATTGAAATGACTTAAAACCTTTAAATCACATTCCTAGAGTTCTTAGTCATTCTTAATTCAAAATTAAGTTCAACAACCTCAAATAAATTAAAATAATTTTAATTTATCATGTAAAATAATTTTACAAGAATTAAAATTTGAATTCACTATTTTTCAAAATTTCTTAATCCAAGTGTCGACACTTCAGGAGCAAGTGTCAACTCAAGGCCTGAGACAGGGAATAGAAAATAGAACAACATATTTTCTGGCACGTACTCAAGTGTCGACACTTCAGGGGCAAGTGTCGACACTTCAACCTGTCTCAGAAGAAAAACAGAAATCAGATCTCAGAAAATTTTTCCATGAGTCGACACTTCAAAGGCCAAGTGTCGACTCACAGCTTGAGATAATAAAAAAATAGTGATTTCAATCTAATGTTTCTCCAAACATTCAACAAAACCAATCAAAAATAACTCTTAGATCTTATTTAAAGTTGTTTTATGATCATTTCATTAGATTAAAGCATTTTTAACCTATAATTTTTTTTTCTTCTTATTTTTCTTTTCAAGGGTCAATCACAGCGGTACCTCTCTACGCCATTGGAGACTCCATTGAATGGGAAGAGAGGGTCTTGCAGCCCTACTTCTCTTCTATGACCGACGGCCATGGTGAAGCACTCAATCCAAGTACTTAAGAAAGAAAGGAGATGATATTAGCATGCTAGCATCATTATACTACAAAATAAATCTATTGCTCTGATACCATTGAAGGTGAAAAATACTTACACCTAGCATACAATATGCAAGAAAAGAGGGCAAAATATATGCATTTTAAATATTTTTAGACATGCATAGTGAAAGGCTCGGTAGATAGATATAAACGATCTACCGATCTGCCCGCAACAGGATCTAGCATAATAATCTAGCATGCATATAACATCAAAAACAAGAAAGGAACATAAATATAAAGGTCATACCTCTATACCTCTGAGAGTGCTGGAGAGAAGCCGTGAAGAGTTGTGAGGAGGAGGAGGGCGCTCGAGCCACACACATGTCTGGCCTCTACAGGATATCCACACCTGGGCTTAACTCTGATCAACTCCCTTGGAGGGGTAGCTCTTCGGGATCCTTGGCCGATCTTCTTCTTCCAGGAAGACTAGGAGGAGAGTAGGAATCCCTTCCCAAAACCTCTCTTCCCAAGACCTAGCTGGATTGCTAGGTAGCACACACCCAATCCCCAAAGCTCTCACTACCATTCTCAATCTTCTTCTCCCAAAAATCTGTTGCAGTTCTTGTAACCATCAGCAGCCACCACAATGACCTTCATTTATAGGGGCAGCAGGGAGAGGGAGAAGAAGGAAGGAGGAGAGATGAGAGGAGAGAATGGGGGAGATGATCAAGGCCATACAAATGGGTCTAACCCATTAAGGGATGCATGACTTCATACCATAAAGCCTTGGAGTCATTACATCAAAAAGACTATAGCCATATTTTTAGTCTCATTCTATAGTTGTTTTGATAGATTAGCCTTTTGAAATTTTATACTTACAAATACCCGATACATCATGGTGCCTACTTAAGTGGGCCATTGAGCTAGGAGAGTTTGATATAGAATATAAACCTCGTCTTGGTATGAGAGCTCAACTCCTCACAGATTTCATTGTAGAATGTAGAATACCTGATAAAGAAAGAAAAAAAATTAAAGAAGAACCGACCATACCTTCTTGGGTTCTATATGTTTGGTGCCTCAAACTTCCAAGAAAGTGAAGCTGGGTTAATCCTTACTAATCTTGATGGAGTGATGGAGTATATTCTAAGATTTGGCTTTAACACCACCAATAATGGGATTGAATATGAGGTACTAATTGCTGGTTTAAGAATAGCCAGAGAGATCGGTATTGATCAAATTAAGGTTCTTTATAAATTCCAATTGGTCATTGAACAAGTATCGGGAGAGTGTGGAGCTAAAGAGCTTATTATAATCAAATATCTTCAGAAAAATCAAAGACCTATCATCAGAATTTAAAATTCTAGAAATCTAGCAGATACCCATATTCAAAATATCCAGTAGATGCCTTATCATATCTTATCATATCGGACTGCTTAAATCTTCAAAAAGGGATCTTTATTGAAAACTTGGAGATGTCCAGCATTGAAGTTCTTATTGTTGCATAATTGGAATATAAACCAAGTTGGATGGACCCACTAGTCAAATTTCTTGATAAATGAGATCTTCCAATGAATTAGGAAGAAACCCGAGGAATCGGACGACAAGCCCCATGGTATGTCCTTCTAAAAGGGCAATTTTATAAACAATCCTTTTCCATATCTCTACTCTGATGTCAGCATCCCTCAGAAGCACTACGTCCGTTGAGAGGTTCATGAAGGCATTTGTGGCAGTCATATTGGAGGAAGGACCTAGCTATAAAGTTCTTAGACAGGAACTTTACTGGCTTTCTATGCAACAATATGCTTGGGCTTTATCCAAAATATAATCAGTACTAGAAATCTGCTAACATTTGAAGGAGGCTTTGATGCCAATCACTTAGATCTTAACCCCATGGCCATTTGACATTAGGGAATTGATATTTTGAAACATTTTCAATGGCAACTGGATAAAAGAAATTTTTGATAGTGATAATTAACTACTTTATAAAATAGGTAGAAGCTGAACCTTTACCCAAATCACTGAGAAGAAAGCTTAAGACTTCGTCTGGAAGTTTATCATATGCCGTTTTAATTGCCTAAATGCATTATTTATGATATGGGTGATAGTTTGATAACAAAAGATTTTAAGAATTCTACTCGAGCCTGTAGATTGAGTATAGGTTCACATCAATAGGAAACCCACAATCCACGAGAAGCAAAAGTGACAAATCGAACCATTCTTCAAGGCCTAAAGTCTAAACTTGATTGGTAAAAGATCTCTGATCGATGAATTGGACAATGTCCTTTGATTCATATCGAATAACTTCTTGTATCCTGACCGGTAAATATCTTTCAAATGCTTTTGGTGTAGAAGCAGTATCCTTTTAGAGATCGACTTAGTTTCTGATCGAATAAAAGGAAGTATAATGAAAATATTAATCAAGAAATATTGTGGACAAACTTGACCTTTTGAAAGAAATCCAGGAAAAAGCATATATTTAGGATGACGGTTTATAAACAAAAGGTCGCTTGATATTACAACTCAAAAACAAAACCAAAGTTTTTTAACAAGGAGATCTTATCCTTGATGAGCTAAAGGTTTAAAGCCAACATAACAAGAAAAACCTATACCAAATTGGGGGGGGGCTCTATAAAATATCTAAACATGGGGCATATAACCTGGAAAATTTGGATGGGACTCTAATCCCAAGATCATGAAATTTTGATAACTTGAAAAAATATTATTAATAAATTTTTTTGAAAAAAATTTTTATCAAGATTTTACTAAAATGATTGAATAGAAGGTATAGGTAATGTCTAAACTTTCCATCAAGCTGAGAAAGCCAAAATTTTACTAAAGTGATCAGGTAGAAGGCACAAGTAATGCATGAACTTCTGATCATACTCAAAATGTTAAAATTTTGCTAAAATGATAGGATAGAAGACATATGTAATGTCTAAACTTTTGATCAGACTTAGGAAGCTAAAATTTTGCTAAAGTATTTAAATAGAAGGTACATGTAATGCCTAAACTTTCTATCATGCACAGAAAACCAAAATTTTGATTAAGTGGTCGGGTAGAGGGCAAGGCAATGTCCAAACTTTCGATTAGGCTTGGAAGTCAAAATCTTGACTAAATGATCAGGTAGAAAATATAGATAATGTCTAAACTTTCGATCATATTAAGAAGATAAAATGTTAACTAAAATGGTTGATAACAACTAGCTTATATATTCTAAAACCTAATCAAAGAAATTTCGATTAGGCTCAAAAGTTAAAGTTTTGACAAAGTGATCGGGTAGAGGGCATAGATAATGCTTAAACTTTTGATCAGGCTCAGAAAGCTAAAATTTTGATTAAATGCTCAGGTAGAGGGTACAAGCAATATTCAAACTTTTGATCAAACTCAGAAAGTCAAATATTGACTAAGTAATTGGGTAAAGGTACAAATAATGCTTAAACTTTTAACCAGAATAAAAAAGATAAAATATTGTCTAAAGTGGTCAGGAACAGCTTAGATAGCCTATATATTCATATGGCTTATCTATTCTAATTAAAAGAATACCAATAAATTTTAGACAAATGTGTTAAAGCTCAGAAAGTATACATTTTCTGAACACAAAAGTAGAAACATTGGACAAAAAGAGGGAAAAGAAATTTTTTCATTAATCTTTGAAAAAGTTTCTTACAAATTATATTAGTGAAAGAAAAAGAAAAAGATATATCTATTTTATTTTTCTTTTTGATCTTGGAGCTTTTGGAGGATTGGCACCTGAGGTATTGAGACCTCTACCCTTCTTATTGCTCAGAATGGGATCATCTTCAGTTGGGGGACCAAAATTGCTATCTTCAATCCAACATCCAAAGCAGCACCAACAGTATCTATGAAGGTATATGAATTTCCCACTAATACTTCATCTATTAGAGATTGAGCATCCATATATAATAAAGTAAGAAAGTTGGGATCTATATTTGGAAAAAACTTTATTAGCGATAACTTGATATCTCCTTGCATCAGTATACTGGTATTTCGAGTACCATTTTATCGTTTCATAGATGGTTATCTTTCTCTTGACCTGTGCCTCAGCTGAAGACTTCGAAGGATCACCAACCACCTTTTTGGATGGACTTTCTATTAAATCTACTATTTCTGAGGGTCATCGACCTCTTTTCCTAAGTTCTTAGGCGAAACTCCGAACTGTCCCCAGGTGCAGGCAATACATTGACCACCTTGTTATGGTGATGGCTACTAAATTATCACAAATTGTACAAGTGATTCCATATGGCTGCATACATTTAAGATATTAGATAAATGGGAGGAAAAAAATTGATTAAAAAATGAAGATTTCATTGCTTCAAATATTTTTACAAAGCAAGGTGTTTCAAACTTCCAATGAGAGGAACAAAATTTGAAAAGAAAAGACAAACAAAAATAAACACAAGAAGATAGGCTTTCATATTTTTGCTAATGGAGCTTCAGGTTGAGTCTCCAAAGGTGTTTCAATATTAGATGGTACCTTAGCAGCAGGTATGACTTTTGGAGTGGTCGATGGAGGGACACCTCAACGAATGTATCAACATTTTTGCACCTTCGTTGCCTCTGTTGACTCCACTAATTGATTTTGATGATAAGCAAAATAGTTAAGTATAAGTTGAGGACTAATGATTTGTTTTGAGTGTGTTTTTATTAAAAAGGTGCTCACAAAATTTGAAGAAGCTAAATTGTCTTGAAGAAGCCAAGTTTGAAGAAAAGTTTGCTCAAAGAGGACTTGGACACTTAAGAAATGGTTGAATGGATGGCCAAGCTAAGTAGAAACTTGTTCCAGCTTAAATTCAGTAATTTCTGTGTGTTTTTCAGTGAAGTGTCGACACATGACATGAAGTGTCAACACATGAGGATGAAGTATCGACTCAGCCCGGTACGCAGCAAAGTTTTAGATGGCATAGATGAAGTGTCGATACATGGATCAACACATCGTCTGAGACTTTCAAGCCACAGAACTTATAGAAGTTGAAGGAGCAGCTAAAGTGTCGACACATGGAAGCAATGTATCGACTCAAGGTGTCGACTCAACTAAGAAGATGTCGATACATCTGAAATTTCTAGAAAATCTGAATGGAGCTTTCTTGAACTATGTGTCGACTCAAGAAGAACATGTGTCGACCTTTTGTGTCGACTCAACTGAGAAAGTGTCGACACATGGAGTTCTGGCAACAGTAACGGCTAGTTTTTTTAAATGCAGAACTCATCCAAAATGCCCCCAACGGCTAGTTTTTCAAGTATAACGGCTAGATTTCGATTTTGAGGCCTTGGAAGGATATTTATTTGCTCCAAATCAAATCTAATCACATGATATTGAATATCATTAAAGAGTTTTGAGAGAAAAGAAGAGAGAAGAGGCTTAACTCCTTTTCATTCAAGTTTCAACCACTCACAATCTAAAGGAAGCCTCCAAGCATTCAAAAGCCATCAAGAGCATTGAAGATCATTCAATCTTGGGCATTCAAAAGGCTTTAACAAGGGCAAAGCAACTTTACATCGAGCTACATCGAGATATTCGCTTTGTTATTGAAAACTTACATTGATTCTTTATTTCTAAACCTTATTTCTTGTAAGGGTTCTTGTTAGCCTATTGTAAAACCAAGTGAAGTTATTGTAAGCCTTGGAAAACCAATTAGATTGGTGGTTAGCCCGTAAAATCACTAAGTTCTTGGTTAGCCCGAAAAACCAAGGGAGGTTGTTGGTTAGCCTTGTGAAAACCAATTAGGTTCTTGGTTAGCCCGCAAAACCAAGTGAGGTTGTGACTTGTGATCATTGTAAAAATAAGTCGAGTTTTGATTAGTGAGCCCGAAAAACTAATCGGCTGTAATCGTGTGATTATAGTGAATTGCCAAGGGATCTTGGGGAGTGGATGTAGGTGCATTGGTTGGAACCGAACCACTATAGCTTTTGGTGTTTTGATTGCTTGATCTCTCTCTCCTTGCTTTTTATTTATTGCTCTTAATTTTCACTGTACTTTTATTTTAGAGCATTGCATTTGAATCATAGTACTTTGCTATATATATATATACTTGTTGAATTGGGTTGCTTTGCTTAGTATCTAGTTTTATAAAGTTTGTAGCTTGTCATATTAAGTTAGCTTAAATTAATTTTAGAGACCCAATTCACCCCCTCTTGGGTTGCTTACTGGGCAATAGCCTCCTTTTTTGCTATTGGGTCGGCGATGCTTGAGATAAGGAGAGCTATATTAAAGTTCGGGAAGAGCTCCTTCACTTTGTTCTTGCAATCCTTGAACCTTTCGTAGAAGCACTCATCGACCCCTCAGTCACGTCATCCAGGAAGTCCTTAAATGACTTGTATTCCTATACTACATTTTCTTGGCTTTTTTGAGCTCCTTCTCTAGTTTCACCTCTCCTTTCGGAGTTTTTAGAGAGAAGTTGGCCTGTTTCAGCCTTTTTATTGGTGTCAGAGAGGTCAGTCTTTAGACAATTATTTGAATAGCGATAGCAATTTCCAATTCCATCTTTTAGGCCTCCACATCATTTGCCTACTTGATTGCCTTCTTTGATGCTTCATTGGTCGCTGACAACTTCTTTTCCCAGTCATTTTTTACCCCATCATACTTAATGAGGAAGTTTTGGAGGTGACTGACATTGGACATAAGCTAAAAAAGAAGTAAAAAGATAAATTTAGAAGATAGGAAAAAAAGAAGTAGAAAAAGAGAAAGAAAGAAAACAATAAGATGAAGGAATAGCTACTTGAAAAATTCCAAAATAGCTATTGCTGAGAACTTGGAAGAGAGAATGTGTTTCTGCTTCTGCTATATCTACAGGAAGGATGATCATCTTCGACAGCTCTTGGATGAACTTTGGTTCCCTATGACCCACATCATTATCCTTAGCCATTTTTGCAGAATGAGGTGCTCTTCTTGAGCACTCTAAGAATGGATGACTGTACCAACTGGACTGATTGAGCAACCTCTGATGACCTGGTCGGGCTGACCATCAGAGAAGTAGGTATCAATGTCTTAGCTGAAGCAGGAGATCGGTTGCTCTTTGATATGGACATGCTTGACAAAGATATCAGGAGTGATGATTTGCCAAGCTTCTTCTTAGCCTCCTTAAAGGCATCCGGCCTTTTCTCTTGGCCTCCTTCTGGAATCTTTCTAGACAAAGTTTTATTTCTGCAAGCATTAAATTCACATAGTGATTAAGAGATCGAGAAAATCCAATAACTCTGTCAAAATAGAAAAACAAAGCAAAAAAAAATTAAAGTGGTAAGATATACTGTGAGGACCAAAAGGCTGATGCCTGCATCGTACAAAGCCTGATTAGTTAGGAGTAGTTTAAACTCTAGTACATGAACTTCGAGCAGCTTATGGTAGTGCTCCAAATCTTTATCTAAAGAAGTTTTATTGTAATTGGGCTTAGTCTAGGCTTTGCCCTAGGAGGACTTATGCCTAAAGGTTGATATAAAAAAATAAAGTAAAACATATTCTTCCACCCGTGGATGGAAATCGGAATGTCCTTTACAAGTTTAGATGATTGTCTATGAGCAAAGTAGTATTGTTCCTTATATATAGGTAAGACGTCAACATGAAAATAGCCTGGAATAAGGAGCACCTTGGCTCTATTCTGACCAAGTCACAATAAGGATGAAGCTGATGATCACCTTAAAATTGTTTGGAGAAAACTAGATCGAGATTATCTTGTAGAAATCTAAGATATTCCTAATGAACAGATGAAGAGAGAACTAAACTCCAATATCGAATGCATCTTCATAGAAAGCGACGCATCCGGATGGAAGAAATAGAACCCGTTTATCAGGGCTTAGCATAGTTAACCTAATGCTATCATGAATGAGATACCTATTCCTAAGTCTTCTAAGGTCTACTTTTCTAATCTCAAACTTCTCTTAGTCAGAGCCCAAGGAGGCCCTCATATGGCATTTAGTAGGGGCATTGGAAGGAGCTGGATGTTCCTCCTTGACTAGGTTCGAACTTGCTATGAGTTCGGCAGAGCTTATCCTAGAACTTTTTATCTTCCTAATAGCTCTCTTCATCTTCGAGGCCATGGCTACAAACAGGAAGGATTATGGAAAAAAGGAAACTAAGGCCTCTTACCAAGAAAAGTGAAGTCCTAAATTTCATGAAGCAAATGAACAAGACTTTGAAGGGGGTTGCTTGTTAATTGGCTTAAAGATAAAGGCAAGAGAATAGGAGATGAAAGATTTGGATTGAAAGAAGAGACTTCTATTTATAATGGTATCAGATGGCCTGGATCAAATCATCTTGATATTGGGATTTTCACCACGTTACTCGATCTTTAGCTAAAACGTGAATCATTCATTCCATGCCACGTGGGTCACTCTTAATGATTGGAGGGCAAGCCCCATGAATCAAGTAATTACTTTTTTTTGAAAACGACTTGCTGCCAGTTTAATAATTTTTTTATGAAAAGATGCGTGCAATATTAAATACCGTACGATAAAAGCGACGATATTAATTAAATATTTCTTTCCATTAAAAGTTGATGGAAATTTATCATTATACTTTCGAGTTGAATTGAATGAATTGCTTTGAACTCGAAAGTGGAGGAACGTGTTGCAGGATAAAATGACCTATCTAAATTCTTTTTGATCTAGTTATGATGAATTATCAATGAGTAAAAACATTCAACCAAGATTCGATCTCTTATTAAAGTGCATAATGCCAGAAGATTAGATGCCAACTACTTACCAAGATGTGAAATACTTATCGATCATAGACTAATATCTTATTAAACACATGATACCTGATAGTCAGGAGCTAATCTCCCACCAGAATGCAAAACATTTATCGATCAGAAGATAATCTCTTATTAAGCACATGCACATGATGCTCAACTACTTATCAAACAGTACCAATTACTTATCTGAGCTAGGTACAAAAATTTGTAACTTCATTTAACATGAAGCATATTCCTTAAATCATTAAAACCATTACAATAAAATTAATAAAGTGATTATTAAAAGTATGACTATTACAATAAGATTAATAAAGTGATTATTAAAATGTATGACGGATTATTAGCAAACCACTTCACAAACTCACCTCTTAATGACCTGACTTAATAACTTACTTAACTGTATAACTACCTCATGAATGATTACAACCGCTTAACTAACTTGGTCTTGAACTTCTATAAATAAGAAATTGAAAAAAAACTCCAGGAAAGATTTTTCAAGTTTTTACCTTTTTCTATTTTCTTCTTATTGTTCTTCCCTTCTAAGCTGACTTAAGTATCAAAAAATCCTCCGTTGAAAAAATTCCATCCATTTTTGTAACAACAAGAACTTTTATAAATGAAGAAACTGATTGAGCCTACTTTCAAGATCATCGACCAATTTTTTGAAAGACCTCTAGATTCTTGGAAGCTCAAAACCACTTTATGCATCCAGTTTAACCAGCTAGAATGTAGCAGCAACATAGATTATGATTGTAGCTTACAAGTGATAATGTATCAGCAATGTATCAACGATACAAACCGGTAATGATGAAATTTTATTTCCCACATGGATCTCTTTGGCAACTACAAGTGATGCATAAGCTTGCAAGGTTGCACAAGTCAACCATGACAGTTTTCCTGCGATACGAAGTCCTGTGAGCAAAGCATAAGCAATTTGCAAAGGGCGCAGGGCAGTCAGCAAGTTGAGACAGGAGACAAATGCCCAAAAAAATGGATCAATATACCAAGGGCTTAAAATGAAAGGATAGAAGGCCCTTCTTTATGATGGTTTCAGAATTAATAATGAGAAGACCATTTGCAGCACTGTCAACCCTTGGCATTCCTGTCTCCTTCTTAGCTTCAACATCGACTTTGAAAGTAGCCCCACAGACTTTACCTTGGCTATCAACCCTTGGCATTGCCTTCACCTCATTCATAGGATGCTCGAAGCTCTGCAATCCCCCAGATGTTGTAAAGAAGCAACCTGGTCAAGGCAGAATGAGGATACACTAGAAAAGCCAAAAGGATGTTTATATCATGTAAAATTAAGAGGATCAAGAAGCCATGCTTTTGTCATTACCTTTAGGAAATGGAGCATATGATTTCCCACAGCCTTTCTTGACAATCTCCACATCATCAGACAGTACAAGATGATCTTCAGAATCAGATCCCCAAAAGAAAGGCACACTCCCATCAGCATCCTGAATTGAAAAAAGAATTATAAGATGCAGCTTACTTTTTTACAGGAAGATGAAAGCGTTCATAAGACGATTCTCCAATGCTTATATAACTGGTCACACTGATACATGCACCTCATCTCATTGCTTATGAAGGAAATTTATATTATACTACAATAGTCTTTTTTCTCAACATTCAAAAACCCAAGTAGATTCAAGAATCCAAAGATTGGATTCTTATATATATTCAATAGTGTTTAATATCAATGTTTCTGATGTATCAAACCACATATAACTAGATGAGGATGTGTATGCTAGAGTATATGACCATTCTATTGACTTTGGCCACAAGTGTTTTGCATGGTGAACAGATTTGCAAGATATATAGTAAAGGGATAAACATAACAAAAATTACATGGATGTGCATGTATAATATGTAACTGATGTATCTATATTCACTTGTGTTCATGTATATGGGTATGTAACCAAGATGATGAGCTTATATTGAGTATGAATAAGTTCTTCATATCACATTTGAAGAAAATACACAGAACGAAAGAAATTTAGTTGAAAGCATTTTTGGGTAAGGAAATGACAAGGCAGTTTTTTTGATAACAATAATGCCACGTATCATCAGCTCCTGTATCAGATAATTGACAGATATGTTCACTAGTTCCATTCAAATTATAAATAAGCATCCTTACCTGCATATCTCAACCAATGGTTCAACATTTCTTTAAGTATTCATTTCTCTTTACAGAAAATTAGACTTCATATACCCGTGTATGGGCAGAAGTTTCTTAAATGAAACAAATTCACAAAGACACATGACCTGGACACACTGGTCCATAAATTCATAGCTTCTATCTGCATCCTAGCCCTAATTCTGATTTAGGATAAACAAAAAATTGCACGCATTTCTCTGCATCACCAGGAAGTATTGATAACACACATATTTGATGCTGCTTGCTTGAAACTTATGACATTTGCAACAGCAGGCCCAATTAAAAAGTTTGAACTTAAAATTTAAGAATAATGAAAAATTAATAATAGATGTAACAAAAATCTTCAACCCATTTTTAAAGGTTCAACATTATTATTTGGTGTTAGTAAAAAGGATAACTTTAATCAACAGAAGATTTTTCCATGCAACTCATCAGTTATGAGAACCCTCTAGCTTCTAAACAACTTGACAAAGTAGGACACAAAAGAGGTGTCAAAATAGTATTAAACCATCACACTTATATATTACCATGACACAAAGAAACTAAAAAACTAGGTGGCAATAAAAGGAATAAGACAAATGCATTCAATTAAATCATGCATATCCATGGACTATATACGTAATAGGGTCCCATTGTCAAATGTGGAAGTTCATGGAATGAATGCGCTGCAAGAATGAAAAGAAAAACTTACAATTTTTTTAAAAAGTTTTCTAATTTGTTGGTGAAGACCTCTGTGAACTAATTCAAGAAAGGAGGATCAAAAGTTCCATTTAGGGCACTACAAGTTATGGTCCTTATGGATGAAATTGATGCCCATCGGCCAAGGACTGACTTTTGTGAAAATGGAAAGCTACCAGACTAGTCAACCTTGCACTGTTGCCCTCTATTAGCCACATTCCTCAAAATTCTATGCAATTCTATAAAAAACCAAGTACCTTGATATGCCAAACCAATTCCATCCCATTGTTTACTGTTATCTTAAATTCTAATAACTCTATCTTTCAGAAAAAAATAGAAGAGATGGCAAAAAAGGGAGAGCTAATTGGAGATACTCACAGAAGCTATGAAGGTAGATTTTGATGAGCTATCAAACAGAACAAATGCAAATTTCCCACTGAGATCTCTCACAACCTGGCTTGCTGGGAAAGGTCCTCTGTCTCTTAATGTTCTGTAGGCTTCTATTACAATGATTGCTTCATTGGCAGTCTTACCCAGTCCATACTGTTGCTTCAAAAGAGTAATGTTCTCAATATGTCCTTGGAACAAGCAAAAATGTCATCCATAACACAAAACAACCTGCAAACACATTAATAATCAAATAAGACATGACTAGATCACAAAATTATCATAGAGATGATGTACAAAGACAGGAACATAAGTCGTTCATGATGGAAAAGCCTGCAAGTATCAAACACAGGAAAGCAAATTAATACTGAACTTTAGAAAGAAGGAAATTTTAGGAAAGGATTAACAGAGGATGAATTTGGGGTGAAGAAGAAGAAGGACATTTAAGAAAGGATTAACAGATGATGAATATGGGGTGAAGAAGAAGAAGAAGAAGATGATGATGATGAAGGAAATTTTAAAAAGGATTAACATAGGATGGATTTTATTTAATGAAATGATAGCATCTATGAGCCAGAGAAGAACCGCTTTGGGCAGGCACTGCAGGAAGCAATTTGCAAATTACAAAACAACCAGACAATTTATTTAATGAAATGATTCAACAGATACAGTAGCATCATCACCAACAATGCCACTCACACAACGATTAGCAAAAACTACATTTTGCAATACAAAAAGGAAAAGCAAGCAAAAAGGAGAGTTGACAGACAACTTTGCATGAGAACCTTTAGGTTAGCATAAACTAGTGTCTGCGACATGCTTTGCACATGATTTAGATGAGAAAATGAAGGGAGACTTGTTTGGGGGCCATGCAACAAAAGAGGCAGAAACAAAAGTTCTGAAGTCAACAAGCATGGGGAGCAAGGCTGGAAATCATGTGCTAGTTATATACAGAGATGCATGGTCCCCATATTGGGGAGTCCTAGTTATAGTAGAGATGTGCAAAAGATGAAGGAAAAAAGATTAAATTCCTCATTTGGCTTATCTGCTAAATGAGTTGAGAACAAAATTTAATCCAATTACAAGGAAACAGAGAGAGAAGAAATGTCCCATTCAAGGAAAATTTCAGTAAGTACATCACCAAAGGCCATGTTGTATGTGCTTTGTGCTCTGCATGTTCTAGCAAGCAAGCAAGCATGGCAAAGCAGAATGAGTCTTTTGCATTAATGCCTTACTGCACAGTGTGCTCTATGAGTTCTAGCTAGGAAGCAAGCATAGTGAAGGAGCATGAGTGCCAGTATGCTAATGCCTATTAGCTGTGCGGTTTGCTTATCTTCTTTCCACTTCCCATTCACTTGGGGAAAAAATAAGTGCACAAAGATGATGTGCATCTGTTAGAGTCTGCTCAGTCCTTTCATATGGCATTATCAACTTAATTGTGCACTCTAATGGAGCTTGACAAGTCTGGGTGGTAATAATGGACATGATTAGCCATTCCATTATGCTGCTCAAAGCAACATATTTCTTAAAATTCATTATCAAGTCAATCATAGATAAAAATACTCATTAGAAATTGATAGAAAAATTTTGTAATTTATTACAGAATTATAATTCCCTTACTAGTTAATGGCTAGATCCACTTTTAAAAAGAAATGCCAATGAAAAGGAAACCATATGGAATGAAACATGTTGAAATTTTCCTTTATGCACCGCTACAAATAGAACAATCCCTATAATCAAGAAGCTACCATTCCTTGCATGGACTCACAAGTCATGGATGCCAGATTCAAATCTGCTTATGTAGAAAATAACTAAGGCAACTAGGGCTGGTGGAGAACAGCTCCAAGAAAAATAAATAACATAGTTCCTATTGCCTCTCTAGTTTACCAGACAAGATATAATTTTACTATGACAAAGGTAGAAAAAAAAGACTACATTAAAAATACATGGTTCAGCACCTCTCAAACCATATGGAATGTCGAGTTAAACAATGCCATAGACCAATATAAGGCACTACCAGGTTTAAAATTCCTGGAATTAGCTACATGGTTCCAGCTTCCTCTCAAGAATACCACACAAAATATTAGTTTTACTCTGACAAAAGTCAAAGAGGCCTGCATAAAACTACACAGCTTGAGCATGACTCAAGACATATGCAAATGACGAGTTAAACAATGCCATAAAATCTTGGAATCAGCTACATTGTTCCTACTTCCTATCAAGAATACTGCACAAAATATTAATTTTACTCTGCTTAAAGTCAAAGGGAAGCCTGCAAAAACTACACAGCTTCAGAATGACTCAAACCATATGCAAGATGTCTTGACTTAAACATGCCATAAACCAATATGGGACACTACCAAGGTTAAAATTCTTGGAATAAACTATCTGGAAATAATAATGTGCCTCGTGCCTGGCACCTCAACGCCTTTTAAACACCAATACAGTTAGCCTAGACATAATCCATTTATGGTTGAACTCATGGATCAACACATGGTTCACTAAAGTTTGCAAATATTTTCATGACTGACTGTTAACCAGAAGTAATCTTTTTTCATGTTCTGCGTCAGATGTTTTACCAAGGAAAAATTATGTAAGAGATGGACCCATCATGAAACCTTAAATACTGACAGGTAAGAGAATCCACACTGTTGATTACACATTTTAAGCTTATGCAGTCAGTGAGAAACCAATCAGAGTTGGCCTACATAATATAGGACCAACAAGAAAGGCAGTCCCAGAGACAGCATTACTGTATGCATGTTTCTTTTTGTATAGCAACTCAAAACTAACACAAAGTAATATGAAGATTCATCACCGACAACAACTTATAGATGTTTTACGTGCCCTTATAATGCTCCAGGTCTGATGCATCAAACACGACCTTAAAGGAAACTTCCAATCTTCCAAAGACTTGTGATCTCTGGTCCACTAGATCAGCAAACTGCCAAGCATCTAACAACCTTGTAGTTTATCAAAATGGAACACTTCTACCAATTGTTTGCTTTAAGGTTAGTCATGCCATCAATGCACCATGTGAAGTGTGCACGTGACAATGCCTCAAGTAGCCTAAAAACCTGTTAGTCCTTTTCCTCCAAATTAAGGACTAGGACCAACATTGGACAACTCACAAGACAATGGTCCATGGCCACAGCCTACATACATTAAAAGGAGCAGATTAAGATAGGCATGATGATTGTCACTCAAGATTCGTTTTCCTCATTAAATGGCATGTCTTAAAACTCTTTCTATCATTCTTGTGAACTTGTGAATTCTCTACTTATTATTTCTTAGAAAGGAAATAAAAATCAAGAAACAACATAGTAATGTTAAACAACAAAATGGAATTCAAAAGGATTTATTTTCCTGAAATAGTACTGCTGCCACAGGAAGGTGAGAAGTTGGTGAATTAAAGGATGTATAGGAGTAACACCACTAATCAAAAAATAATCAGTGAAACACCAACTACCATATTAAAGGCTTTTACGATAAGGAAATGAGGAAGTTATTAAAAAAGAATTATATTTGTATAAGTGGGATGCTATGAAGCCACGCCTTAACATCCCATACCCAACTGCCTCATGGAGACCAATTAAATCTTAAAATAGGATCCCCAATTAAAACGAATCGCCATAGGCACCCCTTATATGGGGTCAAAGAACGTCTACTCCCATCTCACCCCTCCCACATGAGAGTGAGAGAGAGATCAAAGTTGGTGTTGGTACAAACCCCACATCCTTTGTGGTTGTAACCGAATAACAAATACCGAAGTGGTTGTAACTGAATAACCGAATAACCGAAGTAATTATAAACGAATAACCAAATAATTGAAGTGGTTGTAACCAAATAATCGAATGTGTGGTTGTAACTAAATAACAGAATAACCGAAGTTGTAACCGAATAACAGAATTCGAAAGGTTGTAACCGAATAACCGAAGTGGTTGGCCTTAATGGGCCTTAATGGGCCTTGGGCCTTTGTCAAGACTGGATGAGAGGGATAACACAACCCCCCACTCCCGAGTTGAAAAAATATTGCTAGTGAACTGTTTCGACTTTGACTCCATTTTCAGTGAAGGGAGTAATAAATAATAATAGCCTTTGTACTTTGTCAGTTAGCTGATTAGATCTGCCTTTGACTAATAATGACAGAGAATAAGATAGGCTGGTTAGATCATCACTTAGCTGCTGGAGTAATATATGTTGATTAGATGCATCGGATTTGCTGCAAGATAGACCATGTAGGTCATCTCTAAATAGAGATTGGACTTTTTGGCACTTCATCAAATTTATAGTAGTGTAAACCATATGGATAATTTCTGAATTTTTGACAGAGAATAAGACATGCTTATCAAGCTCACCTTGGCATTTTGTAAGGCAAATTACGTAGATCATCCTTATGCCTTTTGATTAAGATAGGCTGCTCATGCCCAACTCGGCACTTCGTAAGGTAGATCACGTAGATCATCCTTATGCTTTTGATTAAGATAGGCTATTCAGACCCACTCGGTACTTCGTAAGGTAGATTACGTAGATCATCCTTATGCCTTTTGATTAAGATAGGCTGTTCAGCCCAACTCGGCACTTCGTAAGGATGATCTACGTGATCTACCTTACGAAGTGCCAAGTTGGGTCTGAGCAGCCTATCTTAATCAAAAGCACTTCGGTTATTATGTTATTCGGTTATAACTACTTCAATTATTCTATTATTTGGTTACAACCACATTCATTTTCGATTACAACCACCATAACCATATTTGGTTATTACAATATCTATAATAGGGTAAGAGGGGACACTCCAAGGGTAAGCAAGGTATAAGGCCACTCCACTCTACTCCCTCCCTTTTCCATCTATGCTATTCTTGAATTCTTATTCTGTTGATGCCTAGATCGCCCACTGACTTGAGCGTCGGAGTGTCCCCCACCGGAAATCCGGTCCGGAATCTTTTGCAGGTGTCCAATCTGCGCCCGGGAGCGGGATCGAAGCGCGAGTGGGATGCCCGACGCTGCCGAAGCTTCAACCCAGGTGATCTAGCGGCAAAGATATGCAGGGGAGAAGAGTGATGAACGAGAAGGTGAGCATGGATTTCAGCACTAGCAAGGATCAAAGCAAGGAAGAGGAGAGGACACATGTAGAAGGCTTGTATATATAGAGAGAGAGAGGGGGGGCACAGGGGAAGGGAGGTAAACTAGGGGATGGCATAAAGGGATGTGAGAGAAAATACCAAGACTTCGTCAGGACGATAGTCAAGGGGGACGTTGCCATGGGTGTTTAAGAAATTCTAAATTTAAGATCCTACAACAGATCCAACTCACCTCTGCCAATCACACGGCAAGGTAGCTAGACAGGAATGCTAGAACATAGCTCTTTGTGGACCTCGAGAAAGAATCTAGAAAATCTTCCAATAATAGCAAAGGTAGCCATTAATAGAAAGAAACCGAGAACAAGGATCTACAAGTCAGCTCACGAATTATAACCAAGAAACCCATGTTAAATTCGTGGCTAATGTTTGTATTTCTTATCGATTAGAACATGCCATGTGTAAAGATGAGTCCTGATCAGAACCTCGCACACTGCTCGGTAGTTTTCATTTAGAATAATTATACCTTAACCATGACATAAACTATTTCTCAATTTGTACTCATTTTTCATCGGTTAGCTAGTTTTGGCAAAGACCAAAATGAATTAGTTCCACAAATAGATCTCATGGGAGTTACATCTCCTAGAAACCAATGTAATTAAAGATGCCGCAACTTATTTTGACAATATGAGGAAAACATTAAAACATAGTTGATAGGGAAGGGATCAGGGATTTGTTATGATATCCCGGTTTTATTTCAATTAATTATTGGACCGCTTTCTGAATCAATTTCAGATTCTCTTTTGGTTTATTGGTAAAATCAGCTGGCAAAGGAAAGGGTCTTCGGCTTCGTATTATCACCTTGATCTGAAGACTTAGTCTAACGTTTTTGTCTTCGCTGGGTCTTCAGCTTCGTATTATTATCTCAGTCCGAAGACCATGCTTAATATCTATGACTTTAAATCTATTCCGGAAGAAAAGTTTGTTAACTCTGGGTCTTCGGCTTCGTATTATTATCTCAGTCCGAAGACCATGCTTAATATCTATGGCTTTATATCTGTTCCGGAAGATAAGCTTATTGACTCTGGATCTTCGGCTTCGTATTATTATCTCAATCCGAAGACCATGCCTAATAGCTATGGCTTCGTATCTTCCCTATGATCCAGGAGGTTTATTTACTATCTTCGACTTCGTACAATTACCTTGGTCCGATGACTTGACCTCCCAGGCGAATATCTTCGGCTTTATTCCTTCAATACAATCCAAAGAGCGTATGATCCACTTTTAGACCGTAAGTGTTTACTTTTGTTACTTCAGAAATGGATTCTTCTGAAGTGTAGCTAACATTCCCTTCAGGAGCGCTACTAAAGAGAATGTTGAGCTCATGGTGACTGTGGGTTTCTTAGACAAACAGTTGAAATCTGTTTTGGTTGTTGCAACCATCCACATGGTCCAAAACCTCAGATTGGATAAACTCTGAGTATAACTGTTTTTTCGACAGCTCTACTACTTACGATTATGGAGAGGTTGCGTTCGCCAACTCTCATAACCGTAAGTTTACGTTGGAGCCTATAAGTACTGGTAAGAAGGGACACTCAAGGGGATGGGTTTCATTTTTCTCATTCTGGCATTTCGAATTTTCTCTCTTCCCTCTCTGCTTTCAACTCTCCATTCTGCTGCTGCTGCTGAGCTTGCTTTTCTGACTAGGCATTGGAGTGTCCCCCGCCGGAAAATCTCCGTCATGAATCTGTTTTGCGGTTCCGGTCAACGGTCGCGATCCAGCGGAAGAACCACTCCATCCGATCGGCAGAGGTCAGCTTCAACAGATTGGCGTGCCAGGTAGGGGAAGAAGGTTTCCTCTGTTCTGAAGGAGAGTTTCTGCTGGACAAGAATGGTGAAAGGGAAAACCAAGAACGCATCTACGAGTCAGGAGCAGCAGGCTCCTCCGTCAAACGGACCTCCGGTCAACACTCTTCCGGCGGTTCAGGGGTCATAGCCTCCTATGATAATGGTGGAGAAGCAGCAATTCGAAAGTCTGGTGAACAAGGTAGAGACCTTGACGGCGCTGGTACAGCACTTACATGAAGCTGCAGCTCAAAAACAATGCCCTCCCCCTGTTCCGCAATCTAGCTGTCAACCTGAAAGGGAGAAAGATCAACGCCGAGAGATCACCCCCCCAGTTTCTCATAGATCGGTCATCTCGTGGCCACTACACCTCTCCGCCAGATCGACAAGTAGAAGATCATGGTGAGAAGAAGAGGGTCCGACGTTCTCCCTCTGTTTCTTCTAGAAGCTTTGTGCCAGAAGGTTCTAGGCAAAAGGAGATCAATCATGAGGTTCAGAGAAATTCAAGGTTATGCAAGCACAGATAGCAAGAATTTCAGAACTGAGAAGGAATGATGAGGTTGTCACCTTCACTCTCATACCCTTTTTCTGATGAAATTATGGATGAAGTTATCCCTAGGCATTTCAAGATCCCACAATTAGAGGCCTACGATGGGACTTCAGACCCTCTCGACCATCTGGAGAGTTACAAAGCTCATATGATGGTGCAAGGAGCACTGACGCTCTCTACTGCATTGCTTTTCCTGCCACTTTGAAGAAGTCTGGTCGAATGTGGTATTCGAGCCTGCCTCCAAACTCAATTCATCCTTTGCTGAGCTAGAGCGGCAATTTGTCTCGCACTTTAGGATGTGCCAGAAGATGCCGTGCAACAGATAGTTTGTTTCTTCTCCAGCAACAAGAAGGAGAAAGTTTGAAAGGATTTGTCCATTGTTTCAATTCGGCTACTCTGGAAATTCCGAACTTGAATGAGCATGCGACCATGTCTGCCTTGAAGAAAGGTTTCATTCAAGGTCATCAATACAGATTTAATCTGTCTATCTTAATTTTATTTCTTAAAGGCATTATGTGATCTCTGTGATCTACCATATGAAATGCCGAGGTAAGCATAACTAGCCTATCTTATTTTTCTCTCTTAAGGCATAAGGATGATCTTCATGATCTACCCTATGAAGTGTCGAGTTGGCTTAAACCAGCCCATCTTAATCAAAAAGGCATAAGAATGATCTTCGTGATCTACCTTATGAAGTGCCGAGTTAAGCTTAAACTATCCATCTTAATCATAAGGCATGAGGATGATCCCCGGATCTACCTCACGAAGTGCCGAGATAGGCATGATCAGCCTGTCTTAGTCCCAATACGAAAAGAAATGAGGATGATCCCTGAATCTACCTCACGAAGTGCCGAGATAGGTCCGATCAGCCTATCTTAATTCTTGAATGATCCAAGGTCTATTTTATCTTAAGTCCGAAGACTTAGTGAATTTCAAGTCCGAAGACTGATTCTTATTTGGTATTCTTTTTATCGAAGACTTAGTGTATTTTCAAGTCCGAAGACTTGATTCTTATCTGGTATTCTTTTATCCTAAGTCCGAAGACTTAGTGAATTTTCAAGACCGAAGACTTGATTCTTATCTGATATTCTTTTATCCTAAGTTCGAAGACTTAGTGAATTTTCAAGTCCGAAGATTTGATTCTTATCTGGTATTCTTTTATCCTAAGTTCGAAGACTTAGTGAATTTTCAAGTCCGAAGATTTGATTCTTATCTGGTATTCTTTTATCATAAGTTCGAAGACTTAGTGAATTTTCAAGTCCGAAGACTTGATTCTTATTGTATTCTTTTATCCTAAGTCCGAAGACTTAGTGAATTTCAAGTCCGAAGACTTGATTCTTATTTGATATTCTTTTATCCTAAGTCCGAAGACTTAGTATATTTTCAAGTCCGAAGACTTGATTCTTATCTGGTATTCTTTATCCTAAGTCCGAAGACTTAGTGAATTTTCAAGTCCGAAGACTTGATTCTTATTTGGTATTCTTTTATCCTAAGTCCGAAGACTTAGTGAATTTTCAAGTCGAAGACTTGATTCTTATTTGATATTCTTTTATCCTAAGTCCGAAGACTTAGTATTTTCAAGTCCGAAGACTTGATTCTTATCTGGTATTCTTTTATCCTAAGTTCGAAGACTTAGTGTATTTTCAAAGCTGAAGACTTGACTCTCGTCTGGAGATTTGGTTTTCTTCCCAATTATATGAATTATTTCCTAAGTCCAAAGACTTTATATATTTTCTAAGTCCGAAGACTTGGTATTATATGCTTCAAGTTCTTAATTATCCGAAGACTTTACACTTGGAAAAAATTTTATTCATCCACATGCGATCAAGAATTCTAGAAAGGATTTTTCATTGATAAAGATTTTCTTACATCCTTCCAAAAAGAAGAAAAGGGAAAATAACAAGTTATCTACTAGGGCATCATCGGTGAGATCAATCGGACCCACCACCTCTTCGGTCGTTGTTGGTGGGTTTGGGCTCAGTTAGACTTTCAAGATCAACAGTTGAATCCTGAAATGTCCAAGTCTGGATAAAGCTTCTGCACCTCCTCCACTCCATCGTTGAAGCCTCCTTTATAGCTATGAGTCCCGGCTTCAATCATTTCGGCATCAAAGGCTGGAGATGCTTTGTAATCCTCTATTGCCCTCCCCAGTTGATTTTCAGGGATAGGATCTCTTCGGTCCTTTTGGAAGCCTCTTCAGAAGTTTGATTAGCTTCCTTTAAGTAAAGCTTCCAGGACCGGACTTAGTTCTTCCTCTTCTTAAATCCTGTCTCTTGTTCAGAATGCTTCGATTGAATCTTCTCCATTTCAGTTCTTAAGCTCTGAACCAAGGCATCGCTTCGGGCAAGCTTTTCTTCCACAGCTTGCCTCTGCTCTTCGGGCTACCGCTTTCTCGATCTCAGTCGCCTTTATTTTTTCCTTCATCTTCTTATAGTTGTCCCTATAGTCGAAGATGCTCTCCTCCATCAGGGTGATATCATGCATCATCTGCATTGGCAAAGTGAAGAGTTAGCAACAACAAATTTATAATTGAGGATGCAACATCTAAGGCTTACCTTCAGTCCTGCCGATGAGAATAGTCTGAGACATCCTCGACATCGGGACTTGATGTTTTCCCAATCTTTGGGAAGAAGCGTACGCTTCAATAGCTCCCTGGCCAGTTCGGGGCTCTCTAGGCTTTCTCTATTAGAAAAAACTGTGAAGTCTACATTGCACCCTCCTTCTGGGATGCATTCCACCGGGGTCCTCTTCAGACCTATACTTGACCCTTTCTTTCCCCTTTCCCTTCGGAGGCGCAATCAATGTTTCTTTGCCAAGGCCACATCGCGCTGATCCAAAACGACGGCATCGGGAGGAGAAGGGGGGGTGGGCCTCCTCGGACAGGGACTCCGGGCAGGTTTAGCGCTTGGTACAGTGGGGGCTGCTTCAAATGCTTCTCATTGATATGGGTCTTCTTGGAGTACTTGAGCCTTCTTCGGCTCTCCTTTTCTTCCGAAGGGAAGTGGCTGGGATGGGCACCGCCCTCTTTCGTGAAGCCTGTCGGACTTTCTCAAGCCGAGGCTTCATCGGTCCACCTGCAATCAGAGAAAAAAATGTTATATCCATATGCCTAAAGAACAGATGAAGAGAAAAGGAAAAGTCCGAAGACTACTAATTCTATACCTAATGTTGGGACCCGTCGTTGATATGGGCTCGATGAAGGTTTTCTTCCTTCCAGTTCTTTAGGGGATCTCCGGCTCCACTAAAGTGTCAAAGTCCCTCGCATCGGATCTTAGGACTTTCTTCCCGGCATTTGCATCCAAACGCGGAGTTTTTCCAGTCCGTGTTAAATCCCCAATGGGTATGGAGTATGCAAAGAAGAAGCTGGGTTTCCACCAGCTGTATGGCACCAGGGGTTCCCTTCAACAGTCTTCGTCCAGGCGGAGGACCTATGACCCACCAACCTTTGCCATGGAAATCCCTTTTCAGCATGAAAAGAGAAGTGAATAAGGAGGTCTTCGGCTCTACATTCCTAAGTTTGCAGAGAACTAAAAACCCGCAAATATTCCTAAAACTATTGGAGTTAATTGAGTCGGGACCACTTGATAAGGTTGAAGATCTTGGTAAGAAGGGTGCATGAAGCCGAAGACCAGCCTTAAGGCGGTCTTCGTAAATGTCATTGAATGCATAGGGGCCTTATCTACCATCTCTTCGGGTTTTGGAAGAATGAGTTTAAAGGTTCGAGGGATGTGAAATGCTGCCTAACCTCTTCCATCTTGGCAAGCGTAAAAAGCTTGGAACGGAGTCAGGTGATCTTTCCGGACTCCTCTTTCTACCCGAACCTCTTCCTCTACTGGTTTCGCCCCCCGGCGAACCCCTACCAGATCCAACTCCCGGTGGACTCCTCTCGGTTTCCCTTCCCGTTGTTTCCATACCGATGTCACCCCCTGATGAACCTATGCTAGGGAAGGATTCCTACCAGATTTTGACATTGTAAAGAAAAAGAAGAAAAGAAGAAGGAAAGAAAGGTTTTCTAACCTTTGAGAAAGTGGCAATGGCGGACTACGGTGCAGAGTAGGGAGATAGAGGCGCGCGAAAGCGAAGAAAAAACTCTTTCTGAGGGGTTCGTTCCCCCTTTTTTATAGGTGAAGGTAGTGGGTTTTCGAGGCGGTTCGGAGATCTGGCTGATCGTGTGCGTATCAGCGGTTTCAATCGTGGTACGCTCTCCAGAAATTTCATTAATGAGATAAGCCGTTGCGATCCGCGTGAAATGTCGTTATTGACTGTGATAACGTCAATGATGTAATCATGCTCCAGATGACTACCACGTTCCGATCTCGGTTGAATAAAGATCTCTTTTTTGAGAATTTCTCAGGATTTTTTCCAGAATCAAGGCATTTCCTTTTGAAACAGCCAATAGCAGGATGACACGTGTCTTCACTACGTTTTATCGCACCACCGGGTAGTTATGGCGAAAAACGTGTCAGGATTCATGCCATCATTACCTGACAGTTATCACTAGAAGACAAAATAAACTACTCCCATTCTTCGAAATTAATCATTTCGAACTTGGAAGTGGGGGACAGCTGTTATGATATCCCGTTTTTATTTCAATTAATTATTGGACCGCTTTCTGAACCAATTTCAATTTTTCTCTTTTGATTTATTAGTCAAATTAGCTGGCAAGGAAAGGGTCTTCGGCTTCGTACTATCACCTTGATTCGAAGACTTAGCCTAACATTTTTGTCTTCGCTGGATCTTCGGCTTCGTATTATCTCAGTCCGAAGACCATGCTTAATATCTATGGCTTTATATCTGTTCTAGAAGATAAGTTTGTTAACTCTAAGTTTTCGGCTTCGTATTATTATTTCAGTCCAAAGACCATGCTTAATATCTATGGCTTTATATCTATTCCGGAAGATAAGCTTATTAACTCTGGGTCTTTGACTTCGTATTATTATCTCATCCGAAGACCATGTCTAATATCTATGACTTTGAATCTTTCCCTATGATCCAGGAGGTTTATTTACTATCTTCGACTTCGTACAATTACCTTAGTCCGAAGACTTGACCTTCCAACGAATATCTTCGGCTTTATTCCTTCAATACAATCCGAAGAGCGTATGATCCCACTTTTAGACTGTAAGTGTGTACTTTGTTACTTCAGAAATGAATTCTTCTGAAGTGTAGCTAACATTCCCTTCAGGAGCGCTACTAAAGAGAATGTTGAACTCACTTTGGATTTGTTTCTTGAAGAAGGAGGATTCTTGGACATGTGGATTTCTTAGACAAACATTTAAAATCTGTTTGATTATTGCAACCATCCACATGGTCCAAAACTTCATTGGATAAACTCCGAGTGTAGCTGTTTTTTCGACAGCTACTACCTATGGTTATGGAGAGGTTGCGTTCGCCAACTCCCATAACCGTAAGTAGTTACGTTGGAGCCTATAAGTACGGTAAAAGGGGACACTCAAGAGAGATGGGTTATTTTTCTCCTTCTGGCATTTCGAATTTATCTCTTCCCTCTATGCTTTCAAAACTCTCCATTCTGCTGCTGCCTGAGCTTCTTTGACTTAGGCATCGAAATGTCACTCGCTAGAAACTCTCCGATCAGGGATCTGTTTTGCAGGTTCCGGTCGACGGCGATCCAGCGAAAAAATTTACTCTATCTGGTCGGCAGAGGTTCAGCTTCAACAGGATTCATTTTGTGAAACTATACTGTGTCAAAAAATAGAAAATGAAAAGAATCTACATCTACCATTCCTTCCTTATTAGGATTAAATTTATAATCTTTACCACTTTGGTTCAATAACCATCAAAACACCCTCTTTTCAGATATTTTAAGCGATGTTTCTTCAGAAATCTTTCGCGCATTCCCCCATGTTAGATGAACTTACATTTTGTTTCAGATCCCAAAAAAGTCCGAGGAAAAAAAAAAAAAAAAAAAACCAAGTTACTCCTAAGCACGCAAAATTTGGAGGGCTTACACCCAAGAATTCCAAAAAGATTAAGGATAACAGATTAATCGATTAAAAAATAAAAAAAGGATTCAAGATCTTCGATAAATGTGATCAAGATCATATATCATCTCCAAAAGCGAAACATCCAAAATTTGATCTGATATCTCCAATTCAAAGCCTCGGATGTTTATAAATCAACAATTACCACACAAAATCTAAGAAAAAACTATTCTAAACTTTCGATAAATGCATTTGACCAAAAAAAAAAAAAGGAATAAAGATTACGAACGCGTTCAAAAAGTGAATCTTCTGGGGAAAGAAAAATAAGACTAAACAAGAAAGTAACGCGCGCGGAACAAAGGAAATAAAAATAATCAGATAGATTTAGAAATATTGATTCGATTTAGACCTCGGGAGGAAGGGGTTCTGCTTGTCGACATAGAAGGCCAAGGCACCAACGGAGGAGCCTAGTTTTATGGTCAGCGCCCCCTCGTGCGCCGCCGCGAAGTGCTCCAACAGAGCCCCACCCCTCCGCCACCCTCCTCCTCCGTCACCGCCGGGCTCCGCAGCCCCTCCGGGCTCTTCGCCACCGCCCGATCGAACACTGCCAGCATTTCCTCCTCCGATCTGATCCTATGCACCCAGCACCCCTACTCGATTGCCCGATCGATCTCCCTCTCTTCCCACGTCTTCCAGCATTGGAGAAAGTGGGCCTGAAGCTGAACATAAAGACCAGGACTTCTGAAATACCCTCAGCTATTGACGAATTACTGCTTTGGTATAAGGCTGAAAGAAATCGGATATCCGTATTCAATTTATCGGCTACAAAATTTATATTGATATTTATTTAAAAAAATACAGAAACAAACCTATATGGATATAATATAAATATAAATTAAATAATTAAATTTTAAATCATATAAAATTATTATTAATTAAATTTTTAAAATTGTTAAAATTTTAATATAATATTTTTTGAAAAAAATTATAAGTATACATTTTTAATTAAATGGAATCATAAATAAAATAAATATTTGAATATGAATCAATAGTTATGTATTGATATTTATATTTATTTTTTATTGATATATATATATAAATATTGATTATCGATATTAATTAAATATTTAAATTATTATTTATTTTTAGATAAATTTAATTATAAAATAATTTAGATAAATATTATTCGGTCTACTCTTTGTGGTAGATGAAGGATGATTGAGATAAATTTGAAAAATATGCAATGGATTAGGATGAAGTCAGAAGAAGCAACTCCACCGCATGGAAACTCATACTCGTCGTATCTCAGAGTCACAGGACACCGGTGGTTCAAAGCGGGCAACAGCCGTGGGAAAGAAGAATGGACGGTTATGGGATCTCGCAAGGGAAGCGATGTCCAAAGCCTTTTTTTTCATTTTTAATGCGGAATCGGAGGGTAGTTTGGTAAATGTGAGGAGTAAAAAATTGGGCCTTATCCATTTCAGAGTAATAATAGAGTAATAATGTCGGTGCTTATGCATGTATATTATCCGGGCCGCGTCATCTAGTTCCTTGTTTGAAAGACAAAGCACAAAAAAATATATGCGCTTAATGGAGATAACGCTACTATTTTATTTCTTTGTTGCTTGGTTGCATCACACAGCATAAAAATATATAATGGCCAAGATTTTAAGGATCATACCATGTGCTTAATAAGATAACACTACTACTATATTTTTTTTGTATAGTGGTATTAACTACACTACTACTATTCATTCAAAAAATTTCTCGGATAGAATACGATCATTATTTTCAGAATTATGATTATCAAAATTGATATCGCAAAAAAAAAAATAAATTAATTAAATATATAATCAAATAACATGCAAAATTTTAACTCCCAAGCTGAGCCGCTTCTATTATTGTCCTGCTTTGGTGGGGTTGGTTGTGCTAGATATTACCTTAAGGTCTTGGTAATTTCTTGCTACCACAGTGTCAAACTTAGGACCCGCACTAAACCCAGCTTCATATGACCACAGGTAGGGATGGCAATGGGCTAGTTCGGGCGGGTACATAATTATCCAACCCAAACCCGAATACTCAATAAACTATCCAAACCGGTCCAAATTATCGAGACTGGATTTTTTTATCCAAACCCATTTTAATCGGGTATCGATAATTCGGATTTACTCGACCTGAACCCAATTGAGTCATATTAAATATTTTTTTTATTTTTATCAACTTTAAAATCATGTACCATTTTATAAATCATACATACATTAAACAATAAAATTTAACTATATTTTTAGTTTAACATCGATCTGAGAGGAAGGAGAGTCGCCGAAAAGGAAGAGGGGAGCTAGATTAATCGGAGATTATCGATTATAAATTACAATTTATATTTCCTTATTTATGAAATAATGATTAGGATAAAGAATATAAGTATTTAAAATTTAATAACTATAATAATAATTAATAAAATATATTTAATATATATATATTATTATATATATTTAAATATTAAAATAATTTGGGTTGGTTTGGGTCGGATGTATATCTATCCAGTTCCAGCCTAAATTAAAATTAAGCATTCGGATTTTATCCAAATCTGGTCCAAATCTAGTCAAAGTGTTGCCTACTCCGGTCTAATCAGATCGGATCGAGTCGAGTACCCATTGAGTTAAGTTTTGTTGCCATCCCTACCACAAGCCCAGCTACTCGCCAACTCCTGAACCTCCATTTGGCCCGAGTTTGGTGTTGGGGGGCTTTGCTTTAATAAAGAAACTGCAGGTGTGCGCATTGAGAAGGCTCCTTGTATCTGGTTGTTTTCGTCGATGTTAGATAAAATCGTCCAAGAGCAAGGAGGGGTTCTAAGTTCCAAGGGCCTGTTGTTGACGTTACATGAGTTAAAAAAAAAAAAAAAGTTCCCCCCTCTGCCTTGCTCGCAACATGCACAATCCACACGCATGCCATGTATGGGTCGCATGCATTTACTAATTTCTTTTATTTTATATTTAATTAATTTTGTAATTAATTTTATAACGGCTATAACCGTTAATTTAAGAATATTTTAAAATTTATTTTAGAATTTTGAATCTATAAATAAGTCTCTATCACAGTCCTTCAAAGCATCTAAAATCTTAAGTTCTTCCTCTCTAATATTCCTCTATTCTAATTTTAAAGTCTTTCTCTCTCCAATCTTTTTCATTTTTAAATTTTTGGATTGAAGACAGCTCGTCAGCATCCATCGAGATCGTGCCATTGATAGACATTGACGTTTTGGCTTTCGGGTTATACCTTGGAAGAGAGTATGTGATCCAATCAGTCTTCTCACGAGAAGGGGACCAAATTTCCTTTAGGACAGTGGTTCTATCTGCTTCCCAGGCCATATTTCTAATGTTATACTATAGTATTTCTAAATTATTTTGTCACACCAAATTTATTCTGCCCACACGCCATAAAAAAATATTTTTGAACATTTCAATATATATATAAATATACATATATATATATATATATATATATATATATATATATATATATAATATATATATTATATAATATTCCTGCATTGTATACTAATGATCTAAAGGAGATCTGGTTAGTTTATAGTGCATGTAATAAATATAATTTTTTGTACTTAATTATAGTTTATTTGTTTTGCATACTATATATATAATAATATGATTATATTCTTTTTGTTATTTATAGCATAATATATGTTTCTTTTGGGTTGTGCAAAATTAACTAAAGATCCCTGCTGAACCTGTACTGCAGCATACAAATTAACTTCTAAAGATTATACAAACAAACTAATCAAAGTCTTTAGGATTTAGAGACAAATAACTTAATTAAAAATCTTAACAACCACAAGTGTGATTACATTGGTGATCATTTTAATAAAACCTTAATTTTATAAAAACACTAGGAGATATTTTTAGAAACACATACAAAAAAAATACTTAGATTATTTAAACAAATCCTTAACAACATTATTTTTATTTTTTAGATCTTCCTCTCTAAACCTGACTTGGACCCCATGGCAACTCTTAGAGATGACATCATTGGTAAGCCTGAAAAATTTGATGGATCCTATTTTAGGAGGTAGCAAAGCTAAATAAAATTTGGTTAACTACCTTAGAATTTTGGTCAGTGATTGACCAGTCCGCTTGTTCCTTTAGTTTAATTGCACCAACTACCCCAGAAGAGGATTACCTATGTAAAGGTAGAATCCTTAGTGCCTTGTTCAACTCACTCTATGATATTTACCTATCGGCTAAGAGTGTGAAGGAATTATGGGATACCCTAGAGTTTGAATATGGCCTTAATGAAGGTGAGGTTGAACGATTCAACACTACATCATTCCTTAGATTCAATATGGGAGAACACATACCAATCAATGACCAGCTGCCAATTCCAAGTGTATCTTAGGAACTCCAAGCCATGAAAACAAATTCTCTGAAGGATTTAAGGTCTCCAGCTTCTAGATAAAATACTTCCTTCTTGGAATGGCTTTGTCAAAAGTCAGCTCCAAAAGTAAGGAGAGCTAATCATAGCTCAACTTCTAAATACAATCAGGATAGAACACCAACATAGGTCTAAAATCCACAAACTAGAATTCCAAGTGTCCAAGCTAACCTAACCCAACAATACCAAACCACAACAACATTAAACCAAAATCAAAGCCTAGATTCAACCAAACCATCAATACCAATCAAACCAACCCTACCATCCTAACCCAAACAAGTTCAAACCCAAAGGCAAACCTTTAAAGCCCATAACACTAGATCCAACAAGCTTGCCCAAGGTCCAAGTAAAAGATTCTGTTTCATGTATGGGAGGACAAATCATCTTGTAAGAGACTACTTTCATCAAAAGAAGGAGCCTCTTCGCAAACTTCTTCTGCTTCCTCGGATTCCAAGCTCATATAGTCGAAGGTCTAGAAGACTCTACCTTTAGGTCAGTGAGACTTGAACCCTGAAATTAATGTTATTTCTTTCAATCTTGATTGGTGGTTGGATTCAAGAGCTAATATTCATATTTGTTTTGATCGCTCCTAGTTCACTAATTTTCAGGACTCAAGTGGAGAGATGTGACCCTAGGGAACAACTAGCCGCCAGGATCGTGGACAAGTCGAGTCAACCTGAAGATAATATCAGGAAAAGTTCTCACCCTGATGGATGTGCTTTACATTCCAGATCTTAGGAAGAACCTCGTTAGAGAGTCTTAGCTGGTTCAGAGAGGATACAAAATTATCCTTGATTATAATAAAGTTGTAATAACTAAGAATAATGCCTTTATAGAAAAAGGATATGTAAGTAAAGGCTTATGCAAATTAAATAGAATAAATCCTTTTATAATAAAGTTGAGATCAAATTTATCTTGTGAATGGGTCTAAACAAAATTTGTGGCATGATAGGTTGGGTGATGTACACTTAGAAAAGGTTAAACACATGATGGAATAAAAACTAATTCCTAAATCAAATCTAGATTCATCTAAATGTGAAAAATGTATTGAATCTAAACACCAAGAAAACCATTTAAATTAGTTAAAAAAATTCTCAATCTTGGAGTTAATATATAGTATGTATGTGACTCCACCAAGACTGCAACTCGTGGTGATTATAGGTACATGGTGACCTTTATAGATATTTGTATAGATATTATTATTGTTACTTAATTAAATCAAAAAATGAAACCTTCAATAAGTTTAAAATTTATAAGAGTGAAGTAGAAAATCAACAAGAAAGAAAGATCAAATTCTTAGTCTGATAGAGGAAAGAAGTATATCTTAAATGAATTCTTCCATATCTATAAAAAACATGGCATAATTTATTAAATGACTGCTCCTTACTCTTCACAGTCTAACGGTGTAGCTGAGTGTAAAATCGTACTCTCATGGATATAGTAAACATGATGCTAATCAATTCTGGCTTACCCGAGAACTTGTGGAAGGAAGCTCTTCTATTTTCTTGCTTCATCCTAAACAGAATACTTATTAAGGATAGTGGCAAGACTCCTTATAAACTTTGGAAAGGAAAGACTCTTAACTTAGACTTTCTCAAAGTATGGGGTGCCTAGTTAAGGTAATATCCCTGAATCTAAAAGAGAATACTAAGACCTAAAAATAGATGCTGTACTTATAGGCTATGCCCAAAATAGTAATACCTTAAATTTTAGTAATAAAATTAAAGATTAGTGATATAGTTGACAACTCAATCTTAGAAGCTAGAGATATATTTTTCTTTGAGGACATATTTTATTTAAGACTAAATCTTTAGACCCCTAGAATGTAAACTATCTTTCTCTATAGCCACATAACTAGAACTAGAAATTGAACCTGAATTAAGAAAAAGCAAAAAAGAAAAGATTTAAAAAAGATTTTGATGATACTTCTTCACATTCTTAGTAGAAAGTGACCTTCTATATATGATGAGGCGATATCATCATCAAAATCATCATATTGAAAGGAAGCCATAGATAATGAAATTCAATGAATCTCAGAAAAAAACTTGGATTTTAACTGATTTATCTCTTAGAAACAACTTATAGGAACAAAATAGATTTTTTAAAAAAATTAAGATCAGATATAGCAATAGAAAGATATAAGGCTAGGTTAGTAGTAAAAGATTTAACCAAAAGAATTATAGATTACTTTGATACCTATGCTCCTGTAGCCAAAAAAACTATCCTAAGAACTTTAATAGCCTTAGCCTTAATTCATAAATTAATAATTCACCAAATGGATGTAAAATTATATTCTTAAATGAAGAATTAGAAGAAGAAATTTACATAAATCCATCTCAATAATTTGAAATAAAAGGACAAGAACATAAAGTATGTAGACTAATCAAATCTCTTTATAGTTTAAAACAAGTTCATAGACAATGGTACATTAAGTTTGATAAAATTATTTAAATAATAACTTTAAAATAAATGAATATGATAAATGTATATATTATAAAGATAGGATACTAATTATATAATATATACTTATACGTAGATGATATATTATTATTTGGAACATCAATAAAATAATCCAAGAAACTAAAAGCTACTTATCGAATGATTTTGATATGAATGATCTAGGAGAAGCTGATACAATTCTACGAATGAAGTTTAAAAGAATAGATAGTGAAATAGTAATAAGCCTAGCACATTCAATAGAGAAAATACTTAAAAAATTTGAATATTTTGATTTAATCATATCTCCACCCCTTATGATCATAACTCGCACTTAATTAAAAGTTTAGGAAATCTATTAACCAATTAGGATATTCCCAAAGGATTGGATCCATATTATGTATTTTAAATAGAACCCATCCAGATATATCTTATGCAGTAGGCAAGTAAGTAGTATACTAGAGCAATTCTAATAAAGACATTAAAAAGTCCTAGAAAGAATCTTTAAATATATTAAGGGAACCTTAGATTACTCTCTAGTATACTCTGGTTATCCAGAAGTACTTGAGGTTATAGTGATGCCAATTAGATAACAAATAAATTAGATGTTAAGTCCATCACAGGATATCTCTTCTTGTTAGAGAAGCTGCAGTATCTTCAGGCTCTTGTTAACAAACAATAATCACTAGAAGCACATTAGAATCTGAGCTAACAGCTCTTGACGCTGCATAAACTGAAGCACAATAGCTAAAAAACTTAATAAATGATATAGTGATTCTTTCACCCCAACTTTCCAAAATTTTTATAAATTGTGATTGTAGAGCTCTAATTGATTTGCTAACCAACAGACAACTAATAAAAATGAATATCATATCTTGATCAGGTATAAAACTATAAGAAATAAAATGAAAGATGTGATATCACTGCAATTTATAAGATGAAAATATAATTTGGCAGATCTTTTGATCAAAGACCTTTCGAAGGCTACGGTATCCGAGACATCGAGGGAAATGGGGCTTAAGCCCATATATTAGTCATCAGAGTGGATCCTTTCTATCATGGCAACCCCATGGTTAAGGTTCAAAGAAAACGATCTCTGAGATGACGTCAAGGAGTATTATTTTTAGGAGTATGTCTCTATTCCATTCATATAGTGTGGTGCTTTATTTGACGATTAGATTGAGCATAGCTCTAATAGATCCAAGGTTGTGAGTTCAGTGAGGTACGATTCTATTGCACGTATCCTTAGAGGATCTACTTTAGTGAGAGTAATTGTAAGGTTGCAACTCTGGGATTAGGACGAATTCCTAGCAACTCTCATAAAAATTAAGGCAAGCACATGGCCTAAATAGCGCTACCCGCATTATGATCAGCTCATCTTTTTACTGTATGTATTTTATACTAAATGCAAGTTCAAACCTATAAAGTACTTATACTAAGTACAATAAAATCTAAAAATTTTAAATTATTTACTGAGTTTAATAATATTAAGTTAATTTATTTATTTTATTTTTGTGGGGGATTGTTGATGTTACATGTGTTAAAAACAAAACAAAAAAGGTTCCCCACCCTGCTCGCAACGTGTGTGATCCGCATGCATGCCGTGCATGGGTCGCGTGCATTTGCCATATTTTTTTTCTTTTATCATTTTTCTTTTAATTATTTAATTAATCTTTTAATTAATTTTATAACTGCTAGTTTAAGGGTATTTTGAAATTTTTAAAAAAATCTTGAGTCTATAAATGGCCTTTATCCCAAACCTTCAAGGCATCCAAATCTCAAGATCTTCCTCTCTAATATTCCTCTATTCCAATTTTAAAGTCTTTTCTCTCAAATCTTTTTCTATTTTTAATTTTTGGATTGAAGACGAGCTAATCGACATTCGTTCGAGATCGTGCCACCAATGGCATTGAATTTTGGCTTCCGGTTATACCTTAGAGAAGAGCGAATGGTGCAATTAGTCTTGTCACGAGAAGGAGATCAAATCTTTTTTAGGACAGTGATTTTATCTGCCTTCCAAGCTAGATTCCTGTTATAACATCCCTATTTTATTCCAATTATTATTTGTTCTTTATTTTATTGGTTATATCATATGGCAAAAGGAGTCTTCGCTTCCTGTTACTGTCTTCTCGTTATTGATCCTGGGTCTCCGTTTCTTACATCCACCTTGGCCCGAAGACTATTCTAATATTTAGAGTCTTATATCTATGACCAGGTGTTTACTTTTGTCTTCGGCTTCGTATTATTAAATCGGTCCGAGATCATGCCCTATTTATGGCTTTATCTGTTTCCAAGGATGTTATTCACCTAAATCTTCGGCTTCGTACACTCACTTTACTCCAAAGACTATGCATAATATTTATGGTTTTATGTTCGTTCTGGAAGGCGTTAACTCCGGTCTTCAGCTTCGTATTATTATCTCAATCTAAAGACCATAACTGACTTTCAGGGAAGCAAGTTTTATTTACTGTCTTCGGCTTCGTGCATCCTCCTTGATCCGAAGACTTGACCTCCTATGCAATGTCTTCGGCTTTACTTCCTCAATAAATCCGAAGACTGTAAGTATTTATTTTGCTATATCAAAAGAATCTGAGTGTTAACATTCCCTTTAGGAGCGCTACTAAAGAGAATGTAAAGTTCACTTCGGATTCATCCTTAAAAGAAAGAGGGGTCTGGGCATGTGGGTTTCTTGACAAACAGTTAATCTATTGGGTTGTTGCAACCACCCACATGGTCCGAAGCTTCAGGTTGAACAAATTCTGAGTGTAACAGCTTTTCTGACAGCCACTACTTACAGTTATAAAGTGGTTATGCCGTCAACCTTCATAACCTAAGTAGTTACGTTGGAGCCTATAAATACTGTAAGATGGGACACTCAGGGGATTTTTTTTTGGGGGGTCCCGGACCTTTTCTTACTTTCTCTTTTCCTTCTTGCTCTTGGCAATCTCCATTCTGCATCTGTTGCCTAAGCTTTCTCTGACTCAGGCATCGGAGTGTCCCCCGCCGGAAAACCTCCGGTCAGGGACTTCTTGCAGGTACCGATCGACGACGATCCGGTGGAAGAATCACTCCATCCGATCTATTTGGTCCAGCATCAACAGATTGGCACGTCGGGAAGGGGAATGATTTGATTCTTCTATTTTTGAAGGAGATTTCTGCTGGGCAAGAATGATGAAAGGGAAAGGTAAGAATGTTTCCACGAGCCAGGAGCAGCAGGCTCCTCCATCAAATAGACCTCCGGTCAATTCTCGTCCGGCGGTTCAGGGATCACCGCCTCCCATGATCTTGGTGGAGAAGCAACAGTTTGAGAGTCTGGTGAATAAGGTAGAAACCTTGACAGTGCTGGTGCAGCACTCACACGAAGCCGCTACTCAAAAACAATGCCCTCCCTCTGTTCCACAAGCTGATTGTCCACCTGAAAGGGAGCGAGATCAACACTGAGAGATCACCCCCAGCTTCTCACAGATCCAGTCATCTCGTGGCCACTACATCTCTTCGCCAGATCGACAAGCAGAGGGTCATGCTGAAAGAAAGAGGGTCCGGCGGTCTCCCTCTATTTCTTCTAGAAGTTATGTGCTAGAAAATTCAAGGCAGAAGGAGATCAATCATGAAGTGTAGGAGAAATTCAAGGCTATGCAAGCGCAGATAGCAAGAATTTCAGAATTGAGAAGAAATGATGAGGTTGTGACCTTCAACTCTCAACCCCATTTTTCTGATGACATCATGGATGAAATTATCCCTAGGCATTTCAAGATCCCGTAATTGGAGGCCTATGATGGGACTTCGGACCCCCTTGACCATCTGGGGAGTTAAAAGGCACATATGATGGTGCAGGGAGCAACTGACGCTCTCTACTGCATTGCTTTTCCTGCTACCTTGAAGAAATCCGCTCGAATGTGGTATTCGAGCCTGCCTCCAAACTCAATTCGTTCTTTTGCTGAATTAGAGCAGCAATTCATTTCACACTTCAGGACATGCCGAAGATGCCGCGCAATACCGACAGTTTATTTCTTCTTCAGCAACAAGAAGGGGAAAAGTTTGAAAGGTTTTGTCCATCGTTTCAATTCAGCCACTTTGGAAATTCCTAACTTGAATGAGCATGTGACCATGTTTGCCTTGAAGAAAGGCTTAAAATCGTCCAGGTTCACTTTTTCCTGGACAAAAGATTCCAACGAGCTATGCCGAACTACTGGCAAGAGCTCAGAAGTATGCTGCCGCTGAGGAGAAAGCGGCGAGCCAAAGACTGGCAGAGGGGAGACTCCCTCTCAAAAAGAAAAGCACCAGAGAACGAATGCGCCGACATCCTTCAACAACGCTTCGGCTTCTAGGCGCAGCCCCAGGTCTCGACAATAGAACAACCGATTCGACGCCTACACACCCTTAATTTACCTAGGAAAAAGATTCTGCTGGAATAGAGAAAGAAAAATATTTTAGAGGCCACGTCCCCTGAAGACACCAGCAAAAGCGAGGGACAAAAGCAAGTACTGCCGGTATCATCGAGACCACGGCCATAACACTGAAGAATGCTTCCAGCTTCGGGATGCCATCGAGGATTTAATAAAAAGAGAATATTTGAAAAATATGTCAACCACCCAGAGTCTCAGGCCGAAGCAACTGCCTCCCAAGAATACCTGAAGAAGCTGATTTGCCTCACCAGAAACCAATCGGAGGAGATGTTAGGATGCTTCATCGATCTTTGGCATGGAATGAAGAAGCTGAAGAGAATGTGCTAAAGAGGCTTAAAGGAATGAACTCTATTACTTTTACTGATGAAGACATTCAAGATGTACAGCTTCCGCATGATGATCCTGTAGTGGTCTTGGCAGTAATTGCCAAATTTTATGTAAAAAGGATATTAATTGATAATGGAAGCTCAGTTGATGTATTGTTGTATGATGCTTTTCTTCGGATGAGATTGTCTGGACATGAATTGCGAAGATCTCTTATTTCAATAACTGGTTTTGGTGAAAATCAAGTTGGAGTCGAGGGTGAAATGGTGTTGCCCGTGACTTTGGGTTCGAACCATTTCAAAGGACCCTTCCAATCAATTTTATTATGGCCAGAACGTCTTCAGCTTATAATACAATCTTGGGGCGTCCAGCATTGAATAAATTCAGGGCCATAGTTTTAACGTACCATCTGTTGGTTCGATTTCCTACCAGGACAGGCATAGGAGAAGTGAGGAGGGATCAAAGGATCGCCCATCAATGTCTCATGGTTCAAAACAAAAAACATCCAAATCTTTGGCACTTGACTAGCTAGATCCCAAAGATGGATTCGAAGACTCTGGAGAACCAGTGGAAAAGACACTATCTATACCATTATCCGAAGATGAGCCACCAAGCTTCTGCAAATTGGCAGCTTGCTCGATGAAGAGTCAAAGATAAAATTAAGTTCCTTTCTTCGTGATAATGCTGATATTTTTGCTTGGACAGCTTCAGACATGCCTAGAATTCTGCCTGAAGTGATTACTCATCGCTTGGAAGTATCCCCAACTATAAGCAGTGCGGCAGAAAAAGAGAAATTTTGCTCCAGAAAGGCAAAAAGCAATTGATGAAGAGGTTAACAAACTCCTCGAAGCAAACTTCATAAGAGAGGTCCAATATCCGAATTGACTAGCAAATGTAGTCATGGTAAAGAAATCAAATGGCAAGTAGAGATTTGTATAGATTATATGGATCTCAGTAAAGCATGCCCAAAGGATAGTTTTCCTTTATCGAAGATCGATCAGCTGGTTGACGCTATGGCTGGTCATTAAATGTTGAGTTTTATGGATGCCTTTTCAGGATATAATCATATTCGAATGAATCTTGAAGATGAAGAGAAGACTGCTTTTATTACGGAGAAAGGACTCTATTGTTACAAGATGATGCCATTTGGGTTAAAGAATGCTGGGACAACTTTTCAAAGGCTCATCAACAAAGTCTTCAAAAGCCAGTTTGGAAGAAACATGGAAGCTTATGTTGATGATATGATTATGAAGAGTCTGCATAAGTCTGATCATATCATAGATCTAAAGGAATCTTTTGATGCTCTTAGATACCATCAGAGAGGCTGAACCCAACTAAATGCATCTTCGACGTAACCTCTGAAAATTTCTAGGATACTTGGTTACCAAGCGGGGAATAGAGGCTAATCCGAAAAAAATACAAGCTCTTCGGACCATGAGGCAACCTACTTGCAAGAAAGAAGTGCAAAAGCTAACTGGGAGAATAGCCTCTTTGAGCGCTTCATTTCTCGTTCTACAGAAAGGTGTTTACCCTTCTTCAAGGTTCTTCGTCAGACTCAAAATTTGAATGGACAGAAGACTGCCGAATTGCTTTCGACAAGTTGAAAGAATATTGGAAAACCCACCATTACTCTTTAAACCCTATGAAGGAGAAACACTTTATCTATATTTGTCAGCCACATATGAGGCGGTCAGTTCGGTTCTGGTACGAAGAGATGCCAGTTATTCATAGAAACCTATTTATTACACTAGCAAGGTGTTGCATGAAGCTGAAGTCCGATATCCTAGAGTGCAAAAGATCATCTTCTCTCTAGTGGTTGCGGCGAAGCGGCTTCGTCCTTATTTCCAAGCCATCCTATTGTGGTTCTAATGGATCAACCCTAAAGGCTATACTTCGATGTCCTGACACTTCAGGGAGAATAGCTAAGTGGACTGTTAAATTGGGAGAATTTGATATTGAATATCAGCCCATATCATCTATGAAAGCATAAATTTGGCTGATTTTATAGCTGAGTGCACATGAGGATCTGAAGAATTTTAATCAAAGGCCGAAGAGGAAAAAATCGAAGATGAACCCGAGTTTATTTGGATGTTGCATGTTGACAATGCTTCAAACGCCAATGGATGTGGTGCAGGTTTAATTCTTGCTGGACCCAATGGGCAGGTTATTGAATATGCTCTTTGTTTCTTTTCAAGCATCAAACAATCAGGTAGAGTATGAAGCACTTATTGCTGGACTTAGAATCTCCCAGAAGTTGGAGATCAAAAGGGTCAAAGTTTTTTCTGATTCGCAGCTGGTAGTAAATCAGTGAGAGATGATTTAAAGCTCGAAATCCAAGTATGATCCAGTATCTAGAAAAGTCTGAAGCTTGGCATCTGTGTTGGAATACTTTGAAATTTTTCATGTGCAAGAACAGAGAATTCTCAGGTAGATGCTCTTTCAAGACTTGCAACCACCGCGCCAGATTCTCTTGGAAGAACATACGTGGAATATCTTGAAGATCCCGCATATCGAAATCCCCAGCTGAAATATGTCAAGTTAACATGACCATGAACCGTCATGGATCTCAATGTTCTCAGTTCTTGAAAGAAGGTACTTTGCCGGAGATAAGTTGGAGGCTAAACGACTTCGGTGGATGGCCTCTCAATATGTTATCTTGAACGAGCCATTATATAAGAGGTCTTTCACACAACCTTTGCTCAAATGCTTATGCCCATTCGATGCGGATTATGCGCTCAGGGAAGTGCATGAAGGGATATGCAGAGACCATCTAGGAGGCAGATCTTGGCATACAAAATAATCCGTCAAGGTTACTATTGGCCAACTATCCAAAAAGACTCTGCGGAATTGTTCGAAAAATGGATCATTGTTAGAGATATGCCAATGTGCAAAGACGACATGCCAATTAGCTGACTCCGTTAATGGCCCCCTAGCCTTTTGCACAATGGGGAATGGATATTCTTGGTCTATTTCCTCCAGCTTTTGGATGGCAAAAATTTTCATTGTAGCCATTGACTATTTCACTAATGGATCAAAGCTGAAGCATTAACACAGATTACTGAGGCCAAGGTTGAAAGTTTTGTAAGAAATTTTATCATCTTCTATTTTGGAATTCCATATTCTATTATAACTGACAATGGGAGACAGTTCGACAATCCAAAGTTCAAAGATTTTTGCACCCAGTATCATATACTACACAGACTTACTTCCGTAGGGCATTCTCAGTGTAATGGAGAGGCCGAAGTGACCAACAGAACTATTCTTCATGGTTTGAAAACCAGGTTAAATGATGCTAAGGAATCATGGGCTAATGAGCTGAATTCGGTTCTTTGGGCATATCGAACTACTTCCAGAACCACCACTGGTGAATCTTCATTTCATCTTTCTTATGGTACCGAAGCGGTCCTTCCATAGAGGTATCTTTGCACTCTCTTCGGATTGATCACTATGAGGAACCTGAAAACTCTGAACGCCGAAGAGTTGACCTGGACTTATTACAAGGCACACGGCTCCAGGCACAGTTGAAGATGGCTATGTATCAGCAAAAAGTTGCAGGATACTACAATGCTCATGTAAAAGAATGGATCTTTCTCCTTGGAGATCTAGTCTTACGAAAGTCTGAAGTGTCAAAGCCAACAGAACAAGGTAAACTTTTTCCTACATGGGAAGGACCATACCGGGTCAAAGAGGTCATTCGACTGGAACTTATCGGCTGGAAACTTTAGAAGGGATTCTATTACCTCGACCGTGGAAGTAAAAAACCTCCGAAAATATTATCAATAAAGTTTCATTCAAGGTCATTGATACAGATTCGATCTATTTCTCTTCATTTTATTTTTAAAGGCATTATGGTAATATCTGTGATCTACTATATGAACTACTGAGGTAAGATACCTAGCCTATCTTATTTCTTTTAAAGGCATGAGCATGATCTCCAGATCTATCTCACGAAGTGCTGAGTTGGGCTTAAAACAGTCCATCTTAATTCCAAAAGGCATGAAGATGATCTCCGGATCTACCTCGCAAAGTGCGAGTTGGGCTTAAAACAGTCCATCTTAATTCCAAAAGGCATGAGGATGATCTCCGGATCTACCTCGCAAAGTGCCGAGTTGGGCTCAAAACAGTCCATCTTAATTCTAAGGCATGAGGATGATCTTCGGATCTACCTCATGAAATGCCGAGATAGGCATGATCAGCCTGTCTTAATCCCAATGCAAAAAGGCATGAGGATGATCTCCAGATCTACCTCATGAAGTGTCGAGGTAGGCCCGATCATCCTTCTTAATTTTCGAATAATTCAAGGATTTCTTATATCCTAAGTCCGAAGACTTAGCATAAATTTAAGTTCAAGAGACTTGATTATTATTTGGATTTCTTGTATCCTAAGTCTGAAGACTTAGCGTAAATTAAAGTCCAAGAGACTCGATTATTATTTGGATTTCTTGTATCCTAAGTTCGAAGACTTAGCGTAAATTAAAGTCCAAGAGACTCGATTATTATTTGGATTTCTTGTAACCTAAGTTCGAAGACTTAGCATAAATTAAATTTAAGAGACTGATTATTATTTGGATTTCTTCTATCCTAAGTTAGAAGACTTAGCGTAAATTAAAGTCCAAGAAACTCGATTATTATTTGGATTTCTTCTATCCTAAGTCTGAAGACTTAGCATAAATTAAAGTCCAAGAGACTCGATTATTATTTGGATTTCTTCTATCCTAAGTCCGAAGACTTAGTGTAAATTAAAGTCCAAGAGACTCGATTATTATTTGGATTTCTTCTATCCTAAGTCCGAAGACTTAGCGTAAATTAAAGTCCAAGAGACTCGATTATTATTTGGATTTCTTCTATCCTAAGTTCGAAGACTTAGCATAAATTAAAGTCCAAGAGACTCGATTATTATTTGATTTCTTGTATCCTAAGTCCGAAGACTTAGCATAAATTAAAATCCAAGAGACTTGATTATTATTTGGATTTCTTGTATCCTAAGTCCGAAGACTTAGCATAAATTAAAGTCCAAGAGACTTGATTATTATTTGGATTTCTTGTATCCTAAGTCCGAAGACTTAGTGTAAATTAAAGTCTAAGAGACTTGATTATTATTTGGATTTCTTATATCTTAAGTCCGAAGACTTAGTGTAAACTCAAGTCCAAGAAACTTAATTATTATTTGGATTTCTTATATCCTAAGTCCGAAGACTTAGCATAAATTAAAGTCAAGAGACTTGATTATTATTTGAATTTCTTATATCCTAAGTCGAAGACTTAAGACTTAGTGTAAATAAAAGTCAAGAGACTTGATTATTATTTGGATTTCTTATATCCTAAGTCCGAAGACTTAGTATAATTCAAGTCTAAGAGACTTGATTATTATTTGGAATCTTTTATCCTAAGTCCGAAGACTTAGCATAAATTCAAGTTCGAAGACTTGATCTTTGTCTTCGGATTTCTTTTATCTTAAGTTCAAGGATATGATTCTTGCATTATGTGCTTCAGAATTCTCACTCGTCTTAAGACTTCATACTTAAGAAAATTTCTATCCTATCACATGCAAGTAGAAATTCCAAAAGGAGTCTTTCATTAAACACGATTTTCTTACATTCCAAAAAGAAGAAAAAAAAAGTTACAAATTTTCTAGAGAAGCCTCATCGGTTAGATCTATCGGACCTGCTGCTTCTTCAGCCATTGTCGGTGCTTCAGGGTCCGTTTGGAGTTCAGGCATAGTTGGACTCTCAAGATCAAACAGTTGAATGCTTGAAATGTCCAGGTCTGGATAAAGTTTTTGCACCTCCTCTACTCCATCATTGAAGCCTCCCCGATAGCTATGAGTCACAGCTTCAACCATTTCAGCTTCGAAGGCCGAGAGGCCAGAGATGCTTTATAGTTTTCTATTGCCTTCTCCAGTTGATCTTTCAAAGATCGGTTCTCTTCAATGGCCTTTTCCTTTCTTTTGGAAGCTTCTTCGGAATGCTCGTTAGCTTTCTTAAGTGAGGCCTCCAAGGATCGAATCTTGGCTTTCCTTTTCTTAGATCTCGCCTCTTGTTCAGCACGTTCTGATCAGATTTTATCCACTTCGACTTTCAAATTTTGAACCGAAGCATCACTTTGGGCGAGCTTTTCCTCCATAGCTTGTCTTTGCTCTCAGCTATGGTCTTCTCGGACTTGGCCGCTTTTACTTCTTCCTTCATCTTCTGTAGGTTATTCTAAAGTCAAAGATACTTTCCTCCATGTGAGTAATGTCATGCATCATCTGCAAAAGCAGGAGGAGAAACTTAGTAATTATAAATCTAAGTTCAACACAGTAAATGAGTATTTACCTTCAAAGCAGAGGAGAACACCGAGTCCGAGATTTCTTCGATGCACCGGGATTAACGTTGTCCCAGTCCTTCGGAAGGAGAGTGCGCTTCAACAACTCTCTTGCCAGTTCAGGATTTTTCAAGCCCTCTCAATCCGAGAAGGTGGTAAAATCTACGTTGCACCCTCCCTTCGAAGTGGCGTTCCATCTAGGACCCTCTTCGGATCGGTACTTCGACCTTTCCTGACTTCTATCTTTCGGAGGGGCAATCAAAGATTCTTTATTAAAATTTGTATCTCGTTGGATCCATGGATGGTGCATGTTGAGGACTCCTGGAGGGGACATCCTCGAGGATGAACTTCTAACGGAATCAGGTGGAACCGGAGAAGCGAAAGGAATGCCTTCATCTGGCACGGGCCTCATCGAAGGTGCGCTAGAACCCTCCTCAGCCCTTCTCTTCTTCCGGACTTCAGTTGTTGCAGGAGCGGCCACCGCCCTTTTTCTAGATGCTTGCCAAACCTTGTCAAGTTGAGGCTTCATTTTCTTACCTGCAATTGGAAACAAGATTGTTATGCATATACATATAGAGAAGGGAAGCAAGAAAGAATCCGAAGACCACTTATTCTATACCTAACGTCGGGACTTCGCTGATATGAGCGCGGTGAAGATTTTCTTCCCTCAGCAGCTCCTTAAGGGAAGGGATCTCCGATTCCGACAAGGTCTCAAAATCTTTGCATCGGCTTCAAGATCCTCTTACTGGCATTTGCATCCAAACGCGGAGCCGACCACTCAGTGTTGAAACCCGAGTGGGTATAATACGCGAAAAAAAAGCAAGGCTTCAATCCATGTATCACACTGGAAGTTCTTTTTATAGTCTTCGGCCTGGCCGAGGACCTATGACCCACCACCCTTTGCCGTGAAAATCCCTTTTCAGCATAAACAAGGAAGTAAACAGGGATGTCTTCGGCTCTATGTTTCTAAGTTTGCAAAGTACTAGGAATCCGCAAATGTTCCTAAAGCTATTGGGGGTTAGTTGAGCAGGGACTATCTGGTATAAGTTAAAAATCTTCATAAAAAAGGATGAAGGGGAAGCCGAAGACCCGCTTGAAGTGGTCTTCGTATATAGCTATGGATCGCAGGGAGGCTTATCTACCCTTTCTTCGGATCTCGAAAGAATCATGTGGAAAGTACGTGGAATGTGGTAACACTGTTTAGTTTCTTCTATTTGGCAAGGGTGTAGGAGCTTTCGACGGAGTCCGGTGATCGTTCCGGGCTCCGCTTCCTACCAAAACTCCTTCCCCTACTGGTTTCACCCTGAGGGTTCCTCCTAATCCCACCTCCCGGCGGGATCCTAGCGGTCTCTCTTCGGGTAATCTCCTACCCGCTTCACCTACCAGTGAACCACTGCTAGAGCTGAAGGAAGGACTCCTAAAAGACCCCGACATTGAAAGGAATAAGGAAGTGGGAGGAGGAAAGGGCCTCTAACCTGTGAAAAAAACAAAAATGGTGGACCACGAGGAAGACGACGGACTGCGAACTGCAGGAAAAATTGGGATTCCAGAGGCACGGATGCGAAGGAAAATTTTTCTCTCGAGTTCTCCTCTCTTTTTATAGGTGAAGGAGGTGGGTCTTCGAGACGGTTCGGAGATCTGAACGATCGTGCGCCGTATCGGCAGTTTCGATCGTGGGTACGGTCTTTGAGAAAGGTCATTAATGAGACAAGTTGTAATGATTCGCGTAAAGCCTCGCTATTGGCTGAGATCATGCCAACAAAGTTTCCACGCTCCGGATGACCGCCACGTGTCCAATCCCTGTCAAATAAAAGTCTCTTTTCTGGAAATTTTTCGAGGATTTTTTCAAAATCGAGACGTTCTCTTTTGAGGCTACCTGTGATAGGATAACACGTGTCTTTGCCATGTTTTGTTGCGCCACCAGGCAGTTATGGCGAAAAGATGTGTCAGAACCCTGCCGTTATTACTTGGCGGTTATCACTAGAAGACAAATTTAAAGTATTCCCACTCTTCGAAACTTAATCATTTTGAACTTGGGAGTGGGGGACAGCTGTTATGACATCCCTATTTTATTTCAATTAATTATTTGTTCTTTATTTTATTGGTTATATCAGATGGCAAAAGGAGTCTTCGGCTTCCTGTTACTGTCTTCTCGTTATTGATCCTGGGTCTTCGGTTTCTTACATCCACCTTGGCCGAAGACTATGTCTAATATTTAAGGTCTTATATCTATGATCCAGGATGTTTACTTTGTCTTCGGCTTCGTATTATTAAATCGGTCCGAGGATCATGCCCTATTTATGGCTTTATCTGTTCTAAGGATGTTATTCACCTTAAATCTTCGACTTCGTACACTCACTTTACTCCGAAGACTATGCATAATATTTATGGTTTTATGTTCGTTCTGGAAAGCGTCAATCGAGGTCTTCGGCTTCGTATTATTATCTCAATCCGAATACCATATCTGACTTTCGGGGAAGCAAGTTTTGTTTACTGTCTTCGGCTTCGTGCATCCTCCTTGATCCAAAGACTTGACCTCCTATGCAAATATCTTCGGCTTTACTTCCTCAATATAATCCGAAGACTGTAAGTATTTATTTTTGCTATATTCAAAAAAATCCGAAATGTTAACATTCCCTTTAGGAGCGCTACTAAAAAGAATGTAAAGTTTACTTCGGATTCATTCTTAAAAGAAAGAGGTTTCTGGTGCATGTGGGTTTCTTGGACAAATAGTTAATCTGTTTGGGTTGTTGCAACCACCCACATGGTCCGAAGCTTCAGGTTGAACAAATCCCGAGTGTAACAGCTTTTCCGACAGCCACTACTTACAGTTATGAAGTGGTTATATCCGTCAACCTTCATAACCGTAAGTAGTTACGTTGGAGCCTATAAATACTGTTAAAAGGGGACACTCAGGGGATTTTTTTTTGGAGGGGTCCGGACATTTTCTTGACTCTCTCTTTTTCCTTCTTGCTCTCGAAACTCTCAATTCTGCTATTGCCTGGGCTTTCTCTGACCTAGGCATCGGAGTGTCCCCCGCCGGAAAATCTGGTCAGAGACTTCTTGCAGGTACCTGTCGACGGTGATCCGGCGGAAGAAACACTCCATCCGGTCTATTTGGTCCAGCATCAACGTCTGGCATTTTCTTGACTCTCTCTTTTTCCTTCTTGCTCTTGAAACTCTCCATTCTGTTATTGCCTGGGCTTTCTCTGACTTAGGCATCGGGGTGTCCCCCGCCGGAAAACCTCCAGTCAGAGACTTCTTGCAGGTACCGATCGATGGCGATCCGGTTGAAGAATCACTCTATCCGGTATATTTGGTCCAGCATCAACAATTCCTAATCTTATATTGTAATGTTTCTAAATTATTTTACCACACCAAATTTATCCAATCACACACCATAAAAATATTTTTAAATATTTTAAATATATATATATATATATATTTATTTATTATTTTTTTCTTGCATTGCATACTAAGGTCAAGATCGGAAGACAAGGGCTGAGGTTGGCCCCGTTACCATGGTTGAGCTTAGTAACGTTCCTCTTATCTAAGTGGTGGCAGCAGCATGAGTTGTGTTGGAATTCTAGTTCCTTGATTAATATTTTTCTTATGTGAAAATCTTCCTGTTCTTTTCTTTTCTTTTGTTCTTTTGAGCAAACAAACATGCCAGTTTTACTACGTTCAAGCGGGCCCAAAATGATGAGTATGTATGATTTTTCTCTAGAAGGAAAAGAAAACATTTTTTTTTTCTTGTGTATATGTCTTTTAATTTCTCTGGTGACATTCTTACCTCTTGTTTTTATACACTTGTTTAATACATCGTTATTTCATCCATTCATCATGGAGCAGCAGCTGTGTTAATATGTTTCTACTCTTCTGTTAGTAGTGTACAAATATTATTTTTGCGAAGTTGCTGTTAACATTTTTTTTGAAAATCAAACTATTAGTAATTTATTTTCAGTTTAATTATCAAATACCCTTTATTTTTAACTGATGTTGCTTTCTGTGTTTTATTGTTTCTACTTTTGGTTGTGTTGCTTGCCTCAAGTTAGTGTTTATGATATCAATACACATGACTTGCTTGAGAAAATGCTTCAGATAATATGTAAATATTCACAAACTAATCCTAACAATCAAATACTGGTAGTACTCCGCATACTCAACCGGGTATAATATTGGAATGCCCATATATTCAATTTTTTTAGTAGTCTAGTAGTTATGATCCTTATTATTTCAATACTTCATTGAGTTTGATGCTCTGCTAATTCTGAAGTTTCATCTAACAGATTTCCAAGATAGGTTTTGGGTGCTCAGGACTCTCTGGGATATTCAACCCCTTCCTCATGAAGAAGTTGTCTCTCTCATCATGGATGCCTTCTGTAAGGGGGTAACCTTCTTCGACATTTCTGATGCCTATGCCAATGGAGACAATGAAATCCTCATCGGAAAGGTCTGTGCTTATCTCCTGGGACTTAAAAAGGGCTGTTGGTTTGCTGACTGATTGGTGTGGTACTATAATCACCTAACAGTAGTATTCTGCATAACATGACCTTAGTTCTTAAATCTGTTAACCGATTATTGCAGACCAGAGTTAGAGTGACTATAGGTTGTCTCCCGATTGTGCTCTTGCCAATGAAACCCACGAACTAAACCTGTTACTTTGATGTGAGCCATTTTGGCTACTCATATGACCTTTTTGAGTGAGCTGCCTTATTGGTAATGGTGTACAAAGTATATGCTATTGAAAACAATGTTGTGAGACAGAGCTAATGATTTATAGTTTGAGATATGGAAACATACCGGTAATGTCAGTGTTTAGGAATTACAATTTTAGGAGTGATAACTCATAAATAAAGTCTGTGATAAAGGTAAATGAGACTAATATATATTTTCTTTCTTTTAGAACTAGTCTATCATTTTATTTTGGAAAAGCGATTACTCTTAGGTCATTTATATGCTTGAGTAACAATAAAAAAGATTTGTTATATATTATATTATTAGTACTACTTATTACGATATGCGTATACATATGTTTATGCACATATATTATTTATATTATATTGTATATATATATATATACATACATATATGTTTGTGTGTGTGATATTATATCTATATATACACACACACATATATATGTGTTATATTATATTATATATAATACAATGTGTATGCATGTGTGCATGCGTGCATGTTATACCTTTTTAAATGGACAATGGAGTCCCACCAATAATCCGAGACTGCTTATACACCAAAAACTATGTGATTTGGAACCCTTATCCTATGTATCAAGTAGCCAAAGCTTGGACAATTTAAATAATATGAACTAATACATGTCTTTTGATCACTTGATGCGGAGTCTAAGGATCTCAAAAAAATCACATATTTTTTGTGTAAGCGGTTTAGAGATTGTATATGTGTCACATCCCGAATCCAGCTCCGAAATCAGCTACGCAACCGGCCGCACAAATCCTAGGTTTTACCCTAGAGTTCATGAAGTCCTAGGTACACAAGAACCAAACACAATAAATAAACTAATATTATATGAACAATTGAGTAATAATTAAACAATCTATTTATAAATTCAAAAATCACTAATTGGTCCATTGATTCACGACAGACAAGAAACCGAAAAACTAAAATTTACTAACAAAAATATCTAAACAATTTGAAGTTTCCGTCGCACGCCCAGCCTGATTCTCTCTATGCATCTTGAGTCTCTAGAAAAAAAATAAAAATAAGGAGTAAACTCAACAGCCCAGTAAGGTCTCCAAACAGTCACTAGTAATATTATGTATATTCTTGGAAATAGCAAAAACGTACTAGAATATCACATCATGCAGTCAAAATAATTCAACATCATATATGACAAAACTTTTATCAAATCATGTTTTTCTCTTATTCTTTCAATTTAATTATCCTTCTTCTTTAGGATTCTGGACTAGCCATGGTCATGCTCTAGCCCATGACTAGCAACATCATTGTCCATACCTATAATTGGCAATATTTGTCATGATTCCACATATGATCGGCAAATTATTGTCCATGCCTGTGAAAGGCAATATTTGTTACGATTCCGCCTGTGACCGGTGTTGCCGTTCTCGTCGCCGCGCCCGTGCCGTGGATCAGCCGATCCTTCCTGACCGCCTGGCGAGGGAGCCTCCCTTCCTGCGGAGAACCTGCGACAAAGGGGTTAGGGAGGACCCTGGCGGGGATTCCGGCGAGGGGGGCTCCGACGGTCAAGTCAGTAGACGACGAGAAGGAACAGACTCTCCCTCCCAGGCCCTCTAAAGGGCCCCAGATTTGGAGAGTTAACTGGTGAAGGAACGCGCTGGGGACCGGAATCTCGGCTGGGCCTGCTTGCCGAGCTCACGTCCAGTATTCCCCTCTCGGGATCTCTGGTTTCTTTTTCGGAGCGAGGCCTTGTGCCGGTACTTCCTTCTTGTCCCCAGGCTAGTTGGCTTACCTTGCAGTCCCCAGACTCTTCCCTCTTTATCCTTCCATCGTGCGCTTGTCCTTTTCCTCCTCGGAAACTCCCCTCCCCTGTTTTCCTTCCTTTTCCCTTTTCGGTGAGGGAGGCCAGGCAGCTTTCCGACCTCGTCCGCCGGGCCAGCAGGGAAAAGGCAAAGACAGGAGAGAAAAAGAGGGAGGGCGGCGTTGGCAGAGCGGCCGGTTGTCAGGCCTTGGGCTCTGTGAGAGCGCTCCTTTCCCCGATCGTGGGCGCCATCCGTTTATGGGGCTGTTCTGTCAGGATCGGATTTCTCGGCTGCGGGACCTGCCGAGCCGATGCAAGTGACGTTCCGCGTGCCGCCGCCCTTCGTACGGGACGCCGTCTGGGGTCTGTACGACCTGAGGGGGGGTGCCTCGGGACCTGTCGCTTTCTCGGGGGGCCTCTCCGTACGAGCGGTCTGACCTCGGCTGAGTTGGACCTGTCTCCGGGGGCCAACTGGCGAGAGGCGAGGGATCGGCCGACCTCGGCTTAGGTGGACCCCTCCTGGGTGGAACACCTGGCGAGGTGGCAGGAGGTCGCCTGGCTTCGGCCGAGGTGGACTGTTAGACATTAGAATAATGAAAAATTAACCCAACTTTATTTGATTAAAATTAATACTTTTTGTGATACTTCGCAGGAATTGACTTCATAAACGTGTAGATCTTGATTTTAGGAGTCCAACGACGCAAACGGAATGTAATTTGGACTTCAAACGGGCCGAAATGGATTTTAGAAGGTTTTAGCACGGATTTCAGAGCCGCACGATTTTGGAGCGACCTTAAAATCCTTTTGGTTTGGCTCACGGGTGGACCGGTCAATGGTCCACCGTATGGGCTGCTGGTCCACGGCAGCCACTGCTGCCGGTCCACGGGCGGAGCCGTGGACCACCGTGCTCCGATCGCGCCGAAACTCGCGGAGAGCTTCCCCTGGCACCGTCGAAGCCACCGGCAACTTTCCCGTCGGCCGAAGAGCTCCCGTTCGGCCGGAAAAATGGCCGGAAGTCGGCTCTGCCCAAGCCCGAAGCCGTCCACCGTCTGTCCGTGCCCGAAGCCGGCGGCGCCGCCGCCCACGGCCACGCCGCGCCCTGCGCCAGCCCAGCCCAGCCGCGCCGCCGCCACGGCCACGCCACCGTCTGCTGCGCGTCCGCCCAAGCCTGCTGCCCACGGCCACGCCGAGCTCCCCTGCGCCACGTCCGTGCCCGAGCCGCCCGTCTCCGCCGCCGTCGCCACCCAGCCGTCTGCCCCCGTGCTACTGCCCAGCGTTCCCCTGCGCCACCGTCGCCACCCAGCCGCCCGCCTCCGCCGCGCGTCAGCACCCGCCTGCTGCCGTCGCCCATGGAGCCGCGCCACCCACGCCACGGCCATGCTGCGTGTCCGCCAAGCTCCAGCCGTCTACCCTCGTGCTGCTGCCCAGCGTCCCCTGCGCCACGTGTCGGCCGAGCTCGCCGCCCAAGTCTGCTGCTGCATGCCACCCACGCCCACGGCCATGCAGCCCAAGTCCGTCCGCCCCAGCCGCACCTCTCTGCTCACAGCGTCATCGTCGTTCAGACCAGGATGTCTGAAAACAAGGAAGCATCGGAACGAGAAGAGATGTCGGACGACGCTGAATGGACGCGGGATTGTGCGATAGAATTTTTGAATTTAATTTTTGAGATGGGGATGATCGTAAAAAATCAGATAAGGAGATCGGATTGAGATGAAGAAATCACCGCGCTTTCCACATGGACCCGACACGGTATTTTTCAGCTATAAATACCTCGGTGATTCTTTTCTGCGGGGGAGGGAATTTTGGGAGGTTCCACTTGCTGTCCATAGTTCCACCTGTTGCTGTGACAGAGAGTCAGAGTCGTATAAAAAGGGAGAAAGGGACCCTTGTTCCCTTACTTTTATTTTCTCTGTACTCCAATTTTTTATGCAATAAAATTTATTTGCTTATATTTAATTATTTTATTTTAGTCATGCTGGAGTCATGTGGATTAGCGTTAAGGTAAGTTGTAGTGAATTAGTTTTGACTGACCTATACCTAAGGGACGGGCCGTGATCCAAGGATACGGGCCGTACTCTTGAGATAGGTCATATCTAAATTATTTTCACAGATTTATTATTTGCATTTAATTCTTGCATTAGTCTAGTTTATTTTAGTTTATTTTAAGTCAAGAAAATACTTTTTCAAATAATCCCAAAGTCTCTGTGGGATCGACCCTTACTCCCGCTATTCTCCTTTAGAGTAGTGGAATAAGGTTCTAAATCGGTGCCTACGACACGCATCATGGACCCGTCTCCGGGTGGCCACCTGGCGCAAGGCGGGGGGTCAGCCGACCTCGGCCTAGGTGGACCCCTCCTGGGTGGACACCTGGCGAGGTGGCAGAAGATCGCCTGGCTTCGGCCGAGGTGGACCCGTCTCGGGTGGCCACCTGGCGCAAGGCGGAGGGTCAGCCGACCTCGGCCTAGGTGGACCCCTCCTGGGTGGACACCTGGCGAGGTGGCAGAAGATCGCCTGGCTTCGGCCGAGGTGGGCCCGTCTCCGGGTGGCCACCTGGCGCAAGGCGGAGGGTCAGCCGACCTCGGCCTAGGTGGACCCTCTTGGGTGGACACCTGGCGAGGTGGCAGAAGATCGCCTGGCTTCGGCCGAGGTGGGCCCGTCTCCGGGTGGCCACCTGGCGCAAGGCGGAGGGTCAGCCGACCTCGGCCGACCTTACTCGGGGCGGACTCCTCCGAGCCGGGCGCAGATGAGTCGGTGGGGGAACTCCGCGCCGAACTCGACCTCGGCGGGAGCTGTTTGCTTCAGATAGTCGTCGGGCGGTGCGGTCTTGCCGACCCTAGCTTTGAGGACGTGGCGCTGATTCTGGCAGGGAAACTCACACGTGGCTCGCTCGCATTCGGCGATACCTGAGCCTGGCCACGTCACTGTCACGGCTGTAACAGTTGCCCCCAGCCCGCCGTTCCGTCGGGGCATCGTAAAACGGAACGTCGGGATTAATTGCAGACATGACGTGGGGAGGCGAAGATCTTGCATCATAATTGGCACGATCTCCATTCGTCGTGGCTCGATGCGGCTGAAGACCTATGGGGGGTCGCCACGCGTCGTCCACTTGCCCGTAATCAATGCGTCGCTTCGGGGCAGAGGCCGTTACTCTGCTAACGAGGCGTCGGTGTCGGGCGTGTGCCCACGTGGCGACCATCCAGTGGTCTGAGGCGGAATGATGGGTACGGCTGCTGCCGGCTGAGTTTGAAAGGGAGGGGACTTTCCAGAATGAGGCCTTTTCCCTTGCTTCGTGGGCGGTTTGCTGCAGGCTAACAACTTCTGCTGCTCGCGCCCGTCTGTGCATTTTTGGGTGAGTGTCTTCTTCTCCTTCTCTAGCCCCCCTCCTTCTCTCTCATTTCTTATTCAGTTTCTTTGTCCTTTCCTTCTCCATGGCGCGCCGTCGCCATGTCTCTTCTAACCCGGACGAGGCCGGTCCATCCCGGCCGAGGACTCCATCTTCTTCCTCCTCGGATGAGGAGGTAATTCCAGAGGAGGTCCGCCGGCGCTTGCAACCCGGGGGTGTCACTATTGGCATCCCCAGGGGGATCCGGTCCCCTCCGGTTGCGCCTGCCGTGCCCCTCCGTTCACTCCCCGCCTTAATTTCTCTTCCTGCTCCGCCATCTCTTCCCGCCGGTCCCTCCGGTCATGCTTCTACCATGACCGAAGGCGACCTTTCTCTGCTCCGGGATGCCTATGGCATCCCGGGGCTATCCGTCTGTTTGCTCGCGGTCCGGGGAGCGTGTCACCATGAGTGGCCCCGGCCGCATTGCCTTCTACGAGACTTCCTCCTCGGGGGTCTTCGTTTTCCTCTGCACCCTTTCTTTCTTTCCTTCCTCAGCCATTTTCGGCTCGTCCCGCCCAGCTGGCTCTATGCCATCGGGTCATCTTCTCCTTCATCGTCTTCTGCCATTTCCACGGGTTTGTTGCCCGTTTTTTTCTCTTCAGGGCCTTGTTCACCCTGAAGAAGTGCTCCACCGATGACGGCTGGTGGTACATTTCGCCCCGGCCTAGGTGTCTCCGGTTCGACCTCCCTTCCTCGGTCAAGGGATGGAAGAGCCGGTTTTTCTTTGCCTCGTTGACGACGTCGACTGGGCCTGGAGTGAACCGGACCGGTCGCCGAACCGGAATTCCCGAGTCGAGTCTGCGGACCAGGAGTTCTACACCCAGCTCCTGAGTGACGTGGTCCCGGCGCTCGAGGTTCTGCTCTCTGAGCAGAATCTTTTTGAGGCCGGCATCAGTCCCATCCGTGAGACCGGTGAGATTTGGCCCCGCATTAATTTCTGCCCCCCCCCCCCCCCCCCCCGCTCTCTCTTAAGATCGAACTATCTGACCTTCTGCTTTCTTCATTTTGCAGGGATGAAATTTTCTCTGGAGAACCTCCTGGAGGGAGCGGCTCAGCGGGAGGTCGTCGACGTGGATGAGCCCGTAGCGAAGAGGGCTCGCACAGAGACGAGCCGGGAGGTCGTGGCGGCGACCGTGCCCGGCCCAGCTGCTGTCGTTTCCTCGCCCAGGCCTCCTCAGGGCGGCCGCCCTGGCACTTCGGCTCCGCGGCCTGGCGGCGTTGCAGAGAGAGCTCCGGCGCCCGCTGCTCTGCCCATCGCCGGGCCCGTTCCTGCCACCAGCCCGATGGCACCGCCAGTGGCGACCGCCGGCCCGTCGGTTGCGGCTCCGGCCGAGGGGGGCAGCTGCCGGGGGTCGGCCCGAAGGGTCCAGCGCGGAGATCTCGCACCGAGACTCGGTCATCCTCGACCGAGGACTGGCGGAGGAGGGGATGGAGTATGCTTCCACCGCCCGGGACCGCCGAGCTCGGGGCGGCCGAGACTATGCGGGCGCGCTGCTCGGCATCCTGCCCCAGCTTTTACGGTAAGTCTGAGCTTTCCCTTCTTCTTTACTTCCAATCCGAGGCCTTCTGCCTTGATACTGACATGCGCTGTTTTTGCCTCTGCAGATCGGGAACGACGTCCTCCTACTGAGGAATTACCTCGTAGGGAACGCCAAGCGGGACTCCGATCGGGAGCTAAAGCTTGGCAAACTTGCGGCCGATGTGAAGGACCTGATGGACAAGGGGGCCGAGCTGCGAGCTGAGAAGCAGGCCCTCCAGTCCGACCTGACACGTTCCGAGGAGCGGAACAAAGAATTGGAGGCCTCCTTGGCGGAGGAGCGGACCTCCAACCAGCGCCGGACTGAGGAGGATGCGGCGGAGAAGGCCCGCCTGCAGGCCCATTCCCTGTTTTTGGAGCGCCAACTGGATGAGGCCCGGCGAGAGGTGGCCGCGGCGAAGGACCGGAGCTCCTACATCAACGGGCTCCTGGAGGCGGCGAAGCGGGAAGCGCAGGAGGCCGTCCCCAAGTTCCGGGCCTCCGACGAGTTCACGTCGGAAGTCCGGGAGGCTGCCGTGGACTCCTTCCTGAAGGGGTTCCGGATGTGCCGGGAGAAGGTGGGGGCCTTCTTCCCCCAGCTGGACTTGAGTGGGGTCGTCGTCGGCGGCAGGAAGCCGGGGAGCGAGAGCAGGGTCCCCGGCGCGACCCAGGCGACATCTCAGGCGACACCTATAGCACCTCCGACCGGCGACGCCGCGGTCCCGGCACAGCCCCAGGAGCCGGTCGTCGTGGAAATCGAAGAAGCGGCACCCGCGCCTCCGGCGGACGGCACCGACCCTGCGCCCCAGTGATCGTTGCTCTGTAGTTTTGTTTTCCTTTCTTTTTCTTCTTTTGGGGAGTCCCGGCCTGTCGGGGCTCCCAGTTTGTACTGAAAGACTTCGTTTAATGAAGACACAGCTTTTACCAAAACTTGTTCATCATTTTGCCTTTTCTTTTTGTTTCTGAGATGTCGGTCTGGGACACCTGAGATAACTGCAGGCCTGGTCCTTCTATACTAAATCGAAGGACGGGGTCTGCAGAGTCATGTCGCGGCAGGGCAAACCCTGAGCAGGTCCGACTTTGGGCTGCCTTCATGCTTGCGCGGACAACACAGTTTCTGCACCATCTTCCGGGCCGAAACCCGGGATCTTCCGGACTGAGCTCGATGCCGCAGGCTTTCTCAAAACCTTGCGCGGCTTGCTGAGCTGTGCTCCGGGCTTGCGCGGGCGAACTAGGTTCGGTGCCACCTTCCAGGCCGAAGCCCAGGATCTTCGGACTGAGCTCTATGCCGCAGGCTTTCTCAAACCTTGCGCGGCTTGCTGAGCTGTGCTCCGGGCTTGCGCGGGCGAACTAGGTTCGGCGCCACCTTCCAGGCCGAAGCCCAGGATCTTCCGGACTGAGCTCGATGCCGCAGGCCTTCTCAAACCTTGCGCGGCTTGCTGAGCTGTGCTCCGGGCTTGCGCGGGCGAACTAGGTTCGGTGCCACCTTCCAGGCCGAAGCCCAGGATCTTCCGGACTGAGCTCGATGCCGCAGGCTTTCTCAAACCTTGCGCGGCTTGCTGAGCTGTGCTTCGGGCTTGCGCGGGCGAACTAGGTTCGACGCCACCTTCCAGGCCGAAGCCCAGGATCTTCCGGACTGAGCTCGATGCCGCAGGCCTTCTCAAACCTTGCGCGGCTTGCTGAGCTGTGCTCCGGCTTGCGGGGTCGAACTGGGTTCGACGCCACCTTCCAGGCCGAAGCCCAGGATCTTCCGGACTGAGCTCGATGCCGCAGGCCTTCTCAAACCTTGCGCGGCTTGCTGAGCTGTGCTCCGGGCTTGCGTGGGCGAACTGGGTTCGACGCCACCTTCCAGGCCGAAGCCCAGGATCTTCCGGACTGAGCTCGATGCCGCAGGCCTTCTTGTTGAAGTTAGAGAAGAGTGTTTAAAGTGGAGAAGCTTTGTTACAGAAACTGGGAGCCTTACATCACTGGTAGTACATTCTCAGGTTCGAGGGGTTCCATGTCCGGGGGAACCTGGCACCTCCCAATTCTTCCAAGTAACATGCTCCGTGAGGGAGGGCTTCTGCCACCCGATAAGGGCCTTCCCAGTTGGGTGAAAGCTTGCCGCATTCCCGTGGCTGGGAGGCTTCCGCGCGCCGGAGGACCAAGTCCCCGGGACGAAAAACCTTCGGCCGTACTCGGGAGTTGTAATATCTGGCTACACGTTGTCGGTATGCCGCCATTCGGATTCGGGCCTTGTCCCTCGTTTCTTCGAGGAGGTCTAGGTTGAGCATCATCCTGGCCGGGTTTTCTGTCTCGTCGTATTGCTCCACGCGCAGCGTGGGTATGCTGAGCTCGATCGGGATGACTGCTTCGGCCCCGAAGACGAGGTTGAATGGAGTTTCGTCAGTAGCCGTCCTTGGGGTGGTGTGGTATGCCCAAAGAACGCTGGGAAGCTCGTCGGCCCACCTGCCCTTGGCTTGGTCTAGCCGCGTGCGGAGGCCCTGAAGAATGGTCCTGTTCGTGACCTCGGCTTCCCCGTTGGTCTGGGGGTGCGCCACCGAAGTGAAGCGATGCTTGATGCCGAGGTCGTTGCAGAAATCTTCGAACTCCCGACAGTCGAACTGGCGTCCGTTGTCGGTGACCACGGTGTGGGGGAGGCCGAAGTGGCAGACGATGGACTTCCAGAAGAACTTGGCGACGTTTGCCTCGGTGATTCTTGCCAAGGGTTCGGCCTCGACCCACTTTGTGAAGTAGTCGATAGCCACTATCAAGAACTTCCGCTGGACCCGGACGCCGGCGGGAATGGGCCCAGGAGGTCCATCCCCCACTGGGCGAACGGCCAGGGGGCTGAGAGCTGAGAGATCGGGTTGGAGGGTTGCCGCTGTACCGTGGCGTGACGCTGGCACCGGTCGCATTTCTTCACGAAGTCGGCGGCGTCCTCCTTCATCGTCTCCCAGAAGTATCCTTGACGAAGGGCCTTGTACGCCAATGCCCTGCCCCCCACGTGGTTCCCACAGATGCCTTCGTGAATCTCCTGGAGCACAAGCTTGGCTTCTGTGGGTCCAATGCACTTGAGGAGGGGATAAGAGTAGGACCTTCGATACAGCTGCCCGTCCATCAGGACAAACCGCACGGCCTTCTTCCTGATGAGGCGAGCCGCGTCTCGGTCTTCCGGCAGGGTGCCGCTGGTGATGTACGCAGCGTACTTGTCCATCCAGCCGGGCTCCTGGCTGACCTGATGGACCTCCGCCGGTACTTCGAGGCTTGGGACTTCGAGTCGCTCCACATGAGCGCGTCCCAGCATCGTGTCCGGCAGGGTCGCCAGCCGAGAGAGGGCATCCGCGCGGGCGTTCTCCCCGCGGGGGATATGGAAGATGTTGAAGCGCCGGAACCTGGACGCGCCCGCCTTGACGAGCTCCAAATACTTCGCCATCTGGGGGTCGTGAGCGACGTACTCCCCGGACACCTGCCCCGCCACGAGCTGGGAGTCAGTGAAGGCTCTGAGGTTGGTCACGCCCAGCTCGCGGGAGACTCTCAGTCCGGCGAGAAGTGCCTCGTATTCTGCTTGGTTATTTGTCGCGGGGAACTGGAAACGGAGCGCGCACTCGGCGACGACTCCGTCGCCGTTGGCAAGGATGAGCCCAGCTCCGCTCCCGCCGGAGTTTGAGGCTCCGTCTACATGGAGGATCCAGGCGTCCTCTCCGGGCTCGTCGGTGCCGACCTCCATTAGCCGGGCCGGGGGGTCCTCCCGGGCTCCTTGCCCAAACCTGCGCACTCGACCAAGAAATCGGCCAGCACCTGTGCCTTCATTGCCGACCTCGGTCGGTACGTAATGTCGAACTCGCTGAGTTTCAGTGCCCACTTGGCCAATCGCCCGAGGTATCGGGTCGGCTGAGCATCGCTTTCAGCGGTTGATCCGTCAAGACGGCGATGGGATGCGCTTGGAAATAGGGCCTGAGATGCTGGGCAGACACTATTAGCGCAAAAACGAGTTTCTCGGGCCGGGAATACCTGAGCTCCGCGTCCCGGAGGAGTTTGCTGGTATAGTACACCGGCCGCTGGATCCCGTGGTCGTCGGTTCGGACCAGGACAGAGCTGACGGCCTCCGGGGTAACGGCCAAGTAGAGGGTAAGCTCCTTCCCCTCCTCGGGCCTGGACAGCAAAGGTGGCGATGCGAGCGTCTTCTTCAACTCCTCGAAGGCCTGCTGGCACTCCTCGGTCCAGGCGAAACCATTCATCTTCCTCAGCACCTTGAAGAAGGGACGGCAGCGATCCGCCGACCTGGAAATAAAACGGCTAAGGGCCGCAACCCGGCCGGTCAGTTGCTGCACTTGCTTCTTGGAGGCTGGCTGCTCCATGTCCAGGATGGCCTGGACCTTCTCTGGGTTGGCCTCGATTCCTCTTTGGGTCACCATGAACCCTAGGAACTTTCCGGCGGAGACCCGAAGGCGCACTTCGCCGGGTTCAGCTTCATCTGGTGGCGCCGGAGGTTGCCGAACGTCTCCGTCAGGTCGGCCACGTGGTCCGAGTCAAGTTTGCTCATTACTAGCATGTCGTCCACGTATACCTGCATGTTGCGGCCTATCTGGTCTTTGAAGACTTTATTGACCAGACGTTGGTACGTCGCCCCCGCGTTCTTGAGGCCGAAAGGCATCATCCTGTAACAGAAAGTCCCGCGGTCAGTTATGAAGGCAGTGCGCTCTTCGTCCTCCGGATTCATCCGGATCTGGTTGTATCCGGAAAAAGCGTCCATGAATGACAGGAGACGATGCCCCGAGGTGGTGTCGACTAGCTGGTCGATCTTCGGCAGAGGGAAGCTGTCCTTCGGGCAAGCTCGATTGAGGTCGGTGTAGTCCACACAGATCCTCCACTTACCACTACTCTTTTTTACCATGACCACGTTTGCTAACCAGCTGGGGTATTGGACTTCTCGGACGAAACCGACGGCGAGGAGCTTTTCTATCTCCTCGTTGATCGCCTTCTGCCTCTCCATGGCAAAGCTTCTCTTCTTCTGGCGGACCGGGCGGCAACCTGGGTCCACGTTCAGGCTGTGCATGATAATCTCGGGCGGGATACCCAGCATGTCGGCCGCCGACCAGGCGAACACATCGGCGTTGGCACGGAGGAACTCCAGCAGGCGGGTTCGCTCCTCTTCGGGGAGCTGGGCCCCGACTTGCACCGTCTTCAGGGGGTCCGAACCAAGGGGAAAGGGTAGCAGGCGCTCTACGGGCCCTCCCCTGGGTTCCTTCTCTCTCAGGTCGAGATCCTCGATATCGTGGGCGAGCTCTGCGCTCCTGGTGCCTGGGATTGTCTGTAGGCAGAACGGGACCAGCTGAATCGTCCCCTTCATTTCCCCGAGCCCGAAGGGCGTGGGGAACTGCACCAGCAGTCTCCTCGTGGAGATGGTGGCGTCTAGTTGGTTGAGCCCGGGACGCCCGAGAATGGCGTTGTAAGGCGAAGGGAGCTTGACGACAGTGAATGTTGCTATGATGGTCGCCTGCCGAGGTGGGGATCCGGCGGTGACCGGGAGAGTGATTTCCCCTTCGACTCCCACGGAGTCCCTGTAAAACCTACCAGTGGGATGTGCACTGGCTTTAGCTGGTCGGGAGACAAATTCATCCGAGAGAAAGCATCGTAAAAAAGTATGTCGGCCGAGCTTCCACTATCCACCATGATTTGATGTACAGGATGCTTCGCAATGGTCATCTCGACCACCACGGCATCATTGTTTACATCGTCATTAGACTCCCCTCCCTCGGGAGGGATTACATTCTCCGGGACTTCCCGGGCTCTCTTCTCTGCTCGGCCGGACCCGCGCGAGATCATGCCCACGGGCTTCTCTGTTGGCCGGTTGTCGATCGCAGGGACAGGCGGTAAGGCCGCGAGCGGCTGCTTCTCGGAGGGGGCCTCGTTCTTGACGAACTTCCTGAGATAACCCCTCCCGATCAGCTTCTCAATCTCCCGCTTCAAATGGCGGCACTCCTCCGTATCGTGTCCGTGCTCGCGGTGGAACTGGCAGTACTTTGATTTGTCTCGGGCGGCTCTCGGGTTCTGAGGTGGAGGTCGGCGGAGGTAGCGCTCGCCCTCGATTTCCATGAGGATTTTTGCTCGAGGTGCAAGGAGAGGGGTGTACCTCTGCTCGGAAGTAGACTCGGCCCTCGGCCTTGGATTCGGGCGAGGGTCGGCGGACGGCCCGGGCCTCCGAACTCCCGGGGCGTCCCTTGGAACTGACTTCTTCGGAATCTTCCCGTCCAGCTCTCGACGGGTGCGGTCAGCCTCCTCCGCCCGGATGTACTTATGGGCGCGGAGGAGGAGCTCGGAATACGTCCTGGGCGGCTTCTTGTCCAGGGAATAGGTCAGGCGGGACGTCTTGAGCCCGCGCTTCAAAGCCAGCATAGCGACGGGCTCGTCCAAGCTGTAGATCTCCAGGGCTGCGGTCTTAAACCGGGTGATGTAGTCTCGGAGCAGCTCCTGGTCCTGCTGGCGGATGGAGAAGAGGCTGTCTACCTCCCTTGGCACCTTTCGACAAGCGTCGAAGTGCGCCACAAACTTTCCTTCCAACTGCTGGAAGGAGCAAATGGATCCGGGCTCGAGGCGGGCGAACCAGACTCGAGCGGCCTTCCGAAGGGTTGCTGGGAAGGCGATGCACAGAAGGGCGTCGGTGGCGCCCTGGACCCTCATGAGAGCTTTATAACTCTCCAAATGGTCCAGGGGGTCGGTGGTCCCGTCGTAGGGGTCCACCTGCGGCATGCGGAACCGTTTCGGGATCGGTTCCGCCTGGATTTCTTCGGAGAAAAGGGGGCGGGAGTCGTAGCCCGCCGGGTCATCTGACGAGTTCTGCAGGTCGGCGAACCGTCGGGCGAACTCCGCCAACTTGCGCTCGTGCTCTTCTAGGCGCCTCTCAGCCTGGCGCCTGATGGCTTCGTCGGTGGAGTCTTCCACCGAGACTGCAGGTGAAGGGGGCGCCGATCGGTCTCGGCGCGAGGTCTGGCCCCGGCGTCGCTTGCTGCGATGCACCGTTTCGGCCCCATCGGCCGGGGATCGACTCTCGTGATCCTCCGAACCGGAATAGTTTCTCTTCGGGGGAGCTTGGCGGCTCCCTCGGGGGTTGGAGATGGCTTGTGGATGGGACGGCCTGCCCTGGATTGAGCGCAGGCTCCCACGCTGTCCCGCGGCTCGGGCCGCGGGAGTCCCTGGCTGCGGCTGAGTGGCCAGGGATCGTTGCTGATGCTGTAGCTGTCGGACCGCTGAGGTCAAGGTCTGCAGCTGCTGGACGATGGCCGCAAGGGATCCGTCCGCCGGGGTAGGCTGCTGCGGAAGAGGAGGGGGAGCCGGAAGCTCCCGTTCGGGGGTGTGGCCCCCGGAGGGGAGTGGGCTTCTCCCACACGGCTGGTGGACGCCTCGCGACCACGAGTGACCACCATTGCTGGAGAGCGTGACACCTGCAAAAAGCTAGTTCCCTCTGGGGGTTAGTGTCCTGCCCCCCTTCCTGGCGCGCCAATCTGTTGCCGTTCTCGTTGCCGCGCCCGTGCCGTGGATCAGCCGATCCTTCCTGACCGCCTGGCGAGGGAGCCTCCCTTCCTGCGGAGAACCTGCGACAAAGGGGTTAGAGGACCCTGGCCGGGGATTCCGGCGAGGGGGCTCCGACGGTCAAGTCAGTAGACGACGAGAAGGAACAGACTCTCCCTCCAAGCCCTCTAAAGGGCCCCAGATTTGGAAAGTTAACTGGTGAAGGGAACGCGCTGGGGACCGGAATCTCGACTGGGCCTGCTTGCCGAGCTCACGTCCAGTATTCCCTCTCGGGATCTCTGGTTTCTTTTTCGGAGCGAGGCCTTGTGCCGGTGCTTCCTCCTTGTCCCCAGGCTAGTTGGCTTACCTTGCAGTCCCCAGACTCTTCCCTCTTTATCTCCTTCCATCGTGCGCTTGTCATTTTCCTCCTCGGAAACTCCCCTCCCCTGTTTTCCTTCCTTTTCCCTTTTCGGTGAGGGAGGCCAGGCGGCTTTCCGACCTCGTCCGCCGGGCCCAGCAGGGAAAAGGCAAAGACAGGAGAGAAAAAGAGGGAGGGCGGCGTTGGCAGAGCGGCCGGTTGTCAGGCCTTGGGCTCTGTGAGAGCGCTCTTTCCCCGATCGTGGGCGCCATCCGTTTATGGGGCCTGTTCTGTCAGGATCGGATTTCTCGGCTGCGGGACCTGCCGAGCCGATGCAAGTGACGTTCCGCGTGCCGCCGCCCTCCGTACGGGACGCCGTCTGGGGTCTGTACGGCCTGAGGGGTGGCCTCGGGACCTGTCGCTTTCCCCGGGGGCCTCTCCGTACGAGCGGTCTGACCTCGGCTGAGTTGGACCTGTCTCCGGGGGCCAACTGGCGAGAGGCGAGGGATCGGCCGACCTCGGCTTAGGTGGACCCCTCCTGGGTGGACACCTGGCGAGGTGGCAGGAGGTCGCCTGGCTTCGGCCGAGGTGGACCCGTCTCTGGGTGGCCACCTGGCGCAAGGCGGGGGGTCAGCCGACCTCGGCCTAGGTGGACCCCTCCTGGGTGGACACCTGGCGAGGTGGCAGAAGATCGCCTGGCTTCGGCCGAGGTGGACCCGTCTCCGGGTGGCCACCTGGCGCAAGGCGGAGGGTCAGCCGACCTCGGCCTAGGTGGACCCCTCCTGGGTGGACACCTGGCGAGGTGGCAGAAGATCGCCTGGCTTCGGCCGAGGTGGGCCCGTCTCCGGGTGGCCACCTGGCGCAAGGCGGAGGGTCAGCCGACCTCGGCCTAGGTGGACCCCTCCTGGGTGGACACCTGGCGAGGTGGCAGAAGATCGCCTGGCTTCGGCCGAGGTGGGCCCGTCTCCGGGTGGCCACCTGGCGCAAGGCGGAGGGTCAGCCGACCTCGGCCGACCTTACTCGGGGCGGACTCCTCCGAGCCCGGGCGCAGATGAGTCGGTGGGGGAACTCCGCGCCGAACTCGACCTCGGCGGGAGCTGTTTGCTTCAGATAGTCGTCGGGCGGTGCGGTCTTGCCGACCCTAGCTTTGAGGACGTGGCGCTGATTCTGGCAGGGAAACTCACACGTGGCTCGCTCGCATTCGGCGATACCTGAGCCTGGCTACGTCACTGTCACGGCTGTAACAACCGGCAATATCATTGTCCATGCCTGTGAAAGGCAATATTTGTCACGATTATACCTGTGACCGGCAATCTCATTGTCCATGCCTACAAAAGGCAATATTTGTCATGATTACACCTGTAACCGGCAATCTCATTGTCCATGCCTGCAAGAGGCAATATTTGTCACGATTACGCCTGTGACCGACACACTGAGAAACCACGGTACCACCGTGGCATGGCTAGTCCAAACCCCATTTCACTTAACGCTTTATCATTTTATCTCATATAGCTAGAACATGTCACCTTTCAACGATCGATATCACGATCCAACCCATTCAAAGATCACTTGATAAACATGGTATATTAAATAAAACACAAACAACAATAATAACAAACTCATTCTGTATCTCGAAAATCAAATCATGCTATCCGAAAACAACCATGCATGTAAATATATATATATGCCCGGATCAAATCAGACAACGTAAAACAATATATAGAACTGATGATCATGTCTAGAATCCTTACCTTCAAACGCTAATCCTAGTATATCCGACACTAGTCGGTACCTGAAATTTGCGCAACGCCTTCCTGCTTAGAAAGTTGATCTCCGACCTCGATGGACTGTTGGACGCTCGCTGGAGAGGAAAGGGATGCGGGGAAGAAGACTCAATAGGCTCGGTTTGGCAACGTTGCGGAGAATATAAAAAAAAATCCATCGATGGTCTTCGTGACGTTTAAGGAAGGAAAACCGCTCAACCGGAGTCCCAACTCTCCCGGACTCATCGCCGACCTCCTCCCTCTCCCCTCATGACTCCTCCACCGAGATCCCCGGCGAAGACTCCGGCCGGATAAGGGAGAAGAAGCCTCCCCTGTTCTGCGACCTCCTTCCCCGTCCGCCCAATCTTCCATTTTTTTTTTTGTTTGGACTGGGTCGAAGCCGGCTGGGCCTGCCGACTTCGACCCAATGTCCATATCTTGCATCCTCCCCCGGTTAAAAAAATTTCGTCCTCGAAATTAGCTTGATTGAAATCAAAATCAGTGCAAATCACTACGCTTCTACTACGCACTCTGATATACTGTACTAAACCATCTAAGTTCACTAATAAATCCTTTCAGAAATTTCTGTCGTGTCTTACTAATCATCATGTTATTATAATTTTAATCACTTGTGTCACTGTCCCAAATGATCATAACCTAATCATACCTGTCACCACTGATTTTGATGCATTAGCATCCTGCTACGTGAGTGCGTACACCCATCCTTGGGTACCTGACTTTTGTTGTCCTCCTTGTTGGTGCCCAACTCGAGATGCTTGAGGCGCTTGGTGCTGCAACCCCTGACCACTACGACACATAATAGCTTTGTGACCCGCCTTCCCATAATTGTAACACTTCCACCCTTCTGGCCAGGTGCAGTCTCGCTTAAGGTGTGGCCCATCACACTTGGAGCACTGGATAACATCCTTTTGTTAAGTTTTATCATCTAGAACAGCATTGTCAGGCTTCCTCATCTTTGCACTGATGTTGTTATCGGGTTGACCCTGAAATCCTTCTGATCTGGATCTCTTATTCAAAGCTTTTTCTCGTTCTACTTGAGCAACATCCAATCCCCCTTTTTATGATCAGTGCCTTGTTGACGACCTCCTTATAAGTGGGTAGCTCGAAGGCAGTCACCTGATGCTGAATCCGACCTCTAAGTCCATTTTCAAATTTTCTGGCTCGGATCCCTTCATCTACTATCAATGATGGAGCATATCTTGACAATTCTTCAAATTTTGCAGCATACTGAGAAACGGTTAAGCTACCCTACTCCAAGCGATCAAATTCTCGAAATTTTTGTACCCGAACACTTGAGGAAAGTACCTCTCATAGAAAACCGTTCTAAAATTTGTCCAAGAAAAAGGTGCATCGTTTGGTCCCTGCATCCTAAGTTCCAACTCCCACCAAACAGTTGCCTCATCTTGCAATAAAAATATAGCAAAAGTAACCTTCTCCCCTTCCGGAAACCACAAGGCTTGGAATACCTTTTCCACAGCCTTTAACCAACCCTCTACCTCCATGGGATCTGATATTCCCTTGAATACCGGTGGCTTATACTTCTTGAAATCTATCAAAGTGATTGGTCGTTCTTGTGGAATCCTAACTTCTGGCTATTGCTGCTGTAATAATAGCTGCTGCATGAATTGTTGCTGTTATTGTTGTGCTTCCATTAATCTTAGTGTATCAGCTCTTGCAGTAGCTTGTTGTTGCACTAAGTATTGCACCAGCTAAGGAAGACCCACTTGGTCCCCAGGCTGAACTCTAGATCTTCTCGGTGTTCCCATTTCTGCAGTCCCAGTCTCCGGGGTGTTGTCCAAATGATTGGGCGTCGGTTCCTGGGGATGCTCCGCATCACCAGTGTTGTCCATGGGATTGGGCATTGGTTCTTGTGGATGTTCCTCATTATCGGGTAAACTTTCAGTATCTTCTTGCTGCTCCCTAGGCTCCCAAGCACTCGCTCCATCAGCAAATCTTGTAGGCCTCCTAGAACGTCTACGCCCGCCACCACGTGCCATAAAAATTCTATACCAGTCATCGTCAGTATACACCTATCATTTAAACTAACAAGAATATATTACATTATCTATCCCACCTAAGAATTAACCCACACTCTCTCGATGAACGTATACTCTAAGATCCTACAACCTGGTTTGCTCTGATACCACTCTGTCACGCCTCGAATCCAGCTCCGGAATTGGCTACGCAACCGGCCGCACAAACCTTAGGTTTTACCCTAGAGTTCATGCAAGGCCTAGGTACACAAGAACCAAACACAACAAATAAATTAATATTATATGAACAATTGAGTAATAATTAAACAATCTATTTATAAAGTCAAAAACCACTAATTGGTCCATTGATTCACGACAAGTATCAGAAACCGAAAAACTAAAATTTACTAACAAAAATATCTAAACAATTTTGAAGTTTTCGTCGCACGCCCAGCCTGATTCTCTCTATGCATCTTGAGTCTCTGGAAAAAAAAAAAAATAGGGAGTGAGCTCAACAGCCTAGTAAGATCTCCAAACAGTCATCAATAATATTATGTATATTCTTGGAAATAGTAAAAACGTACTAGAATATCACATCATGCAGTCAAATAATTCAACATCATATATGACAAAACCTTTTATCAAATCATATTTTTCTCTTTATTCTTTCAATTTAATTATCCTTCTTCTTTAGAATTCTGGACTAGCCATGGTCATTCTCTAGCCCATGACTAGCAACATCATTGTCCATACCTATAATTGGCAATATTTGTCACGATTCCGCTTGTGACCGGCAATATTATTGTCCATGCCTGTTGTTGGCGTGGAGTTCCTGTTCGGCCGGTCGGAGCTGCTGCACCACAGGACCGCTCCCTGGTTCACCTGCAAAACAGGTCCTTTGCCGGAGTTGCTCCGGCGGAGGACACTCCGATGCCTAAGTCAGAGGCGGGCCCTAGCCATAGAATGGGGAAGATCCTCCAGAAGCAGAGGGAAAGGCTCTGTGAATTTAGAGTGTATTGTGCCTCTTACCTCGAGCATTTTCTCTTACCGCTATTTATAGGAAGCCATCCAGCCTGCGGGTTCGCTCCTCTCCCAATGATTACGGGGAGTCAATTCCTCCCCATGATTGGCAATCGTGGGCTATCATCGAGCGGTTTCGGCCAAACCGGAGGCGTGGTAGCTGGAGTTACGCGCAATGATCGTGCCATGGAGATAGTCGATAGTAACCGTTGGTTACTGTTGCCTATCCGAGATAGATTGTGGATCCATCTTCAGATTTTCCCCGCTTAGGGAGATTCTCATAATCAAATCGGGAATCTCCTCGTCTTCGGATCTTCTCGGTCGGAGATCCTGTCTTCTGCATGAGTCGAGGACTTGGTGTTTACCAAGGGCTGGAGATCATGTCTTCGGCAAGAAACGAAGAGCATGTCTTCGGAAGTCGACGAGAAGCCTGGTCTTCGGTTAGGGCCGAAGACATAATCCGAAGGTCTTGCCTTCGGATGTCGTGGGCCGGCGGAGAGCTTTGAGTTGCCCGTAGTTAGGCCGAACTTTCTAGGTCCAAAATCGTTGGTTCGGAGGAGAGGTCTTCGGTCAGCTGAACCGGTGTTCGGTTCGTACTTGGACCTGGATATCCCAACACCTATGAAAGGCAATATTGTCACGATTCTGCTTGTGACCGGCAATATCATTGTCCATGCCTGTGAAAGGCAATATTTGTCACGATTACGCCTGTGACCGGTAATCTCATTGTCCATGCCTGCAAAAGGCAATATTTGTCACGATTACGCCTGTGACCGGCAATCTCATTGTCCATGCCTGCAAGAGGCAATATTTGTCACGATTACGCCTGTGACCGGCACACTGAGAAACCACGGTACCGCCGTGGCATGGCTAGTCCAAACCCCATTTTCACTTAACGCTTTATCATTTTATCTCATATAGCTAGAACATGTCACATTTCAACGATCGATATCATGATCCAACCCATTCAAAGATCACTTGATAAACATGGTATATTAAATAAAACACAAACAACAATAATAACAAACTCATTCTGTATCTCGGAAAATCAAATCATGCTATCCGAAAACAACCATGCATGTAAATATATATATATATATGCCCGGATCAAATCAGACAATGTAAAATAATGTATAGAACTGATGATCATGTCTAGAATCCTTACCTTCAAACGCTAATCCTAGTATATCCGACACTAGTCGGTACCCAAAATTCATGCAACGCCTTCCTGCTCAGAAGGTTGATCTCCAACCTCGATGGACTGTTAGACGCTCGCTGGAGAGGAAAGGGATGTGGGGAAGAAGACTCAATAGGCTTGGTTTGGCGACGCCGCGGAGAATATAAAAAAAAATCCATCGATGGTCTTCGTGACATTTAAGGAAGGAAAACTGCTCAACGGAGTCCCAACTCTCTTGGACTCATCGCCGACCTCCTCCCTCTCCCCTCACGACTCCACCGAGATCCCCGGCGAAGACTCCGGTCGGATAAGGGAGAAGAAGCCTCCCCTGTTCTGCGACCTCCTTCCCCGTCCGCCCAATCTTCCTTTTTTTTTTTTTTTTTTGTTCGGACTGGGCCGAAGTCGGCAGGCCTGGGTCGAAGCCAGCTGGGCCTGCCGACTTCGGCCCAAGGTCCATATCTTACAATATGACATCCAATAGGTGGACCATTGATGATGATCTCTTGTACTCTAATTCAAAAAAGATGTAGTTGTATAAAAGTTGCATGAGGTATAACTTGATCCTGACCAGTATTATAGATATTGAATTATCATCATATATATATGTGTGTATGTGTGTGTGTTGGTAAAGTATTATTATATATATATTTAGTAAATAGTTACTATTAATAATATAATTATCTCTTTTTATGGTTACTTAGTCACATATCCAGGACTAAGGAAAATAAAAACCAAGCCCCAGTTTGGTATGGTTTTATCCCTTTCATGGCAATCCAATACCTATATGAAACAACATTCCCATGTCTAAATGAGTTGCCAATCATGAGAACAGGCTGGATAAAAATCTGATACCCATTCTCACCTCCTAATTCGTGTCAACCAAATATGACCTTAAAGATAAGGCATTTGCAGCATGTGTTTACTAGAAACTTGCGCAACTCTTATTAGACTAAAAGAGAATAAACTTATACATGGAAACTATAGGAATTTACATTCCCTACGCAAAACTCTCTTTGTATAATCTTATTAATTCTGTCTTTTTGTTTAGTTTCAAATTGTTGAACAATGTTTGATAATTCAGTTAAGATGATAGCTGTTATGATATCCCGGATTTTTATTTCTATTAATTATTGAACCGCTTTCTGGACCAATTTCAATTTCTCTTTTAGTTCATTGGTCAAATCAGTTGGCAAAGGGTCTTCGGTTTCGTATTATCATCTTGATCCGAAGACTTAGCCAAAGGTTTTTGTCTTCACTGGATCTTCGGCTTCGTATTATTATCTCGGTCCGAAGACCATGTTTAATATCTATGGCTCTGTTCCGAAAGATATTATTAACTCTGGTCTTCGGCTTCGTATTATTATCTCAATCCGAAGACTGTGCTACTCTGTCTTCGGCTTCGTACAATTACCTTGATCCGAAGACTATGCCTAATGTCTTCGGCTCCGTACAATTACCTTGATCCGAAGACTTGACCTTCCAGGCGAATGTCTTTGGCTTTATTCCTTCAATATAATCCGAAGACTGTAAGTTTACTTTTGTTACATCCAGAAGGATCCGAAGTATGAAGCTAACATTCCCTTCAGGAGCGCTACTAAAGAGAATGTAAAGCCCACTTCGGATCTATGCTTAAACAAGAAGGATTCTTGGGCATGTGGGTTTCTTGGACAAACAGTTAAAGTCTGTTTTGGTTGTTGCAACCACCCACATGGTCCAAAATCTCAGATTGAATAAACCCCGAAGTGGTTGCGTTCGCCAACCCCCATAACCGTAAGTAGTTACGTTGGAGCCTCTGGTAAGAGGGGATACTTAGGGGAGGCTCTTTTTTCGGGCATTTTTCGAATTTCTCTCTTCCCTCTCTGCTTTCGAAAACTCTCCATTCTGCTGCTGCCCGAGCTTCTTCTGACTTAGGCATTGAGTGTCCCTCGTCGGAAAATCTCCGGTCAGGGACCTGTTTTGCAGGTTCCGGTCAACGACAATCCAGCGAAAGAACCACTCCATCCGGTCAGCAAAGGTTCAGCATCAACAATAGCTAATTAGCTACTTTTCTTATCACAGTTCTCTTCTGTTAGAACTTTCTTAATTTTTAGGCTTTGAAGCACCTGCCTCGAGAAAAAGTCCATATAGCAAGCAAGTTTGGCATCGCCGGTTTTAAAGATGGGCAGCTGCTAATTAATGGTGCACCAGAGTATGCACGCAAATGTTGTGAGGGCAGTCTGCAATGCCTCGGTGTTGACAACATTGATTTGTACTTCCCACACCATGTAGACGCTACAGTGCCTATAGAAGAAACTGTAAGTACCAAACACGGTTCATAGAGTTTACCTAGGCCTCATTTTAGTTTTGATGACCGATGGAATTAAGAAAAACTTTTACTGAGGTAGATGGGTGAACTAAAGAAGTTAGTCGAGGAAGGGAAGATCAAGTACATTGGTTTGTGTGAGGCCAGTCCAGACACCATAAGGCGTGCTCATGCTGTTCATCCCATCACTGCAGTTGAAATGGAGTGGTCTTTGTGGACTCGTGACATTGAGGATGAGATAACCCCTCTTTGCAAGTTTGTTCAATTGAACTCTGCTATGTTGCCATTCATGAACTAGTAGTGATTCTCTCTCTGCAAACCCACCCAAGTTAACTGATAATAAAGAGAGCTAATGCTTGCTTTTATAAGATTACATAGTTAAGAAAATAGTGACATTCTATTATTACTCATGAAAGAGGTTAACTGTAGACAAGCTACCCTTTATATGTTCCTTAGAATTTTCCTTAACCATTTCTGAAAACTATTTCTGCATTATAATGCAGAGAACTAGGTATTGGAGTAGTCACAAACAGCCCTCTTGGTCATGGTTTTTTTGCTGGGAGAGCAAATACAGAAGGATTGCCTGAAGGAAGCATACTGGCATGGACATGTCATGCACATGGCTAAACGAAACTCATTAAGTGTTTTATTCATATTATGGTACTGCTTTATGAACTATGTCTTAATTTGGTTGTGATAGGCCCTGAATCCAAGGTTTAATGGTGAGAATATAGACAAAAACAAGATTATATACATGCATGTAGCAAAACTGGCTTCTAAGTATGGGTCCACTCCTCCTCAACTAGCCCTGGCTTGGCTCCTCCATCAGGGAGAAGATGTGGTACCTATCCCAGGTAAATTATTATTATTATTTACTCTTTCCTCAGAGACTGGAGCTTTTCTTTCTTGCCAAAGTTTGCATGCAAATGATCAAAGCTCACAATTGATGATAAGAAAATCAAGTAGCACTTGTAACATATTCTTGAGCTTATGCCATGGCTAGAAAAAATAAATTAATTTTGTAAATCTGATATATTCAATGTCTTCACTTGTTTTCTCAATTAATGAAGAAAAAATAAATGAATGCCAGTCAAGGATAATCATATAAGAAAAATAAAATTCAGAATATTATTGTTGAGTTGAATACCTAAATATCTTGTCAGAAGAGGAATACTGAAATAATCTTTGTAGTCATTCACCATTCGAGCTTGTAATTAAGAGAGGAACTACTTAACTGATGCCAGATCAGCCAGATCAACATTATGAAGATCAGGTGTTCTATTGTCAAATAATGGTACAAGTTTCAACATAAATTGATGGACAATGATGAAGAACATAACCAAAGATACAATCTCTCCATCAGCTTTGATGGCTTCTAAGATTTAAAGGGAACATCAATTAATAATTTTCATACTACATGTCAGGAGCATGATTAAACAGAGAGAGAAAAAATGCTAAAAGTTTATACATTATGTTCTATTGTCATCTGATGCACAATAGAATCACAGACAACAACATTCTGACCTCTGAAGCACAATTTTCCCTTGAATAGCAGTACATAGCATCTTCCATTATAAACATATTGTCTAATTTGAGAAACTAGATAGGTTTTGTATAGTTAGCCGAAATGGAATGTGGATAAATATTGACAACTGTGTACAATGAGCATGATACAAGAGCTTCTTATCAGATGAAATTCCAACAATCATTTTTGGAAGAAAGCAATATCTAACCTCTTAGGTTTTAGTGATCAGGTCATGACAATATTTCTTAAATCTTGGAATCACGGATTGTTTTCAAAATTGAATACCCAATTCAACCTAGAAGTGGTGCCATCACATGAAAAGGAAGAGGTGGACAGAGATGCAGAATTCATCTCTATTGAAGATTTTAAGTAGAAGGATAGGGAAAAATAAGTGACGAGACTCATTTTTATAATGGATCACATTTGAACCCCATTTATCCTGATTAAAATCCTTCAGAGGTTTAAACATCACAATGCTGAGTAAACCAAAAACCAAGAAATGATTTTTTGGGCCTGATGAATGCTCCATCACAATTCTTTTCGTACCATTCTTTTAGAACATCATTTATTTTCCTAATGGGTGCCATAGTACCTCTATTAGAGAGACGAATAAAAAGAAATGGCTTTTTAAAATTAGAGCAGAGTAAAAAAGAAGCAGCAGCAAATTTGTTAAATCCAGACATTGCAATACCATTTGACCATTCTACTACTAATTTGATGCTGAGTATCTACCATACAAATATTTTCTTTCTTTCCTCTATTCTTCCTTTGAATGAGACAACTTTGTTAGGACTTGAGTGTGGAAACTGTAAGTATTTACATCTGGTATGTGTATTGATATAATGCCCACTCACATGGTGGAATGATCAAAACATGGAGTATAAACAGTGATAGAGTGATCATTGTATATGTTATTGGTGAATTATATAATTGTAGATCGGGTATTCTGATATGTTACTTTTTTGGAGAGTATGAGAAAAAAAACTCTTCTTATATGCATTTGTTAATGAGATACACTAGAAAAGGACAACTTTCTGTTTACTTTTTTCTTAATGTCTTAATATATAATTGTTTATTCAGAAAACCACATCTTAAATTAGATTTAGTACTGTTAGCTGTATGATTATCTAATATCTGGTTTCCTTTATTAATTTTGTATTAGGCACAACAAAAATCAAGCATCTGAATTCTAATATTGGCTCTTTGAAAGTGAAGCTATCTGAGGAAGACCTCAAAGAAGTTTCAGCTGCAGTGCCGGCTGAGGAGGTTGGTGGTGAGAGGGATATCGATCTCTTCACTATTTTCTCATGGAAGTTTGCTAATACACCACTGCCACTGCCTACACACAAAACCTCCCACTCAATAATAGCTGGCTAGAGTCTTGCTGAAGTTAAGATTTTGGCTTTGTTTGTCAATCCCTCTTTAACGCCTGTCTCTCAGTCACTGGGAGAGCTAAATAAATTTATTTTGTAAGGTTCGATCATGTTGTTTTGTTAGGGGCATGTGATCTGTCAACTTTATGTAGACAGTGGCATGTGATAAATGTCTAAGGTTTCTTACGGTCGTGTATATTACATACATACATACATATACACACATACATGTATATACATACACACACATACATACACACATATACATACATACATACATATACATTCATACATACATACATATATATATATATATATATATATATATATATATATATATATATACATACATATGTATGTATATATAGACATATATACACACATACATATGTATATATATACACATACATATGTATGTATATATAGACATACATATGTATGTATATATAGACATATATATATATATATATATATATATATATATATATATACACGTATGTACACATACATATGTATGTAGACATATATATACACGTATGTACACATACATATGTATGTATATATACACGTATATACACATACATATGTATGTATATATTGTTGGACCAGTGGCGCCTCAATGCCTGTGCGACCCACGAAGGCAAAAAACATATGTGGGGCCCAGCAGAAGGAAACCCAGAAAGAGACAAAATCTACATGGATCTCAATGCGATCAACGGCCACGAGCAGTGTTGCAATCAAACTGCGATTGGGAGAGCTACAAGATTCCGATTTGGATTATGTTTGGACCGTTGGACTCCTAGTGAGATACTCTACATAGTGGAGGCTACAAATTCTTGAACAGAGACAGACAAAGAGAGGAGGACGAAAAAATGGTGAGAGGTCTCTTGTAGAGGGCTGATTGAGAGCTTGAGAGAAGGATTCGGGGTTTCTTGTTGAGAGATACTTGTACGGGGTTGAGAGAGAGTTCAATCTGTAAGTTTATTTTCATAGTAAAATCTTTTGCATGCCCGAAAAAATTGTATTTGTTATCTTTTTCTTCTTTCTATTGTGGTATCGACATCGACAATCAACGATCCTGTTTCGCTTCCGCAACAACCGGTATCAGAGTGAGTTAATACCGATCTCAACATCTGGTATCAGAGCTCAGGTTGTCCGTGGTTGATTGAGATCGAAGAAGATGGAGAAGATAAGTGCAATTAAAGTGGAGATCAGCAGATTTGATGGGAAGTGCAACTTCTCCCTCTGGCAAGCGAGGGTAAAAGACGTGCTTATCCAGCAAGGGCTAATCGACGCTCTCATATGCGAGGAGAGACCAGACACTGTAGAGCAGAATACTTGGAAACGGTTTCAGATGCAGGCGGTAAGCATAATCCGCTTGTACCTGGAAGATGATGTGGTTATCCATGTACTGAACGAGTCTTCCCCGACGGCGTTGTGGAAGAAGCTGGAGGAGCTGTACATAGCGAAGTCCCTCACTAACACCTTGTTCCTTTGGAAGCAGTTATATCAATTACGAATGGCCAAGGGACAAAGTGTGCAGGAGCATCTGAGCAATTTCCAGAGAATCCTCACTGATCTCATCAGTGTCGATGAAAAAGTTGAGGAGAAGACCCGGGCACTTATATTGTTGTCATCCCTACCGCAGTCCTTCGAGTCCTTGGTGACTGCTCTTCTAGTGGAAAAGAGCACCATCAAGATGGAGGAGGTGACATCGGCACTACTTCAGAACGAGGTTCTCAAGAGGGAGAACCGGGCTTCAAGTTCAGGTGGGAACTCAACGTTGACAGTTTTTGGAGGTGCAGGTGACCAGAGGTGGAGTGACAAAGGATCGCGAGAAGGACGATCCAAGTCAAAGGATGCCAGCAAGATCAGGTATTTCCGGTGCGATGAGTTGGGGTATCGTGTCAGAGATTGCCCGCAGCTCAGGGATCGGACGAGGGCTGCTACGGTGGTGGCCGATAGTGGCGATGATGGATACATCAGCGATGTACTCTTGGTATCCGACGAGGTATCCCCTTCTTCCCAGTGGGCTTTGGATTCTGCCTGTCCATACCATGTTTGTTGCAGAGAGGAGCTGTTTGACTCTCTAGACAGTAGAGAGGGTTATGTCCATATAGCAGATGGATCGAGCTATACAATCGCGGGCGTCGGGACAATCAGCTTGAAGGCACATGATGGGATAGTGAAAGAACTGGGTGAGGTCCGATGCGTACCCAGTTTTAGTAAGAATCTAATTTTCCTCGGCAAATTAAACTCAAGCGGCTACAGGTGGAGAGCCGATGATGGAGTCCTAAAGGTCTTGCATGGCAATAGGATTGTTCTGCAAGGAAAGAAGCGTGGGGGTCACTACCTCTTGATAGGGAGTCCAGTGCGAGGTGGAGTCCCTGGTGCAGACAGGAGTCCAGTGCGAGGTGGAGCTCTGATAGCAGGTGGATCGGGCATGAGACGCGAGACTCGGAAGGACGACAGGCGATGTCGCAAAGTGAAGTTCCTATTATCGTAGGAGACTTTCCCGAACAGAGCTCAGGTTGAGATGAGCACAGCATATGACGGAGATGGGATCGAGCAGCCTGGCTCGACTCCCATATTTGCCCATCCATGATCAGACGATTGTCCTAGGGCATGGGGACGTTAGAATCCTTATAAGCTCTCAAGTCAGGTGAACGTGGTGTGTTGAGTCGAGGTGGAGGTTGTTGGACCAGCGGCGCCTCAACGCCGCGTGACGTATGAAGGCAAAAAACACATGTGGGGCCCAGCAGAAGGAAACCCAGAAGGAGACAAAATCTATACGGATCTCAATGCGATCGATGGCCACAAGCAGCGTTGCAATCAAATTGTGATTGGAAGAGCTACAGGACTCCGATTTAGATTCTGTTTGGACCGTTGGATTCCTAGTGAGATACTCTACGCAGTGGAGCTACAAATCCATGGACAAAGACACAAACAGAGAGAGGATGACGAAAAAGTGGTGAGAGGTCTTTGTAGAGGGCTGATTGAGAGCTTGAGAGAAGGATTCGGGGTTTCTTGTTAAGAGATACTTGTACAGGATTGAGAGAGAGTTTAATATGTAAGTTTATTTTTCATAATGAAATCTTTTGCATACCCGAAAAAATTGTATTTGTTATCTTTTTCTTCTTTCTCTTGTGGTATCGACATCGACAATCAACGATCCTGTTCCGCTTCCGCAACAACCGATATCAGAATGAGTTAATACCGATCCCAACATATATACATGTATTATACATGTATGTATACATGTATAATACATATACATGTATGTATATATGTTTATGCTCATCCTGATCGTGTAGTCCAAGTCAACTTCTAAAGTATTTAATATATTATGTTTTAATCATCAGTAACTTTAGTGGCTATCAAGGGTCATGGTGGCCGGTGATTGGTTGGGTCTGATGCGGATTCATATTTTGCAATTCTAGAGTGTACCAAAAAAAGAAAAAAAAAAAGAAAAAAAAGGAGGAGAGAGAGAGAGGAAGAGAGAGAGAGATGGAGGAAGGGATGGGGAGGAGAGAGGGGGAAAGGAGAGAGCAGCCGGGATTGTTGTGATTCGAGGAGAGCGGCAGCTGTGCGGGGAGTAAGCTTTGGTTCTTTCCAACGACAGAAGGCGACAAGAAAAAGGGGACGATTCTGGTGGGATGGAGTCGGAGTTGACATTCTTCTTGATGATTTGCAGTGGTTGGTGCTTTTGAGTGAGGGTTTCGAAGGGTGGAATCTTTGCACTCCTCTGGTGCGAGAGGGCCTTCATCCGGACATTAAGAGGTGGCATAGTGGCGAGGGGCAAAAATCAGCATCCTAGATGTGTGAGAGAGAGAGAGAGAGAGAGAGAGAGAGAGAGAGAGAGATGGCAAAATGAATATTTTGGGCCGGGGGATCAGGATTTTATTGAGGGCCTAAACGTCCGGATTGTGTGAATCGTTCTAGTTCTTGGCCAGTCCGATTCGATAACTTTGAACCATTTGGTTTGGAATGAATAGGCCAATTTTGAATTTTAGTGGTTAGACGATTGTTGGTTGATGCATGTAATGGCTAAACTTGATGGATCCTGAGGATCAAACTCTAGAGCCTATTCGATTTTTTTCTCTCATGTTTTTATCAATTAAGAATTAATTATGGTATGAGATTAACATTTGAGTGATGTGGTTGATGGGAATAATGCACAAATCTGTAGGATTTTTGAGAAATTATCCTCTTCATCTTGTTGGGAATTCTAACTTCAGTGCTCTTCTTATTGATGTTTAATTATGGAATAGTGGACGTCACTTCTTATCCATAAAACAAAACTCTTTGAGGAGCTAGCCTCTTTACACCAGAAGTAGCAGCGGTAGCAGAAAAAGAAGAAAGAAGAAGAAGAAGACAGAGGCTTTAATCTGTACCAGACTTTTAATACAAAAAGGAATGCAAGCAAATCACATAGAATTTATTCTTCTTTAGGTTTAAATGAATAATTCTATGTATTCATCGCTCAAAAAAGGCACCCATATATATACATATATTCATACATACATGTATATATATATTGATATGGAGGCCAACCCCTTCCTCGGTATTCTAAGACTTCCCAGGTCAAAGCTTTCCCTAGCAATCAGATCCTGCCATCCTTTGAGTGAAGTAAAGTCACTCCTTGAATCTCTCAGCCTGATCGATCCTTAGCCTTGGTAAAAACACCTAAATCAACCAGGGATCCTTGTACATAGTAGCGAACAAGAACTCTCAAGCAGTGCTCCCTTGGACAGCCCGAAGGATGGTTTGAACGACGCTCATCTCCATGCACCGATGCATGACTAGTAAGTTATATCATATCTAATAATCACCGGCAAATCTTTGCAATTAAGGGATGTGACTAGTTCCTGTAGTGGTCAATGTCATAATTAAATGGTATGGACAGTTCTGCACAAAAAATAAATGCCCAATTAAAGAATAGACATTTTGTACAATATAGAATGATCTCCGGTCAGCTTCATGCGATCAAACTTTCAACCCTATCACTTCGCATTAAACCTTGCTGAAAATCTTTGATCCCAAATATGCTCCTAGGTCTCACCTATAAAAAGGGTCTCCTAGAGGGCCTCCACATATAACAATAACCAGAATACACACAACTACACCTCTCTTTCTAATATCTGCTTTCTCATTCTTCCTTATGTTTCTGGTTCTTGATTTAAATATCAGAGGGTCCATACCGAAGTAACTTCTAGCTAGAAACTTTTTGCAGATATAGCCTATGAATGTCACCTCTCTAGCAAATCTGATATCTGACCAGGAACTAGCAATAATATATATACATCAAATAATAATAATAATAATAATAATTATTATTATTATTAGCAATAATAGTAGAAATAGTAGTAGTAACAATAATAGCGGTAGTAGCTATAGTAGCAATAGCAATGACAGCAGCAGTAATAGCAATAGGAATAGTGATAGTAGTAGCAAAGTAGTAATAATAGTAATAGGAGTAGCGGTAGCAGTAATACGATAAATAAGATTAAGCTAGAAGCCTATAGTAAAATCATATAAAAAATTAATTATGTATCTTTTGTTTTTCACATACTGCACTAGTTCTCATAGAAATCAACTAGGGTGCTATAGAAAGTTTACTAGGAAACTACATGGGAAAAGTAACTATATAGTGATCAACGACTATAAGAAAGCTGAGCTTGGATGTTCTCATTGTCCACAAGTTGTCAACAATCAACCAGAATTTATATAGATGTTTGGACCTTTCCTTGGTAAAACATCTAAAGAGAAAAGGAGTGATGAAGCGAGAGAGAATAAAAACAAGAGACATAAGGGAGGGTGGTTATGTTTTTGATCTAGATGGAGGAAGCCCAGGATGGATAGCAATAGTGGCGAACTTCTACCTAAGTTCGACCTCTATCGAAGATCATAGTAGTAGCCTCATTGGCCATGGTGGCCAGTAGCAACGAAAGAAAATAAAAGAAAACCAACACCAAGTGTTGCCTAAGCCTCAGTGATGGCAATCTCAACTTTAGCTAGAGATCCAATCTCTAACGAGGACCTTGGCAACCACCCGATTAATAGTGGCTAGCAATGAAAGAAAATAAATGAATGATGAGAAGTTGAAATAAAGAAGATAGTGTGTGGCTAAATTCAACAATTGGTCAGCTTTAATCAGGCTAACAATGGCAGCCTAGGGACTAGAAGAGTAAAGAGAAGAAGGTTAAGTGAACTTTGCCCAATTTTCAATGAATTCTATGGCTCGATCAATAAAAACCTAAAGAAATATTCTATAGAAAATAACTTGAAATCAATTACTCTAATCAAGGAAACTAGGTGTGCAAGTGGATTAGAAAATATCCATATAAATCTATTTTCATATCTATGTCATGACCCGAATCCAGCACCGGAATCGGCTACGCGATCGGCCGTATAAATCCAAGTTTTATCCTAGAGATTATGCAAGGCCTAGGTACACAAGAGTCACTTACCTCAAAAAAATCTCATTCATCACCAAGCCCGAATATCTGCACAACTCTGTAGAAGAAGAAATTAGGGTTATGAGCTTTACAGCTTAGCAAGTTTTTCATATGAAAAATCATGAAAAATCATACTAGTATATCATATCATGTAAGCAAATAGCTCAAACATCATGTACGACAAAATCATGAAAAATCATGTTTTCTTTAGAGTTTTCATTAATCCATCTTTATTTTTAGGGTTCTGGACTAATCACGGTCATGCTTCAACCTATGACTGGTAATCTCATAATCGGTCATTTGCTATCCGTCGTGGCCAAACTAGCTCACGTACAAGCCCGTTAATCGACCTTTTATTCATGGTCAGGCTAGTCTCATCGACCATTCCTCGTGGTCAGGCTAGTTTTACAATCAACCATTCATCGTGGTCAAGCTAGCTCACGTACAAAGCCCGTAGCTCAGGCTGTGTAACCACGGTACCACCGTGGCATGGCTAGTCCAAACACCATATTCTCTTTGTTATCACTTTATCAAATCAGGTCGTACTGTCAAATCACGTCATCTCAAACTTTTCAATAACCGGTATCACGGTCCAAATCATCAAAAGATAACTTACTCGAATAAACATGATACATGGGAACATAATTAATAATCTCAACATATTATCCATCTCGAGAAATCAAAATATACGATGTAAAACAAACATGCATGCCAATGCTCATATGTATGGATCAAATCATGCCATGTAAAACAATATGTAGAACTGGTGATCATGTCCAGAATCCTTACATTCAATCGCTAACCCCGAATATCCGGTATCAATCTATACCTGAAATTCGTCCAACACCTTCCTGCTCAAAAGTCTGTAAAATCCTAACTGCTGGATTTTGAGAAAAAGGCTTTTCGATCTCCCACTTCAAAATTTTTATATTTTTTTCTCCCTTCCTTCTACTCTTCTTGCTCTCTCCTCTTTCTTCTCTCTCTTTCTCTTTCTTTCTTCTCTTCTTCCTCTCTCCTCTATCTCTTTCTTTTCCTCTCTTTCTCTCTCTTCCGTTCCCTATTTTCTGTCGACGTCCCCTAATAAAAAGAGAAAGAACCAGTCCAAAATTGTATCAAACTCCTCTAAAAAATTCTCTAAAACCATCAAAAATCTTTTAGGCTGTTAGATCTGAGATCAACACCTCAAACCACGTCCAAATCTGAATCCAGAAGTCCCTGATCAAGCCTAAACTCCTTCGGACCCATCCCAACTGTTCAATCGGATGATTTGACGGTCCAGATCAAGCAGAAAGGGCATAGACCGCGGTGGACCGCGAGAAACCCCATGGGAAACACATTAGAAACGTGGAGAAATGCCCAGAGCAGCTGCCGCTCCTAGCTGGGCCGAGCCCACGTGCAAGTCGCGTGCATGGGATTGGGCCGTGCCTCGCATGCCTGCCCGCGCGTCGCCCGCTCTTGCTTGCCCCCCGCGTCTCACTCACCCGCCAGTGCTCGCTCGCCCGCGCCTGGCCACATCCGCGCGCTCGCTCGTGCATCCTGTGCCCCTGCGCCCGTGCCTGGGCTGCACGCTGGGCTGTGCGTTGGGCCTGGGCCGGTCTAACAGGTGGGCCAGTAGGGCTTTACTTTTGTTTTTGTTTTTTTTTCTTGGGTATTACAATCCAAATCTATCGGATATGGATAAAAATTTGACCATCCAACTAATATACATTTTTATATCCATATCTATCAAAGAAAATTGATATGGATATGGATAGACAACTATCCGATCTATATCCGAATATCCGATTCTTCTTGTAACCTATTTAAACTTATGTAATATTTACTAACTTTTGCAAAATAATATACAATCATGTTAACATGATATTAATTTGATTTATCATCTACTTAATAATATTTTTGATTTTATAGTCATAAAATTTAATTATTCAACTTATATCCATATTTAGATTTATATTATCCATATCTAATTTATATCCGTATCTATTTAAAACAAATACAGATATGATTTTTTATATTCAACTAATATCCATATCTGTATCTGTATTCATCAAATAAATCAAATATGGATATGAAGATACTAGCATCCAATTCATATCCAATTCGGGTTTAGCCCTAAAGGAAATTTGAAAGTGGGATGCTAGAGGGGAGATAAAGTCTCTTTTTACAAACAAACCCTAAAACTCCACCCGAATCTAGCACGTCCTAGGTTTTTCTTTGCCCGATGGCATCGGGGAAAAAGATGGACTCCTATCAAGAGTTCTCTTCCCCCATCGCACGTGCAAGGAATGTGTGAAACATGGGTCTAGGCCTCTTCTAGCTAGCCTAATCAATTTAAAATTAGGTTATCATAATAACTCACTTCCTTCTCTCCAATTAGATCAATTTAAAGTTGTTTGTGCCATCTATTAAATAAAGATCAAGGGTAGAAATCTATGCTTCTAGTTGTGAATGATCTACAAGTAAAATAAAGAAAGCCACTATAAGAGGATTGTATTGTCGAAAGAAAGTCACAAATACTACGTACAGAAGGATTGAGTCTTTTCAGATTGGCTAGAAAGGTCAATCCTAGAAAATATAAGTAATTTACTCATAAAACATAAAAAAGATGCATTTCTCCATCTTCAAGTCTGATTTAATTAGAACTAAGTCTTCTAAATAAGAGAAGCCATAATCCAGGAGGATCATCAAACACAGTACAGGTACTGCTTTGACCAATATGGGGAAGACTAGATAAGCTTTAGGAGAATCTACTATATTAAGAAACTATATCATACACCAAACTTCTAGAGGCCCTAACTTATCCTTGTAACATCTAATTAAGGTACCTTTTGAAATTATTGATTTTTTGAGCTTTATGACCCGGTGCTATGCCTTAAGAATGTGTTGCAATGAGTAAACATGGCCAAATTTTATGGTTCGGACCTCAATCTTTTAACTAGAAGAGAAATCTGATTTAAATTATTCAAGAAAGGATCTCACTAGTATTAATAAAGACTTGCAACTCAAATTTGTTATTTATTAAAGAAAGAAAATGGGAATTAGACTCTATTTTTATTATTATTTATTTTTTTTTAAGTTCAAATTGAGTGGAGTAGAGCAATTGCTTCCTTCTTTCCAATCGGATCAGCCTTGCTTTTATTAAATAGTATTATCTTCCAATTAAATTGGTGGGCTTGCTGCTTTGTTTTCCTAATTACAAGTTGGCCTTAATTGTTGAAAAATAGTTAACTTTGGAGCAACGTACTGTTAATGGAATAACAAAGCGGTCCTTCAAAATTACCTTTTGATTAACTATTTCACGAATTATAAAAGATGTCTACCGTCGTTTCACTCTCTTCGAATGAAATATAGTCCATATATAAATGGATCCGTGGTCTGCACACCTGGTATCTACTGTACGTGTGCATTTATGTTGGTAGTTTTGGTATTGAATCATGATGAACTTTAAGTATGAGAGAGGCCGGGATCAGGTGGGGCTATGGTAACCACGCCGTCCTTTTCATCAACCTTTGGAGCTGAACAATTTTCGCAGATCTCAAGACGAGCACAACGTCCGAGACAAGTCCACTAAGGAACTACGAAGCCATGGACCACTTCCATCATTTCTCAATTCCATTTCCACGACCGCTCCGAGCCACCATTCCCGATTTCAAACGTTAGATCAGCGAACACCAGTTTTCCTATACTTTGACACAGCTGCATCACCTAACTGGAAGTTTAATGCTACTTCTTTCTCCTACATTAATTAATTGTGCTGCAAACACCTGTAAACAAGTGATGCTCGGTATATCCAAGGGAATTACTTGCCCGTGGAAAATTGCTAGTTTAATTTGTTAGGAGAGAGCTGTACACATTATTTCTTGTGTCAAACGAACTTTCCTATAAGGTCTCTACATCCAAAAAGAGAGAAGAAACTAAAACAGTCATGATCAATCATTGATTCATCATATATTTTGGTTTATGCTAAACTGAAAGTTTGGCTCCATATATATATTGGTCATCTCAATGAATTAATACTCCGAAGGAAAATTACAGACGATGTTTCTTTCATGCATCCATCTGAAATCACCTACAACATAACTTAATAACCTGGACATGGAGGCTGTTCATATATATATATATATATATATAGGTCTTTTCATTGTGGGGATGGGAGTGTTATAGGATGAGAGAAGTAACAGGATATATAGGTATAGTAATGAGTTGTTGGAAGAAAGAGGGAGAATCCAGTGTTGGAAGACCAAGGGAAGGAGATGGGAGAAGAGAGAGCTTTATATTTTGTCCGCTTGTGAAAGTTAAAGGAATAAAGGAGGGAAAGAAAAGGGAAAGCTGAGCAGTCTTTTTAGCAGGCAAATGGTAGTATTGTACTCCTAACTCCAACTCACATGCATTATATACCTCCCCACCAACTTTATAAAAGCTGGTTAAGTATATGTATATCCCATGCAACACGTACCCCCACCACCCTCGCTGTGTGAATATTCGGAATTAAGCTTTATTTTCCTTTATGAAAGCGTTGGATCGATGCACACCAACAGTTCTTCCAACCCATGTGCTGCGGTCACTACATAGACTGAGTTGAGCCCCCACCTCCTTCAAAAAGATGTAATTATTCAGATTGCACCATTAATTCTTTACCATATGCATGTTAATACATTAAAAAGTTTAATTTGTCAGATAAAAGTTTTATATATATATATATATATATATATAGATGACAGAAGTTCATTAAGAAAAGAAAAGAATATGAAATTAAAGTTGCATGCACCATTTATTCAACTGATTTTTTTTGCTTTTATGTGTTTGATGTCATTAAATTGCAAATAAAATTAATAATATATACTATATGTACCTTAAGGTCAGTAACGTACGTACAACCTCAAAAACCTCCAGACAAAATAAGGAAGATGAATATTAAATCTCTGGAAAATTTCAACTGTATACATTTTACTCAAAAACTGAAAAAAAATTCAACAATATTGCTCATATATTTAAAAGTTGTCCATTAATTTTCTTAGACACTTCATACTTTATTAATTGTATAATTCGCAATGAAATATCATCTAGCTCTTGGTCTATCGATCTATTAATTTCTCCATTAGATGTAGTTGTGGAGGTACCATGATTTGTTTTTCGTAACTAAATTTAGGCTTTTAATCGTTTCATGAGGACCGGTCTTTGGCCATATTAATTTATTTGTTAGTGGAAATTAAGAGAGAACTAGTTTTTAGATCATAAGAGCTAATAAAAATAAAATCATGGTAAATTTGTAAAAAGTAGTTCAAGCAATCATAATCAGATCATTGTTTTCAGTTTTTTGGTAATCTAAAAATCTTTATAGAAAAAATCTAAAATTCTAAGCTAACATCCTACCAGAGGACATTGCTTCAAATTTCCATGTCAAATCTTCACCACATTTTGTTACATGCATTGAACTTGTGCACTCTAATGTCAGAAAGCCTATGAACAATCTTGTGATTGTTCAAAAATATAGGTGTACTAGCTGTCCTAGCCTCTTCCTAAATAACCTTGGTTATAAAAATTAAAAACCCAAATTGGATTGTTAGATGATTATCGTATCAGTATTCCTGGAGTAAAATTTTTGGTTAAAGTTATATGTGCAACTATATATAGTCATACAACTTGTCTATCACCATAAACAAACTCTTGCAATTAATATATAGCTTTTACATCAAAATTTTTTTTTTTTTTAAAAAAAACTTGCAATAGCTTGTATTATGCTGCGAGAGTACAAACACCCAAATTCCTCAAGTCAGTATAAAAGTAATTAGCAGTTGCATTTAAATACCAGATGTGTTTTGCTCGCTAATGCAATCAAATGCTAACTAATCATGCATTTGGTCTAATACATGAAATTTTACGAAAAAGAAATACCCAGGAGTACTAAAACTTCAAAAATGATGCCACGTCAACGTGGGTCGACATTTCCATGCTACAAGCAAAATAATTTTCAAATTAATCAATAATAAAAGATATGCTCAATGTATAATAGTATTTTAGCAGTGCATCATCGACTGTGGTAATAAAATTGACAACCATAATAACGGGTCCAAAAGTTTCATCGAGGAGATCTCTAGCAATCCCAATAAATCGCACGGAATCTAAGAAAGCAAAGGGAGGAAAAGGACGTGAGGAATCAATTGGCTACGTGTATCCGCTCTGAACATCTTTTCCCGATCACGCGTTGACATTTCTGTACCCACTCTTTATTCAAATAGTTTCTCTTTTCCAAATTACTGTAACGTTCCAAAACTATGCATGGCCATCCATGAACATTTTGGGCCTCACAGGGTCCTTGTGTCTCTCCTTGATCATTGAGGACTGGAAAAAGTTCCCCACCTCTATAGTTCAAGGAAATTACGCTCTTAATTAGACTGCATTAATTGGATCCGTTACTCTGGCCAATCTTTAAATGCTATTAAACAACTTGAAGCTTAGGGTGTGCCAGTAAATACGATCCTAACTGGATTTTGATGTGGCCAAAATTGGACCAGTCGATATAATTCTAAGCTGACACATGGCATAGCATATTTCTTGAGCTAATTTTTTCTTTTTTTCTTTTTTTTTTTTAAGGAATAAACTCTCCCACCAGTATCTATTAACTTTTACAACCCAACTCCGATGAGATATGGATTACTATGTATCTACAAAAAGGCTCAAAACCATATATAAGTAAGTATCGCTGCAAATCTGGAAGCCATCTACTTTCTACATTACCTATTTTCTAGAGCTTTATCTAATTTAAGCATCGATCCAAAACCTCCAATTAAAAATAGCTCTGACAATCTTTAGTGCTCTTCTTTTTACGTGCAAATCAACTCTTCAGCTTCTACCGCAGCAAATAGAATAGCACCTTCCTCGTCTCTAGATCACCAAACCAAGTGTTGGAGGCAACAAATTTTCTAGTCTAGTATATATGCGTGGGATTAAATTTGAAACTCAGACCTATAAGGGCTAGGTGACCTTATTTTTTTGAAATTAGAGGGCGCGCAAAAAGGAATACAAATTGAATCCATTCTATTATATAATTTTGGTGATATATATCTAGAATCTTTTTTGTGTGCTTTAGAAGATGTCGATTGCAAGACTTGGAACCCTAGTTTCCAAATTGATTCAATTAGATTATCCTATCATAATCTTAGTCCAGTCCAATGGTTCACGCTTGCAAATTATTGATCAGATTATCAATCTCCATTGCTTCCCTCTTTTGGTTGGAGGAGAACCATGTACGCATGCGCCCCCCCCCCCCCCCCCCCCCCCCCACTTCTCTATTATTAAAAAAAAAAAAAAAAATCTACAAGAAGAAAACAAAATTACTTTGTGACCCCTGTTTTAATTTCCATTTAACGATCGGTATCTATGGTCAAAAATTTATTTCTTGATCCCTTCCCTTGATGGTAATTTGTGTTTGGTTCCATACCCTATTCACAAAACAAGGTGTAATTGCATCGAAAACTAGCACGGATATATATGTAATATAAACTTACATGTGTAATAAACAGGATGACATATGGATAGGGATGTAAATAGGCCGGGTTGGTCCGGGATATGAGTGAGCCCGATCCGATCCGGTTCTTTGATCGGGTCCTAATGTTAGATCCAAATTTAATCAATTAGAAAATCAGGTTAAATCGAGTCAGATCCATATCATATAGACTTGAAAAAACTGAGACAGCAACAAATACTAATTACAGTAGATTATAGTCAAATCAAGGCCTGGGAATTTTTAGAAAGAAAATGGCAACGCTAGCTCCTATATATGGTTGTTGGACTAGCAAACTCGTGGCCAAGCAGCATCTCGCACATGAAACAAAACCAATTCAAATAAATCATGTCAGAAAAATTATGTGATCTCCCATACCACGCATCTTGCTTGATCTTCTGTTTTTTTAATAACATAATTGTAATATAGCACTATTAAGGTCTAAATGGCAGATCTCTCTCAGGACCAAATTTTGGAGAGAGAAGTGGCAACCAGTAGACCCAAGTCTTTCGTACCACCATCTTTATTGACATCAAAAGAACTCTACGTTCTCGTACTCGTAGTTTTAGTGATACTTTCTTGCAAGCTGGTCCACCCGGGAGCATGATGCACACATGCATGCAAGCACACGTGCACTTTCATGCACACGTACTAAGGTAGCTAGCACGGAAGGACTAAGTTTAAGATTTGTCCAATCATGAAAAATTATTATTTAAAGCATATAGCCAATCCTTAAAATGCATTTTTCAAAACCAATCATCAAAATAAATGCAGTGCAAAGAATAATTTTAGTATGAATTGAACATCGGATCATTAATGAGCAATGATGCATGCTATATCTTTCACGCGAAAAAATAAATTTTTTTTTTTTAAATAATATATATATATAGTGAAAACCATATATATCCATTGGAACATATTTTGCACATCTTTCAAAACATAACATCGATCTATATCATGAGCTGTATTAAAATGTGCAAAATGCGAGACAACGGCTGACGTTGTGGAAGAAGATTAATCATTAATTCTTTCACGCAAATGATGCAGCCCAAACCCGGTGATCAAAGCGGATTTTTTTGTAAAAATTTTTTTGACATCCACTTGCAAGAAACTACATACTGCCATTCTGACGATATGATTACCGAATGAAAACACTGTAAAAATCAAATAACATAATTCATACCATATTTCACAACAAGCCCACCTGGTTCTGATTAAACGTAAACTTTGGAGCAAGTAGGATAAAATTCAGGAAAGGGAAAAACTTAATTCTCAGTGACATGGCATTATCGTATATATCAGGAATGAGCTTAACGGTCACCCCACGTCTCGGTGACCGGAGGGAACCCAGAGAAGCGCTTGGTGTGTTCCCTGCGGTCGCGGGAAGTGGCAGTGACCAGATCCAGGCCGAGGGCTCCGGTGAGGGAGAGCAGCTCCTCCTCGCCTGTCTCGCCGGCCACCTCACCGAGGAAGTCCCTCGTCAGGTTGTCGCTCCTCTGCCATGCGGACGGATCCCCAGCGTCGAACATCGAGCTGCCCGTCTGGCCGCCCCCCGCGGCAGCGGTGGCGGAGCTGGTGGTCGTGGTGGTTGTTATGGGGCCCATGGAGGAGGCTCCTTGGAGGAGGGCGGTGGCTGACAGGTAAGGGGAGGAGGAGGAGGAGGTGGTGGTTGTGTGGTGGTGGAGGTAAGGGTGGAGGAGAGAGGGATCAAGGTGGTCTTGGGGCTTGAGTGGACAAGGACTAGGGTTAGGGAGGGAGTAGGAAGAGGAGAAGGAAAGGTAGAGAGGATGGTGGAGGAGTGGAGGGGTGATTGTGGTGGTAGTCATGGCAGAGGCATCGGTGTTGGCGGCGATGAGTCTTGCATTCTCTTCTGCCAAGGCGTCACAAAAGGCTCTATGGGTGATGAAGCTATCCTTCCTGCAAATGAAATTATAACCAATACAATAAAATAATAAAAATAAATAAACGGCTTTTACATATTGATGTTGAAAGGCTTTGCAAAAGAAAGTGGAGAATGATGCAAAAGAAAATCACAACCATGAGAAGCATAAGAAAAGGTGATGAAGTATAAAAGAGTAGTTTTGATTACTATCTTTATTACAAGTTGAGGGAGATAGTGCATGTATATGGTTGGAAAGATCTACAAAAGGAGGTGTCATGCATGGAAGAAGATCGAGATGGGGGAGCGAGAGAGATTTGGACTCATGAATTATATGGAAGGCTTGTTTCATTTTTGAATTCCAATCGATAGCAGTATAGAGAAGGTCCTTTACATTAATTTTTAAAAAAATTAAAAAAGAAGAACAATCTAAATCATATTCAAGGTGACTCATGTGTTAAAAGAAAACTGTCCTTCTCATTGCTCTACTTCTTGGCCATTTTATAATCACTGTTAACATATAATTTAGTGGTGCATGCAGCATCAGTTTTTTTTTTTTTTCACCACCGCAGATCAAAAAGATTTATTTTTAATAAAAAAAAGTATTTTCGTTTATGTCATATTTATGGCCTTAAAAAAAAGATCAGCAAAAAAGATATCCATTCAAGGTATTGATCTAAACTCTTTATAAGTTTATATCAATAAATACATCCATTCTTACCGGGAAAAAACAATAAAAACATCCAAAGATAACATCTTCCATTTCTATGCTGACTTTTTTTGTTTTCCTACATGCCCTTTGGTTTTGCAATTACCAACAAAATCTCTCTCTCTCTCTCTCTCTCTCTCTCTCTCTCTATATATATATATATATATATATATATATATATATATATTGTTTTAAAGAAAGACTATATTGAGTTTGACCCCTTCCACACCTACCTCCCAATAAACCACACACATCAAGAGTAGCATGGCATTGGAGAGCTATGTCAGCTCAAGAACAATCATGAACTGATAACCATGTGCAGTAGCTAGATATATCTATAACAACGATCTGTCAATGCTATCACCCAGCTTTCAGACAGGTCACAAGCGTTTCACCTCATATATTATATCAAGAAAGAATATTACATTCAGAAAAAAGGACTTCTATTTGATCACGAAATTATACTAGAGATCTTGATTTTGAACCTAAACGAACAGAAACCATGCAAAAAAAAAAGGGAATACAATGGAAGCCTCGAACTCCAAGATGATTGGCTGAAAATTTGATGCAGTAATCTTCTCTTCTGTAGTACGTACAGAATATTATTAGATAATAGACGAAAAGCATTAACCTTATGAAACCATTATGTAAAATATTTACTTGCATTCTAAGAGTTAAGCAACTAAACAATGCAAGAAGAAGGTAATGCTGTCTTAATTCACTTCTGTAAGCTCTTTGCAGAGCAAGAAGTTTTTTTTTCCTTCCTTTTCCTTTTATTTTGATGGAGTGATCTCCATATAATTAGATAGAAATCATGCAATTCTCATTAACTAAACCATAGGTCGAAATCACATTCTCATGAAATCTACAGCTTATTTTGCTTTGACCAGATCAACAAGTTGATAGTATAAGTTCATACTAGGCTTTAGATGAAATCTGCTATTACCTTGCATTGAAAAAACCAAAAAAAATCCAAGAATTTAATCTGGGAGTAACAAAACAAGGAGGATCGAGAGAAATGGAGGAAAAGAAAAAAAAGAATAGAGATTCACTTACCTCCATGATTACTACTATACTAAATAGTAAATGGCTTACTATATCATAGAACATGAAAGATATCACCAACCTAGAGAAGAGGGCACCACAATCACATCTATACTCCCTCGTCCCACAGGTCTTCACATGAGCCTTCCAGTCAGAGTGCACAGCATATATCTTGGAGCATTTGTCACACTTCCACTTCTTCTCACCATGCTTCCTACTGTAGTGCTTCTTGATCCCTGTGAGGTCCCCAAGGGCCCTGGAAGGGTGGTGGTGGACACAGGTTGGCTCTGGGCACACATACACCCTCTTCCTCACCCCCTCCTTGCTGCTTCTCTGCCTCAGCTTCCATGGTAGGTTGTGGCCCCTCCTGTGGAGCTGAAGGTTCTGATCCCTCTGGAAGCCCTTGTTACATATCTCGCAGACAAATCTATTGGTAGCCATCAAGGTCTTTGGGGACAAAGCAATCACTTCAGCATCTGGGTCTATAGCCAACACCAGTAGAATATTTTTTGAGAAATTCCAACACCGACAAGACAAGAACATGGAAACAACCAAATTCTTTTTATTTTTCTTGTTTCATGAGAAGTTATGTTTTTATATCTGAATAAATCCATGAGAAAAAGGGGAGGAGATCCTCCCTACCTGGGTTCCCTGGCTGGCTTCTCTTCTTCTTAGACTTTGGCTGTGGCTCTTTTTGCTGTTGTTGGTGGTTGGGGATAGATATGGGTGTGAACAGAGAGCTCAAGCTTTTACTGAAGTCATGGGCCCTCGTCTCCGAAGAAAAACTGGCTTCTTCAGAGATGGAGGTGGAGTTGGACATGGTGGCTGACGGGAACATGGAAGCTTTTGTTTTGTTTTCTTTTACCTATATGATGAAAACAAAAAGGGTTCAAATAGTAGTATCTGGTTTCTTCTATGTTCTTATCTCAAGGCCTAAAGCTCCTTGGGAAGAGACACGAAGACAGAGACACACACACACACACACACAGTATAAGAGAAGAGAGGAGGAGAGAATAAAAATCTAATTTGGCTTTATTTTGTCACCCCATAGAGTGGCACAGTAGACACTGGGTTATGGCACCTGAAAAAGGGATCATTGGAAGAGTGGCAACATCAAAATTCTTGTGATGGGGATTGCAGTTGCCTGCAGTTCTGCAGCCCAAGCAAACTTCTCTTTCCAAGCGCTCTCAAACCCATGCAATCAAATTTCAAATAAATACGTGTTTGATTTGGTAGTGTGGAGTGGGTACTCTTCCTATAATTCAATTCTTTTCCTCATATGTTAAAAGGGACAGAACAGAGAAATTTCAGGAACTGGGTCCTGAAGGTGGTGGGCTTTCATTTTCCACTATGTCATAGATATAATGGCTGTTGAAGACTGGGGTGCGAACGACTGACAAATTAGAGAAAAGCCCAAAAAACAAAGCAAGTCGGTGAGAGAACAAAAAAAGGCCAGAGAGAGAGAGAGATGCACAAGGATGCGGATGAGGTTGAGCCTCCCAAGGCCAGGAATCCTATCCTTTGTATCAATATATATTTTTTTCTTTTAATTTGAGACTTCAAGTTTTGTAACAAAAAAACCCAGGGCTCCTAGAAGGGGATCGGATGGAGTGTTTTATAAAGAAGTGTGTTTACTTGGAAGATTAAGGGAGGCTTAGAAAGTTTTGGAAAGAGCATAAAGGCAGATCAGCCTTACATCCATAGACTTTTTTATAACCCATCACATGCATGATTGGCCCATTGATTGGTGTCCTCACTTACCCCAAAACCCAAGGTTTCCTTTTGCAGCCACACATCCTTTTGCTTTCCTAAGGTCTTGGTTGCTGCCAATTGGTAGATTGGCGATCATTTCATGTGCAAGTCTGTTGGTTTCTTTGTTCTTTCAGTCCTTTTATTTAGACATTTGTCTTGTTTCTCTCTCCCCTTCCCCCCTCCAAAAAAAAAAAAAAAAAGAAAAAGAAAAAGAAAGAAAGACATTGGGATTCTTTTCTGTTTTACCGTTCAATTTTCTTGCTTTTATTATTTCATGCATGCTTAGGATGTCATGGTAAAAGGGCAAGTGCACCACCACAGTGGAGAATTTTGAAGGCCTCTCTTTTTAGCTTACTTATCTTTTTCCTTCAAACACACACCCCAACTCGCACAAGCACATGCACGTGTGGAGAGAGAGAGAGAGAGAGAGAGAGAGAGAGAGAGAGAGATTGATCCTTATTTGGAAATTAAAGTAGCTCATGGGGGCCATATGTGCAATTAAATGTCTAAGATAGGAGCCATAGCAAGTGTTAAATAATGATGGCAATTAAACAAGAAATAGGACTTTGTGCATGGTCTCATTTTATTGGAGTAATGTCATTATGACAAAACCCCAGTTTTCCCGTCCTCAATGCACAATTGGCTAGGTTTAACAAGGGCAAAGAGCATGCTGGATATCAAGTATAGGATCTGCGGCATTTGTTTAAATTTTAATTATGTGCTTCTCTTGCTCCATATGTTAGCAAGGTAAACTCAAGTCTGAAACCACATTGTTCTGAACTCGTTCTGTTGAAAATTTGGATTATTTGTTAGCCCACTTCTGGTCAATTAGCAGACTTAAAATGTGTTACCGTCAAGCTCATGCCATACTTTATTGGTGAAACTGTTAACATATAGATTCCATTATTTTTGCTAGAAATAAATTTATTTTTCGATCTAGATAACTTTTAGGGGAAGATCCACCAAAAATAAGGGAGCATTTTTATGGATGCATGTAATATCCATATATTGCTACTTGTTATTTTATGGAGTAATTTTCATTATAAAGACAATTGACAAGCATTGCTCTACTTAATAAAAAAAAAAAATCTGCCCATCATCTTGAAAGAAGACTTCAATTACTATTTATATGATACATAATGATCTCTGGACTCAATATAAACCATTTCAGCCATTATTATAGGTCGGATCGGATGAAGTCCAAAAATAAAATCCACCACATCAAGAAACTAAATTATAAGTTAAACTTTTAAAAACTATAAATTAGATATGTATGCTTGATTTAGATGTTCTTTTTTTTAAAAAAAATCGTATAACCTTTCAAGATCTACAATATTATGCTCCTCTTAATGGAGGCTGCACTCCTAGCAATTAAACCTAAATCCATTGTTTAGATTTTGAAACAGGTTGCTAAAATCGAGATTTTATTTGAAAAATATTTTGATAGAGCTTATCTTTTAATCCAAGATGAACCAAGAAAAAATAACAGGAGGCAAAGTTGATATAGAAATTGAAATTCATATTATAGAATTTAAATTTTTTGAGTTTATTCCTACCAATCATATCTATTTTAGAAAAATAAGTCTCAGAATTACGGAAAAAATTTGATCCAAATTATATAAAGATGGACCTCACCATTATAAGAAATCCAAACCTAATCGTGCAACATCAAACTTTACAAATATAAATAAATGCTACGTGCATCGATTTTATGATGATTAATGAAGGAAAAAACAGCATAAACCTACTTTCATAATTTTATTTTTGAAAAATTTAAGTGGGCCATGGAAATTTTTTACATTATCATGTCATGATAAATTAATTAAATTAACTAAGGGTGCTTTGCAAAGAGATGTTTAAGTGATTTGTTTAAACATAGGAGAGAGCATTGTTAACATAAATAACTACTTATATCTGCAAGTTAAGGGAAAAAAAAAAGGCCAACAACAAATTTAAATGTCCATGAGTCGAAAAACAAAACATTCATTACTGGCTCAATGATTACTTTACCAGAAACTAGACAAGCACCAACTTACTGGATGTCTTGTTTTTAACAACTTACTGGACGTCTTGTTTTTACCAACTTACTGGACGTCTTGTTTTCTCCTCCCTCAAGAAGTTATCCACTTACAAACTAAAATGGATAATGAGAGAATTTTTATGGAGGGGTGATAAACCTTTCTTCGGGGCTCACTGCTTGGTCATTGTTAGGCGCGGAGCCTTACCCAACACTCAGGCCCAGCCCAAGAAGAAAAAGAAATAAAAAAAAAGGATTGGGCTAGGCCCGTCCCAGGCGGGCGAGCGGAGCCCAGGCCCAGGCCCGGTGCAGGCACGCGGGCACGCGCGCACGCGGACGCGTGCGGGCGGACGTGCGTTGGCGGGCGCGCAGGCACGCGTGGGCGGGCTCCGGCCCAGGCCCGGCGCGCGGAGCGCGGCCCAGGCCCACGCGCAGCGCACGCGGGCACACGTGGGCCCGACCCAGGCGGCAGTGGTGGCTTCCTTGGGCGTTTCCCAGCATTTTCCACGCGGTTTCCCATGCATTTCGCACGGTGTTTGAGTGGTCCACGGGATTTCTTTTGATCTGGACCGTCCGATGGCGCGATCGGATGGCTGAGATGGATCCGACCTCTTTTAGGCTTGATCTGGCACTATTTTTGGCGCGATCTAGGCTCTTGATCTTTGATCGGACGGCTGGAGTTGTTTTATGGGTGTTTTAGTTCACCTGGAGTTGGTTTCTTCTCTTGTTCGGCTCTTTAAAAGCCTAGGAGGCCTGTGAGCGATGCAAAGGATGTATTGGACGCAGAGGACGCAGAGAGCAGCCCTGAAGACTTTCTCCAAGAGAGAAAAAAGGCAGAGAAAGAGAGAGAAAGAGAGAAAACTGGGGAGGCAAGAGATCTTCCACCAAGAAATGATTTCCGGGTGAGAGATATTTTTTGGGATAATTTATTTTTTGTTTTCTTCTTTTCTTCTCTTGTTTGAGAGCTGAGGTGAGCATCCTGTAAACTTCCTGTAAATCTTTTATAGTGGAGATTGATCTTGTGCGGCCGTGGACGTATGAGCAGGAGTCTCTGAACCACGTAATCCCTTGTGTTTGCTTGTGTTGTGATTTATTTTTGCCAGGTTTCCTTTCTTTTCTGTGAATTTTATATTTCACTGCGATCTGTTCCGCAACAACTGGTATCAGAGCACCAAGTTTCAGTGGGAGCAATGGCAGGAGACGAAGGAAAAGTTAAGATCGACAGGTTTGATGGGAAGGACTTCGGCTTCTGGAAAATGCAGATAGAAGATTATTTGTATCAAAAGAAGCTTCATCAACCCTTGTTGGGTGTAAAACCTGCCGATGTGTGGCAAAATGACTGGGATTTACTGGACCGCCAGGCTTTGGAAGTTATTCGGCTGACGTTGGCCAAGAATGTTGCATTCAATGTCCTGGAGGAGAAGACGACAACAGGTTTGATGAAGGCTCTGTGTGACATGTATGAGAAGCTTTCAACCTCCAATAAAGTTCATCTTATGCGTCGTCTGTTTAATCTCAAGATGAGAGAAGGTGCGTCTGTCACGGATCATATTAATGAGTTTAATTTGATTACCAGTTAGTTAAGTTCTATCAATATCAGTTTTGAGGATGAAGTCCATGCTTTGATCCTCTTATCATCTTTGCCTGAGAGCTGGGGTGCAACTGTGACAGCTGTTAGCAGTTCCTGCGGATCAAACAAGTTGAAATTTGAAGAGGTCCGGAACCTGATTCTCAGTGAAGATATCAGGAAAAAAGAAGCCAGTGGGAGCTTTGGATCTGCCTTGACGACCCAAAAAGGCAGAGGGAGGACTGCACAGCGTAGCAACAACCATGGGAGATCCAAATCCAAGCAGAGGAGCCAATCAAGACCTAGGGGTGATGGCTGTTGGCACTGCGGTAAGAAGGGGCACACCAAGAAAAATTGCTGGGCAAGGAAGAACAAAGGACAGAAGGAAGAGTCAGTTAATGCAGCAACCGAGAATACTGAAGATGCTTTGTTTCTCAGTGTGGACAGTCCGATGGAGTCATGGATCCTAGATTCCGGTGCTTCGTTTCACTCTACCTCACAGATGGAATGCATGAGAAATTATACAGCTGGTAATTTTGGAAAAGTTTATCTGGCAGATGATGAGCCTTTGGACATCGTGGGGAGAGGTGATGTTCATATCAAGATGCCGAATCAGTCGGTATGGAAGCTGAAGAATGTCAAACATGTCATTGGTTTAAAGAGAAATTTGATCTCAGTCGGGCAACTGGACTCGGAGGGTTATGTCATAACTTTTGTTGACGGCTCCTGGAAGATCGTCAAGGGTGCTATGGTGATAGCACGTGGAAGCAAGTTGGGCACCCTCTATATGACTGGTAACATGAAAGACGCAGTGGCTTTGGCATAGGCAGACTCGGAGTTGTGGCACTACCGTCTGGGTCACATAGGGCAAAAAGGAATGCAAGTATTACAGAAGAAGGGCAAGCTAGCTGGTCTAAAGACGACGGATATTGATTTCTGCGAGCATTGTGTTCTTGGAAAGCAGAAGAGAGTCAGCTTCATCAAGATAGGCAGAGCACCAAGATCAAAAAAGCTGGAGCTAGTTCACACTGATGTGTGGGGTCCCTCTCTGGTGGCATCCCTTGGAGGCTCAAATTATTATGTGACATTTATCGACGATTCCATTAGGAAGATATGGGTTTATTTTCTGCAAAATAAATCTAATGTATTTGACACTTTCAGGAAGTGGAAAAGCTTAGTGAAAAATGAGTCTGGATAAAAGATCAAGTGCCTAAGGTCAGATAATGGAGGCGAGTACAATAGTATTGAGTTCAAGGAGTTCTGCGCAGTTAATGGGATCAAGATGGAGAAGACTATCCCGAGTACGCCACAACAAAATGGGATAGCTGAGCGCATGAATCGTATCCTGAACGAGAGAGCGAAGAGCATGAGGCTCCATGCTGGATTGCCCAAGATGTTTTGGGCTAAGGCAGTTAGCACTGCTGCCTACCTGATTAATAGAGGTCCCTCCATCCCTCTTGACTGTAAGATCCCTGAAGAAGAGTGGACAAGTAAATCAGCAAACTTATCTCACCTGAAGGTCTTCGACTGTGTCTCCTATATCCACGTCAATGCAGAGAAGAGAGACAAGCTAGATGCAAAGTCGAAGAAGTGCTTCTTCATTGGTTATGGCACTGATGATTTTGGTTATAAGCTCTGGAGCGAGGAGGACAAGAAAATCATCAGGAGCAAGGACGTGGTGTTCAATGAGAGAAGCCTGTACAAGGACCGAGGTGTTCCAGATAGAGCAGAAAAGGCAGATAAGGAGAAAGAGCAAGTAGAGTTGGAAGAGATCACTGAGGATGACATTGCCGAGGGAGCAAGAGTTCCTGAGCATGAGCCAGAGACACCTCAACTGAGAAGATCTGCAAGGACCCCGAAACCACGTGTAAGGTACTCACCCTCGTTACATTACCTGCTGTTAAAAGATGGAGGGGAGCCAGAGTGCTTTGATGAGGCCATGGAGAGCAAAGATTCGGTCAAGTGGGAGTTGGCGATGAAGGATGAGATGCAATCCTTGATAAAGAACAAGACGTGGGAGCTCAGCACACTACCAAATGGAAAGAAAGCACTGCATAATAAATGGATCTACAAGGTCAAAGAGGAACCCGAAGGCAGTAAGAGGTACAAGGCGAGGCTGGTCGTGAAAGGATTCCAACAGAAAGAGGGTATAGATTATACCGAGATTTTTTCTCCTGTTGTCAAGCTCTCTACGATTCGAGTTGTTCTGAGCATTGTAGCTGCGGAGGACCTATACCTAGAGCAACTGGATGTTACTACTGCCTTTCTGCACGGTAAGATAGATGAAGATATTTACAGCTTGTTGGCTTCGAGGTCCCCGATAAAGAAAATCAAGTATGCAAGCTGAGGAAAAGCTTGTATAGTTTAAAACAAGCCCCAGGTTATGGTACAAGAAGTTTGATGGATTCAGGATCAACAATGGTTTTGCTAGATGCCAGGAGGATCATTGCTATTATTTCAAGATATTCGAAGACATTTTCATGATATTACTTTTGTATGTTGATGATATGTTGATTGCTGGGCCAAACATGCAAGAGATTGAAAGATGGAAGCGAGAGCTGTCTAGAGAATTTGCAATGAAGAACATGGGCGCAGCAAAGCAAATACTTGGGGGCACACTGAAGTTGATTCAGAGTAGCTATATTGAAAAGGTGTTGGACAAATTTAATATGTTAGATGAAAAGCCGGTGAAGACACCTTTGGCCGCACATTTCAAGCTTTCGAAGGATTAGTCACCCAAGGTTGATGATGAGCTGAAGACAATGGCCAGGGTTCCGTATGCTTCAGCTGTTGGCAGTTTGATGTATGTGATGGTTTGCACGAGGCTAGATATTGCACATGCAGTGGGAGCTGTGAGCAGGTATATGGCAAATATGGGCAAGCAACATTGGGAAGCTGTCAAATGGATCCTGTGATATCTTAAAGGTACCAAGGATGTCGGCCTATGCTATAGGAGGGGCAGTTTGACTTTACAGGGATATGTGGATGCAGACCTGGGTGGCGATGCCGACACGAGGAGGAGCACGACTGGGTATGTGTATACCATTGGCGGGACAGCGGTGAGCTGGATCTCGTAATTGCAGAAGATCATGGCTCTTTTCACTACTGAGGCAGAGTATGTTGCAATCACTGAAGCTAGCAAGGAGATGATCTAGCTGCAAAATTTGCTGAAGGATCTTGGTAGAGAGCAGAGCTGCAGTGTACTATTCTGTGACAGTCAGAGTGCAATTCATCTTGCGAAGAATCCGATGTTCCATGCGAGAATGAAGCATATACAGCTGAGATATCATTTCATCAGGGTATTGCTTGAAGATGGATGTTTGTCACTGGAAAAAATTCATAGCTCAAAAAATTTAGCAGATATGCTAACAAAGGTAGTCACTGCAGAGAAATTGGGGCTGTGTATGGCCTCAATTGGCCTCCGGAGCTAATTGATTGGAGGCGCCGCATAAGATACTAACTTTTTTGTTTTAGAAGTTTGTTTTGTTTTTCAGGTGGATGCTGATATTGTGTCTAAGTCTCCAAGTGGGAGAGTTGTTAGGCATGCAGCCTTACCCAACACCCAGGCCTAGCCCAAGAAGAAAAAGAAACCAAAAAAAAAAAAAAAGGATTGGGCCAGGCCCGGCCCAGGCGCGCGCAGGCGGGCGAGCGGAGCCCAGGCCCAGGCCCGGCGCAGGCACGTGTGGGCGGGCACGCACGCACGCGGACGTGCGTGGGCGGACGCGCGCTGGCGGGCGCACGGGCGGGCGCACCGGCCCAGGCCCAGCGCGCGGCGCGCGGCCCAGGCCCATGCGCAGCGCGCGTGGGCGTGCGTGGGCCCGGCCCAGGCGGCAGCGGTGGCTTCCTTGGGCGTTTCCCATGCGGTTTCCCGTGCGTTTCGCACGGTGTTTGAGTGGTCCATGGGATTTCTTTTGATATGGACCGTCCGATGGTGCGATCGGATGGCTGAGATGGATCCGACCTCTTTTAGGCTTGATCTGGCACTGTTTTTAGTACGATCTGGACTCTTGATCTTCAATCGGATGGCTGGAGTTGTTTTATGGTGTTTTAGTTCACCTGGAGTTGGTTTCTTCTCCTGTTCGGCTCTTTAAAAGCCTAGGAGGCCTGTGAGAGATGCAGAGGATGTATTGGACGTAGAGGACACAGAGAGCAGCCCTGAAGACTTTTTCCAAGAGAGAAAAAAGGCAGAGAAAGAGAGAGAAAGAGAGAAAACTGGGGAGGCAAGAGATCTTCCACCAAGAAATTATTTCCGGGTGAGAGATATTTTTTGGGATAATTTATGTTTTGTTTTCTTCTTTTCTTTTCTTGTTTGAGGGCTGAGGTGAGCATCTTGTAAACTTCATGTAAATTTTTATAGTGGAGATTGGATCTTGTGCGGCCATGGACGTAGGAGCAGGAGTCTCCGAACCACGTAATCCCTTGTGTTTGCTTGTGTTGTGATTTATTTTTGCTAGGTTTCCTTTCTTTTCTGTGAATTTTATATTCCACTGCGATCTGTTCCGCAACAGTCATTTGGGACTAGGTCTGCTGCCCTAAATCCTTTGGGTGGTCTAGGAGTTGTGGACCTCAAAAGGTTTAACATCTCCCTTCTAATGAAAAGATGGTGGTGTTTTGATAATGATCATGATGATAGTCCTTGGAAACAACTGCTTCTCAAACTCATCTACACCAATAGTCCTCCAAACAATCTCCAATTACACATTATTTTGCATGCTTCGATAGTATGGAACAGTGTGATAAACGCTTCAAAAGATTTCAACCAAATATCTTCATTCAAAGTGAGAAATGGAAGGATGATCTCCTTCTGGAATGACAAATGGATCACCGAGGGCTCCTTTAGTGTGACCTGTTCCCAGGCAGTGCCGGCTATAGGATAAAGCCACTAAAGCCCTTGCTTTAGGCCCCCATTACATAGCATTTAATAGGCACCATTAGCAAAAAAATATTTATAGCATTTAATAGGCACCATTAGTAAAAAAAATATTTATAGCATTTATGATAGGTATTTGTATTCACATTTAAGGCACCCTTAGATATTAGCAAACATCATTTATATCATTTTCAAATTCTCTTTCTCAACTACGAAGTTGTTTCTCTCATTTCCAATTAACAAATGGTAAACTAAATTTATGAAGTACAAACGGATACTTTTTTTTTGTATAAAACCAAGTTGTTTTCAATTTATAACATCTACTTCTTAATTCTTCTTTTCTCATTCTCTTAACTTTTTTCCTTAGTAGTACTTTCAAGGCTCTCAACTCACATTCTCCGCACTCCTACATAAGGTTTGCTTGATTATTCATCTGATTTACAATAAGCATTCAACAATCAGGTACTATTGTTCTAAACTTTGCAAACTTTTTATTTTTAATTTAAAATTTATATTATATTATTATATTATCTCTATTTTATATAATAGTTAATTCATTGAGTTAGAAATTTTGATTGTTGATCTTGAATTAGCCATTTAAAAAATATAAGATAATTATAATAGCTAATTTTTTTGGTACTTTATAATAAGAATTTAAATATGTCAACTCAAAAATATGAATCTGGTTATTCTAAACTTTAAAAAAAAGAAGAATTAAAAGTTTAACTCTATCTCAAAAAGGGGCTCTTGATAAATTTTTTACAAGCAATAAAAATAATACATCAGAAAATATTGGTGAATGTTCCTTAAATAAACAAGTTAATAATCTTTTAGAATTAGATGATAATGAAATACTAGAACAAGAAGAAGTTAATGAAGTGATTCAAATTGATACTCAAAATCATGATGAAGAGAACCAAACAGTTGATTTAAATGATTGTATTCCTAAAAATATTTATGATCCAAGTCAATGGATAAATATTGATACAAATTTGAGAGATTTATTAGTAGAAAAAGGTCCAATTAGAATTAATGATATAGAGTTTCCTAAAGATGAATTCTCAAGACATTTTTCTACTACATATTATATTCAAAAGTTGGCAAATGGAGAGAAGCATGAAAGAAGATGGCTAGTTTATTCAAAAGACTTGGATAAAGTATTTTGTTTTTGTTGCAAAATATTTAATTCAGCTTTTAGTACAAGTAAACTAGCTAATGTAGGTACTAGATATTGGAGAAATCTTAGTGCTAAACTTAAAAGTCATGAGATGAATAATGAGCATATTATTAATATGAGTTCATGGATTGATTTAGAACTGAGATTATTGAAAAATAAAACAATTGATAAAAGTATTCAAGAACAAATAAAAAGAGATGAAGAACATTGGAAAAAAGTATTAACAAGAATTCTTGCTGTAGTAAAAACTCTTGGTAAAAATAATTTGGCTTTTCGTGGAAAAAATGAAAAGATTTATCAAAAAAATAGTGAAAATTTTTTAAGTTTAATTGAAATGATTGCAGAATTTGATCCGGTGATGCAAGAACATGTTCGACGTATTAAAGATAATAAAATTCATACTCATTACCTTGGACATATTGTACAAAATGAATTGATAAATTTGTTAGCAAGTGAAATTAGAAATAAAATTATTAAAAAAATTATAGAGGCAAAATATTTTTCAATAATACTTGATTGTACTCCAGATGTAAGTCATCAAGAGCACATGTCTTTTATATTATGATGTGTGGATATTTCATCAAGTCCAATTAAAGTTATAGAATATTTTGTTGAATTCTTAAAAGTAGATGATACAACTGGAAAAGGTCTTTTTGATACCATTGTGGATGAAATAAAAAATATTGGACTTGATATTAATAATTTAAGAGGGCAAGGATATGATAACGGATCTAATATGAATGGCAAGCAACAAGGAGTGCAAAAAAACTTTTAGATATAAATCCTAGATCTTTTATACACCATGTGGTTGTCACAATCTAAATTTAGTACTTTGTGACATGGCTAATTCTTGTACTAAAGCTATATCATTTTTTGGAGTGGTACAACGTATATATTCACTATTTTCTTCTTCTACTAAATGATAGAAAATTTTACAAGATAATATACCTGGCCTAACTCTTAAATCATTATCACAAACATGTTGGGAAAGCCGTATTGAAAGTATTAAAGCAATAAGATTTCAAGCTCCACAAATAAGAGATGCTTTATTAAAATTAGCAGAAGTTAGTGAAGATCCTAAAACTAAAAGTGAAGCTAATTGCTTAGCAACATATGAGCTTGAAAATTTTGAATTTTTATTGGGCATGACTATTTGGTATGATATATTATTTGCTATTAACTCAGTTAGCAAAAATTTACAATCAAAAGATATGTGTATTGATATTGCTATAGAACAATAATTAAAAGGTCTTCTTTCTTTTTTTAAAAATATAGAGAAAATGGATTTACATCTGCTATGATTTCTTCTAAAAAATTGCATCTCAAATAGATATAAAACCTAAATTTCATGATAAACGTATTATTCATAGAAGAAAGCAATTTGATGAGAATGTTGATAATGAAATAATAAGATCTCTTGAAGAATCATTTAGAATTGATTATTTCTTATATATAGTAGATCAAGCAATTTTTTCACTCCAAAATAAATTTGAACAATTAAAGATATATGAAAATATTTTGGTTTTCTATTTAGCAGTAGAAAGTTGAAGTCGTTAGATAATAATAGTTTGAAAGAACATTGCCTTAATCTTGAATGTTCCTTAAAATATAATAATTACTCTGATATTGATGGTTTAGATTTATTTTCAGAGCTAAAAATTTTAAAAAAAATTGTACAAATGGAAGATAATAGTTCAATCGATATATTTAATCATATAAAAAGACTTGATTCTTTTCCAAATGCTTATATTGCTTTTAGAATAATGTTGACAATTCCAATAAGTATTGCTTCGGCAGAAAAAAGTTTTTCAAAATTAAAATTAATAAAAAATTATTTAAGATCAACAATATCTCAAGAAAGATTAAATGGATTGGCTATATTATTAATTGAAAAAGAAATGTTAGAAGAACTTGATTATAAAAGTTTAATTAAAAATTTTGCATCTCAAAGAGCTAGAAAAATAAAATTTACATAAATTTTAATTAAAAAAATGATTTATTTTAGCATTTAGCTTTAGGTCTCTGTGTGTTGAGCCGCCCCTGTTCCCAGGCCTGCATTTGCTGTCATTGAACTTGAAGTTATTATTAGTAGCTGAATTCTTCAGAATATATACTTTCAGATCATTAATATTTAGGGAAACCGTAAACCTCTTTATGGAGAATAGATGCAACCAGCTAGAAAATCTACTTCATCTTTATAAACTTGTAGACAGCTTGGACAAGGCTATATGGAAATGAATAGCTAATGGCAAGTTCATATTCAAAAGCTGCTACACCCTCCTCTCTCACGGTGGTATCACTTGCCATTTGCGAAGAAGATCCGAATCCTCCATATTCCTAATAAGATCAAGATTTTCAATTGGCTTTTAGTTCGTAATAAGGTATTGACAGCTGAGAATCTCAACAAGCCGCACCTACCTGCTCCAGAGTTTTGCCCACTTTGCGGCTTGCAATGGACATTTGGAGAAGAGTACCTCATAAGCCAAAGGTCGAGTACAGATTTTTTTTTTTTTGGTTTAATAAAAGGGATGGGGGGATTAAATCGCGGTGTAGCTAGGATGGAGAAATTGTCTCCATCCCGTCAAATAATGTTCGATTCAAGATGCTAAGATTTTTACGGTCTTTTTCTATTTAAAGATGAGTACATCAACCTGATACCATTAAGATGCTCATCTCATTTACACCGGTGGTCGTAGATTCCAAAAGAATTTTTGGATTTAATCGAATCACCTACGGGATCATATTTTGAATCCGCGATAGGTTGACAGTGAGGCAAGATCTCTATCAACCAGGTTACTGTCTTAGCAATAATTGGCATACCACTGTTGCGACTTTTTGCTAGGTCATTTGGAAGGAGTGAAACAAAAAGACTTTTAGATTCGAGTCTTATTGTCCTATCCTCACATATGCCCACTGGGTCTCCCTCATCGCGAGTTGGCTTTCGTGATGCCACTCCTTTGCTCAACTGGTCTAGATGTCGAAGGAAAACACCTCATAGGTGTAGATCAATGTAACGACCGGGAAAAAAAAAAAAAATTGTAGACGCGGCCTGCAAAACCCACGTGTGGGTGGGCGAGTGCGCAGGTGCGGCCGAGCGAGGCCAATGGGCGAGGGTGGGCGAGTGACGCGGAGGCACTGGCGGGCGAGCGACACGCGGCGTGCGGTGAGCATGGAGCGAGCGCGAGTGGCGAGCATGATGCGAGCAACGCGGGGGCGATGCGCGAGCGGGCACGTGAGGCACGGCCCAAGCCCACGCGCGCGGCGTGCGTGGGGGCATGGGCTCGGCCCAGCCGGAAGCGACGCGTGTAGGGGCATTTCCCACGCATTTCTCAGGTGTTTTCCCAAGATTTCTCGTGGCTCACAGCGGTCCACGGGATTTCTGAGTGATCTGGACCGTCCGATCGCCTGATCGAATGGCTGAGATTGATCCGAGAAAATTTAGGCTTGATCAGGGGCTTTTGGATTCGGATGTCGATGCGGTTTGAGGTGTCGATCTCAGATCTGATGGCCAGAAAGATTTCTTGATGATTTTGAACTTCTCAGGCGATGTTTAAGGTGGTTTTGGATTGGTTTTGCTCATCTTTTTAATCAGGGACGTCGACAGAAAGCAGGGAAAAGCCTGCAGAGAGCCAAAAGAGAGAGAGAAAGGAAAAAGAGGAGAGAGATAAAGATGAGAGAGAAGAGGAAGGAGAGAGAAGATGAGGAAAGGGAAAATCAGGGAAAACCTTCTTTCTCAAAATTTGTGAAAACTAGGATTTGGTTTGAATGAATTTATTTATTATTGTAGGAGATCAATCTTTTGAGCAGGAAAGATTTGGACGAATTTCGGGTATAGATTGATACCGGATATCTGGGATTAGCGATTGAAGGTAAGGATTCTAGACGTGATCACCAGTCTATATATTATTTTACAAGGCATGATTTTGATTCGAGTACTTGAGCATTGGCATGCATGATTTATTGTTGCATGGTGTAGTTGAGTTTTTATGAAGAATAATATGACTATGGTTGTTATTATTTTATATTTCTAGATATTGAGTTTATCGGACAAAAATTACTTTTGATGGATTGGACCATGATGCCGGTCATTGAAAGATTTGAGATTTCAAGTTTAACATCGTGATACGATTTGATAAGATGATGTAGATGGTTAAAGTGATAATAGTATTTGGACTAGCCATGGATCTGAAGTTTTCGGAGCCACGGGCTTCGTACGAAGAATAGCCGGCCATGAGCATTTAAAACATGAGATAGCTAGAGTTATGGGCTTTGTATGTGAGCTAGCCTGGCCACGGGCTTAGAATACATGGTTGATAGTGTGGTTGCCAGTCATGGGCGTCGCATGACAATGGCTAGTCCAGAACCCTAAAGAAGAGGAAAAGTTAATAAAAACATATAAAGGAAATATAATGTTATGAAAGGTTTTTGGATATTCTTGATATGTAATTGATTTTTTTGGATTGCATGACCGAAGAATTTATCGTTTTTCATTATATGATTAAGATATTGTTGTTTTCAGTTTTTATATTAATACTGGTGTGATTGTGAGGGAACCTTACTAGGCTGTAGAGCTCACAACCTTACTTTCTTCTTTTACAGAGTCGTACAGATATTTAGCTTGGTGATGAATGAGGTTTTCTTGAGGTAAGTGACTCTTATGTACCCAGGCCTTGTATGATCTCTAGGATAAAATCTAGGGTTTGTGCGGCCGGTCGCGTGCCGATTCGGTGCTGGATTCGAGGCGTGACAATCAACATGAATAGAAACTTCAGAAAACCATAGGAAAGGTCGACTAATAACACCGCCCACACTCTTCTAATGATGCCTAGATGGAACAAGCCTTATTTGTCTACAGTAAATTCTCTCACCATTTAAAAAACAATCGGATAAGTACGAGTCAGAGACGGAGAATTGAATTTTTTTTTTTAATTACAAATGTAACCTTATGATCATTAATCATTTTTGCTACCACCTTGGTAATAGCTCAGGTAGAATGGGTCGATGCCCCATACTTTGCACATCCCAGGTATTAAAATAGGGTTTTAAAAATTATGAATATGATTAAAGAAATGATAAAATACTTATAGAAAATTAAAGAATCAAAATCAAATCCGGAAGTATGTAAAACACTGTTTAAAGGCATATTTTTATTTCTCATGCAGAAATCATCAGAAACACTATCTCAAGATACGACCATAATTTTTCCACCTGCGAGCACGATTATGAAAGAGATTGATGGAGACTCTTTCAGCACCCAGAAAAATAACTTTGAAACAAAAAAAATTTGAAAGAGAAAATACCAGAGAAAAAAAAAAAGAGAGCATGAAAACATAAACTAAATCCCTATCTTTAGGCCTCTAAGATGGTCCTTTTATAGCCATCTAAAATTTGATCATTTGGATTTTATTGGCCTATTAAAGCCTATAATAAGAAGTCCAAGAGTCGGAAATTAAAAGCCTAATAATTAAAAGCATAACTGTCAAATAATTAAAACTCCAATGGTCAAATCATTAAAAACTCTAACGGTCAAACCATTAAAAAAACTTCAGCGATCAAATGATTAAAAGCAAAATGGTCAAATAATTAAATGGTTGGTGAAGAAAATTTTGAATTTTCCTAACAATTCCCCTCAAAATTCAAAATTTTTAAAAAATAATAAAATATAAGTCTGGATACTTATACTATGCAATCGATAAGATGACTTTAACCTTAGTGTGAATAATTTTTATCCGAAGAAATCAGAATGAACCAAGTCTTGAACTACGTTCCTTTGACCCAGACTTCAACTACTACATACATAGTATAAAATTTTCCAGCACTAGTATGTACATTAATGGACCTACACATGTATCTTGATTTTTTATGAGAGCTTCTAAAAATTGTCAATATTTTTAATCATGATTATATACAGATACTCTCATATAGGTGAGCCCCTCCAAAGATGTGTGTAGTATCATATTTCGAGAAATATTTCTCGAATCTCATTCAAAGATAAACTCTTCCTAACCACTACATAAGAGCACTAATCACCATAAAGATGGGATGGAGTTTATGACTCCTATATCAAATAAATTACATGTGCTCCCTAATCAACTAATCAGCTTATTATTACCATATTGAACCTCCTTCAAGGGATCTCCTATCACAAAGGTTGGGTTTCCATTGCTAGATGGTCTTTTATAGACTAAGCCCCATCCTCCTCGATGACTTTAGGATCTTAGTCCTATTTAAGTCTTTAGTAAGACATACTGATATAAGAATCTTTCATCACCAAGTTGTGAAATACATCACAACTTATAGTCATGACAATGAATATATGCAAAACTAGATATAACTAACTTGATGATCAATTTCACATGAATGTTAGCATATTAGAATTCAAGAAATTCAAATAACAAATATTGCAAATATCATGATACCTCTCTTGTGATTATATAATTATATACCTGTGAGTAATCTTTAGAAACAATTGATGTCAAATGAATTAGCATTGAACAAATCCAAACTATGGTATTACATAGATTACCATGATACAAAGAATATTCATAGTGAAATTTTAAAATATAAATTTAGATATATCATATGCAAGGGATTATATACAACATGTTTTAAGAAAACTTGATGAAAGTTTTAAATATAAAATATTACTATTTTATACTTACTGCTATATAAAATTTTATATATTTTAAAATAATCTTATTTTGTTAAATGTAAAGATAGTGAATCATCCAATATCTTGGGTAAGGGTGTGAGATACGTGTTGCTTGGGCTGAAGTCGACAGGCCCAGCCGGCTTCAACCCAAGTCATAAAAAAAAAATAGAGGAAGAAGAGGGGAGGTAGAGTCAGACACAGAGACTGCTCTTCCCCTTATCTGACCATCGATTCCATCAGAGGAGTTGGTGGGAAGCCACAGGGGAGCAGGACTTCGTCGACGACGAGTCTGGAAGGGATTGGGACTCCGGTCGATGCAGTTTTCCCTCCCCTACGCGACATGGAGATAGCGGTGGGTTCCTTTAAATCCCCCACACCGCCGCCCTATCATGCCTCCTTGCATCTCCTTCCTCTCCATGATCGAGAGTCCTTCACCATTGACCGGTGAGTTCTCTCCCTTATTTTATATTTAATATTTTTTGGAGGGTAGATTCCGGTGAGTGATTTTGATAGATGTGAGTGATATCGGAATTCAAGTCATGATTATTCGAGACTGGAAACTTGTGATTTAGAAATCACCTAGTGGTTGTTAAGACATAACATGGACTCAGAACTATGACATAAGTGATTAGGATATGGTTTGAATGTCAAAAATTTGATCTGGATTATAAATGAAAAAGGATAAAATTTTGAATAAGACTTGGGAAGTAAGTACCTTAAGAGGTGACTAATTGGAAGTTGGAGATCGAATGACATGAGGGTTGGTTATTCTTAAGGTTTTATAAAAAAAAAATCTCAATCAAGCTAATTTCGAGGATGAAATTATTTTAACGAGGAGAGAATATAATACCCAGGCTTGGGCTGAAGTCAGCAGGCCCAGCCGACTTCAACCCAAACCAGTCAAAAAAAAAAAAAAAGAGGTGGAGACGAGATGGAAACTGGAACAGGGGAGCGAGGTTTTGCCCTTGCCAGTCGGAGTCTTCGTCGGGAATCTCGGTGGAAGAATCGTGAGAGGAGTGGGAGGCAATTGGCGAAAGGTTTTGAGAGGGATTGGGATGCGTTGGTCGGTGGTAGAGTTTCAAACGGTGAGGGAACTCTCGTTGATCTCCCTTTAAAAACTCCACACCGCCGCCCCATTAAGCTCTTCACGCACCTCTTTCCTCTCCGTCAAGCGACCAGGAATCCCAGACATCACCGGTGAGTTCTTTTGTTTACTGTTAGAAGGATTTTAATTGGGTTTTTGGATATCGTTTTTGGTTTCCTATTTGTTATTGGGGTCGTTCACCGTCCGACGCCGCCGTCATCGTCGTCGCCTGCCTTTGGTCCGTGAAGGCTCTGCGACAACCACTCCGTGGTTGCCGGCAGCTGGGGGAAAAGGCCGGATCGGCCGGACCAAAGGAGAACAGGGGGGGAGTCGTTCGAGTGAAAAGAAAAGAAAAGAGAAGGAAGAAGGAGAGTTTGGCTCGGTCCAGGGAAAGAAAAGAAAAGAAAGAAAAAAAAAACGGGAGGCCCTGTTCCGTGAAATAATAATAATAAATAGAGGAGAGAGAAGGAGAAAAGGAAGGAAGAGAGAGAAAGAGGAGAGAGAAGGAAGAGAGAGAAAGAGGAGAGAGAATGAAGAGGAGAGAGAAGGAGGAGAGAGAAGGAAAAGAGAGAAAGAGGAGAGAGAAGGAAGAGGAGAGAGGAAGAAGAGAGAAAATCAAGGGATTTTCTTGAGATTTATGAAATTTGGAAATTTAGATTTTAATTAAATTATTTATTAATGTAGGGAATCAGTCTTCTAAGCAGGAAGGCATCGCGTAAATTTCGGGTACTGACTAGTATCGGATATACTAGGATTAGCGCGTTAAGGTAAGGAATTCTGTATTGATCATTCCTTTATGCATGAATTTATTATGGCCTGGCTTGTTCTAAGCATATATGTTATATGTATTTGCACGTGTGGTACTATATGACATGGCATAGTTGTTTTCTTGTGATAGACATTGTGGTTTTATCATTTTTATTGTTGGTATTTCATGCATGATGTTATAAAGAAAATTGATATCCGGATGGGTTGGACCATGATACCGGATTTCTAAATAGGTTGAACCATGAAACTGGATATCGAGTGGGTGGGACCACGATATCGGTTATTAAAATGGGTTGGACCACGATATCGGTTATCGAGTGGATTGGACCACGATACCGGTTATCGAGAGGTCATAAAAGATATGTTTTGACAAGTGTTAATAAAGTAAATACGGTATTTGGTCTAGCCATGCTACGGTAGCACCGTGGTTATACAGCCTGAGCCATGGGCTTTGTACGTGGGAGCTGGCCACGGGCGGATAGTACGTGGGACAGCCGAGCCACGGGCTTAGTACGTGAGCAGGACCAACCATAGTATGCATGGTCCTTTGCGGTTGCCAGTCATGGGCTGGTACATGACCGTGGCTAGTCCAGAACCCTAAAGATAAAGGTTCAATAATGGAAATTCTAAAAGAAAAATGTAAAGTTATCAAGGTGTGTAATACATGAGGCCTAAATCATTTGATTGCATGACATAATATACTGGTACTTTATTATTTCAGAAATTTATATTATTATTTGGTGTGATCATATGGAGACCTTACTGGGCTATATAGCTCACTTCCTACCTTTTGATTTTTTTTTCAGACTCAGGATGCGTGACAAAATTTGGGCTGGGTGTGAGACAAAGCTTCATATATACTGAGTTAGTTAGTTAATTAGAGTTAGTTTCGGTTACTGATGTTTGTGAATTAGTAGACCAATTAGTAATATCGACTTAATAAATGGATTATACAATTGTTACTTGATTGTTTATATAATATTAGTTTTAATTTGATATGGTTGACTTTTGTGTACCTAGGCCTTGCATGATCTCTAGGGTAAAACCTAGAGTTTGTGCGGCCGGTCGCGTAGCCGATTCCGGTGCTAGAGACTGCTCTTCCCCTTATTCGACCATCGATTCTGCCGACGGAGTCAGTTTGAAGCCATGGGGAGTGGGACTTTGTCGGCGACAAGTCTGGAAGGGATTGGGACTCTGACCGACGCGGTTTCCCCTTCCCTATGTGACACGGAGACGTCGGTGGGTTCCTTTAAATCCCCCACACCACCGCCCTATCGTGCCTCGTCGCATCTCCTTCCTCTTCATGACCGAGAGTCCTTCACCATTGGCCAGTGAGCTCTCTCCCTTATTTTATATTTAATATTTTTTTGGGGGCAGATTAATAGGATATTCGGTTTGGTTTGGGTCGTACCTCGTCGGTAGCAGTGCCGCCATCTGCTCTGGTCCATCGAGCTCCTTCCGGTGATCACTTTCCTTGGCCGTCGATAACCATAGGGAGGCCGGTTCGATCGAGCCAAGAGAGAAGGAGAAGTAGAGGAGTTCGGGAGAAAAGAAAAGAGAAAGAAAAGAAAGAGAGAAGGAAAAAAAATGGAAGAAGGTCTGTTCGGTGCAAAAAAAAAAAAAGAAGAAGAGAGAGAAAGAAGAGAGAGAAAGGGGAGATAAAAGATGAGGAGAGAGAAAAATGGGAAAATAAAATTTAAAATAATAATAATAAATTATTATTATAGGAGAGAGATCGAGGGAACATTCTCTTTCTTAGAATTCTAAGCAGTAGGGCGTTGCGCAAATTCCGGGTATGGACTGATATCGAGGGTAGACGATCATCTCCCGAGAGGTAAGAATTCCTGAACTGATCACCAATTGTATATATATATTTTATATGACATGTTTTGATCCGAGTATATGAGCATTGATATGCATGATTTACCTTTGCATGGTATAGTTTGATTTTGCATGCTGGACAGTATGATTATTGTGGTTACTCGTTATGTTTCTGTATATCATATCTTTATTAAGTAAAAGTACTTCTGATGGTTTGAGACTGTGATGTCGGTCAATGAAAAATTTGATATGACATGATTTGACATGATGATGTGAAAGGATAAAGTGCTAATTAAGAGAATGAGATAATTAGACTAGCCATGCCACGAGATCGTGTTTACTGATATTACCGATCATAGGTGGAATCGTGACAAATAGTGCCAATTACAGGCATGGACATAGTATGCCAGTCACAGGCTGAAGTGTGACAACAAGATTGCCAGTCACAGGCTGAAGTGTGACAATGAGATTGCCCGTCATAGGTTTAAGTGTGACATTGAGATTGCCAGTCATAGGCTAAAGCATGACCGTAGTTAGTCCAGAACCTTAAAGAAAAATGATAATTAATGGAAATATGAAAAAAAAAGTTTTTATCGAAGATTTTGTTATACATGATATTTGAGTTGTTTGATTGCATGATATGATATAATAGTATGCTCTTACTATATCTAGAATTATATTATTACTAGTGTGATCATATGAAAACCTTACTGGGCTGTAAAGCTCACTCCTTACTTTTTAGTTTTTCAGAGACTCAGGATGTATAGCAAGGGATCGGGCTAGGTGTGAGATGGAATATCGACATTTAGTTTGTTTAGTTAGATTTGTTTAGCTGTTTCGATTACTGATACTTATTATGAATCAGTGGACCATTTAGCAGTTTGATTTAAATAAATAGATTATTTAATTATCATTAAATTGTTTAAACAATATTGGTTATTTGGAAGTGATTTGTGAATGAAATGAATATTGTGTACCTAGGCCTTGCATGATCTCTAAGGTAAAACCTAGGATTTGTGCGGCCTGTCGCATAGCCGAATCCGGTGTAAGATTTGGGGCATGACAAAGGGCATCAAAAAGTTTTCCATTACAGAAGTCTAGATTTTTCTTATTTATAGAAACACCATGATAGGAGATCTAAACGAGCCCCTTCACTACTCCAAAAGTGATCGAACAATAAAATTCCTGCATCAACCTATGGTCTGAAATCTCCTTGTGTTTATTGAAGATGATGGCTATTCTAACCATCTCAAAGTGATCAGAGTAGAAGCAGGATCAATCTTTATGATATATGAATTTTAAGAGCAATAAACATAATTTATAAACTAAATGGAAATAAAGAAGGAATGCAGATTAGTAATTATAAGGGATGTTTTATAAATGCTTGTTCTTTGCATCGGTTAAAAGATTATATTTTAGAGTGGGGAAGAAATCAATTAGATTACACACAAACCAATGATCATGCTTAGATCATGGATTGGAAGATTATATATCATCATAAAAGTAGTTTTTCTTTCAATTTTAAAGTTGACCTTCTCGTGGATAGTTTATAGAATTGATCAACCTATGAATTTTTTCTAGTTAATAAAATTCACTATGGATCGTTGGAACTAATACACAGGTAAGAAAGTCAATAAGTTATCGAAATTTATTTAATTTTAGAAATGAAATTTAACTAATGTAATCATGGAAAGTATCAAATAATTCCAGGATTATTCCTAGAGCCTAGATGTGGATGCGAGGGATTGGCTATTAGTCTAGATGGGGCTTTAGTGCACATTCTCAAACAAAGTGGGGACCTTTATGATCATGCCTAGAAGGGATGCAACACAAGAACTTCCTAGGAGGTCATCCATCCTAGCACTACTCTCATTCAAGCACGTACTTTCCAAGGAGTCACCCATTCTAGCACTACTCTCATCCAAGCACGCTTAATTAAGTTCTAATGAAACCCGATGATTTAGTGCCGGTATGATCGAACCCATGAACTGGTTGTAGTGGCATGCTTCACCTAGCAACCGCGGAATACTTGTTCTTCTTCTAAGTTCTCTTCCCTAATTTTTAGCAGGCCAAATTTACTGACAAATGTTGTCCAGACCATATTCAAAGTAAAAATAAATTGAGCTAAACATGGGAACTTGTGTATATGCCTTAGATTATTAAAACAAGGCTTTAAAAATTATGAATATGATTAAAGAAATGATAAGATACTTATAGAAAATCAAACCCAAAAGCATATAAGATACTATCCTAAGGTATATTTCCATTTCTCGTACGGAAATTATCAGAAACACTATCAAAGATACGATCGGGTTCCATCAGAACCTACTCACGATCAAAAATAAAACCTACCACTGTTATAGCCAATGATGAGTAGGGATTGTATCCTTGAAAATCAAGGACAATTATTTTACGGGAAAGAGTAAAGAGAAAGTTATTTGTAAGGATTAGATTAAGAATAGTAGTTATTAGAAGATAACAGCTAATTACTTAATTAAATATGAACATTAGGAGAAGTAACCTAGGAATCCGATTCCACCATGCAAACAGGTTTTATCTTCTTTTCTTTATGTTGCAATATCAATAATTTTTGTAAATTCGGGGTTTGAATAATTATCTCTTGTTGGGCACGAGCCGTATCTGGAGATCATGACACGTCCGCTTAAGTATAAACTATCTAATTGATTTGCAAGGTTAGAGGTCTAATCTACCATACTACGATTTACTTCTCTGAGGCATGTACCGTGTCCTAAGATCACAGTACGTCAATAAAGGATGTAGGCTATGTATGCTAGATCAAATCATCGATCAGAAAAATAATTCAAAAGATATATAAAAGAAGAGCATGAGTTTTATTGCATAAAAATCAAGTACAAAAAGAGAGATAGAACCCGGTTACGAGCTTCATCTTCATCGTAGGTTGAAGGAGTCTATTCGTGCATCACTGCCACTAGCATCCCCTCCATAATTCTTCTCTTTCCTAAGCCTAAATTATAATGATCCAAACAAGAAAAAGAAATTAAATTAGTACAAGATTTGCTAAAGAAACTGATGCCGGACTATTGCTTGGGGTCCTCCTTTATAGAGCTCATCTAAGGCTTGCTCCCAATCAAGTTTGGAGTTAATCGGGCTCAAGATCGACCTGATATCGTGAGGCAGATTCTCAGCCGTCCGATGTGCATCTTGATGGGTTGATCACTCTTCTTTCCTTCTTAGGTGAACAGAGTCCCAACAGGACTCTCGTCGAATCTCAAATCCCTTCTCTCAATCGAACTCTACCATGGCTAGCTCTCCTAATCCATGACAGCGGCGAGAGCAGCGGACGGTGACATTGACGGCGATGGCGGCCCAGCAATAGGGGAGATGGCAACGCATAGGAAAGATGGCCAATGGCTTGTAATGGTGGCTGAATGGAGGAAAGTGGAAGAAGCTTGAAAGGGTGGCGACTGGCCGGTGGTCGGTCGGCAGGAAGTGGCGGTCAGCGATAGAAAGGATCAGTGGCAGACGGGAAGAAGAAGAAATGATGAATGATGATGGCCAGTCCAATATGGGTCTTCCGGTGAGATTTTCCGGCAAGAGGTGGTCTCCAGTGTCTCCTCCGGTCACGGGTGACAACGGGAAATGGTAGTGGTGCCGGAATCATCCTGCGGTCCATGGACAGGGTCTGTGGACCAATGGCAATGGCTGCCTATGAACCAGTCCCCGTTTCGTAGACCCAATGGCAGATGGCAATGGCTGCCTATGAACCGGTCCCTGTTTGGTAGACCCAGCGGCAAGTCCATAGTAGACCGGCTACTTTAAAATGTGTTCATTTCCATATAAACTTTAAAATTCGATTCCAGGCTCATTCGAACTTCCATTTGAGTACCGTTTACGTCATTAGATTCTAAAAATAGAGCTCTTTTAATCTATAAACCCCTTTTCTACAAAATATAAATAAAAATATTAATTATTAATAATTATTAATTAATTAATATTTATTTTAATAATTAAATTAGAATAATTAATAGACTTATCAGTCACCCATCCTAGTACTACTCTCATCCAAGCATGCACTTCTTAGGAGGTCATCCATCTAGTACTACTCTCATCCAAGCACGCACTTCTTAGGAGGTCATCCATCTAGTACTACTCTCATCCAAGCATGCTTAACTAAGACGTTCTAATGGAACCCGATGATTTAGTGACGATATGATCAAACCCATGACCTGGTTGTAGTGGCATGCTTCACCTAACAACCGTGGAATACTTGTTCTTCTTCTAAGGTATCTTCCCTAATTTTTAGCAGGCCAAATTTACTGACAAATGTTGTCCAGACCATATTCAAAGTAAAAATAAATTAAGCTAAACATGGAAACTTTTGTATATCCCTTAGATTGTTAAAATAGGATTTTAAAAATTATGCAGATTAAAAAAATGATAAAATACTTATAAAACATCGAAGAATCAAATCAAATCCAGAAGCATGTAAGATACTATCCTAAGATATATTTTCGTTCCTCGTACGAAAATTATCGAAAATACTATTCCAAGATATGATCGAGATTCCTCCGCCTGCGAGCATGATCGTAGAAAAGATTGATGGAGACTCTTTCAGCATTTAGAAAAATAACTTTGAAATAAGAAAAAAAATTGGAGGAAAAAATACTAGAAAAAAAAGGGAGTATGAAAATATAAATCAAATTTTTATCTTTAGGCTTCTAAGATGGTCTTTTTATAACTGTCTAAAATACCGTTTAGATTTTTATTGATTTATTAAAGCCTGTAATAAGAAATCCAATGGACAGAGATTAAAAGTCTAATAATTAAAAGTATAACAATCAAATCAAGTTATTAAAAATTTTAATGATCAAATTATTAAAAATATTTTAAATTTTAAATATTTTTAATATCAGGTCCAAGATGTTATACTCTCCGACACCTCCTTCTTATAATAATAATAATTAAAAAAAAAAGCCCGTTCGCATATATATAACCGTTGGATTATTTAAAATTTACCATGACTTGTGTTTTTGAGCTTGCAAACTACAATCTCAAAATAATCCGATGGTGGATCTTGATAGGTCTTGTTTTTCTCCCAATGAGATTCGAACCGGCGCAGTCCAATAATTTTTGTTTTTTCTCCTTACTGACATTTAAGATTAAAGGAGGCCATAGATAAAGTGATGATGGTGTTTTCTTGCTACTCTTTTCTCTATTTTTATTTTGTTATTTTTTAAAACTTGCAAAGATGAAGATTTCGTGTTTCTTAAGGTGATGGTTTTTTCTTGCTATTATTTTCTCTATTTTTATTTTGTTATTATTTAAAAATTGCTAGGACGAAGATTTCGTGTTTCTTAATGATTCCAGTTGGCATTCTAGAAATTCTGCCATATCATCCCTTAGCTAACTTATTGTTAAACAAAAGACACGGTTCTTGGGAGTTTTTAGTTTGTCGACCATCCTCAACAATGTTGTCTCCAAATCTAAGATAAAATCATAATTGGCAGTTATAGTGAGAAAATTAAATTCAACGGCAATAGTCTTGGGAAGCAAGAGCACTCAGTAGCTAAAACTCTAGAATAGAATATATATATATATAAATTCTCAGATAATAATTATTTATTTTTATTATTTTATATTTTTGTTTGGTTAGAAATTTGAAATAATAATTTTATTCCAATACAATTAATATTATAGAATTTATCTTATAGAAAGAAAATGATCTAAAATAAACTATTCTACGATCCATCATAGAATAGCTATTTTAGAATATCAAAGATTGACCGACATAATTTATTCTAAATAGTTCATCTTGATTTTTATAGTTATTTAAAAAAATAAATAAAAATAAAAATTTATTCCGAATAGAATTAAGAAAATCAAACATCATCTGTGGATCAAGTGATGAGTTATAGTGGAAAAAACAATACAAATATTCTAGTACGACTGATGAAAAATTAATCCTTATGAAACAACTCCCAATCCAGTTTTTTTTTTTTGGTGCAAGATTCATATCTTTTTTAATACAGTGGTTGAAATGAGAAAAAGAACGACTGACAGGTCACTACACCAATGCATGTAAGCGTTTTAGGATATGACAATACAACAAAGACACGATAATATCCCTCAAAAGCAACCATTACAAGCAGGGTTTGTACGTGAGTGAATGAGTATAGGGTTAATCACGTGCTATTATGATACGACCAGCTGAATTTTTTAAAAATAATATTAAAAAAAATGATTACGAAATTAGGTGGTCCCTAATATATTTAGGGATCTAGGTGATACGTGGCTAAAGCCTCACAGATGGCAAAAAAAAAAAAAATTATCCCACGTGGCATGCAGGGGTGAGCTGATCTGAATTCGTCTTTGCGAAAGGCGATTTCAGCTGAATTCGTCTTTTCGACAAATAAATTCGGACACGTGACAGCTTCTCGAATACGTGGCAGGCAGACACGATGTCCAGCTGAATTTGTCTTTTTGAAATGCGATGTCAGACGGACGAATTCGTCTTTCGGGATGGCGATTTCTAGCCTGATAACAATCCCTCCGAACTTTTTTTTTCTTCGTGTTCGTTCTCTCCGTTCACACTCCAGCCCCATCATCTCTCCATTCCGACCCCATCCCGTCGCCTGCCCAGTCTTTTTTTTGTTTTTTTTGTTTGTCTCCGGCCCCATCTGTCTTCGGTCTGGCTCCATCATGTCTTCGGTCCGGCCACATTTTGTTTCCAGTTTATTTAATTTTTTTTGGTTCTTCGTTTGTTTGTCTGGCCCCGTTTCTTTGTCCCGGCACAATTTCAGGTAAGATTTGTTTTTTTTTCCCTGCCGGCTGGTTGTTATTTTTTAATTTTTTTGCTCGCTTGTTAGATCCGGTCTAAGTAGATCCAACTTAGTCCAAGAACAGGAAAAGAAAGGTCTAAGAAAATTCATAAATATATTTTCTTACTGTATGTAATTATCTTATTTATTTTATTAATATTATTTTTTAATATTATTGTTACAATTTATGTTTGGTAGGAAATTTTTAATAATTAGTAAGTTAATTTTATAATTTTTTAATGTAAGATGTTATGCTGTTTTTGTTATTATACAATTGTAATTGAATATTTTTTATTTATGTTTATATAATATATGTTGGATGCAATTATGTAATTATAAATTATATTAAAGTATATTGTATTTATAAATTATATAAATTGATGTTTATGTTAGATGTTATGCTGGTTTTATTTTGTTAATAATTATAGATGTTATGTTATTTTTGATTTATTTATAAATTTTATAATTGAAAAAATAAAAAAATATTAACAAATTTTGATTACCTGATTTTATTGGATTAATATTTATAATATCAAAAAAATTAAAAAATAGTATATATGTTAATGATTAATGAAATAATTATTAAATGTATAATATATAGATCCAATTATGAAGATAAGAAAATTTTGTATTATATTTGAATAATCAATTAATGTATTAATTAATATAAAAAGAATAATGATATGCTAAAATATAATTTATAAAAAAATGTTAGAAAATGAAATTAATTATGATAGATAATATAAGTTAGTAAAATAAAATATGTATTGAAATATTGAAATTAATTTATTATGGATCAATCATTAAAATTATTTCATCGTTAATAAATTGAAAAATAGATAATTATGAATATATAAATATATAAGAATAATATATTAATATGGATGGGCTTAATTAATATAGTTATATTAATATGAATTAAAAATATAATGTATACATAATTACTATAAATGAATAAAATATATAATTATTTATAGGATGTAATTAATTATTTAAGCATAAATAAATTTATCATTTGTTATGAGTAGTGTATGTAATTTTATAAAGAAAATTAATGGAAAAATAAAAATAGTATTAAAAAAATTTAAATGAATTTAAATAATTAATATAAATGAATTAAAATAATTATGTAATTTTAAATATTTAATTAAAAAATATTATATAATTAATTAAAATAATATGTACATCATTATTATAAATGAATAAAATATATAATTATTTATAGGATGTAATTAATTATTTAAGCATAAATGAAGTTATCATTTGTTATGAGTAGTGTATGTATTTTTATAAAAAAGATTAATGAAAAAATAATAATAGCATAAAAAAAGTTTGAATGAATTAAAAGAATTACTATAAATTAATTAAAATAATTATGTAATTTTAAATATTTAATTAAAATCTATTGTATAATTAATTAAAATAATTTATACATGATTACTATAAATGAATAAAATATATAATTATTTGTAGGATGTAATTAATTATTTAAGCATAAATGAATTTATCATTTGTTATGTGTAGTGTATGTATTTTTATAAAAAGATTAATGGTAAAATAATAATAGTATAAAAAAAAGTTTGAATGAATTAAAAGAATTACTATAAATTAATTAAAATAATTATGTAATTTTAAATATTTAATTAAAAGGTATTATATAATTAATTAAAATAATTTATATATGATTACTATAAATGAATAAAATATATTTATTTATAGGATGTAATTAATTATTTAAGCATAAATGAATTTATCATTTGTTATGAGTAGTGTATGTATTTTTATAAAGAAGATTAATGAAAAAATAATAATAGTATAAAAAATTTAAATGAATTAAAATAAATACTATAAATGAAAGATGAAATTGTAAATTTGGTTACATTAAAGTAATTTTAATATTCATGTATTACTGACAAATATTAATTGGTAATTAATTTGATATAATTTGATAAAATTTGCATTGCATTAAACCGTAGACCCGTTAATTGATTAATATGCATAAATTATAGTATCCATACATTATTTTTAATTTTATATGGATCTTAGAACTATGCACATTAATCAATTGATTGTTCAAAGTGGACAGTTTGGGAATTGCAGATAATTTTACAGATCACTTTACAGCATTGAAATGATGTGCAATGGAGTTCGAATAAAATTTCGTGCAGCATTTTCCTTTTGTTCTCCGTATACATAAATATTTGTATACGTAGAACTAAGGAAAAATGCTGTCGAAATTTCATTCGATCTTCATTACACATCATTTCAATACTGTAAAGTGATCTGTAATATTAATACAATTCCTAAATAGGATATGACCTATCTTTACCTATTAGTTGGTGATAGGATGCATATATTATTATATTAGTGATGTCATTAGAAACATGATACTACGGTTTTTTTCTTACTTGTTTGTGTTATGATTGCTAGCTTAGTATTCCGATATTGCGTATATAATTCGATAAAAATTGTAGTGCATTGGACATTTCTAGCTTAGTATTCTGATATTGCGTATATAATTCGATAAAAATTGTGGTGCATTGGACATTTCTCAATATATTTTGTTGGTTAAATATATAGGGCATAATGGGAGAAACAATCACAGCATTATGTTATATTAATGGTTGTATTATCAATGGACCAAATGGGATTGAGTACAACCAGGATCCGAAAAAGACAATTAGAATAAATTTTGGTATGACATTTCAAGACTTGGAGAACAAAATATGTAGAGTTCTGCATATTGATAGAATCGGGAAGAAAATATTGATCATCTATAGATATCTACAAGTTGTCCAGCTGACATCTATAAAATATGAACCCGTTCCACTAATCGATGATGAAGACATGGAGATAATGTTTTCAACTATCAATTCACATCAATGTATATCGGGTGCAGAGTTATACATAGATATCCAAACTGTACAAGCTCCTGAACATGTCTGTTCTCAGGATGACTATGAAGAAGCTGTTCGAAATATAGCAACAATCCGTATAATTGAACAGGTTTCATACTGTACTCCGAACATCGTAGCTAATGTAGTGGGAAACATTGGTTAAGTTTATCCAGTATCCCTGTTACATACGGTGGATAGTACTATACTTGAAACTAATATTAGAGAAGCATCGGTATATACAGCTACTGATGATATGGTGCATCTGGATAATCAACATTTTAATGAGAATAATGATAAAAGTGAACATGATTTGGCTGATGAAGGTAATGAAGCCGGAACTTCAGATCCAGTACGAAGTCTAGAGGGTACACATGTTCCAAATTATTCTATATTTGAAGCTCCATCTAGAACATTCACCTAGATTGATTGGGATGTTGCGAATGTTTCAATGTATTCTTCATTTCAGGAATAAAATGTGATATGGCAAAGGGATGAGGAATTGCGTAAAAGGACTTCGCTTTACGGATAAGGCAGAATTATAAACTGCAGTAAAGCAGTATTCTGTTGAAAGACATCATGAATTCAAGGTTATCGAGTCTAACCCAAATCTATGGCTTGTAAAATGTAAGAACAGAGATTCAGGATGTCAGTGGATGGTGAGAGCTATTAAACGTCATGATTATTTTGAGATCTCACAATATACTGGTCCTCATACATGCCTATCTGCAATGATGTCTCAGGATCATTATGGGCTGGACTCCACATTAATTGCAAATGAAATACGGGACCTGATGAAAGAAATTCCTACAATTGCTGTTGTTGTACTAGATGCAGTGATAAAAAAACAAGTACAACTATACACCAAGTATAGAAAATTATGGGAAGCCAAGTAGAAGGCGATAGCAATGTTATTCGGTAATTAGGATATGTCATATCAATTACTTTCGAAATGGTTACATACTGTAGAACATTTTAATTCCGGTTCCTGGGTAAAATTTATCAGCACTCTTACTGGCATTCCAGCTTGTGTTCAGTTTGATCGTGTATTCTGGGCCTTTGGACCCTCAATTGAAGGGTTTAAGTACTGTCGTCTGGTTATAAGTGTCGATGCTACTTTCATTTATGGAAAGTATAAGAAGAAGCTGTTGATTGCAACTGCTATAGATGGAAATAATCAGATATTTTCGCTTGCATTTGGTATTGTTGATGAAGAGTCAGCTAATACCTGGGATTGGTTCTTAGCTTGCATCAGACAGTTTGTTACATCACGTCAGGAAATTTATTTAATTTCTGATCGACATGCTAGTATTCTTGCTGCAATGCAGAATGAATATCTTGGTTGGCAGCCACCGAATGCTTATCATATATATTGCATGCATCATGTAGCAAGTAATTTCAATTCAAGATTTCGTGATCCCAAACTAAGGGATGTAGTGAAAAAAGCTGGAATGCAATCGCAGCCCAGAAAATTTCAGAAATATATGACGAACATTGAAAAATTTAATCCAGAAGCTGTTCAGTGGCTGAATGAAACCCCTTTATCAAAATGGATACGTTCACATGACGACGAACAACGGTATGGGATGATGACAACTAATATATCCGAGTATTTCAATAGAGTGTTGAAAAATGCTCGATTCCTGCTAATAATAGCGTTGGTGCAGTTGACATTCTTTTGGCTTGCATCATACTTTGAAGGTCGACGTGCCCAAGCAAATGATGCAATGGACAGAAACGAAATGTTTACTCCATTTACCATGGGACATGTTATTTCCAAGCAAGCTAAAGCAACATCGCATACAATTACAAGATTTGATAGAGGAAGTGGCCTATTCCAGGTCCAAACTACTAGACATGGTCCTAACATGAACAGAGGCTACAACACACAGGTACCTACTATCGATATGTAATATTGAAAATATATTATATATTTTGTTGTGTACATGCCGAATTATAGTTTTTGATGTTGTAGGTTGTTCGTCTATCCCAAGAAACATGTACGTGTCAGAAATGGCATTGTTATCATTTACATTGTTCTCATGTAATGGCTGCTTGTGCACATGTTGTCATTGATTTTTATAGATACATTGATCGGTGCTACACATAACAAGATTATCATCAAACATATGCATCACAATTTCAACCAATTCCTCACGAAGAATATTGGCCATAACAAAGTGGACACGGTATCATTATTCTTGATATTAATAGGTTACGACAAAAAGGTAGGCCACGGTCCACAAGGATTAGAAATGATATAGATGTCCGAGAATCTGGTAACAAACATAGGTCTACAATCTGTAAGGAGGAAGGGCATGACAGACGGTCATGTCCAAGACTTCTACAACCACATCAGTAAAAAGATAGTAGTCAAATTGCACATTAATTTTAAGGTACATCACTTATTTCTATTATTCATCTGGATTATGTTGTTGCTTCAGGAGTCCTATCGGATGTTCATGGTTCATGTTGTTGCTTTGTATTATGTATGTTGGATTGTAATGCAATTATATGGTTTAAGATATATTATTCATGGTTTATGTCAACACTTTGTATTATGCTTCATGTCATTTTTTTAAAGTAAGATTTTGTATTTTATTTATTATAATCATATGTTCTAATTAAATTTTTTGAAAAAATATCATGTTTAGTTATGTTTATGATTGCTTATTTCGTTTCGTTCGAGTTATTGTATATCACAGTTATGGATCCCGGTCCTTCCGATCACACTGTACTATACGATCAAGAGGTACATAGATCGACTCTGGTATGGGATAGACAGGATACTACGATTTTACATTGTCGTCGATGAGAGATGGTTATGCACAGATCGATACCGCTAGATCGGTGCATAGTGCCTTTATTGATTCATTCCGGTTTTTATGGACTTGCATGAATTGGTTTCATTAAATTGGACTGGCATTTGATCACTGCTTTTGTCGAGCGTTGGCGTCCAGAGACGCACACTTTTCATTTCCCGCAGGGAGAGCTCAGCATCACCCTCCAAGACGTTGCCATTCAGCTTGGTTTGCTAGTTGATGGTCTACCAGTGATATGTTCTAAAGGGATAGATTGGGGATAGCTCTGTTATGATTTATTAGGGGTTATCCCACCACAGGGTTGACTCCAGGGATCGCGGTTGATTCTGGTATGGCTTATCGAGCAGTTTCAACAGTTAGATATTAATGCCAATGAGATAGCCATACAGCGCTATGCTCGAGCATACATTTTGTAGCTGATAGGTGAGTATCTATTTATGAATAAATCTGGGAATATGATGCATCTCATGTTTCTCCCCTACTGGAAAATTTGGATAATGCTGGACACTATAGTTGGGGTAGTGCAGGGCTCGCATGGTTGTACAGAGTGATGTGTAAGGCGAGCAGGAGAGATGCCAGTGACATTACCGATCCATTGTTACAACTATAACTGTGGGCATGGGATAGATTCACGATCCTTGCACCACGTAGATTACAATGCCGGGCTCCAGATCCGATGATCAATTTCGATGATGATGGAGCCGATTTTTCACAGGGTCCTTTAGGGATGCGATAAGTTCTATGTTTATATAAAATTTTATACCGTGTATGATATTTACTGACTTATTTAACAAATTTAATAAATTTATTTTGTAGATGGAGAGACAATTTTTTCGTGACACAGGTACCGACACATATGGTCTCTTATTATCATTACTTGATAGATCAGTTGAGACTAGATGAGGTAATCATTAGTACTTATTTTTTTAAACGGTCGACTAATCTTATATTTTCTTGTTTAACGAATTATGCTTTAAATTATTTATGAACATGTGATATGGTAGCCATATTCTGCCGATCTACTTATACAATTACCAGATTATTATCTAGATAGTTAATAGATCTGGTGTACTCGAGTGCTACTTATTTGTTTTTATATAGTGGAGTGGCACTTACCTGATAGAGTGATACGCCAGTTTGGGATTCGACATGTCGTGCCTGAGCAGGTTGATACGCGTTCGGCTCTGCACCACATCGATCTGAGGGGACGACCCGACCAAGACTGGTCCACCACTCATCACGAGTTTGTTCATTTATGGATGAGTCAACTTGATCATATTGTAGATGGTGCTCCAGATGATGGTATCATGGATTATCACGATCCCTATATACAGTGGTACCGCAGCATCACGCGTCGATTCATCAGTCATCTTGGCACGGTTGATGATTATATGGTAAGAAATTTAAGTTTTGCTATTTATTAATGTTAAATTTTATATTTCTTGAAATTCATTGTTTATTTTTATCCTACGGAGCAATGCCATCACGAGGATACTTAAGCTTGCTCATCCATATTGCATAGCGACGAACTCCCAAACTATTACGAAGGTTTGTCATTCTATCATTTATACTGTCGGCGAGCATGCACGTGTCCCATTACGGGAGTTTTATGAAGGGGTCGACAAAGAGTACGAGACTCCTTCACCTTACCACCATGCATCTTCATCGAGAGCACCTCCGTCGTTCCAACACGGACGAGGTACTCGACATTATAGTACCTCTCCATATCCGATGCCCGAGTTCACATCTACTGATGTTATTGCTGCATATTTTGAGTATACCGCTGCACCAAACTACATGATGCAACACGATTATTCCAGACATCGAGGATATGCCTATGGCGAGGGTTCGTCGCATCACGTGTCAGCACAGCAGGCATCCCAAGACATGGAGCATATGATAGAGCATCAGCCACCAGCTGAAGTTGCACCTCCACCTCATCGTGTCCAGCCTCCACGTAGGAAGAGACGGCTACCATGTGGGACCTAGGACTATTATTTTTTATTTATTTATGTATTATATTTGTAAAACTATACTCTGAATTGGAATTAATTTATCATTGAGTGATTTTCATGCAAGACTAAGCCACGGTTTCGAGTCAACTTTCTGATATGTGTTGTAACTGTAGTGGACTGAGAATCATCATTGACTAAGGTGCCTGGTGTACTCATGCCTCTCCCATGTGGCATCAACTCCTCATCAATGGTAACAGCATCCATCATCAATTATGAAGTACAATACAATAATTAAGACAAATAACAAATAAAGATTGAAATGATATCTAGTCCGGTACCAGTTCGATTGATAATCCGGTGTTAGTACGATCCCGAGTCTGGCACCAGTTTGGTCAATGGTTTATGGTTTAAGTGTTTACGGTTTAGGGTTTAAGGTTTATGTTTTACGGCCTAGTGTTGGTTTAGGGTTTAGTATTTAATGTTTATGATCTAGAATTGGTTTAGGATTTAGGGTTTAAGAGTTTTTTTTAAAAAATAAATTTATTTATAAAAGAATAGGTGCCATCGATTTGGCCGACAGTCCTACCCGCGAAACTTCATTTATTAATGAGGGCCCACCAACGATGTAGAGATCTCCATCTTCTCTTGATCCAAGGAGTCACGGAAGTGGGAATGAAGATTTTTTCTTAATAATGTAAAAGAAAATATTTATTAATTTAGGTGAAATCGGTCCGGCTGCCAAGGTCAGGCCACCAATCCTGCCACCAATCTGGCCCTCGTCCTGCCATTGGTCCGGCCGCTAGAGTCCAGCCATCGATCCGAGTGACGGTGTGGTAGCTAGGGTCCGGCCACCTATCCAGCAAATCGGTCTGGTCGCCAGTCCTACCACCGGGCCTACCATCGGTCCAGCCACCAGGGTCAGATTCAGATCTACTATTTAATTTGCAACTAAATCAAAACTCCTACAATTGATTGCCTACAAAACCTATGAGGTGCTACTTTGTTCGCATAAAATATATTTGGGCTATGGATGGGGATAAACCTTACATACTGTCTCACAAACTAATACATGAAGCACGTACTATTTTCATGCATATACATACAGTTTCTAGTTTGGCAAAATATATGGCTACTTGAGTTAAATATATTGTTAATTGATCATTGCAGTCTTTTTTCAACGATTTTGAAAAGCATTGGCAGGTTGAGGGAGTTCAAGACACTACTAAAAAGCGTCAGCAAAAATCCGTGGTTGTTTCCACATTTTGCTGTAGTGGTCCATCAATCCGAGTGACAGTTAGGTCGCTAGGGTGTGTCCACCTATCCAGCCACCGGTCCAGCCACAGGTCCGGCCAATGATATGGCCGCCAGGATCCGATCAGCAGTCCGACCATCAGGGTCAGGCCACCAATCCTACCACTGGTCCGGCCATTGGTTTTACCGTCGATCTGACCGCTAGAGTTCAACCATCGATTCGAGTGACGGTGTGGTCGCTATGTCCGGCCACCTATCCAATCACCAGTCATGCCACCGGTCTGGCCGCCAGGGTCTGGCCACCGGTCCGGCCGCCAGTGTCTAGCCACCGGTCCACCCACCGGTCTACGGTTGGTTAGGGTTTAGGGTAAACAATCTAGAGTTTAGGATTTAGGGGTTAGGGTTCATGGTCCAAAGTTGGTTTAGGGTTTAGGGTTTACAATCTAGGGTTTGGGATTTGAGATTTAGAGTTTAAGATTTAGTGTTTACGGCACTGGACGTGAGTTGGCACAGGGATGACCGGTACGTTGAAATGCACGATGAGCCCGGACTCATTTTCTATCTATATTTTTATTATAATTAAACTGGAGTGGGACCAAAAGACAAGTGGGGTCGAGAGCAGGAGTGGGGTCGAGCAGGGGTGGCGGAGTGGGGGGACCAGCGATGAAGAAGCAGGGAGGAAGGAAAAAGGAAGGATGAGGGGGGTCTATTCGACTAAGAAATCGTGTCTAGGAAAGACGATTTCTTAGTTTGAATTCATCCTTCCCAGCGACGAATTCAGCCGAAACCCCATTCCACCCACTGCTCGCCATGCCAGTGCTCGCCACGTGGAGAGGGGAACGGCTGAATTCGTCTTTGGGAAAGACATTTTCAGGCTGAGAAATCATCCTTCCCAATGACGAGTTCAGCCAAAACACCCCTGTCCCTATGCCACGTCACATTTCCTTGGCCGTCACATGGAGGTCAGCCTGAATTCGTCTTTGGGAAAGACATTTTTAGGTGAGAAATCGTCCTTCCCAGTGATGACTTCAGAACGCGTGAATTCGTTTTTGCCATACACGATTTCATATCGCACTGGCATCCACGTGGCAGGCGTTTTTGGTGCTGACCATCTATGTCAGCCAAAAATACCTAGATCCGTAAATATATTACGGATCACCTAATTTCGTAATTATTTTTTTATTTTTTTTTAAAAAAAATTCATGGCCAGTTACATAGACATCTGAGATGGTTTGACAATGTGGGATCAGGTCGAATCATTGGTTAAGTTATGGATTGGATCATAAAGTTTTTAATTTAGATTTATTAAGTTATGGATTGGATCATAAAATTTTTAATTTAGATTTATTTAGATCAAGATTTAAAATTTAAAATTCAAATATATTATATTTTAATAAATAAATAATTTGATCTATTTAACTTGTTTAATAAACAAGCAACTTAACTCGACCTTCTTGTTTAATAAATAAATAACTTGCTTAACCTAATTAACTTATTAATAGATAAATAAATTGTCATGCTTCGAATCCAGTACCAGGATTGGCTACTCAACCGACCGTACAAACTCTAGATATCCCTAGAGGTTATGCTAGGTCTAACTACATAAGATTCTCATCAATTCCTGAAATTAAAATTAAATTTAATTAACCAAACACTATTGAAACAATTTAATAATAACTAAATAATCAACTCGTTCAATTCATGATCACTAAATAATCAACTTGTTCTTTACTAGGGCTAGAAGTGGGCCGGGCCAGATCGAGCCACACCCCTACCCAAGCTCGGCCCGAAATAAAATTTCGAGCTTCAGGCCGGGCTTAGGCTCGAAATTTTTTTAAAACATCAGGCCCGAACCCGGCCTGAGCCTGATTGGGCCGGCTCGAATACAAGCCCAAATGATTAAAAAAAACATGTCTGTCTCACTAACTCACCGTGAGATTTAGCCGGAGCACGGGGGACGCGAGGGCACCGGAACCATGAGATTGGAGCCGAGGAGGGGGGCCGTGATGTCGCGTGGGGGGCAGGGGGCGTCGGGTGGGGCGCTGGTGCTGGGGAAGGGAGATCGGAGCCCGAGGCCCGAATACAAGCCCAAATGACAAAAAAAAAAACACATATGGTTCACTAACTCACCATGAAATCTGGCCGGAGCACGGGGGACATGAGAGCGCCGGAACCATGAGATCAGAGTCGGGAAGGGGGGTCGCGAGGTTGCGTGGGGGGCGGGGGGCGTCGAGTGGGGCACTGAGGCCGGGGAAGGGAGATTGGAGCTTGAGGGGGGCCGTGGGGTCGCACGGGAGGTGGGGTCATCGGGTGCGGGCACCGGGGCCGGAGGAGGTAGATTGAAGTTGGAGAGGGGTCGCAGGGTCACACGAGGGTGGAGGCGTTGAGGGTAAGCATCAGGGCCAGGGAAGGGATGTCGGAGCTGGAGGAGCGAGATCGGAGGCTTGGAGCCAAGAAAGGGATGTCATGGGGTCGCATAGGGGGCCGAGGCATCGGGTGCGATCGTGCGAGCGCTGACCAAGGGAGGAGATTGGAGCTGGGGCAACATCGCCGTCAAGTGGCAAAGGGCATCGGGTGGGGTGGACTTGGAAATGAATAGGGAGAACGGAGACGGGAAGAAGAAATGGAAAGGAAAGAAAAAAAACTGAAAACTTAGGGCGGGCATCGGGCTTAATCTAGGATGGGCTTTAGGCCGATCCGGGCCGGGTAAAAGGGGTGCTCGCGCCCGGCTTAAAAATTGAATGGGCCCTAATATAAAGCCCGAAGCCTAGCCCGATTTATATAAAACTCGACCTAAAGCCCGACTCGATTTCGAGCCAGCCCGATCCAGTTCCAGCTTTATTCGTTATATGGGTATCAAAAATAGGACTAACTAAATAATCAAAGATCCTGGTACTCAGTCTCATTCTCGTCCCATCCTATGTTATGCATCCTGCAACTCTGAAAAAAATAAAGAAGTGGAGAGTGAGCTTTACAGTCCAGTAAAGATTTCCATACAATTTCATCCATAATTATATGAATCCAAAAACAATAAGAAAAATAATAATAAACCATGAATCATAAATATCATGTTATGCATCCAAAATAGCTTAACTATCATAAAATCATTTCATGTCTAGTTTGATCAACAACCTTCTTTAGGATTTGGACTAATCACAGTCACGCTCAGCCCATGATGGGCATATCTCAAAAATCGATCATGTACTATCCATCCGTAGCCAGGCTAACCCATGTACTATCCATCCGTGGCTCGGCTATTCCATGTACTATCCGCTCGTGGCTCAGCTATTCCACGTATTATCAGCCTGTGGCTCAACTATTCCATGTATTATCGGCCCGTGGCTTGGCTATCTTGCGTACTATCCACCCGTGACGGGCTATTCTATGTACTATTCACCCGTGGCTCAGCTATTCCATATAATATCAGTCCATGGCTCGGTTATTCTCTGTATGGCATGACTAGTCCAAAATATTCTTTCTTAATTATCAGTTTAACCAAATCTCAACATTTTTGTCAAACCCTATTTAATTCAAGATTTTCCAAACCAGTATCATTTTCTAAAGCATCCAAACATAGTATATGAAATATAATAGTATCAAGCTAGTAAATACAAATATCCATTATCAAAATATAAATAATATATAAATACTAATACATACCCATGCTCATGTCCATGAATGAAACTATGCAGCATAAAGTATATATTAAATCAATGGTCATGTACAAAAATCCTTATCTTAACTGACAACAGACTTAATATATTAGATACCAGTTTGAACTTGGATCCCGACCTAGGTGGTAGAGAATTCGCTCGACGCTCTCTATCTAGAAAATCATCCTTCTACAATAATAATCTTAATATCAATAAAAAATTCTATAGCAATTATAAATCCTAAAACCTTCTATCCAATTTTATCAGTGACTAATCCACCGATCCCTAGCCCCAAATTTATAATTTTCTGATCCCTAGAGGAAAGAATTTTTAGTCTTCCTTTCCAAATATTTATTTATTTATCTCACCCTTCTTTTCTCTCTCTTTCCTCTCCTCTCTCCTCTCTCCTCTTTCTCTCTCTCCTCTTTCTCTCTCTTCTTTCTCTCTCTCTCTTTCTCTCTCCTTTTCTCTCTCTTCTCTTTTTTTTTTTTTTTTTTTTTTTTTTTTTTTTTTTCTCTTTTATTTTTTTTTCCTTTTCTTTTCTTTTTCTCTTTTTTTTTTTTTTTTCTTCCTTTCTTTTGCTTTTCTTCTCCTCTTCTTTTTCTTTTTCCTTCCTCCTTCCTCTCCCATCGATCGAACAGAGCTTCCTGCGCTCCCCATCCCCCTCCCAAAAATCCTAAGAATCTTGTCGAAAAAAGGTTATCTAGGACTGTGATCCACGATGCTGCGACCTCCATTCCCGGTCCGGCATCTAATGATGGCGACGACGTCGGAGAACCAAGGTAAGTGTTTTCTCCCCTTTCTTGACTTAATTTCTCTATTCGATCCAAAACTCCGATAGTCTAGATTCGTGGAGAGGAGGAGATCCCTCTTTATAGCTGGAAAAGCTTGATTCTGGCTCGATTTGGAGTTCTTCTCGAAGGAGTCTTCTTCTCATATTTATTTTTTTTCTAATTTTGGACCGGGTATTACATTCCCCCCCTTAAAATAATTTCGTCTTCAAAATTAGGTTGATTGAGATTTTAAGCCTTAAAAGTAACCAACCCTCATATCATTCTCAAACTCCAATTAGTCTACCTCTTAGGATGCTTGTTTCTCAAGTCTTAACATAACGAAATTATATAATACTTAAAACTTGATCCTTTCTATTTATAATACATATCAAATTCTCTTGAACTTTTCCAAAAGAATACTAATCTTTCGATGTTAATATAATTAATTATCCTTGATTAATTATATAGAAAATTCATGATGGCCCAAACTTTGGATATACCTAATTTTAACATCATCCTCAAACTTCTAAATGATCTCTTTCTTAGAATATTTTCTTTATAACTTCCTAACATAACAGAGCTATTTCATATCTTTATTTTGGTCCTTAAAATTTACAATACATGGTAAATTCTCTCAATCTCTTTTCAATGAACATTAACACCTCAACCTCGAATTAAAATACATAATTTTTCACCTCTAAAATTTATTTCGATTGATTAACCCCACATCATAATCAACCCTGTTCTATGCTATTAATACAAACGAAAGAAACTTTGAGCATTAAACACTCTCTAGAATCTAAAGCTTTTCTTCTCTTAACATTTTCTATAATTTTACAATTAGACTTTCATTTCAAGAAAACCTTAACCTTTCTTCAAATAATGAGATTACAATATTAAAGCTAAAAAAAGCTTTGTGTCAAAGTATTTTGGATCTAAGCTCGATAAAAGAAGTATCCCGTGTTTTTCTAAATTTGGAGATGTCCCAAAAAAAAATTTAGACTTTTTTATACTAGAAAAATCTATTGATAAAATTATATGGCAATATACATGTAGACTAGCCCAGGAATCAATAAAATCTTGTTACTGAAATTCAAGTCAATTCTTCCATCATAACACTTCTGAAGTTAGAGTTAATGTTCTTAATTAGTTTTAGAATACTCGATCAGTACGCTTCTACTGTGCACTCTATTATAATTTACTGAATATCTAGGTTCACTAAACGAATCTTTCCAAAAATTCGTCTTATATTGGTACCAGAAAGATCCAAAGTTACTAAAGCAAGGCTTTCGAGTCTCTTTATCTTGTCCATACATCAGGTATATCATATCAAGATTAATCCTGGCCCACTTTCCATATTTAAAGTCCTTGTATAAATCTCACCATCATTTTAAGACATCAATAACTCTAGCATGATTTTCGAATTAACTATGCTTTTCTTGATAATTCAATTATCAAGGCTTTCGAGTCTTTCCATATTTAAAGTCCATACATCAGGTATATCAAGGCTTTCAATTATCAAGGCTTTCGAATTAACTATGCTTTCCTTGATAATTCAATTATCAAGGCTTTCGAAAGATCCAAAGTTACTAAAGCAAGGCTTTCGAGTCTCTTTATCTTGTCCATACATCAGGTATATCATATCAAGATTAATCCTGGCCCACTTTCCATATTTAAAGTCCTTGTATAAATCTCACCATCATTTTAAGACATCAATAACTCTAGCATGATTTTCGAATTAACTATGCTTTTCTTGATAATTCAATTAGACAATCTAGATAAACTTTTTTCTTACAAGATTAATTTTAACTCTAATAAAATAAATGACTCTAAGTCAATGTCCTATAAGTAGGATTGATCATATTATTGCTTATAAAGCTATTTTACTATACTTCTTAACATCAATTGACAATCACTTTAAAAATTTTGCCCCTTATAAGCTAAACTCATATACGTTTTCCAATATCAATCTCTTCGCTCAATACAACATCAGTAGTACGGTAACCTAAATCATCTCATAAATCTTAAATTTGACTTAGAGTTTAACATACCCAATAATCTCCACAAATATAGGGATGATCAAGTAATCTAATCCAAAACTACTAACCTAGCCATCAAAGATTCTACCAAGATGTGCATAGCATGTTCACATAATATAATTTAATTTGCTAATAGCAAATTACCAATCTATGCATTATCCCAAATATATTTTTTATTATATATTTTCAAAAATAATCTATATATAGTTTCATCATAAACTTATCCTTTCTAATATCATTAAATGTTGCATAACCTACACCCTAAATATCTTCTTATAATAATCCTAAAATTTATAATCCAATAATTAACAACACAGACAGCATGTTATCATAATCTACATCCATATCAGGTTTAGAATTCCAAAATCATTCAATTAATAATTGAACATATATATTCAACATAACCCATTTACATAACATACTATATTTTCAGGCCAGTACTCTTGATACTTGGATCAAACACACTTATCAAAGGCAAAAACACATCCTATCCAGTTCTTTAATATCCATCATATGCTTACTTATCATGATTAAATAGTATAAATCATTCAGCTCTTTACACTCATCTTAGATCAATCTTATTACTTATATTAGAGACAAAAATTATGTTCCTCTTTTGTGCTAATCATATGTTAGATTTTATGTATAACCTAAAGATTAGAAATCCAAACTTTAAGTCTATTATTGTAACTTTTATCATGTCCCGACTGATTATAACACTAAGTTCAAATACCTCTTAAGTCATAGTCCATAATGATCATTACTCAAATTTTGATATCTTTCAAATCATATCTTAATCACTTATATCGCAGTCCCAAATGGTCATACTTTAAGCTTCCATATTATTCATGTCGTGTCCAAACCACTTATATCACAGTCCCAAATAATCATAAGCTAAGCCTCAATATCACTCATGTCATGTCCTAATCATTTACGTTATAGTTCCAAGTAATCATAATCTAAATTTTGATATCATCCTGTCATGTCCTAATAACCACCATGTTAATTCTAATTACTTATATCACAGTCCCAAGTGATCATAACTTTGGCTCCGATACCACTCTATCAAGCCCCAAACCAGCACCAAGATCGGCAACGCGACCGACCACATACATCCTAGGTATCATCCTAGAGACCATGTTAGGCCTAAGTACATAAGATTCTCATCATTTTTTAAAATTAAAATTAAATTTAATTAACCAAACACCATTAAAATAATTTAATAATAACTAAATAATCGACTCATTCAATTTAGGATCACTAAATGATCAACTTGTTCGTTACATAGGTATCAAAAATAGGACTAACTAAATAAACAAAGATCCTGATACTTAGTCTCACGCTCTCCCATCCCATGCTATGCATCCTGCGACTCTGAAAGAAATAAAGAAGTGGAGAGTGAGCTTTACAGCCCAGTAAAGATTTTCATATAATTTCATCTATAATTATATAAATCCAAAAATAATAAGAAAAATAATAATAAACCATGAATCATAAATATCATATCATGCATCCAAAATAGCTCAACTATTATAAAACTATTTCATATTTAGTTTGATCAATAACCTTCTTTAGGGTTTGAACTAATCATAGTCACGCTCAGTCCATGATGGGCATATCTCAAAAATTGACCATGTACTATTCGCCCGTGGCCAGACCAATCCACGTCTATTCGCCTATGGCTCGGTCATTCCACGTACTATCTACCCGTAGCTCGACTATTCCACGTATTATCAGCTCGTGGCTCGACTGTCCCATGTACTATCCGTCCGTGATTGGCTATTCCACGTACTATCGCCCATGGCTCGGCTATCCCACGTATTATCAGTCTATGACTCAACTATTCTCTGTATGACATGGCTAGTCTAAAATATTCTTTCTTAATTATCAGTTTAACCAAATCTCAAGATTTTTGTCAAACCATATTTAATTCAAGATTTTCCAAACCAATATCATTTTTCAAAACATCCAAACATAATATATGAAATATAATAATATCAAGCTAGCAAATATAAATATCCATTATCAAAATATAAACGGTGCATAAATACTAACACATGCCCATACTCATGTCCATGAATGAAATTATGCAGCATAAAGTATATATATATATATAAAAATCAATAATAATATATAAAAATCCTAGGTACCAATCTGGACTCGGATCTCAACCTAGGTACTAAAAAATTTGCTTGATACTCCCTATCCGAAAAATCACCCTTCTATAATAATAATCTTAATATCAACAAATAATTTTATAGCAATTATAAATCCAAAAACCTTCTATCTAATTTCATCGGCAGCTCATCTACCGATCCGTAACCCCAACTTTATAATTTTCTGATCCCTAAAAGAAAGAATTTTTTTAATCTTCATTTCCAAATATTTATTTATTTATCTCACCCTTTTTTCTCTCTCTTTCCTCTTCTCTCTCCTCTTCTCTTTCCTCTTCTCTCTCCTCTTATCTCTTTTCTTTCTCTCTCTTCTTTCTTTCTCCTCCTCTCTCTCCTCTTCTCTCTCTTCTTTTTTTTTTTTTTTTTCTTTTCCTTTCTCTATTCTTTTCCATTTCTTTTCTTTTCCTTTTTTCCTTTTCTTTTCCTCTTCCTTCCTTTTTTTTTTTTTTTTTTTTTTTTTTTTTTTTTCATTTCTTCTCCTCTTCTTTTCTTTTTCCTTCCTCCTTCCTTCTTCTCCCATTGGCCAAACAGAGCTTCCAGCGCTCCTCATCCCCCTTCCAAAAATCCCAAGAATCTTGCCAAAAAAAAATAATCTTGCCAAAAAAAATTATCTAGGGCTATGATCCACGACACTGAGACCTCCAATCCCAGTCCGATATCTAATGACAGCGGAGATGTCGAAGAACCAAGAAAAGAATTTTCTTTTCCTTTTTTTTAACTTAATCTCTCCATTCGACTCAAAATTCTGATAGTCCAGATTCGTGAGGAGGAAGAGTCCCTCCTTATAGCCGAAAAGGCCTGATTTTAGCTTGATTTAGAATTCCTCTCGAAAAAGGAAAAGACTCTCGATAGGAACCTTCTTCTCATATTTTTTTTTTCTAATTTTAGACCAAGTATTACATAAATAACCTATTTAATCAGCTTAACCTAATCAAATATTCAAAAAAACTAAATGGATCATGAGCTCAAACATAAACCTGATCTGATTCTTAAATAATTTTAATGGGCCAGCTTATTTACAACCTAAAACTTTTTAATTCAAATTGGAACCTGCTTATCACAGCTCGATCATGGAGCGGATTGATAGGCAAGGATGCATTTTGCCGACCCTATTCAAATGACCATCTCCTGCTATCTTGATTAAAGATCTCGGCAAGTAGTTAGCATATTAATTTCATCAAAGATATTGATGGGAAGCTCGAAAAAGCTGCAAAACATTCATGATGGCTTCCTTTCTAAGGTTTGCAGTGCAGGTTCTTTGTTGTCTTAGCATTGCTCATAATAATCATTCTCTATATGGCATCTTATTTCTTCTTATGTATATTTATTTATAACATGTTCTGCCATATGCATTGTGATGATTATATTTTCCCCCAAAAAACATATGTAAATTGCTTTTATTTACTTCCAAGGTTGTGGTATTGACTAACATGTCACAAGATATCCATATGCTTATATGGTTTTAAAAATTGATATATATAATAAGCATTCAAAATAATTTTTCTAATCTCACCCGGATGAAATTGAGATACACTTCTCTTAATTTTGATCGTTCAACATGATCTTCAATATCCAAAATATTGGGTTCTTATTAATTTTCGGTAATTAAAGTATGCAAAAATATATATATAAAATTGCAATGCTTGTTATAATTGACCATACACCCTGCCTTTTATAGATATGAAGCATTTTCACCGTCTTCATGCCCCAAGGGCCAAGACATACATTTAGGGCAATTCAATTCTCTTAGCAATAAGTATACATATGCAAGATGCATTCTCTTCCAACTAAATATCAGCGGTCCATGCACACAACAATCAGTTGCATGTGCAGTGTATGTGCAGACTTGCTTTCCATCAATCTCTGCATTCAATCAAATTATCAACTACATTTAACATATAATACATGTAAGAGGATAAACATATTTTCAAATACGGCAACTTATAGGAAGAAAGCAATGTTTGAGATGACACTGCACATCTGTTGTAGAACCTCCCCCGCCACTCATCTCTCTCTTCTTTTCTTTTTTCTTTTTCCTTGGGGTGGGGCGGGGGGTGTGGGTGGAGGCAAGATTATTAATAGTTGCTCATAAAAGTAAGAGTTCATGTACCTGAATACAAGTGCCATCAGATTAGAAGATATTGACTCTCCCATTAGACCCACCAGCTTGGACAAGCATTCCACGAGCACCCATTTTTGTCCATAGATGCTGAAGCCAAAATCATCGACCTGGCTCTCCATTTTAAGAATAACAGGTGTTATGTGAGCAGGGGTTGCAGCATTATCATGAATATCCTCCTAACTTATCTCTGAAGCATCTTCCCTCAAGGATGATGTTCCCTGCTAGTAAAAATCGGCATGGTACGTCTATGCTCTCTCAGACACCATTAAGATTACAGCAGGTTGGCTGGTCCATCCAGAAGCCAGAACTTGACAAGTGGTTCTTTGAGAAACATAATATATTTAATTCAAGAAGATCTACGATTCCCAAAACCCAGTTAATTAAGACAAACATCAGAAATAGAAGCTCCTAGAATCAGCAGATAAATGTGAAGATGGAGTTGTAACTGGCAAGGTGCAGATTAGCACATTAACATGCCAATCTAAGACACAAAATATCCTACTAGAACAATGTCATTAAGGTTTAAATGAACCACTGATTCTTGCTTTTAATGCATTAAATGACGCAGTTTTCCATTTCATACCGATAAGCATGGTTTTTCAGCTATGCTGTTGGCACGTGGTGCTCCTATAATTATATTTAAGAGAAGTGTTGGCTCCGCCCAGTGATTTTGATGAATAACAAAATATTGAGTGCATATTGTATTCTACTGATGATTTCAAGTTGTGAGTTTTCAGGAAGAAAGCACCTCAAAATCTCAAAAACTTATGGTGTATGACACGTAATGGCACGGAGCAATTCTCACAAATCCGGGCATCCTCTTCATTGAAAAAGGACATCTATATGTTTAAATATTATGTGTTTATATATTCAAGAATTTTATTTATGTTTTCGAGGCATTTACACTTGAATCTGAGATTTTTCAGTCTCAAGTGTCGACACCTGGACAGTCAAGTGTCGACACTTCAGCATTTGGCACAGACAAAAATCCTTGGCACGCCAAGTGTCGGCACCTATATTCAAGTGTCGACACCAAGTGTCGACACTTAGGTTCCAAGTATCGACTCAAGGCTGAGAATTTTGAAAATACAGAACTTTGTTATATTGAGGATTTTTGTGTCAAGTGTCGACACCTGTGCATCAAGTATCGACACTTGAATGTTCAAGTGTCGACACCCAGAGATCAAGTGTCGACACCTGACAGCCAAGTGTCGACACCTGATAGCCAAGTGTCGACACTTGCAGCCTGACAGCTCTAACGGATCTATTTTTCTGGCTTGCAGAACTTGCTTTTCAAGCTCCAAATGGCTATTTCCGAGGTTCCAATGGTCACAAACCGTTTTTTGGAAGGTTCTTGGTGTATTTAACCTCCACCAACCTCATTTTAAAGAAAGAGAAGTGAAGTGAAGTGTATTGAAGTGCATTCAAGTCTACTCAAAAGCCAAAAAGCCAATATTCTTCCAAATACTTCATATCAAAAGCCTCTTATAGTTTGATTCCTTGAAAAGCCTACTAGCTCATCCTTATTTCATTCCAAAAGAGACACCTTAAAGGAGATTCCAAGGAAGAGTGAAGACAAAGCATCCACTTGAGCTTCAAAGATTCCAATCTACTCTTGAAGAGAGTTTGTTGTAGTTTTAAATTGTATATCTGTTTTTATTATGATTTGACCTTGCTTTCAAGGGTGTCTTGAAAGAAGGTTATTATGGTTTGTTGGTGAGCCAAAGGGATAAAACCAACTAGAGTTAACTTGTGAGCCCGAAGACAAAACAAGTGTTAAGGTTTGTTGGTAAGCCTAAGTGACAAAACCAACTTAGGTTTTGACTTGTGAGCCTTGTGAAAAACAAGTCGACTGTAATCTAGTTTGGATTATAGTGAAATTCCCAAGGGTGGCCTGGGGAGTGGATGTAGGTGCTAGGTTTGCACCGAACCACTATAAACCTTGTGTTTGTGTGTGATTACTCTTTTCCTCTCTTGCTCTTTAATTTTTGCTAACATCTTGCATTAAATTTATCATTGCTCACAAGCACCACTAATCCCTCATATTATTGTCCTAAATTTTTAAAAGACCCAATTCACCCCCCCCCCCCCTCTTGGGCTCCATTTCTGGGCAAGAAGTTTTACACCTAAAATAAAAGAATAGACACAAGGACACAGGAAATCATACCCCTCTTAAAAATGATAACAATGCACAAGAGGCATGCACATAAATAACCACATCTGTCTGTCCACAGATGCATGAACACATGCACACATTTAAAATTGTTAGCTGGATTCTTCAAATTATAAACTCTAGTCAGAAAATTCATGATCCACTGATGCCCATTTCTCACAAAGTAACCAGCAGGTCAAACTGACCTGCCCAGAAATAGTGATCTCATATCTGACATTATAAGGTTAGAGTTTCAATCCTCGTACTTTCCTTCCAAAGTAAAAGGAAAGAGAAACTGTTCAAGTATCTACAAATATAATCAAAAAAATCATTTTCATGAGCTCATAAAGGACACAGAATGTCATTGCAGTTAGAGGTGTAAAAAATTCCGATCAAACCAGCGAAACCGTTCAACCAGATCCAAACCGAACCAACTATGATGGTTTGATGGTTTAACTAGTTCGGTTCAATTTAATAAAATAGGAAAACTGAAATATCGGTTCGATTATCGGTTTACTGATTAATGTAACCTGCTAAAACAGAACCGAACTGATTAACCAACGTCATTTTATATATTTTTATATATAAGAGTACATCCATATTACACGTTTTATATTTCCATCCAGGAATTTCCATACCGGCCCGAATTGCCCGATTCGGGCCATACCAAACCAAACCGTGCCAGCCCTGAAAAGTGGTCCCGACCCCCGGACCATCCAAACCTCCAGTACTGGATCGAAACGATACGATTCAATCTCCGAACCATGCATTCTGTCCAGTTCAGCTCGATTCGGATCAGGTACTGTAGCTATTGGATGGAGGGTTATTTTTAATATGATTGAAATCCTCTCGGGCTCTTAGTTTTATAGAGAGATACAAAGAATCCTTCTGTTGACCATTTTCTCCTATCCAAGCGATTCCAACACCGAGAAATCAAGAAAAAAATGCTAATTAAAAATATGTAAATCCATCCTCTTATTTCTTTCTCCTCTCCCCTCTTTTTTTTAAAAATTCATAAAAAAAAAAAAAAGGAAAAATTCTGTCAAAATTTTTTATTTTGGCATAATTTTAGAATATGTTGATCTAGAAATAATCTACATAATGATACTAAGATCATTAATTTTTGTTAAGTATATAATTTTTAAAATTAAAAAATATTTTTTAAATTAAAAAAATAAAAAAATTAAATATTTTTAAAAAAATATAAAATAAAATTATTGTTTTGGGACTTACAAGCTACTTTCATTATAAATTTCATGTCTATTTATTCAAGTTTTGATGAATCGTGCGAATAGTGCCCTAAGCCTATTTTTTTTAAAAAATAACATTTTATGCATTTCCATTATCTTAAAAAAATATATATATCATTCATAATTTAGATCTTACATGAATCTAAGATTAAATTAATTTTTTATAATAATTTATTTTTAATATTTTTTTATTCTAAAAAATTTAAATATATATATAATTATTTTTAAAAATTGGTAAACAAAATTTATTAAGTTTATGTAATTATTGAATTGATGTGCTTTTTCAATTTTCAGGAATGGATCCACCAAGGAGGAAGAAGGATCCAGAGCATGACATTAATTGGGAGCATGGAATAATGCTCTCACATTGACATCATTGGAGATGTAAATGATGTAATATGGAATACAAGGATGATGGGGTAACAAGGTTGAAGCAATACTTATTAGCTAGTGGCTATCCTGATATATTTGCGTACCAACATTGTCCATAAAGATCTGTCGGCTGATGAAGAAGCACTTCATTGATTTTGAAGCAGAGAAGGAAAAAATATTGAAGGTAAAGGTGGATTGTTGAACTGCAGAACCACCTTCTAATCACTCTAGGAAGTCAAAAAAAACATCTATTCTAAATGATGAGGAGATATAAATCGAGACTACTATTCAAGCAAGCTTATATAAATAAAGGCAATAAGAAAAAGTGGCCAGGCTCAGGCTCAGGCTCAGGCTCGGGCTCAGATTCTGGGAGTATTGCATGAAAGTTTGAGGGGTGGTTTAGGAGGATCTCCTCAGTTAGAAAACCTGTCAGAAGAGGTACCGCCGTATTGCATCTATGTTAGGAATATTTGGCAGCAGAAAAAGTTATCCAAGAACATTCCAGCAGGAACCACCATCCATAATGTGGACCCATATCATCTCCTAGCAGAGATTCCAAGCAATAGAGGATTGATTCTATGTTGAAAATGGATAAGAAGGATATATGGCGGGCTATTGGATTTTGGTTTCACTTTAGTCATAACCCAGTGCATGCAGTAGATAATCTATATTATCGCTCTGTGATTTTATCTATACAGGTTGTTGGTACAGGTATAGATCCTCTAAGATAGAGAGATATCTATCGTGAGTTTCTTGACAACAATGAGAAACTAGAAAAATAGATTCTCATATCATAATAAATAGCCTATGTATGGATTGACAGTGATATGTGATGGTTGGACTAGTCCTACTAGATGAAGCATCATCAATTTCTTGACCTATTGTGATAAAAAAAAATATTTTTTTATAAATCTATTGATGCTTTAAATCAGGTGCACGATGTTAACTACATCCTTAGATTGATGAGGTGATTGATTAGGTAGAAAAGCAGAATATCGTGCAGGTTATCACAGATAATAAATCATGGTATAGGACCATAGGAGAGATCTTGATAGAACGGCAATTGTATATTTTCTAGACCCTTTGTGCCGCACATTGTATCGATTTCATGTTGATAAATATTAGAAAGATTCGTAGGGTGCAGAAGATAATTGAATTAGCACAGAATATCACCAGATTCATTTACAACCATACATGAATTTTATCATAAATGCACAGCTACATAGAGAGAGAAATATTGAAACCAGACATACATGGTTTGCTATGAATTATATAACACTTGATAGTCTTATTAGTTAGAAAATAGAGCTGCGTCAAATATTTGTCAGTACAGAATGGTAATAGAACAGATATGCTAGGGCAAACACTGAGAGGGGCAATATGGAGAACTTAGTAATGAGAGACATTCTGACAATAGGCCGAGAAGATAGTGGAGGCTATCAAGCCTTTATATGAGATACTTTAAACTATGGACCCTGAGTAATACCATCAAATGAGCTTCCTTTATTACATGATGCAAAGGATAAAAAAAAAACCAAGTGACAGATCCAACACATGCCAATGAGTACATCCAGATCATTGATAGACGGAGCTATCAAATGGATACGGAGTTGCATTTAGCAGGTAATCAGTAAATCAAGATGCTCTAAAAATTTAAATTCAATTATATTTATACAAGTATACTTAGCTAATTCTAAAAATCTATATGCAACTTACTATCTGAATCCGAGATTCCGGTACTCCATACCTGGGATTGCCATAGATAATGAGCTTATATCTATCCTGTACAATATTATATATAAGATGGAGCCCGATCCAGATGTCATGGCTATGTGCCTAGAATAAGTATGTTAAGTTAAAATTGTTAAGTGATTTTTATTAATTGTAACTCCAATAACTAACACATGATAACGACAACTTTTTTCAGACAAAAATGTTTAGGGAGGGCACGGATTCATTTGGATCTAATATAGTGATCAGAAATAAATCAAAGATGAATCCTGTAAGGTACTAATAAGTCTAATATCAAATTCAAAGTAATGTTTGATTTTGTTGAATATGAAATTCTTAATGATTTTGATCTTTTGCAACTGAATGGTGGATACAATTTAGTAGATCTAGAAAAAATTTAAAAAATCTTGCTGTCAAGATCCTCTTCTAGATGGTGTCGAGTGGATGTGAGCGCAACCGGTTGACCTTTGACCTTTTCCACTCCAACAAAGGAATCGTCTAAAATAGAAACATTTCAACGATCTTGTATATATACATTATAATTTAAGGTTGAGGCTAAAATGCATTCAGGAAGACGTTGAGCTGAAATACTCCGATCCGACTATAAGTGATTTTATTGATAAGGATGAAGATTCGAAGATTGAATGAATAGTGAGTCAGCAACAGGAGCCAAAGCTTGATGAGCCAAGATCGCCTCTTTAACCAGCCAATTTTCTAGCTAGCAAGGCTGGGATGGATGCTGAACAATGGACAAGCAGTAACATTCCGTACAAGGCTCCAACTGATACATTATAGCATCCCTCACAATCTATTCAACCAAAGCATCATGTGACAAAAGGCCAGGCAACTACACAACCCATAGATAGAAAAAGAAAAGACAGTTACATCTCCAGTGAAGTACTCAGTTCATTCAGATTTAGGCACTGGTGAGAGTAATGCTAGTGATTCTTCTGATAGTCGAGGATTTAGTAATCAAAGAGGGATCGAAGGATAGATGCAATCGGCGAGTGATCTTTGATTCACTAGTGAGTTACAGTTTATGCACACCACATGATAGGGACCATGGTGTACGAGTTGGTAGAGCCCATGGCGATACGATTTCATATAGGCCATGGGCTCCACGAGGTCATTCAAGATACAATGCACTTGCAGATGATCTCGCACGTGGAGTAGGATCCATAGATATATCATATTCATCCTCATATTATGGATCCTCTTACCTGCAGGCACCGATAACTTATGATTCATATGGATATGGTACATTCGAGACATCGTCTTATATTGACTATTATCTTATGCAACCCGGAATATCTTACGGATCTGATTTTGCTACTGGTATATTTGGATGGGCCTCTCCACAATCATATCATTAATCCCAGGATACCTTTTAAAGTCAAGGCCTTAACGAGAGATCTTCGATGAGTTATGAACTAGCACGCATACCTCCTGAGATGATCATAAAGGATTATAATGCTGCTTGGCTAAAGGGATGAACTAATTTTCCTTCTCAGTATATCAATGATCATAATATTTATGGACATCGACACTCGACTAAATTCTAAATATCGGTATATAACTATGCATTGATTATTTATTTATAAATTTTGAATAATTAAAAAATTTGTAATTGAGAATGACCGTCTAATTCCTTCTTCCAAGATTCTCGGTACTGTCCCGAACCATCCGGTTCGAGGCATACCGTACCAGCCAAGAGCCGGTACGGTTCAGCCATGAAATATGGTCTGGAATGCCGGATCGTTCAAAAAACTCTATGCTAGACCGATATAGTATGGTACGGTACTGTATTGATGCATTTTACCCGGTTCGGACCTGGTTCGAGTCCCATTCAAGCCCGATTCAAATTAAATAATATAGCCATGAAAAAGGAAGAATTTTCTATAATTTCATGGACCTAGTACGGGATCCGATATGGTACGATACCATACCATACCGGTCGGTGCCCGGTACGGGGCCCGGTACCAATTCAGTATTCCTTGCTTTCTTCCTTCTTGCACAAGGAGGAACGGAGAGAACAAAATAGAAGGCTATGGGAGAGATATATCTATTTGGATCTAAAAATATTCAATAAATCTTCAAAAACTAATTTGAGATCACAAGAAACCAAAAAAAAAAAAATTTGGCATGCCGATCAAGCCGTATCAACACTAGGTACGGTACCATACAGATACCATACTGGTGATCGGTACGGGTCCCAATATCGGTACAGTGAACCTTGTTCTTATCCTTTAAAATATCGTGTAAGTCTATTACTATCATTTGCTTGCTCATGACCCTTCCTCTTTTAATGACTTTCTGACTTATTAGTTCTCTCTTCATTTTTTAAAAATCAAATCGACCAACTCGCTTAACCTGAAAAATCATTCAAACTATTCAAATACTTAAAAAAGCTACATGAATAAACTGAATAGATACAAAATCGAACATAAGAAACCGATTGTATTTAATCAAATATTTGGTTTTAGAAACCTCTTAAATCAAAATATCAGTTTGGTTTCAAAAAATTACTTAAAACCGAACCAACCGAACCATTTTCAGCCCTACTTGCAATCACTGATACTTGAGAATTCCTAAAGAGTGTAAAACTCTTAGCAACAAGCATATTTATTAGAGGTCGGATCAAAATTGAAGCAGCCTAGCTACATCAAATATTTAGAACAAAATACTATAAGCTTTTATATTTAGTAGGGTATCAATCCTAGTCTACTAACAACTAATCTTGACCTAATCCAAGGATTTACTTATAAATAGAACTGTCAAAATGGGCTATAGCACATAGGCCAACCGATTTGCCCTATAAATGGGCCAAGTTGGGCTGAAAAATTATGGCCCATTTATGTAATTGGACTTTTTGGCGCGGCCCCTACAGCCTATGGGCTGAACCTGGTTAGGGCTTGGCCAACCCGGCTGGAGCACCTTCGGTTCATCTCCATTCTCCAGTCTCCTCCAATTAAGGGGGGTGAGAAATTAATCAGTTCTAAGCGGTGATAGGGGCGGGAGTCACCAAAATCACGACATGTGGCAAAGAAGAGGAGCAATGGTGTCGATGGTAATAGGAGGCAGACTCACGGCATGCGGCGGAGGAGGACAAGGTGCAGCCATGCAACCAGCAGTGACAAGGAGGCAGCCTTCACCTCCACCTCCGAGTGACATGCCCTTCGCCCTCATTTCCCAACCCTTTCACCTCCGCCTCCTAACCCTAACACCACCTCTAGCCTCCTGCAATTTTGGCCTCCGCCACTTCGGCCTCCTTAATTCTGGCCTCCACCTCCTCGGCACCCTCTGGCTGCGACAATGGCGAGTACCTTCATCAGACGATGAGGAAGAAGCTTTAGGTGGGCTCGCCAAGCTACTTGACCTCTCCCTTTTTTTGGCTTTTTTTTTTGAATTTTGGTGGGCTAGTCTAGCTCTAACCCACAGCCCATGTAGGGCTGAGTCAGCTAAGAATTTTTTGACCCATTTATTAAATGGGGCCGAACCTGGGCTCGCCCATATATTCTAAGCCCACATGGACTAGAGCCAAGCTGGCCTATTTTGACAACTCTACTTATAAATTACAAGATGTTCATCTAGCTTTGCTTTAGTTCATAATAACTTGGATCATCCAAACGCGGGTCCTGATTCTGCTCTAGTTGAGAATGTTGTATAGCAGTGGTTGGGGTATGCTATATTACTTAACCTAATATCTGCACATTTTATGCTTATTTACATAAAGTATACTAGCAACATAAATTCATGAAGCTAAAAAATAAAAGGAACGCAACAATATGTGTATGTTGTTGTGCTAAAATAAAATTTTTACCTAAAGCTTTTCCAACAAATGTGGTTAGCAATATTGGCACCACCAAGTAGCTGAAAATCAGGCAAAAAATCAAACTTCCCTATGAGATTTTTTTTGATGCTGCTCCTGAAAGTAAGGATGACTTAATGCTTCATCAATGCTCAATCGATCCTCCTGCAATGCAAATGTTATTACATGAGATAAACAATTTATATTCATGTTTCCAATACATGAAATGCCAAAAAGATGTCAAGGCAATGTTTTAAAAGCAAATGAACTAGCAGGAAGCATAAGAGCTAAAAGAGAAAAATTTTCATAGTTCTGAGGAATCTAGTCCATCAATTACTTCACATGTACTACTAGCCACAAAAAGACATAAAATAAGCACAAGGATCCAGAAACAACAAGCATTTCTAATTCTCCATTGTAATTTGTTGCTTCGCAAGGTTTTGTAACATATACTTCAGCCATCAGTATGGTGGTCAGCTGAAATGAGTGACTTTTTAATTGACATTAAATGACTATATCACCATGAATAATCAAGCAGTAAAATTATAGATTCATGCTGGTGGGGCATCGGACTAGACCGGTTAGCTAGTGGCACAGTTCAGCCAGTCAAGTCGAGACTTAAAAGCCCTCGAAGCCTTTGAAGCCCTCTAGTTCTCCTGACCCCCTCGAAGGATGAAGCCCTCACCTCAAGTGAGTCCTTCCTCTCTCTCTCTCTCTAGGTTCCCATTAGCAAATTTGGAGCCATCAAATGGCTCAAAGCTCTCGAAGACCTTGCAAAACCCTCACTTCCGCGCTCACTCCCTCTCCCACCTCCTCTAGCACCTGTCCAACAACAACATCCAGCAGCATCCCATCCTCGTCCAATGATGGTGACGACACCCTAGCCAAGTGAGTCCTCTTCTCCACATCTGGTCTTTCTCCCACACACACGCAAATGTGTCTGGAGGCCTCAGCTTCTCTCTCTCTCCCTCACTCCCTCTCCTTCCTCTCCCCCCCCCCTTCTTGGTTTTGATATGCCATAGTTCAATACAATATGTATTACTACCGTACTGGTCACTAATCTGACTTGGGATCAATTCGATGAACCTGCATGAATATATCTATGTATACATGAACATGTACATAGAGTGGAGTTAATTTGCTCTAACTAGACCTAGTGACTTGGATCCCCGACAATTTCACATCCCATTTATTGGACTAATACCTTTAGTTACATAGGTTTTTAGTTTTGTTATTTAGCCTATGCCACTAATGAACAAGAAGTAAAGCAACCATTGCAGGAGAAAAGTGCTTTGGTGGCATCAGTTAAATGACAAAAATACCTCCATCAAGTAAAGCTAACTAGTTCAACACATGGGGGCTAACATTGTCATTTTCCAATAGGGCCTAGTAAGAAGCTTGGTCCAACCAGGGTGATGTAACCCTACCCATATCATGCATATGTATATATCTATACAAAGTGTTCTCTCACTGTTTTACTTTTAGCATTTCTTTCTTTTTGTTCGTTCCTTTCTGGTTGCACAATTGTTGTGATACTATGAATGATAAGAAAGAAAGGTTTAAAATATTGACTAATTCTACAATTTAATTAATAACATGTGGTGAATATATACCATCATATAAAAGACAATAAGATGCAATAAATTAGCAACAAATGACTATAAGCTTGATTCCATAGGAGCATGCCTAATGATGTCCTAGGATAGTAACCACCTTAATGTTAAGGCGAGGTTTAGTGAGTAATTGTTGTAACTTCTCATTCACTGTGCATTGGCTTTTGCTCTTTGGTTCACAAGCTTGTCCTTCCACATTCATTATCTCAAATTGATATCTTTATAAGCAACTTTGCACTCTACTGTCCAATACAACAGAAAGAGGATGGAACATCTTGGCTATTGCATTTTGTTGGTGTCTCTGGAAAGACTGAAATAAAATAATCTTTCTTAAATAGGAAAATCAGCCTCCAATTCCTCCAGGATTTACTTAATTCCTTGTTCATAGTTTGAAGAATAGTTGTTACATGCAGGGTGAGTCAAAGTGAAGGGGGTATCAAAGCTTGTTAAAAATTTGCTTCAAAAGGAAATTAAGGAGCGCTTTCCTGAGTGGTATATTTTCATTTTCTAAATGAAAAATGTTTAGTAGGGCATATTAACCAGAGAGAGAGAGAGAGAGAGAGAGAGAGAGAAGTCACTCTGCATTACCCAGACACTCCATTTTTAAGCTGCATGGAAGTGTTGACACTTTGGACCATTTGGCCATGGCAGGGTTAATACAATATAGCTGTATGCTCCCCTTTGAAGTGTCTTACCTGATGTTAGCAAAAGATATCTGACACTTTGTACAGTTTTTCAAAGTGTCATGAAGGGGATCATTAGTCTTAAGTGTTGGACACTTTCAATGAAGTGTCCTTAAGTTTTTTTGGACACTTTAAGTGTCCAAGTTCCTTTTGGATATTTCAAGTGAAGTGTCCTTACATTTTTAATACAAATTTATCAAGACATATGGATACTTTAAGTGAAATGTACACACAAACACAATATTTGTGTCTATGTAAATGTATATACATATACATATACATATACATATATATATATGTGTGTGTGTGTGTATGTATGTACATATGTATATATGTATATATGTATATATATATGTATGTACATATGTATATATATACATATATATAAAAAGAGAGATGGACTTGGCTCCTTTCGAAATAATTTGGAGTCAAATCCGGTCAAGTCTTCCACCGTCTGATTTGTACGGATCACTATACAGTAAAACTAAAAAGTTAATGGTGTAGAATAAATACAAACATAAATAAACAAAAACACTCCAGAATAAATACAAGATTTTCATAATAAACACAAACTTTTCTACTCGCATTAATGGTGTATTAATGATTGCTGGAAAGTTTGGTTGCTGTTATGCAAATCAGACGGTGATCCATGAAAATTAAAGTGAGAGACTTGACCAGATTTGGCTCCAAATCCTTTCGAAAGAAGCCAGGTCTAGCTATATATATATGTGTGTCAGTGTGTGTGCAAAGGTTTGCCTTACTAGTCGATATTGATGTGTATTGACCACACCATACCATATCAGTATTGAATTGATGCATGGCATGGGGGGCACTATAATAGGATGGTATTGGTTTGGGATTTGGTGCAAAGACGACAGACGTTGATATTATACATATATATATATATATGTGTGTGTGTGTATGTGTATATATGTATGTATACATATACATATATACATACATACATATACATATACATGTACATAGATATGCATATATACATGTACATATCTATGTATATGCATATGTACGTACATAGACACATATATACATACACACATGTACATTGTACATCACACGCTCATCCTGTCCCATGCCCAGATTTCTGGAGGCTGCCATGTCTGACATTTGAGGACACAAACACCTGCCAAATGTCTAGGTAACATTCAAGCCACATACATGAACATAAGCAAAAGATACTTTTAAGAAGTTATACAATCACAAGTCAACATTTTAGGCACAATAAAGCACCTTTGGGCTGATATATCAGAAGGCTGAAAAAGATTTCATAATTGATATGCACAAAGACAATTTCATTGAATGCATGGAATGTAGTAACTAGTAAAAAGCAGTTCATACTGTACTGTACTAGTAAGGTATTAGTACAAGTTAAGGTTTGCCGAATTGGTACCCAGACTCATATTAGTCGGCGACTAGCACGATCCAATACAAATCCATACCATGCTGTTCTAGGACACTATATTTTTTTGTTGATTTTGAACTAAAGTCAACAAATGGTTTGCTGTAAATTGTTTTCCAGTTTCAAGTGAGGTGGGCAAACCATTTTCCAACTTCAGTTCCAATCAGCAAAAAAATATTGTAAGGCATCCCTTGTTTTGAAAGAAAATAGAGAAGTCCCTTGCCAACCTCAAGCCCTCTCTCTCTCGTCCCCTCCCCTTCCTCTCCCTTTCTTCCTCCTTCCTCCTTCCACCTCGCTCACCCTCCCTCCCTCTCTCTCTTTTCCTCTCTCTGCTTCTCCCTCTCCCTCCATTGAGAATTGATGCACTAAACCATGCTAGTAACTGACCAGCCCAATTTGGTATGGTCCGAACTGGATGTCTTGACATGGTTCAGCAAACCTTGTCATCGGCACACCCCTAGCAGTCATATTGCATGACTTTGTGGTGCCAATATCTTATTATTAAATAATGCTACTTTAAACCTTGGGTCAATGAATACCTCCTGATGAGATGTACATAAATTTTCCTAAAGGTTATTGTGCAAACAAAGAGCATAGCTCTTTAAGCTAAAGCAAGCACTGAGTCTGAGTGCTCTCTATCACATACATTCCGATCTCATAAGCTCATCAACAACAAGCTCGGATAAAGCATGAAGTTCGTAGGATAATTTTTAAAATGTCCATTTGAAAAGTATGCCATATATGATGAGCTGTCTCTCACCAGTTTCAGCATGGGTTCATATGATGATGTTATTCTCAGAATTAGGAACTGAACTGAAGAAGGTTTGCTCAGTCTAAGTCTCACTACATAGTAAACATACTCATGAAATCAAATTGCTTTAGGAAATACGAATATGAGTACAAAATTTCCTCAAATTTTATATAATCTATTCATCTACTAACATCCAGATGCTTATCTTCGAGAGCAGTTAAGTGCCAATCTCATAAACCTACTGCAGTATGATTAATCAATATAGAGGTCCACAAGGCTTGTATCTGCAAATTGTATAACATAAAAGCCAGTCATGAATACGGGTGATATGTTGACTCATCATGTTTTCTCTTATAACTAAGTGTAAATGGATCATGGCCATGTGAATTCTATAGTTAGGCCCCCAAGAATGCAAACTAGGCAGTTCAGAACAACTTTTTGCAATGTTCATTGACTTCATGATCTTAATAGTTAACCAATAAACCACCTCTCAGAACTCATTGGGATTGTAGAAAAGAATGAGAAAACTGATCATTGTTACAAGTTACAACATATTTTCTATATCTGTACAAGCAAGATAATAATAAATTTATAATTGTTAAATAAAGATAAGAACCTTGACAAATTAATTCAGAAGCTATTTTTCATGACTCGCTTGCAAGTTTCGCTGAACCATCCAGAACCGAGCAATTCAGGGCATGCCGAACCGTATCAGTGGCCAAGTGGCATGGTTCCGACATGAAAAATGGAAAACCAATAGGAGGGAAAAGGAAAGAGAGGAAGAGAGAGAGAGAAGGGGATGGAAGGAAAAGAAGGGGGAGAGACTCCGGTGGCTGCTAGAGACCAGCCAAATGAGGGGCAGAAAGGAGAAGGAAGAGAAGAGAGAGAGAGAGAGATGGGGAGGGAAGGAGAGGGGACAGGGAGATAGAGCCTCCAGAGGTCCGTCAAGGACAATGGAGGCCAGAGTCGGCCAATCAAAACAGGGGCAGAAGCCCTTTTTTTTTTGTTGTTGCCAACTTCACTAATACCTTATTTTACTGGCTCACAAAAAAGTTAGCAGACCTGTTGTCAACTTCACGTAAAGGGTTTGCCAACTTTATTGAAAATTCATAAAAAAAAATAAATAAACAGCAGCAAAATTGGCAAGATCCTTATCGACTTCACCCAACAAAATGAAAGTCCCCAAAGTCCCTGTTTCAATCAAATGGAAGCCCACCGTCAGCGACCTCTAAAGGCTATTTCTCCCTCTCCCTCTCCCTTTCCTTCCCTTCCCTTCTCTCTCTCTCTCTCCTTCTCTTTCCTTCTCCCTCCCCCTTGTCTACTGTATCAGTTCGGGCCTAGCATGGTCCAGTACAGCCGTGCTGAACTATATTATCGACCGGCTAACACCGGATCCAGTTCCAGTTCTGCAAACCTTGCTCCCTTGACTTTTCAATAATCACTCTATAATGAATATATATCTAAAACAGAAAGTCAATAGGGAGTAAAGATGAAAACCAGGTTTTGATATGGAAGAAGTGTTTCCAATTTTCTAAAAAACAATAATTACAGCAAGGTTTATTTCTCTCTATTTTTTATATTTAATAAAAAAATGCATGTGTAATGTCTACTAATAGACAACCATCCTAAAAGTAATTAGACAGAGAACATGATTTCAATAAATAATTTTCACAAATTTGCAAAACCAGATTTCTCACATCACGTCTTCACACTGAGCACTTAACTAGGGAATGATCTGACTAACAATTAGCTGATTGCAGATGACTTTATACTAGAATAAACAATAAATCATGAGTTCCATGTGTAAATAATGGAAAAGAATAAGTTCTAATTAGTATACTATATCTGTGAAACAAAACTTACAGGGTGCCATACTAACAACTGGCGTACTAATCGCAGTGCCCAAACATTTGGAAAGCTGCATAGTGCATAACATTAATCAACATTGATTGATGAGGTTTAGTGTACATATCAAGTAAGAATAGGAGCACCAAATTGAAACAGAGTTGCATGTAAGTAAAAGGCTAACCCCAGCTTAAGAGGATCTTTATGCTTCACTTGATGTGAAAAGGACTCTTCAGAGCATTTCCAGGAAGCTGGCGAGACTCCAGCCTTAATTGAAAAAAAGAGTTTCTCAGTACACATTATAGTGTTTCAATACTGAAGGTTACTAGAATTAAGAATCTATAAATTAGACTACACATACTACTGAGAGATGATAATGCTATCACATCAAAATCCATGAAAGTTTAGATATAACAGTCTTAAGGTGTCTAAAAATTTCACAATAATATACATGCAATCCTGCACAATGCAGTAAAATTGATCTGTCATCATGTCGTATGGAATTGATTTGAAATAACAGTCATCAAAATGGCCTTTTGACACATCCATGACATTATAATTACACATATATACATATATTCATGCCACGCATCTGTCATCATGCAGGCAAGCATTTACATCTATGTGTGACAGTTATATAAAGTATTATGATCATTTCACTGTTAACACAATAGAGTTTTGCATTTAATATTTTTATACATAGTTGTTAAAATTAGAACAGTGATTCATTAAATATTGCTTTATAATTGTTCTATTTATATTATTATAGCTAAAAATGGATGTTATGACAGCCATTATTTCATTCAGGGAAATATGTCAAAAGACAGGCTGGGCAAATAATAGCAATAAATAATATTGGCTATAAGCCTATAATGGTTAATAAGAGCAATTTTGAGGGAGATAACAGTCATTACAGAAACCAGGGAAAATAGAGTGGTGCAGAAGTTGTATGGTTACTTGTAAAATTTAAGAAGTTGATGACTTAATGCTGCAGTGGAGCAGGGACAAAATCTGGTGTTGTGACACATAATAGGAAGCAATTAGAAGAGTCCAAGCCGCAGATCCAAAGTCTTGACTTTATTTTGCAGTATTGCGATGAAATGAATAATGGGGAGGTCTTCAGTATTACAAGTTATTTTCTGCAAGTTTCTAGCTAACAGAGTGAGTGAATTATCCCCCCAAATCAAGCATCTGGCTTTGTTGCATGAGTATTCTGTGATTAGCAACCTTGAGCAGCATCTGCTGCCCTCAGTGAGTAATTCCTGTGATTATCATCTTTCCCCTTGGTTCAGATTTCTGGTCCAAACCACCCTTGCAGGCAGGAAGCCAGAATCATGCCATACATCACCATGGCTGAAAATGCACCACCTATGTATGTTGTGGCATGCAGCGTATTCATCACCTGTATCAGCACAACAAGCACAAGATGCAAATGGCCAAGAGAAACACACCAGAAAAAGGGAAAACAAAAATCAAAGAAATGAGCCATTTACATGGTTTGACAACTTGCCTACAAACACGGGAAGAGCACAGAGAGAGTTTTCCACTGATGAGAACAAAGTATGTAGCCTCTGGATACTAAAACAAGAGTCTCTATGGTGATGCCCACCCCTCTCTTGTTACAAGAAAATCTCAAAATAGTACCTCACACAACTCAACAGCTTCTCACAGGAAAACCCTAGAAAAAAAGCCTCCCATTATGTGAAGTATGAAAGAAAATAAAGAAGAGCAGCCTGATATTGTTTCAAATCCACAACCATTCAACATCTAAAACCAAAGTAATGCGAAGGGGAACTGCACCTTACAAAGCTTCAGACTAAAAATGTATATGCACCATGAATTTGTGCCTGAGAGAGAGTTAGCTCTTTCTTTCCTTCACTTTTTCTAGTTTAAACTAGCGCTGAAAGCTACTTCCAAGCCTTTGGTCATGATGACTATTTATTTTAAACAATTAACCAAGTTGGTATCTCCCTTGGTTAACAACAGCCACTTTAACCAAAATAATTTTGTCAGACTCAAATTATAATTTGGTTTGAGCAAAAGTTCCGGGCTCAGTCACATGATCCAAATCCAGCTCTCAAAAATTTGTATAATTGCTGTTTTGCACTAATGGTCAAAATAAAATACCATACATAGCATTCTCCATTTTGTATTATTTTGTCCTCAACCTTAATGTGCATTCTCCTGCATCCCCCTCCCTAGGGTCTCCACTAACCGGCAAAGTTGGAAACTGGCCAAGTCTAGGCAATGCTAGAGTTGTCTCGATCACTGGCTTAGTCATTATGCTTGGTTTAAGATTCATCATCTACTATGACACTAGTGGAACCCAAAGGTCAAGTTAGAAAAGTCTTATGCACTAGTGTTTAAGATTCATCATCTACTATGAGTCATAGTTTGCGGTACCGTACCATACTGCCTGGTACGAGGCATACCGTACCGTACCACCTGGTACAAGGCATACCGTACCGTATTGGCCAAGAGCCGGTACAGTTCATATGTATAAAATGGTCCGGCACTCGAACCGTTAAAAAAAATTTGAAAAAAATCAAATTCCATACGGTACGGTACCATAATGTAGCATACCGTATCGTACCATAATGTGGCGTACTGTACAGTATTGCCTGGTTCGGCTCGGTTCGGGCTCAGTTCGGATCTGGTTCGTGTCCGATTCAGGTTAAAGTTTTTTGTGATAGGAAAAGAAAAGATTTTTTAAAAAATTTGTGGGCCTGGTACAGGGCTGGTATGGTACCGTACCATACCGTACCGATCGATGACCGGTACGGGGCCCGGTACAGGTTCTGAGTTCCTTGACTATGACACTAACAATCACTTATCACCTCAGCAAACTAATTCATTTCCAAGGGTTACATGCACATATCAAGGTTTTTAAATATTGGTATGGTATGGTACAGTACACGCCGGTACCGACTGGTATGACATGCTATCCATTGTTTTAATGAATTATTTTATTAACAAGTCATGTTAGAAGGGCCATGATGTACTGTTATTGTAAATATTGGTGTCACAACACACTTCATTGAGTTTTTGCAATAGTACATCACAATCCAATTTGCTCTGCAAGCCTTGCAGTATTAGAACCTTTAATCAGCTTCCCAGCCTCAATTACAACATTAATGATGTAATATGAGTCTACTAGACCTATTGAACATCTCCACATTGATGTTACTGCCTTTATTTCTCTATTTCTTTTTTTTTTGTAAATAGTGTTACTGCCTTTGTATCATGGACCTAGCCATATCTTCACAAGTGAACGTTGCTAGGAAACAACTTCATCTAACTAGAATGAAGTATGTTTAAGTATTTGATAAGGGGGGATTATTGAAAATGGATGAGCTCAACCTGTTCCTCATATACTAATCATTCAAAGGCAACAGAGAAAGCAGAAATCAAGGACCTATAAATATTACATGAATGAAAATGAAAAAGGAAACAGAACAAATTAGTGGGCTCACCGGGTACTTGGTGCCACCATTTTGATGATGTTGGGGTGAGATCCCAGGAATCAAAATGCACATTTCCATGTATGATCTCAATCTGGTATCATAATACATGTAGAAATGCTAGTCAACTTAAGCATGCATTCATATAGACAAATTGGAGAAAATGATCATAAACTGTATCGACATTGCAGTAGGAGAAATATTTAGAATCCAAACTCACCATGTCCAAGAACAATCACAATCTGGTAACGTGATTCACCAAAATGGCAAATACAACCAATCAACTAAAATTTTGTTCTTGGCAATGTAATAAACGAACAAACAACAATAAAAACTAAATGAAAAGATCTTTATGTTTGTGACTTCTAGTGACCACTAGATGGCCAAAAAGACACCTGCAGAGCTGCTATTGCAAAACAGGAGTGAAGGCAATAAACCCATTGCCAACTTCACTGTTCATCTTTGTTTTTTTTAAAAAAACTCTAATGAACAACCATCCTGGTTCCATAGTAGTGGCTCCGCAGAAGCCTTTTCTGCTACCCAACAACCCTACGGTGCCCACTTTGCCGCCTTCCCTGCCCTCTGATACCCTCCCTCCCCTTCTCTCTCTTTCTCAATTAGAGGCCCCAGAGAAGGATGTGGAGTCCCGGAGGCCTCCACACCCTCTGAGGGCCTTCACTCCCTCCAATGGCCATCGCCAATGTCTCCTCCAACTCCCTGTCCCTCCCCCCTCTTATCTCTCTTTTCCTTCCTAGTTCATTCCTTTGTTTCTATGTCAATTCGTGCTAGTTCCGGTCCGGTACAAGCCATACCGACTTGTACCGCCAGTCAGAACGAGGACTAGTTCTTGGTGCTAGGGTTTTACTGAAAAGAGTGAAATGGTGAAATTACCAAAAATGGGGTGATAGAAAGATAATTGGAGATTTCAATTAGCTACATGCAGGCCTCCTGAAATCTTTTGCCTAAATAATGGTTCACCATACAGCCTTGAACCACCTAGCTCAAGGCATACTAAACTGTACCAAGGCTGAATCAAGAGTCCCCCTTTCAATTCGACATGGCAGGCGAACCACTTTGAACTAGATTCGGAGTGGCTTCAATGTAAACTACTCAATTCACATCGATTCAAGCTTGTTTCGCCGATCACACCTCTCCCTCTCTCCCCAACCCCTGACTTCAATAATAAAGGAAGGAGGATGAGAAGGCATCTCGACATCTCGTTCCTTCTCAATCCCTCTTTTTTTTAAAACTTGAAAACAAGCAGAAAATACCATATTTCAAGAGATTTCAATCAAATCTAAGCTAGAAATAGGTAATCATTCTTTCCCCTTCCTCATTCCCTTTGTTTTTTCATTTAAAGGCTGAAAATCAGCAATAAAACAAGAAAATAGGGAGAGGTCATCCCAAAATTTTAATTTTGGCATGATTTCATAATATGTTATAGATCTATGGATGATTTGCACAATGAAACCAAAAACATAATTTTTTATTTAAGTCCATAATTTTTCAAATTAAAAATATAATTTTAGATAAAAATAAAGAATAAAATAATTGTCAAAAAAATAGTAAAATCAGTAGCATAATTATGGGTATGCATGCTACACTAAATCAAAATTTGGTGTAAATTTATTTAAGTTTGGATATGATCATATGCATCATGATATAGGCCTGAATTTGAATAAATTTGGAAAATAAGTGGTGCTTTGCGCATGCCCACAGACTAAGAAAAATATATAGTATCCTTGGTAACAAGATTCACCATCTTGATACTAGACCCCATTCTGCTACCATCCTGTTACAGTATCAGTATAGGATATGGTACGGTAAGGTTTAGTGTATCAGTGTCAATATGATACAATATAACATACCATTATTATATAGCATGCCCAATATAGTACAATACTAATCGATATGGAGAACCTGGGTAGGTAAGGTGCTACATTGATTGGAAGTCAAATTAATTTTCTGAATATTTATATTTAAATATTATTTTAAATAAAAAATTAATAAACATATCTAAATAATAAAAATTTAAAAAAATAGTATTATGTATGGATAATTCAGAAGAGTTTTCTAAATTACAAAACTGATTTTTGCATTATACCAATTAAAAAATAATAATTGAACAACAATACTCTAAGATAACAATGTATGTAGCATCCCATTAAGATTCTACATTATTCTGACTTAAAATAAGTTTTTTGCATACTTTTAATTAAATATTAATTTATATACAAACATAATTAAAATTATTTAATTGTGTAGAAATTATAAAAAGTTCGTACTACATGTAGATAATATATATTATTTTTCTAGGCTAATTTGGAACGTGCTCGATACACTTGCAAGAAATGGATCCATACAAGAAGAAGGAACGAGTCGAAACACATTTGAATTGAGCAGAAGTGCCCCCATACCAATGAGGTTCCACACAAATTTAGTATGATAAAGCATCGAGCTGGTGGTTCAGGTCAGTTTTGGGAACCTTAATAATAGTTAAGCTCAATGTCCAAGAGCTACCACAAACCTTAATGAGATAAAAATGTAATAGAATTGAAGCTTGTTGGATGAAGTTAAGAAAGGCATATGGATATGTTATGTGATGGGCATATACTTTGAAGACTAAAGAGAAGATTTTACAGAACAGTACAGCTTGCAATATAAGTATAGCTCCAAATGCTAGGCAATAAAAAAAGTACATGAAGATAAGTTGATGTAGATGAAATGAAAATGCTAAAATGGATGTCTGGTAAAACTAGAAAGATGAAATAAGAAATGGACATATAAAAGGACTTGTAGGAGTTGTATCAATTAAGGATAAAGTAATGGAAAAAATGATTAATATGGTGTGGACATGTATCTAGAAGATCTAAGGAAGCTCTTGTAAGGACAGGTACTTTGGTTTATGTTGATAATAATAAGAATGAAGAGGGAAGATCTAAAGAAAAATGGGCATGAAAATTGAGAGGAATGACATGGAGAAACTTGAAATAACATCAGAGGTGCCCTAAATAAAAATACTCAGCGAATAATGATTCATAAAGCCAATCCCAAATACTTTGGAAAAGGTTAGATGGTTTTGGTTGTTAGGTGGTTTTAGTCACTTTCTGCTGAAACTAGCCATAGATAAAGGGCACCTAATGCATGAATCTCTCACCCGGATGGAGTTTACGGAGGGTCAAATATATATTGCCTTACCCCTGCATCCAAAGAGGTTGTTTCCATGTTTCGAACCCATGACCTAAGTTAAAATGAGGTAACCTTGCCATTGTGCCAACGCTCACCCTTGAAAACTAGTCATAACTATTTTTAAAATTTTGATTTACTATTTTCAATCATTTATAATTATTTATTAGTTATTTAAGCATATATGGGCTATATGGTACCAATTTTCGATGAAATTTATTTCATTTATCAAGTTAAAAAGAGAGGATACATGATAAATAGTCCTTGACAGGTGAAGGCCCTTATAATAGCCCTTACTATGATGACTCACATACTAGCGTAAACAAACAAATTTGACACATTTCACAGAAAGATAACATCTTTTATAAAAAAATAAATGTAGCATTCCATAATCACGTGGCGAGCTTTCCCATTATTATATTCATCCCACCAGTACTCCCATCAAGGTCATTATGACGATAATGATAATGAACACCATTTTTGCATGACCCTCATTGTAATAGTATATGGTACTAAACAGGTAAATATCATTTATTATATATCCTTCTGAACTAGTATTAATTTATGCTTGTTTGAATGATATTTGGAATTTTACTAATAAGTAAATATCATCGCATTAAGCTTCAATACAGTATATTTCAATCCTGAACCTACCCAAAACTATAATAAATTATGATCTTATAACATAAAGCACAATCAAATAACAGGAAATAACATGTCCTAATCTTTTTTTCATTTTTCTGATTTTTCACTCTTTTTGTAATTCAACCATTTTTACCAAAGTCTCAAGTTTTCAAATACCATTGGAATGGGATGGTACCATATGTACAGTACCAATCTAATGGAAAGATGGTACTTATACAGGCCTCGGGATGTTGAAAGTGGTTGGACTTGTATGTACCATTGTATCAATCCATATTGGTCAATATCGACAACATATTGATTGTACAGGTCTGCACTTTTGGTTCTCTCAGTCTCAGTACATATTGACTGTGCCGATATTGTACTATTTTTTTAAAAACTGATTTAAGGTTCAGTACAAGCATTTAAAACATCAGACTAAAAACTCTGAAACTTGAAGGAAAGTTGCCAAAATTGTCAAAACTGGAAGAACAAAAACTCTGCTCCAGGGACTGAAACTAAAGCTGAGTTTTAAAACCTTAGAAGGTTTCACCATGAATGACAGAGGACACTTTAGACAGCAAGGATAAGTGCTGAAAATCAAAAACCACAAGGATGGATGCATTGAGATGGACTCTAGTCTACTAGGAAGGAAAAATAAATAAAGTTCATGTGGAAACATGACAACAGAATTGAACAGGAAAACTAGAACAGTTAAACCTGTGTCTATTATCTGGGAAACAGAGTATTGGGTGGCAGTTCTTCTAAGAAGATAGGCCAGACTATTTTGGTCCTGCTTCAAACTACCATCATCCCAACAGTTGCAAGCTATCATACAGCAACCTGGGTATGACTACTGGAAGTAGAAAAGTATTGGGTGGATGCTCTTCCAAGCCAGTATACTGGACTATTTCGGCCCTGCTTCAAACTACCATCAACCCATGTGTTGCAAGCTACCTTACATCAACATGGGTATGACTGCTGAGAGTGAATATGTATCATAAGTCAATTCTTTCCAGATCTTTCAGAATTTATTCTTTCATGACCATATCTAAAAATCATAAGTCATAACCATGCCCAATTCTACATGCAACATGCAGGCATTTTACAGTAAATCAGGAGGACTGACTAATATATGTTGCAACAATGCAAGTTTATAGTGGAAAACTTCAATTTTAGCAAGTTCTCATTAACACAACCACTTGCACAATTATTCACTTGTGTTCTTAAGTTTTAACTTTATTCTACCTTAGCAAGCTATCTATGTGTTAACTTCTTTCAGGTGAAGGGGATAAGATAAACAATCAACAGTAACAAAATATTTGGAAAAGATACAAGTGCATAATTACAGATGATCGGTGGGATATAGATTTTCATTTGGAGGATTGAGTTCATCAATACAGAAAAACTTCCATTAAGGCTTAGAAGTTACAAAGGACACATGGATTTGATTGGAAGTTTAAAATTGGAGATAAGACAGGTTATACTCAGGACGATCAGCATGACATGGCAGGTATCATGGTTATAGGTACAGCAGTCAATACGATTTGCACATTTTCTATGTGCAAATCTAAATTTTGATGATGAATAAAAAATTTTAAAGTTCCATTACTAAAGTTGAAGAATTTAATCCATAAATAACTTTAGAATCGACCTTTGTAAGAGTAACATTTTACCTGTATGCAAGCTCCTTTGTGTGCTCACTCCAGCCTTCAAGATGCTGATCCAACAGAGCACGGGTACGGTCACTTATCTGAAAAACATGTGGGGATCCTAAGATCAATTCTAGGATCACAACTCCCACACTCCACATATCATACCTATCAAAGGAAGAAAACAGAGTTGTTGAATACAAATTTCTATGAAATTGCAAAAAAAAAATACACAAAGACACAGACTTCATAATGAAGAAGTCACTAAAGAACAAATGGATAACAAAACGAAAAGGAAAATTCAAAAAGGACACTAAGATTTTAAATAATAGAATATTCCAATTGAGATGAGAAATTATGACAAACTTTAATGTTACACTTTTTGGCCCCTGAAACCAGCTCGAATTTAGGAGAGCTTCGGGAGGAGTATACTCAAAAGTCTGTTCAGATCTGGAAAACATGAAGGGCGCAAGATCAAAGAAAAAGTAAATATAGAGAATAAGCATCTAGAATGATAAACACCAAATATAATAAACAAGATAAAAATTATATTCTAGAAGCATCATATCGAGTGGTCAACAAGGCTAATGAAATGCTCTAGTCTCACATCTGTGACAAATTTAAGGCACCATTATTAATCCGTAAATCATTTTTAAGACAACATACCTGAAAATGTAAAATTGCCAGTTCTGTAAACATGTCTATTAAGCAATTGTGATTGTTAATAGCACAATCAACCATTCAACTGATGCCTCAAAGTTCCTCAAGGCCACATGTCTATATTTTAATGCAAGAAAAAAAAAACAACTCCCTCTTCTCACTTTTAGGAAATGAAAGTCTCACTCATATTTTAGAATATAACAGAAACATTAAACAGGGAATTAACCATTCCCCTTTTCTCTAGACCTTGGCCAAAAAGTCTCTTATCTTCTGAATGTTCTTGCATAATGGTGAATTTGAGCCATAGAAGCAAAAAGATTATAGCCAAGGTTTGCCATTCCAGAACCAGACCCCATGCCAGTCAGCCAGCGGAATGGTTCAATACGCCTCCATACTAGGCCTGAATGGACATGGCGAAGAAAGTGGGGGAAAGGGAGAACCGGAGAGAGGAAAAGAGAGACAAAGGAGGAAACGGGGGGAGGAGAGGGAGATGGCGGAGATGTCGGTGGTGGCTGCTAGAGGGCCATGAAGGCCCTCGGATGAGGGAAGGAGATGAAACTCCAAAGCAAGAGAGAGAGAAAAGGAGAGGCCGAGGAGGCCGACTATGTGCACAAGAGGGTTGCACCCTCCGAAGGGCAGGATCTTCCTCCCCACCCTCCATTGGATCAAAACAAGAGTGACCATCTCTATTTCAATCATGATTCCTTTTTTATATAATGATTCACAGCGAAGTCGACAAGGTTGCAAACTTCACTATGGATCGCAATAAAAAAAAAATTGCAATTGCGATTGAAAAAAAGAATAGTCACCCCTATTTCGATCCAATGGAGGGCAGAGAGGAAGTTCCCGCCCTCCGGTGGCTACCACCGGCCTCCCCACCCTCTCCAACTCTTTCCATTCCTCTCTCCCCTTCTCTCTCCCTTTCTCCTTGTCTGTCTATTTTTCTCTCTATGGAGGGCAAAACTCTAGAGGCCTCAATGGCCCTCTGGTAGCCTCAACAAGCCTATAACGACCTCTCCGTCCTTTCCCTCTCCTTGCCTCCCCCCTCACTCTCTTCCTCTTGTCTTCTCCCTCCTCACCGGTGTTCCATTTTTCACACTAGAGCCATCCCAATCGGCCACCAATATGGTTCAGCACACCCCAAACTGGGCAGTTTGGGATAGTTCAGCAAATCTTGGTTATAGCCAAATCAATCTTCCGTTTTCTTTGCTAATGACATGCTAGTGCTCAAGAAGGAAGATTGGGTTTAATTCATATAAATAGAGAACATGTTTACCATGTAAACTAGTGCCGGACTAAGCATTGCTAAAACTAAGACTATGAATTTTAGCTAAATACTACTACTAGCCTGCTCTATTACTAAAAAAACTAAACATGCACCAGAATTTCGAGCATAAAAAGTAAATAACTTGAACACGAGCAAGGCGTAGTTCATTCATGTTCAGTTCAACATAGTTCAATAAATAGATAAACAATGTAAATATTGTACATAACACATTGATTACCGATTTTTGTAAATTATATATTATTCTAATTTCTATGTTAATATTTAACTAGAATGATTTTACTTTAAATAAGTAAACACCTAGTTTTTATTACTAAGTCCAATGGCTCAAGTGTTTGTCTCCTAATAAACATTGGAGCCCATTCATGTCAACTAGCTCATTTCAATGGGAGAAAATATAAAGTCACACTAGCTCTTCCATTTTTTTCCTTCTTCCAATGTTCCAAACAAGGTATGCTAAACTGATACCAAAGGTTGTACTAGCTGGTGACCGATTCAGTATGATATGGGTCCATGTTGTGTCATTCTAGGGCAACCCAAAAATAGGGAGGGGAGGGGAGGAGAGGAGAGGAAGAAAGAGAGAGAGAGAGAATGGAGGGGGACACTGGGAGGGAGAGAGAAAGAGTGGGAGAGAGCAAGGTTCCCGATGACCCATACCTATGCTGGGCCGGTATGGTATGGGACCAGTACTATACCGTACCGACAACCAGCACACCCAATTTTTTTTATTAATGGATTTTGGAATTTTTTTATTTTTTTTAGGGTTTAGGCCTTAGGATTTAGTGTTTAGGTCTTTAGGATTTAGGATTTAGAGTTTAGAGTTCAAGATTTTAGGATTTAAAAAATGGTAATACATTAATTCTAATTAAAATAAGATATAAAATGATAATTAAAGTAAGATTATCAGTAATTAATAAAAGTGAAAGTAAAATATAAATATAATTACATACCGAAATCTAGAATAGGATAGAGCAAGGTTCCTGGTACCGATACCGGGTGCCGTACCGGTGGCCGGCCGGTACCGGTTCGATACCGAACCGTACCGTGCCGACACATGGTACGGCAGGGCATGCCGGTCCAAACCGGTATGCCCAAATTTTTTTTTTTTTTTTTTTTTGTAATTTTAAGATTTTTATTTTAATTTTTAAGGGTTTAGGGTTTGTTTTTTAAGGGTTTAGCCGTTTAGGATTTAGGGTTTAGGCCGGTTTAGGATTTAGGATTTAGGATTTAGGATGGCATACCGCTTTAGAGTTTAGGACTAAATACTAATATTTATGACTATTTTCAATTGAAATTAAAAAAATATAATTAAACTAAGATTATCAGCAATTAATGAAAGTAAAATGTGGCATAAACATATAATTACATACCAATGTCTAGAATCGGGTAGAGTAACGATGTCCATAAATATAGAGATCATGTATATACTCTGTAGGAAATTCGGCATGTCCCTCCTGCCAGGCAGCATGATACTCCTCTAAGCTCATCCCAGGAGGTATGCGTGATGGGTCATAACTAATCGCAGATCCCTCTGTGATGTCCCGACTCTGAGATCTGTCCAGAGACTGACAATATAGCAGTGCAAGTGCAGGGGGAATCCAAATATACCAGCGACATAATCAGATGCATAAGATGCTCCAGGATAATAATCACTGGATGCTGACGTCTCGGATACACCATATGGATTATATGGACCATAAGCTGCCGGTAGCTGCGGATAAGAGGATCCTGAATATGAGGATGATCCAGAAACATCCAAGGATCCTACTCCACGTGCAAAAGCTGCAGCTGTATTGTGTCCCGAACGACCACGCGGAGCCCGTCGCCTATATGGAATCGTATCACCATGAGATCTATCAGATCTGTATCCTGCGTGACATGGAAAAACTGCGACTCTCCAGTGAATCGAATAGGACTAGGTGGCTGCGACTCCTGTCCTCCTGCCCTTCCTGATCACTAGATCCTCCACTATCTGAAGCACTATCATCACTGTCTCTGGTATCTGAATCTGAATGGACTGAGTGCTCCGATGAAGGTGCAACTACCTTTCCTTTTCCTCTGTCTTTAGGTCTACTAGATGGTGGGGACGGACGATATGCTGTATCTGCTAGAGCCCTGTGAGAAATGACTTGTTGCTCATTGTCCAACATCCACCCCAGTCTCACTAGCTACAAAACTGACTGGTCGAGGAGGCGATCCTGGCTCATCAAGCTCTGGCTTCTGCTGCTGACCCATGACCCACCCAATCATTAGATCTTCATCCTCATCAATATATGAACTTGCAATGGGATCAGGATATTTCAATTCTACTTCTTCCTGAATATATTTTAGCCTCAACCTTAAATTATAGTATACATACACAAGATCGTTGAGGCATTTCTGTTTCAGACGGTTCCTCTGTTTGGAGTGGATAAGACCAAATGTAGACCAGTTGCGCTTACATCCACTGGAGGACACCGTCTGGGAGAGGATCTTCACTGCAAGAACCTTCAAATTTTTAGCAGATCCATCAAAATGCACCCACCATTCAGCTGCAAAAGATATTACATCATTTAGAATTTTAGATTTGGCAAAATAAAAATTTAATCCTGATATAATATTAGACTTACTCCTTAGTAGTACCTACCAGGATTCATCTTTGATTTACTTCTGATCGCTACAGTGGATCCAAATGAATCTGTGCCCTCCCTAAAAAATTGTCTGTCAGAAAAAAATTTGTTAGCTTGTTGAAATTAATGCTATTAAAAATCATTCAATAATTTTAACCTAACTTACTTCTTCAAGGCACATAGCAGCGATATCTGGATCGGGCTCCATCTTATATATAACATTGCGCAGGGCAGACATAAGATCCTCATCCATGGCAATGTCCGGTACGGAGTACTGAAATCTCGGATTTAGATAGTAAGCTGCACATATATTTTAAGAATCAATCAAACGTACTTTTATGAATCTAATTGAAACTTAATTTTTATGGGCTTCATAAAATACTACGTACCTGCTAGATGCAAATCCGAACTCATTTGATAACTCCACCGTCCATCAATGATCCGGATATACTCATATGCATGTGATGGATCTACCTCCTTGATCTTTTCCTTTGCCCTTTGCATCATGAAATATAAGAAGCCCATCTGAGCATACCTCTCGGAGTCCACGGCACGAAGTACCTCATATAGAGGCTTGATAGCCTCCACTACCCTCTCAGCCCGCTGCCAAAATGTCTGTCTCGTCACTAAATTCTCTACATTACTTCCCTCAGTATTTGCCCTGGCATTCTGCTCTCCTGCCAGTCCTGACTGACAAACATCTGACGCAGCTCTGCTTTCTTGTTAAGAAGACTATCAAGTGCAATATAATTAGTTGCAAACCGTGTGACCCCCGTTCTCAATATTTTCTCCCTGTAAAGCTCCTCATCAATGATAAGATCCATGTATGGTTATATATAAATCTGGTGATAAACTGTGCTAGCTAACAATCTTCTGCACCCTGCAAATTTTACTAATATCCATCAACATGAGGTCTATACAATGTGCAGCACAAGGGATCCAGAAAATATGCGGCCGCCGCTCCATCAAGATCTGCCTTGCGGCCCTGTACTGTGGTCCATTATCAGTGATTACCTGCACGACATTATGCTCTCCTACCTGATCAATCATCTCCTCCATCAATCTGAGGATATAACTGGCATCGTGCACCTGATCTGAAGCATCAATAGACTTCTAAAAAAAAGTCTTCCCATCACAATAAGTCAAAAAATTGATGATGCTCCGTCTAGTAGGACCAGTCCAACCATTACACATCACCGTCAATCATACACAGGCCACTTGCTCTGATATGAGGATATCCATCCTTCTAACTCCTCCTTATTGTTGTCCAGAAGATGACCATAGATATCCCTTGATGCTGGAGGATCTACACCTGCACTAGCAGCCTGTATAGATGAAATAGCAGAGCGATAATAAGGATTGTCTGCTGCATGGGCTGGGATATGACTGAAATGAAACCAGGAGGAGATGGCCCGCCATATATCCTTCTTCTTATCCTTTTTCAGCATTGTGTCAATCCTCTGTTGCTTGGAATCTCTACTAGAAAATGCATGTGGATCGACATCATGAATAGTGGCTCCCTCTGGAATGTCCCTGGGCTTGGAAGACTTCCTCCTACTGCCAAATGCTCCCAATATGGATGCAATACGGCCGGTGCCTCTCCTAATGGGCTCTCTGACTGAGAAGGTCCTCCTAAACTGTGTCTCAGACTCTCCTAGAGTACTAGCAGAAGCAGATCCCGATCCTGACTAAAAAGCTGATGGCCCGAATCGCCGTCTATGCCTAGCTGCCTCCTCCTGCTGCCTGTGCTCATACAAGCTCGCCTGAATAACAGCCTCCATCTGTGCCTCCTCATCAGAAGGAATAGATGATTCCTCTGACTTCCTAGAGTGATAAGAAGGTAGTTCTGCGGCTTTGCGGTCCATCTCTGCCTTCTTCTTTGCTATTCTTTCCTTCCCAACTTTAAAATCAGTAAAGTAATTCTTCATCAACTGGCGGACCTCCTATGGACACTGTCGGCATGCAGATACATCAGGATAGCCGCCAGCCAAGTGCTGCTTCAACCTTGTTACCCCCCACCTTTGAATTCGGTATTGCACCATTTACACCTCCAGTGATGCCGACCCGAGAGGATCTCTCCATGTAACCAGCCAATGTCCCGCTCCGGATCCTTCTTCCTCCTTGATGGATCCATATCTGAATATTTAAATTACATATAAGGTCAATAATAATCTTTATTAATTAACAGTTTATTTACCTAATTTTTAAAATTTAAATTTTTTAAAATTTTTTATTTAAAAAATTCAAAAAAAAAGAAAAAAAATTAAATTAAATTTAGATTCATGTAGGATTCCATCATACATGCTACATATATTTTTTTAAGATCCTAGAAATGCATTAAAAGTCAATTTTTTTTCAATTTAAGACCTACGGGCACTATTCATGAGATGCACAAAACTTGAATAAATCGACATGAAATTTATAGTGATAGTAGCTTACAAGTCCTATATTAATAATTTATAATTACAATTTTTTTTTCTAATTATTTTTTAAATTAATTTATTAATCCAAAATTAATTTTTAATTTAAAAAATTATATACTTAACAAAAAATTAAGATTTTAATATCATTGTGTAGATCTGTCCTAGATCTACCACATACTCTAAAATCATTGCCAACAAATAAATTTTGACAGCATTTCTTCTTAATTTTCTAATTTGCACGGATTTTAACAAAATTTAACGCTATGAAAGACGAAAATACGGAAAAAGAAAGGTATACGGACCTTGATTCTACCTACCCCTTCGATTTTTACAGGTTGAATTGGGTTGAAATTGACCCTGCGAATTTTTTTTTTGGTTTTCCTTCCACCGTGCGCTGCTGCAGAGAACACAGAGAGCTCTTACGAGCTCTCTGTGTCTTTCCTTAATTATAAGGAAAGGCATCATTCTCCCCCCCTTTGGACAACGTCACATGGCTACAGTGTAGCAATGTGACACCAAAAAAAATTGCCCCCACCCTCCAAACCGTACCGAGCCGAACCGGGCCGAACCGACCGGTTCGGGCCCGTTTCTACCAGTTTGGGTCCGGTTCGCACCAGTTCGGACCGGTTCGGGCCCAGTTCGGTGCGGTAAGGGTTTTTTTTTTGGTTTTTTAAAGCGGCTGTGCCGTTTTTTAAAGCCGAACCGTGCCGGCCGATCGCCAGTCCGGTTCGGTACGCCCCGAACCGGTCGGTTCGGCACGGTTCGGTGAACCTTAGGATAGAGTGTCGATGTCCATAAATATCGAGATCATTTATATACTGTAGAGAAAGATCAGTAAATCTCTCTAGCCAAGCAGCATGATACTCCTGTAAAATCATCCCAGGAGGTATGCGTGATAGATCGTAACTCATCATAGATCCCTCGCTAAAGTCCCGACTGAGAGGTATCCAAAGACTGATGATATGGCTGGACAGGGATCCATCCAAATATACTAGCAGCAAAATCAGATCCATAAGATACTCCAGATTGCATAAGATAATAACCACTAGAAGATGATGTCTCGGATGCACCATATGGACCATATGAATCACAAGCTGCCGGTAGTTGCAGGTAAGAGGATCCTGAATATGAAGATGACTCTGATATATCCATGGATCCTATTCCACGTACAAGAGCTGCAGCTGCATCGTATCCCGAACGATCTCGCGAAGCCCGTCGCCTATATGAAATCGTATCACCATGGGATCTACTAGTTGGTGCTCCATGGTCTATATCCTGTGTAGAATGGCTAAACTACGACTTACCAATGAATCAAAGATGAATAAGCTGCTGCTACTCCTATCCTCCAGCTCCTTCCAGATCACTAGATCCTCCACTATCTAAAGAAGCACTAGCACTACTCTTTCTAGTATCTGAATCTGAATGAACCGAGTGTTCCGGTGGAGGTGCAACTGCCTTTCCTTTTCCTGTCTTTGGGCTGAATAGATAACAGGGAGGGATGATATGCTGTATCTGCTGGAGCCCTGTGAGGAATATTGCTTGTTGCCCATTATTCAGCATCCACCCCGACCTCGTTAGCTACAAAATTGGCTAGCTGATGAGACGATCCTGGCTCATCAAGCTCTGGCTCCTGCTGCTGACTCACTACCCGTCCAATCAATGGATCTTCATCATCATCGACATAAGTACTTGCTGTAGGATCGGAGTATTTTAGTTCAACTTTCTCCTGAATATACTTTAGCCTCAACCTTAAATTATAGTGTACATAAACAGAATCGTTGATGTATTTCTATTTTACACGGTTCCTCTGCTTAGAGTGGATAAGGTTAAATGTAGACTAGTTGCACTCACATCTACTATATGACACCATCTGGGAAAAGATCTTGACTGCAAGAACTTTCAAATATTTTGCAGATCCACCAAAATGCATCAATCATTCAACTGCAAAAGATATTAAACCATTTAGATATCTTAGATTCAGCAAAATTAAAAAGATCAACCTGAATCTAATATTAGACTTAGTACTTAGTAGTACCAACCAGGATTTATCTTTGATTTACTTCTGATGGCTAAGTGGATCCAAAAGAATCTGTGCCCTCCCTAAAAAATTGTCTTAAAAAAAATTATTGTTATCATGTGCTACTTGTTGATATTATGCTAATAAAAATCATTCAACAATTTTAACCTTACTTCTTCTAGATACATAGCATTGCATAGGGCAAACATAAGCTGTTCATCCATGGCAATGTCCGGTATGGAATATTGGAATCTCGAATTCAAATAGTAAGCTGCACATATATTTTAAAAATTAGTCAAGTATTTCTCCTGAATATACTTTAGCCTCAACCTTAAATTATAGTGTACATAAACAGAATCGTTGAAGTATTTCTATTTTACACGGTTCCTCTGCTTATAGTGGATAAGGTTAAATGTAGACTAGTTACACTCACATTTACTTTATGACACCATCTGGGAAAAGATCTTGACTGCAAGAACTTTCAAATATTTTGCAGATCCACCAAAATGCATCCATCATTCAACTGCAAAAGATATTAAATCATTTAGATATCTTAGATTCAGCAAAATTAAAAAGATCAATCTGAATCTAATATTAGACTTAGTACTTAGCAGTACCAACCAGGATTTATCTTTGATTTACTTCTGATGGCTAAGTGGATCCAAAAGAATCTGTACCCTCCCTAAAAAATTGTCTAAAAAAAAATTATTGTTATCATGTGCTACTTGTTGATATTAATGCTAATAAAAATCATTCAACAATTTTAACCTTACTTCTTCTAGATACATAGCATTGCATAGGGCAAACATAAGCTGTTCATCCATGGCAATGTCCGGTATGGAATATTGGAATCTCGAATTCAAATAGTAAGCTGCACATATATTTTAAAAATTAGTCAAGTATTTCTCCTGAATATACTTTAGCCTCAACCTTAAATTATAGTGTACATAAACAGAATCGTTGAAGTATTTCTATTTTACACGGTTCCTCTGCTTATAGTGGATAAGGTTAAATGTAGACTAGTTGCACTCACATTTACTATATGACACCATCTGGGAAAAGATCTTGACTGCAAGAACTTTCAAATATTTTGCAGATCCACCAAAATGCATCCATCATTCAACTGCAAAAGATATTAAATCATTTAGATATCTTAGATTCAGCAAAATTAAAAAGATCAATCTGAATCTAATATTAGACTTAGTACTTAGTAGTACCAACCATGATTTATCTTTGATTTACTTCTGATGGCTAAGTGGATCCAAAAGAATCTGTAACCTCCCTAAAAAATTGTCTAAAAAAAAAATTATTGTTATCATGTGCTACTTGTTGATATTAATGCTAATAAAAATCATTCAACAATTTTAACCTTACTTCTTCTAGATACATAGCATTGCATAGGGCAAACATAAGCTGTTCATCCATGGCAATGTCCGGTATGGAATATTGGAATCTCGAATTCAAATAGTAAGCTGCACATATATTTTAAAAATTAGTCAAGTATACTTGTACAAATATAATTTAATTTAAAATTTTAGGGAGCTTATGAATAGTAGCATACCTGCTAGATACAAATCTGAACTCATTTGATAACTCCACCCTTCATCAATGATCCGGATATACTCAATAGCATGTATTGGATCTGTCTCTTGGATCTTTTCCTTTGCCCTTTGCATCATGTAATCAGGAAGCCCATCTAAGCATATCTCTCAGAGTCTCGACCTGAAGTATCTCATATAGAGGCTTGATAGCCTTCACTATCTTCTCAGCCCGCTGCCAGAATGTCTATCTTGTCACTAAATTCTCAACATTGCTTCCCTCAGTATTTGTCCTGGCATATCTGCTCTACTGCCACTCCTGACTGACAAACATCTGATGCAGCTCTACTTTCTTACCAAGAAGACTATCAAATGCTATATAATTTATAGCAAACTGTGCAGCCCCTAGTCTCAATATTTCTTTCAGTAAAGCTCCTCATCAATGATAAGATCCATGTATGGTTATAGATGAATCTGGTAATGGTATGTGCTAATTTAACTATCTTCTGTACCCTACAGATTTTTTTAATATCCATCAACATGAGATCAATACAATATACAGCACAAGGGATCCAAAAAATATGCAGTCACCATTGCATCAAGATCTGCCCTGCGATCCTGTACTGTGGTCCATTATCTATGATGATCAGCATGATATTCTGCTCTCTCACCTGATCAATCACATCTTCCATCAATCTGAGGATATAACTGCTATCGTGCACCTGATTTGAAGCATCAATAGATTTATGAAAAAAAATATTTCCATCATAATAAGTCAAGAAGTTGATGATGCTTCGTTTAGTAGGACCAGTCCAACTATCATAAATCACTATCAACCCATACACGGGCCACTTGCTCTGATAGGAGGCAATCCAATTTTCTTTCTTTTCCAGCTTTGAAATTAGTAAAATACTTCTTCATCAATTGACGAACCTCCTGTGGACACTATCGGCATGCAGATATATCAGAATAGCCGCCAGCCAAGTATTGTTTTAACCTCATTACCCCCATCTTTGAATTCTATATTACACCATTTACACATCCAGTGATACAGACCTGAGAGCATTTCTCCATGCAAGCAACCAATATCACGCTCCAAATCCTTCTTCCTTCTCGATGGATCCATACCTGAATATTTAAAATGCACATAAGTTCAATAATTACGTTTATTAATTAATACTTTGTTAAACTAATTTTTTTAATTTTTTTAATTTAAATAAATATTTTTTAATTTTTTTAGATTTAAGAAATATGAAAAATAAAAATATTATAAAAAAATTTGACTTAGATTCATATAGAATCCTATCATAGATGCTACATATCTTTTTTAAAAATATTAAAAATATATTAAAGACCACTTTTTCTTCAATTTTAAACCTAAAGTACTATTCATAAGACATTAAAACTTGGATAAATCGACATGAAATTTATAGTGAGAGTAGCTTACAAGTCCTATAATAATAATCTATAATTACAGTTTTTTATTAATTATTTTATTTTTTAAAATTTTTTAATCTAAAATTAATTTTAATTTCAAAAATTATATACTTAACAAAAAATCAAGATCTTAGTATCGTTGTGTAGATCTTGCCTAGATCTATAACATACTCTAAAATCATGTCTAACAAAAAAAAATTTGACAGCATTTTCCTTTAATTTTCTAATTTTCATGAATTTCAAAAAAGAGAAGGGAAAGAGGGAATAAGGAAGCTCTACATACCTTAAATCTTTCTCTTGAATAAATTGGCATTTGATTGGGCTTAAAATGGGGAAAAATGGATTTTTTTCCTTCATTGAAGAGAACGAAGCAAAGAAAGCTCTCTTAAGAGCTCTCTACCTCTCTGTCTCTTTATTAAAACCCCCCACTTACTTGCACAGTACCCAACCAGCAAAAAACAAAAAAAAACTGGTTCGAACCGGCCTGAACCGGACCGAAGCGGCCGAACCGACTAGTTCGACGCGGTTCGGGCCGGTTTAGGACCGGTTCAGGCCAGTTAATTTTTTTATTTCTAAACCCGCCGACCCGTTTAAATAGGCTGAACCATGTCGTCCGGCCACCGGTCCGGTTCAGTATGCCCTGAACTGGCCGATATGGCACGATTCGGCAAACCTTGGGAGAGAGAAATAGGGACCCGATCTAAATCCTTCAAGAGGGGAAGAAAAAGACTCTAACCTGAAGAGGGAGGGGGAGAGAGAATAGGAATCATCTATCGCAAGAGAGGGGCTGGAGTAGGCTTCATGAGGTGGCGAGGGCATTGGGAGACAGAGGATCAGCCTATAACACTTCACGAGAAGATCAAGAGAGGGGATTGATTGAAGGTGACCTTGCAAGGGTGCCAACATTGAAAGGAGCAGCTGCATATGTTAGAAGGGGCAGGGTTCGCGGTACCATCTCGCACCGTCCGGTACGAGACGTACCGTACCGTACCGGCCAAGAGCCGGCATGGTTCGCCACCAAAAAATGGTCCGGACATCGGACCGTTGAAAAAAATATAAAAAAAATTCTGTATCGGTACAGTACGGTACCGGTACAAACCGCCCGGTTCGGGCTTGGTTCAGCCCGGTTCATGGTCGGTTCAGTGAGGGGGAGAGATTGTTTTTTTAAAAAAATTTGGCAGCCGGTACAGGTGCCGGTACGGTACGGTACGAACCGTACCGTACCGCCCGCTGACCGGTACGGGTCTCGGTACCGGTTTAGCGGACCTTGAGGAGGGGAGAGACTTTGTTCTCACAGTCGCACAAGTCTATATGCCAAATCAGTGTGCTAAACCATGCGAATAACCAACCAATCTAGTTTGGTACATCCCGAACCGGCCAGGTCATCACAATTCAAGTGTTCAACCATCCTTGGTTCCAAAGCAACCACCAACCATCCATCATCTTATTTCCTCTCTCTAAATTCCTCATCTAACCTCTAATTCCTCCTATGCCTTCACAAACTCATCTCCAACCTCTTCCTCTCCAACAAAACATGACAGTTCATCCCCTCTAAATAGCCTTTAGAATCTTAGATTCTATCTCTTCATTTCTATGATCCCCATTGAGGCCAGCTTAGAAATTGATCTAGTGAAAGAATGTTCCTTCGCTGTTGCCTCCTACTACAACCATATGCCAAGAAGAGCTTCGAATCCAAGATTTGATTCAAGACTTGGAGAAGTGACATAGGAGAACAAAGAATGTTTGGGTTTTCCTTTTCTTATATATGTTAGATTTTGGATTTTCCTTTAGAACAGCTAAAAAGGCTTAGGTTACTAAATGTTTGAAGCCCAAGCTTAAGTTGACTAAATACATTATGACTTGATCTTGAGCAAGTTCTTCCTAGATGAACCCAATTGATTTTGATTCAAGCTAGAGCAAGCATCAGCTTACTAGCATTCAGCTAGTTTACAACCATACTGGTTGAGGCCATTTTCCACTTGGAACTTGAAATAATAGCAATGCCAAAGTAAAATTTTCATCTACAACATTTAACATTGCATAATAATAACATCTTATTAATTTTGATTAATCTTCAGATTTCAATATTTCTTTTTACAATTGACGTGAAAGTTAACTACATGCACTTCAAGTAATGGGGGTGGGGGTTTACGGGGCATGCTCATACCCTATAGATACCTAACCGAGACTCAACATGGGAAGTGTGATAAGTCCTAGTACCAAACCAAGACTCGTCACACCAAATCAACCCCCATATCAGGTGTATCGACACTATACCAACATAGTACCAACTACCAATACTGACTCTGGTACCAAGATGGTGACCCTTGATTCATGCTTTATAGAGAAATCACATTTTGATTATTTAAAAAAAAATTATATGTTATTAAGTTTTATTTAATCTCAAAAGCTAATGCTAATAATTCAAGATGCAATATGAAATAAACACTACCTTTCTTAGAAAATATTGACCTACTTATCTCCCAACATAAATATTTTCTTAATTAATTTTCAAAATCAGATTATTTACAAAATATCAAATATGTTGAGGGATTTTGTAGGTAAATATTTTCTAACAAAATTTCTTACAAGATTTCAACCCCTTGGGCAACTATGCAAAATGATCAACTCGAGAAAATGTGATTCGATTTGGTTGATTCCAATGTTACTTGTCAGGACCGTGCAGGTAATTTAGTCCCCCATCAATTGTGCATCAAAAAGATTATAGGTATACAAGGGTGAGAATTTCAAACGAATTTTTTGTGTGAGCTATTGGATCATTACAAATAGTATTTGACCTGACTCGACCCACGGTCCACGTGACCATGGGATGCTGCAGCATGGGCCACTTTGGGGATAACCATGAGCCAATTGTGGTGATTGTAATTTGATCTTTGTGATTGGGCTCTTTCTTTAACAAGGTCACCAGAATTTAAATAGAGGGGCTATGTGAGGACTTGTGCCAACATGTTGTTTAGTCCCACATCAATTGTGTGATTTGGCTGAGGCTTCGGCTTGTTAAAGCATTTATACAAGATGTACATTTGGGATGAAAACAAACATGTTGAAAATTAAATTGATTAGCATGCAATTAATGTAGCACATGAACAACTAAAACACAAAAGCTACTAAATTTTTGTGATAACTTATTTTTACAATTTTAAATATCTTCTATAAAAAGTAATTTTAAAACACAGAGCATAAATTAATAAAATATCTATACATTGCAGATCAGGCCAACTCAACAACATAAATAAAAAAATTTAAAAAAATCAACCAAATTTACATCACCTCAGCAGGTTACTTTTATATTTGTGGCGTTATTGGTGAAGCTCTCAAATCACCAAATTTCATAAGTCCAACAAATATACATGCTCTTTAAACAACAAATTTGGGAAAGGAAAAATAAAAAGGTGAAAGCAGTCATGACCTAAGTTGTGTTGGCTAGAATTTCAGCATCAATTATTAGAAGGTTAATTTAGAGTTGATCACTGATGGTAGAAATCTATTCAACCATATTGCAGGCTTTTTGACATGTAGTTGTATCCATAGCTGTCAATGCTAATTAAAAGAAAACAATAAAAGAGCTAAATGAGAAGCAGTGTTTGAACTTCGAAGTCTAGAATTCCACATCTATAGGTGCAATATTGATGAATAGATAAATTTTCAACAATTATTATCTGCAACAAGGTCCGCTGAACCGGTACCGAGACCCGTACTGGTCAGTGGGCGGTATGGTACGGTACGGTCCGTACCCTACCGTACCGGCACGTGTACCACCATACCGAATTAAAAAAAACAAACTTTCTCCCCTCCCCCTCACTGTACCGACCCCGAACCGACCCGAACCAGGCCGAACCGGGCTGAACCGAGCCTGAACCGACCCGAACCGGGTGGTTCGGTATCGTATCGTACTGTACCGGTACGGAAAAAAAAATTTTATTTTTTTCACTAGTCCGGTGTCCGGACCATTTTTGGATGGCGAACCGTACCGGCTCTTGGCCGGTACGGTACGGGACGGTACCGCGAACCTTGAATTCTGCAATCTTTTGCTTCATAAAATAAGAAAGACAAATATATATGTATATATATATGTATGTATGTATGTATGTGTATATGTATATGTATGTATGTATGTGTATATGTATATGTATGTATGTATGTATGTATGTATGTGTATATGTATATGTATGTATGTATGTATGTGTATATGTATATGTATGTATGTATATTATGTATATGTATGTATGTATATGTATATGTATATGTATATGTATATATATATATAGTATATATATATATATATATATATGTATGTATATGTATGTATATTCCATGTGTACATACATACCTGCATGTACACATGGGATATATATATATATATATGGATGTATATGTATGTATATTCCATGTGTACATACATACCTGCATGTACACATGGGAATATACATACATACATATACATACAGGACCGATGTTACGAGCTTCTGGAATCCAATGGGATCTTCGTATAGTTGATCATTATGAATGTCACAATGAATTCGATTGGGAAGTCCAATGGCAAAAAGGAGATTCATTAGCTCGTTATTTAGTACAAATAGGTGAAATGGGGGAATCTATAAAAATTATTCAACAGGCTCTAGAAGGAATTCCTGAAGTATATATACAAAGATCGTTGAATTGGTACCGAAACCCATACTAGTCACCAACCGATATGGTACAGTATAGTACCGTACCGTACCGACACATGGTATGGCAAAGCGTGTCGATTAAACCGGCATGCAAAAAAAAAATATTTTTTTTGGTTTCTTATAATTTCAAATCACCTTTTTAGGATTTATTAAATGTTTTAGGTCCAAATAGATGTTTGTTGATGTTAATTGAAGAAATTTTTATAAAGCAAGATTATCAATAATTAATTGGAGATAAAGGAGAAATAGAAATCTAAGGAAAATGGTGAAGGGCGAGGGACTTGGTGAAGCGGATGGCATAGATGGGGTAGGAGTTGGAGGCAATGCCGGAGAGGGTCACGATGGGCATGGAACAAAAAATGGCATCGCTTTCGCCAGGAGGCCACCATCCACGTATCCACCAGAAACGGCAGCCCCTTCTACATCTCTATCGGCATCGCTTCCTCCTCTCTCTCTGCCACCACCTTCTAGTGAGTCTTTCCTGTTCATCTCCAATAGCCTTCTATTTTGTTCTCTTTGTTCTTCCTTGTAGGAGAAGGAAAAGGGAATTGGACAGCTATTCCCAATTACAGAATTTTCGATTTGCTAATTTTCCCTCTCTTATATAGTCAGCATTTTTCCTGTCATTCTGGTGTGCAGTTTATACATGTATTTTCGATATCTAAAGTTTTGAAAGCATCTACACCCTTACTTCGGTGGTCTTACAGTATTGCAATCTCTGGGATAATCAAGTTGGCATTATTTTCTATTTAAAAATTAATAAAGGCTAGATGGTATCCCAGGCTAATATCGGAGACCCTAACCTAACCTAATTCACTATGTTGGATTTGTCCAACATGGTTTATCATAAAGCTTCGACTCAAATCGAACTTGCTTCACCTTAAAAGAAGGGGCTTGACTTGAATTTAACATAGCTTAGCATTAGATAAGATTGGAAATGAGGGGATGCAAGATGAGCCTTCTAACTAGAAGCTAAATCAAATTGGTTAAGGTGCAGTTAGTACATAAATTAGGATTGAGCTAATTTATGTGCCAAGCCAATGGACCATCATTAGCATGATCCTTACCATCCCACTTCCAATCTAAAACTTATACAGAATAACATGATCCATTTACAATTAAAATCACTTGGTTTATGATCTTTGTGCATAAAAATTTAAACAAATATTTTATTTTTTATTTTTTTAATCCAAAAATATATTTTTAATTTTAAAAATTATATACTTAATAAAAATAAAAAAATATAATTATAATTACTTGATTTCAGTCAATTGGGGGACCGAACCATTTTTCATTCCCGAGCCGTACCTGTCGCCATCCGGTATGGTACGATATAGGCTATACTGGGCAGTTCGGTATGGTATGGAAAATCTTATATATATATATATGTTATATTCCATGCATGGAATCTGAGAGAACTTGGAAAGCCAATTTGGTGTTTGTAGTAAAAATGACAATGATATCTAAAGAAAGCAAGGAATTATCATCAGAAAAGTACTACATATTAATTTATGATACATACTTAAATAAAGAAACTATTTATTCAAGCAGCAGCAAGAAAAACTTAGAGAATTATTAAACAAGAATAATGAATTGTACCTAGTTGGCCCAGACCCATATAAATGCTTCATGGTAAAATCATCGATGGCACTACCGAAATCAATAATTCGCCTAAACAATGGAAAAAGATAATTATCAGCTGTTACCACTCAATTTAATAAAAGAAAAGTCCAACTTAGAGGAAATCTTGACTAATAAATCAATTTATTTTTTATACCAATTCAATACATATTAAATTTTTCATATTCTGACTGTCGAAATAAGATTTATTTAATGAATGAACGTACACTCCTACAAAAAGTCTAAGAGCAAGATACAAGAATATAAAAGAAGACTGTACATTTTGAGATGCTTTTGTTTTGCTCCACTAGGAACTTCCCTTAAGCATCTTCCAGTGTCCACATCTTCAAAACATACAATCATGTTTTCTTTCACACAAGAAAAAAAATATATGTTAGCATTATATTTGAAAAACTCATACGTTATAAACCCACAAAATTCACAAATACTATTTAATACTATGGTGAAATCATTTAGTTTATGCTTAAGTTTGGGGGCCACAACTACATATATGCACATGCGTGCCAGCAAAGAGAATGAGACTTTTAGCCATATTGAATTTAATTAATATACTTAAAGAAAACTTGATTAGTCAACAATGAAAAAAAAAGGTATAATTATGGGTATACAAAAAAAAATAAAACACATATTAAATATAATAGCTATATAAAAAACATGCTAGTAAATTCTTATGGAAATCAAACTTCACTAGAGGTCAACTTTCATACATCTAAACTTTCTATGCTTTCTATAGATGCAAAATCCATATACTTTTGGAGAATGTCCACTGGTGATTCTATGTCAATGATGTTGTTTTATTGATGAACACCAGTGGAGAAGAACATTAACTTAAAATTAGTTAAAAATGCTTTGGAGTTTGGACAATAACAGGGGAAAAAAATTAAAACCTACATTAATTTGGTCCAACATTAGCATAACATATGGACTCATGGATCCAATTATTATTGAGTAATAAGAAATTCCTCCAATAGATAATCACTAACTTAGCTTCGTATACAACAGCTAAGTAAATAGGTGAGGAAGTCTAGCATATAAGGTGGATAATGTGGTATTGTGGTGATGCACCACCTCAAAATAGTGTATGATTGTGCACCACTAAAACTAAATATCTACCAGAAAACTAGCAATAGCGAATAATTAATTACAAGTTGATTGGGGAAAGACATAAGGTAAACATAATAAGAAACTTAGATGCATAGATAGAATAAATAGAAAGAAAATTAATAGAATTGAAGAGATATCGAAGAAAATTAATAGAATTGAAGAGATATCATTCATCAACTGTCCCAGGGTAGATCATTTCAAAAAATGATTGTTCCCATACCATATGCTGCTCAATGGCAGCAGCATTGACTAAAAGGAAGTGGGGAAGGGGGGGAATTAGTTAGGATGTCCCCAAAGTATAATCTTCAATATAATATGTACAGGAATATTATGACAAGAACAACATACAAAAAGATGCACAAAATACATCAACAATTGATGCAAGCAATGATCTACATGAAGATATATAGGAACCAAACAAGCTTTTGTCTACTAACTAAATCAAATACATATCTTGGTAGTGTACAACCTCAATCCAAAGTATAATATACAATCTCCTCAAGCATACAATCAGATGAGGAACTCTTAACTACACTAAGAAATGTGACTTATAAGATGAAGCTTGGTGCAACCATTGCCACCCAATGTATAGATAAGGTAAACTGAATTTAATGGGATGCCACATTAGAGAAAACACATTGGCTTATCAAACAAGCAATTGAAGACCATGTTTTGCAGACTAAAGCATGGTGTGTATTTTGCAGACTAAAGCATTGTGTGTATTTTGCAGACTAAAGCAGTAAGGGAGGGCACCCGCAGCTTTGTCAAGAAGGGAGCTATCACAACAATATTAGATATGAATTAGATATTCTGTCTCAAGTCTAATTAATATTGTATAAAAAATATCTAATGTACAATGTGCAATATTGCATCTAGAATTAAATGGTGGCTCCTTTATGGTGCATCAACTAAACAACTTAAGAGGATGGTCGTGTAAATCAAGGTTTACGGTACCGTCCCAAACCGCTCGGTTCGGGGCATACCATACGGTTTAGCCCTAAAAAATGGTTCGAGACCCAAACCATAAAAATTGGCCTAAACCAGACCAGTATGGATTGGGTCGGTTTGGTACGGTATGCATCGGTTCAGTCCGATGCGAGCTTGATTTGGGTCTGGTTCAGGTCCGGTTCAGCGATCCTTGCTTGAGAGGGGGGAGGAAGATTGTTTTTTTCAATTTACCAAGATCGGTATATGTACCGATATGGTACCGTACCGTACATATCACTAATCGATACGGATCCCGATACCGGTTCAGCAATCCTTGATCTAGATCCTCTTGCAAACAGTCTTCTCAAGTCAGTGTTACCTAGAATATACTTGGCACAGGTGCCAAGTGTCAAAATTCCCTCGGGTGTCAAACATGACAGCATTCAAAATTCTAGGCACAAGGATATGACATATATAAACACACACATACATATATACATTTATGCCATATATACTTTGTGTTTGTGTATCTAACACCGTAATATGCTAATCCCAAAAAGGGAAAACTTAGATCTAGAGAAGCTATTTAGCAACCAAAATAGTGGAATAAACACCAAATTGCAAGTTGTCTAATCTATTTGCTAGGTTTATTTAAGATGTATTGAGATATTTATATTGATAATTAACCGTGATATATTTATATTTAAAACACAATGATATTTTGCTTAAATTGTTCATCTATATTGATTAATTTATACTAAAAACATAATCACACTTCCCTTGAAGTGTCCAGAAAAATTAAGGATGCTTCATTTAAAATGTCTAGGAAAACTTAAGGGCACTCCATTGAAGGTATCCATCACTCAAGATCAAGTCCCCTACAATACACTCCAAATAAAACCAAGTGTCGAACACTTTTTTCTGACACTATCATGACCCTTCAAAGTGAAGTGTCCAGCCATATCATGTAATGTCTGGCCATGTCCAAGTTTCACAACTTTCTAGCAAATTAAAAATGGAGTGTTTGAATCAAGGATCACCGAACCGTTACCGGGACCCATACCGGTCAGCGATCGGTATGGTACCGTACCGTATCATACGATACCATATTGGTACATGTACCAGTCTTGGTGAATTGAGAAAAAACTATCTTCCTCCCCCCTCTCAAGCAAGGATCGCTGAACCGAACTTGAACCGGGCCGAACCGAACCCGAATCGGACCGTACCAATACGAAACAACCCATACTAGTCCGTTCAAGTCATTTTTTATGGTTCGGGTCCCAAACCATTTTTTAAGGCTGAACTATATCGGTTCTTGGTTGGTACGGTACGGTATACCTCGAACTTGGAAGTTCGGGATGGTTCTAAAAACCCTAGTTTGAATAGTGTGGCTAGTGGTTTGTCATTAATGTCTAGTTGGTAAAATTTGATCTATAATTATTTGTGAACAACTCCCTTTGAAACTTGTGATGATTATTTGGGAGTTGTTATCATAAAAATTATGGGAGGAGTTTGCATTGATGCCTCATGGGAACATGTCCTGTATGTAACTAAAAGTGAAATATTAGACGAACTAGCCTACTTTCAAATTCGAACACAACTATCTCTTAAGAAGTTCTTGTTTTTGCTCCTCCCTTTCATGGTGGATTCCAAATGGTATGAGTTTCTACCCAAAAGCACACTAGTTTGCAATGCTTTTGGCTTTCAAAATACTAGACGTTGTCACTCTTTTACACTTTATTCTCCCTTGATTGACTCTTACCCAGTAGTTACCCCCATGGTTTCATTAATATGAATTTCTTTACCTTTAGATTGTCCAAAAACTTCCAATATATAGTATAGCAACATCTTGGTTGAGTTCTCAAATTCCATCTTTTTTCAATAATTGTTTATAAAAGATGTTTTATTTTCCCTTTTCAAAGTTCATCACCTTATCCTTGGGCTAGTTTCATTTCCACGTTACTTGCTCCTAATGTTCAAATTTGAAAACACAAGCCTATCCCGTTTAGACATTAGTAACTTGAAAATGACATAGGAAAAGGGATTATGTACAGCATAATCAAACATCTGGGTGGGCAATCAAATCCCTTAGTTACACCAAAACCTAATGCTATAACTCTAAAAACTGAAATGAATTACTTTCATAATTTATTCTCATAGTCACATCATAACACATCAAAAACTATGCAGACATGTAGTAGGATGGCAAAAAAATAAAATATGCATTTAACTTAAAACAAAGATGGGACATCTATACCAGGTTTAATATCTCTATGAGTGATATTACGATCATGGCAAGACTTCAAAGCCATCAACTACATCAAAAGAAAGAGAATGCATTATTAACAAGGCATAACAATAACCCAAAGTAACAAACAAACCCAAAACACCAATAAATGTCAAGCCACAACGAAACAACTACTAGAACAAATTGATATAAACAATCAAAAAGATACACTGAAAGCCACAATTTAGTTATAAAGAATAAATAATTTATTTCCCCAAACTATTTTTGCAGCCTTCATAACAATTTAACAAACATGTGACCCATATAATATCAAGATAATAGCACGTTTAGATATCACACCAAATAACATGTCTGTAACATATTTGACATGCATGTTGTTATTGTCTTACTGAAGCAACAAAAATATCAAAGGTACAACAATATAGACTCTAAGTCATCAACATACATGCGATACACCTTGATACGGCCAATGGTCCCTCATATGGCCTATTTTCATCTCAAGAATTATTTCTTGCTTTTTCTCCTATGTTTTGTTACTTTAAGGCTTTTTTGTTTCACAGATATATGATGAGTTATCAAATTAAGTACGTTACTCATCCTACTTTATGTGTGTTGAAATTTTTCTTCATTGCTAGCTTATTAAATAACATAATTTGCAACTAAAAGTGCAATGAAAGCATAGTAACAATTGAAATGCAATAAGTTTAATGGAAACATTGAATTACTGAATGATACCAAATGCTATCAAGATTGAAGATGACATAGTCGAATACAAGCATTAATTTGACAAATGAACAAAGAAAGGATGCATTTACAATATTAGTGAACAATAATGATAATGTTCTCAACATGGAAATGTAGTCCTCTGCCTCAATGTCACACTGAGATATGAATTAATAATTGAAATTTAATAACCCACCACATACATAGAAAAATATATATAATAATATAAATATATAGACATACACACACATACATATAGGTGTAAAACACAACATTTGAATACAAATAATTGTACTAAAGGCTCAAGCATTTATTGTCATTTTAGGTGAGATGCCTCGGGGACTAAAATATGACTTTTCTTACCATTTTAACAATGTACGGATAAATAGATAAAATAAAGTTTGACTTTTAAGATTTAGGATACCTTACCATTTAAAAGCTAAACTTTGATTGAGACCAAAGATCTAGAACGGCATGCTGATCCGTACCGGCAGCCAACTGGTATGGTTCAAGCATTCAATTCAGAATGCTAGCAAAAACGGAGAGAGGGAGAAGGAAAGAGAGGAAAAGAGAGAAAAGGGGAGGGAAGATGGAAAGGCCGACGGTGGCCATGGAGGCCGCCAAAGGGCCATCGAGGCCTCCGTGGCTCCACGATCCTCTACGAGCAAGATTAGAGAGAGGGAGGAGGGAGAAAAAAAGGAGAGGGGAACAGGTGCGGAGGCCACCAAGTGGCTATCATGGCCACGAGTGGCAGAAAACCTCCCGCAAAGGCCACATGTTCGAAACAGCGATGAGGAGCCCCTGTTCATTAGGCTTTTTTTATTTTAAAAGCCGATTCATAGTGACGCCCAAGGTTCACCGAACCGTGCAGAACCGGCCGGTTTCGGGGCGTACCGAACCGGACTGGCGGCCGGCCAGCACGGTTCGGCTTTAAAAAACGGCATAGCCGCTTAAAAAAACCAAAAAAAAAAAATCCTTACCTCACCGAACCGGGCCCGAACCGGTGCGAACCGAACCCGAACCGGTCGAAACGGGCCCGGTTCGGCTCGGTACGGTTTGAAGAGGGTGGGGGCAATTTTTTTCTTGGTGTCACATGGCTACACTGTAGCCATGTGATGTTGTCCAAAGGGGGGGAAGAATGATGCCTTTCCTTATACTTAAGGAAAGGCACACAGAGAGCTCGTCTCTGCAGCAGCGCACGGAAGAAGGAAAACCAAAAAAAAAAAATTCGCTCGGTCAATTTCAACCCAATTCAACATACAAAAATCGAAGGGATAGGTAGAATCAAGGTCCGTATACCTTTCTTTTTTCGTATTTTCGTCTTTCGTAGTGTTAAATTTTGTTAAAATCTGTGCAAATTAAAAATTAAGAAGAAATACTGTCAAAATTTATTTGTTGGCAATGATTTTAGAGTATGTGGTAGATCTAGGACAGATCTACACAATGATATTAAAATCTTAATTTTTTGTTAAGTATATAATTTTTAAATTAAAAATTAATTTTGGATTAATAAATTAATTAAAAAAATAATTACAAAAAAAATTGTAATTATAAATTATTAATCTAGGACTTGTAAGCTACTCTCACTATAAATTTCATGTCGATTTATTCAAGTTTTGTGCATCTCATGAATAGTGCCCGTAGGTCTTAAATTGAAAAAAAATTGACTTTAATGCATTTCTAGAATCTTAAAAAAATATATGTAGCATGTATGATGGAATCCTACATGAATCTAAAATTTAATTTTTTTTTATTTATTTTTATTTTTTAATTTTTTAAATTAAAAAAATTTTTAAAAAAATAAAATTTTAAAAATTAGGTTAATAAACTGTTAATTAATAAAGATTATTATTGACCTTATATGTAATTTAAATATTCAGGTATGGATCCATCGAGGAAGAAGGATCCGGAGCGGGACATTGGCTGGTTACATTGAGAGATGCTCTCGGGTCGGCATCACTGGAGGTGTAAATGGTGCAATACCGAATTCAAAGGTGGGGAGTAACAAGGTTGAAGCAGCACTTGGCTGGCGGCTATCCTAATGTATCTGCATGCTGACAGTGTCCACAGAAGGTCCGTCAGTTGATGAAGAAATACTTTGCTGAGTTTAAAGCTGGGAAGGAAAGAGCAGCAAAGAAGAAGGCAGAGGTGGACCGCAGAGCCGCAGAGCCACCTTCTTATCACTCCAGGGAGTCAGAGAAAGCATCTATTCCTTCTGATGAGGAGGCACAGATGGAGGATGCTATTCAGGCGAGCTTGTATGAGCAGAGACAGAAGGAGGAGGCAGCCTGGCAGAGACAGCGATTCGGGCCATTAACTTTTGAGTCAGATTGGGATCCGCTTCTGCTAGTGCTCCAGGAGAGTCTGAGACAATTTAGGAGGACCTCGGTCAGAGAGCCCGTCAGGAGAGGCACCGGCCGTATTGCATCCATGTTGGGAGCATTTGGCAGTAAGAGGAAATCTTCCAGGCCCAGAGACATTCCAGAGGGAGCACTATCCATGATGTCGATCCACATGCATTTTCCAGTAGAGATTCCAAGCAACAGAGAATTGACACAATGCTGAAAAAGGATAAGAAGAAGGATATGTGGTGGGCCATCTCCTGGTTACATTTCAGTCATATCCCAGCCCATACAGCAGACAATCCTTATTATCTCTCTGCTATTTCATCTATACAGGCTGTTGGTACAGGTGTAGATCCTCCAGCATCGAGGGATATCTATGGTCATCTTCTGGACAGCAATAAGGAGCTAGAAGAATGGATATCCTCATATCAGAGCAAATGGCCTGTATATAGATTGACGGTGATGTGTGATGGTTGGACTGGTCCTACTAGACGGAGCATCATCAATTTTTTAACTTATTATGATGGGAGACTTTTTTCAGAAGTCTATTGATGCTTCAGATCAGGTGCACGACGCCAGTTATATCCTCAGATTGATGGAAGTGATTGACCAGATGGGAGAGCATAATGTCGTGCAGGTAATCACTAATAATAGACCACAGTACAGGGCCGCATGGCAGATCTTGATGAAGCGGCGGCCGCATATTTTCTGGACCTCTTGTGCTGCATATTGTATAGACCTCATGTTGATGGATATTGGTAAAATTTGCAGGGTGCAGAAGATTGTTGAGCTAGCACAGTCTATCACCAGATTTATATATAACCATACATGGGTCTTATCATTGATGAGGAGCTTTACAGGGAGGAAAATATTGAGACCGGGGGTCACACGGTTTGCAACTAATTACATTGCACTTGATAGTCTTCTTAACAAGAAAGCAGAGCTGCGTCAGATGTTTGTCAGTCAGGACTGGCAGGAGAGCAGATATGCCAGGGCAAATACTGAGGGAAAGCAATGTGGAGAATTTCGTGACGACACAGACATTCTGGCAGCGGGCTGAGAGAGTAGTGGAGGCTATCAAGCCTCTATATGAGGTACTTCGTGCCGTGGACTCCGAGAGGTATGCTCAGATGGGCTTCTTATATTTCATGATGCAAAGGCAAAGAAAAAGATCCAGGAGGCAGATCCATCACATGCACATAAGTATATCCGGATCATTGATAGACGGTGGAGTTATCAAATGAGTTCGGATTTGCATCTAGTAGGTACGTAGTATTTATGAAGTCCATAAAAATTAAGTTTCAATTAGATTCATACAAGTACGCTTGACTGATTCTTAAAATATATGTGCAGCTTACTATCTAAATCCGAGATTTCAGTACTCCGTACCGGACATTGCCATGGACGAGGATCTTATGTCTGCCCTGCACAATGTTATATATAATATGGAGCCCGATCCAAATATCGCTACTATGTGTCTTGAAGAAGTTAGGTTGAAATTATTGAATGATTTTTAATAGCATTAATTTCAACAAGCTAACAAATTTTTTTATGACAAACGAAATTTTTTAGGGAGGGCACACATTCATTTGGATCCACTGTAGCGATCAGAAGTAAATCAAAGATGAATCCTGGTAGATACTACTAAGGAGTAAGTCATTATATCAGGATTAAATTTTTTATTTTGCCAAATCTAAAATTCTAAATGATGTAATGTCTTTTGCAGCTAAATAGTGGGTGCATTTTAGTGGATCTACTAAAAATTTGAAAGTTCTTGCAGTGAAGATCCTCTCCCAGACGGTGTCCTCCGGTGGATATGAGCGCAACTGGTCTATATTTGGTCTTATCCACTCCAAACAGAAGAACCGTTTGAAACAGAAACGCCTCAACGATCTTGTGTATGTACACTATAATTTAAGGTTGAGGTTAAAATGTATTCAGGAAGTAGAATTGAAATATCCTGATCCCACTACAAGTTCATATATTGATGAGGATAAAGATCCAATGATTGGGTGGGTCATGAGTCAGCAGCAGCAGCAGCAGCAGAGAGCTTGATGAGCCAGGATCGCCTCCTCAACCAGCCAGTTTTGTAGCTGGTGAGGCTGGGGTGGATGCTGGACAATAGGCAACAAGTCATATTCCTCGCAGGGCTCCAGCAGTTACAGCACATCGTCCGTCCCCACCATCTAGTAGACCTGGAGACAGAGGAAAAGAAAAGGCAGTTGCACCTCCATCGGAGTACTCAGTCCACTCATATTTAGATACCAGAGATAGTGATGATAGTGCTTCAGATAATGGAAGATCTAGTGATCAGGGAGGGGCAGGAGGACAGGAGTCGCAGCCACCTAGTCCTATTCGATTCACTGGAGAGTCGCAGTTTTTTCATGCCATGCAAGATACAGATCATGGAGCATCATCTGATAGACCTCGTGATACGAATCCATATAGGTGACGGGCTCCGCGTGGTCGTTCGAGACACGATACAGCTGCAGATCTTGTACGTGGAGTAGGATCCTTGGATGTATCTGGATCATCCTCATATTCAGGATCCTCTTATCCGCAACTACCGGTAGCTTATGGTCCATATGATCCATATGGTGCATCCGAGACGTCAGCATCCAGTGGTCATTATCCTGGAGCATCTTATGCATCTGATTTTGTTGCTGGTATATTTGGATTCCCTCTGCACCTGCACTGCCATATCGTCAGTCTCTGGACAGCTCTCAAAGTCGGGACATCAGAGAGGGATCTACGAGTTATGACCCATCACGCATACCTCCTGGGATGAGCTTAGAGGAGTATCATGCTGCCTGGCAGGAGGGACATGCCGAATTTCCTATAGAGTACATACATGATCCCTATATTTATGGACATCGTCACTCTACCCGATTCTAGACATTGGTATGTAATTATATGTTTATGCCACATTTTACTTTCATTAATTGCTGATAATCTTAGTTTAATTATCATTTTTTTTAATTTCAATTGAAAATAGTCCTAAATATTAGTATTTAGTCCTAAACCCTAAAGCGGTACGCCATCCTAAACCCTAAATCCTAAATCGGCCTAAACCCTAAATCCTAAATGGCTAAACCCTTAAAAAATAAACCCTAAACCCTTAAAAATTAAAATAAAAACCTTAAAATTACAAAAAAACAAAAAAAAATCAAAAAAAAAAAAATTGGGCGTACCGTTTTGGACCGGCACGCCCTGCCGTACAGTGTGTCGGCACGGTATGGTTCGGTACCAAACCGGTACCGACCAGCCACCGGTACGGCACCCGGTACCGGTACCGGGAACCTTGGTGACGCCAATCATCAACAATGTGTTTGCCTCCGACAGCCACTGCTAGCTTCACTATAAACCAACTTTTCTAAAAAAAGCCCAATGAACAGGGACTGGTTGCCCTGTTTTGAACATACAGTTTCCACGAGAAGTTTTCTACTACCCAATGGCCCTCCAATGGCCTCCCTGCCGTCTTCCGCTCCCTCCCCCCTCTCTCTATCTCTCTCTCCAGTCATGCTCGTAGAGGACCGCAGAGCCCAAAGGCCTCGACAACCCTCCAATGGCCACCGTCGACGTCTTTGCCATCCTCCTTGCCCCTCTCTCTTCCTCCCCAGTTCTCCCTCATCTTGTATTGGTTCAGGCTAATATGAAAGCATACCAACTCGTACCATCGGCCGATTAGCACAGGTCTGGTTTCGAGTCAGCGAACCTTATTCTAGAATTCAAACTAAAACTAAGAAATCAACTTTTAATTACCAGGGAATTTGATTTTTGTTTTAAGTATTTTAATTGAACTCAATAAAGGGCTGCTCCTTATTTAGAACTAGTAACATTAGTAAATTGTCATTTACTTAAATGATATTTATGTATATAAATTTAGTAGTCTGTGTTTATTAGTAGTCTGCCCTCTACTCGGTTGTTCCCACATTTACATGGTGGAAATGGGAAAAAAAGTTACATGGCAAAACCAAGTCATATTACCTATATCACTTTGTTTGGTGAAATTTACGGCCACTTCTAGCCTAACCTTCCCTAATTTATAGGTGCTAGAACTACCCATTTTGGCCAGTCTAGGGCCGATCCTATTATAGTAGCTCAAGGCTATACTGGTTAGTACCAAGGTTTTACAACTTTATATCAAGTCCCATATGGGTACCTCACAAGTATGATATGACAAGTATAGTTCGCCCCAATACTAACATATCATAAAGGTGCAAAGTTGACATAGCACCCATATCATGTGTTGGTTAGGTATCATACTAAACCCTTATACCCTACCGGTTACTTACCAGTAAGGGATGGTATGCCCCATATAAACTAGTAAGATTTGATACATAAAACCATGGTCAACACGAAACTATAGGCCTGAGATTTTGATTCCTTGGTTTTAGTTGACCATTTTTTATAAACTACAATCCTAATTACAAATACTAGAACAAAAACCACTGAACCTACCAAAATCATCAAAATCAATAATGTGCTTTCAAAATTCAAACCTTTTTTAATTAATGCCTACTGCATTACACATGTTCCATGCTAGTTCAATGTAAATGTTCATATGAAAATATTATATTCATATGAATGTCTCCAATCACATACCTGATTTATTTATTTCTAAATTTGGTCACTTAAAAACAAGTCATCATTCATACAACATACTACCATCTTGTTGAAATCTCAAAACCTAATTGCCAATACATAAGCCTCAAGAAACCTTACATCAACAGCAAGCTCAATTTTATACTTAATTATGTTTTAACTTGGGCACATGTTCCGTTTGTAAACTTACTATGAACTTTCTTTTTAAGAATGAAATATTAGCCAAAAAACTCAAACAACTATTGTCATTCGGACAATCTGAGAATACTTGGAAACTGAAAAAAATAATTTATTTCATGATAAATCTGTCAGGAAAATAAAAGATGCTTGACAATCTATCAATAATCATTCTGACTAAACTTTCTAAATTAGGACAAGGGTAGTGCACCTTGTACGAGAATATAACATCACAGTTAAAGAATTTCCTGCTTGAAATAAATTTTGAGTTTCATAATAACAAATCATATCTGGTAGGGCTGTAAAAGAATCAAACCATTAATATACAGCTTGGACTTGGGTTAGAGAAAGACTTGTTCATGCTTGTTTGTCTGGAAGTGACCCAAGCTCAAGCATCCTTGAAAGTTAAAATCTTGACTCATAAACAACCCAAGATTGAAGACTTTGAGTTTTCAAAAAATAAATCAAAGTTGTAAATACCACCAAATGGGATGATACAAACAACATCTTACCGTTCTGGCTAGAAAGCTACACTAGGACATCCATTAGGTTGCTGAAATCGCCTAAAATGGGGCATCCTGGCCAGGCCAAATAGGCAAGTGTTAATACAAGTTGATACAAACCCTAGTTTGGGTACGATGCATAAGTTGGCTTCCCATTTGTGTGTTGGTACTAACATCGATTCAAGCAGCTCAGGAGGCATCCCACACAAGACAATAATCTTTTTAAATTGAACGGGGGATAGAGGGGACCACGTGAGGTGTTCATCCCTCCTTTTAGGCAGTGAGTGAGAGGATCTACCTCTCCTTTTGCCAAGCCATGAGAGACAGAGATGGATAGATAGATAGCGAGAGAGAGAGGAAGTGAAGAAGACCAGGACAGTCTTAGCAAGAAGAGGAAGCCAGCAGCATTGAAGAGAGGGATGCTGGATCGATAAGGTCATTCTTCCCCCTTTTTCTAAAAAAATGGCCAAAAAGTTGCAAAAACAAGGAAAATTAGGGGAAGCCATGACAAATTTTCATGTTTTGCTTGATTTCAGATATATTGTAGATTGGACAGCACCATACAAGATGATGATTTAATTTTTTTGATTAATATTTTATTTTCATGAATTCTAAGCATTTGAATTAAAATTTAGTAGAAAACAAAATGAATTCAGGGAAGAAAAAAAATTGTAGCATGAATCCAATCAACCACTGAAAAATATATGCAGCACCCGATGGGAGTGCCTACAAAAGCCATTAAATAAATCTATTTTATGAAATACTTACGATTATTTATGTAATTTTTATCAAAAAATAATTAACATACAGAAATTCTAATAAAGTAAAAAAATGAACTGATGTTCTAAAATGTAAATGCATTTTTATATAAATCATGTCCTGCTGAGGTGAGGGCTATATTCTTATATGATTTCAATGCCCACGGCCCTAGCCCACGGCCCTAATGCTAGCCCACGGCCCTAGCTCACGACCCTAGCTCATGGCCCTAGTCCATGGCCCTAGCCCACGACCCATATAGGGGGCTGGGCCGGCCCTAGCCCACGACCCATGTAGGGCCGGGTCAAGTTGGATTTTTTTAGCCCATTTGTGCAAGTGGGCCTCGCCCAACCCGGCCCATAAAATGCAAGCCCATATGGGTTAGGGCCGGGCCGGGCCAGCCCATATTGACAGCTCTAACTGTCGGCATGTAGATACATCAGAATAGCCGCCAGCTAAATACTGCTTCAACCTTGTTATCCCCATCTTTAAATTCTACATTGCATCATTTACACCTCCAGTGATGTCGACCTGAGAGCATTTATCCGTGCAACCAACCAATATCACGCTCCGAATTCTTCCTCCTCGATGGATCCATAACTAAATATTTAAATTACACATAAGATCAATAATTATGTTTATTAATTAATACTTTGTTAACCTAATTTTTTAAAATTTTAAATTTAAATAAATATTTTTTTATTTTTTTGGATTTAAAAAATATGAAAAATAAAAATATTATAAAAAAATGTTGATCTTAGATTCATGTAAAATCCTATCATAGATGCTACATATATTTTTTAAGATACTCGAAATGCATTAAAAATCATTTTTTCTTCAATTTTAGATCTAAAGCAACTATCCATAATACGTATCAAAACTTGGATAAATCGATACGAAATTTATAGTAAGAGTAATTTACGAGTCCCATAATAATGATCTATAATTACAGTTTTTTTATTAATTATTTTATTTTTTATTAATTTTTTAATCTGAAATTAATTTTTAATTTAAAAAATTATATAATTAACAAAAAATCAAGATCTTAATATCATTGTGTAGATCTTTCCTAGATCTATCACATACTCTAAAATCATGTCCAATAAAAAAAAATTGACAGCATTTCTCCTTAATTTTTAATTTTCACGAATTTCAAAAAAAAAGAGGGAAAGAAGGAAAAAGGAAGCTTTACATACCTTGAATCTACCTTCCTCTTGAATTAGTTGATGTTTAATTGGCTTGAAATGAGAAAAAATAGCCTTATCTTCCTTCGTTGAACAAAAAGGAGAGAGAGAGAGAGCTCTCTGCCTCTCCGCCTCTTTATTAAAACCTCCCTCCACCTAACATCTACAATACCCAACAAAAATAAAAAAAAAGAAAACCGGTTCGAACCGGCGGTTGGTTCGGCACAGTTCAGGACTAGTTCAGGCCGGTTCTTTATTTTTTTATTTATAAACCTCGGGTGAGTTTAAATTGGCCGAACCCTGCCTTCCGGCCATCGATCCGGTTCTCGATATGCCCCAAACTAGCTGGTACTACACGGTTCAGCGAACCCTGCCTCCAACTATCCGTAGCCAGGATAGCCGATCTCCTACACAAATACAGCACCAATATTAGAAGCCACACCCAGGTTACTAATAGATATCATATGACTAGCAAGGATGCAGGATAGTATCCAAGATGGTATAATATCAAGGTCCAGAGTCCAGACTATGAATGACTTGAATTTTGAGTCTACAATAGCCATAGATATTCTACTTGGGATTAAATCTATAAAATGAGTTATTATACTTTTTCCTTTTTACCATACTTGCCATTTTAATTATAAATGTCCCTAGTTTACTTATCTATGTTGACTCAATCAGTGTCAAAACATGTCAACACTCCGAAATCACACATCCATTGAAAATGCAACTAAAACACTGAGAAATTCATCCCCATAGCATAACAGGCCTTAGAAACAAAAAATAAAATAAAATAATTTAAAAAAATGGTGGGACCTTTGGCATCCTAGGATAAAACCACACCATGTGTCAATGCAAGACATACCTATACTGTACAAGTTTGACTAAAAATGGGTACCAACACCAATACTAGTTTTTAAAATCTTGGTTTAGATTAATAACAAGCTCATTCAAACATGGTTCAAATGACAAACAAGCCAAGTTTGACATGCTCAAGCTTAATTACCCTTTTGCATATAACAAGGATCGTTGAAGGGATACCGGGGCCCATACCGGTCAATGACTGATATGGTACGATACCATACAATATCACACCATACTTATACATGTACCGACCTTAGTGAAAGTGAGAAAAAAATTCTTCCTCCCCCAGGACTATATTATCCAATCCAATCCGGACCCGAACCGGCCAAACCAAGCCCAAATCAAACAGAACCGATGTATACCGGACTAAACCGATGCGTACCGTACCGAACTATCTTGAACCGGTCCGATTCAAGTGTTTTTGGACTATCCGGCATCCCGGACTGTTTTTCAAGACCGAATCGTACCGGCCAAAAACCGATATAGTTCGGTATATCTCGAACCGGGCGGTTCGGGACAGTTCTGAAAACCCTTGCATGTAACAAGTTGAACCTGAGAGCCTCCATGGCTTGGATCATTGAAACTTGAGCAGCTTCTATATCAGGTTTATAAAACAAGTACCAAAGCATTAAGTAATAACATAGACTAATATGCTCAACAATTTATATATAATTGAGAGTAGTATCTCATAATCAACATGCTAGCAATCTATGAAAAATATGATTATTCAACGAACAAGACTTGGTAATACTGCATACTTGAATGGAGAGTAAAGCATGCTTAGCTAGATAATCAATATGAAGAACAAAAAGCAGATTGCAATAGGAAATATAACAGCTATGAAGAATTCTAATAAAAAGCATGTACCAACTGCCGTATGAGATTTTGCATTTCTTGTTGTCCTGCTTCTGTTGTCCTCAACCAGTACCACCAGGCAGATGGACGTAATACCTGGATATTTCTCACTCCATCCCTTTCACCACCAGTAACCAATTTTGTTTCTTCTGCCGTATATATCAGCTTTGACAGTGAGAGCCCTTCATTCTGAAATACGAGCCAGATTTCCTTTGATTCTGACTCAAAAGATTCCACAAATCTAGCTATATGTTTTAAGCCTTCTTCATAGTTGACATGCATCATTCTGAAATTAGTAGCAAATTTATTTGTAGGATCAAAAATATATTCAAACTCCTCCATGTATGATATATTCTTCCTTAACAGATCGGAATAATCAAGCTGCACATTTTTCAAGTAGGCAGTTGATAATTCTGTCGCTGTCAAACCTCCAGGAGACTTGGAAGCATTTAAGAAAAGTTCACCAAAGTACTTCTCACGCAGTCCACTCAAATAAGCAGTGGCCCCTCTCTCCACCTGACAGTAATATCAATATTTTGCATTCTTCAAGTATTGTAACTGAGGACATTAAAGCTCCACGTATTTCACAAATAACTTCTAATATCCAACAGATAAGTACATAATAAGGAGAGGCACACGAAAAGACATACAACATTTCAACCTCAAAATCTCAATCATGAAATAAAATACTAAATAGTGATAATAACCATACAATAACCATATTAGTACTTAAATATGTAATAAAGAATTTGGGCTAGAAATTCATTCTACATAAAAAGTATAAAATGAATGATAGTGGTGAGTTTTGTGCCAGCATAATGACATTGCATTCTTTTTTGTTATTCAGAAGAGGTTTCTTTGTGTTTGCCATATAGTCAGATGACATAGGAATATTTCATGTCCTTTGGTCTACAGGACTAATCCTATCGAAACTCAAGATTGCTTGTTCAACATGACTAGTTCAATAAAATGGAAAGGAGTTAGAGATGAAATGGAAAGAACAAGAATGGAATGGAAAGGATAATCATGTCAAAAGTTCTCTGAATTCATCAAGAGTATTACATGTAATAAGTTTAACCCTGAGAATCTTGGACAAAGTGATCTAAGTTGCAACAAAGAAGCTAACCCCAGATATTTGGAATCAGCACAATCCCTCTGTTACCATAATCAACTCAATATCCTTTCTTGCGGTAGATGTTTTCAGGTGTGTTTAGCCTTCTCCATTTGTAAAACATAATGACCCATCAAGGAATATTTCTTAGCCTCTCAAGTCTCAACAATAAGAAAAGTACTATAATACTATTGATGGCACATATTATTTCGATGCAATTTGGTTACACTACCCAAATAATGATTTTAGTTAGGTTCCTACATTGTAGCTTTGAGCAGATAGGCATATTGAGATTTGAAACTTCAGAAAGTCATGGATGTGGTGAAATATTACAACATATCCACCAAGGTCTGCCGAACTGTGCAAAACAGGCTCATTTGGGCATACCAAACCATACCAATCAGTTATCAGCACGGTTCATCCCCTTGGTTCAAAATGGAGGGGGAGGAAAGAGAAGAAGAGAGAGAGGCAGGGAGGGAGGGAGGGCTTGAAAGCCCTTATCGAAACAGTTCCAAAATAGGGGATCCATATTTCTTTTCTACCAAATTCGAATTGAAATTGGCAAATGGTTTCAATTAAGGCTTTCAAGCCCTCTCCCTCTCTCTCCCTCCCTTCCTCTCCCTCTCCCTCCTCCCTCTCTCTCTCTTTTCCTCTCTCCTTCTCCCTCGCTAACCTCCCTTCTTCTCCTCTCTCCCCTCCCTCCCTCTCCCTTTCCCTAACTCCCTCTCTCTCTCTCTTTATTACCAATTCGGCAAACCCTCATCCAATCTATGGAGCAATAGCTTAACATACATAATTAAAATAGGCTATGAATATACCATGTGAATAAATTGCATTGCAGATAGACGTGTTATTCTATTCAATCTGTGCAGAAGTTACCTTTTTGTTGATTTAAAAATTGAGGTCCTTTATCTATACCAAAAAATTATATGACTGCATTAGCAATTGAAATGTCATTAGGCTAGTGGAAACCAATGAATTAACCAATGATACTGAAAGATTAAAGAGCATTCAAGATAAAAGAGGCTATTGCTAACAGTGATTTGACAAATGAACCAAGAAAGAATACATTTACCATATTACTTTAACAATGCTTTTAACTATCAACTAATACCAGGCGGTACCGTGTGATAATAGACCATTTCAGGCCCAATCTGCACCAATCCACCCTGACGCAGTGTGCTGAGTGTTTAAACTTTAAAGCCTAGTTCAGCTAAAAATGGGGGTAAAAATCTGTATCTTACTGGCTTATGACCAGTAAAGAGCTGGTATGCTTGATTTTCAATCCTTGTTCACCATAAACATTCAAACTCAATTTTGCTGTCATAGGAAACAATGGAGTTTTACTAGCAAATAATACTCGTTAATTTTCATGAGCAATCAACATTTGCAGCAAGATTTAAGTTCCGGTATATATCAGTCCATACTGGATTGTACTAATAAGGTAGCGGTCTAGTAAATCCCTGTATTGGTACCATATTGGCACATGGCATTTTACCTCTATTTTGTGGTTCCAGCACCAAGAGATGTATTTGTGTTGGTACAATATTGTGCCATACCAATCCATATGCATTAGTAAAATACCAACATAGGCACCTATACCCAAGGTTTTAAATCCTATGGGACGAAGGTATCCCAATTTCTCCATAAAACGAGATGCCTAGTCGTCCCGTCCCGTCCCGACAACAATCTCAACCATGCATCAATAGGTATCATCCATCTCTTCCCCTTCTTTTATTTCTTTCTTTTTTTCTTTTTTCTTCCTTTCCTTCTTTTCTTTCTTTTCTTCTACCTTCCTTTTCTTTCCTTTCCTTTTTCTTTATTTTTCTTCTCCCTTTCATTTTTTTCCATTTTTCTTCTTTCCTTTCATTTTTTTCCCTTTTTCGATAAAAAAAAAGGGTAGGGGAGGTAAACCCCGGTGTAGCTCCCCATTCTGGCCCCCAACCCATTAGGTGATTGTTCGATTCGGGCCGCAAATTTTTTCACGTACCCTCCACACCAACCGGTGAGTACGTCAACCTAACCGCACTATGGCGCCAAAGTTACAGCCGCTCCACCCCGCAGTCACGTGCGTCGGAATTTCTGGAATTTAATCGAGTTATCCGAGAGATCATGCCTCAAACCCGTGACCAGTGGATTATTCACAAGAGCGGAGTCGTTTAGCCTCCCTTTTCTTTATCTTTACTTCCTACCTTTCCTTCTTTTTTCTTCTTCTCCTGGGTGAATGCATTTTGGAGTTCCAAACCTGTCCCGGTTTCATTTTCTCATAGGAACAAGATGGGATAGCACGGATACCCCCAATCCCGCCGAGATGTAAAACCTTGCTTATACCAATACTTTAACGGTTTAACCTCTTGATCTGTGATATGAGGGTTAATCCCCCCATCCTTGGCATCCCGAAGGTCCGCATCCGAGGTTCATCTCCGGTGCCCGAGACCAACTGTTCCCCGAGTAGGGTAGAACCATGCCACCGAGCCCCTTCGGCTTGATGACCTTTGATCCCAACAAAAGATCATCTGCCCTCCAGTAGCCAAGGCTCAGCATCCGTTGGATAAGGCAAGGATGTGCCTCGAGATCCTCAGTTCGACTAGTCCTCGGCTTCGATAAGGATATTCGGGCCGACCCTAGATCCTTGTGCTTAGAAATGAACAGGGATTTTAAGACATTACTCTTAAAATCAATTGAAGGCAACTAAAAAAAGATGCTACCGACACTTGTCCCTATGCACTCGATTATACAGACTGGAAGCGATCTCTCTTAATCTTCAGCAAATTCTTACAATTAAGAGAAGCGTGACTAATCCTATGCATGGTCGACAACACCATTAAAGAGCATGGCTAGCAACACATAAAAGACAAAGTTCTAATTAATGAGGCAAACATTTTTGGGCAAACGGAATGACCCACTGATAGGACCTGCTATCCTGTCACTTCTCACCAAACCCACTGAGAGTTTCTACGTCCCAGAAATATGCTTGCCTCTTATAAAAAAGGACTCCCTGAAAGCTCCCAAGGTAGGTACTCTCTCCCATCTCTATTTTACTTCCTTCTATTGCCTGCCACCAAACTTGCTCGTCAGAGGGCCTTCACCGAAGCAACCACCAGCCAGGGCTTCCTTGCAAGTACACCCCATGAGCGCCACTTTTCTAGCAACCTATGCTGACCGAGCAAGGAGCAGAGTCAACAGATTGATGCTAAAGGAAGAGCCGCAGCCCATTCTTAGAAGAAACACCGAGCGAAGCCTCCATGCCATCCAAAGGTATGCCCAGACGGCGTTCTGGCCCCACCACATCCTGACAAGCCAACCGGCCAGCCGACAATCACCCTTCTAAGCTTCAACCTAATACCACTCAGTCAGGGGGCCAAGCAGGACCTGATCACCTAGAGCAACTCTATCAGTAGATTCAAGCCCTGGCGGTCACGGTCCAAACGATCCAATGCCAAGACCAACCTGCATCGGCACCACCATTATCGAGTATCAATCAGGCGGCACCTCATCAAGGTCAAGCAGTGCTAGAAGCATTGCAACAAGAACTACAGCAACCATCCCTCTAGTAGAGTCCCAAACGAGAGGATTACTTGCCAAAGCATGCTTGAGACCCTTAAACGGGCAAGGAGACGTTCTCCCTCGCCTCGATCGATGAACGATCGATGCCAGTCTGATCGCCTCCCCGACCCTTTGAGGTGTGCATCACGAGGGAAGTGGAAGTAGACCGCAAACTCCAAGAGCACTACCAGCATATCGATCCCATGAAAGGTTCAGCTCTAGGCCAAAGAAGACTTGGTTATAACACCGACCCACCTTTTAGAGTCCACATCATGCAAGAACAACTATCGAGATATTTTAAGATGCCACAGCTAGAAACTTATGATGGGTCGACCAACTCAGTTGATCATTTGAAGAGTTTCAAGGATCTAATGCTCCTTCATGGAGCTACTAATGGAGTTCTATGCTGAGCCTTTCCATCCACTCTCAAGAAGATGGCTAAATACCGGTATTCTAGCCTGAAGCCAAATTTTGTGCATTCCTTTGACCAGTTAGGTAGATCTTTTGTTGCCCCTTTTGTCAACAACAGGATGCTACGTCGACTCCATGATTAACATCAAGGAGAGCGAGAATCTCTTAGGCATACGTAAGATGGTTCAATGTAGCAGCTCTAGAGGTATGTAATCTAAACCATGCGATCGCCATGACCACCAATGAAGTATAGACTGCATAAGTATCCTTTCCTCTTCTCGCTCAAGAAGAGAGCCCTGGCTGACTTTTCTGAAATATTAGCTAGAGCAGAAAAGTATGCACGGGCCAAGGAAGCATACGAAGCACATGGCCCTTCTCCCAGCCTAGCAATCAGGGAGCAACTCTCAGCCCAAGAGTTTGACCAAGGAAAGAGGACTGAGGAAAGGGGAGGCAAAGAAGCCGATCTCTCCCATGGCAACGAAGATCTCCCCCTCAAATCCAACGCTACCAAAACTCCCAAGACCAACAAGACATCCTCCTACCAAGAAGGTTTAACCAATACACTCCCTTAAATGCTCCCCGATATCAAGTTCTGATGTAGGTCAGGGGTAGCTGCCTAAAGCAAGGAAGTTGTAGACAAGGCCAGACAGGCATAACCCATGTAAGTACTGCCTCTACCACCATGACCACAGCCATGACACAGAGGAGCATATTCAACTCCAAGACAAGATAGAAAAGCTCATCCACCATGGCCGACTTGATAGATTCCTCCAGGATCGAAAGAAAAAGCGTGATGCTCCAGAAACCCTGGTACGCCTACCAGAATCACTGCCAAGATTGAAGGAGTTAATCGATTGCCCTACTTCGGGCAAGGATATGCCTCGAGACCCTCAGTCCAATTGGCCCTCGACTTTGGTAAGGATATTCGGGCAGACCCTAGATCCTTGTGCCTAAAAGCGACAAGGATTCTAAGGCGCTACTCTTCAAAGCAATTGAAAGCAATTGAAGGAAGATACTACCGATACTTGCCCCCATGCACTCGATTACGTGAACCGAAAGCGATCTCCCTTAATCTGCAGCAAATCCTTACAATTAAGAGCATGACCAGTCCCATGCATGGTCAACGTCACCATTAAACAGTATAGCCGGTAATGCATAAAAGACAAGATTTTAATTAATGAGAGACGGACATTCTGGAAAAATGGAACGACTCGCTGACAGATCCACTGACAAATCCACTAACAAGACCTACTGCCTTGTCACTTCTTACTAAACCTGCTCAAGATTTCTGCATCCAAAAAATACCCCTGCCTCTCGCTTATAAAAGGGGGGCTCCTTAAGAGCTCCTAAGGTAGGTACTCTCTCTCCCATCTACGCTCTACTTTCTTCCTTCTATTGCTTGCCACCTAGATCAAAGGACCTTCGTCGGAGCAACCTCCAGCCAGGACTTCCTTGCAGGTACACTCCATGAGTGCCACTTCTCCAGCAGCCTCCGACGATCGAGCGGGGAGTAACGTCAACAATTTGCACAATCATTTACCAACACATCATAGGAAACTAAAACCAATGACAAAAATAATCATAAACCAATAATATAAGAATGCTTAAGACTGCACATGTTAGGAAATTTCCAATTTCAAGTGCACTATGTAATAAAGCAAATATTGGCTGACAACAATTATATTGACCATCTTACCATTATGCGCTTCAAAATGAACAAATTATCATCACTCGAATCGGTAAAACAATGTTTATCGGATGAATTAGTATCTGTACTCATGTTGCACTTATTTGGATGAAGATGTAGACAACTAGCAACGTGAGACAGATTTTTATGCAGATGATCAGATGCATCACCATCTTGAGAACAATTCCAATGAAATGCCAACCAAACCTCACCATATGATCCACGATCAAACCTTCTCTTGAGTATATACCTAAATCCATATAAGATAACCAAAGTTAATAATAATACCAACACAAAAAGTACTGACCATTATGAAAAGAATAGATTCTAGAATAATATACTAGTAAGACAAGCCTATTTATTTTGCTTATCCATCTCCATTTTCTCCTATCAACAACTACACCTCAATCAAATGTTTAAAAACTCAATTATGGTGCTAATTTTGGTTTAATTTTGGCCAGGCCAGATTATGACTTGCATTATTGGCAATTTGGCTCCAGTTTTGGCACTTTCAACCAAAAATATAAAATTGGGGGAAAACCCAGGAAAAAGAAACACAGCAAGTTAAGAAAATAACAAGAAAGAACATTTTCAAATATATTGTTTGCAACAATTGGGTGTACAATTTGAATGGTTTCAAGAAGAAAAAACAAAAAAATTACAATTCTTAAGAGAAAAAAAAAAAAATCATGTCTCCCATCATCTTAAGTTCTATATCATTTTATTTTTTAGTGACAATGCAATACAGAAATATAATGCCTGACATAACAACTAGGATACCTGATCCTTCATCAAAAAATTAATTCAAACTTTTTTGGAGCTCAATATTGCAATGCTTCTAATTTTAGTACTTCAAAAATTCTTTCTGTTTTTGAGAGAGAGGGAGAATATTTCTTGGAATTTAAAGACAAGGGGAAGCTGTGTTTGATGCCCACTCTTCTTTATCATTTGCCTTTCCTTGCTTTCATGCATAGCAGACTAACAAGCTGAAAAGTGATCTCAATGAAAAAAAGAGTGGCACAAATTTCATCATGCATGGTAAATTTTGTCATAATAAGTTAGTGTCAACCAAAACTCTGACGACTGGCCCTGGTTTTGGATTGGTTCTGGGTGAAACTGAACATTTGTTTTTGGGAGTTTTAACCAAGACTTCAAAATTCAAATCATGCCCTTGTTCAAATAAAGTTATTCTTAGAAACTCTCTTACAATTTTTTATCCATACATTACAACCCATACAAATTCAAGCTTCTCTCACTAAGAAGACCACCAAGGCACCAACAATCCATAGCACATGCACATACCAACTCAATCTATCCTCCTTTACATTATTCATGAGCACAGACATTATGTTGCCTTTGGCATGCGCATGTTAACTCTGTTCTTGATGGATTACCAGATATCATATCAACCTCGACATTCTCGTTTTGTAACTCAACTGTAGGTGTATAAATTCTTGCATGGCACAGTAAGATGAAACAAGCAAAAATTTCTAGTGCTGCGTTTGAAATGCCAATCTCTAAGGCCCTCTTTGGGATTGTTGTTGGTAATAGAGCTTTTGGAAGTAAAGCTTTTGGAAACAGAGCTTTAGCTAGTATAACTTTTAACAAAAAATGGTTTGATGTTTGGTAACCATTTTTCTAAAGTCTTGTGAACATAGTTTGCCATATCACCTGGTACAAGATGTACCTTACTGTACCAATAGAAAACTGATATACAACTCAACTTCTAGTTGATACAAACCCTATACTGCCCGGTACCAAGCTTTCCTGCCCCAAACCATGGTGTACATACCTGTATTGAGGCCTACCAAGATAAAAAATGAATAAAATGGTTAGCAAGCTATTTTGGTACAGGTTGCAAACCAATAAGGTACCTGGTACTGAGATGGCGGGCCTTGGCCATGGAACTTATACATCTATTTAGCAACCCAACTAAGAAAGTGCTTTAATATGACAAAATGACAATAAAGGACATTGCATAGCATTGTATAATATAGGATAATATAATGTTATATTGGATAGCATTACATATTAAAATATTATTACATAGCATAATATTATTATAATATATATATAATATTATAATATAATGGATTATTGTATTATAATATAATATTATATTATATTATGTAGTATGGTATAATAATAAAATATGATATAATATAATATAATATAACATAATATAGTAATGTATTATTTTATGGTATAGTATTATTATAATGTAAAGTAATGTTTTATTCAAGGATCGCTGAACCGGTACCGGTGGCCATACCGGTATAGTACGGTATGGTCCGTACCGTACCATATCGGTACACGTACCGACAATAAAATAATGAGGAAAAAAATGTTTTTCTCCCCCCTCTGAAGCAAAAATGCTGAACCGAACCAGAACCGGACCTGAACCGGAGTGAATCGAGCGGTACATACCGGTACGAAAATATATTTTTTTTTATTTTTTTAACGGTCTGGAGGCCGGACCATTTTATAGGGATAAACCATACCGACTCTTGGCCGGTACGGTACGGTATGCCCCGTACCGGGCGGTACGGGATGGTACCGCAATCCTTGATTTTATTATATAATATAATATAACAATATAATATGAAATGATAAATAGCGTAGGATGAGGTAGTCTTGATTTGCCCATAGAATGAGACGTGCAGCCATCCCATCCTGTCCTATCCCATCCCGACACTTAGGATAGAGGATGTCTCAAGATATACCGATCAAGATGCTAGGACAATGGCAAGAAAGGTCCTATGAGACATCTCACTAGAATTTGTATAACATAATACCATAATATGATGTAATATAATATAATATAATATTATATTATTATAATATAGTGTTAGTATAAATGTATAATGATATAATATGATATGATATGACATAGTAATATATCATTACATATTAAATATTGTTACATGGTATGATATTATTATAATGCAATATAATATTATATTATAACAAAATATTATCATAATATAATGTAATAATATAACATAATATAATACAATATGTTAGCATGGGTATTTCGGTCATTATAAAAATTTCATTAAACCAGCAACAGCTTCCTGGCATCAGTCAAGTTGGAGCTTCTCTGAAGTAGATGTTTTTCAGCATTTTGGGGAACTAGAAAGCACTTTCAATTCTTTTTACCAAACACCACCAAGTAGCTCAAAAGTGCTTTTGGAGAGCCAAAAAGCACTTTCTGGCTCTCCAAAAACCCTCCCAAACAGGGCCTAAATCTTTATATCCTACAAAATAATAATCACTTTTTGTCTAATACTGATGGCTGGATGAAAAACAAAAAAAAAAGAAAAAAAATCATGTAAAATCCTGACTTGATTGTATATATCAATTTTTCTCTCTAATATATCTAAGATGTTTGAGAAAATGGACAAGTTTGTTTCTTTATCATACTTCATTGCTGAACACAACCATTTTAATGTTCAATTGATTACACAAAGTAACACAAACTATATTTCTAGAAAGATAATAAATAATCTCATACTGTAAGTGGTTATCATGGAATTATATGTCTTTACCATGATGACTGATGACAGAGAAAAGCATAATCATCCTTCTTCACAGAAAAAACATGAAAGCACTGCAAATTGGTTAAATGAAATAATAATAATAATAATAATAAATTAATAATAATAATAATAATAATAATTTGGTTCTTAGGCACGTGATTCATCCTCGTCCCAATGCAATACAATATCAGGTTGGCATTTACCACTGCTGTCACTCCAGCACAAGTTAGAGGAAACTGTGCCAACCCAATTGGGTTGGTCAGACCTGGGTTTAGACATCAAATTTTGAACTTAGGGGCTGACAAGTAACCAGCTGCAAAGCCTGCAATATCCTTGTGATTTTTTTGCATTAGTGAGAATTGGATGAGACTAGGATGCATGGAAAGGATGCAGAAGAAGGGACTGGAAGAATCTTTGAGCCTGCAATCCCATGATTTTGAAGATAGCAAAAATAACTTCTCTAGACAGACTCTGGTGCATTAAAAAATCTTAGATTAAAGAATCAAAAGTATTTCATCTCCACTTGCTTCTTCCTTCTCTATCTCCTTGCATCAGTTGATTCCCATTCAAGGGGCAGAAATCACACAGATATAGTCTAGGCATTCCTTGAGATATCCGCATTCCTTGAGATATCGATGATTTTGCCTTCTATATCAGGTCCATTACAAATTCTAGCACTCATGAAATAAAAAAGGCCATCTAGTTAACTAGCTACCTGAGTATTGTTTGTTGAAAGTCAAACAAGCATTACTTGGTGAAGAACCATTTAGTGAATAGATACTGGATATCCTAAAAGGGTAAAAATGACCTACCTAAAATCAGGTATCTTGTAGCCAAATGATTCTGAAGTGTTGAATTCAGCATCACTGTAAGGAATTGAATCAAGAAAACCAAGAAACTTAGCAAAGACTTCAGGACTAGTGCATTGGCCTTTGTCTCCATCATGCATCCCAAAATGCCAGCATAATTTTTGTTCCTTGTACCGTTCTAAAGGGCCTCCACCTGGACATTAAAATAAAAGGATGTAATTCCACCAAGTGGACAGAAGCAAACTGCAAATATAGTTAAATAAACCATTTTCTTAAAAAAATGAAGATGTGAGTGAGATAACTTGCTAGAACTGTGGCATTTAAGTAATAACAAAAAAGTAAATAAAATAAAAAATCATATAAAAGTCCATTAACATCTTTAGAATATCATTCTAAAATGGAAAGTAAAATTACATGGGACTTTATGGAGGAGAGAGATTTAGAAGGTGATATGTTTGCTTCATACAAATATAAACACCAATACATGATGACCTAGATAAAAGTCATCACCTGTATAACCTGGATAAAAATTCTGACCTGGAATGAAAAGTATAAAAATATTATCTTGTTCTCTATTAAATAGTGTTCTTACAAAGATAATTTTCATGCTCTGTGAAAATTTTGATAGTTCAAAGAAGTAAATGCATAGGCTTACTGTCTGTGCTCATCACACCTGACCAACTTATTCCACCACAGAAGAAACCTGAGGCAGCCTAAAACTGATTTTATCATAAAATTCGGAGCATCATGCATTTTCTCTTGGATGTGCTATTATTAACAAGATCTGTGCCTGTCTTATCTTTATTCAAGTGCAGATTGGCCTATTTATTTACCAAATTGATGGATAAACAGCATTGCATGAAATAGATAATTATAGGGGCAAAATCATAAATTTTGATCCACATGTTCTTGCACTACTTTTCATAAAGAAGAAGTGTGGATTCTAGCTTGAAAGATTCTTCCATGAAGCCTTCTCAGCTATGCTCCACAGCCAACCAAAAATTTTCATGTGAAACAGTTTCGATATGAATATGATAACAATGACCCCATTCCTTTTAACTCCTATACTTCACTAGTTCACTGCCTTCAACCTTCTCTTTGCTTCTCTGAACTTCACTTATAGTATCATTCAGTCCTCCTTACATTCTTAATAGAACATTCCAGTGCGATGCATGTGACGAATCCTCTGAACAATGCATTTAGAGGATCCTCAGCTGTATGCATATCATGCTGTCTGCTCAGCAGTGCAATAATATTGAGCGAAGTAAATCAACAAGCTAATTATGAGTTTCCACCATCAAATGAAGCCTGACTATAATGGAAAACTTGATAAAGAAGTTTAGATTTAAAACCATGCATGAAATGACTCTGTTGCTGATTACACACCACTCTTTGCTTACCCAAGGGCTAAGATATACTAAGTTTCCCATTCAGACTTACAACTTGGAATCCATTGTCAGAACACAGGACATGAATAAGCAACTTAATAAAGAATATAGGGATGCATAAGAGATCTGCCTTGGGTTTAGATAACTATTATAGAACAGAAATATAATTGAGAGCTTTCAGGCCTTCTAAAGACAATTTGATGTTGTCCCATGGTTGAATTTGGGTAAGAGCAATTGCATTTGCAGAAACTGACAGAAACCTATTGAGTAAAGAGGATTAAAGAAAAAGGTGATGTCCAGAACATATGTAAAATCAAAGTAGGTAAAGAAATTGGCACCTAAATCAGATTAGGCCCAATCTGTTCACAGAATTGATCTGTTGTGCAATAAACCAGTAGCACAGGAGAAAAGCAGCAGAGGATAAATAACTAAAAAGAATATGGAGAAATGAAAAGAAAAGGAGAAGAGAAAAGGCTGAAAATTGGCATCTTTCTTTCCTTTCAATAGAACTCCAACAATTCTCAAAACTTGTCAATGCATATGGGTGCGAAGGTTGAGAGACATACAACCAGAAGACGATATTTTTGATTATGCAAAGAACACCAATGTTATCCTTTATAACTCTAATCCTCTATAACTCTATTTGGTATGAAGGATAAATTGGAGGAAGGATAGGTAGAGGAAGAACGATAGAAGGAACTTCCATCCATCCTCTCATGTTTTTGGTGAAACATGAAAGAATGGATGAGAATGATTCCCTCCTCCATTGGTATAGAAGAAATAAAAAAAAATGGATGATATTTGTATGACATGTTTACTAAAATACATTTTGATAAAAATATTATTATTATTGTTATCAATTTATAATATTTATTTATACTAAAGAAATAAGCGATGTATGAACTTATAATATTTATAATTTATAATTATACAAATATTATATAAATATTTAATTTTAATTTAATTTGACTAAATAAATAATTTTATAAATTAATTATTAATGAATTAATTTAATTATATATTAATTATACAAATAAATAATTTATTTATAATTCAATTTAAGTAGTTAATTAATTTTATACAAATAGTTAATTAAAAATAGTAGATATAAATAAAAAATAGAAAACAATTCTAATTATTTAATTATAATTATAAAATTTATGTACTAAAATTAAAATAATTAGTAATCATAGAATTAATAGTATAGACAAAATAAATATATATATAAATAATATGATGAAAGGGTGAAAAAGTATTATAGTTTTGTTAAAAAAATAAATGAAGGGTAATTTTATCAATGCAAAAATCTACCCCTCGCATGCTCCATCCATTTTCATCCCCTTAATTTGGGAGAATACAAATTGATGGGCTAAGGTGGATGGGCAATCCCTCATTTTCATCCATCCTCCCTAAAACTTTTTGAATCAAATGGTGGATGGAGCCCATCCATCCTTCCAAGGTCCGCCAAACCGATACCGGGACCCATACCGGTCAGCGAGCGGTATGTTACGGTCCGTATTGTATCGTACCGTAAGGTGTACCGACATGCCAAATTAAATAAAAAAACAATATTTCTCCCCCCCCTCACTGAACCGACCCTGAACTGACCCGAATCAGGCCGAACCGGGCTAACCGAGCCCGAACCGACCTGAACCGTACCGTACCGGTATGAAAAAAAAAAAATTGTTTTTGTCAACAGTCCGATGTCTGGACCGTTTTTCGATGACGAACCGGCCGGTACGGTACGGAACGCCCCGTACTGGGCGATACGGGATGGTTCCGGGAACCCTGCATCCTTCCAATTCCATCCATCCTCCCTCTCATGACCTCAACTAAACACACTAAGACTCTTTCAAGAATAACTGGAATCAAGGAAGAATTCCAATTAATCAAAAATTCACCACATCTAGAACATTTTAGATAACAACTAACTAAAATAAAAGAAAAGATACTATGAGCTGGGACACTGGAGCCCCAAGTAAGACTTCTCAAATCTCCAATACCACCAAAATTTCTCCTAACATCTATTCTTAAATGACTTCAAGAACAAATAAGCTATTTTAGTGGACCAAAGATGAAGCATTTGATGTTTATATTGTTCAAGTACACAGTTCATTGACTTTTAACTTCCTAAGCCAAGACTAACAGAACATTGCAGGGAACCAAATAATAACCTAAATCACACATAAAAATAAAGAATAGCACTTACCATGGTAAGAAACAACAGGTTCTTCTACTTCATGATACAAGTCAGGCATTTCAAATTTGTGATATTCCTTTGGGGCTTGGAAAACATATTCCATGTTCTCATTGAGATTTTCAGATAGATAGAAGCAACCTAGCCTCTTGAATTTTGTCTCAACCTACATGAACAGCAATCAAAAATAATGATTAAAATTTAAACATGTCAAGCACTCCCTTGAAAAGTGGAAGAAAATACATCAAAGAACAATCAATGGACATTGACCTGACTACAAATTACAGAGCTATCAACATCCAATAGTGCATTACACAAACAATCGCATATATAATCAAATAAAGGTACCAACTTTAAGTTGATAATTAAAAGAAAATAAACTCCAACACAAGGTATCCACTTCTACATAAACAAATGATAGAATTAAAAGGATTTCCTTGTTTAAGGTTAATAGCAAGGATTCAGGTCCAGACGGAACGTCCCACGGGACAATAGAACAAGGTAGCATCCCATGTGTCAGGACGGAACTGTCCCGCCATCGTCCCAATATCCCAATAGGGATGTCTTGGGATATCCCCTGTCCTAAGTGTCAAGACAAGGCATGATGGTAGCATGTCCCATTCCATGGGAAAACCAAGACAGCCCCTTCTCACGGAATTCAAAACCTTGGTTAATAGCAAGGTTAAATCGAGGTACAAGCCCATAAACATCATTAGCCAGCAATGCACTACTGGATGAAATTTACACAATCTGTTTAGACTTCACTGAACAGAGCTGTTTGATCTGGAGTCAAGGAATTTGGGTGCAAGACATTGAAGTTGGCCTATGGTTCACCAACCATCTAATAAGCAATCACCTAGAATTGAACTAGAAATTAGGTGGTCCCAATGATGGGGAACTGCTGCATGTCCTTGGGCTGTAACCCGGTAAGAATCCATTTAACAATACCGCCTGCAGATAGAAGGGGGGCAACTAGGTCATTCATCCTAAACAATGAACAAGGACTGTCACTTGATGCAAGCCCCTTACCTAAATAAATAAAAAACCCGCTTAAGTTTAGTTGTTATCACACTCCCATCAGAATATAAATGGATACATTTACAAGTTAAAGATACTTTCATAATTAAATATAAAGCTGGCAAAAGCATCAGCTTGGTAGCTAAGTCATGTATGCTACTGTACTGGATCTCAAGGTCCCTTCAATGAAAACTCTTTCTTCCTTCCAAAAGGACAAGGAAACCATATTCAAGTCACTATGTTCAATCCATCCACTAAAATTTAGGGATCTCAATGAGTTTCCCCCTTGATTGTAAAGAAATTAAGTCCAAGTGAACTCCAGTTCACATTTTCTCGACCTATAAATACCCAACTGAGTGGAGGTTTAGAACTGTGTGTTCTCTATTCTATGCTGCAAGATGCTTGTGGAGTTACAAGGTGTGGTTTGAAAGCCCTAACTTCATCCAATTGCAAATGCAATGGTTTCAACTTTCAACTTTCAATGCTTGGATGTAAATGACTGGTTAACCACCAGTCATCTTAATGGTGTCTGTACGAGATTCCATAAAATACCACCGCTTCATGAGTTCCCACTCAAGAAAACTAAAGCTTTCATGAACTCTGGCAATAATCTTCAAGTCTTCAAGGAAAGACTGCTAGAATTTTGAATTAAACTTTAACCTAACCCATTAGAAAAAATTGATCAAGTATGAAATTTAACAAAGACCAAGATTGAAAACTTGAGCAAGATCAATCCATCACTTGTCCTCTTGTTCTGAACTTCTGACAATAGGTGAATACCCATTGCCAAAGTGCCAGTATAGGGTTTATATGACCTAGAAATCTAGGAACCCTTGCCCATCATCTAGGGATGAAAGCAGGTCGGATATAATCTGACGATATACAATTCGGGTCAGATTCAGATATTGATTTCTTGGTCTGACAGATCAAGATATGGATCCGGATATTTAGTACATAAATCTGCTGGATACGGATCCGGATTCAGATATGCTTGATTTTTCTAGATTCAAATTCAGATATTTATATAACAGGGTGCATCTTTTAAAGTAAAAAGTTGTCTAAAATAAATCATAAAGCCTACAACTCGAACCTGAAACTTCTCAATTAAAACACAAACACCAGACCACCAGACCACAAAATTGTATCCAATTTAGGTAGGGCCGTTCTTTTGACTTATTGAAAAGTATTCAGGTGATTAAATGACTATTACATCTTTGTTGTTATATTTCACATTTTAATCATTATTTTCTATAAAAATAAATAATTTACTTTGATAAAAATGAAATTTTAATTTTAGATATTTTCAAAACTTTAGTGACTAAAATATTTATAAATATTAGTAACTTCAATGTCCTATTGCATTTTTTTATAATTTTCTTACAATCTCTCAAAAAAATAGATAAATCATGATTATCTTTTATTTATGCTATAATTAAAAGTAACAATAATATTTGATAAAAAATTATTTATATTATTTATATTATTTTTTCAATTTAAATGGTTTCAATTTTTAATATTTGAATTCAATTTAGTCAAACTAGTAACTTGGACTCTTGACCAAGTCGATCTCCATGCAGATTTAATAACAATGTCTTAAATCTTTTTTTTTTTTATAAACCGGATATATTAAAAAACAGTCCTAAAAGACGTACAACCCAAACTATCCACTAACAAAATATCTCTAAATTGTACAGGCATATCACAAAAAAATAAGCAAATAAACCATCCAGAATGAAATGCAACAAAAGAAGCCACCCAGTCAGCAGCCGAGTTGGCTTCCCTATAAACATGACGAACTATAAGCCCGGTGCAGCACGTAGCAGCAAAACTATATCCCGTAACAGAGGAAGGGAGGGAGTGTCTCTGAGAGCACTCAGGATCCAAGAAATAACTGTCCAGGAGTCGCCTTCAATAACTAGGCGATCCAGGCAAAGGATCGTCTTGGCATACCTGATCCCCGTCCAAGCTCCATAAAGCTCTGCTAGGAGGGCAGTCTGCTCCACAAGATGGGTGCCCCCCGCAGCGAGAAAGCCAGCACCAGAGGACCTAATGACAAAAGCAGCTCCAGCCAAAGGCCCTCTGACACTCCCATCGAAGCTGACAGTCGCATAATCTTGAGGAGGGGGCTCCCAAGCAACCAGAATCCGACGAGGCACTCGAAGAGCTGAACCGGAGCCCCAGATCTCAGACGATGCTACCATCATACCATGATATTCCATGTCCTGAGGCCTAGCTCTCTTAACTATGAATCTGGCCAAACAAGTATCAGACCTGAAGATCATCGCATTCCGGGTGATCTACAGGTGGTAAGCCAGATAAGCTACAAAACCTGAGAGACAGTTCTGGGAGGAGAACGAAGGGTGTGAAGGAAAGTGTCAATCACATCATCGTCCAAGTTCAACCAAGATCTACAACCCGCCAAGGACCAACAATGTCTTAAATCTTTAATTATCGTGTCGCATGCAATCTGCATAGTGAATTACATTACCATCCTTTATGATTATATAATTAATATTAGCTTTGATCATTGAGTTTTGCTAAAAATCCAATTTATATCTGAATAATATCCAACTTATACGTATATTTAGATAGAAAAGTACATAGATACAACTAATATCCGACTTTTATCTATATCCGCTTAGGGCAAACATAGATATGCTTAATATCCGACTTATATCCGTATTTGTTTAGAGAAAATATGGATACTAATTTTAATATCCAGTTAATATTCGTATCCATATACATGTTTGTCAAAAAATATGGATACAAATATGGATTACCGGTAGCTGATCCATTTTCAGCCCTACCATCATCCAAAGGTTGAAGATGATGACAGAGTTATGATTTTTCCCAACTATGTTACAAGATGACTTGGTCACGACTCACAACTATGTTACAAGATGACTTGGTCACACCAACTTGAATCACATCTAGGATCCAAGAGGGTGCACTAAAGTTGGTCAATGCTCATTAAGCCATCACATACATAAAAATTGTGACTTGGTTAGCCCAAATCACATTAACAGTGCTCAAGTTCAAACCCAAGTCTAGGACACAAGCAAAATTTTCTAAGCATTAAGGTCTTGCAACTAAGGGCAAAATCATGAATAGGAATAAGAAATCCCCAAAATTACAAGGTGAACCAACATGGTTCACCACAAATCCTTGAAAAGCCTGAGAGCAAGATAGTGCAATGTTTATTATCTTGCCATATTGTAGCCCAAACAGAGGGGTATTTCAGTAGTTAAGATATTGCTTCATCCAATTTACTGGGCTAACCAATATGGCTCTCTAAGAATCCACTAACTGTTAAGGTTATTATGGTAAATGGCTTGAGGATCTGAAGTGACAATCCTCAGTTGGCTAGTATAGACAAAATTGGCTTGTAGTTTGAAACTGAATTGACTTAAATGAGCAAACTTGACCCCAACTCTATACTTAGGCCTCCAATATGAATTTTAATTAAAATTAACTTCAACATAAACAAATTAATGAAATTTGATCACTTGAAATAGGCCCAAGAGTTGTTTAATGTCTAAAACCAACATTAAAGGGGTAAAAGGCACCTTGTGGCCAAATCATTCATGGCCACTAACTGTGATTAAAGTTGAATCTTCATGAAATTTGCAATGCAAGTCAAGATTGATTTGAACATTACATAATTTGTAAATTTAATACAAGATCAAGACTAAATATAAAGTAATTAGGCTAAGAACATGAGTTAACTTAAAAATCATAAATAAAATTCAAATGAATCTAACCAACTTGAATTGAATTGATGGTCCAACTTAAATTAACTTAAAAATACACTTGATTAGTCCTAGCATTGCCAAATGTCATTAAACATCAGTTAAAAACATTGAACGTGGGCTAATTATCCCAATCTAAACTGAATGAGTTGGAATCAGACTCGAACATATGCTAGGTTCAAATATTGTCCTACATGACATAACAAGATCCAAATTGGAAGAATTTTGCATCACATGGCACCAGGGAAAGTCCTTGTGACCTTTAATGTCTCGAGAGTCATTTGAAAAAATTATCAATCCAACCCTCACTAATAAAGAATAAATTATTAAATAAATTAATGACAATGAACATAAAATGTAACTCAAAAATTGATAACTTCCAATCAAACATATCAAGTAAACTCTCCTTCCTTCATAACCTAACTTAGGGTTATTTGGTGAAGAGCATCTTTGGTAATGATGCCTAGGTTGAACGCATTAGTATGTTGTTATTGACCTACCTCTCAACAGAGTTTTAAGAGTTTCAGTAATTGGAAATTCTTTCTTTTTTGATTACCTTTCTAGCATATGTATAAGATTGAATCCATTCAATTTCTAAAAGGCATTGCAATTCCTTAACATTTTGAGAGATTCTAGGATCAAAAATCATTACACAGAAGCACACCTGGCAGGGTCTACCCAAAAAGATTCAAAGTGAGATTTACTTATCTCATGAAATGACCAATCCTACTCCTTGGAAGCACCTTGCACACCTCCATTATCTTTTGGGAGGCCTACACTCCATAGAAACTATCTACCTAAGAGTGTCCCTTGGCCCATAGGTCTTGACCCAAGGTTTGAATTCTAGCTCTTCTAGAATGATACCTCGCTGATGGTTTGGGCCATTCCAGATGGAGGCCTTCTTTGCCTTCCACCTAAGCTGCATAGGAAAGGCCCAAAGCCAGTCCTAGGGAATATAAAAGCTTCATAAGGCCTTTCAGTCCAGCTGCAAGTAGTCTACATTTCCACAGACATGTCTATTTTTTCGAGCCACTCTCTAAGACAATTCCTAGATTGTTATGCCTTTCATGCAGGTTAGATTAACTTACCTAATAAGAATTTCGCTACCTCAGAACTGTCATGGTCACGATTGCCGTTTAATCAGGCTTCGACCACGAGCTCCCCTGTCATCAGGTAACCAACTTACTTGATCTTTCGGCATTGGGTAGGCATCACAAGGGTCCAACTCCAATGAATTACAAGAATCCATGTTGTATATTTGAAGTAGGTGAAGTGAACCTCCTTGCTTCTCTCATTATACAACCCTCTTCCAACTGAGCCCCTTTTCTACTAGTTTATCCCTTATAGAAAAAATGGTGAAATATCTAATTGTAAAATTGAGTTATAAGTCAAATACTAGCTAACAACATTCCTATCATATTTAACCAGTATACCTCCCCTGATGCATCAATTGTGATTAAATGGAATTTGGTAATTTCACATTTTCTGCACTTTTAAATATAACTCTTGGATAGGTTATTGATTTCCAGCTAGCTTATTCGGTGGCTGTTGGCACTATTGCAAATGTAATTAACAAGGGTTGAGTGTTCTAAAAGGAACCCAGGAAACATGGTTCCCACATTCATCTAACATTTTCTACTTACACCCATGACCTTCACGAGGCCAAAGCATTTTCTTTGTTCAACTTTGTGTTAATTCATAGGCACATAATATTTTATGTGCCATATCAGCACATGGTACTGCTAGGAATCGCTTTAAGCAGAAATAAAGAGGAAAGAAAAGGCATAAAAACACACTCAATACAAAGTAGTATGAGGTTGATTAGGTGCTACTTCAAGCAAGTTCAGCAAAAATCTGTCCCGTGGGGATGTCACATATCAGTTACTCATCCATACGGCATGTACTAGCCAGTATGCATGGTATTTAAAATTTTAAATACTTGATTTATACAATATCAGTAAATAAAATTCTAATCAGCGGTTAATAATAATTGATCATGGATTCCTCATTCAGAGAATACTTTCTCTATAGATGGTAATTAAACACTAAATTAATTTAAAAAATAAAAAATAAACCAACAGATGCACAAAACATATAGGAACATTAAGAGGTCTGGAAAAAAACTATATAATAATAAAATGCAAGTAAAGAATGCTAGAATGTTGATCTTACCAACAACCGCTTGAACTTTGATGTTATCCGGTCGAAATATTCTCTTGGTAAAAGACTTGTACTTATTGCATCATCTGTTGGCCATAGTGGAAGTCATATCAAGGGAACATAATGAAAATCTTGTGAGTAGCCAAGTCAAAAAAAAGGGGGGGGGGCCCTTGAACATCATATGTTATGAAATAAGGAGTTTTTTTAAGGAACTTAAAATCAAGTAAATTGGACTTATTCGTTCATATGTTTGTAGCAAAAAAATCATCAACTCATTCCAAATATATTGAAGTTGCCTATACTCATGCATGATTAAACGATCCATTTCTAAAACTCTGATCTTCATTACTTGGCATGGATATTCGAGAGAACATATGGTGTTTGTCATTTGTTAGTGATGTAGTATTACATATGAGACAAAAATGTATGAAAGTTAGAGTGGACTAGCAGAGGTATACCGATCAAAAGTACCCAAGACCAAAATATATATATATAAATACATTTTTCATGAAAATACAAACAATGACTCCCTAAAAAAACTAAGAGCAGCATGGTGGAAATGATACATTTTAAATAACACATGACTGGTGTATGTTATCGAGACTAAAATTTTAAAATAACATGGATTATAATGTTTAGTGAGTCAAAGGTCAAAGCATTAAGCAACAACAGAGGACCTAAGCACCATGCACAGTGCAACAAAGATAAATGATAAATGATCGAGACCATAAAAGCAGAAAGTATGAAGACAATAAATTCATAAAGGAACCTAGTAAGGAGCTGATTTAAGATCTGCTTATCAACCATTATTGAGCATATGTAGCAAAGTTTGCCATCTCAGTACCATCTTATTACAATGTCAGTACACAATTCGATACGAAATAGCATACCGGGTATCAGTACGGTACAAGATACCATACCAAAATGAGACCAATAGCAATATGATATGGTACCATGTGGTTCAACCTGGTACAGCATTCCATGGTATGTAGCAAGATTTTTGAAACCATCCCGAACCGCCCGGTTTGGGGCATACCAAACTATACCGGCCAAGAACTGATACGATTCGGCCATAAAAAATGATTTGGAACCCCAGACAGCTCAAAAAATCCCGTACCACACCGGTACGATACGAAACGGTACCGTATGGATGTATTTTGCCCAATTCAATCAGATTCGGGTCCAATTCAGGTCAAACAATGTAGCCATGGGGGAGGAGAGGGATTTTTCTCAATTTTCTAAGGGCCAGTACGGAGCCCGATACGGTATGGTACAGACCATACCGGTACCGATTCACCGATCCTTGGTATGTAGTATGACTATGAAGTATGTACGTTGTCATCTTTCATCATTAGTCTATAAGTGAAGGTATTATCCAAACCTTATTTATAGATGTGAACAGCCATGGTTTGCCGCACCCCATGCTGGTGCATACTATACCATACCAATACCGAACTGAGACTCGATACAACCAAGTCTCAGCACACCAAACAGACCTCCATACCAAGCATACCAATACTATACCGGCATGGTATTGGTACAAGGCCCAGAACAGAGATGATAAATGTTGTGAACAACATTCAAAATTAGGCAAAATAATGCTCCATGCCTCAATCAACAACAAATTCATTTTGTGTAGTATTAGCAAATTGTCCCATCAAACATCTAAGATATAATGCACCAGTGACAATGATGGTGAATGAGGAGAACAGGGTTAATTAGTCCATAAACATGGACACTTAGTGTGTGGTAAAAACATTGCTCTTAAATGTTCCCTTCTTCAAATGGATTTTGCCCTAGTGAGTATTTTATTAGCTTCCATGGCTGGATAGGCGCTGTCCATTACCTTGAGTGCAATACAGTATGGAATGAATGATAAAAAACTAGCCTCTTCCACAAATGCCAAGACCTCTTAACGAATAAAAATAGTCCCCTGATTGGCCACAATAATTTCCAGCAAACCGAATATATGAATTATATGATGCCTAATAAAGTTAATGATGGTAGTCTGATTTACTAACCTCATGTGCACCACTTTCAGCTACTTGGTGAAATAATTTGCAGCCATGATGACAAACTCACAACTTGTTCATGAAGGAAAATGAATTTGGTGAATCAAGTCCATAGCCCAACCTCTAAATGGCTACAATTGATAATATAATGCAGCTCTACTACTAAGACCCATAGTTGTCAAGTTAGGATTCGACTCGTGAATCATTCATGACTTGAATTGCGACTCGAATTGTAACTCAACTCGTAAGATTCATTAACAAATTCAATTTATTTATAAAATAATAAAAATTAGCATAAAACAAAATTTATATTATAACAATGATAAAAATGTTATAAATTTGATCCCAATTGGATCCACGGTCTTAGCTTTTCTTTTAGATAGCATGATTCAATAAATAAAATGCTATTGAAAACAAAAAAAATTAAAATTAAAAATTAAAAAACTATTATAAAAATAATAAATAAATAAATTATTAAATATTTAAAAGATTAAACCTTATCTTTAAAACTCTGGATTTTAGAGATAATGGACCATGTCCACGATCAAACTGAGAGCGAGAGGAAGAAGGTCAAAGAGAGAAAACCCTTGCCCAATCCTTTAAAACCCTTCTAGCCCCCACCCATTTGTCTCTCTCTCGGTTGAAGACGGCGAATAGGGCTTCAAGGAAGACAGAGAAGAGGGGCTTCGATCGCACCTCTTGGAGAAGATGGCGATGATGACGGGACTTCGAGGACCTCCTCCACCGACAAAGATGAAGACGACGAAACTCCGAGAGGGCAAGCGGGCCTCCTCCACTGGCCATTCAAGCTCAGAGAAGTAACGGAGAGAGAAATCGAAGAAACGAGAGAAGAGAAGTGAGATAGTGGTTGAAATACCTTAGATTTCCTTCAACAAAAAAATTTTAGGGATTTCGACACCTCGGCTTCCAAAATCTACCTTTTTCAAGGAATTTTTAACCAGAAACCTACCTTTTTCTAAATCGATGGACTCAGACGATCCAATGACGATGACAATTCACCCCATGACTCGGCAATCCAGGTGCGATCCTTCTTATTATATGATTCTTCCCTACGATTCGACTCGGCCACGGGCTGAATCAACTCGAATCGGACGAGTCGAATCATGACTTGCATGATTCTAACAACAGAGCTAAGACCCTCTATATCGACTTGTGTATTTGACATGCCTGGCACACCTTCACAGATCTCATATAGTCTTCCAACCAAGGATCACTGAACCAGTACCGGAACCCGTACTAGTCACCGACCAGCATGGTACCATGTCAGTACAATACAAGCATGTCAGTTTGACCAGCATGCAAAATTTTTTTGGGTTTCTTGTGATTTCAAATAATTTTTTCAGAATTTATTGAATGTTTTTCAATCCAAATAGATATTTATTGATATTAATTAAAGAAATTTCCATAAAGCAACATCACCAACAATTAATTGGAGAGAAAAGATAAATAGAAATCTGAAAAAAATAATGGAGGGCGAGGGACTTGGTGAAGCAGGTGGCATAGATGGGGTAGGAGTTGGAGGCAATGCCGGCAAGGTGGTCACGATGGGCATGGATTAGGAAATGATACCACTTTCGCCATGAAACCATCATCCACGTATCTACCGAGAACGGCAGCTCCTTTTGGATCTCTATCGGCATTGCATCCTCCTTTCTCTTTACCACCACCTCCTAGTGAGTCTTCCCTGTTCATCTTCGATAGCCTTCTTATTTGTTCTCTCCGTTCCTCCTTATAGGATAAAGAAGAGGGAATTGAACGGTCATTTCCAATTACAAAATTTTCAATTTGCCAATTTTCCCTCTTCTATGGTGGGCATATTTTTTAGTCATTCTGGTGTGCAGTTTTACATGTATGTTCGATATCTAAGGCTTTGCAAGTATTTGCATTCTGCACCCTTGCTTCAGTGGTCTCATAGTATTGCAGTCTTTGGGACAATCAAGTTAGCATTATTCCTTATTTAAAAATTAATAAAGGCTAGATGGTGTCCCAGACCAATATCGGAGACCTTAACCTAACCTAACTCACTGTGTTGAATTTGTGCAACATGGTTTATCATAAAAGATAAAACTGTCTCAAATCGATCTTGCTTCACCTTATAAGAAAAGGCTTAGACTTGAATTTAACATAGCTCAGCATTGGATAAGGTTGGAAATGATGGAAATGCAAGATGAGCCTTCCAATTAGAAACTGCAATCAAAATGGTTGAGGTGCAATTAGTACATGGCTTAGGATTGAGCTAATTTTATGTGCAAAGCCAATTGACCATCATTAATATGATCATTATCATCCTAGTTCCAATCCAAAACTGATACAAAATAACATGATCCAATTATAATTAAAATCACTTGGTTTATGGTCTTCGTGCATAAAAATTAAAAAATTATTTTATTTTTTTATTTTTTAATTTGAAAATATATTTTTAATTTTAAAAATCATATACTTAATAAAAATTAAAAAATATAATTAGAATCACTCGGTTTCGGTCAGTCCGGGGGGCTAAACTATTTTTCACCCCCGAACCATACCGGTCACCATCAAGTACAGTATGGTATGAAATCTATGGATCAGGGTTTTCTGAACCGTGCCGAATCGGCCGGTTCGGGGTGTACCGAATCGGATCGATGGCCGGCTGGCACGGTTCGGCCATATAAATCGGCACGGCCCAATAAAAATCAAAATATATATATATATTTACCGCACCGAACCGGACCCGAACCGGATCGAACCGGTGCTGAACCGGTCGAAATGGGCCCGAACCGACCAGTTCAGCCCGGTTCGGCACCGGTTCGGGTCAGTACGGCCAGGAGGGGACAGGTGGGGCAAATTTTTTTGTTTTGTCACATAGCTACTGTAGCCATGTGACGTGCTTTGAGGGGAGGTTTGCTTTGGGACTTATGAGCTCTCTGCTGCAAAGCCGTGGAAGGAAAAACAACAAAAAAAAATTCCTCGATCATTTTCAACCAAATCAAACCTGCAAAAGTCGAAAAGGAAGCTAGAATTAAGGTACATATGCCTTTTTTTTCCGTATTTTTCTCTTTCGTATCGTTATTTTTTGTTAAAATCCGTGCAAATTAAAAAATTAAGAAGAAATGCTGTCAAGATTTGTTTGTTGGCTATGATTTTAGAGTATGTGGTAGATCTAGGATAGATCTACACAATGATACTAAAATCTTGATTTTTTGTTAAGTATATATTTTTTAAATTAAAAATTAATTTCGAATTAATAAATTAATTAAAAAAATAATTAGAAAAAAAATTATAATTATAAATTATTAATCTAGGGCTCGTAAGCTGCTCTCACTATAAATTTCATATCGATTTATTCAAGTTTTGTGGATCTCATGAATAGTGCTGTAGGTCTTAAATTGAAAAAAAAATTAACTTTTAATGCATTTCTAGGATCTTAAAAAAATATATGTAGCATGTATAATAGAATCCTACATGAATTTAAAATTTAATTTTTTTTTATTTTTTTATTTTTAAAATTTTTTAAATAGAAAAATAAAAAAATAAATTAAATTTTAAAAATTAGGTTAATAAAGTGTTAATTAATAAACATTATTATTGACCTCAGGGTTTTTCGAACCGCGCCGAACCGGCTAGTTCGAGGCGTACAGAACTGGACCGATGGTCAGCCGGCACGGTTCGGCCTTAAAAAACGGCACAGCCCACTTAAAAAACAAAAAAAAAATGCCGGACCCAAACCGTACCTGAACCGGAGCGAACCGGTCCCGAACCAGTCAAAACGGGCCCAAACCGGCCGATCCGGCTGGAAGGGGGGGACAAATTTTTTTGGATTTGTCACATGGCTACTGTAGCCATGTGACCTTTTGGAAGGGGAGTTGCCTTGCTTTTTAAGGAAGAGGCAGAGAGCTCTTACGAGCTCTCTGCTACAGAGTCGAGGAAGGAAAAATGATCCAAAAAAAATTCGTCGATTATTTTCAATCCTATCCAACCTGCAAAAGTCGAAGAGGAAGGTAAAATCAAGGTACGTATACCTTTCCTTTTCCGTATTTTTGTCTTTCGTATCGTTATTTTTTGTTAAAATCCGTGCAAATTAAAAAATTAAGAAGAAATGCTATCAAAATTTATTTGTTGGCTATGATTTTAGAGAATGTGGTAGATCTGGGATAGATCTACACAATGATACTAAAATCTTAATTTTTTGTTAAGTATATAATTTTTAAAATTAAAATTAATTTTGGATTAATAAATTAATTAAAAAAATAATTAAAAAAAAACTATAATTATAAATTATTAATTTAGGGATTATAAGCTACTCTCACTATAAATTTCATATCGATTTATTCAAGTTTTGTGCATCTCATGAATAGTGCTCGTAGATCTTAAATTGAAAAAAAATTGACTTTTAATGCATTTCTAGGATCTTAAAAAAATATATGTAGCATGTATGATGGAATCCTACATGAATCTAAAATTTAAAATTTTTTTTATTTTTCTTTATTTTTTGAATTTTTTAAATTAAAAAAGTAACAAAAATAAATTAAATAAATTAAGTTTTTAAAATAGGTTAATAAATTGTTTATTAATAAACATTATTATTGATCTTATATATAATTTAAATATTCAGGTATGGATCCATCGAGGAAGAACGATCCGGAGCGGGACATTGAATGGTTACATGAAGAGATGCTCTCGGGTCGGCATCACTGGAGGTGTAGATGGTGCAATACTGAATTCAAAGTGAGGGATAACAAGGTTGAAGCAGTACTTGGCTGGCGGCTATTCTGATGTATCTGCATGCCGACAGTGTCCACAAGAGGTCCGTCAGCTGATGAAAAAATACTTTACTAATTTTAAAGCTGAAAAAGGAAATAGCAGCAAAGAAGAAGGCAGAGGTGGATCACAGAGCCGCAGAACCACCTTCTTATTACTCCAGGAGGTCAGAGAGAGTATCTATTCCTTCTTATGAGGAGGCATAGATGGAGGCTGCTATTTAGGTGAGCTTGTATGAGCAGAGGCAGCCAGGCATAGACAGCGATTCGGGCCATCAGTTTTTGAGTCAGGATCGGGATCCGCTTCTGCTAGTGCTTCAGAAGAGTCTGAGACAGTTTAGAAGGACCTCCTCAGTCAGAGAGCCCATCAGGAGAGGCACCGACCGTATTGCATCCATGTTGGGAGCATTAGGCGGTAGGAGGAAGTCTTCCAGGGACATTCCAGAGGGAGCCACAATCCATGATGTCGATCCACATGTATTTTCCAGTAGAGATTCCAAGCAACAGATGATTGACACAATGCAAAAAAAGGATAAGAATAAGGATATATAGCGGGCCATCTCTCCTAGTTTCATTTCAGTCATATCCCAGCCCATACAGCAGACAATCCATATTATCGCTCTGCTATTTCATCAATACAGGTTGCTGGTGCAGGTGTAGATCCTCCATCGTCAAGGAATATCTATGCTCATCTTCTGGACAGCAATAAGAGGAGCTAGAAGGATGGATATCCTCATATAAGAGTAAGTGGCCCGTATATGGATTGACGGGGATATGTGATGGTTGGACTGGTCCTACTAGACGGAACATCATCAATTTCTTGACTTATTTTGATGAAAAGATTTTTTTCAGAAGTCTATTAATGCTTCATATCATGTGCACGATGCCAGTTATATCCTCAGATTGATGGAGGAGGTGATTGATCAGGTGGGAGAGCATAATGCCGTGCAGGTCATCATTGATAATGGATCATAGTATAGGGCCGCAGGGCAGATCTTGATGGAGCGGTAGCCGCATATTTTTTGGACCCCTTGTGCTGCACATTGTATAGACCTCATGTTGATGGATATTGAAAAAATCCGCAGGGTGCAAAAGATTGTTGAGCTAGCACAGTCTATCACCAGATTTATATATAACCATACATGGATCTTATCATTGATGAGGGGCTTTACAAGGGAAAAATATTGAGACTGGGAGTCACACGATTTGCTACTAATTACATTGCACTTGATAGTCATCTTGGCAAGAAAGCAGAGCTACGTCAGATATTTGTCAGTCAGGACTGGCAGCAGAGCAGATATGCCAGGGCAAATACTGAGAAAAGCAATATGAAAAATTTAGTGACGAGACAGACATTTAGGCAGCGGGCTGAGAGGGTAGTGGAGGCTATCAAGCCGCTATATGAGATACTTCATGCCGTGGACTCCGAGATGTATGCTCAGATGAGCTTCTTATATTTCATGATGCAAAGGACAAAGGAAAAGATCCAGGAGGCAGATCCATCACATGCATCTGAATATATCCGGATCATTGATGGACAAAGGAGTTATCAAATGAGTTCAAATTTGCATCTAGCAGGTACGTAGTAATTTATGAAGTCTCTAAAAATTAAGTTTCAATTAGATTCATACAAGTACGCTTGACTAATTCTTAAAATATATGTGTAGCTTACTATCTAAATCCGAGATTTCAGTACTCCGTACCAGACATTGCCATGGATGAGGATCTTATGTCTGCCCTACGCAATGTTATATATAAGATGGAGCCCGATCCAGATATTGCTGCTATGTGCCTTGAAGAAGTTAGGTTAAAATTATTGAATGATTTTTAATAGCATTAATTTCAACAAGCTAACAAATTTTTTTCAGGCTGACGAAATTTTTTAGGGAGAGCACGGATTCGTTTGAATCTACTGTAGCGGTCAGAAGTAAATCAAAGATGAATCCTGGTAGGTACCACTAAGGAGTAAGTCTAATATTATATCAGGATTAAATTTTTTATTTTGCCAAATAAAAAATTCTAAATGATGCAATGTCGTTTGTAGCTGAATGGTGGGTGCATTTTGGTGGATCTGCTAAAAATTTGAAGGTTCTTGTAGTGAAGATCCTCTCCGAGACGGTGTCCTCCAGTAGATGTGAGTGCAACTGGCCTTCATTTGGTCTTATCCACTCTAAGTAGAGGAACCGTCTAAAACAGAAACGTCTCAACGATCTTGTGTATGTACACTATAATTTAAGGTTGAGGCTAAAATGTATTCAGGAAGAAGTAGAATTGAAATATCCCGATCCCACTACAAGTTCATATGTTGATGAGGATGAAGATCCAATGATTGGGTGGGTCATGGGTCAGCAGCAGCAGCCAGAGCTTGATGAGCCAGGATCGCCTCCTCGACCAGCCAGTTTTGTAGCTAGTGAAGCTGGGATGGATGCTGGACAATGGGTAACAAGTCATATTCCTCACAGGGCTCCAGCAAATACAGCACATCGTCCGTCCCCACCATCTAATAGACCCAGAGATAGAGAAAAAGGAAAGGCAGTTGTACCTCCATCGAAGCACTCAGTCCACTCAGATTCAGATACCAGAGACAGTGATGATAGTGCTTAAGATAGTGGAGGATCTAGTGATCAGGGAAGGGCAGGAGGACAGGAGTCGCAGCCACCTATTTATATTCAATTCACTGGGAAGTCGCAATTTAGCCATGCTACGCAGGATACAAATCATGGATTACCATCTGATAGACCACGTGGTGATACGATTTCATATAGGCGACGGGCTTCGCGTGGTCGTTCGAGACACGATACAGCTGCAGCTCTTGCACGTGGAGTAGGATCCATGGATGTATCTAGATCATCCTCATATTCAAGATCCTCTTATCCGCAGCTACCGGCAGCTTCTGGTCCATATGATCCATATAGTGCATCTGAGATGTCAACATCCAGTGGTCATTATTCCATGCAGCCCGGAGCATCTTATGGATCTGATTTTGCTGCTGATATATTTGGATGGGCTCATGCACTGCCATATCATCAATCTCTAGACAGCTCTCAGAGTCGGGACATCATAGAGGGATCTGCGATTAGTTATGATCCATCACGCATACCTCCTGGGATGAGCTTAGAGGAGTATCATACTGCCTGGCATGAGGGACATGCCGAATTTCCTACAGAGTACATACATGATCCCTATATTTATGGACATCATCACTCTATCCAATTCTAGACATTGGTATGTAATTATATATTTATGCTACATTTCACTTTCATTAATTATTGATAATCTTAGTTTAATTATCATTTTTTATTTTATTTCAATTGAAAATAGTTCTAAATATTAGTATTTAGTCCTAAACCCTAAACCAGTACGCCACCCTAAACCCTAAACACTAAATTCTCCCTAAACACTAAACCCTAAACCCTTAAAAAATAAAATAAAAACCTTAAAATTACAAAAAAAACATCAAAAAAATCAAAAAAAAAAATTGGGCATGCCATACTGTGTTGGCACGATACGGTATCGTACCGGTACCGGCCGGCCACCGGTACGGGGAACCTTGCTATGAATCATACGGGATGGTTTGGTATGGTATGAAAAACCTTGCTTCCAACCTCTTCAACTGGTACTAACCATGCCTAGTGATCAACCATCATATCTTTGGACTTGTCTGATGGGTTTCACAAATTCTTTAGTGGACCTCGCCAATCAAGATCATACAACCGTGGTTCAGTCATGTTGGCGTTCACCAAGTAAAGCTTGTTATTTGCAATGACAATCTCTAGCTCGTTCCCATCATCCTTGGTGTCTAGGTTCCACAAAACCAACAATTCTAAAGATGGGATGCAATAGTTGGCATCAATCCAATCCCTTCCTTGCAACATGTTGTAAGTGAAGACTGCTTCAATCACAAAGCAGTAACCAAGACTATGGAATATGGATCCCACCTGAAGGTGGATTGGCAACACCCTCTTTGGTTGACAGGAGTTATCCATGAAATTGGTAACCACCACATGTACTGCCAACAAGTCATCTTCATCTTTGCCAAGCTTCCTTGTGATTTAAGCCGGCATGATATTGATAGCTGCCCCATTGTCTACGAGCACCTACCTCATCAGCTTATCGAAGATGTGGACATCAATACACAAGGGCTTAATGGGCTTACCCATCTCCCTTGTAGGTCTCTAGAATGCACTCTTGGCGGCAGGGTTCCCTGAACCGTGCCAAACTAGATCGGCCAGTAATCGGCACGGTTCGACTATGGAATTCAGCATAGCACCCCAGCCCACCCAAAACTCACCCGAACCAAAACGGTATGGTTTAGCACCTGAACCGTGCGTTTTGGCCGGTTCAGCCCAGTTCGAGTCTAGTTCAGGTCCACATCGGGTCTTTTGCTGTGGCTGGGGATGGGGTGTTTGTTTTTAATGTAACTAAGAGCCTCTCAAACTCTCAATTAGATAGAAATATCTAGAGAGACCTTCAGAAAGCCATTTTCTCCTCTCCAAGTAACCCAAATACAGGAAAATCAAGGAAAAACAAAAATTAAAGATATGTAGATCCATCTTCTCTCTTTCTCCCTCTCCTCTCTTTTTTTTAAATTCATGAAAAATAAAAAATAAGGGAAAACTCTATCAATTTTTTTTATTTTTGCATGATTTTAAAACATGATGTAGATCTATGAATGATCTACATAATGAAACTAATATCATTAATTTTGTTAAGTATATATTTTTAAAATTAAAAAATATTTTTGAATTAAAATTTTAAAAAATAATTAATTTTAAAAAAATAATAAAATAAAATTATGATTTTGGAGCTTGTGAGCTACTTTCACTATAAATCTTTCATAAAGAGCTTAGAAAGAGGTGCTTGAATTGTATCACATCTTGAGTAAGAAGACCATAGTTTAATTCTTCCTTGAAATGTGAGATAGATATAATGTAGAAAAAAAGAAAGAGCCCCACTTGCTCTAAAATAAAACCAAACAAAAATAATTTTTGATTAAAGTTTTTTTGGGATAGAAACCTAAGAAAAAGAAGGTTGCGCGAGATGCTTGCCCATACACACAAGTTAGCAAACTATGGAAATGGAGAGACGGAGATGAACTTCTACCTTGTGAGAAGGAAATTGAGGACAAAGCAAGTTCAGGTCTGAATGCCTTGCCCTTACCAAAACCCTTCCATTTATCCCAAGAGCAAACCCTCCCCCTTCCACCAAAACAAGATGTCCAATCCTGGCTAAGGGATATCGGAAAAGAAAATTATAGGGCAAGTTTAGCATTCGCCCTAATTCTTTCAACATATTTATCAGCATACCCTACACTTGCTTCACGTACCCTCCAACTATGTTTATATTCCTCCTTTCTTTCTAATTAATTATTGGTAATCTTACTTTATGGAAATTTCTTCATGCTTCACTATGGGATGAGACCAAAAATATGATCGGCAAGCAAAAGTAACATAAGTCTTTTATTTCTTAAAACATATTGTAGAGTAGTTGGAGGCTAGACAGCACTTCAAAGTAATTTTTGATGAATTAGTCCTAAAGATACATCTATTTGGATATCAAAATATTTAATAAATCATAAAAAACTAATTTGAGATCAAAGGAAACCAAAAAAAATCCAAAAAAAATTTTGGTCACCATACCGTACCGACCGGTGACTAGTACAGGTCCCGGTAACGATACCGAGAACCTTGCTTGGCAGTCTTGGAATTTTGATCATCAATGACAATCTTCTGATTCGCCAAACAGAGGCCATTCTCTTCTTCAACCTCCAAGTTGGCAAGGATCTCCGGCATTCTCCTTACTCATTAATGTTGGCCTCCATGCTCAACGGTTGGCAGGTCTTCACTTGAAATATGAAAGGCAAAGTAAACAACATGCTCACCTCCACTTTGTAGCAGTGAGCCAAACTAAATCTTGGTATTGGTGTCCTTCATTGCCAAACTTTAGAGAATGTCGGCCTTCGTGACCACAGGAGCAGTAACTTATGTTTGTCAGCTTTCCTCCTGGTTCACTTATACTCCCCCCCCCCCCCCCCAACTTGTTTTCTTTCCCATGCCCTCAATCTCTGCCTTCATCTCTTTTGCATCTTGGTCATGTATTGGGTGTGGTAGTAATGATAAGAAAAGAAGTACTTTGATTGAACTTTATACCATCACCCAGGAGTGACTGGTGGTTTGATGGTTCTCAGCCTCCGGTCAACCCTTGGGGGCTGCGATCCCTAGCCGACAGTCACCATTTCAACATGTTTGTGGGCTTAGGAACTTTTTGGTTGGCCAATTTGAGGGTTGTTTGCCTTATTTGATTGTCTGAATCATCGGCATCATTTTTCTTCGAAATAGTTATCTTTAGGTCAATCTTTGCAGACTGGCTGAATTTCCCATCACCGATCGTTTCTCTATAGGGGCTTTTCCTTTGTCATCAACCTTCTAAGATTTGACTAGCCTAGAATCAGAACTTCCACCATGAGAAAATGGCCTTGATATATGCTGCTAATCATGGCCTCTGACTTCCTAGGAGCCCCACTAGAAGTGTTCCTGCTACATGACCAACTCCTCTAGCTGCAAGGCCAAACCATTATTTTCTTATTGCAGCAGTCACACAAGGCCTTTGTGTAAAGAAAATTCTTGTTCTTCAACTCAAACATTCTTTTACATTTAGGCTCGGACCCAAGCCTTTGTTCGACTGAAATCCTATTGATATTGGTCTGTTGGTTTCTTGTGTCTTTCTTCTTCAGCATCAACAAACCTATAGATCAATCAAAGTCATGTTCACCTCCACCTCTGAGAAAGGGTTGCCATCCACCAACATGACACCCTTTTTTTTGTATAACTTTAACTTGCCATCTACAATCACCTTCTAGATGGCATTATGAAGGACAATACAGAAAGCCACATAATGGTTCCACTTATCATGTCATTTGCAGTATTGTTTGTCCTTCAATTTCTCTAATGGAGGGATCTTGTGCCTCTCAGGTAGGTGTATCTGCCTATCTTTTGAAGATGATCAAATATTGCTTGTATTTTGATGATATCAAAGGAGTAATTCGTATCACCTTTCGAGCAGGTTGCTCTACTACTGGCAGATTCTGTGGACTCAGCTTCCTACTTAGGACTTTGCAGACATATGGCTCGCTGATCAAAATCTTGGCCACATAAATTTCATTGCAGTCATCCCCTTCAAAACTGCATAGGCCAAGACTTCGTAGTTTAGGTTTCTCATATACATCCCTTTGGACAACTTTTTTTCCTCTTCCTGCAAGATAGCCTTGCAATTAGCTGCTTGAGTGGTTAGCTAGAAGAGGTTCTCAAAATTCCTGCTTGGCTAACTTCTTAGTTCCAACTTCCAAGTTCAGCCTTATATATTTAAAGATTGCTCTTCCTACCAAGGTTTTATGTCCTGGCGGGACGAGAGGTGTCCTAACCATCCCGTCCCATTCCTTTGTGAAAATAGGACCAGGTCAGGGTTGGGACTCCAAAACCCATCCATGCGGAGAGAGAAAAAGAAAGAGGAAAGAAAGAAAGACAAAGAAAGGGAAAAAAGTGAAAGAAAGAAGAAGAAAAACGAAAGAAAGAAAGAAAGAGGAAAAAGAAAGGAAAGGGAAAGGATAAGAAAAAAGAAAAAGGAAAGAAAGAAAGGGATAACAAAATAAAAGAAAAAAAAAGAAAAGAAAGGAAGGTAGAAGAAAAAGAAAGAAAAGAAGGAAGAAAACCAAAAAAAAGAGAGAGACTAAGGATATCTACCAGGATGCATAACTGGAACCAAGGATTGCTGAACTGGTACCGGGGCCCGTACCGGTCGCTAGAGACTAAGGATATCTACCGGGATGCATAATTGGAACCAAGGATCACTGAACCGATACCAGGGCCCGTATCGGTCAGCGACCAGTACGGTACGGTCCATACCATACCGTACCAGCAAGTGTACCGGGCTTAAAAAATTGAGAAAAAACTCTTTTCCTCCCCTCTCAAGCAAAAATTGTTGAACCAAATATGAACCAACCCAAACCGGACCGAACTGGGCGGTACGATATGGTACGCTACAGTACCATACCGCACTGTACGAAATTTAATTTTTTTAATTTTTTTAAACGGTCCGAATGCCATACCGTTTTATATATATGAACCGTACCGGCTTTTGACCGGTACGGTACGGTACGCCCCATACCGGCAGTACAGGATGATACCGCAAACCCTGACTGGGACCACTACTGGGATAGAATGGGACAACAGGGCATCCCATTCCACGAGATACCGAGACACCCTGATCCCACATGATTTAAAACCTTGCTTCCTGCAATTTTCACATATTCGGCCTTTCTCAAAGAAGTGTAGCGATGGTTTCTGGCCCTTTTGAATATGGATATAAGCCACTCCATAGATTCCCCAAGATGCTCAACCTAGTAGGATCAACTACTAATACTTTGGGCTTGGTCTAGTTGAACTACACGTGGAATTGAGACTCCAAATCTTACCATTTGAGAATGAGATTCGTAGGCAAATCACACACTAGGTGAAGGCCGATCCTGTTAATGAATTCACAAACAATCAGAGTTTCAAGAAGTCATTAGCTCCATCCTTACCACATTGGACAAAAAATAGACCGATATGCTCAACAATCTAGAGATTGTACCCTAAGAATCTTTAAAATTTAGGGATCTTGTTGCCCCTGGGACATTCATAAACCTAGTAATCCAAGTACAGCTTTCAGTATACCAACCTTAAAACAGGTAGATAAGTGCATCCCAATTGATCCTGGACTAGTTCAACCAAATGAGCGACGTTTGGAAAATTTGCTCTCCACACCATAATTAACGGGTTGGGCAAGATAAGCCAGTCCTAGCATCAACTAGAAGCTTGGAAAAGTAGGTTAATACATATTGTACGCACCCATGTTAACTTGCTGTTGCCCCCTAGAATACAGATTTGGTGCCACTAGTTGCTGGAGCAGTGGCAGCGCACCCATTAGGGTGATTTAATTTTACACATAGCCAATAACCAGATTTTGTGTGATTAAATTTAATTTATCATATGTATCCTCATACTATCAATTATCCAATATTTCAATGTATATGAGTGATCATATATTTAAAAGGGGAGAGGTTCTAGTGTTAAAAACAATGCATACTCAAATTCATGGATTGCATAATCATAATGCTAAACTGTGTGCAGTTGGCACACGAGTCCCATGCAACACAAAAGGAGTTAAATGAGAAGAGATGTGACATATCACAATACATTGCGATACTACCCTCATTCATGAATCATTGCATCCTTTTGACATTCCAACACTTGCTTCTCAAACTTCAATTAAGATTATTTGAAACAAATAAGTTCATGATGAAACATGCAATGGAAAGTTGAAACAACTATTATTCGTAAAATCAACAATTTGTTTTCATTCATTGCTGATTTTCTTTTCTTTTCACGTACTGAATTCAGTCATCTAGAATGGATGCTTGTACTAGAAATATAGTTTGTTGGTACCTATATACAGACATACACCTATCCACCCTAAACTAATGCTCACATGCATGTACCCTGAACAAAAGATCACACAAGAATGATCTTAATGAGACATTGATAGTTCAAATGAAAGATACCAAACACATATTCAAGGGGAAAGAAAATAAGCGTTGAGACACTATACTACAATCAAGTGTACAAATCAGTAGCCCATGACAAACAATAACTTTGATAATTAAATTGGATAAGACGGGGGAAAAAAGATCAGATTAGTGGTATCAACGTAAAGGTTACCTGACATTTTGAACAAGAAACTATGAAGTCCAAAAAATGATGAGTCAGAGGTTTCTTCTGAATCACAACCGTCTTTCACAACAGATCCAAAAATACTAATAGATCCTAGAGGAACAACTACAACTGCCATGTTGTCCATGCTACCTTTTTCAAGTGCAATCTTAACCATATAGTCAGCCAAAGAGTGTTGTATAGTACGAATGGAATCTGAATTCATATCTGCTCTTAATTTCTCATACCACAACAAATCACAAACCTCTTGTGTTGTCATCTTTTCAAAAATTCCATCTGATGCGACAATAAGATAACTGTCATTGCTTGTTAGAGACTGCCAATCTGTCACCTCAGGTGTGGATATAACACCATAACTGACCATGATCAAGATCAACAACAACTGAATGAGATAGAGTTGGAAATATTGTCAAGAAATTTCAGAAAATGATAAGACAATTGCAGTTGTTTAAACATAAAGAAGACATATTAAATTGAGTATTCAAGATTGCTTGTGCACTCCGAAGAATTTTTACCCAAAAATTAAATATGGTAGCTTTTAGTGTTCCTCCTTTCATGTGGTCACATATTCTAGAAGTACTTAGCACCTTTGCTACCAAGGTTACCAAAACCAGTACCGGAGGCTATTCCGATTTCCGGCCAACTGGCGGTATAAGTCGCTATGGCCCGGTATCTGATACTGGAGACTATTCTGGCCAGTAGGCAGTATGAGTTGGTATGGCCCGTACCAGACCAGATCGGCATAAACTGACACAAAAATGAAGGGATGAATCGGGGAAGAGAAAAAAGGAAAAGAGAGGAGTGAAAGGGCGATGACACCGCTAGAGGGCCAGCAATAGCCTGTTGAGGCTGCCGGAGGGCTGCGGAGGCCTCCGCAGCTCCGTGTCACCCGATAGGGCTTTCAATCGAGGGAGAGAGAGAAGTGGAGTGGAGGTACCGAACAATGGGGAAGGAACCAAAGATAGTAGCTAGAGAGTCACCGGGGGTCGTGGCCGTCGGGCGACGAAAAGGGCTCCCACGGAGCCAGCAACCAAACAGGAACAGGAAGCCATTGTTCATCATCATTTTTAAAAAAATAATAATGAATAGTGAAGTCGGCAACGGGTTTTCTGGCTTTTAAAAAAATTCGATAAACAGGGGCTTCTAGCCCCTATTCCAAACCCACAAAGGCCCTTGAAGCTTTTCAGCTATTTGGTAGCCATGGCGATCCCCAACGGCTCTCCGGCACTCTCTCCATGCCTTTCTTGTACTCCAGGACCCTCGCTTCCCCTCTCTCTATCTCTCTCGATAAAAAGCCAATAGGGGCGACACGAAACCGCAGAGGCTTCTGCGGCCCTCTAGCAACATCGGCTAGCGACCGCCAGTCCTCCAACGACGGCATCCATCCTTTCCCTTCCCTCCTCTCTCTCTCTTTCCCTCTTTTTCCCTCTCCCTCGCCCGGTGTTCCGTTTTCCATGCCGAGACCGTCTGGATTTGCTACCAATATGGTTCGAAACATCCCGAACTGGCCAATTCAAGCCAGTTCTGAAAACATTATTTGCTACCATAAGGGCAAAGGTTTTCCTGTAGATAGATGGTTTCCAGTAGTTGTGGACCTCTTCTATCATCCAAACTCCTACTACTAGTACAAGGCAATCTCAATTCAATCCAAGATGGTGGGATACTCATTTCCAAGTTTGGGAGCTTTCCTAGTGGCTATGACTTACAATGGAGCCTCAGCTAGTGAAACAGGTTCTACATTTTCTTCTAATGTTTTCCTATTGGTTATTTATTACATCAACTTGCTTTCTGGCAAAGAAACTTAATGCTTATCCAACAACAAATTCAAATATTACATAAGAGATGATCATATGCCATCCACAGAAAAGAAAGAAGGATTGTGATTGAAGTACTAAGACTTAGAAGTTAGAACCTTACCTTTTGAAGGGAACATCACCTATAGCTCGAGATACAGCTAGTTCACCATTGACTCGAAGCACGCCAGCCCACTCCAAAACATAACCACCAGCAGCTTCCACTCGGCTTCTTTCATCTTCTCTATCAGGGTGATGATCCACTGTCAGTTCCTTAACATAATATGTCGGTCCATCATAATTTGCCAACTCTGAGATCCCATATTCATTAATAGGAGAGATAGCACCTTTATTTCTTCTTCGTCTGGTAAGTTTTGACCTACTACCTGTGATATAAAACGTGCATCATGCATCAATAGTATTAGCCTGTAATGCTACGATCTATAACATAGAATATCAATGCCATATCTAACAGAATGAACCAATACATAACAGCAAGGCATATCTGGTACTTACTACTTGGTTTTAGCCCATGCTAGTTGTTCAACAGCTATATGATTGATGCATATCAATTAGTTCCTCAAATCTACTTAGTACCATGAAGTAACTATGTTGTTTCTTTACAGTAGAACTTGCTTCCCTAATTGATTTTCAACATAACATTAAAATCCTTCAGATATTGTTGCATGCACTCCCAACCTCATTTAACAGCAATTCACATGAGTTTCTTAATATTTAGTTGGATTAGAGACTGATAGCCCGCTCCCTCAACACAAATTTGACTGGGCTCTAAATAAAAAAGGGGGAACAAATTTGTGATAAACAAATCCAAAGCCTTGTAGGATGTTTTGGGGCATAAGCAAATCCAAAACCAAAACTCCTTTGACACAACCGATTCTAAGATGACAATGAAAACATATCTTAGCATTAATGATTAAGTCAAATTGTGGTAAGTAGTCTATTTATTAGTTCTTGCTACTTTTGAAGGAGGCCTTAAGGATTTTTACACAGACATGCTGGACACAAAGCTTGTTCACATATGAGCCAACACTTGTCACAAGGATCCAGTGGGATGTTTGAATTTTGAAAAGGCCATGTGACTCAAGGTTCAAACTTCAAAGTATCTTAAAATATTTTAGTTATTCAAATAACACAAGTCCAGTGACTTATAAACCTTGAAGAAAAGCTCACATTATAAAACCCAAAAAATCCTAAGAAAATAGCCAACAAAAAACCACTACCTGATTATATTTGGCCACCATCAAGCATAGATCCAACTATTTTAGGAATTGGTGTCAGATCTGGGATTGAATGCCTAGCTCAGATGTAGGTACAGATAAAGCAAGATCCAACTCAAGCTGCCAGTTGCATGCTTAAGCATTCGACTATCCACTAGCAAGAAATTAAACAGTCCAGACAGGGATTCTTTCAGGATTATCTCAGCATGAAATTCTAGATTCAGCAACATCAAATCAGCTAGATGTAATACAATATAAAAAAGCATACCAAAATTTGAGTGGTATGGGCATGATATGAACTATGTCAAGTTGTCAACTATATACTAATGAGAATTTTATCTTCACATGAATTAAAGTTCTATTCAGTGGTCCAAGCACTAAGGTATTAACCCAAACTTAAGTAACAGTTTATATCAATGCATACAGGCCACATTTGATCATATCAGTAAACTACTAGCATCGGTATGCTCCCCATGTTGGACTGTACTACGACATTGCATTTCACCTTTATTTTGCTATGCAGCACCTCGAGGCTTATCATGTGGCCGAATAATGTTATAAAGAATTACTAGAATTTCATGTTGCCAAAATGGTTGTAGTCTAGTTCAGACCAAAAGATCCTAAAGGGAAGCAACATTAGTTTCAGTGAAACATAAAAGTTGGTAAAATTCTAGAGAATCTAAGCTCCATGTTTTATGTTTTAAAATTGCTGGAAGACTTAATGTCAACTATATGTTCAACTAGCAGACCTTCTAACATGGTCATCGTGAAGGAAAGAACTTCAAATTGGACAAAAATATAAAGCCAAAAAACCTTGAGATCACCTTCCATTAATGAGCTGCATGATCAGAGTGGAGAGGTATCGGAATAAGAACTATGGCAACAAGCTATGGCACGCTCTTCAAACTCGATGTAACATTCCCTCAAGCCAGGGAAAGATGATGCATGAGAAGATGGGATAAGTGTTTGGTAGCACAGAAGAAAAAAAGAATGGATAAAGTAGAAGACAACGGTAGAACAGGGAGCTCAACCACTACAGAGGGATGAATGGGTCATATAGGACCTTATTGAGGAACACCTAACCACCCTAAAAGTCTTTTAGTATTCTGCTTATGTTCCTACATTGCTATGGTCCGGCTGAAGTGTATATACATACACACGCGCGCGCGCGCAAGGATCGCTAAACCGGTACCGGGGTCCGTACCGGTCAATGACTGACTACCCTCTGCACCAGGCTTAAAAAATTGGAAAAAAAACTCTTCCTCCCCCCTCTCAAGCAAGAATCTTGAACCAAACCTGAACCAGACCCAAACCAGGCCCGAACCGGATGCCTGACCATTTTTGAAGGCGAACTGTACCAGCTCGGTACGGTATGCCTCATACCGATGGTACGGGACAGTACCGCGAACCTTGCACACACGTGTACGTACCCTGTGTGTGTGTATATATGTATGTATGTCCGTGAGTGTGCATGTGTATGTATGTAGTGTGTGCATATGTGTGTATGCATGTATATGTGTATGTGTGTATATGTATGTATGCATGCGTGTAACTGTGTATGTATGTATGTCTGTGTGTATGTGTGCATGTATGCATGTATGTGCATATGTGTATATATGTGCATGTATGCATGCGCATGTGCATTTGTGTGTATGTGCGTATGTGTGTATGTATGTATGTATAAAGTCTAAAGTCTAAACTATATATGTATATATAAAGTCAACTATGTATGTGTGTATGTTTGTATGTATGTATGTATGTGTGTGGATAGGATACATTAAGTTTCTAAAGTCTAAACTCTAAACTATATATGCATGTATGTACTATGTATGCATGCATGTATGTACTATGTATGTATGCGTGTATGTATGAATGTATGCATGGATGTATACATACATGCATGTATGTGCACATGCACATGCATACTATGAATGTATGCATGGATGTATACATACATGCATGTATGTGCACATGCACATGCATGTATGCATGCATGTGTGTATGTATGATGGATGTATACATGCATGTATGTGCATGTATGTACATGTATGTATGTGTATGTATGAATGTATGCATGCATGCATGTATGCACATGTTTGCATGTGCGTACATGCATGTACGCATGTGCATTTGTGTGTGTGTGCATGCATGTGCTTGCATGCGCATGTGTGTGCATGTGCATGTGTGTATGTGCATGAAGTATGTGTGGATGAATGTATGTATGAGTGTATGTGTGTATGTGTAGATGTGTATGGATGTATGGATTTGTGTATGCATGCATGGAAGTGTGTATGCATGTGTGTATGTGTTGCATGTATGTATGCATGTGCATGCATGTGTGTGGGGCCATGCATGTGTGTGCATGTGCAGGCATGCATGCATGTGCGTGCATGTATCATGCATGTGTGTGTCTGTGTCTGAATGTATGGATGTATTTATGTGTGTTCTGTATGTGTGTGTGTGTATTTGTGTGTGTGTATGTGTGTATGAGCGTGTCCATTTGTACATGTGTATATGGTTAAGTTCTAGAGTCCTTAATCCTATTTTTTTTCTTAGATTTTAGTCTTGATAAAAAATAGAACATCGGTATCTGACAAAGAAGGATAGGATACATTACGTTTCTAAAGTCTAAACTAAGTTTCATGGATGGATCAAATTTTCTCACAGGTGTTAGGAGTAATGCATTGAAGAGCATAGCATAAATGTTAACTTGTTACAAAAGCAACATATAGAAGCGCAGTTGACTTCCACTGAAATATTGAGGGATTAAAATGGATTTCTTTCAATGGATGATGCAAACCTTTTCGATCATTAGGATGAAAGCTTTCTGCGCACAAAAAGGCTTTTGAGTCACCCACATTGGCAGCTAAAATCTGACCATCAGCTATAAGAACAACGGTGGCAGTTGAACCTGACTCAAGATTTTTTTGTAAAGCATCCTGTATAATATTATATACAATTTAGTAGATAAAGAGTGGCAAACTAATGAACAAATGAATAATACTGCAAATAAAGATGAATACTTTCCTTGGAAAATGATGCATCAATATCTCGAATTGCCCTCAACAGTGATTCCTTTAAAATTTCCATATGAAGTGACTCATCAAAAATTGTAGGCAATATCCACTTCAACCTGCATTTTCAATAGCATCCTATGATTCACATCTATCCTTATTTTATAACTCCAGACAATCCACAAGTTCAGAACTTCAGATAATAGACTAATTTTAGTGCAGACAGACCAAATTTCCAAGTATACACATTGATTATGATAGTGTGAGATGTGGTTGCAGTGGATAGCTCAAGCATTTGATACTTTGTCTTGCATCACATGGTCAACATTGGTGGTCACCTAGGCACCCTCATGGCTCAGACGGGCTGCGTATGTAGCTCAGTGGAACTGCAGTTTTGGCAAGAATTGTAAGTTAGGCACTACACAATACAACCAGCTGCCTCCGCCGCCACCTTCAAATTCTCCTTCCCTTCAACCTCCACAACCTCTTTGCCCTACTCTCCTCCTCTTTCACCTCTTCTGCCTAAGTACTCACCTAGGACACATGCATGCCTCCTAGGTGCCAAGAAGTACCCCAGCCACCTAGACAATACAGCTGCCTTTAGAGGGTCACAACTGACCCAATTATGAAGAATAAGTCCTCAAGTCACATTCTCAACCAAAGATCGCTGAACCGGTACCGGGATCCATACTGGTCAGCGACCGATATGGTACGGTCCTGTCCGTACCGTACCATACTGGCATGCGTACCAGTATTTTTAAAAAAAAAAAAAAAATCTTCCCCCCCTCAAGCAAAGATTTCTATTTGAAATATGAAATAGACCCGAACTAGGCTGAACCAGATGGTACGGTACAGTATGCTACATTACCATACCGTACCGTACGGAATTTAATTTTTTTTAACGGTCCGAGTGCTGGACCGTTTTATATGCATGAATCATACCGGCCAAGAGCCGGTATGGTATGGTACGTCCCGTATCGAGCGGTACGGGACGGTACCGCAAATCCCGTTCTCAACATCTTGATGATAAGGATAGAGGTCAACTAAGTAGAAGGTGATAGAAACATCATAATTCTCAACTATCTCAATATTTTATGCACTCTCCAAAACACTCTTAACCAAGGAATACTGAACCGGTACCAGGCCCCGTACCGGGCCCAAGAAATTATAAAAAAATATCTTCATTTTTCATGGCAATATTGTTTAACTTGAATCAGACCCGAACCGGATAAAATATACCAATACGGTACCGTACCAGTCCGGTCTGGTACAAGGTATTTTGAACGGTCCGGCAATCCAGACCGTTTTTCATGACTGAACCGTACCGGCTCTTGGCCGGTATGGTACGATACGTCCCGAACCGGACGGTTTGGGATGGTACCAAGAACCCTACTCTTAACCTTGAATGGTCCATCTACATAACACCTACATTAACCATGCGAGGGCCAAGTCGATGTTTGTCAAGCAAAAAATGTCATTCAAGTGCTATGTGATGCCCCCCTTCCCTTGTTCTGTCTCTTCTCCTCAATCTCCCTCTGCTTAACCATCCTCATACACCTTTCCCTTGCCCATTAACCCCTACAGCCTTCCTCATCCCTCTCCTCCACTAGCTTATCCTCTTGCACTTGTCTTCATCCCGTCCCTTATAAGCTGACTACATATAACATTTAGCTAACGGAGAAAATAAGATGGATTGAATATGACCAAACTGAAGCACTATTACCATTAGAAACTATCTAATCTCTCCATAGAAACTCTTGAATTTTCATTTTGCTAGCACATTGTGCCACAATAGAGGCACCCCACTACTGTCCCTTCCCTGGTGTTGTGGCTGGGAGGGTGCGATCAATGTTGTTCTAGCACATTAACATTTTTATTAGACATAGTGGTAATAGCCCTTTTATTCCAAACTGAATAACCTATTTGTTACTCTTATAATAAGCTTCTCTAGACCAACAAAACCATAAACAGGCTCCTCACTGCCCCAAGAAAAAAAAAATCACCAACTAAACAAATCTGCTCAAGATTGGCCTCATCATCCATATATGGGATAACACTAATGAAATGTTATCTTCAGTAAAACTGCAATGACTATCATTGAGCTGTATTCTCAAATTAAGAACTCAAATTTTTATTTTATAGTTATCAACCATCATGGCAAACTAACCCAACCAATTCACCAGATACCTCTATTACTGACTCTCACATAAGGCAGTTTGGGTAGGCTCATTTGAAAGATTATGATATGTTGTACTCCATAACGCCATTCCTCTATATCATCAAAAAAACACAGCATAGCACAAACACAAATAAAGATTAGATATACAAAAGATGCACCTTTTTGGATCCAGCTTATGCCAGTTCTGCCCTCTATCTAGATTGAGAACTTGAAAAACCATATTCTGTTCTCCATATGTCAACTTCTCATCTGAATTTCTTAGCACCTTGGAGTATATGCCATCTAGGAGGAAATATAAATGTAGCAAAAAGTATTCCAACAAAAGTTTGGAAGCCATGTCACTAGCCTCTGCACCATTGTGACCATCAAAGACAGCTACCATGCCAACATCAATATCCTCAATTCCCGTTCTTCCTGACCAATAAAAAGTTTCATTAAAACCAAGATCTGAGACAATAAAAGGAAGGAAACTTTTACTACCTATCATCGCATTTTCTTGAGAATTATAAGTAGGTTCAGTCAAAATCTATTTATATTTTATACATTTAGGATATGAGAATACTTACTGTTATGAAAGAAATATAGGGCTTTTCTGTTCAAATTTTCCACAGTTTAATGAAACCAGTACTCCAAATTTATTACCTAAGTTTTATCACTTCATCATATTTCATTTAAACAGTTAAATATTTTGCAAAATCAAAATATCCACCTTTTTCAAAAAATGATTTTAACCAAATGGAAATTTACAAAATGTTCCAATATAATCACCAGCATAGCATATTTATAGTCACAGAAATTAACAGCCATGAGAACAATTCTTTCCAATATTTCCTAACATTGTTACTTCTTCATAAAAACTCAAGAATTCTTGTTTTCCAAAAATAATTCCTTTTTTAGCCAACAACTTTTTGCACTAGTTTAACCACTAATTAATAATTTAAACAATACAATTTCAGTCAAGAGACCAAACTACCAGCTAAAGAGTTCGACATTCCCCACCCCTCTCAACCTTGTCTGGTCCAAATTTTAGGGCTTTCGCCTATCTCACATTGTTGGATTTGGTGATATCAAATTCACCAATTAACTTTTGCGCTTAATTTAGGTTTGGTTCAAAAACTCATATAATGGATTAGTTGGGTTTGGGCTTAAAATATTAGCTAGTTGGGCTAAGATGAGTTAGTAAATAGAGCTTCTATTACATTGGGTGAGATTAAGTCATCATGCATTCTCTCTCATGTGTATACTCTTTTCTTGGGATAGAGAAGAAAGGTGAGGAGAGGATTTTGGTGGTGGTGAGGTTTTTAATTCTTCTTGCTTGTCCAAGCTTCCAAAATTGATTAGAGAGGTTCCTAGAGCATTTGGAAACAGACTTCGCAGGATTGGAAGGGTGCTTAGGTATAGCAAGAAGAGAGTTTTTCCATTAGAAAGTAGTAAGCCCATTGTTGTAGAGTGATAATCTCTTCCCAAACTTTTGTGATCTCCCAAGTTGATAGTAGGTTTTGATCTTCTCCATGACGGTGGACATAAGCTGATAGTGGGTGAACCACATAATTTATTATGTTGTGTTGTTGTGCTTGTGGCCTTCTCTTTCATTTTCTTATTTCTCTATATTTATGCATATCTTGGTCATGAGCGATTTAAATCCAATCCATTGGTTCATTAATGAGTTATGATCTTGTTATTTGGGTTCCACCATTGCCATACCCTTCAATTAGTATCAAAGCTTCAAAGTATGAGTGCAAGGTGTTCGACGAATTATTTCAGCAACAAGTTGGTTGGAAGCGGAGAAATTTGATATGAAGATAAACTTCAAGCTTTGGAAGTTGAAAGTTCATGATTTGCTAATATAACAAGGATATTACATGGCTTTACTTGGAAAGAATAAGAAGCCAGAGCTAATGTCAAATGATGATTGGGATGAGACGGACATAAAAGCCTTAGCTACTATTTGCATATGTTTGGCGGATGAAGTTCTTTTTAATATTGTTGGAGAGAAGACGGCTTTAGGCTTATGGGCGAAGTTAGAGAGCTTATACCAAACAATGTCAATCACTAACCAAATTTTCTTGAAGAGAAGGTTGTACTCTTTAAAAATAAAAGAAGGTACCAAAATCTCCAAGCCAAGGATCGCTGAACCGGTACGGGACCCGTACCGGTCAGCGATCGATAGGTACGGTACGGTCCGTACCATGCCAGCATGTGTACCGGCATTATTTTTTTAAAAAAAAATAATCTTTCTCCCCCTTCAAGCAAGGATTGCTGAACCAAACATGAAATGGATCCGAACCGGACGGTACGTACCGGTATGGAATTGAGTTTTTTATTTTTTTAATGCCGTAAAGATTTTAATAGCTGAACCATACCGGCCGGTACGAGACAGTTCCGTGAATCCTGCTCCAAGCACTTGAATACTTTCAACAACATCTTTTGTGAGCTTGAAAGTATTGGAGAGAAGATAAAAGATGAGGATAAGGCCATACTTTTTGTTATGTACATTACCATATGCCTATGACACATTAATTACAAGTATAAGTTGTGCCAAAGAGGATTATCTTGACATGGATACCGTTTTGAGTGTTTTGTTAATCGATGAGCTTCAAAGATAAGCAACTTTGGGAAGTTCAAAAAATGAAATGAATGGTATTTTGATGAGAGGTCAAAAAGAATGTGAAAGCAAGAAATCTTTCAAGGAGCAAATCCAAGCATAGATCAAAATCTAAAAGCCAAAATGGCAAAGGAATTTGTTGGCTATATGGTAAAACTAAATATTTTAAGAAGGATTATAGAAATCAGAATGGTTCAAATTCTAGAAAGGATGTTGATGAATCAAATAGTGGAAAGAAAAACTCTGAATCAAACAATGAAGTACATCAAGTAGAAGAGTCAATATTAGGTATTATCAATGATGAGATTTTGATGGTAGGTTCAAGTTTGGCATTTCATCAAAATTGGATTCTTGATAGTGATGCAACCCATTATGTGTCCACATCGTTCATGGTTTAGAACAAGGTTTTCCGAACCGTGCCGAACCGGCCGATTCAGGGCGTACCAAACCGGACCGGCGGCCGGCCGGCACGGTTCGGCTTTAAAAAATGACACAGCCATCATAAAAAATCCAAAAAAAAATTTTGTTTCCGCACTATACCGGACCCGAACCGGACTCGAACCGGTCAAAACGGGACCGAACCGGGCGGTTCGGCACGGTTCGGCCAGGTTCGAGATGATTCCGGGCGGTACGGTGGGAGGGGGCATGTGAGCCACTATGTTTTTGTTTTTGTCACATGGCACTGTAGCCATGTGACTGCTTTGAGAGGTGGGATTTCGTTGGGTTTTAAGAATGGAAAAGGCAATCCAACCTGCTGCAGCACCATGGAAGGAAATTAATCCAAAAAAAAATTCGTGGATCAATTTAAAGCCAATCTAACCTGCAAAAATCAAAGGGGAAGCTAGAATCAAGATCCGTATACCTTTCTTTTTCCGTATTTTTCTCTTTCATATCGTTATTTTTTTGTTAAAATCCATGCAAAATAGAAAATTAAGAAGAAATGCTGTCAAAATTTATTTGTTGGGAATGATTTTAGAGTATGTTGTAGATCTAGGATAGATCTACACAATGATACTGAAATCTTAATTTTTTGTTAAGTATATAATTTATTAAATTAAAAATTAATTTCGGATTAATAAATTAATTTTAAAAAATAATTAGAAAAAAAATTTGTAATTATAAATTATTAATCTAGGACATGTAAGCTACTCTCTCTATAAATTTCATGTCGATTTATTCAAATTTTGTGCATCTCATGAATAGTGCCCGTATGTCTTAAATTGAAAAAAAAGTGACTTTTAATGCATTTCTAGGCTCTTAAAAAAATATATGTAGCATATATGATGGAATCCTACATGAATCTAAAATTTTAAATTTATTTTATTTTTCTTTATTTTTTGAATTTTTTAATTAAAAAAATAAAAAAAAATTAAATTAAATTTTAAAAATTAGGTTAATTAACTGTTAATTAATAAACATTATTATTGACCTTATATGTAATTTAAATATTCAGGTATGGATCCATCAAGGAGGAAGAAGGATCCGGAGCGAGATATTGGCTGGTCACATGGAGAGATACTCTCGGGTCGGCATCACTGGAGGTGTAAATGGTGCAACACCGAATTCAAAGATAGGGGGTAACAAGGTTGAAGCAGCACTTGACTGGTGGCTATCCTGATGTATCTGCATGCCGACAGTGTCCACAGGAGGTCCGTCAGTTGATGAAGAAACACTTTGCTGATTTTAAAGCTGAGAAGGAAAGAACATCAAAGAAGAAGGCAGAGGTAGACCGCAGAGCCGCAGAACCAATTTCTTATCACTCCAGGGAGTCAGAGGAAACATCTATTCCTTCTAATGAGGAGGCACAGATGGAAACTGCTATTCAGGTGAGCTTGTATGAGCAGAGGCAGCAGGAGGAGGCAGCCAGGCATAGACAGCGATTCGGGCCATCAGTGTTTGAGTCAAGATCCGGATCCACTTCTGCCAGTGCTCCAGGAGAGTCTGAGACAGTTTAGAAGGACCTCCTCAGTCAGAGAACCCATCAGGAGAGGCACCGGCCGTATTGCATCCATGTTGGGAGTATTTGGCAGTAGGAGGAAGTCCTCCAGGCCCAAGGACATTCCAGAGGGAGCCACAATCCATGATGTCGATCCACATGCATTTTCCAGTAGAGATTCAAAGCAACAGAGGATTGACACAATGCTGAAGAATGATAAGAAGAAGGATATGTGGCGGGCCATCTCCTCCTGGTTTCATTTCAGTCATATCCCAGCCCATGCAGCAGACAATCCATATTATCGCTCTGCTATTTCATCTATACAGGCTGCTGGTGCAAGTGTAGATCCTCCAGCATCGAGAGATATCTATGGTCATCTTCTGGACAACAATAAGGAGGAGCTAGAAGGATGGATATCCTCATATCAGAGCAAGTGGCCTGTGTATGGATTGACGGTGATGTGTGATGGTTGGACTAGTCCTACTAGACGAAGCATCATCAATTTTTTGACTTATTATGATGGGAAGACTTTTTTCAGAAGTCTATTGATTCTTTAGATCATGTGCACGACGCCAGTTATATCCTCAGATTGATGAAGGAGATGATTGATCAGGTGGGAGAGCGTAATGTCGTGCAGGTCATTACTAATAATGGACCATAGTACAGGACCGCAGGGTAGATCTTGATGGAGCGGCAGCCGCATATTTTCTGGACCCCTTGTATTGCACATTGTATAGACCTCATGTTGATGGATATTGGTAAAATTCGTAGGATGCAGAAGATTGTTGAGTTAGCACAATCTATCACCAGATTTATATATAACCATACATGGGTCTTATCATTGATGAGGAGCTTTACAGGAAAAAAATATTGAGACCGGGGATCACACGGTTTGCAACTAATTATATTGTACTTGATAGTCTTCTTCACAAGAAAGCAGAGCTGCGTCAGATGTTTGTCAATCAGGAGTGGCATGACAGCAGATATGCCAGGGCAAATACTGAGGGAAGCAATGTGGAGAATTTGGTGACGAGACAGACATTCTGGCAGCGGGCTGAGAGGGTAGTGGAGGCTATCAAGCCTCTATATGAGGTACTTCGTGCCGTGGACTTCGAGAGGTATGCTCAGATGGGCTTCTTATATTTCATGATGCAAAGGGCAAAGGAAAAGATCTAGGAGGCAGATCCATCACATGCATATGAATATATCCGGATCATTGATGGACGGTGGAGTTATCAAATGAGTTTGGATTTGCATCTAGCAGGTACGTAGTATTTTATGAAGTCCCTAAAAATTAAGTTTCAATTAGATTCATACAAGTACGCTTGACTGATTCTTAAAATATATGTGCAGCTTACTATCTAAATCCAAGATTTCAGTACTCCGTACCGGACATTGCCATGGATAAGGATCTTATGTCTACCCTGCGCAATGTTATATATAAGATGGAGTCCGATCCAGATATCGCTGCTATGTGCCTTGAAGAAGTAAGTTAGGTTGAAATTATTGAATGATTTTTAATAGCATTAATTTCAACAAGCTAACAATTTTTTTCTAGCAGACGAAATTTTTTAGAAATGGCACAGATTCGTTTGGATCCACTGTAGCGGTCAGAAGTAAATCAAAGATGAATCCTAGTAGGTACTACTAAGAAATAAGTCTAATTGAATATCAGTATCAAATTTTTTATTTTGCCAAATCTAAAATTCTAAATGATGTAATGTCTTTTGCAGCTGAATGGTGGGTGCATTTTGGTGGATCTGCTAAAAATTTGAAGGTTCTTGCAGTGAAGATCCTCTCCCAGACGGTGTCCTCCAGTGGATGAGAGCGCAACTAGTCTACATTTGGTCTTATCCACTCCAAACAGAGGAACCGTCTGAAACAGAAACGCCTCAACGATCTTGTGTATGTACACGATAATTTAAGGTTGAGGCTAAAATGTATTCAGGAAGAAGTAGAATTGAAGTATCCTGATCCCACTGCAAGTTCATGTTGATGAAGATGAAGATCCAATGATTGGGTGGGTCATGGGTCAGCAGCAGCAGCAGCCAGAGCTTGATGAGCCAGGATCGCCTCCTCGACCAGCCAGTTTTGTAGCTAGTGAGGCTGGGATGGATGCTGGAAAATAGGCAACAAGTCATATTCCTCACAGGGCTCCAGCAGATACAGTACATCGTCCGTCCCCACCATCTAGTAGATCTGGAGACAGAGGAAAAGAAAAGACAGTTGCACATCCATCAGAGCACTCAGTCCACTCAGATTCAGATACCAGAGACAGTGATGATAGTGCTTCAGATAGTGGAGGATCTAGTGATCAGGAAGGGGCAGGAGGACAGGAGTTGCAGCCTCCTAGTCCTATTCGATTCACTGGGGAGTCGCAGTTTTACCATGCCACGCAGGATACAGATCATGGAGCACCATCTGATAAACCTCGTGGTGATATGTTCCATATAGGCGACGGGCTCCGCGTGGTCGTTCGGAACACGATACAGTTGCAGATCTTGCACGTGGAGTAGGATCCTTGGATGTATCTGGATCATCCTCATATTCAGGATCCTCTTATCCGCAGCTACTGGCAGCTTATGGTCCATATGATCCATATGGTGCATCCGAGACGTCAGCATCCAATGGTTATTATCCCGAATCATCTTATGCATCTGATTTTGTTGCTGGTATATTTGGATTCCCCCTGCACCTGCACTGCCATATCGTTAGTCTCGGGACAGCTCTCAGAATCAGGACATCAGAGAGGGATCTGCGATTAGTTATGACCCGTCACGCATACCTCCTCGGATGAGCTTAGAGAAATATCATGCTGCCTGGCAGGAGGGACATGCCGACTTTCCTATGGAGTACATACATGATCCCTATATTTATGGACATCGTCACTCTACCCGATTCTAGACATTGGTATGTAATTATATGTTTATGACACATTTTACTTTCATTAATTGCTGATAATCTTAGTTTAATTATCATTTTTTTTTATTTCAATCGAAAATAGTCCTAAATATTAGTATTTAGTCCTAAACCCTAAATTCTAAACCGGCCTAAATCCTAAATCCTAAACCGGCCTAAACCCTAAACCGGTCTAAACCCTTAAAAAATAAACCTTAAACCCTAAACCCTAAACCCTTAAAAATTAAATAAATACCTTAACTTACAAAAAAACAAAAAAAAAAAATTTTTGGGCGTACCGGTTTGGACCGGTACGCCCCGCCGTACCGTGTGTCGGCACGGTACGGTTCGGTACCGAATCGGTACCGACCAGTCACCGGTACAGCACCCAGTACCGGTACCGGAAATCTTGGTTTAGCATATATGAGACTTGTGAAGGTAGTACGATTTTGATAAGAAATAACTCAAGTAGCAAAGTGACTGGAGTTGGTACAGTGCGCTTGCGAATGTTTGATAGAATGATTCAGGTGCTTGAAAATGTACGCCATGTTCCGGATTTGAAGAAATGTTTGCTTTCCCTTTTCGAATTAGACAAAAAAGGCCACAAATTTACCGGGCAAGGTGGAGTAATTAGAGTTTCCAAATGTGCAATGGTTGTCATGAAGGGTATCCGAATTAAAAATTTGTATAAACTATTGGGGAGCATGATGACAAATGAAGCTTATGCAACGAAGAATGATGAATTTCGCCTCCGGTCAAGGATCACTGAACCGGTACCGGGATCCATACCGATCGGCGACCAGTACCATACAGTACCGGTACATGTACCAGTCTTGGTAAATTGAGAAAAAACTATCTTCCTTCCCCTTTCAAGCAAGGATCGCTGAACCGGATCCGAATCAAGCCCAAACCAGATTAAACCGAACTATACTAGTCCAAACAGACCTGTACCATACCAAACCGACCCGTACCAGTCCGGTTCAGGCCAATTTTTATGGTTCGAGTCCCGAATAGTTTTTTAGAACGGAACCATATGGGTTATTGACCGGTACGGTATGGTATGCCCCAAATTGGGCGGTTCGAGACAGTACCGTAAACCCTACCTCCGGTTATGGCATAGGAGTTGGATCATATGAGTGAAAAGGGTATGAAAATTCTAGTAAAGAGGAAGCTTATTCCGAGTATTACTTTTGATAATTACGAATTTTGAGAGCATTGTATTTATGGGAAGCATCATAAATGAAGCTACAAAGCCGGTTCACTTGATTACATTCATACGGATGTGTGGAGTTCTCCTACTACTTCATATAGGGTTCTAACTACTTCATATCATTTATTGATAATTTCTCACTGAATGTTTGGCACAAGTTTCTCAAGTCAAAGGATGAGGCATTTGAAACATTCAAGCATTTCATGGCCGAAAGAGAGAATCTCACTAGGCGTTGCATTAAAATTTTCTAATCGGATAATGGTTTGGAGTATAAATATGAAGAGTTTGAGCTCTTTTGCAATGAGAAAGGTATCTTAAGGCACTACAATCCCTATGATTCACAACAAAATGGAGTTACAGAAAGGATAAACCGTACATTGATGAAGCGAGCTCATAGTATATTGAGCAATGCCGATTTGGAGCACAAGTTATGGCCCGTGGCCATGTCTATGGCATGTTATCTTGTCAACCACTCACTCCATGACATTTAATGGAAAAACACCAAAGGAGATATGGTTCAAAAATCCTTGTAATTATTCTAATTTAAATTTTTTTGGTTGTCACACTTATGCATTGGTTCCTAGTTGTCAAAGAACAAAGTTAGATCCAAAATCAAGAAAATGTATTTTTGTTGGCTATACCAAAAGTGTGAAAGGATTTCGATTATGAAATCTAGTGGCTCCCAAAATTATCACAATATGTGATATGCACTTTGATGAATCAAATGTGTTGAAAAGTGGCATGGAAAATGAAAGTAATAAGAAGGAAGAGATTCGGTATGAGATTCAAGGTTTTAAACTTTCAACTTCAAGTTATGCACCAAATGAAAGTATTGAATCAGAGAATGCACTAGTTGAGTTTGGTGATGTTGAAGGGCAATTTGAGCAAGGTTCCACTACGAAGGAGAGTTCTCATGAAGGTAGAGAAATATATAATATGTATCGGCATTCAACAAGAGAGCAGCACACATCTACTTATCTAAAGAATTTTGTGGATCTAAGTATACTTTGGGTACTGATCACAGAGGAAGAGCCGTGTATAATTCAAGAGGCCATTCATGATATTGATGCAAGCCATTGGAAAGAGGCTATGGAGGAGGAAATGATGGCATTTCATAAAAATCAAACATGAAATTTGGTAGATTTACCAAAGGGCCGGAAAGCAATTTGTTGAAGGTAAGTTTACAAAATAAAGAGAGGAACCTATAGGACGATCCCAAGGTACAAGGCAAGGTTAGTTACCAAAGGATTTGCACAAAAGGAAGGATGGATTTCTTTAAAGTGTTTGCTCCCGTTGTTAAGTTAGATTCTATTCGGCTTGTTCTTAGTCTTGTTGCTACTAATGAATTGGAACTTGCGCAATTAGATGTAAAGACGATATTCTTGCATGGTGATCTAGAAGAGGAGGTTTATATGCATCAACCTCAATACTTCATAAAAAAGGACAAAAAACATCTTCTATGTAAGCTCAAGAAGTCATTATATGGGCCTAAACAAGCATTAAGGCAATGGTATCGAAAGTTTGATACTTTGATACATTCATGTTAAGCCAGGAGTTTCAAAGAAGTATAATCACCGTGTTCTTCAAGATGGTAATTTTCTAGTACCTAAAGTTCTTCAAGATGGTAATTTTCTAGTATTGGTGTTATATGTAGATGATATGCTTATAGCATGTAAAAAAAGAAATGATTAAAGAGCTCAAGGAATATTTGAATAAGGCCTTGAAGTGAAAGACCTCAGACCAACACGTTAAATTCTTGGTATGAAAGTTTGGCGGGATAGGAAAAATGGTGCATTATCATTTTCACAAAAATAATTTGTAGAGAAATTACTTGAAAAGTTTGATATAAGCAAAGCAAAGATGAAGAGCACACCATTTGCATCTCACTTTAAGTTGTCTTTAAAGCAATGTCCTAAGATAGAGGATAAAAATAAGTGGATGGATCGAGTTCCCCATGCTACTATAGTAGGTAGCTTGATATTTGCTATGGTGTGCACGATACCAGATATTGCTCATGTGGTTGGCATTCTTAGCCGTTTATAACAAATCGCGCGAAGATGCATTGGGAGGCGGCAAAGTGGGTGCTTCGTTACTTGAGAAGAACTAGTGATTATGCAATCACTTATAGCAAACTCAAATCCAATGCAAGATTATGTGGATGCAAATTTTGTTAGTGATCTTGATAAGAGAAGATCAACGATAAATTATGTATTCTAAAATGAGAATGGTCCAATTAGTTGGATATCTAAGCTTCGAGTGATAGTTGCTTTGTCGACCACGGAAGCCAAATACATGGCACTAACGGAAGCAAGCAAAGAAGTGGTGTGGCTTCAAGGCTTGATGAAAGAGCTTAGTATGCAGATGGTTCACATGACATTGCTATGTGATAGTATGAGTGCTATATATTTAGCAAAAAACTGGTTTATCATAAAAGGACCAAACATATTGATATGCAATACCATCATATCCGGGAGATCATTAAATATGACAAGGTGAAGGTGTTGAAGGTGGGTAAAAAGCCAGTGCAAATAGAAAAATTGAAATGAAGCATATCTTCATTGGGTTTCAAGATGAATGGAACATAGAGATACATGGTTGGCACGGAGATAAAGAACGATGACTTTACTATCAAGGTGAAGATTATTGGATTGGGTGATATCAAATTCACCAATTAACTTATTTGACTTAATTTGGGTTTGGTTTAAAAATCCATGTAATAGGTTAGTTGGGTTTGGGCTTACTTGATGTCTTAGTTAGTTGAACTAAAATGAGTTAGTAAAGAAAGCTTCTATTATATTGAGTGAGATTAAGTTATCATGTATTCTCTCCCTTGAGTGTATTTTTTCTTGGGATAGAGAAGAGAGGTGAGGAGAGGTTTTTGGTGGTGGTGAGTTTTCTTGTTCTTCTTACTTTTCCAAGCTTCCAAGATTGACCGGAGGGGTTCCTAGAGAATTTTGAAGTGAGCTTCACTGGATTGAAAGGATACCTAGAAGGTATAGCAAAAAGAGAGTTTTTCCATTAAAAAATAGTAAGCTTATTGTTGTAAAGTGGTAATCTATTTTCAGATTTTTGTTATCTCCGAAATTGATAGTGGATTTTAATCTTCTCCGTGCCTGTGGATGTAGCTCAACAGTGGATGATCCATATAATTTATTGTATTATATTGCTGTGCTTGTAGCTTTCTCTTTGATTTTCTTAATTCTAAATATTCTTGTATATCTTGGTTATGGATGGTTTAGATCCAATTCATTGGTTCATGTGTGAATTGTTTTCTTGGGTTCTGCCATTGCCGTACCCTTCACACAGATAAATATAAACCCTAACAGCAATCTAAATCCAAGACAACGGACATAGAAGGAAAGATTCAATAACTCTTCCAGGTGAGAAACGATCATACCAAGGAAGGGGATCCGCATGCCGAGGGCGCAGACGGTGCGGTCCTCCTGGGAGCGGCGGCGTCCCAGGTCCAAGGCGGCCTGGCAGTTGGGCGGCGGGCGGTGGGGTTCGTCGGCAAGGATCCAGCGGGGGCACTTGGGAGACTGCAGGACGGCCGGAGCGCCGCCCTCCCGGTAGACGGCGAGGCATGTGAGGGACTCGCCGGAGGATGGCGGGATCAGGCGGAGGAGGAGGAGCAGCCAGAGAAAAATGATACGCTGCACGGACATAGAATTCGCAAAGAGTTTACAAACCGCTGGTCGGGCGAAGAGAAAATGAAGGAAAGATGAAAGAGAGTTCCTAGGGGAGGAGAAGGATGGAATCACGTGGAAGATGAAAGATTTCTCTCTCTTCTGGAAGATAAAGAAATGATTTAACTTTTTTTTTAATAAGATGAAAATTATAAAATTTTTATTTAACTTCATTTTATTTTTATTTTTATTTAATTTTAAAAATAAAAAAATTATTTTTTCTTTTTTATATTTTTTAAAAAAGTTTAAACAAGAGAAATATTAACTTTTTATCAATACTATTCTTATCTCTCCTATTCTCCTCTCCTAAATGGAATGTAAACAATGTTTTAGGGGTACCAAATGGGTAGCGTCCACAGGGGTTGGGTTAAAAGTAATTTAAGTCAATAATAATCTCACAATCCAAATTCAATTTATTTTATAAATAAATTTTAAATTCAAAAGTAATTATTTTATTAAAAAATAATTTAATTCAATCTGAAAAAACTAATCAAGCTAGATGAGCTAAATAGGTAAAGCATTTCCACCATCATAGTGTGTTGCCACCAAAATCATCGTAACCCGTAGCTGCTGTCGATGTCGGATCACCTCTCGTCTTCTTGGAGTTGACCTACACTTCGAAGCCTGCAACAAGCAAAGTCAGATATCCAGGCTGGGGATTCCGGCGAGGGCACTCCGATGGTCAAGTCAGTGACAATCCAGAGGAACATATCCTCCTGGTCGAGCCCCTCTGATGGACTCCATACTAGGAGGAGTGAGTGGTATAAGAGTGGGGGTGCGAGTATGTTGGAAGAGATGGTAGCCGAGATGGATTGGCCTTCTTGCGTGGCTTCTTCTTCCTCACTCGCTTGGATGAGTGTTTTGCGATTAAGCTTGCATGCCCCCTTGCTGGAGGCGTCGAAGGTTCTTTTAAGTCCAGGTGATTGTTGAATGCATATCTCGGGATTTCCCAGCGTTGGCAGGCGCGTGCGGCGGCATTCTGTGTCGTGGTCGGGACGTATTTACTGATTGGTGATAAGGGAAGCTGCCATGCGCTCTGACACTCCTTCTGGTCGCCCCATTCCGGGAAGTTTGACAGTTCCTCGATTAGGGGGCCACCGCCCCGGGATTCGAATCTCCTATTTGACTTCCACTTTCAGGTGGTGCAGGTGATTGGTGGAGAGCGTGGCACCCAGGTCAGGGAACTTCCTCCTCTTCTGGTGTAAGTGATGGCTGCGGACAGTTATTATGATCTGATGGGTGTTTCCTCATGATCCTCGGGCAGCTCGCCGGTACCTCAGGAGTAGCTATGCTCCCTTTGGTGCCGGGCGGCATTGCCTGAGATGATTGCCGAACTGGAGAGCTGGGACTCGGCTCCGGCTCAGGAGGCTCGACCTTAGAGGGGCTCGACCTGGCGGAGGAGGCTAGGCTCGACTCCGGCCCAGGGGGCTCGACCTGGCGGAGGAGGCTAGGCTCGACTCCGACGGAGGAAGGCTTGACTCCTACTCATAGGGCTCAGCCTCGGAGGGGCTTGACCTAGCGGAGGAGGGCTGAGCTCGACTCCGGTCCACGGGGCTCGACCTCGGAGGGGCTCGATCTGGCGGAGGAGATCAGCACGCGACTCCAGCCCGGAGGGCTCGACCTCGGAGGTGCTCGACCTGGCGGAGGAGGCTTGAGCTCGACTCCGGTCCAGGAGGCTCATCCTCGGAGGGGCTCGATCTGGCGAAAGAGGTCGCTCAGCTCCGGCCTAAGTGCCCCGAGCTTGCGGGTGCTGACCTGGCGGAAAACGGAACTCGGCATTGGCGGGCTGCCTCGTCATTCTGGGTGAGCTCGGCCCGGTCAAAGGAGTCCGAGGTGGGGTGTCCACCATGGTGGTTTTTCTGACATGGCATCTGACAGGGATTACACGTCAGCTTCCTGCCACATCATAGTGTAACCCATCAAAATTATTATTAATTGTTACAACAATAATTATTTATCTTAAAAATAACATAAATTGTTAATTTATAATAGCTGTTGAAATAATAATTGTCATAATGATGCTCTATGAAAAATAATATCCGATGACCAAAAAAAATAATGACAACATTTTTTTCTCCTAGAGTTTCTTTCTTCATCTGGAAGCTCGCATCCCAGAGTTTCTGGACCTTGCCTGTGCATCCCAGAGTTTCTTTCTTCATCTGGAAGCTCACATGGCATCGCCTTCTCACGCGAGAGTTCATCATTGCCAGGGGCATCCACATCACTCCTGACTGTCCCTTTTGCGGGAATCAGCTGGAGATGCAGACTCATGCCATCTTCCACTGTGGCCGCGCTTGCCGGATCTGGGCACTCGCGGGCTTTCACGATATATCTGCCCAGTCCGATCATATTCTTGATGTCTTTTATCTCCTGCTACGGATTACTCCCATCATCCAGGTTTCGTTTATCGCTTGTCTGGCATATCATATTTGGATCTCTAGGAAATGACCGGATTTTTACATCTATGAGGTCTTCGCCTACGATGCTGGTAGAGAGGGCCAAGATAGCCGCGTTGGAGTATTGTAGGTCTGCAGGGATGTTGGCTAAGACCTGGGGTTCCCCTCTCGCTCGTCAAGCGACCCAAAGGGTTTTTATTACCTGGGAACCCCCTCCTCCGCCTTTCGTCAATGTTAGTTTTGATAGGAGTCTCCGTGGTAGGATGGGTGGAGCTGGTTTCATCATCAGGAATTCTTCCTTGGGATTCTTGGTGGCCGGGGGTATTCCTTGTTTGTACTCTTCGGTGCCGGCCCTGGAACTTTATGCTACTTGGGCTGGAATCAGATATGCTCACTAAGTTCTATGCCTCGACCATCTCATCATTGAGGGAGACTCTGCCACCGTCATATCTTGGATCTCGCAGGCTTCCTCTAGGCAAGCGAGCCATCCGATAGTCAGGGACATTAGACTCATGTTACAGGATTGTGCTTCTCTGACTATCAGGCACATTTTCAGGGAGGCCAACTCAGCTGCTGACTGGGTTGCCTCCTATGTAGCTCAGCATACTGCTTCTTTTCTGTGAACTGACTGGCATTTTGTCCCTGTACAGCTTAGAAATATTTTACTTGCTGACTCTTTAGGTTGTATTCATCTCCGTTCAGTGTAATGAATACACCATTTTATCAAAAAATAAAAAAACATATTTTTCTCCGCTTGTTATTACATAGACTGATATAAACTTTATACTGTATAATCATTTTTAGAGAAACCTTAGAGACAAAAAATAAATTTTAGTTTATTTGAAAGAAGGTATAAATGAGAATGGTGATAATTATGTATATTATAATAGTGTGTTATTATCGAACACAATATAAAATAATAGTCTCATATTTTTCATTTATTCATCTCAATAATAGAATGGAAGGAGGCCAAAACCATTAAACAGCTATTATTAGACACCATTTTAAGTATTATAATGGTCATTATAATGTTTGTGGTACCCAATATAACAAAGTTCGTAGATGTCTTATAGTTTATTATAATACCTATCCTTATGTTGTAATTGATTAAAAAAAAATATTATTATTATTGACATGGGTAACGTGCAAACAAAAGTATGGATTGTTGTTCCTCTTCAAAAAAAAAAAAAAAAGTATGGACTGTTGTTATTTTTGCAAGAGGCCTAATTCATTAAAAAATTTATTTGGGATTGTTAGGATAAACCGGCTCAGCAAAGACTAATTGTTGGTTCAATGGTACATTTGAACTCCTACTAAACCGCTCACCCATACCAAAAGGCTCGAAGGTGACTCCACAAGCTGAAAAAATAACAACTCGATATCACTGTTTCGGTCTCATCACTGGGTCAGTCTTCGGCCCACGCTGAAGAGAGCGGTCCAGAAGCATATCCCTGATCTAGGCTGTGCCATGCGAGCCAGTCTTCTTCGGACCACTTCGAAGAAGACTGGTCCGAAGAAGACGGTCGCTTCATTTCCTAACTTGCTCCGAAAAGAACTCCAGTCCACTCCGAAGAAGGTCATTCCGATGCAAATGGCTAGGGTATCTTCAGCCAACTCTGAAGAGGATAGGTGCAAGGCAGCCAGCCGATTTGGCCTCGAACCCTTCCGAAGGAGCGGCCCTGAAGCGAATCTCCCGTTGATCTTCAATCTCCAGACATTGATATGGTTGTTGTAACCAACCACGTAGCCACTAACTCAAACAATATCGAAGTGGCCAGAATCAGCCACGTGGCCACTAACTCCAGCACCAATAACATCGACGTGGCCAGAATCAAACAGTAACCGCTTATGGTCATGGAGGGGTTAAGCTAACCAACCCCACTTAACCAGAGGTAAGTGGGCTTAACTGCATTCTTGGCACATCTCTTATTATAAATACTGGTAAGAGAGGGCACTCAATGAGCGAGCTAAGGCAAGTAAACCAAGCAAAACTAAATTCTCTGTGTCTCTTTCACTCTCTCTCTGAAAACATTTCATTATGTTGCTCGAGCCTTCACTGACTTAGACATTGGAGTGTCCCCCACCGAAGAAAATCCGGTCAAGGGGGTCTGTTTTGCAGGATTCTTCGAGGCGAGCCAGCAATCCAGCAGCCCCATCCGGTCCGCGGAGGTTTGATGCCAACAGATTGGCACGCCAGGAAGGGGAAGAGAACTACCATCCCCTTTTGAAAAGGAGAGTTTAAAAAAGCCATAATGGTAAAAGATAAAGCTCAAAATGCTTCGACGAGCAGGGGATGTCTACCCTCAGGGGAACGACCCCCCAGTGGAGAATAATATTCCACCTCATACACTGGTTGTGGGACAACACCAATTTGAAGCCCTCCTGAACCGAGTTGACGCTCTCATAACCATGGTTCAGAATTTTTAAGAGATTGCCCTTCAGGTGGGGCATCCACCGGCTACCTCTAGGCACAGTCACCATGGATCTACCCGACGCTCTCTTCGGGATCGGCCCTCTCACGAGGGCCGAAGCTCCTGACATTTGAAGCACACTGATGATCGATATGCGAGGAAGAGATCCAGACGATCTCCCTTTATCTCCTCTGAAGAGTCTACTCTCGAAAGTGCTAGGCAGAAAGGAGCCCACTACGACTATGAAAAAAAGTTTAAGATGCTTGAAGCGCAGATTGCGAGGCTTTGCGATAAGAAAAGAGACGGTGAGTTCACGGCCTATGACTCGCGGCCGCCATTCACCTCCAGGATAATGGAGGAAGTCATCCCTCGGCATTTTAAAGTCTCTCAGATGGAGTCCTACGATGGGACCACCAACCCTCTTGATCATTTGGGTAGCTTTAAAATCCACATGATGATCCAAGGAGCCTCCGATGCATTGTACTGCTTGGCCTTTCCTACGACCCGAAAGAAGGTAGCTTGAATGTAGTATTCAAGCATATACCCAGTAACCATCGACTCCTTCTCTGAATTAGAAAAACTATTTGTCTCATATTTCAGGACTTGCCGAAAGATGCCCCAGAATATCGACAGCTTGTTCCTCCATCAAAATGAAGGAGAGAGCCTCAAGGACTACATCGCAAGATTTAATTCTGCCACTCTTGAGATCCCTGATCTCAACGAATATATGGCCATGTCCGCTCTAAAGAAGGGGCTCCGGTCATCCAGGCTCACATTCTCTCTGGACAAAAGGTTTCCGACAAGCTATGCCGAACTCCTGGCAAGGGCTCAGAAGTATGCAGATGCCGAAGAGCAAGTGGCAAATCGGCACCTGATTGAAGGAAAAACTGTTCACAAGAAGAAGAGCAACAGGGGGCCGAATTCTCCCACACCCTCCAACAACGACAACTCCACTCGATGACGTAGTCCCAGGCCCAAAGCATTGGGCGGAAAATTTGATTCATATACTCCCCTTAATCTCCCAGGGGATAGAATCTTGATGGAGATAGAGAAAGAGAGCTACCTCCAACGACCGCACCCTATGAAGACATCCTCCTCTGCAAGGAACAGAAGCAAGTAATGTCGATTCCACAAAGATCACGACCATAATATTGAAGACTGCATCCAACTTAAGGATACAATAGAAGACTTAATCAAGAGGAGATACTTGGAAAAATATGTCGACCACCCAGAACCTTGACCTGAAGCTGCTGCCCCTCAGAGGGCTATTGAAGAAGCCGAATTGCCCAACCAGAGGCCCACTGATGGAAGGGTGGGCATGCTGTATCAGGAAATTGACTGAAGGAGAGTCGAAGAAGATGATCCCAAGAGGCTCAAGGGCAATAACTCCGTACACTTCTCTAACGATGACCTCTACGGAGTTCAACTCCCGCACAACGACCCCGTTGTAGTCTCGGTCGTCATGGCCAATTATGATGTAAGGCGTATTTTAGTAGATAATAGAAGCTCCGTCGATATTTTGCTTTATGATGCATTCTCCAAGATGGGTCTATCTAGAGACAAGCTACAAAAATCTCCAATACCCCTGATTGGGTTTGAAGGCAACCAAATCGGAGTTGAAGGAGAAATAATATTACCTATAACCCTCGGCACAGAACCATGTCAAAAGACGTTTCCCATCAATTTCGTAATAATCCGAATCCCATCGGCTTACAACGCGATAATGGGACGGCCCGCCTTGAACAATTCAGGGCCATAGTTTCGACATACCATCTTCTAATACGCTTTCCCATCCAAAGTGGGATCGAGAAAGCAATAGGGGATCAAAGGGCCACCCGACAATGCTTGATGATACAAGACAAGCAATCGACTGATCTCATCATCCTAGATCAGCTGGACCCAAGAGATCAGATGGAGAATTATGGGGAACCAATGGAGAAGACTTTTTCTGTGTCTTTAGACGAAGACGACCCCACCAAAATAGTGCAGATCGGAAGCCTACTTGATGAAAGAACGAAGATGAGGCTGATCCATTTTCTACGGAATAACGCTGATGTCTTCACCTGGTCGACTTTGGACATGCCTGGGATCCTTGCCAAAGTAATTACTCATTGGTTGGAAGTTGCCTTTAACTATAAATCGGTTTGGTAGAAGAAGAGGAACTTTGCCCCAGAAAGATAAAAGGTGATAGATGAAGAAGTGGGTAAGCTTCTTAAAGATGGATTTATCAGAGAAGTACATTATCTAGAGTGGATAGTTAATGTTGTGATGGTAAGGAAGGCCAATGACAAGTCGAGGATTTGTATCGACTACACAGATCTCAATAAGGCTTGCCTAAAAAATAGCTTCTCCTCGCTAAAGATAGACCAGCTGGTGGATGCCACCACTGGTCACCAGCTACTAAGCTTCATGGATGCTTTTTTCGGCTATAACCAGATATGAATAGATCCTAAAGATGAGGAGAAGACGTCTTCGTAACAGAGAAGGGACTATATTGCTACAAAATGAAACCATTCGGCCTGAAAAATGCCGGGGCGACATTCCAAAGGCTAATCAACAAAGTGTTCGAGAAGCAACTGGGAAAGAACGTGGAGGTGTATGTCGATGACATGATCGTGAAAAGCATCCTCAAAGATGACCACATTAAAGACTTGGAAGAATCTTTCAATGCCCTGCGGCGTCACAGATGAAGTCGAACCCAGCCAAATGTACCTTCGGCGTGACCTCTAGCAAATTCCTGGGATTTCTTGTTACCAAACGAGGGATAGAGGCCAACCCGGAGAAAATACAAGCTATTCGAAGCATGAGGCATCCCTCTTGCAAAAAGGAGGTACAATAGTTAACCAGGAGAATTGCCTCTTTAAGCTGATTCATCTCTCGGTCAGCCAAAAGGTGCCTCCCTTTCTTTAAAGTCCTTCATTAGTCACAAAATCTCGAATGGTCCGCAGACTGCCGTGGTGCCTTTGAAGAACTAAAGAAGTATTTGGAGAATCCCCCTCTACTTTCTAAATCCCAAGAAGGAGAGACCCTCTATATATACCTCTCCGCTTCGGACAAGGCAATTAGTGCGGTACTCATCTGAAAGGGGATGGACAACTTTCAAAAACCAATCTACTACACCAACAAAGTATTACATGATGCCGAAGTGAGATACCCCAAGATACAGAAGCTCATATACTCGCTGGAGAATGCGGCAAAGCCAATATGACCATACTTTCAATCCCACTCTATTGTGGTCATGACGGAGTAACCCTTGAAAGCTATCCTTCGATGCCCTGATACATCCGGGAGGATAGCAAAGTGGGCCGTAAAGCTTGAAGAATTCAACAATAGCATCCAGCCTAGATCAGCAATGAAAGCACAGGTGCTGGCTGACTTCATAGTCGAATGCACATGGTGTCCAGAAGATGACTCGCAACAAGCCGAAGAAGATGAGGCCATCCGAAAAGATTCAGAGTCTACATGGATGCTCCATGTAGATGGGGCTTCAAACTCGATGGGATGCGGAGCGGGCCTCATACTAGCCAGCCCAAGCGGGTACACTGTAGAATATGCTCTATGTTTCTCTTTCTATGCTTCGAATAATCAGACTGAATATGAAGCCCTTCTTGCAGGACTCCGAATCACGAAAGAGTTGAGAATTTGGAGGATCCAAATCTTTTTGAATTCTCAGCTAGTGATAAACCAGGTAAAGGATGAGTTCGAAGCTCGAGATCCTACCATGGTCCAGTATTTGGGCAAAGTGCGGGCCCTAGTTTCTCAGCTAGAATTCTTCAAGATTGCCCATGTCCCCCGGATGGAGAACTCTCAAGTCGACGCATTATCCAAACTTGCCACCACTACCTCATATTACCTCGATCGTACCTTCATAGAATATCTGGAAGTCCCAAGTACAGTAGAAGAAACACTAGAGGTACATCCGGTTGAGCACGTGCTCAATTGGATGGACCCTATTCTCAAATTTTTAAATGAAGGCACATTACCCGAAGACAAGGTTGAAGCCAAACAAATCCATTGGATGGCATCCCAGTATATTATCCTGGATGGAACTCTATATAAGAGATCTTTTATGCAACCTCTGCTGAAGTGTCTAGGACCATCTGACGCCAACTATGCCCTAAGAGAAGTTCATGAGGACATATGTGGAGATCACTTGGGGGGCAGATTCCTGGCGTACAAGATAATACGCCAAGGTTATTATTGGCCAACTGTTCAGAAGGATTATGTCGACTTTGCCCGAAGGTGCGACTAGTGTCAAAAATATGCTAATATTCAAAGACGGCCAGCAAGCAAGCTGACCTATCTAACAGCACCATGGCCCTTCACTCAATGGGGCATAGATATTCTTGGCTCATTTCTACCAGCATCTGAATGATGAAAGTTTCTCATTGCGACTATCGATTACTTCACCAAGTGGGTCGAAGCCGAATCCTTGGCACATATTACTGAAGGAAAGGTCAAAAACTTCGCAAGGAACTTCATTATATTCCGATTTGGAATTTTCTATGACATAGTCACTGACAACGGGAGACAGTTCGATAACCCGAAGTTCAAGGACTTATGTGTCCAATATCATTACTCCACAAATTGACTTCTGTCGATCATCCCCGGGCTAACGGGGAAGTTGAAGTAATAAACCGAACCATTCTCCATGGTCTGAAGACCAGGCTGAACGATGTCAAAGGGTTATGGGCCAAAGAACTAAATTCCATTCATTGGGCATATCGAACAACTCCCAGAACGACCACCGGTGAGTCTCCATTTCATTTGACTTATGGCACCAAAGCGGTTCTTCCTGTGGAGGTTACTTTGCAATCCTTAAGGATTGACCAGTACAAGGAACCAGAGAATTCATAACACTAAAGAATGGACTTGGACCTACTACAAGGCACCAAACTTTGTGCTCAGATGAAGATAGCGACGTACCAACAGAGAGTCGCCAAATACTACAACTCTAGGATGAAGGAACGAACCTTCCGACTCGAAGATTTAGTACTACGAAGGTCTGAAGTATCCAAGCCAACGGAGCAAGGCAAGCTTTCCTCTAATTGGGGAGGCCCATATCGAATCAAGGAAGTCATACGTCCAGGGACTTATCAGCTCGAGACCTTAGCTAGAATTCTTATCTTAATGTTAATGGGGCTATTAATTTTGAATTATGTTCTTATCTTAATGTTAATAGGGCTATTGATATTAGTTTGCTCTTATGTCAATGAATTCTAAATTCTGAATTTTTATTCAAATTAGGGCTATGTACCGAAATGCTGTAATATCTTACAGAAAGAAGTAAAATTGGTATAATGTTGATATATATCACCTTGTACTTCATCTTACTAAATCCTGAATTTGGCATAATATTTTTAAGGGGGACTTAACATCCAAAATTTGGCACAATATTTTTAATAGTATACAGTTAATTAACTAAACATAGGACATGGTTATTTTATTTTTGCACATAGTTATTTTAATTCTGCACACAGTTAAATTAAGCATGCATACAATTATTTTAGTTCTGCACATAGTTATTTTAATTCACATAGTTAAATTAAGCCTGACACAGTTATTTTAGTTCTGTGCATAGTTAAATTAATCCTACACTGTTATTTTAGTTCTGCATACAGTTATTTTAGTTCTACATATAGTTATTTTAGTTCTGCACAATTAAATTAAGCCTGCACATAGTTATTTTTGTTATACATACAGTTAAATTAAGCCTGCATACAATTATTTTAATTCTGCACACATTTAAATTAAGCCGGTACATCGTTAAATTAAGTCTATATATAGCTATTTTAGTTCTGCGCACAGTTAAATTATAGCATTTCAGTAAATAGCCCTAATATGAATATTGTACCAATTTTACAAGGTGGTATATATCAACATTGTGCCAATCTTACTTCTTTCAGTAAGAAGTAAGATATTACAGCATTTGCCCTAATATGAACATTATCAACATTATGCCAATCTTACTTCTTTCAGTAAGATATTAGAAGTTTCGGTACATAGCCATAATATAAACCCTAATATGAACATTGTACCAATTTTACAAGGTGATACATTGTGCCTGTTGCCGACCGTACCGTCATGGCCTGCAGTTGTGAGGTGGTGTCGGACATCTGCCCTCTTGCTCCATAGTCCTGGAGTTCCCGGACCTGCAAAATAGAGTTAGAGACCCGGGCCGGGGATCCCGGCGAGGGCACTCCGACGATCAAGTCAGTGGACGGCAAGGCAGAACATATCTCCTAGAACGGATCCCACTGGGATCTCCGTGTCTAAAGGAGTTTAGAGTTAGAGATTGAGTAGAAGAGAACGAAGAGAGAACGGTGCTTGGGTTGTGGCATCTGTGCTCGTGGGGACTCGCTCTGAGAGTCTCCTGGGAGCTTCCTACCTCAAGGCACTTGTTCTGCTCTCTCGTGCACTTGCTCTCTTTTTGTTGCCACTCTTTTCTTTCCTTCTTTCTCGTCCGCTAGTGCTTTTGTAGGCCGCCATCGCTTTCGTGCCTCGACTTGCCCTCCTTGGGGGGCTCAGGGGTCAACGGTATCTATTGGCCGCTATCCCGAGGTCGCTTCCTCTTACGATTAGGAATTAAGTTGTGAATATCCTTCGCTCAGTGTGTTGTCACGAAGGAGGTGAAAGGGATATGCCCTACAAACCAATCTCTGTTGTATCTCCCAAACCATTGTAATTGATAATTTTCTAAATAAAGGCATTATTTTTTATCATACGCTGTGTTTATTATATGATGAACCCCATAGATTAGGGCTATGATTTTAGGGTTATGATGAGATCATACCAGTGAGACCTAAAATCTTAAAACCTTAATCTAAAGTATTCCTAGTCAAAGGAACCCTGAATAGGGGATCAGGGTTTTTCCGATAAGACTAGCACACCCCGGGTATACTGGAAATGGTGACTGCTCTCACAGTCACTTGTGTATGACACTAATACTGGGATGTGGGTGCTCATTGGAGAATGAGTTCACTGATATGATCCAACTTGAGAACATCTAATGGAGTCTTAGCTACATGTCAATAGAAGGTTCTCATAGTAGGAGTAGTACAAGTAATCTTTTGACCTGAGACTGCCATAAGTACCTTATGTACATGAACCCATCCTTTGGTTCAATCCTAATCATGACACTGAGACATGCACAGGATTGATACTGGGAATGGTGAATTGAATATGAAGGTAATGAGTAGGTCAACAAGGAATCGATCACTCTTAGTAAGAGGAGATTGCATCCAGCTAGTCAACAATCGCATGATGATTCAGGGAATCTTTGATCAAAGTAAGGATATTAGAGATGGTTTCTAATATCAAGATAATCGAATCATCATTATAAGATTGAGCTAGAAACAAATATAATGTTGGATTTGACATATATCCATATCCATAGTTATATTTTGGGTGCAGGCTGATCGAAAGATTTAATTGTACGGTAACTCTCTACTGAAGGGTAATTTTGGTATTTCACCAGAATTTCCATATCTTCCGGGTAGACATGACACGTTGCTAGACGTCAATCTTGTCTTGTGGGTTGATCAAGTTCAAAGATCACATGTTAGGAAGAATCCTAATTGATCGATCCAGGTAAGCCCGGTTTGACCTAAATCGATTAGAAAGAGTTCTAATCAAATTAGGTCAACTTGTATTCGAACCCACTGCTGGCTAGATGTGGAACCCAATGGGTCACACACTTAAGAGGATTGATCAAGAATTTAATTTGGAATTAAATTGTCTTTGCAAGATAACACTCTAGCAGGTGTTGCAAGCCCTAGCTTCTATTCGGATCGGATTCGAATTAGGGTTCCGGATTGGTTCAAATTGGGTTCTAATTGGACCTAATTAGACCCTAATTAAGAAATATGGGAATATGGCTAACCCTATTGGCTAGTCATGTAGCTTGGCTAGCCTCCCACCCGCCCCCTTTTTGCTTTTCACGCCAAACACCAAGAGTCCATGCGCATATGGACTCTTGGCGCGCCTTAAGGAAGAGTCCATGGCGCATGGACTCTTGGCGCGCCCCAAATAAAATCATCGGAGATTTTATTTGGGCGGCCTCCTTCTTAAGTGATTAGCGCTCCTTCTCCCCCCCCTTGGATGAAAATCCAACGGCTGATGGGATTTTGAGAAAGAGAGAAAGCGCTAACTCCTCCCGGGCGCGCGAAGTAACATCTCTTCGGAGATGAAAAGTCGCGACTTTCTTCTTATTAAAACACCGCGGTTTTTCCTTTAAGAAGAGCCGTGGGATTTAATCTGGAAGGCCGTGAGATGTGTGGATTGGGCGTGAGAAATAAGAAAGGGGCGTGAGATAAAGTGGAATGGGGTTTACGGAGAGTTGTGTTCTTCTGAGAAGACATCTCTCTGAAATCTATTTAAACAACAGAGGTCTCGGGTGTTCAGATGATTTTTTTTTAAACAACAGAGTTTATTTTATTGTCTTTTCTTTCCAGGAAACTGATTCCTCCTTAGCTTGTTTAGGACAAAGAGAGTTTCCCTCTTACAGAGTTCTCTTCTCTGTTGAAACTCAAGTCCAAAACAAGAGATAGGAAGAATCTCTTGATCGGTAAAAGAAAGGAACTCCTACTCTGTTTCTATTTCCTTTACTTTAAGACATTAGTGTCTTAAATCCATCTCCTCCTTTAAGACAAGAGTTTTATTCTTAGGACAAGGTCTTAAGAAAGGGAAAGGAAGTAAGGAGCCCCTACCCTGAAGTTTTAGAGCCATAGTCCTCTTGAGTTCTAGGATAAGAATTCAAGTGAGGGAACTTTGAAGAAGCTTGCATCTTGTTCAATCATCTTGTGGATCACCATTGGAGGGTGGACATTTGGACGCCTGGTGAAATCAAAAGAAGCATTCAACACCAAGTTCTGATTCTACATCAAAATTGGACTTAGCGTTAAAAGGTTAGTGCCCTAATTCTAACAATGTTAGTATGTATGTTTTAATTAGTATATAAGGAGATCTTGGCTAAGGGATTTCGGTGCAAATTTCATCATTTTGAAATTTACACTTCCGCTGCGGTGCACTTGAAACCCCAACAGTGGTATCAGAGCCATCCTTATTACAGTTAAAACATATTATATGCATTTTTGTTGTAGTATCGAAATTAGGGTTTTAAACCCTTGAATGCTGATACGCTTAGCATAATTTAAGGAATGCATATATGATAATTAATGTTTTGATGTATGCCACTAATTAGGGTTTTTCACTCAAACCCTAATTATTATAGAGATATGATTAGTTTTGAAGTCATCATACTGAAATAAGGTTGCCCTGGCATAATGGTGGATCCATTATGTGGTAAATGGTTGTCCTAGTATGATGACACACTTAGCACATATATGTTTATCAGAGTGATATCATTATGATATGTTTTTTATGTAAGAATGTGCTGGCAATTTTATAAAGCCCTCTTCTTAAAATCATATTAAGTCATAGCATATTTAACTAATAAGCATCACTAGTCATGATGAACAATTGATCATTCGGTGTCTAGAAAGGTGGTTCTGGGAAGGTAAAGAGAATCGTGGTTTTTAATTGGTTCCGTTGACTGACCTGGCCAATTTTTATTGGTGTCTAGGAAAGCAACGGGGGGACTCCCACATCTCTTCCACTTGCCTGGCCGATTTGATTATATTTAAATCTTGACTTATATGCTTAGTGTTAAAAAATTGCTATATGTTGGCCTTCCTTCATGCTGGATCATTACTGTGTTATGAACCACATTAGGTTTGTTGTGTTGTCTGCAAGACCTAATAGGGTGATTGACATAATATTGGTCTAGTACAAAATATCCTTACAGTATATTCAGTATAATGCCTTGTTGTGTTATCTACAAGGGCATTATATTTGAATATTGACTGTATAGAAATGAAAGGGTCTTGACTTAACTAGAACATTATGGTTTGTTGTGTATTCTGCAAGACTTATAATGTTCTAGAGGCCAAGTTATTTTTGAGAATTATATGAGATATAATTGGAAGAGTTTCCTACCTTACAACTTATAAAAGATTTGTTGTGTTGTCTGCAAGATCTTTTATAAATTATAAGGATCTCGATCTCACTAAGAAAACCGATCAGGGTTCTTCTCGATTATCATAGTGAGGGCTATGATTTTTGATAAAATAGTGGGAGACATAATTAAATTGAAGACCTAATTTAATTATGTAAATCATTTCATGGTTGTTTGCTTATGTATTGTTCTTAATTAAATGTAGATAAATGGCATCTTCATTATCACTGAGAAGCATCTTAGATACCAACAAACTGACTGGTCCAAACTATGTGGACTGGTTGAGAAACTTAAAGATTGTACTGAGTTCAGAAAAACTTTCTTATATTCTTGATACCCCTAATCTTAATCCACTAGGGGATGATGCCACACAGGAAGATATGGCCACATACAAAATGTGGCAGAATGACTCCCTCACTGTCAAGTGTATCATACTGGCCTCTATGACCAATGAGTTACAGAGGCAGCATGAAAGCATGGATACTCAATCCATAATGCTCAATTTAAAGGAGCTTTATGGAGAACAAAGCAGAACTGCTAGATACGAAATATCTAAGCAGTTATTCCGTGCTAGGATGACAGAGGGTACATCCGTTCAGGATCATGTCCTGAAGGTAATTGACTTAATCACTAGATTAGGTCAATTAGGGTTTATTATGGATGGGGAGCTGAATCAGGATTTAATCCTGCAATCACTCCCAGAGTCATTTTCTCAGTTTGTCTTGAATTATCACATGAACAAACTGAACACTTCCTTGCCTGAGCTGTTAAATATGTTAAAAACAGCAGAGAGCCATGTTAAGAAAGAAAAGGCTCCACTTCTTCTTGTTGATAAGACCAATAAGAAGAAATCAGGCAAAAAGGGTTTTAGCAGGAGACTAAACCCTAAGGGTGGCATCAATAAGAACAAGAAAGGAAAGAAGGTCTCAAAACAGTCAACCTGTTTCTTTTGCGGCAAAGCGGGACATTGGAAAAGGAATTGCAAGGCTTACCTTGCAACTGTGAAGCCTGGTGCGGCAGACGCACCAAAAGGTATGTATGAGATACATACTATATTGACATTAAATTCGTCTATATCAAATACTTGGGTATTGGATACCGCTTGTGGTTACCATATATGCAAATCTTTGCAGGACCTCCACAAGCTTAAAGTATTGAAGGAAGGCGACTTCAATCTCTACGGTGCTGGTGGTGATATCATCCAAGCAGAAGCTGTAGGGACCTATATTCTGAAGTTGCCTTCAGGGAAGATCTTGGAGCTAGAGAATTGTTACTATATGCCAAAGATTATTAGGAACATTATATCTATTCCTTTGTTATTAAAACAAGGATATGTAATGGATGTAACGAGCACTGGTTGCTCAATAATGTTATCTAATAAAATTATTTGTTCTGGCATATTTAGCAATGGGCTCTTAACTCTTTCTTCCAATGATAGTATTTTTCATGTCAATACTAAAAGGAAAAGAAAAGACTTTAATGATACTTTACTTTGGCATCATAGACTTGGTCATGTTAATGAGTCTAGGATTAGCAAGTTATACAAGGAAAAATTCCTTGATCCTTATGAGTATGAATCATTAGGAACTTGCGAATCATGTCTCATGGGTAAGATGACAAAAACTCCATTCACTGGACATGGGGAAAGGTCAACTGAGTTATTAGGACTTATACACACTGATGTATGTGGTCCAATGACAACTCAGGCCAGAGGAGGATACTCATATTTTATCACTTTTACAGATGATTTATCTAGGTTCGGATATGTGTATCTTATGAAACACAAATCTGAAGCCTTTGATAAATTTAAGGAGTATCAAAGTATGGTCGAAAAACAAACCGGGAAAAGTATTAAAGTTCTTCGTTCTGATCGAGGAGGAGAATACTTATCCGCGGAGTTTTTAGACTATCTTAAAGTTAATGGAATCCTTTCTGAATGGACCCCTCCTTATACACCACAGCTAAATGGTATAGCTGAAAGGAGGAATCGTACCTTATTAGATATGGTACGATCCATGATGTGCTTCACAAATTTGTCCATTTCTTTCTGGGGTCATGCCCTAGAAACTGCTGTTTATATTCTGAACAAGGTACCTTCTAAATCCGTTGTTAGTACTCCATATGAAATTTGGAGTGGAAAGAAACCATATCTTAAATATTTTAAGGTATGGGGATGTCCAGCTTATGTTAAAAGAAATTTTGGACATAAGTTGGAACCTAGAGCGGATAAATGTCTATTTGTAGGATATCCTAAAGAAGGTAGAGGATATCTATTCTACCATCCTACTGAACAAAAGATTTTTGTTAGCAGGCATGCCACTTTTCTAGAAAAAGAGTTCATTTTGGAAAGGGGCAATGGTAGAACAATTGAACTTGGAGAAGTGCAAGAAATACAGATAGACAATTCTCAACCATTAGAACATATAGTTAGGACAGAACCAGAACACAAAACTCCTCCTCGTAGGTCTGACAGAGTGCCACGGGCACCTGAGAGGTATGGGTTTATTATTGAAAATAATGAAGCTCAAGTCATTCAAAATGATGAACCTCTGACCTATACGGAAGCTATCTTGAGTACTGACTCAGATAAATGGCAAGAAGCCATGGAATCCGAAGTAGACTCTATGTATGTAAACCAAGTATGGTCTTTGGTTGATGCACCAGAGGGTGTTAATCCTATTGGGTGTAAATGGGTCTATAAGAAAAAGATTGGGGCTGATGGCCAAGTTGAAACCTATAAAGCCAGATTAGTGGCTAAAGGTTTTAGACAAAAACAGGGAATTGATTATGATGAAACTTTTTCACCTGTTGCCATGCTAAAATCAATTCGGATTTTACTTGCTATAGCAGCATACCACGATTATGAGATATGGCAGATGGATGTGAAAACTGCATTCCTCAATGGTTTCCTTGAGGAAGAAGTCTACATGTCACAGCCAGAAGGTTTTATTTCAAAGAATAAATCTAATCAAGTATGCAAGCTGAAGAAATCCATTTATGGATTAAAGCAAGCTTCCAGGAGTTGGAACATCCGCTTTGATGAAACTATTAAAAGATTTGGTTTTATCAAAAATGTGGATGAACCCTGTGTTTATAAGAAGACTAGTGGGAGTGCCATAGTCTTCTTGGTTCTGTATGTAGATGACATACTCCTCATTGGGAATGATATCCCAATGTTGCAATCAGTCAAGGTTTGGCTATCAAACCAGTTTTCCATGAAAGATTTGGGAGAAGCATCCTATATACTAGGTATTAAGATCTATAGAGATAGATCTAAGAGGATGCTAGGTTTATCCCAATCTAGGTACATTGACTTAGTGCTGAAAAGATTCAGCATGGAAGGAAGTAAAAGAGGTTATCTTCCTATGAGTCAAGGCATACATCTTTCTAAAAGGATGTCTCCCAAGACACCTGAAGAAAGAGATAGAATGAATTCTATACCCTATGCTTCGGCAATAGGATCCATAATGTATGCCATGTTATGTACCAGGCCTGATGTGGCATATGCTTTAGGCATTGTCAGTAGGTTTCAGGCTGATCCAGGAGAGGATCATTGGAAAGCAGTTAAAAATATTCTTAAGTACCTAAGAAGGACTAAGGATATTTTTTTGGTTTATGGTGGTTCTGATCTTAAACTAGAAGCTTATTCTGATTCTAGTTTTCAATCAGACCCTGATGATAGCAAATCCATTTCGGGATATGTTTTTACCCTAAATGGTGGAGCAGTGAGTTGGAAGAGTACCAAGCAGCAGACTGTAGCTGACTCAACCACAGAGGCAGAATACATAGCTGTTAGTGAAGCCGCCAAGGAAGCAGTCTGGATGAAGAAGTTCATCACAGAGTTGGGTGTTGTTCCTCAAATTGAAAACCCAGTGCCACTTTACTGTGACAACACTGGGGCCGTTGCTCAAGCTAAGGAACCAAGAGCTCATCATAAGTCCAAGCACATTCTGAGACGCTTCCATCTTGTCCGAGAAATAGTAGAGAGACAAGATGTCTACATAGATAGAGTTGATACAAAGAACAATGTAGCAGACCCGTTCACTAAGGCTCTACCACAGCGAGATTTTGATCGCCACCTAGAATGTATGGGATTAAGATTCAAAGGCGATTGGCTTTAGTGCAAGTGGGAGATTGAAAGGGATATGCCCTACAAACCAATCTCTGTTGTATCTCCCAAACCATTGTAATTGATAATTTTCTAAATAAAGGCATTATTTTTTATCATACGCTGTGTTTATTATATGATGAACCCCATAGATTAGGGCTATGATTTTAGGGTTATGATGAGATCATACCAGTGAGACCTAAAATCTTAAAACCTTAATCTAAAGTATTCCTAGTCAAAGGAACCCTGAATAGGGGATCAGGGTTTTTCCGATAAGACTAGCACACCCCGGGTATACTGGAAAGGGTGACTGCTCTCACAGTCACTTGTGTATGACACTAATACTGGGATGTGGGTGCTCATTGGAGAATGAGTTCACTGATATGATCCAACTTGAGAACATCTAATGGAGTCTTAGCTACATGTCAATAGAAGGTTCTCATAGTAGGAGTGGTACAAGTAATCTTTTGACCTGAGACTGCCATAAGTACCTTATGTACATGAACCCATCCTTTGGTTCAATCCTAATCATGACACTGAGACATGCACAGGATTGATACTGGGAATGGTGAATTGAATATGAAGGTAATGAGTAGGTCAACAAGGAATCGATCACTCTTAGTAAGAGGAGATTGCATCCAGCTAGTCAACAATCGCATGATGATTCAGGGAATCTTTGATCAAAGTAAGGATATTAGAGATGGTTTCTAATATCAAGATAATCGAATCATCATTATAAGATTGAGCTAGAAACAAATATAATGTTGGATTTGACATATATCCATATCCATAGTTATATTTTGGGTGCAGGCTGATCGAAAGATTTAATTGTACGGTAACTCTCTACTGAAGGGTAATTTTGGTATTTCACCAGAATTTCCATATCTTCCGGGTAGACATGACACGTTGCTAGACGTCAATCTTGTCTTGTGGGTTGATCAAGTTCAAAGATCACATGTTAGGAAGAATCCTAATTGATCGATCCGGGTAAGCCCGGTTTGACCTAAATCGATTAGAAAGAGTTCTAATCAAATTAGGTCAACTTGTATTCGAACCCACTGCTGGCTAGATGTGGAACCCAATGGGTCACACACTTAAGAGGATTGATCAAGAATTTAATTTGGAATTAAATTGTCTTTGCAAGATAACACTCTAGCAGGTGTTGCAAGCCCTAGCTTCTATTCGGATCGGATTCGAATTAGGGTTCCGGATTGGTTCAAATTGGGTTCTAATTGGACCTAATTAGACCCTAATTAAGAAATATGGGAATATGGCTAACCCTATTGGCTAGCCATGTAGCTTGGCTAGCCTCCCACCCGCCCCCTTTTTGCTTTTCACGCCAAACACCAAGAGTCCATGCGCATATGGACTCTTGGCGCGCCTTAAGGAAGAGTCCATGGCGCATGGACTCTTGGCGCGCCCCAAATAAAATCATCGGAGATTTTATTTGGGCGGCCTCCTTCTTAAGTGATTAGCGCTCCTTCTCCCCCCCCTTGGATGAAAATCCAACGGCTGATGGGATTTTGAGAAAGAGAGAAGCGCTAACTCCTCCCGGGCGCGCGAAGTAACATCTCTTCGGAGATGAAAAGTCGCGACTTTCTTCTTATTAAAACACCGCGGTTTTTCCTTTAAGAAGAGCCGTGGGATTTAATCTGGAAGGCCGTGAGATGTGTGGATTGGGCGTGAGAAATAAGAAAGGGGCGTGAGATAAAGTGGAATGGGGTTTACGGAGAGTTGTGTTCTTCTGAGAAGACATCTCTCTGAAATCTATTTAAACAACAGAGGTCTCGGGTGTTCAGATGATTTTTTTTTAAACAACAGAGTTTATTTTATTGTCTTTTCTTTCCAGGAAACTGATTCCTCCTTAGCTTGTTTAGGACAAAGAGAGTTTCCCTCTTACAGAGTTCTCTTCTCTGTTGAAACTCAAGTCCAAAACAAGAGATAGGAAGAATCTCTTGATCGGTAAAAGAAAGGAACTCCTACTCTGTTTCTATTTCCTTTACTTTAAGACATTAGTGTCTTAAATCCATCTCCTCCTTTAAGACAAGAGTTTTATTCTTAGGACAAGGTCTTAAGAAAGGGAAAGGAAGAAGGAAGAAAGGAAGTAAGGAGCCCCTACCCTGAAGTTTTAGAGCCATAGTCCTCTTGAGTTCTAGGATAAGAATTCAAGTGAGGGAACTTTGAAGAAGCTTGCATCTTGTTCAATCATCTTGTGGATCACCATTGGAGGGTGGACATTTGGACGCCTGGTGAAATCAAAAGAAGCATTCAACACCAAGTTCTGATTCTACATCAAAATTGGACTTAGCGTTAAAAGGTTAGTGCCCTAATTCTAACAATGTTAGTATGTATGTTTTAATTAGTATATAAGGAGATCTTGGCTAAGGGATTTCGGTGCAAATTTCATCATTTTGAAATTTACACTTCCGCTGCGGTGCACTTGAAACCCCAACAGTGGTATCAGAGCCATCCTTATTACAGTTAAAACATATTATATGCATTTTTGTTGTAGTATCGAAATTAGGGTTTTAAACCCTTGAATGCTGATACGCTTAGCATAATTTAAGGAATGCATATATGATAATTAATGTTTTGATGTATGCCACTAATTAGGGTTTTTCACTCAAACCCTAATTATTATAGAGATATGATTAGTTTTGAAGTCATCATACTGAAATAAGGTTGCCCTGGCATAATGGTGGATCCATTATGTGGTAAATGGTTGTCCTAGTATGATGACACACTTAGCACATATATGTTTATCAGAGTGATATCATTATGATATGTTTTTTATGTAAGAATGTGCTGGCAATTTTATAAAGCCCTCTTCTTAAAATCATATTAAGTCATAGCATATTTAACTAATAAGCATCACTAGTCATGATGAACAATTGATCATTCGGTGTCTAGAAAGGTGGTTCTGGGAAGGTAAAGAGAATCGTGGTTTTTAATTGGTTCCGTTGACTGACCTGGCCAATTTTTATTGGTGTCTAGGAAAGCAACGGGGGGACTCCCACATCTCTTCCACTTGCCTGGCCGATTTGATTATATTTAAATCTTGACTTATATGCTTAGTGTTAAAAAATTGCTATATGTTGGCCTTCCTTCATGCTGGATCATTACTGTGTTATGAACCACATTAGGTTTGTTGTGTTGTCTGCAAGACCTAATAGGGTGATTGACATAATATTGGTCTAGTACAAAATATCCTTACAGTATATTCAGTATAATGCCTTGTTGTGTTATCTACAAGGGCATTATATTTGAATATTGACTGTATAGAAATGAAAGGGTCTTGACTTAACTAGAACATTATGGTTTGTTGTGTATTCTGCAAGACTTATAATGTTCTAGAGGCCAAGTTATTTTTGAGAATTATATGAGATATAATTGGAAGAGTTTCCTACCTTACAACTTATAAAAGATTTGTTGTGTTGTCTGCAAGATCTTTTATAAATTATAAGGATCTCGATCTCACTAAGAAAACCGATCAGGGTTCTTCTCGATTATCATAGTGAGGGCTATGATTTTGATAAAATAGTGGGAGACATAATTAAATTGAAGACCTAATTTAATTATGTAAATCATTTCATGGTTGTTTGCTTATGTATTGTTCTTAATTAAATGTAGATAAATGGCATCTTCATTATCACTGAGAAGCATCTTAGATACCAACAAACTGACTGGTCCAAACTATGTGGACTGGTTGAGAAACTTAAAGATTGTACTGAGTTCAGAAAAACTTTCTTATATTCTTGATACCCCTAATCTTAATCCACTAGGGGATGATGCCACACAGGAAGATATGGCCACATACAAAATGTGGCAGAATGACTCCCTCACTGTCAAGTGTATCATACTGGCCTCTATGACCAATGAGTTACAGAGGCAGCATGAAAGCATGGATACTCAATCCATAATGCTCAATTTAAAGGAGCTTTATGGAGAACAAAGCAGAACTGCTAGATACGAAATATCTAAGCAGTTATTCCGTGCTAGGATGACAGAGGGTACATCCGTTCAGGATCATGTCCTGAAGGTAATTGACTTAATCACTAGATTAGGTCAATTAGGGTTTATTATGGATGGGGAGCTGAATCAGGATTTAATCCTGCAATCACTCCCAGAGTCATTTTCTCAGTTTGTCTTGAATTATCACATGAACAAACTGAACACTTCCTTGCCTGAGCTGTTAAATATGTTAAAAACAGCAGAGAGCCATGTTAAGAAAGAAAAGGCTCCACTTCTTCTTGTTGATAAGACCAATAAGAAGAAATCAGGCAAAAAGGGTTTTAGCAGGAGACTAAACCCTAAGGGTGGCATCAATAAGAACAAGAAAGGAAAGAAGGTCTCAAAACAGTCAACCTGTTTCTTTTGCGGCAAAGCGGGACATTGGAAAAGGAATTGCAAGGCTTACCTTGCAACTGTGAAGCCTGGTGCGGCAGACGCACCAAAAGGTATGTATGAGATACATACTATATTGACATTAAATTCGTCTATATCAAATACTTGGGTATTGGATACCGCTTGTGGTTACCATATATGCAAATCTTTGCAGGACCTCCACAAGCTTAAAGTATTGAAGGAAGGCGACTTCAATCTCTACGGTGCTGGTGGTGATATCATCCAAGCAGAAGCTGTAGGGACCTATATTCTGAAGTTGCCTTCAGGGAAGATCTTGGAGCTAGAGAATTGTTACTATATGCCAAAGATTATTAGGAACATTATATCTATTCCTTTGTTATTAAAACAAGGATATGTAATGGATGTAACGAGCACTGGTTGCTCAATAATGTTATCTAATAAAATTATTTGTTCTGGCATATTTAGCAATGGGCTCTTAACTCTTTCTTCCAATGATAGTATTTTTCATGTCAATACTAAAAGGAAAAGAAAAGACTTTAATGATACTTTACTTTGGCATCATAGACTTGGTCATGTTAATGAGTCTAGGATTAGCAAGTTATACAAGGAAAAATTCCTTGATCCTTATGAGTATGAATCATTAGGAACTTGCGAATCATGTCTCATGGGTAAGATGACAAAAACTCCATTCACTGGACATGGGGAAAGGTCAACTGAGTTATTAGGACTTATACACACTGATGTATGTGGTCCAATGACAACTCAGGCCAGAGGAGGATACTCATATTTTATCACTTTTACAGATGATTTATCTAGGTTCGGATATGTGTATCTTATGAAACACAAATCTGAAGCCTTTGATAAATTTAAGGAGTATCAAAGTATGGTCGAAAAACAAACCGGGAAAAGTATTAAAGTTCTTCGTTCTGATCGAGGAGGAGAATACTTATCCGCGGAGTTTTTAGACTATCTTAAAGTTAATGGAATCCTTTCTGAATGGACCCCTCCTTATACACCACAGCTAAATGGTATAGCTGAAAGGAGGAATCGTACCTTATTAGATATGGTACGATCCATGATGTGCTTCACAAATTTGTCCATTTCTTTCTGGGGTCATGCCCTAGAAACTGCTGTTTATATTCTGAACAAGGTACCTTCTAAATCCGTTGTTAGTACTCCATATGAAATTTGGAGTGGAAAGAAACCATATCTTAAATATTTTAAGGTATGGGGATGTCCAGCTTATGTTAAAAGAAATTTTGGACATAAGTTGGAACCTAGAGCGGATAAATGTCTATTTGTAGGATATCCTAAAGAAGGTAGAGGATATCTATTCTACCATCCTACTGAACAAAAGATTTTTGTTAGCAGGCATGCCACTTTTCTAGAAAAAGAGTTCATTTTGGAAAGGGGCAATGGTAGAACAATTGAACTTGGAGAAGTGCAAGAAATACAGATAGACAATTCTCAACCATTAGAACATATAGTTAGGACAGAACCAGAACACAAAACTCCTCCTCGTAGGTCTGACAGAGTGCCACGGGCACCTGAGAGGTATGGGTTTATTATTGAAAATAATGAAGCTCAAGTCATTCAAAATGATGAACCTCTGACCTATACGGAAGCTATCTTGAGTACTGACTCAGATAAATGGCAAGAAGCCATGGAATCCGAAGTAGACTCTATGTATGTAAACCAAGTATGGTCTTTGGTTGATGCACCAGAGGGTGTTAATCCTATTGGGTGTAAATGGGTCTATAAGAAAAAGATTGGGGCTGATGGCCAAGTTGAAACCTATAAAGCCAGATTAGTGGCTAAAGGTTTTAGACAAAAACAGGGAATTGATTATGATGAAACTTTTTCACCTGTTGCCATGCTAAAATCAATTCGGATTTTACTTGCTATAGCAGCATACCACGATTATGAGATATGGCAGATGGATGTGAAAACTGCATTCCTCAATGGTTTCCTTGAGGAAGAAGTCTACATGTCACAGCCAGAAGGTTTTATTTCAAAGAATAAACCTAATCAAGTATGCAAGCTGAAGAAATCCATTTATGGATTAAAGCAAGCTTCCAGGAGTTGGAACATCCGCTTTGATGAAACTATTAAAAGATTTGGTTTTATCAAAAATGTGGATGAACCCTGTGTTTATAAGAAGACTAGTGGGAGTGCCATAGTCTTCTTGGTTCTGTATGTAGATGACATACTCCTCATTGGGAATGATATCCCAATGTTGCAATCAGTCAAGGTTTGGCTATCAAACCAGTTTTCCATGAAAGATTTGGGAGAAGCATCCTATATACTAGGTATTAAGATCTATAGAGATAGATCTAAGAGGATGCTAGGTTTATCCCAATCTAGGTACATTGACTTAGTGCTGAAAAGATTCAGCATGGAAGGAAGTAAAAGAGGTTATCTTCCTATGAGTCAAGGCATACATCTTTCTAAAAGGATGTCTCCCAAGACACCTGAAGAAAGAGATAGAATGAATTCTATACCCTATGCTTCGGCAATAGGATCCATAATGTATGCCATGTTATGTACCAGGCCTGATGTGGCATATGCTTTAGGCATTGTCAGTAGGTTTCAGGCTGATCCAGGAGAGGATCATTGGAAAGCAGTTAAAAATATTCTTAAGTACCTAAGAAGGACTAAGGATATTTTTTTGGTTTATGGTGGTTCTGATCTTAAACTAGAAGCTTATTCTGATTCTAGTTTTCAATCAGACCCTGATGATAGCAAATCCATTTCGGGATATGTTTTTACCCTAAATGGTGGAGCAGTGAGTTGGAAGAGTACCAAGCAGCAGACTGTAGCTGACTCAACCACAGAGGCAGAATACATAGCTGTTAGTGAAGCCGCCAAGGAAGCAGTCTGGATGAAGAAGTTCATCACAGAGTTGGGTGTTGTTCCTCAAATTGAAAACCCAGTGCCACTTTACTGTGACAACACTGGGGCCGTTGCTCAAGCTAAGGAACCAAGAGCTCATCATAAGTCCAAGCACATTCTGAGACGCTTCCATCTTGTCCGAGAAATAGTAGAGAGACAAGATGTCTACATAGATAGAGTTGATACAAAGAACAATGTAGCAGACCCGTTCACTAAGGCTCTACCACAGCGAGATTTTGATCGCCACCTAGAATGTATGGGATTAAGATTCAAAGGCGATTGGCTTTAGTGCAAGTGGGAGATTGAAAGGGATATGCCCTACAAACCAATCTCTGTTGTATCTCCCAAACCATTGTAATTGATAATTTTCTAAATAAAGGCATTATTTTTTATCATACGCTGTGTTTATTATATGATGAACCCCATAGATTAGGGCTATGATTTTAGGGTTATGATGAGATCATACCAGTGAGACCTAAAATCTTAAAACCTTAATCTAAAGTATTCCTAGTCAAAGGAACCCTGAATAGGGGATCAGGGTTTTTCCGATAAGACTAGCACACCCCGGGTATACTGGAAAGGGTGACTGCTCTCACAGTCACTTGTGTATGACACTAATACTGGGATGTGGGTGCTCATTGGAGAATGAGTTCACTGATATGATCCAACTTGAGAACATCTAATGGAGTCTTAGCTACATGTCAATAGAAGGTTCTCATAGTAGGAGTGGTACAAGTAATCTTTTGACCTGAGACTGCCATAAGTACCTTATGTACATGAACCCATCCTTTGGTTCAATCCTAATCATGACACTGAGACATGCACAGGATTGATACTGGGAATGGTGAATTGAATATGAAGGTAATGAGTAGGTCAACAAGGAATCGATCACTCTTAGTAAGAGGAGATTGCATCCAGCTAGTCAACAATCGCATGATGATTCAGGGAATCTTTGATCAAAGTAAGGATATTAGAGATGGTTTCTAATATCAAGATAATCGAATCATCATTATAAGATTGAGCTAGAAACAAATATAATGTTGGATTTGACATATATCCATATCCATAGTTATATTTTGGGTGCAGGCTGATCGAAAGATTTAATTGTACGGTAACTCTCTACTGAAGGGTAATTTTGGTATTTCACCAGAATTTCCATATCTTCCGGGTAGACATGACACGTTGCTAGACGTCAATCTTGTCTTGTGGGTTGATCAAGTTCAAAGATCACATGTTAGGAAGAATCCTAATTGATCGATCCGGGTAAGCCCGGTTTGACCTAAATCGATTAGAAAGAGTTCTAATCAAATTAGGTCAACTTGTATTCGAACCCACTGCTGGCTAGATGTGGAACCCAATGGGTCACACACTTAAGAGGATTGATCAAGAATTTAATTTGGAATTAAATTGTCTTTGCAAGATAACACTCTAGCAGGTGTTGCAAGCCCTAGCTTCTATTCGGATCGGATTCGAATTAGGGTTCCGGATTGGTTCAAATTGGGTTCTAATTGGACCTAATTAGACCCTAATTAAGAAATATGGGAATATGGCTAACCCTATTGGCTAGCCATGTAGCTTGGCTAGCCTCCCACCCGCCCCCTTTTTGCTTTTCACGCCAAACACCAAGAGTCCATGCGCATATGGACTCTTGGCGCGCCTTAAGGAAGAGTCCATGGCGCATGGACTCTTGGCGCGCCCCAAATAAAATCATCGGAGATTTTATTTGGGCGGCCTCCTTCTTAAGTGATTAGCGCTCCTTCTCCCCCCCTTGGATGAAAATCCAACGGCTGATGGGATTTTGAGAAAGAGAGAAAGCGCTAACTCCTCCCGGGCGCGCGAAGTAACATCTCTTCGGAGATGAAAAGTCGCGACTTTCTTCTTATTAAAACACCGCGGTTTTTCCTTTAAGAAGAGCCGTGGGATTTAATCTGGAAGGCCGTGAGATGTGTGGATTGGGCGTGAGAAATAAGAAAGGGGCGTGAGATAAAGTGGAATGGGGTTTACGGAGAGTTGTGTTCTTCTGAGAAGACATCTCTCTGAAATCTATTTAAACAACAGAGGTCTCGGGTGTTCAGATGATTTTTTTTTAAACAACAGAGTTTATTTTATTGTCTTTTCTTTCCAGGAAACTGATTCCTCCTTAGCTTGTTTAGGACAAAGAGAGTTTCCCTCTTACAGAGTTCTCTTCTCTGTTGAAACTCAAGTCCAAAACAAGAGATAGGAAGAATCTCTTGATCGGTAAAAGAAAGGAACTCCTACTCTGTTTCTATTTCCTTTACTTTAAGACATTAGTGTCTTAAATCCATCTCCTCCTTTAAGACAAGAGTTTTATTCTTAGGACAAGGTCTTAAGAAAGGGAAAGGAAGAAGGAAGAAAGGAAGTAAGGAGCCCCTACCCTGAAGTTTTAGAGCCATAGTCCTCTTGAGTTCTAGGATAAGAATTCAAGTGAGGGAACTTTGAAGAAGCTTGCATCTTGTTCAATCATCTTGTGGATCACCATTGGAGGGTGGACATTTGGACGCCTGGTGAAATCAAAAGAAGCATTCAACACCAAGTTCTGATTCTACATCAAAATTGGACTTAGCGTTAAAAGGTTAGTGCCCTAATTCTAACAATGTTAGTATGTATGTTTTAATTAGTATATAAGGAGATCTTGGCTAAGGGATTTCGGTGCAAATTTCATCATTTTGAAATTTACACTTCCGCTGCGGTGCACTTGAAACCCCAACAGGAGGAAAGTAGACAGAACCTTGATCTATGCATAGCCGCCTATGGGTCCAAGTCCCTGTGCATGGCCTTCTTCTTTGGGGGTTTTCGGGTGGCCAGCCACAGGATCTGACATCTCGATCGGGGTGCTTCCCTAAATCAGTGCAAACGGGGTTACGCGCACGATTATAGACTTAGGGGAGCCGTACTGGGTGCACTGCTCCGCGCGTGCCTGATCTTGGGGGCATAGCCTTCGGTCTCCTGAGGCTTCCATGGAAGGTGCTCGACTTCGGCTAAGGTGAACCCATCCGGGGGTGCCACCTGGCGAAGGAGAGGAGGCACGCTCAACTTCGGCTGAGGTGGCCCATCCGAGGGCACCACCTGGCGAAGGAGCGGAGGCGCGCTCGACTTCGGCTGAGGTGAACCCATCTGGGGACGCCACCTGGCGAAGGAACGAGGGCGCCAAGCTCAGGCCGAGGTGGGCTTGACCCTTGGAGAGGTCACCTAGCATAGGAGCAGCAGAGGCACGCTCGACTTTGACTGAGATGGACCCATCTGGGGGTGCCACCTAGTGAAGGAGTGGAGGCGCACTCGACTTTGACTGAGGTGGACCCTTCTGGGGTCGCCACCTAATGAAGGAGCGGAGGCACGCTCGACTTTGGCTGAGGTGGACCCATCTAGCAGTGCCACCTAGCGAAGGAGAGGAGGTGCTGAGCTCAGGTCGAGGTGGGCTCGACCTTGGGGAGGCCACCTGGCATAGGAGTGGCGAAGGCGCGCTCGACTTCAGCTAAGGTGAACCCATCTTGGGGTGCCACCTGGCGAAGGAGCGGAGGTGCACTCGACTTTGGCTGAGGTGGACTCATTTGGGGAAGCCACCTGGTGAAGGAGCGGAGGCGCGCTCGACTTCGACTGAGGTGGACCCATCTGAGGGCGCCATCTAGCAAAGGAGCGAAGGTGCCGAGCTCAGGCCGAGGTGGGCTCGACCCTTGAGGAGGCCACCTGGCACAGGAGTGGCGAAAGCGCGCTCGACTTCGACTGAGGTGGACCCATCTGGGGGCGCCACCTAGCAAAGGAACGGAGGTGCCAAGCTTAGGCCGAGGTGGGCTCGACCCTTGGAGAGGCCACCTGGCACAGGAGCGGTGAAGGCGCGCTCGACTTCGATTGAGGTGGACCCCTCCTGGGGGTGCCACCTGGCGAAGGAGCGAAGATGCTGAGCTCAGGCCGAGGTGGACTCGACCTTTAGGGAGGCCACTTGGCGAGAGGCTCGAAAGGAAACTTGGCGTGGCACGGTCTTCCTGCTAGCTGGATCCGAGGTGTACTCCACGTCACTCCACGTCAGCGATCTTGCCATATCATTTGCCCCTCACTCCCAAGTACCATCGAAGCACCACGGCTGGGACGTTGGGAGTTAATGCGGAGATAACATGGGAGGACAAAAATATTGCACTGTTATTATCATGATTATCGTCGCCTCGCACGTCACACCCGAGGTCCAATGCGCAGGTGCCACGTTCGTGGTTTCGACGGGCCATAATTGTGCCATACCAGACTCGAGATGGCCCTCCACGAACCGAGGCATCGCTGTCGGGTGCCTTCACACATGGCATCCATCTGACGGTCGAAGTGGAAAAAAGGCCTGTACAATCGCTGTCGATTGGCTTTTGAAAAGAGGGGACTTTCTGGAAACGAAGTCTCTGGGGTTTTCTTGCACCTCGCTGGCAGTTGCAGCAATCCCTCTTCTTCTCCTGAAGCGCCTTTCTTCTCCAAAACAAGCCGATGAGTTCCAGCAATCTCTTTCCTTCTCCCCTTCTTCGTTTCCTCGTCTTCCTCCTTGAAAACTCCTTTTCCTTCTTTGATGGCTCGAGGTCCTCATTCTTCCACCAATCTGAACGAGGCCGATCCCTCTCGTCCGAGAACTCCATCGTCCTCTTCATCTTAAGATGAAGTTCCTTTCGAAGTCCGGAGGCAACCGCATTCCGGCGGTATTGTCATCGGAGGCATAGAGCCCCTAGGGTTCCTTCTGCTCCTGTCAACTCCCTTCCGGCGGTAGAGGCTTCTTCCAGTCCCTCCGGCTTCGCTTCAACGATGACTGGAGATGACCGTTCTTCGATCCGGAACATGTTTGGAGTCACGGACTCCATCCAACTTTCACTCCCACGATCGGAGGAGCGAGTCACCTTAAGCGGTCCCAGCCGGATCACCTTCTATGAAGACTTCTTTGCCGAGGGTCTTCGTTTTCCTCTGCATCCTTTCTTTCTTTTCGTCTTGAGCCACTTCCATCTTGTTCCAGCCCAGCTGGCTCTCAATGCCATCCGGGTCATCTTTGCCTTCATTGTATTTTGCCACTTCTATGGGTTCGTTGCCCGTTTTTTACTGTTCATGGCTCTGTTCACCCTGAAATGCCTTTCTACTAATGACAGGTGGTGGTATCTCTCACCACGGCCCAGGTGTCTCCAATTTGACCTCCCCACGTCCATCAAGGGGTGGAAGAATCGGTTCTTTTTTGCCTCGATTGGGGATGTTGACTGGGTCTGGAGTGAACCAGACCGGTCCCCAAACTAGAATGCCCTGATTATGCCAGCTGACCAGGACGTCTTTTCTCAGTTGCTTAGTGATGAGCTTCCTCCCCTCGAGGTTCTACTCTCAGAGCAGAACCTGTTTGAGGCCGGGGTTAGCCTGATTTGAGCAGCTTGTGAGGCTCTATGCTTGCTTCCTTCTTTTTCTCCTTTTTTTTTGCTAATTCTCTTTTGATCTTTTTCTTCAGGGATGAAGTTTTCATTGGATAGCCTGATGGAGTCGGCCTGGAAGAGGAGTGCTTCGGCTGGGGCCCAGGACTTTGCATCGAAGAGGGCCCGTGTGGAGACAGATCAGGGGCCCAGGCCCATTCCGTCCTCAGAGCAGAGGACGGTGGCAGTGACTCCTCTACCACCTTAGCAGCAACCTCCTGCTCCAAAGGTTGTAGACATTGATGGGGGCAGGGAGGAGGAGCGACCAGCACGCTCACCTCCCTCGGTGGTCGTAGCGGCCAGTGCTCCAATGGCAGAGTGACGGTCGTGGCGGCTCCGCAACCCACATCTTCGCAAGCCGAGGGTGCTCCTGCACAGCCCTCCTTCGAGTCCCACCCTACGCTGGTGGGACTTCCTAGGATCGCCTCCATCATTCGAGACCAGGGCCTAGCCGAGAGGAGATGGAGTATGCATCCTAGCCCCGGGACCGGTGCTTGAGGAGTGGCCGGGACTACTCGGCTGCCCTGCTCAGGATCCTTCCCCTGCTTTTCACGGTGAGTACCTGGCACCTCTTTTAATGTTCCGGTTGGATCTTTAAAGAGTCTAACTTTGTCTTTGATGTAGATCGGGACTGACATGCTCTTGCTTCAGGACTTCCTCGTCTCTGCGACGAAGAAGGAGGCCGAAAAGGAGAAGCTGGGCAAGCTTGCGGCCGACGTGAAGGACCTGATCGAGAAAGGCCATGAGCTGAGGGAGAGCAACAGGGCTCTCCGTGAGGACCTTGCTCGTGCTAACGGGTGTATCAAGGACCTTGAGGGCTCCCGGTCTGAGGAGAGGATCGTGAATCTACGCCGCGTTGATGAAGACGCGGTTGAGATTTCTCGGTTGTGGGGTCAAGTCCGATTGCTGGAGAGCCGGGTCAAGGAGGTCCTGGCCGAACTGAGGATGGCCAGAAAGAAGACATCCTACGTTTCAGGGCTACTAGAGGCCTTGCAGAGGGATGCCCAGGAGGCCGTGCCGAAGTTCCGAGCCTCACAGGCATTCAAGGATGAGGTCTACCAGGATGCCGTGGACTCGTTCTTGAAGGGATCTGGGGTCTGCTGGGAGAAGGTGGGCTCCCTCTTCCCAGAGCTCGATCTTGCCAGCGTCGTCTTTGGTGGCCCCAGGGAGCAGCCCGAGGAGTCAGCGGTGCTAGGAGTAGCTGACGAGGTGGTGGCCGGTCATTCAGCTGGGCAGGCTACCGGCGATGCAGAGGCTTCCCAACCTGGGACGAAGCCATCGACGAAGTGACCTTGGGTCCTCCCTTTCATTTTCTCAGTGTAAGGTTTTTCATTTTGACCTTTTGGGTTGCCCAGTCTGTCGGGTCCCCTTACATCTATAAAAACTCTTACCTTAGAAATGAAACACTTTTTCTCATACCTTGATATCCTTGTCTTTATTATATATATATTTTTGTTATGTTCCTTGTTGTATTCGGACCTCTGGTACTTTATCGAAGCCAAGTCTGCTCTTTTAATTTGAAGTTCGATCACGACTCTTGATCGGAGATCAGGTTCAGAAGGCCTTCAGACTTTAGCATGGAATTCCTGGAGCTTCCACTTGGACTTCATGAGTTCCTGATGCCGGAGCTTCGGTTACCGGGACTGGGTTCCGCGCCTTCATCCGGACTGAACTCCGGGATTTCATCCGGACTGGGATCCGAGCTTGGTGCTGGAACTGGGTTTCGCTCCTTCATCCGGACTGAACTCCCGGATTACATCCAGACTAACTCCGGGCTTTATGCCAGAACTGGGTTCTGTGCCTTCCGAAATGAGATCCGGGATTACATCCAGACTGACATCCGGGCTTTGCACCGCAACTGGGTTCCGTGCCTTCCGAACTGAGATCCGGGATTACATCTAGACTAGCATCCGGGCTTTGCACCGGAACTGGGTTTCGTGTCTTCAGGACTGAGATCCGAGATTACATCCAGACTGGCATCCAGACTTTGCACCGGAACTAGGTTCCATGCCTTCATCCGGACTGAACTCCGAGATTTCATCCGGACTGGGATCCGAACTTGGTGCCGGAACTGGGTTCCATGCCTTCATCCAGACTGAACTCCGGGATTACATCCAGACTGAACTCCGGGATTACTTCCAGACTGACATCCGGGCTTTGCAGCAGAACTAGGTTCCGTGCCTTCCGGACTGAGATCTGGGGTTATATCCAGACTGGCATCCAGGCTTTGCCCCAGAACTGGGTTCCGTGCCTTCCGGACTTAGATCCGGGATTACATCCAGACTGGCATCCGAGCTTTGCGCTGGAACTGGGTTTCGTGCCTTCCGGACTTAGATCCGGGATTACATCCAGACTGGCATCCGAGCTTTGCGCTGGAACTGGGTTTCGTGCCTTCCGGACTGAGATCATGGATTACATCCAGACTGGCATCCAGGCTTTGCACCGGAACTGGGTTCCGTGCCTTTCGGACTGAGATCTGGGATTACATCAGACTGGCATCCGGGCTTTACACCGGAACTGGGTTCCGTGCCTTCCGGTCTAAGATCCGAGATTACATCCAGACTAGCATCCGGGCTTTGCACCGGAACTAGATTCCGCGCCTTCATTAAGGCTGAACTCCAGGATTTCATCCAGACTGAAATCCGGGCTTTGGCATTTCTCGCAGATTGCTTGTGGGACCTCTGTCCCATCTTCGATCGCCAGATCTAAGGCCTACGAGACAGAGACAAGCATTGCACCAAAGAGAATTTCATTATTAATGTTTAGGAAGTCTTACATCATTGGTAATACATCTTCAAGTTCGCAGCGTTACATGTCTGCAGAAATCGTGCCCCACCGAGCTCGGCGAGATAGTTGGCACCGTGAGGGAGAGCTTGACCACCCGGTAAGGGCCTTCCCAGTTCGAAGAGAGCTTACCACACTCTCAAAGTTGGGAGGCTTCCACCCGTCGCAGCACTAGGTCTCTCGGGCGGAAGGACTTCAGTTTCACCCTAGAGTTGTAGTATCTGGCCACCCGTTGCCGGTAGGCTGCCATTTGGATTCGAGCCTTGTCCCTCGTCTCTTTAAGTGAATCTAGATTAAGCAGGAGTCGTGCTGGGTTCTCGGCCTCGTCGTATTATTCTACCCACATTGTTGGCAGACTGAGTTCTATCGGAATCATTGCTTCTGGATCGAAGACAAGGTTGAATGGAGTTTCATCCGTGGCCGTCCTTGGCATCGTGTGGTACGCCCATACGACATTGGGGAGTTCTTCAGCCCATCTGCCCTTGGCTTGATCCAACCTAATTCGGAGCCCTTGAAGGATGGTCCGGTTAGTCACCTCAGCCTCTCCATTGGTTTGAGGGTGTGCTACCGAGGTAAAGCGATGACGGATACCGAGGTCGCTGCAGAACTCCTCAAACTCCCGATTGTTGAACTGTCGTCCGTTGTCGGTGATGATGTTGTGAGGGAGTCCGAAGCGGCATATGATTGACTTCCAGAAGAACTTGCTGACATTCACCTCCGTGATCCGGGCCAATGGCTCAGCCTCGACCCACTTCTTAAAGTAGTTGATGGAGACTATCAAGAACTTACGTTACCCGGATGCCGGAGGAAAGGGGCCAAGAAGGTCCATGCCCCATTGGGCAAACGGCCAGGGGGTGGAGAGTTGGGAGAGCCATGCAGCTAGCTGGCGTTGCACAATGGCGTGACATTGACAGTGATCACATCCCTTGACGAAGTTGGCTGCGTCCTCCCTCATCGTTTCCCAGTAGTATCCCTGGCGGAGGGCCTTGTTTTCTAGAATTCTGTCACCCACATGACTTCCACAAAGGCCTTCGTATATCTCCTGGAGCACGACTGCTGCCTTTACGGGTCTCAAGAATTTGAGGAGTGGGTAGGAGTAGGACCTCCGGTAGAGTAGTCCGTCCATCAGCACAAAACGCGCGGCTTTCCTTTTGATGAGGTCGGCTTCTATTTGATTTTCGAGCAAAGTACCGTCGATGATGTATTTGACATACTTATCCATCAAGCTGGGCTCTGGGGTGACTTGCTGGATCTCTTTGGGGACTTCATAGCTCGGGGCTTGAAGGTGTTCGACATGGGCACGACCCAGGGACGAGTTCGGTAGGGTCGCCAACCGAGAGAGGGCATTAGTGCGAGTGTTTCTTTGCATGGGATATGGGAGACACTGAAGTGCTTGAAGACTACCATACTAGCACGTACCAATTCTAGGTACTTTGACATTTGAGGGTCCGGGCCTCATACTCGCCTGAGACCTGCCCAGCCACCAATTATGAATCGGTGAAGACCCTCAAGCTGGTCATGCCCAGTTCGCGGGAGACTCTCAGTCCTGCGAGGAGCTCTTCATACTTCGCCTGGTTATTGGTGGCAGCGAACTAGAAGCGGAGCGCGCACTTGGCGACAACTCCCTCGCTATTAGCGAGAATGAGCCCGGCTCCAATTCCACCGGAGTTTCATGCTCTGTCCACATGTAGGACCCAGATCTCCTCATCCAGCTCAGGTCCTGGTTATTGATTATGGGGGCTCTCTTCCGGTCCCTCGCCTAGGCCTGCACATTCAACTAAAAAGTCAGCCAATACCTGTGCCTTCATGGATGACCTTGGCCTGTAGGTGATGTTAAACTCGCTGAGCTTTAGTGCCCACTTTGCCAGGCATCTGGATATGTCAGGTCAGCTGAGTACGGCCTTCAACGGTTGATCCGTCAGGATCGCGATCGGGTGTGCTTGGAAGTAAGGCCTGAGGCGCTGGACGGACACAATGAGCGTGAAAATTAATTTCTCGGATCGAGAATACCTGAGCTCGACATCACGAAGAAGCTTGCTTGTATAGTACATAGGTCTTTGGACCCCTCCGTCATCCGTTTGGACCAGGACCGAGCTGACGGCTTCTAGGGTGACCGCCATGTACAGAAGGAGCTCTTCTCCCTCCTCTGGCTGAGAGAGCAGTGGCGATGAAGCCAAGGTCTTCTTTAGCTCCTCGAATGCTTTTCGGCACTCTTTCATCTAGGCAAAGTCATGCATCTTCCTCAGTATCTTGAAGAAGGGCCGACAAAAATAGGCAGATCATGAGATGAACTGACTCAGGGCTGTTATCCAGCCGGTGAGTCGCTGGACTTGCTTCTTGGAGGTAGGCTGCTCCATATCAAGGATCGCTCGAACCTTCTATGGGTTGTCTTCAATCCCTCTCTGGGTGACCATGAAGCCAAGAAACTTTCCTACATCTACACTGAAAGCGCACTTCGCCGGATTCAACTTCATTTAGTAAAGGCGAAGGTTGCCGAAGGTCTCCGTCAGGTCATCAACATGGTCCGAGATCGGCTTGCTCATAACGAGCATATCGTCCACGTACACCTGCATGTTGTAGCCAATTTGGTCCTTGAAGACCTTATTGACCAATCGCTGGTACGTGGTGCTAGCATTCTTCAAGCCGAAAGGCATCATCCTGTAGCAGTATGTCCCACGATCTGTGATGAAACCATCATGATCCTCGTCCTCAGGTGCATCTAAATCTGATTGTACCTGGAGAACGCATCCATGAAGGAGAGGAGGCGGTGCCCCGAAGTGGCGTCCTTGAGCTGGTCGATCTTCGGAAGAGGAAAGCTGTCTTTTGGGCAAGCACGGTTGAGGTCGGTGTAGTCCACACAGATCCTTCACTTTCTGTTGTTCTTCTTGACCATGACTACATTCACCAGCCAGCTAAGGTACTGCACCTCGCGAACGAAGCCAGCAGTAAGGAGCTTCTCCACCTCGTCGTTGATCGTCTTCTGCCTCTCCAAGACAAAGCTCCTCTTCTTCTGCCGAACTAGATGGCACTTTGGATCAATCTTCAACTGATGGGTGATGACATCTGAGGGGATACCTGGCATATCCGCTATAGATCAAGCGAACACATCTACGTTCGCTTGAAGGAAACTTAGCAAGCGATCCCACTCATCTTTCGGTAATTGGGCTCCTATCTGCACCGTCTTCAGAGGGTCCGAGACAAAAGGGTACGTAAACAGGCGCTCGACGGGGCCACCCTTGGGGTCTTGCTTCCTTTGGTCGAGGTCATCAACATCAGATTTGAGCTCGGCATATCGAGCTCCTGGGATAGCCTGCAAGCAATGCGGGACAGGCTGAGCTACCCCCCTCACCTCTCCCACACCGTAAGGGGTTGGGAACTGTACCAGCAATCTTTTTGTGAAAATGATTGCGTCGAGCTGGTTGAGCCCAGGGTGGCCCAAAATAGCATTGTACGGTGATGGGAGTCTGATGACATTGAAAGTCATCATGACTGTGCTCTGCCGGGGTGGAGTCCCGGCGGTGACAAGGAGGGTAATCTCTCTCTCGACTCCTACAGAATCTCCGGTGAAACCTACAAGAGGGGTATGCACTGGCCTTAGCTGAGCATGAGACAAGTTCATTCGAGAGAAAGCATCGTAAAAAGGCACGTCGGTGGAGCTCCCACTATCAACCATAATCCGGCATACAGGATGCTTAGCGATGGTCATCTCGACCACGATAGCATCATTATTTACATTTTCTTCTTCACCTCCCTTTTTCTTTTTAAAGGGAAGTACATTTTCCAGGTCTCCTCCTCCTCGGGCCTTCTTTGATGCGCGCTCTATCCCCCAAGAGATCATGTCCATGGGCCTCTCCGTGGGCCGATTGTCGACTGCAGGAACAGGGGGAAGGGTCGCAAGTGGTCGATCCTCCGTCGGAGCCTCATCTCTCACAAACTTCCTGAGGTAGCCCCTCTTGATCAGGCCCTCGATCTCCCTCTTCAAGTTGCGGCACTCCTTAGTGTCGTGGTCGCGGTCGCGGTCGCGATCGCGGTCGCGATGGAACTGGCAGTACTTCGTTTTGTCGTGACGACTTGCCAGCCTCTGTGGGGGAGGTCAGTGGAGGTATTGCTCGTCCTTAATCTCCATAAAAATTTTTGACCTCGAAGCTAGGAGGGAAGTGAAGGTCTACTCGAGGACGGGGCCACTCCTTGGCTTCGGTCCCGAGCGGAAGTCAGCAGGCGATCCGGGCTTCCGCGTCCCAGGCACATCCCTTCGGGTAGGCTTCTTCGAAGGCTTCCTGTCCAGTTCTCTTCTATTACGGTCAGCCTCCTCGGTGCGGATGTACTTGTGGATGCGAAGGAGGAGCTCAGAGTACGACTTTGGCGGCTTCTTGTCTAACGAATAAGTCAGACAGGAGGTCTTGAGCCCTCGCTTCAGTGCCAGCATGGCGACGGGCTCGTCCAAACTGTAGATTTCCAAGGCAGCAGTTTTGAAATGGGTCACAAAATCCCGCAGGAGGTCGTTGTCTTGCTGCCAAATAGAGAAGAGGCTATCCACCTCGCGTGGCACCTTTCAACAAGCATCAAAGTGGGCCACAAACCTCCTCTCCAGCTGTTGGAAGGAGTCGATGCTTTCGAGCTCGAGGCGGGTGAACCAGACTCGAGCAGCCTTCCAGAGGATGGCCAGAAAGGCAATGCATAGGAGGGCATCTGATGCCCCCTGGACTCTCATGAGAGCTTTATAACTCTCCAAGTAGTCCAGGTGGTCGGTGGTCCCATCGTAGGGATCCACATGAAGCATGCGGAACCGACTCGAAATCGGTTCCTCTTGGATATCCTGGGAGAAGGGGGGTCGAGCGTCATAGCCCGCTGGCTCCTTGGAGGAGCCCTGGATGTTGGCAAACTAACGGGAAAGCTCCGCCAGCTTGCACTCTTGCTCTTCAAGGTACCTTTTGGCCAGGCATCGGATTTTCTCATTAGTGGATCCTTCCACTAAGGCCGCTGGAGAAGAAGGGGTTGACAGGTCGTGACAGGGGCCTTGCCTCGACAGTGCTTACTGCGCTTGGCAGTATCATTTTCGTTCACCGGGGATCGACTCTCGTGGTCTGCCAACCCAGATTGATTCCTCTTCATGGGGGTTTAGTGAGTCCCGTGGGGGTTGGTTGCGGCTCGTGGCTGCGATGGCCTACCTAGGATGGAGTGCAGGCTTCCACGAGGGTCCCTGGCTAGGGTAGAGTGACTAGGGAGTGCTGCTGATGCTATAACTGCCTCACGACCGTGGTTAGTGCCTGCATTTGCTGGACAAGTGCGGCTTACTGACCGTCAACCTGAGGAGGAGTGGGAAGTTCCCTCTTCAGGCTATGAGGACCCGGGGGAGAGGGGGCATCTCCCGCCCGGCTGGTGGAAGCTTCATGTCTGCGAGTCAGCACCATGCTTCGAATCAAGCTGTTCCCAAGCTCGTGGGGGGCTTGTTTATACAAGGGATTTCTCTCCCTACCTAGCATGCCAATCTATTACCGACTATACCGTCATGGCCTGCAGCTGTGAGGTGGCGCCGGACGTCTACCCTATTGCTCTGTAGTCTTGGAATTCCCGGACCTGCAAAATAAAGTTAGAGACCCGGGTCGGGGATCCCGGCCAGGGCACTCCGACGATCAAGTCAGCGGATGGCAAGGCGGAATAGATCCCCTAGAATGGATCCCGCTGGGGTCTCCATGTCTAGAGGAGTTTAGAGTTAGGGATTGAGTAGAAGAGAATGAAGAGAGAACGGTGCTTGGGTTATGGCGTCTGTGCTCGTGGGGACTCGCTCTTAGAGTCTCCTAGGAGCTTCCTGCCTCAAGGCACTTGTTCCGCTCTCTCATGCGCTTGCTTTCTTTTTGTTGCCACTCTTTTCTTACCTTCTTTCTCATCTGTTGGTGCCTTTGTAGGCCGCCATCGCTTTCGTGCCTCAACTTGCCCTACCTGGGGGGCTCAGGGGTCAACGGTATCCGTTGGCCGCTATCCCGAGGTTGCTTCCTCTTGCGGTTGGGAATTAAGTTGTGAATATCTTTCGCTCAGTGTGTTGTCACGAAGGGAGAAAGTAGACAGAACCTCGATCTGCGCGTAGCTGCCTCTGGGTCCAAGTTCCTGTGCACGACCTTCTTCTTTGGGAGTTTTTAGGTGGCCGCAGGATCTGACATCTCGATCGGGGTGCTTTCCCAAATCGATGCAAACGAGGTTACGTGCACCGTTACAGACTTGGGGGCGCCGTATTGGGCGCGTCGCTCTGCACGCGCCTGATCTTGGAGGCCGAGCCTTCAATCTCCCGAGGCTTCCATGGAAGGCGCTCGACTTCGACTGAGGTGGATCCATCTGGAGGCGCCACCTGGCGAAGGAGTAGAGGTGTGCTCGACTTCAGCTGAGGTGGACCCATCCGGGGGCGCTACCTGGCGAAGGAGCGAAAGCGCGCTCGACTTCGACTGAGGTGGACCCATCTGGGGGCACCACCTGATGAAGGAGCGAAGGTTCCGAGCTCAGGTCAAGGTGGGCTCGACCCTTAGGGAGGCCACCTGGCATAGGAGCGGCGAAGGCGCGCTCGACTTCGACTGAGATGGACCTATCTTGGGATGCCACCTGGTGAAGGAGCGGAGGCATGCTCGACTTCGACTGAGGTGGACCCATATGGGGCCGCTACCTGGCGAAGGAGCAGAGGCACGCTCGACTTCGACTGAGGTGGACCCATATGGGGGCGCCACTTGGCGAAGGAGCGGAGGTGCCAAGCTTAGGCCGAGGTGGGCTCGATCCTTGGGGAGGCCACTTGGCATAGGAGCGGCGAAGGCGTGCTCAACTTTGGCTGAGGTGTACCCATCTGGGGGTGCCACCTAGCGAAAAAGCGGAGGTGCCGAGCTCAGGCCGAGGTGGGCTCGACCCTTGGGGAGGCCACCTGGCACAGGAGCGGTGAAGGCGCGCTCGACTTCGGCTGAGGTGGACCCATCCTGGGGGTGCCACCTAGAGAAGGAGCGGAGATGCCGAGCTCAGGCCGAGGTAGGCTCGACCCTTGGGGAGGCCACCTAGTGGGAGGCTCATAAGGAAACTTGGCATGGCACGGTCTTCCTGCCAGCTAGATTTGAGGTGTACTCCATGTCACTTCACGTCAGCGATCTTGCTATATCAGTGCCAATCTTACTTCTTTCAGTAAGAAGTAAGATATTACAGCGTTTGCCCTAATATGAACATTATCAACATTATGCCAATCTTACTTCTTTCAGTAAGATATTAGAACGTTTCGGTACATAGCCCTAATATGAACCCTAATATGAACATTGTGCCAATTTTACAAGGTGGTATATATCAACATTGTACCAATCTTATATATCAACATTGTACCAATCTTACTTCTTTCAGTAAGATATTAGAGAGCGTTTTGGTATATAGCCCTAATATGAACATTGTGCTAATTTTACAAGGTGGTATATATCAACATTGTGCCAATTTTATTTCTTCCAATAAGATATTACAGCATTTCGGTAAATAGCCCTAATATAAATATTGTACAAATTTACATTACAAGATGGTATATATCAACATTGTGCCAATCTTACTCCTATCAGTAAAATATTATAACATTTCGATAAATAGTCCTAATATGAACATTGTGCAGAACTAAAATAACTGTGCAGGTTTAATTTAACTGTGCAGAACTAAAATAACTATATGCAGGCTTAATTAATTGTGTGCAGAACTAAAATAACAAGGAGATATATATCAACATTGTGCCAATTTTACAAGATAGTTACTGAAAGAAATAAAATTGGCACAATATTGATATATACCACCTTGTACTTCATCTTACTGAATCCTGAATTTGGCATAATATTTTTAAGGAAGACTTAATATCCCGAATTTGGCACAATATTTTTAATAGTACATAGTTAATTAACTAAACGTAGGACACAGTTATTTTATTTCTGTACAAAATTATTTTAGTTCTGCACACAGTTATTTTAGTTTTACACACAGTTATTTTAGTTCTGACACGGTTATTTTAGTTCTGCATACAGTTAAATTAAGACTGCACAAAGTTATTTTAGTTCTGTATACAGTTAAATTAAGCCTGCACATAGTTATTTTAGTTCTGTATACAGTTAATTAAGCCTGTACACAGTTATTTTAGTTCTACACAGTTATTTTAGTTTTGCACATAGTTAAATTAAGCCTGCACACGGTTATTTTTGTTCTAGCATAGTTATTTAAATTATGTACACAGTTAAATAAAATCTATACACAGTTATTTTAGTTCTTCACACAGTTAAATTAAGCCTGCACATAGTTATTTTAGTTATGTACACGGTTATTTTAGTTTTGCATATAGTTAAATTAAGCATGCACATAGTTAAATTAAGCCTGCACACAGTTATTTTTGTTCTGCACATAGTTATTTAAATTTTACACATAGTTAAATAAAACCTGACACAGTTATTTTAATTCTGCACACAATTATTTTAAACCTACACACAGTTATTTTAGTTTTGCACATAGTTAAATTAAGCATGCACACAGTTATTTTAGTTCTGTACACAGTTAAATTAAACCTGCACATAGTTATTTTAGTTCTGCACATAGTTAAATTAAGCCTGCATATAGTTATTTTAGTTTTGTATATAATTATTTTAGTTTTGCACACAGTTAAATTAAGCCTAATACAGTTATTTTTGTTCTACATACAGTTATTTAAATTATGCACACAGTTAAATAAAACCTGTATACAATTATTTTAATTCTATACATAGTTATTTTAAAACTACACATGGTTATTTTAGCTCTGCACATAATTATGTCAATGAATTCTAAATTTTGAATTTTTGTTCAATATATTAGTAACGCTATAATATCTTACTGAAAGAAGTAATTAAATTACTACTTAATTTAGTTTTGCACATAATTAATTAAACATGGCACATTGTTAATTTACTACTGTTAGTTTTTGCATGCAGCCTGTAAAACAATAGATGTTTGGGAGATTCCCTATTCAGCAAGGACATGTTTGGATGCTTTGCATCCATCATCCCTAGAAACCTTACAATCTTATAGCAAAATTAGAATGACAGAAGGGAGGAGAGAAGGATTCTGTAACAATGACTTCTTTTAAAATGGCACACAGTAAACTTGTTGGTAATTAAATGGTACACAGTTAAATGGCACATAGTTGAAGGGCCTTAGCAAAATTAGAATGATAGAAGGGAGGAGAACAGGATTCTGTAATAATAACTTCTTTTAAAATGGCACACAATTAAATGGCACACAGTAAACTTGTTGGTAATTAAATGGTACACAGTTAAATAGCACACAGTTGAAGGGCCTTAGCAAAATTAGAATGGCAGAAGGGAGAAGAGAAGGATTTTGTAACAATGACTTTTTTAAAATGGCACATCATTAAATGGCACGTAGTAAACTTGTTAGTAATTAAAAATTTGGTAATTAAATGGCACACAGTAAAAAATGGTACACGGTTGAAGGGCCTTAGCAATAAGGAACTCATGGAGATATATGCAACTTCTTGTCACTTCAATTTATTTTAGCATACCTAAATAACTCACTGAAAAGAAGAAAAAATAAAAAATCTGAAGTAGTGACAGTTACAATCAGTTAACATGCCTCACATTCAGACATGGCACATTATACAATTTTTTTTGAATTGTATTAATTTAACATTTTATATGTATGAAATAGGTATAAGGATAGTATTAATAATTGAAACAAACTTCCAACATTGTTTTGGGACTAATGATGTCCTAATCTTTTATACTTTGTATCTTTTTTTCATACCATAACCAAAACTTTTTATAAGTAGTACAGTACCCATGGAACAAAATATTTCCCGCAACCCAGTTTCTATATAATGACGCATCTTCCTTGAAATTATTACGCAGTGAACTCGAGCAACCTCTTATAAGGATCTCGGCAAACATCAGCACATGCACTCCGCAATCTACACTATCAAACTTCTGCTGTGCACAGATATGAACATTATGAACTTAACCTTCAGGGATGTGGAATCCTACTCGCTCGAACAACCAAAAGCATACAAATATTGCCTATACAAGCATGGTATGAAATATAATATGTTAGTTAGACAAGTTGTTATATGTATAAGCAACAACACAAATGTCAAACAATGTTACATACATATGTATTTGCATCATTTGATACATTGATGCTCTACATCGAGTTATAGTAGTAAAATTATTGGTCCTTCAAATCCAAAACTAACAAGTACCAATGCCATGCTGTGTTCATCGGGATAAACAAGTATCTGCATTGCTTGAGGTCTGATAAACTGATTTCAGCCATCCATTTTTTAATACTTGGTCTTGCTAAATCTATGATATTATTTGTAAGTTCAGGGGTCACTAAGGTAACCCCTGAAAGGGATTGAAGCACAGCAGTCTACATGAAATAGAAATAGAAGAAAACGAATATTGACTGATAAGTTGTGTTACTTTGAAAACAAAATTAATGATTCTTAAAATTATTATACCTGTATCTCACAACGCAAAAATAAAGCAGCATTCTCCACATGCTCCCTATACTCTATGTGGAATAGCTCAATGATTCGGAAATACATATTAATGAGCTATACATAATTCAAAAAGGCATAATATTAGCATAAAAAAAAACTATGATCAATGGAAATAGACCAGCAATTAATTTTCATACATCAGTTCGAAGTGGCCCATCATGAAGGAGTTGATCCAATGCATGGCATGTGCAAGAAGGTTTGGATGTACTTGGATCCTTCCAAATATTCTCACTACATAAAACATGCTGATATAAACAAAAGAAGTAATTTGAAGAATGATATATAGAAATATAATTATATGGCTTACTCAAAACGATCTTCATTAATGTAAAAATCAATTGATGCTTCAAGATAAGATGGGAGTACACCTTTTCCCTTTCCGTGATATGTGCCCCTTCGTGCCATTTGTATTGTCATATCTGGAACCACTGATGTTTCAACATCTATAACTATACTAGAATCTTGAACATGCTATAAAATGATAAAATCTATCAGCACATGTTTAAAGTTGAAGACAAAATCTATCACAGTGGTTTAATTATAAGCACATGCACATAATAAATACACCTAGATCAATTTTCTTGAAACTTAACTGACTGATGCAGCTCCATTAGTGCGGTACTTATATGCTCTAAAGTATCTGAAGTATCTAGATCACTCTTGGTGATGGGTAAGGCCATACTTTCTTCAACTATGTTACCCTCTTGTTGTTTCTTCCTTGCACGTTTGTAGGTCTTAGGAAGATATGACATGGCCTTCCCCTTCTCACTAGGCTTTCTCTCACGAGCTTCCATTTTCACGCGCCTACATAATGATGACACATGTTTTGTAGTGGCACTTTCCTTCTTGGACTCAACTTCAACAACAACCTTTGCCTGATAAAAATAAGAAAGGCAGTTAGGACATAATAAGCACTCATAAATATAATATAAAAAATAAATATTTGACTACTACCTCCACATCTTCACTGTTATAAGGGACACAAGGTTCTCCTTTACCTGTGTGGGGCTGTCCATGTGGAGAAGAATACTCTACCCTTACCTAAATAATAAAAATTATTTAGATCATAAATGATATCATACCTATATATGTATATTTTAATTAAAGTAGAAAACTAACCTCAACATGATACACATTAATGCCTTCAGTGTCATCTGTCGGCAATAAACCTTTGTCCCGGAGGGCCTTCTCAATGAATGAAAGCTTCATATCAAAGGCATGAATCCGTGCATCTTCTGCTATGTCATCTTTGATGGGTTGAGGGTCCTCTAAGTGAAAGCCATGACAAATCGAAGCCCTCTCAACCGCTGCCAAACGTGTCTCTAAAGCATGAATTGGATGTTGTTTAGGCTGGCTAGATGACGGAACTTGCTGCACATAATTAAATTAACATAGTATCATATACATACTAGGTACACAGTTACATGGTACATGATTGAAGTTAGTGTTGCTTAAAAGAGAGCTATTTTGAAGCATTTTAAATGGTATACAATGAAAATGATGCATTAAAATGGTGTAACATGCCTGTCCTTGTGGCCTTCTTTATGATAGGAGGTGCAACTCATCCTCCTTAGCTCTATCATCTTCAATACCTGACAAAGGATAAACAAATATAGTTATGCTTCAATTTAAATATATATGATGTTAGATACATAGCATATACCTCAATTTTTTTAATTTATTTATAACTCCAATGATCGCCTCTACCTTGCGAGGGAATGGGGCATTGCTCTAATGCAAGAGACGAGAATACATTAATGGTGGTCTATGCTTTCCAACTAGACTATTTGCATGCTCAACAACCCATGCCTGCATAATAAAATAATATAAATGAAAATAATGTTAGATTAACTATCAACCAATTAAATCGAAAGTATAAATAAAAAAGCTTACCATTAGAGCTACTGTACATCCTTCCATATACCCAGTACACCCACTTTTATTTTTGTTCCTTGTATGTACACTCTTCGCTAGATGAGAAATTTGCTGTCGAAGGAAAGTAAAAACATCAAGACCCCAACTATAGGATTCCAGGTGATGCAAAATCATCAAGATACCAATATAAAACTTTAGGAACATGATAGTGGACAGTTAGAAAAAGAATAGTTACAAAAAGATAAAGAACCCAACACTTTGTAAAATCCTCTACATCTAGCAACCCAGACTTTCCAACAAGACAAAATAATTTATTTTTAACTGCATCCCTAGTAGTTAATTTAAAGTCACCATTAAAAAAATGATTGATAAGGTCCGACTGCACTTTTCCTTTGCTATAAAAGTTAATCTCCTCACCTGTGGCCTTCAAACTAAGAATAAGGGCAATTTCAGATCCCACAAAAAGAACCACAACCTTACCAGATCTAAAGCCCTCTTTGTTATCATCCCACAAGGATAGTAGTGCATCTAATAATGGCCCGCTCTGCTTGATGTATGGAAGATGGAGCAAATGACCAAATAGAGTTGTAAACACCCTTGCCTTCTGCTCCTCTGACATCGACTGTATAATTATTTTCATAATATCCACGTAGTGATTAAAATAGCACCTTCCATTTATCATATTTGTTGAGTCAATAAAAAATCATTTGCTTCTCCTAGTAGTAGCCATCATCTACCATGCACACGCAATATTAGTTTCAAAAAAGCATAATTAGGTTTTATAATATTTAAAGAAGTCACATAAATTCAATGATTCTATGTGAAACTAATATTGAGCCAATATATATATATAAAAAAGGGAACCAAAAGTTGCATAAATTAACAAGCTTCGTATAATCGAACAAATTAAACAGAAATGAATAGCTTTTATTGTCAGATATCAAAGCATTGCAATAGTTAGAAACTGTTGCTGTATCTTAGTTTCTAGACTGAACTAATCCCTCTTTTTGTGGAGGGAAAGTAGTTAATCAGATTTAGTATAATGAAGGGGTAAAACAAGAGTTACCTAAGGACTAAACAATGTGATGATATTATTTCTTATGCAGAACATATCAGATCTATTCACCTATTCCGATCGGGAAGAACATGCTATTCTACAAGGTGAAAATTCCTACATATTTGATTAAAATCTAGCATACATTTAACTTAGGCAAAGATGAAAATTTCTACACAAAGTTCCATTTTATGACTAAAATTATGAGTGCACAATTATCTATTTAAACCTTCATCATAATAGCCATGATGCATCATAAGTGCATGACTGGCAAAACATCCTACTCATTTGCATCTTAAGTAGAGTGGGAGTATAGCACATAATGCCCATTAAACAACAAGCTGATAAGTATATAATATCTGATAATTCTCTAAGTGTTGATATACAAATTTTCCTAGTAACAGCTTACTCGACCAATAATTCTCTAACCTAAGACCTGATCCATAATTATTAATGATAATGGTTACACAAATATACATGTGATTCCCTATGCATGCGTCCATACCACAAGTCTAATGCACATTCATGTTCCCATGGTTACGTCCCGAAGCATGCATATCTCATAGTCTAAACCACATTTAACTAATTTACCGTGGTATAAAAAGGACTCAATTAATTCTATAAAAAATGTTTGATTAATTTCTATATGCAGAAATTACCTGGCCGTAGGAAGGGGGAGGGGGGCTGGTGCTGTCGTCGCCGGAAGGAGAGGGAGTTGCCGGTGCTGTTGCCATAGGAAGGGACAGTTTTTGTTCGTCGGAGCTTCTCGTCCAAAACGGAGAATAGAAAACAAATTTACTTGGCCATCGAAATGGGAGAGGTGCTGGTGCTGTCGCCACAGGAAGGAGAGGGGGTTGTTGGTGCTGTCGCGAAAGAAAGGGGCAGTTTTTGTTCGTCGGAGCTTCTCGTCGAAAACGGGGAATAAAAAAAGGGGAAGATATGGGATTTCAAACATTAAAAGAGTATAGAAATAGGGGCATTTTGATCTTCTAAAAATTTAAAACTCAATATGGATCAGAAATTACCTTTTGAGTCAACAGGAATTAAAAGTTTTATTCCCATCAAAGAATGGACCAGATATCAACTCCCTTTCACGTACCCCTGAAATAATTAGAGCAGCTCTCTACTGTAGTTTCCAATGTCATCATTCCACGTCCATGGTTCCATACCTGGATAACCCAAAATGTATCACCATCAAATGCCAATGGGAAGGTAGAAAATATTATTCTAGTACTGGTAAGTTGATAGCTAATCCAAGCAAGCTCACGTAGACCAACCAAAGCCATCAAGTTTAGGTCATACGTGTACAATTTATTCAACGGTAGGAAGATTTTTATGCAAGTTATGAAAGAGATGCGGTTCAGCGGTACATTAACGAGTGTCAACGGTACGGCCAATAACTTATTCAGGAAAACTTCAAGATATCACTAAGATGATAGTCCAATTGATAGAAACATTATCTCACTATCAATCGATCATAGAATTCGAGCCTCCCCCCCCAAAATTTTTTTTGTTTACCAAAAAAAAAAAAAAATGATGGACCCTCAAACACACTGTAAGCCACAATTGTCAAAATTCAGGAAGGGACGCAGAGCAGTCCAGACTCCAGATAAAAAGAAATGGAAACTTTGTTCTACCTGGGAGGTTGATCATCATTTGGTCGGTTATAGAAAGTCCACAAAAGCTTGCCCACAAAGAGACGCATTGCCTACAAAGATTGTATCTTGTTAAAACACGGATTCTAAAGCCATAAGTAGTTGGATGTTACCGATGCTCTGATTCATTTGATTTGGAATCTCAGCATTCATGATACTTCCGATTCTATATGCTCTATGTTCTCTTACAATGGTAACAAGTATGTCGTAGACGAAGTAGATGCAAGTGTAACTGGTGAACTCATATAGGGGGTTGATATACGAAGGACCTTGACATAGATGCAAGTGTAAATGGTTGCTCTAAATTTTAGGCAGCAACCATTCAAATCACGCATGAATATTTGTACTAGTAAATATCAGAACATGTTTAGAAAAATAACAGTAAACATCCTTAAATTTTAAGAATATGATAAATTACGCTTTACCCACATAAAAGTGACGTTGATCTTGATAATATATTTTATAAGGATGAAAACAACAGGCATATAATGTAAAATTTCATATTTCCTTAATGTAAAGAGAAATATGGTACCATTCCCCTCGTTCCAGTTGAAAAATAGGCCCTGTGATTTAAGAGGAAATGAAAAGACAGCACTAAAATAATAATAAAAAAATGTTCATAAGCAGCCAAAGTTGTTCCGCATCCTGAGTTCTCCATCTCCATTCAAGCAGAAAGAAAGCAGAGCTTGAGAATTCTCATACTGTCTTCAGAAACTGAAAACAGAACTTCAACATCCTCAGTGATTAATAATATTTTATTTGACCGGTAACTTTTTCCCCAACACAACAAGCTTAAGTACAAAATTCCAACTCATGGAGTTTTGAGTAGATTAAAAAGATTACATTAAGAGCTAATACACAAAGCAAGATAGCACATCACTAGTTAGTCTACAAGCATGGCCTCCGAGCCAACACCACTACCATCTTCAATGCTAATCTTCTGCTCTTCCATGACAGCTCTGAGCTCATCTGCCAAGCCCTTTTGTTCATCCTCAATGGTATTCTGCAATTCATCAACCTGTAGAAAAATAATTAAGCATTAGTCCTCATAATTCAAGGAACATCAGGACTTCTCATAATCAAAAGAGCTGGTTTTCTAGCTTTTAATAATTTCACATCGTAGTCACAAGTTTGGTGTTTGACATAATTTGGCTTGAGAAAAAGTAGAATACTTGCTAGAAGTACTGAATGAATTCAGATATATAGTGAAAGCAGGCATATGAGAGGTAATAGTGATTGACAGGAGCAGCACTCTTGGCAAAATAATAAAAATAAAATAAAAATAAAAATAATGAAAAAAAAGCAAAAACCTGATGAGAAACACCATCACCACCGACATATAGTCCAAGGTTGTCTTGTGAATATGTTGTGAGCAATGTGTCAACAATTTGTAGATTTTATGAACCACATGATACTTGCACAAATAATTCAGTAGCACAAGAATGGTTTGGAGAACCATTCAGCCAGATAAAAAATGTGAGAAAATTTGAGAACTTTTTATGATATTAAGCATATTGCCACATTCATCTTATAACATGCCATCTGTTGGGACTGAGCAGCTCAAATAATCAAAACAATTTTAGAAAAAACATCAGTACTAACTCACCACATGCAGCAAAAGAGAGAACTCACCACATGCAGCAAAAGGGAAAACTGTTTCTTCCGAAGATCCAAAGTCCTCACACATGCAGCATTCTCTGCCTCCAAAATAGCAATTTCCTTCTCCAGATCTGAGATAATTTTCTGAGTTTCTGACCTTGGGGGCTGCAAAGCAATCAGCTTCCTAATGGCCTCACACTCCTCCTTGTGCTGCCTCTCAATCTTGCTCTCCTCAAGTTGTTTTTTTAAGTCCTCAATATCAGCCTGAGCCTGTGAGATTTGTCGTTGGATTTCTTCTTGCAGCTCATTGAAGTTCTCTTTCTCTCGGATGTTTGCATCGACCACTGCTTTGCTTTTAAGAAGTGGGAGCTCAAAGGTGGCCATTTCTTGTAGGAAAGCTTTGTACAATCTCTCACAGTCACTTAGACTATCTGCATCCTTCTCAATTTCTAGTGCAAAGGAGACAAACTTCTTTTGAAGCTTCTTTAATGGTGGTTCACCCCGGGTAGTTGTGGTGCGAGTCAGAAGCCTATGTTTAATTATCACATCATCTTCAAGAGGGCCAAAAGCATAATGTGCAGCCATCTCCTCACCTCTCCCAGCAACTTTTCTTCCTTTGGCTAGCATCTGGTTGGTTAACAGTTAATTACTTTAGTATTCAGCACAGATTGGGTGAATAAATAAAGGAAAATTTCTGGATTAGTCAAAATTGGAGGACCAATGAAAACTTTTGATAATCAGTAAGGCATTATTGTTAATGATGAAAACTTTACAATGCAGCATATGATAATAAATATAATTCAAGAACATCTGGTGAGAAGAAGAAATGCTGAGGACCAGAAAGAGTCCACTTTTTTGCCTTATTATACTGCAAATGACGGATAAAATACAATCTCTTTATAAATGTAAAATCAACACAATATTCATCAGTAACAGGTTGAACTATTATGATAAATATAAGATACATAAAAAGAAAAGAAGGCATTTTTTTCCTTTTCTTTTCTTTTTTCCCACTTAATGAGAGAAAGGAACAAAAGACCCAGAAAAATGCTGAAGGTGAATCATACACTAAAGAAGCCTCTCTCAAGCATGATAAGTTAGAGTCTTCCAAATCATATTAAAATGATGAGTTATCCAAGTAAAATTTGTTTACAAATGTTTGGTTGCTATTTTTAGAACAGTTTCTCAACCCTTTTTTTTCCATTAAATGGTTTCTTGAACTTAAGAAAAGGCTGGATGGCTATGGTAAATAGCTTCCTGAAAAAATTGTCCTATCTTCCCTAGCTTATAAATTTAACAGAAAAAATGTCCTAATTAAAACAGCATAGGAAATGTAAGCAAGCCAAACATGAGCAAGTTAGGCCTTACTCAAGCTCAGCTCATTTAATAACCAAGCTGAGCTTGAGCCAACTTATCTAATTTTGAGCTAAACTCAAGCCGTTCACAAATTGCTTGTTTAAGAAAACTTGAAAGGGATGAAGGTATTTCAAGACTTTTATTTGTACAGTTTAACATAATAATCCCAACTAAATTTTAATATCATAATCGCAATACATTCTATTATAGATAACCTATGTTAGTTTATAGTAAATAATGCAAAAAAATAGATAATATTCATTAAAATAATATTATATATATATATATAGTTTTTTTTTTTTTTTTTTTGAGACAAATCAAGGAAGATTCAAACAAGCTAAGCATACCTCTAACTCAGCTCATTTCCTAATGGAGTAAGCCAAATTCGAGCTGGCTGGTGAACAGCTTGTTCATTTGACACCCCTAAGAGGAAAAGACGACCTTAAAGCTGGAAGTTTCATATCCACGCCAGAACAAAGATGGATACTAGAAAAGTAAACTTGCTCAACAGTCAAAAGACAACAGGTAAGGAAGGAAAGGCAAACAAGAAAGCAAAATGTTGATCTGAAACACCTACTCCCAAAGCTACCTTTGCTGTTTCTACCAGCACTGAGGCCTTACAGTTAGATCAGTCATCACTTCTACTGTTTACACCTTGTGCCCACATGCCGCCTTTAAAGACAGGTAACAAAACAAACAGCAGTAAAGTCCACTAGATGCCAAGTTGCCTGCATACAAGAGACTAAAATGGACAATTTAAATAGCAGAATGGTGACCTCTACTTGTGGGGTAGTTTTTGATTGTAGGCATTCTTTAAATGCTATTGCTTCAGCTAGTGGTTTACTCACATGTTGGAAGTCACAGATTCTAGATGGCACTATTTTTGTTTCAGCTGTTTCCACCTTGACAGTTAGACTGATCAACAAAAGTGATGGATTCAGTTGGATGCTAACAGACATTCATGGGCTTATAGATTCTAGGAGGGAATAATGTTGCACAAAATTAGCAGCAATCAGATCAAATTTGTCAGAAGCATGGGTATTGGCTGGCGATTTTAACATTATGATATTTGAAACAAGAACTAGATAATACCAGCAAATGTGATTAGATTCAGTGATTTCATCAATACAGAGACTTCACTAGATCTCCAGCAAATGAATGAATTTCACAATGTCAAATAAACAAGAAACTTCTATTCAAGGTTTTAAATCCCGTGGGACAGGGCTATTCCGGTTTTTTCATGGAACGGGACATATCGGCGTCCTGCCCCGTCCCGACACTTGGGATAGGGGATGTCCCAAGGTGTCCCGATTGGGATACTAGCAGGATGTCCTGTCCCGACACATGAGATAATACCCCATTCCGATGTCCCGTGGAATGTCCCACCAGGACCTGAATCCTTGCTCCTATTCTTGTAGCGTTATTTCCTAGTTACTCGAGTGGAAGCAAAGATGCCCTAGGTCTGATGTTACATCAGTAGCCTGCTCTCCTTTTGATTTGAATGCACTCCTTCTGGTTCTCCTTTAATTCAGTTTTTGGTGGGACCAATCCATTTGGATCTGACAATCTCTGGTTTGAATCCACTGAATCAAGGAGCTAATACAATACTAGTCAAGGTTTTAAATATCAACACTAACTCTATACCATTTATCCATCTAAAGGTAATGTAGCACCAGCATCAATGATACAGACAAAAACTAACAGCATTAAATAAATGAAAAGCCATCAGTACCAACTGGTATGGTCAGTATGGCACCATTGGTACACATTGATACAGACTGATATAGTTGATACGCTGGTACAGATGGTTTTGGCTTCCCAGCAACCGCACCAGTGCCACTTACATGTAGGAACAGTACAGTACCAATGATATCCTCCCATTGTAGTGATTTTTGAATCCACGGTACTAGCAGACCACTGCACCTTCTAGTTTGGATGCAGCGGTTAACTTGGTGGATAGTTTCTTATCCTTTGCAGAAGTTTAAACATTGGAGTAAAAGCAGAGAGAGGTGACATCTTATTGCCTAAGTGGTCTTGCTGAAAAGTTTGAAAGGCTTGATATAGAAGAAGAGTCAAAGAATCTCACAGCTTTTGAAAGATGGGGCAAATGTTGATTGATAGTGGAACCGAAAGAGATTCTTGTTAAAAAAAGCATATTCACAGAAGCAAAAAGCTTGAATCAATAGGTTAAAGTGTGGGAACAAGAATCCTAATTTTTCCACAACTGTGCTAGTAACAGAAAGAAAAAAAAGATACAATACATTCTGTTCAATTTCAACCTGGCATGCTAATTGAGACTAGTGAATGGAAATACAAAGAAGGCTTTTTATGACTATTACACTGAACTTATTTTGTCTGAACATCTAAATTGGACGTCTGCAAGTTGACAGGCTTTATTTGGGCATTTAGATACTTGATTCATCTCGAGGACAATTTTTCTTAGGGAGGAGTAAAAAAAGAGGCTACGTTCAGCCCAGCTTCAGAAAATCACCAGGACCTGATGCCTTCCAAATGTGCTTTCTTCAATCCTTCTAGGATCTTGTAACAGATGATGTGATGAATTTCTTTTAAAATTTCCAACTTTAATGAGATTGCTAGGCTGAATTATACTTTCATCATCTTAGACCCCAAAAGAATGTCTCCCCACTGTCAAAGAATTTCGACCTATCGGTCTTCTGTACAGCTTGTTAAAGATATTTCCTAATGTGCTTTCCAACAGATTACCTAGGATTATTGATACCTTAATAGGATGAGATTTATCAGCCTTCAACAATGGAAGGAACAATATGGAATGTTATGCAAATGTTTCTGAAATTGTATTCTTTTGTAAAAAGAAGAAAATCAATGGGATCCCTTGTCAAATTTATTTCGAGAAAGCCTATGATAGAGTTAACTGGAATTTCTTGTTGGGTCCTCTAACGGTTAGAGGTTTTGTGGACAACTTATGCAACTGGATTGGAGCTTATCTTTCAACTAGCAAACCATCTAACTTTTGAATGGGAAAACTTGGCAAGTGGATTTTGAGTAAAAGAGGACTCAAGTAGGACCTCTTTCATGTTATCCTTTTGTCCTTCTGGATGGTGTGTTAGGAAGATTTTTTAACAAAGGTGGTGAGAAGGGATTGGCTAAAAGTTTGGGGTCAGTAGGTATGAATGGGAGAATAAGGAAAATCGCCTATGTAGATGATAGTTATAATATTTGGTGAAGCAGAGCATCACTAGCTTGCTGCCTTAAAATTTATTCTGTATGGTTGGCAACTCGTAACAGGTGCAAGGATCAATTTTGAAAAAAGTTATGTATTTGGGTTCTCAGAAAGGAAGGGATCACTCTGCTGGAAACATCTTGTGTTGTTTGGAAGTTCTTATTTAGGTGTCTGATATCGAACTTCATCCTTCTGAGTTGAGAATAAGGGTTCTCTTCTAATTGATAAGATTGACTAACAAGAAACTTCTGGAAAGGGAAACTTTTATCTGTTGAAGGTTGGCTAAATTTAGTTAATGCAGTATCATCTTTTAAATCCACCTACTGGATGCCAACTGTGAAACTATCTAAAAGGGTGGCTAACAAAATAGATTAGCTAATATGAGCTTTCATGTGGAAAGGAAAATAAAAGAATGATGGTGGAGCTTGCCTATTAAATTAGGAGGAGGTTAGTAAGGATAAATCTCTAGGTCGCTAGGGGGTCAAATGCTTGCAAATATAGATGATGCTTTGCTGGTCAAATGGAAAAGAAGTTCTTCAATGATAATAATAGGCCTTGGGTTTCTCTTGCCAAGCAACATTACTATACTCACAGATCTCACTCTTCAGATTAAAATTATATAAAAAACATAGACTATGCTTTCTGGAAAAATGTGTTGAAGGTCCAAAATAATTTCAAAAAAGTTGGTGGAAGATTCATTTTGGGTGATAGTAGGGGTGCAAATTTTTCATCAAACACTTGGTTAAAAGAGTTATTCTTAAATTGCTTATTTCCTCAGGTCTTTGACTTGATTGTTAGGAAAGAAATCAAGATGACATATTAGTAGCCTCTCTTGAGAACCATTGAATTCAGAGCTCAGATTGGGGAGTTTCTTGAATTGAGTATATAGCTTCAAGCAGTCCAACAGTCCAACTAAATCCTAGTAGACATAACATTAGCTAGAGATGGAGTAAGTTTGGGTTGTTCACCTTCACCATTTGTTAGAGTTCTAAATATGGAGATCCTCTTTCAGCCACAGCTAAAAGTATTTCGAAGTGTCTAGTCCTGAAGAAGGTCAAAATTTTAACTTGGCTACTAAATAAGAAAAAAAATCTTATGGATGTAAACTTTTTTGAAAAAGAAATGGGTCGTCTCCTCAGGCTTTTGTTCTTTGCAACTCTCTTCAAGAAGCCACAAAATACCTTTATCTAAGCAGCTTGTCACCAAATCTATATGCCTTCACTTCCTAAAGAAATTGGCATTCATTTTCTTCTTGACGATACAACCTGGTAAGAAAGAAACTAAAGAATCTTTACTGGTACATCTTGATCCTAAAGGAAGTACGGGAGACCAAGGTCCTAAATCCTGTGGGATGGGACTATCCTAGATTTTCTATAGAATGGGACGCGCCGCCATTCCACCCTATCTTGACACTTGAGATAGGATGTTCCAAGATATCTCGATTAGAATGCTGAGATGCTAGCAAGATAATCCTATCCTGAAAATAAGATGGTATCCTATCTTAGCATCCCATGAGACATCTCATGGGATATTCCGTTGGAACCTGAATCCATGCTGAAGACTATGTGCATGTTTGAGGGTGTGTTTGTGCTTGTCAAAAATGATTCTAGCTTTAAAAATAGAATTTTGAGTGTTTGGCTACAACCCAAAAGTAATTTTGGATTACATTAAAGATTCTAAAGACATGGTTTACATAAAGCTGACCCCCTTCTACTTATTGTGGACACAGTATTACAAGCTAAATATCATGTTTACAGGAAGTTAATTTTTTAAAGAAAATAATGCGTTGTCCTTTCAATACCCCTCGCAACTTTTTCTTTCTTCAAATTAATCTTCTCTCATCCCTATCCCCATTAATCTCCTCTCATCCTCATAAACGTTCTTGTCTCTTCTCATCCCATCAATGTCCTCATTTTCCCAACTTCTTTTTTCTCTCTTTACATTAATTTCCTTTCATCTCCATCCCCTTGTCTCAATTAATATCCCCGGCTCCTTTTTTCTTTAGATTAATCTCCTCTCGTCTCGATCCCCAACATCCTTCAGATTAGTGTCCATTCATTTTTTAATGTTTGTCTTTTTGGTCATTTTGTCATTCAAAAGTAGCTCCTGGACTTGTCAACCAAACATATGGTAAACTATTTTTATAGTTTAAGGCTATTGAAAGCCAAACCAAAAAACTGCTTTGTTCCAAAACAGTTTTTGATATCAAAAAGCAGTTTTTATCAAAAATGCCAAAAGCTACCACATCCTCAAAACAGAAGGATTGGGCTAGAATTGCATGTTAGACCTTACAACTAAAGTTTAGCCATTTCTTCGGTGCTATCAGGATATGAGCCTTCTTTTGCGTTTGTCTCCTTCTTCTTCCTTCTTGCATCTCTCTTCCTACCCTCTTTCTCTTCCCTCCTCTCCTGTCTTCCTATTTTGTTACCTTTTAATCTCTTCTCGTATTAAAAAGAATGAAACCAATAATTACCAACTCATATAGAACATAACAAAAGTTCATAAGGAAGCACTTTTGCTGATACTTAATGTACTACGGCATGGCATCAAAGAACGAGCCCAAGCAATGCAGCAAATAGTAGCATTTGAAGTACACTACAGATCACTTCAAAATCGTGCCTAAAAATCTAGAGCAGCTGGGAAGTAAATTACAAACATAAATCCGAAAATCCATCAAATCCGATCAAAATCACCGAAAATCACAAATGATAATCAGAAAGCGATCCAAAAGACTTTTTTTAAAAAAAAAAGAAAGCAAAAAAAAATTTAATCAGATAACATAGAATCCAAACAATAGGTATTAAAAAAAGGGGGGGAAAATAACCTTTCTATCTCGAGCTCAACGCGAGAGATAGAGCGCGCGATGGAGACCCTCGGAACAAAGAGGGCCGACCGAAATAGGATAACGGACGGCGGAGAAGAATAGGCCACGGCCTCCGCTTCTCCGTGACGATGGAAGACGGCGGCGAGCGGCGGTGGAGACGGTCGTGTGCTCCCGAAAAAGTGAAAAGAGGGGGAGGAACCGAGGGGCAGGGCTGTGAAAGGAGACACCAAGCCTGGAATGGGTTGGGTTTGAGAAATAGCCCCAAAAAGTTAGCGTATTGGGTTTAAATCTAAAAAGTAGAAGCACCTGTCCAAAAACCATTCCCATCCGATTTGAAGCCAAATCCAGTTTTTTTTTTTTTTTTTGAAGCCAAATCCAGTTAGTTAGTGGAAAACCAACTTGACAATTTTTTATATTAATTATACATTTTGGATATATCAAAATATCGTATAACAGCAAAATAATTTATTAAATATCCAATTACTACATGAAATCCAACCCAATATCCAAATTCTTTTACGTCTAATATTAGGTATGGACAAAGATTTTTACTATTTTTTAAATTACTTTTTTCTTTTTCATGATTCATTGTTCATCTGGGATACATCAAATAAATTAAAGTGGTTTAATAGTGCAGCGAAATTAGTTATTAAATATGTCGTTACTACTGGAAACCTGACCCAACAACTAACTTCTTTTGGGCCTATTGGGTGTGAATGTAGATTTTTAATTAGATTTTGGTTGAGCATGGTTATAGTCAAATCATATTCGAACCTGATCAACAGGTACCTTTGCTTTGAGATACGGGATGGTTATTGCAAGAGAATGTTATCATATGCTATTCTCATCATAAAGCTACATGAAATTGGGTGTTGGGTTCTGATGCCTCCTGATCCCCCAATTCTCAATGAACTCTCAAGTCTCATTATTCCTCCAAATTTGTTCATTAATGGCATAATCTCAAAATATAACTAATAGGTTTAATAAAAAATATGAGTTATATAAATAATAAAACTAAAATTATATATTGAGTAATTTCTTTTTAAATTTTTTTTATATAATATAAATATATGTAGTGTGGTCAACTAATTTGATCCTAACTCTATATGGAAGCTAGAATATTTTTCAAACTTTATACCCATACTTAATTTTCACAATTAAAAATATCGTTACTTTTACTCTTGATGCACTCTTCCCTTTTTAGTTTTTGAAAAATAAAAAGTGAAAGTGTTGCCGAGCACATTTTTAACTATTTGGTGGAGGCCAAGATTGGATTAGGTTTATAAACATCAAACCCGGTGTCCAGCATAACATATAATAGAGGTTGGGTTTGGGCTAGATAGGCTCTATGGAACCCGACCTGGACTCAAGAAGTTATAAGGTCCTATCGCACCCGTATCAGTCACATGGACTTATGGGTAAGGTTCCAGTTAAGTATGAACACCCCTAGCCATCATTTGTACCCACCTTCCTGCTCTCCAACCAAAAGCAACTTTTGAGCATCCAGGCTTGCACTTGATTTGTGAACTTGGCTGAAATAAATCTTTATCCCTGGCACAGATTCTCCTTCCAGGATCTCCTGCAATTTTTGAAATTATCTATCCACAACCTTCAAGACAATCCTCAAGCCCTTGGCTTGCCATCGTCTGGTTTTGTGTTACGCAGTTGCTGATTTTGTTTCTAGGTAGTTCAGGTGCACCTTGAGAGAAAGTGTTTGAACTCTAACTTGGATATGTTCAATGTATCTTGTATATGTTAGATCTAAGATTCACTATCTTGATACCGAACTTCATACTAATATTATTTCAGTATAGTATCGATACACAATATGGTATGAGATAGGGAGTACCTGTACCGAAGCTACATTCTGGTTCGGTATTAATGTGGCATGGTGGCATATTCGGTGCAGTAAACTTTACTTGGATGCTCATCGAAAATTCGGGATCATAGCTGGGAGACCATGGAGCCCACTTTAAAGGGAAGCCTATTGGGTTCTATCGGTTATGGGTAGAGTTACTCTGATCAGATCGGTGTTCACCTCCTTACCTACTACCTTTTAGCCAATGTTGTTATTCCCAGGATGATGGTGGACAAGGTAGAACAGATCCTCCCGGCATTCCTTTGGCGGTCCAGTGCTGCTCTCAAGGGTATCAACCTGGTGGGATGGCAGTCGGTGTGCCAGCCCGTGAGGGATGGTGGACTGGGTATCCATTCACTTGCCGTTATGAGGGAGGCGTTGTTGGCTCGTCATGCTACCAGACTATTATGAGATCCTGATAGTCTGTGGGCTTCCTTTATGCGAACCATATATGATGTCCGTTCTCTGGAAGGGGCGACTTCTCTATGCCCTCTCGAGGGTCTGCTATCTGGAGGGAGATCAGGAGGACTCCGAATGTCATTGACCATATCAGATGGATGGTTGGGATGGGACATCGATCAAAGCCTTGTCAGATGTGTGGATCGCAGATATATGTCAAGATGGCCCACCTTTTTATCCCCGGACCTACCACCTTCCACGTTGGTCAGCGATTTCCTTGTCTCTGGGGTCCAGACCTGGGATCATACTCTGCTATCTACTTACTTTGGCAAATTCCTGATGGAAAGGATTTTCTCTACCGCTCTTCCGGTGTCGCCTTGCCAGGACACGAGAGTTTGGGGGTCTTCGTCTTCCCCCTCTGCTCCTATATCGGATCTCTACTCCATCTACTGTCCGGTGCAGCAAAGGGGAGTACAAGCGGGGTGGATTTGGACTCTTCCAGTGCACCCTCGAGTGCGTCTATTTATCTGGAAGGTGGCTTAGCGACGATTACCTACGAGATCCCTTTTGAGCACTCGTGGCTTGAACCTTCCTCCCTCTTGCCCGGTTTGTGCTGCTCCCGAGGAGTCCGTGGCCCACACTCTTTTCTTCTGTTTGAGAGCTTGGCGTGTTTGGTCCATGGCAGGGTATAGATCCCTCATCTATACAGGTGAGGATGTGGTTGACACTTTCCTTCACACCCTTCGCTCTCCTCCTGCTACTGTATCGCGGGAGTTCATGGCTTATATGGCTTACCACCTCTGGATCACCTAGAATGCAATGGTGTTCAGGTATGATACTTGTTCGACCAAATTTATTGTGGAGAGGGCTAGGGCTCAGGATGTGGAGTATCAGGGTATGATGGTAGATTCGTCGGAGACGTGGGGTTCCTGTTATGCTCTTCGAGCGCCTCGCCAAGTTCTTGTCTCTTGGGAGCCCCCACCTCCGACTTATGCTACTATTAATTTTGATGGGAGTGTTACAAGGCCCAATGCTGGGACTAGATTTGTTATTCGGGCCTCGAGGATCGACTTTCTTGCCGCGGAAGGTAGCCATCTCCTGGAGCAGATCGTCCCATCAGCAGAATTTTATGGAGCATGGACGGGTATCAGATATGCCAAGACGACCCTATACTTGGATCGCCTTATTATAGAAGGCGACTTCTCGATGGTCATATCCTGGATCCAGAGTGCTCTCAGAAAGACTCCCACCATGCCTCTCTTACGGGACATTGCTCTGTTGCTTCAGGAATGCTCTGGATTTATTGTTCATCATGTTTATCAAGAAGCATAACTTTCTAATATTTCTATCCAGTTCATCAAAAAAAAAAAAAAAAAAAAAAAAAAAAAAAAGGGGAAAGCCTATCCAATTTCCAATTCCCATTGTTGATATGACCTTTTTCATTCATGCAGCGCATAAGTACAAGTGTACAACTGTTGTTCTCTCAAAGATTAAACGCATAACTGTTCGAGACATATGGATTTCGTTAGATTTTTTGCATAATTCAAAACCGTTGAATATTGGATTTCGTTAGATGTTTTGCATAATTCAAAACCGTTGAATATTTCATCCCGAATGTTGGTTCGATGAAGAAATCTGAAGTAATATTGGAGCGCTGAATTGGTTATTTGATAACCATTGACGCTTGCATGGTAGCTACTAGCAAAATCGATGACTTTGTAGTTTGTTTCCTGTTATTATTCTTGTAACCTTACCAAGCACACCGATGACTTTGTTGCAACCGGTAATAAATTGTTAAGAACTTTCTCGCTCAATAGCAACGTACCTGTTCGAGGAAAAGATGCATACTTTAGATTGAAGAACCAACCAAAAAAAGAGAGTTTTTTTTTGGGATAAATAAATACATGAATTTTAAGATGGAAAATGCTCGAATACAGCAAGCTGCATGATATGTGCCAGACTTTTTTAATGCATGAAACACGCATCCGTAGAACTACTCTAATATTAGCTTGGTGAAGTTCAAGTACTTGGATTTTACCCAAATACAAAAAAAAAAGAAAAGAAAAGAAGTATAAGCTCTCAGACACAAGTTTATTAACCGGAATAAAATCATAGTATACATTTAATTGACCAATGCAGTATCCTCTTCGGCAAATCTAAATTTTTGCTACATATTGTCCATAATTATGTTATGCATTACACTGACACTAGAAACATCTAGAAAGTAATTTACAGCCGTCTACAACTGAAAATATGCATGCAAGTATGTAACCATTTCAGCTTATGTTGCTGCATGCGGTGACTCATTACAAATGGAGAAAAATAAAGCCGACATTATGTTCTTTCAGGTGACAGTTCCAAAACCAGCTGAGAGACCAAATAAGTGAAGCAAAACATAATTACATCATGGAAATTTAGTCCTTAACCAAAAAAGGAAAATCATGAAAATTTCATGAAATTTAGCTATGCATGCACTCTGGTTGCATGAGATGACACAACTACTTTGGATTTCATACAAAATAAGGGGGAGGTGGGGGTTTTGACAAGGGTTTTAATTCTCATCCATAAGGTCATCCAAGTTTCCTATGCTTGCATTTTTACCATAGTAGGTAGCAGCAAGTCCAAGCCAATATAACTTCACAAATCACATGTACGTATGTATACGCACCTCCTTGCATAATTGTCAACTAACAAAAAATTAGCAAATCTGATCTTCACTCGCTTTAGAAGGAATATTCCTTCAGATCTGCCTTCGCATCACCCACTTCCATGTCAGCTAAGCATTCCTCAGCAGTTAGCGGAGGAAGCTGCCTCGTCTTTCTCTTCAGGTTATGCTTGTGCCATTCAGATTTGAAGTGCTCCCTATATTGTCTAGCATCTCCCACCACTGCATCACATGTGCTACATCTGTTCTGCTTGACCTGATCTTGACCACTTCCAATGTCGGTAGAAATCTTCTGCTTCTGTAATCTCTCACTTATGTGGACCAGGGAATCTGATTCCTTTATGGACTTTGAGGGAAGGTCTTCAGCATCATCATACTCGTCTACATGAGCATCCCATTCCACATGCACTGATACAGAAAGTAGTTCCAGCCTCCCTAACAAATTTCTCATGAGAGCATCACAATCACGGAAAAGACCAGGTTCTATTTCACAGACCTGCACCATGAACATGTAAAATTAGAAATTAAATGCTAATGCATGTTATATCTATATCTATATCTCCAATACATACATACACGCCTGCATGTATGCATCCATATCCATTTCACAGATCTGCACCATAAACATGTAAAATTAAAAATTAAATATGCATATCCATCTATCCATACATACATACATACATATGTGCATGCCTGCGAGCGTGCATGTGCAAGTATGTGTGTATGTACATGTTGATGTATGCACAAGATAAATCTTTGGAAAAGGTTTAATAGTTCAAAGTCGATGATGTGTTGATTTATTTATCAAGCATTCGTGTGAGGGATAGCATCTGGCATTATTGAAAGAATTTTGAAATCCTTTTTCACAATTCACCTCCTCTTTTTTCAACCTTTCAACATAAATTCATGCATTTCTTCTTGCCAAGGTGTAATAAAGAATATGTTTCGACCATTTATAGAATGAAATTTTGGAAAAACAAAAATTCGATATCAATGCTAATTCCTTGCGTGAGGCTGTGGACCTGGTGCGAGACCTTGTCCCTACTCCCTCGTATCGTAACCACTTCTGTTGTCAATTGTGCATCCAAATTCCATTATTTGCAATACATTTTTATTCAAACTCAAATAAGAACCAGATTTTCATCACACTATACAATTTTCAGCCCCATCCAAAATCCTAATAGGTTCCCCTCTGTGGATTGTCTCTCATCAGCTTGGCATCAAACATGATGTAGAAAAACGTAAAGGGAAAATTCTATATGCACTCTTAAGATACAATGGTGAAGCAAATAACGAAATTGTTCAAATCTGAATCTAATGAAATCAAAGACAGCTAACTTGATATGATTCCAACCAATTAAGCTAATACAAAAATGCCTAAAATATGATATAATCCAATGCAAAAATGGGTAACTATAGTGCACTCAGTGAGCAGGGGTGACACTAGATGTAACCATCTCAGCAATAAAACAAACAATCTACAGCCAAAAAACTTTTGATGGACCAGAATGTAGAAGATTATCATAGCAATGGAGTTGCTTCAATTCTTGACAGTTCCTCCAAGTGATATCAGGTAGTTTTCACACCAATCAGAAAAATGGAAAGAATTTTCACAATTAATAAAGTATAGAGCATTTACAAGCCATTTTAAGGCAACATGGAGACAAGGGAAAATAAATAACATGACCGCTAAACTAGAACAAGACAGCAGCCTTCAGAATAGTAGTATTTCAGATATAGGGATTGGTTTTAAGACTGGATTTTTTTTAGCAGCTAATCAGATTGATTCACTTTTGAGGCACCTGGCAGCAGTCAGCTGCTAAAAAGGTGGCTAAGCACTATCATGTTTCAGGAAAATCAATTACTAACAAGTTTTTCAGGGTTGTTTTGCAGTTAAGTTGGGGTTTTAAATAAGGGAAAAGTGGTAGCAGCAGCAGCTATCTAGCAGAGAAGAAGCATGGAGAAGAAAAGAAATAAAGTGACAGAGAAGAGATAGAGGATAGAAAGGCCTCCCACCTCTAACTTGCAGCTCCAGAAAGGCCTCACACCTCTCTTCATGTTGAATAAAGGAAAATAAACTCAGAAAGTGAGAAAGGTGAATCATTATTCCATTGTACCATAAAGAAAAATAGAGAAGACTCTTCAAAGAATTCACTTTGGTATGATTGCAGGTTGCCCGCTATGTCTGCTTGTCAAGGACGGTCATCATATCAAAGTGAGTCTTTTGACACCTAGACAATGTCACTAATTGATCAGTGTGTGTGCAATAAACTTGATGCAACATGAACTCCCTGCAAGCTTTTATTTCATCACTCAACACAGTTGTAAGTAAACAGAATCACAGGAAGTTCAAGCTAGAAGATTTGCAAAGTCTGCATCACAGACAAAGCAAACTTCGTACGAGCAGCCCAAAGAATTCCCAAGCACATAAAGAAGCCATCATTTAAGAAAAGAAAAGGGAAAAGCAGCCAGTAATTTCTCCTTGCACAAAATAAGATAGAGGGCAACAAAAACAGCATAGTGACTCATCTTGCTGAATTTGAAATCAAGACAACCAGAGTACTGCCTCAAAAAGATTTATAAAATCATGGTTAAAAATCACGCAGACATGGATGACATATTCCCAGTCCCATTGGAGATTAGCGATCATATCACTTCAGAGAAGAGTTGTGGTCCTTGCAGAAGTTATAAAGATAATTAAGTTGCTTATATTGAATTCGAAGGATTTGGAGGATCTATTATAAATACAGCCACCAAGAAGGTTTACGTTCTGATGATGCAAGTCTTCCAACATGTCATTTGCTTCAGTTGATTTGCCACTTGTCATTTGTTCCAGCAGTGAGACAGACTCATTTACTTTTGTCTTCACCAAAGATCAGAAGATGCCCAGAGTCCAAGCATCAAAAAATTTTTCATACATCTGATCGCAGGCATCAATCACTGGTTATCATTCAAATCAGGGATTAAACATAGCCATTTTATGACAACCAGACCATCTATTTTAATTGGGGTTTACATTTTCTTTCTACTTTAATTGAAATTTCATTTCATATGAGGATCTAATTCTGCTGAATTTTAGGCCTTCCATCATCTCAGTAATTCTAAATTAGCATTTATATTGTATTCCTGACTACCTCATTTACTAAAAAAAACACCATTCTTTTGCTCCTAGAGTATCAGAAATAGCTAAATCAACAAAATGTAGAAAGACATGGACATAGTGCTGAACCTTTGTGCATACTGTACAGCCCCATCATGATTGCAAATTCACTTATTGCAACACTAATTTAACACTTATCACCACCCAAGCTTGAATCCTCAACAGATTCGAAGTCCAATTTAAGTGCACCTTCTTTTTTCCTTGAAGTGCACCAAATTAGATCTTCCTGTACTTCATTTTTTTCTGCCAGGGTTCATCGAACCGTGCCGAACCGGCCGGTTCGGCTGTAAAAACCAGCACGGCCGTCGAAAAAACCAAAAAAAAAAAAAAAAAAAAAAATGAACTGGGCCTGAACCGGCCGGTTCGGCTCGGTACGGGAGAGGGTGTGGGGGGGGGGGGGGGGGGGGGTTGTTTGTTTTTTGTGTCACATGACTACAGTGTAGCCATGTGATTTTCAAAGGGGGGGGGGGTCGTTGCTGCCTTTCCTTGAGCTCTCTGTGTTCTCTGCAGCAACGCACAAAGGAAAACCAAGAAAAAAAAATACGCCCCGCCGATTTCAACCCAATTCAACCTGCAAAAATCGAAGGGGTAGGTAGAATCAAGATCCGTATACCCTTCTTTTTCCGTATTTTCGTCTTTCGTAGGGTTAAATTTTATTAAAATCCGTGCAAATTAGAAAATTTTAAAAAAATGCTGTCAAAATTTATTTGTTGACAATGATTTTAGAGTATGTGATAGATCTAGGATAGATCTACTCAATGATACTAAAATCTTAATTTTTTGTTAAGTATATAATTTTTTTAATTAAAAATTAATTTCGGATTAAAAAATAAAAAAAAAATAATTAGAAAAAAACTGTAATTATAAATTATTAATCCAGGGCTTGTAAGCTACTCTCACTATAAATTTCATGTCGATTTATTCAAGTTTTGTGCATCTCATGAATAGTGCCCGTAGGTCTTAAATTGAAAAAAAAGTGACTTTTAATGCATTTCTAGGTTCTTAAAAAAATATATGTAGCATGTACGATGAAATCCTACATGAATCTAAAATTTAATTTTTTTAATTAAAAATAATAATAAAAATAAATTAAATTTTAAAAATTAGGTTAATTAACTGTTAATTAAGAAACATTATTATTGACCTTATATGTAATTTAAATATTCAGGTATGGATCCATCAAGGAGGAAGAAGGATCCGGAGCGGGATATTGGCTGGTCACATAAAGAGATGCTCTCGGGTCGGCATCACTGAAGGTGTAAATGGTGCAATACCGAATTCAAATGTGGGGGATAACAAGGTTGAAGCAGCACTTGGCTGGCGGCTATCCTGATGTATCTACATGCCGACAATGTCCACAGGAGGTCCATCAGTTGATGAAGAAACACTTTGTTGACTTTAAAGTTGAGAAGGAAAGAACAGCAAAGAAGGAGGTGGACCGCAGAGCCGCAGAACCACCTTATCACTCCAGGGAGTCAGAGGAAGCATCTATTCCTTCTGATGAGGAGGCACAGATGGATGTTGCTATTCAAGCGAGCTTGTATGAGCAGAGGCAGCAGGAGGAGGCAGCTAGGCATAGACAGCGATTCGGGCCATCAGCTTTTGAGTTAGGATCTGGATCCGCTTCTGCTAGTGCTCCAGGAGAGTCTGAGACAGTTTAGGAGGACCTCCTCAGTCAGAGAGCCCGTCAGGAGAGGCACCGGCCATATTGCATCCATGTTGAAAGCATTTGGCAGTAGAATTAATCTTCCAGGCCCAGGGATATTCCAGAAGGAGCCACTATCCATGATGTCGATCCACATGCATTTTCCAGTAGAGATTCAAAGCAACAGAGGATTGACACAATGCTGAAGAAGGATAAGAAAAAGGATATGTGGCGGGGCCATCTCCTCCTGATTTCATTTCAGTCATATCCCAGCCCATGCAGCAGACAATCCATATTATCGATCCGCTATTTCATCTATACAGGCTGCTAGTGCAGGTGTAGATCCTCCAGCATCGAGGGATATCTATGGTCATCTTCTGGATAGCAATAATGAGGAGCTAGAAAGATGGATATCCTCATATCAGAGCAAGTGGCATGTGTATGGATTGACGGTGATGTGTGATGGTTGGACTGGTCCTACTAGACGGAGCATCATCAATTTCTTGACTTATTGTGATGGGAAGACGTTTTTTCAGAAATCTATTGATGCTTCAAATCAGGTGCACGACGCCAGTTATATCCTCAGGTTGATGGAGGAGGTAATTGATCAGGTGGGAGAGCGTAATGTCGTGCAGGTCATCACTAATAATGGACCACGGTACAGGGCCGCAGGGCAGATCTTGATGGAGCAACGGCTGCATATTTTTTGGACCCCTTGTGCTGCACATTGTATAGACCTCATGTTGATGGATATTGGTAAAATTCGCAGGGTGCAGAAAATTGTTGAGCTAGCACAGTCTATCACCAGATTTATATATAACCATACATAGGTCTTATCATTGATGAGGAGCTTTACAGGAGGGAAAATATTGAGACCGGGGGTCACACGGTTTGCAACTAATTATATTGCACTTCATAGTCTTCTTCAGAAGAAAGCAGAGCTGCGTCAGGAGTGGTAGGACAGCAGATTTGCCAGGACAAATACCGAGGAAAGCAATGTGAAGAATTTGGTGACGAGACAGACATTCTGGCAGCGGGCTGAGAGGGTAGTGGAGGCTATCAAGCCTCTATATGAGGTACTTCGTGCCGTGGACTCCGAGAGGTATGCTCGGATGGGCTTCTTATATTTCATGATGCAAAGGGCAAAGGAAAAGATCCAGGAGGCAGATCCATCACATGCACATGAGTATATCCGGATCATTGATGAACGGTGGAGTTATCAAATGAGTTCGGATTTGCATCTAGCATGTATTTAGTATTTTATGAAGTCCCTAAAAATTAAGTTTCAATTAGATTCATACAAGTACGCTTGACTGATTCTAAAAATATATGTGCAGCTTACTATCCAAATCCGATATTTCAGTACTCCGTACCGGACATTGCCATGGATGAGGATCTTATGTCTGCCCTGCGCAATGTTATATATAAGATGGAGCATGATCCAGATATCGCTGCTATGTGTCTTGAAGAAGTAAGTTAGGTTGAAATTATTGAATGATTTTTAATAGCATTAATTTCAACAAGCTAACAAATTTTTTCTGGTAGACGAAATTTTTTAGGGAGGGCACAGGTTCGTTTAGATCCACTGTAGCGGTCAGAAGTAAATCAAAGATGAATCCTGATAGGTACTACTAAGGAGTAAGTCTAATTGAATATCAGTATCAAATTTTTTATTTTGCCAAATTTAAAATTTTAAATGATGTAATGTCTTTTGCAGCTGAATGGTGGGTGCATTTTGGTGGATCAGCTAAAAATTTGAAGGTTCTTGCAATGAAGATCCTCTCCTAGACGGTGTCCTCCAGTGGATGTGAGCGCAACTGGTCTACATTTGATCTTATCCACTCCAAACAGAGGAACCGTCTGAAATAGAAACGCCTCAACAATCTTGTGTATGTACATTATAATTTAAGGTTGGGACTGAAATATATTCAGGAAGAAGTAGAATTGAAATATCCTGATCCCATTGCAAGTTCATATATTGATGAGAATGAAAATCCAATAATTGGATGGGTCATGGGTCAGCAGCAGCAGCAGCCAGAGCTTGATGAGCCAGGATCACCTACTCGACCAGCCAGTTTTGTAGCTAGTGAGGCTGGGGTGGATGCTGGACAGTGGGCAACAAGTCATATTCCTCGCAGGGCTCCAGCAGATACAGCACATCGTCCGTCCCCACCATCTAGTAGACCCGGAGACAGAGGAAAAGGAAAGGCAGTTGCACCTCCATCGGAGCACTCAGTCCATTCAGGTTCAGATACCAGAGGCAGTAATGATAGTGCTTCAGATAGTGGAGGATCTAGTGATCAGGGAGGGGCAAGAGGACAGGAGTCGCAGCCTCCTAGTCCTATTCGATTCACTGGGGAGTCGCAGTTTTACCATGCCACGCAGGATACAGATCATGGAGCACCATCTGATAGACCTCGTGGTGATACGATTCCATATAGGCGACGGGCTCCGCGTGGTCTTTCGGGACACGATACAGCTGCAGATCTTGCACGTGGAGTAGGATCCTTGGATGTATCTAGATCATCCTCATATTCAGGATTTTCTTATCCGCAGCTACCGGCAGTTTATGGTCCATATGATCCATATGGTGCATCCGATACGTTAGCATCCAGTGGTTATTATCCCGGAGCATCTTATACATCTGATTTTGTTGCTGGTATATTTGGATTCCCCCCTGCACCTGCACTGCATATCGTCAGTCTCTGGACAGCTCTCAGAGTCGGGACATCAGAGAGGGATCTGTGATTAGTTATGACCCGTCATGCATACCTCCTGGGATGAGCTTAGAGGAGTATCATGCTGCCTAGCAGGAAGGACATGCCAACTTTCCTACGGAGTACATACATTGATATGTAATTATATGTTTATGACACATTTTACTTTCATTAATTGCTGATAATCTTAGTTTAATTATCAATTTTTTTTATTTCAATTGAAAATAGTCCTAAATATTAGTATTTAGTCATAAACCCTAAAACGGTACGCCATCCTAAACCCTAAATCCTAAACCGGCCTAAACCCTAAACCGGCCTAAACCCTTAAAAAATAAACCCTAAACCTTAAAACCTAAACCCTTAAAAATTAAAATAAATACCTTAAACTTAAAAAAAAAACCAAAAAAAAAAAAATTGGACATACCGGTTTGGACCGGTACGCCCCGCCGTACCGTGTATCGGCATGGTACAGTTCGGTACCGAACCGGTACCGGCCGGCCACCAGTATGGCACCCGGTACCGGTTCGCCGAACCTTGTTTTCTACTCTCTTAGTCAACAAAGACCGTCATTTTGCTCTAAAATTTTCCATCATTTGCCCAAGCAAGAAATGGTTTCTATCTCTTCCTCACCCGTCCACATCCATTCTATTGAGTTGTTGTATTATTGTCATTTTCTCAATATTTATTCCATCAATCTTCCTAATCATTTACCACAGTCCTGTTTTTCAAGGTTTTGTTGCATATGTTAGCAAAACCAAGCCAGATATGATAATTATTTAATACTTACTTGGTAATTGTTAGGATCCTATTACCATTATTGTCATTTCATATTCAATGCTATCTCCACCATCAAGTTTTTGGCTGAAAGAAATAATACCTGGCAACTCCTTGATCAAAATCATAAAAATCCAGCCTTGTTTCTCAACTAACTGGTTTGTCTTTATAAATCCTTATTCTCTAAGTACTCCAATTTAGGACCACCTCATGTTCTCCCATGCTTCTCCATGTCTTTCCTAAAACTTCCATCCATGTTACCTTAGATCTTCCCTCCATTTTCCTACAACCTTCAACAAAAATTTAAGTACCTCCACTTGATCGAGGCCCCTCAGATCTACATTCCCATAAAATCCCAGACCATGATTCTTCTAAACAAATCCAACCAAAGGAGTTTTCATTCATCAATCTCCAAAAATAATCTCCTTGCTTCTTCTCCAGACATCACCAATGATGCATCATAATCACCTATCCAATATATAGTTTGATTAATATCCCTAGTTTTCCTCTCACTCATCCTAGAGAGTATCCAAATTTCAGCCTAGACTTTTTCTAAAACCAACCTAGCATACATATTATCATAAGTTGAACAGTTGCTATCCTTCTTAGCTTTTTGATATGTTTCAGACATTGATGTTATCATTTCTTTGATATTCCTTAAGCCTTCTTTGCCTTGATCACCTCTTGGATCTCACTGTGTCACTACCAAGTTTCCTTAGTGGATAAACTCACCAAGAACGTCTCCAACAATTCACCTAAAACAATATGCAATGCGATCTCACATCCTATTTGGTCAGATCCTAAACTCCAATCACTAAAAGATGTCAATTTCTCCCATATAATTTTTAGTTTTACCATTTTATCTGTGAACAATTCATCATTTAATCATTTCTTCTTGCTTCTACTGGATGATTATCAACCTATGCAGCCTGTATCATCTTACAGAGGTTGCATGTTGATCTCTCTTCTTCTTTAAAAGACAATAATTTATTTGTGGCACATTTGATATACTTGAGGTACCTGAATGTTTTTGTGCTACTGCTCTATCAAATTCAAGTACTGGAAGCCCATTGCATTTTCTATCACCAAACCAATTTACACAATGTACGCCCAATCTGATCATTTAAACATCCCTTCAAAATTCATGATATCAGTCCATCCATCTACTTTCAGAATTGCTCCTTCAATCTTTCTTCTAATCCTACAAAAAATGGATAAGCTTTATTAACAAACTTCTTACTGAAAATCAAATTATAGAGCTTCTTGATCATGTAATTTTTGTAGTCTAGAGCGAACAAAGGGCATCGCATGAAGACACCTCTTATGGCCTTCATGAAATAGCTCACATAATAACTGATATGAAGAACTCAAAAGTAGGATGCTCAATGGCCTTCTTAATTTCTTCATTGTACTTTATATGCTTATAACCACGAATCTACCATCTATTACATGGACACAAAAATCAATTTTCACAAAATAGAGGTCTGAATATTTATATAAAAGGATTATTAAATAATATATTAGATTACATAAGGCATTGGACAAAAGCAGGGAGAATATAGCAATTATAAGATAGTAATTATATAATGATCTTAAAAATGAAAGCCTTCCTAACTACATCAATTACCGGAAACTATCAGTTTTACAATTGCAAAACAACTGGTTCTAACATTTGAAACTACCACCAATAACTCTGCTACAAAAATGTGTTGTTAATAACTATAAATCCAAGATATTGCAGGTTTGGAAAAGCATGGAGCAAAATGGTACATGTGCCTCGAAAGAGTTTAAAGGTACAAATAATCAGCAAAATCATCAGTTATGAAAATGCCATTTCAACAAGAGCTCCTAAGACTTACAACAGATTGCTGATTTCCAGATTCATCCTTTGAAACAACATTAGCATTCCATCCATTGAGCTTATCGATGAGAACAGAAAAATTCTTCTCTGGTACGATAAGCCGAAGTCTCATTGGGGATCGCTTTATAGGGAAGTGATTTTGAAGTTCACGTATAACTTCCAGAGCCTGCAAAAGAGATAAAAAACAGATTGATTTCACTTAAGGTTCTGATGGAACACAAATATCATTATGCTTGGATAACAGACCCAGTTATACTTATAGATACTAAATTACTAATATCAATTGCTTTTGTACTTGCATTTATTCAATGTGGGTTTTCCTTGATTTTTACTGCTAAATAGATGTGGATAAGTTTTTCAATCAAAAAATATGGTCCAGTGTAGATAATCAACTTGACTTAAAAAATACTTGTCCTTCATCTCTTGCTGCCAGGAAATTACCAGCAAACATTTCTGTAAAATGCATAAAACCATCTACTAAAAAGACTAAGAATATTAAGACAAGAAACAATAATAAGAAAATTGAACTCTGAATAAAATCGAACCCCACTCCATTCTAAGGGTTGAATCATAACAATCCTAAATAAGAAAAAACTCATGGTCATTCATCACCCAGCATGTTGAAAAATTATCCTGAAAAGTAGTAGGTAAGTACAATAAGTTGGAGAGTTAATACAACTGGCAATCTACTCAAGAATGCCTAGCAAATAGCATAAATAATTCAAGCAATCTTTAAAGATTTTTGGAAAAGCTAATGTTTTCCCCTAACCTTTTGCAATTCTTGAACATATGATAGCTTACATATTTTGGTTGTGGCCAGGTCGCCAGGGCTTGACCTGAATAAGATGTTCTTGAGCCTTAAGCACAAACCTGGCCTACTTCAAGGGTTCAATCTAGTGAGAGAGAAGGGGGGCACTTGATGTTGAAGCAGTTGAGATGGTTATCACTTATGTTACACGGGTTCACATGTCCATCTATGGGTCCGATCCTGACTGTCCTCAAGTTTTGGTATACAAGGACCAAGCTAAGAAGGTTCCAAAAACTGGGCATATGTATGTGGACAAGCTTTATACGACCTAATCTTCTAGGGTTTGATCTTGTTCTTTGTTAGTCTTTGATATCCACTCCATGCATATATATCCTTATCTTATATACAATTCTTTTCATATTAAATATCTGTTTTGTGCACATATTTTGTTTGTTTTCACAAAGGTCAGGGACTAGATATTGAATAGGGATCAAGGATTAATTGCATTCTTGAACAGGGTCTGGTGATAAAATGCATACAAGTTACAGGCTGGAATATAATTTTATTATCAAAAACAGATAAAATCAGAGCCATTCATCAAACGCTATGATCCGAAAATAACTTGGTCACTTAACTGCCTATCACCTGACTTGAAAAAGTAAAATATAGTCCTAATTCTCTCATCTTTCTTGATACCGCAACAACTGTGGCCCCCATCGCCTTCATCCACCTCCACCCAACATCCTCCATCCATCACCGGCTTTTCTGTCCACCAGTGGTGTCTTTCTAATTCTACATCTTTCACAGCATCTGCCACCTGATCCAGTCTACCTTCAATGTCTTTCAGCATACAGGCTAGTGACTGGTGTCCCTCTTCCTTCAGTTCCTTCCTCTCTTGCCTCTCTCCCGGTCCCATTTTGCTTACAAGACAATTCATGGTCTGTGTCTCTCTCTAAACTCCCTTCCCAGCTGATCATGTTTGGGATACATTGGAGCTGTGTCCATCTGTGAGGGCTCCAGGTCGGGCACATATTCCCTCAACTGAACGTGGGTTATTTCCTGTTGACATGGATGTGCCAGGGCAAAGTGCAGAGTCCAGGAAATATAGGAGATGATCATGATTCTTGAAGAGGTCATACATGGAGGATGAGGCTAAGGCCAATGGTAGAGTCACACTCGGCATGCAGCAACATGGTGACAGGAGGTAGGAGAGGACAAAGGAAAGGAAGAGGATGAGAGATAGGAATGAGATGAGGAGAGAGTTTTGTGAGGCACTATGAATTATTTGAGGCAAAGTAAAAAATATTTTTTTTTTTTATCAAGCATATTATTAAGATAAAATGTTACAAACTAGTGTTGCTTGGTTTAACCTAAAAGGCTTTAGGCTAGCAGCAAGTCCTGTTATGAGACTCATGTGTTTCTTAAAAATATTGTTTTAGTACCTAATGCCACAAGAGTCAATGTGGCACATTTTAGAGAAACAAAATACAATACCATTTGAGAACAAAATCAGCTTTGTCAAGTGTCAACTTTCATGTTGGTAAAAGTTATGGGATGGTTGGGATACCCAAAAATTCCACAGTATTGCTCAATACTATCGAATTTTTATACTCCACAACAAAATATTGTTGATACCTATTGTGGAACATGAAAATACTCCAAAACAGGCCCAGTTCTAGAGTTTGCCCATACTTCACTCTAAGCAGCATAGATCTAGATTTATCAAGCTTCACTCCCCCATCTAGTGCATCCCCCACATCCCATGGCCTAGTATATTTCCTTGCTACCCCTGCAACCACTCCCCACTTCATGTCTCAGAATTCTCCACCAGCAGCAATGATCGATAGGAATCAACAGTGCAACTGGACACCTTTCTCCCCTCCCACCCCCTTCCTCTCTCTCACTCCTCACCACCCCTGATCCCAATCATACCTCCAGCTATTAAGCATCTGGCCACCTGATTGATCCTCCCTTATACTCCATAGCCAGGAACACCAAGACCCAGTTGGCCTAACTTCCCAACATCTCTGGCCTCTCATAAAATCTTAACCATCAATCTAATCGGACCCAACCTCCACCCTAACCAATCTCCATCTATTCATCTCCAAAAACCCATGTCTTCTATTGTACCATGCTGATCAACACTGCACCCAGTCAGCCAAATCCCTCACCTCCCCCCACTTAAAAAAAACATCACTCCATCTGCAACCGCCGCCACCCCCCCCCCACTCTTCTCCCCCTCTCCTAACCATCCCAAATATATATATATATATATGATGGCAACAGAATACTAACCAAACAAGGCAACCCCCCAACCCCCGCTTTCTCACCATCGTCAACCATCTCCTGCTCTCCACACATCTGGCATAATTGTCCTTTTTATTATTGGCGTCTAATTAGAAAAGAAAGATAGGGTATTGCAGTGAATTGGACAAAAGACTTTATGGAACCTAAGTGGAATGGAGAGATTTTGTTCCATATAAGGCTTTAGAATTCTATAAATAAGCATAATTTACTGTTTCCTTAGAGTCTGTCACATAAAATCCATTTCAATTTGAAGATCAAATTTATTCCATACAAAATATTATCACTTTGTCTCATTATTAACTCCATCTACCATTTAAAGTACGTTCTTGTATTCCCATAATTCAGATTGAAAATCATTAGAATACTCCTATCACATGCTGATACCTTATAGCCTTAAAATTCAAATTTTAGGATCCTCTTGGTCAATTTTGGCAAGACTGGTCAGATTTGGCAAACGAAGAACAGTCTTCTCAAAGTCAATTCTGTGCTATAGAGTATGTGTTCTATCTCTAGATATCCTCCAATAAACTATAATTTATTATGGTTCTAAGTAATACTACAAATGCAATTTCTCTTGTCAATAATGTTTTTTCCTGGTCTAGATATAATATATGGTCATAACATCTTAGAATGAGGGCAACAAATTTAAAAGAGTATAAGGCTATTCTAATGTTCTACTTCACTGACTGATCACTTAACCATCTTCCTAGCCCCCATAGTATGTCAAGGGAAAAGGAGCTGATTTTGTTGGCCTTGAATTGCTTATACTCATAGGTTAGCTTTCTAGCTTTCTAATATTATAGTTATCAGATGATTTTGTTGTTGATCCTTTTGATCCATTCTAAATTTTGCTTTGGATGGTTACAAAAATGTTGTTATGAAATATCTTGTTTTCTTGCTTGCATTTACTATATTTGTTATGAGATTCTTCTTTTTGGACATCATATTTCTGTCTACCAGGATGCATTTTAAATTTTTAATGTGATGGAAGACTATTCAAGTGATTTTCTAAGGGCTCGTGGCCAAGAACTATTATTTATAAGTTATAACAGAACATGTTTTTGCAATAGCCAATTAGTAATGGCTATTTAACAAAACATGTATCTAAATTTTTAGATATAACTATTATTTATAATAGCTAACTTTGACAAAAGAGATTTACCACTGGCTATTTTTTGCAACAGCTACCAAATAACATCTAATAAAGATTTTTCTTGCAAAAAGGATCTGTGAACATCCAAACTTTTGAAATGATAAAATGTGGAGTACTTTTTTTCCGAAAGTAATCACCTAGTGCATCACTCGATCACTAGAAAAATCTCATTCTCCATAATATTTTCCAGAGTATCCAGCTGGCCCTAAAAGCAACATTGTTCTTTAATTTTCTGGCTCCTTTATAAGGAATCAACCTTGTAGTAAAGTCCAACATCTATACACTTTAACTCACAAAAAAAAAAAATATCTCCTCATCGCATTCTCAATTTCTTCAAATTCAGTACTCCAAATAGCTATGCAACATTGTTTTATTCAAGTGACAATGCATACTTTGATTTCTATTATTTTTTAAAAGTCAATTATTTTATCATTGAAACTTCATTTCTTAAAATTCTCCACAAATCCAATATGGAACTCCCATCTTCTTAACCTACACAACAATCAAGTAGCAACATAACAAGGATCAAAGAAAACATGAGAATAACTAAAGTCAAAAAATAATACTAATCCAAAACACAGAAAAGAAAGAAAAACCATTAATATTAGGGACCATTACAGGTACCTAGCATAAAAAAAACTGGATTTTTTAAAGACAAAACAAGAGAACCCTGCAGGGCTGAATACCAAATATCGACCATTAAGAACTAGTCAAAAAATATATATCCAACTATCATACTTAAGAACCTGAAGTTGTAGAATATTAAGGATGAGATCTTTCTTTTGTGCGTGTTTGGGCCCCGGGGGAGGGAGGTGCTAAAGATTTGATTTAGTATTGATTTAACAAGCATCCCTTCACATTTAAACACTCATTTCAATTGGGTTGGATTAATTTTTCTCATCCCATATCAGATTAGATATAGAAAAGTGTGGTTAGATTTGTTAGAATCCAAATTGCACTAAAGTTGTCTTCTTTCTCTAGTCACAATCCCACATCCACTCTCTCTAACTTCCTCTATAAGAAATTTTCAATAAAATCATAGGCAGTCTCAGTTGCTTATAAATTGCCATCCCTTTAGCACACTATTGGCCCTTCTAATTTCTTTTCTTGCAATTTCATTATCTTTGTCACAAAAGGTGAGTGCTTCTCCCACTGCACTGCTACATAGTTTTAATAAAAGAATACATAGTGGTTTTTATGCTGTAAATTTGGCAGTAGTTTGCCAGGATCTTTTGGGATTCCTAATAATGCTTGGACTGTGTCACTGTTAATTTAAATCAGATAATTGGTCTAGTTGTATTCATATCTTTTGTACAACTACAAACTTTTAGATTAGATGAGAAACCAGTTTGGAGCTTTCCGCTAACAATAATAGAGAACTCAAGAGGTCATAAGTTGGTTAAATAACTATACACCTCCTATGTAGCCTTATGTTTCATCCAAAAACCCTTTTCCAGGGATATGGAGTTAAGTACGGTTGAGATCATGTAATCGTAGGCATGGTTTTATCCCTAGAAGTTTCTGATTGTTGTTATTTATTATTTTTTTGCTGTAAGAACACTGAACATGGCTTCAATGAATTCATGGTATATTCATCATGGAAATAATTATTTTTAGTTTTTTACTAACTAGAAACTTGACATCTGTGAAAAAGTAAACCCCCCAAAGAAAAACAGAAGGATGAATCATGGCTCTGCCCCTCAGTATATACAAAGCCTACCCGAATAGTTGGGAGCCGGTTGTGGCAAGCTTGCAAGGCAAATTCTTCTTCTTATCTCTCCCTTTCCCCACAGTTCACCAAGACAACTCTAATTACTAACAAGATCTAGATCAGATCTAATTCTTAATTCAGGTGCAAGCTTCAACAAGCAATCCATTTCTCTCCTGGGTCTACATCAATAAGTTCACCACTGATTGTACAAGGAAGTCAAATCCTTACACTCAGAAGTAATGTTGGATTCTTTTAAGTTGATTTTAATTTCTCAAGAAGGCTCAATAACAAAAGGTCCAGCATTTTCCAATAAGGAAATCACTACACAACTGAAATAGTGAAAATTGATAAAACTCCAAGACAAACAATCCTACTCCTAATAGTTGCATAAGACATAATTAGAATAGTAGAAATGCGTAGTGAACCCTAACCCTCAAAGGAAATTGTGTTTAAAAAAGAGGGAAAAAAACACTGCCAAAATGACTAAATTCAGCAGCATGATAGATTTGAATTGTTTGATATGTATAACAAGCAAAGTACCTGTTTCTTGGAACTGGTATGAGGATCCACTGCAAAATGAATTTCATGCATAAGCCTCTCAATCATGCTGATCGTATAAGGGCGCTGAGTTTCTGGATTGATAGTCTTCTGCATAACTATTGTTGCAATATCCCGGAACTGACTTGATAGCTGAGACTCTCTCTCTTTCCCAGCAACTTGAAGCTCTCCTTTTTCCAGAATCTGATAGCCGTACAAAACAGGAAAGCAAACTTACTTCTAGTAAGTTGTAGAAAACATATATTCATTCCTAGTAAATTTTGCCAAAGAACTTACAAATTTGAGAAAAACTCATAAACAAGCTATAAAAAATGCAAAAATAACACATTTAGACTAATAAATCAAGCAAACAGTGATAAAATATTGTTAAAAAAAGAAAAATCACAGCATCACTGCCCTACCAAGTTTCAGAAGGAAAAGGCAATCCAAGAGTAGCTGGAATCAAAAGATACATGATCACCAAATCTACTCAACATCTGTTACCACTGTGTCAAGCAATAATCTTATATAATTCATCTGTAAATTACAAATTTGTGGTAAAAAGTATCACATCAAACTGCGGACTGAAATGGCTATGACAGAATACCTTTAGCTAAAATCATCTGTCTATACATTCTAGTATCAGAATATAACAAAAAAAGTTAAGAAAAACATTATCAGCTCACAAGAATGCGATTATTGAAACCAACTGACCTCCAAGCATATTGTTGACTGATTATCAGTCCCAAAAGCTGCTATCAAATCCTTTGATTTTGCAAGAATTCCTTTAGAAACATTTGCGTAAACAGTATGTGACTGCAGGACTTCATCCAAATCTTTTTCACTGATTCAGATATTGAAGTGTTAATCAACAGTTCCACATCCAGCAACGGTTTAAAAAAAAAGGTAAAAGAACATACTTAGAATTCCCTCAAAACAGATGCTCCAAAGGAAGTAGTCAATATGATAGGCATTAAACACATACAAGCGCACAAAGACATAAATATCAGACACATCTGTGATGGAAAATATTGAAGATGAAGTGCATTCGGGGTCTAGACAGACTGGTTACTATAATTTTCTCCCTAATGTATTAAACACGTTTCAGAATTAACAACTAGAATTTGCATAGCACGATTAATGCATAAGAGTGGATGACCATCAGATCTCTCTTGGTTTATACTCTGAGGGCTAAAACCAGCAATGTGCCGCATTGCCAAGAGTCATAAATTTTTGATAAAACAATCTAGGATATAAGAACATTGAAGCTCAGATGATTATCATTAGGAAACTTGCAGAAAAGCATCACTAGCATTATATAAGTTTATTCAAAGAGATGTTACATCTCTGTCAGCATGTCAGTGAACCGAGTATCAAAATACTTCCATTCTAGAGACCAATATTATCCTTCTAATGTTAGAAATCAAGAAAGGTTGGAAGAGCCACTGACAAGGTACAGTATATAATAGACCAGAAGATAATAAGCAATTGAGCAACAATATAAACCGTTAGTAATGCAAATAGTAAAGAATCCACGATCTTGATAAGAAGAGCAAATTGTTTGAGGAGAAGAAGAAGACACCTAGGTTTCAAAATCTGATTTTGAATTATTTGTCTGAATCAAAATCTCATTTTGACTTTGATAGCTAGGTAGGTTTCAGCTATTCCTATACTTGATGACGAATAAATCTATGACATGCGATTATTGAGTTCAATAAAATATCGAAAACTTCCTCTACGACCTGTGGGTCAGTTCTAGAGGCCAATCTAACGGTGTGAAACTAGGGTTTGGACATCATCATAGACGAGAAATGGAGAAAGAAGAGCGCAGAAAAACACACGAAATAAATTAGGGTTTTGAGAAGGAAGCGAGAGAGGGAGAAGGCGGACGTACACTCCGGAGCGCCAGGAAAGGACCTTGTTCTTGTAGCAGGCGATCTCGAAGCGGATGCCGTGCTTCTTGAGGCGGACGATAGCCACGTTCGTCAGCCGCTTCTGCCCGATCGGCTGGACCAAACTCTTCGACATCCTTCTCTATCCCTTTTACCTCCTTCGCCCTTCGTCCTTCGTCCTTCGTCCTTCGGAGGGAGCAAGCAAGCGAACGTTCGAGGAGATAAAGCTGTACCAGGAGGACGACGACAACGGCGGCGGCGAGAGAGAAGGCAGAGGAAGACGGTCAGCGTATCCTGCTGGTTCGGCTCGGAATCGGATTCTCCCCACGCCCAGTTCTTTATGCCTGGGCCCTTCGGGCGTCTGCCTCGGGAATGCTCCGCTCTCCTCAATATATCTAGGATTAATAATATAAAAAATTATAAACTATTTGATAATTTTCTGAGCATATTCATAATTATAAACTATTTGATAATTTTCTTCGATTCCCTGATCCCAACCAGGATATGTTCGATATCCAGCATATATTAATTTTCTGCGATCGTTTTCGGATATGTTCGATATCCAGCACATATTAATTTTCTACGGTCATTTCCTATCCGAAGATGAGTATGTCAACCTGACTATCACTTACGTCAGCCGAGTGAACGATATTTATTATATATATTCATAATTTTTTCATTACCATCGGTCAACGGGAGCTCCAAGATTATTTTATTTTTATTTTAAATTTTAATTTATAACAATGGTCTCATTGAACTTCCAAAAACTTTCAATATTAATTTTTATTACTAATTTTATTTAGATGCTGTTAAAAAAATTAACATGAATCACCTGAGAATCATGTTGGAAAAAATGAAACTGACATGGATCGTATTTTTTTCTAAATCATTTCTATCTTTATCTCGAATATGTGATTTTTTTTTGCTTTATCTGTTGATGAGGAGGTATAATTTTTTTATAACCCTTAATTTCTTCAACCCAAAAAAAACAACAAATATTTAATCTATTATTATTGATTTTAGGCAGCAAGTGATCAAAACAAAATATTTTTTACTATATCTATGTGATTCCAAAGTTTTGTTGAAGCTTTCTAATGTGCATGAAATATGGTTCCAAAATGGTACATGTACATAGTCCCAAAGCTTTAATAAAGCTTTTGTTTGTAATAAAATAGGTTCAAAGTCATCCTCATATGATCTCAAAGTTTTATTAAATTTTTTGGGATCTAGTAGAATGCAATCACAACTTGTCTTCGATATTCATGGATTTCAAATATTTTTTTCGATGGATAAGGTATCGCTACCCCACTTTATTTATTGGAACAAAATAAGAGTTGGAGCGATGTTAGAAGATACAGCGAACTATGGGAACACATTTCATTTTCAACTATATATCTTACTTTATTGTTTTTTTTAGTTAGATGTTTCAAAAAATTTTGTATAACAATTTCATTGTTGTTGGATATAATTTTATTATTATTATTGATGTTTCAATGTAATTTTTTTAACATACTACAAAATGGATTGTCTAACCATCGTTATACGCAATGATGGGAAATTTATCAAGAAGGTTAGATGCATTGAATATGTTAAAGGGAATGTGGCATATTATGACATATGTGATATAAATAACTTATCTTATGATAAGTTACATGATATGGTGAACAACCTATGCATGAATAGAGTTGTAAGATTATTTTTGCAAGGTGTATGTTTTAAATGACAATGATAAATGAGGCTTGTTTATGAAGATGGTCAACTTCAAGAAATGATAAATCTTATACTGGATAGAAGAGAGTATCTTCATGTTTATATTGATCAAGAAGAAGTAATCAACAAACCAATCATGGAGAGACCTAAGACTAGAAGTATTACTAAACAGATTGTGGACAAGCAAGGCCTGGAACCAGTGAGAAGCAAAGAAATTGGATAGCAACCAGCAAGGGCAAATTCAAGAAAGTAATTGTTAAGCAAAGTCAATAAACAGTGATAAAGAAATTAAAAGAAAATATACTTGACGGAAGACTTAGGGATAGAAGGATTAATGAAAATCTTTTGGAGATGAAGAGTATGCCCCATTCAATGATAGTGAAGATAAAGAGGCTGATGACAACTATTATACAGATATTAAGTTTTTAATAGATGATAAGTTGATAGCTATGATGGAAAAAGTGAGGAAAGTAAGGAATAATACTAAAAAGGAGGAGGATTATGTCACGCCCCGAATCCAGCACCGGAATCGGCACGCGACCGGCCGCACAAATCCTAGGTTTTATCCTAGAGATCATGCAAGACCTGGGTATACAAGAGTCCCTTACCTCAAAAAAAACTCATTCATCATCAAGCCCGAATATCTGCACGACTCTGTGAAAGAAGAAAGTAGGGTTGTGAGCTCTACAGCCTAGTAAGGTTTCCAAACGATCACCAATAATAATATACATGTATATGAAAACAGCAAAACATTAGCATAACATGTGACGAAATCAACAATTCAGATTTCATGTTTAACCAAAAACTTTGAATTTTTTTTTTTTTATTTATATTTTTTCCTTTCAGAATTTTCATTATTTAACCATTATCTTTAGGGTTCTAGACTAGCCACGGTCACACTCCAGCCTGTGACTGGCACACTATTGTCACACTCCAGCCTGTGACGGGCACACTGTTGTCACACTCCAGCCTGTGACGGGCACACTATTGTCACACTCCAGCCTGTGACTGGTACACAAATTGTCACACTCCATCCTGTGACGGGCATACTGAGAAACCACGGTACTGCCGTGGCATGACTAGTCCAAACACCAGTTCACTTAACACTTTATCATTTCTTCTCACATAGTCAGATCATGTCACTTTCCAACGATCGATATCACGATCAAACACATTTCAAGATCACTTGGCAAATGCAAACAGCATTAACAACAAACTCGTTCCGTAACCCAGAAATCAAATAATGTATCCGAAAACTACCATGCATGAAAATATTTAATATATGCTCGGATCAAATCAGGTCATGTAAAATATATTAATATTGCGGGTAATCAAGTTTAGAAGTCCTTACCTTCAACCGCTAACCCAAAATATCCGGTGTCAATCTATTCCCGAAATTCGTCCAAATCATTCCTGCTCAAAAGATTGATCTTCTACAATAATAAATAAATTCATCAAATCGGTTTCCCCCCCGATTTTCTCTTTCCTCATCTTCAAACCAAAATCCCTTCCTCTCCCCTTCTCTCTCTTCTCCTCTTTCTTTTTCTTCCTTCTTCTCTCCTCTTTTCCCTTCTCTTTCTCTCTCTTATCATCTCTTTTATGGCTCTCTGCAGGCTCTTCCCTGCTTCCTATCGACGTCCTGTTTAAAAAGAGGAGAAAAACCCATCCAAAATCACCTTAAACGTAACCTAGGAAGTTCAAAACCATTAAAATATCTTCCCAGCCGTCAGATCTGAGATCGACGCCTCAAACCACGTCCAAATCCGAATCCAAAAGCACCTAATCAAGCCTAAACTCCTTCGGACCAATCTCAGCCGTTCGATCGGACGGTCCAGATCGCTCAGAAATCCTATGGACCGCTATACACCGCGAGAAACGGCTGGGAAACGCGTGGAAAACGCCCACGCAACAGCCGGCTCGGGCTGGGCCGAGCCCACGCGCCCGCGCGCGCCGCGCGTGTGGGCCTGGGCCGCGCCTCGCGCGCCCGCCGCGATGGGCCGGGCCGCGCACCGCGCGCCCGCGCGTCGCCCGCGCGCGCCCCGCGCGTCGCCCGCCCTCTCCCGCGTCCCCGCGCTCCTCGCGCCGCACGCGCGTCGCCCGCTCGCGCGCCGCCCGTCGCCCCTCGCGTCGCTGCACGGCATCGTTGGGCCGGTTCGGCAAGCGAGCCGGCAGGCCAATTTTTTTTTTTTTTATGGGTGTTACAGATTAGGTGCAGAGGGAGCATCCACCATATGTAGGTGACAATACAGAAGCAATCATATTTGCTCCTTTAGATAAACTTGAAGAGCATATTGGGTACGACGGTGATTATCATGATTCATCTAAGTTTGACACATCTAAATCAAGTCCTAAGCATGGCTTAGTGATCTAATGAAGAGGAAAAGGTAAGCTTATTTCAATCCGAAAATTGATATGCAGCATGTTAACTTTTATAAAAGTATAACATTCAAAATCATTGAACATTTTAAAGATGCTATGATCAAATATAGTATAGCACAAAGGTATGATATGAGGTTTGTGAGGAATGAAGCTATTAGAGCAGAGGTAAGATAAATATTTAATGGGTGCCTATTTAGAATATGGTGTTCATATGAGAAAAATCTTGATAGATTTCAAATCAAGATTTATATTGATGAGCATAGATATGTAAAAAGCCATAAGAATAATCAAATAATAGCTAGATGTATTGCAAGAAAATTTGAAGAAAAGCATAGGGTGTATCATGATTACAAGCCTAAATAGATAAAGCATGATATTAGGACAAGATTTGAAGTTGATATAACCATTACAATATATTGGAGGGCAAGGCAAATGGCTTTGAAGGCCATTAGAGGGTCTCATAATAAACATTATATAAGGCTACCTGATTATTATGAAGAGATCAGGAGAAGCAATAAGGGCACAACAATAATCATGAAGGTTAAGAGGTTTGCTAATGGCTTACTATTTCAAAGATTGTATATTGATTTTAAAGCTCTTCGAAAGGAATTTTTGGCAAGTTGTTCCATTTTTGGCCTTAATGGTTGTTTCTTGAAATGGATTTGTAAGGAAGAGCTATTAGCTACAATTGGTAGAGATGCTAATACTTAAATGTTTCCAATTGCATAGGCTGTAGTAAAGGTAGAACAAAGGGATTCTTAAAATTGGTTAATTAATCTCTTGGCTGAAAATTTATAGCTTAGAGATGGTTTGTATTGGACTGTTATTAGTAACTAGCAAAGGATAAATTGAAGTCATTACCTTTTAAATATACATCATGCTTACTTATGAAATATTATACTCATTTCTTTTTGCCTATATATGTAGAGATTGGTTCAATTAGCAGTTTGCTACCATATGTTGAGCATAGAAATTGTGCAAGGCATGTCTATAGAAATTAGAGGAAAAAGCATAGGGATGGAATTCTAAAGTCTACTTCTTCAAAGATGCCAAGTGTTTACAGAGGGAGACTTTATGAATGTACTAGGTGTGATGAAAGCTCAATTTAAAAAAGCATGGAAAGATTTCATAGATGCAAATATAAAGAAGTTTGTCAAAGCCTTCTTCAGCCTATTCCTGAATTATGATATCATTGGCAATAATATATCCATGACATTCAATGGTTGCATACTTTAAGAAAGGAAGAAGCCGTTGATTGATATACTTGAAAATATAAAAAGGGCATTAATGGTCCGGATGGCAAAAAGGGAATAAATTGAGAAGTAGCATGAAAATATTTGCCCTCGAATATAAGAAAAGATTGAGAAAAAGAAGTCAAATAGTAGATGGTGTAAGGCAATTTATAATGGTGATAGAAAATATGAAGTCACATACAAGGGACAGTCCTACGAAGTTAGCTTGGTTGATAGGAGCTATGCATGCAATGAATATGAAACCTAATAAGCATATCATGCAGTCATGCCATTTCTGTTATATGGTATAAGAATGATAACATAAAGGATTATGTAGCAGCATGTTATACAAAGAACGTATGAAAAAATTGTTATGAGTTTGTACTTCAACCTGTAAATGAGAAAAGGTTATGGCAGGACTGGTGCAGAGGCAATGCTACCTTTATCGCTGAGAGTAATGCCAGTCAAGCTTAAATAGTTGAGAAGAAAGGACCCATACGAGGACTCCAAGCACCCTCATAAGATTTCAAGATATGAAAGATAGATGACCTATCAAGTATGCTTCAAAATAGGCCATAACAAGCAGGGTTATCCCAACAAAAGTGAATCATCAACAATTGATCCACCTCCAAAGAGACCTAGAGGATAGCCAAGTAAAAATCAAGTCATCACGACCAAAAGAAAAAAACCTTACTTCCTAATTGTATGCCTTTTTACTTTGTTTATTGTATATTAATACCTTATTACATTTTTTATGTCTAATTACATCTATCAGAGCCAGTTCTAGGAGGTTAGCAAAACTGCCAATTAAGAGAATGGGAGGGTAAATGTCTCTTGTAGGAACTCCAGAGCAGCAAGGTGCTAATAGCTCCATTCACACAAGGAAGAGGCAACGGTAGAAAATGCTTCCCAAGGGTTATGGGCTATATGTTTTGCTAGATACTATAGAAATATTTTTTATAGTAAGAGTTTTATCTAACAATTGAGTTGTTTAATGTCACATTACTGATTTATATGTGGAATTGGTTTGCACAGGAACCAAGCCGAGTGAGACACATCAGTGGAAGAATTGCGACTCAAATTAGTGTGGGATCACTAAGAGCACAAGTAGATGTTAGAAGGAAGAAACATAATGAAGGAACTTGATCATTATCTGATCAGCCAGGAACCCAAGGTAGCACTATTGACAATATTAGTTGATATGGTTCATTATATTGCAGCTATGGAAGAAGTGGAAGAGGACTGTTCTTCTTAGTTACATAGATCAGTGGTTCTTTTTTTGTTGTTTTTAATAGTTGGAATGCTGTATGGACTTTTAGTATTATATGTAATGGAACAAAGGATTTTGCAAGTTATACTTCAGTGCTAAATATTCAAACAATGCAACTTTTTGTTGTTTTACACTGTTTTGTTGGAATTACAAATTTTCACTGTATGAAATTTCAGTATTATATGTAATGGAATAATAGATTTTGATAGTTGTAATTCAGTGTTAACTATTCAGACACTAGAAGTTTTTATTATTTTATAAGTCTTTGTTGGAATTACAAATGTTGAGTATATAAACTTTCAGTGTTATATGTAATGAAACAAATGATTTTGATGGCTCTAATTCAGTGTTAAATGTTCACTATTGAAGTTGTTATTAACTTTCATGTTTTAAGTTGGAATTAGAAGTCCTAAATTTAGTTTACTTGTTTCAGTTATTGAGAACAATTCTGTACGTAAAATTTCAAGCGATAGCAGGGCATTGTTTTCAATTATTAAGAACAATTCTATTCTGAGTTTGGTTTGAATTAATTTTTTTGATTTGAATGTGTCAGTTCACTCTCAATTCTAGCAAATACTTATCAAAGCCTGAAACTTTGTAATCAGTGTTAGTTTCAGAGTCATAAGGACTTTGTCTTTGCAGTTCTATCACATAAGTTGAGATTCATTTTATAGAGAAATGAGTTAATTATATGTTTAGAATATATCAACATGCATTTGGATTTGAATTTGGTAAATAAAATAATCTATTCAGAACAAAATCTTGATTTCTAGCTATATTGCGTGATAATTAGGTACTAGTTAATATGACACCTGCCTTAGTTGTATTAATTGACTTGTGCTGAACTGGAAGTTGGCTAACCTATGAGGGAAAGTAATATTAGTGACTAACTGAGTTTTTGATATTTTGCATGCTTAGTTGATAATGTGTGCATTGCATAATCCCACATTTGCTATGGAACTTGTTTGTATATACAATATTCATGAAATGAATACTCCTAAGGCTTTAAGAAAAACTTATTTCAAATGGATGGACAGGTGGCATTTGCTTGCTTTCATAAATTATCCTTCAACTTTGTTGTTTTTATATTTGCAATGTTGTATCACTGTGGCATAGTTTACCAGATTTGATTTGTAATAATTATTTTCTATATGAGAAATAAGTTGCATATGTTTGTGTGTTTTCAAAATTTTATTTATTCTGTTCACTGAATTATATTACGTTATAGTTTTCTAGCTTAGCTTCCATCATGTTAGCTTTTTTTTATGAGATTCCCATGAAAAGTGATAGATTGATGAGCTTTTCTATCTTATAGTGATGAAAAATGTAAGGTATTTATCTCTACTTATTTTTACACGAAGATCCCTTCTTAACTGAAACCTATCACTTTGAGTTCCTAACTTATCAAAGCTTGAAACTTTGTAATGCAATCAATGTCATGCTTCAGCATTGTTTTCAGTTCACTCTTACCCAAAATTTCAAGTAATAGTGGGGAGTGTTAAAATCTTAATTCTATCAAAAATTTATTAAAGCCTAAAACTTTGTAATCAATGTTATGATTCAACATTGTTTACAGGAATTTGATACCTATTTGAGCAAATCCTGAAACTTGTGCTTAAGCCTGAAACATATTAAATCCTGAACATCTTTAACACCTGTTTGGGCATAACAAGGCAATTTACAATCTTTAACAACTAACAATTTTCTACTACTTGTTAATTGCTAACAATATGGGTCAATTAAGTAATTGAGCTAGCCATTCTTCATCACTGCCTATAGAAAATGAAAGGTACATGGTGACCTAAACAAGTAACCTGGTTAACCAAATTGATCCAAAATGGATTTGGGGGACTTATTTGTATCTTTCAATATCTTCCATGTTTATAAAAGTAAAATATTCATAGTAGGGTATACATCTTTGTATAATATACAAGCACTAATATTCTAGCTTTCTTTTTATTCAATGGCACATGACTTAATTAACAGTGGCACGGGGCTGAATATTTTATATTTTAACTTTAATAACAATGGCATTCTCATTAGCATTTTTACTATTTTAGAAAGTTATGATACAAAACTTTCTAATACAATATATATATATATATGTATCATATATAGGCAGAGGCAATCAAATATGGGGGGGAATCAAAATTGAATTTTAATATAGATATCATCTATGAATTCCAATATACATAGGGGCAATGAAATTTCAATTCCAATATAGGTATGATCTATGAATCAACCTATTTGAAACATATCATGACCTTTGAGCATTCATTGTTTAAAATAAGAGATGATGCTCAGCATACCTTGATATGTCAGTTCACTCAAGTTCTTTAGTTGTACCATTTCATATTTGCTGATTCCATGCATTTGTCATTTGATCATTTAATCTCTTTCAAGCTTCACTATTTTATATTTTAAGTTCATTTAAATGAAGATAACTTTATTAAGAAGAGATGCAAATATCAAACATAAACCATTACATTCAATAACTTTGGAATATAATATTGATTACAAAGTTGATTTCCAAAATCTTTAAAATTTTAAAGCTGTCCTCTATATAATCATCATTTTCAAAATCATTATATAATAGCATACATGAAAGTTGATCAAAACATGACCACTATTATTAGCAGAATGAATAAAAACATGATTGTAATTACATTCTTCCTTGTAGCATGTTTAGCAAGCCTCCTCTTTAATTCTATATATTCTACCTTCATCTTTGATGCCTCATCTTTAATGTTAGTAGCCTCTTTGTTTAAATCCTCTGCCTCTTCTAATTAACCAATTGCCTCTTCTTTGAGTTTGCCATATGTTCTTTTAAACTGGAACTTTCTTTTCTATACCTTCCAACTATAGAAGAAAATCTTTTCACATTAGTTTTCAAGTCCCTTGCTTCATCCCTTGTTTCAAGTAAATCTACTTTGGCTTGATCGCTTATCTTTGGATAATCCAAGCAAAATATTCATAATAGGAACCGTTTTGCCACCAATTAATATCCATGTTATAATTAAAGAACTCATAATAGCATAATTTTTAAGAAATTAAACATTAAAAAATGAGTCTGGTTGCATTCACTTGATAATTTGGGCAAACCCTAAACCTCCATCCAGGATTATCATCGCTCCATGAAGTCCAAAATTTAGCTACAAGACCATACTTTCATTAACCGGGAGCTTCATAGCTTCTAGTTGACTCTATGCTAGAGATTGGTGAGTCATGTGAAGACTTTCCAACTTTTCTAAATGCCATGTTTTCCAATACTCATCTTTCTCTCATTGACGTGCAGCCCTTGCAAGATATAACCAAAGTCAATCAATGAAAAGTCGGATAAAAAGGATAGATGGATTCAGAAAGATAAAAGCCTACCTATAAGAACGAATGAAATATGAGATAAGGAAATTACCTTCATCACGAGAATGGAGGACAGATCACTACCTTCTCACTAACCGGCAAACTACCACTCTCACAAGCTTCGTCGATGTTGAGCCACCAAGAATGTGAGGGATGATTAGTTTATATAACCTAGACAAAGATAGAAATAATGGTAAAAAAGATATCATCCATATTAATCCCATTTTCCCTCACATGTGACCCTCACGTGATCCTACATTAATCTTCCTAACAGCACCTAGACGTAATTAGTAACCAAGATCAAAATTGAAAGGTTCTAAAAGTTTAATGACTTGATTGTATTAAATTGAAGTTCCGGATAAAATTGAAACCCCCAAATAATTCAGAATTTTTTACGTGATTAATCCATATATTTAACACGAACCCAGTTTGGATGGGTTTAGATTATATCTTTTGTACATGGATTTGAATCATATCTTCCATGCAAAAAAAATCCAGGATAATTTTAATATATTTTTAAAAAATTATAATTATTTTATAATATTTATATAATAATTTTTTTTGATTTAATACCAAGATAGATACAGATAAATATTAGTCTAAATTTTTAATTATGAAATAGGTTCAGGTAATGACCGACATAACCTATACCCAACTCATTACCATCCCTATCCCCAAGCCTATAGGATGAGAGCTTGTTATGGCATGATTGAGGATAAGGCAATGCCATGCTCCGGTGGTGTAACACTATATGTATTCAAAGTAATATTGGTTAGACATGTTAGCCATGTGTGGTGAAGATTACCATGACATTTTACTTTGAAAAGTTATCTGGATTACTTTATGTATTCTTGATCTTTAGAATATAAAGGTGATTGGAGGTTAAGATAAGAGTTCGGCCTACCCTAACAAGCAAGCCTCTTCAGCATTATAGAGGGTGATGTCTTACAGGGTATATGGGAGTTGGTCAGCCATCTAGCACTAGCATAGCTTAAAATTGGGATATGTATCTCGAAGATAGGCTAAGGATCAAGGATGACCAAATGGTGATGCTGAGGAGAGGATAATGTAATGCAAAGACTTACTGGTTAAATGTATTTGCTTGATGGGCATACTCGAGTGCCAATGCCATAGTTGTGCAAGTGATGTGCGAATAGGCTATTCACATGAAATGTTGAGTAGTATGACCATAGACCTCGAGGGATGTGGCAATCTATAGTGACATGGGATAGACCATAAATATTATAGGGCACTATGGCCATGAATGGCAAGGCAAGCTAAGGATGCAAATATGAGATCATGATGCAAGAGGTTGTCGGGGAGCTTAGATAGTAGAATCGAGAGGGCTCGGATGTGCATGATTAGCCATCTCTTCGAGAGGCTATTGGGCATGTCAACTTGGTAGTTCAGTTGAGCAACACAGTGATGGTTGCCTAGTTATCGAGCACTCTTGGAAAAAAATTATGCTATGCACGAAGGTATGCATGAACATTATGATCAACCCAAGGTGTGGGGTTGCTCATGGACATCAAGGGCTTTGTATATGTTCGATTTGATACAGTTATCAGGCAAGGGCTTATAAGTACATGCTTTGCTATATAGCTAGATTAATATGCATTTGCATATATTTTTGAAAGAGCTTTAAGAGGGTTGGTCTTGGTGTGTAGCATGGCAGGATGTTGCATCGGTATTTTAGTATTAAAAATACTCACCTCGTGACCCGATTTAAGAGACTATAGAAGTGAATTACTCCACCTGACCCAAAATCATTGGAATCCTTAGCTCTAGGTATAGTTCGTGTGGGCTGTAGGCAAATAAGTCAACCTTCGTCTCCTACGACTCCTCAACTATGTAATTCATAAAGATGTTTGTTGGTCTTTGCATTTGCTTGCTTGGCCACCAAGGTCATGGCTATCACTTATCTCTATGAATAGGGATGGCAGTGGGACACGTACAGGATAGGCATGCCATTATTTGCATCCATCTCAAGATGGCAAATCATAAATCTACACCCATCCTGTAACCTTTTCAAGGCAAGATAGAGCAAATAGAGTTAGATGGAGCATGGTGTGAGGGGCTAGAGTTGGTGATAGTACAAAAATTATTTTTCTAAGTATACAAATCAAATAAATATAAAATAATAAAAAAAAGATCTTAGTATCTCATATAATATAAAATAAATCAAGAGACGAAGATATAGAATGTAATAAACCAAATTTCAGCAATAATAAAAATAATAAACCAAATTTCCATCCAAGATTAGCCTTAATTTATAGTGAAAACATTAAAAAAAAAATCAAGCATTCATATAATCCTAAAAAATTGGTGGGGATCACATGCTTATAAATTATAAAAAAATACAACGAGAAACCTGTAAGTCAAAAATCAAGATCACAAATCCTGCACTCTCAAAACTCAAATATCACAATCCGTCACTTAATAACCAGATCTTAATAGATTAAATTGGAGAAAGAAAAGAATTGGAGCAATCCCAAACCCAAGTGAGATCCCTGGAAATTGATATCAAGGGCAATACTGGTGACAACACCCTTAAAGATGATGGTGGTTTTAATGAGAAGAGAACACCCTTAAAGGCAATGGAGGCTTTCTCCCATGTAGGTGCGAGGACATGACGATGGACAAATTCAGATCGGTGTGAGAGCTTGTGAAGATGAGAGGCGGAGAGGTACTCATGCAACTAGGGTTTGAGAAGGGTATAGACGAGCAATTGACTAGAAGATTGAACCGTCTCGATCTTTAAAAAAAAAAAAAAAAAAAAAATTAAAAAAAGGATCGATCAGCAGATGGTTTATATATATAACCAGATCGGGTTCAAGAGTGGTGTTGCCATTATCTGTCTGTCGAATAAAACCTACTCTATTAGATCGAGTTTGATTGGATATCTTATGGGGTGGAGAAAATTGCCAACCCTCTATGTAGGATTGCTTGAGCGAGGAAAGCGGGCTTGTCTTGCCACCCACGGTCATTGCGATGGAATGACGGTCAAATAAACATCATTATCGTAATACCTATTATTAGCACGTAACAGGATAAATGCCTTCAAACCCGGTGTTCCGGGTCGGGATCCGGATTCTGGTGAGATATCGTATAATTAATTTGGATTCGGACTCGGATCCTCATATTTGATCCACGAGGCCGCTTGTCCTCCATCCTGGAAGGGAGAATTAGGGCTCTCTTCGCGCGTCCCGGTCCCGGACGATTCCGAATGGAGGACTCCGCCAAGAGGAGACAGAGACTCCAAGCCATGCGCTTGGAGGCAGAGTCCACCTCCTCCTCCTCCTCCTCCTCTCAAAGCCTCAACTCTTCCGTTCCGCCGTCTCTACCTTCGCCTCAGCTCTCTAACCCTCTTCTCGACCCGCCGCCGCCGCCCGCCGACAGCTCGCCGCCGGCCCGCAGGTTTGACTACTACACGGACCCCATGTCGGCCTTCTCCGGTGCCAAGAGGAAGGGCGGCCCCGGTGCCTATTGCTCTCCGATCCGCCCTCTTTCTCGGCCTGATGGTAACGTCCCCCTTCGAGAGTTTTGAAATCATGAACAGTCATTATTCGCTTATCATTAAATTATCATCCGATTCTGATTGGCGGCAACATTTTTGTCTTCAATTTTGTAATGTGTTCTCTTGAATTGCTCATATATTTATTCCTCACATCTAATGATATTTAAAGTTCCTTTTCTGATTGCAAGGAGTTTATGTTCTTGTGTAGTTTCAAGTAATATCTTGTGGGATTCATGGCCGCTTTCCTATATATTTATTTAGGACAAAAGGAAGCATCTTCAAGAATTAGGCAACTTCTTGTACGCTTACCTCCTTAATTTAATATGGGTCACTGTGGCTGGATGTAAGTTTGGGAAGTGCTAGAAGTGAGTTTATGGGGAATTGTTTCTTGGGGGGTGGCTTTTAATTCCAGTTATTCTTCACCATGAATTGATGTTTTTTAAAAGTGACAAAGTGAGATGACCAATTGTTTAGCCATTGTAATGATAATAGTTTAAAGTGATGGCTATGATGAACCATAGTTAATGATAGTCAACGATAATGATAAAATTCTAAACACTTCCAAGTTGTTAAATGGTTATTTTCCTTCAAACCATCTTTGTCGAGTGTCTGAAGCAAAGAAAATGTTGGTTCATCATATCTTTTCCTTCCTTTCTTTAATAAGTCTATTTAACGAAGATTTTTTTGACCTCGATAACATCCCTGAAGTTGCAAGCTTGAAAAATACTCTCTACTTTTTGGGTAGAAGACTTGAGGAAAATATTTTTCCTATGCTCCTCTTTCCCTCTTCCTTTTTATTTGTATCTTTTCTCTTGATTAACACTTAATAACTATCTTTTTCATTTTTTTTTTTCTCTTTGTTTTACTTACCTCTCAACTTGCCAAAATTATTGCCCTTTTTTTTTTTTCTCAAAATTACTACCTTTCCTTTTCTATTTATTTCTTCTATCTTCAATTAACACTTAATAAAATATTGGCTAGTAGAATCTTAATAAAAAGTTATTTGCTGTTTGCTAACTACATTTCTGAAATGCTATGAAACTTTAATATCTTGGTAACTAGATCAAAAAAGTGCTTTTAATATTAAAAAATGATAATAAATGACGTTGTCTAGTACTTTCATTTATTTAGTTATTTGTATATCAAAAACTGTTATTTTTAAATATTCTTAATTTATAAATTTTTTTTAATAATTTAATCTAGATGATATAATATTTTCTATTTATAATAAATTTGCAACAACATTTTTATAATATTATTATATCATAACCATAATATTATTATAGTATAATAAGGTGGCATCAGTATTTTAATTTAATGTTATAATAGAATCATTCTATTATATTTTATAATACAATTATTATAATATAATAATAATGATAATAATACAATATTGTAATAAATATAATATGATATAATTATATTATATTATACTATTACATTGTACTATCAAAAGCTGTTCCAATAAACTATTATTAATTTATAAATTATTTCTAATATTTTAATCTAAATAACGTAATTATTTTTAGGATGGTTATCAAGTAACAAAGAATATCATGATTCCTAACTGGGTAGTTCTTGATTCTAATAGTAATACAAATATTTGATTTTGTTCACTCGAATACAAAATAGCTATAAAATTGTTTATATATTCACAATCATAATAAAAACATAAATATCTCCAACATGTTAAAGGGAGTAGATCCTCCTTGTCATCACAAGGCTGAAATTTAAAATCCTTAATTGCATGATTATGACAATAAAAATATGCCAACTTAAATGATTATGGCAATAAATAAATATTTTAAATTAATTTTTAAAATATTCTGTTATTGGGATTCAAACTCAAGTATTCTGGGTGTGCTTTGCCTCCCCACTTCTTCCCCAAGCTTTTCGACATGTCTCAAGTAGAGCTTTTGTCTAAAAGCTCCAATTGGAGCTTTTCCCTGGTAGAACTTTCTCAGCTTAGATAGGAGAGAGAATGCAGTTTCAAAATTTTTACCGAACATCTCAAAATACCCAAAAGAGCTTTCTGACCCTCCAAGAAGCGGTTTTTGGCTCTCCAGGATGGGGCTTAAAATATTGTTGAATGAACTGACTGTTTGCTCAATTTTCTTGGTGCAACAGACCTACAGCACCTAAGATATTGCATGTGGTTATATTCAGAAAGTGCAGATGTAGTTGGGCCATTTACTTTTATGTTTGTTTGGTTCCGTTTTGTCTTCCTTTTCTTTTCCTTTCTCACCCCCCCCCCCCCCCCCCCCCCCCCCCATTTTTCTTTATGTTGTCTCTAAAATGAGAATTAATAAAATGAAACTCTTATCATTTGATTCTGAACATGTACTTTTTCTTTGTTTAGTTGGACCAAGGACCTTCCATCCAAGTCCTTATCAATTACATACAACTCAGTCTCAAGGTTCTACTGCATATCAAATGCTGCCCCATTTTTCCCCAACTACCTCATGGAGAAGCCCTGTTCAATATTCAGCTTTGTACACAGGCTACCAAGGAACTCCTGTTGGTGTCTCCTGTGTCTTGACCAGATCTGGTGGTTCCTCCAGTGACCACTATCCCCCTGCTCCTTTAAGCAGTGGTTTCGGTCCTCACTATGGACAAGGAGGCAGCCATGTGAGTACTCCAGGAATGAGTGGTAGCCCGTATTCAAATTCTGGTAGAGGCAAAGGCGGGCAATTCAGTGGCAACCGCAGTCCACGATGGACTGGAGGGCGGGGCTGCAGTTCCTATCGTACTGGTTCAGGCCGGCAGGAAATTGATCACTACTACCTTAAGTCGATGGTAAAAGATCCATGGCGTAAGCTAAAACCTATTGTAGGGGATATAACCAAGCCAAGGAATTGGTCTCTTGACTCAAAGAAAGCAAAGGTTACTGAGAGTGGCAAGGAGTACGGTTTTTCTAAGACAGGCTCCCTGGCTCAGTTTCTTGCAGACGAGGGGGCTGCCAGTGAGACATAGTTTCTGTTTTTTGATTTCATAATTATATTTATACAAATATGTGAGCTTCAGCTAGCAATCACTGTGTAGTTAATTCAGTATAAAGCATTGGGAATCTGGTTAGTGTGGAATTCAGCTTGCTCAGTGATCCATCTTAGATTGTAAGGGGTTGGATTTATGCAGGATTGTGTAAAATATAAGACAATTGAGAGGATTCAACTTGGTTTGTTAATTTAGTAATATAAGATTATTACAGAAGCCAAGTTCAAGATTAATTGTCACATAATTGCATATAATCCTTGCTCTATATGTCAAACTGCTGTCCACTTGGGACTATTTTGCTTGTGGTTACTGAAAAATGATCTGAAGGGGCACTCATTTACCTGCTTCTGATGTGATTTGGCTCAAACCCTCGTGAATCCCACCAAAAGTTTGTGTACCACGCTCTCCGTGGCATTACTCTTTGATATCTTCTCAGAGCGTCTGTTACCAAACGCCCATGGATCTTATGGGTGATGCTTTTATTCTTGGATTCATTAAACAATTGGATACCAGTCAAAAAGTCACCAAGTTCAGCTGCGTCTATTTTGTTATCTTATCACTGCTGTCTGTTCATTTGATAATATTGAGGGAATTTCTTGCGGCTCTAGCCATGAATTTTCAGCTTGCAGTACATAAGAAAATAATAAATTTAAGTCCTTTTCACTAAGTATGTTGCTACATGACAATCTCCTGGTAGGGGGATGTTTTGTTTGGTACTAAAAAAGCCACTTTCAACCCCAGTAGTTGGGGAAGTTTATAAAGTATTTTCTTTTTAATTATTCAATTGATTAAGCCTTTATAATTTGAAGCATCCAGTGCTCGTATAACAGATGGGATTTGCATTTGTTATTTTTGGTGGAACGGATATATTATACAATTAGTATAAGTACATTCATATTCCAAACCTAGAGAGCAGACCAGAAAGGTAAGACTCCAGAAGATTAGGGATGGCACAAGACAACCTGAGAGGTTTCTTTCTGAATACTTGCGTCTCAACCTGACATGAATCTAATCTATTTTGACAACCTATTGCCACCCATAGTGCAACAAAAGTGGGACAGTAAACTATTAAGTTGCCAAATTAGATAGTTTTTGCATGCACCAATGCTCGCCTTAATGCAGTTTTCAGCTTGATTTTGATAGTAGTTAAATGGCTCAAGTTTGGGTTGACAGGTTTTCACAAATACTCGTGCCTTGACAAGATATCAACCGGATCCGTGCGGGACGGTAAAATATTTAGTCAGGGTACCCTGTTATCTATAAGAGGTGTGGCAGTATTAAAGATCTCATGATCAGGTTTGGAAGAAGTTAAACCTTCATGTTAATTATAGAAAAAGGAAGTTTCCAATAAATTGCCTTCACTGCCTGGTTCTGAAAAGGAATTCTCAAAGGAAAGAATATAATTCAGTGTGACGTGATATTTATCTTGAGAATTAACATACTACTAGATTTTAATAGGAGAAAAGGATGGTGAAATCTCTCAATCTCTCCCTATGGGCCTAGATCCTTTTATCCAATTGTAGAGAAGTATTACACCTATCAAGTCTCTCCCAATAATATCCTCAAGCCTTACTTTAAGTTTGGATTCCATCCACCCTTCTCCCTTTCGGTTTTTTGTTTTTACACACGCCAATAAATGGAAATAACAAGAATTAGATGATATCCATAGTAGTAGATAACTGCATCAAATGTACATTGCATATATTATATATTTAACAGATTTTCGGCAAGTAAAAATGATAACATATCGAGTTCCTAAATCTCTAGCTTTTGCTAGGTATCATATCAAGCAGTTATCAGTTTGATAATGAGGATTCTAGATTTGTTCTTACAAAGTAACATCATGGTAAATACAACATTCATATTCCATGACACAGCACAAGACTCTCATCTCCAAGATTAGAGCTAATCAATAAATGGGCAATATACATACTAATGTGCCTCAAGAGCAGACCAGAATTCTCAAACAGATTCTTGGTATATCCTTGCCTTGCTGGATGGTCCTCCTGGGGGCGGTTGAAAGCAGTCCAAACAGGTTCTCCAACAAACAACCTCATTAGCTGCATATATACCACAAAACATGAGACTGTGCACAAGGATTCAAGTACAAACAAAAGGTTCAACCATCCTACCAACACATTCTATTTAATTTTAAATTATTATGGCATATACAAACATGAACAGTTATTTTCTTAGCAAGGGATAGTTTTAAGAAGCATTTTGATCCACAACAAAAGCAGTTTTCCCATACTTAAAAAATGCAGTGCAGTAATATTCAAATTTTCCTGTCCTTCGAATTGTCTAACAGTAATATGAGCTTGATGAGCATGGAATTATTAGATGGTTTCACTACTGAGAACTGTCAATACTAGCACATAAATAGGATAAATTTTTACTCCCGGTAAGTCTAGTGGCATCGTTCTCTGAGTAAAAGAATTTACAATAATTGTAGAATTTTCATTATAAGTTTTCTCCATCATTAGAAAATAAGGAAAAAAAACTTTTTTCTTCCTTATTTTGAATCAGATAATTGGAATTTTGTGAGAATCTTGAATTATTCTACAAGTTTTCTCCAATGAGATGTTTCCAGTATAAAATGACAAAAAAAGAAAAGAGGATTATGTCTTCACTTTTTGCCAATCAACAAAACTTTAACCTCTACAAAACTATGCTGAACACCTTCATTAATGACAGCGACTGTATAAAAGAAGGATGACATAAAGGTGGCCCAGAGTAGTAATACAAGAATGGATGAGAAAATAATTTACAGTTATCAGACACTGCTTTTAATTGTAAAGCAAGAATGAGTTGAAGTGTAAATACTGCCACTTCTTCTTTACGCTACTAGCAGTTCATATGATTCTCCATTCACAGAAAGAAGATATAATAGGACATTACCTTCACATAGTTTGAAGTATCCAACGTGAAGCGATGGTAAATTCCAGCAGGCAGCACAATCATGTCCCCCTCCTTGATCCAAATTCGTATCCAGCGATCCTCTTTGTCCCGCACATCAAAGTACCCACTTCCTTCTAAACAATAACGGATCTCTTCATCAGCATGGATGTGCTCTCGGTAAAAGTTCTTCAATTTTTCCTCATAATTCTCAACTTTCCCTGGGCATAACTCCAGAAGGTCCTGCAATGAACATTATGGCGAAAATGTTGAATATCGTGCAGTACTTGATCGTGCATCCATGTTTGTGCAGGTGTTTATGCTTTCCAACTTAACAGTTGCAACTAACACAAGCTGCTCATGCAATCTAGATAAAGGGAGAAAGAATTCAAACCATATAGTTGTATCCTCTGCTTTCTCGAATTTTCTTCAGTTCCTCATCATTCTCATAGTTTTTGGGATCCAAATGCCAATACAAAATCCCGAGCTCTGCAGAAAAAATATTCTATAATCTCAGCAGCAAAGCATTTTGTGCCATCAAAGCTCCAAAAGTTACAAAACAAACCCACCATGTGTGAAATGTTGTATGGAAGAAATTTGCATTTTAGTTGTCAAAAATTGATTCATTAGTTAGCAAAGCTTACATCAAGTCCAGCATCAATATTCATCCAAACATGTTCCAATGAACAGTCTCATACAAATTCTAATATTTATTTGTATGACCAAGATAAAGGTTGGACATTTTCTTGATCGTGAATCTTCCGATATGACATCAAGTATTCTTAACAAAAATGAGAATGCCTGATATTTGGTTCATCTACATTAAAAATTTAGAAAAGATAAAACAATAAAATATGACAAAGGGATCTGATATTTCTGTTCCCTTTTTTATTTTAAATAAATCCACCAAGTTGTATTATTTAAAGATCTTGAGAATAGGTTTCCAAATTGTTCTCAGCTTGTAATAACCAGGAACAACTGATTTACAAGCTGTTGGTGGTCGACCGGTCGAAAACTATCATTTAATTTTATACCATCAATCCCTTTAGCATGCATCTACCCTCTTCTTCCTGCTGTAAAGGATGCAGCTATTGGAATTTTGGGTTCCACTCTCAAAAGATATGTCCTTTCAAGCAAGATTAGTATAAACAATATAATCCTCCACAAAATTTTCGATATACGGTGCTTTCAAAATCTGTCCCTGCAGTAATTCGCTTAATTTGTGTCATTTAAATGGTCATATTTTAGTTACAATCCAAACATTTTTGTTTGTCTATTATTGTTCCCAAGAGTCTTCTCATCTTTTATATTTATGAAGTTGTCCTCAACAGGTGGGATAATCTTGCTAAGTGCTATTACTTTTTGTGAGTAGAATTTCTTCTATAGCAAACATTAGTTATCATTAACCTACAAACAGTAGTCTAAAGTTACAATATAAAAATATCTCTCTCAGCAGAAGGACACAGAACATGCTTCTTTGGGAAGTCCTCAAATGCCATTAATTTCTCGACATGTTATTAATAATTGATGGATTATAGGACCAAAAATCTACATTTCTACTTACCTCAATTGCTAAATTATGCAGATCATGCCGATGTTACCAGAACACATGACATGAGCGTGAAAGAGTCCAAGTCCAGAAGTGTTGGACAAGAGATCCTTCAAAAGATCAGACAATGAGACATATCCATGTCATACAAATGGGCTTCTAAATGCTTACAAATGTCTGTATATAATGAAATGTCCTGTATATGGAAGGATATTTATTCTGAGCAGATGGAAAAGACTCCAAAAGTATCTATCCTCTTAGAAGAGATTGCACCATCAGAAATCCCAATACGCCTTCTAACTTTAGCACTAGATCATTTATTCTTTTGAAGAACCGAAGATAGGCATTTCCAAGGTTCTAAGAGATTGCTTCCACTCAAAGAGTTTCATTAGTTCGGCAAGATAAAGCAACAATACAACAACAGGTAGGAGAATGTACCCAAGAGCTCCCATAGAAAACATAAAGCTATTCTCTTGCCAAAAAACATTCATATAAAAACGTTACAGAGGAACCTGTTTGACATTGCACCAAACATGTGTCAGGTGCATATAGACCTCTTAGTAACAGAGGGGACAAAGGGGCAAGTCTGATGCCGACGGAGTGCAGGTCAGGCGAGTATATTAGAAAGATCTGTAGACCACAACCATATGTTTTGCATTTTCCTAATTCCATAGTTTCAGAAATTCTACTCTCGAGCAATCTCAAAATCAAACCTTGGGGGATATTTTATGTTCAAAATTAGAACTTGACAAATCCAAGAATACCAGCAAAACTGTGAAAACATTCAAATTATACTTTCCCAGGAGACACTTTTGCCAACAAAACCACAATAATAGAAACAAAGGCCTCAAAAAAGAAACACCAATTAGGTCGTGATACACAACCACTACATGTTCTTCCTTACAAATAACTTTAGCATCCAATCAATGGTATTTTTGACAGAGTTTCATATCTAGCATAAAAGTGCACAAGATCAAAATCCTGTAGATAGAGAGATCAAACTGTTACCTTCAAGCTTGCTCAGGGATACAAACTCTATTGGGTTCCGATGGTGCGGAAGCCTCTGGTCCCCATCGCTCTCATCTATGAACCAAGCCTAAGAACGGACACAACAAATCGAGTATCAGATTATCTGGTGCTTGGAAAATACATGCATTTGGATCTAGAAGGAACAACTTCTCCTATCGGTAACATCAAATCTGCAAATTAAACCCTTTTTGGACTTTAAAAAAACACGCACCTCCAGAGCCATGAGATCGCGTTTCTCTGCCTATCGAGGGCTTCCCAATTTCTGACGCCTGCGATCCTACTAAATACTTGCAAGATACGCAGACAAAGGAGGGAGGAAGTCATTCTCCTCAAGCCACACGCGTGCAGCGGTTTGTGGTGTGCCTTGCCTGTAAATAAACACCATACGAATGAAATATCATTCTTGTCGCCGAGCTTAAAAGACTGATTCTTGTTTGCCTTCACCATCCTGATGACCCCATGTCGGAAATTTAAGTTATGGATACAAAATTTTATAGTAAATATAAATAAATTAAAATAAATAAATATATAAAAATTAATTAAGTAAGAAAATTTTAGCTATAAAAGCTGGTGTTGCCCTTGAAGGTAGATTTGTGGCTTGTAGAATCAATGACTCGATGAGAAGGATTCCAAAACACCTGTTTTTGCAATTAGTTTGGTGCTAGTTCCACAAAAAAAAAAAAAAAAAAAGAAAAAAAAAAAGAGGATGAGTCTAAAAACCGATCTACTGTAAGAGCAAGATCATGTGCAATGTGGTGACTATATATTTCAAGATTTAAAAAGATAATCCTTGTCATCATTATCTTAGCAAGACAACTTCGATCATATTTTCAAGTTCATATGATAACTGTCCTGACTGATCAGCCTTGAAAGTAATCATACAGAAACCTGAAACTTTAGGATGAATAGCGAAGTGGGCAATCGAGCTTAGTGAATTTAATATCGGCTATTGATCTTGACCAGTCATGAAAGATCAAGTTCAAGCTAACTTCATTGCCAAGTGCACGGTCTTTGAAAAAGAATCATATACGGAGAAGCTTGAAGTACAAGAAAGCGGATCATACTAGATCGTATATGTTGATAGAGTATCTAACTCATGAGGCAACGAAGTCTGCTTTATCCTTGCAAGCCCAAGAGTCATAATCGAATATGCACTCTGGTTTAGCTTCAACGTTTTGAATAATGAAGCCGAGTATAAGGCACTGATGACAGGGTTCAATATCATCAAGAAACTTGAAAAAGATAAGCTCAAAGCCTTCACTGACTCATAGCTAGTGGTGGGCATGTACAGGGCGAATATGAAGCTAAGAACCTGACAGTAATCAAGTACTTGCAAAAATTCTATAAGCTATCCTCTAGTTTTAAGGATTTTGAGATCTAATAGATACTAAGGTAAGAAAATATTTGAGTAGATGTACTATTTTGACTAGCCATCAACAACCAACTCAACAAGAAAGTCTTGATTGAGTGCCTAGAGAAGCTTAGCATTGAGGAGCAAACTATGATCTTGCAAATTGATTTTGAACCAAGCTAGGCGAACCCATTAATTGATTACCTAACCAGTGGCACCCTTCTAACTAGCTCAGTTGAAGCTCAAAATGCAGAATAACAGGCCCCTTGGTATGTCCTCTTGGGAGATAAACTCTATAAAAGATCATATTTCTTGCCTTTACTTAAGTGCTTTTGGCCATATGAGACCAACTATGCTCTTTAGGAGATACATGATGGCATTTGAGGCAACCACCTAAGGGGGTAGAACATTGGCCTACAAGGTACTACGGCAAGAATACTGGCCAACCAAATAACAAGAAGTTGCAGAGCTTGTCAAAAGGTGCAACCAGTGTCAAAGATATGCTCACATTCAACATTGACTAACTATAGAACTCACTATGATCTTAGCACTATGGGGAGTCGATATCCATGGCTCTTCACACAATGGGGAGTTGATATCCTCGACTTGTTCCCTTACGAAACTAAACAACTAAAGGTTTTCATTGTCATCATCAACTACTTTATGAAATGGATCGAAGCTGAGCCACTAGCATAGATCACCAATAAGAAGGTCCAAGACATTATTTGAAAGTCGATTATTTGCTAATTCAGGCTATCTCGGGCAACCATCACTGACAATGGATAATAATTCGATACCCTAAGCTCAAGAAGTTCTACTTAAAGCATCATATCGGCCACATGCTAATCTCTGTTAAATAACCCTAGTCCAACAGAGAAGCCGATGTCACTAATCAAACTATTTTGCTGCATCTGAAGATAATATTGAGCTGGGCAAAAGGACTCTAGGCCAAAAAGTTATATAGTATCACTTCTAACTAGAGATGTGCCCTTCAACTTATCCTTCAAGATTAAACCAATGATCTTGATTGAGATCAGCCTCTTGATGACCCGAGTTGAGAATTATAACAAGCAAGCCAACTCGGATTAGCTTCATGTGAACCTCGACCTGCTCAAGGAGACTAGAGAGTGAGCTTGGATCAGGATGGCATCATAATAGCAATGAGTGGCCCAATACTATAATACCGGGGTCAAAACAAAAATCATCTGACCAGGAGACCTCAAACTCTAACGAATAGAGATATCTAAACCAATTGAGCAAGGCAAGTTATTTCCAAATTAGGATAGCTCATATCGTATTTTTTAAAACATCCAACCAGGAACTTATAAGCTGGAAAAACTTAGACAACACAACCATCCCCAGAATCAAGAACATAGAAAACCTAAAGGTATATTATCAATAAGCTTCTGAGCTTGTACTATTTAATGAAAAATAGATTGTTCTTCTTTATACTCTTTCATGAATTGAAAATTTCTTAAGTGACAAAGGTCATAACGAAAAGTGACTAGCAAAAAGTGACTAACAAAAAGCGAATAATGAAAAGTGACTATAGAAAGCAACCAAGGTCAAAATTGAACCGACCTTTTAAAGACATCCCAACTTTGGTTAGGACATCTAGAAAAGCGATTAAAGGCTTGCCTACTAAAATGGGACCTTAGGCTTTGACCCAGACTTCTTCGACTAGGTCAATGGACCTACCTCTTGGAGATATCTCGATGATAGCTATGATCTCCAAATATGTGCTTGACTAAGGTTGACCATAAAAAAAATACCCCAATCTAAGTTGAGACTTTTGACCTCGAGGATCGTGGATGTTGATCCTGAGGGATCTTGGCTCTGGCCATAAATTTTGACTATTGAAGGATGATGACATCTACTTCGACATAAAATGACTAAAGTGAGGGAACTTCAATCTACAATTAGAAAAATCTCGATGGCAACTACTTCAAGTTAAAGTGATTGAAGCACGAAAGCTTTGACTTCAGATTAGGAAAGCCCTAATAACAACTACTTCGGGTCAAAGGGACTAAAACGAAAGGGATTAGACTTTGGCTTGGGAAATCCCCAACCATAACTACTTTCAAAGGCTAGCTAAGCCAAAAACCTTGCCCCCAGTTTGGGATGAAAGTGGCTTTGGCTATAGCCTGAAATTGGGCTTAAGGGCCCATTACTATAATGACCACAACTTTGAAGCAAAAACATGTATACATGAGACAAAGCTGAAACAAAAACATAATTTTTCATTAAGTGAAAGACTTCGATTACAATTGTGTCAATTACAAAAGGAAAGAAAAAGCTACAAAATTTATGCAACTTCCTTGGCAGAGGGTTGCACTTCGGTCACAACTATGACCTCAGGCTGGACATTGACTTGAACTTTGGTGGCGACAGTGAGCTCGTTTGAGGTACCTCAGGCTCCTCAGCATCATCATTAGGCACATCAAGGATAGTTTGAGGGAAGATTAGGGAACAACACTAACATTCATACTATCTTCTTCTACCTCTTTCGAGCTCATCTTCGAGGCAACCTGAGCACTATCCTCCTTAGCCATGTCTTTTGGATTCATCTCTGAGATAGCCCCAACATTTGCTCCATCTTCCTCTGCCTCATCTTCACTCTCCTTAGGGTTCAGGTGACTTATATCGACTCTGGGAAAGAGTCAAGCCACTTGGGCCTTACAAAGATTGAAGCCCATGAGGAGGCTGAGGTTGCATTGTCTATGACCTCCCCCTCAAAATCCATCGAGGCTTTGTATGCCTTTAGGGCTTGGGACTTAGTCTCGTAAATGGCCATCGACCTCTCAACCATGAACCTCATCGCAGGCCTCTTCGTCGCTTCCTCGACCATAAGCTGAGTTGTCTTTCTAGCCATAGGCTTCTTCTCCAACTTGATAACCCAGTTCTGCTGGAGGTCGACTGATGCCTTCTCGAAGTTGAGCTCCCCTTCGAGATGTCCCTTCTTGTCGAAGGCCCTCTAGAGATTAGAACATGCCTGAGATGCCTCTTCAACCACCTTTCTTGCCTTCTCCTCAGTGGTCAGAGCTGGTGCCTCAAAGTCATGAGCCTGATCATCCAACTCCCATACAGATTACGAAAGCCAAGGACCCCTTTGCTTAGAATAGAAAAGTCATGAATGAGTGGTAAGGACAAAGAAAAAGAATAATTTTACAATATCGAAAAAATACCAAAGAGAACATCAGAAGGAAACTTACCAAGAGGAGCCTACTGAAATCTAAGCTCACCACCTCATCGGCATGGCAAGCCTAATTGGCAGACCAATAGGCCAGTAAGAGCACCATTTGTAGTAGCTCCGAGTGAGTTGCTCATCTTGTAGTCTGGAGTCAGACCTCTAGATAGTCTTTGATAGAGTAATGAATCCCTCTTTGATCTCGGATGAGAAAGGGCTAGGTCATCCAATGGGGCCAAAGAGGAGGATGGCACGACCCTCATAGAAGGAATTGGGATTGATAGGGGAGACCGACCCAAGCGCACCACCAGGCTTAGAGCTCGGCTTAAGTCGGGGAAGGCTGGTGGAGCTAACTTCAGTGGGATGGTTGTGACAACTTCTTGCTTGTTGTCGATGTTGACGGGCTTGGCATTGGAAGAATCTGGAGTTGGCACTAGTATAAAAAGGAGGCCTTGACCCTTTGTTTTTTCTTTTGCGATGACGAGGCTTAGCTACCTGATCTCTTATTTTGGATAAATTGTAGGAACTCCAGATCAGCCTCATCACTATGAAACTGAGTATAAGAAGTTAGCAAAAAAATTAAGAAAGAAAGGAAAAGAAAAGAAGAGAAAGGATTGACCATACCCTGAGGACATATCAAGTAGATCCTGGTGTCATACAGAGCTTGATCCATGTTTAGCTCTTTAGCTAATGGCACCTCAACATTGTGTAGCAATTAAAAATGCTCCTTGTCCTTAAAGAGTGGCTCAGCATGTTTACTCAAAGAAGTTCAAGGATAGCTCCAGACATACTTGAATCCCCATAGGAGGTCAAAAGAAATGAAGAGAATGGCTCTTCCAGCCATGAATTGAAGAGGGCAGTCTCGAGTTGCATCAGTAGCCTCCTTGGAAAGAGAAGTACCACCAGTCCTGAGCATGGAAATGCCTCTTCAAAGTGAGGTAGACACAAAAGGAAGAATTCCTTGCTGGATCTTTGGGAAATCACACAAGAATGAAAATAATAATTAGCCGAATGCTATTTGAATTGACCTGAGCAGGAATAATGCTGTAGAAGTCAAAGACCTTAGCAATAAAGGCATAAAGAGGGAATGAAGTCTAACTCAAAAGGACTCCTCATAAATCCCGAGGTGATCCTTTAGAGCTTGGACGACACTATCGTTCTAACCAAGCAATTCCAATCAGAACATATCAGGGATTAATATTGAGCCAAGACATTTTCTAGATTAGACTTAGTAAAGATAAATCGTTTGGTGCCCGGCCTGTACTCAAGATCCTCCAAGCCATTGAAGTTAGGAGATCCAGACCAAGTCAAAGGCTTGGGGATGGTAGTAGTCCAAGGTGCTATTATAGACCTAATCTGAGGAAGGGTCGACTAAGAATCCCAGCCAACTCTATAGCTTTTGCCTTGAGTCTCATTGCCCTCAAAATCCATGAAAGACAAAAAGATGGGTGAGGAAAAGGAAAAGGCAAAGGAAGGAGTTTGACGAAGCTAAAGCAAAGCAAGCAAAAAAGATCAAAAGCCAAAACCCTTAAAAAACTACAGGAAAAGTGAAGGAATGGGAGAAAAGAAGATGGTGTACCAACTGAAAGTTAGGAAGAAGTCTTGGAATAGGTCACCGGAGGAAAAATGCCGGTGAGAGTTTATTTTGATGGATATGGTAGAGAAACAACAATCTAGCGGCAAGAAGAATAGCTAGACAAAAATAAGGAAAAGAAGGAAGCCCACCTCATCCTATTTATACTGCAATAAATGATCCAAATCGACATGACAATTACATGCACCTATCTAAGATTGTGACACATGTCGCTTACTAGCCGAGTATAGTAACCTGTCTTAATAACAACAGACATATGCCCATCACATGTCTGCCTCCAATAAGCTACCATGATATCCAAAAGATCCTTGAATTTGAATAATTTCAGCATATTGCTTGGAATCTCGTGCCTTCATAACTCTGGCATCACAATCGGAGTGATGTCTTGAATTCTAAATCCAGAAACTTTCATAAAATAATAGAAGTGTAAGAGTTCGGCTCCAATCCAAAGACATCACCTCGAAGGTAAAATGCCGCACTAACTAACTACTCTCATCACCCAAAGTCAACCAGTCTCTTCAAACTCGGGAGTGGGGTCCAAAGATTATGTGTGTTAGTTATTTTTCAGACCAGTGGAGATTAGGCCCTGACCGAGGAGGTGACTCGCTACTCCACATGTACTAATAACCTCTACGATAGGGAGGAAGTGCATGACTATAGCTGAAGAAGATGGTCAAGGCTACGATATCAGAGAACAACCAATCCAGAGTTCGGACATTGATTGATCCCAACAGGCAATGACAACTGGTCTACTCGGTGGACCATCGAGGTTGACTAAGGCCTAAGTACTTCATTGACACTATTATTTATGGCATACATAAGAGTCAATTTGCAACATGAGATCTTTGCCAACAGTGCACTAGATCTCTTTCTACATCTAGTACATACAGTTGACATCTCCACCTTTTATAATAAATGGAGATTCTCTACTACAATTAGCCAACGCCCCACTATCCCTAATGGGCATAGATTCTTCGAGATCATAATAGATTTTGTAGTTATGATTAAACTACTCACCCTTTCTAAATAAAAGGGGGGCAAAGAAAATCCTCAAGTAAGTAATATTCTTTTAGGAAAAAAAGAGCTCAAACTGCCACACTTTTTCTCTCACTATTTTATTCTACTGCTATCAAAAGCTTTGACTAACTTAGATGTCCGAGAGTCTCTTATTGGAGAATCTTTGTAAGTGGACTTTTTGCATGTCTCCTAGAAGGAATAGCTCTCTAGCATAATATCCTTCCATGTTGGTAGAAGACCGACCTTCATATCGATAGGAGACCAAGCTTGCCACCAGAGATTTAATTGGAAACTCGCAGCAATATTACCTAATATAAATATCACCATAATTAGGACTTCAAGGAAAAGAAATATTAGAGGGTTTACATGACATCTTGTGTGATACAATTTTTTAAGCTTGAGCATGCAAGAAATTCACTATTGGGATTATGTGCAGTGGATTGGATCACTTTAGACTTCTAAATTAATATTTTATCGCATTGAAGTATTTCATCGAACACATCACAGGTATAAATAACAAGGACAAGGAAGACAAAAAATTTATGTGGTTTGAAAAATTTGCCTATATCCACATAGAGGAGGAGTCATCCCGAAATTGGATACAAAGATGATACTGTTGCCGCCTACATCGCCGTGGCCTGCAGCTCGAGCGTGGCACCGGAAATCAGCCTCGTTATCTAGAATTCAACGCGTGTACCCGGACCTGCAAAAGAGAAGAGACCCGGGCTGGGGATCCCGGCGGGAGCACTCCAACGATCAAGTTAGTGGACGATCTAGGAGAACAGATCATCCTCTGTGGATCCCTGTCCAGTCTCCACACTTGAAGGAGGTTTAATTTTCAAAGGAAAGAGTAGAGTGAGAACAGTAGTGGAAGAGGAGGGCTTGAGCTGTGGTGGTTATGTCCGTCAAGACTCTTTCGGTGAGTTCTTTGATAGCCTCAGAGTGCTCTCTCTCTCACTCCCCCTCTGCTTGCTTTGCTTATCTTGTTCGAAGGCCCATAGGATTTCCTTTTAGACCATAGATCCTCCTTGCTACCCACCTCGGGTTCTTACCCTTTCGGGAATGCTCGAAGGTCAACATCCGGTAGTGCCCTGTGGGTCGTGCCCCGACATCCCCTCCCTTCATGGTAGGGAGTTATGTCGCAGACTCTGACTTCCTGGCCGGTCGTCATACTTTGAAAATTTTGGCAGAATCTCAATTCGGGGGTAGCTGCTCCCAGGTTTGAATCCCCTGGCATGGCTTTCTTCTTTCGGGTGGTGCAAACGATCGGCTAGGGAGTGCAGCGCCTTGATTGGGGCGCCCTTGCCTATCCGGTGTAAACAATGGTGGAAGAGATCCTGGCACCCTGGGGAGGTGCCCCTCTGTAGGCCAGCGTACTTCCCCTTCGTAGGCCTTAGACGGCGTGCCACGTCCAAGGGATGTAGTGGCATTCCCTTCTCTCTGCTTTAGGGTTTCTTGAGGCGCGGTGGACCCTGGCCAATCGGATAGCTTCGGGTCGGCAAACCTCTCCACTGGAGAGCGCTTGGTTTGAAGAGAGGGAGCTCAACTTTGGCCGAGGTGGGCTCGACCTCGAGGGAGCCGCCCGGCGAAGGAGCTCAAAGAGAGGGAGCTCGACTTCGGCCGGGGTGGGCTCGACCTCGAGGGAGCCGCCCGGCGAAGGAGCTTGAAGAGAGGAAGTTCGACTTCGACCAGGATGGGCTCGACCTCGAGGGAGCCATCCGGTGAAGGAGCTCGAAGAGAAGGAGCTCGACTTCGGCCGGGATGGGCTCGATCTTGAGGGAGCCGCCCAGCGAAGGAGCTCGAAGAGAGGGACTGACATGGCGATATCTACCAGCATAGTTGCCAACTGGATCCGAAGGGGACTCCATGTCAGCAATCCTGCCATATCAGATACAAATATCCAAATTAAAGGGTCTTGAAATAATAACAAAGAAGTACAATAATAAACCAAACAAGAGGTAACCAAATACCTTTCACTGCCTTTGTGACAGATAAAAAAAAAGTATACCTGAGATAATACCCTTCTTGGCCTTGGCAATAGATCAAGAGAAAGAATCCCTTGCCATTGATGAACAAACCATCAAAGAAATCAAAGCCTTTGATAAAAACCCACAACGAAAAAAAGAATCGAGCACAATGCCAAATTGGTAACAAAATAACCTTGCACTAGGGTTACCGGCATCCCAAGGGGCCTTCCATGGCCGAAGCAAACTTGCCAAGATGAGCCATAAGCAAGAACCGAGCCTACCAATTGAAGGGACCAAGCTAGAACCAAGGGGCTACTCTCTATTCCCTTTTAAAAGAAAACATAGCCAACCAAATTGAGGCCCACTAGAAGTTGGTCTTCATATGCCTCATGCCGGAGAGATTCTTGGAGAAGAAGTCTGGATCAAAGGAGTCCCTAATGGAGAAGTCCTCCATTCCAAAACTCCCATTCCCAAATCAATTTGGAGAAGGAAATACCATGTTGTTTTAAAGAAGAAACCCAAAAAAAGAAAGACATCCATCCCAAATAAACTTGGTGAAGTAGTCTGAGACCAAGTGGTTTTGTTTTTTTATGGCTTTTTGTAAAAAACCCCTGGAATTGATCAACATTTGGAGAACATCCAAAAAATTAATAATCCTTCTCCTTGTGACAAATAATGTGCTTCTATCAAATGTGAATTATAAAACCTTCTCTTCACTACTAGCCTTGAAGGGCATCGCCATATACTCATGCCGATCAAGTTCAGCAAAGTCTTGAACTTAACTACTAAAATTGGATTAGTGAGCATGTTAGCCGGATTATGAGTAGTGCAAATCTTCTAAAATTAGATATCGCCATCCTCTACTATATCTCTAATAAAGTGATACCTAACATCCACATGCTTCATGCATTCATGATACATCTAATCTCTAACATGATGCAAAGCACTTTGACTATCACAGTGAATATCCAAATAGTTATACTTGAGATCCAAATCCTGTTCTAACCCTCTTAGCCAGATAACTTCCTGTTAATGCCATATACTTTATTTCTATGGTAAACAAAGCAACTATAGATTATAAAGTAACTTTCAACTGACTGTACAACCAGAGAGGGTAAATACATATCTGGTCAATGACATTCTCCTGTCCAAGTCATAAGCATAATCAGAATCATAAAATCCTACAATAGTATAACTATTCTATCCGGAGAATTACAATCCCAAATAAAAAGTACCTTTTAGATATCTAAGTATCTATTTCACAACTGACTAATGTGCTTTTCCAGGTTTATCTATGTATTTGCTTACCATACAACTACCTATAAAATATCAGATCGAGTGTAAACCATCACGTACATGATGCTGCTTACTATACTCGCATATGGCACTCTAAACATATATTTCTTCTCATCCTCAGTCTGAGAAGAGTCCCTGATAGATAATCTGAAATGACTAGCAAAGAGAGTAGTGAGTGGCTTAGCTATAGATATAATATATCTTTCCAAAACCTTTTCAATATAACCATGCTGAGTAAAAAAGAGTCTACTTAATTACCTGTCATGTATGATCTCCATCCTAAGTATCTTTTTTGCTGGTCAAGGACCTTCATTTCAAATGCAATGCCGAGCTCAACTTTTAGCCTCCAGATAACTGACATATCTCTGGCTGCAATCATCATATCATCTATATATAGTAATAAGTAATAAAGAGACTTGTTTGAAAGTTGCTGATGATATATACAACTGTCATATTGATCTGTTGAATCTATAATCAATCATAAATCTATCAAATTTAAGGTACCATTATATTGGGGACTGCTTGAGATCATACAATGATCTCTTTAGCAAGCATACATGATCTTCTTTATCTGGAGCCTTGAAACTAGGTAGCTATTATATATAAATCTGCTTCTTCAAGTCACCATATCGAAAAACTGTCTTCACATATAATTGTTCTAACTCAAAATTCTAAGAAGCAACTAAAGCAAGCAACACATGAATAGAAGAATTGTTGACTATAGAAGAAAATATCTCCTTGAGTTAATACCCTCCCATTGGCTATAATTTTTAGTTACTAACCTATTCTTATATTTAAAATCTTGAGGACTGGCTCTTTTCTTTCTCTTGAAGATCCATTTGTAGCCAATTACATTCTTGCCCTCTAGTAACTCTAATTTTCAATTCTAATTCTTTTTCAAAGACTAAAGTTCTTCAACCTAGCCATGATCCACTGCAGCCTGTGAACTATCAATAACTTCTTGATATGTGGTCGGCTCATCATCTATGGTATTTGTAATACTTAGAGCATAATAAACTAATTCAACACAAGCAAAATCCTTAAAACTATACATTTAAGGTGCTTTGATCTGACACCTGGATCTGCGAGTGGCAATACTATCATCTTGAACCTAATCTTGCATGATAACCTCCTCTTGAGCTGTATCTCTATATCTGTTTGATAGTGTTGCTCATTTTGGACATGAGTATCTCTAGTTGGCTGTTGCTATTGTAATGTAATAGTCTAATTAATATCCATAATAGTCCTATCCTGCTGACCATAAACTTGATCTTTCTGTGAAGAATTATACTGTAATGACCTTGAAAGAGTAGCTATCTCATGAAAAGTGACATCCATGCTAACTAGAAAATCTTGGGATCCAGGCTCTATGCACCATAATCTATAGTCCTTCACCCTATATGTGTATCTAAAATATATACACTTCTTAGCCCTGGGGTCCAACTTTCAATCTTTGACATGTGCATAAGCTGGATACCCAAAAACTCTAAGTACTGAATAGTTTGCAGGTCCTCTTATCCATATCTCTTCCAAAATCTTTATATTCAATATTGATGCTGGAGATCGGTTTATAATATAGCAAGCTATGTGTGCACCTTGTCTAAAAATCTTTACTTAGTCTAGTACTTGATAGCATAGATTTGACCCTTTCTAATTTTGAACTTGCTTCTACCTTGTCTACCTTTTCTTTACTTTTCTCTGTCTCTAATTATAAGTCCTTGAATTGGAGCCAAAGTTTAATGCTCTAACTGTACTTTCAACTTAAGCTCATTGGATAACAAAGTGGCTTCGACCTCTTCAAGACTTGTAGTCTCTCTTCCATAGAGATGTAGTAGAAATATTCTTGAAGGACTTAGGCAAAGAATAAATCAAGATTAAAGTCTTGTCTTCTTTATCAACATCAACACCAACATTTGTCAAATCGAGCAGGAGCTTATTGTAATCATCCAAGTAATCTTTGAGTAAAGTCCCTTCTACCATACAAAATGTGTGCAACTTGTTCCTCAAATACAATCTATTAGTAAGAGACTTTGTCATATACAAGCTATCCAATTTATCCTATATATCTTTAGTTGTATCAAGATACATAACATTGCATAGAACTTTATCACTTAAACCCAAAAATAAAGTCCCTAGTGCTCTCTCATTGGTTTCCTCTTTGGTGGCCTCGGTAACTCCTAGGAGTACATCCATATCCTTGAGGGTTATTCACGTGCCTTCTTTAACCAATAAATATTTCATTCTTATCTTCCATAATATGAAATCACATATACCATCAAACACTGCCACTTCATGTCTTGTAATAGTAGATAAAAAAATAACCACATTATAAGCCATTGAAGAACTTTGTTGCCTATTAAATATCATTAAAATGCTCTGATACCAATTATTGGATTGTGCACAGTAGATTGGATCGCTTTAGACTTCTAAATTAATATTCTATCTTATTGAGGTATTTCATTGAACACATCATAGGTATAAATAACAAGCACAAGAAAGATAAGAAATTTATATGGTTTGGCAAATTAGCTTACATTCACATAGAAGAGCAATCCATCATGTAACCGTTCCAAAAATGGATATAAAGGCAATACAAATACTCAAATTAAAGGGTCCCAAAATAATAACAAAGAGGTACAATAATAAACAAAATGAGAGATAACCAAATACCTTTCATGGCCTTTATAACATATCAAAAAAATAGTATACTTGAAATGATCCCCTTCTTGGCCTTGGCAACAAATCAAGAGAAAGAATTCCTTGACGCAGATGAACAAACCACCAAAGAAAACAAAGCCTCTCGATAAAAACCCATAACGAAAAAAAACAACAACGTACAAGGCTAAATTAATAACAAAATAATCTTGCATTGAGATCACGGGTATCCCAAGAGACCTTCCATGGCCGGAACAAAACTCAACGAGAGGAGCCGAAAGCATTAACCGAGAGCTATTAATCGAAGGGAACAAGCACCAAGGGGCTGCTCTTTGTTCCCTTTTAAAAGAATACATAGCCCACCAAACTGAGATCCACTAGAAGTTGATCTTTGTACACCTCACGTCAGAGAGATTCTCGGAGATAAAGTTCGGATCGAAGAAAGATTCCCTAACAGAGAAGAAGTCCTCCATTCTAAAACTCCCATTCCCAAATCAATTTGAAGAAGGAAATCGTGCATTGTTTTAGAGAAGAAGCCCAAACAAAGATGGACATCCATCCCAAATAACCTCGATGAAGGAGCCCAAGACCAAGTGGTTTTTTTTTTAAAAAAAAATTATGGTTCTTTGCAGAAAACCCTATAATAGAATTGATCAATATTTGGAGCAACATCCAAAAATATTAACATTCACCATTTCGAATATTAATAGAATTGGATTTTTTTGTGATCTCTGCAATTTAACAAACCATTATTGCCTCCATCACTATCACCTTCTTATATTTTTAAAACAATTAATCAACCAAAAAATGTTAATATTTTATTTTTAAAAATACATTTCTTTATTTCGAAAGTAAAAAAGGTGAAAGTGATGCTAAACAGCATCAAAATGTTTCTCCCAAAGCTTGGCAAAAACAATTTTTCCACCATTTGTATAAATACCTTTTTCCTTGTTTTGATGAAACGAATGATGGTTATCCCGTTGTTATTGTCAGAAGCTTTGCACAACCATAGCTTTGTAATACGTTCATATGTCCATAGCTTTGTAATACGTTCATATGTAGCTGTTAGAATGTTATAGAATCCTGTGTGCATAAAAGTCGTCCTATATGCACTACGATTGTGACATTTTGCAATGCATGATTTGACTTTGTTGGTATCCAATTCCTCGACTGGACAGGCTTAAAAATCCAGTGAAATGTTAGAAGATTGACATATGATTTTAAATACATTAGTCATAACAACATAAATTAATTTTATAAATATGAAATGAGCATTATATTGTTAATTCATTGTAACAAGCTCTCACTTTTCGATAGGTAATATTGTTCTTGTTCAACATGGCACAACATCTATATTATAATATATTACAAAATTATTAAGGTTCACCATGGTTTTGGGTCTTGGCCATGGTCATTATCTTTTTACATGTTTGACTTGATATGCAAAGCATATGATATTATTACTTCAATACATGAACTGCTAGGTATGCAAGGTGGTTAACACGTGCTAACCAACTTAAACCACCGCTGAACTGCCTGTGATACCCCCCCAACACGAAGGATCCAAAAGAGCTTTGCATGGTTTTTAAAGCCAGGCCAAAAAAAAAAAAAAAGATAAAAGATGTCACGTCCTAAATTCAATACCAGAATCGGCTACATGACCGGTCACATAATCCAAGATTTTATCTTAGAGATCATGTCAGGCCTAAAAAAAATTTCATTACAACTTCAATCATCCACACTACTATTGATCACAATTCATAAGAAAATATCTAATATAAATAAAATAATACAGCTTATACGATTACAATTTCAATCATTCTTCAGTCATCTGATTGGTATTAATCTCTATGGCTATTCATCATTTCACCACGAATCCAATCCACCACCAAGCTCGATTATCAGATCATACAACCAAAATAACTCAAGTGTCAAGTATAACAAAACATTTGATAATATTATGTTTTATTTTTATGTTTCCATTAGTTATCCTTTTTCTTTAGAGTTCTGGACTAACCAAGGTCATGCTCCAGCCCATGACTGGCAATCTCGGTGTCACACTTCGGCCTGTGACTGGCAATCTCGGTGTCATACTTCAGCTTGTGACTGACAATCTTATTGTCACACTTCAGCCCGTGACTAACAGTCTCATTGTCATACTTCAGCCTATGATTGGCAGTCTCATTGTCCAGTTTGTGATTGCCAATATCAGTAACCACGATCCCGTGGCGTGGCTAGTCCAAATATCGTACTCTCTTGATTAATACCTTATCATTTCATATTATTTAGTCAATCATGCCGTTTACAATTTTTAAATGATCGGTATCACGGTCCAATCCATCTAAAGATAACTTTGCTTGATAAAACATGATATACATGAACATGAATAATAATCAATCATACTATCCATCATGAGAAATCAAAATATACTATGCTAAAACAATCATGCATGCCAATGCTCATGTGCTCGGATCAAATCATGTAATATAAAATATATATAAGGCCGATAATCATGTTCAGATATCCTTACCTCACTAGAGACAATTAATACGCTTGATATTGGTCCGCACTCGGAACCTGCACAATGCCCTTTTACTCAGAAGGCTGCCTCTTACAATAATAATTTTTAATGTAAATAATCCTAGGATAATTGTAAATTCAAACCTTTTACCTGTAAAATTCTAAATTCCCAAAGAGAGACTTTTTGATCTCCCTCCACAATTTATTTATTATTATTATTTTCTTTTTTTCTCTCCTCTTTCTCTCTCTCCTTTCTCTTCTCATATTCTCTCTCCTCTCTCTCTCTCTCTTTTTTTCTTTCTTTTTTTCCTTCTCTGTTTCTTTTTTTTTTTTCTTTTCTTTTTTCTTTTTTTCTTTTTTCCTTTTGCTTTTTCTTTTCCTTCCTTCTCTTTCCTTATCTTTTTCTTTCCCCCCTTCTTTTTTTCCTTCTCTTTCCTTATCTTTTTCTTTCCTGATTCTCAGAGAAGGGCCAAAGAATTTCAAGTAGGGGACTTTATGATGATTAGGCTAAAACCTGAACAGTTTCCACCATGAACTATGAAAAAACTCCATGCCCATGATGCTGGTCCTTTCAAAATAATAAAAATAATAGGACCTAATGCTTATGTGCTGGACCTACCTTCTGACTTTGGCATTAGCTCTACTTTTCATATCTCAGATCTGGTAGAATACAAGAAGTCCACAATGATTTCCAGTGAGTTCCTAGAACATGATCCGTCCCTTGAGAGTGAACCAACCCCAGAGTATCCACCAGCCAAACTCCAAAGCGGGGAAAAATAATTGAAAGGGTCATGATAACAAGATTGTCACTACCTGAAATAAAGATTACCAACGATACTTGTTCCATTGGCAAGGTAGACCTGATTATGAAGATTCATAGATCATTCAAGAAGAACTACAAAGTATCAATCCAGATCTACTTGAATACTACCAAAGCCTAAATGATCCATACTCGTCAGGGCTGAGTTATTTTCACCCGGGGAGAATTAATGAGGACATTGGCAAGAAGAAGAAACTACAAACTAACAATCTTTGGTTTTAGTCCAATCTTTTTGTTCAGGTTCCCACAAATGTATGAAGAAATCTAACCTTATGAAGCACCTCTTGAAGACTCCTAATTTCATTTGAATGAAGCAAATATGAAGTGTTCAAGTCTACTTAGAGCCAAACAAATAAAACTAGTGAAGACCCCTTCTTTTCCAAGTCCATAGGCCGACCAAGATCATCTACATTGAAGCCCATCTTTGAAGCCTATTGAAAGACCAAATTTAAAAGGACATGTGGAAGGTTGGATGAAGACAAATGTTTCAAGGAGATGGCACCACATGGAGTTATAGGACTTTCTCTTGTTAGGATTAGTTAGCTAAGGAACTAATCATGTAATTAGTTACCAACTAAATCTAAATTAGTTGGCTTCTTAATGGCTACTCTTGGCCTATAAATAGGACCAAGGCCTCCTCTTGTAAGGAATGAATTACTTGAGTTGAATGAAAGCTTGCTAGTTTGTGTTCTCTTCTACCTTGCCAAGTTCATGAGTTCTCCATGGTGTTTTGAGTGTTTTTTTTGAAATTTTGAGTTGGAGTGTTGAGTTTGATCTTTAGTTTGAGTGAGTGCCTTGAATTTAAAGGACCATAGTTCCATTTCCAAGGTTTTCTACCTAAGATCCAAGTAGTCCAAGAAGAAGAGAAAGTGCTGTTCAAAAATTCTAGCAACTCTCTTTATTTCTCTTTGTTGATTCCTTCCTTTTTCCCTTAATTTCTTTGAATCACGACCTTATATTGACTCTTTTGCAGGTTCTCCTTGGTGATTTGAAGATGATGATTAAGGCTTCATGCCAAGGATCAAAGCTCCAATGGTAAATCCAAGTAAGGAGTGTAGATCTTGTCTCTAGCATTCAATTCTTGAGTGGTAAGTGCTTTCATTTCATTTGAGCTTGATTTCTCTTCATTATTGGAAAATGACCCTTTTGATTCTTAGATCTGAGGTTCTTAAAGGTAGCTTAGCCTAGTTTGAGGGTTTCTATGCCCTTAGATCCTCTATTTTATTTTTTTTGAAAGTAAGCTTGCATAAGAGTATTCAGAGTTCTGCTCACCTGGTTCTCAGATCGAAGTTTTTCATCCCTTCTACCCATGAATCCGGCCATATCTAGAGCTCTAATGCTAGTATGTTATTGCTAAGTGAGTAGATCAAATCTCCATACACCCATTTCATCAAATTCATCCCCCATCAAGAAGGCTGCTCCCTATAATAATAATTTTTAATGTAAATAATTCTAGGATAATTGTAAACCCAAATCTTTTACTCGTAAAATCTTAAATTTCTAGAGAGAGACTTTTCGATCTCCCCCCATTATTTATTTATTATTATTCTTTGTTTCTTTCTCTCTTCTCTTTCTCTTTCCTTTCTTTTCTCATCTTCTCTCACCTCTTTCTCTCTCTTCTCATCTTCTTTCTCCTCTCTCTCCTTTTTTTTTTTTTTCTTTTTTCCTTCTCTCTTTCTTTTTTCTTTTCTTTTTTTTCCTTTTCCTTTTTCTTTTTTTCTTTTCCTTCCTTCTCTTTCCTTATTTTTTTTCTTCCCCCTTCTTCTCCACCGAACCGAGATCTCTTTCCCTCTCTCTCCCTTTTTTTTTCTTTCTTTCCCTTTCTCTTTCTTTTTTCTTCTCTTCTCCTCCACGGAATAGAGGGTCCTCCCTCTCCAACATGACAACCACTGTCCCCCCTCGGCCACCTTCATTGGCGGCGCCACCATCCATCCCTGCCGCCATCACCATCCTCGCCACCATGAGGGCGCGAGCTCAGACATGATACCGACGAAGAGAACAAGAAGGCACGGGATCCCCGTGTAGGTGTACCAGTACAGCGAATCGAACGGGATGTCCTCCACTCCCTATTGCCACCACAACCAGTTCCAACCCTCGAAGGCAAAGGAAAGTAAGCCTTATTGGTGAATCACGATGACGGTGAGGCGATCGGCGGTGAGGAGCTACAATTCTCCTTCCACGGAGGTGATGCGCGATGGGATTTAAAAAGGGTTTCGGAGGAGATAATCATAAATTTCTCATTTATAAACTCGATGATCTGAGAGGTTTGCCTACCCCTGACACTCCTCTGACCTTCTCCCTTCCCTCCATGGCAGTCTTGCCAATCTTTCCGATGAGCTTTTCGCTCATAGAAGCAGGGGACGAAGTTCCCTCTTCCGACTTTTCCTTCTTTTTTTTTCTGCATGCTAGGTTGAAGTCGGCTGGGTCTGCCGACTTTGGCCCAAAAGCTTGAGTCTCACAAGAGAACTCTTGATGGGCTGCCATTTTTTCCTCGATCTAGTTGGAAGGTAGAATTTGAAAGAACATTGAACTCTGCCGATATGTTTATAAAAATGCTCTCCTCCCTCTGGTCATCCTATTCTTAGTCTCCAATCAATCGCCAATGAAATATGTTTGATTTATCTTAACTTTCATCGAGTATTCCTCAACAAATAATTGTCGATTCTCATCATAGACGAGGCAAGGATTTGAAAAGTCTCTCCTCCCTTTTGTTGAACCTAAAACTACCATTGATGGCTGGATTAAGCCCTCAATTGCTAGATTTCATAGTAAATCAGAATCTCCCCTATAATTTTTCTTTCTTCTTCTTTTCCTTTTATTGGACTAGCCACCATCATCACATGCGATGTGCTTTGGTTGTCATGAGTGGCATGCCCAACCACCATGTTCATGGTGAGAGATTTGTTGTTTTGGTTTAATGGCAATTCAAATTGTATCCCTTATTTCACCCAAACAGAGGAAGATCAAGAGAAGATTGAAGAAAAGAAAAGAAAAAGAAAGAAAGAAAAAAAGAGAGAGAGAGAGTTTGTCTCTCACCTCTCTCTTCTCTTTCTCTCTTCGGATCTCTCCAACTTCATCTCTTTAGTTTTTTTTCATAAAATTATTTCTCTAGAAAGTTTCACCTTCTTTTTAGTTTCTTTTTCTAGAATTTTTTCTATTTGATTCTTTCTCCAAAGAATTTCTCTCTCTAGAATTGATACAGTAAATAATTTACTTTCAATGATTTTGATTTATCATAATAAGATGATCCTAACTAATGGCCATTGGGTAGTGTGCAAGCTTCTATCCCGATCCTAGTTGGATCTGATCAAATTTGGCCATCCTCAATTATGGTGATTGATCTATATCATGTTCTAATCTTTGATGAGATAAAATTATCTGCATTGATTAATTTAGAACCATCAGGTTATGTCATTTGACTGGCATATCTAGACCTATCAAAATGGGCCAGCCCAGCCCGGTCCTAACCAACATGGGTTGAGATTATATGGTCCAGGCTGGGATAGGCCTACTTTGACAAATAGACCATGAAAACCCAACCCAGCTTAGCCCTACATGGGCCATGGGCTAGGGCCGGGCTAACACACAAGATTTATGGTATAATCAGTCTCAGAGATTCGGAGCCTAGGAGGGGAGCCAAGAGGCAATACCAGGGGAGAGGGCATGGAGGAGGCTAGAGTTGTGGGAGTCCAAGACTGGCAAGAGCCAGGAAGGGCCTTGTGGGGCAGAGCCGAAAATTGGACATCCAAGATCATAGAGGTAATGAGGATCTTGGATGTGGCAGCCGTCCAACAAAGGAGGAAGGAGACCCGACAATCCCAACCTACCCAGCACCCCCCAACCCCTATTTTTGTTGAGAGAGAAAAAAAAGGATCGAGGACTCACCGCCCATGTTCGTTATCGCAGCTTGCCACACACATCATGAGTTGTCTCGATACCGGTGCCGCTGCTTCTCTCCTCCAGCTCCTTGTCACCGCCAGTTTTTCTTTTCTTTTTTGCTAGAGTGCCTAAGCCGAAGAAGGAACCCTAACCCTACTCTCTCTCAAGCGAATCAAAATATGGAAGTCAGGAGCAGCCGATCAGGCAGGGCTCTTTTACTTTTTAAATTTTATTTTTTAAAATAATATTTTTTTGTGGCCCATGGCCCTACCTAGCCCTAATTCAGTTTAGACCATTGGCTACAGGGGTTAGACCAAAAAATCTGGTTGTGAAATGGGCTAGGAATTTATACACCCGACACAGCCAATTTATAGAACTAAATAGGCCAGCCCATGGACAACAACCCATTTTGATAGGTTTAGGCATATCCTTGATCTATCATGATTCAAGTATGAAACCATACCCATATCATCCCCCTATTTGGATTGCTCTGTTTCCTTTACTCATTTGAGCTCTTTAGGGTTTCTTAATTTGTTTGGCCACTAAAACATTGAATTTCAATAATCTTGAATAGGTACATCTAAGCTGCTTGATTGAAGTATAGATTCATGAATAATATGTTTGGATTTATCACTGATAGAGATAAGTAACACATGCTTCAAGAATGCTTTTGAATAATTTTTTAAAAAATATAATAAATTATTTAATTTAATTTATGCTTTGTTTTCTATTTAATAAAATATGTCAAGCATGTGTTGTTTTGTTATTCAAAACAATTTATGGTTTGCTTTAGAAAATTTAATAAAAGAACTTGACTGGGGTGTTTATGAAATTGCTTTTATATAAGTTCTCAACATGGCCCGGCTAAAAAGGATTATACATTAGATCTATCAATTTGTAATCTAAGAAACTAGTTTTGATACTGAACTACTAGTGATTAGAATAGTTGATCTGGTACTTTGTACAAAGTATTTCTATCAACAAATCCATGTCACTAGATTACGTGGTCATAGCTTAATGTTAAGTTCATTATCTATTATGATTTTTTTTTTTTTAGGAAATATGTGTTAATTAAGATTTGTTCCTTCTAGTCAATGGTATATTATTTATCTGCTCAGCATGCTTTGACCCCACTTTGATATGTTATATTGTTTACTGGGCTAGTGTTGCTTATTACTTTCGTTCTCTACTTTTTTTAAATCATGAACTGCAATCATTTGGGACCTTAGGGTAGTGCACTATATTGCTTAGAGATTTATGAGTTATTCAAAATGTCTAGCTTAGTTTAGTTTAGTTTATTTCAATTTGGAATATTTGATTCAGATAAAATATTATGATTTATGTTGTGTAAATGTATTTGACTTGGAAAATAATTTAATTGGATTTTTATTGAATTGGTTTTTAAGGATTGAAGGCTTATTATTATTAGTATTATTTTAAAAATTTTATAACTTGATTGCGATAGAAATAGTAGTATATACTGGAATTCTTAGGATTCATTGGAAATGTTAAGAGTTGGGTAGAACTAGATTAAGAGATGTCTCTATTTATTTTATTGATGATAAATTTGTATTATCTTATTTAAAACTTATTTGTGATGCATATTTTATTTTTTATATAATTAGAATGCCAACTTGCTATGTCTATGGCCAAAATGTAATGAGTTGCTTGAGAATTCTCGAAGTAGGATAATTTGTGCTTAAGGTTTTGATTTGTTAGATTTTAATCCAAATTAAATATAAATGGAATTGCCATAGAATACTATAGTGCATTTTGATTATTGGTTTATATGTTATATAAGTAAATTTAGAAGTTCAAGTTATTATTAGGTATACCATGATATTACTTCAAGCTTAAAGTTAATTATTTTGGGTAGGTTATGAATTATTCATAAGAAGTTAAAATTTGGGCTTGAAAAGATTTATATGATATCTGACTAAAATATTCTCTGAGTTTCAAACATACATGAAAATCATATGATGATTTTGAATATGCCAGTTGGCTTATGACTTTGTCAAGATTGATGTAATCAAGGTAAATTGATGATAAGACTTAAAAGTTTTTCTATGGCTTTACTTATAATTTAACTTTCTTATTTTATGATGCATAATAGTATTTCGATCGGAAGGCATTTAGTAAATCTAGAAAAAACTAATATTTTAGATCAGAGTTTGTAGCGGAAGTATGCTGGTTTGGATTATTTGAGCTGATCAGTAATATTAAGTTTTTGAATTAAAAAATCATGATAGATGATAGGATTCAATTTTTTTATATATAGAGCATTTCATTGATAATGGAAAAAGACAATTTTTTTGATTTTGGGATGTCATTATATGATTTTCACCAATAGATCCCCCATCTATTGTGCTAAGAAATTTTTTAGCATCATGAGTTTTGGATTAGTGGACTATCGACTTTCGATCTTAAACTTGGAATATTTATGAACATATTTCTTTTCTCCTAGATTTGACATTTATACTCTATATGTTAGAAAGAATGTAAGATTATTAATTGATCTTAGATTTTATACTCGAATGCTCAACTATTGAGAGTATATTAAAGTTTGTTTAGGGTCTTGTGATTGACTGATTAAATCGAGAATAGTGATGTTTTCAGCAAGAAATTTGATATTCATATCCAAAAGTAAAATATTGATTTCAATTACAAGAAATTCATGGTTTTGATTCAAGTCAACTCATGTAGTATTGACCTTTCTTTTATGAAAGGATTTAAATTACATCAAAAATTAGAAAATTAAAAGTTTGAGGATGAGATTAAACGTATGAAACCTGAGCTTTTTTTGAAAGCACAAGTAGAAAATTTTTTGGATGAAATTTATTTTTAGAGGGGAAGAATGTAATAACCCAACTTAAAGGGTCCAAAAGAGCTTTGCACAATTTCTAAAGCTATGCTACAAAAGAGAAAATAGAGAAGGGGACTCCTGATGGGATTTCACTTCTTTCTCGATCCCGTTAGAGGGTGGAATTTGAAGGAACATTGAACTCCATCGACAGGTGAATAAAAACCTCCTCTTCTTTCTAATTATCATACTCCTAGTCTCTGATCAATAGCCAACGAGATGTGTTTGACTTGTCTTGATTTCCATCGAGTGTTCCTTGGCAAATCATTGCCAATTTTCCGTTAAAGATGAGGTAAGGATCTTTAAAGTCTCCTCTCTTCCTTTTTGTCGATCCTAAAATTATTGTTGATAGTCAGATTGAGCCCTCGATTGCTAGTTTTCATGGTGAATTGGAAACTCCTTTGTTTTTATTTTTTCCTTTTTCTTCTTTTCCTTCCACTGGACCTGCTCCATTGTCATCGGATGCGATGTGCTTTGGTTCTTGTGGGCCACATGCCCAGCCACTATCTTCTTGGCAAGAGGTTCACTAATTTGGAGAAGGGTAATTCAAATTGAATCCCTCTTTCACCCAAACGAAGAGGAAGAGAAGAAGAAGAAATGAAAAGAAAAAATAAGAAAAGAGAGAGTTCCTCTTTTGCCTCTTTCCATATCTCTCCAACTTTCTTTCTTCAATTTCTCTCTCCCTATAATTATTTTTCTCTAGAAAGTTTCACCTTTTTGATCTCTTTAGTTTCTCTTTCTATAATTGTTCCATTCCAATTCTTTCTCTAGATGGTTTCATTCGCTATATTGATTCTCTCTAGAATTAATCTAGTAAAAAGTTTACTCTTAATGATTTAGATTTGTCCTTATAAAAGAATCCTAGCCCATGGTCATTGGGTAGTGCACAAGTTTCTACCTTTGATCTTAATTGGATTCTACTAGATTTGACTATTCTTGATTATGGTGATCGACCTGTATCCTACTATAATCTTTGATGATATAAAATTACCTACATTGATTGATTTAGAATTATCAAGTTTCATCATTTGATTGGTCGATTCTTGATCTATCCTGATTCAAGTATGAAATCTTACCCGAATAATCCCCCTATTTAGGTTGTTTTGCATCCTTGACTCGTTTGAGTTCTTTAAAGTTTCCTAATTTGTTTAACCTCTAAGATATTGAATTTCAATGACCTTGAATAGGCATATCTAATTTACTTGATTAAAGTGTGGATTCATAAATACTATATTTGAATTTGTTATTGATAGAGGCATGTAACATAATATTTTAAGTGTATTTTTCAAAAATTTTTGAAAACATATAATTAGTTATTTATTTTGATTTATGCTTTTTTCCTAGTTGAGAACATGGGTCAAACATATATTGTTTTTTTATTCAAAATAATTTATGGTCTGCTTTAAAAAATATAATTGAAAAACTTGATCGAGATGTTTATGAAATTGCTTTTATATATGTTCTCAGCTTAGCTATGACATGATTTTACCAATGGAGATTATACGTTAGATCTGTTGATTTATAATCTGAGAAACTAGTTTCGATACTGAACTACTGGTAATTAGAATAGTGGTATATGATACTTTGTATAATATGTTTCTATTATCAGACCTATACTAGTATGTTACATGATCGTAGCTTAATGTTGAGTTCATTATCCATTATAAGAAATTTTTATTTTCTAAAAAATATATATTAATTGAGATTTGTTCCTCTCATACGATACTATGTTATTTATTTGCTCTGCTTAGATCCTATATTGATATGCTATGTTGCTTAATGCATGGTATAGTTTATTATTTTTTTTCTATTTTATTCAAATAATGAACCACAATTGTTCGGGACTCCGAGGGGGTGCAATATATTGTTTAGAGATGTATGAGCTATTTAGGATTTTAAACTTAGTTGAGTTTAATTTAATTTAATTTAATTTAAATATTTGATTTGGAAGAAATATTATGATTTATGTCGTATAAAGGTATTTCATTTGGAAAATGACTTAATTGGGTTTTTATTAAATTGATTTTCAAGGATCAAAGGCTTATTATTATTAGTAATATTCTAAAATTTTTATGATTAGATTTATAGCCTTACATGCTGTATGGCTTGTCCTGCAGATATATGGCTTCTATCACATGCTCAATCTGGGACATGACATTGTCACCATTATTAGAAGCTAAATTATGCATCTTAAGTATTCTTCTACTCTACAACTTGTATTCAATACTTTTACAAAAATAGTCATCCATCAATCTTCGATGCACCCAAGGATTTATTTCATTGGAGTATATTAGATTATACGGGATAATCTATGATCCCAAGGAATCATTTTAATGAAAAAATGACTACGTGTAAAAACAAATTTTACTACATAGGGCTAATGCAAAAAATTCGCTAGAACATGGTATCAAAAAGAGATTGCCATTCTTGGTGGGAGCTAATATCATATAAAATATTTTTAAATTTTCAACTATACTATTTAATAATAATTCAATTAATAATATTTTTTTTTCTAAGTCCATTTTCTAACTATTTAGGATCCATTTATATAAACGTTGTTAATATTAGCTATTTCAAATATTAAAATATATTTTTATAAATTGATAAATATTTTAAAATTATATATATATATATATATATATATATATATATATATATATATATATATATATATATATATATATATATATATATATTAAAATATAAATTTCAGTTTACTTGATGATATAAAAAAATATATTAATTTTAAATAAATCAGATATCAGATTTATTGATAATTTTAAAAAAATTATTTTTAATAAACAATAAATATTTATTAATAAAAATATTAAAATATATAATATATTAATATATAATATATTACTATAATTAATATAATATTAATATAATATCAATGAAAATAATTTTATTAAAGAATGATAATTTCATGTTACCTCCATTTGGTAATTCAACGTGGATAAACAAATACCACCTATCACAAATATTGTACCCTATTAATATTTATTTTATTTTTAAAAATAAGCACAAAATTCATCATTTTTTTATTTTATTTTATTTTTTATATTAAATATAATAATTTAATATAAAATTTATTTTTTTAATATTTCAAACCAAATTGGCTGCGGAATACAAGTAAACATTTATGGACTCCGAATATGTGTCCCATCCTGGTCGCATGCCAATGAGTTAAATTAAAGCAGCAGGGACCGACCCATCGGCGCCAGCACGCATGGGTTGTCCCAACTCCTTAAATAGGACTGGACAACTTATCATAATGGACCTGGGCGCAACTCCTGACCATTAAGTGAGAAATAATGCTTAAAAGGCAGGCAATTTTAACCACCCCACACCCCCCCCCCCAACTTATCATAATGGACCTGGGCGCAACACCTGCCCATTAAGTGAGAAATGATGCTTAAAAGGCAGGCAATTTTAGGGGAGGGGGTGTCTGCAAAAGCATATTTAAACACATGAAAACTTGTGGGAATGCACAGAAAATATGTAAATAAAATAATTGCAAAGAAGCTAGCCAATATTTGTTGTCACTAGTATTTAAATCAGTTTTCAAACAATTACCAATAATATGTTGCCTTTCCCCATGTTTCTCCGATAGCTGAACCAACTCCGTATCCTAGAAACATTTCCATGAAAACTTTCAATTAATCGGAAATGAACCTGGTAACCATAATTGTAACCACAAAATAGAAAGTTTTTTTTTTAAAAAAAAAAAAAAAAAAATCTAGAACAGATTAGCAACATCTTTAACTTCAACAATTTGCATCCATGGCCATAACGCCCACTGGAATATTCAATCAGAAACACAACCAAACCACTGGTCCTGTGCCCGGGAAATTGACCTCTCGACGAACTCTGAGCTGTCTCATTCCTCGTGTCTCCAAACCTTCAGCGGTCCTCATGGACCATCATTCCTACCCATATCTACTTAAAATGACGTCTAAACTATTTGATCATGTCAACCACCAAGAACTTTAGCGACAATCAAATGACTAATGAAACACAAGCAACATCAATATGGGTCATAGGAAAGCATTCCAAGACCTGTCACATGGTTGATGCTTCTATGGCCTACAATAAGCAGCGTTCTAGCTTCATCCCACCAAATGAATCTTCTTGCCTACTGTCCAAGCTCCATTGCAGCTTTACATTTACCAAGGATTTTCTAAAGATCCTTGAGAATTCTGGTTCTGTCGTCAGGTAAGGTTTTGGATTCCATATGAAACACCAATGCATGCTTTTGGACAGGCTCGCATAACAATCCAACAGTAATAGTATCGAAGCAAAATATCAATGTTGACACAGTTTTTCAAATGTTTACAAAGAAAAACCATTAGATCCCTACGAAAATGAAAACTTCGGCGTCTCCAAATTCAACCTCCATGCATTCAGAAACTGACATAATCAAAAGGAACGTGATGCGCCCGATCGGCTAGTCCCCGGTCGGACTGGCCCCCGACATCCGATCGGCTGGTCCCCTCACGGAGTCCGAATCCCCGGTCGGCTTTCCCAAAAAGCCGACCCGGGAGCTTTGAGGGCTGATAGGCGCCCCACCGTCCGTGCGACGGCCCTTTCCATCGTCACGGTCGGCTCTGGGGAGCAAGCTGACCCACTACTGAAGAGATCGCCCGAGGTTTCCAGGAACCTCTCCTCTCCGACAGTTCTGACATTCTGTTATAACAAACTCCAGCGCATGGCCACTACTCTGACACACCTGGCACGCCGCCATCCACGATCTCGTTGCCATGCCTGTTCTCCTGGGAGCATATTCGGGTTTTTCCAGCCTGCTCCCCAACAGAATTTGACAGCGCTCCGTGCCTATAAAAGGCACCCGAGGGACCTCCGTGAAAGGTAACGTTCTTCCTCCCCGTTGCACACTCTCCTTCCGAGCTTCCTCCCCGTTTTGTTGCTCCAGCCCTCCTCTAACTTAAGCATCGGAGTGTCCCCCGCCGGAGCCCCTCTGATGCCCAGGGACTTTTTGCAAGTTGGTCGGTCGAGGAGCTCTCCAGCGCGTCCACCGATCCCGGTCCAGGGGGAGACGGCGGCAACAGATTGGCGCTAGAGGAAGGGCGGGCCGCTGCCATCTTCGCTGCGCTCTTTACTCTAAAAGGGGAGATAAACGGGAAGGATCCAACTATGGCAAGAGGAAGAACTTAGAGCGTCTCCGCGAGGGGAGGACACTCCCACCAAGGGCTCAGCGCGCCCCCCGCGGAGAGCAATATCGCCACCGCCGTCGAGCCCACCATCATCCTGGGGTTGCAACAGTTCCAGACACTGGTGAACCGCATCGAGACGCTTACCTCGGCGGTCCAACGCTTCCAGGAGATGGCGGACCGCCAGCAGCAGCCGCCGGCGGCTTCCTGTGTCAATCATCAGCCGGTTGCCGGCGTCAGCCAGCAGCCAGAGGCACCTCCGCCCCCGTCCCAAGCAGTTCCAGAACCCCAGGGGTCCATGAGGACCCGCGCCGAAGGAAAAAGGGCGAGGTCAGCCTCCCCCTCTTTCGCTGACTCTGCTCATCCCGGCGGCCGGCGCCTTACTGCCGATCCGCACGATTACGACAGCAAGATCATGCGCATGGAGGAGCGCATTGCCGAGATAGTTGAACGGCAGAATGCTGAGGGAAGGCCGGTGCACGACACTCGCCCGCCTTTCTCCGCGGAGATTCTGGGGGAGTATCCCCCGCCATTTCAAGATCCCGCAGGTGGACCCCTACGATGGTACCATCGATCCTCTGGATCACCGGGCGCCTACAAAGCCCACATGATGGTACAGGGCGCGTCCGACACCCTCCACTGCATCGCCTTCCCGGCGACCCTGAAGAAGGCCGCGCGGATGTGGTTCTCCGCCATCCGCCCAGGTACGATCCATTCTTTTTCCCAGCTCGAGATCCTTTTATTTCTCTCATTTCAGGACCTGCAGCCGGGCTCCGAAGAACATCGACTGCCTCTTCTTCATCCAGCAAACGAAGGGAGAGACCCTCCGGGACTACACGGCCCGCCTCAACTCGACCGCTATGGAGATCCTCGACTTAAATGAAGCGGTGGCCATGTCAGCCTTCAAGAGGGGGCTCCGCTCATCCAGGTTCACGTTTTTCCTGGACAAGAAGCTTCCTACAAGCTACACCGATCTGCTGGCCAAGGCACACAAGTATGCCTTGGCGGAAGAGCAAGCGGCGAGCCGGTGCCTGGCCGAGGGGAGGTCGGCCCCGAAGAAGCGAGGCGATAAGGCCCCCGTTGTCCGACCTCCCGACAACGACAGCAGATCCACCCGGTGCAAGAGCCCCAAGCCGAGGGACTATCTCAAGCGGTTCGACAACTATCCACCCCTCTCCCTGCCGCGGGAGAAGATCCTGATGGAGATTGAGAACGAGGCCTTCTTCTGAAGACCTCGCCCGATGAGAGGACCTCCTGCCTCCAGAAATAAGAACAAGTACTACCGGTTCCACAGGGACCATGGACACGACACGGAGGAGTGCCTCCAGCTAAAGGAGGCCATCGAGGACCTCATCCACAGGGGATACCTGAACAAGTATGTCCAGCCCCGCCGGGATCGGGCCGGGACTTCAACTGTTAGAGACCCCCCGGGGGAGGCTGAGCTCCCCAATTAGCGCCCAACCGATGGAGGCGTTGGCATGCTGCATCGACGATCTGACGGGGGACGGAAAGAGGACCAGGATATTGTAAAGAGGCCCAGGGGATCCAATGTAATTAGCTTTTTCGATGAGGACCTCGTGGAGCCGCCTCTCCAGGGCGATGACCCTATAGTTGTGTCGGCTGTCATCGCCAACTATGATGTAAAACACGTCCTTATCGATAATGGAAGTTGTGCGGAGGTTTTATTGTATGATGCGTTCGTTCGGATGAACCTGTCCAGGTCCAGACTGCGGGAGTCCGCAGCGCCACACACTGGTTTCGGGGGAAATCCGTCGGGGTTGAAGGAAAGATTGCCCTACCCGTGACCCTTGGAACGGAACCTTACCAGCAAACCTTCTCCGTCAACTTTGTGGTTGTCCGTACGACCTCGGCGTACAATGCCATCTTAGGACGGCCGGCTCTCAATAAGTTTCGGATCACTGTGTCCACTTACCACCTGCTGGCCAAGTTTTCGACTCGTGACGGAATTGGGGAGCTGAGGGGAGACCGTAGAATGGCTCGGCAGTGCCCAGCTATCCACGATAAGCAGCTGGACGAGTGCCCCACGCTCGAGCAGCTGGACCCCAGGGACGAGACCAACAGCCACGATCGGCCCGTCGAAAAGATTGTATTTGTGCTCCTTTGGGAGGACGATCCTACGAGGGTCCTCCAGATAGGGAGCACCCTGGATGAGGGAGCCAGACAGGAGCTGGTCGGCTTCTTGAGGAAGAATGCGGACGTCTTCGCCTGGGCGGCGTCCGACATGCCAGGCATCCCGGCGGACATCATCGCCCATCAGCTTAAGGTGGATCCTACCTACAGACCCGTTCGACAAAAGAAGAGAAGCTTCGCAGCCGAAAGACAGAGGGCCATTGAGGAGGAAGTGAAGAAGCTTCTCGATGCTGGCTTCATCAGGGAGTCTCATTACCCGGAGTGGCTGGCCAATGTCGTCATGGTGAAGAAGGCTAGCAGGAAGTGGAGGATCTGTGTGGACTACATAGACCTCAACAAGGCGTGTCCCAAAGACAGCTTCCCCTTGCCAAAGATTGACCAGCTGGTAGATGCGACGGCCGGCCACCAACTCTTGAGCTTTATGGATGCTTTCTCTGGGTACAACCAGATCAGGATGCATCCCGAAGATGAGGAGAAGACGGCCTTTGTCACAGACAGGGACCTGTATTGTTACAAGACGATGCCCTTCGGCCTAAAGAATACGGGTGCCACCTTTCAAAGGTTGATCAACCGAGTCTTTAAAGATCAGTTGGGGAGGAACATGGAGGCATATGTCGATGATATGATCGTCAAAAGCCTCCATAGGACCGACTACATCAGGGACCTGCAGGAGTCATTTGATACGTTGAGGCGCCACAGGATGAAGCTGAACCCCGCCAAGTGCATCTTCGGGATGACCACCGGAAAGTTTCTTGGCTTCCTAGTTACTCAGAGAGGCATCGAGGTCAACCCCGAAAAGATCAAGGCCATCATTGACATGACCCATCCGACCAATAAAAAGCAGGTGCAAGAGCTTACGGGGCGCATTGCCTCTCTCAGTCGCTTCATCTCCCGGTCGGTCGAGAGATCCCTCCGTTCTTCAAGACCTTGCGCCGATCAGACCGCTTCCAGTGGACTGATGAATGCCGAACGGCCTTTGAAGCCTTAAAGGACTACTTGAGGAACCCTCCGTTCCTGGCCAAACCAACGGAGGGGGAAGTGTTATACTTGTACCTATCGGCTTCCAGTGAGGCCGTCAACGTCGTTCCTGTGCGAGTGGAGGAAGGCGGCCGACAGAGACCCATGTACTACATCAGCAAGGTTCTCCATGATGCCAAGGTCAGATATCCTAAGATGCAAAAGATGGTGTACTCGCTGGTGATAGCGACAAAGCATCTCCGACCTTACTTCCAGGTGCATCCTATCGTCGTGCTGACGGACCAACCCCTTAGGGCGATCCTCCGAAGCCCCGATATCTCCGGACAGCTCGCCAAATAGGCCGTCAGGTTAGGCGAGTTTGACATCTCCTTCCGGCCACGGTCGGCCTTGAAAGCCTAAGTGATAGCTGATTTCATCACGGAATGCACCTGGGGGGCGAAGCCGACTCCCACAACGATCGAGACGTCCGTAGCTGAGCCCGTCGGAGAGGCCGATCTGACGAAAGAAGCCAAGTCCGCTTGGACCCTGCACGTAGATGGAGCTTCCAACTTCTCGGGGTGCGGTGCAGGCTTAATCCTAGCTGACCCCGATGGGCAGTGTTTAGAGTACGCTCTACATTTCGCGTTCTAGGTGTCGAATAATCAGGCGGAGTATGAAGCTCTGCTGGCGGGGCTGAAGATAGCAAGTGAGCTGGGCATTGGTAGGATCCGCGCCTTCTCCGACTCCCAGCTGGTAGTCAACCAGGTGAAGGGTGAGTTTGAGGCGAGGGATCCATCCCTGGCCAAGTACTTAGACAAGGTACGGGACCTGGTGTCCCAACTTAAATTCTTTGAGATCCTTCATATACCCCGGCAGCAAAACTCCCGGGCGGATGCTTTGTCGCGGCTGGCCACCGCTGTGGTCGGCACCTCCGACCGAACCTTCGTGGAACATCTCTAGCACCCAAGCATTGCTGAGGAGCCGACGGAGATCCACCAGGTTGAGCAAGAGGCATCGTGGACGGACCCAATCCGCACATTTCTGGTGCAAGGGGCCCTTCCGAATGATCCAACGGAGGCCAGGCGCATCTGCTCAACGGCCTCCAAGTACGTCATCCTTGATGGGGCCCTCTACAAGCGCTCATTTTCCTAACCATTGTTGAAATGCTTGGGGTCGTCCGATGCGGACTACGCGCTTCGAGAGGTGCACGAAGGCATCTGTGGCGATCATCTTGAGAGAAGGTCCCTAGCTTACAAAATCATTCGCCAGGGATATTATTGGCCCACGATTCAGAAGGACGCCTTAGACTTCGTACGAAGATGCGATGCATGCCAGAGGTTCTCCGGCATCCAAAGGAGGCCAGTCAGCCAGCTGACCCCGCTTACGGTGCCTTGGCCATTTGCTCAATGGGGGATGGATATCCTGGGACCTTTCCCCCCAGCCTCCGGTCAGCGAAAATTCCTCCTCGTGGCCATTGATTATTTTACTAAGTGTGTGGAGGCGGAGGCATTGGCGCAGATAACCGAGACCAAGGTGGAAAACTTCGTCCTGAACTGCATCATCTTCCGGTTTGGGATTCCGAAGACGATCATCACTGACAACGGGAGGCAATTCGACAACTCCCAGTTCCGGGATTTCTGTCAACATTATCACATCGCCCATCGGCTTATGTCAGTCGCTCACCCTCAGTCCAATGGAGAGGTCGAGGTTACCAATATGACGATCCTGCATGGGCTGAAGACCCGGCTAAATGAAGCCAAGGGGCTCTGGGTGGAAGAGCTTCATTCAGTGCTCTGGGCATACTAGACGACCGCACGGTCAGCAACGAGAGAAACTCTGTTTAACCTGACTTATGGGAGTGAGGCGGTCATCCCTGTGGAGGTTTCTCTATTATCCCTGCGGGTCGATCAATTCGCCGAGTCGGCCAATTTGGAGCAACGAAGGGCTGACATAGATCTGCTAGATGAGACCCGATTCTGGGCAAGTATGAAGATGGCGACCTACCATCAAAGGATGGCCAGATATTACAACTCACGGGTTAAAGCGCGTACCTTCCAAGTTGGGGATCTGGTCCTGCGGAAGGCGGAGGTTTCGAGGCCGACCGAACAAGAAAAGCTCTCCCCAAATGGGAAGGCCCCTATCGGGTCATCGAGATAGTCCGGGCTGGAACTTACCGCCTAGCACACTTGGACGGGCGACAGATAGTGCGCCCGTGGAATGTAGATAATCTTCGCAAGTATTATCAATGAAGTCTACAAACTTCTCCAACTTTTTCTAGCCCACTTCCGAAAGTCCGACCACGATCGCCGGAGGCTCCTTGGCAGCCCACTTCCAAAAGTCCGACCACGATCGGCAGAGGCTCCATGGCAGCCCACTTCCGAAAGTCCGACTCCGATCGGCAGAGGCTCCATGGCAGACCACTTCCGAAAGTCCGACTCCGGTCGGTAGAGGCTCCTTGGCAGCCCACTCCCGAAAGTCCGACCACGGTCGGCAGAGGCTCCATGGCAGCCCACTTCCGAAAGTCCGACTCCGGTCGGCAGAGGATCCTTGGCAGCCCACTTCCAAAAGTCCGACCACGGTCGGCGGAGGCTCCATGGCAACCCACTTCCGAAAGTCCGACTCCGGTCGGCAGAGGCTCCTTGGCAGCCCACTTTCGAAAGTCTGACCACGGTCGGCAGAGGCTCCATGGCAGCCTACTTCCGAAAGTCCGACTCCAGTCGGTAGAGGCTCCTTGGCAGCCCACCTCCGAAAGTCCGACCACGGTCGGCAACTATCTCAAGATAGCTCCCACGGGACTACGGCGAGGACGGGCTACAACGCGAGCCAACTCCCGGACAGAGACCAGGAGCGAGCATCCAGGTGTCCGGCCCAAATCAAATTACCGTTCTCAACTACCCTACCGGCTCCCGGCCCGGATAAGCTAACCGGGAGTACTTAGAAGAATTTCTATGGAACTTGTGACCCTGCGGTATTGCGGGGCCGACCGGAGGTACTTAGAAGAATTTAAAAAAAAAGGGAAGAAAGAAAGAATGTTTGCACTATGGGATTAAATGAAATACTTTTCATTTCAAAAGGTGATATTTACAAGAGAGGTGGGTCGGACCTTTACAAACCCCTCAGGTCCGGCCCACGGGAGATGCGTCAGGGGCCACAACCTCGGCCCCATCAGCTACAGTAGGAGGGTCTGCTAAGACTATGGTAGCTGGAGCTTCTTCCGTTGGGGCCACCACCTCCGCGTCGACAGGCGCCGGAGCTTCGACCCTGGCTGCTTCTGCTTTATCTTCTGCTGGAGGCTCCGCTTCGGCCTCCTCTTCCTCATACGGTTCCTGCAACTCGGCGCCCGCCAGGTCTAGCTCCGGGAACAACAGGCCCACCTTTAGGGCGTCGTCATAGCCCTCCCTGTAGTAGTCGGCCGCCGCCTTCTCCACGTCCTCGGTGAAGGCGCTGGAGGCCTTGTATGCCCCTACGGCCTCCTGGACCTGCTTCACGGACGACTCCCTACACTCCTTGAGTCGAGCCTCCAGCTGTGCCGACGCTGCGCGCTCAGCCCGAGCCCTCTCATTGGCCTCCGCCAACCGCTTTTCCTCCTCGGCCAGCCGACGGGCGAGAAAGCGGGCCTTTGCCTTCTTCTTGAGGCTGGCCTCGTGGTCGGCCAGCTTGCTTTCGGCCTCTTTTTGGGCCGCCCTTGCTGACTCGACCTCCGCCTGGGCTGCCGCCAGGCTCTCTCCAGACGACTTCAGCGACGTCGCTGCGACCTCCTGGGCTGCCTCCAGCTCCTGAACCCTCTTCGCCGAGGCCTTGGCGACATGCACCAATTGGCAGATAGCGTCGTCCATGAGGGAGATGCCGTGGAGAACCTGCAACATACGACCCGGTTAGTGTTATATGTCAGGGAGAGGAAATAAGTAAATAACGAAGTAGGAGGATTAGGTCCTTACCCTCGTGAAGTCGCGGTATGTCTCCACGGTCACGTCGGCCAGGCTTCTCTCGATTGACACCTCCCAATCGGCGTCGGTCATTGCCCCCCTCAGCAGGCTCCGCATCCTTCGGGGGTGATCGAGTGCCAGCCAGTGTTGGAACCCCTCCAAGTAGATCTCCTCATCCGACTGCTCCAGCCCGCTGTTGGCTGCTCCCTCTGCGGCCAGCCCCTTTCCCTTGTCAGCCCTGGCCGCTCCCTCTGGACCGGCGGACGCCGTGGCTGCATCGGACGTCACCGGCCCCCTTGCTCCTGTTGGGGAGCTGACCCTGCTGGTGGGGCTGGCGCCCCCGCCGCATTCCTTGCCCTGCGCTCGGTGAGGGGAAGGTCATCCCCGTCTAACTCGATGTCGACGACGGGGGCGGCTCGCTTCTCTCGCCTCTTCTTCTGTCGCTCGGCGGCTGGCGGGGGGGTTGGTTCTGGAGCGGCACGCTTTCGCACCGCCCGTCGGATGACCTTGGACTTGTCGATCCGTTGCATCCTTTCCCCTGTCACCAAGCATCCGAAGTTAGAATGAGAGAAAGACAAAGGTTAAGAAAACTGTAAGAAGAGGGTCGACCCTTACCTAAAAATCTTTTGGGGCTGATCCCCGCCTGATGAAGGGTCTCTTCTCCCAACAACTCAAAGGCCGCCACCGGGCCAGCTATGCTAAGCACATTGAATACGCCCAGGTCGGCCGCCGATATCGACCTCCCCTCGCGGACCCTCGCCCGCGACTCTCTCCACAACGGCTCGAACCCCCAAGGTTCGAGGCTGCTGACGAAGAAGAACCTGCCTTCCACCCATGGACGGCCGACGGGAGGCACTTCAAAATCTTTCGGCCTTGACGAGGGACGAATAGGACCCACTTTCGGCTCCTAAAGTCCCTTTTTAGGTAAAAGAAGTTACCGAAGAGGACAGACTGGGATCGGACCCGACCCTATAGCAGAGTACTATAAAGCAGCATATTGCCCGAATGCTATTCGGGGTCAGCTGCACCGGGGTTACCCTATAGTGGTTGAAGATGGCTATAAACAGGGGATGCAGTGGGAACCTAAGGCCGGCCTTAAGATGGGATTCATACATCGGAAGGGTCCCTGGACCTAATGGATTGTTTGCTCTTCCCTCTCGGCCCGGAAGAGTGAGGTGCAGGGTGGACGGGATATCGTACACCTAATGGATTGTTTGCTCTTCCCTCTCGGCCCGGAAGAGTGAGGTGCAGGGTGGACGGGATATCGTACACCGCCCAAAGGTTCTCGACCCGTTCCCGGGTCATGGTCGAGGGGAGTTCGCTCGGCCCCGGGTTCCTAAGTCTATGAGCCGAGCTCCTACTACTAGACGCCATGGGAAGAAGAGAAGAAGGATCGGGACTAACCTGGATGGACTCCTAGGTGCCGGTTTTCACGGAGGAAGGGAGGACTCGATCTCGCGAAGAGCAGGCGCAGCAGAAAAAACCCCCTCGCTCTGCCTCCTCCTTTTATAGGCCTTCGAGGGAGGGGGAGAGGGGGGAGAAGTTATTGCCTGCCTCGGGCACGCCTCAGCCGTCCCGTCGGGGGCCGCAACCGCCTGCATTGCGAGAGTCGAAACGGCTGAAGCACCCTCTCACGCGGATCGCGATCCGCGTGCGTGCCGGATCAGCGATGCTAGGCTAACCCAAAAGGTAGCGCCAGCCGGCCAGATGTTGCCACGTGGCGCGACGCTCCACTTCACCCCGAATCGACGTGGGACAGTCTGGCTCTCATCATGGTGCCAGACTTGCATTAACTGCCCGCCTGCGCCCCAACGAGCGGCTGACAGCTGTCCGGGGTGCCGTTTGAGATGGATTCGAAGCAACCCGACGCCTTGGTCCGGAGTCCGCCGCAGGTGCGTACGATCATGCTCCTGTCCTCTTGTGCCAGGCGGCTCCTCAACGCCCAGGAGCAGGGGGGGCAACTGATGCGCCCGGTCGGCTAGTCCCTGGTCGGACTGGGCCCCGACGTCCGGTCGGCTGGTCCCCTCGCGAAGTCCGACTCCCCGGTCGGCTTTCCCAAAGAGCCGACCTGGGAGCTTTGAGGGCTGATAGGCGCCCCCACCGCCCGTGCGACGGCCCTTTCCATCGTCACGGTCGGCTCCTGGGGAGCCAGCTGACCCACTACTGAAGAGATCGCCCGAGGTTTCCAAGAACCTCTCCTCTCCGACAGTTCTGACATTCTGTTATAACAAACTCTAGCGCATGGCCACTACTCTGACACACCTGGCACACCGCCATCCACAATCTCGTCACCACGCCTGTTCTCCTGGAGACATATTCGGGTTTTTCCAGCCTGCTCCCCAATAGAATTTGGCAGCGCTCCGTGCCTATAAAAGACACTCGGGGGACCTCCGTGAAGGATAACGTTCTTCCTCCTCGTTGCACACTCTCCTTCCGAGCTTCCTCCCCGTTCTATTGCTCCATCCCTCCTCTAACTTAAGCATTGGAGTGTCCCCCGCCGGAGCCCCTCCGGCGCCCAGGAACTTTTTGCAGGTTAGTCGTCGAGGAGCTCTCCAGCGCGTCCACCGATCCCGGTCCAGGAGGAGACGGCGGCAACAGAAAGAAACAATTAATTTAAGAGATAAGTCAGGCTTGATCTACAATTAACTACTCCAATTGTTCGTAACCCCATGAGTTTAGAGGAATTAATCAAGCTAATGGGGCTTCTGTTTCCTGGTTGGCCCATGGACTGGGGAGAGTTCTGGGTTCAAACCAAGAAAGCGGCACTCCCTCTATATTCCTTGGAAGGAGAATAAAGTATTGGCTGAAGTTAATGATCCTTTCAGTAAAATTCTCCATAACATTTGCAAATCAGAGAAAACTGCAAATGCAAGCAAGAGAATAGCTCTTATATAGGATAGCAAAAGCTAACTGTACGTTAAAGGCTACAGAGCTAGTATCATACTCCATAATATTAGAAAATCAGCGAGACTATGCAAATGCCAATGAAAAAGAAATCTCCTGTTTAGCTTAGCAAAAGCAACCTGCACGTTAAGATGATACAAAGCTAGAATCTTAAACGTATGTTGATTTCATATTTTTCATATATTGCAACTCAGTTAACACATAGGCCTAACATTAACCTGGTAAGATGATATTGGCTGTAAAGTCACTGGATTTCTCTACTCTAGGAAAAATCAGGTGATTAAACTCAAAATACATTCACCTGGCAGCTAGGATTACTGGCACAAGCTGGATGCCATTGCCATCCATGATTGACACAGGCCTATGCCTCTGTATCTTGGATAGATAGGAGCCGAGTTCATATCACCAAATGCTGGAACTTTTGGCCAGTTTCTGGTATGCACAAAGGGTAATGACGATCCACATCTCTTGTTGTCCTGAAGTTACCATGATACTCTGATTCAAAAACTTGTTTTCCAGCTGACCAAGGTTGCAAAAGCCTGACTGAAGCAAAGTCAATCTTCTTGGACATCAAAAGCTAATCCCACACAAGGACATCATTTTAGAATAGATGCATTTTTTCTTCTCGAAATGATGTGGAACCAGCGGTCTGCTATTCCACTGAAGGAATTGGAACTCCATCGTGTGTCACTGGATCAGATACATAAGCATAGAATGATTGATGTCAAGTAGGCTGGTCAGTTGCCACTACCTGTTTGACATTGAGATGTAATTGAAATTTAAGCATCTGGTGATGCAATACTTAAAGGCCAAAAAAATACCTAATGAAAACAGAAAAAGGAAGCACAAATCGACCACCTATTCATTTACAAAAGAGAGAATCAAGAATTTATTTGATTGGGTTGACAACAAATGGTTGCACTTAATTATCAATTAATGAAGTATAATACATAAGAAAACAAGATGACTTGGAAAGACAATTTCCTCTTATGCCTTCCGACAAAATTCAAGCCATTTTGGCAAACTACATTCTTTCTGCCAATCCAACTACAAAAGTAGCAAAAGATGACTTCCAAATCTCAGATTTCTTTTGTTCAGCTAAAGTCCATAGGTAAAACACAAAAAAATAATCCTCAGAACATATTTTAGGAAGCCTATATTTGACATTGGCTCTCCCTTTTTGAGATATTTACTGATGCAAGGGTCACATTAGTAACAAAATAAAAGCTTACTCCCTTCGGCAAACCACGGATGATAGAACTAATAAATAAGATGACACGTTAGCTTCTAGTGTATTGAACTTCAGCTAAAACAAACTAACAAACCTAGTCAGATCAAGCTGAATAAAATTTAAAATGTCGTATATCGCAAGGCCAACCAAGACCAAGAGCATCAAAAACATGTATGCAAAAGTCTTCATATACTTAAAGCAGGAACAGTCATTTCTGCCCCCACCGATCTTTCTTATCTCACATCTGCCACCCTGGGACATGAGGCATGAGAACTTATAGAGATATGATAATGCGAGGAAGTTATTCCCATGTAGTTCTGGTAATGAGTAATATTATTTGTATTATCAAGCATATGTCACCATGCTGTAAATTTGATTTCATCTGTGGTGATGCTATTTAAATAGCACTCATTAATTATAGAGTAAATTCTGTCAGATAAGTTACAAGGCTACTTTTACTTACCATCATCATTGAGATCAATGGTGATATGATTTTTCTGAGTCTGGTTCTCTATCGAACCGCACCTAGTTGGTGTGCCAGGTGGTCTGGGTTGGGTAGGGGAGCTAGCGTGGCTTCTACTCAACTGCTCATTTGGTATCTGGCCCTCAAACTTTTGGCTCAAGTACATCATCTCCATGCTTGAAGAAAATGCCCCTCCAAGAGTTTTTTTGCCTTTTAACCTTCCGATGAGCAATAAGCAAATTAAATTCATCATTCTAAAGATCATGATCCAAGTAGAGGTAGTTGGGCCACTCCTCTCCATGAAAAAAATGCATACCTGCCCTTCCTTTTCTCCCGGTACCGCTGCAATGATGCTTTTCTATTTGTTGGACCCTCTGCAGTAGGTAAAACCAGCATATGTCAGAAGCCACGACAAAGGTAAGTAAAGAAAATTGTGAACCATGTACCACCTTATCAATTTGAAACTTGTTGGTTAGGTTAACCTTTACGTTCATTTTCCTCCACCTTCATATCTCTTAATATAATTAAGAAATAATCCTTCTACCATGTGTGTCTGTTCATATGTGCATGAATAAGCCAATTCTTTTGTTATGTTACATGAAAGAGTGGCACAAGTCATCATGTGAATGCCCATGATCAAGACAGAAGATTACAGCATCCTATAACAGCAACCATAAAGTTTGTGTTTGTGGCATGACCGAGAAAATTCTAGAATTGGTAAACTTTAGTGGTTCAAAAAAACAAAAAGCATGTCAAATCTGGTCTCCATTAACAAATACATTGTCTAACAAAAGATTATTTCAAACTTAGTGCATGAGCAAAGACCAACACTGGTTTTACAAGGAGTCACTATTTTAAAGCATGGAAATCAGATTTTGAGGAAATAAATATACAGGCGTGTATCATGACAAACACATTGTTTGATATAAAAACCCAATTGCATCAAGTAATGAATAAAAATTATGAAAAAGAGGTGGAAATATCAACTCTGTACAAGGATGTGGGTGGATATGGATAGGCTCCAATGATGGTGGCACATGCAGTCCACACCGATCTAGGCCTGAAGTGGTCCAACAATTCTTACACTGAAGCCAGTAACATATACTACATCATAAGAATATAAAATGGGTTGCACTATTAAGTGTTACACTCTAGTTAAGTTGAAGATGGATTTTGGTGGTGATTCAAAAAATAATCTTGGAGTATTTAAACTGTAAAACAATCATCTGAGATAAGTAATATGACAAATCAGTTATTTGAAACATCATCAAATGTGGATATCACTGCTTTATGGCCATGCAACTATAGCTCCCTTCAGAAGATTCAGAACACCAATCACATGAGAAGGATTTAACCATGAAATTGTATTTCCGATATCAACGTATTAACAGCAAGGGATGAAAGTGGATCAGATAATAGCTGACCAAATTTGTTTTCATATCTGAATCTATCCGGATATAGATAAATATTTGAATATCTAACTAATATCCGTATCTATATCCATATCTATTAAAGAAAAATAAATATGGACATGGATAGACAATTATTTGATCCGTATCCGAATATTCGATTCCATTTGTAACCCTATTTAAATTTCTATAGTACTCATGAGTTTTTAAGAAAACAAAATAATCACATTAATATTTTATTAACTTGATTTATCATCAACTTAGTAATATATTTGGTTTTATTGTCATAAAGTCCAATCATCCGACTTATATCGGTATACATATCCATATTTCCGATATCCAATTTATAACTATATCTATTTAAAATAAATATGAATATAATTTTTGCATCTGATTAATATTCATATTTGTATTTGTATTCATTAAATAAAACAAATATGGATATGGATATATTAATATCCGATCCGTACTAATCCATTTTCAGCCCTAGTAACAGCTAGAGCCCAAAGTAGGGTTGTTAATTGTGCGAAATGTTTGCAAGCAGCGGCTCAAGCTAGACTATGTATTAGCATAAAAAAAATGTTTTAACCGAATTCCCTGTGAACTTCTTAGTTTATGTATAAACATTCCAATTTAGCTCAAAAAAATTTGTACACAATTTAATACCATTTCTAATGCATAGAATCTCTATAAAGTTCATTCAATATCATTATCATTTTAATAGATACGTTGGTGCATGGATCGTCTGACAGCTAAGATTTGATTAAAGCATAAACAAAAAAAGATCCTAGAGATCTCGAGCTCTTCTAAATCCATCAAACAAGCAGTTTCTGAGAAGCTCAATTCGAGCTCAAAATCAACCGAGCTGCGCATGCGCTGAAGCTCAGCTAAATGATTATAATTCAAGCCAGGCTTGAGCATAGCGTCGCTTTCTGGATCTCGGCTTCATTCCAACCCTGAAGTAAGGGTCCGAGGGACAGATCCAAATTTAGACAAGACATAGAGTGAGCATGGGTTCCGATCTTGGTTGAACAGATTCAGAGAAAAGTCATCAGGGACCATGCAGACAACGCGGCATGGGGTCCACAGATCACGACTAGTCCTCCAACGACAAATCATGTCAATCCGTGGCCCTCCTCCCTCTCTAGGATGGCCCCGTGGGCCATTGATTCGAGTACAACTAATAATTCCACCCTAGTCTCCCTACAGAACAGGAAACTGTTCCCTCCACATCCTCAATTTGCAACAGCTATCCCCTAGCGTGGCCACCGTGCGCGGAATTTAATTTTAAAAACAACGGAATAAACAGAGATGGGTCCCGGCAAGCGTGTGTTTTGTAAGTGAGCCACGTCACTGGAGTCGAATTCTGTAGTCCAAAACGGTTGCACGAACAAAAAAAAGTGGCAAATTTACCCGAAAACTCTGCTCCGCTCTCTTACCAGGCTCGGTTTCCCGCGCGGATCTCCACTCGATCTCCCGGAAATGGTGGGGTAACATCCCTGCAACTCAACCACAGACACCCGATCAAGATCAGACGGCTGACGAAAAAAATTAGATGGTGGCAATCTCGCAAATATTATTGAATTCTAGGGCAGTTTATAGACGTACCAGCTGGCGAGATGGGAAAAGCAGCGGCCAGCGGGGGAGCGGTAGGGACCGGGCACGGACCCGGTCCGATAAAAGCCGGAGGGGAGCGCTCGAGGGCCGGCTGGGGCGAGTGAACTGGACCGGGTAGAGCCGCAGCGCCGTAGCAGTCCCGGCTCGCTGCGAGCAGCAGGATCGCCCGCGCCTGAACCGGAAAAAGCCCGAGACGTCAGGCCATTCCGTAACGCCCGAAACGTTTCGGGTTCAGATCGAGCGTTACCTTATCGACCGCCACGTCGTTGTAGACGTTCACCTTGCCGTCGTAGAAGATCGTCATTTGGCCCGCCGGTACTTCCGCCGTCACCCTGCGCCCATCATCAGAGTTCACGAAGATGGTGACCGTCCAATCAATGTACCCATCTGATTTCTAGACACAGCTGTCCAACGTCGATACGGCCGTTGGATTTCTCATGAACAGTAGTTCCCCTTCCGCCCGTTCATCCGTCGCTTCACGTCACGGGTGAAGGCAGGGAATGACGTCATGAACGGGCAGATGAGATGGCTTTGCAGGAGAAATCGACGGCAGATCGGGCATCCGCATAGAAAATTGCTTACGCTCAGCCCGAGCGCTGTCTATCGGATAAAGGTAAAAAGGTGACGGGAAAGAAATTGCTTTATGAATTACGAGTGTAAAGTCCAACGAACGGTCCAGATCAATGAAAGCAACGCTAATCTGGGTAAGTTTCAGTTCGATTGGGAACTTCTAGCCGTCGGATCAACAAATACTATTAAAGGAAACAACGGACTATAGAAGCAAAATATCTAAAAAGCAGAAACCCGGCGATGCGGCGATCAAAGCCATCGGAGCCGCAGGACGGTATATAACAGAAAGACCGGCGCAGGCTAGCAAGAGCTACAAGGATTTGAGAGAGGCGAAAAGAACCTGGGAGAGGGGGAGGGAGTCTCTGATGGTTGCTGTTCCCTTCCGGCAACCGGAAACCGGCAGGACGGCTCGCCGGCGGTGAATACCGGCGGGATCGGATCTCTTCTCCGGTACGATGACGGCGACGGCGACGGCTCCTTCGGAGGCGCCGTCGAGTTGCCGCCCGCCTCCTGCGGCGAAGGAAACGCGGCCTACAAATAATAAACGAATAAACAATAAAATATTAAATTTTTTAAACCCCCCCCCCCCAACCCCAAAAAAAAAAAAAAAAAGTTTGGAAAAGGGAACGTTTGGCGCTGGAAAAGGTGAAGAAGGCGGAGGGGATCGGGGAGTAGGCTGATGTGTGAGGTTGGTTACTGGCCGCGGAGGGGGAGGCTTCTGGCGGTAGCCGGGGCCGACGGGGGGGTCGCCGAACTCCGGTCGTCCCTCGAGAAGGGCCTTGAGGCAGATGACCTGTTGGATCGCCTGTGACTTGTTCCAGGACGGCCGTCGCATGCCTGCACGGCCCCGGCACGTACCGGTCATTCCTGGTGCGGAAGAGCTAAACCTTAAAACAAGGGGAAAGAGAGCTGGAGAGAGACCTTTCTCTTTGAGGAACCGGCGGCAGTCCTCGCGGGTGAGCTGGGAGATATCCTCCTCGGTAAGCTCACTGAGGGGCTTGTCGAGAAGCGACCGGGCCGCCGTCTCGGCGGCGTTCTTGACGGCGGCGCTGGATTCTGGCCGGAGGTCCCCCTGCATCGCCTCGGATTCCAGCTGGGAGGGCCTGAGGATTGGGAGCTTAGGGGAGACGAGAGCTCTGAAAGAGACGGGAGGGAGATCTCATCGTCTCTCCTCTCTCTCCCCCCCCCCCCCCCCCCACCCCCACCTCGCTGTCTTTGGGCTCTCTCCTTTCTCTCTCTGGCTCTCGATCTGTGCCCTTTTTTTTAAAAAAAAAAAAAAATGGCATACTATATGGAGGGTATTCTGGTGGGGAGACGGCCGGGGACGCCAGAAAGGAGAGGAAAATAAAATAAAGAAATAAAAAATTAAGGGGACGGGGTTTAGCCGCGGCGTCTCCGCTTCGTTGGGGTGTCTTTTCTTTTACCTGAAGGGGGCTACAACCCCATGCCGCCACGTCAGTACACTTCTCCCACAACTAATGCTCGCTCCCTCGATGGACAGAATGGCGACGCAATGCTGCAAATGGGTCAGGTCCGTGGGTGACTTATCCCGTCCCGATCAGATTAGACTCGGTGCAATCTCTGATCCATCACTTATGGATTGAATTGGATTCAAAAATTAAATCCGTTCCAAATTCCGCATCGTGTCCGGATCTTGCGTTCTTCAACTTGAACCCAACCCCGGCCGTGTATTATCTAGCTGGATGAACAAGAAATGAATCTGACCCAACTGAATTCCGATGGGGCTCAATTCAAAAATCTAAATCATTTAAACCTCCTCCTTTTTCTTCTTCATTCTAAATATTTATCTCTAATAGTTAAATAAACTCTTATTTAAACTAACTCCTCGTTTCTGATAAAATGAAAAAGAAAAATAATTATTGAGCTAAGTACAATGCAAAATAAAAATAAAGCCTACTCTTATTAAACTAATTTTGCATCTCTCATTTACTTTTTTAATTTAATTATATTTTTCTATTCATATTTTATTATTATTTTCATGAATTCTTATTTTTAAAAAATATAATTAACAAACTTAAAAATGCTAAATTAGTTGAATGAAAACTCAAGTCTAGCTCTTTTTATCTTATTGAATTTTTATTATTTTTTAATAAATTAACTATTATTATATTTTAGCTATTGAAGAGTAGTTTGATGCTTAACTCCAATGGCAAACCTAGTTCGATCTAGCATGCAACTGGACTTGAATATTTTGGATTGGATCAAGTCATACATGATCCCAACATGATCTAAATGATCCATTGGTTTTAAAGTTGCTTCCTTACACTCAACCCACCCTCACATGATTTGGTATCGGGTTGGTTCCAAGTCCAAAATCATAATTAATCTGAATATGAAATCAATTAGATTAGAGTCAAGCAACCCTTGAACTGATCCAACCATTTGCAACCCTACTTTTAATGCCATCATGATGTTTAGAACTATCATATAACCAAAATCCTAATAACGCATTATATAGGGATGACAAAATATGACTTGATCCATCAACCTGACCTGTGTTTGACCCGCCTTAAGCATGTTTAGATTTGTGCTTGATGTGACCAGATTGCTGACGTGGCCAAGAATCCTGACGTGGAGTCCTCATCGAACACCACGCTGGATTCCCTTCGTAAGCCCCTTCACCGGGCAGAGCTCCCCGATGTCTACGGGGTCGCTCGTCGAAGCCGGGCTCCGTCCTCCGCCAGGTCCGGACACCTAGGTCGGAGCCGAGCTCAAATCCCACCAGAGGCAAACCTTTCGAGCCCGAGGTCGGGCCCCGTGGCCTGGAGTCGAGCTCAGGCCTCCTCCACCATGCGGAGCCCCTTCGAGGCCGGGTCCCCTAAGCTGGGCATACCCCTGTTAGCCGAAGATCGGTCAATGCTGGGCCCACCGGTCCGGTACCGAGCTCGGCCCTCCTCTGCACAGCCGAGCCGCCGCGAGGCAGGTCCGCTACAAGCAGGCCCCATCTTCCCAGCTCGGCCCCCAGCACGAATCGAAGCACCAACCGCTAAGGAAGCAGCACCTCCCCTCCAAAGACGGTGGCGTACCCCACGAGGACCGTACGACAGCACCCGCCACGTCGCCATTAATGCCCACGGCCGCCATTCACACCAGAAAGAAAGGAAGCTCACACCAAGGCACCATGCCCTCCACCGACCTACCGTACGACCAGAGAAAAGACCCTACCAATGAGCACGATTCCCGAGATAGGTGGCACAACAGTCGAGGCCCTGCCAGGCTTTCAGAAAGGGCAAGCAAAAGGAATGTCAGAGGCATGTAGAAGCTTTCCCAGCTACCCAATAAAGAAGGCGTCCCGTCTACGGCACGATACCTCGTCACCTCCAGTGGCCCGGGTCACCTCGCAGGGGGCCTTCGATTCCCGCTTCATCCCTTCTTTCTTTTCGTGCTGAGCTATTATCGTTTAGTTCCGGCTCAGTTAGTTCCGAACGCAGTCAGGATAATTTTTTGCTTCATCATCCTCTGCCACTTCTACGGGATCGTAGTCCGTTTCTCCTTGTTCAGGATTTTCTTTATCCTGAAATGCCACCCGACCGAGGAGGGGTGGTGGTTTATTTCTCCGTGCCCAAAGGGTATTAAGTTCGAGCTATTCTCTTCCATCAAAGGATGGAAGAGCAAATACTTTTTTGCTTCCGTCGAGGGGGTCGATTGGATTTGGAGCAACCCAGACCGGATCCCGAATCGGAACTCTTTGTCGAGGCGGCTGATCAAGAAATTTACGACCAGCTCCACACCGACCAAATCCCTTCCCTCGAGGTTCTGCTATCGGAGCAGAACCTGTTCAAAGCTAGGGTTAGCCCAATGCGGGAGTTGGGTGAGTTCGATGCAAGCTCTACTTGATTTTGTTTTCTACTTGTCCCTTCAAGCTTGAAATTGACCTCATTTTTCTTTGTGCAGGCATGAAGTACTCCACGGAGGAACTCCTCGCGCTCTTCAGGAAGAGGGGTACACCGGCAGGGACTAGAGAGTCCCCGTCAAAGAGGCCTCGGGATGAGGATAGCGCAAGGGCCACACCCGCTGTGCCATCGGAGCCAAGCATGAGGATGGCCGAACCTGTCCCCGAACTCTGAGGCAGCAGAACTTGCCTCCGGTTTGAGAGCCTGATGTGGTTACTCGGGCCAAGTCAGTTGTCGCCGCTGTGGTGCCCCCACCTCTTGAAGTTGTCGAGGTGGAAGTGAAAGAAGAGGAGGAGAGAAGGGAACCACCGGTAGTGGCGCCATCTGGCATGGCGGCGAGCCCCCACAGAGATTTCGAGATGTCCTCGACCAGTCACGAGGACGATGCTGCAGTAGCAGAGAGAAGAAGAAGAAGAAGAGCAGCCCCCACAAGTTGCCCTTCGAGGGGGCACCGGATGCCTCGTTGGTCCGGGATCAGGCCCTAGCCGAGCGCATGATGGACTTCGCTGTCCAACCGCGCGATCGGCAGGAAAAAGTGGGAAGGCTTCTAGCCGACGACATCCTTGGCACCTTTCCGCAGCTCTTCTCGGTGGGTGTTCTTGTCTTTTCATCTTTCCCTCCTTTTTTTTGATGATGTCTTCCTTGGTGCAGCTTGGGACGGACCTCTTGCTCATACGAGACTACTGCAAGAACTGGACCAGAGGGATAAGCAGAGGGCTCAACAGCTTGACTCGCTGGCGGCCAAGGTCAAGCTGAAGGTGGACGCGGCCTAGGAGGCCGAACAGAAGAATAAAGAACTGAGGGACGAGGCGGCGGGCGCCGAGAGGCACCTTAAGGGCTTGGAGGAGTCCTTGGCCCGGGAGTGGAATCGAGCAAGATGCCGGGCTGAGGAGCTCAAGGCTAGGGAGGCTAGCGTGGAAGAGCTCAATACCGAAGTAGCCCAAGAGAGGGAGCAGGCTCAAACCCTCTGGGCCCAGCTGGAGGGGGCATGGAGCAAGCTGCCACCGCCGAGAGGAAGGCTGCTACCGCCGAGGAGAAGGCTGCGGGGGCGAGGGCCTTAATGGAGGCTGCGAAGAAGGAGGCCGCCGAGGCTGTGCCAAATTACAAGGCCTCGAAGGAATTCGATGCTGAGTTCCATGAACTGGCCACGGACTCGTTCTTCAAGGGGTTCGTGTTCTGCCAGTCCAAGGTGGCGGAGCTCATTCTAGACATGAGCTTGGATGGGCTCGCCTTCCTGGCAGCTCCGTGCGGAGGCCCAATCCTGGCTGTGGCCAAATCAGAGGAACTCGCGCCTACCGTCGACGTAGCCCCACTGCCAAAGGTCATGGATGTAGCCCCGTCGCTGGAGGTCCCAGAAGACGTCACCCATCCTGAGCGCCATCCCGAAAAGGAGCTAGCGGAGTAGCATAGGAGCCTCCCCTCTTCTTGTATCTTTTCTTTTATCACTTCTCTCTGGGCTGCCCGGCCTGTCGGGGCCCAGAGATAATGTAAGACCTTGAAAATTCTTAATGAAATTTTCTTCTACATTGTTTTATTTGTTTTCTTCCAAATTCTCAATACTTCTATAATTTTCCTTCCTTTTTTCCTCGACTGCCGGCGCACATGTCTTTGCTGAGGCATCTTGCCTTGAGGCCCAAAGTTCTTGGGCTCTTTCCTGCCAAGCTCTGGGTATGCGAGGCGGTTAGGAAGGAAATCCTTGACTTGCTGAGCCATTTTCATCTCATGAGCAGCATGGAGAAAGGTCTTCGTGTGCTTCCTTGGAAGAGATCTAGGCGACCTCGGGTGGACCCATCTTCAAGCACCCACAGCATGACCGAGCTAGGATGCTGCACTCGGTGGGCCCACCAGGTGACTACGAGGTGCTGGGCTTCGGGAGTTTCCAGGCTTTAGGAGTTTTTGGGCTTCAAGAGTTTCCGGGCTTAAGGTTCCAGGCTTCTGGAGTCTCGACTTGAGGGGAGCCTGCTCAGCCGAAGGACTTGATGGAACAAAGCTTATGGTTACAATCTCTATCGGCTGGATCCGAGTGGGACCTGGTGATGTTGCTTCTACATTTGCCTCATGCTCCCAAGTCTTGACAAAACATCGTGCTCAGGGCTAAGGAGGTAATTATGGAGGTGACATGGAAAGGCTGAGATCTGGCACCATTGAATGCCATGATCACCGCCACTTCACGCATCGTGCCTTGAATCCTGTATGGGGAAGCCACATCAACAGGTCCAAGGAAGCATAATGGTGGATGTATGACCCGAGATTGTTTTTGTTGCATCGAGGCATTGCCCTTAGCCGATGTTGCCACGTAGTGCCCATTCGGTGGCAAGAGTACCAAAAGGGCGTACGGCTATAGTCTGGTCGCTTTGAAAAGAAGGTAAGCTTTTCCCTAATCACCCCTTTCGAAACTTTTTCACTCACTATCGGACCAGAGCTTCTTCCTTCTAATTGCTGTCATTTCCTCCAACAACCAGGTTAGTCTTCCTTGGCCTTCTGCTTCTCCGACTAGGGCGAGTTTTCCCGTAGGGTTCCCAGGCCTTCTTTCCCTGTCACATCCTTCTTTCTTTGATCTCAGATGGCTCTGTCCAGTCGAAACCATCACTCTTCTTGGAACCCCGATGAGGCAAGGCCCTCTCGACCGAGGACCCCGTCTTCTAATGAGGAGGAGGAGCTTCCTCTCGTCATCCATAAGAACCTTCACCCGACTGGAGTAGTCATAGGTGGACCTAGGGCCCCTCCTGTTTCTTCTGTCTCTTCTACTCCTGCTGCTTCTTCCTGGTCTTCCCATTCGATCAGGGCTTCTGGCATCGCTTCGACGATGACTAGGGAGGATCTCCCTGTGATCCGGCAACCTACGGGATCCCGGACTCCGTCCAGCTCTCGGTTCCGGGACTAGGGGAGTGGTCACCTCTAATGGCCCAGATCGAATAGCCCTCTACAAGGAGTTCTTTCTCTGGGGCCTTCGTCTATTTTTTCATCCCTTCTTTTTCTCATTTCTCAGCAACTATCGCATTGTTCCAGCCCAGTTGGCCCCAATGTCATTAGGGTTATTTACTATTTCATTATTTTTTACAACTTTCACGGGATTGTCGCCCGTTTCTCCCTGTTCAAGGCCTTCTTTATCCTGAAATGCTACCCGACTGAGGAGGGTGGTGGTTTGTTTCTCCTCGCCCGAAGGGCATAAAGTTTGAGCACCCCTCTTCTATCAAAGGATGGAAGAGTAAATTTTCTTTTGCCTCCATCGAAGGGAAGGACTGGTCTTGAGTGATCCGGATCGGATCCCAAACCGAAACTCCCAGGTTGAGGCCTCTGATCAGGAAATATATGACCAGTTCATTTTTTATCAGATCCCCTCCATCGAGGTTTTGATGTTAGAGCAGAATTTGTTCGATGCCGAGATCAGCCCAATCCAGGGGCTAGGTGATCCGAAGAGATATCTCTACTTCCATGAGTCCTTTTCAATCTGCTGTTGACATTTATCTTCTTCTTCTTGTAGGTATGAAGTTCTTAGTGGAGGAGCTTCTGGAGTCCGCCCAGCGGAGAGGCCTACCATCCGGCCCGGCGAGACTCCACCAAAGAGGGCCCATGTCAAGCCGGCCCTCGGGTCTTCGAGGCAACGAACCCAGCCCCCGGCCTGAGAACCTGGCATGAGTGCACAAGCCAGGCCAGCTGCTGCCATTACAGTCCAGCCTCCCACAGTCATCGAGGTGGATGTGGAGGGAGAGAGGGTGGCGGAGCAGCCATCAACGATGCCACCACCTGTGGCAACGAACTCTCCCCTGCCGGATGAGATGCCTTCAAAGGCAATTCCCCCAGATGCGGTGGCGCCCCCAGCACTGAGGAGGGCTGCTGTCCGAAGGGCAGCACCTGGGGTGAAATCGAACTAGTCGGTCATCCAGGATCTTGTGCTTGCGGAGCGCATGATGGAGTTTGTGGTCCGATCACACGACCATCGCGAGAGGGGAGGCAGGAAGCTTGCGGAGGCCCTTCTGGGCACCCTTCCCCTCCTCTTTACAGTAGTCTTCTTCTTTTCTGTTGCTTCAGTCTAGTTACCATAGCTAACACCTTTGATGATGCATATCAGGATCGATATTCTTCTCATTCGCGACTACTGCACTCAGCGAGAGAAGAGTAATGCCCGACAAGAGCAGGAGAGGGCGTCGCTAGTGGCTAAGGCCCGAGAGCAAACTGACAGGGCTCGGGCCTTAGAGGAGAAGGATAAGGCCCTCCAAGCCAGGATGGTTGATGCCGAAAATCGGGCTAGGGACCTCGAAATGTCCTTGGCCCGAGAAAGGGATCGGGCTTCCCACCGGACGAAGGAGCTCAGAGTAGAAGCTGCCCGGGCGGAAGAGTTAAGGAGTGGCCTCCAAGTGTAGCTGGAGGCAATGAACGCTCATCTGTCAGCAACCGAGGAGAGAGCCGCTGGGGCGTGGCTCTGATAGAGGCTGCCAAGAAGGAGGTCGCCGAGGCAGTGCCCATGTTCAGGGCCTCGACGACATTTTTTGATGAAGTTCAGGAGGTTGCCATGGATTTTTTCGTCAAAGGATTCGGGGTCTGTAAATCTCTGGTGGCCCAGCTCTTCCTAGAACTGAAGCTAGATGAGGTCGTGATCCAGGGCGGCCTTGGTGGAAGCTCAAGGGGAACTGCAACTCCTACTAGCATGGCAGAGGTGGAGCCTGCTCCTACCGCTAAGGAAGTCTTGCCGGTGGGAGCTACAAAGGCCCAAGGGGATGTCGGTGCGCCTACCCGTCATCCTGCGAAGGAGCCAGCAAAGGGATAGGCTCTGATTTCCTTCCCGAATCTTTCTTTCTATTTTGGGACCGCCTGACTTATCAGGGGTCCGTTGATGATGTATCTTTTTCATGCAACATCAATGAAGTCCTTTTTACTTCACTGAGTTCTTGTTTTTATGATTACTTCAAACTTTTTAAGCAGCTGCTTATCTTGGGAACTCTCCTGTTGAGCCAAGAGCTGGGTGATGGCTTGAAGGGGGGCCTGAGCGGCCCTAGGAGACCATCAAGTTGGGGAGCTTGATTGGAGGGGTCTCGAAGTTGTCTTCATTGGTGTTGAGTTCGGTCGTTGGAGTGTGGGTCTTTAGGAGTTCCCTGTTTTGCCGTCATCGAACTGGGGGTCCAGTGGATAAAATGCGGGGCTTTAAGAGTTTCTAGGTTTGAGGTGCCGAGCTGTGAGTCAGACGATAGATGGTGAAACTTTTGAGGTATCCTGTTGACATCACCGGACTGTGAGGACGGTAGCAGGTGCGAGGCTTTAGGAGTTTCTTGGCTTGAGATGCCGAGCTATGAGTCAGGCAGCAGATGGCGAAACTTCTGAGGTGTCCTGCTGACATCTCCAGATTGCGAGGATGGTAGTAGGTGTGGGGCATCAGGAGTTTCCCAGCTTGAGGTGTCGAGCTGTGAGTCAGGCGACATATGGTGAAACTTCTGAGGTATCTCGCTGACATCTCTAGACTGTGAGAACAGCAGCAAGTGCGGGGCTTTAAGAATTTTCCAGTTATGGTGCGGAGCGCTGTGGCTCACGACTTTGGTGCGGAGCGCTGTGGCTCCCAGCTTTGGTGCGAGGCTTCAGGAGTTTCCTAGCTTTGGTGCGGGGCATCAGAGGTTCCCGGCTTTGGTGCTGGGCTTCATGACTTTCCGTACTTAGAGTATCGGCTTCAGGAGTTTTTGGGCTTAGAGTGCCGGGCTTCAGGAATTTCTGGGCTTGAGGTGCTATGGATGCCGAACTGTGAGTCTGGCGGTAGATAATGAAATCGTCGGGATTCTCCGTGGATATCTCAAGACTGTTAGCATAGCAGATGCCAAGCTGTGAGCCTCGCGATAGATGACGGGACTTCGTTCAGTTGCCGCAGACATCTCTAGACTATGAGCATGGCAAGAGCTGAACTGAGAGTCAGACGGTAGATGGTGGCGGCCTTTTGGAGTCTTCGCAGACATCTTCAGACTATTAGCACAGCAGTTGCCAAACTGTGAGCCTCACGGTAGATGGCGGGACTTCGTTCAGTCATTGTGGATATCTCTAGACAGTGAGCATGGCAAGAGCTGAACTAAGAGTCATGCGATAGATGGCAAGACCCCTAGGGCTTCCTGGCTGGCATCCCTACCCTGTAGGCTCCGCAGCAGGTGCCGGGCTTTAGGAGTTTCCCGGCTTGGGTCGCTAGGCCTGGAGTCGGACGATGATTTTCCTACAAGGCAAAGACAACATTGCATGGAAAGGAATCTTTTATTGAAAGGAGGGAGCCTTACATTATTGGTGGTATGTCCTTGACTTTTATCATTCCGGGCCTGCACGGGCTGGGTGCCGTCAAGTTCGGCGAGATGATAGGCTCCAGGGGGAAGGGTCTCGACTACTTCGTAGGGACCTTCCCCAGTCTGGGGAGAGTTTGTCCCCCGATATATCATAACCACGGGCTTCTCGGTGGGTCGATTGTCAACCACAGGGATAGAAGGAAAGGCCACAAGCACCTGAGGCACTGCTGGGGTCTTGCCCCCTACGAACTTTTCAAAGTAGCCCATCCTTATCAGATCTTCAATTTCTATTTTGAGGTGCATTCCTCGGTGTCGTGGCCGTGGTCGCGGTGGAACTGGCAGTATCTTGCCTTATCACGGCCGTCGAATGGCCCCAGTGGGGGAGGGCAATACAGGTAGCACTCATCCTCAATCTCCATGAGAATCCTCGACCTCGGGGCGAGGAGAGGAGTATATGCTTCTTCCGGAATGGGATCGCTCTTCGACTTGGGCCTCGCTCAGGGATTTGGGCTTGGTCCGACCTTGCATGCTCCTGGGGCTTCCCCCGGGGTTTGTATCTCCAAAGGCTTTCCATCTAGCTCTCTCCTAGTGTGGTCTGCCTCATCAGCACGAATATACTTATGGATGCAGAGGAGGAGGTCGGAGTACATCTTCAACGGCTTCTTGTCCAGGGAGTAGGTCAGGCAAGAAGTCCGAAACCCTCTCTTCAGTGCCAACATAGCGATTGGCTGGTCCAAACTATAGATCTCTAGTACGGCGATCTTGTAATGGGCCACATAGTCCCTTAAGGACTCGCGATCCTGCTGCTTGATGGAAAAAAGGCTATCGACTTCTCGCGGCACCTTCCGGCAAGCGTCGAAGTGTGCCACAAACTTTCTTTCCAGCTACGCGAAGGAACTGATATTCTCGAGTTCAAGGCGAGTGAACCAGACTCGAGCAGCCTTCCGAAGAGTGGCAGGGAAGGCTAAGCATAGGAGGGCATCTGTTGCCCCTTGGACTCTCATGAGAGCCTTGTATCTCTCCAAGTGATCCAAGGGTCGGCGATCCCATCGTAAGGATCCACCCAGGGCATGTAGAATTGACTTGGGATTGGTCCCTCTTGGATCTCTCGGGAGAAGGGCGGTCGGGCATCAGGCCCGCTGGCTCATGGGAGGAGCCTTGCATGTTGGCAGACTGGCGGGACAGTTTCGCCAGCCTATGCTCTTGTTCTTTTAGGTGCTTCTCTGCCATGCGCTTGATAGCCTCATCGGTAGAACCTTCCGCTGAGGCTACTAGAAAGGACAGAGGCAACCACTGAGGAGGGTCATGATGGGGGCCCTTGCTCTGGCAGCATCTATGGCACCTGAGGGCGGCGCGCTTCAAGACTGGGGACTGGCTCTCCCGATCGACTGACCCGTTCCTCTGTCACTTTCCTGGGGTCTGGAGGCTACCTCGGGGATCAGTCATGTCTTGTGGTCATGGTGGCCTGCTTTGGAAGGAGCGCAAGCTACCGCGTCGTTGAGCACCTAGGGTCGCAGGGGTCTCTGGCTATTATTGGGTGGCCAGAGACCAGTGCTGATGTTGCAACCGCCGCACGGCCATGGTTAAAGCCTGCATCTGCTAGGCGAGCGTGGTGAGCTGAACATCCACCAAGGGCAGTTGCGACAGAGCGGGGAGCTCCCCTGCTGGGCTGCATGGGCCTCCATGAGAAGGAGGGCCTCCCACGCAGCTGGTGGAGGCTTCCCGCGTGCGTGCCACCACCATGCTTCAAGTGGAGTTGCTTTTGTGGTGGGGGGATTGTTTTGACTGACGTCTCAGCATCTTGCCCCCCCTACCTGGCATGCCAATATGTTGTCGCTTGGACCATTGTGGCCTGTAGCTCCGGTGCCGTGTCGGGCGTCACCCTCATTTGGAATCCTGCATGCGCACCCGGTCCTGCAAAAGAAAGTAGAGACCCGGGCTGGGGATTTCAGCAGGAGCACTCCGACGATCAAGTAACGGACGATCCAGGAAAACAGATCCTCCTCGATGAATTCTGGTGAGGTCTCCATGTTCGAAGGTTGTTTTTTAGAGAAAAGAAAGTGAAAAAGTGGGAAATAAGCATCAACGGAGAAGGAGAGCTCGAGCAAGATTGGCTGTGTCCGTGGGATTCTTCCGATGAATTTCTCGGTAGCCTCAGAGCGTCTCGTCTGGTTTGCTCTCTCCTTTTGTGTGCCGACGGTTACCTGCTTGCCCCTTGCTTGCTTGTGGCTAGTGACTTGTTCTCTTGTTATCTTCGATCGGAGGCCCCTTTTTGTTTGTTGTGGAGAGGCAGTATTGCTCCTTGAGCTTGCTTCCCATATGTTCCCTATTTGAGTGAGTCCCGAGGGTTGACACTTGATAGCGTTTGAGAACTACGTGTGAGCTCCCCTTTCTCTCTTCGGGATAGGGAGTTATGTCGCTGGCTCTGACATTCTGGTTGGTTGCCATGCTTTGGGAAGCTTGGCAGAGCATTGGTATGCGGGCGGCCATCCCAGGGTTTGAATCCTCTGGCATGACCTTCTTCTTATGGGTGATGCAGACGGTAGGTGGAGGGGCACCGCGCCTCAAATGGGGCGTCCCTTCCCGATCGATGTAAATCAAGGCCTGACGGGATCTTGGCCTCCGGCGAGGCATCTCCCTCCGTAGGCCTCAGGCGACGGGCCACCGCCTGTCAGTCGTACCATCCCAATGGCGGGGTCTTGATAAAGATAACTTTATTTTCCGTCATGATTTGAATCTCTGTCGTTCTCCTTCCTTCAGTTGGTGGCAATATGAGCTTGACCCCGGCCGGGAGCTGACCTCGACAGGGAGGCTTACTTCGGCTCCTCGCTCGGATGCCATGCTCAGGTGGCACCTCCACCTGCCAGCTGACAGCCGGCATCCAAATGGACTCCATGTCAGCAGATACAGCCGTATCAATGACCATGAATAATGAGTTAAAATTTGGGTTTAACATGAAAATGGAGCAATAGTAGATATAGCATTGAGGAATATCCCCTCCTCGCCTTTCCCTTATTTTAGTTTATATTTATTTTGGACTATATCAAAAATATAACACATTTAGTATACTAAACAAAAAATCTAGACTTGAAATTAATTATTTTATAAGAAACTTAACAAATTATGAAATAGATGGTTGTTCATCAACAATGTTTGAATACTAGCTTTTTCTTTTCTAGTATATATCTTTTGTAGATTGTATATATACATGTATAATTTGTGAGTTGGATATAGAAAAATAACTTAATAGTAGATACACATATTCAATAAAGTTTATCATAGTAATATGTCAGTGAATATATCTTTAATATACTACAACTCAATGCTAATCAATATAAAAGTCTAAACATATCTGTTGCCGCCCGGATCGCCGTGGCCCGTAGCTATTGATGGCATTGGGTGTTCCGCGTCTGCCCACGAGAGATGCCTCCGGTGCCCCAGGACCTGCAAAAAAGCCAACATCGGTGACCCGGGCCGGGATTCCGACGGTCAAGTCAGTGACGATCCAGGATAACAATCCTCCTGGTCGAGCCCCTCTAAATGAGCTCCATGCTAAGAGGAGTCAAAATGTAGTATGAAATGAAGTAGTGAGCTGGGAGAGGTGATGGCCGAGGAGAGGGTGACCTCCCGTGTGGCCTCCTTCCCTTCTGCTTTTTAGCTCTGAGTTGGATTGAATGTGTTCTACCTCTTTGGCTTACTTTCACTGGGTTTTTACCCTGGCTTGCCTCGGGGTTTTCCCATGCCGTCAGATGGGTATGACGAGGTATCGTGCCGTAGACGGGACACCTTTTTTATTGGATAGCTGGGGAAGCTTCTACATGACTCTGACATTCTTTTTGCCTGCCCTTCCTTGAAGCCTGGCAGGACCTCGACTGTTGTTCCGCCGCTCTCGGGAATCGTGTTCCTTGGTAAGGTCTATTCTCCGGTCGTACGGCAGGTCAGTGGAGGGCATGGTGCCTTGGTGTGAGCTTCCTTTCTTTCTGGTGTGAATGGCGGCCGTGGGCATTCATGGCGACATGGCGGGTGCTGTTGTATGGTCCTCGGGGGATACGCCACCATCTTTGGAGGGGAGGCGCTGCTTCCTTGGCGGTTGGTGCTTCGATTCGTGCTGGGGGCCGAGCTGGGAAGATGGGGCCTGCTTGTAGCGGACTTGCCTCGCGATGGCTCGGCTATGCAGAGGAGGGCCGAGCTCGGTACCGGACCGGTGGGGCCCAGTGCTGACCGAGCTCGAGCTGACAGGGGTGCGCCCAGCTCAGGGGACCCGGCCTCGAAGGGGCTCCGTGTGGTGGAGGAGGCCTGAGCTCGACTCCAGGCCACGGGGCCCGACCACGGGCTCGAAAGATCTGTCCCTGGTGGGGTTTGAGCTCGACTCCGATCTAGGTGTCCCGACCTGGCGGAGGACGGAGCCCGGCTTCGACGGGCGGCCCCGTTGACATCGGGGAGCTCTCTGCCCGGCGAAGGGGCCCACGAAGGAAATCCAGCACGGCATCCGATGAGGGCTCCACGTCAGGATCCTTGGCCACGTCAGCAATCCTGTCACATCAATATCAATTTGCTCTAAAGAAATTGTTGAATAAATTTTCAAGACAATCAATTTGTACCTCAATTCTTTCTCATGGGAAGTTTATATCTCCTGATAAATTATTTTGTTTTGACTTATTTCAATAAGACCGTGCTTTGAAATTCTAGGGTTTGATATGTATAAGCTTTGCATTAGAATTGTATCGAAGGTTAAATAAGTACAATATTATAGTTCTATATACAATGTACTATCTTTCTTTATATATTACCATGCATATTGAACCACTTTTCTTTTAGGAGAAATGAAGTCTTCCCAAGATTCTAAGATGAAATGAAGAGAGAGAGATTTTTTTATTAACTAATCTAGCTTAGACCACATGCAAACTCAAAAGCTAGATATGATTGGTCCTAAGTATACTATGCTTTTCCTAACTTGCACGTCAAGGACATTATTCACAAGGGGGTCTTTTGTTTCTCACAAATGCTAATAGACCCCATTCCATTTGCATCAATATGCATTTTACAGTGGATAGGGATATTAACTAGCTATTTTAAGAAAAACCCTTTCTATCCACTTGCTCAAACAATTATAAATATTTATCAAACCAATAAAGATAAATAATTTAACATTATGCAATTTTGTTGAACTTTGCTGTGATTATCACAGTTCTTAATAAGTTCTTGCAGTTTCATAAGAGGTTGTCGAGAATCATAATGTGGCTTAAATTTAGTATATTATAATTAAAGCTAAAGATATAATATCTATGCTAGGATAGGATATTTACAATATACATGTCAAACTTTTTAAGATTTCTTTTCAATACCTGATACAAAAGCAACTATTGATAAGCAAATGTGAAAGTGATCATCTTGCCAAACATGGATCTTAAAATCTAAATTGCATAACATCCAATCCAAATAATTGGAGTTTGCTTTGGGACACTCTGGCTTTTCCTAATAATTTCAAATTTCAAACCTTAGCAATTTGTACAGAGAAGAGGAGATTATCTCATACTACACTGCAACTGGTGCAGCAAATAATAATTTAAATCAATAATCCCCAAACTTAGATCCTTATAGTCTAGGCTTTCATTGTAAATTGTTGAAATCCGTTTGCCCATCACTGATTTCCGGCAGCAAAGAGAGGGAATATGCCAAACTTCTTCGACAAGGATCACAGATCTTCAGGAACCATTTTCGATCCAGTGTCCTACAAAAGATTCCTGGATCAGGATTACTATTGGGGACACTCTGACGCTCTAGTCAACGATCAGAAAACATGAGGCTATAGTAGCTGAAACTGAGAGTTTGTGATAGACCGATGATTGTGTAAGCAACCGTGTGGAAATATTCAGAATGTATCTGGGTCGAAGGTCCCTCTTACGTATTTACAAGATTACGTAGTGTAATAGAATATTATTGTAGAGGTGTCAATCTCTGATAGGATATAGCAAACTTGGTTGATATGACAAGATCCTACTCCCTGATGTATCGATCTAAGGAATCTTTTTCGTTACGATATCGAGATTTGTCAGGATAATGTCTGCTACTAGTTGTGCCAGGCTAGCTGTAATTGGCCGAATCACTGGCTACTTGGGCAACACAACTGCAAGGTAGGAAAGAGGGCTTATCCATGTACTCGAACTCGTTGGGTCCATATGATTGACTAGTTTGTAGGATAGAGATGGAGTCAGCCAAGTGGTTGTTGCCGGCTCTCGCTATTTTGCTTCGAGTCAACCAGTCGGCCTAGATGAGATTAGCCCGTTAATGAGCTCTGCCTTTGGTCGGCAAAGGATAATAGACTAATTGGCCTCTATGCCCCGGACATCACTGTTGGCGTCATTGCTTCGAGCTAAATATCACAATCTGCCATGTGCGGCAATGCATTTGATGGCTCGAGAGACTTCTAGGTCTATATTAGTAGCTACCGCATCATAAATTAATCTTTTAGATTGGTCCATCATCATTTATTTATTGACTAATAGTTTGTGATTAATTAGTTGACGGAGGGAAGTGATTGAGAACTTAATTAGCCTTGTATCCTTGTTAATTAATTGAAGTGACTAGGAAATGATAAATGGTTGAATAAAAGGTATGAGTAACAAAATAAAGTAGGTGATGCCATTGAAATGTCCCTCTAATTATATGATAATAGTGAAGAGGTATGAGTAACAAATAATAAAAAAACAAACCCCAATAACAAAATTATAATACCTAGGAAAAAAAATCAAAGGATGATGACTCCGAATGGGGGTCTTCTCCTTCTCTTAAATGGAACCCAAATCGAAGCCAATCCAAGGATTTCTAGCTATAAGAGAACCTTTGATGGAGGCCATGAGGATTGGATCGAGGGAGAGAAAATGAAGGAGGTGGAGGATGATCTTGGTGATACACGGGACATCAGAGAAGGAAATGGTTATCTCAGTTCTTCGTTGCCATCGCCAATGGATGCCGGACCGAGATCGGAGGCCGTGCCACCGTAGACCTCAGCCTGGCCAACTCTTTCTGGTGAGATCCTTGGGATATTGGGCAGGGGATGAGGAGCGTCGGTCCCTTATTCAATCAAATGGAAGAAGAGGAGAGGAGAAGAAAAAAAAAAAAGGAAGAGAGGAGAAGAAAAGAGAAAAGAGAAGAAGAAAAGAAAAGAAAAAAGAAAATGAAGAGAGAGGAAGAGGAGAGAGAATAGCAGAGAGAAGATGAGAGAGAAAGAGAAGAGAAAGAGAAGAGAAAAAGAAGAGAGAGAAAGAGAAGAGAGAAGATGAAAGAGAGAAGAGGAGAGAGAGAAAAGAAGGATGAGATAAGTAAATAAATATTTGGGAAGGAAGATTAAAAAATTATTTCTTTTAGAGATGAGAAAAATTACAAAGTTGCGGCTAGGGATCGGTGGATGAACTATTGATGAAATTGGATAGAAGGTTTTGGGATTTATAATTGTTATAGAATTATTTATTGACATTAAGATTATTATTGTAGGATGATGATTTTTCGACAGGGAGCATCGAGCGAATTTCTTAAAACTTAGATCCGGATCCGAGTTCAGAATGGTATCTAACGTACTAAGTCTGTTATTAGTTGAGGTAAGAATTTTTGTACATGATCACTAATTTATACTGCATAGTTTTATTCATGGACATGAGCATGGCCATATATTATTATTTATATATCATTTATATTTTGATAATGGATATTTGTATTTGCTGGCTTGATACTATTAAATTTCATATATTATGTTTGGATGCTTTGGAACACGATACTGGTTTGAAAAATCTTGAATTAAATATGATTTAACAATTATGCTAAGATTTGGTTAAATTGATAATTAAAAAAGAATGTTTTGGACTAGCTATACCATACAGAGAATAACCAAACCATGGATTGCTAATACATAGGATAGCCGAGCCATGGATAGATAGTATATAGAATAGCTGAGCCACGGACGGATAGTACATGGGTTAGCCTAATCACGGGTAGATAGTATATGATCGATTTTGAGATATATCCAACATGGGCTGAGCGTGACTATGGTTGTCCAAACCTTAAAGAAGACTATTAGTCAAATTAGATATGAAATGATTTTATGATGATTAAGTTATTTTAAATACATGACATGATGGATGGTTTATTATTATTTTTCTTATTATTTTTTATTTATATAATTATAGATAAAATTGTATGGAAATCTTTACTAGGCTGTAAAGCTCTTTTCCCACTTCTTTATTTCTTTTAGAGTCGCAGGACGCATAGCACGGGTTGGGATGAACATAAGACGGAGTATCAGAATTTTTAATTATTTAGTTAGTTCTATTTCTGATACCAACATAATGAACAAGTTGATCATTTAGTGATCATGAGTTGAACAAGTTAACTATTTATTATTATTAAACTATTTTAATGATGTTTGGTTAATTAAATTTAATTTCTAAAAATAATAAAAATCTCGTGTATCTAGGTCTAGCATGATCTATAGGGTGATACCTAGAATTTGTACGACCAATCGTGTAGCCGATCTCGGTGCTGAGTTCGAGGTACGACAAAAATGCTAATTTTTTTGAGAATATAATTGTTATCCACCCAACTGACTATCTCATTAAATATTTGAATAAATTTAGAATAACCTACCATCTGAATTAATTCAATTACCAAGAATAACCAAGAATATCCTTCATTGAAGAAGAAAATTATCTAACAATTTAATTTTTAATAATTTATAAAATACAATCATTAGGAACAACATTTTTTTTTTTGATGAAAAAAAAAATGGCGGGGGAAGAGTTAGATCCCGGGCGTGGCCACCCCCAAACGGTCTCCCAATCCCAGCCAGGAAATATTCGATACACGGCGCATATTAATTTTTCCGCGGTCGTTTCCCTGTCAACCACTGGCGCTAGCCGAGTGAACGGGATTTATTATATATATCCCTAACTTTTTCACTACTACCAGCCAACAGAGACTTCAAAATTATTTTATTATTTTTTTTTTTTTTTGATTTTACTCTCGGATTATTTTTTTATTTTTTATTTTATCTCCGAACTTTCTGATTGAAATATATCCAAACTAGGACTCGAACCCTTGCCAACTGGTTATGAGATAAGTCTCACAACCAACTGTGCCACACCTTGATGGCAAGAACTATATTTTTAGGTCCAACTTGTCATCCACCGTGTATCAACTCGTTGATTGTATAACAATCTTCTATTAGAAGAAAACAGTAGCAACAGTAGTTGACATCCAACCAAATTATGTAAACTTTTTTTTTTTTTTAAGATAAGAGAAAATCGGGATTAGGTAGGAATTTTTTTTTTTTTTTTGTAAAGGATTAGGTAGGAATTCAAAAAAAACAGGTGATTTCAACTTGAGCTAATGCATACCCTCAAATACATTTTTAAAATATCTAACCAAATTATGTAAACACTAGTAACAATAGTTGACATCCAACCAAATTATTTAAACACTAGCAACATTTTTAGAAGAAAACACTAGCAACAATAGTTGACATCCAACCAAATTATGTAAACTTTTTTTTTTTTTTTTTTAAGATAAGAGAAAACCGGGATTAGGTAGGAAATTTTTTTTTTTTGTAAAGGATTAGGTAGGAATTCAAAAAAACAGGTGATTTCAACTTGAGCTAATGCATACCCTCAAAAACATTTTTAAAATATCTAATAATTCATATAGGTTATGGTCATTTTGGGGTTCCAAAAGATTGGTGTTATTAGAACTAACAAAACGTACCAATCCATGTCGAGAGAAGCCGTGCCACGCTCCAATTTTATCCCCCCCCCCCCCCCCCCCCCCCATCATCTTGTACATCGCCAGTTTTTTTTTTTTTTTTTTTAATATATATAAATTTTCTTGATTGGTGGCATGTCACCAATTCTTTAAAAAAAAAAAATTCTTTTGCCGATGCACGTACGATGTCGTCACAAAAATCATGGAATTCGGAGCTGGTCCGGGGAATAAAGTTAGATGGTGACCGGAGCATCACACAACCCGTTGATGAGACTGCGGTAAGAACTCGGGAGGTGGGTCCCGTTGCCCTGACCCTCTCCGTAATTAGCTCTCTTTTCCTCCCATCGGTTCACCCTCGCGGGCCGCGTGGTGCAGGGCCACCTGAATGTCTCCAATCTTATGGGGGCCACTCGCGGGTGCCGACAAAGGTGGTCTCTCTTTTCACCCCTGGGTCCCCCACCTCATGTGGGCAGCTCCACGTCGGATCTCCATTACCGTTCGTTTAGCTTTTTGCTTCGACCGCGAGGACGCTTGCACGGGGGCTCATATGTAGCTCTTGTTTCGTCGGATTAAAAATATGGTGGGGTCAGGCTTAGCAGGGGTAGTCTGGTATGTTCATCTACGATAAAAAGATATATAAAAAATATATGATCCAAAAGATATATAAAAAATATATGATTCGTAAAAAAAAAAAATAAAATTTATTTATTTATTTTTATTTATCTAAAAAAATATTGGTACGGTATCTTACAGTACAGATATTTTAAATAACGGTGTTATAAATTAGCTATAACAGTATGGATATTTTAAAAAATAATATATTTTTAAAAAATATTTATAAAATTATGTGTTTGATAATATATTTATTAAACTAGGTATCGGCAATAATGTAGAGGCCAAGTAGATAAAATCATCTGAAATCTTCTTTGCCAAAAATGATTTCAACTCATCTAAAGCTGATTTCAGTTAAGCTCAAATTTCTTTCCTAAAATTTGACTTATAAATTTTAATTTAAAATTAATAAATAATAAGTAAAAAACAATGTTAATTAAATTTTTATATATTATTTTTTTGGTAACATTAATTATTATATTATTTTAAAATAACATTAATTAAAAATAATATTAATTAACTATATGAAAATAACATTAATTTAAGGTTAATAATAAATTAATTAAAAATAACATTAACTGAAAATAACATTAATTAAAAATAACATTAATTTAAGGTTAATAATAAATTAATTAAAAATAATATTAATTAACTATATAAAAATAACATTAATTTAAGGTTAATAATAAATTAATTAAAAATAGCATTAATTAAAAATAGCATTAATTAACTATATGAAAATAACATTAATTAATTATAAATTAATTAAAAATAACATGAATTTAAGGTTAATAATAAATAATAATAATAATAATTAATAATAATAATAATTAATTATATAAAATTTAATAAGTTACTTTTTTAGTTTACTAATTAATTATATTATTATGAAATAATTTAATATATATCTTTATATTAATAATGTTATCGTTCCAAGTCCGAGCACGGCCCGCATCTCCACGTACCATTTCCATCACCCGTGGTATGCCCCCATGCCCTTGCAAGCCCTGCATGATATTGTGGCAGGATAAGTATTACGGCCGTTACGATGACGTGGCGCATCTCAGATTCCGCCTGGCGTGATTCGAGCCGCGTAGAGTTTTTTGGCCGTGCGGGATCGGTCCAGCAAGGTCGGATGTCGCTCCGCTTCGGCCGAGGTCGAGTCGGTCTAGGCCTTCTCGCTCCTTCGCCAGGTGGCACCCGGAGACGGGTCCACCTCGGCCGAAGTCGAGCGCCTCTCTGTCGCTTCGCCAGGTGTCCGCCCAGGAGGGGCTCGCCTCGGCCGAAGCCGGCGGCCCCTCGCTCCCTCGCCAGGTGGCACCCCGAGACGGTCCCACCTCGGCCAAGGTCGAGCCGGGCCCTCTCGTTCCTTCGCCAGGTGGCGCCCGGAGACGGGTCCATCTCGGCCGAAGTCGAGCACCTCTCTGCCGCTCCGCCAGGTGTCCGCCCAGGAGGGGCCCACCTCGGTCGAAGCCGGCGGCCCCTTGTTCCCTCGTCAGGTGGCACCCCGAGACGGTCCCACCTCGACCGAGGTCGAACCGGGCCCTCTCGCTCCTTCGCCAGGTGGCGCCCGGAGACGGGTCCACCTCGGTCGAAGCAAGCGCTTCTCTGCCGCTCCGCCAGGTGTCCGCCCAGGAGGGGCCCACCTCGGCCGAAGCCGGCGGCCCCTCGCTCCCTCGCCAAGTGGCGCCCTGAGACGGTCCACCTCGACCGAGGTTGAGCTGGGCCCTCTCGCTCCTTCGCCAGGTGGCGCCCGGAGACGAGTCCACCTCGGCCGAAGTCGAGCACCTCTCTGCCGCTCCGCCAGGTGTCCGTCCAGGAGGGGCCCACCTCGGCCGAGGTCGAGCCGGGCCCTCTCGCTCCTTCGCCAGGTGGCACCCGAGATGGGTCCACCTCGACCGGAGTCGAGCACCTCTCTGCCGCTCCGCCAGGTGTCCGCCCAGGAGGGGCCCACCTCGGCCGAAGCCGGCGGCCCTTGCTCCCTCGCCAGGTGGCGCCCCGAGACGGTCCCACCTCGGTCGAGGTCGAGCCGAGTCCTCTCGCTCCTTCGCCAGGTATCGCCCGGAGACGGGTCCACTTCGGCTGAAGTCGAGCGCCTCTCTGCCGCTCCGCCAGGTGTCCGCCCAGGAGGGGCCCACCTCGGCCGAAGCCAGCGGCCCCTTGCTCCCTCGCGAGGTGGCGTCCCGAGACGGTCCCACCTCGGTCGAAGTCAAGCCGAGCCCTCTCGCTCCTTTGCCAGGTGGTGCCCGGAGACGGGTCCACCTCGGCCGAAGTCGAGCGCCTCTCTGCCGCTCCGCCAGATGTCCGCCCAGGAGGGGCCCACCTCGGCCGAAGCCGGCCAACCTGTGCGAAGAGGCCTCCGAGGAACAGGAGCACAAGTTCCGAGACTACCCCTCGAGCGGTGCGCGCCGCACCCCGAGAGAAGCGCCCGTACGGACGGTGGCGGCACGCGAAACCTCGCTTACATCGGCCCGATAGGTTCCGCAATCGAGAGGTGGAGTCCTGACAAAACAGGACTCGGAAGCAGACGTTATCGACGCCTGGGAAGGAAAGCGCTCACGCTCGGTCCAAGGTCTGGCCGGCGGTCTGTCCAACATCCTCCCTCTACTCTTTCCTCGCTAGGCCCGGCAAGCAAGGCGAGGAGGCCACCGGGTTCTTTGACCAAAAAGGGAAAGGAGAAAGTGAGGGAGGAAAGGAAGCGAAGGCAAAGAAGGGGCCTCCCAGAGGCGGGAACCAGAAGGCAGCGTGACGGGATAAAAGGAGGGGAAGAGCGGACAACCGGGTAAGCGAAAGAAAAAAAAAGCGAGGCCTGGAAAAGGAAAAGCACCGGGAGCAAGATCCAAGATCCCGAAAGGGGACCCTTGGCGCAAGCCCGGTGAAGGATCTCGGCCGGATTTCTACTCTTCCTGAGACTTTTCTTGTGAAGCACGATCTCTAAGTCTGGGACTCCTTCGGGGGCCCGTCTTGGGGACTTTGTTCCCTCTCGCCGTTTTTTAACTTGACCGTCGGAGCTCCCTCACCGGGATCCCTGGCCAGGGCTTCTGACTTTGTCTTGCAGGACTGGGAGCCAGGAGACCTCGGGGCGAGGCAGTCTAATTCAATCAGCGGCTCTGAAGCCACAGGCACAGTGGCGAGAGTGGCAACAATAAGTAACCGGTTATCCTACCCTGCGCTAACATGCAACCGTTGCCTCGTATTTGAAAATGCCATGCTTCACTGTCGCTCGTGGCCCGTGCTTGGTCGTGCTATGGCCAATGGTGTCTGCACGTGTGGAATGCGTATCTCGATTATCATGGTATGCTTCGACACCAGATACGTGCATCGACCATCTTGACATTCTTTTTTTTTTGGTAGAAAATAGGGATGGGGGATAAATCCCAGTGTAGCTACCCCCTCAAGCCCCCTCCCTGCTAAGTAATATCCAATTCAAGACCATTTTGGAGTTTTTCCCCATCAACGGTGAATATGTCAACCTGACATCACTAAGACGCTGACAGTAGAACTGGCTGTCCCCACACCAAAGGTGGAACGAGACTACCCTAACCTCTCACCCACACCCACCATCACGAACTCCAGGAAATTCCTAAATTTAATCGGGTCACCCGCGGGATCACGCCTCGAACCCGGGTCCGATTGATGGTGAGGCAAGGTCTCTACCAACCAGGCTACCACCTTAAAGGTACCATCATAACATCTTTACTATATTAAAATATGTTATTCGATAATTATTAAATTATTATCAAAAACTCAGTATATAGATTTAAATTTTTTTTTACAAAATGTAGATCACGAGTTTTGTAAATATATGTTGTATGGTTAAAATAAAATATATATTATTAAAATTTAAAAAATCAAGATTAATGTATTTAAATATATGGTGTATTATAATGATATGAATAATAAAATAATAATTAAGTAATATTTATCTACATTATGAATTTGATAGATTAATTATTAAATGACATTATTTGTAAACACTGTAGAATATATTATTATTAGATATTATAAATTAATATCAGTTAAAGTCAAGATAATTTATTGTATAAAATTATAATAAATAATTAATCTAAAGAACCTTTTCCATCCTTTTCCATCTCTTTAGCTATAATAATTAACAATTATTAATATATAAAATATTAATATATTGAAATATATAATAAGCTCAAAATATAATAAGCTTGCAATAAAAAAAAAATTATTATAAATTAAAATCCATGATATTTATCATAAAAAATTAAAAATAATTAAAATATAAAAATATTATTTATTAAAGAAATGGAAAAGAATTTTAATTAAAAATAATTTAAAAAATGAGAGAAAAAAATTGCTGGGCTAAAATTGTCTTTGGTAAAAATGATTTCAGCTGAATTTGAAATCGTCTTTGACAAAGACGATTTCAGAACGACAAGGCACATAGTTTGGTAAATATATTACTAAATACCTAATTTGATAAATATTTATTAAGTTTATATTATTTTTTAAAAAATTACAACAGTATTGGTACCCCACTATCGTAGAATCTTTTTAAATAATATTTTTTAAATAAATATTTATTAAATATGTGCAATCTTGATTTTATTTATCATTATTAGTGTTTTTTTTTTTTTTTTCTGAGACGGAAAGTTTAAAGGAAGAAATCGCAAGTTGTAATTACGATTTTTTATTTTCCACCTTAAAATTTAATAAAAATTAATAAAAATTAATATTTTTTAAAAAAAATTAATAAAATTTTAAGAAATGAAAAATAAAAGGATGAGCGGGATACGCGAAGAAATCGCAGGTGATTCCCACTTTAAAATTTAATAAAAATTTAATAAATTAATAAAAATTAATAATTTTTTTAAAAAATTTATAAAATCTTAAAAAGATTAAAAAATAAAAAAATGATGCGATAAAGTGGTCTCCAATTTCCAAATTTAAAAAACTAATAAAAACTTTTAAAAATTAATAAAAAAATTTTAAAAATTAATAAAATTTAAAAAAATAAAAAAATAATACATTGGGGTAGATGTTGAAATTGCAGGTTGTACATGCAATTTCTCCGCATTCCTACTTTAAAATTTAATAAAAAAATAATAAAAATTAATAAAAATCTTCCAGAATTAACAATATTTTTATAAAAAACTAAAAAATAATAATAGGATATTATGATAATATATTTTAATATATTTTATATTATAATAAATATTTTATATCCTAAAATATATTAAATATATCATAATATATTAAATATTTTACATGAACGGGATGAGCTGACCGAGGTGGTGGCGGCTGCGTTGGTGCACGCACTGTACAATATGCAATTTTACGGACAGCGAGATCCCCGTCTTCTCTGCGCCCTTTGTTTGTCCCACTTGGACAGATCTGATAGTTATATTTCCCTGTTTTCCTTCCGAAATGATGGCTTATCCTCGAGAGGGTATCTTTCTTTAAGAATATGCCCTACAAGCAAGACCTTTCATTGCTGTCATTGCTCGAGAGTCCAAGATTAATTGTATCTTTCAATCTCCAGTGGTCGGAGTTGCTCTCCACGGGGCATAAAAAACCCCCCCTACGACGGTGAGAGGCAAAGGTGTGGGGCATTCGAGCCAGAGCCGCCACCGCCGACCATGAGGGCAATTCCGAGCTGGATGCAGGCCAAGACGATGGAGGAAAGGGAGATTACCATGTAGATGGTGACCTTGACCAATTAGAGAGCAGAGATAAGTCAGAGAAAAGAGTGAGGAAGAAGAAACCAAAGGATGAGCAAAGCTCCCCATTTGTCCTGGCAGTTGGCATGATGGATGGATGATGATGCTCCATCAACCTACCTTATTAATTAATTAATACTTATATATATATATAACTTAATTGGTATGGCTAGATTTGGCTTTGATATAAGTTTAAAATACAATTTAAAAGATAAAATGGACGAGGAGATATGGACCCATGACATGCTGTGTGAAAGAAGGGTGCTTGCATGTATTTTAAAGCGACAAATAAAAACAAATTTTCTAAATAAAATATAAGCTAAGTAAAGATAAAATCATGAACGTACCAGAAGATCCAAGGATAACCAATAATTTTTCACCTTTTATCGGGAGAGCTTAATTCACGGCCATCATCTATAATTTACCGAGCCTTTTCGAAGTGCACTGCAACCGAGGACTGCAATATTGCTGGACAAGGTTAATCGTTCCCAAAAATTCACTACTGTCACTCTGAGAGTCCCCTAGGGCAAGCGTGGAATCCACCAAGCAAGGATATTTTAAGAGTAAATACAAATTAACGTGCACTCAAGATATATATATACAAGCTTAATTCTGTTGATGTTAATGCCTTCTAGATGCTAAAAACTTTCCGACGGTGATCCTGGAATCATAGGATTTAACTAACTCGCAATCAAATGACTCTTAACTTGAAGTTGAACACAAGAACCCAAGTAACAGTGAGTATTTACCCTCCAAATTATATTGACAGAGATTTTTGTTCTAGATTACGATGTGACCATCAGAAGGCTATCTAAACTACACTTACATATTTTGGATATGACTTCCTCGTGCAAGCACTGATTGAAGTGACTCAAGCGTTCATGAAAAGCTCGGTTGATCGATATCAAATGTAGGAGAATTATTTTGAGCTTCAAATTTAGTATATGATGTCAATCACAGAGACACATATGCGTATATTGGAGAGCAAGTATGCATAGCTAGCTACTATGGACTAGAAATTAAAGAAACCTTGAAACCTGGGATGGATATTAAAGTCTCGATTAACATGATCTAGTAGAAGTTATAATCCACCCAATTATAGAGGGACGTCTGACTATCAGCTTACCGGAAAAGCTAAATCATGAACTCGAGGCTTGCTAGGTTAGCACAAAACTAAGCTTAGCTTGAATATTATACCATCTGCAACCCTAGTACTGGATAGCATATATCTCCAAATTTATGAAAAGAAATGCGACCCGGTGTTTTAACTTTCTGGCTCTAGAACGCACAAAAATTAATGATGACCAAAACTTCGTGGCATCACCTGCCTCTCTTGCCACTCCTTTACTCGAACCGCCGAAAAACTAAAGTGATAAACACTTTTCCCTTCCCCATCTCGATAAGTCGACTGCCTTTGACGAGAAAAAAAGAAAAGAAAAGAAAAAACACAATAATAACTAGCTCATGTGGTGGTTGAATCACCTCCTCGGAACCATAGTATATAGAGAACGCTTGTATCTTCTTACACCTCGCAAAAAAAAAAAAAAAAAAAAAAGTATTCTCCCACTTGATGAATTCATCATGATTTAGTCAAGCAAATTTTGATCGATCATAAAATTGCTATATTCCAACTTCCAACCAGTCCTCGTGTACGTAGGTTCTCTCTCTCAAAAGCTCAATAATCCTGAATGCTTGTAGCGGTCTTATATCGGTAAATATCACTGCTTGCCATTTCAAGAGCCTTTTGTCGATGTGTGGGTAGCATTGCGAGACATTAATTGGATGAAAAAACTATATATGGTTTTTGTATCCGAGCGTAGATGTTTTGCGATGTACACATGGCATTTAGGGATCTGTCCATGACCATCATCAGAGAATGGATGGTTATGAGATAACACGTGCATGAAAGAGCTGCATGATGATGTCATGTTCATGCATTATTTGATAACCGTCCATCCATCCTTCGGTAGCAATCATCCATGGATGTATATATTATTATACTTTTATAGCATTCCATGCATGCACACTAGCTATCGAAGACCCATGATTTTTTTTTTTATTGTAATTATGGAAACTTATTTGTACCGAAAAATGGCATCCTTTTCGTGTACTCTCAAAGTCCAAGAACGTAGGTTTCTTTTTAGGATACTTGCATTAACGTACCATCATCGCATGATGGATGACCGCAAACGGTTATGTATGGTGGGTATTGCATGATCTATGTTTACATGTAACTATTTATCGTATGATCGATGGATGATACATGCGACGCACCGTATCATGCGGTGCGTTGTACAGGATCGGTGCTCGAAATCCAAAAAGCCTAAAATAATTTCAGCAACCAATGGGCATTTCTTGGGTTGGATGAGGCCCCCAATTGGCCGGCAAGCTCGTACAAGAAGCCATGACCGACCTTGCAAAGCTATGATAAGGGCGACGTGGGGCTCTCCCTTCCTCGCCTTCTGATTGGCAGGTGGTTGCAAAGGGGGAACCGACTTGATATTAAATCCATATTTAGGATTGGGAAATAGAGCCGAGAAGAGCCAAAATTTCATTCATTCATTGCCACGCCACTTGTTGTTGGGCATCCGAAAAAAAGTCGCCAACAAGTCATCAGGGGTGCGTGCAAGTGGGCGGGGTGGGATTGATTAAAAGAAGATCGAGATCCTTCGCTACATCTTGATGGACAGCGACTCGGCCACGATAATTCAATAGATCCAAACGCAAGTGCAGAAATTTTACCCTCCTTTGTTATCTACATCTACTGCAGGGTAAATAAGGTTATAAATTGAATAGCATCCTACGTCGCTGAACATTTTATCAATATTATGTAGATTGGCATCGTGATTGCTAGGAGTACTTGTGCTAGAAATACTTGCCAAATATATTTTGACGATGAATACACCCAGCAGATAAGTTTCGAATGTTTTTGGCTATAATGATGGTTCATTATGATTGTCACGTCCCGAATCCAGATCTAGGATTGGCTACGTGACCGACCGCATAACGTTAGATATCCCCCTAGAGATCATGCCAGGCCTAACCTCAATTCAATATCCAAACAGTGGTAAAGACAAAACTCATTAATTATTTATTATTTCTAGAGTTTTCCATAATGGTTTATAGATAAATAAAACATAAATAAAATATAAACTCGGGATTTAACACCTAAATCCTAGCTCCTCACTGATGATTTCTAAGGCCCAATTGATCTTCGGTATCTACAACATAAACATAGGAAAGCAGGGGATGAGCTATACAGGCTCAATAAGTTATCTTCACCTCTAATATACATATACAAATATGTCAATAACAACCAGTAATGTATACAACTCATACAAACAAGGTATCCATCTCAAAATAATATACCAGCAACACTATACAAATACAAATGTGTATACTTAAATGCAACCGACACAGAAACGACACGACTATGGATGGCCAACCATTTACTCTACTCTTCTAGTCCCTCTGACTATGGCCACGATCGGCCCGTGGCTCACCCCGAAAGAGATTAGAACCTGTGTCACATACCGCTCAACAGTCATGTGCCAGCAATAGCCTTGCTGGAGGCTTAAAAGGAAAACTAGCTCTGAGTATCACACGAGAAACATGCATCCTCTGCATATGCCTGCCATGTATGGCTAAAATAAGGCAGCTAGCTCCTGTGTCACATACCGCTCAACGATCATGTGTCGATAATAGCCCCGCTGGAGGTCCAAAAAAAGACTAGGTCCTCGTATGATCATAGTCGGACTAGAGAGCACCCACACCAACACAACGCATCCACACCAACACGATGTACCCACACCAACACGATGCACGCAATCCAATGCAATCAAATACATATATATTACATATATTTACTAATTCATAATTATATACATATTGTCATACAACATTAGAGATCAAGATAACTTACCGAAAAGCATCCACCAACTAGTATAGTCCAACACTAAACCGGGTCTTCCAAGGTCAACATTAATCCTGAATCACAAATAAAAAAGAAATTAAATAGAAGCTAAATTTCCTGAGACATCCACAACTAACACTTCTTTTCCTCCCTTCCTCCACCTTCTTTTTATTTATTTATTTATATTATTATTATTATTATTATTATTATTATTATTATTTATATATTTTTATTTATTACTCCCAAATTGTACTTTTACTGGGCCGGCCCATCCTAGAAACAGGCCCGGCCCAAAAGTGCCCAGACGATCAACTCAAGAAAAAAAAAAAAACCAAGGAGGATCGGCGGCGATCCTCTCGATCGACCGCCAGGAAGGATCACCGGAAAGGAAGGGATCGACGGCGTGACCACCGGCAGCCGTCCGGCCAGCCGCAAAAGTCCCAAAAAAAGCCCCCCTGTTAATAGAGCCAACCCCTCTGTTAACAGGGCCGACGACTCTCCACGATGACTGCCAGAAGGAGGGACCGGCGACGATTATCGGGAACGCTCACCGAGAAGATGACTGAAAGAAAAGGGAAAACCGGCGGCGATCAACGACCGCCCAGCCCATTTTTTAAAATCCCAGAGAAGGAAAGTAAAAGAACGGGATGGATTCCTCCCTCCTCCCCGTCGATCACCCTAACCCAAGCCATGTCCAAGAGAAAACGAGGAAGGAGGACTTACCGACGAGGTCTGCTTTGAGCTGCGGCGGCCACTGGAGGAGAATGGTCTTCAAAACGGGCAGAGGCACTAGGAAAGGGTATTCCGATGAGATCAACGCCGATCTCGAGCATCCACCGGAGGAAGGAGGGTCTAGTTGGAGCAGAGGCACGCGAGGAGCCTTTAAACCTCGAAGAAGACCCTTATCCCCCCCGCACCGTCGACCAGCCTCTCTGAAGCCTCCGCCGGTCACTCCAAGAATTCGGTGCTAATCAAAATTCGAACTGAAGTCGGCAAGGGCTGCCGACTTCAGCCCAAAAATAGCCCAATAAAAACTGGGCTTCACATTCTCCCCTCCTAAAAAAAAAAAATTCGTCCTCGAAATTTAAGTCTTCTAAACTCAAAGATACGCAATCCAAAACTTATATGATTCATTGTCCAAAATTCAGTAATCCCAATAAAAGCCTCCTTTCATCCATCAAAATACACTTTAATTTAATCCTAATATCTTTAATCCACCACACTTCCACTGCACACTCTGATCAAATCATCTAATTTCTGACAAGAATATCACTTTTCATTAGAATATAAACCTTCAAATATCGAGATCAAAACTATTAAATTTTTTTTCTCCCTACTAGGCCTCGAGTATATCATATCAATTTAAACTATCATCTAATAATCTCAATTTAAACCATGATCCAATAATCTCCAACATATATATAAGGTCAAATAATCCAATCTAAAACTATTAACATAAACCATCAAAGATTTTACCAAGATATGTATGCCATGACCACATAATATCCTTTAATATGCTAATAGCAAATTACAAAACTATGCATTATCCAAAACATATTTCCATTGCATAATCCAGATACATATTCATCGAAAAACTCTCCTTCTTAATCTCATTAAACTACATCATAATCATCTTGCAACAGTCTCCAAATTTATAATCCAGAATTTAACAAAACTTGCAAGCTATCATGATTATCTATATCATCTGATTAATAACTGAATATACATACTTAGCATACCACAATATATTATACTTCCAATCCACTACTCCTGAAGCTAGATCAAATCCATTTATCAGAGATGAAGACAAATCTTATCCAGCTCTTCAATATGCATAATATGTTTACTTATCATGATCAACTAGTATCCACCATTCAACCTTTTACACTCATCCAATATCAATCTCTACAAAAGTCATATTCTTTTATTATGTTAATCATGTATCAATTATATGCATAATACCTAAAGATTATAAATCCATAATTTGAATCCATCATATCCTAACTAATCTTAATACTAAGTTCAAATATCTATTATGTCATAGTCCATAGCGATTACAACCTAAACTTCAATATCATTCGAATCACATTCTAATTATATCGATCTCAAGAGATCATAACCCAACCTTCGACATCATTCAATCATGCCTTAATAACCATCTTATAGGTTTATAATCACTTGTATCACAATCTGCAATTACATCAAAATCAAATCGATAATATAACTCAAAATATACCTCCATATATCCATTATCTAGTCTCGATAATATCCTTCCAAAAATTAAGCTAGGAAATTTTAATCCACATTTTATTCGTGCAAGCTTTCAATACTTAGCAAAACCCTTAAATCTATAACATACACCTATCAAAGGGAATTAAATAATTTCTCAGTATCGATAATTATTCTGGAATATTCAATCAAAATCCTAATTCTACCCCACTCTCACTAACTAGGGCATCTGATCTTAAACCTTTGCTCCGATACCACTCTGTCACGCCTCGAATCCAGATCTAGGATCGGCTACGTGACCGCATAACCCTAGGTATCCCCCTAGAGATCATGCCAGGCCTAACCTCAATTCAATATCCAAACAGTGGTAAAGACAAATCTCATCAATTATTTATTATTTCTAGAGTTTTCCGTAATTGTTAACAGATAAATAAAATACAAATAAAATATAAACTCAGGATTTAACACCTAAACCCTAGCTCCTCATTGATGGTTTCCAAGGCTCAACTGATCTTCGGTATCTGCAACATAAATAGAGAAAAGCAGGGGATGAGCTATACAGGCTTAGTAAGTTATCTTCACATCTAATATACATATACAAATATGTCAATAACAACTAGTAATATATACAACCCATACAAACAACGTATCCATCTCAAAATATTATACAAGCAACACTATGCAAATGCAAATGTGTATACTTAAATGCAACCGACACAGACACGACACGACTATGGATGGCCAACCATTTACTCTACTCTCATAGTCTCTCTAACTATGGCTACGATCGGCTCGTGGCTCGTCCCGAAAGAGACTAGATCTTGTGTCACATACTGCTCAACGGTCATGTGCCAGCAATAGCACTGCTGGAGGCCTAAAAGGAAAACTAGCTCTGAGTATCACATGAGAAACATGCATCCTCTACATGTGCCTGCCATGTATGGCTAAAATAAGGCAACTAGCTCCTGTGTCACATATCGCTCAACGGTCATGTGCCAGCGATATCCCCACTGGAGGTCCAAAAGGAGACTAGGTCCTCGTATGATCATAGTCGGACTAGAGAGCACCTACACCAAAACAATGCATCCACACCAACATGATGTACCCAACCAACACGATGCACGCAATCTAATGTAATCAAATACAGATATATTATATATATTTACTAATTCATAATTATATACATATTGGCATATAACATCAGATATCAAGATAACTTATCGAAGAGCATCCACCAACTAGTATAGTCCAACACTAAACTGGGTCTTCCAAGGTCATCACTGATCCTGAATCACAAATAAAAAAGAAATTAAATAGAAACTAAATTTTCTAGGACATCCACAAATAGCACTTCTTTGCCTCTCTTCCTCCACTTTCCTTTTATTTATTTATTATTATTATTTATATATTATTATTTATTATTTCCAATTGTACCTTTACTAGGCTGGCCCATCCCAGAAACAGGCCCGACCTAACCGAGGTCGGCCCAAAAGTGCCCAGACGAGCAACTCAAAAAAAAAAAAAAAAAAAAAAAACCAAGGAGGATCGGCGGCGATCCTCTCGATCGATCGCCAGGAAGGATCGCCGGAAAGGGACTGGCAGCGCGACCAACTGCAGCCGTCCGGTCGACCGCAAAAGTCCCAAAAGAAGCCCCCCGTTAACAAAGCCGACCCCTCTGTTAACAGGGCCGATGACTCTCGACGATGACTACCGGAAGGAGGGACCGGCGATGATTATCGGGATCGCTCGCCGAGAAGACGACTAAAAGAAAAGGGGAAACCGGCGACGATCAATGACCGCCCGGCCCATTTTTTAAAATCCCAGAGAAGGAAAATAAAAGAACTTGATGGATTCCTCCCTCCTCCCCGTCGATCACCCCAACCCAAACCATGTCCAAGAGAAAATGAGGAAGGAGGACTTACCGACGAGGTCGGCTTCGAGCTGCGGCGGCCACCGGAGGAGAATGGTCTTCGAAACGGGCAAAGGCACCAGGAAAGGGTATTCCGATGAGATCAACGCCAATCTCGAGCATCCACCGGAGGAAGGAGGGTAGAGCTGGAGCAGAGGCATGCGAGGAGCCTTTAAACCTCGAAGAAGGCCCTTATCCCCCCCCCCCCTCGCACCATCGACCAGCCTCTCCGAAGCCTCTGCCGGTCGTTCCGAGCATTCGGTGCTAATCTGTTGTTATGTGCGCAGCGGATCAAACCAGTTTAGGCCTCCAAATAATTCCTGTTTACTCACTTAGGCAATTAACCAATCACAATACATGCAGATATCAAATCAAAAGAAGACGAGATTTACGTGGTTCGACAAAATATTGCCTACGTCCACCAAGAGGAAAGGAGTAATCCACTATAATCTGATCCAAATCTGGGTACAAAAGGAATATAAATACCCAGATAATAAATGCCAGATTAAAAACAAAGAGACATAATAAATAAATAAAAGAGGTTGAAAGAAGCACGAGAAAAATCCCAAATACCAGGCCTCTAGCTTTTCCTGGTGCTTGGATCGAAGAAGAAATCTCTCTGAAATTTTTCTGGATTTTTTCTCTCTGTCTCTCTCTATGTCTGTGTGTATCAAAGACCGCAGGCTCTCTATGGTTAAATAATCATCTGAAACGGCATTCAAAACAGACATAAAACGAGTCCAGAAAGTCCAAAACACTTCCAAGCCGTCAGATCAAAGAACAAGAATCCAGATCGTGCCAAAAACAGTGCTAGATCAAGCCCAAAAGAGGTCGGATCCATCTCAGTCGTCCGATCGCACCATCGGATGGTCAGGATCAAAAGACATCCCGTAGACCACTCAAACACCGTGCGAAACGCACGGGAAATCACGTGGGAAACGCGGGGAAACGTCCCAAGGGTTAGCTGCAGCCGCTTGGGCCGGGCCCACGAAACGCGGGGAAACGCCCCATGTGTCAGCTGCAGCCGCCTGGGCGCGCGCTGGGCCGAGCACCCGCTCGCTGCGCGTCGCGCGTGGGTGGCTGGGTTTCGTGGGAGCTGGGAGCAAACATGTAACATAATCAAAATTCGAACTGAAGTCGGCAAGGGCTACCGACTTCAGTCCAAAAATAGCCCGATAAAAATTGGTCCTCACAATGATATATCATAATGTGCTAGCTGCAACAATTTTAAGATATTATTTGTCAAAAAAAAAATAATAATATAAAAAACATTATTATTATTATTATTATTATTATTTCGATTCATGTAATTTTGATGCAAAGAAAAATGAATTGAACAGTGATGATCGGAAAAGATTAAGATCCAAACAAGATAACTAGTCCACCTTCATTCCAACGGTTATCGCTTAGACTTGTACATTTTCTTTTTGTTTTTTGGCAAACGTAGACTTGTACTGTACATTTTCATCGACATGGCAAGGCCTGGTGTAGGTTCTTCTAAAACCGCATCGAAAGGGAAGGGCCTGGAAGGGGTTGACGCGAAGTTATATCGCATCATAAGTAGAGCAGCAAACCAAATTAACAAACACTCGCAAAAGTTTTAGAACGTGAGTTCTTTGTGCTTTGGAAAAGAAGGGTACTGTAAAGATTTTTGTGCAAACATAAGCTTGATCGATCTCGCGTCGACGGTATTTATATAGAATCAAAAAAATTTAAAAATTAAAAATTCTTGTACTCATATTTTTATAACAACAAAAATAATAATAATATATATATATATATATATATATATATAACATCATTAAATATATGAGATCTTCATAATTTTTGCCATCATCGTAGAATCATTTTTTTAGAAGATGGAAGCAGATAAGAATGTAGCATTAGTCTACGTCAAGAGTATATGTTGGACTACGGTAATGATATAAAATTAAGCTACTACCATAAGCTATGTCATGTCTACTCGTAGAATAAAAATTTAAAATAAAGATAGATTGATTGGATTGATTGTTAAATGATTATTATTATATAGAGTATAATTTTAATATTTATAATGGTATATAACAATTGATTTTTTTTTTTTTTTTGTTTAGCTGGGCGGTCACACATCTTTGATACAAGGGCATCTCAAAAGATCAAGAAAAAAAAATTCCTAAAAAAAAAGAGAAATCGATAGAATGCTGAGCAAGATAGAAATCAACCCAGTTTGCAGTACAATTTACACTTTGATAGACATGATGGGCTTTCTACGATATCTCCATTCAACCTAATTTTCTTTTTTTGGCCTTTTTTTCTGTATGTTGGACTTCTAGTGAGATATTTTTAGTTAGCTTCCATCTAATCGTGCATCCGATCTTGTCCCATGAGTCTTCTCATGGGACGTATTGTGCACCATGTGTGACCGGCCACTTTGGCACATATTCCCCTTTGCGTCCGTCCAAGGAAGAATATATATGGTGTAAACGCTTGGCCTATTCAATCAGTACTTAAAGCACGTAGGTTAGTTTCACCTCATCTCTAATCAAACATGAGATCTTGCTCTCCGTCAACCAAACATGCATGTTATTGGATGGTGTAAATCTAAACTCTAAGTAGGTGGCTATAGTAAAAACCTTAAATTATATTTGGTAACAGTCAATCCATTCAGATTACTAGCAATTTAATAGAATTCTATCATATTAATTTTTTTGGATGGCAATCTATCATGTTTGAATTGCCTTACAAGAGACAATCTAGAAAGGATGGTAATCTAAATTATCACCTTCTAGATAATCTAAATTACCAAGTTACCCTACTATTCTCTCTTTCTCTTCCTTGCCATGTAATATAATATAATATTATAAAATATAATATTTATATTATATTGTAGATAAATTTGATATATTATTTAATATATTTAAGTAATATATCAAATATAATATCTAATTATTTATATTAATTTTTTTTTTGAATATAACAATATTTTTTTTTATTAAAATATAAAATATCTATTTTTATTAAATAGATAAAATATAGATCTGGTTTAGAATATTTTGAAATTTTGATTTTATATTATACAATATTACTTGCAATCAATATTACTAGCAATTCATATTACTAGCAATCTATATTCTTTTTCAAAATTATCTGGTAGTGCACCAAATATAATCTTAAAACTTGGCTTGTTACGGAAGACTATAATTAAGTTTTTTGGCTTGATTTTTTAGAAAATATTTTCACCTGTTATTAAGCTTGGTATTATTTGAGTTGTTCTTGCACTTGCTAAGGATGGGATATTAGAGAACGGGATGTTAGCAATCCTTGTTTCCATAGCTATCCTGGCCATCCAATATTTATTGAGCAGCCACCAAGATTTGTGGATCCGACATGATGATCACATGTTCGTTGCCTCAAGAAAACCCTATGGTCCGAAAGAAGTATCTCATGCTTGGTTTGATATATTCGAATCCCTTTCACTTTTATCTAGATTTTTTTGCAACCTAGCATATCTATTTTTATTTATTCATCATTTTGCTGAAGGTATTCTTATATTTTATTTACTTATTTATTTAGACTTTATACATGATGTTGATGATATAATTCTTTCTCGTAATAATTATTTATTTCTTGCTACATTCATTTCTCATTTGGGTCAAGTATTTGTTACGAAAGATACATTATTTTCTTGGAATACAGGTTTTTCATGACTCCAGGGGTCTCTTTCTCTCTAAAAAAATTAGTATGCGCAAACCACTCTTGAGATGGTGAAATTGAAAATACTCCAATGACTTTGAAAGGCTAAGAGAAGTTTCTCATAGAAGATATTTGCAAGCCTGACATGAATATTTTGGGGTTATACATTATCAAACTCTCATAAGGTTGGATTTTAATTAGGGTTCGGATCGGATCGTGAGTGAACCCGATCTAATCCGATTCTTTGATCGGGTTTTATTATTGGACCCAGATCCAAGACTGTAAACTCTGGCCTGGGCTGAAGTCGGTAGACCCAGCCGACTTCAACCCAGACTGAGAAAAAAAAAAAGAAACGGAGGAGACGGAACAGGGGGGGACTTCGCCGGATTTTTCGCCGGAGGACTCGGAGGGAGGAGTCGTGAGAGGCAAGGGAGGAGGTCGGCGGAAGACCCGTAAGGGTTTGGGATGGGTGGTAGGGTTTTTAACGGCGAGGGGATCTCGTTATTTTTTTCGTTTTAAACCCTTCACCGCCGCCCCTAGAACCACGATCACGCTCTCTCTCCCTCTCCGACGAACGACCGGAAGCTCCCCAACGCTGCCGGTGAGTTCCTTTCTTTTATTTGCAAATTTTTGAGAGGTTTTCTTGTTGATTTTGGATGGATTTTGTTTCGGTTTCGTTGGGATCGGCCGCCGTCGTCGTCGTCGCCACCACCGCCGCCGTCGTCGTCGCCACCGCCGCCGCCGTCGTCGTCGCCACCGCCGCCGCCGTCGTCGCCACCGCCGTCGTCGTCGTCGCCGCCTGTGCTTGGTCTGTGAGAGCCTGCGACTTGCCGGCAGGTGGGGGGGATGCGACGCTGGATCGACCGAAGAAGAAGAAGAAAAAAAAACGAGGAGAGGTGTTCGGGAGAAAGAAAATAGAAGAGAAAGAAAGAAAGAAGAAGGAAAAAAAAAAGAAAAGAAAAAAAAATTCTGTACGGCCAGAAAGAAATAATAATAATAAATAATAATAATAAATAATAATAATAAAATATATATAAATATATGATAGGAGGAGAGAGAAAGAGGAGAGAGAAGGAGGAGAGAGAAGGAGGGAGAAGGAGGAGAGAGAAGGAGAGAGAAGGAGGAGAGAGAAGGAGGGAGAAAGAGGAGAGAGAAGGAGGAGAGATAAAGAGGAGAGAAGGAAGGGAGAGAAGGAAGAGAGAGAAAATCAGCGATTTTTTTTTTCAAGATTCGTGAAAAAAAAATTGAGAATTTAGTTTTAATTAAAATTATTTATCTATGTAGAGAATTAGTCTTCTGAGCGAGAAGGCGTCGCACCGATTTCGGGTTCGGATTAGTACAAGCGTGGATAGTTGATTTGTAAGGACTTCTACTCTGTCACGCCCCGAATCCAGTACCAGAATCGGCTACGTGACCGGCCGCACAAACCCTAGATTTTACCCTAGAGATTATGCAAGGCCTAGGTACACAACAATTCAAACATATCCGAGTTAGATTAATATTATATAAACAATCCAATAACAAATATACAATTCAGTATTTAAATTGATGTCATTAAATGGTCTACTGAATCACAATATCAGTAACCGAAACTAACTAACAAGCTCAACAATTAAGAAGCTCCGTCTCACGCCCAGCCCAGATCTTCTTTAAGTATCCTGGTTCTCTGAAAGAAAACAAATGATAGGGAGTGAGCTACATAGCCCAGTAAGGGTTCCAAACGATCACCAATAATAATTTACATGTATATGTAAACAGCAAAACATTAGCATAACATATGACGAAATCAACAATTCAGATTTCATGTTTAACCAAAAACTTTGGAATTTTTACATTTGTTTCCTTTAGAATTTCTTATTATTTAACCATTATTTTTAGGGTTCTGGACTAACCACGGTCACACTCCAGCCTGTGACTGGCACACTATTGTCACACTCCAGCCTGTGACGGGCACACAAATTTCACACTCCAGCCTGTGACTGGCACACTGAGAAACCACGGTACCGCCGTGGCATGGCTAGTCCAAACACCAGTTCACTTAACACTTTATCATTTCTTTTCACATAGTCGGATCATGTCGATCGCTATCACGATCAAACACATTTCAAGATCACTTGGCAAATGCAAACAACACTAACAACAAACTCGTTCCGTAATCCGGAAATCAAATCATGCTATCCGAAAATTACTATGCATAAAAAATATTTAATTTATGTTCGAATCAAATCAGGTCATGTAAAATATATTAATAATACGGTGAGGTATAAATATTTTGAATAAATTCCATATAAATATGATACTCATGGCTATATGCAAATATTTAAATCACTCTACCGATACCTGCTCTATTTCTTCCTCTCTATATATATCTTTTGAGGCCATGCTAATCTTCTTTGGCCTCTTACTCGTACAAAACCGAGGACAACCAATAGCACCAAAAATCAGGAGAAGTCTCATCGTCAATGATCAGCCCTAAAAATGAGACCTATTTCTCTGACTCCACTGGCATGAGTGATGGGCCAAGCTGTTGGACCCCAATGATTAGATCGGGCCATGCATGAACTAAAATTTGTGTCAAGGCCTGGCATGACGATTTGAAAATCTACACTTTTGACCGTGATTCAACTGCAAAAGGTTTGAATCCGGCCACGCATGGCGATGGACATTAATTATCATTATTTTTTAATGTAAATACTACCTCCTATCCGTGCAGAGTCCACTTTTTGTAATGTGAATTCTCCATATCATATATGTACATTCTATATACTTATTCTGATCATTTTACTATATATATGATCACTTATGATTAAAAAAGGAACATTTTTTAATACATAATGGGAAACAAATTAGGTTTCTCTTCTCATCTATCCTTCCCTCCAGAATCCGTTATTTATATCCACCCCTATGACCACTGTTATCTTCAGGATGGATGATCAACTCCATTTCAAGAAATACTCTGCAATTTTTTTATCCCCTTCTTCACGAGTGATTCTCTCTTTTGTTAATATTTTTTAAAAATTTCTTTCCCATCTGTTTCACGAAAGCGATGATTCTTGGATTTTTTTTTTTTTTTTTTTTTTTTTGGTGTGATCTGTTGGGGGTTCTTGCAATCGTATACAGGCAGAATTCTAGTCTCGATACATACATCCCATCGGCTTGATTTTGTCTTTTTAATGAAGATAAAAGAAATAAGCAGACAAGGTAAATTTTTGGTAGAAATAAAAAACAAAAAAGCAAGTGAATCACGGCCTTCCTTGCACCATCCAAATGCTTAATGGTTTACCAAAACTTGACATGCAAATAGATTAGGTTCCGGCCCAAGAACTTATGAATCCGAAACGTTTCAAAGTGGGCCAGGACTCGATTCTCCAAGTTAGATTTAGCTTGGTGCTGACATCTTTTTCATCGAGAGACATGCGAGGGGCAACAAGCCTGATAGCTAGGTCCATGGGCCTTAACCTCTAAGGACCTTTACCATCATCTCACTCTTCTTTCAAAAGAAAGGGAAAAAAAAAAAAGTATGATAGGATATAGCCAAGGTTACAAGCAAAGTATTCTACTACTACTCCTGCTTGTGAAATTAGAAGTCTAATAATAAACTGAAAATGATGAATTTAAAGATAAAAGATAAAACAAAGATAATTCAAAGATATAATGATTTTGTTGATTGGCCAAGAAATCTTTAGTTTAGATCATAATTCATTATTTATGCGAATAACCAAAGATGTTGAATAACAACCGAGTTCTTGTAATTGTCCATGTTGGCTCATCATGATCCCCGGCAATTCTAGAAGTTTTCTTCCATGATGGACGTACTTCAAGCAACGTATAACTGCAAGTAATATCCCGTTTTGAAATAAAATTAACATCTTTTGGCCTATGTCTATGTAATTGACATGTTCGATCGAGATCGTATCATGTCTATTTAGTTTATGCTTTTACATTTATTATGATCGCCATCTATCATGACCGAGTAGCTCGCTAGGTTTACCAAGGATCATGCGACTTCTATCTATCCCGATTTTTTAGCCTATTTCATGCGACGCATGTCCATGACTACCATCTAAATTATTGAGATGAGATGTAAACACATACATGGTTTAATTGGATTTGCTGTGCTTAGACAACTTGCAATATTCCAGGGTAAAAACTATTTTCATCATTTTCTTTTTGAAAAAAAGAATTAGTTGCAATTTTGACGTATTCCTTGAGGGCAAAGTGGTTTGCCTTATGTAAATTGGAGGCCGATCAACAAGCGGTATACAGGAGAGTGTTTTGAGGATTTTGTTATATATATATATATACAAAAAATAATAATAATAAAAATTGACCGTTACTTTAGCTAATAAAAAATAATAAAAAAATAATGAAATTAAAGATCCGATAAGAAAGATTTCTCGAGTGATAAATTTTAGTTCATCTAAACGAACCCACGACATATAAAATTTACATATTTTGCTTTCATACATCAAATTAAGCGGCCTATCTTTTTCAAGATTATTCATTATCATTTTGATTCATTTATATTCTTAAATAAAACGACAATAATTAATATAATAATAAATAATATTATTATCGATACTTTTATTATTATAATTATTGTTATTATTATCGTTTGGTTCGTATAATCACAGGCATATCAATCAGATCAAGGCTTGATTAAAATTATGTGGGGGACGAGTCCTCTGCGATCTTGGAAATCGAACCATCCGGCAATCAAAGGGGGTGGGATCCCCATATATGGTATTGGCTGTCCGTGATGTTGGGTCTGTGCACCCACAGCACCTCCTGGCTTTTAATTTTCTTTATACGCAGTGCAACAAAAGCGAGAACAAAAGGACGCGGCAACGCTTGTGGTGGTGGGTTCCGAGGGGAAGTCCTACCTGGTATCAGTATCGGTGTCGCCTATGGAGATGGGCGGTGGTTTCCCAAGCGTTAAATTCGCTGAAACAAATGGAAGAAAGGGCTTCGGATGCGGACATAATTAATGCTATATGGATTTGACCAGAGGAAGGACCGAACTTAAATTGTTTGCGAGGGATGTGGTCTCTCGAGTCTAAAGTTCTGCCGAAGAAATTAAAAAGAGAGGAGGGAAAGGGCCATGGATACGGGGCCAAAATGTTATGGGCAAGGGCCAGAGGAAAACGACCAAATTAACCACGATGTTGCACCGGTACTTCTTCTAGCTGGTGACATGCATGAAACTGCTCCTTTGACCTGGAATTCTGTAGCTGGGAACACGGCATGCATGCATGTAACTTGTTTCCTACTACGTACATGTTGACTTTAATGTCAGCTAACAACAATCTAAGGCTCATTCATTGTCTTGTGATGTCTGGCTGTACCATTTAAATTTCGACAGCCAGGATACTCTGAACCATGGTGTGATGGGCTTGTCACTTGCTATGCTGCGTGTTTAAGATGTATTTGGCCTGCGTGCGGACCTAAAATATTGCTTCTTGGATTGCAATGTTTCAATAATAAATGCATTCGATGTACGTTGGCCGATGATGTGACTTAGGATCATCGAGATATATATGCAATATATTTTAAACTGCATCACGATCCTTCCCAATATTTATTTATTATTATTATTATTATTTTTTTTTAAAAAAAAAAGGGGAAAGATTTTGCTCGAAAAATAACTTATAGGACCGGTTAAAAGACTTTCTTATTGAATTTTTACATAAAAACATAATGAAAGTAGTGCATTTCACTTTACAACCATTCTCGATCCTCTTAAACATATAGTAATTAACCTAGCAAGCCATATTAATCTTTCTTCCCCGAACACCTTAGCAAGCCATATTAGTTGACCAAAACACCTTCATGTTAGCAGCAATAACAATAATAGCACCCAGTAGCGATGGCAGAGAGAATAGCAGTAATAATAGCAAGCAGCGACGACAATATTAGTAGTAACAAGTCCATTTAATTGATTTTTTGCCTGATTGCTACTGCTATTATTTGTCATGGCTAAAAGCGGGCCTTGGCCCAATAATAATGCATGATTAGCATGCTCCAACTGTTGAGTACCTTTTTTTTTTTTTTTTCCTAGCTGATGCAACGAGTACACGGTCTCTGATATTAGCTTTCCTTTCCGGCACTCTTTCCGACATGGTAGGGCTAAGAGACATATCTTGACAGAAGTTCTCATCTTTTTTAGCCAATTATTGCAATGCTACGTAATATTATAACTTACACAAAGTGCAACAATTTAACTCTCGAAACGATATTGGAGCTTAATTTAAATTAAACCCCATTTCAATTATAATGGTAGCCGCGACTAGTGGATGGCAGGTTATAATAATTAGGCGAAGACTATAATTTTTAAACAAATTGCATGCGATATCATGCATAGAGAATCCAACCAAAATAGGGTGAGAGCGAGACACGAAATCAAATCATTGATTGCTACATGACTTTATAATCAAATAATTAATTATTCCTCTCCGATTGTCCAGCCCATTTATCAATTCCTCACTTCGAGTCGAGGATAATTACGAGCCAATATACGCATGAGCCAAAACCCAGGGTTCACGTCAGATGAACATACGTTCTATTTGGTGTCTAGCGAACCACCTCGCATCCCTAGCTCTATCTAGGCTGGTCTGGACCTAGTAATTAACACTGCTTCCTATATATATATATATATATATATATACATATATGTACTGAAGGGTAGGAATACATGAGGTACCAACCAAGAATATTTGAGATGAGATCTGGTGAATAAATCCCTAGCCAGGATAAATATTATAGAGCATATTATTGAATATCCTGGCCCATATGAATCTACGGGACGGTGACTGGAGTGTAGACCAGAACCTTGGAATATATCGTGGTGGTTGGGAGGTCAGGAATCATCAATTCAATACAAGACCGGACAGGAGGAAAGGCCAAAATATGAAAAAGAGTGAATGGAATAGTTTGGGTGGGTGCAGGGAATAATAGCTAGGTATAGCTACATGCATTTGGTTAGGTGTTGTGCACCAGGCACGAGCATCGGTTAGTCCCATCATCACCATCGTGGAACCAAACGCTGTAGCCCAGGCACGGTGTGATGCCTTGAATAAAGTTTCCGCTTTCGGAAATAACCCCCGTCCAATATTACATTGGATATCCACGTGTGGATGCAAAATGAGGGTGGTAGGGGTCCGGAAGAGATAAAAAGTAGATACAGGAATTTTTCTTTCTTTTTTTAATAAAAAGTTAGATCCTGGCGTTTCCAAAATTTAGCTAGGAATGGAGTTATCCGGATCTCATGCAAGCATCCAATAGGAGAGATCGACGATCAATTCTTTTATAAAGAAAGAGTAATTAAATTGATGGTCATGCATGAGGATCCGCGTATGTTTGTGTCCAGACCTGTACTGCTATACATATCGCGTATGTGCCGGATAAATTTCGAGTATATCTTCTATTTTGTCTTCGAATTCTTTCATCCAATTTTTAGGTGCATTAATTCTTATGATCATTTAGGATTTTTCATCGATTCTCGATCGATCCTTCTCGATGCATGCATTACTCCATCTTGCCGAGGAATTCACGAGGAAATAATAACGATAGATAAAGATCGATTCTTGGAAAGTTTTAAAATTTTAATGCTAGTATTATATGACTGCAATTGCTAATCAAAAGAAAGGTGCTGATAAAAAAACCTATAAACAAAATTTTAATTGGTTGTAAAATATACATATATCATTTTTCTATATAGTTTTCGAAGCAAACAGATCGTACGGATGAGGTTGCTTTTTGCTCCTAAAATATATATGGAAAAGTTATAGGTCCTTCCAGATGATTGCACGAGACTCATTTCCTGCCTGGAATTAGCTAGGATCGTATTCTAAATGTTATCATGAAGATGTCAATTAAGGAGCAAGAAATTGCTGTGACGATCGATTACAACTATGTAATACCCCACCTTTTTCTAAAGATGCATCATTTTCGAGCAAACTGATCGAGACATCTCTCCTATATATATCTTGGTCCATGTTTTAATTTGTGTTTGAATTGTATTTTGGATGCGTTCATAAAGTTGAAATTAAACTATTCATCTTCGATTGATTATTAATTTTTGTCACTTCAATGATGGATTTTTCGAGTTTGCTAAGGTACACCTATATATGTATAACTTTTGACTCCTTTAGATGACGACCAAGGGTTCGCGAAACCTTGCATCTCCTTCATATGTTAACGAGAAAATCAAGGAGAAAATTCATTTGAAATACAATTCCATTGTCGAGGCTAAACTATTATTGTTTGAGCGGAGATTAATTGTTGTCGAGTTTAGGAATGGCTTGGTGGAAGCACTCATTTACGTACTTGAATTTGGATATAATTTAATGTTATTATTTGGATAGGGGAAAGACTCCATGAAAACGTGCAAGTTGAAGCAGGGATTGGTTATCTTTCTTTTCATGCAATTATATGCATGGTTGACACTTCACCGCTCCGAACAAAAAGGTGGAGCCATTGAAGGAATTATGGAGGTAGGTATAATGATGATCATGGACTGGACTGGATTGTTCCTGAACAACGATGATCACGAGAAAATGAATATTATTGCATCGAGGGGAGAACCATTAATTAAAATCAATAATCTCCTGCTTCCTGGCCTGGGATAGTTTGACCATCTGCTCTATCTATAAAGAATTAAAGATGGCCGGCCATAAAAAATGGTCATATTCTACGTATGCACTCTTTGTTATATTATAAAAAAAAAAAAAAATCATATATACTTGGGGAACCAACGATAAAATATAACAAATAATTATGCAAAGCTTGCATTTGGATGGCCATGTAGAAAGTTTGTGGAATGATCGAAGGCATGTCATCTGCATTTATTGAAATCATCAGGACATGGAAAACAAAAAAAAAAAAAAAAGGTGAGCTTGTGAATGGGATCAAGTCGATCGTCGAAGGGGTGATGGAGAGCAAAAATTCTTAAAGTCTAGCGCGCATATATAGATGATAGAACCCATTATTTAAGTGGTATATATATATATGTATATACGTACCTTTCAGGTTGTCAAATCAACAAGTCTCCAAAAGAAATCCATGTGACTGCACGGAAGCTTTTGGAGACCATGCGGTCACGAGGATTCACCATCCACCTCTTTTCGAGCCCACCCACTGCACACCATGCATGCTGCTCAAGCAACCCTGTCGATTACCCACACACACGCACACACTCTCTCTCTCTCTCTCACACGCAGTCCCTCGGAGAGACAGCACATGCTTCCAATCTCAAAATCAAAATTAAATTTACATATTAAAATTAAAAATTATACATATATATAATATATATATATATATATATATATATATGTATGTATATATATATATATATGTATGTATATATATATATATATATGTATGTATATATATATATGTATGTATATATATATATATATGTATGTATGTATGTATATATGTATGTATGTATGTATGTATGTATGTATGTATGTATGTATGTATGTATGTATGTATGTATGTATGTATATATGTGTATGTATATATATATGTATGTATGTATGTATGTATGTATGTATATATATATGTATGTATGTATATATGTATATATGTATGTATATATATATGTATGTATGTATGTATGTATGTATGTGTATATATATATATGTGTGTATGTATGTATATATATATGTATATATGTATGTATGTATGTATATATATATGTATATATGTATGTATGTATGTATGTATATATATATATGTATGTATGTATGTATGTATATGTATGTATGTATGTATATGTATATATGTATGTATGTATATGTGATTTGGAAATCACATGGTGGTTATTAGGACATGACTGAATGATATCAAAACTTAGGCTATGATTAATTAGAACTATGACGTAAGTGATTAAGACATGACATGAGTGATATTGAAGCTTAACTTATGATTACTTGGGACTGTGATATATGTGATTTGGACATGACACGAATTATATCGAAGTTAAGAGTATGATCACTTGGAACTGTGATATAAGTGATTAGGATATGATTTGAATATCAAAATTTGGATAATATTATTATAGATTATGACTTAGTTTCATGATCAGTCGGGACATGATAAAAGTTATAAGAGTGGATTTGAAGTTGGATTTCTAATCTTTAGGTATTATGCATAGAATCTGACATATGATTGGTGCAAGGAACACGATTTTTGATCGTAATATAAGTAATGGGATTGATCTAGGATAAATGTAAAGGGCTGGGTAATTTGTACTCTTTGATCATGATAAATAAGCATATGATGGATATAGAAGAGCTGGATTGGATGTATTTTTGCCTTTGATAAGTGGGCTGACCAAAGCATCAAGAGTATTAGCTGAAATTATAATATGCTATGTTAACGGATTATGCTGAATAAGTAGGTTCAATTATCAATTGAATAACATTGGAATCCTGAACTTGATAAGGATGCAGAATATGATAACATGCTAGTTCTATTGTTAATTATTAAATTATAAATATTTAGGACCGTTGTAAGAAGATGGTCAGGGTATAGGTTATGTAAGAGTTTAAGGATATTAAAAATAATATGTTTCAATGCATCTGAATGTGGATTATCATTGAAGATATATAAGGAAAAATGTGCTTGAGATGAGGTAAAGCTTTGTAGCTTTTTATTGGTGGATTAGATTATATTATATTGACATGGCATACATATTTTGATAAGAATCTTGATAATCTATGCTAGCAATTGTGGATTGGATTACTGGACCTATCCTATAATTGTTGGAGATTATTGGTTATGTTAAATCCCAAGTCAAATTAAGATTTATAGGAAGATCTAGATTATCATGTTACTGGATTATAGTAAACAGAGAAATTGATATTGGAAGATTTATATGGGTTCAGCTTATGAGGGACAATATTTTAGGCAGTTTGTTAATTGATGTTAAAAGTTATGGTAAGATAGCTCTATGAGCGATAATATGATTGATTCTATTCATAAGAGCATTGATTGGAAGTCTTTTTCCTTGTTAGAGTTAATAATAACTTTTCAAAAGAAAAATTGATATAGATTATCTATTTGAATTGTCAAAGAAAGTATGATTAACCCAAACTTGAACAAGAGTTATGGGTGTCTTAAAAGAATGGTAAGATTTTGCAAGGATTTTCAATATGGAAATTGGGTCGGGATAAATCTTGATATGATATGCCTAAGATGTGAATGAGATAAAGAGACTCAACAGCTTTACTTTAATAACTTGAGATCTTCCTGGTACCAAAATAAGATAAATTTTTGGAGGAATTCATTGAGTAAACCTAGATGGTTTAGGAAATTTTATCAAAGTGCGCAGTGGAAGCGTAGCGGTCTGAGTTATCCTGAAATTAATTAGGAATGTTAACTTTAACTTTAGAAGTGTTATGATGGGAGCATTGATTTGAATTTCAGTAACAATATTTTAGTATTAAATGAAAGGATGATGTTATTGATCCTTGAGCTAGTCCATAGGTGTGGCCATGCAATTTTCATTAGTAGGTTCCCTAGGATAGAGGACTCTAGTAAAAAAATTTGGATATCTCTAAATCTTGAATAAAGGAGTGATGATTCTTGTACCTGGCTAGGATCGAGGATATTTTGATACCAAGCTCCTTTAGTTATGACCTTATAATTTTTCTATTTAAAGGAGGGCTCGAGGTTCCTATAAAATAAAAGCCTAATTATTAATATCATATGAAAGATTAAGAAAAGAAAGGCTTCAGATTCTAGAAAGTGTCTAATGCTTAAAATTCTTTTGTTGGCGTAAAAAAAAAAAAAACATAGAACCTAGTTGATTATAATGTAGAGTTAATCAAGAAAGATAAATTTCAGGAGCAAAAAATTATATATTTAATTCGAGGTTGAGGCGCTAATGTTCATTTAAAGGAAATTGAAGGAATCCACTACGTAGATAGATGGTGATGATCAAAATAAAAATATTATGTCTTGTTGTTATGTAAAGGTTGTATGAGGAAAGCATTCTAAGAAGGGGATTATCTAAAAGCTCGAGGATTATGTTAAGGTTGGGTATTTCTAAATTTGTACTATAATGATGTTTTTGTAAAGATAATTAAGGATAAGTAATCACACCAAAAGGTTAGTATTTTTTGGAAGAGCTCAAGACAATTCGATATGTATTGTAAAAAAAAAAGATCAAGTTTTGAGTATTATATGATTTCGTTACGTTAAGACTTGAGAAGTAAGTACCTTGAGAGGTAGATTAATTGGAAGTTTGAGAATGACATGAGGGTTGGATATTTTAAGGTTTAAAATCTCAATCAAGCTAATTTCGAGGACGAAATTATTTTAACGGGGGGAGAATGGAAATCCAAGTATTTGGGCTAAAGTTGGCAAGCCCAGCCGACTTCAACCCAACGAAAAAAAAATAATGGAGGCGGAGTCGAAACAGCGGAGGAGTACTCACCTTATCTAACAGGGGATTTTGCCGGAAAAGACCTGGGGAAGAGCCGTGGAGGGAGGGGAGTGGTTGATGATGCATTTAAGGTGGGTTGGAACTCCGGTTTGGATGGTATTTGTTTTCCAAACAGCGAGGGAACCCGTTGGTGTGGGTTCTTTAAATCCCCCTCACCGTTGCCGAATCGAGCCCCATTAAGCCCTCCCACACCATCGTTCTCCTCTCCGACGAGCATCTGGAAGTCCGTCTAGGACATGTAAGCCTTCTTTTATTGTTAGAAGGATATAATCTGGATCTTCTTTGGATTTGTTTCGGTTTGGTTGGTCTTGGGGCCGTGGACCGCCGATGGCCGCACCGTCGCCCGCCTCCGGTCTATCGAGCCCTCCCCCTTAAACTTCTAGAGTAGTAAGGATGTAAATAAATTAAAGGATAAAATTTCAAAAGGAACTGAGATGTAAGTTTCTAGCTGCGTTTCACTGATACTTGGGTGCGTGGGTCCTTAACAATCCTCCCCCTTAAACTTTTTGAGGTTGCTTAACTCTTAATCTACGTCTATGCATGGTTTTGTTGATGGTGTTCTCTGAATAAGTTGAATTTAAAATTTTTCTTTCTTTTTTTTTCAAAGCATCTTTACCCCTTGCTCTACTTCTATCTTTCGCCTTTAACGAATCCCTTGGGTCATAATATGTTTTGTTTAGGACATCAAAGGCTGGGGCAAACACTCAAAGGATGCTAAAAGGAAGCATAGTTATTTGGTATGGATTGTAACTACCAAACGTTAGGGGGCGAATGCGCATGTTTAGAATGTAGATATTATCATCATGGAAAGATGCTTTTCCTTGAAAATTGTTCTTTAGAAATGTTGGTGATATTCAAGTTAGATTCCTTCTATGGTGGAGCACGAGATGAAATAAGAGAGAAGCTATAGAATTCCGGAGTCTATTACTTGTATTGCTTATACTAGAATTCTATTCTTAGTTTACCTTTATATTTTATACTACTAAGATTCTATTCTTAATTAATATTATATATATATATATTTTGATAGGACGGTGTATTCATTACACAGCACGGGAATGAACACAACCTAAAAAGTCAAACAGAATAAGGTCCCTAAGCTGTATAGGAGCAGCATGCCAATCGGACCACAATACAGAACCTGAATGCTGAGCAACATAGGAAGCCACCCAGTCAGCAGCTGAGTTGGCTTCCCTATAAATATGCCTAATGGAGATATAGGAACATCCCTGAAGAAGCATCATAATGTCCCGAACCATGGGATGAGCCGCTGTGTCCAACGAGGCACGAGAAATCCAGGATATGACCGTAGCTGAGTCATCCTTGATGATGAGACGATCAAGGTGAAGAATCTGCCTGGCATACCTGATCCCCGCCCAAGCAGCATGTAACTCAGCAGCCGAGACAGAAGAATCCAAAAGTGGGAGACCTCCCGCCGTCAGGAATCCAAGGCGAGAGTCCTGAAGAACAAAGCCCGCCCCTCCTAGTCTGTAGCGAATGCTCCCATCAAAGCTGATGGTGACGAACGGTGGAGGAAGGGGTTCCCAGGAAACAAAGACCCGAGAAGATGCTCTACGAGCAAGAGTGGAATCCCAGGACTCCGAAGAGGTCGTCGCCGTCCTCCAGTACTCGTCAGCTGCACATCTAGCTCGCTCCAGCACCATCCTGGGCGAGCTCATCCTGGAAGCAAATGTATACTCATTCATAGCAATCCAGATGTGATAGGCCAGGTAAGCCATAAAGGAAGTCCGAATAGTGGAGGAGCTCCTAAGTCGGGTATAGAAGATATCCAGTCCATGCTCAAGCTGGGTGGGCAAGTCAGAAAACCCAGCCAATCTCCAAATTCCAGCTGCCTGGCTGCACTGAAAGATAGTATGTAACTGCGACTCCCCCACAGTCAGGCAATAAGGGCAAGCATAAGTGTTATGAACACCTCTAGCAGCAAGGAAGTCGCGAGTAGGGAGTCTTTGCCAGACAAGCTTCCACATAAATAGAGAGACCCTGGGATGAACTGGAAGGGTCCATATCCACCGGTAGCTCCGATCCGTATCAGTCTTCCCAGGAGGATAAGAAATGAGGTCCGCCATCGGCACACGGGTGGAAGTAGTACCCCTCCATAATCAGGTGTCCGGGCAGGGGTGGGCAGGAAGTGCTAAAGAAACGACCCTGGATCCAAGAATGTCCCCAAAGATGGATAGAACAAGCTCCGTCTCCCAAGACATCTGTCCCGACTGAAACAACTGAGCTATAGTCATCCCAGGGGGCATAAGAATAGATACAAAGGTGGGCCATCGAATCAGAGGGATGTCCGATAACCACCGATCATACAAGACACTAATCGATCGTCCATCACGAATCGCCCAGGAGAGATGAGGGGTGATGAGTGGCGCTCTTGCAAGCATCTCTCACCACATAACCGGGGATCTCCTGACGGGAGGTGGGTGATCCCCATGAGCAGTGTGGATGGAACCATACTTGACCCTCATGAAAGATGCCCACAAACTATCCGATGATAAAATAAACCTGGCAACATGTCTAGATAGCAAAGCCTCTCTCCTCTGAAAAGAGAAGGCATACCCAACCCTCCAGACTGCGTGGGCCTATAGACAATCTCCCACCTCATGAGATGGATCTCCTCCGGGCGACAGAGGAGTCCCAGAGGAAAGAGCGAATCAACTGCTCAATCTTGCTGATGACACCCTTGGGAACTAAGGCATTAGTAAGCCTATAGATGGGAAGAGAGGCAAGGACCGAGCGGATGAGAGTAAGCCTACCCATAGCCGATAACGAACGAGCTTGCCAATCGACAATCATATTAGTGACTGTCGCCACCATCTGAGCACAGTCATTTCTGGAAAGCCTAGCTCCAGAGATAGGGATGCCAAGATAATGGAGGGAACCCTGTCGCTCCTGAATATCGAGAATACGAAGGATCCTTCCCCAGAGAATAGGAGGAGTGTTAGGGCTGAAATGAACTCTAGATTTGCCGAGATTCACCTTCTGTCCAGAAGCATAACAATAGTGCTCAATAATTCTCCTGAATCCTGTAGCATTCGCTACGGAAGCCGGACCAAGAAGAAGACAATCATCCACAAATATAAGATGCGAGATAGAAAAAGCACCCGACACAGAGGTATAAGGAGTGACCTGAAAGGTCGTTGCGGCTTGCGAGAGAGATCTAGAAAGGTAGTCAGCACAAATTATAAATAAATAAGGGGATAGGGGACAACCTTGTCGGAGGCCGTGAGCAGATTGAAAGAAATCCTTAGGAGAGCCATTGAGGAGAATAGAAAAGGACGGGATCGTAATACATGCCATTAACTTCGATATCCAGCCACTGTGAAAATCGAAGTCCTCCAGAGCTTTGCGGAGGAAGGTCCAATCCACACAATCATAAGCCCTTTCCATGTCCAGCTTTATAACCATGAGACTATGGCGCCGTGAAATGATGTGGAGATCATGCATGAATTCCTGAGCAATAAGAATGTTATCCGATATCTTGCGACCTCCAATAAAAGCACCCTGCTCCGGGCTGATAAGCTGGGGTAGAAGCACTTTCATCCTGTTTGCCATCAACTTGGCGCAGACTTTGTATAGAGTATTGCAGAGGCTGATTCGCCAAAAACGGGACGGTTGAGTTGGATCCGCACGCTCGGAAATCAGGACGATATAAGTCTGCTTCCAACTAGAAGGCATAATAGCCGTATTGAAAAAAAGCTAGACAGCCGCAACTATATCCGACTGAATAATATCCCAGGAAGCCCGAAAGATGAAAGGAGGGAAGCCATCAGGACCAGGGGCTTTGTCCTTTGCAAGGGACCAGAGCGCTGCTTTTACTTCTGCCTCGAGAACCTGAGTCAGAAGTAAAGAATTCTGGATAGCAGAAATAGTAGTCCGAGGCGGAAAGGAAGTAGAAATAGAGGATGTAGTGGAAGGAATAGTCCACCTGGCAGCGAAGTAATTATGAAATTCTCTCCTAATGTCAGCTTCATCCTCAATCCAGCCCGTCTGATCAGAGTAAATAGCCCGGATCCTATTTATGTGTCTCCTGACAATAGTGGCATTATGGAAATAGCGGGTATTCCTATCTCCCTCCCGAAGCCACTGGATCCTGGATTTTTGTCTCCAAAGTACCTCCTGGTTCTGAAGCAAAGCATGGTGCCGAGCTAGGAGACACCTAAGATCATCCAGGTCCTCTTCCGTCAAGAAACCATCTGCGTCCTCCTTTACCTGCAAAGAAAGAATGGAACCTTTGACCTCTTTGATTTTGTCCACAAGATTGCCAACTTCTTCCCTTTTCCAGGTGATGAGACGCCTCTTAAGAAGATTGAATCTCCTGGTAATTCTGTAGGCAGCATCACCCCTCACTGGTATCGACTAGACCTCACGAGCAATAACTTTGGCCTTTGGATAGGATAGCCAGAATTTTTCAAATCTGAAAGGCCGCGATCTCTTGGGATAGGTATTCAAGGAAAGAAGAATAGGAGCATGATCAGAAGCAATCCGACTAAGATGGCATACCTTGTGCTCAGGATAGCTAGAAATCCAAGAAGAGGTAGCATAATATCTATCTAGTCTCTCCCATACTCTTGCTTGCCCTGATCTGTTATTGCACCAGGTATAACGAGGACCCATGAACCCTAAGTCCAAGAGGCCATTATCCTGGATGAAACTAGATAGCTCCCTCGAGCCCACATCGTGGACGAAGGGTTTGCCACCCCGTTTATCCTCCGGTTTGTCAATAGAATTGAAGTCCCCTACCACGACCGTGGGGATGCCCTGCTGAATCAGAGCAGATGCTTCCTCCCAAACCGTCCTTCTCTCTCTGTAAGAAGTGCTAGCATACACGGCACAGAGAAGCCAAGATGGTCTATCAGGCTCAGAAACAACAATAGCAACAAGTTGGGTAGATTGTTGAAAAACATCCACCCTCACTGAAGCCTTGTCCCAACTGACAATGATACCCCTAGACAGCCCCTGGGAAGGCACATAGTAAATACCCGTCTTTAGGAAAATGACGCTTGAGGCCTTCGAGAGTTGGACCAGCAATCCTTGTCTCCAATAACACACAAATCCGAGGATTACACAGTTGAAGATATCTATAATAAGTAGATAAAAAGGAGGGTTTTTTAGCCCCCCTTATATTCCAAACAAAAACATTCATCAACAAAGAAGCCAAACACGAGGGTCGGACCCCAGTCCAACCCCCTCCCCTTTCTCCTTCACCTCTGACATTAAACTCCCAGCAGTACCTTCCCCTAACTTCCCAGAATCACCTATGGGACCCGGCCTTGCTGAATTAGTCCCCACCGATGCAAGAGCATCTTTGACTTTGATGCATAGCTGGGCATGATCCACCTTCACAAAGTCAACCAGTCCACTGGAACCCCCCAATTTGAAAGATTCTGGGAGTTAAGATACAACAGGACATTGACTTGAGACTGCTGTGTTCCCACTGGGTTGGTCCATTTGCTTACTGGATCCCCCCCTCCCCTCCATGCATCTTCGGTCCCCCCCTAGCCCTTCCTTGTTTAGCTTCTCCCTTCCGACCCGCAGACTCCTGTAGGGCAGACTCTCTTGAGGTACCCCTGGAAACTACAGGTTGCTTCCCCCCTTCAACCTTTTCCCCGGATTCCAGAACACCTCCTGGCTATAGTCCCTGGGCCTGCAGTTGATCTCCCCCCTTAACCACTTCCTCCCTCAATTGCCCTGCCCGTCTGAGAGACGACGGGGCAGTCATCCCTTCTGTCATCCCCCCTCCAAAACCACATCAGCAGAAGCTAGCCGGAGGCCAGCGGGAGAAGCTTGCACAGTACCCCCCTCTGCGGCCTCAGCCGAGAGCACAGAAGCCTCCCTTTCCAAACCAACTTTCCCCTCCACCCTCCGCCACTCCTTTTTAATATCCCTCCTCCTTCCTTCATATGATCACAGAGGTGCAGAAGATGAACCCCCCCATGAGCACCCTGTTTCCCCCCCTCATTTACATTCAAAGCAGGGGAAGGGACACTAACCTGGTCCGACAGAGTTGAGGATGACTTGTTAGGGGAAGGAGAAGAGGACGGGCTTCTGCTACGCTTGAGGGAAACTGTGCCGATCTCCACCATCAGCTGATCCCTATGGCCCTCCTCGGGTGGGACAATCTGCATCCCCTCAGCCAAGACTGCAAAGAAGGACCCCTTTTCTCCCTGCGAACCCCCTCCCTCCGACAAGTCCGAAGCAGAGGCTTCCGGTGATCGTCTCCTGGCCACCTTGGAGGGTTTCTGCCACCCCTCCAAATCAGGTGGCGAGCTTGGTGAAGATGAGCGATGAGTTGGGGAAGGTCTGGTGGGGGAGGAAGACAACGGATCAGGTGAAGACAGGGGAGCCTTACCTCTATCTGAGAACAACGGTGCCCTCCCCTCCATTCCTTCCGGTCTAGGCTGACGCTTCTTAGCTGTGACCAGCCACGGCCCAAACGAGAGGATGTCTCCGTCCTTCAGTGAGCTGGGTTCCCGAGCTTCCGGCTCCTCTTCCTGACTGGTTGCAGGCTGCTGCTCCACCACCAGATTCTCCTGACCCAGTGAGGAATGCCGAGTCGCCGCTTTGCAGTTCCCCTCCCAGAACTTGCATGCCTCCTGCAAGTGACCTATTCTCGCACACCGAAAACACACTGGCGGCAGGTTCTCGAAAACAAACTGCTGCTAAAATGCTTCCCCCCTGATCAACACCCCTAGGAGAAGCGGTTTGGTAGCGTCTAACTCCATCTTCACCCTCGTGAAGCCGGTTTTATGCTTCAAGTCGGTGAAGCTATCAAGGGACTGGGGATTACCTGCTTCTCCAGCCACCGTCAGGATCGCCGCCGTGTCCCAGTACTCCAGCGGCAGGTCCGGCAACCTCATCCAGACCATGGTGGTGTTGACAGGACTCCTCCCGGGGTGGAAATCCGCTCTCCATGGCATGAAGGCCATCAGCTGTCCGCCAACGTACCATGGACCGGATCTGAGAACCTTGGCACAGACCTCCTTCGACCCAACCCGCACCACCACATGGTCGTCCCCCACCGGGAAGACCTCAGGCTCCGTTGGGAGCTGGAGCTTCAGCTGGATTTCCTTCCCCACCAGGGCTGCCGGAACCCTTCGGCCAAGGCTGCAAAAAATGACAGCCAACCCTTCCTATTTGCTCCGGGCTTCCTCCAAAAAAGAGTCCGGCATAACCAGCACTTTGGTGAAACTGTGCTGGAGCCGGTCGATCTCCTCCTCCATTAGCTTATAGGGAGTCCACTGTGGCAGCCGTTGCGGACCTTGCAACACCTCCATCCAAGAGCGCTCTCTTCCTCCATCCCCCTCTGTACCGGATGCTCCAGAGCCCTGAACCACCTCCGGACTCGCCAACCGCAGATGCAGCACACACTTGCTGGCGATTTATAGCACAAGCCCACTCGCACAATACCCAATATATATATTTTTTATTGTTAAAGTGGGATAGTGATTTTTTTCCATAGGAGATGGTGATACTTTTGCCTTGTAGCGAGAGAGAATTAATGCATAATTTTATAAGAGAGAGAGAATTAGATGAAGAGAGAATTTTTTTCAAAGAGCGAAAGCAGCATAATACCTTACTTATCAAAAAAAAAAAAAGAGCGAAAGCAGCGTAAGGTTTCACTGTAAAAGGAGTCGAACTCATTATTTCTGCCTTCATTTTTTTTTGGATAAATTTATTTTTCTAGATCTCTTATTTCTTTTTCTGTTAATGTTCATTGATTTAATGGGTATTTGTTCGGTATTGTGCACTGGTGTGTTAGATCTACATCAAATAACATGCCATTTTACATGGGAGAAGTTTAATTAGGAAGCAAAACAGATCTTGAAGCTCATGGTATTTGTATAGGGTTTTCATATTTCTTAATTACTTTGAGAGGGATATAGTATTAGTAAGTAGTCATATGGATGAGAAGACGTGGCTGATTTATCATTGTTTATATATATATATATATATATATAATTTGTTTGTTATTATAGTTTTTTTCATTACATATATGAGTTATTAATTGGAACGGACCTGTTGTATTAGCAAATTTGTCAGTAAAAAAAAAAGACCTTAGATCAATGAATCAACTAGCATATTTTTTAAAGTAGATCCAATTAATAAATATACTCTCCAATTTTTTTCTACGTGAATTATCGTTTTCTTCTTTCCAGGTCATGATTAATTATACAGTGAAAATGGACCAATGTGCCCAAAATATGGGTGAAGAAAATGACCCTCAAGACATGCAATGCATTTGTATCATGGTAGGATTGAGATAGAGATAAAAAGGTGCAGGGCTTGGCACGTACGATACATATCATACAATAATCAATAATGGATGGCTACAGTTTAATTTTGTTTGATAGAAATTTTCTTTTGTTATTTTTGTGCCTTGAGACAGGCATTTCTTTCCTTTTATTTTTTTTTTTTTTACTTCAGGATTAAAGGGAGGAGAGGTGGAAACGCTTCCGACCCAATTTGTTATGAAAACAGCGAGAAACCAGAGTTGGTCACATATAGTAGCGAGGAAGATCGATAGCAAAGATCGAGCAAGAAAAAAAAGAAAGCAAACGAAAATGTGGGAAAAGATTGCCTCAAGACCCAAAAATTATCATTCCTAACACCACACAAGGAAAAAGGCCCGTGCAAGGTCATTTATTTTAACTAATATTATTCCTAGCTTAAAGTTTGTAATGAAGTATAGTATATTAAAATTATATCGAACATAGTTTAATTAAAATTAAATTCTTAGAGCATGCATGTGTTTTGAACCTTAGATATTGTATTACTTATTTTATTTATTAATTATTTTTAATATTTAAATTAATCTCTTTGTACTCTCCTCAAGCAAAGTAAATAAATAAATAAATAAATAAATAAATAATTTTTTCGTGCAATAAAAAAGTTAATTATAGTTTTATTTTGTAAGAAAAACTAGCTTTTGTACGTAGATATCTAGGTCCAGATATAATAGCAACTTTTTTTTGCAATGATCATCTCGAACAAATTTATCGATCCAGCATTTTATACATCATCTAATTTTCTATACAATTATAAATTTTGCTCATCCCTGACTCCCTGATACTTTTTTTGTTATTCAATTTAATCCCGCTTTGTATGCATGCACCCACATGCATACATCTCTTTAGAGAATGCAAACTTAAATGCTCGAGTAGAGAATTGACCTGGCCAAAAATTAGATGACCGATATTATCTCTATATTGCCATTTTTATGCAACACAACGATGTTAGATTATTTTTATATGTATTTTTAAAAGATTGAAAATTGGTAAGAATGTTGCACTTGGATTCCTCTAATTGTTAGCCTTGTTCGATACAACTTATACACAACGGTCTCTACTTACTCTGGAAAACTTAATTTGGAAGAAATCAGCTACTAGAATTTTGTGGAAGCCACCATGCCCTTCTACTCATCGATGCATGGAATTTGTCTCGATGATGATGTGCGTGTCACGAGCCTAAATGCGGTTTACTTCCGGAGCCAGTTAATTTAACACATGATTTGTTTGTATATTTGACCGATTTAATTAGATCTAAAAAAATTATCCAGCATAGTTATTCGACCTGCATATATAATGTGTATGAATGTGCATGTCTGTAGGTATATATATATATATATATGTATGAATATATATATATATATATACATGAAAACACCACGGTCATGCATCGATGTATATGATTTGATTGCCAGCTCGCATACATGAGATCTATTTTCTTCTAATATAGAAAGAGCAAACAATCCGAGACTATAAAACTATATAGAAGACCGTGACAGGTTTAATAACTACGTCTTGGCAAACGACCACAACGAGCCAAAAAACAGACCAGGGTTTAAAATGATAGTTATTATAATATTATAATGGTGAAGCAAAGAATTTAATTATATCTTTTAGTAACAAAAACTGAAATGCATATCATTATTTAACTATTATTTTATTTAAAATAGTTGTTTTTCATAAAGATAACCATTGTTTGTTCATCTAAATACTTTATTTCATAAAAATCTTTTTATCATGTACGTTTTGATAAAAAGTTATTAATTCAAACAAATAATGCGGGGAACAAATCACGTTCTATTAATTATTCTTACAATATATATATATATATATATATAATTAATTATTATGCAATCTCGATCGATTCCCACGGCTGAGAATTGATAAGAAACCATGGCATGTATTGAATTAATGTTTACAGGCAATCGATATAACGAGGTTGGTGGTCAAGGCTTGACCAAAAGCCCGAAGGAGCATGGTGGGCCCCACGGAGAAACCGAGTCCCGCGGGTCCCACGTCATTCGATAATAACTCGTGGCGGTCACCGTGGATTCGTTCGTCGTTCGTGCCACGCCCTGGCCCGATCGAGATAGAACCAGCCCCAGGACCAACAACAGCTCGATAATTCCACCTCTCCCTTTCACACAGCTCTGATACTGTGCCCGTACGAGACAGAGAGGCCACATGCACACGCTCGCACGAGTGACAGAAGGGAGCCATCCATATCTCCGGTGGGGCCCTGCCTGCCTCCTTCTCCTTATCTTATCGATCATGCATGATATCCTTCTCTCTTTCTCTCTCCCTCTCCTTCTCTCTCTCTCTCTCTCTCTTTCTCTCTCGATTGGTGGTTTGGTTTTAAAATCACTGGAAGATGGAACGAACGATGAACTTACGAGTTCGAAGAAAGCGATGGGTTTGATGCTAAAGTAGTTGCATTAAAGATTAACATCCACATGCAAGCTAGCTAGGATCGATGGTGGACCCTTCTATTGGTAGAAGACAAGCTGGCCAAATGTCTTCATGGATATATATATATATATATATATTTTTAATTAATTGCCTTTGCTTATAGCAAATAATAAACACTAATCATTCTGGAAAAATGAATGTCCAACCATGTTGTCCATCATGTATCGAGATTAATAAAGGAAAGCTATGGAAAGTAATTGTATTATCGTGCAGATCCAAGAATATACATGGACTCATGAACACCTCCTCTTTCCTCCAACTTCTATCCTCGTACTTGTTGCAAAAATTTAATCCATGGACCGCATGGTTTTCGAGGTATACATCTAATTTTCATCCTAAGATATCTGGTCTTCTCTCTCCTCATCCTCTTTTCATGGATGATCGATAAAAAATCATTCACCGAGCTGGAGAAAGAGATCGAAATATCTTCATATTTATGCATGCATGTCTTTCCTATCATGACATTAAAATCTTGATTAGAATTTGATTTCAGTCCAATTGAATCAAAAAGATCGGTTAAAACAAGAATAGATTTTTTTAATCAATCGAACTCTCTGTATATAATTGATTCGGTAGTGCATATATACGGTTGATCTAATAAATTAAATCTAGCTAAATGATAATTAGATCATATTAGAAATAATACCCAATAATATATATCTTCTCTCTGTACCCTCATATATATATATATATATATATATATATATATATATATATATATATATATAATCCTATTGACACATCACAATTATTGTGCTCAAACAACTAGATAGGCCCAAAATGTTCTACTCATCATGGATAATTAGAGTACCAGTTCTGATGCCTGACCATTTCCATTGACATCACCTGACACACTCCAACATCCATATTGCACTAAATTGCAGGGTAGGAAGCAAGACAGGGATTCGCTTAGAATTGAGGCTTGTAAGTCACCGCGAAGCCATTCAGAAACCTGGCTAGTTACTGTGTCCTTCGCATTGTCCTCATCCTTGTCTGTGGTTGAAAACCTGACTTCTGTTCCGATGTTTGTCTCTTAAACATAGCTATTCAATTTTATGTCACATTTATAAAGTGTTATTATAAATAAAAATCTTTCGATTTCAAATTTGATGATATTTTAAATATCACTTTAATATTTCTTTGCCATGCTTGCAAAACATGGCTCGTATATATTTGTTACCTGTCATGCTATATATTATAATGCTTGCGAGTGTTGCTTTATATTCCGCTACAAAGTTTATAAATGCCACATTGGTTTATCTATAGTTTTTGCTACATTTGTGAGTAAGGATGAAACTGGATCATATAATAAGCAAATGGATTTATTTTTGTATCCAAGTTTATCTCGCATAGATAGAAATTTTAGCATCAAACTAATATCCACATTCATATTTATAAAAAAAGAAATAGATAAGCATGTAGATGGACAACTATCCAATTCGTATCTCATGTATATATAATTCTATTTATAGTCTTATTTAATTTTAAATAACACATCAACTTTTAATAAAAATATATAACCACATTAATATGCTATTAACTGAATTTACAATCTACTTAGCAATATATCTAGCATGTGGTCATAAAATTTAGTTATCCAGCATGTATCTGTATTTATATTTATTGGTACCGAAATCCGTCGTGCACCGAAGATGCTAGAACTGGTAGCAGGAGAGGGTTTTCGGGAGGTGAGACTTGTAAAAAAGTTCTGACTAGAAAGTGTTCCTGCAAGGACCTTTCGATGCTCGAGTCAGATTTCTAGCCAAGCAATATAAGGAGCGTAAGGTAAAGTTTTGGCATGCCTTTAGGGCTCCAAGGAGGTACCCTTTTACAAGCAAGATGAAAGGTGTTGCCGCTCTCGTCGCCGCGCCCGCGCCTCGGATCCGTGGATCCTTCCTGACCGCCTGGCGAGGGAGCCTCCCTGGCTGCAGCGAACCTGCAAGAAGGGGTTAGAAGACCCTGGCCGGGGATCCCGGCGAGGGAGCTCCGACGATCAAGTCAGTAGACGACGAGAAGGAACAGATTCTCCAAGACGGACCCCCTAAGGGGTTCCAGACTTAGAGAATTTACTAGTAAGAAAGGTGCTCTGGGGATCAGGAATTCGGCCGGGCCTCCTTGCCGAGCTCACGCCAAGCGATCCCCTCTTGAGACCTCGGATCTCACTCTCGGAGCGAGGCTTTTTGCCGCTGCTTCTTCCTTGTCCCCAGGCTTGTCCGCTTACCTTGTCGTCCCCAGCTTCCTTCCTTTTATCTCCTCCCGCCGTTCGCCTGTCTTCTCCTCCTGGGAGGCTCCCCTCCCCCGTCCCTTTCTTTTTCCCCTTTTCGGTGAGGAGGGCCAGGCGGCTTTCCGACCTCGTCCGCCGAGCCCAACAGGGAAAAGGCAAAGACAGAAAGGGGGGGGGGGGGGCGATGCTGGTAAGGCGGCCGGTCAGACCTCGGGCCCAGTGAGAGCGCTCTCTTTCCCAAGTGTGGGCGCCATCCGTCTATGGGGCCTGTTCTGTCAGAATCGCGCCTCTCGGCTGCGGGACCTGTCGGGCCGATGCAAATGGTGTTTCGCGTGCCGCCGTCATCCGTACGGGGCACTGTCTGTGATGCATACGGCCCGAGGGATGACCTCGGGGCCTGCGCCTCCTTCCCTGGGACCTTCTCCGTACGGGCGGCCTGACCACGACCGAGGCGGACCCACCTCGGTCGAGGCGGACCCCGCCCCAGGGATCACCTGTCGGAGGAGCGAAGGATCGACCGACCTCGGCCTAGGTGGACCCCTCCTGGATGGACACCTGGCGAGGTGGCAGGAGGTCGCCTGGCTTCGACCGAGGTGGGCCCGTCTCCGGGGTCCACCTGGCGAAGGAGCGAAGGATCGGCCGACCTCGACCTAGGTGGACCCCTCATGGGTGGACACCTGGCGAGGTGGCAGGAGGTCGCCTGGCTTCGGTCGAGGTGGGCCCGTCTCCGGGGGCCACCTGGCGAAGGAGCGAAGGATCGACCGACCTCGACCTAGGTGGACCCCTCCTGGGTGGACACCTGGCGAGGTGGCAGGAGGTCGCCTGGCTTCGGCCGAGGTGGGCCCGTCTCCGGGGGCCACCTGGCGAAGGAGCGAAGGATCGGCCGACCTCGGCCTAGGTGGACCCCTCTTGGGTGGACACCTGGCGAGGTGGCAGGAGGTCGCCTGGCTTCGGCCGAGGTGGGCCCGTCTCCGGGGGCCACCTGGCGAAGGAGCGAAGGATCGGCCGACCTCGGCCTAGGTGGACCCCTCCTGGATGGACACCTGGCGAGGTGGCAGGAGGTCGCCTGGCTTCAGCCGAGGTGGGCCCGTCTCCGGGGGCCACCTGGCGAAGGAGCGAAGGATCGGCCGACCTCGACCTAGGCGGACCCCTCCCGGGTGGGCGCCAGGCGAGGTGGTAGAGGAGCCCCGAACCGAGCTCGACTTCGGCGAGAGCAGTTTGTCTTAGGAAGTCGTCTGGCGGAGTAGCCTTGCCGAGCTCGGCCTTGGCAATGTGGCGCTGACTCGGCCGGAGAAACCTCCACGTGGCTCGATCATATTTGGCGGTATCTGAGCCCGGCCACGTCATCGTTACGGCCGTAACACTAGGTAATTTTATAATGAAAAGATCTCGGTGAATTTGGTGTGAAGTGATGGGGATGGAGATCCTATCATGCAGGATGCTAGGAAATCTTCCTGTCCATACAGTATATTCTTTTCCTTTTAATTGGAGCCTTGTCATTTATCAGGAATTAGTCATGTTTCTTAATAGCGACATTGACCACTACATGGATCCAATCATGCTTTCCTTAATTACATAAATATGACGGTGATTAGCGATCATGGAAAGTGATGTAACCCCACTGTAACACAATCTAAGCAGTGGAGATGAATGTCGGTTGTGCTAACCTTTGAAAGGTCCAAGCGAGAATGTGGACCAAGGACATGCTTGTCATTAGACATAAAAATTAGGGGTCAATCTTAATGCTTTTATCGAAATCGAGGAATGGTCGGTTGGAAGATACTTGATCGGATTGTCCTGATCAAAGGCAAGGTGTCGATAGCCTTCAAATCGTCTGACAAGAAGATATCGGTCACTACTAAGGCTCGATTGGATGGAGGCAGTCAGCGAGCGGTGCTCAATCGAGTCCAGTTGGTTGAGAGGTGCCTGTTTCTCTAGTGAGACATCGATAGGACAATGGGACCGCCTATGCACCGAGCATGCGATCGAGACATATCCAGAAATATTGGAGCTAGGAGGGAATCATTAGCCAATTAAGGATTGGATCAGATGAATGGTCGGCGAGTATATAGACCTAGTCTGATAGATGGCCAATGAATACATGGCAAGGTGACCAACTGGCCCATTAACTTGGGTAGGTCCAATATGATGAACAATTAGCTAATATATAGTAGGGCTATCCAATTAGGCTCGTTGACTGGGCTCATTGGGTTGACCCCATCCGATGAATGGTCAGCCTATATATAGCAAGGTCATTTAATTAGGCTTCTGGGCTCAGGCTTCATATCCTTGATTTGAGCAGGATTTCTCCCAACGATAATCCTTACTTCCTAGTCTGAGTATTGATCGGGCTATGGGAGTATGCATTTAGGGGACATCAAGGATATGTAGGTGATGGGGATCCAGGGCAGGTCCGAATATTTTTTCCATTTTTTCTTATTTTTCTCGCATTTGTTTAATTATTCTATTCTCGCTATTCTACCTTCCCCACTATTCCAGCATTATCCCAAACTTATCCCCATTTTATCCCTGCCTTATTCCATCTTCCTCCATCTTTCTCCCATGATTTTTTAAAATTCCCAAACCCTAGCCCACTGCCCCGCCCCCCCAGATCTGGGATGCCCGACCCCCGGCCGCCCCCGTCAGCCCGCCCGCCGGTCCCGCTCATGCCGAAAAATCGGACATCCGCTGCCCATGCCCGTGGGAAGATGAAGGGACGACCGTGGGAAGACCAACCGTCGCCCACGGCCGCAGCTACCGCTTGCCACCGTCGGCCTGCTACCGGCCGCCCGTGGCCCCATGCCCGTGGGAAGACGAAACGGCATGCCCGTGCATGCCGTGCCGCCTTCCCGCCGCCTGCCTGCTGCCGTCCCGCCGCCCGCCGGTGCTCGCTGGCCGCCGGAGGTCCTAGTCGGCGCCCGAGGCCCCACGGTCGTGGGAAGCCAAAATGGCATGCCCTGTGCATGCCGTGCCACTCCTGTGCCGCCACCCCGGCTGCAGCCCGTCGCTCGCCATCCGCCGGCCCCGTCCGCCGCCCGCTTCCCGACCGCCGACCGTCCGCCGGTGCTCGACAGAGATCGTTCCTCCCTCTGTGCATGACCGTGAGTTGATTCCGCATGATTTCTGGAGCAGCTTAGTTTTCAAAGTAGCACAGTTTTCATAGCACTTCATCAAGCCAACATGCTTCTCAAAGCAGATCAGCACCAATTTTGATGCATCACAGATTTTGTTGTAACTTATTTTCTTTTTTGGTTTGCTTGTAGGTTAAGTAATTGAGGTGTTTTGTTTGCCTATATAAAGGCCCCTTCTCCCCTTATAATAATTAAGATTGATAATAATTTTTGGTTTAGCCACTAGTCCTGTTTCTGGGCTGAGGCCCGTCTTTCCTTCACCTGCGGGTGTTGAGGGGTGTGAGACCCCACTTCCTTCGCTCCATGCGAGCGTCGAGGGATGCGAGGCCATAGTTATCCCCTTTCCCGTCGAGTCCCCCTCTAGGTCTTAGGGATTTTTCTTTATGGTCCCAGGTAGCAATTTGGGTGGGACGTCCTAGGCTCCGCATGTAGTGAGATGGGTGGGACATCCTAGATTACATGTAGTGGGGTGGGTGAGATGCCCTAGAGGTGCGACGTCTCTCCGTGAAGGTGAGTCCCCAGTCCTAGAGTCTCCATTTTTCCTACCATCCATCCCATTGTTCCTCTACCAAGAACATTGAAAACAAAAGAGTTCAGCTGTTTTAGGATTTTAGTATCAGTTTTGCCCCAGTCCCGGGAGGCTTCTTAGCCCTCCCACCGTCCTAGTTTGTTTAGGTGTTCCCCTTTTCCAAATAATCCAGGGTACATCGAGTCCGTCCCTTATCAGTAGGGTCTTTTTGACTGAAAAGCCATTTGTGACTTTTGAAGGTCTTCTTGGATGGGTGAGGGTCCTTACAGTTAGCCCTCATTATTGAGGCTCTGGTCAATTAAAGGCTACTTGGAGCCAGGGCTGAACAAAGACCATTAGGGCTCTGGTCGATTAAGGACCACTTAGAGCCCGGGTTGGTTGAAGGCCATTGGGGCTTTGGTCAATCAAAGGCCACTTGGAGCAAAGGTCGATCAAAGGCCATTGATCCGAGGGTCCTCATAGTTAGTCCTCGATGTCTTGAATGCATGAGGGTCCTTATGGTTATCTTTCACTATTGAGACTCTGGCCGATTGAAAACCACTTGGAGCTAGGGTTGATCAAAGGCTATTAAGGCTCTGGTCAATTGAATGTCACTTGGAGCCACGGCCAAACAAAGGTCATTGAACCAAGGGTTCTTATGGTTAGCCCTTGACGTCTCAGATGGGTGTGGGTCTTTATAGTTAGCCCTTATCGTTGAGGCTCTCTAGATGATCAAATGGGATCGGTTGTCCCATTATAGTTCTTCAAACTGGGGAGCCTTGAAGTGTTAAAAATGTGGCACCTGCATTATCTTGATATCGAAAGGTGGATCATTGTTGAACTCATTATGCAGCACCAAGGAATGGTTATAGATCGCTTCAATCCACTGATCCAACTCTCGAAGTTTCTGCTCGATCTTAGGATCTTGGATGATATAGCCCTCCAATTACTAGGAAGATCATTAGCTTGGAGTCAAGCTATACCCTGATCAAGGGCTTTAAGATCATCGCTTCCTTGGTTTTGGACTTTTGGGGCGACCTTGATGGGTAGGCCTCCTCTTTGGATCTCTAGGAAAGGCCTGTGACTGTTCTGGCAATGGTAGCACTGTTTGAGGCACCGAAGCAAGCTATGGCTTCAGATCAAGTCATGACGCCACAAGAGGCAGCATTGTAGCTAGCTATGCTGCAAGTTGTGGTGTCGTATGCTTTGCTACTAGAAGAGGTTGCACCGTAAGAAGTGGTGGGGGTGCGGCTTGAACAGCTTGAATGACTGCCACCAAGTTTTAAACCTGCTAGAAGAGTAGATTGAACTGCTCCTCACTAATTGCTACGGGCTACGGAGGTGGAGAGGCTCCTGTTGGTGTTATGGGGGTCGGTTGTTGGCTGGCTATTTCCTGGCTGGGAAATGTTGATATTAGTGCGATGGAATGAGACTATTTTGGATGGCATTATTGACCTGCCCTTGATTTTGCACTTCTCAAAACTGTATGAGACCCTTCCTCTAATCTGGTGGTGTCGAAATTCATCAAGCACCGAAGATGTTGGAGCTAGTAGCGAGAGAGGATCTCTGGAAGGCGGGACTTGCAAAAAAGCCATGGCCGGAAGGTGTTCCGACGAGCGCCCTCTGATGCTTAAGTTAGATTTCTAGCCCAGCAGTATAAGGAGTGTAAGGTAGTGTTTTGGCATACCTTTGGGGCTCTCAGAAGGTTTCCATTTATAGGCAAGAGGTATGAACAATTTTGGGATGAAAAGATCTTAGCAAATTTGGTGAGAAGTGACAGGGCTGGAGATCCTATCATACAGGGCACCAAGGAATGTTCCTGTTCGTATATAATGTCACTCCCTTTTAATTGGAACCTTAACTTTACATGGAATCAGCCATGTTTCTTAATGGCAACATTGAAGACTGCAAGGATCTAGCCACGCTATCCTTAATTGTATAGATATGGCGGTGATTAACAATCATAAAGCATGATATGACCCTACTATAATGCAATTTGGGGAGTGCAGACAAGCGTCAATCATGCTAACCTTCGAAAGGTCCAAACAGAAATGTGGACTAAGGACCTACTTGCCTTTAGACACAAGAATCATGGGGTCGATTTGAGTGCTTCTATCGAAGCCGAGGAATGATCGGCCAGAAGATGCTTGATCGGATTCCCCTAATCAAAGACGAGGTGTCAATAGTCTTCAAACCTCTAATAAGGAGGCATCAGTCATTACTAAGGCTTGATCGGGCGGAGGCGATTGACGGGCAAAGCTCTGCTAGGTCTGGTTGGTTGAGAGGTACCTGTTTTCAGTGAGAGATTGGTCGGACAATGGGACCATTCATGTGTCGAGCATGCAAACAAGACATGTCCAGGAATATTGAAGTCAGGACGGAATCATTAGTCGATCAAGGATCGGATTAGATGAATAGTCAACGAGTATACAGACCCAGTCCAATGGATGGCCAGGATGTTGGGAATTGTGTCCCAAAGCCAATCGCTTGTGCTCAATATTGTAATTTGTATATGAATTAATAAACTTTATTTTGGCTGCTCATCACATTATTCATTTTCCTGTAATGAACTCTATTTATATGATGAAGTCCTTAGGACTGCACTGACTTCGATATAGAGAGGATATATTGAGTGGTCCTTTAAAAAGGTTCACAACCAAAGGATACATTGTACAAGACAGTAATGTATCAAGTGTAGGTTGTTGTGGTTCACATCGTTTGGTTGTCCTCTTGACTAAAGGAGTATGGTGACACTGATGTGATCTACAAGTGGGATGTATGACATCTTATTGAACGTGACTCCGTTGAGCTCCTTTCTGCCAAAGGATTGCTTGCGATTGGATATGGGTATATGTGTCCCTCCGACCTGAGGTCACCATGGTAGCTTGCAAACAACTCCTTGTGCTTTGGTACCAGACTATCCGGATTTTTATTCCGGTGATGGAAGGTTTCTGGGTACAGGCAAGTACTTGTGAAGCAGTGGTGGATCAAGATAGAATTGACCTGTCCACATTGTTTAGATTGAATGTCTCGCAGTATCTCAATTTAGCAAATCCTTGGCCGGGATAGTCCTAGTGAGGAGTCACTGGACTTGCGAGGTTGAGACATGTTGTGGATTGACTCAGTAAGGGTTGGTAGTCTAACCCTAGGTCATCTTGAGCATTGGAGGTCAAAGGGATGAATTATATGGTAACCATATGCCAGAGGTTCGATAGATTGCTCTCGCATCTTCGGTCTATCCAGATACCGGGATCTATTACTAGATGGTATCTTGTGCCGATACTGGAAGTGTTCCAGTGCTACCGTTTAGGTTCGAACCTATGATATCACATGCCATAGAGGATTTCTTCCTGATCCGGGAGCTTATCAACGATTAGGAATCGTTTCAATATCAATGTCAATTGGTCTGATTGAGCACACATTGAATTTTTTCTGATCAATCTAGTCTGATTTGGATCGACCAGGATTAGTTTGGGTCAACCAGGAACTATTCCTTATAGACCAGGACTGGATCCGATTTTTTTTCTTCTGATCGGGTTTGGTCGGACCGGGGTCTTTTTGAACCGTTTTTTGGGTTTCATGAACCGGATTAAATCTTGGCTTGTTTACACGGTGTTTTTGGTTCAACGCTATTTGTTTTCTCCCTCTTCCCCTGCTATCTGGTTGCCCTGTTTTTACTATGTGGATGGGATAAGACCTGCTTGTTGATCGGATGTGCTTGGGATATCTGATTATTATCTTTAGCACCGTGAATTGGAAGGGGTCTCACGCTGTTTCTCTCCCGCACGTCTTTCCTTGCTCTCGGTCTTTGTTTTCACGGTGATTTAGCCATCTTTATTCTCTTCCAAGCCTACGGTTCCCAGCTTCTAAAACCGATTCAAATGCATTTCAAAAGGTGTTTTGGTTTTATCTGGATTCCTCTCACGATCTCTTCCCTGCATTCTTGGGTGTTCTCTGTTTGTCATATTTTCTTGGTTGAAGGCCATGAGAGAGGTTGATGAGAGGAAAAGAAACAGGGTATGGGATAAAGAGGAGCAGAGAGCGATTAATTACCATGTGTGAGAGAGTTTTTTGGGACGAATATTTGAGCCTGAAATTCGTTTAGCATTCTGTGTATTTCTTCCCTGTTTTTTAAGTTTTCTGTGTGTGCTCTTGGTGGAGTATGGGCAGTCTTGGAGAAGACCGTACGTGAAGTTCTTTTCGGCTTTCCCTGCTCCACATATCCATGACCTGTTATTTTATTCCTGGAGGACTAGCATCCATCCGGGAGTTGGATCAGCAAGAGCCCGCGCGTGGATACTCTAGAGGGTGGATATTTGGGCACCTTAAGATATTTGATCGATCCTTTCTTCTTCTTGTTGTTGCAGATCAAAAGGAAGCCCTGTTTGCAGATTTGTTCTGAAGATTGCTAGAGTTCACGTTGACATCTTCTTCTTCCAGATTTATTTTGTTGTTGAAGGGAGTCAGTTTCTTCCTGCTTCCTTTTTGTTATCATGCATGTTTAGATCTAAATTTTATCATATTGTTTATAATTATTGCACTTGCCTACATGCCTGTGTATTAGTTACATGCATCATGTTTATGTTAGATTCTATGCATGAGTAGGTTTTTCTATATGCATGCTTAAAAATTTTAATTATGCAATACCTAATTCCTAGTATAGCATGCCTAGGATAGGTGTCCGATGCACTGATTTTCTTTCACAAGAACACATGGCAGGGCTGACCAATCGGACCCACTGACTCGAATAGGTCCAATATGATGAACAGTCGACCAATATGTAGCAGATGTCCAACTAGACTCGCTGACTAGGCTTGCAAGATTGACCCCATCCGATGAATAGTCGACCAATATATAGCAAGATTGTCTGACTAGACTTATGGGCTCAGGCCTCATATCCTTCGTCAAGCATGATTCTTTCTCAACAATATATGTACTTGTAATATCTAATTTGTATCTATATCTATTTAAAATAAATATGGATATAAATTTTTATATTAAACTTATATTTGTATTCCTATCTGCACAATTTTCAAAATACATAGTTTCTATTTAACAAGTACTGGTATTACCAAAATTGAAGCTAAAATAGGAAATCAACAAAACAATGGAGAGATAATAGTATGATAATGATGAATTTCAAAGCAGTAAACTACAATCTATCTAATATGCTATGCCGAAGAGAAGTCATAAACTTATTAAAGATGTCCAAAATATCATATCTCCAACATGAGTATGAAACCATGAGATTGCCTGATGGGACTCTAGCTAAATCATGTCTCATGCACAATTTTCAAACCATGTGGCTGCTCTAAGGGCACAATCCAACATAGCAATAATTGATTTTTTGACACATCTCTGAACCTAGTTAGATGGACTTTGAATAAGGCTAGACATCCAGTGGCAAGGTTTCTATTATCTGCAAAAAACACGGAGCTAAGCCATGGTCATTAGGTTCAACAATTTTGATAGCATTTAGATAGATTTTTTTCTCTCTAAATCTTAACTTTCTTATTTGATTTTGATCCGATTGAAGAGAAGGAAGAATTCTTTCAGCCTACTCAACTCAAATCTTGTAAAAAAAAAAATGATAGAAGAAAATAGAAGAATTGTGAAAGTAGAATTTAAATCCCTTTTTTTTCATTAAGTGATTCAAATCTTGTAAAAGGAAGGATCAAAGAAAATGAAAGAATTGTAAAAGTAGAGTTTAAATCCCCTTTTCTTTCATTAATTGATTCTCCTCACAAAAATTGAGGTATATAGCTCCTATTTACAATAATAAGTTCTCTCTTGCATAACTTGCATCATATTCTTCTTCTTAGATTCTAGAATGATGTTCTAGGACCATAATTCCAATGGAAAGGACTACCTTCTAGATAGCCAATGCATGAGGATGCTGCCATGGTTATTAGCCATCCCCTGGTCAGCAACCCCTTCTTGATGAATTCCACCGAGTGTGTGTTGGCCACCTGGTCAACAATCCCCCCTCTCCCCTAGTGACATATGGGGAGCTTGTCGAGGTTTGAATCTAAAACCTCATTTTGATACTACTTGTAGAACCTTAGCCCTTAACCACTTTTTCAAAAGACAATGAAGAAGGTGGGGTGAAATCTTTATTAAGTACACAAAGCCCCATAGTAAGCATGCAGACAGGCCTAAGAGGGTTCATGCCTAACATCGACCTACAACAAACTAGATTGATCCAAGTAGTATGATAGGTGGTCCGTCCTATTTAATCTCTCCTTGCCAGTATGGCCGACTACCTTGTAGATAGCCAACCCATGAAGATGCTACCATAGTCAGCCTCCCCCTAGTAAGCAACCCCTTGCTGGGTCCCAATGGGTGTGAATTGGCACCTGGCCAATAAATGTCCATCCTTAAATAATTTAAATTAGATTTCTCTTCATAGTTTGAATAGGATTAAATATTTTAAAAAATATATAATTAATATAAAAAGTTATAAAAAAATATTAAAATTCTATGGAAGATGGATCTTAATTTTTATAGCAATTTTGCCTTCTTTCATTTTATTGAATTATTCATCTATTGGATGATAATCTCTTATCAAAGTTTTTTTCTAAAAAAGATAGTTTTAGTTTGACCGACCTATGTTAAGGTATAAATAATAAAATTTTAGTCCAATTTAATCCTTAAGGGCTAATATGAAATTATAGATTCTAAAAATATATCTATTTTTTTTTTTAAAAAAAAGATCATCTCAAAAATCTGGCTTATTAATATAGTCTTTAAAAATTTGGTACATGGTTTGGCTGTCTGATATAATGAATTTTATTTTTGAATCATGTTTAGTCAATTTGCAATAGTCAAAGTAGTCCACATCAAATTCAGTGATCTTTCTAAATCAAATCTTTAATTGAAATGATTTAAAATGTATAGGAACCTAACTCATTGATAGATACAATGAAAGTAGTTTGAAGCTCAAAACATAAATTTATAATTTTTGATGTAGCTTCGATTTAGAAAATTTTAATTATTTTGACTTGGATTGGGTCTGAGCTTAACAATATGCCATTAAGTCCTGCTCAAGCTATAAAGTATGGACATGGATTGTATTTTTTGTGCAAAAGAATGATTCATTTTTTTCGTGCAAATCCACTATTTGATTGTACAATGGTTGCTCCAAGACCTGAATGGATGAATGAATAGAGTTCAAGTTTACGATGCTTTGACATTTGTATAGGATGCAATCTAATGGTCATTGCTATAAAAAGAGAACATTCATTCTTTCATGTGAAAGATACAACCCAAACTCATAAAATATGGCCTAAAGTTAGAAAACGCACCATGCGAGCCAACACATTTGTGTTGATATTGCAAGATGCGGTCCAATGGTCAATGCTATGCAAAAAAGATCTGTTAGGATATCTCAGTCCAAGTACGATCCAATCGCCGGTTCAGCCGGTCGAAGCCTTGTCTTCCGAATCACAAACTTTGGACCCAGATATTCAGGAAGAGCTGGACAATCTACGGGCAAGCCGAAGCCCTTTACGAGTCTACAGCACCCGAAGACAAGACCTTCGGATTACATTTTCAGCTCTCGTCGAAGACCGAGTCCTTCGGCTCCTGAAAACAAAATCACCAGCCCAATCCAACTCCCGAAGACACACTCTTCGATTCATATAAGAATACACTCTTCGATCTATGACAAAGGTCAAGTTCCTGATCTATGCCGAAGACGAGATCTCCGATCTGTCTCGAGAGGATCCGAGGACGAAGACATTTCCAATCTGATTACGGAAATTTCCCTAAAAGGAAAGTCTGAAGACGAATTCATGATCTGTCTCACACCACAACAAGCACGACTAGCAACGGTAACTAACGGTTACAATCGACTATCTCCGGGATACAATCAGAGCACGTAACTCCAGCTGCAACGCCTCCGGCATGGCCGGAATCGCTCGACGACAACCCACGATTGCGAATCATGGGGGAGAAATTAACTCTCCATCGTAACCGCTGGGGAGAAGAAGGAAACCGCAGGCCGGACGACTCCTTATAAACAACGATAAGAGGGGATGCTCAAGGTAAGGCACAGTATACTCCCAAAAATCCCAGAGTCCTTTCCCTCTGCTTCTAAGGAGCCTTCTCCATTCTGTGGCTAGAGCCCGTCTCTGACTTAGGCATCGGAGTGTCTCCCACCGGAACAACTTAGACAAGAGATTTGTTTTGCAGGTGAACCAGGAAACGGTCCTGCGATCCAGTAGCTTCATCCGGTCGGAACAGGAACTCTACGCCAACAAGATCAATCATTCTTTTATTCGGGGGATACCAAAGCCATCTTCCATGACATTATCACTCTTCTTGAGACCTCTTGCTATAGATTTTGATGTATAATGAATCTCATGCGATGCCATAATTATAGGTCAAGGAAGTATGGGTCCCCTTACCACATCAAGGAGACGGTTGAATACCAAAGCCATCAAATATGATTTCCCTTATAAGAAATGCTAATTTGCCCAAGGACATTAAAGAGCTCCAAGGGTTCCTCGGTTTACTAATCAACATTCCAAGTGTAGAAACCACTATATTATCTATACTTTATTGCACAGAAATTGTTTTAAATTTTGAAATATACTCTTGAAGATTTTATCTTTCAACTTTTTAGATAAAAATACCTTTCACTCGTTAACTAAATTCTTATTAAAATCGCAATCATTTTGTTATTTTATAGTCTTAATTAGGAAAAAGAATCCAGTTAAACCTCTTTCAAGTATGTATATATCCTGGTTGGCATTAGTTATTATATTTTTACTTTGACAAATAAATAATTCCTATCCATATAGATAACATAGTGAATTTTGTAAAAACTCCACTTCATTATGCTCCATAATCTCAATCAACTTGATACAAACATATGTTATGAACAATATATATATATATAAGTTAAAAGATATGTGTTGTCGGTATAAAGTTGAGTAGCCTTTTTAATTTCACATTGATTATGAGTTAAGATGAATGCGAACTTATATTGAGAGACTCCTTTTTCATATAAGATTCCTTTTGGTATGAAGTACGAAGATCATAACATTCTGTTCGATCTATTTTCAAGAATAAAATCATGAAATTCATGGATTATAACAAATAATATCTTGTATGCATGCAGTAATTTACATTAATTTCTAAAGCATATGTCTAAAAAATATATAAATTTGTCTTAACATAATGAGTTATGGTGGATAGGACTGGAACTGGGCCGATCCAAAGTCCATCGTCTAGAACTGGATCGAGCTAGCCCAATAAACTTCGGGCAAGCTCAAAATCGGGTCAGGCTTCGAATCAGATTTTAAGCATATCGGGTTCGACTTCGAGCTTTAAAATAGAGCCTATTCAATTTTCGGATCAAAAAAATACCCGGATTCGATTCAAAAATTCTTAAAATCTAGTTCAAAATTTGATCCAATTTCGGATCGATCCAAAATTTATTGAACCGGCCCGACCTAGCTTCAGTCCCGGACTTTGGATCGGCTTGATTTCATTAAAATATTGCAGCTCCATCTCTTCGTACCTGCATCTCTACTGATCCTTTCTTTTGGTCCTTTTTTTTTTTTTTTTCCTGTCATATCACCTTCGGTCACATCACCACCACGCATACTTGTTAAATATTTGAGTCAAAAATAGATAATTTCAAATTAAGTTCTGAATCAGTAGATATTGCCAGAACGAGGGATGTTGTCATGCCATGACCATTCAATTCGCTGATGCCTTCCTTTCCTCATATCAAATTCGATGCCACTTCACCCTTTCCGATGTTGAGCCTTTTGGCAACGTCATTCTCCACTTTGCCTCTGTCCCCAGAGAAGCAAAGAAATCCCTAGCTCGAACCCCCTCCAAGATCCCATCTTTTTCTTCCAGGATTTCGAAGATGCAGAGGAATTGGGGTAGCCAAGTCGCAGGCTCTGGCCGGCGACCAAGTGATGGGTGGTGTACATCACTAATTCACAGGGTTCCACGAGGTTTGCCAAGTTTCACGATAGAAGACGTGGAAGTCACTGGCTCGAACTTGTCTTTATCTCAAGTTATATGACGATAGATGCATATATACCAAACTAACATCTCTCCGTGCCCAAAGTATAGACAATACTAAATGCATAAAATTTTACAAAAAAAAAAAAATGCTCTTCTCTTTTCTACAAAATCAATTATGACATCGATTTTCTCTGTAAAATATGCAAAAAAAAAAAAAAAAAAAAAAAAAAAAAAAAAAATCTCACCACTTTTACCCCTTTCATGATTCTAATTTTCCAGTAAACTTTTACATCGTTCGATCACAACCAACTGGCAGGGATTCAAATCTTGATTTAAACATATTTCGATGAGAAAGTCCGAAAATAAAATAAAAAAAATAGTTTAAAAATAAAATTAAAAAAATTAATAAAATAATTCTGGAATTCCTGTTGATTGGTGGTACTGAAAAAATTAGGAATATATATAATAAATCCCGTTCACTCGGCTGACACCGGTGATAGTCAAGTTGACGTACTCACCTTCAGGTGGAAAATGGCTGTGAAAAAATTAGATGGGGGACTGTCTGGGAATGGCCATGCCCGGGATCTAACTCCTCTCCTTTCTTTTTCGGTTCATCAAAAATAAAAAACTTTTACATCATTCCATCAAGAAAATTAACTAGATGGGAGTTGATGTATGGATACTTTTTGTGATAAATTACAATGGAGACAATATTTTAATTGCCAAGCATTCTAGCTTCACCGGCCGCCATCTCTTTCTTTGATAAGTGGATAGGATGATATGAATATATAAATAATATTCATTTACTATTTAATGGATATATTTGCTAATAAAATATATAATTAAATTATTTATATTTCGATTATGATAATTTACAGCTTAATATTTTTAAGGCATGCACTACACATGCTTTGTACTAGCATACATGCAAATAAATGGTTTAAATAATCGATCATTGTTCTTAATTTATCTGTTAATTCATTACAGCAGTTGATGTCTAATATTCACGTTCCACCTGATAAAAACAAAATTCAAAATCTGGAATCTTCGTGCCAATTTAAAATTACAAGCTTTGCCTCATGACTGATTTTTTTTTTTTTTTTTTAAAAAAAATGTTATCTTTTGTAGGAATAATGAATTGAAGAGAATAAAAATAACATCCCCCCCCATTGCTTCTCAAGAAAAACATTTATTCCCATTGTAGTTCATTTATTGTCAGCATAACTAATTAAAAAGGACCGGTTGAACAGTAATGACTTAAGGTAGCCATGTAAAGACCAACATTTCAACTATAATTGTAAATACGAGTTCTGGAGGTCAGTTATTTGTGGAGACTGCCATTGTTGAAAACTTGCTATAATTTGCAATACCTCCCACATTGGGCTGACACGGTTCTTGCTCTCTAATGGTGAAAACTGCAATGGAGGAAATACTTCCTTGCCATGCATGGTTAAAGTTTTTCTTGGATGCAGGTGGATCTATTGAGCTTAAAGCATAACATTGAGTTGTCCAATCCAAGTGGATTTGTAGGGTGGACTCAAAAGGAGCCAGACATCCATGGTGAATCATTTGTTTGGAGGCCATGCATGCGTCCAATGCAGCCATGAAAGAGTACAGGTCCGCAGCCATCCCACTTTTTTGTGGTGCCTTCCTTTAATATGAAATTGATTGAGTTCCTTTGTAGGGTGATCCTCATGGCCTGACCGCAAAAATATTAGCAGCCAAGTTTGGCCATTGCTCAGGAGTTCACCATGCTAGACCCTGCAAAGGTCACCATAAAAAGAAAGAACCGAGAGAAACAGAGAAAAAACTAATTTAAAAAAAAATGAAACTCACCGTTGGAAACGGTAAGCAAATATATATATATATATATATATATTTGATAGAAAAAAAAAGAAAAAAAAAGGAGGGAAGAGGAGTTGACCTCGGGCATGGCCACTCCCACTCCCAGGCGGTCCCCCAAAATATATTCTTTGCTCATATAGAATCATAGTACATATAGAAGAGATACATGATTTAAAAGGTAGAAAAGTAAAACTAGGAAGGAGAATATTATAAGCCTTAAAAAGACAAAAAGGTAAAACTAGGAAAGAAAAAAAAAAAAAGGTAGGAGATCAGGTATACGAGGAATACGAAGACTTTTCAATATTCTCCCTCAAGATGGGATGAAGATATCTCAGAGACCCATCTTACTAACAAGATTTGAAAAGGAAGATTCACTTAATCCCTTTGTTAAGATATCTGCCACTTGATTGGCTGAGTGGATAAAAGGGATGCAAATATGTCTGCTAGTCACATTTTCTTTGTTAAAATGACTGTCAATTTCAATGTATTTGGTACGATTATGTTATACCGGATCATTCACAATTTCAATTGTCACCTTATTATCACAGTACGGCATCATATGAGACTTACTCAGAAGGCGTAGCTCTTGAAAAAAATTTTGTAGCCAAAGAAGCTTACATATTTCCTAAGCCATCGCTCTATACTCAGCTTCTGCAATCGATCTGGCTACAACAGATTGCTTTTTACTTCTCAAGATAACTAGATTATCGCCAATGAAGTGCAGTAATCAGTGGTAGATCACCGATCATCTAGTGAACCTGTCCAATCTGCATTAGTGAATGCCTCTATCCTCGAAGAGTCATGTCGAGTAAATAGCAATATCCGACAAGGTTACATTTTCAGGTAGCATACTATCCCATAGACTGCTTCCATTTGTTGTTCTCGTGGATTATGCATAAACTGGCTGATGATACTGACTACAAAGACAATATCTGGTTTGGTATGAGAGTTTTCCCTACCAATTGCTGATATCTCCCACAATCAACAGGGACTCCTCCATTTATTATTAATTTATGATTCTGGTCAAAAGGTATATTAGCAGGCTTACATCTCAACATTCCAGTCTCACTAAGAAGGTTAAGAGTATATTTTCGCTGAATCAAAAAAGTACTGTGAGATGACCTAGAGACCTCAAAATTCAAAAAATATCTCAACAGTCCCAAGTCAACACAGTAGCCTAGCTGATTGGGATCTTATCTCATAATTAATAGATCACGAATTCGAGATGTGACTTTATGGAAGACTTTCTGATACTCACAAAATAACTGAAAGCTTAGAATAGTTAAACACAAAAGTGCAGCTTATTGATTTTTTGTAGTTTTCTGGACTAGAGCCAACCTACCTAGTGACCAATTAAATAAGAAGCTAATCAAATGCCAAACTAATGGATATATAAGTTTTTGGACAGTGAATGATATAACTTTATTATACGAAATATTAGTAACCCATCGTCTGAAATTTTAAACCTAGACCTGACTTGAGTGGACCATATTCAATATATCACAAATATTAATAAGTCAAATTCAGGTCAATCTGGCCTACTAATACTTTTATCACATGATACCTTTTAAGCTTTAAAATTTAATTAATCAACATAACCTCTAAGAGGCAACTTAGTAACATATCCAAGTAACAAGGGTATTTAGCAATCACCCCGGCCCAATACTTCTTCCCCCATGTTCCCCACGGCACTCTGCCAGTCTTCTCTCTCTCCCCCCCCCACCCCTCCTCCTCTCTGACTTGACTCGCACGCCTTTGCAATTATATCTCTCCTCATTTGCACCAGTCTCTGCGCTCTCTCTCTCTCTCTCTCTCTCTCTCTCTCTCTCTCTCTCTCCCTTTGCAGCCTCCAAGTTTGGCCATGGGAGTTCTGCGACACCGTCTCTGCGTTGCATTCACCCTTCTCTTCTTCGCCGCAGCTTTTGGTAAGTTTACTAGCTACTAGCATCTGCTAACACTTCCAAATCCCAAGGCTAACCCCTAAATCTATGTGTTCTCTGTGCCCACTAGCCAAAGTTCCTCTCTCCCTCTCTCTCTCTCTTCCCGCCCCCGTACTCATCTCGGAATCTCTTCTTACTAACTTCTACTCTAAAAATCCCTCCTTTATTGCCCATCGCTTCTTAATCCCATGTTCCTCACTTGCTCTGTTCCAAGATGGGAAGGAAAGAGAAAACTCCTGGTCCCCCCCTTCTCCCAATGGCCAAAGGCCCCCCTTTCTTATTATTAATGCTGGTTAAGATGGTCAAACAGATCACCAACTCACTAAATGGACACATTTCTTTGGTTTTTGCTTTCCATCCAGACATATTAATGCTCCCACTGAAATAAAAATTTAATTTTTTCTCATTTATTAGCGCCCAAGGTGCGTTTTTTATTCAATGAATGCTGTAACCCACCAAAACCCTGCTCTCAAAATTCCATTTTTGTTGCTGTTCTAGAATTCTATTTACTATTATATAAAACTAGCTAAAAAATGGACAACAGAACACCAAAGTTCACTTAAAAAGCTCCCCTTTCCACTTACCGCGCCCCCCCCCCCCAACCCCCCACCCCAAAAAAAAAAAAAAAAACTCCCCTTTTCCTAAGTTTAAGCACTTCAGAATTTTTTTTTTAAAAAAAAGCAACTTTTTATTCAGTAATAATTCCTTAAACCCCTCCAGTACTCTGGTATCAAATTCCCATGGTTTTAGAAATTCTTGTTACCATTTGTTATCGCTGGCGAAAAGAGCAAAGCAGAGCACTAAAACCCACTTAAAAAGCTCTCCCTTTTCCTTAAAATAACTTTTGTTTCTTGAAAAAAAAACATTTTTTCTCGTTTGTCAGTGCCCAAGATGCGATTTTTTTTTATAAAAAAAATAGCATTCACAGTAGTTCCCGAAACCCATCAAAATCCCGGCAGAAAAATCCCATTTTTATCCAAGTTTTGTCATCGTTTGAAGCCTTGCCAACAATTTGTAAGGAATTTTCTTTCGTTTTAGGTAGTGGATTGGTGGTGGGAGTGGCCCCGGAGGGGGAGGCGGAGGCGAGAGCAAGGCATTATTTGGAGAAGTGGGAGCACTGGGAGCTGTGGCCGGTGGCCCGGCGGCGGCTGGTGGGTCCGGGGTCGTCGCCGCCGACGTGTCGGGGGCGGTGCGAGCAGTGCCTTCCGTGCCGACCGGTGCACGTGGCGATCCAGCCGGGGCGGTGCACGCCGATGGAGTACTACCCGGAGGCCTGGCGATGCAAGTGTGGGAATAAGCTCTTCATGCCTTGATCCTGACTTCCCTTAGCATTAACACTTACTATTCTTATGAATCAATAGGGAGAGAGAGAGAGAGAGAGAGAGAGAGAGAGAGAGAGAGAGAGAGAGAGAGAGAGAGGCAGAAGCTCCTGAATTCCTTTGATCTCTTCTTCAGAAAGTATGTATGTATTTTAGTGTTTGTAAGAATTCTTTCCTTTTTCTTTTTTTTTTCTCTCTCTTCGGGTTTTCCCCTTGCCTAGGCTCTGGGTGGTGCTAGCTTTGTGGTCGGAATGGAGATAATATTAGTGCTGTCTCTCCCTTTTTTTTAATTTTTTTGTGTTTCCCAAGGGACAAGATGGATGGAAATCATGTGATTATTTTATTTATTTCTTGTAGGGCTTGTGATGAAGTTTTGATTGCTATTTGACATGAGCTTTGGGGTACTGAAAAAGGTTGAAGGTCAGCTTTAATAGAAAGTATAGAATTCGTAGTATATATCTTTTTAATGGAGAAAAATTTAAAGAAAAAAAAAATGTCAAGCCACCCCACCAGACTCTGAACTGCCTCATCAAATTAATTAAGCATAATTCACAAGGTGCATGAACTTCCCATATCAAACCTTGTTTATGATGAGTCCAAAGTCCATATTTTAACATTAATAATATATAGTACATCCCTTGATTTGCCTCTCAATTTGTTGATCCGATCCATTTGTGTTATTGCTCAGTGATTGCACCTCTTAACCATATGCATGGAGAGTAATGCTCAAACCACAGGTTTCTGTTGCAAAAAGATGTTGATTCATTAACAGATTGTTCAAAATGCTTGATGATTGACTAAGATTTCAATGAACTAATGTTTGCTAATAAGCATAGACTATGATAGCTGTTTGTAAGTCTCTCATCCTGAGTTATTTATATTTGTCACAGGCTTGCTTCCCACAACTACAAAAAAAAAAAAAAAAAAAAAAAGTTGTTGGCTTGTTCTACCATGCCTATTTGATAGATTTTTATCTTTGTATTCCACTTAATAATTGTTGCTTAAAACACCATCTCATTGTGCCAGCCTTTGGGGTCATCTCAAAAGATTTTGTTCACTTTATTCTCCCTTCACCAAATGTACTCTTTTCTTACGATATCCTACTATTAGCATCCTTGTTCGTGTCACAAAAAGTTTGGGCAAAACAGGACTACTTCATGATGACCTATTCCTTGCTTCTTATTCTGAGTTTATATATACAACTATTTTAGGTTGTTGCAATAACAATCTATAGGACTAAGATATGAGAGTTATCTTCCAAACACTAACACCTGTGAACATTGTGAAAACCATCACTTTGATCCTCCATGACATGATAATATTGAAATGATGTCCTTTTTATTTTTCTTATTATTATTATTATTTTTAAAGGTTGCTGAAGATATATTAAACTTTATTCATTTTGATTTAAAAAAATGGTAGGGATGAGCAACTCAATCGATGAAAGCGTCTCGACATCGGCTGAACTTTTATTTATTAATTTTTATAGTATATTTAAAATGCATCTGGTTTGTGACTCTTGTCTTGTTTAGAATTAAAATGGATAAGAATAAAAATTAAAATGATCATATATTATTTTTTTTATATGTTCAGTTGGTGATCAAAATTAAAATTAAATTTAAATATTTTAAAAAATAAAAGTATAGATTGAGTTTCAAAGAAATTAAATATTTTTTTTTATTTTTTAGAATTAAAATAAATAATATTATTATTTTTCAGTTAAATGGTTGGAATGGAACGGAGCTTTTTTTTTTTATATAGAATTTAGGAAAAGAAAAAACAAAGAAACGGCAATTCTCTCTCTATCTGGAGTTTGTTTTTTCTTCTAGGTGTTGGTTTTCTACGGTAACTTTTTCTAGACTCGACGTGGGCTACGAGACGGGGGTAAAAAGTTGCCTTAACTTCTCACCCTCCTCTGATTTTTGAGCTGTCACGCTCACGAATCGCATTAAAAAAAAAAAAAAAAAAAAACATCAACTGACAAAAGAAACCAAAAATATATTCCCATCCGGTCCGGTCTGATTGGACCCATAATTTATTAAACTCTTTAACATCGGTTTCTAAAGAAAAAATTAACGGCCGTGTCGTCGATGTCAAATGACCGGTTCTACGTAACAGATTTTAACATCTGTGGGATGGCGACGGTGGTAGTTCTCGTAATCTGCAGTCGGGGAGGTTTTACTTCCAATGTTTTCCAAAATAAGAGGCGTTTTATAGGGTAGTCAGGACCCTGGCCTCGACAAACTACCAGTTCTCGGGATTCCAAGAACCCTTAACTTTATACTTAACCCTTTTTCTTAACTTGTTGGTTAATCACGTGTCTCACGTGCATAAGAACAGCTCTCAATTTTTTTTTTTTAAAAAAAAAAAAATCAAAGTTTTAAATCCCTTAAAATAAAACTATCTCGATTTTTTCTGAAATACATCGACGTCTAGTCTCGTCCAGTCCCGATACTCGAGACAGGAGATGTTTCGAGATATTCCGATTAAAATGCTGAAACGTTAATCGGAGATCATGTCCCAATATATGAAATGATATCCCTTCTCGATGTTTCGCATGATATTCCAACGGAACCTGAATCAAAAAAATAACTATATTCTTTTAAAAATCTAATTGTAAATGTATCTAATCCCTTTGCCAAGGTTCCACGGGCTCCCATCCTGTCGGGGACAAAAAGGGAGACCGGCGATCGTAGGCTCCAAAAAAATTCATGGATTTAATCAACCTGGACAAAGAAGGAGATCAGTGATCGTGGGTTCTAAAAAATTTTCTGGATTTAATCGAGTTCGACAAAAAGAGAGACCAGCGATCGTGGATCCTAAAAAAAATTCTGGATTTAATCAAGTTATCGTGGATATGTCTTGAACTCGTGATCGGTTGGTAGCGAGGCAAGACCTCCAGCAATACCAAAGTTGGCTTTGAAAAGGAAAAATTTGTGCATGACTTTTTCTTGCTCCTTTGACCATCAAGATGTGCTATATTATAGCTTGTCCAATTTCTAAAAAGCTGTTTCTAAAAGGACGATCCATGTGAAAGCGATCGCTGTTCTCTTGCAAGCTTTTCGATTCAATTATATATGTCGATGAATCTCTCGAGAAAAAGTAATGATGCATGAAAGAATGTGGAATCCATGGTGATCGAATAAAATGACGTCCTATGCAGGTTGACAAAATAGTTTTTATAACATATACAAATTAGAGGATTTAGACATATGATTTCTGTCCATAAATCCAGATGATACTATCGCTTCCATGTTTCTTTAAGATCAATTTAGGGTGAAGATGAGATAATTAGAAGCTGTGAATAATATTGAAACCCCGACCAAACTATGATATCAAGTTTAGATTCATATAGGCAAGATGTTCGAGACTATTTCCTAGAAATTGCTAACAATTATAAGCATGCGCGCAGAATAAGTTTATACGCCCATAATTATCGAATTAAATTTAAGTATACTTGTATTTAATTAGTATCCAACATGGGATGATTAAGAATGGATTTAAAAGCAAAAGTAATTAACTTTTCCTTTACATATGGCTCATGATTGATTCGAGGCAAGCTGCTAACTGGAATCTAATTATATATATACGAGTGCTTTGTGGGTGCTCAAACTTAAATAAAACATGTTAGCCACCTGGCAAAAATGTTATATGGTCAGTCCAGTTGGAGCAAATTAAAAATGTTATATAGGCAAGGAATTAATCAAGAAGAGCATGATGAATGTTAATTATATGGTCCACTGCATGCTTATCTAGATATGTACAGCTTGGGCCTGCAGCACTGGATGAGATAAAAAGAAGGTGGCCAAGTCGTCTCCAAATGGTTTGGAAATGCTATAGTTTGAGATGAGTTAACTGGAGGAGCCTGCGTTGCGATCTGGGTTGCATTTGGGAGCTACTTAATTAATTGACTACTACTGTATCCAATATGCCTTCTCATTATTATTATTTTTTTTATATTACTTTTGTATTTTCTGTTTCACGAGAATGTACTTTTACTAAATTGGTTTAATAAATTCGATTCAATAAAAAATTAAAAAAAAATAATTAAAAATAAAAAATCTCAGGGCCACATCAAATTTGTTAGACCAGGCATGCACTTCCCCATCTCGATCCTCTCTCGTTCATTGCTTTGCACTGGCTTCAAGTTCTTCTGATTAATTAATGAAAAGTCGTACTATTATTTTCTTAATTTCCTTTCCTCTTTGCAGCTTGTACCCAATATTATATGTCAAAATCCCATAGACACGTTGAAAGCTTTAGCATTGAAAGTATGTTATAAAACATCCAAATGCATGCGAGCCGAAGGACCCGGTAAAATTAATCTCTTGGATTCACCTTAAAATTAGTATTGAAAGCTTGGGTTCTATAAATTGTCGGCTCTGGAGACTCATCTTTTCGGTTACAGTTTTTTGTTTTTTGTTTGTTTTTTTTTTAAAAAAAAAAAATATTTAGTGGGTACATTTTTAGCTACGATTTATTCAACCTTTCTCGATGATTGTAAAATGAGAAATAAAAATAGGATGAATATGTTTAAATATTCTTATTGTACTTGTGATGAGATTGAGGTACAATATGATGATGAATCTCTAAAATGTTGATTTCACCATTCCATTCTAGCAAGAATGAAAACATGCAGCAAGAACTTTCTTGATAAGTTCTCTAACGGATCCTAAATATATATATATATATATATATAGATTGCAGATATAATAATAATAGGTGATAATAAAATCAGTATACAATACTGTCACATTGGTGACAATATGTAGAAAATGATATTTATTTATTACTCGGACATATTCACGAATCATTAATTATAGTGGCCATTATAATGCTACAATGGCTGCTCAAATCCAAGGTAATTTGTTAAGGTCGGGTCCATAGGTTTGAAGCAGCCGGAGAGTTTCCAGCTAAAGAGAGCTAGCGCGTGGACCACCCATTACTTTCTATCCCCCGATCCAAATGAGGCCATGACAATGGAAAGCTGAAAACATGTAGAGAGAGAAAAAGAGAGGAGAGGGAGAGCTTTGATGTGATGTGATAAGACTGGGTGCAGCCGGTACTTCCGGGTGGATCCTATGCCATGGTGGAGAAACCTACTGTTGCTTGCTGCCCATCCAATCTTGTTCCACCTTGGTATCTTTCGAGGGTCCCGTATTAAAGGTGCAATCTTTAGTTTCATGCATGGAATTTATTACAATCCGACGTGAAAAGATCCGGCCTCTGGTGCAACACACGTGCATCCAAACTTGGCATCATGTGTTTAATCTGCAAGCATAATGATGGTTCGATGCAGGATAATGCTACGAATCTCCCTTTATAATATATACACGACACTTTATCCTTGAAAAAAAAAAAAAAAAAAAGAAAAAGAAAAAAGAAAAACCCTGTGCTAAGAGAAAAGTAGTATAGTTTGTAGGATTTGTTGCCAAACACGAAGATCGGTTCATTGTGAAGTTGTTGTTACATCGATTTTGTATGTTTTCAATAAACTTTTCATGATGTGGTTAATTCCTATAAACTTTTCATGTATGCATGACAAACAATTTAAAGCATTTTCCTTTAAAACATAATAGAAATCATATCCACTTTTACCTTTTATGCGTGTTGTATAAAATAAAATAATTATTGATTTTGTGCAAGGACACGCATCTGGAAATCTCCTGACAATATTGTCCATAAGGTCTAGCTACAACATTGATGGTAATTTAAAATATATATATATCAAATATCAAATGTCCATGAGCGCTCAATACATTTATATATATATATATATACATATTTTCTTGAAATAAATATTTTTAATAAAAATTACACCTTTTCTTGGTTTAGCATGGATTGATAGGACTGATAGAGCAGTTTGCTCTCTTCTACAACATATTGACAGGCCAACAACCCCACAAACTAATTAATAGGGACCTTTCTTCGCATCTAAAACAATTTTTAGATACCTTTCATAGTGTTTAATAAAGAGACATAAAGAGATGAGGGCACTCTTGATTGACAGGTGATATTATTCTTAAAATTGAAATATCAACTGATTATAATCAATGAACAATGGAAAGAACCATTTGTAATATACAAGCTAGAGGAGCACTTTGATAATAGCAAAATTTTTAACATGAAACTTTCATTAGCGCATTTGTAATGCAGACTTTAGTTTTAACTCTGATGTTAGTTTCTAACTTCTTCTTCTTCTTTTTTACCATCTGTCAAGAGAAGAAGATTAATATATTTTGCAGGACTTGTTGAAAAACACAAGGGATGGTTCATTGTAAAGTTGTTGCCACATCAAATTTGTGTTTCCAATTAACTTTTTATGATGCGGTCCTGATAAACTTTTCATGTATGCATAATAATATATAATCACTCTAAAGCATTCTTCTTTAGAATATAATGGAAATCATATCCACTTTCACCTTTTATACATTTTGTATAAAATAAACTAATTATTGATTTTGTGTTAGGAAATGCATCTAGAAATCTCTTGACAATATTGTCCCTGGTTCCGAGTACAACATTGATGGTAATTTATTTAAATAAACCTGCATCAAATATCTAATGTCCATCAGGTGTTCCATAAATATTCAGAAAATGTCTACAGGCCCTTCAATAGAGTAAAACAATATATTTCTTGCAAATCAAAAATAAATAAATAAATATATTTTAATTTTAAAATTGCATCTTTTTCTTGGTCTGGCATAGATTAATAGGTTGCTTCCTTGTACAACTCATTCACAGGCCAACAACTACACAAACTAACAGGGACCTTTCATGGTGTCTAAAACAATTTTTAGATACCTTTCAAGCTTGTGTGACAGAGAGATATAAAAAGATAAGACACTCTCGATTGACAGATGATATTATTATTGAAATATCAACTTATTATAATCAATGAACAATAGAAATAACCATTTGTAATGCAAGGGGAGCACTTTGATAATAGCAAAATCTTTTACATGAAATATCGGTACATTTGTAATGCAAACTTTAGTTTCTGACACTGATACTGGTGATCAACTTCATTTTTAATTTTTTTTTTTCTAATTTTAAAATTATCAAAGTAGGGTCTCTCTGCTCTGCCCTGTATGCAAGGGCATGTGCACTGTTAGAAGTTAAATAAATACAATATTTCTGCAAAAAAGCCAAGATTAAAAACTGTTTTATTTCAGTTGATGCATACATATATAGCTGAATATGGAAGTTTGCAGTAAGGCAAAATGTAGCTCGAAATTTGTGATACAGCGCCATCGATCATTAACAGCACATACGTAACCAGCAATAGTATAAATTCAACGAATGTAACATGTACATTTTCAGACTGATATTTGATACATTAACATGTTGTAGAGGTCTTTTGTTATTATGCCTATTTTTGTTACTACATCATAAAATATTGCTGCTAAAATTTGTGCATGCCTGTGGGTTGAGACCATTTACTAATTTGCATGTTTTCAAATTAGTGGTTGAAATCATCGATCAAAAATAGTGCATACTTGATTACTCGAGGATCTAAATAGAAGCATCGAAACTATTTTTTATCTTACAATTTCATTTTTGTAGTCAAAATAAAATTTGAACCTAGAAACTTATAAAAAGATTGAAGATTCAGATAAATAAAGTAATGGTTCTAAAAAAACAAAACTGGAGGGTCATGTCCTTTTGCTTAGAACTGGAGGTACTGCTACGTACATTCAACTCTTGATTGGTGAATTCTCGAGAATGTGACCTAAATAATTATTGTTGGGTTGTGCATGCGCGCGAGCGACTCGAATGGTGCATCCTCAAGAATTTGGCCTAAATAATTATCGTCGAGGCTACTTGCAAATTGGCATGCCTTCAAATTAGCGGTTGAATTAAATCATTAATTAAAATAGTACATACTTGATCATTCAAGACCCTAAATAGAAAAATTGGAGCTATTTTTTTGCATTACATTTTTATTTGTTGTAGTCGAAATAAAATTTGAACTCAGAAGCTAATACTAAAATTGAAGGTTCTAATAAAGCAGCAAGTCTCAAGAAACTTAAGGGTCATATCCCTTTGCATGGAACTGGAGGTGCTGCAGGTCTAATTAATTGGCGCATCCTTAAGAGTTTGTTCTTGGGCTAGGTCTCCCTCCCTTTTTAAAGAAAAAATAAAGTAGTGATCCTCGATATAACCAAATAACGATCATCTGACCTGTGTAGCAGGAAAGCACCACTCAGATGCTTACCCTTTGAGAATGGTGCTCTTGCTAGACCATAACCAGGCACAAATTCATAAATTTTGAGTCATTTTTCTCTGGCAAAGCATAAGCTCGTAGCAAATGGAAACACAATTACTTCAGGAATGATTTGCCACAACTCGGTAAGGTTTTGAAACGATCCAACGACAGCTATACCAAAAATGTCTGATAGATTTGACTGTTATCCAGCATTCCATGCAGATCTTCCGTTACTTGTTATCCTGAATGCTTCATCAGGCAAATAGCTTTAACATGTTATTATAATTATTTACATAAACAAACAGATGAACTATTTTTGTGACATCTATCTCTAATCATTTATGACAGCATTGGTGCAACACATGAAGCACCTATTATCGCAATAAAAGGTTAAAAAGATTCACTCGTCACAACCTTGCCTTAGCTATTAGTTTATGTAATATTTGAAACTGATGACATACTCTCTACAAGACAAAAGTTTAATAAACAGCACCTACTTTAAATTATTGACAAAAATGTTATCAAGATAAGTAATAATCAAAAGCTCAACAGGTCCAATCTCTGGATTATCCTTGAGAGCCACCAAAATATGAGTTTCACCTTCCAAGTAAGCTTTCATGAATGCGACCATGACCCCACCTACAAACATTCTCATAGGTTTCCTTGCTTTTCCGTTTTTACACAAACAGTAAGTAGCTCTTCCCTTTAGTCCCTTGGTCTCATCATCTAACATGTCCAAATGACCATAATCCTTTGCGACAAAATGAAACGCAGGAGGGCGACATTCATCAAAGAATTCTTGGTGGCTCACTCCTTTTGGGGCACAAGGAGGGAAGAAAGGATTTCTTTTCAACTCACCTAGACCTGATCCAATCACCAAAACTGCCATATTAATATTAAATGAGTGAGGGACATAAGTTAGGATTGGAGGATGAGTTTGCTTTCCTTTGTCCATTCCATCAACAGGGTCTATACCCATCAATGCTGAAAACTTTAAAGCCGTCTTTGCATGTCCTAGTGCAAGAGCAAATGCTACTTTACCACCGCGACTATGCCCAGCGAGCCCTAGTTTGGATAGATTTGGTTGAACTTGCACAGGGAGCAAACGATGCAATCCAGCAGTTAGCCAATCTACTATAATTGCAGCAGCTTTGATCTCATCTTCAGAATCTGGTCCTGCCACCCAATACAACTACATTGCACAAGGAAACAGTAAGTGCAAAAATTTTGAAATGGTGTCCTTTGGCAATGCAAACATTTTTTGCCAGAAAAACGGAAAATGAAAACATATTAACAAATATCATCAACTATAAAGCAATACAAACTTACAAAAGGCAACATCAAAATAACTGCTACGTTGCAGTATTCAAGTAGATTTATTTTTTGATTGTGATATAGCACAAGCTTGTTAAAGTTTAGAAAATCAATGGTTTAGTGAAAGTATTATAGAAGTTCCAAGAATTTTTCAAGTGTATATATGATATAAGCCTTACTCGATGGTTTGTTTCACCACATTGTAGAATCTTCTTAGGGCGACCTTAGAATATGGATGAAATTTGAATACTCTCTGGTTTGTTTTCGAGTGTTTACATGTCAGGTTTCAAAATCTTCCTTCCATGTTATAGGATTTTCATGTGTGACCAATTTTGGTGCAGCAAGATTCACAGTATTTTTTAGATAACTGCTGTCTTTTATTTACTGGATGGATATTTAATTACCAGCTACGCAAAGCACTGTCTGTTTACTCATTTTGTGGGTAGCTCATATAGACATTCAATAAATTTCGAGACAGCCAACGAACAATAATTTATTCTATCTTTTATCTCAAATGAGGGATTGTGAGAGATGAAGCTTAATAAAGTGTTGTCAGAGAAGATATACGATATGCAATTTTCCAGATGGAGGTATATTAGCCAAAAATATGTTATTGGCCTGAGTCCAGAGAGTAAAGTGAGGTAGACAAACTAGAATAATATTTTGCTTTGCAAGAAAGTGCATGTAACTTGTCTCAAGAAGATGATGCAAAAAACAAGTCCTTATGCAAATGAAAATCTAGCTTTTAGTTGATGGCATAAGGATTTTTTGACATTTAGTAACATGACCAATAAAGAGTTTTCCTATCACTCAAAAAAGTTGAATTTTGTACTTTCAACCATTTTTGATTTGGCATGCTAGTGTTATGAGGAATCTTCACTCTTTCCAAAGGATTTAACTGATTTGGCTAGTTTGTGATCTAGTTTTTCACTATTTTTATTATTTTCAAATGAAGTGTGTGAATTTTAATGCATCCTTTTTTTATTTGGAGAGCTCATTCCACGTGCATTAAGAAGCAAGTTTTTAGGTTTCAGATTAAACCAATTCTGAGACCAAATGTTGACTTCAATTTGGATAGGTTGCATAAAAAAAATATCAACAAACTCTACAAGATGACTTGCGTTATGGTAGAGTTGTGGAACAGGCCAAGACAAATCATAGGACCTGGATTGTGAAACTCCCCAAATATTTGACTTAGGCAAGTCTTTTATGTGGCGCTCCCACTGTTATCGTGAAAACAAAACAAAAAAAGAGTCCACAAGCAATCATGAGAAAGATATTAATGCCAAAAAAAAGAAAAAGAAAAAAAATGAAATGCAAACTTAATAAAGAAACGAGGTCATCAACAGTATGTGTAGAGAAAGATTACCATGTTAATACAAGGAAGCTACAACCTGAGCTGTAATTGTTATCTCACTTGATTAGAGGGCAAAATGAGATACCATATACTTAGGACCATAAACCTCGGTTCTTTAATATGTTAGAACTTCTATTTAATATTTCTTTGTCTGATATCACACAACCGATGCCAAACCACTAAATTGTAATGAGGACTTTACATATGGGCTTCTACCTGGTTTATGTTTCTGCCTAACTTTTACAGAAAGCAAAAACTAGCATGATATTCTTAACCTTTCTTTCAATTAGTGCTACGAGGAGAAGCTGACGCGCTCACAAGTTTGCCCCATGTTCCACCTATTTATCCACTACTATTCGCACCTTTTTCCCTTCCAGCTATGCTATATTTCGACCTAAACTCACTGACATTCTCACCCAGAAAATCCCTGGCTGATTCCTCAGCAGTTTTGCTGATTTTCGGAAGCTGCTATCATATGAAAGAATGGAGGTAAATGTTATATTATATTTTCCCTCTATCCTGAAGTTAGCCTTTTAAGGTAGCTTACAATTGCAAAGGATGCTAGACATGTACACATACTCTTTCACCGTATCTATCCAAGCCACAGATTTCTCAGCCATACTACAAAAATTTGCACTGGATAAGATAATAAATGAGATGGAGGTTAACATTCGATTTGCTATGATAAACACAATCAAATATGAGTACTAGCTATTATTGTCATGTTAGTTAATATGCTTAGGATATATTTAGAATATGTCATCTAAGTTGTTTTTAGTATCGAGAATCTTTTAATTAGAATATCTCTCGTTAGAATGTATTTATGCATTATTTACACCCTTCTTGTGGTATTCTCACATAGTGTGACCATGTTCTTTGTATGTTTATACTTAACTTGAGTCATAGCTTATGGATATTACACATTTTCACATATTTGGCTTTTGTAGTTCCTCTTCCTTGAATCTTTCATTTCTCCCTCTGTTTTTCTTATTTTTTATGATTAGATCAGCAGATATTATGTCAAGGGGAAGGGTTAAAGTTTGTCTAGAATCATGCAACTTGGGATAAACAAGGAAAATACTTGAATTACAAGAATTCAAGACGTGAAAAAATAATTAGGATAACCCCATCCAGATCGAAGAAGATTTAAACATGAGAGATTTTTATTTAATGGAACAAGTACTTACGATGACTTTTTGTGGTAATTATATATAAAAGTACTTGCACGAATATGAATTCATCATGTCGCTAATCAAACTTCTGTATGCCTTTTTCAAGGGAAATTGCTTCATGTGCCAGATTCTCATTTATGCCATTCTTCTTATGTTGTGCCATCTTGAAAAAGACCGATGTTCTTGCAAAGGCACAACAGGGTGGTTAATCCATCAAACCCACATCAGGCTGACTTTGGAATCTGATGAGTATCGGGTTAGGTTTCAGGCTTGAGTCCTTACCAAGTGAGGCTCAATGTTGGTCCTAAATAGACGCAGAAATAACTCATTCAGCATGATGTTTGTGTTGCTTACATGACACTTCTAGTTCAATGATTCTATCACGTAGTGGATGATAGGCAATTCTGTCCTCATCGCCTCATTGCACCATTTCAGAGTATATAACAATCGATAAGAGATTTGTAAATGCCCTAGGTTTGTTTTTGTAATCCTTTTTGCTGATTGTTGGCCTGATTGGACAAAATACTTGTTTTGATAATGAACTCTATATAATAAATTATGCAATTACTATCCTGGTAAACCAAAGAGATGCTTGAAACAAGGTAGCTTGAACCTAAACTAAATGGCATCTCCTAACATCTGAGAACCTTTGAACAAATTCTACCTCCTTGCATATGCACTAATTAAAACATGGTTAAAAAACTATGCAACTCTTTTCTACCTCCTATTTATCAATGATTACAAACCCACAAGCATCTATCCTTTTGATTTGTTCCAACTTAAACCTCAAATCATAGACTGTTTTCATAAAGATCACCAAAAGACAACCACATATTGGGCCTGCCTTGAGCGAGAACTGTTTTGCAGCTAAAGATATCAAACCATGAAGAAAGGATTTTTTCTCTAATATTAGAAGCTGTGTAAACATAACAATGCTCCTTTTTGTGATTAATATCAAATTATCAAATTATCATTTATGACATGGTAAGAGATTTATAAATGCCCTAAGTACATTTTGATGACCCACTTTTGCCACATGTTGGCCTGATCGGTCAAATTCTTGTTTTGATAAATGTAATTAACGAACTCCATATAATAAATTATGCAGTTCCTATCATACAAAGCCAGAGAGAAAAGTTTCAAACAAGGTAGTCTTCACCAATACAACATCTCTTAATATCTGAGAACCTTCCAAGAAATTCTACCGCCCTGTATGCTCAGTATTTGGTTAAAGCTTACTTAAATAACTAGAGAACTCTTTCTATTTCTTCTGCCTTAAACTTAAAATCATAGACTTTGATTACTTAAAGATCACTGAAGGACAACTACAAACTCGCTTATATCAGCCTTGCCTCCGGTGAGAATTCTTTTTCGGCTAAAAATATCAAGATAAAGAAAGTATATTTGCTCTAAGATTGGAAGCAGTGGAAGCATAAATGCTACTTTCATGACTAATATAATCATAACCATTAGCTTGATAATGGACAATGGTTCATTAACACAAACTTCTAATCTTTAAATAATGGAACTTTGATTTTATAATTGACTATAACACTGCAAATCAAATGGATGATTTATACATTTTTTCAAGTTTGTTGGGGAAATCACTGTCCCTGGGCCATCTTAGCAATCTATTTGTTCATGGAAGATTGGAAGTGAGTTATGATCTCTGGTCTCCAAAAGGTAACCATTTCTGGTACAGCAAAAGGATAACGGTTGAAGTGAAAAACAAAGTCATATTTGAATATAAGCTTGAATACCATGTCAGTTTGGAAATCTTGGAATCATAACCATGTTAAAGCTTGGACTTTTTGTTCTACTCTAGGACCCAAATTGGAGTCAATAACCCTTAAGCATTCCTATAAATCTAATGCAAGGCATTAAGCTATTATCATAAGCCATGTAAGCCTAATTTGTGTAAAAAATCTAGAAAAAATTATAGGTTCTGATGTAGAACAGCATGTGAACAACTTTGCGATGCAAGATAACTGGCTTAAACCATCCAAACAATGCAGGACAACTTCAAGAGTCATGCATAACTTTCCAACTGCTTGCCAAAATGGTTGTTATATTATATTGCCAAGAATTCTTATCAGTAAGATATTTAAGGAGGAACACTAGACCTACATGTTCTAGATATACACATCCAATTCACGCAGGGCGTAGACATTAAGTGGGGAAGGTGTGATCCACATCACATGTAGGTGGTTTTCACCTACCTGTGCCCATAAGTTAGAGAAGTTGTTCAAGGGGGCGAATAGTGCAATGAGAACCTCCTAATGTTAGTGAATGATCCTGTTTAAGTAAGATTTCTCGATTAATTTGTCTTAAGACTAATAGTTTCTTTTTGAGTCCTTTAGGAATCATTTCTTTTCTGACAAAATCATTAATTACAAGTAAATTCAGGTTCCTCGTGAGTCTGAAGATTATGAAAAGGGTTTAAGGAGCTCAAATGACAGAACCAAACTTCACAAAACATTTATGACATTAATTTTTTCTTAACATTTTCTGAAAATCTTCCTAATGTTCGTTCCAAAAAAAAAAAAAAAAAAAAAAAAAAAAAGAAAAGATGGCGCTACTGTAGAGCTCCTCACCACATTCTTGAACAACCGATTGCGCATGCTATGCCATTTGGTTGGTGACTAAATCGGCAACTGCCTCACCAATTTTAGCCATCTTGACCTCTTTTGAGGGGATCGAATTATACAATTAACAAAACAAAATAATATTTACTCTTAAAATAACTAACGAACTCAGATGCATACGCTAGAAACTTTCTAATTTACACCAACAAAAAAGCGAACCCATACCTAACCATTATTACCCAAACAATTCCAACAAAATCTTAGATACTACTGCTTATCTTACTTTACAAAATCTTTCTGAACTGAACTATTAAATTGGATAAGAGAGCTAACCTGAGGAGCGACAACAATGAATCCATGGGAAGCGATATGCTGAAAGAGCTGAGAATAGAAGGAATTATAGAGAAGATATCCATGGAGGAACACCAATACAGGATAGATCCCTCCTTCGCAAGGGGTGGCAATGAGGAGAGGCTTTGGAGGAGGCGAAGGGGAGCTAAGAGAGCTCCCTGCGGGATCGGGCCCGACGCTGATCAGCTTCGCGGTGTAATTCCCGTGCTCGAATACATGGCCGGCATGGGACATGGTTCGCGTTTCCATGGTTTCGTGTAGACAAAGGCAGAGGGAAGGAGAGTTAATGCTGTCTTTAGAAGTCCTTGGATGGTCGGTCGTTCTAGCGTTTGTGGGGTTGTGTTTCTTTGATAGCCTCCCCTTATCCAGTGGAAGAGGTTTTTTCTTCTTTATTTTTTCTTCTTCTTCTTCTTCTTTTCTTTTTTTTTTTTTTTTTTTTCCCTTCCATGCGACACAATCAATAATGTCGGGGAGATAGGGTTGCGTTCCATGTATAACTTAGCCAACAAGCTATAATGTTGGGTCTGAAAAGAGCCATGCTTTTGCCCTACCGGCCATTGCTTTTCTTGGGCCCTTTTCCTCACCCCAGCCCCACAAATCACACAACACACGCCCAAAGGCCCATTACCCTAGTGCAGAAGTTATTTATACACAAACACCAAACAATAATTTTCTAAAAACAGAAAATAATAAAAAAATATATATTTTAATTATTAATTTTTTTTAAAAAAAAATAATAATGAAAATGGCTCTTCACTTCCTTCGACACTATTCTTAGAAAGTCATAGCTTGTCCATAAAATATTATAATTAATATGGCCACGGGTTAATATAATTTTTTAAAAAATAAAAACTATTTTTGTTATTTAAATTTTTTTAAAAAAATAGAGTAGAAATTTTTAATAATGAAAATGTTCTTATCTTTTTATTACTTCCTGAGAATAGTTGGTTATGATCCCGGAGGTAGAAAGCATACTCTAATAAAAGTTTCACTAGAAACTGTGCTAAAATATTGCTTTGGCCGTCTAGTTAAGTGCGAGCTTGGAAATTAAGTACTGCTGTTTAGATATAGTTTGGTAACTTCATATTGTTTACACAAAAATATAAAAATATTTGTCGTATGTTCAAAGAATAAGCCGATGATTGTTTCAGGTTGACATCTATGGTTTTGTTATCACTTACTATGGTTGGGTGGTTCAAATATCATTTTTGATAAAATATAAAATTGATGAAAATAAATAATAAAGATTACAAGGATTCAAAAGTTTGATCTTATAGTCAAAAGCCACACGGAGAAACGAGAGTTTATGAGACAAGAGGAGGTGAATATCGAGGAGAATTGGTAATGCATATGAATAGTTTGAAAATTTGTTATTATTACCTCGTAGCAACCATTTTATTTTATTTTATTTTATTTTTGATAAGATATTATGATAGTTTTGAAGGTCTCATGCTAGGGTGTCTAGAAGATGACTTTTATTGATTCATTTTCTATTTTAAGTGATATCATACAGCAAAAATAATGATTGATCCAAACAATTTTTGGCTATTCATCAAATTAAACAAATTTAAATATCTACATCAATTTAAATATATTATTTTACTTTTTCTGAACCCATGATCCTGCTGTGATGGTCCTAATTAGATGTTTAATTAGAAATGGACTACGATTGATGTGAGTTGCATTATGATCGAGTTATTGTTCTGTTTAATTCGATGCGTTCTTGTTCGATCTTGAAATCCCATCAATGGTTACTCATGGCCATTGTTTTTTCCTGGTTATATCTAAAAGAAGATTTTATCTCCTTGTCAACGCCATCATAGAATTTTATGTGATTGTTATAGGCTTGGCAAAGAATCTTTTCATGTCTCCCTTCTTTTCTTTATACCGCTTTTCGGAGTTTTATCTTCCAATCTAACCGATGATGCCCCATAAATTACATGTAAATCTCGAAGCCCTAGTATCTATTTCTTGGTATCGAACGTTTCATTAGATCAATTTCTGATTCAGTTTTCAAGTTTTTGCTCTGATTTCAATTCTCAGTTTCAAGATTAAAAAGATTTTCTTGATTTATTGCTTAAAGTTCTTGCTCTTAAAACTTTTTTCTCGAATTCAGATTCTAGCTTACATTTTTTTTACACCTGCCGTGACCTTTTTGATCAACATTTTTTTTATGCTGCCAGGTGAATAAACTTTCATCTCTTCTAATTCAGGTACCGAGACTTGGTTCTTGATGTCGATCGACATGGCGATCATGAGACCGAAGAAAGGGACTGAGGTGGAGGTGTTGAGCAAGAGGCCCTCCTGGTGGCCAGCCGAGATCATCTCCGGGAATGGGCACGCATATAGTGTCAAGTATGATGGTCATCAACCGGGCATGGCTTCGGTCATCGAAAGGGTGCCTGGAAACGTCATCAGGCCAGTGCCTCCATCAATGGATGATGGTATGATGTATTGGTCTCCTGGTGGTGACATTGTTGAAGTACTTTAGATCCACTCATGGAAGCTGGCACGGGTCTTGAGGGCAAGCATATCATAGAGCTCATGAATCTGAACTCAGGATGCGGCACAAGTTTGGATAGACAACCATTGGGTTATGGTTCGGCAGGCAAGGAATTAATACTTTTTCTTTATATAACTATTAACCGTATATTTCTTAACTGCAAGAATGCATGGGACTGGTGGCTGGCTTTTATTTCCTGCTGATTCGAGTCCTTCAGAGATCTTCTTTCTTGGATGTCAAATTGAATGATTTCTATCTGCAATGCTTTGTATAAAATTAAAGCTTTTTTTTTTGGTTGTTAGTGGTTTTTTGTTATTGATGATATTCTCTATTGATTACATGATAACAGGATGCTGCTAGATTTAAGGATGGGAAGGTGGTCGGAAGGTCTGTAGTGGAAGAAGAAGAAGAAGAAGAAGAGGTCAACTCTCCTGTACCTCGAACTTCCCTGGAGGTGAAAAACCATCGACTAGAAGGGCAGGTTCCACGTAAAGATCGCTTTGGTTTTGAGGAAGGAGGTCAGAGGAAAAGGCGATGCATCTACTCGTCACCTTCTAAGTTATGCATGCATGATTCCTTGAATCATGTAGAACTCGATGATGCTCCAAGTGTTTCATCATCCATCGGTACGTAGTTGTAGTCCTTGTAGGTCATATCGAAATCCTATAGCTTGTCCAGCTCTTAGATATGGATAGCCTTGCAAGAAAATTTTTGTCGCTTAGAATTGCATGCCTACCACGGTATCTCGATGAAATTGTACTCATCTGGACCCCTCGCTTGGAAGCAAGAAGCGTTCTTGACAAATTAACCTTGGCCTTGCATCTGCGCATTTGAAATGATGAACATCGGTCGGAGCTGAAGCATTCAAGCGAATGGGAAGAGAGCCATGCCCAAGTTATTGTTGGATTGGATTCCTTTTGGTCTATCTTGAGCTCATTTTATATATACGTATATTTTTTTTTTCATTTAAAATTGTTCGATTCCTTCGCAAGGCGATGCTATCATGTTGTGGGCACTTATATATATATATATATATATATATATGTATGTATGTATGTATGTAATCATGTATGCATTGTATATGGGTTAAGCATGCATTAGAAAAATATATAGTAAATATAACCGTGTATCAGGAAAATGCATACGTGTGTTGACTAAATTAAGTGTAAGTGCTTATAGAGACCTGAAGCTAGTGCAACCAAAAATATAAATGCATAGCATATTATATCTATCAGATACTAAATGCATGTTAGACTAACATACTATGTCTAAATGCATGTTAGACTAACATACTATGTCTACGGTAAGTAACTTGTATATTAACAAACCTTATGAGTCTATCAAATTAGATAACATATATATCTTATGAGCCATGAGTACTTACATAAGTCTCAATGCATGGCGGTAAAACTAAAAGTAGAGCCGTTAAAATGGACTAGAGCTCACGGTCCAGCTCATTTAGCCCTATAAATGGGTTGAGTCGGACTGAAAAAATTTGATTCATTTATATAATTAGACTTTTTGGCCTGGCCCCTGTAGCTCATGGACTCAATAGGGTTAGGACCGAGTTAGCTCATGGACTAAAAGAAAAAATATTTTTTAAAATAACTTAAATATTAAATCCTTACCTGTTTGTTTTAAGCGTCCATCGGAGCTTAGATAGGAGCAGGTGGGCCGGATGTTAGCGGAAGCGGGTCGTTCGGACCTCTACTTCAGTGGGTCGGACTTTGACAGGAGCAGATGGACTGGATCTCGGTGGAAGCGGATCGTTCGGACCTCTATTTCAGTGGGTCAGGATTCTGAAGGAGAACGTCCGTCGGACTTCAGCAGAAGCAGATGGGTCGGACCTCAGCGGAAGTGGATCATTCGGACCTCTACTTCAGTGGGTCGAACTTCTGAAGGAGACGTCCATCGGACTTCCACAAAAATGACGGTCTGAATTGATGGTGAGCCGGTTGGATATAACAATAACAAAATAAAATAAGAAAAGATCCTTGGTACCTATATGCGAAGAATATCTTATAAATAACGTGAAATAACAGAAATCACAAAGAGAAGCTTAGCGTGGCAGCTTAAAAATAAGATCAAATCTTAATCATGGATTGTAAAGTGCTACGATAATAACTTTTTATTCTTTTAAAATTTTCCCCAGCAACCTTAACAGGGTCGACCTGGATTTGTCTAAAGCTGAACTAGTCGTGTGGTTGGGCCGCACGAGGCAACAATTTGCACGGGCTTTGGTCCTATGCATGTTTAGCATCAACTTGGCCCATATAACCTTCTAACTTCCAAGTCACAAGCATCAAATGGGGCCTTAAAGGCGTTACAACACTGTATCGCCTAGATGGTAGCCCAGGTAAAATGGGCTATTGTTCTATGCTCCACACCTTCCGGATTCGAGTCATGATATTGTAGTTGATTTGAATAAATTCAATATTAATTCTTGAAACTTGGACATGAGTATATGGAATTGATTAAGAATCATCTAGACAATGATCCTCCTGATATTGAGATGAGGTTAAGATGACATCCTTACTATTTAATATAAAATGACCGAGCTATCTTTTTTGTCATCTTGTATCGAATATTCTTCAATAAAGTGAGAGTCTTTATAATTATACTTAGAAGAAGGGATAGCGATAAAAAATAAAAACGATGGCACTAACTCTCTCTTCTGTCTAAGGCGCTAATTTCTTGCCTATATTATCTGGACCTTTCCCAAATATAATTTTGCTAATCAAAGTTCATACCTAAATAAAAATAGAGGTCTTTTATGGTATTCTATTATGGTTTTATGGAGTTTATTGATCTTGTCTCCAAGATTCTCGATAAAAAGAGCGAGAAATATCTATTATATAAAATAGTTAACAGCATAAAACTCTGCATGAGGACCGAAAGGATCAATTTTGAACTTTATTAGACCACCATACACTTAACTTCAAATGAATTTGTATTTAAAATAGCCAATACTTACATGTCGGTAACATTTGCATTTAGTACATGTTGATGCATGGATAAAATTATTTGTATACCGGTCATGAGGGCAAGGATGTGGTGATTTGATAAAGCAATTTTTTTACATTGAAAATCCACGGAAAATATCAAATTATTATTTTTTACAGAATAATATATATTTAGAGATTATCAAACAATCTTGTCCTTTGTACAGGATGGGTGATGCAAATTAAATGAATGCCCGAGACGCATTCACAAAATGTTCAATGCATACATACATTCTAAATTTCTGGCACACATTTATTTAGGCTATTGCCCTTGTTGTACTTATGCCCAGCGTGAAATTCTCCGAGTAGCTCATAAATGTGTAATTAAGTGGATTCTTTATGCAAAATCCACTAAATAATGTCCAAAATACATTATTTCTAAAAACATTAAATGTTAAAATATCAAAATATAAATTAAATATGATCTATTTTTAGTTAAATGAAAATATAATATATTTTTCATTACATGATTGCATCGATATATTATATGTATATATTCAATATATGCTCATGTTTGGAATTAAGTTTTAGAATGATAAAATTATAGAGTAATAAATATTAGAAATCTGTCACTACACACCCTAAACTTCTTGAGTAGGAGTATGCATATTGCATATGCTGTAGGTACCCAGTATCATATAAAAGTGATACCAGCATATAACTTCCATGGGTAATGTTGCTTTGTTCGATCATCAAGATTATAATTTAGTCGGTACATGTATCTCATATCTAAGATTCGAGTCATGATCGGAATTGATTAAATAAAAAAAAAAATTTGGATGCTTGGATATGGACGCATAAGATCGGTTATTGAACCATCCGATACTTTGATGGCTGTCCTCTATTTCTTTTAATAAAATAATGTTGCTTTGCTTTTTTTTTTTTTTTTTTTTTTTTAAGTAAACATTGCTTTTGCATTAATCTCGTGTGCTTGGAAGCAAAACTAAAAGCACGATACGGGCCGCATTGCATGCTTGATTTCAAAGTGACAAGTCAATAATGATTCATGATAGGCCCAAAGTTATTGGTATATAATGAAAGAAGAAGGCATCCCATGGACCGGCGAGTCTCAAAACTTGGGCCCGCGCACCTCCCCTTCTCTATTTTATTTTATTTTATTTTATTTTATTTTATTTTATTTTATTTTAATTTATTTTTACTTTTGCCAATAATAAGCTTAGCATACTTTGCACGAAGGCCTTTTAATTATTCGAACTTTGGATGATTGCTAGAAGTTGCGTACTGCGGCCTGCCAGTTAAAAGCCCTTTGGACGCTTAGACCGTTGGAGCTTTTCCCAGGAGATCGCCACAATTATGCTGCAGCCTACTGATTAAAGGGCCCGAGCTGTATCTTTTGTATAAATGGATGGTTGATCTTCTTTCGCAACAATAATCAGTCAGATAACTTAAAATATGTGTGCGAATGTATGGAAAAAAAATATTGAAATGCTTCGAAAATTATGCACTTATTTTGAAAGGAGTATAAAATGCGATCTAATATTTGATGTCGTGTCGAAGAAGATCAACCGTTCATTTACACGAGAGATACGACCCGAACCTCTGATTAAAAGCCTTTTTGGATGTTTACACCGTTGGAACCTTTCCAACCATCTAAAGGATCCTGTTCCTTTAAAAGCCAGCACATGAGATGGCCACAATCCCTACATATTCACAAAATAAAATAATGATAATAATAAATATATATATATTTTTTTTTAAAAAAAAAAAAATTTCTGGTGAATGTGATTGCTATTATCACGAGATCCGGGGAACGATGGGAGCTACCATCTATAGATAAATTGCTTCGATATTTCGAACCCAAAGCATCCAAATTATAATAAAGCAATCTCATCATCGTGCTGAAATTTATTAACAAATCCTCGAATAGGCATTGTCTGTGATTCATCATTGGGATGGAAATACTTCGCAAGAACTTAGCAAATTTATTTATATCATGTTTGATATATAAAATCCCAAAGCCGGTCATGTACTTGCTTTTTCGGGCAATGGTGTTGGCGTGGTGGACATCGCTGACTCAGCTCAGAAATTAAATTATACGGCAACTTTAGAAACTTGCGGAAGGGCGGAAAGGAGCCTGAAAGCATACTCAACTTTCACTACAAAATTCTTCTTGGAAGTTTTTACTTGGTGCGATTCCTGGCGTGCCCTCCGCTCAACAATTAAAACGATCCAGCGCCTTCTAGCGGCAAGCTTTCTCGTTCGATGGTAGAAGATGCCTCCGGATCTTTCCCCCCTCTCCACTACATGAAGGAACCAAAGAATCTAACAAAGCTCCTTTTTTTTTTTTTTTTTTTTTTTTTGAAGTATTAGAGAGAGGTCAAGGGACCTTCTTTAAAAAATATTATAAAAGGAAAGAAAAAAAAAATGTACGTAGAAGAAAATCATGGGTACCGAGACATTGAAACTCATTGATAAAATTAAGGAGACACCATTTAAAATTTGGATTATTTATACTTAAGATTCCAAAATTTTAAAAAGTATTAATTAGCCATTTAAAACTTCAAATTTCTTATAATATGGGCATTCTTTTTTATTCACCTATCCTTACAAATCTCAAAGCACTGCATTATTTTTCGTTCACCTACCTATACAGATCATGATGTACTCTATTTTTTGTCATTCATTTGTCAATATAGATTTTAAAGTGTTACGATCTCGATCATCAACCTACATGTATAGATTTTAAAGTAGTTCATTCTTTATTATCCACCTACCTGCACAAATTACAAAGCATTTTATATGTGATTCATTTGCCTATACATATTTCAAAGTACTTTATCTATAATCCATGCACCGATCTAGATCTCAAAGCGCTCGGTTCTTTATCATCCACTTGCCATACAAATCTTAAAGCACTAAATCTTCTATCATCCATCCATTTGCACATATCTTAAAGTACTCTATCTTTAGTTGTTCATTTACTTGTACGAATCTTTAAAAATTTTTTATCCTTTATCATGTTTATTTGCCTGCATAAATATTAAAGTGCTCCATCCTCTATCATCCATCCACTTATACTAATCTTAAAGCACTTCATTCTCTATCATCTATTTACTTGCATAAATTTTGAAGCACTTCATCTTTTATCATCTGTCTATATGTATTTCAAAGTACTATATCTATTGTCATCTGTTATGATAATAACTCATTTACTTGGCCTCGATGAAGCAACAAGGAAGTATGATGAAGTTGATTGATGATGTTGGCTAACAAGGAGTATGACCAACTATTAACGGATAACTAAAAGCTGACCAAAAAGGCCAGAAAGGCCGACTCAAAAGGCCTACCAGAAAGGTTGACCAGATATGCCTATCAGAAAGGCCGACCATTAAGACCGACCAAAGCTCGTAAAGGCCGACCAGAGCTCATAAAGATCGACCAACTTGAGGCCCATCAAGAATAAGCCTCTTTATTATAACTGACAAACTATATAACTGATGACCGTTGCATCAAGACCAAGATAAATAATTACCGAAGGCCGACAGTAACTACAATTAGCTGAGGGAAGGTTTTCTTAATTAACTTCCCTAACAATAATCAGTTATAAGAAAGCTTATCCTAACCACTTTCAGTTGGGAAAAATGCCTATAAAAAGATGTAAAAGGGAATCTCCGAGAGAGGAGGAAGCCTAAGCAAGTCTAAGGCTACCTTATGCCAAGTCAATTTTGATTCTTCTTTTTTTCCATCTATACTCCCTTTGAACTCTCCATCCTGTTGCCTATATCACCCCACTGACTTGAGTGTTGGAGTGTCCCCGCCGGAAACCCGGCCCGGGGATCTTTTGCAGGTTTCCATCCAAGAAGAGCGCTCAGGAGCAAGATCTTATCCGGCTAGAAGAGCGAGCATGATTGCCCGGCATCACCGAAGTCTCGGCTACAGGTAGTTTATCCACAATAGATTGGCATGCCAGGTATGGGCCAGAAGGCACTTAGCTGTGTGAATTACCCCTCTTGGGAAGGAGAGTTCTCAAGAAAAAACAAGATGGTGAAGGAAAAAATGCAGAACAATTCAGCCGGAAGAGATCGTCCACCATCCAAGAAGAACGATCCATCCTTAGATGGTGAGGACGTCGCCCCCGCAATCACTACCAAGATCAGCAGCAGACCTTGTGGGTACAACAGTTACTGCACAATTGATGAGGGGAAGAACGTTGATTGCAAGTTCCCACCTTGGTATTCCTTCTTCGATCCAAGTAAGAGAGCTGTCAAGAGTTCCTCGCCTCTGAACAGAGCTCCTCTCCACTCCTCTCCTCTTGCTGGCCAAGCTCTCCTTACTAGCTGAGCTCTTCTTGCTGTCTTCTCCACGAAGTAATTTTTCGTCTGGCAATGGTGACATTTGAAGCTTCTCTTCATTCTTGTCAACTTCAATGCTCTGCCTGATAGAGCTATTCCAGCTGAACTTCCAAGACAAATGGCTTAATAATCAAAAGCTTTGCTGCTACTCAACAAGTATTTGGCTTTGCTGATCTCTTGACAAAGGAGGTCATCTTTCGTTACCATGAAATTTGCAAGGCCCACTAAAACCTAAGACAGGCCCACTGAAGTTCACTGGATTCATTGAAACTAACAAGCACAAAGGCGGGCCTGACCAGCCTACCTTATCAGTATGTCTGACGAGTGCAAAGGCTGGCCTGATCAGCCTACCTTATCAACATGATCTACAAGCACAAAAGTGGGCTGATCAGCCTACCTTATGCCAATATCGAGGTCGAAGAGATGAAACTACTCCCTTCATCCAAAAAAGAATAAAAGCCGAAGCACTTCACTAATAATATTTTGAGCTCGGGAGTGGGGGCCAATATTATGATAATAACTCAGCCACTTGGCATCGATGAAGCAACAAGGAAGTATGATGAAGCTGATCGATGATAAAATTGGCTAATCAACGAGTATGACCAACTATTGGCTGACAACTAAAGGCCAACTAGAGAGGTCGACCAGAAAGGCCAGAGAGGCCGACCATAGAGGCCGACCAGAGAAGCCAACCAGAGAGGCCTATCAGAAATGCCGACTAGAGCCCATAAAGATCGACCAGAGCTCATAAAGGCCGACCAGAGAGGCTGTAAAGGCCGACCAGAGCTCATAAAGACCAACCAACTTGAGGCCCATCAAGAATAAGCTTAGTTGTTATAACTGACAAACTGTATAACTGATGACCGTTACATCAAGACCAAGGTAAATAACTACTGAAGGCCGATAGTAACTATAATTAGCTGAAGGAAGGTTATCTTAATTAACTTCTCTAACAATAATCATTTACAAGAAAGCTTATCCTAACCACTTTCAGTTGGGATAAATACTTATAAAAAGAGATAAGGGGGGATCTTCGAGATGGGAGGAAGCCTAAGCAAGTCTAAGGCTACCTTATGCCAAGTCAATTTTGATTCTTACTTTTTTCCATCCATGCTCCCTTTGAACTCTCCATTATGTTGCTTAGATCACCCCATTGACTTAAGCATTGGAGTGTCCCCCGCCGGAAACCCAGCCCGAGGACCTTTTGCAGGTCTCCATCCAAAAAGAGCGCTCAGGAGCAAGATCTCATCCGGCTGGAAGAGCGAGCAGGATTGCCCGATATCGCCGAAGCCTCAGCTACAGGTGATTTATCCACAACATCATCCATTTGCTTGCAAAATTTCAAAGTCATTCATCCGCTATCATTCATCTATTTACATAATTTCAAAGCACTTCATCCTCTATTGTTCATCAATTTACAGAAATCTTAAAACCAAGGATTTATAAGCTAAGGTCATTGACTAGTATAGTATAGTATCTGTTCGATTCCATACCGATACACAATATAGGAAGGCAAGCTGGTTTGACTATCATGCTAATTTTTTTTTGTTTACTATTTTTAATTTTTTAAGATATATAGCTAATTCTTTAAAATCATTTTAAATCTAAATTAATACCTTGTGATCTTGTTACTTATTTTGCCAAATATCTCGATGCATTTCCATCTTTATGTAACATATTTTTTATTTTCGTATAATAGCTATGGCTGAATTATACTGAATCATGAATTAACTAAAAAATTTTTTTCTCATTTTATTATTATTTTTTCAAATGTGTTGATGCCTTTCTATTTTTATATAACATACTTTCTTTATTTTCGCATGATAGGCATAGCATGAGAAAAAATATAATTACTTTTTTATCTGAATATATATTATGACATAAAATAGTCAATATGATTATTATTATTTTTTTAAATATCTTGATATCTTTTCATCTTTATACAACATGCTTTTTTCTGTTTTCATATAATTGCTATAGTTGAATTGGTTGTTATTATGAAATATATTATTATAAATATGATATGGCTAACATATTTTTTTCTCATGCTATAATTTTTATCTAAGTTTATTGGTACTTTTTTATTTTTAAATAACTATAATTTTACTTTATTTAATTTTCATATGATAGTTATAATGATATATTGTTTTTCTAAAATAATGATAAGGGGTATTCACGAGCATTTGCTAATCAATCTAAACAAAAAATTTTAAATAAATAAATATTTTTATATAAAAGATTTATAGATTTTGATAACTACAATATCCATAATCAAAAAGTTTACTAAAAATTCTTTATATTTTTCTCTACCACTCTTTTTTTATCCTCGATCTCTCTATCCAGTTCGAGCTCTCTCCCAAGGCCTCGTTGGAAGAGGAAAATACAAGAAAAAAAAAAAAAAAAAAAAGGAAGAATAGAAATAAAATTATTTTTTATTTTTTTAAAAAAAAGGAAGAGAAAATAAATTCTTCCAAATCTATAATTTTTTTTGAAAACTAGGAAAAAATTAATAATAAGTAAAATTTTTATAATCACCGTATCTTCTTTCTAAAATTAAAAAAATATATTCTATTACATTATTTTTTCTTTACTTTTAATTAAAAAATTATATTTTTTTCTCATCAAACTTTTAATTAAAAAATAAAAATATATTTATTATTTTTTTATTAATTTTTCAAACTTTCATTCATGGACCAGAAGCATCTCAAATTTTTGATAAAAACGATCCTCTGAATAGAACGACCTCATATCATGTTTTTGCTTTCCTTGCTCGGTGAAGCATTTGCGAGTCCCGTGTGGGACACGGGGGCGGGGGGGAGGGGAATGTTCAATATGGCCCAGCCCGGCCAGACATAGTCTGGCCCTAATCTATATGGGCTTTAATTTTATAGGCCAGACCGGATTAGGCCCACTTACATAAATGGGTCAAAAAATGCAACCTGGCCCGACCCTATATGGGTCGTGGGCTAGGGCCGAGCCCACCCCCTATATGGGCCGTGGGTTAGGACCGTGGATACAAAGGTAATTCAGCATGAGCCGAACACAATGTTACAACACAAGCAAAAACATGATATGAGGTCCAGAACTATCGAATAGTAGTAAGATAACATATCCAAGATAGATATCAAGAAAGACAAAAGAGAAAATGAGATGCAAAATGAATGAAGAATACAGAGAGTATAAAATGCAGCGAGGAGTATAAGAGCAGCAGCAAAGCCCCGTCAGCCGGTCCCGAACTCTAAATGAATCGAAAATTCGGAAGAAGTTTGAATTACCGGAGCCCAGAACTATCGAATATCGTCGTATCGAAGTGAAAATAGGAATGTAAACAGCCAAACACTACGAATAGGGAAGGAAAGTGAGAACGACACGAAAGATTGAAAAAAAAAAATCAAAATATCTTTCTATTTTAAGTTTAAAATTTTAAACTTTTAATTTAACATAGACCATGGTTTACTCTGGTAAGTGGATCTGGTAATCCATAACCTGTATGCCATTTTCCGTTTTGAATCTTTTAATTTTAATATATTTTTTAAAAAAAATTCTTGGTCCATTAGCTAATCCAATCCTAATCCTGTTGAGCTCATGGACTATAGGAACCGAGCCAAAAAATTTATTTATATAAATGGATAAAATTTTTTCAGTCTAGTCCGATCTACTTATAGGGTTAAATGGGCTACCATGCCCTATAGCCCATTTTGATAAACCTAATCCTGAATGAAAGTATAATCGAGACGGTGCCAGAGACCTATATGCCACGTGTCTGCCTTACAACCCGCCACGTGTAACTCGCACCAGTCACTTCCCTGGGTTCGTCTGGAACCTTCGCCACTCCTTCGCTCCCTTCCTGCCGCTCGAACCTTATTCCCCTCCCTCTCCACGATAAAGCCCCATCTCCGCAACGAACGAACGAAAAGAGAAACCCCAGGTCTGATTTCAAACCTTAGATCTTGCTGCGTTCTTCTCTGGTTTTCTTGGTGTGTGGAGAGTTAGGTGATCGCCGAAGGGGAAGGATGTGGATCCGGCCGCCGTATGGGAAGGGCGTCGACGTGGAATCGGGCCCCCGGCCGCTGTACCCGATGATGCTGGAGAGTCCGGACCTCCGGTGGGCGTTCATCCGGAAGATCTACGCCATCCTGACCGTCCAGATGCTGCTCACCATCGCCGTTGCCGCCGTCGTCGTCACTGTTCGCCCAATCTCCCACTTCTTTGTCTCCTCCGGCGCCGGCCTCGGCCTCTACATCTTTCTTATTATTCTCCCTTTAATCCGTAATCCCCTTCTTTTCCTTTTCTTCTTTCCTTAATTTCTTGAAGTTTGGAGAATTTTAGGGGGTTTTAGTTCTTTAATTTTCTTGAAAATTTCTGTTATAAACATGTAAGATATCTAGCTTATCTTGGGTTGATGACTTCGAAGTTATTTTTAGGCTATTTTCTAACGCCTCCTTTTGAAAGAATCTCATTTTCTCATAAAAATCCAATTTTCTTGAGTTTTGGCTTCTTTTCTTTTAAATTAAGGATTTCTCGGAATTTCTTGTGTTATCAATATACTATACTTGCTCTCTTGTCTTGAAAATGAAACTTTTAGGGCTTTAAATGTCGGGAGTTCCGAAGTGACTTTTTTTTGGGGGGTTTTGAAATCTCTCTTTTCAGTTCTCATTGTTCTCAAAAAAAAAAAAAAACCGAGTTCTGCCATTCTTTCTTAAATTTGACCTTCTTTTCTGGTAAATTGGCGAGTTTTGGGGATTTCTCTGGAATCAACGTGATTTTTATTAATTCTTGATATCCTGACTTCGAATGATATTTTTAGGTTTCTTTTTAACTGTTTATTGGGTTTTGGTTTCTTTTCTTGTAAAATTTTTGATTTCTTAAAGTATCTAAAAGTCCAATCTATCTTATTTTTTGTTCCAGTGTTGTGCCCTTTGTATTGCTACCATCAGTCGCACCCGGTGAATTATCTACTCCTTGGAGCTTTTACGGTGTCTCTTAGCTTTGCAGTTGGATTGACGTGCGCCTTCACAAGTGGCAAGATTCTTTTCTTTCTTATATGTTTTTCAACAAAAAAAACTCCTACCTGGTGCCTATGGGTGCAAATGAGTCAGGGCCGGAATGGTGATTTGGTTCCTTGATCGGATTTGACTGAGATCCAATCCTGATAGATCGGGTCCATGATCAAGATTTTCCATCCAACGGGTTATTTGGATTGAATCGGGTCTATATATGTTGCAGCCTGAACCCAAAAAAATTGGATCTTGATCGAGTTTGGGTTAAAAAGTATATTTTAATTATCATATAACCAACTATTATTAATCACATAAAATAGGCAATAAATAATATTTTTTCAAAAAATAAGATATAAAAATAATTTTAAATTTATCTTTATATTCAAGATATTTGTTCATACAAGTCTTAAATTATAATCTAAAAATTTAATTAAGTTAGGGTTTTAATGGTATACTGGGGTCGGATTGGTTTGGGTCCGACTTTAGTAAATGTAGACTTGCCCTAAAATGCAATGGATCAAATATTTGGACCTAATCCAGCCCCATGGATCTTTTAAAATGGGTCAAAACGGGTTTAAGTGGGTATTGATGCCATTCTTTAGCTGAAAGCATGGTTGGTAGACAATATTAACTGTAACAGTAGAACTAGAACAAATTCTTTTCTTTTCTTTTATGTTTTCAATAAGAAACTCTTACCTGATGCCAGTATTTAACTGAAAGCATGGTTTGGATAATACAACTGTAGCAATGGAACTAGAAGGATGTTACCTCATATTATTAGCCCTAATGAGTGGAAATTTTGTGGGTAAATGACGGTCTTAACCCTTGTTTAGAGACAACAAAAGGACTTGATTTCTGTTTTTGGATCTCGACAGTGGCAAGTAATATGAGCATTTACACTTGTTTGGTTGTTGATTTGGGAGAAAATCACACAATGTGAAAGTTAATAGTTCTATGGGACTAGTGAGGGTATGATCAATGAGCTAACCCATTTAGTTTGTAGCTGTAACAAGGGCATCAAAATTTTGGAAGAAATTAGATCTGTCACAAACTTAGTCCTAGGAAAGATTATCCTGTTTTCAGGGCCTTGAAAGATGTTCTTTTTATTTGTATTTAGGTCTTAAATGGTGTGCGAAATAGAGGATTTGGGCAAAAAATTTGCCCCCCTTTTTTTTCCTCCTCCCTTTGACGAGAAAATGAGGAAGGAAAGCCCTTTTCCTTGATTCAGAAAAGAGATATTACAAAGACCTGGTCAGCATGGTGGCAGAAACCGGTATATAATCTGAAAGAATGGAAACATCCAGAAAAAAAGTAGAATATTCTTAAATCGGACAGTTATTATTAATCTGTTTAGGAACTGGAGTTTAACAAGATTTTACATTTTCATTTGAGTAGTAGTATAAATGTTTCTTTCATGGCATCTTTGCGCAATGTTTTATGCTTGTGATCTCGTTGAGAGACATTACAAAAGATGGACCATTGATGCTAGTGTTGATAGAGAAGAATCATATACTCCAGACTACAATCTGTGGACATATCAAGAAAAAGTGCTTAGAAAAGGCATTGTTGTGAGCTTGATGAGATTTTGAACAATTTTGAGACCTTCAAATGGATGCATGTGTATTTGATAACTTCTAGTCTGGTGCAAATAATAACCATGTGGAGCACATTATAATGAATCGCAAAACATGATTTTAGTCCTAACCGAAACAGCCGTCTTCTATATGATTACATTCTACAATTTGGATCTTATGATGGCCAGATGGCATGTTATTTAATTATCAATCTGGTTCAGTTGTCCGTATGATATAAAATTTCTTGTTTTCTTGTACAAAGCATAAGAATTGCAACCTGGCCAGTACTGCCCATAATTTGAAGAACTAAGCTTAGATCTTGAGTTGGTACAACAGGGAAGGTTATACTTGAGTCTGTTATCCTTACGGCGGTGGTGGTCGTGAGTCTCACTTTATACACCTTTTGGGCGGCGAGGAGAGGCCATGACTTCAGCTTCCTTGGGCCTTTCCTGTTTGCTGCCTTGACGATCCTGATCGTATTTGCCCTCATCCAGGTAACTAGAGCATTCTCCATTTATCAAAAAAGTTGATTTCGTGGTGTCTTAATAAATTTGTTTTGGGTTTCATTTAAAAGATCTTGATTCATTTCCCTAACTTTCTCAGATCCTGTTTCCACTTGGGAAGATCTCGGTCATGATCTATGGAGGACTCGCTGCGATTATCTTCTGTGGATACATCATCTATGATACTGATAACTTGATAAAACGCTACTCCTATGATGAATATATTTTTGCTGCTGTTGCTCTGTACATTGACATCATCAACCTTTTCCTTTCCTTGCTCACTCTTTTCAGAGTGGCTGATGCTTAAAACATGGGTGCGATACATGTTTTTACTCCATGTCAAAATTGTGCTGCTCTGGTATCATGCGTACAGAGCCTTCTATTCTTAAAAAAAAATGAAAAATAATAAAATAAAAATTAAAAAAAAAAAAAAAAAAATGCTTGATGCAATATTGCTGGTGTAAAATAGATCATGGCACTGCGTTTTATGTGTGGATCGAAAAAAATGTTTAATTTTCTTCTGCAAATCAGTATTCCCTACTTTGCTAGAAAAATTTTGCATGCATCCGCGGTAGAATATTTTGCGGGACAGCTCCAAACTACCTTCAATTTTCCTGTTCCATTGTTTTGCAAATTTTCGAATAGCGGGTGCGAGTTTTCGAGTTTGGACGTGGTGGATCGCATTTCGATATTGAGATCCGTTACCGACTTCACCTTTTGTGGGTCCTCTCGTTGATCGTGGGGCTTGCTATTATTGGAACGTAAATACTTCCACACGTGAGTATTTTTGTAAATATATTTTTTCCTGCAAATTATTAGGATCGACGGTCCGGCCGGGGCTTTCTTTTTTATATTTTCGGGTTTGGCTCTCTCTTCTGGTAATGCAAGGTTTCCTGATCACGTTGGGTGAGTTCAGAATGAGCACATTTTAGCCTTCTATCGTCTTTCCGGCCTCTGCACCGAGCTCTCGTGCCCTCGGTTGCCTCGTTAAGCTAAAATTCCATTTGGATTTGTGACTGGCATCTAATAATCTCCACTTGGAGGGCAAAGAGCAAATCTTGGATGGTTTTGAGATGTTCGGTAAAAAATTTCAAATAGCTTTGTTATCGTTTTTCAAAGCTGAAAATGTTTGCCAGGAGAAAGTTCTAATTTAGAGCTCCGGAAGGATTAGACAGTTCAGGTCGAACAAAATTATAATTTTTTTTGGCAGAAAAATAAATATTTATCTGTACTTATCCCGAATTTATTGCAAGCTGGGTTGGGTTGGGTATCTAACGAGAGTATAGTAAATTGCCTGCTATCTCTAAACAAGAATGGTCCCATTTATCAAGTACAGGGGAAAAAAATTGTGGTGAGTAGATTGCCCAATTTTGGGAAAACATTTTTCTTCCCTTTCCTTCCAACCCCCTTCCTGGCCCGGCTGGTGCACCGATAGACGTGCAAGGCATCGGCTTCACCACCTCTCCGTACTTCAGCTAACACCACCGGCACTGTCACTCTTTTTTCCTCCCCTCCGTTCCTTCTCTGTGCCTGATAATGCAGAAATTTTCTTTTTAAAATCTCAAAGTTTGAAATACCAAATATTAAGATCTAATTTGTTTGATAACAGATTTTAAATTATTTATCATATTTATTATCAAAATTTATTAATAAAAATTTATGATACATATCTGATACATACCTGTATTCATCATTAATCATAAATCTGGAAAAGATATTCATGTGAATATCGAAGATAGAGTCATTCTCTTCAGTATCCTCATATAACAGGCGGCTCATCATAATGAGGAGTGAAGAATGGATCCAGCCTATTATTTATAAACAAACCATAACATGCTCTCCCATCACGGTCCAGTTAGGCCAAGACTTACACTGTACCACCTCAACTACACCAACTCACATGAGATGCTCATAGCTCAAATAATGATCGCACTACACCAACTCACATGAGATGCTCGTAACTCAAATAATGATCGCATAATATTGGGCTCATCATACGTCTATCAACATAGACCATGAAATCAACCTGGTTTTAATAAACTATAAAACAATAATTAATGTCAGCCCAAATTAAAAAAAACTCTTACATTCTCCAACCTCGGCTACATTAATTATAATTTTAAAAATATTTTTTTTAAAAAAATAACTCTCGGGTTGAAAACAAAATGTGGCTACTATAGATCCACAAACAGCACCTCGATCCAATAATATCTATGATGCCAAATCATGGGATCATTGTACCACTTATCTAATACAAGACTTATCCATAGTTACAAGCATCATAAATACTATCGACATGAGTTTTGGTGTGGTAGTGTAGTAAGAAAATAGCATCAAGGTGATCCAAAATAAAATATGCTATTTTTCATTATCAGTTATCCAATTTCTCTTCAATATGTTTATAAATAAAATAGGCAAGAAAAATTTTAATGGCATCGAACAACAAACCATTCTATCTTTGACACTCAAAGTGTCAATGATGAGATAGCACAATATATCTGAGACTCGATATCTATCTCAATCAGATACATAACTAAAGAGGTATCTCATAATCAAAGCAAATTAAATATATGTACTATTAATCATGATTTCTCTTTAACCACATGCTTTATAACAAGCTAGAGAAATCCCACGACTTCAAAAAAAGTCTGTATGTCTCCAAACACAATCAGATCTCGTAATTATCAAATGAGACATATCTATACAACTATCATTTTCAAGACAAAATATATTCTTAAAATATCATGTTGTATTTTATTGTTACACATGTGCATATTACCTATATATAAATACAATCCATTAATTATCATGTCAACAATATATAATAATACACATGATAGAAATATTAAATAAAATCAAGCTTTATAATACTAAAGCACAAATATAAAGTCACTCCCGCTAACCAAGCACAACATAAGAATTCAATATGCCCATATTTTTAACATGCTTAGTAAAGCATACGGGCTTCAAATTCTTAATTAGAGGATCAACCAATATGGACTTTATACATATGCACACGATACTTATGTGTCCTTGAATTATAATCCAGTAATCAATGACAAATAAAATTTTATCAATCAAGTCAATAAATATAAATACATCAAACTTTCACTAATCTAGAAAATTAAAAGATTTTAAAAATACCCATATTTTTAATATATTTCATAAAAACTATGGATCTTAATTATTTGATTAGGGGATCAACAAACATTGACTTTGTATATTTTACAAATATCTCCCTTTAATTAAAATCTCGGACTGTCAAATATTTTATCTTTATATAGATAGAGATAATGAAATCTTTTATTATTCCTTTAAAGAACAAAGCTGCCTATTATTATAATAAATTTCAAGTGATTTTATGATAAAATCGATAATTATAAGACCCAGGACAAAGTTTAATAATAAAAGCAATATGAATTGCGACTTTGCAACATACCACAAACTTTGCCTGAATATCTAAATAACACCACTAGATTCTATTTTTATACCTTTGTCATTCTATAAAATAAACCCTCGAGTAATTCACATATTGAAAAATCAAATTATCATAAAAAATGATATATTTTTATTTTTTATTATATGATTTTTTTACTAGTGCTACATCAACCGGTAATGAAAGTACCATAATTAATTTATATATTTAATGTTGTTCTTCCACCGTCCTCCAGTAGGATGAAATATAATATTTACTTAAATAAGAGCAATAACTTATTTTTTCTTCAATGCCATATTTTTAATATAGGAGCATCTAATATTATGTAAATCAGAATTAATAAATATGACATGATTTGACTCAATATTCTTTATACCTCTATTAGAAAATTAGAATATGTATTCATTTAAAATTATTTAGATAACCAAAATAAATAACATATTATTACATAATCAAGATTTATTCGCTGATGGATTATCAATGATTAAGTATTGCAGCATAGCTCCAAATATAAAATTGAATAATATTGGGCTTCCTACTAACCTTCGATTCAAAAATATCTTACATAACCATTTTACCAAGAATTTATTTAAAATAAAGATGGCAGTTATTTAGGACTATACTAGAGATATTATTATAAATTGTGTTACAGCCGTTACGATGACATGGCGTGTCTCAGATTCCGCCGGGCGTGATCCGAACCACGTGGATTTTTTCGGCAGAGCAGGAACGGTTCGGCAAGGTCGGATGTGGCTCCACCGCGGTCGAAGTCGAGGTCGAGCCGGGCCTTCTTGCTCCTTCGCCAGATGGCGCCCGGACACGAGTCCACCTCGGCCGAAGTCGAGGTCGAGCCGGGCCTTCTTGCTCCTTCGCCAGGTGGCGCCCGGACACGAGTCCACCTCGGCCGAAGTCGAGCGCCCCTCTGCCGCTCCGCCAGGTGTCCGCCCAGGAGGGGTCCACCTCGATCGAAGCCGGCGGCCCCTTGCTCCCTCGCCGGGTGGCGCCCTGAGACGGTTCCACCTCGACCGAGGTCGAGCCGGGCCTTCTTGCTCCTTCGCCAGGTGGCGCCCGGACACGGGTCCACCTCGGCCGAAGTCGAGCGCCCCTCTGCCGCTCCGCCAGGTGTCCGCCCAGGAGGGGTCCACCTCGGCCGAAGCCGGCGGCCCCTTGCTCCCTTGCCACGAGCCGGGCCTTCCCGCTCCTTCACCAGGTGGCGCCCAGACACGGGTCCACCTCGACCGAAGTCGAGCGCCCCTCTGCCGCTCCGCCAGGTGTCCGCCCAGGAGGGGTCCACCTCACCCGAAGCCGGCGGTCCCTTGCTCCCTCACCGGGTGGCGCCTCGAGACGGTTCCACCTCGGCCGAGGTCGAGCCGGGCCTTCCTTATCCTTCGCCAGGTGGCACTCGGACACGGGTCCACCTCGGCCGAAGTCGAGCGCCCCTCTGCCGCTCCGCCAGGTGTCCGCCCAGGAGGGGTCCACCTCGGCCGAAACCGGTGGCCCCTTGCTCCCTCGCTGGGTGGCTCCCTGAGACGGTTCCACCTCGGCCAAGGTCGAGCCTGGCCTTCCTGCTCCTTCGCCAGGTGGCGCCCGGACACGGGTCCACCTCGGCCGAAGTCGAGCACCCCTCTGCCGCTCCGCCAGGTGTCCGCCCAAAAGGGGTCCATCTCGGCCGAAGCCGGCGGCCCCTTGCTCCCTCGCCGGGTGGCGCCCTGAGATGGTTCCACCTCGGCCGAGGTCGAGCCGGGCCTTCCTACTCCTTCGCCAGGTGGCGCTCGGACACGGGTCCACCTCGGCCGAAGTCGAGCGCCCCTCTGCCGCTCCGCTAGGTGTCCGCCCAGGAGGGGTCCACCTTGGCTGAAGCCGGCGGTCCCTTGCTCCCTCGCCGGGTGGGGGTCCACCTTGGCTGAAGCCGGCGGTCCCTTGCTCCCTCGCCGGGTGGCACCCTGAGACGGTTCCACCTCGGCCGAGGTCGAGCCGGGCCTTCCTGTTGCTTCGCCAGGTGGCGCCCGGACACAGGTCCACCTCGGCCGAAGTCGAGCGCCCCTCTGCCGCTCCGCCAGGTGTCCGCCCAGGAGGGGTGCACCTCGGCTGAAGCCGGCGGCCCCCTTGCTCCCTCGCCGGGTGGCGCCCTGAGATGGTTCCACCTCGGCCGGGGTCGAGCCGGGCCTTCCTGCTCCTTCGCCAGGTGGCGCCCGGACACGATTCCACCTTGACCAAAGTCGAGCGCTCCTCTGCCGCTCCGCCAAGTGTCCGCCCAGGAGGGGTCCACCTTGGCAGAGGCCGGCTACCTTGCATGGTGAGGCCGCCGAGAAGCAGGGGCACGAGTCCCGAGACCGCCCCTCGCGCAGCGCGCGCCACACCTCGAGAGGAGCGCCGGTACGGTTGGCAGCAACGCGCGAAACTTCGTTTACATCGGCCCGACGGGTTCCGCAGCCGAGAGGCGAAGTCCTGGCAGACATGACCCGGTAACAGACGTTGTCGACGCTTGGGAAGGAGAGCGCTCGCGCTCGGCCCAAGGTCTGGCCGGTGTCCTCCCTCTACCCTTTCCTCGCTGGGCTCGGCAAGCAAGACAAGGAAGCCGTCGGGTTTCTGGACCCGAAGGGGAAGGGGGAAAGAGAGAGAGAGAGAAAAGGAGGTGAAAGCGAAGAGGGAGCCTCCCAAGGGCGGGAGGCGGGAGGCAGCGTGATGGGATAAAAGGATGGGGAGAGTGGATAACCAGGTAAGGGAAAAAAATGCTGGGAAAAGAAAAGGCACCAAGAGTAGGATCCAGGATCCCGAGAGGGGTCCCTTGGTGCAAGCTCAGTGAAGGAACTTGGCCCAATTTTCACTCTTTCAGAGACCTTTTTTGCTAAGATAATCTCTAAGCCCGGGATTCCTTCGGGGGCCCGCCTTGGAGATTCTGTTTCATCTCACCGTTTTCTAACTTGACCGTCGGAGCTCTCTCGCCGGGATCCCCGGCCAGGGTTTCTGACCTTGTCTTGCAGGATCGGGAGCCCGGAGACCTCGAGGTGAGACGGTCTGATCCCGCCACCAGCTCTGAAGTTACAGGCCGTGGCGGCGAGATCGGCAACAAATTGCACCCACTCATCATACTTCACACCATATCTTTCAGTGTGCCTTGTCTCTCAATCACATCAATTTATTTAGAAATTTTAGGCATGGTATATTAAACAACTATCCTAAAAGTATCAAAAACTTATAAAATAAAATAGGATATATTTTATTAATTATTTTACATATATGATTTTAAGTTTATTAAGCTGCATAGCAAGAAAACTAAATATGATGAGTAGCCTATGTATTAGAGATAGAAACCTCGTAATACTAATTTCAGGTGCAATACTTTTTAGTTTTAAGGTATAGACCCTAACACCATCATACCATTTATGTCATATATTAATTTATCTATCCATCAGCCATCCAAACTTTTTTTTATCAGATTCTACATATCTTTCATAAATAAGGTTAAAAATTATATTAGATCACCATTCTTAAATACAATAGCAAGAATGGAATTAATTATATAAATATATTTTAAATAAAATGATTCACTCTTTATCACTTTTGTAGACAGCTTTATTTTAGAGTACTCTTATAAGAATTTAAGATGGAAGATCATTGTATAATGAAATATCTATAATCCATCAAAAACTTAATGCTAGCGTAATTTCAATTTTTATATTTTATTTCAGTCAAAATAATCATAATGGGAGCATTAACTTTATTAAATATAAATATACTAAATGCTAAACAATCTTTATGTAGTTAATTAATAGAGAAACATATACAATATATCCTAGAAAATCTTTATAAGTATTATTTTAATGAGAGTCCTTGGTCCAACATTATAAGACTTTCTTTAGAAAGAAAATGATCAATATAAAGAATCTCTCTCCAACGTATAATGCTATACAATCCCATCTAAATATCTTACAGAAGGATCTTATAAATTTCAGTGAACATGCCACTTTGATGGTTACCATCCATTGAAATTCACAAACCTTCCAATGAGGGATCATCAAGTCATGACCACTAAGATGGCATAAAATATATAAAATTTCAATCAAGCTCATATACGATACAACATGTTTGAGGTACAAACAATAAATAAATGAAGGCTTTAAATATAATAAACCATTATCAATAAGTGTACCATGTGCATCATCATAAAACTTTCCTATAGGCAGAGAATATAACATACTTTTGAGCTCCAGTAATGAGGTCAATATAATAATTTTTTTAAAAAAGAAATGTCTCCTTTGGATAAACAAATTTCTTAGGTCCAATATATATCTATTTTTTAAAAAAATAAAGATTAACATAATAAGGATACAAGGCATTCAAAAATTTATCCCCTTTGGATAGACAAATTTTCTAAGTCCAATATATACCTTTGATATATTGACCCAGTCAAAATCTCAATAATAGCATTATTATTTTTAACATAAAAGTGACTGTATAATCAAAGATAGCGGGAATGCAAAATACTAGTCAATGGACATATACATAAATAATATACAAGAGTCCAAATATAATATCACATATTTTTCTTTGGGCAGAACATGCAATATGCATAAGTACTCTTTACATGAAGCCACAAGCAAATGAAATACTCTAAGAGTCACGAACCTATCCCCTTTGGATAGATTGATCCATAAAAACCAGAGCACCATTGCAACACAACACCTCATGTAACCTCTTTTAGTTAAAATATACAACCCCTTTGGGTAGGTAGTTATATGTAATAACCAGAAATTCTCTTATAATAAAAAACTCATTGATAATATAAACGAATCATTTTGGTGATAAATATTTGTCAACCCACGAAATTATTCATACAGGGAAGACAAATGTCCAAACAAACAAAAATGATACACTTTAATGGCATGTATGCCAGAAAAGATCAGTCTAAAATGGGATATTTAACAACATGCACCCCACTGATCATATCATAATAATGCATTATAACTCTCACTTCTATCAATGATACTTACTATACAACTATAAAACATCTTTGGACAACAATTATAATATATATTAAATATAACAATCAATTACAGTCAATTTTGGATCAACATTAATAGTAATATCAATATGCAATTCCCAAATAATAAAAATGAATAATTAGTTCTCAATAACTCAGCTATTCAGCTATTCAAAATTTATAGAGTGCTCCGGATTCTTTGGGACTACGCAAAAATATACTCGAATTATATAATAATAAATATAATTATATATAAATAATTTATAAATTATTTATATATTTCATCATACATAAATAACTCAATCAAAATATTCTTCAAATGTCTACGAGTCCAATGATTCAAAAAATGCTCAAATCAGATGTAAATGAGCAAGTTCAAGTAATTTTAATTAAAAAATAATGATAAATAACTAAATCGTAAATCATAGAAAGTATAGGGACTTTTCTGTAAAATATATTTTCAAAAAATATTGGGATCTAAATGTAAAATTTTGAGGACTAATTTATAATTTTCAAAATATTAGGAATTTATTTATAATTTTATATGGATCCATTTATAATTATTAATTTATAGGTGCTTAATTATAAATATTTTTTTAATCTAAATTAAAACTGTTCCGATGGAGATGGGTTAGAACAATTTATCAAATAGGTTAATTTAAGTTAATGGGTCTGGGCTTAATGGATGAAAACCCAAAACCTGCTAACCCAAACCGCTAACCCATTTAGTCTACCTTCTTCCTCCCGATTACCTCTTTTATCTGCTCCAAACCGCCATTAATGGCGATTCCCAACTTGGAATCTCCCCTCCATGGAGAACGATCGGTCGAAACGACCGCCGGTGGCCATTCCCCTGCCGGCGAGCCCAAAAACTCTTCTCGGTCATGACTTCGGCCCCCCTTTCCCATGACATCCAAAACAACAGAGATTTCACCTCGGTCACCGCCCCTCTTTGGAATCCAGCCCACTGGTGCAACCACCGGCAAGACCGCGACTAGGATCGGCCGAGGATGGCCGGTCGCCACCTCCGACGGTGTGGTCGGTGACCAAAACGGCCCTACGGTGGGTTTCCAAGGAGGGTTTTGGGTCCGCCACTACCCCTTCCAAAATGCTCAGCATCGGTGCAAGGCTCGGCGGGACGACCACGATCGACCAGGAACAACCGATCGGTGACTCCGGTGGTGTTGCCGGAGATCGGAACACATCCGACGGTTGGCAATTTTTCCTTTTCTTCTACCCCTTTGATTTTTTTTTTATAATCTTAGTCCACCAAAAGCGACAATTTTGGGGTCACCGATCATCAGGACCTGTTCTGGTCGGCTGATCGCCGCTGCTCGTCGATGCCGGCGATCCAAAACTTCTCTCCCCGAAGGATTGAAAAATTTTCGGGTTCTGTTATTCCTTCCAAATTTTTTATGTTGTTCATGATCTTGAAACTAGATCACCGTTGCCGCCAGTTGCACATCGCCACCGGTTGCCATGGCCTCTCCCCATCGCCACACCCATAATGATGGGTGGATCGGACAATTAAAATAAACAATGTTCCTTCGATGTATAATTTTATTTTATCGTACCTAAAACATGAAAAATAATATTGTCGGATTATCAAGATTTTCGGATTAATATCAAATAAATAAATAGAAAAATCAATAATTTTAATTTTTTTATTAAATAAAAAAAAATTTCTTTTAAATTTTCTGAATCATAGAAAATTGAAATATAAAATATTAAGTTCTGATTTATTTGATAACATATCTCAAACTATTTATTATATATATTATTAAGACAAGAATTTACAATACTATCCGTATTTGTCATTAATTTCAAACGTGGAAGAGATGCTCACGTAGCATAGTCCTTTTTTCAGGTGATGGCTTATCGATGGAACAAGCCATGAGAATAAATTTCACGTTAAATAATTATATCATAACGAGGAGTGTAGAGGGAACCTAGTCTATTAGTTATATCCTTCTATAAGAATAAATCTCACGTTAAATAATTATATCATAACAAGGAGTGCAGAGGGAACCTAGTCTATTATAATTATTAAACTTTACACGGTGCCACCTCAACCACACCAATCCACGTGCTTCTAGCACAAACAATGATCACATAATACTGGATTCATCATACATTCAGGACCATAAAATTAATTTAATTTTAATAAATCATAAAATAATAATTAATATGAATTCAAAAAAATTTATACCTTCTCCACCGCCTCGATCACCTACTAATTAAGCACCGCTACCCGATCAATCAGGCGACGGCACCTCCCATCCATCGATCCGTGGTTGATGGTGGATGCATGTAGGCAATAATACAGGATCCCTCCGATGGTCGGTCGAGAACCACTCCCACCCGTCATCCCTGGGGAAGTCTTTCATGGTGTCTGAGGGGCGTTCGTTGCTCGGCGATGCCAGCGAGAGATGGCAACAAACCGGGTGCTGGTGTTGAGAAGGATGATGATGAGCTCGTACAGGAGATGAGATCGGCGCTGCTGCTGCTGACATCGAAGAAGTCGATCGAGGGAGGCAGGGAGTACTCTCGGACGTGCAGATATTATACTTCAAATTTGTTCTTTCAGCAATAATCAATTATAAAATGATCTATTAGTTTAATCTTGCACCTACTTTTCTTAAATAATTTCGCTAAAACCAAGCTATGCTGATAATAATCTGCATTTTCCAACCATGCAGTCAACCTAAATTATGAAGTCCAAAAAAACTCAACTAATTCATAGCAACCCTATGGTAGTGTTTGGTTGGGGAATAGGAATAGGGAGAATAGGAATAGGTATTCTCCAAGAATAATTTATTCTCGTTGTTATTCTCAATTTCTGTTTGGATGAAAATCTGGTATTCCAGAATATTCCAGTGCAATTAATGCGGTGTTATTCTAAATGGTGTTTGGATGAGATGGGAATAAGCCTGTATTCCACCAAGAATAGGGAAGGAATTTTCTGAAATTCCCAAAATGCCCCTAGTTATATATATAAATAAAATGAGTTATAAAATCATTTTTTTAATTTTATATTTAAGTAAATATATTATTATATTAATAATAATTTATTAATATGATGTATTAAAACATGTTATACCAAATAATTTATTAATTTATTATATATATTTTATTAATAAAAATAAATTTATTAATATTAAATTCTAATTATGATGTATTAAAATGATGTTATACAAATTAATTGATTATTATAACTGATGTGGCAAGACCGCTGACATGGGGCAGCTGACATGTGCCATGTCAAAGAAAGCCGCCGTGTCAGACACCGCGTCAATTTTCCTGCTTGGACTCCTTCGTCAGGCTGAGCTCCCCTAGTACAATGGGACCGCCTGTCGAAGTCGAGCTCCGTCCGCCGCAAGGTCGGACTTGCATTTATTATTATGATCCAGTAACCATTCAATATCCTATTTGAATTATTTTTTATATCCATGAAAAGTACTAATAAATCTATTTAAATCAGATTACAAATGAACCTGAGTTCCCACAAGTATTAAAAACAACGAATAATAAATGAAATAATAATTATATGTTAATAAAAAAAATGATTTATTAATCGTAATAATAAATTATTAAGATATAAATAAGAAATTATAAAATAAATAACATACTATCATAATATACTTAAATAATAAGTTTAATTAAATTAATGTTAATACAGTTATGATAATGATGTATTAAAATTAAGTCATACAAAATATAATATTATTTCAATGTATTAAATTAATATTGAAAATTTAAGATACAATACATAATATAATAATAAGAGCCATTAAACTGTAATCAAAATATTTTAAATTTTTGATTATACGTGAAAACCCATACTAAAACTATTTAAATAAAAGTAATTAATCTATTTAGCGATGCTTGTGTCTGGAGATGTCGCACGGTACCGGGATCACAGAACGATATTATATATCGGGTACACCTATCAGATTCGAAAAGGTACATCGATACCAGGGATTCGCAGTGATCCAATATAGGCCTGGAATAGTTGTACCCTGTAGACCAACCCTATGTACTTAGACCGGACCAGAAATCCTGCCCTGCTTCGATCCCGCCTGAAAAATATCCGGCGAACCCTAGTACGTTACAGTCATATACGAGACTAATAATTGGTTATTAAAAAAAAAAATTTGCAAAAACTTTCCCTACACAAAAGCCGTACATGGATCCCTGTAAATGAAATATATTTTACAACACAAGCAGAAATTATTATGACACATGAAAAAACTCTGCAATATCTCAGGAACAGTGCATATCATAATATTATGTAGCATCATCATAAGGAATGGATACAAAATGAGTTCTATTTACAAGAACACGATTGTTACATACATGCCTAGCGAATACATGACCGGAACTGATACAGCCTTCAGTTATAAATCAAAAAATACATAGTAATCACTTAAACAAATTCATGTTTAGGATGTTGCAGTTAAGTCCCTAACAATCCACAGTAAGTCGTATGACTATGTTCATCTGGTATCGCCTCTCCTGACCATTTCTAAGCACTGTATCACCTGTAACAAAATATAAACAGTTTCAATACTTACAAAATAAATGAAATAGCTGATGTCAGGTATGTGAAATACTAAACCTGGGCACGGATGGCACGAATGGCACACATGGCACGGATGGCACACATGGCACGAATGGCACGAATGCATCATGGCTACAAGAGAAAAATAACCAATATGAAGTTCCACTCCTGCCTCCCAGCAATGCTCAATCAACAGGCAGCCCATCATCATCGCCATATCCAACATAAAACGGTACCAAATCATGCATATAAACATACCTCGTCACACAACATGAAGAAGCTATGTTAGAAAAAGTAGGAAAACATCTGCCAAAATGTAAAATAGTAGCAACATATATTTTAGAAAAATGGCTCAGGACAGTGAATGTAATCTCACTTAAGCACCACGGTAACAAGAGGAAAACAACAAATGTCGCATTTCCACTCCTGCTTCCAAGCAATGCTCAATCAATAGGCTGCCTATCATCATTGCCACATAAATAATATATACCTTATTCTGCCAAACAGCGCCAAAATCAAGGGAGAATAACAGGAATTTCTTATTCCGGTGAAATGAGGAACTTAAATGACATGTAGTCACTTAAACATTATAGAAGCACACCTGCGTATCATCATAAACCATAACACCAACAAGTGATACATATAACAAGAAATGTATATGATGGCACGGCAAAGTGGCACGGCAAACTATCAAGAAGCTAAATAATGAAATGTGTTTCACTCCTACCTCCAATCAAAGTGGCACGGCAAAGTGGCACGGCATGTATAATGATGGCACGGCCTCTACCAGTCAATGTGGCACGGTAGGAACCAAATGAATTTAATGATAATACATGAAGTAAATATAAAACACATATAATCCATATAAAACTTCAAAATCCTGAAACGATTAGGGCTGCCATAAATATAAGTATAGCAACCTGAAAGCTGCTATTATTACTACTAGTTCAAATATAAATTTAAGATAATTGGCTCAGGACAGCGAATGTAATCTCAATTGAGCATCACGGCTACAAGATATGTGGTAACAACAAAAATGTAATTTCACTCCTGCCTCCCAGCAATGCTCAATCAATCAATAGGCAGCCCATCATCATTGCCTTATTTAAAAAACCATGCACATATTTACAATCAAACTTTACAAGGAAGCTCAATATAGCGGGACTTTAAGGGCTGACACTTTAATAATGCCTTACAATGGCTAATTGAGTTTGTGGCTCAGCAAAATGTGGAATCCTCGTCAATGGAGCAATGCGGCTACAATAGTAACAAACCTGGATACATCGTATCACTATTGTCTCCTGGCATTGCTCCAGCAAAATGTGGAATCCTCGTCAATGGAGCAATGTGGCTACAATAGTAACAAAACTGGATACATCGTATCACTATTGTCTCCTGGCATTGCTCCAGCAAAATGTGGAATCCTCGTCAATGGAGCAATGCGGCTACAATAGTAACAAACCTGGATACATCGTATCACTATTGTCTCCTGGCATTGCTCCAGCAAAATGTGGAATCCTCGTCAATGGAGCAATGCGGCTACAATAGTAACAAAACTGGATACATCGTATCACTATTGTCTCCTGGCATTGCTCCAGCAAAATGTGGAATCCTCGTCAATGGAGCAATGCGGCTACAATAGTAACAAACCTGGATACATCGTATCACTATTGTCTCCTGGCATTGCTCCATCCATAGAAAGCCCATCATCATTGCCACATTACAAAAATCAAATGAATAAGAAATATCAAAAATGTAAATTGTAAAAATCAAGGATGTAGATTGGAAAAGATGGCTCGATACTATCCGCAATTGATATGACCGAGAGCATCGCGGCTACAATAGTATGTAAAAATAACCAATATTAGGATCAACTATTGTCTCCAGGCCATGCTCCATCGATAGGCAGCCCTACATCTTTTCCTTTCATCAAAACCAGAAACTTCAAAATAATGTACCAGACTCACCTGAAACCATTCAAACATGATTGCCACATAAGGGTAACATAACAAAAATTTATGCACACGACAAAAAACATAGCAATACTTTATGCATACGACAAAAACATAACAATACTTTATGCACACAACAAAATGAAGCATACAACAAACAGTACCACGTCTTAATAATACAATATTCATAATCCATAACATCCTAGTTTCATATAGAAGCACATGTCAGCAAGCCGAGCACATAGCCTACGAGGATGGCAAGTAAAACAACAAACATTAGGGTACATCGCGCGTGATTATTATTGCCCCGGTCATGATGAATGTTGTCTGCCTCAACTTCATTGATATCATACTCATGTAGAGCAGGATTGTTAAAACCTCGTACATATCTGTCAAATGCATCGAATGCCTCAGATTGTGTCCTAAACTTTTTGTATAAAGCATGATTATAACCAGAAACTTCACGTTGACATTCTGCCCATGAGTCATAAACTCCCCTTCGGCGACCCTCAAAAACTACATAGTACTTTCCAGATGTCATTACTGGAGGTAGCTAACGAGGAACTCGCCTTCCTGTATAACAAAAAAAAAAAACATCACATTATACGTTCTGTAGTAATGTAAATTAACAACAGTTAGTACCAAACAATTTATGAAATAAATCTCAATGTATAGGGATAAAAAGGTATGCCATTTGCTTTCTGTTAATTTGCACATACCTCGATGTAGATGATCAACCCATAGCCTATTTGATATGGAATTACGTAGATCTTCCCCTCTACGACATTCATCATCACCGATAATTAACAAAGGATCTATGTCATCCTCATCATGGTCAGGAGGCATTGGTGCTAATGACATGTTGAAGTACTTGTCATTACCCTGGTTGCGTCTTATGAAATTATGAATAATGCAACAAGCCATTACTATCCGCTTCTGTACCTTGAATGGAAACGGTATAGCAGTCCTCAAAATCTTAAAACGTTTCTTCAAAATCCCAAAGGCCTTCTCTACACAATTGCGTAATTGTGCATGTCTATGGTTGTATAGATCTCGATTGTTTGAATAACGTCGAGTTCGAGGATTGTTGAATGTACTCAGGTGGTACCTATTTCCTCTATAAGGAGCCAGGAACTTATTCGTATTCGCATATCCAGAGTCAACAAGGTAATATTTTCCTGAAATGCATAAGAACATTTAAATGAACTCAATGACAGTTTCAACGATATCTCATAACTTTTATAACTTCATTAGGCATTCGATACCTTCAGGGACATTAAAACCACCGGACTCCACACACCAACGCAAAATACGCATGTCAGCTGCAGAGCCCTCCCAGCCAGTACAGATGAAAAGAAAAGTGTGATCAAATGTAGCAGCTGCCATAACATTTTGAGAAAGTGTTCCCTTGCGATTCCTGAATCGAGGTTGTTTGCTCTTCTTTATTAGAGCAGGTATGTGTGTACCATCAACAGCGCCTACAGCATTCTTTGATGACACATACCCAAAGAAAATCAAATCATGAATATAATGTAGCAATAGTAATTAGATAAAGCTTTGAATTATACCATGAAGTATGGATAGAAGAGGTTGTTATCACGTATTCTTGGATGCACACCCACATCAGCAGATGGTTGAACTATGAAGTCATGCTTTAGGGAACAAATCCCTTTAAGAACTTTATTAAAGTATCTTGATATCGTCTCACCTGAATGTTGAAAAGTTTCGGACAAAACTCTATTACTGACCCCATGCCCTACGCAGTACAAAAAGAAAGCCAATTGTTCGGTAGAGGTTACGTTGCGAGTGCCGCTTATAAGTCCTCGTGAGACAAGCAGCTGTTCTAATTGTTGGAACATATAATTTGTCATTCGAAAATGAGAGTAACCCCTATCAGGATGACCACTCATAATGTCTGTAATCAGATTGTGACCTGAAAATGGACGAGTTCGACATGGTCTCTTGTAATGTATGTTATAATCCTCCAACTGAATCAATCCTGTACTTAACAATGTCATAAGAACATCATCCCAAAAATCTTCCTCATCAATAATGAATTGCAATAGCTGATTCGGGGGAGACATCTAAATAAAATATATAGGATTAGAAATGGATTTATAAAATATACATCCTTTTTAATTCATATCATCAATTCAAAAGCAATAAATATATAATGCATATGTAGAGTGAAAATATGAAGATTCCATTACAGCATATATCATATGAAGATTCCATAACAGCATACACATATGTAGAACATTTAAGTAAACATAAAAATAGCAATACAAAGATACAATACTTGTAATAATACATTCTTCAAGCATATGTAAATTAAAAGTAATTAAGGATAATGTTAACTTCAGCAGACATAGAAACACAGTAGGTCATCCGTCAATCATGTCTGTATGTATCATCAGACTGATTTCGTGGTGCGGAAGAGCTTGTACCAAAAAATTGCGAGCTTTGTTCAGTAGATGTTGAATGAGCTGCACTTGGGCTACCTCCAGTACTAGCCCTAAAAACTTGGTCCGTGAATGATGGCGTACCACCTTGAATTCCTGATTGCATAGAAGTTGAACTAAACATATATGGTGTAGAGTGAATGTTTGGATTCATGGACAGATTCATAAAATAATTTGGGACAGCTCTGTGGACATTATGCATGGAAGTTGGAGTGTAAATGTTTGGGACATAGACATTTGATGCAGGAGGAGCTTGCATCGATCTAGGGCCTTGATTAAATTCGGACAGTTGTCGCCGAAGCCATGCATCCAAAACATGTCCATCATAGTTCATAAAGAACCATCGATTGTCCTCATTTTTGAAAATTTCGAATGCATCTATGATGCATTCAGGTGTAATCCCGGGTAAACTCTCCAACTTAGCCATGCATTCAGCAATAGAATAAACATTTGGCCTACCAAGCTTCTCCCTACGTAGAAGCTCATTTGCAATTTCCAATCTTCTTCTTCCTTGTTCAGCGATCTCTTGTAGTGCATCACTTGCATCACTACTAATCCGAGTTCGACATGACCTACCGGTCTGGGAATTTGTCCTCCTGCTCTTTTTACTATCAGAAGAAGGCCGTCCTTCAGAAACTGGTTCGGTTACGGGTGTCGAGGTACATGCGGCTGGGCTGTTGGGTGCTTCATCTGATCTGCTTTCATCTGAATCTTCCAAACGGTAGAATGAAGCAGCAGATACGCGGTCAATATTTTGTGAAGACTGCCTAAAATGCAAGGAATCAAAATTTCTCGTTTGTCCTTCATCATCGGACGTTGAATTATCCGATACACCTTCCGGTAAAGCAGATGTAGCCCCGCGCCTACCAGTGGCTGTGGTTCTAGAGAACAAGATCTCTAGATCTTCATAGGCTGGAAAAGGCTTATCCTTAATACGGGCATAAGCTTTGTTCACCTATACATCATACAGGTGTACATGTTAACTACATAAATTGATATACTTAAAACTTGGTTAGAATGGTATTAGCTACAAAGCACTCACCGCAATGATCTCCTCCCACATCTGTTCATCACCGGGAGTAGGCACCTTCAGTACAGGATCCCAGCCCCAACCCGATCGATTAGCAAGGTTGAAATAAAGATTGAAGGTTTTTTTGAGGACCTTCAGCCTGTTCTTCAGGTTGGGGTATGTAAAACTCTTTCTTGTTTGTTGATTAAAAGACAAGGTCATCTTTTTCCATGTTTCCTTTGTGAAGGTTCCATTTATACAATTACCTTCATCGTATTCTTGCCGCATTAAGGTAATCATGATCATGTCGAGGGAATCTGTCCAATTAGGTGCCCTTCGACGTGAGGAACCTTCAACATCTTGTTCACTTTTATCATGTGATTTGGACATTTTCGAAACAACTGTAACTTGAATCCAAGAAACATTCATCAGATAAAATGTAAAAACAAACATAAATTGTATATAAAACTAGAAAGCAAGATGTTCATTAATACAAACATTCATCAGGTTATCGTTTTTTGTGTTGACATGGTAATTAAGATGATATATGGTTGCCATAATTAGTTGTGGTGATCACTTTCAACCTTTGGCTATGAACATTAAGACTAATTAGATGAGGTGATTTGATCTTTGTGAAGACATGCATGTTTATGATAGATTAATTAGAAAGAATTATGAATGCATATTGCACATGTCCCTCTATAGACCTTATAGACCTTATAGACCTTTTCTCTTTTTGCTCCATGTATGAATTTCTGTTTGTCTCGTTTCTTGTTTTGGCTCAGGGAAAAAAAAACCTAGACCAAAGATGGATTTGCTCAATCTTTGGAAAGAATGCTCGAGGACCGTGATAATCGAGTCGGAAATCACCGACGTGATCGATCCCGCCGGGTGGCACGAGTGGAATAATGGATCCTTCGGGCTCGATACATTGTATTACGGGGAGTATAAGAACACCGGGACCGGTGCCGGCACGGCAGGCCGAGTCAAGTAGAAGGGATGCAGGGTTTTAACCAATGCCACAGAAGCATTGTATTCAAATATCAAATATGACATGATAAGAGTGGAAGGGCATTTCTACAGGTTCTTTCTTTTTCACAGGGCAAATCTTATAGAAACCTCCTTTACTGGAAAAAGAAAGAACCTGTAGAAATGCCCATCAACATTCCAGATCTTCAAGAAACCCATGAGACGATCCCAAAGACCTTCTCATTATAAAAAAGTGTGTGCACGCACTCATGTGTATAGCTTGACAGATGTAGACATATACCAAAAATTGAAACATGATGACGAGTACCACTTCACCGGCATAGGATAAATCAGAATCAAATCTCAAATTTTATTAAAAAAAGAAAAAGGAAAAGTCAATATCAATACCTTGTTCATCTAACAGTAGTACCAAAATCCTATTAACAATTCAACCATAGTAAATTATAACTTTGTATATCCAACAATTCAGGAATAGATAAACAATTAATAGTATAGATAAACAATAATAGTAAATTAAAATTATAACTTTGTATATCCAACCATTCAGGAATATAACAATTCAACTGCAAAGCAGTGGGACCTATGCCAACATCAATATTTTTAACATTCTTTATAAGTGTTCTAACATATGTATTATTAAAAGAGAAGAAGAGTCATAATATAGTCCACACTAATTATGAAAAACAATCACCACTGTTGTGGCTTTATTATAAGATTAATTTATATTTAGGTTAGTGAAATAAGAACCCAAAGAATTAATTGCATGTCCTTTCTCTTGCTCATAAACCTACTACAGTAAAATGTAGATTTGAGAAGTCCTATTCTTTCACTTAAAAAGAGAGAGAGAGAGAGGTATTCTCAACCGACTGGACTTGTTTAGTCTTTTTGTAAAGTCAGGCTAATCTGTTATTTTGCAAGAGTATCAAAAGTGAAGGAATACCAATCAGGTTATTTCTTAAAAATTCTTAATATATATCATAAAATGTAAAGAAAGAACAGAAAGTTTTACTGACAGAATAATAAATATACATGATTGAAGGCATATTTGGTGCAGTTTGGTTGAGAAACGAGTGATGAACCCCAATCATGCTTCTCTTTAATTGTGTCAAAATACAAGCCTAATTCAGATTCAGTGCCGATTCTTTCTAGTGATTACAACAATATACTGTGCCAATCCTTTTGGTTGTGATCACATGATGAACCAGTTTTTTTCTTTTCTTGTGCAAATGCCATAATTGCATCGATGGCTGATTGATTCTGAAAGGATCAATCCACCACCACAAAGATAGAATAAAAATGCTTCACAATCTTAGCAAGATCTAGGACAAAGTTCATGTTGATGTTCACCTATAGAGTACAAAGGACTAAAATCAGACTCTAGAGGCCTGTGTTCCATATGTCTTGGAACCAAACTCTCCAGGCCCCAGATCATCATTTAGCCGATACTACATGCAAAGCACCATCACAAGAGTTTTATCATGATTTTAGATAATGGCCAAGCTCTCTGCAATGCAATTTTTGCAAATAATTATTTTCCCCTATCGAATGCACTGGAGATATCCAAGTTATATTCCAAGTTGGAACAATATATATCAACAAATAAACAACATCCAAGTTGGAACAACAGATAATAAAATAAGATACTTAAAAGAGGGTTTACCTACTCCTGGAACGGAGGGAGAGACCGGAACGGAGGGAGATGCCGGAGGGTTCACCTGCTCCTGGAATGGAGGGAGAGACCGGAACGGAGGGAGAGACCGGAATGGAGGGAGAGACCAGAGGGTTTACCTGCTCCTGGAATGGAGGGAGAGACCGGAACGGAGGGAGATGCCGGAGGGTTCACCTGCTCCTGGAATGGAGGGAGAGACCGGAACGGAGGGAGAGACCGGAATGGAGGGAGAGACCAGAGGGTTTACCTGCTCCTGGAATGGAGGGAGAGACCGGAACGGAGGGAGAGACCGGAATGGAGGGAGAGACCAGAGGGTTTACCTGCTCCTGGAACGGAGGGAGAGACCGGAACGGAGGGAGAGACCGGAATGGAGGGAGAGACCAGAGGGTTTACCTGCTCCTGGAACGGAGGGAGAGACCGGAACGGAGGGAGAGACCGGAATGGAGGGAGAGACCAGAGGGTTTACCTGCTCCTGGAACGGAGGGAGAGACCGGAACGGAGGGAGAGGGATCAGCTGCTCCTGGAACGGAGGAAGAGGGAGCGCTGCTCTTGGAATGGAGGGAGAGACCGGAACGGAGGAAGAGGAAGAGGGATCACGAGAAAGATGAAGAAACTTCTGGATCGAGCCAAATGACGGAGCTGCCCCGAGAATACCGAAACGAGAATAGCGAAATTCCATAGAAACCCATGGAATATGGATTCCAGAATTATTTGGGTTGACCGGAATAACAAAACTTTGTTATTCTTTCTCGATTTTGCAGCCGTTTGGAAGAATAAGCCTCTTATTCTCCTTATTCGACCCCTAATCCTGCAACCAAACAGGGCCTATAAGTATAATCAAAGTAAATTAATTAACACGTACCCCAAGTTTGTAAAACTTATGCCCCGACCAAATCGATACCCTTGCAACTAAATCATTCAAACATAGTAATTTAATCTTTGAAAATCCTAAAGAAAACTTGATTAATCCAACAAATTCAATATTCCGGGCAAATCGACATAATAACTCGAATCTTAATTAATTGTTTGACCGTGTATGATTTTTTTATTTTTTATTTTTATAAAAAATATAGAATAATAGAATATAATAAAGAAAAAAATAAATAATTTTTTTTTTTGAGTTTTATCGTATAAAAACTTTAACAAAGAAATATTAGTGATCGAGAGGGTCGCTGGAGGAAGTCTCGATCGAGGTGGAACCACCCAAGGTGCAGGTGGCTAGACCGTCGGTGGCTTAGATTTTGGATGAAGGAGGCTCGAGATTGTTAGGGTTTCGAATTTGAGCGAGAGACAAGAGAATTCGATGAATAAAGGAAACACCTTCCGGGCAACTATCGGAAATCCAAAACGTATCTAACTTGTGAATCTATGAAGTTGTGAGAGGCCAGCATTGCATGAAGCCATGTTAATGGAGATTCTCTAACATGGCTTCAAAATTGTTCTGGGTTGCAGGCAAGTGCACATATTCTGCATTTGAACCCAAAATCAATTTTTGTGAGCAGAGACGCACCCCAAACGTATGATAGGTGCAACTACCAAAGGAGCAGCAAGGGAGACGAACATTAATTAATTAGGATATTAATAGCAACAACAAATGGCTAAGGCTAATTGTTTCGTGCCAGGAGAAGAATATAATACGATGACATAGTTCTTTTTATCTCCTGCACGCAAGAAGCAAGAAGGAGAATTCTAACGAGTGATGAAACAAAACATAAAAGCTAAGATGCTGCCTTTTGAAGTTAGACTCGCTGGTCTTCCGCTACCATTCATGGTGAGGGGCAGCTTCATGATTAACAACTCCAATATGGAGCTAATTAATGCTTAATATCGCGATTGCAAAATTGGTCTTGGAATACTTTATTGCAAATTTTAGCTCCAAATCATGTTAATGAGACGTGGATAATAAGAGATAAAATAATAATTCAGTAAAAAAAAAAGGAAGATTTTACTTAATGACATATATGGTATTTCATTTTTGAATAAGATGGATGTTTGGTATTGATCGATGCATGTTTTTTACATATATCGATATCGAGTTATCTTGATTATTTAACATGAAATTTTGATATTTATATTTTATTTAATACTATTTATTATTATTATTTAATTATATTGTATTATACCAGTGTGAGCGTGTGGAAATTCTTACCGGACTGTAAAGCTCGTATCCTTACTTTCGTTTTTCTATAGTTGCCGGATGTCTAATGGATTCACGAGTAAAAGGATGAAAATATAAAAAATTATTGATACCGATCGGATGATTGAAGAATAACCAAATTTATAATTATATAAGTTTTATTATTTTCTTGATATCAGGTATTCTCTTATAAATTGTGATTAATAGTATTTTTAGAAATTGAAGTTGCAGTGGATTTTTAAGGTCCTGCATGATCTCTATGATGTATTCTAGGATTCATACAGTCGGTCGTGTAACAGAATCGGGTACTGGGTTCGAGACATGATAGTCTTTAAATCAAGATAGTAGAACTTTAATTATATATAATAGATAGATAACTATATTTTTCTTGATGTTTCATTTCTTGTTTGGTATTTTAAAATGCACTATCATTTTTTTTAACCATGCCCTCGTTAGTTTTCTGGTTCTAAAAATGAGAACATTTTCGCATCGTAGGTGCCATTTGGCTTTTATTCTTTTTATTTTTAAAAATAAAAAATAAAAAAATTAATTTTTAGTTTTAAATATAAATATATTTAATATAGATAAATATTTTTAAGAATAAGTTAGATGACAGTGACGAGGATAGTGATAGTTGCAGTTGAAGTAGAGGAGATGGTAACGAACGATAGCAAGATTGATAGTGGTACAGTAAAGGTAATGATGATAACAATAATGATGACAAGTGATACCGATGACAAGTGATACCGAGAGCACTGAGTACATGAAAGAGATGAGACGATGACGGCATTTGTATAGCAGAAGTAATGGCTATATGGTAAAGATAGTGATAACAATAAAAGCGGTGGTGGAGGCATTAGCAATGTGACGGAGAAAATGATGATGGCAATGATGGTCGTAGCAGCGATGGTAATGGTGAACCTGGAGATAGCAATTGTGGAAGCGATGGTTAAAAAATGGCTTTCTCATTTTCAAAAATATTGAAGTCAGAATTTCCTATTTACAATTTTTTCCAGCAATGATATGAACAACTTTGAAGTGAAGAATCAAACATAAAACAATGGCATGATACACGTCTATTTATCTTGATTTTTATAATTTTATTTGTAAAAATAAAAATAAGTAACAAATGCAATGCCAAATAGAACCTTAGGTTTTCTCATATTCTTTCTTTAGTTATAAACAGGGGCGAACCGTCTGGAGGGCAAGGAGAGGCCTTGGCCCTCCTAATTTTTTTATAAATAAATAATTAACTTGATTTGTTTAAAATAAATTAATATAGAATAGGTATATGCCCCCCCTCTCTGTAATTTTTTAAAAATAATTCTTAAAAAATAGGTAAAAAGATTTCAAAAACAAATTCGAAATATAGTAAAAATCAGTAAAAAAAACCTCCAAAAATTTTGTTTAAAAAAAGGGTGAAGCTGAGAGGTGCTGTCGACCACCATCTCCTTCTCCTCCAAAATCTTGAAACCCAAACTAGATTACACCAGCCGTCGCCGCCCCCGATACAGTACACATTGACCCCACCCGTTACGGTGCCAGCCCACCCGCCACAGGTCTCCTTCGTCGACGGCCACCGTAGCAGCCAGCAATCTCCTCCTCCAAAATCCCGAAGCCCAACCAAATTCCACTCGTCGGTCGCCGTTGCTCCCACTCGTCGCGGTGCCACCCCACCCGCCGTCTCCTTCACCGATGGTCAACCCTAGCCATCTCTTTCAACTACAAAGTCCCGAGCCCAAAGGCCCCAAACCCCATCCCGGCCATCCATCGTCTCCTCTCTTTGGCGGAGACTCTTCTTCGGTTCCTCTTGTGGTTCAACGCGGCGATGCTAGAGCCGACGTGCCACCATAACAATAGCCTCTTGGCCCTTTTCTGAAGTTTTTGCTCCTTGGTAACAATGGTAAGCTACTTAGCCTAATAATTTTGGTACAGCTATTTTTTATTATATTAAGGATGGATTTTTTTCAAAGAGAAGTTCCGCGTAACAGTTTTTTTTTTTTGTGAGTTGAAATGCTAAACAATATGAAAAGATGTAGAATATGTGAAGGTTACAGCATGATAAAGTAAATATAATTAATATTTCGGATGGTTTGAGTTGATTAGATGAAGTTTAGGAACAACTTGGCTGGCTTAAGATGGGTTAATATTTTTTTGGCCCCCTCTAAAAAAGTTGGTTATAAACTTTCCATTTCAATCACAAATTAAGAAGTTGAGATGAATGACAATTTGTTGCACCCTTCGAACTTACAGCCAAAAACTTTGTATTCGAAGCCTTGAAGGGATCAGACGCGGAACTTGTTGGTCCATCCACCAGGAAACTTTCTCACCGGTACCAAATGGTGATGTTTCCCCTGAAGTTCCTCGCATCAAATTCTTACCGGTACCCGATGCTGAAATTTCCACTGAAGTTAATGTTAATGGAGTGGCTTCTAAATGCTTGTTTACGCTAAGTTTTTTTTTTTTTTTTGGTTAAGTGGGAAGTATTGGTGGCGTAGCAACTTTGACAACCACGAGAAGTGCTTCCACGCGGTTCTAAGATTTTTGAAACGAAAAGAAGTACACCGAGTAATTTTCCTCTTAGAACTCGTTCGGATTATTAAGCCTAAAAGACCTGATGAAGTATTTTTTTTTTTTTTCTACTCGGGATTAGGACCGGAAATGGACCGGTCCAAAGATTATATTTTAAAAAATTTTGGACCGAATCCGGGCATTCCTTTGATCTAAAAATTAAATTGACTCTATTTTACAGTCCGAAGACTAGTCCGATATGTTTAAAATTTGGCTCGAAGTCTGAACCAATTTCAGACCGATCCGAAGTTTATTGAGCTGGCCCAGTCCAGTTCCAGATAATGGACTTTGAGCCGCTCCATTTCCAGCCCTACTTGGGATCGTCCCGTTCCAAAATGTACCGTTAAGTACTTATGAATATATATATATATGCCCTGTACAGTTTAATTTTACTGGTTATACTGGCTCAGTCTATGAATTCCATAAAATTTTGGATCCAACGATCCAAACAAGTCTTTGCCAAGGTTTAGATTCTTTTATGTCTAACATATGTGATTACCTTAACCCTACAAATCTAGAACTAATAAAAAGAAAAGGCACAAAGAAATCAATGAAACTACACCTGGAAATGGCTACGAGTTTAAGCTGGCTAGAGGTCAAAATCCAAAAATGGGCCCCAATCAAAACAGCATCCTTCTCGAATCAAGTTTGGGTAGAAAACTTAATTCATAAATCTACTTATAGTATTAAGAAACACAAATATGTGCTTTGTTAGAATACAAGATGCCAATCTTCTGTTACGGGCATAAGGTGCAGATCTTTTATTATGGGCATAAAGTGCTGATTTCTTATTAATGGCATGGAGAGCCGATCTCTTCCTCTAAAATATACGTCGCTCGATAATTTATTGGATAGATATTTAACTTATCGGATAGACCATCAATCATCTACTTAGACCAAGTACAAGATTCCTCAACTTCATTCTATACCAAGCATACATCTTAAAGTCCTTAGAGTTATCACAACAAGGTTGGTAAAGTAGTTATCAAGAATTATAACAGATCACTAAACTAATTACTTAGCTAACCGACCTCTTAATATCTTAACCAACTTAACTACCTTCTCAATGGCATAACCACCTCACAAACGGTTACAACCGCCTAATTAACTTTGGCTCTTTACTTTTATAAAGAGGTAGTCAAGAGAATCTTGCATGGGTAACATTTTTAAGAACTCATGCTTTCTCCATTTTCTTTTTATGTTCTTTCTATCAAAGCTAACTTAAGTATCAAAATATCCTTCGCTAGAGACACCGGTGGATTCTCTAGCACCAAGAACCTTTTTGCAGGTCAACGAAGAAGATCGGATAACTATCAAAAAGTTATCGGCAAGTTATTGGCAAGTCTTCGGCTAGACTTTGGAAGACCTCTAAGAGCTTGATCCACTCTAGCATATCTAATCTAATCAGCTTGGAGAGGTGAATCAACATGCTTAAAGTAAAAATGACCGGTCATCTCAAAAACCAGAAAAAAGAAAAGAGAGAGAGAGAGAGAGAGAGAGAGAGAGAGGAAGAAATATAGTTAATCAAGTCCAACCTAACACACCTGATTTGTTAAATTCATGGATCTTGCTGACATGTTTAGCTTGAAGCTAATTATTGAAGTATTATGTGCAGATTAAATCTTGGACATAATCTCAAATCTTAATCAGTTTAATTTTGACATACTAAATCTTGCCTTTGTCGAGGCTCAGCATACATCATACACGTATCTAGGCTTAGCATACACGTATCGAGGCTCAGCATACATTATACACATACCTATAAAAAAAATTGACTTAGTAGCACAATATAATAGTTTAGAAATATTGTGGTTACCCATAAGTTGCAAAGTTATGCAAACTACAACTCAAAACAAATGAGCAAAGATAGCTTATAGCATAGTTCATGTACTCAAAAATCGATTCAAGCAAGCTTGGTGCATGTCCAAGGATCATTTTCAAGTTGGTTCCTATCACTGCAGTAGTTTTAACAATTTTACCATGATGTGTTAAACAATAATTGACTTGAATATTTTTGTATAACTTTGATTCAGCAATTGCAAGCGTAGAAGCAAGTTAAGAAACGCTTAGAAACCAATTATAGCAACTACAATCAATCTCTACCAAACAAATGGACGGCTAGGATCAAATATGATAATTTATTATTATTATTTTTTTAAAAAAAATTTGGTAATGCCTTCCTTGTAAAGGAGTAAACGAGTAAACGTCAGGGTCATGCCAAGCGAGACTCAAAACAGAAACCCGCGTTTCCGCCATTTCCTCGTGTTCACGTCTCCTCACGGCCTTCTCTCTTCCCCACTCGTACTCCGTCCCTTCTCCACCCCCCAACCCCCACTCCGAAAGAAAAACCTAACCCTAGTTTCCACTCTCGGCTCTCCACGTCTCCACCTTACCTATAAAATCCCAACCCATCGATCGCAAAACCCTAGTCTTCTCCCTCGAAGAAATCCTCCAAGGACTCTAATTTTACCTCGCCGGAACCCTTAGGATGGCGGAGATGTCGAAGCCGCAGGAACCGGATACCGAGGGGAAGGGAGTGGACATCGAGTCAGGCGCCGGCACTGGTGGTGCAGCCTTGTACCCCAAGATGACGGAGGAACCCCGGCTTCGGTGGGCCTTCATCCGGAAGGTGTATTCAATTCTCGCCGCGCAGTTCCTATTCACCGCCGGCGTCGCCGCCGCGATCACTTTTATCCGGCCGATACCGGAGTTCGTGCTCTCCAACACCCCGGCCTCGTGGGCGGTCTATTTTGGGATGCTCCTCTCGCCGATCATCGGTAATACCGCTTGGTGCTGAAGAAAACCTGGTTTTTTTTTTTTTTTTTTTTTTAAAATCCGATTTTCTCTCCTTTTCTTGTATTTTCTTTAACGTACTGAATTTTTTTTTCTTTTTTCTTTTTTTTTTTTGGGGGCAATGGAACAGTACTGTGGCCGATGTTGCACTACCGAGAACACCATCCGGTGAACCTGTTTTGGCTCGCGCTGTTCACTCTCTGTACCAGCTTGTCAATCGGGGTGTTGTCTGCAACCTTCGGTGGTAAGAAAAGAACCCTAGATTCTTGTTGTCTTTTGTGTTGCTGATGGAACCCTATACAAGAAAAGAAAAGAAAAGAGAAGAAAAATAAGATATTAAAAATCCTTGCTGCGATATTGGTTTTGAAGCAGTGATAGATTTCCTTATGTGTTGGACAAGGAAGACCTGATTTCAGCGTCATGATGGTTCTGAGCTTTTGGGTAGAAGCATGAACGATGGCTGGTTGCAGACTTTAAGGTGATGGAAAAGATACATCAACCATAAGCCATGGACTGAATGGTTCTGAATTTAGATTGGCTTCGTGCAATTGTTTAACAAGGCAGTAATCTGAATTTCTGATGGGTCCACTATGACCAACTCAGAGATGAATGGATAGATGGCTTGCACATGTTGAGAAGGGGAGAGATGTTTTATGTCTGCGGTTAATGCTATCTTTAGAGAGTTGTGATATCTGCTCATGCCCCATGAAGATCAAGATTCAAGTAGTTGCAATGAAATGAAAGAAAACTTGCAATGCAAAAACATAGTTTTGCTTCATGCAGAGAAAGATGTTGAAGTGTGACTCAGTTGTGACATTATAAATTGAGTTGGCTTACCTTTTACTGATGGTGCCTTTACAAAAATTATAGTTAAATTACATATACTATTTTTTCTAAGCATTAGGTGAATGAAAGATCTTTTACGATGTGAATTGGTTGTAGGGAAGTGGCTTGAAAATGCAAAGGTAGAATGCTGACTTGAGACATTGACTTGGTTTACCAAACCCATTAAAGAATAAAAGTTTTATATATCGGCACTCAATTACCGTCTTCTTGTAAATATCTTGTAAATTTGGAAATCATATGAATACAGGATCATGAGAAAGAACAAGGTTATTTTGGGAAGAAGAAAATATTAACAATAACTATACTTCGATGATATATCAAAATATGACTAAAATAAAGATACATCAACCATAAGCCATGGACTGAATGGTTCTGAATTTAGATTGGCTTCGTGTAATTGTTCAACAAGGCAGTAATCTGAGTTTCTGATGGGTCCACTATGACCAACTCAGAGATGAATGGATAGATAGCTTGCACATGTTGAGAAGGGGAGAGATGTATCATGTCTGCGGTTAATGCCTATCTTTAGAGAGTTGGTGATATCTGATCATGCCCCATGAAGATCAAGATTCAAGTAGTTGCAATGAAATGAAAGAAAACTTGCAATGCAAAAACATAGTTTTGCTTCATGCAGAGAAAGATGTTGAAGTGTGACTCAGTTGTGACATTATAAATTGAGTTGGCTTACCTTTTACTGATGGTGCCTTTACAAAAATTATAGTTAAATTACATATACTATTTTTTCTAAGCATTAGGTGAATGAAAGATCTTTTACGATGTGAATTGGTTGTAGGGAAGTGGCTTGAAAATGCAAAGTTAGACTGCTGACTTGAGACATTGACTTGGTTTACCAAATCCATTAAAGAATAAAAGTTTTATATATGGGCACTCAATTACTGTCTTCTTGTAAATATCTTGTAAATTTAGAAATCATATGAATATAGGATCATGGGAAAGAACAAGTTTATTTTGGGAAGAAGAAAATATTAACAATAACTATACTTCGATGATATATCAAAATGTGACTAAAATAAGAACTATAGGTATCATGATTTGACTACTGTTTAGCTACAGTATCTGGTGGGCATGGATGAAATAAGTTTAAAAGTTGAAGAATGGGAAATAGACTAAGAAAATTGCATTTCTGCTAATGTTAAGCAAGCCAAACAACGAAATTGAAGAGGGAAGGTGACATTGGTGGATTTAGGTTATTCTGTCTCAAAATTTATGCATGCATTTAGTCAAGCAATTAACTTGTATCAAAAATGCATAAGTAGCTATTCTGTTGGGTGTTAAAGATTTAATATATCTTTGGTAATATGTTGCTGGATTATTATTTTTTAATTACTTAATAGCATATCTAATTAATTTATTGATTATTTAGTTTTTATTAGAATGTTTTGGCATGTACATATGCTTAGTTGCAGGCTTGCTGTTCTATTAATGGGTTTTCAATTCAATGTCATCATGAGCTTTAAATTTTACTCTGGCTTGTTGTATGAAAGAATGCACTAAATTTTGCTGTCATATAAAGAGAACATGCAAATCATACAAGGAATTATAGATGACATTTGTATCCTCACATTACCCATGCGATTTTAGGTTACTAGTTTAAGGTCATCATGGACTCTAATTTTTTGACTCTTGGTTGTAGTGTGAAAGAATCAACTAAAATGATATAGTGATGTAACAGCCATATGCAAATCATACAAGGAATTAGAACCGAAATATTTATCACGAAATAACCCAATGAAGCAACATTTGCATGCTTATGTGGCATAGCAATTCTGGGAACTGCAGTTCTCTAAAACAATTTCCTTGCCTCATCAGGTGGTAATGCAGACATATTGATAATTCACAGTGGTGGAGGGGGGGGGGGGAGACAAATGGAAAAACTGTACGAAAATGCTCTGTGCCTCTATGCTAGCTACTGTTAGAAGAGAATTTTGATAGGTTAAGGAAATTTTAAGTTTTATACCTATCAGTTTATATTCTTAATTAAGTGAATGAATTTTTGCTGTAACCTTAGTAGGTTGGTAGGGGAAATCATAAATTTGAAATCAAAGAGAGTTAAAATGCTTGAAAGATTGGCTTGATTTGATATCCATGAATGCATGAATTTTAAGTATAAACATTGTCATGATATTATCTAGATCACTAAAGTTGTGCAGTCACTTGTGACAACTTGAAACTTGATCAAGTTTTCTTTGAGTTGAATCAATTTGAGTCTCAAACTAAGCTGGCAATTCTTTAATGAAGATTTAATTGTACTCATAGGTGATATTTGGTGATCCAAATAGGATCACCACAATGATTTAAGATCATTGATGATCTGAATCTTGTGGTGATTTGATCTCAGTGATCTTAGATCACTGTATGTGGTAGTTCGTGATCTAGTAATTAAAGATTTATATATATTCATAAGTATTTTTATTTGGTATTCCATGAGAATCCAAGATCACTGACCATATAATACTAAAACTATCCCTGATATATTCCATAAAAATAAATTTATTAATCATATAAAATATATTATAATAAATTAATATATTTATTAATATATTACTAATTAATATATTCTATAAAATATATTTGTCAATCCTATAAAAATATATTAATTGTTATTAGAGAATTAATATTTTTATCTATATTTATAATGTATTATTTATGAATACAAATATTTATTTTGATTAGAAAAATAAGGCAAATTAAATTAATATATTAAATACGTTTATTATATAAGTATAAAGTACAATAAGATATTTTACTCTAATTTAAAATTATCATTGTATCATGATATGACAATAATATAATTAATAATATTTTATAATATAATATTATAAATATAATATATATGTTCAATATAATATAATATCAGATATCTAATATTGATATAATATATTAATAGTATATCAATATGCTAATATTTTTGTTAGGCCAAGATGTATTTTTGTTCTTAAATTTTAGTCCAAGATCATTGTCTAGAGGTGATCTTGGATTCTTGACCTTAAGGATGGGTATCCCGTTACTGGGTCAAGTGGTGATTTGAGAAGTGGGGGTGATTCAAGATCACTGCTTTGTTAGATCATTATGATGCAACCAAATGTGATGATCTTATCATCTCTATCTACATCATCCTTGATCTTGGATGGATCACCATATACCAAATATCCCATATTGTTATTTTTTTGGATCAATTTAGCCAAGTCTTAAGTTGCCTAATAGTCCTTGAGCTCTTCTTGTGGAAGAATAAAGGCAAATATGAAAATGGTAGATGAAGATAGTGGAAATGAATGAGAAAGGAGGGAGAAAGTGGAGTCTAGGAAGAAAACAAGATGAGAATAGATTTTTAAATAACCTAACCTGAATAGACATATATAAACAAGGATTGAACAACTATCCCAGAACAAAATCCTGATGATTCTATCACTTTTCTGATATGAACATAAGCGAGTATGCTTTTTAGTCTTAACCTTGAATAGGAGACCTGTTGAGACACCAAATCTCTTTCTTACAAGTTACTTCAATCATCCAAAAACTTTGCTATAACCTTTTTAATGTTTCAAAAATATCCTGCAAGTAAGGCCTAACTCTGCTTATCTTGGAGTAAAGTTTTGCACTTTAAACTCTATGGAAAAGAGTAATTGATAAAACTGAATATTACATCTAAATGTATTTTATCATGCTGAATTGCATAGTAACAGCCAAAAGGTTAGTTAACTTTGTTTTGGAAACCAACTTCGTCATTCAGTAAATGGTTAAATACTTCGCAATAAAAGAATAACACAAAGAACATTGTATGTTTAATTGCAGCTAATGGGCCATATGATTAGTAGGCTTGATTTTACCATAAGAAATAAATTAAATGCAAACACAGCTTACTAAGAGAAGCAGCAAAAGTTTTCACACTTGTAGCAAGGGCAAGAAAGTGGAGGCAAGTGCCTAGTTGGAGATGGGGGATTGCATGTTGCCTAAAATTAACAAACACCTTGGCAGGTTCCCTGATAGATAGCATTAAAAAAATATTAAGAAACGGTTAAAATCCGGAAATATGTATGAATAACTAGAAGATTATAATTCAGGACTTAATGGAAAACTATTGAATGGTTGAAACACCTTTTCATTTATCCTAGTGTCATTTTTCTTGTAATATGTCCTTTTGCCGGACAATTAGCCAAAGAAACAAAAACAAGCTTTGACAATTAGCAACCCTGAAAGATGATAAATAATCAATATAAATTTGTAAATAAAGAATTAACCAAAAATTATGGAAATCTGTAATTAAGAAAAGAGGTAAGGGCGCCAACGAGAGAGTTACACACTTATACTCAACTCACCAAAGCTAATGTCCTGGCCTACCTGAAAAGCCAAGGTCCAGCTAATATTGGTTGCCTAAGTCTTAGCAGGTGTTTTAGGTGTATATAAGGTGGCCAGGCTGCGTGTAGATGCCACCGGGCTTTTGTTATTTAAGCTGCGAGGCCAAGGGCCTGCATTAGCTAAGGTGTTGGTCATGAAATAGTTGTTTGTTTCACCCATTTGTGTTGACATTAGATACCACTGACATATCCATGGAGCTTCTACTTTTTGACATGACTTAATTGGCTCCACATGCACCAGAGGCACTTGGTGTAATTGAAGCCATCTAGGTGAGTCATCATCAGAATATCTTTCTATGCAGCGTGAGCCTTAACTTTCTGATTAAGTATCCATCCATTTCAGCTGTATTTAGCTGGGTTTTGGCTCAAATGGCTGACACTTTCCTACCAGAAACTTGACACATCACCAGGTAGTGTTGGCATAGAGAGGCATCAAATAGTAGTTGATGTCAAGAAAAGATCATATGCAAGGATTTCTGAACCAGTAGCAGTGCCTATACCAGTCATTGGCCTGTAGGAGGATATGGTACCAATTTGGTATTATATCGGTACACGATTGACTGGCATGCTAATTCTTTTAGTTTTCTATGATTCAATTTTTTTTTTAGGATATATAATCAGTTTTTTAGGATTTCTTGAATATTTTTAAATCCAAATGATGCCTTCCATCTTGTTACTTATTTTTTCAAATGTTTTGATGCATTTCCATCTTTATATAACGTGCTTTTCATTTTTATATAATAGCTATAGCTGAATCGTCTTAAATCATGGATGATTACTATGAAATATACTATTATGGTATGAAATAACTAATATTATTTTTTTTCGTTCCATCTCTTTTTTAAATTATATTGATGCCTTTCCATCTTTATATAACATACTTTCTTTCATTTTTATATGATAGCAAGAGAAAAAAATATTTACTTGTTTTTCTAGATGTCTTTTAAAAGATGAAGTAGCTAATGTTGTTATTTGTTTTCTCAAATATCTTGTTGTCTTTCTATTTTTATATAATATGCTTTCCTCCATTTTCATATAATAGCTATAACTAAATCGTCCTTAATCATGAATGATTACTATGAAATATACCATTAGGTATGAAATGATTAATAAGGTTTTTTTCATATTTTCTTTTTTGTTTCAAATGTATTGATGCCTTTCCATCTTTATATAATATACTTTCCTCCATTTTCATATTATAGTATGAGAAAAAACATGTTTACTTGTTTTCTTTTTTCAAATGTGTATTATGGTATGAAATGACTAATGTGATTACTTGGTTTCTTAAATATCTTGATGCATTTCTATTTTTATATAACGTGCTTTTCTCCATTTTCATATAATAGCCATAGCTGAATCGATAGTTATTATGAAATGTATATATAATAGCATAGCTAAATCGATGATTACTATGAAATATATTCTTATGCTATTAAATCGCTAATATGATTTTTTATCGGGCTATCCTTTTTTTGTCCAAATATATTGATGCTTTTCTATAGAGTTGTACTTTCTTTCAATTTCATATAATAATCATAGTAGTACATTACTTTTCTAAACTAATGATCAGGCTGGAATATTCATGAGCAACTACTAACTAATTCAAGCAAGAAATCTTGAGCAAGCAATTATCTTTTATGCAAAAAACTTGCAAATTTTGATAATTTCAGTGCCGATGATCAAAAAATCTACTAGAAATTTTAAATGAAAATAAGCAACAAATTATTTTAAATCATTTTAAATAAAATGCATTAACCTTCATCAATATTATCCCATGAAATAAAAATAAATTTTTGTTTGATAAAAATCAATTTAAAAATATGGCAGGATATGAAATCAGTTATGTTTGGTAGATTTAGATTAGGATATTATTGAAATTTTTGATAAATTGATCATTTAAAATCAAGTATTTCAAAAGGTTTACATGGATGAAATAAAATATTTATAGGTTTTTGCAAGGACAAAACAGAAAAAAAGCTCTCCTATAATTAATTTTGATTTCTTTATGTTTTTTTTTTTACTAATGGAAACAAGTTGGAAGAGGCGAGGAGAAGGCCATCCCAGCCATCTTAAAAGAAAAAAAAGGGAACCGGGCTGAGCCACCCAGTTTGGTCTAAAATGGTGCCAAACTGCCTGGTTTGGTGTGCTTTTTTTGGTTTGGGCCCGGAACCGATTTCCACGATCGAGCTGACCCAGTTCAGACCAGATATGGTTCAGTATAGGTTGAACTGGATGGTTCAGCAAGATTTTGAAAATCATGATCATGTGTGTTTAAATACTTTATTCTCCTTTGTTTCTCTAGATTTCCATATCACAGTTCTTTGTTTTGTGTGTTTTGCAAATTTAAATGTTTTAAATTTCAGTTATGAAATGCTTAGGATATCTTGGATTTTTCAGCCAAAGTGTTGTGGAGAGAGAGGATGAGAAACATAATTATAAAAGTTTCTTATCTTATTGTATAATGTTGAGGCGTTCATTTTTGTTTGCCTCATGAAATAGTTGACAAATTAGCTAAGCATTATATGTTTTTTCCATACCTTCGGGCTGGTCCTTCTAGTTGATATCCTAGAACTTTTGTACATGATTCACTTATCTAATATAAGTGGAACATTCAGGCTCTGAATGCATCAAACAATGCAGGGACAAGGAAAAAAAGGGGTCTGGCTACAAGAAAGTTATTCCTTTGATGGGTAGAGGGCTCACAGCATATCAGTCCATCTTGCTTTTGAGTGTGACTTTACCGGACCAAAGAGAAGCTTGAGCATTTCAATCATATATAAGAATGGGCTTCGGAAGCTCTGTACTTGATCCATTTGTTAAGGCTGGTATAATTTGAAACATTCACTAAGTATGCATGCTTGCATCAACTCTCTTGTGACTGAGTGTAGGCAGAGATAACAGAATATATTACTTCATTTATGAGTTCTGCATTAACGTTAATGTTCCTTCCCATGGGGTCCACTTGTGGGAGTAGCTTAAAATCACATCATATAGACTAAAGTAGGAAATTTACCACCTAGATTGACAATAATCCATAAGGTCATATATCAGCAGGTCCTGTTTGCCTATTACTTTTTGTTGAATGTTAAGTAGGGCTGCATGTTTTTGACATACTCTTTGTTGAAATTAGCAAACAAGGATGAGTCTCAAATCATGACTCCAAATTGACAGAGCTTACATTCTCAAAGTGGAACCCTGATGGAAGTTGATAAAAATATGGATTTTTTTCATCATTAGGCTATTCCTATCTGTCAAACATTCGACACCACATGATTAGGGAAATGAATAAAAGATGTTTAATAGATGAATAAAGCTTGTTTATTTGACAATAATCCATAAGGTCATATATCAGCCGGTCCTGTTTGCCTATTACTTTTTGTTGAATGTTAAGTAGGGCTGCATGTTTTTGACATACTCTTTGTTGAAATTAGCAAACAAGGATGAGTCTCAAATCATGACTCCAAATTGACAGAGCTTACATTCTCAAAGTGGAACCCTGATGGAAGTTGATAAAAATATGGATTTTTTTCATCATCAGGCTATTCCTATCTGTCAAACATTCGACACCACATGATTAGGGAAATGAATAAAAGATGTTTAATAGATAAATAAAGCTTGTTTATTTGTAGTTCTAAGTTGTCTCTATCTCCTTTGGTGCTTGTCCATCTTAGCATGATATTTTTTAGGCATGTTCTTTTGTGGATAAATATTATAGAAAAGTTGGTCAACTTTTTTATTGATTAATTTATCCATGTTCTTGCACTTTTTAAAATGGGTAAGTTACCTTCCCTGGATAGTATTTATCTACGAAATATGGAAAAAATCTTATCTATTTGGGGGGTAGTTAAATTATTTTTCTACCAGCCAGTAAAGTAAATATTTAATTTTATTCTTGAAATGTCCTCCTGCTCGTTTCCAATGTCTCCATCATTCAATGCTTAATAACTCTTGTTTACTACTTTTTATACTTAAAAAATATAAAGGGTATTTTGGAAAATATGAAGAAATTTTAATAAATTACTCAGAAAAGTAATAATGCAAAACAACATGGGTGATAGATTTCAAAGCCACTTTTTGATGTATAAAAGAATATCGATAAATTATTTTCCTGTCTAAATGTTGCCCGAGAAATATTTATCTTAAGAAAATATAGTTTTTCAGGTAATTTTTTTAACCACAAAAGAATGGATCCTTAAGCTGTCAAATGTTGCTGCATAACCTGTAGGTGGTGACTTGTCAAAGGATCTATTTGTTACCAAGTTCTAAAAATTTTGGGCGTGAGAACCTTTCAAGTCTGACATAGAAAGTGTTAGTATTTCACTTGTTTTTGATTGTTTACAGGTAGAGCTCTGCTGCAAGCTGTAATTCTGACAGCCACGATCCTTGTTGCTCTCACCATCTACACATTCTGGGCAGTCCGCAAAGGTCATGATTTTGCCTTTCTTTATCCTTTCCTCTTTTCCTGCCTCCTGGTTCTGTTGGTGTTTCTCATCATCCAGGTAATTAGACCGTCAACCATATCTTTCATCTCCCTTTTCACATGTAAGCCACTCTCTTGAACCTAATCTATGTTACTGTTGATGGCCTGCAGCTTTGCTTTCCACTGACAAGGATCACAATGGCAATCTATGGGTTCGTGGCATCTGTTGTCTTTTCTGCCTTCATTGTTTATGACACCAGCAACCTAATCAAGCGCTACACCTATGGTCAATACATTTGTGCTGCCATCTCCTTGTATCTTGATGTCATCAATCTCCTCGTCTCCTTGATCACATTCTCTGGTGCTGTTGAGTGATCAGCCTCTCCATGGGTCCTCTTGGTCGCTATCTACTGTCAATGCCCAATATGTTAAAAACATATTTGACTTTCTAGTTATCTAGCTCTTACATAACTTTAGACACTACCTTTTTGCTGATATATTGTAATTACTCATCAAGGAGCCATTCTGATAGTTGAACTTCTTCTCAGCTTTTGAAATGCAAGTTGTTTCAAAGTGTCCTTTACTGTGCCCTAAATGCTCCTTTTTGGCATGTGCCAGATTGCTGTTGAATTGGGAAAACTATAAGTAGGCAAATATTTATACACAATTTTGCAATCATATTCCTTTTTTTTTTTTTTTATGGATAAGAATCATATTCGTTTATCTGGAGTTATGAAAAGCTCTCATTGCTGTCCTTTTTCAACAAAATGGGTCCTCATGCCAGTGTGCCACTGGCTCTGTCAAGATTCCTATAACAATCTGTTGACTGTCTTTTCCTTTTATCGTTTTCCTCCCTCTGCTTATTCTTGTTTTCCCACTGGGTAAGCAAAAGCTAGAAATTATCTGGCCATCTACATCACACGTCTGAAAAATCCATAATCCCACGAAACAAATTGCTGTCTCTTCTGCTAAGGTTGGTGCCAAGTGGTTAGTAAAGTTGCTGTATATCGAATACTGATGACAGGTTTGATCCCGCACTCTCCAGGATTTGGATTGGTCTATGAGCAATCTAATCTCGTAATATGTTAATCTCTTGTTCTCCTAAATTTTGTTGTCTTCAGGCTCTGTTCATTTATCTGCACCCATGAGGTAACTTTATGATCTTTGAAAAATTAGATCCCATCCTTCTTCAACCGTTTCAAGTTCAGTCCTTGGATTTGGTTGCTTCATGGCATCATCTACTTTTAATTGACGCATTTCAACCTCCCAGCGGTCATGCTGCCTCTCCAGCATGTGGTTTGTCTGGCTGGGCTGAGATATTTTGACACTTTTTAGGTTTTTTCTTTTTTTTTTAACAATGCAACAATAAAGGTATAAAATTTTTTGTCAATCATAAATTATGATTTCAACTTATATTCATGAGACAATATCTAAATCAAATATGAATGTATCCAATTCAAATACATGTGCATATATATATATATATATATATATATATATTCTACATAAAAAAATGCTTATATATTCATGCATATCTAAAATTGATATTTATATATTCATGCAATATATTCAGATACAATTTATATGCCTAATTTACCATGGATTTACCACTTCATTGGTTGTGCCCATGCTTCTGTTCATTGCATGGGTTGGCTTTGAGGTAATTATTTATCTGTTCTTATGCTCTCTCTCTTTTTTTTTTTTATATAAGACATTTTCATAAAAAAATCAGTGTACTGATCATTAAAAAAAAAAGAAAGTGAAAAAGTGCTTGTGTGATTTTTTTTTTTTTTTTGTTTGGTGATGCAGTGTTGATACTTAAAAACCATCGAATTCACTAATTGGTTCATGTTCAATTTTTTTGTCAGATTTCTATGATTAATGTTCAAATTTAGCTTTCAGATTCTGCCATTAATATTCATTTTCAAAGTATCATTTTTGAAAATGTGTATAGCTTTTCATTACATGGATACCATGAAACCAGTAATAAATTGCCTATGCTAAGACTTTAAACTCATGATCCTCTAATTAGATGCATGTGTACAGAAAAAACTGATGGTTGGTCCACATGTGTCTATTCTTATTGATCAGTTTCTTTTTCTTTTATTTTGTTTAACACAACAAAATGATAGAGAAGTTTTATGGTCATTTTAATAACAGATCCTTCTCTTGTCATCTTAGGCCAGGAATTTATCTTATAAAAATGAATTAACATTAGGTTGGTACTGGTTAAACCATAATTTCCAAGTAACTCCCAAGGAAATCGAGCCATATACATTCAATGTTGGTGGCACCTATTTCCATTCAATGGTGGTCTTATGAATATAAAATGGTGTTAGATAAGAACATGCCATGTCCTTTCCATTTTTTATAACAAAATATAATTATTTAATACTTAAGTTATTATTCGTATATAAAAGTGAAAAATAATTTAAGTAGGACTTTAGACTCATAGTTAAAATAAGATTCTAGAGTTATAAAAAGAAAGGGACTTTAAACTCTAGTTAAAAGCGGACTCTTATCTCTTCTCATCATGAAAGACAGTTCAGCGGGTATTCTAGACTTACATCATAAAAATAAGGCTCCAGACTCTGCTTTGGTAGAACTAGACTCCTAGTTAAAATGGGACTTTTATCTCTTCTCATCACGCCGGGGGGTTGAGAGGAATGAGAAGAGAGGGATCACGGAATGGAAAAAAAGAAGTGTGGGAGAGATGGTGGTAAAGAAATGGAGAGGAGGAGCTCTATTCCATAATATCTATTTATTTAAATAAAAAACGAAACTAAAAAATTTCAAAAAAAAATCTAAAATCTTAAATAATTAGAGAGAAATAAAAAACAATATCTTGATTGATTGCATGGAAATGGAAGGAGCTAAAGACTAATTAGAATTCTTTTTATGCTGGAAAAATATCTTCATCATACGGGAAAGGAAGGAGCTGAGGGTGATTAGAGTTCCTTTTGTGCAACTTTTTTTTTTTTTTTTTTATAAGGATATAAACATGATTATGAAATTGTTCTATGGATATTTTGGTAAAATAAAATAAAATTTTATAAAGTTGAAATAGCTTTATGTAAGCTGCAAAGTCCTTTTAAGGAAAAGTTCTAAAATGGAGTTTTTCTTAAATAGACAGCTTTAACTTTTTGATAAAACCAAAATAGATTCCATATTTTTTTTATTAAACATTATTATAACCATCCAAAGTATTTTTGAAGGATGAGAAAATACTTTTTGACTCTCCAAAAGCTTAGCTGAATGGGGTTTGAGTGACCAAGGATAATCCATGAATCAGTTTATCACCAGAAATCAAAGAAATGATCATCTTGTGACAAATAGACACAAGAATGATTGAAACTTTTTCCTTCAGACTTCAATAAGCAATTTGGACAAGGTTCCGAAGAAGTAAAAGCTTTTTGGTTCTCTAGCATGACAAAGCCGAAATTCCAACCAATTATGCCCGAATGCTTCCAATTCACATGGTTAAAAATATTTAGTAAATTTGTGTAATTGTTAAGATCTCTAAACAAGGACATGACTGAGGCCTTAAGTATATTTTGCATGTTTCTCTAGCATCTCATTTGTGGATGAAATTGGATTGGATATAGATCGGATACCAGGATATTTATATCCATATTTATTTTATCTAATGAATATAGATATGGATACATATATAATCGGATATAATAATTTATATTCATATTTATTTTTAATGGATGTAGATACAAGTTAGATACTGGAAGCATATATATAAAAATATGGACATAAATCAGATAAGTAAACTTTATGAACATAGAATTAAAGTATTACTAAATGGATTAACTCAAATTAATAGCATGCTAATATCATTATATATTTTTCTTAAAAGTTGATGAGTGTTATGTAAAATTAAATAAAATTATGAATAAAATTATATATAAAATTAGATACTTGGTTATGGATAGGATAGTTGTCTATATATATATATATTGACGGGCACTGGATATTAGTTGGCTGATCTAAATTTTATCATATCCAGATAGATTCGAATATAAAAATGGATTTCGATAGATATTATTTGATCCACTTTTATCCCTAATCTCATTTCATTAAAACCTTGCCAAGATAATTTTTCATAGAAAAGTTTTCTCCATCTTTGAGATTTAACCTGATTTGTGTGTATAATCATAATCATATTCAATAGCTGCGAGAAGGGCCATTTTAGATCTTCCCAATTAATTTTATCAGCAGCTCATCTATTACTACTTAAAACTATTGTAGCATGCCTTTCATCAAATATCTTGTTCACAACCCAATTGTAGTCGCTATTGTTTGTGTTCGCTTTCTTTCTAATAGTCACCAATCGAAAATAAATTAGATACTAATATATTCATATTCATATTTATTTTATTTTATGAATACATGTATAAATATGAATATTATTAAATATAAAAATTTATATTTATATTTAATTTAAATGAATATGGGTATAAATTAGATATTGAAAATATTGATATAATCAGATGTTTAAATTTTATGACTATAGAATCAAAGATATTGCTAAGTGAATGATAAATTAAGATGATAGTATATTAATACGTTCATTTATTTATTTAAAAAAATATGAATGCTATATAAGATTAAATATGATTATAAATAGAATCGAATATTCGGGTTTATATATATATCCAATTTTCTTTGATAGATATAGATATGGATATGGATATCCAGATAAATTTAAATAAAAAAAATATTCATATTATTCGATCCGCTCTCACTTCGGGATTGATTAGTCGTGAAAATATATATGGTCTTAAAAAGATAAAGCATAAATATTAAATGTTGGCTAGGCTCGACCGACTCCACAAATGCGGAAACCGCCAGCCCGTGATTCCCATGCGCTTTCCGAAATTTGGCCAACTGGTTCGCCGTATCCTTATAAATACCTACCGGGAGCGGGGAGTCTCTCAGGCAAAGCCATTTTTTTCACCCAGAGATGCTTTCGTTCTCTTCCAGCTCTCTTCTCTATTTTCAGAACCGAGCTTGATAGAGTGTCAGAGGGTTCTTGCCGAAAAACCAGTCAGGACTTTTTCGCAGGGTTCACTTTGGCACCGCTGAAGAATTTCTTTGAAGGTATCCATCCTATCTCGAGACCTCGTTGAAGCCTTGGTAATTTGACTAAAAGTGAGTAAAAATGGTCCTTGTGTTTATGTTTCATTTTGGGACATCGCCTTCATTATCGTTTCTTGGACATACAATTAATTAAGCTTTTGCTGATGCTAGCATGAATATAAAAAAACTTCCTAAAGCTTTTGCTGATTATCATATGGTGACCGATGACTCTCCAAATCAATCTCTTGATATTAAATAATAATTACATTCTTAATTCTGTATTAATATTATAAGAAAAACTTGAAAAGATGTTGGATGGCATGAACAGTTTTTATCGCAATCAAAAATAAATAAATAAATCAATAAAAGGGAATATTTTTGGATTTGATTGGGATGGAAGGATTAACATATCAAAAATCCCTTTCCATATTTAATTGGTTTATTTCTTAGTTACGGAGTGGAACAAGAAAAGTATGCTAGCCAAAAATTATTATTTGCCGGATGAATTAGACATAGCTTTTCACGCCATGACTTGGTTCCAAAATTTAGGACTTGAAACACAAGCTTGGGAGGTTCCCACAACATATTTTCACCCATTTAATTCATACAAAATGTTAAAGTGAAATGCTTTGAACTTACCGATAGATCTATGATCGATCATAAACCATCAATTTTCATCATCAAGTTTGGGATGTTTTTGCAGGATTAGATGGAAAAAGAAAATTGAAGAAGAGACTGGATCGAAGTCAGAATCACTCCTGGAAGGAGTATTTTTATGAATATAAGCGTCGTTAAATTCTTGAAGTCTGGCAATGCTTATAAGCGTTAGAAGATGCCGATGCTTTCTAAAAGTGTCGGAAGATGCCGACGCTTTCTAAAAGCGTCGGCGGGTATGCGGGAGCTCCCGACGCTTTCCAAAAGCATCGGGATAAAATCGTTGGGGATTCCCTGTTCCGTTGTAGTGGTAGAAGATGTGCATGCACCGCGAGAAACCAGTAATGGATCTTGATATCCACTCGTGGACTGTGCCACATGTTGCTGTGGACCACTTCAAGGTGTAGACCGCCAAACACCGCAAACAAAGGGGATAAAAACATGCTTGGGCTTGCGTGGACCACGTGTTCGCATTGCCTGGGCCTAGGCCATGTGCTTACATGCGCCTGGGCCACTACTCGCTCGGGCTCGCAGGCCACACACACCTACAGGTCGCGTGTGCCTGTGGGCCATGCTTGGCCCATCGACCGTGCAGGCTAGCCTACTGCGGGTCTTTCTGGGTTACATTTTCGCACGGGACTAGGTATGGCTTGCTTCTATACTAGATTTGGACTTTTTCTAGGACCGAATTGAGATGCTAAATCTCAACAATCTCTACCTTGACTCGACATTTGTCCTCTATCTAACTTTGAGAGCTCTTGAAGGATCTTATCTCATATCTTGGGACAAACACCTGCTGCTTATGGATAGACAAATATGGGAGTCGAGCCAGGCTGCTTGATCCCATCTCTGTCGCGTGCTATGTTCATCTTGATCTAAGACCTGCTTAGAAAAGCTTCCTATGGTAATAGGAACTTTACTGTACGACATTGATTGTTGTCCTCCTGAATCTCGTCTTATACTCGATCCACTTGCTCCTGGAGCTTCATTTTGTATTGGACTTTTATCTATATCAGAGATTCCATCTCGCATTAGATTCTTTATCAAGATATAATGATATCCATGCTTTTTTTCCTATAAGACAATCCTACCATCATGCATGATCTTCAGGATACTATCACTGGCTCTCCATGTATAGCCGTTTGAATCCAATTTGTTGAGTGAAATTAGATTCTTGTTAAAACTGGGTATGCATTGGACCTTGTTCAGTTTTTTTGCTGTCTTATCATGTACTTTCTAGCTGACTGTCCTGAAACACCCTTGATCGCATAGCTCGATCCATCTGGCAAATAAATAAAATCCTTTCTACTCTCTAGAGAGTCGATCAGCTTCTCTCTATAACAAATATGATATGGACATGTAGAATCTATAATCCATCAAAAATGAGATACCTTATTGGATATCATGAGTGCATTATTGTATTATCTGTATGAGAATCCCGGGCTAGTGGGCTGATTCTGGGCAGTCCCAGCCGACTTCAACCTAAAATAAAAAAAAAGATAGAAGACGAAATAGGAGACTTTGTCTTTGCTAGTTTGACCATGATGGTTGCCAGAGGAACCGGAGGGATGCCATGGGAAGGGAGGAGATGGCCAAGGACCATCGGGAGTTGGCAGGACTCTCAAATGACTAGCCTTATCCGTCATGGAGTCACGTTTATCCCCTCCAAATACAACCTTTAAATTCCTCCCCACACCATCTTAACCCGAGCCAAAAATCGAGCCACCGCCACTTTTTTCCCCGTCTTCGATAATCGACAGTGTCCTTTCCATCACCGGTAAGTTTTCTTTCTCTCCCGGTGTTTCTTTGGTTTTGTGTTTTGCTTGTGTGGTAGTGAGGGGCGGAGCTCTATTTTCTTCGATCGACTTTCTTGCTGGCCGTTGGACCACCGCTGGCTATGCTGGGTTCACTGCCCCAACCCTTCTTTTCTGTTCGGTTGTGCTCTAGTGAGCCATCCTCCTAAAAACCCTTTTTCCTTGCCCTTTTCCCGTTCGGGCCGAGCCAAAAAAGAAAAGAGAAAGGAAAGCATAGGAAGAAAAGAAAAGAGAAAAAAAGAAAAGAAAGAAGAAAAGAGAAAAAGAGAGAGAGAGAGAGAAAGAGGAGAGAGAAAGATAAGAGGAGACAGAGAGAGAGAGGAGAGAAAAAAAAGGAGAGAAAGAGAAGAGGGAGAGGGAAGAAGAGAGAGAAAGAGGGGAGATAAGAGGAGTGAGAAAGAGTAAAAATAAATAAAAAATATTTAAAAAGGGAGATCTAAATTTCATGAAATCAATTTGATTTTGCATTAAACAGAGTGTATTTAGATTGTTTCTTAGTTGATTAACCCAATCCCCATCAACCGAACCAAATGGATATCTAGATCGAGCCTAGTCCTAGACCAAAATGAAAAATTTCTTCCCTTATTTTGTTTTCTTGGATTAAAGGTTAATTGTTTAAATAACTCATTTTGTCAGGGCCTTTATCATTTTTATTAGCAAAGGAGTGCCGGATCTAGGGTTTGAGTCATGTATTTTTGCTAGAATTAATTTCTAGTAAGTTATCTTTATCCTTTGTATATTTTACTATATTTGATTTGATTTAAAGATTTAATTATTATTAAGTTATTCAAATAAATACTTTATATATGCTATACATGGACATGTTTTGATAAAATGTCGAGTTTAACATGTCTTTATTTTGAAAATGATTATTTTTAATTACTTTGAAAAATGTGTTGTTTGTTGATTGTTATATTCTCTAGTTCGACTATGATTACATGAGTTTGGTTCTAATCTCCTTTTGGACCTGCAGTGAAGCTATCACTGGCACATGATCGATGGACGGTATGTGTGTCAGGAGCTAGTTTTCTTCTGGGCCTAGCCGGTGGGGTGATCATTGGTACATGTTGAGGATGCATATTATCTCGTGTGCTATCAAAGCTAATATCCATTTAGACTTCCAGTAGGGTGATCATTGGCACATGACCATCAGGCGGTATATGTAGTCAGGATCTAGTCTCTTTCGGGGCTAGCCACTAGCCGTTCGTGGTTATAGTCAGAAGGACAAGGAGAGTGAAGTGGAAAGGGATGACCATCCTTAGTTATTTTGTTTTGGAAAATGTATTGTTGTCAACTATGAATTATAAAAATTTTATGTTGTGTTTTATGAAAATTTTATTTTGTTGATTGGATTTATTTCATTGATTTATATTTTTTGAATAATCATTAAATTTTATACTTCGCAAATTAGAGGTTATGATAATTTACTGGGTTCGTGTAGCTCATTATATTTTTCTTTCTTTTTCAGATATTATGGAGCATTTGGGGCTTGGGATCATGCTGTCAGGAGCTTAGGAATTAAATTTTTTTTTGATGAGTTTGACTTATTCTTTATGTTTAGTAGTCACGAAGTCGGATTCACTATCATTTTTATTATTCTAGTATTTTGATGGATTTATAAGTTAAAAGATAAGCCTTGCATATTTGATAGAATTAGATCTCAATGAATGCGGCCGTCTGTCATACGCTTGGCTCAGGTATTAGGTCGGGGCATGATAATCCGTTACTACCCTTGGCCACCACCGTAATAGCCTTCAGCTGATCTTGAACTACGGATAATTTCTGATACAATATCCCAGGTCGTTGTACTAGTAGTACTTGATTTTGCTCACATCTTTCGACTTGGATCACTCATCTCGCAATCCTCTATCACTCCACCCTCTACCACCAGCTCCTCCAGAGATCATCAATGCTGAGTTCCCGCCTGAATTCGAAGTTTAGTTCTCTCGCCTGAGAACCTCATTCTAGTGTAGTGCCAAAGTCACCTCCTCCATCTTGATGGTGCTCTTTCCTACTAGAAAAGCAATCACCAAGAATTTGAAGGAGTACGGTAGTGAGATAGCAAGATCAACACCCTAGCTTTCTCTTCCACCTTCTCTCATGCATTGAGAAGATTGGTAAGGATCATCTGGAAGTTGCTTAGATGTTTTTGTATGCTCTGTCCTTCGGTCATCTGTAGTTGATAGAACTGTTTCATAAGGAAGAACGGGTTAATGAGAAACTTTGCCATGTACAACTCAAGCTTTATTCATAGTATCGTCGAAAAGTCTCGTTTAGTACATGGATCACCACATCATCCATTAGGTCAAGAAGATGGTACTCACTCGCATTTGGAGCCGCTTCCAAGTCTTATCCTCCATCTCACATATGAGAGCATCAATTAATCCTTGCTTCGGCCTCTCCTCACATATGAAAGCATCAATTAACCCTTGCTGGATCAGCATATCTTTCACTCTTGCTTGCCAGAAAGAGAAATTGCTCTTCCCATCAAATTGGTTGATCTCTATCTTAATTGCACTTATCTTCTCCATCTTCTTTGATCTCGATCAACATAGACAATTTGGACAATTCAAGACTTTGATACTAGTTGTTGTGGTACCAACTATACTATATCATTCTCTTGAAAAATCCTTGGTGCAGAATAAGATCCTTGTTTCCAGGATCGCGATATCGATATTGATGTCACAAGAAAAGGAAGAAAATAAAAATAAAATAAAATAAACACAATCAATTGAGCATGCAAGATTTAATTATGAGAAAATAAATACTTACAAGATTGGAACTCCCACTCTTAATCCTATACAATTCTCTTAACAAGAAACCTTAAATCTCTCTCACAAGCTCTCAACTCTTAGCCCTACAGGCTTTTTCTACCACTACCATACTTTTTAGAAGCCCTCTGGATCCTCATGCCTGATTCTTGGTCACCTGTCCTTGCTTTTATAGTCTCTAGCACAAATGGTATCTTAACAGTAGTTCAATAATCCAAACTGCATTCAAAATGGAATCCTGTATCCTTTCCGGCTAATGTTTGATCCAAAAAAGCACTCTGGTCATTTGATCATCATTGATCGCATCATAGATCGTGCAAATCAAGTCCAAATTATATCGGATACCTCCTAGAAATGTGCTTAGCCATTGGATTTTATCTGAACATGGGCTGTGCCATTTGATCGCGCAGAAAACATGCGTGCACCACTAGAAATCAATCATGGACCGTGATATCTACTTGTGGAATGTGCCAAATGCCGCCGTGGACCACTTCAAGGCATAGACCCCCAAACACCGCAAACAAAGGATGGTAGAAACGTGCCCGGGCCCGTCATGTCGCTTGGGCCTAGGCCGCCACCAGTGTGGGCTCGTGGGCTGTGCGCTCTTATAGGCCGCGTGGGTCTGGCTTGCTACGGGTCTTTGAGCCATGTTTTCATGCAGGGCCGGGCATGGCTTTCTTCCATGTTGGGTTTAGGCTTCTTCTTAGGTTGAATTGAGGCACTAAATCCCAACAAAGGGACATTGCATTTTCTAGGGAGCAGAAGGTTATTGCTATGCTCCTTTCTCTTAGCATGCTCTTAAAGGGATGCCATTCGCTCCAGAATAGGGAAGGGTTTGCTCTGCTCCTCTCAACGCCAAGATGTGTGAGACATATTTGAATGCACAACTGGCTACCATTTGCTTTGATTATAACATAATTCCATCTTAGCAAGTCTATGGTTCCATTAGTTAAAATTGAATGCTTATTACTAGCATTACTAGCCCTTATAGAATAATTCATGCCTTATGTATAGGGTTGAAAGCGAGCCAGGTCGAGCTAGGCCATACCCCTATCCTAGCCCAGTCCGAAAAAAATCTCGAGCTTCAGGTCGTGCTTAGAACATATTTATTTTGAAAGAACTATGTTTGAGCTCGGCTCGAGCCCGAACCCGAGCCTAATTAGCTGACCCAAACTGGGCTTTGATTTGGGTCGGCTCGAATTAAAGACCGATTAGGCCTGCCAAACAAAGATGAAATAACAAAATAAAGTTCTTTTAACTATTGATACATGATGTGGCAGGACCGCTAACGTGGAAAAACCGGCAGGCACCACGTCAAGAGAAGACGCCACGACGACTCTCCGGCTCGGATCCCACTACCGAGCTGAGCTGAGCTCCCCCAGGATAGCAAGTCGAGCTCAGTCCTCCGCCAGGTCGAGCTCATGAGCTCGGTGCCTAGGTCGGAGCCGCCTTCCGCCCTCCAGAGAGAGATCCTCGGAGGTTAGTGCCCTGCGGTCGAGGTCGAGCCAAGAGCTCACCCACCGATGTGGAGCCTCTCCGAGCGCGCGCCCTCTGGACCGGGTCCACCTTTCGCCCTCTAGAATGAGACCTTCAGAGGTTAGTGCCCTACGGTCGAGGTCGAGCCAAGAGCTCACCCACCGATGTGGAGCCTCTCCGAGTGCGCGCCCTCTGGACCAAGTCCGCCTTCCGCCCTCCAGAGCAAGACCCTCGGAGGTTACTGCCCTGCAGTCGAGGTCGAGCCAAGAGCTCACCCGCCGATGTGGAGCCTCTTCGAGCACGCGGCCTCTGGACCGGGTCCGCCTTCCGCCCTCTAGAGCGAGACCCTCGGAGGTAAGTGCCCTGCGGTCGAGGTTGAGCCAAGAGCTCACCCGCCGATGTGGAGCCTCTCCGAGCGCGTGCCCTCTGGACCGAGTCCGTCTTCCGCCTTCCAGAGCGAGACCCTTGGAGGTTAGTGCCCTGCGGTCGAGGTCGAGGTCGAGCCAAGAGCTCACCCGCCGATGTGGAGCCTCTCCGAGCACGCGCCCTCTGGATCGGGTCCGCCTTCTACCCTCCAGAGTGAGATCCTCGGAGGTTAGTGCCCTGCGATCGAGGTCGAGACAAGAGCTCACCAGTCGATGTGGAGCCTCTCCGAGTGCACGCCCTTTGGACCGGGTCTGCCTTCTGCCCTCTAGAGCGAGACCCTCGAAGGTTAGTGCCTTGCGATCGAGGTCGAGCCAAGAGCTCACCCGTCGATGTGGAGCCTCTCCAAGCGCATGCCCTTTAGACCGGGTCCGCCTTCCGCCCTCCAGAGCGAGACCCTCGGAGGTTAGTGCCCTGCGGTCGAGGTCGAGTCAAGAGCTCACTCGCCGATGTGGAGTCTCTCCAAGCGCACGCCCTTTGGACCGGGCTCGCACTTCGCCCTCCTCCACCTGGGCACCCCCGCAAGCTCGGAGTGCCTAGGTTGGAGCGAGCCTTGCCGTCCTAGCTCGGCCCCAGCCCAGACGAGGTCCTCACCAGTCGAGGATGCCGGCGAGCTGCACGAGTACTATACCGGTGCGCCTCTCAGACCATATTGATCGCCAGAAACTGCCGGTTGCACCAAAAAGGCAGGCAATGCATTGATCGAGATGCTACATTCCTCACCAACTACTCAGATCACCCAGGAAAGAAGGCTAACCGGGAGATTCGAATCCTGCGGGTGGCGGCCCGTCGGTCGAGGCACCCCCAAATTTTTTGGAGTGAGGCAACCAAGAAGAGTGTCAAAGTGCTTGACATCGCGCCCTATCATGAATCAAGAAAGCCTCCCTGGGATACCACCGCATGCGCCTGACAGCCCGGCGGGGATCCCGAGACAAGCACCGAATGGTAACCAAAGTTCACAACCAACCTAGAGGTAATACAACAACTCGAGCACACCAGACAGCACACAGGGAAGAGAAAAAAGAAAAAAGGCCACCCCCATGAAAAAAGGGGGCATGGCACCACCATGACCGCCATCACCACCACAAGCACTAGCACAAGCCCGTCCAAGAGAGGGCGTAGCGCCACTACCACCACTGATGAAGGGAACCGAGGGGCACAAGGAGAGGCAGAGGAATAGAGCATCCCTCTGTCCCCGCTATCACTCTCCCCCTGCGACGTTCACACCTCCACGCACATCTTTTACTTCTCCTAGTACAGAGTCCATCAAGAGGGGCCCGACTAGGAGGATCTGTTCCCCTGGATCGTCACTGACTTGATCATCGGAGTGCCCCCATCGAAAACCCTGGCCCGGGTCTCTAATCGTTATCTCGTAGGTCCAGGAGTGGAGGGTCGCCGGGTAGCAAGGCATCCGCACCCAGCAGGGAGATCTGGGAACCGAGAACGGCGGGCGGCAGGAGGAGCGCACTCCGGTGCCGACAGTAGCTATGGGCCACGATGGTCTTGGCGGTAACAGATTGGCATGCCAGGTAGGGGTCGGGCGAAGACTGGCATGACTAAGTCCTTCACCACTCCCCAGGTCAACACGCCACAGAAAAATGGTGACGACATAAGTTGGAAAGGTCAATAGATAGACGATCTTTTCTAGGCCTCTCCAGTACGTCACTTCCCCCGTCTCCTTCGACAGGGAATTTGCTGACGGAACCATCAGGCACATGGTGAAGGCGCGCCTGGAGAAGCATGAGCACCGGCTGGTGGGATCTCCCCACCGGTCCATCAGCACACGAGGCTCAGCTGTCGAGCCTCCGGACTGCAACGTTCACCACCAGTGGAGCCCTTCACCGGCCATAGTGCGGTGGAGCGTCATCGCCTTCACCGCGATCACGGTCGCGATGTTGAAAGGCATCACGACCGTGAGCAGGAGATCGAGATACTCGTCAAGGAGCCCCAGCTCCAAAGGGCTGCGCGGGGGGTAGACCTCAGGCGGGGCCTCAAGCACTCGCCATTCCCCTGTCGACTCCAACCACTGACAGTTACACCATCGCAAAATCAGCGGGTGTGATCGCCTGGAGAATCGTGCATGCACCTAAGAAGACTCGGGAGGCAGGGGACCCCGAGGGTGATCTCCTTGCCATGCGGGGCGGAGGAAGATGGATAAAGCTATCACGGTCGTCAGCACGACGGTCGCGAACCACCATGGGAAGGCCTCCATGAGGTGGCCTAAGTCCTATCACGAGAGGTCTATTGCCTCGAAGAACTTGACGACGTCAAGCTCCCTGAGGGAGGAGGGTCTATAGCCCACGAAGACGCCCCCAGTGAGGTAAGTTCCCTCACTAACAATTATGGTAACAATTTTTTTCCTTGCATGGGTATCCGCATGTTTTGCAGGAAAGGATCAGCAGCGTCCCCAAGCCCAGCTCCAGGATATTGAAGAATCTCCGAGCCACGTAGCTCCTAACTCCCAGTGTTTCCGAGCCCAGCTCCAGGATGCTAGAGGAACTTCGAGCCACGTAGCTCTCCAACTCCAAGTGTTCCAGGGTCCAGCTCTAGGACGTTGAAGAATCTCCGAGCCACGTAGCTCCCAACTTCCAGCGTTCTCGAGCCCAGCTCCAGGATGCTAGAGAAACTTCGAGCCACATAGCTCTCCAACTCCAAGTGTCCCAGGGCCCAGCTCTAGGATGCCTTCTCAAGATCGGAGCTCAGATCTCCGGCCAAGAGAACTTCGAGCCAAGCAGCTCTCAGCAATCTTTGTCCCCGAGCCCAGCTCCAGGATGCCTTTTCAAGACCGGAGCTCAGATCTTCGGTCGAGAGAACTCTGAGCCAAGCAGCTCTCTATCTCAAATGCCTCGAGCCTAGCTCAAAGGCACCAAAGACCTGAGCCAAGATCTCAGGCAACCCCCTGGACCCGAGCCTAGCTCCACGTCCAGGAAGGCCTCGAGCCTAGCTCCAAGGCAATCAAGACCAGTAACTCCTCTTCCCTGATCTCCCCACTCGAAAAGAAGACGAGAGGGGAAGGAAAGAAAGGGAACAAAGGGGGGAAGCCCGACAACCCCCTTCTCTGATCTCCCCACTCGAAAAGAAGACGAGAGGGGAAGGAAAGAAAGAGAACAAAATGGGGGTCCAGCCAGCATCCTCTCCTCTGATCTCCCCACTCTAAAAAAAAAAAAAAGAATAAAGAAAGAAGAAAAATGAAAGATGAACGAAAAGAAGAAAGAAAGAAGAAGAGTGGGGAAGGAAAGAAAGAGGTAACAAGAAAAAAATACAGCATCATCGAAGCTACCACTTTCAGTAGGCCAAGAAAGTCTCGAGCCGCGCGACCCTCAGCCAATGACACCTTTGAGCCTAGCGGCCCTCAAGTGTCATAACTTAACCTCAAGCAAGGTGAAGCCCTTCTCTCTGATATCCCTATGCAAAAAGGAAAAAGGAGAGAAGAAGAAAGAAAGAGAAGGGAAAAAAGCATATGACAAAGCAATCCAAGCTCCATTGATCAAACACAAAGTACAAGTGTCTTCTGGGCCCCCGACATGCCGGGAGACCCTAACTAAACACACAAAAAAAAAAGAAGAAGGGGGTACAAAACAAAGCAAAAAAAAAAAAAGAGAGAGGTCACTCTGCGCCGGTTGGCTTTTCTGCTGGGTCTTGAGGCCGAGAGCTCTTGCCCTCAGAAGTCTCCGGCTGAGCCGCCTTGACCTCGGGAGGACCACCCTTGGCTGGTGTCGAAGGCTCCGAACCCGCGACTTCCTCGGTGACCTCTTCGTCGGCCTCCTCCTCTGAAGCCGAAGGGTACCAGAGGCAGCTACGGTTTTTGTTAGGAATGAGCAACTCGACCCGGCCGCGCAGGTACATAAAACCCTTGTAGAAGGAGTCCGACGCCATCTGTTGGATCTCGATGATGAACTCCTCCGAAGCCTTGAATTTGGCCACGGCATCCTCGGTACCTTTCGTGGCCTCAGCAGCCACCCTCTTCATTTCGGCGGCCTCCAGCCTAGCTGCATCTGCCGAGTTGGCTGCTGTCTCTGCCGCCTTCTCAGCCGCGGCAAGTTTCTCCTTCACAGCCACCAACTCCGCCTGGGCAGCCTGGGCGATCTCCTTGTACCGGTCGGCTTCGGTACTGTACCAATTCAGCTTTTTCTCGACGACGGAGAGGTCATCGATCGCCTTCTTCGAGCAGCTCCGCTCCAAATCATGGGCCGTCGAGAGTCCCTTCGCTCACCCCTCAGAATCGGCGAGCTGTTTCTCGAGGTCCTTGACCTTCAGCTCAAGGGCCCCGCATGCCCCAACCTTCTCCTTCAGGTTGGCCTTCAAAGATTCGATCTTGGCGGCCTATTGCCGCTCGAGACGGTCCTCGCTCTGAAAGTGGCCCCTGATGTAGAGGGCCTCAGCACCAATCTGCACAGCAAAAGAGAGGGGAAATCAGCAAAAAAAAAAAAAGAATGAACGAGGATGAAGTGAAGAACAAATGAAAGAAGCAAAGGAGTTCACCGAATACAACTGAGAGAAGAAAATTTTGAAGACATCGGCCACGTGCATCCCGGCCATCTCTTGCCGGTCGCACGTTTGGATGGAGAAGTCCATCAAGCGCTCGGCAAGCTCGGGGCTCCAGAGGATCGAGCTCTCCGGCCCCATCTTGAAGGGGAGATAGCATCGCGCCTCCTCCCTCCGGCTCTCTCCATGAGCGGGCGGCCTTGCACCGCTGACTGAAGGACCCCGGGAGGCAGGCTGGGAGGCCGGTGCCGGCGCGGGCGGCACATCTGACGTGGCCTCGGGAGTGGCCCGGACCTCCTCACCCCTGGTGTCGGTGATGGACGGACCCGGAGGATGGCAGTGAGCAGCGGCGGTAGCCCTCGCCCGGACTACCACCTCGGGCTCTACGGTGGGAGCCTGCTGGGTGCACCTCGGAGCCGCGGGCGCTGCCCTCTCCATCGGCGCAGGAGCAGCGCGGGGCTCCTCTGAGCTCGGGCCAGCAGCTGCAGGTGAGCTCAGACCGATCACCACCATGGGGGCGACCGCAGAAGCGCTCTCACCCCAGGCTCGCCTGGGAGCGGGCTCCCCGGCCAGCCCGATCGGCTGCCACTTCTTGGTAATGGCCAAAAGGTCGCTCTCGGAGAAGATCATGCATGCATGCAAGTCACGCAGTGGTCAGAGCCTGCGGGAAACTATACAAGAGGTGCATGAAGAAAGAAAAAGAGAAGAGTTCAGGTCGAACTCACCCGATCCATTCGCTGGGTCGACCCTGGAGTCGGCAAGGTTCTGCTCAGACAACAGGACCTCGAGAGGAGGAATCTGCATGGTGCGGAGCTGCCCATAATCATCTCGGTCAGCCGCATCGACCGTAGAATTTTGGTTGGGGGACTTGTCCGGATCGCTCCAGACCCAGTCAAACCCCTCGACCTCAACAAAGGAAAACTTACTCTTCCATCCCTTGATGGAAGAGGGGAGCTCAAACTTAATGCCCTTCGGGCGGGAAGACAAAGACCACCACCCATCCTCTGTTGGGTGGCGCTTCAGGGCAAAGAAAGCCCTGAACAGAGAGAATCGGGCCACGAACCCGTGAAAATGACAAAGCACAATGAAGGAGAAAATGACCCTAATAGCATTTGGCACCAGCTATGCCGGGACCAAACGGTAATTGTCCAAGACTGACAGAAAGAAAGGGTGGAAGGGAAAGCGAAGACCTCTAGAGAAGGTCCCCTTATAGAAGGCAAGATGGCCTGGGCCACTCGAAGTGACCCGCTCCCCCGGACGAGGGATCATGAGCCGGACAGAAGGTGGGATGCCATAGACATCCCGGATAGTCCTGAGTTCCCCGACGGTGATCGTGGAGGCGACCCCACCAGGACCTACAGGCCGGATGGACTCGGAGATAGGAGTAGAAGAAAGGGGACGAGAAGGACCAGATCCCGGTTTCCTAATGAGAACCGGACCAGGAGGGCGCCTCCTATTGAGCTCGAAGCGAGCTACACCTCCCTCCCCGTCAGAAGAAGAGGAAGAAGATGCCGGCCCCCATACAGAGGGACCGGCCTCGCCCTGATCAGTGGAGGGATGGAAGCCCGGACCAAAACGGGACATCCTTAAAGACAAAGGAGAAGAAAAACTCAAAGTTAAAGACCAAAGAGGAGACTACAGATCCCGGGAAGGAACCCTATCTTAGTGGGGGAAGGAAGAAGAAGCTGACCTGCTGCCTTAGAAAAATTCGGGGCGACTGGAAGGAAGAAGGAGCTTGGGCATGGCAGCAGCAGGCACGGAGAATTCAAAAGGAATAGATGGTTCGAGTAAACCCTTCCTTTCATTTCGAAATGGCCCAAGGGATTCGTACCGATTCAACCGCTCCACCAACGGATCTGTGCCACGTGCCTCCCATCGGTGAGAATGGCATCCCGCCCGCTCTGCATTCTGTGCCAGCATTAACTGCTCCTCGGACGTGGCCACATGGCATCCCCGTATTGGCCCGCAGGGGTGGTCCCCGAAGTGCCAGCAATCATGGCCATCATCGTGCCAGATCTTTGCCATTCCACGCCAGCACCGTAATTACTCCCTTCGACCCGAGCACCGTGCACTAACGGGCCTCGGGAGTGGGGGGCAAATGATGTGGCAGGACTGCTGACATGGAGAAACCAGCAGGCGCCACGTCAAGAGAAGACACCACGACGACTCTCCAGCTCGGATCCCACTACCGAGCTGAGCTGAGCTCTACCAGGACAGCAAGTCGAGCTCAGTCCTCCGCCAGGTTGAGCTCATGAGCTCGGCGCCTAGGTCGGAGCCGCCTTCCGCCCTCCAGAGCGAGACCCTCGGAGGTTAGTGCCCTGCGGTCGAGGTCGAGCCAAGAGCTCACCGCCGATGTGGAGCCTCTCCGAGTGCGCGCCCTCTGGACCGGGTCCGCCTTCCGCCCTCCAGAGCGAGACCCTCGGAGGTTAGTGCCCTGCGGTCGAGGTCGAGCCAAGAGCTCACCCGCCGATGTGGAGCCTCTCCGAGCACGTGCCCTCTGGATCGGGTCTGCCTTCCGTCCTTCAGAGCGAGACCCTCGGAGGTTAGTGCCATGCGGTCGAGGTCGAGCCAAGAGCTCACCCGTCGATGTGGAGCATCTCCGAGCGCGCGCCCGCTGAACCGGGTCCGCCTTTCGCCCTCCAAAGCGAGACCCTCGGAGGTTAGTGCCCTGCGGTCGAGGTCGAGCTAAGAGCTCACCCGCCGATGTGGAGCCTCTCCGAGCGCGTGCCCTCTGGACCAGGTCCGTCTTCCGCCCTCCAGAGCGAGACCCTCGGAGGTTAGTGCCCTGCGGTCGAGGTCGAGCCAAGAGCTCACCCGTCGATGTGGAGCCTCTCCGAGCGCACGCCCTCTGGACCGGGTCCGCCTTCTGCCCTCTAGAGCGAGACCCTCGGAGGTTAGTGCCCTGCGGTCGAGGTCGAGCCAAGAGCTCACTCGTCGATGTGGAGCCTCTCCGAGCGCGTGCCCTTTGGACCGGGTCCGCCTTCCGCCCTCCAGAGCGAGACCCTTGAAGGTTAGTGCCCTACGGTCGAGGTCGAGCCAAGAGCTCACCTGTCGTTGTGGAGCCTCTCCGAGAGCGCGCCCTCTGGACCGGGTCTGCCTTCCGCCCTCCAGAGCGAGACCCTCGAAGGTTAGTGCCCTGTGATCAAGGTCGAGCCAAGAGCTCACCCGCCGACGTGGAGCCTCTCCGAGCGCGCGCCCTCTGGACCGGGCCCGCACTTCGCCCTCCTCCACCTGGGCGCCCCCGCAAGCTCGGAGCGCCTATGCTGGAGCGAGCCTTGCCGTCCCAGCTCGGTCCCAGTCCGGACGAGGTCCTCACCAGCCGAGGATGCCGGCGAGCTGCCCGAGGACCGTACCGGAGCGCCTCTCAGACCGTACTGTCCGCCTGAAACCATTGGTTGCACCAAAAAGGCAGACAGCATGTTGATCGAGATGCTACATTCCTCACCAACCATTCAGATCACCCAGGAAAGAAGGCCAACCGGGAGATTCGAATCTCGTGGGCGGTGGCCCGCCAATCGAGGCACCCCCAAATTTTTCGGAGTGAGGCAACCAAGATGAGTGTCAGAGCGCCTGACATCGCGCCCTATCATGAATCAGGAAAGGCTCCCTGGGACACCGCCGCATGCGCCTGACAGCCCGGCGGGGATCCCGAGACAAGCACCGAATGGTAACCAATGTTCACAACCAACCTGGAGGTAATACAACAACTCGAACACACCAGACAGCACATAGGGAAGAGAAAAAAGAAAGAAGGCCACCCCTATGAAAAAAGGGGGCATGGCACCACCATGACCGCCATCGCCACTACAAGCACAAGCGCAAGCCCGTCCAAGAGAGGGCATAGCGCCACTACCACCACTGATGGATGGAACCGAGGGGCACAAGGAGAGGTGGAGGAACAGAGCATCCCTCTGTCCTCGCTATCACTCTCCCCCTGCGACGTTCACACCTCCACGCACATCTTTCACTCCTCCTAGTACGTAGTCCATCAAGAGGGGCCCGACCAGGAGGATTTGTTCCCCTGGATCGTCACTGACTTGATCGTCGGAGTGCCCCCGCCGGAAACCCCGGCCCGGGTCTCTAACCGTTAACTCGCAGGTCCAGGAGTGGAGGGCTGCCGGGCAGCAAGGCGTCCGCACCCAGCAAGGAGATCCGGAAACCGAGAACGGCGGGCGGCAGGAGGAGCGCACTCCGGCGTCGACAGCAGCTACGGGCCACGGCGGTCTTGGCGGCAACAATAAATATTCCAAAAAAAAATTAAAAAGTTAAAATCCTAAAATCTATTGGACTGGAGGGCTGGGTTTGGGCCGGGCCTTTTTGGGACGGGATTCAGGCCGGGCCAGGTCAAGGAGGAACTTGGGCCCGGTTCGAAAATTAAATATGTTCTATTTTTAGGTCTAAACCTGTTATAATCTACTTCGGGCATGACCCGAAGCCCGGCCCGACTTTGAACCGGCCTGAGCCTACTTTTGTATCAAGGATTTACTATATGATGGCTTGCCACGGGTAGAGTATCCCATGAGACACAACATGTAGAACATGCAGTACAGCTTTTTGCATCGTCATCTAAGAAGGTCTTTGGAAATATTACAGTTTTCGTGCCTCTAGTTCTTTTCTTAGATTAAAAAATGAAGCTTTTTGTGTTACCCCAAAAATGAAGCTTCTGCCTGCGTTGGCATTGATACAAACACCTACATGTACCTCATCATTTTAAATAACTTCATGCCAATGCTGAAGACAAACCCAACTGAAAGGCTACAAGGCGATCTCCATGTTCTATTAAATATACATATATCCAAATACAAATCATTATTCTTATCCAAAAATTTGGATCAATGAAAAAGAAGACCTCCAAATTTATCAAAGTGTGGTTCCCTGCAGCTCTTATTTACATAAAATCTCAAATAAGTAAACAAAAAGAACACCGCAATGGTGTAAATCTAGTCTACAGACAAACATCTTATGAATACTGTCTATATATCAGCGGATGAATCTCATCTCCGATGCTCTGACTTCTATCTATGTTTCTCGAACCATGACGAGAGAAATCATCAATATGAACAACCATGGCAAGAGGATTGGGGCTAAGGAATCTGTTGAGTAAATACAATAAAATGTTCCATTTAATATGTCACTTCATTTTAAAATGCTATACTAGTAACTAAGGAATTAAACAATATCAGCTTAATTGCAAAATTCCTTTTACCTCCGGCAAATGAACTACCATTGTCAGATAGGCTAGGTGGGGGAGCTGGGGATGTAGTATTTGACAATGGGATCCCTAAGTTTCTGCAATCTACCCCAAGAGAACCTGCAACACACCCATTAAGAACAGTTATTGAACGAATAAAGCTGATCTTTCTTCCCATTTATTTCTTCTAATTTGTTGTTCTCTTTCATGATGATGTTCTTACAGTCTTTGTAACATGGGAATCTGGTTATGTTCAAAAGGTTGCTGAAACCCTCCTCGCATTCGCATCGGTGGTCTAAAGTTGATATCTTTACACACTTCCCTCCTCCACAATAGGACCAAAAGCATGCTATTGAAAATAAAGAGGAAAAAAGAAACCATTTTGATGCATCTATTCAATGTTGAAGTAATATTAAGATTGTATTTAAAAAGAAAATGCCAAAACAAACACAAGGAAGATGGTGATGCTCACGATCAAAGATGGAGGTATTTGTTAATGGAGGTGCTGGTGAGCTTGCTGGAGCTTCAGAATGGTTGTAGCAAGAGTAATTGATGCTACCTTGAAGAAGCACTTATAAATCAGAATTGAAATCGTAAACAAATGCCATACTTAGAATTCTAAACTAATTATTAACTTTCTGACATGCATTGTATTTTTATTAGAAGATTTTTGTCCCCTAATCCCTTGAAGACCTTAAACAGAACCAATAATGTTTTCCTTTGAAAATTTAATGATGGCAAATTCTGATTAATATCTCTTTCTTCGCTTGTATTCTGTTTCTCAAGCTGAAGTAGTTTTGGACCACCATGTGAAGTAAGAAATTACGTAATTGCAAAATCTATTATATTAAATAGTTCATCTACTACATAGCTGCTCTTTAATATTTTTGTAAAGGTATATGCTGCTTGAAGAAGTTGCAGTTCATAGGAATGGACATGAGAAATGAATGCCAAAGGCAAAATGTAGAGGTAGTAACGCACACCATTAGTGAAGGGAACTACTCCACTACTAAATCAGTCAGCTTGTGGAACAATTAATTGATTAAATCTAAACTAAGAATGCATGATAACCATAAACATTCCAACTTAGTTAAACAAAATGATGAATTAATAACGAGCAGAGAGCCCATAAACCAATCGATCAAAAGAAATTTACCGATTACTTGAAATTGACTGTTTTGCAAGCAAATACATCTCTTAAATTTTTAATATTCCCTCGGTTTATAGTGGCAAATTATTATCGATCATGAACCTGAGGGGAGGCTGGAAGAAAAAATATTAGGAGCTTTTTTAGATTAATGGGCTGAAAATTTTATTGGATTCATTGGATTGGGCCAGTACAACAAGCTAGGCTTTTAGAGTCGGCTGGCCCAAATTTCATATAAAGAAAAAAAAAAAAAATCTCTTTCTCCAGCCTTATCTAATGAATCCCATGAAATTTTCGGCTCATTCATCCAAAAGTTTTCTGTGAACCAAATTAGCAGTCTACCAAGTAAGATTTGTCTTTTGGTAGAAGCCAAAATTGAAATAAAAAGTGCTAACCGGTCTGGTTGATAAAGTCTTTTATGTTGATACAAGAGAATAAATAGATGAGGCCTATGTGCCACCTACTCCCAAAGAAAAATAACAAGTAAATAAACAAGTAAATAAACAAGTAAATAAATAAACCAGTGCAAGATGATCAAATGTTATAGAATTATAGTAAGAACATTCTCAGTTTAGTATTATCTGTGCATCAAAACAAGTCTATGATCGATTTTGCATAGAAACCAGGTGTTGGTTCCGTGTAACCACCAAAGTTTGGCTAAAAATTCGACCTTTGTGGAACTTTCGATTACATCATTAACCCGACTTTGGAACTTTTGATTACATCATTAACCTGACTTTTCGCGCTAAGCTTTTGAATTCTGGAAGCAACAAGTCAAACTTCGCAGCTCCAACTAAGCACCGGTCTGTCACCCCCTCTTTCTTTTTTTTTTTTTTTTTTTTTTTTTTTTTTTTTTTTTTTTTTTTTTTGGTAGGACAAAAAGGCGGGGTGGGGAGGGGGGAGAGGAGTTAAACCCCGGGTGTGGCCACCCCTAGACGGTCTCCCAACCTCAGCCAGGGAGTGTTCGATACACGGCGCATATTAATTTTTTCGCAGTCGTTCTCCATCCCAAAATGAGTATGCCAATTTGATTACCACTGGTGTCAACCAGTCTACCACCCTTTGACCAAAGAACCTTATACACAGGTAGGAAAAAAATTGGCCTGGATTCAAAACTGAACCCAAATAAAGCAGAATCTATGGTTAGCCTCCTGGATTTCTTTTTAACTTAACCACAGCAAATTAATCCTAACCCGATTAAGTCCTGTGCAATCTTTTTTTTTTTTTTTTTTTGCCTACTTCTCAACTCACCTTTTGCTTGTGCCCTGCTTTCAGGTCTCTAAAGTCTTTGATACATGCATGACCCAGTCTTCTTCTTTTTTGTTAGAAGGATTATATGACCTAGTCTTGTTTTCAACAAAACAATAGAACTACCTTTAGTCTGGTTCCTGGGTTCTGACCATGTTGATGCACCGTAACCACACATACATACATATATACATGCATGCATGCATGAATGCATACATACATATATATATATATATATATATATATATATATATATATAGAGAGAGAGAGAGAGAGAGAGAGAGAGAGAGAGAGAGAGAGAGAGAGAGAGAGAGAGAGAGAGAGAGAGAGAGCTCTTACAATTGGGGATGACGCAGGAAGAGAAGGGAAAGTGGTTGAACTGAGACCAGCCAGGGTTGCAGTCGCACACGAACCCAGGGGTGTAGTTGAGTGATGACTTGCAGGTCCCCTTCCCACATTCCACCATGTCACAGGTGGCATCTAGTGAACCACCAATAAAAGCAAAACAAAAGCCACAACGCACCAAAGAACATGTTAGAAGGCTCTACTTGTTGGAAGTCTATACTAGTAGATACAAGTGATACAAAGGAAGGAAAATACTTTAGAATAGAAAATGTGGATCATGCGAACCACGCTGGAACATAAAAGTTTGAAAGAAACGTCAAGAGTGGGGAAGAAGGGAGGAGACTCCTAAGAAGGATTCTTTTGGTGGTAGGAGACTTGATTCTACACAATGCCGCCTAGTCTTCAATGGCTGCCATCAGGAGATGGATAGCGATTAAACAAGAAGGTCCACGAATACGTACGGTGCCACATTATCTGATGGCTGTTAATCTCCTGATGGTAGCTATCGAGAGTTTTATACTGCAGCCCACACACCACAGAGGATCCATACTTTTTTGGAAAAAAAAAAAAAAAGCAACAGCATAAACTTTCATTTAAAGACAATCTACAGAGAGAAGGAAATCACGAAGAACATAATTAAATAAATAGAAGAGTTATTAACTAGAAATTAGAAAAAAAAAAAAAAAAAAAAAAGGTTTTACTGAACTCTACTTTATAGAGAGGAATCAAAAGACTGAAAATTGGACTCGAATCATTCATGTAACAACATAAAATTTTACCTGGCGAAAATCCAGAAGGTATCCATATATGTAAAGATCAAGTTCTATAGAGAAATCAAAATCCTTCAAAAATAATGCTTCAGGATTCTTGGATTATTGAAGAACGATATATATAGCATCATCCATGCATGAAAAACTAAATCATCAAACCTCACCACTAAAAAAATGCTCGAAAAACTTTGACAAATTGATGAAGCAAAGAATTTCAGAAAGCCAGAAGAAGCATTATTTTATCAAAATCCCAAGTGTGTGTGTGTGTGTGTGTGTAGAGAGAAAGGAGAAGGGGAGCAAAATCTCAAGTTCCTAATAGATAAAAACCAAGAGTAAAAAAAGACTTTAGTTGAAGGTTCAACCATTGGAATTGTTCACTCAGTTTGCTGCCAAGATGGAAACTTTGAGAAAAACATATATGAGGAGAAAAATAAGACATCCAAATTGGAGCATAATATAAGAAAGCAAGGCTGTTTCATGTAGTTTTAAGCAGCAAACTCTGAATCCAATAGGAAAAAATCAGCAGCAATTAACACAACCAGGAACCAAAACAAGTTCAGAAAGGGATGTTAGAGAGATGAGAGCTGTACTGATAAGAGGGGAAAGAAGTGGAGCAAGAGAGTCTCCTGCAGCTGCTCTCTGCAACAACAAAGTAGAAGTGGTTTGGAGGGCCACCAAGGCAAGTACTACTTTACCCCAGCCCATTTCTTGAATTCAGATATGAATCAGAATGAAGGAAAGAGAGACAGAGATTTAAGATGGAAGGGAGCTGGTGGTGGCTTGAAATCTTGATGGAGGATTTATTAGACTTGGGAGCTGCTGGAATTTGAATTCTAGATTAACTAAAACAATAAGTTCAAGGGAATATGCGAGCTTTGATTTGGTTACCAAGGTGTGAAAACTGGATAAAATTTGACCAAATATTGCCTCTTTATTCTACCCTACATGACTTGGAAACTTATGGAGTACTGCACGGCAGCATACATTTATCATATGCAAGTCAAGTCAGATGTTGTTCATAAGAGTTTGGGGAGTCTAATTTATTCACCCATATTTGTCATGATTGTAACTCTCTATTAATCAAGTTTTTTTGAATTGAGTTTTTATTTTTTAAAGAAACAAAAATCAGTTTATAACTAATTTTACTATTGTTGTTCCATCGAATCCATATCATGTAGTAATAATTTCTTAAGCTTTGTCACTTGGTTTAAAAGGGAAAGCTTAGCCAAGATATGGGGGAAAAAAAAACTCTATAAAGTGTGCATAAAAGGTTTTATGAGATGATTTGAGAAAGCTAGTGTCATAAGTGACTCTTCTACTCATCGATGAATGAGTTTGATTAGATTCATAAATAAAAGGGGAAAGAAATGGATTACATCAAAAATTTTGAGAAGACAAAATGTTGTGCATAATTTTAAAATCAAGCTGCACCAAAAGGGTGCGGAGATGTGCTAGCAAAAGATGCTATCATGGAAGTCCCAAATTATTTCATACTAACAGAATGATACGATGGTTGACATTATGAAAAAAGATCAATCATTCTTTTGCATGAACGGTACAACCCGAACCTCCAAATTATAGGGTCTCTCACCTACTTATTAATTGGGAAAAGATGCAGTTATCTTGCATGTCAACTATTGTCATCTATACATGCACACCGATTTAACTAAGCTAATGATTAAATTATAATTGTATAATCTAAACCATTTTGTAAAGAAATTTTCAGGTTATTTTTCAATCTAGCATTACAATGTTGAACTGAAACTTGTTAGTCCAATTAATAAGGCTAATCTATCATTTTTTACTAGCTAGACATCTTGGTTGGTCATGTGTTACGAGCCTAAGTCTTTCATTTGATCAAGTCAATAATGATAAATATGCGAGCGGAATGATTGATTAGAAGCCGTATACTAAACGTACTGATATTAGAAGTCGCATGTTAGCCCTTGTCAAAATTATGATTTTAGGCGACAAGTCAACAGACAATCATCAAGACCAAATGTTTCAAGAGGAGAAGCTTCTGAAAGACTCATCAAACCTCTCAAGTTGGATTTTTTTGGCTTGATGTTGGACCTAGGTGCCGGGTAGGCCCATGGACAACGTGTTCCGACCGTATGTCTGGCACAAAAAAAAAAAAAAAAAAAAAAAAAAAAAAAAAAAAAAAAAAAAAAAAAAAAAAAAAAAAAAAAGAAGAAGAAGAAGAAGAAGAAAGAATAAAAAAGAAAAAAAAAAAAAAGATTGATCTTCCATCACAACATCAATCAATAGATAATGTTTTGCACAACTTTCAAAGTACAATTCAATGTTATGATCCATGCTATGGATGGGAGGAAGAGGTTGGAATGCTTTGAAAACCATGCAAAACACGAGCCAATAGTTCATGTCGCAAAAGAAGATTATTCATTCTTTCGTGTGCAAGATACAACCGGAAGTCATGGACAATGATCATTTTCTAAATTATGATACTCGTCTTCCCGGCGGAAAATGTGACGAGCCTTTGGCCATGCTAGAAAAACTTTCAATGTATAGCTTCCATGCCACATCGAACAAGAAAATTGGCACTTTGCACCATCAACTACCCCTGAATCGTATCAATTATATCATGCCAAATTGCATCCCAAGAGGAAATGGATAAGTTTATTTATATTCGAGCTTGCCATCCATGCGAAGATCGAAAGATTCCTTGTCACTACCGGATGTACGTGTATTGCAAAATGAATGATGATGCTAGGTAAATGCAATCTAAATCAACAATCATTTTGTAATAGAGTGCGTGTTGATAATGGAGAACCACGACCTCTCCAATTTGATCTTAATAAAATCAATGTTATTTAGTTTGGCCAAACTCCAGGCATATTCAAATCGATCAGTCTTAGATTAGGGATCTAAATGCAATCAATAAAAGTGTCTATCGTCACTCATTGGCAAGTACACATTAGAGGGATCTCAATTTCCTACTAAGCCTAGTCCACGTCCGAACAAAGGTAGCAGGGAGATGATGCACTCCTACTCCTAGGGAAAGTCATTATTTACCAACTACAATCTAGAAGGTAGGAAACGACATGGGTAGCTTCCGGATGAGAATTAAAAACCAAGACACCATTGTTTAATGAGAAAATCAATATTATTCCAGATTTTCAAATGCATTTAGACAAAAAGGAGGTCCCTCATCCAATCACTTACATCACAATTGTCTTCTGCTCAATTTTTTTTTTTTTTGTATTCCATCCCTACTTTAAAACTAAATAAATAAGTAATCGAAGGCTCCCGCTAACAAAGAATTGGAAGAAAATAAGATCGCATTGGTTTTTCCAAGTTCTGTGAATTGGAGTGTAGAATCTGGAGGCCACTTTTTGAATATTTTGTAGCCACCGAATAATTTGAAGGAAGATTTGATCTCTTTTCTAGACTGACCTGTCACAAGGCTGCAGGGGAAGCGTAAGCAGTGAAAAAAACTGAACGGCTTCCATATTGACTGCTTAGATATATATAATATTATGTATAGTACTTAATAAAGGTGAAACACGCTTGTGGAAACGTTTCAAAGTCGCGTTTGACGCAAGAAATCTAAATGCATTGAAGGAAAAGGACACCTAAGTTTTTAAACCTCTGATGCTGTTATGTTTAATTCGTCAAAAAAAAAAAAAAAAAAAAAAAAAAAAAAGAAGAGAAAAAAAGTAGCGTTTGAGACCACCACCATCCGGGAAGCTTAGGCTAAATCCAAGTATTACTTCATGATGATGGACCGTGAGAATCTGGGTATAGAAAAAGAGTTATCTTTGCTCTTTTTTTAATTTTTTAATTTTTTTTTTTTTTTTTTGATCAAAGAAACTCTCCTCTCCTTCTTAGAAACAACGTAGCATTGATTCTTTCTTGGCCACCCGGTATTTTCCTTTCCTCGAATTTGACTACAGAAACATAAGACCAAGGTATTTTCCTTTCCTCAAATTTGACTACAGAAACAACAATAACAACAACAACAAATATAAAAAAAATTAAAAAAATTAAAGAAAAGCAAGCGTTATCAAGTATCACTGGTCTTTCTTTCAAACCATCTCCGGTAAGCTGAACAAATCTTAAGCATTCCACTCGAAAATGATGATCGATGTACAAAAATCTTGAGACAAAAATCCAAGGCCATGATAGACGATGATATACCCCTCCAAATCCAGCATACTTGGGCACTAGGTTGCATGGCTGAATCCTCCACCAGTTATTTTTCGTAAGCTAGTAATTAGGATTAAGCACCATACTATTGTTGCCCGGGAATTAAGCCTGATATATATTATTGACCCGTTTCCTACCAATTAAAGCTTTTGGTGTTCATCAATTAACATAGTATTGCTTCTTAAATTTGCTAGAGATTATGTCCTCTCCAATTCAGTTGCTTTTTTAATTATTCCATATTATCTAGTATTTTAATTTTGTTTGACCTTTATTTATTTTTTTTGTTAGGTTAAGAAATTTAGTCATTTGGTTAGTTCATACTTATGACCATGAGTCTAATGTTAGAGAACATCAAGAAAGGTCACAGAAACATGGCAAATTTCCTTTGTATTATCTAATTAGATTCATTGGCACACAAAGCATATAACAATTTTGATTAACTATGCAACAGCCATAAAAAAAAAAAAAAAAAAGAAGAGAGAGAGCGGTTTGATGGCCTGCTGGTCGCCTGCCGAACCGGCCCAGTGACGCGCGCGGCCTAGGCGCGAGCCAAGGCGAGCACGGGGGCGCGCGGTGGGCGCGTGCGGTGCGGGAGCGCACGCTGGCGATGCGTGGCGGGCGAGCGAGCGAGCGCGGGCGCGTAGGCGACGCGTGGGGGATGTGCGGGCGCTGGGCTCGGTCCAGCCGAAAGCGGCCGTCGGTGGGCGTTTCCCATGCATTTTTTGGGCGTTTCCCAGCCCATTTCGCGCGGTTCACGACGGTCCATGGGATTTATGAGCGATCTGGACCGTCCGATCGCCCGATCAAATGGCTGAGATTAATCCGAGGGAGTTTAGGCTTGATTAGGTACTTTTGGATTCGGATTTGGACGTGGTTTGAGGCGTTGATATCAAATCAGACGGCCAGGAAGATATTTTGATGGTTTTGGACTTCTTAGATTACGTTTGAAATGATTTTGGATTGGTTTTTCTCCTCTTTTTAACCAGGACGTCGATAGGAAGCAGGGAAGAGCCTACATAGAGCCAAGAAAAGAGGAGAAGAGAGAGAAAGAGAAGGGAAAAGAGGAGAGAAGAATGAAGAAAGAGAAAGAGGAGAAGAGAGAGAAGGGGAGAGGGAAGGGATTTTGGTTTGGAAGATAAGGAAAGAGAAAATCAGGGAGGAACCTTCTTTCTCAAAATTTGTAAAACTAGGATTTGGATTGAATGAATTTATTTATTATATCAAGAGATCAGCCTTTTGAGCAGGAAGGATTTGGACGAATTTCGGGTATAGATTGATATCGGATATTTGGGATTAGCGGTTGAAGTTAAGGATCTGGACATGATCACCAGTATTATACATTGTCTTACATGACATGATTTGATCCATACATATGAACATTGACGGGCATATTTGTTTTGTATCGTATATTTGATTTCTCAAGATGGATAGTATGTTTGAGATTGTTAATTATGTTCCTATATATCATGTTTTACCAAAAAAGTTATATTTTGATGATTTGGACCGTGATACCGGTCATCGAAAGATTTGAGATTTCATGATTGACATCATGATGTGGTGTGATATCATGATATGATTTGACATGATGATATGAAAAGATAAAGTGTTAACGGTATTTGGACTAGCCATGCCACGAGATCGTGGTTATATAGCCAGAGCAGGCTTAGTACGTGAGCCTGGCCATGGGCAGGTTGTACATGATCAATTACACAGCCAGAGCGGGCTTAGTACGTGGGCCTGGTCATGGGCAGGTTGTACATGGTCGATTATGAGATTGCCAGTCACAGGCTGAAGTGTGATACTGAGATTGCCAGTCGTGGGCTGAAGCATGACCATGGCTAGTCCATAACCCTGAAGAAGAAGGATGATTAAATTGAAAACTTGAAAAGGAAACATGATTTTGCAAAAAGATTTTGTCGTATATAACATTTGAGTTGTTTCTTTGTATGGTATGATGTATACTCTTATATCCTTGCTATTTTCAAATTATTACTATTGATGGTGATTGTTTGGAGATCTTACTGGGCTGTAGAGCTCACAACCTACTTTCTTGTTTCACAGAGTTGTGCAGATGTTCGGGCTTAGTGAAGAATGAGATATTTTTGAGGTGACTCTTGTATACCCAGGCCTTGCATGATCTTTAGGGTAAAACTTAGGAATTGTGCGGTCGGTCGCGTGCCGATTCCGGTGCTGGATTTGGGGCATGACAAAGTGGTATTAGAACTTAGGTTTATGATTACTTGGGATGGTGATACAAGTGGATAATAATAATAATGACATGATGGTTATTAAGATATGATAAGAATTGTGTCAGAGCTTAGTTATGATGATTTGGGGACTGTGGCAAAGTGATTATGATAGATATGAGTGATATTAAATTTAGGTCATGATTGTTTGAAATTGTGTTATAAGGGATTAAGAAATTAACATGATGATTAGTAAGACATGACAGAAATTTCTAGAAAGATTTATTAGTGAACCTAGATTGTTTAGTAAATTATGTCAGAGTGCGCAGTGGAAGCATAGTGATTTTGAAGTGTTATGATGGGAGCATTGATTTTAATCTCAATCAAGTTATTTTCGAGGACGAAATTATTTTAATGGGGGGAGAATGTAACACCCATAAAAAAAAAAGAAGAAGAGAGAGCGGTTTGATAGCCTGCCGGCCGCCTGCCGAACCGGCCCGATGACGCGCGCGACCCAGGTGTGAGCCCGGGCTAGCACGGTGGGTGCGTGCGGTGCGGGAGCGCACGCTGGCGACGCGTGGCAGGCGAGCGAGCGCGCTGGTGCGCAGGCGACGCGCGGGGGATGCACGGGCGGGCGCACGAGGCGCGGCCCGGCCCGTTGCGGGCACGCGCGAGGCACGACCCAGGCCCACGCGCGCGGCGCACGCGGTCGCTGGGCTTGTCCCAATCGGAAGTGACCGTTGCGTGGGCATTTCCCATGCATTTGCCGGGCGTTTCCCAGCCCGTTTCGCGCAGTTCATGACGGTCCATGGGATTTCTGAGCGATCTGGACCGTCCGATCGCCAGATCGAACGGCTGAGATTAATCCAAGGGAGTTTAGGCTTGATTAGGTTCTTTTGGATTCGGATTTGGACGTGGTTTGAGGCGTTGATTTCAAATCAGACGGCCAAGGAGATATTTTGATGGTTTTGGACTTCTTAGGTTACGTTTGAGATGATTTTGGATTGATTTTTCTCTTCTTTTTAACCAGGACGTCGATAGGAAGCAGGGAAGAGCCTGCAGAGAGCCAAGAAAAGAGGAGAAGAGAGAAAGAGAAGGGAAAAGAGGAGAAGAGAGAAAGAGAAGGGAAAAGAGGAGAGAAGAAAGAAGAAAGAGAAAGAGGAGAAGAGAGAGAATGGATTTTGGTTTGGAAGATAAGGAAAGAGAAAATCATGGAGGAACCTTCTTTCTTAAAATTTGTAAAATTAGGATTTGGATTGAATGAATTTATTTATTATAGTAAGAAATCAACCTTTTGAGCAGGAAGGATTTAGACGAATTTCGAGTATAGATTGATACCGGATATTTGGGATTAGCGGTTGAAGGTAAGGATTCTGGATATGATCACCAGTTTTATACATTGTTTTACATGACATGATTTGATCCATGCATATGAACATTGGCGGGCATGTTTGTTTTGCATCGTATATTTGATTTTTCAAGATGGATAGTATGTTTGAGATTGTTAATTATGTTCCTATATATCATGTTTTACTAAAAAGTTATATTTTGATGATTTGGACCGTGATACCGATCATCGAAAGATTTGAGATTTCATGGTTGACATCATGATGTGGTGTGACATCATGATATGATTTGACATGATGATGTGAAAAGATAAAGTATTAACGATATTTGTACTAGCCATGCCACGGGATCGTGGTTATATAGCCAGAGTGGGCTTCGTACGTGAGCCTGGCCATGGGCAGGTTGTACATGGTCAATTACACAGCCAGAGCGGGCTTAGTACGTGGGCCTGGCCATGGATAGGTTGTACATGGTCGATTATGAGATTGCCAGTCACAGGCTGAATTGTGACACTGAGATTGCCAGTCATGGGCTGAAGCATGACCGTGGCTCGTTTATAACCCTGAAGAAGAAGGATGATTAAATTAAAAACTTGAAAAGGAAACATGGTTTTTCAAAAAGGTTTTGTCGTATGTGACATTTAAGTTGTTTCGTTACATGGTATGATGTGTACTCTTATATCCTTGCTATTTTCAAATTATTACTATTGATGGTGACTGTTTGGAGACCTTACTGGGCTATAGAGCTCACAACCTACTTTCTTCTTTCATAGAGTTGTGCAGATGTTCGGGCTTAGTGAAGAATGAGATATTTTTGAGATAAGCGACTCTTGTGTAGCCAGGCCTTGCATGATCTCTAGGATAAAACTTATGGTTTGTGCGGCTGGCCGTGTACCGATTCCGGTGCTGGATTCGGGACGTGACAAACTATAGCAAGGAAAGATACTTGACCATAACTAAAAAATAGGAAGAAATAAATATGACCCATATATTTTATGGATAAAGGATCAAATTGACAGGGAAAGTGCTATAAATTAAGATCAATTAGCAAGCTATTTGGTTGATACAGTTAAGTAAATCAAAGGTAATAGAAGGTATATGGTAAATTTTCTTTGCACCAGGGATCTATCTAGATTCACCAGAATGTAAAGTATATGAAAAAATTTCTTGCACCAGATCGTATATAGCATAATATTTCCTTTCTTGTATTTTTGGCTTTCAATTTTGCAACTTTTTTATAATTGACCCATTATTTTTGGTTTTGTGTCAAAATAGAATTTGTGTCACAAAGCCTTCATATCATTTTACATATCCAATTTACCAAACTTCACACTTTACCTCAACTAATCAAACAAAACGCCTAATATAATAAAAAAACAAGGTTTAAATCATCTAAGATATGTCCCGTTGTCCCGTCCCAATAGCAATTTTGATCGTACATACTTGTAAATATTTTTATCTCTCCCCCTTTCTTTTTTTTATCTTTCTCTTTTCATCTTTTATTTCTTTTTCTTCTACATTTCTTTCTTTCTTTTTCCTTCTTTTTTTTCCTTCATTTTCTTCATTTTTTAATTTTCTTTCCTTTCTTTCTTCTCCCTTTTTTTTCTTTCTCCTTTCATTTCATTTTTTTCATTTTTCTTTCTTTCTTCTCCTCGGCATGAATAGATTTCGGAGTCAACTCCATGTAATACCTGGCCATGGAAAGGAAGACTCCCATCATATCCCTAAATCTCGTCCATCACCAGTAAGGAAGAGTCCCAAACTTCTTTGATTTTGATGATGAACCTTCGAGGTTTTCTGACGAGCGACCGTAGGGAGATCATTGGAACCAAGATAAGCTCGGCCTCCCTCTTCTTTTCTTTCTTCTGGATGCATCATTGTCGGGATTTAGGCTGGCAATCATCGGATTATTTTATGAAAGGAAGAACCTCTATTCTGCCCTTCTCGTTTGTTTTTTCCAGTGTTGGAAGTTGTCATCGCCGTCGCCGGTCTTTGATGCTTCGGCCATGCCGTCATTATTCCAACACTCCTCAATCCTAGCCATGTCGGCCACAACCTCTAATTTGGGGAGGAGAACGGGGAAGATGGTCCCCTGTTTTGTTGAACGGAAGAAAAAGAGGGAAGAAGAAAAGAAAAGAAAAGGAAGAGAAGAAAAAAGAGAAAAAGGAAGAAAAAGAAAAAAAGCTCTCATTCTCTCTCCACTTTCTCTCTACTTTTTCTTTCTAAATTTTTTTCTAGGAATATGAATAGTTGTAAAGTTGGGGTTAGGGATTAGTAGGTGGATTGCTGATGAAATCCGGATAGAGGACTCTAGACTTATAACTGTCATACCATGGAATTGTTTATTAAAATAAGATTATTATGTAGGAGGATAATTTTTTGGACAAGAAGGTATTGAGCGAGTTCCGTAGTACCTAGGACAAGGATCCGGGTGTAGATTGATATTGAGCGTGTTAAATTTATCCCCTTTAAATATAAAAATTTATGGACATCGATCACCTATTTATATAAAAACTATTTTATGCATCAGTGATTTTACTCTATAAAATTTGATAATTATATGTTATATACTTATTTATTAAGTATATGTGATATTTCATAGCCATCTGTTATATACTCATCTGTTAAGTATATGTGATTTTATATGAATTATATTTCATGTATTATTGATTTTGGTTGGATAAATTATGGTATTCATGTGCATTCAATTGGATAAAGGAGTTGTCATGCCCTGAATCCAGCACCGGAATCGGCTACGCGACCGGCCTCACAAACCCTAAGTTTTACCATAAATATTATGCAAGGCCTAGGTACATAAGAGTCAAACACATCAAATTAAAATTAATAAATAATTGAGTAACAATTAAACAATCCATGTATTAAGTTAATATCATTAATTGGTCTACTGAACAACAAGCATCAGTAACCGAAACTAAAACTAACTAACAAACTAAAAGTCGATGTTCCATCTCACGCCTAGCCCAAACCTTGCTATGCATCCTGAGTCTCTGAAAAATCAAAATTAAGGGGTGAGCTATATAGCCCGGTAAGGTTTCCATATGATCACACCAATAATATTATACATTTCTGAAAATAGTAAAATACCAGTATATCATGTCATACAGTCAAATAATCCAAGCCTCATGTATGATAAAATCTTGATAACTTTATATTTTTCTTTTAGAATTTTCATCAATTAACTTTTATCTTTAGGGTTCTGGACTAGCCATGGTCATGTACCAGCCCATGACTGGCAACCGCAAAATGATCATTCATATTGTGGTCGGTCCTGCTCACGTACTAAGCCCGTGGCTTGGTTATCCCACATACTAACCGCCCGTGGCCGGCTCCCATATACAAAGCCCGTGGCTCAGGCTGTGTAATCACGGTGCTACCGTAGCATGGCTAGTCCAAATATCATATTTACTTCATTAACACTTGTCAAAACATATCTTTTATGATTCCTCAATAACCAGTGTCATAGTCCAACCCATTTAATAACAGGTATCGTAGTCCAACCCACTCGATAACCGATGTCATGGTCCAACCCATTTAATAATCGATATCATGGTCCAACCCACTCGATATCTGGTGTCATGGCGCAACCTATTTAGCAATCCGGTATCATGGTCTAACCCATCCGGATATCAATTTCCTTTAAAACATGGTGCATGAAATACCGACGATAATAATAACAAAACCATAATGTCTATCACAAGAAATCAACTATGCCATGCGATATAACACCATGCGTACAAATGTATATATATATATGCTCAGATCAAACCATGTCATGTAAAATATATGCATAAATGGGTGATCAATACAGAATTCCTAACCTGAATTAGTCCGTATCCAAAATTCGCGCAACACTTTCCTGCTCAAGAGACTGTTCTCCTATAATAAATAAATTTATTCAAATCAAATTTCTAGTTGCACAAATTTTAAGAAAAACTTCCCGATCCTCTCTCTCCTCCTATAATATATTATTATTATAATTTTTTTTTATTCTCCCTCTTTTTTTCTCCTTACGTCCTCTCTCTTTCTTTTTTTTCTTTTTCCTTCCCTGGACCGAAGCCAAAACTCTCCTTCTTTCTTTCTCTTTTCTTTTATTTTCTCCTGAACCATCCCCTGTTACTCCTCATCTCGATCGATCGGCCAACCTCCCCCTGCTGCTAACGACCGAGAAAGAAGTTCACCGAGAGGAGCTTGGCGGCCCGTAGCAGATGGTGGCGGCGCAGCCACCCGTCCCAAACACAGATCAACGAAACCACCCAAAAAAAAACTAGATTAATTCTTTCAAAACAAATAAAAGAACTCATCGACCTCGGTGGACTGCCGGACGCTCGCTGGAGAGGAAGGGGATGCGAGGGAAGAAGACTCAATAAGCTCGGTTTGGCAATACCGCAGAGAATATAAAGAATCCATCGACGGTCTTCGTGACGTTTAAGGAAGGAAAACCGCCCAACTGGAGTCCCAAACTCTCCCAGACTCACCGCCGACCACCTCCCTCTCCCCTCACGACTCCTCCATTGTGACCCCCGGCAAAAACTCCGGTCGGATAAGGCTAATCCCAGCTCCCCTGTTTCCGACTTCGAGTTTCCTTCGATTTCCTTTTTTTTTTTTTCATTGGTTTGGATTGAAGTCGGCTGGGCCTGCCGACTTCAACCCAAGCTCAAATATTACAGGAGTATGTTTTAATATAAAATTTGTTAACAAGTATGAATTAACTTTAAAATTACATGATGGTTGGTGGTGCACTGGACTAGCCATGTATTAATGCCCCACTACAGGCTAAAAATGTAGTATCGTTGATGCCCCACTACAGACTGGAAATGTGAAACTATTGATACCTGTCATAAGCAAAAAATGTAGAACTATTAATACCTCGCTACATGCCAGAAACGTGGTTATGGTAGTTCAGAGTCGAGCATTTTAAGATGATTAGATTTGATTTATGATGATCACGAGAGTTATATGATATGACATTTTGCATCGCATGGTATATATTGTTATGTATGATCGTAGTATTTTATGATATTATATATTACTTTTTTATTATTTTTATTATAATAATATGGATGTGTAGAAATTTTTCCTCGACTGTAAAGCTCATATCCTATTATATTTTTTCAGAGACACATGATACTTTGGTATGGATGGATTGGACGTGCGATTCTAGTATCGAAGTTGATTCATTAGTTAGTAAGATTTTTGATACCATCAAATATTTAAATAAATATAATTGAGCAAGTTGACGATAAATTCATTTAATGAATATTTAATTATTGATTATTTTTAAATAAATCATATTTTTATTAAAATATTTATGTATGCTATAGATCTTATATTAATTTTAGAGCAGTGCTCAAAATTTATATGATGATGCCATGCGATTGACCCGAATGCAAGTACTGGATTCGAGACGTGACACTCCATTCAAAACCCATTTGCTTACAAAGATGGAACAGCTAGATGCTCTCATTTTGCTGAAATGTAAAACTTTGATTGAAATATAAAAAACAAAATTCCAATACCAAAAGTTCTCCTTTAGATGATGGTGCTTTATAAAACATGAAGATGCATGCAGCAGTGTACTTGGATCAAATGAATCCTCTCGTATGATCAAATGAAGACTCATGTCAATAACACCTCTAATGGCTGCATCAAAAGAAGAAAAACAAATTCCCCCCTTTCCCTTTTGTTCATAAAAAAAAGAAAAAAGAAAAGAAAAACAAGAAGTAATCATTTGATGGAAATAATAACCATACATCCTCATGGAAATCAGTCAGAAGCATTAATGGTGTACTATGAAGGGCCATCCATGAAAGGAACAAGCGTTCTACAACATGGACAGTGAGAATGAGCAGCCAGCCATGGGAGGAGGCAGTCAGAGTGGTATTTGTGGGAGCAGGGCAGCCTCATGACACTGTGATTCGATTGGAAATCTTCCAGGCACACTGCGCAAATCTCGCTCCTCGATTCCGTCCTCAGAAGCCCACCAATCTTCGTCTTTGTTTTCCCATTTGATGCCCCTCGCTGCCTCCATCTATGCCCATTAACAAAGTAATATAATTTTAGTTTTGGTCAATAATTTCAAAAAAAAAAAAAAAAAAAAAAAAAAAAACGCAAAGTGTTTGATTTGATTTCAAAAATTCAAGCACGTAGCTTCGTTGGATTAATTTAATTCGCAAATTTGTCGATCTTTATACGATCTTAATAATAATAATAATAAATAGATGGAATTGGATTTTTATATATTTGTATTTAATTCTTCCTATGCGTCCAACGGTGAACAAGAGAGGGCCAAAGAGAGACGAACCTCCGCGAGAACGAGAACGATGAGGAGGAGGAAGAGGTGGAGGCGGCGGGAGGAGGAGGAGGAGGAGGAGCAGCGAGGCTGCGGAGCTTCTCTTGGAGGCGGATGCGGGCGGCGAGGGCGGACTCGTCCATGTCGGTCGGTCGGAGGAACGGGAGGCGCATCGCCGTCGGATCCGCCGGCGAGCTCCGCGCCGCCGGGCTCTCGCCGCCGCTGTGGCAGTGCACCCGCCGCTTCCGGGCCAGCTCAACCCCCGGGAGCATCATATCTTCTTTCTCCCTGCGAAACCGATCTCAAGAAGAAATCTTTCTCTCTCTCGTTTCATCTCACCCCATCCCCTGGTGCCCATCTTTAATGAAGATGGTCAAAGGAAAGGAAAAAAGTAGCAGTTTCCATGAAACTTCCCCAGGGCCATCCTCCCCAAAGGGAATATTCAATTGTTCAAGATAATCATTATCTAACCAGAATAACTTAAATAATTGGAGAATAGAAAGCTTTATATTTTTTATTTAATAAAAAATTAACAATAGCAGGATTCTACTATATGGCATCAACCTATTATAATTTTTATATTGGATTTACATGTCCAAACTCCACATAGAAGAATACTGTCCAAAAAAAGCAAAAAAAAAAAAATAATAATGAACATCTCAAATTGATCAAATTAACCGAGTAAGCATATTTTTCATTTCCGGAGAAAAATGCTATTAATTTCTATGAAATAAATTTCCAGTTCTTCATCGAAGGTTTGTACTCTAATGTAAAATCTTTATTTCGACAATTTAATTTGGATGATGGTTTTTTTTGCTAACAAATCTATATTTAAAATAATTATATTTTGGATTTTTTTTACTCTATCTAAGCATGGAGGTTGGGACCTTTAGAAGTTTCTCCTAGAGTCGGTTGGATAATTTTTGTAGGTTCTTCCGTTTCACCTATTATTACTAAGTAAAGAGCTAATGAACTCTTCGATCTATAGGAATATATTTCCATGTTAAAATGAATATTTTGGAGATCTCGATAAACTATATACCCTGCGTTTGACACATGGTGCTTGGTCCAGCGCACCATTTTGAAGAACTGATTGTTAGCTACATGGCTGAACTTTTATTCATCAGCACCTAAAACTTTTTAATGAATTTATTATTTTCATCAACTCATGATCCAATCTACCTATTTTATATAACTAAATTGGTACCATTCCGGTTCAATGACCACCGAGTATTAATTTTTTTTTAATCTGTTTTTATTTAAAATTACATCTTTTATATAATTTATTATATTTATAAAAATAAAGAAGTTTAAAAAATTTGTATCGGTTTTTCTGATTTAATTTTGAAAAAAAATTTCAAACATCAAAATTTTAAAATAAATTTAAAATAATAAATATAATAAACTTAGTAAATAACAAATTTTATTAAATATAAAAAATTATTATACCAAAAATTAAAAATATTATGTTTAGCACGTCTCATGGATCCAGTATATAGTTAGTTGATATAACAGCTCAAATTGTATCAATTTATTTATTATTATTATTTTGTTTTTTTTTATTATCTCAGCCTTGGACTCATGGCATCATAATTATTACCGGGTGGAACGAGGACGCTACGTTAAGCAAGCATGGTGGGAGGTGGCTTCCGTGTCAACCTCGGCATGTTGGAAGAAGGTGGATGCAGGTTTCTCTGAGGTAACCGCGGTCCTTCTGAATAAGGAAATAATAATTATAATAAAAAAGCCGCGACTTTTTCTGCATGACGTCTTGCGGTACCACCAGATTGTATATATAACTACTATTATCAAATGAAATAAAATTATTTTAAATAAAAATTAAATTTTTAGGACATGATACCGTATAAGGATTAATAAAATTAATCCAAAGATTAATAAAATTTACCAACAAATTTGTTGACATAATATTAGAAAATGAACGATTACAAAGATTTCAGGGAACATGAGCTAGGTATCAGGCTATTATAGAAATCTAAATATTATAATAAAACTTCTTTAATAGAGACTCACAAAAAATGACTCAAAATAGATCCAGAAATATACAAATACGGTAAAGGAAATCAAGGTGCAAATCAAGTATGTTTAGCAAAATCTAAAGCACCAAAAATAGCAAAAGCTGACATTTCTGAAATAGCATAAAGAAACATACTTAAACAAAAGAAGAATAATAAAAAAACAATTAATAGTGGCCGGATCCTATCAAACAAAAATATTTTATTTATACTAGCAGGCGGAGCGGCTCTAACTCCGGTGCCGTAGTGGAACTAAGCTGACGTACTCACCGATTGATGGAAAGGGTATGCAAAAATTTACGGTCCGAATCGAACAAAGACCTAGCGAGCTGGGGGCAGAATAGGAAGCTACACCGGGATAATACCCCCTACCCTTTTGTTCTATCAAAAAAAAAACAAAAACATTTTATTATTAAAAAATAAGTTTTGACAATTATTTTATATATTTTAAAGTTTTAAAGTGATCCTTTGAATTAAATATTTCTATTAGGAATAAATTGCAAAGTTGCAAAATATATTTTACGAAATGACATAAAAAATCTGGTCTCAAAATATATATTTACAATATATCATATCATTTTGTCAATATTTAATTTTAATATTGAATACATACAAAGTTATGGAAGTTTTTTTTCTTAATTTTTAATCTTGAAAATTTCTACAGGAAATTCAGGATGTCTCGTAAGAAAACCTTGTTGCCCGGTGATGCAACCCCGGGGGGGGGGGAGGGCGAATTGGATTTTAAAAACCTTTTACAATTATGTGCCAATTCAAAACAAGTATTTAGGAAACAAGTAATCACAAACACACTAAATTTATAGTAGTTCGATGCACTCCAAGGCACCTACATCTATTTTCCAAGTTTCCTTTAAAAATTCTACTATAATCACTAAGATTACAGCCGATTAGTTTTCTAGGCTCACAAATCAAAACCCAATTTATTTTCACCGGGCTCACAAGTCAAAATCCCTTGATTTTCCAGGCTAACCAAAAATCTTGTTGGTTTTGCGGGCTCATCAACAATCTAATTAGTTTTACGGGATGACCAACAACCTAGTTGGTTTTATGGACTTACCAATAACCTTGTTGGTTTTTATATAAAAGCTAACCAATAACCTCAAGTTGGTTTTTACAAGGCTCACCAACAACCTCCATAAAATAATTAAACATAAATAAAAGAATACATACAACGAAACTTTCTTAATAAAAGCAAATTTTCGTTGAAGCTCTTGATTATTGTTAAAGATACTTGTCTTCAAGTTATTGAAGCCTTTGAATGATGCTTGAAGATGTCGACTTGAAGCTCTTGTTGAATCTTGAAAGCTTGAAGCCTCAACTTACTTAATAGATTGGATTCTCAAAGAATATTCAATGAATGCTCTCTTTTATTTTCAATTAATCCAAATAATCCAATCCCTCCACCTAGAATTGCTTTCCCTTATGTTTAAATAACCTTCCAACACTTAAATGACCGTTTGTAGCCGTTGGAGAGAAAAAACTAGCCATTAGAAGCAAGTTAGGAAAGTTCTGCATTTCAGAAAAAACTAGCCGTTATACCAAGTATTAACACTTCATCTAGTGAGTCGACACCTTGAGTCGACACTTAGGTTGACACTTGAGTCAGCACTTGGTAGCAACTTGAATTCAGTATGTTCTGTCTTCATTTTGGTCTCAGGCCTTGAGTCGACTTGTGAGTCAACCTGTGAGTCGACATTTGGATCGACACTTGGCGTGCCGGTGCTGAAACTTGTCCAATTTTAAATTATGAGCTCTTCAAGATCTTCCTCATGATCCAAAACCCTTATAACTTGAAAATACATGGCTTCTTCAACAAAATGATAAGCTTTTTAATCTTGAGTACCTGAATCTGATAAATACTTTTAACACACATTAGTACTAAATATACTTAAGTATTTTGTCATTCATCAAAATCAAAACTAAAGTCAATAATCTCTCCTTTTTTGATGATGACAATGTTGGGAAATGTGTTCCAAAGCCAATTTCTACTGTAGACAGTTGTACATTTGATGTAATTATATATGAATTATATTATTGAATAAAATGTTTATTCTGGCAGTTCATCACTATTTCATCTTTCTGTAATGAGTTCTTGAGTGATGAAGTCCTTAGGACTATTTGTATGTGATATAGAGAGGATATATTATATAGTCCTAAAATTGTTCGCGACCAAATGATACACTTATTTCAGGATGATAGTATATCAAGTATAGGTCGTTGTGTGCCATAGTCGTTGATTGTCCTCTTAACCAAGGAGTGTGGAGACACTGGTATGGCATGCAGATGTTGTGTTTGACATTTCATCGAACGTGACCCGTCTGTACTTTTTTTTGCCTAGAGTTTTGATATGGACGTAGTTATCCCTCAGACATGATATCATCATGGTAGCTTGCGAGCAACTCATTGTACTTTGGTACTGGACTATCTGGATTTCTAATCCAGGGACGGAAGGTTTATGGGTATAGTTAAGTACTCGTGTAGCAGTGATCGGATCAAGATGGGATTGACCCCTCCAAAGTGTTTGGAGTATATATCTTACTGTGTTTCAATTTAGCAAAACCTTGGCCAGGGTAGTCTCTGTAATGTGTTACAGGACTTGTGAGGTTGAGACACATTGTTGATGGACTTTATGGGTTGGGCAGTTTAACCCTAAGTCTTCCTGAGCATTGAGGTCAAAGGGATTAATTACTAGGTTTCCATATCTCCTGGTTCTTGATTGTTGCTCTGCAACTTCGACCTATCCGGACGTCGGGTGTCATTGCTAGATGACGACTTTGACTGGTATTGGAAATATTCTAGTGCTACCGGCTTAGTGTTCGAACCTATGGGGTCACACACCATAGGGGTTTCTACTTTATCTAGTGATCGGAGAACGATTGGGAATCGTTCGTGGACTCACAAAGGAAAAGTGTTTTTCTTTACCCGAGTGTCGACACTTGATATTCTTGAAAGTGTCGACACTTGTGTAAGTATCGGCACTTGTTGATTTCGCAAGTGTAGACACTTGATATCATAAAAGGTTGTGACATAAAATTTTCACTAATAGTTGGTGATGTATGGAGGTAAATTAAGTAATGTGATTACTTGATAGCCCAATTTGATTGAGCTATAAAAATCTGGAATGAATCAAATGGGATTTGGTTCAAAATAGGTTTGGGTCCAATTGGGTTGAACCCAATGTATGCATACTTGACCCAATTGATTTCAGTTATGAACTAAAATCAATTAACACATTAATCTGAATTTAAATAAGTTTAAATTCAGTTTTGGGGAGTTATGTAACTTCCCATGACCATAACTTCCCATAACTATCCATTACCACTCCATTATCATCCATAACTCCCCACTTTCCCTCTCCCTCACCATCTACATAATGGGCTGAAATGGGAGGACGAAAATAAGAAAAAATTCAGCAAAGAAATACTGGAAAAATCAAAGGGAAGAAACTATGAAAGGTTCTAGTTTTATGGGTGTGAGGTTTTTGGAGAAGAGTGTGCATATTTGTACCTAGTGATCTAGGTATTAGGATTGAGTGTTTGGGAAGGGTTCCAACAACTCATTCTCCACCTCTTGAATTTCTTCATTCATTCGGAGAGTCCGGCATCGAAAGAAGAAAAGGAGTTCCGATCAAATCGTTCCACAATAAGCTAGCACTTAGAGTGGAAGTAGATTTTGAAAGAGCCATGGTGTGAACTACATGTAAAGGCCGGACACGTGTGCGACTAAGCAGAGTTCTTCTTCCTCCTCTTGGATTTTTCGCGGCGGAGAGCGTCTCCACTTCATACGAGATATGGTTTTACATATATAGATATGTTGCTTTGAAATGTTCATAGCATGAGTTCATGATTTCATAGCTTATATTAATCATTCATGCAAGATCTTGCGCTAAATAGCATAGAATGATTCTAAAAGCATGCTTAGATTAAATGTTAATCCTTTTATCATGCTTCCGCTGCATGTTATTTTGAAAAAAATTTAAAATAGAAAGCATGCTCGCTACTAGTTTTCCTTTCAGACAAAACCTTTAAGTATATAAACATGATAAACTTAAATTATTTGCAATAAATACAAGAACAATTTACTATAAATATCAAAACAAAATTAGATTTAAAATAAAATGAGTGATAGTGCAAAATCTTTAAAGAATAAGAATATTTGAGCAAATAATTCAAAAATAACGCCCCCCCTCAACATATGATCTAAAAATCAATGAAACAAATCTTGCTCCCCTGAATGTTACTCCTCTATACATATAATAAGGAACGAGATAGATAATTAATAAAATCATTAAAGATATAAATATCATATAAAATTGAATGAAAAACATATAATTTTGGGCTGCCATGATCTTTTCTCTTAATCGTTAGATTAATGGCACCGAGACGCAGCTCTAATACCACTTGTTGCCTAGTGATGCAACCCAAGAGGGGGGGTGAACTGGATTTTAAAATTTTTTTGTAATTATGTGCCAATTCAAAACAAGTGTCTAGGAAACAAGCAATCACAAACACAATAAATTTATAGTGGTTCGGTGCGCTCCAAGGCACCTACATCCACTTCCCAAGTTTTTTTTGGAAATTTTACTATAATCACCAAGATTACAGCCAATTAGTTTTCCGGGCTCACTAATCAAAATCCAACTTGTTTTCACCGGGCTCACAAGTCAAAATCCTTTAGTTTTCCAGGCTAACCAAAAACCTTGTTGATTTTACGGGTTCACCAACAACCTAGTTGGTTTTACGGGATGACCAACAACCTATTTGGTTTTATGGGCTCACCAACAACATTATTGATTTTTATATAAAGGCTAACCAACAACCTCAAGTTGGTTTTTACAAGGCTCACCAACAACCTCCATAAAACAATTAAACATAAGTAAGAGAATACATACAATAAAGCTTTCTTAATAAAAATAAATGTTTCGTTAAAGCTCTTGATTGTTGTTGAAAATACTTGTTTTCAAGTTGTTGAAGCCTTTGAATGATGCTCGAAGATATGAACTTGAAGCTCTTGTTGAATCTTGAAAGCTTAAAGCCTCAACTTACTCAACAGAATGGATTCTCAAAGAATATTCAATGAATGCTCTCTTTTATTTTCAATTAATCCAAAGTATCAAATCCCTCCAATTAGAATTGTTTCTCCTTGTATTTAAATAACCTCCCAAAACTTAAATAACCATTTGTAGCTGTTGGAGAGGAAAAACTAGCCGTTAGAAGCAAGTTGGGGAAATTTTGCACTTCAGAAAAAAACTAGCTGTTACACCAAGTATCGATACTTCATCTGGTGAGTCAACACTCAGGTCAACATTTGAATCAACACTTGGCAGCAACTTGAATCAGCATGTTCTGTCTTCATTTTGATTTTAGGCCTCGAGTCGACTTGTGAGTTGACCCGCGAGTCGATACTTGAATCGACACTTGATGTGCCGATGCTGAAACTTGTCCAAATTTAAATTGTAAGCTCTTTAGGATCTTCCTCATGATCCAAAGCCCTTAAAATTTAAAAATTCATGACTTCTTCAACCAAATGACAAGCCTTTCAATCTTGAATACCTGAATCTAATAAACACTTTTAACATACATTAGTATTCAAATATACTTAAGTATTTTATCATTCATCAAAATCAAGACCAGAGTCAACAAACCTTTTCAATTATTCAAAAATAAAAATGCCAAAGCTATGCAAAAAGAACCAATTATTCCAATAACAAGCCATTCTTCTTAGGCATCCCAATATACTTAACCACAAATACAAGTGACCTGGTCTGTAATAGTTATCCAAGAAGAGGTTCAAGAAAAAATCTAGTCAACATCATTTTCCACCAAAAAAATGATGGAATTAGCCAAGGTTAATCTAGCCTTGATGGGTCTTAATATTTTTCAAAAGAGTGTTGCAAAAATTCAAAACTTACAATATATAGATTAATAATAATAATAATAATAATAATAATAATAATAATAATAATAATAATAATAATAATAATAATAATAATAGTAATAAGATCAGGTTTTTTATTTGTCATTTATATAGATTATGCTTGCTTTCATTACTTGTACAACTAATTACTTCCAAAAAAATAGATACTTATTTAGAATCTATTTAGAAGCTAATTACTTGAAAATTTAGTTTTATAAGTTCTTTGAAATCCTAAGTTTGCAAAATTATTGCCTTCATGATGAATTACAAATGCCTTACAACCATTTCATAATACCTCCAACCTTTTTTCCCACTTAACAAGAAGAAAAGTTATCATTAAAAAATTTATAAATTGTAGTCATAATATGCCTTATATTTATTTTATAATATTTTTCTTTTGGTGTACTAATATAGGATGACTAGATAAGACATTTAAAAAATGATGCATATGATGGCCATCATTTATTATATCCTATTTAATCACATGAATGTTTTCTTTTATTTTGATTTTATTTGAAGGATTTTTTTTTGTGTGTATACCCTTTAAACATTTAAATTTATATGAATATCATTTCAAAATTGATATTTGTATGTATATCCTTATAAAATTCTTGTTTTTCATATATACCATTCTTTTTTATTTTTTACAAATGTATCTATGTTATCTAACACCATTAAAAAAATTAATAATTTAAAATTAAAATGACTGAAATATTTTTATGAATAGATGTGCAAAAAAAAAAATTTATGGAAGCATATAAATATAAATATATATATATTTACAAGGATATTCATGTACATTTAAATATTTGAAAGGATATACTCGTAAAAAATCTAATTTTTATTTATTTTATTTAGATGGATTCAAACTATCTTATTGTATAATATAATAACATATTACAAAATATAACTATAGAATAATGATATCATATAATATATTATATATTAGAATATTAGATGAGCATAACAAATAGTACATATGATGGGGACATCAGCCTGCACAAATCCCGGAGCAAGGACATCAGCCTGCACAAATCCTGGAGTAGCACGGATTCCGGAGCAGCAAATAAATTGGAAAAATATTTATTTAGGATTTATCTTTTGTTTGAAATTTGAATTAGGATTTAATTGGTTATGATTGAGATATGGATAGGCTTATCTTATCATATCTTATATTTGAATTTGAATCATCCCTATCTTTTTATCTTGTATTCAAATTCAAATGAGGGTTGGACAGGTCTATAAATACTACCCTCAGTCCTTTGTAAAAAGAGGAGTTTGGTCAATAAAGAGTTTTTTTTTTTCGTTCGCCCCGTATGGGGAGGGTGAGAGGCCCGTTTGTCCTTCGCCTTCGGGCGTCGAGGGGTGAGAGATCCTAGTCCTTCGCCTTCATGCGTCGAGGGGTGAGAGACCCTAGTCCTTTGCTTTCGAGCGTCGAGGGGTGAGAGACCCTAATTATCCCCTTTTCCCCGTCGAGTCCCCTCTATATCTTAGGGATTTTCTTTTACGATCCCAGGTAGCGATTTGGATGGGATGCCCTAGGCTCCGCATGTAGTGAGATAGGTAGGATGCCCTAAGCTACATGTAGTAGGATGGGTGAGATGCCCTAGAGGTGAGATGTCTCTCCGTGAATATAAGTTTCAAGTCCTAGAGTGTCCAATTTTTCTACCTTCCATCCCTATTTTTCCTTCGTCACCACCATAGAAAAATCAAAAAAAAAAGGATACCCTAATCTTCGGCGACTTCTTAGCTCGTCGACGATCCTACCATAATCTCATACCCCATCAATTTTGGTATTAGAGCTCAGAAAAAATTAGGGTATATTTTTTTCGAATCAACCCAGATTTTCTTTGCCAACAATTTTTTTTTCAAATCTTTCTCCCGTTTCTTCGACCTCGTCACTGTTCTTTCCACTATTCTTCGAATTTCCTTCTTCCCTCTCCGAAGTCCCAATTAATCCCAGACCATCAACATCGTCTTCTCTTCTAAAGCTTCCTCCTCGGCCGATCAACATCCCCTGCAGACCCTCACCGCCCAGATCTAAAAACCCCCCTTTTCCTCCGGTGACTCCTCCCATGCCCTCACCAACTTACAGAAAACCTCTCAACCCATTCCACTGCCCACAGCCACCACTGTTGTCATGAACTGGTGATTCCACCATGGCAACAGAACCTCGTTATCGCTCACCAACACCTGGCACCGCCGAACCCCGTCTATTTCCCCCATCCTCCACACCCACGTCTTCCCCCTCTCACCGTCCTCCTGCTCCGCCGACGGCGCCGCCTCCACATCCTCCCTTCCTCTTCCTCCTCCTCCTCCTCCATCTCCGGTTTGATCAAGTGCAATAAGAGCTGCCCATCCTCGCGCGTCGCGGCGAACATCTCCGGCCGATCGACAGTCTTCAACTTGATCACCAGCCGTCTGTCCTTCCTCTCGGCACCAGATATGTGCTCTGCCGCCCCCATTCCTGGCCAGCCAACTCAAACGGTGACGCCGACCTCCAGAACAAGCTCCAGGACCTCGTCGACCGCCCGGCATCGCCCTGGGCCTCCGCGATCTTCTGGCAGATCTCACGTTCCAAGTTCGGCGACCTCGTCCTTGGCTGGGGCGATGGCCACTACCACGAGCTTCACGACGGCGACGAGGACCTCCGCCGCCTCACCGACGCCTCACCGCCTCCATCCCCCAGTCTTATCGCCCGCTGTCGCCCCTCTTCCGCCTGTGACAGGGACTCCGACCGCCCATCTCCGCCGTCCTCTCACCAAATGGAACCGCCCCAGTCCATATCCGATTGGTGCCTCCACCGGATAGCCTCCCTTCCACCGTCGACCGTTGCTCCCATCTGTGTCGATGACGCTTACTGGAACCCTGTCCGTTGTGATTCCTTCCTCACCGCCTCATGGGACGACTCCGTCAAGCTCTGGACCGTCGACCACCCCTTCAGCGTCCGTGACCTCCGATCCTCCCTTGTTCTGGTTTCGTGAAGAAAATGGGAGGGGTTGCACGAACGTGAATGCAATCCCCCCCTTGTTGCCAACTTCAGGGATCTGCACATCTCTTAAAGCAGGAAAATTCGATGCTCCCATGCTCTTTCGTGGAGTTGGCCATTTAGTTAAGCTTGCTAATAGCTTGGTTTTGAAAATTTCTCTTGGCCTCTCCTTCAGCATATTCGACAAATCCAAAGAGCAAGTTATCAAGCCCTCCCTCACTTACAGGCTCTGCTATATCATTGGTTTCTATAGTACAGGTTGATCTCTGGACCTCTTTAGCAACAGATTTTAAGATCTGGTGTGCAGAAGGCTGGGAGCTCAACTAAGTATGAAAAGCCTGGAAATGAGTAGTTTGTGACTGAAGTCAGTAAATGGGTCTTTCATGAAAGGGGCCATCTTAAGGTTGTGAATGTCAAACCTCACAAAGTTGGAAAAATATAGGAGCCTCTTTTGATTAAATGCGGTCCACTAGAGTCCCTGCTGATCCACACTCGACGGAGTCGAGTTTTCCCCACCTCAGGGGAATGATGATGGGGACATCAGCATGCACAAATCCCGGATCAAGGACATCGGCATGCACAAATCCTAGAGTAACATGAATTCCGGAGCAGCAAATAAATTGGAAGAATATTTATTTAGGATTTATCTTTTGTTTGAAATTTGAATTAGGATTTAGTTGGTTATGATTGAGATATAGATAGGCTTATCTTATCCTATCTTGTATTTGAATTTGAATCATCCCTATCTTTTTATCTTGTATTCAAATTCAAATGAGGATTGGACAGGTCTATAAATACCACCCTCAGTCCTTTGTAAAAAGAGAAGTTTGGTCAATAAAGAGTTTTTTTGAAAAGAGTTTTTTCTTTTCGTTCGCCCCATATGGGGAGGGTGAAAGGCCCGTCTATCCTTCGCCTTCGGACGTTGAGGGGTGAGAGACCCTAGACGTTCGTCTTCGGGCATCGAGGGGTGAGAGACCCTAGTCCTTCCCTTTCGAGCATCGAGGGGTGAGAGACCCTAGTTATCCCCTTTTCCCCGTCGAGTCCCCTTTAGGTCTTAGGGATTTTCCTTCACGGCCCCAGGTAGCGATTTGGATGGTATGCCTAAGCTCCGCATGTAGTGAGATGGGTGGGATGCCCTAGGCTACATGTAGTATGATGGGTGAGATGCCCTAGAGGTGAGATGTCTCTCCATGAATGTAAGTTCCAAGTCCTAGAGTGTCCAATTTTCCTACCCTCCATCCCTATTTTTCCTTCGTCACCACCATAAAAAAAAAAAAAAAAAAAAAAAAAAAAAAAAAAAAAAAAAAAAAAAAAAACTCTAATCTTCGGTGACTTCTCAACTCGCCGACGATCCTACCATAATCTCGTACCCCATCAACATGCCTACAATGTAGATCCCACCGACATGCAAAGCTACTTGAGAAATAGGTCATATGATTTTATAATAATTATACTCAAAATAATATCAATTCTCGAGATCTGATATCACCATATCATGCAAATCTTTTTCATTACCATATAATCCCAGGATAGCAAAAGTCACAATGCTTCCAGATGCATTATTAAAGATCATGATACAATTTTCAGGTTTGGACTATATACAAAATTGATTAGCAAATATAATTAAAATATTTCATATTTAAGCCTATCTAAAATTCTTTTCCAAAATTTCTTAAGCATTCACGTATCAGCATATGCAAAAGAAGAAAAGTTAAAAGAAATAATGAACTATACTAATCCAATAAGTACCATGGCACTTCAAAGTGGGTCAAGCATGTTAATTCATAATAAAAATAAATACATATATTACCATGACACTTCAAAGTGGGTCAAGCATGTTAATTCATAATAAAAGTAAATACATATATTTGATTGGATAAAATTCTAGGCATATCAAATATCAGAAAATATATTTTTTTCTTTTCAAGATAATTTTTAACTAATACTAGATTCAATATTTAGCTACGGCCACGTAACCCAGTGACATAGGTCAGATAACAAACAAGGTACCCAAATACTGCTATTCTAATTACCAATGGTGCAATGTCGAAACTAGTTTATTAGATTACAAGCCAACAAGTCCAACGTATAATTCTCATTGATGGAGCCAAATCATAACCATGTGGAATATGTACAAACATATTTTTACAAGTTATCCGGTCACACATTTCTAAAACCATTGTTCAAAGCCATGTGGAATATGTATTCATATTAATTTATATATATAAGTATCAAATACATGTTTAATTATTGTAGCAAAAATAAAACATAATATACCTGGTCATTTATTCGAATAGATACAAAAATTATTAAATTATTTTAAAAATATATTTGAAAAGCATCACGTCACTTATTTTGCATATGCCAAAAATCTAAATAAGTTATCTAGTTACGTGGATGCTTCAAGACCTAATTATACATATCACACACAAATTTAATCAACGACAAGATAAGGTATAGTATTAAAATAATATCCAAAACTTTACAATGCTAAAGTATCCAATTAATTTTAATTTTTTTATATAAAAATAGATTACTAATTTTATCCTATTTTTTGCTATAGGGTAGGAAAGAGGATGGCACAATGAAATCCTTTAAAGATAAATCAGAGAGGGACGAGGGAGAAAATTGTGGAACGAGTTTAAAGGTAAATCAGAGAGGGACGAGGAAGAAAATTATGGAACGAGAAGGACGTGGAAGAGAAGGAGCCGTGAGAGAAGAGGGATACGAGAGGTCCAGAAAGAAAGAGAGTGTGATCCAAGACCAAGAGAGAAAGAGAGAACGAGAAAGCGGAAAAGGAAAATACATTAAAAGGACGTTGTCTCTCTCTCTCTCTCTCTCTCTCTCTCTCTACGTTGGAGGATTGCACAGCACGGCACGCCGCCCCAAACCCTTCCAAAACCCAACCCAAAACCTTCCATTCCAAATCCCGCCTCTACTGTCCCTTAACGTGATTTCTACCACGAGCAAATCCAAAGCCCACCCTCTATTTCCTTTTTCACGGGTGCAATGTCTATGTGGTGCACATCTCAGCAGCTAGATGTAATTTGGATTTAACTCCATTTTCAAACAGCTTTGCTCCCACCCTCTGTTTATATTGCAAATATTTTTTTATGTTAAAATCAGTACCTTCAATCTTGGAATTATAATTTGAGCACCTTTAAAAAATAATCACGTTTTGTTAAAATTACATGAGATAAATAATCTAAATTCTTATAAGAACTAAAACATATATTGTCATGGTGTACTAAATAATCTAGCTGCACAACTTCTAAATAATAGCGTGCAACTATAATATAATTAATTAAATGTGACAAGAACTAATGAATTCCACAAGCCGTCCAAAGGGTTTAATGTATGATTTTTGATAAGAAGGGTCAATGCATGTGGTTAACATGAAACGTGTATAATTGAAACTAGGGGGCAACTTGGATTGGGCTTAAACAATCCCAACCCACTGGTTAGACCAGTCCACTCCGAGGGTAATGCTTGGGATAAAATAATCCTAACTTGATTCAAAGTTGGGTAAAGTTCCAATCTGACCCTAACTTGATTCAAACCCAACACAACCTAGGCTAACCATAACCAACTCAATAAATAAATATGCAAGCCTATATTTACTTTTGTTACAAAATGCTTAGTTTTACTTGTATATTTAGTCCTGTTATTGTAATAGAACTATATATAAGTACATTCAAAACATGCAATCCTAACTTAAACAAAAAATACCCATGACCTTTTCTTGACTCTAAATTACCAACACAACCTGACATAATTAATTCAATCCAACCCAGCCAAATGCGATACTAACAGAACCGAATCCGACATCCTCAGGAAGATTGGGTTGAGTTTGAGAAATCTCCATCAACGCTGGCTGGGTTGGGTTAGGTTAAGGTTGGAAGATGCAAAGCTAGGCCGGGTATGGATTTAGAGCCCAAACTACCCACCTTACCTGAAAAAAATGAAAACCGAAGCTGCTCGACTTCTGGTGTGCAAATTATCCACGAAGGTTCATGAGCATAGATGACAAATAGAGGTGTTAAATGAATAGTATCAAGATGTACGATGAAACATGCATAATTTGCACAAATCTTGTTGTGATTATAGAACAAGACATTTATCACTAGATGCACAGCTTTCATATAAAAGTGCACAAGCTCCGTTATCAAGCAACACATATTATCCATATAAGCTGATTGTGTACTTAATTCTGGGCGTGGAAAATAAAGGGTTACGTAATTGTTTAGTTTAACCATGCGGTAGTACCATCTCTAACCATGCACCTTTCATACCACGTAATTTTTTTTTTTTTTTAAATTTGTTTTAAAAGACCGGTCTTTCTTGAGCAAATCAAGGTAAAATTCTTCTGTATATACCCTCCTGCCTAAAACCACCACCCCTTGTCATGGTATAACAAACAACCTATCATATAAACTCTCCCTCTCTTTCTCTGATGTTCTGGTTCTCGTTACGTACCATAGCGATCATATCACGTAATTCGAGGCCAAGCCATACATGTACCGCCCTGAAGCGGTCCCCATTTCCACCTTCGTTTATTCCATGAAAGCACATGCATCGACTTGGCCATGTGGTTCACCTTTCTAAATTTTTTTTCTTCCGACTGGCTTCTCTTTTTACCCGCCTTTGGTGGAACGCCTCTTGCCATGTAAGCTATGGGATAAAGTTAAAACACGTGATGGGAGGTGGAACCTGTAACAAAAGGAAGCAACCTCCAGGGGATTGCTGCTTTTTTCTAAGTCATCATGTGGTTATCATCAAAGATTACAGAGTGTGGCATGTTTCCCAAAGGTGATGTCTCCAACCTTCATTGGACCTTCAGCCATCCCACATGGCCTTTTTATTTTAGAGCTAAGAATCCATTCCAATCCCCTCCGTACATGCTCGAAGGAATCCAAAGTTGTAAAGTATAAAAGTACATGGGCAACCGACCCTCAAATCAGTAACATCATATGGTAGTATGAGTCCTCTCTCTCTCTCTCTCTCTCTCTCTCTCTCTCTCTCACACACACACACACACACATATCTAATTAAAGATTGTACATATATATTAGCATTTATAAACAAATAGAATATTATGAGCATGAACCTGGATGCTGCTCCTCTCATGCCAGCATATGATCAGAAAGGGAAGGTACGCAACATCATGTGATTGCCAACTAGACCTCGAGTTATTGTGCAATAATATACACTGTACACTTCAATCATCCTCCTGCGGGGACCTCGGTCGAATTGGATGCACTGTTATTCCCTAATTGTTTCTTTCACTATTATCATTTAGATTTGATCGCATAGGAAATGGATAATGCTAAAATCTGCGAATAGGAATCAACAAAATATTTTTTCCCCTGACTAAACAAATAGGTAATTTTATCCACTTTAGCAACAGATCAATCCCTGATTCTTGCTCCTATCACAGCACAATGGATATAGCTGTAATAAAACAAATTAATGTCATGTATGTGCAACACATAAATAGTGTTAAGATCTATAAGGCCAGACAATTTCTACCCAGATAGCATGGTAATTTAAAAACTCATTAAACTTGATAAAGATACTCTGGCATCTATGGCTAGTAAGAAAAGGCCATCCACCTAATGGCTGGAACCTTCCTTCTCGGCCACACAGTTTGAAGCTGTACAGCCACACAGTAATCATCCAAGATCCAACAAGCAAGAGTTTCACAAAATTCTATGATCACTACACTAAACCTCTACCAGCAGTCCTGACTCACTGACAATTATTGCAGTTAATCTCGCATCAACAAAATTAGTTGATCTGCCTATTAAACAATTCTGACCATCAATGCAAAGATGTAGATTCCATTTTTGCATCATCCTAGAAGGGCATAGGACTGCATACCCTCCTAGATGAAAGTGAGATGTTGAACAATTTTTGTTTTTTTTAGGATCATGAGCTAAAAGCTGGTGCAGTGGATGCTGTAAATTAACAGGGATTTACCACAAGTCTATCATGGACCCAACTTCGCATGAGATGCTGACAACCAAAAAGTGTTGTCTGCAGATCCTCAGCACGTTTCCTCCACATGGCCCTCTAGCTCATTCATTGACCGACAGAACAATACTTCCCCTACTAATCATGACCATTCCTTCAATATCTTCATGACAACTTACCCTTATGACAAGTTAATGCTGGCAGGCCATGCTTTAAAAACAAAGATGGGTATTAAGACAATAGATATTATTGGATCGACCTTGCAGACTAGCAAATGGCCTCCCAGGGTCATATTTTTCTCTCCTTTTCCTGAAGGTCTGGTCCTGACAAACAAGCAAGCCAGATCAACCCACTGAAAGAGATACAGTGACAGAGACAAAAAGAGAAGTACGAAAAAGGAGTCAAACTGATGGAAGAAAGAAGACCGATTTGTAATTACCAGAGATTAAAAGCAGATATATAAGTTCCTTGCTATATGAGCCATATGGATGCTTGTTTCCTTGTCTCATGTAGCCTTTTTCTGTGCAAATGGCTCCCAACTCCTTCCTGTAAAATGCTTTAGAGGATCAATGGGGAAGGCAATAAAATGGCTTAAAAGCTTCTTGACAGGAAAGAGGGAGGAGAAGAAAAAAGGTGATAACTTAGCATCTCCATTGCCGACAGAAGCCCAATCAGCTCCAATCCCAGTGCCCACACCAAGGGAGAAGAAGAGATGGAGCTTCCGGAGACCAGCAGCAGCAAGGAAGGGTTTAAGTTCTCCAGACCCAACTGTAAGTGCACCTACAAATGTACTGCCAGAGGTTGAGATTGATCAGAAGAGGCATGCAATGGCTGTAGCAGTGGCAGCAGCTGCAGCAGCAGATGCTGCCATGGCAGCTGCACAGGCTGCAGCAGATGTGATGCGTTTAACCTCTGCTGCCACTGGTAAAAATTCCTGTAACATTGAGGAGGCTGCTGCAATCAAGATTCAGGCTGCCTTCAGATCTTATCTGGTATTTCTCATATCTTTAACTTATTGCTGGTTTTTTGTTTTTTTGTGCAGAAAATCAAGTATCATTAAAATTTAAAAATATTCATTATGAGAAGTACATGAAAATATACATAACATCCTGAGTGACATCAGAATTAAAGATCACAATTTTGGTTCTCATCTTCTAAGAATTTTGAAATTGAAACATCAAATACATGAGACCATTTATATAAACAAAGTCAAAAAGAGAGAGCATATTAGTATGTTTACCTGAATCCTGAATATTTCTCATACTGCCATTTGACTACTTAATATCTTAATAATAATCCAAGTTCCAACTAATAAAATGGGGCTAAGAATGAATTGCAAAGAAGTAAAAGAAAGAACAGGAAGACATGGACAATGTAACTTTTTGCCCAAGATATAAGGATAAATAAGGTCACCCAGAAAACTGAACTGTAAGATAGATACTCAAAGGCTAGTATCTGGGATTCCAGGCACAAAAATATGTTTGAAAGAGACAATTATATATAACAGAAAAAATATGGCTAATAAAATTTGATGAGATACCATAGAGTTATACATAGAGAAGATGAATGTACTCTATATCTGCAGGCAAGGAAAGCTTTACGTGCGCTGAAAGGTCTAGTGAAACTGCAAGCATTGGTGAGAGGCCATCTGGTGAGGAAGCAAGCTACTGATACTCTCCGCCGCATGCAGACTCTAGTGACTGCTCAAGCTCGAGCATGTGCCCAGAGGATCCGAATGGTTGAAGAGTACAAAGTCATCTCACAACGGCAGTCCATATGCAGGAGATCACCACAACATCCCAGATCCCGGTATTCATATGTAAGTCCACTTTCCAGTAAAAATATTACTGAATGCATCTTCTAAGATCACAAAAGACACTTGGATTACACAAACTATATAATCAATTTTAGACATTAAGAGAAAATCTAAAGTCCTAGGCTTTTAGCCTAGATTTTAGACAAATGTTGTTTATATTTGCTATTCTTATGAGACATGCTTCATGGATGTAGGAGATGGATAGAAGTGCAGACGAGAATGTTAAAATTGTGGAAATGGATCTCGGTGAGTCAAGGGGCACCACAAAGAGCAGAAACAGTTATTCTATCACACAAACTGAAACAAAAGATCATAGGGTCTCTGCATATTATGGCAGTGCTCGTCCACCTTGCAGGGCAGAACAATACCAACAGTTCTCACCTGCCCCATCAGCTATAACTGATATGAGCCCAAGGGCTTACAGTGGACATTTTGAGGAGTTCTCATTCACCACAGCACAAAGCAGTCCCCAGTACTTATCAGCTTTGTCTGTCCCTGATGCAACGCAAGCTTCTTTCGATTACCCCTTTTACCCAAATTACATGGCCAACACGGAGTCTTCAAGGGCAAAGGCACGGTCTCAGAGTGCACCAAGGCAACGAATCGATTCATATGAAAGGCAAACAAGCAGACGGAGGCCATCAGTAGAAGGAAGAAACATTCCAAGAGGTGTTAGGATGCAACGATCTTCTTCTCATGTGGGTTTGACAGCAAATGGATATCAGTATCCATGGTCAATCAAGCTTGACAGGTCCAGCATGTCCCTCAAAGACAGTGAATGTGGTTCAACAAGCACTGTGCTTACAAATACCAACCACTGCGGATCTTTGGTGGGATTTGAGGTGTGAGCTTGTAAATCCTTAGAAACCATTCTTGCTTATGTGAACTGATTTCTTGAATACTTTCTCCAGGAGGAATTACTCACTGAAAATGCCTTGCTCTCTATGATTCCAGGTTCCCAAAAATAAGTACTGACTCTTATCTCAACAGTCTCAAGTCTCAACTACTGCCATTTGGTACTTGTAACACTGGTGAAGGTAGAAGTAAACAGAAAGTTCATGTCAAGCTTCCGAAGGACAAGGAAATGTGCAGACATGTAGTGATGCAGAAATTGCTGAATCCCAGGAATACTTTTCCCCCCTCAGCATGTTAGCCATGATTTTAAGTATTCTAATACCTTGTTTTAGCTTGGGCTATTTCCACTTGCTTTTCATATCTCTTTCCTATTGTAACAACTGAACAACTGCAGATTGTTTGCAGACAAATTGCACACTTTGTAACCTCTGAGAGTCATTACTACTCTCCGATGCTTGAATTAAATAATAAACTTTTGATTAAATGTTGACAACCTACAGAAATACCCATTTTTACAAATTAGCTAACAGACCGCGGTCCACTGCCACTATAGAACTGCCTGATGGTTTCACATGAGAATTCTGCAAACATCATCCCATCTCTCAATCGAGGGGATAGTGGAATATTTTGAGGATTTCTTGCAGTAGCTCGGGAGGTTCCTGAGTTTCCATTGATGAAGGAGCTCAGTGAAGCTTTTTTTTTGTGTCACATGACCCAGATGTCTCAAAGCTTGACAACAACTTCCTACTTGTTTCAGAATCTTAAAGGTATGCAGGATAAGAGAGAGTTTGGTCCCAAGCTGGCTGCAGGAAGATGACAAATATCTCTCAGCTTAATTCCTCTATTTCGGCAGGTCTGCCAACAGAATAAGTGTAGAGCAAAGCTTACCTCATGACAAGATATCAGCTGCTTCCCCTGCCTGAATGATGAAACTTTCAGGTTGGGATTTCACCAAAAGAGATTATTCATTTCAGTGTCAACCAGTTCAGGATTTGTATGCCCATCCAGAGAAGAGCACTCTGGACTGTTAGAAAGAGAAGAACAATCATCTGTTTGGGATGGCAATGTAAACAATGGTGTCGTTAGAACAGTGAAGATTCCATAGTCATAATGCTACTGCTTCCACAAACAGGATAAAGAATTTCTGCAGAACCTATCTTCAATCAAGTTGATCTCTATATGCAACTCATCCAAGGGCTCCTTTTCTGACCTAGGAAAAATGCTTCCTGGCATAGTAGATTCATGAAAATTTGAAGGAAAAGTTATAATCAAAGCACTTTCCTTATAGATCCTTTCATTCTCTTACTATTCTTTTTGAGAAAAAGGTTATTCAACCTCGAAATATCGTAAACAAGGCATCCCTTTGCAGTATCCATGTTTGTAATGCTCTATTTCAGTTCTCTGACACCAACGGCCTTATCACAGATTTGTGCTCTGCAAAGCCAAGCTCCTTAAAAGTTTTGCTGAGCCGCTCAAACTCGTTATGATTGAATTCCTGGAAGGTTGATGGATGGATTATCTTCTTCACCATAGCTACCTCTCTATTGCTAAGACCACTTGAAGACAACTTCAAACTTGAATCTTATAGATATTTTAGCAGCAAGGCAAATGAGGAGAGATTCCTGTCTAGAATCTTCATAGGAACATCACTGCCCAAGCTATGCCCCTGAAATAATTGTCACCCACATTTTTTTTTAATGGTTAATATACATGAGATGATAATATTGGTGAGAGAATATCTGTATATCATTGTGCATTTATTATTCAAAATTTAATAAATAAAAGTTAAAGCAAGTGTTTGCCATAATTTTCTATCTAGAGCAACCGCATTCAATCCAAAATAAATTATGTTATAAGACAAGGAAATGCTGACTATGTAAAATAAACTACAAAACTAATATACCACATATAGCATTGCTCTGTTGGATATAACTAATCCTTTGTGACAAAATAGCTCTCCAAGAAGCCAGTTGACTTGAGTGGTCACTAATTACGAATAGTAAAGCTTCAACAATTTGGACTCCATGATGTTCATAAATCAGGCTGGAACCAAATAATTTTAGTAAAAATTATGTTACAAAGTATTACATATGTTGTTTCTTCATCACGAAGACACATATAATTTTGGATTATATGCTTATGGTCATTTCAATGTATCTGTCCAATGGAACATGATTTCAAGCTCTAAGCTTACATAATAATTTTCTCCTTTATATTTCAGGTGTTGGAAGAAAAATCTTTGACTAATGCTGTACCACCATTGCAAGCTTTGTTTCTTTTATCAAAACTAAATAAATGTCACATGTGTTCATAGTCTTATTTTCACGACAATATCCCCATGTTGGGTTATGTCATGTTACATATGTACAGCACATGAGCTATTGGAACCTACAGTGAACCGTGTCAAGTAGCACAAGAAAAAACAGTTTAAAAAAATGTAAAATTAAGTCAAGTATTAGTTTACTTGGACACTGACATGGATCCCCACATTGCACTCAAACAAAATGATTGTTTGTGGATAAAGGTTGTACAAACCAAACAACCTTAAGCCTAAGTTATTCTTGCTTCAGGGAGATTGATGTAAAAAAGAAATAACAGTAAATTACTACATAAAAGTAAACCAGTTATGAATGACAACCTACCAAAGAACATAAGTTATTTAACCTTTTCAGTTAATTGTTTTTGACATTAAAGCCGATGGAGTAAGCCCACCAATAGTTAGGATATGCTAAAAAAAGAAGAGTTGTTAGACATTTAACCCTAATTCCTTACACTAACGAATGGGATATTATGAATGACCATTAATTTTGATCCAGTTATAAACATGCAAAGAAATGATTAATGCCACCTCTAACTCTCATTGATAAAATCTCAAAATACAGTTGGAATATTGGATGCTCTAGTATTCTACATTTTGCCTAAAGAGTAGCTCGCTATATGAATCCCACTATAAGTTAAGCATGTTGCGAGGCTTATGCCCCTAATCAATGAATAAAATCATACTGCATATGATGTTTATGCAACAATTTGGGATTATGCTACGATTTAATTCATCAGCTTATAATTTGTGTCTTACACATACATGCAATTTGCTATGTTAAAAATTGTCAACATCTCTTTTTTGGCACTCTATGTTTAAATAAATTTCTGAGGATTTCTCCCAAGATGCATGAAATTAAATCGCGACCAATAGAATAGAACTTCCCATATGCCAACTGACCTTCAAAGTTTAAAGCAGGCCCCTCCTGACAAAAATTTTTGTAGAAAGCAGGGCAGATCTTATCTAGACACTCAGTTGTAAAAGTCTGCTTAATCCTTATATGGCGCCTTCATAACTTAGTGTTATACTCCATAGCCACCCACATCCTGTTGAAAAAGATGACAATGTAATGTGATATGAGTGGACCATTAGACATATCAACCCCCAAAGAAAATTAAATGATCGACTATCATACAACTGGAAGAGCTTTAAAATTTCCTGCCTCTTCTCAATCTTCCCCCCTCCTTTCCCCTCCCCTTACCTCAATCCTTGTCTCTTCCTGACCAATAAACCCTAAACCCCAAAAAACTCCCACCTATTATCATGTACCGCAACTACAACTACAGCATTTCACTGATTCTCACAGGATTCGATTAAATTCGTCACACACTAGAGTCCCAGAAACATATACTAATTATAAACCAATAAGATTTTTGGTGAACTCCAAGACAGAAACTTATCAAAAAGCTTTCTTTAATACGCCGAGATCTCTTTCAGAACCCTAGAATCAAAAGGTACAACAGAGTGGAATCAGAGAGTTTTTCCTTGCGAACTCAATCGCGATCCTTTTTGTCAAGGAGCGCGAGCTTCCGGTTTCAGCAGGTGGCTTTGGGCACCCCGTGACCGACAAGAGGTTGGGCCAGCTCTCGCGAGGAGGAAGAAACCAAGAAGGCACGGAAGCGACGGAGGAGAGGAAGAGGAGGTCGGAGAATGAGAGCTCCAAGTGCTCCACAACCTCCGCCTCGGCCTTCATATCTTCCCCACGGCCAGCGGCGCCGCCACCTCGTCGGCTAGGGCAGGTATCGGACCAGCCCATACCTGCGAAGGGAGGGGCGCCACCCAGGGCAGGTGTCGAACCGGGCCGGGCCTTATTTGTGTCCGGATCCGACTGACAAATTATTTTCAAGTTCTGAACCAGACTTAGATCCAATTCGAACTCAATTTTGGCTAAATCCAAGCCCGGGTAGAACTTATTTGGGCTAGCCCGAGTTCACATCTGTCTTCCATTTGGCCCAAACTACCGTGTGCTCTTTAATTCTTAAGAGGCGATGAGGGCCATCCAGGCAACCATGCTTACATCCATAACGAGATCCATCTCATTTCTTATAATGCTTGTAGATGGCTTGTCAATGGCGTCCGCGCTTCTACCGAGGAATCCAACGGACGGCATGGGAGGGCTCAGTGGGCTCTGGACTTTGGGAGTGTTGAAGCTAACAACAAGAGGAGGACACCGGGCTGATCGACGGCGATGTCGCTAGGACAGGGCTGGTCTTTCCAATTGGAGCTGAAAAGGCAACGAGAGTGGAGTCTTGACTGGAGTTGGGGCGGTCTTCTCAACTAGAATCGGAGCGAGAGTTCTAGATGTGGAGACAAGGAATTCGGTGGAAGGGGCGGTCGCCATTCGGCTGCTTCAAGCCTTCCACCCGATTGATATATACTCTTGAAGATGGGACCCAAAAAAGAACAGTTTAAAAACTAGGGAAAGACATTAGAAAACCAATGAAAAGCAAAGGAAAAAACTCTCATTTTTATCGAAAATCAATTCCCATGTTCATTTTTTAGGACTTTCGCTAGAAAGAGCCCTATTAAGTCTGAAGACTCGGGAGTCCACGATTTAAACTTCCTCTCAAATAAAAAAGAAAGGAAGAAAAAAAAATCATGATTGTCCCTCCTATAAGAATTTTCTTAATTTGGACTAACGTTAATTAAAATTTTATTTTATGAAAACCGGATTGATTTTATGGTCCATGTTGATAGATGTAGGTTGAGTCCATTATTATGTGATCATTGATTGGACTAGGAGTACCTCATGTAATTTGGTATGGTTGAGGCGGCACAGTGTAGGCCTTAGCCCAACTTGACTCGTGATGGGAGAGTCAGTTAGGGTATTTCTATTTTATTGGTAGGTCCCCTCTTCGTTTCCTCTATTTATACCATGATTTTGTCGTAAAGTGATTTTTTCCATCGAGAACCGCCTTCTTGAGGAAGACCGGAGAGAAGAACTCTTCTTGCGATGTTCATGTGATCATCGAGATCGAGAATCAAGATCAGAATTATGACGAATACAGGTAAGTATTTATTTTTAGATCTAATATATGATTCTATATTTTGATTTATCCTAGGGATTTAGGGATTATTTTTCCCACATTTGATATCAGAGCCTAGGATTAGAATCATGTTTCACTATTTTAGATCTGTTAAAATAAATTCTTTCCCGCCGATCTTTATAGATCTTTTGTATGCCGGATATTGTCCATGTCGTGGGATGACCGGCGGCATCGTGATACGCTGCCGTGACCGGAGGTTGGAGGAGAAACCGGCTAGATCATCGATGGTCTCCATTTTTCTTTTGACACCCCAGGCAATTAAAAAAAAAAAAATCCTCGGAACCCGCCGGCGATCGGGCATCGAGATCCGATCTTGGGCCAGCAGAATTGCTGGATCTCGGTCGATTGACTGAGATCCCAGACCACACCAAGAACCTTGAGAGGGTTTGAAGGCTGTTTGCTTGACGGTGGCGACCGTGGAGGTCGCGGTCGGCCATCACTGCGGCCGTGGTTTCCGGTCGGTCCCGCGATCGAAACCCTCTCTTTTCCCCGCCTCCTCTTCCCGACGGCGACGACCGGTGAGCCGCTGTCTCACCGGTGCCCGATCGAACGAACAATAATAATAATAAAAATAGTTATCGATCTCTCTATTGGGCGCCGGTGATGCCACCGGAGGCCGTGACTGGCAGTTCTCATTCAACTGTCGTGGTCGTCCGGCCGGTCCGATGCCAGCGATGGGGCATTTTTTTTGGAAGAGAGGGGCGGCAGATTCAATAAAAAAAAAAAAATTGTTGCCCACTCACCGTAGGGCATGATCGGATGTCGGCGACACCACCGGAGGCGTCGATTCGCTCTCCCCGATCAGTCATCGTGGCTGGCCGGCCGGTCCGGCGCCGGCGGTAGTGGCCTTGGAATGAATGCCGGCGGATTTTTGGGGAAGAACCCTGTTTTTCATTCGTGGGTTTGGTCTCGCGGGGAAGAAAGAGGCCTGGTGGGTTTGCAGGTTTTGGGTTTTAACCCAAAATCCGTTGGCCCATTGTTAATTAAAAAAAAAAAGACCCATTTTACACTAAAGTCCCTGGGTTTTCTAAAATTATATCGAAGGCCTTTTAAAGTATGGTCCATCTAGAATTTATAATTACCTTTTGGTCCAAAAGGCATTTTGCATTTTAGCCCCTGAATTTTCTGGAATTATAAATTGGTCCTTTTATAGTTAGGACCCTGAAAAATTTATAATTATATTTGGTCTAAAATAAATTATTGAAGGGGCATGGGCGAATTCAAATAGTTGTTTTTATTGATGTTGTGCATTTTAGAATGCAATGAAATTTGTGAAATGGATCAGGGGATACATGTTGATAAGTATCCTATTACGATTGATCATATTGGACATACATATATTCAAATATATCATTTGTTTTGGCTTAATATTTATTCCATGTATGCATAATTTTGTGGGTTGGCGCAAATATTTATCACCAAAGTGGTTTGTTTGTGTCAGTCCATCAAATTATTCATCATGTGAGGGATATTTTCTTGTTATGATATACAACCGCCTGCCCAAAGGGGGTTGTTATGTGTTTTAACTAGAAAATGTTACATGGAGCATTTAATTGCTAGGGTACTCTAGCTTTTTTGGGCCTGTCTGCCCAAAGGGGATAGGTTCAGGAATGCTAGAATATCTGATTAGCCTGTGGCTTCATGTGTAGAGCACTAATATATATTACATATTCTGTCCAAAGGAAAATGTGTGATATTGTGTTTGTGTTCTTATTTATTATTGTGATATGATATATATTTATAGTATGTCTGTTAATTGATGTTTGCATTCCTTATTTTGATTGTATAGTTACTTTTAGTGTGAACAACAACAATGCTGTTGTTAAGGTGCTTACTAGATTGAACTATAAGAAATAGAGGCAAGACCTAGAGTTTGCTCTTGGAATTGCTGACATTGATCTTGCGTTGCGTGAAGTTAGACCCGATGATTTGAATGATCAAAGCACAATTTGTGCCTAAATTACTTGATGGACTTTTTTTTTAAGAGGGTTCTATATTTATTTTTAAGTAATGATTTTCCTTATGCTCACATGCATTTCTAATAGATATGAGGGCTATGATCAATTTGTAAGGGCATTGATTTGCCATGTTTGGTCCTTTGTCATCCCTGGTGTCATAGTCATGCTCACAGGATCTTTAATATGTTAATAATGACATTGAGGTGAAACATTTTATATCTCTGGCATATCTTCTTGCTTGTTAATATTTTCAGAGATTATGGAGGTCGATATTTGTCTTATTTTCACTGCTTGATGATGGTTGATCCATCATTGAATAGAAATGGTTGCAAGAGATAAGTTCTGAGTGGACTTTGGGTTTTGGACTATCAATTTTGATCCATTTAAAACCCAAACCATTAATTGTATTGAGCCCAAATTGATGAGTTTGACTCATGATAATTTGAAGAACATTTTGATAGAGTTCTTCATGTTTGATAAATTATTTAAATAATTTAAAATTATTTATGTGCAATTCTATTTACTTTCATATAGTTCGAGTGTGTTTTTCTGTAGCCTCAAAGGGTTTAGAGCATTCTATAAATTTTGAATAGCTGAGTTATTAAGGACTAATGACTCATCTTTTATATGAAATTGCACATTGATGTCTCTATAATTGTTGACCCAAAATTGACTGTAATTGATTGTGACACTTATTATATACTATAATTCTTGCCCAAAGATGTTTTATAGTTATGTAGTAAGTATTATTGATAGATGTGGCAATTGGAATGCATTATTATATAATAATATGATCAGTGGGGTGCATGTTGTAAAGTATCCTTTATTGGACTGATCGTTTATGGCATACATATCATTAAAGTATATCATTTTGTGTTTATTGGGCATTTATCTTCTCTATATAAATAATTTATGGGTTGGCATAAATATTTATCACCAAAGTGGTTTGTTTGTGTCAGTCCATTGAATTTTTTCTTTACGAGAGGGTTTCTGGTTATTACATACGACCGCCTGCCCAAAGGGGGTTGTTGTATGTTTTTAATCAGGAAGGTTGCATGGGGCATTATGTTGCAATGATGCTCTAGCTTTCATGGGCTTGTCTACCCAAAGGGGATAGGTTCGTGACTGTTAGGGTATTTCATTTGCTTCTGGCTTCGTGTGAAGAATACTTATGTATATTACATGTTCTACCCAAAGGAAAACATGTGATATTGCCTTTGGACTCTTGTATATCATTTATGATATATGCCCATTGACTAGTATTTAGCATTCCTGCCATTTTTGATTATACAGTCATTTATGTTAATAATAATATATATATATATTTGATTGGGTCAAAATATCAAAGGTAGAGATATATTGGACTTAGAAAATTTGTCTGCTCAAAAGGGACAAATTTTCGAATGCCTTGTATCCTCATTGTGTTAACCTTTGTTTTCTTTGTAAAGAAATATATATATTGGGCCTTAAAAAATTATTATTTACCCAAATGGAGATATTTTCAAAATTATGTATTGACCTCATTTGTGGAGCACACATTCTCTGCCTATATGAGAGTTTTATGATGATGCACATGGTACATTTATCGAAAATTGGCTTATTATATTCAAAGCCTTTATTAATTTATTGTTTGTACCTTAAACATGTTGTATCATGCAAAATCTTGATTGATATTTTATGCCATTTTAGAGGTCATGACTTGATGATCCCTCTTTGAAAGGTTAGTGATTGTCGATTGATGGTGACCACCAAAGTAGCCCATTCATTAAGATTTACTAGGTCCTTCTGTGATTTTTTTTTTTAGAAGGGATTATGTAGCATTATATGTTGAAGTGAGATTCCTTATATGGGTCATTTTCTTTTTAAAAAAAGTTTTATTGCATTGGACCAAGGGCTCTCATTAAAATAATACTTATAAAGATTTTTGAGATATATTGTATATGTTTCTCTATTGATAACTGCATAATGATTATTTAGTAGTTAGTATTTTTGTATTCAATAGAGTTAATGCTCACATTATGATGATTTTGACTGAAATGTAGATATGAAAACTGAAATTATGCTAGCACTAAGTATGATAGAATATAGATATTACATAATGTAATGATCTTCCATCTTGATTGTCTTATTAGAGTACTCTAAAATAAAGCTGCCTATAAGAGTGGTAAAGAGTAAATCATTTTGAAATATATTTATATAATTCCATTCTGATTGTTGTATTTAAGAATGGTGATTTATTTTGACCTCATTTTGATAGATATGTAGAATTTGATAAAAGAAAGTCTGGATGGTATGATGGTATTAGGGTTTATATTTTGAAACTAGAGAGAATTGCACCTAAAATTAGTATTATGAGATTTTTCTCTAATACATAGGCTGCTCATCATATTTAGTTTTCTTGCTGTGCTGTTTAATGATCTTAAAATCATATCCTATTCTGTTTCAGAAGTTTTTTGATACTTTTGAGAAAATGATAAGGATATTAATAAGGTATATTAGTCACATTCTTAGATCATATATAATAAATAAATAGTATTATTAAATATTAGTATAAATATGGGATAGTTGTTTAATATACCATGCCTGAAATTTCTAAGTATAAATGATATGACTGAGAGGCAATCTATACTTTAAAAGATATGGTGTAAAGTATAATAAATTGGTGCAATTTATTATGATATCTCTAGTATAAAATCCTAATGATTCCATCTACTTTTTTTTTTGAATAAAATTCTTGATAAATTAGTTATACAAGATATCTTTGAGTTAAAGATTTGTAGGAAGTCCAATTTCTTTTAACCTTTTGGTTGGAGCTATCCTGCAACTCTTAATCATTGATAATCCATCAACGAATACATCTTGGTTTTGTAATAATATGTTATTTATCATCCAAATAATTTTAAATGAATACAGATTCTACTATCTTAATAGAGAGGTATAAAGAATATTGAGTCAAATTATGCCATATTTGTACATTCTAATTTGCATTATGTCAGATGCTTCTATATATTAGAATTATGATATTAAAGGAAAATAAGTTGTTGCTCTTATCCTACTGGAGGACAGTGGGAGAGTAATATTAAATATACAAACTAATTATAGTACATTCATTACTAGTTGATGTAGCACTAGTAAAGAAATTATATGAAAACAGAATACCTACATGTCATTTTTTTTATGACAATGTAAATGGCTTGGGTCAAGAAAGAAATTAGTCGATCATCATGGTTCAGATGCCTATTAACCCAAAGCCCGTAAACGAGTCAAAAATCCAAAATCAAGTTTGATTTCTCTGTTAAGTAGGCGACCTAACTCAACCCATGCACGCCATTTAATAACAAGTCATGTTACAGGGTGGATGACCTGTTATAAGCAATTACTAATATATAAAAAAGTGTTCGGCTAGGAGCCGATCATTTATTTTAAATATAAGATGCCATAGGTCAGGAATCGATTACTTGTTTCATGCACAAGGTGCCATACGACTAAGAGCCGATCACCTATTTCAGGCACAGGATGTTATACGGCCATGAGCCAATTACTTATTTCAAGAACAAGATGCCATACGACCAGGAACCGATCACCTATTTCATACATAGGATACCATACAACCAGGAGCCAATCATTTATTTTAGGTACAAGTTGCCATATAACCAGAAGTCAATTACTTATTTTAGGCACATAGTACCAAATGGTTAGCTATCAATCATTTATTGAAAGTATAGATCTCTCAACTACTTATCGGATAGGTGCCGACTATATATTTAACTCATCGGACAGGTGCGACCACCTACCAAACTCATTGGATAAGCTCCGTACACTTACCTGAGCCAGGTACAAAGTTCCATAACTCTATTTAATATAATACATATATCTTAAAATTGTTAGAGCCATTATAATAAGGTTGATAAAGTGGTTATCAAAAAGTGTAATAGATGTTACAGATCGCTTAATAAATTACTTTACAAACTGATCTCTTGATGGCCTAACCGATTCAATCAATTTCTCAATGGTGTAACCACCTTACAAATAGTTATAACCATCTAACTAACTCGTCCCTCTAGTTTTATAAATAGAAAGTCGAGAGAATTTTAAGGGGATAACTTTTTGAACACTCATTTTCTCTCTATTTTTTTCTTATTGTTCTCCCTCTCAAAATTGATTTAAGCACAGAAAAATCCTTGTGCGAGAAATTCCATCCATTTTTTCAATATCGAGAATTTCTTTTGTCGGTCAAGTAGCTTATTGGACCTATTACCAAAGTCATCAACTAACTACTTGGAGATCCTCAAGAACTCAAATCCAGTCTAATAAGCTTAACCAGCTTAAAGAGATCAAGCAATAACAAGTCAAACTGATTAAACTAAATGAATTTTAAATGGGTTGAACAAGTCTAAAAGTGAGTAAAAAAGGTTAAACAAGTCATCAATGGGTTGACTCCTAACCTTATTGACCTAATTTAATTATTCAATAGGTTAAAATGGATTAGACATACCAGTTTCTAAACCTAAACCCAACCCATTAAGTGATCAGGGCTAATTCAAATTGACCCATTTATAATTTGAAATCATTTATAATGAACTTAGATTTTTTTTATGTAAGACCGGTCTTGGACAGGCCATAAACTGCCATCTTATTTCATATTGCTCCAACTATCTTTTGAAGAAAAGAAAAGAAAAAATCAAACATATAATCGGTATATTCAGTGCAACTGCAAGACCAGAAGCTCTTTCCCTCTTGATTTGCCTCGAGAAATTAATTAATGAATACAAATAGATTCAACCATTTGGTGTTCTCCAAAATTATGGCCGAATTCATTGCTAAAGTAACTCTAGTCGGATAATTTTATCCTCCACTACCTTTGTTTTTTTGATACATCCTACATTGTATCAGAACCATGCTAAAGATACTAAAGAAGGAAAAGTTGAGAAGTTAATATTATTTTTTAAGTGAAGGGGGGTTGTCTTGTTTTCCTTTTCCCTCGTCAATTCTTCCCATCGGACAAGGTTGTCAGACATCAGGGAGGTACCCATCTTCTCAAGTTTTCACTCAACCAAGGCTCCTATATTTTATTTATTTATTTTTTAAGCATGCAAAGTGCTGGCTTTAAGGAGTCAGAAATCCAATCTGCTCTCTTACTCCTCTCCCTTCCACTCAATCCCTTCCATTGCTACAAGAGGAAATTATGGATCAAGAAGTCATCAGAATAATGATAGCTTCTTTTTTTTTTCTTTTTTTCTTTTTTAAATTTTTTTTGATGAAAAAGGAGGTTAAGGGGGATGGCCCCCATAACCACCACATTTATTAAAAAAAAATAAAAGAAGCACGGTTGGAATTTATGAAGACAAGACCAAAAGAAAGCAGTCATTTAGATTAATAATGATGGCAGATTAGATACTAAAAATATATATAGCACCTTATTAATTTTGGTCAAACAGTTGCAAGGTTCATTTGGATTAATTACTTCGCATCCATTGCATCATTATCTCATCCATGACTTTTAACTTTTTGGTTATTTGGGAGTTATCTGTCCCTCAAATATGATTGGAGACTTTTAACTTTGTGGTTGTGAAATATGTGGCGGGCCTTGCTCCGAGTTGGACCCAAAACAAAAAAAAGCCTCTTCTGAGGTTTATCCGAGACCGGCTTTACCTAGGCCAGGTAAAACGTTCTGACTTCGCCAACGCACCAATTGCAATAATTTTTTCAGTCAGCATATATGGTGGAGTGCTGGATCACGATCTTTTTATTACTGTATAGGAGTCATGCCTGAAAGCCATTATAGAGTATCAAGAGTATATATATTTATATATATATATATATATATGTATGATGGGATCTTGTGAAAGCAAAAGTGAATCTAGAAATCTTATCTCTTCCATATTATTGAAGAATTGGTCTGTTTCAATTTCCACTAATTGCCATTACAATGACAAATAATAATGGTTTGCAACAATAAAATAATTCTGGACAATGTAGTTATTTTGCATATTATAAAATGAATTATAAATAATTGGGCTCTACTTTTCAACAGATATGTCCCATGATTCAACTTTTACACTTCTTGGGGTGATGGAATAAAAAATGTAGGCAACAACCAAAACGTGATTCCATACCTCCAGCAACTGCAAAGTATCAAGCATTGATCAGGAGAGATATCATTAAAAACTAGGATTCTTCAGGATCAATGGAAAATGGCTGTCCTTATTTTTATCCACTTTGAGAAAAAGATAGAGTGAATGAGGGCTTTCTAAACTACTACGGCGACTATACAAAAGCCAGCTTTCCTTACATTCTCGCACTCTAATAATGTGAAAATAGTGGCATAACCGAAAGCTCATCTTTCTCCAAATTCTTGTGGATTCTATACTAGGAGATTTCAGCAATGATGCAGTCCACCAAGCATGACTTGTGGTTTTCTCCACTTTTTCTTGTTGCCTTTTGTTTATTAAGCTTTCGGACTAGCAGCTATAAAAATATATATATATGTCTTAAATTAATATTCTCATCTAGTGCTAGTCCTTCAGCATGTGAACCTGATGAGCACTATAAGTCCAAGTGGCCTTGGAGGGGAAGGATTCGCACTACGAGACCAAGCACATGTCTTTCATGAATGAACAATGGCACCATGATGCACTACAAGAAAATTGATTATTAGCGATGGCTGATTATCATCGCTAATAACAAGTTTGCCATCGTCAATGCTATCAGCGACAGCTAGCCATCATCAATAATCCATCGTATGTATCTCTATTATTATTTATCATTATTAGCAATAGCAAAAAAAACTATCACTAATAATGATTATTAGCAACGGCACTAATAATATTTTGATTTTTTAAAAAATAATTAAATAAAAAACTATTATGATCGAAAAAATGTTGTCACTAAAAATAATGGCCGTCGGTAATAAAACTTTAGCGATAACGATTGTCATCATTAAAGCCATCGCTAATATCACTTTTTATTTTTTAAAAAATTAGTAATTAATTTTTTTAAAAATTTATTTTAATTTTAACAACAAATAATTATAGTTCTTAAATCCTATTATAAATAAATTAACAATTAACAACCATAATTATAAATAAAAAGCCTAATTATATTATATTAAATGTATAAATTATATAAATTTACAAATTTACACTACTTTATATATAAGCAGAAAAATAAATATAAACATCAAAATAAAAGAAAATTATGTGAGATCCTTCTTGTTGTTGTCCTCCTCCTTTTGCTTATTTACATATGTCTTTTTCAGCGGCCAGTGGATGAGAGCCGGATATCCCAACATCTTGTAAATAATCAATATTCTATGATAGCAGTATAACTATTGCTAATTAGATTCTATTTAACCAGAAAAATATTATTGATACTATCATGACATTACAAATTTAGTAATACCTATAAATAACTATCAATATTATACATTGCTATGATAACTTTTAAAAGCATCAGTATTGAATATAATTTTTTATATCAGTTATAAGATACCATCACCTGACAATAATTTTTAATAATACTTTTGATGAAGTGTTATAATATTATATATCTTTTATGTCATTCTTAAAATGATTACCGGAAAGCATTTATAGTAACGATATTTTTCAAGTGTTTCTAAAATTCTATCGCTATAGGTTATTTTAGTCATCACAATTTCTTTTCTGGGCTTTTGGATTAGCAAGTATCTTCCTCGTTCTCATCTAGTACCAGTCCTTTAGCATGCCACCTGATGAGCACTCCATGTCAAAGTGGCGTTATAGAGGTGAAGGTTTCACAGCATCATACCAAGCACATGTTATTCATGAATGGACAATGGCAACCTGATTCTTTTACTGGTCCAAGAAAAAAAATGCCATATATCCTAGTAGAGTTAGAATAATTTGATCATTTTCCCCATCTCTTGTTAGCTGAAGGCTTTAATATATAAAAGAGAAAACATGTTCATTATATTGATAAAGATTAAAAAGAAAGTTCGAGTTTAATTTCTCTTGGTAGAATGCAAATATATAGTACCGAGGGATTTAACAAGAATCTAACTTGAGTCCATTCCTGATCGAATTCCCAAACCTCATGGGCTTTGATGATTTGGTCAAGACATGATGTTGAAAATGTGGATCTACGCGGCCATCGAACGAGTGACTCGGGATGCATGCAGATCATCTTCTTCGCTTTCTGGCTTGATTTTTTTCATGTTTTCGCGTGGGTTTCTTCGTACGACTGGTGTCGGAATGGCTGAAAGCGAGGATCACAGTAGAAAGGAAGGTTCGGAGATGGATGGTGGTGTGGATGAGGGGCGCTCATGGGTTAGAGTTGTGCAGGGTCCTCTCCAAGCTCCACTTTGGACGCATCACAAAATCTCAGAGGAAGAAATGAGTGGCTTCAGTCCATCTTCTCCAAAGTTCTCCAACTGCCGGAACCCTTGCTTGATGACTCCCGCCGACAGTGGGAGGGGCGGACAGTAGTTTTCCGGAGTTTGGGTCGCCATGTCTCTGTGGCAAGGGTGTTTAAGGAGGTGCGATTGCGGCTGAACCTGGACTACGACCCGGAGGTCTTCCCGGTGGCCGGAGATCACATGATTTTTCGCCTCAACTCTGAAGGGGACTACGCGCGGCGACTAGCGGGCTGTCCTTGGTTTGTCACTGGCCAACTAATGGCCATGGAAAGATGGGAACCTGATTTTCTTCTAGGACACAAGCTGATCCAGAGGACCGTCTTCTGGATGCGGCTTCCAGAACTCCCATTGGAATATTGGCTTTCATCAGCGATAATGGTGGTGGCTACTGAGGCTGGAAACCCTCTCTCCAATGACAATTTCACAGACTTGTTGAGGAAGACAGGGTATGCCAGGGTGAGAGTGGAACTTGATGCTTCGAAGCCTCTCAAACCTGGCGTCTTGATTCAGGGAAAGAGGAAGGTGTTTTGGCAGCAATTCCTTTATGAAAATCTTCCTTCTGTCTGCTTCAAGTGTGGAAGAATTGGGCATACAAGTGAAGAATGCGGGGTATCAGAGGGGATTCTCAAAGAGAACTCGGGAAGGCACCCTCTCCGACCGAAGAACGTGGTGTCGAAGGAACTTGCTGGAGAGAAGTTAATTTGTCTGAATCATAGAGGGTGGAAGGGCTGGCTATGCCGGATGCCTCAGAGAGAAGGGACAGAGCTACTGAAGACCGTCTGACCTTCGGGCCTTGGATGGTTACTTCACGAGTTCGCCAGCCACAGCCGGTTGCTATGACCGGGAAAGCCCAGAGGGAGGTCGACAAAGGAAAGTTACCACCCTCCTGTTCTAACCCTCCCTCCTCCTCTCCTCCTCCCCCAACTCGCCCCCACACTCAGATGAATGGCAAAAGCCATCTAAGGTGGCCAAGCACAGATCCCCGGATGCTACCAAATCTAGGCAATCGAGGGTTGGTGATCCTCTGGTGATGACGGAAGGAGCTTTTGGGCCACTCGCGGCATGCATAGAGCTGGTTCTACTAGAAGAGGCGGGATCGAGGGATCGCTAGATGATCGAGTATGGGTCGGTCTTGCTAAAGAGGAGCAGAAGCCCTCCCAGTTCCTCCTCTCCTTCTTCTCAAGGGACTTCTTCACCTAAGTCCATATCGGCTTCGCCCAAACAGGTTAGTCTCCCTGCTCCTTGCTTGTTGGGTGCTAAGGGTGGAATTAAAAATACTGAGGAAGGGCAGTCCTCTATCTCCTTTGTTCTTATGCCTTATGCTCTGTCGGACGGACAAGGGAGCTTAGGGGAGATTAGGAGGGATGGTAAGAGGATTGGGGGGAAGGCAGGGCCATCAGGGAAACTGAGGGTGGGTGGGGATCAGAACGAGATTATGAGGCTTCAGGGGAAACAGAGGAAGGGTAGAGAATTTCGGGTTTTTGGGAGCTCAGCGATGGGTTCTGGATCTGGGTGTCTCTCGGGGATTAAGGGGGGTCCTGCTCTTGCTTTTTTGGTGGTTGGGGGGGTTCTTTCTGCAGGCAGTACTCCCTCTGTTGATGCTGGGTCTCTGGATGATAAGGAGATGAAGGGGGGCCGGGACTCTGGCCTTATCTTCTCTAGGGGCTATTCAGGGGAATAAGGTTATGGGATCTCTCATGGAGGAAATGGGGCATGAGGCAGTTGTCCAGAAGATTCAATAGGCTCTGGTTGCAATATGAGAGAATGCTGCTAGGTCAGTGATGGTTGAAGACCCTGAGGGTGGAGAGGGACATGGGTCTGCTTCATCCTAACTTACTTTTTGTAATGAAAACTTTTGTATGAAATGTTAGGGGGGCCGAAAAGCCCTCTTTTTTATCATCTTATTTTCGCTTTCTTCAGTTATTTCATCATACTATTTCTATTCTTCTAGAAACTCGCCTATCTGGGCCTGGTCTCGATCGAATCCGATATCGTTTTCCTGGTGACTAGGGTTTCTACTCCATTGAGTCACAGGGTTGGTCTGAAGGCATCATTGCCACTTGAGATAGGGAGGCAGCTAGAGTTGATGTTTTTCATCGTTCATCCCAGTTGGTGGTGTTTGTGGTGTCAGAACCTAATAGGCCGACTTGGCTTCTTTGTGGCATCTATGCCAGCACTTCTTATAGGGAGAGAAGGATGGTCTGGATGGAGGTGTCGGTCCTGGCATACCAGGGCTTTCCTACAGTTGTTGCTGGTGATTTTAACTGTGTGGATCGGGCTGAGGAGAAAAGAGGGGGTCAACCTTTTATGGATGATGTGGCTTTAAGGAAATTTGCTAACTTCATTCAAAGCAATGGCTTGGTGGACATGGGATTTCTTGGCCCCCGCTATACTTGGTGCAGCAACCGCTCTGGTAATGCCAGAGTGTGGGAGAGAATCGATAGATTCTTTGCTACCCCCTCTTGGCTCAGTGTGTTCCCAGAGTATACTGTGCGACATCTCAGTCGCATTGCCTCTGATCACTACCCGTTTCTTTTATATACTGATGTTTCTAAGCAGAGGCCTACCCCCTTCAGAGAGGTCTGGAGGATGCCTGTCAGGGGAGATGCCACTTATCGTATCTCTAGAAGATTGGAGCTTCTTAGAAGGCGTATGCTCAGGTGGAATAGGGTTGATGTGGGTAATATATTTTAGAAATTGGAAGTCGCTGAAAGATCTATTAAGGATCTTCAAGATAAGGTAGAAAGGGATGGGGATTTATCTGATGAGGACATGTCTATGCTCCGTTCTCACTTATCTTCGCATCAGTCTCTTCTGCATAATTAGGAAGTTCTCCGGAAATAGAAATCTCGTGTTCAGTGGCTTCAGGAGGGGGACAGAATTACTAGCTTCTTTCACCAAGCCAACATCATCCGCAGACATCGGAATAGAATTAGAGCCTTGCGCTCCAATGATGGCCCGTGCCTGAAGGATGATGAGGCTATTTGGAGGGAGATGTTTAGTTTCTTTTCTTCCAGATGGTCGGTCTCTTCCAGAGCCTCTCTTTTTATTCCCTTTGTACCTCCACTGGATACTGTTTCTTCTCTCCAGAACTCTGTGCTTCTTGCTCCTATTTCTGAGGATGAGGTGTGGTCTGCTCTCTGGTCGATAGGGGAGGATAAATCTCCTGGTCCAGATGGTTTTCCTTCCTTCTTCTTCAGGAGGTTCTGGGATATTATTTGGCCTGATCTTGTCGTAGCTATTCAATTATTTTTTATTTCAGGACGGATGCCTGCTAGCTGGAAGCAAACTTTTATTGCTCTCATTCCTAAGTGCCCTGATGCCTATGACCCCAATCATTTTAGGCCTATTAAACTAATGGTCAATAGAATGGCGCCTCTTCTTCCGTAGCTGATCAGTCCTGAGCAGGAGCATTTGTGGGTGCCCGAAGTATCTCTGACAATGTTTTTATAGCTTAGGAATTTATGCCTGATCTTCGACGAGCTCCAATCCATCGCAGCTTGATGGCGATCAAGCTTGATATGGAGAGGGCTTATGACTACATAAATTGGAAGTTTCTTGGGAAGGCTCTAGAGGACTTTGGCTTTCACCAACTTTGGATCTCCAGAATTATGGCTTGTATTATCAGACCTTCATTTGCTCTCCTAGTTAATGGCTCCCTCACCGAGTTCTTCTACTCATCTGTTGGTCTTCATCAAGGTTGTCCTCTCTCTCCCTTTCTATTCATTATTTGTGCTGACCACTTATCTAGAGCATTGAGAGCAGTGGTGCAGGATTTCAAAATTCAGCCATATATCCCCATCCTAGGAGCTTCACCAATCTCACAACTACTATTTACGGATGACTATTTGCTCCTTGGTCAGGCTTCGGTGGTCACTGCATAGGGCTTTCGACGTGTGGTGGAGGACTACTGCATGGCATCAGGGCAGAGAGTCAATATGCAAAAATCTGGAATTTACTTCAGTCCCAGGACACCTACTCACCTACGGAATACAATTTTGGATATTCTTGGCATTGCTGACAGTCAGAGGCTTCTCCGATATGTGGGTGTGACTATATCCAGTTCTAGGCTAACTATGTCGGAATGTGCACCTATGATCCTGGCTGTTCAGGAGAGGATTGAGGGCTGGCAGGGCAGAGCTTTATCTATGATGGGTAAGATTATCCTTATTCGCTTAGTCCTCGCTTCACTCCCTATATATCTTCTCTCTAATGCAGTTATCCCTAAGGCAGCTATCCTTAAGATAGAGCAGATGATTCGTGCTTTTCTCTGGGATTCTAGCTCGGTGTGTCGGCGGATCCACCTGATGAGATGGCAGACTATGTCAGCCTACCCAGATTGGTGGCCTAGGTATTCACTCTCTTATTTCCAAAAGGGAGATCTTACTGGGGAGGCATGTTGCCAGATTCTATTTGACTCCTGACACTATGTGGTCCTCTACGATGAGATCTAGATATGGTAATTATCCAGCCCCTCTCTACACCAATCAGACCCTTTTGAAGTATTGCTCTATCTTTTAGAGGGAGATGATGGCTAGAGAGTCTATTATTATTTCCCATATTTCTTGTGTGATCGGAGATGGTAGATCTATCAGCTTCATGTGGGAGTCTTGGATCTTTGATGTTCCCTTAGCTAGATGGCTCACTTTTATCTCCATTGATACCCCGGAGACGATCTCCATCTCTGATCTTCTTGTACCGGGGTATTCTCGGTGGGATCCGTCTGTCGTTTCTTTGATTCTCGAGGACATTCTCGGTTGCAGGGTGTTATCCATTATCTTGCCAGTCCATCCGTGCTTGGATGTCAGGATTTGGAGATGCTCCACCACTTCTCACGCCCGGATGTCAGATTTGATTAGCATCTTTGGCCCCAAGCAGCCAATACCCCGGCACATTGGTTGGGTTTGGAAGTTCCCTGTGTAGCCCAGAGTCTCTCTCTTTTTATGGAAACTTATCTGGCGACGTCTCCCCACACAGGATTTCCTGATAGCGAGAGGGCTCTATCTCCCTCCGGTTTGCCCTGCTTGTGGAGCAGATAGGGAGACTCAGGCTCACACCTTGTTTTTATGTCCCCGGGCTTGGCATGTGTGGAGGATGTCGGGCTTCCAGGAGTTACTTTCCCACGTGGAGGATACAGAGGGCACTTTTTTGGGACTAATGACTCCAGGTACATGTCATCCTGATGCTACCTTTCTGGCTTACATCGTGTATCACATATGGCTCTCCCAGAACCAGATTGTATTCTGCTCTGTCACAACCTCAGCCAGGATGATTGGTGAGAGAGCTAGGGCCCACGCCCAGGAGTATTCTACATTGTCTGTGATGTCTTCGAAGATCTGGGGTTCTTATTCCGCTCATCGAGCGCCCTGTCGAATTTTCATCTCATGGGAACCCCCTCCTCTGCAGTACTTCACAGTCAGCTTCGATGGGAGTCTTCGTCGAGGTCAGGGAGGTTCAGCATTTATCATCCATGGACCTCGACCTGGTTTTTTGATTGCTGGGGGTATCCATCTTCATGATCCATCTGTACCAGGGGCGGAACTGTATGCGGTGTGGGCGGGAATTGCTTATGTCCGTCGGATCCTCCATCTGGACCATCTTATCATTGAGGGTGACTCGGCAATGGTGATTTCTTGGATTTGCCGGACATTGAGATCTCCGTCCTCTCACCCTATTATCCGGGATATTGGCATTCTTCTTTAGGGATGTGTATCGATTTCTATTCGCCATATCTATCGGGAGGCTAATTTGGCTGCTGATTGGGTCGCATCGCATGTCGCCAACCACTCAGGATATGTTTTTTGGCCTTCTTGGTAGACTGCTCCTGTACAGTCCGTAATATTATCCTTGCCGACTTCTTGGATTATATTCATTCTCGATATATATGAATTGAATACATCGTTTTATCAAAAAAAAAAAAAAGGATCTACCATAAATTTGTTGGAAAGGTGATGGGCATATTCATAAGCTCAAATACCACTGATAAAATTTGGATCGCTCTGATACTAATCTGATAGAAATTTAGAAAGTTCTAACATATATGAAGATTATAATGCTCAAAATAATACTTCGAGAGTGGAGGAAAATAACTCTTATATTATGAATTCACAAAACACTCTACTCACAGTGATCTTAATACATTAAGCCCTATTTATAGATATATGAGGGTGACTTTCTATCTACCCTCATGAATACAAGTAACTATTGATCTTCAATGTGATTTTTAGTTTTTCTAGTTGACTCTTGGATTTCCATAACTTTTAACTCTTAGACTTCTTAATTAACTATTTGATATAAGAGTTAATTAATATTTTGGTTATCATAACTATTAAATATTGACTTTTCGACTCCAACAATAATTTTGACTCTTTACCTTCATGATTCTTAGACTCTTTAATATGTATTATTATTAATTACAAATTACTTTCAACAAAAGTAAGCCATCTTTTTCTTGTGGGAAGAAATGATTAATACAATTCGGTTCATCAGAAAGGATACAACTTGATGACTACCATATGGACTACTCATCGATCACTCTCGATCATCTTCTCCACAGCTGCCATTTTCACACCAATCCAAGGAATATTGTATGTCCTGGTATACAAACAAAAAAGAGGCGTATGTCCATTCCCTTGTGTAATTAACCACCAATAATTCGTACCTTTGCGTGAGGATGCTGCTATTGCAAGATGTTCTAAAATACCCGTATCTTCCAGAGTCAAAGAGGCCTGCATGAGTATTTCAAATGCTAGTGACGCATAGCTTGAACGTACAATATTCCCTCATTTGCATGCGTAGGCTTGATGATCTTCTAGATGGGTTGTATGTGGCATCTCGAAGACTTGTTTTCAAGTTCACTTTCTTTAAACTTTCATGCAGCTACGGCATCATGCATCATCACTTCATGTCATTTTTTTTCAAGCCAACTTTGTCTCGTGCATGATTAGTGCAAGCACCCTGCACGTAAGTTCTTCGGATAAGAAATTAATTAAGGACGGACTAAAACCACAGTTAGTGGAGAGGAGGGAGACCAAATGGTGAGATGCCCCATGGTCCTTCAAATCATGGCCCACAACTAGTGGAGAGGAGGGAGGTGCCAAGGTCCTTTAAATCATGACCCATAACGCATTTACTGCAAGCAACAATACCTGGGGGTGCAATGATAGTCTAAAAAAATAAAAGAGGAGACTGGTCGATCTTGTGGACGAGGGCTGCTGATCAAGGACGGACGGTGGCACCTATTGGAGAATAATTGGTTGAGGTGGAGAAGGCAAAGTGCCAACGGGAAAAAGTTGCATCCTGGTGACACGGGGAATGAATGATCGGAGATCATCCCCCGTGTCACTCGGTCGAAACATCGACAATATATCAGATTTTTTTTTTTTTAAAAAAATAATATTTTTTGATAAATATTTACGAAAATAAAATCATTTGAACTATACTTGCAAAACTAATGTAGTTTTGCTTACATCGGCGCCACACCAAAGCTGCTGATTGAGTCTGTAGCTTCGTTTTGAATAAAACCTCGAAATAAAAATATAGAATAATTAAAATAATATGGATATAATATAAATAATATCATTTTTTTATTTTTTTGGATAGATCATGCAATATGTATAAATGTTTTTTTTTTTTTTAGTAGAAAAAATGGAGGGAGGAGTTAGATCCCGGACGTGGCCACCCCCAGACGGTCCCCCAACCTCAGTCAGGGAATGTTCGATACACTGCGCATATTAATTTTTTCGCAGCCATTCCCCACCTGAAGGTGAGTACGTCAACCTGACTACCACTAGCGTCAGCCGAGTGAACGGGATTTATTATATATATCCCTAACTTTTTTACTACCACCAGCTAACAGGGTAACGGGATTTATTATATATATCCCTAACTTTTTTACTACCACCAGCTAACAGGGGCTCCAGGGTTATTTTATTAATTTTTCTCTTTTTTTTATATTTTACTTCCGGACTATTATTCTATTTTTTATTTTACTCCCGGACTTTCCAGTCGAAATATGTCCAAACCAATACTCGAACCCCTGCCAGCTGGTTGTGAGAAAAGTCTCACAACCAACTGCATCACTCACCAGTGGCAGTCAGGTTGACGTATTCACCTTCAGGTGGTATAAGTGCTTTTTACATGAAGCCATAAACTAATTAAAATATTCTGGCATTGATGAACCTATCTCCTTTGGATAGATAGGCGAGGCCGAGTATATTAGCAACATAATGCTCCATGCCACATTTTCTAGTTACAACCCACAACAATCCCTTTTGGACAGGCAGTTGTATGTCATAACCAGAAAATATCACTCACATGATGAACAATTTGATGAACTGGCATAAACAAACTATTTTGGTGATAAATATTTATATCAACCCATAAATTATTCATACAGGGAATAGATATCCAAGCCAAAAATAAAAAGATACTATCAAAGCACATGTATGTCCAAAACGATTAGTTACAAATAATGGAACACTAATCAACATGTACCCATTAATCAATTTTACAAATACCATTGTATTCTAATTAAAATGTACATCATAGATAAAAAATAACAATAAGGATACATGGCCCTCCAATTTTTTTGGGACCAATATATAATTATAAACTTTTTAGGATCTAAATTATAAAAGGATTAAGTTATAATAATAGAAAGTCCAGGGGCCTAAATGCAAAATGACCCTTTAGACTAATAAGTAAATATGAATTTAACAGGGACTAAATTATAAAAGAACTAATATATAATATTAAAAAATTCAAGGGTCTAAATGAAAAGTGGCCCTTTTTTTTTTGAATGGGTTACCGGATATGGGTTATTGGATTTTGGGTTTGAACCCAAAATCCACGGTCCTTTCTTCCCCCTGATTTCTCCCAAGGGCTTCACAAAACAAAGCACTGACCGTCCCCTTTGGATCCACCTCGTCGGTGTAGCCACCGACGAGACCGCCACCAGCACCGACCGAGGATGGCTGGTCACCGCCTTCGATAGTGTCGCTGGAGATCAAGACTTGCCGGACGACGAGTTTTGAGATCTCCAGTTCCACACAACTCTGTTTTTTTTTGTGTTTTGATCTTGGCCCACCGGCGGAGATCTGGATCGCGGATCGCCGCCGCCGAGGGGGTGACCGGTCACGGAGACCAGTCGGGAAAGGAGATCACGGTCGCTGAGACCGCCTAGGGATGGCCGACCATGGCCTCCCACGGTCACCGGCCGTCTTCCCTTATCCCTCTTTTTTTTGTTCTTGCGGGGTGTCAAAAAAAATAGAGGCCACCGACACCGCCGGCGGCTACACGGTCATCACTGCACCCGTCGGCTTCCATGGCTCCTTCCCCGCCACCGTCGGCTTCCAAACGACATCGACGAGGAGAAAAATGAATGAACGGTTGGAAGGAAGAAGGGAAAGAAAAACATTACAGATCTATTTTATGGGATCTAAAGCATGGGAATAGGATCATCTTAACAAGTATTTATTTTACATATCTAAATCATAAAAAATAATGATTCTAATCTTTCACGGATACCAGAGCTTTGATATTAAATATAAAAAAAAATTTCTCTAATCCTTTGAATCGATCGAAAAGATTAGAACCCAGAATAATAGATCTGATAAAAAAAGTTTATATAGATCTGATAAAAAAGATTTACGATGCATACCTGTATTCGTCATGATCACCAAACTTACTTCCGATGCTCGCATGAACACCACAGGCAGAGTCCTTCTCTTCGGGCTTCCTCTGAAGATAGGCAATTGTTGATGAAAAAATTCACGAAAAAAAAAATCACAAATCACGTAAAATATAAATAGAGAAAGCGGAGAGGAGACCTAGCTAATAAAATAAAAAAATCCTAACTGACCCTCCCATCACGAGTCAAGTCGGGCTAAGGCCTACATTATGCTGTCTCAACCATACCAAATAACATAAGATATTTCTAGTCCAAATAATAATCACATAATATTGGGCTCATCATACGTTTATCAATATAGATCATAAAATCAATCCAGTTTTAATAAAATAAAAATCCCATCACAAGTCAAGTCGGGTTAAGGCCTATATTATACCGTCTCAACCACACCAAATCATATGAGATGCTCCTAGCCCAAATAATAATCATATAATATTGAGCTCATCGTACGTTTATCAATATAGATCATAAAATCAATCCAGTTTTAATAAAATAAAAATTTTAATTAATGTTAGTCTAAATTAAGAAAAACTCTTATAGAGAATACTAGAAACGAGGAGGTAGCAAAGATGAGAGTTGGACGGTGGTAAGCTCGAGGTCATAGACAACAAACACGATGAGATTGGCAATGGTGATTACTAGCCAGGATGGTCTTGCCAATGCTTGGGGTCTGTGGAGGAGAAAATCGTGATTCCAAATATGGTTGATGTATACGAGCATGGTGATTGGAATGGGCAGTGAAAGATCATCCTTCAAGACAGGGCAAGAACGAGGATGTGAAAGATGGAAGGGTGGGTGAAAGGGATCGAGGACCAAAAATCATAATTTTGGTCATAATCCGAAGGATGGGTGCCCTAACCAAAATCTTGATTGATTTCATTCTATATCTTTTAATTTGCTTTTTTTTTTTTCTCTCCATTAAAACAGCGATCGATGTGCTGAGTGTAACACCCAGGAAATAAAAAAAAAAAAAGACGGGCGCGAGGAGCGCGGGGAGCGAGCGCGCGACGCGCGGGCGGGCGACGCGCGAGCGCGCGGGCACGCGGTGCGCGGCCCGGCCCATCGCGGTGGGCGCGCGTTGCACGGCCCAGGCCCATGCGCGCGACGCGCACGGGCGTGTGGGCTCGGCCCAGCCCGTGCCGGCTGTCGCGTGGGCGTTTCCCACGCGTTTCCCAGGTGTTTCCCAACCGTTTCTCGCGGTGTATGGCGGTCCATGGGGTTTCTGAGTGATCTGGACCGTCCGATCGTTCGATCGAACGGCTGAGATTGGTCCGAAGGAGTTTAGGCTTGATTAGGTGCTTTTGGATTCGGATTTGGACGTGGTTTGAGACGTCGATCTCAGATCTGACGGCTGGGGAGATATTTTAATGGTTTTGAACTTCCTAGGTTGCGTTTGAGGTGATTTTAGATGGGTTTTTCTCCTCTTTTTAAATAGGACGTCGATAGAAAGCAGGGAAGAGCCATAAATGAGAGGAGAAGAGAGAGAAAGAGAAGGGAAAAGAGAAGAGAAGAAGGAAGAAAGAGAAAGAGGAGAAGAGAGAGAAAGGGAGAGGGAAGGGATTTTGGTTTGGAAGATGAGGGAAGAGAAAAATCGGGGGGGAACTGATTTGATGAATTTATTTATTATTGTAGGAGATCAATCTTTTGAGCAGGGAGGATTTGGACGAATTTCGGGTATAGATTGATACCGGATATTTTGGATTAGCGGTTGAAGGTAAGGATTCTGGACGTGATCACCAGTTTATATATTATTTTATATGCATGGTTTTGATCCGAGTGCATGATCATTGGCATGCATGAATTATTGTTATATGGTGTAGTTGAGTTTTATGAAGAACAATATGATTATGATTGTTATTATTTTATATTCCGGATATCGTGTTTATCGGATAAAAGTTCTATTTTGATGATTTGGACCGTGATGTCGGTCAGTGGAAGAGTTGAGATTTCATATTTGATATAGTGGTTTTATCATTATTATTGTCGATATCTCATACGTGATGTTATAAAGAAGATTGATATCCGGATGGGTTGGACCATGATACCGGATTGCTAAATTGGTTGAACTATGAAACTGGATATCGAGTGGGTTGGACCACGATATCAGTTATTAAAATGGGTTGGACCACGATATCGGTTATCGAGTGGGTTGGACCACGATACCGGTTATCGAGAGATCACAAAAAATATGTTTTGACAAGTGTTAATGAAGTAAATACGGTATTTGGTCTAGCCATGCTACGGTTGCACCGTGGTTATACAGCCTGAGCCACGGGCTTTGTACGTGGGAGCCGGCCACGGGCGGATAGTACGTGGGACAGCCGAGCCACGAGCTTAGTACGTGAGCAGGACCGACCATAGTATGCATGGTCGCTTTGAGGTTGCCAATCATGGGCTGGTACATGACCGTGGTTAGACCAGAACCCTAAAGATAAAGGTGCAATAATGAGAATATTAAAGGAAAAATGCAAAGTTATCAAAGTTTTATAATACATGAGGCTTAGATTATTTAATTATATACTGGTATTTTGCTATTTTAGAAATGTATATTATTACTGGTGTGATCATATGAAAATCTTACTGGGCTGTAGAGCTCACAACCTACTTTCTTCTTTTACAGAGTCATGCAGATACTTGGCTTGGTGATGAGTGAGATTTTCTTGAAGTAAGTGACTCTTGTGTACCCAGGCCTTGCATGATCTCTAGGGTAAAACCTAGGGTTTGTGCGGCCGGTCGCGTGCCGATTCCGGTGCTGGATCGGGGCGTGACAGAATGGTATCAGAGCTTAGGTTATGATCACTTGGGATGGTGATACAAGTGGATAATAATAATAATGACATGATGGTTATTAGGATATGATAAGAATTGTGACAGATCTTAGTTATGATGATTTGAGGACCGTGGCAAAGTGATATTGAATTCAAGTCATGATTGTTTGAAATCGTGATATAAGAGATTATGGAATTAACATGATGATTAGTAAGACATGACAGAAATTTTTAGAAGGATTTATTAGTGAATCTAGATGGTTTAGTAAATTATATCAGAGTGCGCAGTGGAAGCGTAGTGATTTTTAAAGTGTTATGATGGGAGCATTGATTTAGATCTCAATCAAGCTAATTTCGAGGACAAAATTATTTTAACGGGGGGGAGAATGTAACACCCAGGAAATAAAAAAAAAAAAGACGGGCGCGAGGAGCGCGGGGAGCGAGCGCGCGACGCGCGGGCGGGCGACGCGCGAGCGCGCGGGCACGCGGTGCGCGGCCCGGCCCATCGCGGCGGGCGCACGTTGCACGGCCCAGGCCCATGCGCGCGACGCGCACGGGCGTGTGGGCTCGGCCCAGCCCGTGCCGGCTGTCGCGTGGGCGTTTCCCACGCGTTTCCCAGGTGTTTTCCAACCGTTTCTCGTGGTGTATGGCGGTCCATGGGGTTTCTGAGTGATCTGGACCGTCCGATCGTCCGATCGAACGGCTGAGATTGGTCCGAAGGAGTTTAGGCTTGATTAGGTGCTTTTGGATTCGGATTTGGACGTGGTTTGAGACGTCGATCTCAGATCTGACGGCTGGGGAGATATTTTAATGGTTTTGAACTTCCTAGGTTGCGTTTGAGGTGATTTTAGATGGGTTTTTCTCCTCTTTTTAAACAGGACGTCGATAGAAAGCAGGGAAGAGCCATAAATGAGAGGAGAAGAGAGAGAAAGAGAAGGGAAAAGAGAAGAGAAGAAGGAAGGAAGAGAAAGAGGAGAAGAGAGAGAAAGGGAGAGGGAAGGGATTTTGGTTTGGAAGATGAGGGAAGAGAAAAATCGGGGGGGAACTGATTTGATGAATTTATTTATTATTGTAGGAGATCAATCTTTTGAGCAGGGAGGATTTGGACGAATTTCGGGTATAGATTGATACCGGATATTTTGGATTAGCGGTTGAAGGTAAGGATTCTGGACGTGATCACCAGTTTATATATTATTTTATATACATGGTTTTGATCCGAGTGCATGATCATTGGCATGCATGAATTATTGTTATATGGTGTAGTTGAGTTTTATGAAGAACAATATGATTATGATTGTTATTATTTTATATTCCGGATATCGTGTTTATCGGATAAAAGTTCTATTTTGATGATTTGGACCGTGATGTCGGTCAGTGGAAGAGTTGAGATTTCATGTTTGATATAGTGGTTTTATCATTATTATTGTCGATATCTCATACGTGATGTTATAAAGAAGATTGATATCCGGATGGGTTGGACCATGATACCGGATTGCTAAATTGGTTGAACCATGAAACTGGATATCAAGTGGGTTGGACCACGATATCAGTTATTAAAATGGGTTGGACCACGATATCGGTTATCGAGTGGGTTGGACCATGATACCGGTTATCGAGAGATCACAAAAAATATGTTTTGACAAGTGTTAATGAAGTAAATACGGTATTTGGTCTAGCCATGCTACGGTTGCACCGTGGTTATACAGCCTGAGCCACGGGCTTTGTACGTGGGAGCCGGCCACGGGCGGATAGTACGTGGGACAGCCGAGCCACGGGCTTAGTACGTGAGCAGGACCGACCATAGTATGCATGGTCGCTTTGAGGTTGCCAGTCATGGGCTGGTACATGACCGTGGTTAGACCAGAACCCTAAAGATAAAGGTGCAATAATGAGAATATTAAAGAAAAAATGCAAAGTTATCAAAGTTTTATAATACATGAGGCTTAGATCATTTAATTATATACTGGTATTTTGCTATTTTAGAAATGTATATTATTACTGGTGTGATCATATGAAAATCTTACTGGGCTGTAGAGCTCACAACCTACTTTCTTCTTTTACAGAGTCATGCAGATACTTGGCTTGGTGATGAGTGAGATTTTCTTGAAGTAAGTGACTCTTGTGTACCCAGGCCTTGCATGATCTCTAGGGTAAAACCTAGGATTTGTGCGGCCGGTCGCGTGCCGATTCCGGTGCTGGATTCGGGGCGTGACACTGAGCCTTAGCTAACAGTCCAAAAGGTATGCAGTGGATTGCATTTGACCAATAATTTTTCATCGAATCTAGCTATCTTACGGTGCGTGCAATGTATTGCAACGTGCGGTAATAGACAAGCCATTTTTTTTTTTATACGCAAAACGGTCAAAAGAAAATACATTTTTAAAAAAATTAAAAAATATAATCATTCTACTTGTAGGATTAATCTCCAAAATATTGAGCAACAAGCTAGATAACTTAGTTAGCTGCAGTGTTTATCTTTCGAAAAATTTTGACAAACTGATATCTTCATGGACAGCCCAATGAATCACCAAATATCATGGAGAGAAGCCGCCCTTCATATTATAAATAGTTAGCTGCAATGTATGCCGCATGTATTTATCGTCCGCTCATTATCCGTTAACTGTCCATTATATGATGGACGGGCACAAATCTTCCCGGGAGACCCACATTCCACGCGTCCTTTTATCAAGCCAATTGCAGCGAGCCACATGCAATTAAGCCCGGGTCATCTCATCCCTAGCGGATCCTCAGCACCGTTAGTCCCGCACGAGTTCCCCAGCTCCCCCAGGTGTTACTAATTCCCTGCTCCTTTTACCGTTCAGATTCCTTCCACGTGTTGACCTGTCGAACATGCATGCCCACCCAGACAGCAAAAAGTTAATACCCCGCAGGAGTAGAAATTTGCCCCGCGTCCATTGAAACCTCTGGGCCCCATTCTCCACTCCACCACCCAAATAACAATAATCGAAGACCTTCCAACTCAGAAAAAGATGCAACCCGAAGCTCCCCTATATAAACCCCACCATTTCTCTTCCTTTGTGCTCACCATCAACACGCCACCTCTCTCATCCTCCATATCCCTTTGCCCTCTCTCTCTCTCTCTCTCTCTCTCTCTCTCTCTCTCTCTCTCTCTCTCTCTCTCTCTCTCTCTATATATATATATATATATATATAAAATAATTAACTAAGGTGCTATTACTTCACCAAGTCCTCCCATCTCCATTGTTAACGGGACCCAAGACCTCCAGGTTTAGCCCAACGTTCTTTGAAATTTAAGATCTTGCACAGGTTCAAATTAAAGCACTAATATATATACAGCTGAGGGTAATGGGAAACAACAACCTCGTGTTCCCCGGGACTGTGACCGGGGTGGAGTGCATACCCCGCGTCCCGGTCCCGCCGTCGCGGCCCTTCCTCGAGACCTTTCATGCCAACCTCAAGGAGACCTTCTTCCCCGACGACCCCTTCCGGCAATTCAAGCATGAGAGAGGGTTCCGCAGGTTCATCCTGGGCCTGCAGTACTTCATTCCGGTCCTCCAGTGGGCTCCGAGCTACTCATTCAATTTCTTCAGATCAGATCTTATCGCCGGGATCACCATTGCTAGCCTTGCAATACCCCAAGGGATTAGCTATGCCAAGCTTGCAAATCTACCGCCAGTCCTAGGCTTATGTGAGTATAATTCAGTTAAGCAATAACCTTTTTTTTTTTTTTTTTTAGAGTTTCCCATCAATTCATTTTACGAGAAAGTGAAAGGAATGCAAGGGAGAGAGAACAAGAAAAAAGCAAAGCAAGCATGGTTGATGATAATTTGTGTTTGAAAATGGAGAAAATTTTGGGTCTTTTTTTTTTTAACTTGAAATTATTGTTATAGATTCGAGCTTTGTGCCTCCACTGATATACGCGATGCTGGGGAGCTCACGCGATCTGGCTGTTGGGACGGTGGCCGTGCCATCGCTGATGATAGCGTCGATGGTGGGGAAGGAGGTGTCGGCATCGCAGCACCCGGGGTTGTATCTTCACTTGGCGTTCACTGTCACGTTCTTCGCCGGAGTCTTTCAGGCCACCTTGGGTTTGTTGAGGTATGTGGGTTCATCAAACATTTGGTGTGGATGCTGAGATAGTGGATCACAATGGGTTTGAGATTTAAGGTATCATATATATTCGGGTAGTGGTTGATAATTAATGGAAGGTGAAGGGGGAAGGAAAGAAGAAATGGGCGGGTATAAAGATGGTGAGAAGTTCCCAAGGGCAAAATTAGTGAAGCAAATCTCTCTCTCTCTCTCTCTCTCAAAAAAAAAAAAAAAAAAGACTCTTTTTCTCTCTTTGGGCTTTACACTGAGAGGAGAATTGGGTAGGTAGGATTATAGAAATGATGGCTTCTTCCTGCTTTTGGTGGGAGAAAGGTTTCCCCTTAAAAAATTGGAAGCCTGGAAGAAAATATAAAAAATACCCCAGGCCTATAAAGTAAATATGCATAAGTAGCAAATTTATAAAAGTATATATATAATTTGCAGATATATATATATATATATATATATATATATGTATGTATATATGTATGTATATATGTATGTATATATGTATGTATATATGTATGTATATATGTATGTATATATGTATGTATATATGTATGTATATATGTAGAATTAAAAATATAGAAGCTTAAAAAGTGTATTTGGGATGGTATCATGTATGCAAGATGAGAGGGTGGGAAAGGGCTATAAAGAGGAAGAAAAAAAATAAAAATATAGACAAAGTGGATAGAGGAATTTGTTCTGAGCTTCCGTGGCTTTTTGGTTTTTTGAGTGGAGCTCCACCAATTCACCTAGTTTTTCTTCATTATATTTCTTTCTTTCTTTCTTATTTTCTTTTCTTTCTTTTCTTTTTTTTTTTTTTTGTGTGTGTGTGTGTGAGAGAGAGAGAGAGAGAGAATGCTAGTGATGATGATTAATTTCCACTAGCGAAAATTTGTATAGAACATGAAAAGGAGGATTGGAGGATCGAACCTAAAGGGAGTTGCTTCATTTGTCTTCCTTCCAATCCTCTACGTACAATAATTAATGCTAAATACTTTTATCTATAACATTTTCTCTTCATGATTGAATTCATCCATGATTGCAGGCTTGGTTTCATAGTGGACTTCCTTTCACATGCAACAATAGTTGGCTTCATGGGGGGAGCAGCTACAGTGGTGTGTCTCCAACAGCTAAAGGGGATGCTTGGCCTCCAACATTTCACCACTTCCACTGACCTCGTCTCTGTCATGGAATCTATCTTCACTCAAACCCACCAGGTTCTTGCCACCATCCGTTATAAATAACAATTATACTTATGAAAATATTCTATTTAATCTGCCTTTTATTCAATTGATATGGACATATATATATGGTTAACACATGACTACTCAAGAAAGTCCTTCCACAACATACATATATGGAGGAATCTCTATGCACATGTCATGAGTATCGATCTCATGACTCACTGAGACTTTTGTACATGAAATATATATATTGACAATGACGAACGTATATATATTGCATGAGTTGTTACTATATATACTGTTATACAATGGACATGATAATAGTACTGTACGACATAATGTTTTATGTAAAGTATCATAATATATATATATTGCCAAGTCAGGCCATGGTATTATTTCAATATAATCCCCTCTTGCATCAAAAACATTATGATGGACATAGAAACATTGAAATGCAATCATTATACATATGATAGTTATAATAGTGTTTTAATTTTGAGAGAATACTATTATAATAGCTAGCTAATACTGCGACACGATCAACATAACAAAATGATAATATAAACATTAATATCACCATATATGTGGTTATAATAAGTTCTTTATTTGTAAGAAATTTCCCTTAGGGTGAGCACTTATTAGTTAGACCGGATCCACCACTAAGCTGATTAATCTATCCAACCAAGGAGAAACATAGCTACGGACAAATAGGAAAAGAGCATGGGTACATATGCTTCGGTGCATGTTGGTTAAAAGTTGGATGGGTTCACCAATTCAGTAGCGAATCTAATCCAAGTAATTAAATATTATATCTGCAGCAACTTTCTTTCATTTTATATTTTTCTTTTTTTTTTATTTATAATTAAGAAACTTCATTTTCTTTTTCTAATGGTTAATGGTGGTTCGATCTCGCAGTGGAGGTGGGAAAGCGTGGTTCTCGGATGCAGCTTTCTCTTCTTCCTTCTCGTCACAAGATTCTTGGTAAGCGCGGTAGACATCGTGCATGGATTACACTAATCATTCTCATTGAAAAATAAGAATATTTCATTTAAGTCCCGTCCATGCAAAAGATATTTTCATGAAAGGCCAAAGAAATAAATAAAGTGGATCCAAAACTGGCCATTCAGTGGAGAAAGATGAGAAGTACCGAAAGAAAAAAAAAATAAAATAAATACATAAATAAATAAAAGGAGAAAGATGAGACCTATACCAAAAAAAAATTCGATCTGCATGTCTTTTAAGGATCCTTCCAAGCTATAAAGGCGAGTCATCAAGTGAAAGCAATGATTCTGAAAATGAAACACAAGGAAAAAAAAAAAAAAAAGGTGTCAAACTTTTCTGAATTAATTATCAAATTAATAAAAGATTCTTCAATTTGAGCATGGCCGTGTGTAAATTCCTGGCTTGATAGATGAACCAAAAACATATTTTTGGCTCGTGTAAGCATTTTATTTATGTGCACCAGCATAACATAAAAGTTATGTAAAATCTTTATCAGTGCCTAGAAAATTTTCATTTATTCTTTTGAAAAATATGATGGGAGTGCTACGTACCAATCATTTCACAAAATAAATAAATAAATATATATATATATATATATATATCCATGTAAAATACTTGAAAAAACATCTGTGATTCACAAACAAAATCTTTTCTTGGCAAAAGGGAGACTTAGCCATTAAATTTTAGCCCTATCTGTAACAATACTTAATTAATTATGCTTGTTTAATGTGATAGTAAATTAAAATATATATAGACTATGCAATCATGTCCAGTTGATTTTTAGAATTAAAATAGAAAACATACCAAATGAATATAAAACTAAGAGAAATAAGATATCAATGTGAAGGATCATACAATACACAAACAAAGATTAAGAAACAAATTAATGCCCAGAAACGTTAGATATTGCTACAAAATTCCGTACTGATCATAGATCTTTATAGGTAACAAATAACCATTGCCCTGTCTCCTTTGTCACATCACAACGCACGCCCGTGACATCTTGGAAGGGGCAAAAGTTTTCACCTTCATCCAATGAGAAGATGGGAATGTCCTCGCCCAACTTTTGCGTCGGTTGGCAGCATTCGAATTATTGAAACAAAGTTGGCTTTATTTACTCGTCCATGCATCCTTGCAACCTACCGCTAATTTTGAACAAAATGGTAAATAATGAGCGAGCATATCAAAGGTGACATCCAGCAAATATTATGAAAAATTACTTATCTCTAATGTTAACAAAGAAAAAAGAACTCCAGGTGTCCTTTCTCCTTTTAATATTGTGATCATAGATTTGTATAGGTAGCTTGTGTAAGTGCTGAATATATTTCCACTCATAAAAAGAAATATTTCTATAGATCACATCCGAAACTGAGTAGAGTTGGTACTTTTGGTAACAACATCCTTTATGGGTCTTGTGATCCAATATATTGCAGCTTTGACTTGCCAAATGAAAAGGTACAGTTTTATAGCAGCAGTGCTGGGATAATGCATTCGTAGCTAATAATCGGATGCCAGCAACCAAAGCACAAGCAGACATTCCGTGATCAGTGCCCTTAAAGTTAATCCGAGACCACCACAAACAGGCTCGATCCATCCTGGATGTTTAAAACAGTGGTTTGAGTCCAAATCTACACAAATTTGACTCGATTTGTCCAATCAGCTGGATCCAAGTTAAAGAATCCTTGATTATTTTTTTTTTTTTTTGGGGGATAAATTAGGTATATTAAATTTATTGAACATAGATACGTTCACCGGAGCTGGCAAATAAAATATTTAATAATAAACTAGGCAGATTTGTCATAGAGAATTCTATAGCATAGTTTCAATATGATTGGCTGTATAAGAAGCTAGCTCCGACTCTTTCGGCATATATATATATATATATATATATATATATCTGATAATTTATCAATTAATGATGAAGCTTAATGTATACCAATAAAAATAGATGCCATTTAAACAAATAAAGTAGTTTTGGTCAGTTATTTTTATAATAAAAATCATAGATATGTTATTATCTTATTTAATTATTGCAAAAATATACCAATCATTTTAGTAATTTTTTTTTTTAATGACACTAATTAATCAGAGCAAGAGACGGCCAAAGTTCTTCTGGATATCTGCTGCGGCCCCACTGATCTCAGTGATACTGGGGAGCCTTCTGGTGTACCTTACTCATGCTGAAAACCATGGCGTCCAAGTGGTGAGTCCTTCAATCCTTTTAGAACATCAATAGCCACCCAATTCAGATCAGACCGTGCTAGCTAGTGGACCCAAATTATCCCGAATGAGCTTTCTTTGGGCTACACCGACAACCGGGCTGGGCCAGAGACCTAGCTATTCTCCGGCAACAAATCCATCCATCATCTGATTTTGATCCGAATACTAGTATATAAACTAGTAATTCAAATTAATTGCAATCAAAAGCAAGTCAATAATGTTTCATATATGATGGTTAATTATTTTGCAGATTGGTTACCTGAAGAAGGGCCTAAATCCACCGTCGGTGACCAATTTGATCTTTTCGCCGCCATACATGATGCTAGCACTGAAGACCGGCATAGTCACCGGCATCATTGTCCTAGCTGTAAGTCCTCTTGATCAAGACCATCAGAACCATTGGAAAAACATTTCTTCTCGACGATTCAGCTATAAAAGCCCATTATGTTCAACGGATTGGGTCATTTACCTCATAGTTGCTAGGTCTAAATTTAGACATGGCCAACTTTTGTGACCAAATTTTTTATCATCTTCCTGCAGGAAGGAATCGCAGTTGGACGGAGCTTTGCCATGTTCAAGAACTACCACATCGACGGTAACAAAGAGATGATTGCTTTTGGGATGATGAATATCGTTGGATCGCTAACATCCTGCTACTTGACCACTGGTATGTTCCACCATATATATGCAAATTTGTAGATATATAGCAAACATTATAGTTTGATATAAATTTTAATTGAATATAATCTATCGATATCGATCAGGACCATTTTCGCGATCAGCTGTGAACTACAATGCTGGTTGCAAGACGGCGATGTCGAATGTAGTGATGGCAAGTGCTGTGATGATCACTCTATTGCTCCTAACACCATTATTCCACTACACCCCTCTGGTGGTCCTCTCCGCCATCATCATTGGAGCAATGCTTGGACTTATTGACTATGATGCAGCAATCCACCTCTGGCAGGTGGACAAGATTGACTTTTGTGTGTGCTTGGGTTCATACTTGGGGGTTGTGCTTGGTAGCATCGAGATCGGATTAGTCATTGCAGTAAGTGTTCTTTCAATCTTCAGCTCAGTTTGATAGGCTTCAATTAAGAGATGAATGATAAAAATATCACATGCGTGCAGGTTGCAATCTCGATATTTAGGGTTTTATTGTTTGTGGCAAGGCCAAGAACGACCGCCCTTGGCAACATTCCAAACTCGATGATTTACCGGCGAATAGACCAATATCCGATGGCCCAAAGTGTACCTGGAATTCTCATCCTCCATATTGATGCTCCAATCTACTTTGCCAATGCTAGCTACTTAAGAGAGAGGTGAGTCAGAACATTAATTAATTAGTTGCATATTAGTTCATGCATGTGCATCAAAATACATGCATGCATGCATGGCTAAATTTATGTCGAGTGCCATTTTTGTTCATGGAGATCTGTTGGTGTTTGCCATTTAGAATCTCGCGATGGATCGACGACGAGGAAGACAAGCTTAAATCCAAGGGGAAGACTGGCTTGCAGTATGTAATCTTGGACTTGGGTGGTAAGTGAGGTTGTCCACGATAACAATACTTTCTTTTTGGTGTTGTGCACGTACGTGGTTCAATATGGTTGCTTTGTTTGCGTTGCAGCTGTGAGCAGCATCGACTCCAGTGGAATTAGCATGCTTGATGAGGCCAAGAAGAGTCTGAATAGAAGGGGGCTTCAGGTATCGTTCCTTCCGTGCTTAACTAATTTTTATCTTCACAAAATTGTTACAATAAACCGCGTTGGATCCGATCAAAATCAAAAAAATCCAGCAGGTCCACCATGACCTAACTAAACTATATATGTTAAAAGATAGATCGAAATTTAATGGTGTCAGGCTGACGCACTCATCAACGATGAAAAAGGTACGCAAAAAAATTATGGTCTGAATCGAACATAGCCTGACGGGGTTGGGGCCCGGTGAGAGTAGCCACACCGGGATTTATCCCCCCCTCTCTTTTTGTTTATCAAAAAAAAAAAAAAAAAGATCGGAGGGAAGATATCTAGCCTGATCTAAATTGTATCATGATCCTGGACCTAATTAAAAATCTTATGTCGCTTGGTGATGTCGGACTCGGTAGCTACTTGATCCAACATTAATTTCAGGCCAGCCTGCTGAGATCTTTTGATGCTCCAATATCCTACATTAGAATAGAAACAATAAGCAGCATTAACATCACCAAAGACTGCATAGGAAAAATGGGACGGTGCAAAATAGGGTAGATAAGAGCAGCAGTACTTGTTACTTAGTCTTACAATTAATTTCCATATTTCGCATCCTATTACTACAAATTAACATGTGATTTGTAAAGATGTATGTTATGATATCTAAAATTAATTATTTTTAATATAATGAACAGCTTGTGTTAGCAAATCCTGGAAGTGAAGTAGTGAAGAAGCTAGATAAATCAGAAGTCCTTGAAGCCATTGGCCAAGAATGGATCTTCCTAACTGTAGGAGATGCGGTTGCCGCGTGTAACTTCATGCTCCATGCATGCAAACCTGGCGTTGGCACCGACGATGCCATGGTTGGCAACAACATTGTCTAAGAAATCAAGAAATAGCTTCAATGTGACAACAAATCAGAGGAGAAGGCATATTTGTTCCTTTCTAATTTGTTGCTAAGTCTGGGCTGAATGAAACCTTCTGCATGGTTTAGTTAAGAGAGGCTTTTATTCTAATGTCAGTGAGTTAAAAATCTTGTTTTGTATTATGCTAGAGAAGTTAATGATGTATTACTTCCCTTTTTGGGTTGGGATCAAATGCAGCTCTTGTGGCTCCCATGCTTCCCAAAAAGCATGAAAAATTCTTAAATGATTCTTGTTCTAACCTTTTTCTATGAGCCGTGCCAAGGTATCTTGGCTGCCTACAAATGTAGACCAAGAGTGGAAACAAAACTCTATGGATACATTGATTATAGAGGCATTGGACATGAAGTAGATTTCTTTTTAAAAAATAATGATGTCAAAAAAATCTTAGTGGAGGGGACAGAGTTGAATTTAGGTTAGAGAGGCTTACAACAAATGAGAGAAGAGAGAGAGAAAGAGAGAGAGAGAGAGAGAGAGAGAGAGAGAGAGAGAGAGAGAGAGAGAGAGAGAGAGAGAGAGAGAGAGAGAGGAGAGAGAGAGAGAGAGGAAAAATGAATAAATGCTGGGTAAAATTGTCCTTAATGATGAAATAGAGTCTAATCGATAAATAGGTAGAAAATCCTTAGATTTGCTTCAAAATGTAACTATTTCAAATGTTCCGATGAACACAGGAATTTTATTGTAACTTCAAAAATGAAAATCTGACTAAATCTCTATCTTTATTCTAACTAACTTTTCCCAATATATTTATTTCTTATCTCTATTATCCTCTTTGACAACCTTATCCACCTCCAATCTTTATCTCCCTTTTTTTTTTTTTTTTTAATCTAATATTATTTATTAGTTTTATTCAATTTTTTTCTACTAGTATGTGTGCTTCATACAAAACCATATACTAGTACACATGTATATATAAATACACAAATAAAGCATTTTGTAAAAATGGCCCCCAACTATTTTTTTTTTTTGGCAAAAACAACCATTTTTGCTAGATTTATGAAAGGCTATCTTCATTTTCTTAGATCAAAATGCCCCTTATCACATGATCACACAATACAATGGGGGGGGGGGGGGGGGGGGGAGAGAGAGAGAGAGAGAATGAAATGAAATATAAGGCTTATATGAAATTATATATATAAGATTAAGAGAGAAGAAAGAGAGAGATAATATCATGGACCTCCTCTCTCACGTACCATATACCACTTATTTTTGATGACTCCAATTACTATCCATTACCACCTTTAATAATCTCTACCATCATTATTGTTGACCATTATTACTGTCGATCACTGCCATTACCACCATTACCATCACCAACTACTGCCCTTGTTGTCAATCTCCACCACCTCTTGCTATTGGTAAAGATCTCCATTATTGATCACCCACCATTTTCTTTCAATATTCTTAGTCTGGTTGGCTTTATAAATCTTCAAGAAATTGCCAAGATCATGCAACCAAATATATAAAAGACCATTAAAGATATTTTAAATATTATCAAAGTATATTCTTTCAATCTATTATTGCATATTTTTCACTAAGATATTGTCACAGCATATTCTCGAAAAAGTCATGGAATCTTCAAGATCATGCAGGATTTCCAGAGTATTTTCTTGAATCTATTGTTGGACATTTCTATCCTTGTATGTATTACCAAGCAGATATATAGAAATACTATAAAAGGATATGTAAACATTCTCACCAACATAGCTTGAGAAAAAGAATTTTCTATAAATCCACTTTTCCTTTCTTTATGGTATCAGAGTTCCTATGACTTTCATTTATCGATCTATCTTCCACCCACCTTCCATCCCCTTCTCTAAGCTTCTCTTCTATGGTTGTTGTTTAGTATTTTTTCTAGTTATTGCTTATCTTCCATCCACTTTCTATCCCCTTCCCTAACCCTCTCTTCTATAACTATTCTTCATTTTTTCTCTCTAGTCTTTGTGTTTCATTTGCTCTTGGTCTGCCTATCGATCTCCATGGTCATCCTTTCACCCATTTCCTCTTAACATAATGGCTCTTCTTCCTCCAATCCTCCCTTTACCAACGTTAGGTTAGAAGGGGCCAATTATCTTATATAGAAAACTTATTTTATTTCATATCGAGAGCCTTGGATATGCTTGGTTATATTGATAACTCCTATCAATATCCACCAACCACCATCACTATTAAGAAGGATGGCACCTCTATGGCTAAACCCAACCTTGAATATTTTACTTGGATCATGACAAACTAGCTTATCGTGGGCAAGATCATGAACCTAATTGCCGATAATGTGGTTTGTTATCTAGTAGATATTGATTTAGCATGAGAAGCTTGGATAATCTTGGAGCAACCGTTAGCTCCCTACAATAATGCTTAAGCCCAAACTCTTCATTTATAACTTCAAACCATAATAAAAAGGGGTCCTTCGATCTCCAAGATGCTAAAGGTTTGATCAACTCTCTTTCTGTAATTAGAGAGCCTGTTTCTTATAGGAATGAGTATGAGTACTCGACAAATAGCCTTAGTCCAAAATACAACTCATACATGATAACTATTACTGCTCAGAAGAATTAATCGATGTTCACAGAATTTCATAGCATGCTGTGGACATAAGAAGCATGCTTGGCAATTCAAAGCAACCTTTTAAGTGTTGCCTTATCAGTAGTAGTTAGTCCATGACCCACATTACTATCACTCAATCCAAACCTCCTACATAGTCGCAACATACTTCAACATCTACTCCTCAAAGCTGGGCATCCCATCTATAGTTTGGCACTACAAAAATTGAATCTACAAGTAGTGCAACTCGGTTTAATATCTCTTACCATCGTAATTGCAAGAATAATCACATGTGGATGCGATATCAACCTTGCAACAAAAATGTCCATATAGTAGGAGCATGTTGCCAATGATTTAATCATGCATTTCATCTTGAAAATAATCCACCTCAAGCTCATATTGCTTCTCCTTTATCTCATTCATTTAGTATTAGTGATTACACATGGTTTCTCGATGCTAGTGCCACACATCATATAACTGCTCATCTCCATAATCTTTCTCTTCAATTTAGTTATTAGGGGTCAAGACCAAGTTATGCTTGGACATAGATCAGGCTTGACAATTACCCATCTGGTTCTTCCTCTCTTTCCTCTTTGTATCAACCTTTATATTTACAGAATATCTTGCATATCCTGACTATTTCAAAAAACTTAATATCTATCTCCTGCTTCACTCAAGATGATAACTGCTTCTTTAAATTTTACCTATCTCATTTCCTTGCCAAAGACTAAAAAATCAGCAAAACCTTGCTCCACAGACCTTTTAAAGATGACCTCCACTATCTTTTGAATAAGAATGCCCTAGATTGTCTCTCCGGTGGTATTTAGGGTATTTGTTCCATCAACCAACAATGTGTCATCAATGTCTTGGGCATGCAAATTTTTCTACGGCCAATTAAATTATATCTTTAGGATCCATTTCGTTGGGATATGTCAAATTATAAAATAATCTAATATTTTTTTTAAAAAAATATCTAAAAAATAATTATGGAGGAAAATAATTTTTACTACATTTGGTTGGCAAAAAAATTATTTCAAAAAATGACATTGAAAAAAGATTACTATATTTGGTTAAGGATAATCTTAGATAAAAATATGGATAAATTTATAAATATGCCCATCAACATAAACTATTTTTTAATATCAGGATAGCATTGTCATCTCCAATTATTTTTTATATAATAACTATAATCATATAACCCGTTGCATAATGCCATTTGCATATTAATTTTTTTGCAAAAATTCTTTATCGAATGAATTTGGAAAGATATCAAAACATGATATCCATGATCCATTGGAGGTATTTTTGTCAAGTATAAATTACCACCACTCTGAAATTTACCTAATATCAACCCTCCATAGTATTTATTTTACATTCTCTCTTTGAAAAATAAATATAAAATTTAGTAATTTTTTTACCATCTCTCTCATCCATTTTCCATACCAAACATGATAATTTTTCTTGTAATTTATTTTTCTATGCCAAATTAGCCCCTAACTAAATGGATCCTTAGCATCTATTCCATTTGTTCATTATCATCATGATTTATGTAATTGATGTTTATTGAGTAAACATCGTCAACTTCCTTATTCTTCCTCTTTTAATATTGCTTCTAAATCGCTTGAGCTTGTTCACATGGATATTTCGATCCCATATTCCCAGTTCTATCTCATTTTGGCAGAATATTATATTCATTCTTCTAATAATTTTTCTAAATTCACGTGGTGTATTTCTTCGAAACACAATTTAATGTCTCTCATATTTTTTGTACATTCTAGCTACATATTAAAAATATTCTAGATTCTAAAATTAAATGTCTTCAAATGAATGGTTCATGTGAATTCTTTTCTTCTCAATTCTAATACGAAATCAAAATGAATGAGGTAGAACATCACATATCATGTCCGTATACCCCTCAACAAAATAGCCTAGCAGATCAAGCATAAGCATCGACATATAGTTGAGATGGATTTACCTTACTTGCTCAATCAAATATTCCTCTTTTCTATCGGGTCGTTGCTTTTGAAACCTCTATTTTTCTTATCAATAGGCTATCCACAAGATTGCATCAAAATAAATCTCCTTGGGAAATCTTATTTGAAAAACAACCTGATTATTCTTTCCTCCAAACCTTTGGTTGTTCTTGCTAACCCAATCTCCATCTCCACAAAGCTCACAAGCTCAAATTATGGTATGCACCCTATATTTTTCTTAGCTTTCCACCTAGTTATCATGGATATAGATGCCACTCTCCATCTACTTACTGTAACTGCATATCCCAAGATGTTATTTTTGATGAAGATAACTTTCCATATCAAGCAAGTAGAGGAGAATCTACTTTTGTGATAATTGATAGCTTGTCTTCACCGTCTATCACAGACTTATTGGTCTTATTTCATTTACTCGGTCCAACTCTACTCAATTTTCCAACTTTTCCACCATCTCAATCACCATCCACTCCCATCCCAACACCTAAATTGGTTGTCTCGATCCAAGATGCCAAAAATCACAATTCTAATGGCTATGCCTATGTTTTATCTTTCATTCTGAATAATCATGCAATTGGACCATCTAGTCTGTTGCCTGGGTCATCTATTATTACTACGAACTTACTTACTGCTTAGACTTTGCCACCGTCTTTTAATTAACCCTAGCAGCATGAGACATCTGGTGACACTGATCTACATAATGAGGAGATGCACATGCAGCCCCTACACTTGTCCCACTTGTAAGATGGCTAGGTTGCTCCTACTATAACAACATCATCTTCAACACCACTACCATCAAATCATAACAAGCCCATATCCATTGTTCCAAACTCAATTTCTCATAACAGCCATTCAATTATTACTCATTCTAAGAATTGAATACTAAAACCTCCTAAGTTCAGCATTAATTAAATACCCTATGGCTTTTATTATACATGTTGATTTGATTGAGCCCAACTATTATACACAACACTATAAGGATGCCACTTGGCATCAAACTATGACCGAATAGTATAATACTTTAATTGCTAATAGCATTTGGGAATTAGTTTTCCTTTCATCACATTAACACATTATATAATACAAATGGGTCTACAAAATCAAACATAAATCCAAAGTTAGATTGATTATTATAAGGCTTGACTTGTGGCCAAAAGTTTTAACCAATAGAAAGGTGTTGATTATGATAAGACCTTTAGCTCTGTGGTGAAACCAGTCATTGTCCATATGGCACTCTTGTTTAGTTTTTAAGGGATGGCCTATTCACCAATTGAATGTCAAAAATATTTTTCTTCATAGATATATTGTTGAAGAAATCTTCATGAAATAGACTCCAAGTTTTTCTAATCCAAATTGTCCACATTATTTTTGTCATCTCTAATGCTCTCTATATATAGGCTTAAACAAGCTCTGCGGACTTAGATTCAGCACCTTAGTTCTTATCTTCATGATTTATTCTTTTCTAGAAGCTAATATCTCTCTCTTTATCAAATGCACAGACACCTATGCTACTTGTATATGTTGATGATACTATTCTCATAAATAATCCTAATGCATTATTTGATGACCTACTCTCTTCTCTCACTTACGAGTCACTACTAAAATAAAGGTTTCGCTAATAAAATTTTATTAACATACATGATCCATCAGAATTTTTTAACAAATCACTAATAGATGTTCATCAGAATAATAGTAACAAAATATATTTAACATTTCTTAAAATCTCTGACAAATTTTTGATAGATTATTTGTCAAAACCAATTCCATCATTTAAAAAAAAAAAAATATATTTAAAATATTCGTAATAGATTTAGTGATAAATTATTTATTAATAATGTTTTTGACAAAATTTACCATCAAAAATATAATTTCAATAACTTTTAAATTGTTAGAATGTTTTTTTATGATAGAAAGGTGGCCAAAAATATTTTAACAATATAAAGTAAAACTTTTGATGGATTATCTATCAAGAAATTGATATCAATAATTTTCAAATTATTTGAATGGTTGATTCTGACAGAAAGATAGATAGAAATATTGTAACAAATATAAAGTAATTTTTTTGATAGATTATCTATCAAGAAAGTATCATCAATAGTTTTTAAAATGTTGGAATGGTTGCTTCTAATAGAAACACAGTTAAAAATATCTTAACAAATATAAAATAAATATTTTTGTAGACTATTAATCAAGAAATTAGTATCAATAATTTTTAAATTATTGAAATGGTTGTTTCTAATGAAAAGGCAATAAAAAATATTTCAATAAATATAAAATAAATATTTTGATAGATTATTCATCAGGAAATTAGTATCAATAGTTTTTAAATAATTGAAATGGTTGTTTCTTTGAAAAGATGGTCAAAAATATTTTAATAATTATAAAATAAATTTTTTGATAGATTATCCATCAAAAAATTAGCATCGCAAGTTTGAAATTTACTAATAGAAATGAGGGCTTCACTGACAAAAATTTTAAATGGACATGATCTGTCAAAAATTTTTGATGCATCATTGATAGATTTCTATCAAAAAAATAGTAATAAAACATATTTAACATATCTCAAAATCTCTAATAAATTTTTGATGGATTATTTGTCAAAATCGATTCTATCAGAAAATCTATCAGGATTTTTTAAAAGGATTAAAAATATTTGTAACCAATTTAGTGAAAAATTATTTATTAGTAACATTTTTGACAGAAATTACTATTAAAAATATAATTTTAATAATTTTTAAATTATTAAAATAATTATTTCTAATGGAAAGATGTTTAGAAATATTTTAATGAATGTAAAGTAAATTTTTTGATGAATTATCCCCCTTCATATTAGCTCTCAAAAGTCTCCCTTTTTAAGGTGGTGGCTGGTAGTGAGTAAGTACGAGCCGCTACTAGAATGATAGCATGCTTAGAAATTAGCATCAATAATTTTTAAATTATTTGGAATGTTTATTTGTGATAGAAAGGTGGTTAAAAATATTTTAATAAATATAAAATAAGTTTTTTGATGGATTATCCTTCAAGAAACTAGTATCAATAATTTTTAAATTATTGAAATGGTTATTTCTAGCGAAAAGGCGGTCATAAATATTTTAACAAATATAAAATAATTTTTTTGATAGATTATCTATCAAGAAATTAGTGTCAATAATTTTAAAATTATTAGAATGGTTGTTTCTGACGAGAAGGTGGTCAAAAATATTTTAATAAATATAAAGTAATTTTTTTATGGATTATTCATCAAGAAATTAGCATTACAAGTTTGAATATAGAACCAAAAATATATATTTTTTAATATTTATAAATATAACTTATAATTATGATTGACTAAACTTTCATGTTTGACCACTTGACTTTCCAATTTAGCCACTCCAGCTTTCCCATTTGGCTTTACCACCCACTCTAGCTTCTTCATTAATTTGGCCTCCCCACTTTTCTATTCAGTTGCACTCTTACCTTGATTAAGGCTAATGAGGATGGAATATATAGAGAATAACTCATTAAAAATTTCAAAAAAATTAGAGAAAAACTTCAAAAAAATAAAGAAAAATAATGGAAAGAAAAAAAATTAAATGTGAGATCTTTTTCCATAAACTTCTCTTTGCTTCTTTTCTAATGAATGGATTTTGATCCTCTCAAATTTCTTGTGTTTAGGGGTTTTGTAAATGGGAATCTCTAGTATTAGAGTTTATACTACCAAAAATTAGCCTTTTACCAAGGGATATTCCTTGATATTGTTAAGATATTTTTAAAATAAAAAAAAAATATTTGAGAGGAAAATTTTTTTATAATTAAAAATTTCTTAGCGATTTTAAAATCTAGTACCAAACAAATTTTACTTGCAGATTCCCTCGTTGATATAAAAATAAAATTCATATGCAACATTAGTATCATGTACTGATCTCTAATACCAATTCAATCAAAATAACTCCTCACCCCTCCCTCTCTCTTTTTCTCTAACTTGTTCACTAAACGAGCACTATAGATCACCATTCAACCAGCATAGAGCATGCCACAAATTTGAGACTTACCTCTCAGATATCCCTGATTATATATATAATATAATATAAGTTTTTTGTAAAAATCTATAACTAATTTGAGGATGAGAGAATTTGGGCTTCAAATCTTTCGATGGTCTAGAACTATTTTAATCAATCTACTTTTAAATTAACTAATAATATATTTATCTTATTTAGACTATTATATACAAATATCGATTGCTCTTGGCCTCCTATCTGATTAAAACTTATAAAGTTCTTTTATATATAAGGCTATAAATGGATCAAGTTAACTTGTGATTTGACTCGACCTGAGCCACTTAAACCTGATCCAACTTATATTGAAGGACCAACCTTAGGTCTAGGTCGGGTTCTAAAATTAGACCCGATCTAATTTTTGGATTGGGTCTGGGTTTACTAATTTGGACCCGACCCGAACCATTAGGGCTCGAACATATTTGAGCCTTTAAATTATTATTTAAGACTTATATGGACAATGTCTTTAATATGAAGATAAATTTAAAAATATCTTTCTATCCTAATTTATTTTCAAAATAGTATTGTTTGTTATTTATTTTATATGGTTAATAGTAGTCGGTTATATGGTAAATAAACTATAATTGGCTAAATTTGATTCGAACCCGACCTAGACCTAATCCAAACCTAATTTTTTTTGGATTTGGGTTAGATTATACATGGACCGGACCCGATTTGAATGACCCATTGGATCAAAGGTTTTGGCTATGGACCTGACCCACCTCGATCTAATTTTTTATTGGATTGAGTTGGTCTAATGTTAGGACCCCAATAAGGAATCGGGTCAGATCGGGGTTATTTAGGACCCATCAAGTTTGATCTTTTAATTTTGAATTATTAACCAATTTAAAGCATGCTTAATCTATTTCTTTCATTTTTAACTTAACCCTCTTGACATGTTTAAATCCATTTATAATCTATCTAGGGATGAAAATGGGTCAGGTTAGACCAAGTTGTGAGTGACCTCAATTCGATCTAGTTCTTTTATCGGGTCTTATTTTCGACCCGGATCCAATTCGATAGAAGATCGGGTTGGTTCAGGTCGGGTACATGACCAAAATCTTCAACCCAATGGATCATTCATGTTAGATCGGATCCACATATAAACAAGTCATAATCTAAAAACTCGGATCTAAATAAAATCTAGTTCAAATATAGGCAACTATGTTTTAATTATTATATAACCAACTACTATTAATCACACAAAACATACAAGAAACAATATTCTTAAAATAAATTAGGATACAAAAATAATTATAAATATATCTTTATATTAAAAATATGATTTATACAAATCTTAAATTATATCTAGAAATCTAAATAAGTTTGGATTATAATGATATTACTAGGTTTGGATCGGGTCAGGCCGAATCGGATCCAAATTCAATAAATCCAGACTAGACCTAAGAAAGAAAATTTATTCAATTTTAAAACCCGACCCGGATCCATGAGTCCTGGAAAACAGGTCGGATCGGATTTAAGTAGGTCGGGTCAGGTCAGATCATGGATCAACCCAATCCACTAGTGACTTTAAATCCATATAACATGTTTAATCCATTTATTTTGGTTTGATGAATTGATGGGTTGTATCATATTACCTGTTGTCTATTGAATGAATTCAAATCTAAATTTTAATTTATTTAATGAATAGGGGGGGGGGGGGGGTGCTCGTTTTAAAAGGCTTGTTTGCTTCCCTCGTCCCATTATGTTTTTCCTCCGCCCGTCCCATTCATCCATCCGATCCAAGGATATGGTTTTGTTCACCATTTCGTCACCCTCTTCATCCTCGTCGATGGACGAGGCCTGGGAAAACGCCATCCAGGCAATGCTCGGTGGCCAGGCGAAGTCCTCATCGGCAGAGCCACCGCAAGCCCTTTTCAAAAAATTCCCAGCATCGTGAAGTGCCTCCATGGCCGTCTCTCGCTGCCGCCCCTCTTCGAGATCACCAATGTGTGGCTCGCTTCACTCATCACTCGAGTGCTTCCCCTATCTGCCAGCCCTCCAGCGTCTCATCCTCTCCGACATCGAGATCGCTGGCGAGCTGGAGTTCTTGGTGGAATGCCCTCCGCGACCTTGACCTCTCAAGTAACCTCATCTAGTCGCTGGATGACCTTGTGCTGCTCATCTTGTGTCCCTGAACCTTAGGGTGGATAAGGCGTCGACGAGGAGGAGGATGATGAGACAGATGAGGGAGAAGAGGCGGATGTGGTTGGGAAAGACCGAGAAGTGGAGGATGTGAAGGAAAGGAGAGGGTGGTGAGTTTGATAAGAATGGCTGGGATAAAAATGATGAGAATGGAGAGATTAGGTAGAAGTGTCAAGATGATGAGCAGAGGTTGTTGGAAAAATAATTTTCTAAATTTTTAGAATCGATCAAATAATTAAAATTATATAAATATATCAGAGAAAAAATATTATAATGCATATATGCATATCTGTATTTATCATGAATCCCATCTGAAAGTGATACTCACATAAATATTGAAGGTAGAATCCTTCTCTCCAGCATCCTCACGGTAGGCGGCTCAGATGAGAACAAATCTCACATAGAATATCATATTATATCGATGAGTGGAGATGGGACCTAGCTTATTATTTATAAGCAAACCATAACAGGCCCTTCCATCACGGGCTAATCGGACCAAGATTTATACTGTACCGCCTCAACCACACCAACCCACATCAGATGCTCCTAGTTCAAATAATGATCACATAACATTGGGTTCATCATACGTCTATCAACATGGATCATAAAATTAAACCCGGTTTTAATAAAATAAAATTTTAATTAATGTTAGAAAAATTATTCTTCCACTTGGACTATATTAATTATAATATTAAAAATATTTTATTTAAAAAAAAGTAACTCTCGGATTGAAAATAAAATATGGCCACCATATGATCCATAGAAGCACCTACAAATGACTCGGTCCAACAGTATCCACGATACCAAATCATGGGATCGTTGTACTACTTAATTGATACAAGACTTATCCATGGTTACAAGCATCATAAACATTATTGATATGAGTCTTGGTGTGATAGTGTAGCAAGAAAATAGCATCAAGATGATCAAATAAAATATGCTATTTTTCATTGTCAGTCCTCTATTTTTTCTTCATCATGCTTAGAAATAAAGTAAGCAAGAAAAATTTTAATGGTATCAAACAACAAGTTATTCTGTCTCACATATATAATAATAATATCAATGACGAGATAGTACAATATATCTGGGACTTATACCTTGTCACAGTGAGATACAAAATCATAAAAAAAGACACTGCAATAAAAAAAAATAAATAATGACATTTTTTTACTGACGCTTCTGTGTTAGACGATGCTCAAAAAAAGTGGTGCGAAAGAATGGTTTCTAACGACGCTTTTAAGCGTCGCGAGGTCCCCCAACCTTCTTCTCCTCAAATCGAAACCCGTTATCTCCCTCTCCCTCCCTCCATCCATCATCGATGCGCGGATTCTGGCTCCCACCCGATCCAGACGACCTTCCCTTCTTTTATCCACGATCGGTTTTGCTCTCCTCAAATCAAAACCCTAGATCTCCCTCCCTCCGTTATCTCCCTCTCCCTCCCTCCATCCATCGTCGGCGCGCGGATTCTGGCTCCCACCCGATCCAGACGACCTTCCCTTCTTCTCTCCGTGATCGGTTTTGCTCTCCTCAAATCGAAACCCTAGATCTCCCTCCCTCTGTCATCTCCCTCTCCCTCCCTCCATCCATTGTCGGCGCGCGGATTTTGGCTCTTGTTTGTTTCCTTCAAGCGGCGGAGGAGAAAGCCCCTTCGATCTCCATCAGGTAGGCTGCCAGCTCTTCTAGAGCGTGGCCTCCCATCTCTTCGCCATCTCCCTTTTCCACTACATCACCAGATCCGAGACCGTGCCTAGGCTCACCCTCTTTCGGTTCTATCTCTTGCTTGCTTTTGTCATATTTGTCGGAGCCACAGGTATGTCTCTTCATCTCCCTCCTTTGGTTTTTGTATGACTTGATTAAACTGAGGCTTCTTTGTTTGTTTGATCTCTTGACATGACCTATTACGTTGTCATGGGAAATGCTCATCAATTGATGACAAATGGAGGAAAAGAAAATCAGAAGACAATGTAAGAAAATCCAAAGACAATGCTGGTTTTAATTCTACGTTGAAATTATGCTGAATTTAGTTCCCAAAATTGTATTTTTCAAGGAATGGCCGGTGTTCCTTCTTCATCGATTTCTGCAACTAAGTTGCTACTACTGTTTTTGATAGAGTAATTCACTTTCCTCCCTTCAATCATCCTATCCCCATATTAAGAGCTACATCTGAACCATGCAAATACACAAAAATGCTTCCATGTGCTCTTTTGATGGTTCATATGATATGTAGGTAAAAAGAAATTATATTAGATGGATGTGATCTGCTGTTCAAGCTAATTTATTGGAATACGCCTGCTCTTAGTTTCAAGAGTTTTAGTTTAAGACTGGTTGTTGAAAACTAAAGGCAGATGACATGCTAAGATTGGTGAAATTGATGAACAAGGATATCTGAATTTTAGTTTTTGGGAAGGGTCTGTTTTGAAATTGGTTTAAGGTTTCTAACGTATTTTGAAATTGGTTTAAGGTTTGTATATAGAAGCTATGATGATTTTGAGATGTATGTTTTGCTGATTCAACTATTTTTAATGACAGCAATCTTGGATGACCTTCTTTTATAGGCAACCGATTGTAGTCGTTTTGATTTAGTTGCAGATAAATAGTAATCTAAGCCTCCTCGTTCTTTTTCTTTATTTATTGTTTTAATTTTTTGGGTTAGGTTAACAGTTTATTTATATAGTAAACAGGTTAAATGAGTTGAGTCGGGTCGAGTTGTATTATTAGGTTATTGTTCATTAAACAGGTTAAATATGTCAGGTTAAGTGGATTAGTAGGTTACCTGTTTAATAAACGGGTTAAACAACAAGATAAGACAGAGCTGTGCCGAGGTATAGGAGATGCGACGGAGCCGTGCCGCTGAGCTCGACGAGATACGACAAGGCCATGTCGCCGATAGAGCAGCGATGAATATCATGAAAGATCACATCGAGCGGCTTACATCTATCATACAGATGTTTGTTCCACATCAGGTATATATATATATGATATTAAATATATATTCTTATATTAAATTAATAATTTATATAATATATTATCATTCATAGTTTCGTAAATTAAATATTTTAAATATTTTTTATATAGGCTTCTGGAACATCAGATCCTCACGGACAGGATGACGATCTACCTCCGCAGATCATTGACCTCAGCTTTTTATTATTTTATACTTTGTATTTTCATGTATTTTTTAATTTTGTTAAACAGACATATGTATAACAAACATTATTATATTAGATTGTAATGAATTTTATATTTGAACTTATATTTTGATGTGTGAAGAATGCATGGAAAGAAATTGAAATATTTGTTATTACTATATTATACAAATTTTAAAAATTTATTACTGTGTTATTACTGTGAAATTGAAATATTTGTTATTACTGTGTTATTACTGTATTATACAGGTTAAAAAAATTATACATATTTTAATATAAACTGAGTATAACATTGCTGGATTGCATAGATTTCTAGGCAGATTGTAGGTGAAGTTAGAACTGTTTCTGACATGCATGAGTGCAAAGCTAAAAATCCAAACACATGAATGCAAACTTGCTTGGAATTACAGTGACCAGCTTTCCATGCCCAGACTTTTGCTGGAACTCTGAATGTTTCAAGTTTACGAAGAGTGTGATAAGTCAATTTTTGTTGTTTACTTTTGAAGGATTTATCAACAGAAAAGATCTCTGGATTACGAGACAATCATTCAGCTTTGTTGTTTTGTGCATAGTCTTTGGTTATATTTATCTGTTTGTGAACTGTTGGAAAGTCTGTCGACTCTTTCAGGAACTTCTTCTTAAGTCATGTCAAGTATTTTGTTAAATCTGTTGTGTTTGCAGGACAAATTGGATATGCACTTGTACCTATGATTGCACGGGGTGTGATGCTGGGTCCAGATCAGCCTGTTATCTTGCACATGCTTGACATTCCACCTGCCGCAGAAGCTCTAAATGGAGTTAAGATGGAGCTGGTTGATGCTGCATTTCCTCTTCTGAAAGGTAATATCTTTCAAAGCTAATTATACGATACAATGTTTTTAGCTAGCATCTCCTCATTTTCTCTATCTATTATTAGCCTAAAGTATACTACAATCTCAAATGATATATCAGGTGTCGTTGAGGCAAAATGCACTGGGGTCAATATAGCTGTCATGGTTGGTGGTTTCCCAAGGAAAGAGGGCATCGAAAGGAAAGATGTGATGTCAAAGAATGTCTCCATCTACGAGTCTCAAGCCTCTGCCCTCGAAAATCATGCAGCTGCAAACTGTAAGGTACGAAACATTGAGGATTCAGTTTTTTTTTAAAATAATTTTTTTATGCCACGATTAAGCCATTGCCATTTATGTTGAGAAATCTTGTCACGCCCCGAATCCAATACCGGAAACGGCTACGTGACCGGCCGCACAAACCCTAGGTTTTACCCTAGAGATTATGCAAGGCCTAGGTACACAACAATTCAAATGTATCCAGAGTAAAAGAATATTGTATAAACAAATCATTAACAATGTATAGTTCATAATTAACTCGAGATCATAAAATGGTCCACTGACTCAAACGTCAGTAACCGGACAAACTAACTATATATCTCAACAAACATGATGCTCCGTCTCACGCCCAGCCCAGATCCTCCTTAAGTTTCCTGAGTCTCTGAAAGAAAACAGATGGTAGGGAGTGAGCTACATAGCCCAGTAAGGGTTCCAAAATAATCACCAGTAATAATTTACATGTATAAGAAAGCAGTAAACATTACCATGACGAAATCAACAATTTCGATTTCATGTTTAACAAAACTTTGGAAACATCATTTTTTTTTTTTCTTCTTATTGAATTTCCAATTATTTAATCATTATCTTTAGGGTTCTGGACTAACCACGGTCATACTCCAGCCTGTGACTGGCACACTATTGTCACACTCCAGCCTGTGACGGGCACACTGTTGTCACACTTCAGCCTGTGACGGGCACACTGTTGTCACACTCCAGCCTGTGACGGGCACACAAATTGTCACACTCCAGCCTGTGACGGGCACACTGAAAAACCACGGTACCGCCGTGGCATGGCTAGTCCAAACACCAGTTCTCTTAACACTTTATCATTTCTCTTCACATAATCGAATCATGTCGCTTTCCAGCGATCGCTATCACGATCAAATACATTTCAAGATCACATGGCAAATACAAACATCGCTATCACGATCAAATACATTTCAAGATCACATGGCAAATACAAACAATTCTAACCACAAACTTGATCCGTAACCCGGAAATCAAATCATGCTATCCGAAAATCACTATGCATGAAAAATATTTATTTATGCTCGAAATACATCAGATCATGTAAAATATATTAATAAATACGGTGATTAGGTTAGAATTCCTTACAAATCAGCTATACACGCTTGTACTAATCCGAACCCGAGATCGGTGCGACGTCTTCCCGCTCAGAAGACTGATTCTCTACATAGATAAATAAATTTTATATTAAAACTAAATTCTAATTTTTTTTTTTTTTTTTCACGAATATCTAAAAAAAATTCCTGATTTTCTCTCTCTTCCTTCCTTCTCTCTCCTCTTTCTCTCTCTTCCTTCTCTCTCATCCTTCTCTCTCCTCTTTCTCTCTCCTCCTTCTTTCTTCTCCTTCTCTCTCCTCTTTCTCTCTCCTCTTTCTCTCTCTTCTTTCTCTCTCCTCCTATCATATTATTATTATTATTATTATTATTATTATTATTATTATTATTTATTTATTTTTATTTTTATTTTTTTTTATTTTTTTTTCTGGCCGTACAAACCCCTTTTCTTTTTTTTTTCTTTTCTTTTCTTTTCTTTTCTTTTCTTTTCTTTTTCTTTTTTTTTTTTTTTTTTCCTTCTTCTCCTTTCTTTCTTTCTCTTCACCCGAACCCGAACCACTGTGTTGTTTTTTTTTTTTTTTTTTTTCTTTCTTCTTCTTCGACCAATCCGGCATCGCCCCCCCCCCCACCTGCCGGCAAGTTGCTGGCTCTCACCGACCAAGCAACGGCGGCGGTGGCGACGACGACGGCGGCGGTGGCGACGACAACGGCGGCGGCCGATCCCAACGAACCGAACCAAAATTTCATCCAAAAATTAACAAAAAACTCACAAAATTGCAAATAAATAAAAAAAAAACCTTACCGGCGGCGTTGAGGAAGCTTCCGGTGTTCGTCGGAGAGGGAGAGAGAGCGGGATGGGGGTTCTTAGGGCGGCGGTGAGGGATTTTTTTTTTTAAAAAGAAACGAGGGTTCCCTCTTCGTATAAAACCCAACCACCGAGCCCCAAACCCCACGAAAACCGACTCTAATCTTCTCCCACTCCCCTCACGACTCTCCCACCGAGTTTTCCGGCGAAAACTCCGGTCGGCTAGGGTGATTTTTTTTTTTTTTTTCCTCCCCTGTTTCGGTCTTCTCTCCGTCTCCGCCTCCCTTTTTTTTTTTTTCCTCGTTTGGGTTGAAGTCGGCTGGGTCTGCCGACTTCAGCCCAAGCCTGGTTTTACATTCTCCCCCCGTTAAAGAAAATTTCGTCCTCGAAATTTACGTACCTGGTATTTCGAAAAGCTGTGGATATTTTGTTCGCATCTCTGCTTCTAGTTCCCATGTAGCTTCTCTTTCACTGTGATTGCTCCATTGCACCTTCACATAGGGTATGATTCGGTGTCTCAATTCTTGTTCCTTACTGTCAACAATTCGTAAAGGCACCTCCTCATAGGTCAAATCCTCCTGAAGTTGCAATGGCTCATAATCTATTGCATGATTAGGATCAGGAATGTATTTTCGTAACATAGATACGTGAAACACATTGTGCACTCCGGATATAACTGGTGGCAGAGCTAATCGGTAGGCCACCTCACCAACCTTATCCAAAATCTCAAATGGTCCCACAAATCTCGGGCTCAACTTTCCTCGTACACCAAATCTCATCACACCCTTTGTGGGAGACACTTTCAAAAAGACATGATCACCAACATTGAATTCCAGCTCTCTTCGTCTCTTATCCGCATAACTTTTCTGTCGGCTCTGAGCAGTACGCAAACGTTCTCTGATCATTTGTACCTTTTCCACTGTTTGTTGCACTATTTCTGGACCCAACAATTTCCTTTCTCCCACATCATCCCAGCAAATAGGCGATCTACACTTCCTACCATATAAGGCCTCAAAAGGCGCCATTTGAATGCTAGCTTGAAAACTATTATTGTAGGCAAATTCTATCAACGATAGATGACAGTCCCAAGCACCACCCAAGTCCATAACACAAGCTCTCAACATGTCTTCCAGAATCTGGATGGTTCGCTCAGACTGTCCATCCGTTTGGGGATGAAAAGCTGTACTAAAACTTAATTTGGTCCCCAATGCTTTATGAAGACTCTTCCAAAATTGTGAAACAAACCTACTATCTCGATCCGATACTATAGAAATTGGAATCCCATGTAGTCTCACAATTTGTTCTATATACAAATTTGCTAATTTTTCCAGAGAGAGTCCGATACGAAAAGATAAGAAATGAGCTGACTTCGTTAGTCGATCCACAATCACCCATATCGCATTATTTCCTTTAGGAGTTTTGGGTAACCCTGTCACAAAGTCCATGGTAATGTGCTCCCATTTCCATTGAGGAATCGCAAGAGACTGCAATGGTCCAGCAGGTCTTTGATGCTCAGCTTTTACCTGTTGACACACCAAACATTGAGCCACATACTGAGCTATATCTCTCTTCATACCAGACCACCAAAAGTTTCCACGTAGATCTCGATACATTTTTGTACTACCCGGATGCATCGTATATACTGAACTATGTGCTTCTTCCATAATTTCATTCTTTAATTCTGAAAGTTTAGGAACACATAATCTGTTACCAAATCTCAAGGTACCATCCTCATATATAGTAAATTCTGATTGTACACCAGACTCAACTGTCTCTTTAATTTTCTGAAGCTCTAAATCTTCCTTCTGAGCTGATTTAATTTTGTCAATCAGGATAGGTTGTACCATAATATTTGCTAATTGCATCCCAGAATTATGAATTCGTACCTCTATCCCTGATCTTTCCAGATCCATTAAGATGTGCTTTTGATTAGTAATTAAGGTTGCCAACTTACTCGGGGTTTTCCTGCTCAGGGCATCTGCTACAACATTTGCCTTTCCTGGATGGTAGCTGATAGTCAGATCATAATCCTTTAATAGTTCCAGCCATCTTCTTTGTCTCAAATTCAATTCCTTCTGAGTAAATATATATTTTAAACTTTTATGATCTGTAAAGATTTCACAACGACTACCATACAGGTAATGTCTCCATATCTTTAAAGCAAATACTACAGCTGCTAACTCTAAGTCATGAGTGGGATAATTTGATTCATATGATTTCAGCTGTCTAGAAGCATAGGCTATCACTTTTCCATTTTGCATTAGCACGCAACCGAGACCCTTTCGGGATGCATCACTATATATGCAAAACTCCCCTGTCTCTGCAGGAACAGTCAATACTGGGGCAGTGATTAACCGTTTCTTCAATTCTTGAAAACTCTGCTCACAATCAACTGTCCATTCAAATTTTGTTCGTTTCTGGGTCAGGCGAGTTAAGGGTATAGCAATAAGAGAAAATCCTTCAACAAACCTTCGATAATATCCTGCCAATCCCAGAAAACTACGAACTTCGGACACATTAGTGGGTCTCTCCCACTCTACCACTGCTTCCACTTTCTTTGGATCCACAGAAATACCATCCTTTGATATAACATGGCCAAGGAAAGAAATTCTGTCCAACCAAAAGTCACATTTTTTTAGCTTGGCAAATAATTTCTCCTCTTTGAGTATTTGTAATACTATCTTTAAGTGCTCCTCATGTGCCTGTAGACTTTTTGAATATATCAGTATATCATCAATGAATACTACCACAAATTGATCCAGATATGGTCTAAACACTCGGTTCATGAGATCCATGAAAACTGCAGGTGCATTTGTCAGACCAAAAGGTAAAACCAAAAATTCATAGTGTCCATATCTAGTTCTAAAAGCTGTCTTTGGTATATCCTCTGTCTTAATCTTTAATTGATGATAACCAGAACGAAGATCAATTTTAGAGAATACTTGTGCCCCCTGTAATTGATCAAATAGATCATCAATCCTTGGTAAGGGATATTTGTTCCTTATAGTCACTTTGTTCAATTCTCGATAATCAATGCAAAGCCGAAAACTTCCATCTTTCTTCTTTACAAATAAGACTGGAGCACCCCAGGGAGACACGCTAGGTCTGATAAATCCTTTATCCAACAGTTCTTGCAATTGCTCCTTAAGTTCTTTTAATTCTGCCGGAGCCATTCTATAAGGAGCTTTGGAGATGGCACCTGTACCTGGTATAAGATCGATAGAGAACTCAATCTCTCTATCAGGAGGTAATCCTGGCAGATCATCGGGAAAAACCTCCGGAAATTCTTTCACAACAGGTATGTCTTCCAACTTAAGATCCTGCTGTTGAGTATCTATCACTGTTGCCAGAAACCCTTCACAACCTTGTCTGAGGAGTCGCTTGGCAATAAAAGCCGAAATTATCCTCCTCATAAGAGTTAACTTGTTTCCCTTAAAACAGAACTCTGACTGATCAGGAATTTGAAATTTTACAATTTTCTCAAAACAATTGATGGAAGCATGGTTTGCTGTCAGCCAATCCATTCCAAGGATTATATCGAAGTCTTTCATATCCATGACTATCAAATCGGCTTCCATTGTTCTACCTTCGATATTCAATCTACATTTCTTGCAGATTTGATTAACCACAAAACATCCCCACTAGGAGTGGAAATACAGAGTTCAAATTCTAAAGATGTCGGGGTTAACTCATTATTCTCCCTAACCAATCTAACAGATACGAAAGAGTGTGTAGCACCAGTATCAAAAAGAACATAAACATTACTGGAAAATAATTTGATCATACCTGTCACTACAGAATTTGAAGCATTAGCATCCTGCTGGGAGAGTGAATAAACCCGTCCCTGAGTTACTGTTTTCTGTTGCCCTTCAAATTGCTGTTTTCCACGAGGTAACTGATGCTGTGACCCCTGACCAGATGGACATACAACTGCCTTATGTCCCGGTTTACCACAATTATGGCACTTCCACTCATCTGGCCACGTACAATCCCGCTTATAATGAGAACCACCACACTTAAAGCATTTGACATCTTTCTTTGGTTGGGTCTTGTCATCAGAAGTAATATTGTCAAGCTTTCTGGTTTTTGCATTGGTTCCCTTATAGAATTGGCCTTGATTCCCTCTTGTTCCAGATCTCTTCTTTAATGCTTTCTCCCTTTCAGCTTGAGCCACATCCAATCCCCTTTCAATAATTAATGCTTTGTTTACAACCTCTTTATAAGTTGGTAGCTCAAAAGCAATCACTTGATGCTGGATCCGACTTCTGAGTCCATTTTCAAATTTCCTGGCCCGGATTCCTTCATCAGCTAAGAGTGATGGAGCGTATCTCGACAATTCCTCAAACTTTGAGGCATACTGAGAAACAGTTAAAGTACCCTGCTCCAAGCGATCAAATTCTCGAAATTTTTGTACCCGAACACTTTGAGGAAAATATCTCTCATAGAAAACCTTTCTAAAATCTGTCCAGGTAAAAGGTGTATCATTTGGTCCTTGTTTTCCGAGCTCCAGTTCCCACCAAGCAGCTGCCTCATCTTGCAATAAAAAGGTAGCGAAAGTAACTTTCTCCTCTTCTGGACACCGCAAGGCTTGGAAAACTTTTTCAACAGCTTTAAGCCATCCCTCTGCCTCCATGGGATCAGCAGTCCCCTTGAATGCCGGTGGCGCATACTTCTTGAAATCTATTAATGTAATTGGCCGTTCCTGAGGAATTCTGACTTCTGGCTGTTGTCGTTGTAATAATAGCTGTTGCATAAATTGCTGCTGTTGCTGTTGGGCTTCCATAAATCTTAGTGTATCAGCTCTAGCAGTAGCTTGCTGCTGCACTAGAATTTGTAATAGTTGAGGAAGACCCATCTGGTCTCCAGGCTGAACTCCAGATCCACCCGGTGTTTCTGTTTCAGCAGTTCCAGTCTCCGGGGTGTTATCCAAAGGATTGGGCACTGGCTCATGATGATGCTCCTCATTACCAGTGTTGTCTACCAGATTCGGCATTGGGTCCTGTGGACGTTCCTCATTATCAGATAAGGCTCCAGCATTCTCATGCTGCTCAATAGGATCCCAAGCATTTGCTCCATCTGCAAATCTTGTGGGCCTCCTAACACGTCCACGTCCACTACCACGCGCCATGGAAAACCTACACCAATGTTGTCAGTAAACAACTAACACTCAGATGGTCAAAACAATCATGACATAATATCTACCCCACATATAGATCAACCCACACTCTCTCTCGTTGAGCTTTTATCCTAAGATCCAAGAACCTGGTTTGCTCTGATACCACTCTGTCACGCCCCGAATCCAATACCGGAAACGGCTACGTGACCGGCCGCACAAACCCTAGGTTTTACCCTAGAGATTATGCAAGGCCAAGGTACACAACAATTCAAATGTATCCAGAGTAAAAGAATATTGTATAAACAAATCATTAACAATGTATAGTTCATAATTAACTCGAGATCATAAAATGGTCCACTGACTCAAACGTCAGTAACCGGACAAACTAACTATATATCTCAACAAACATGATGCTCCGTCTCACGCCCAGCCCAGATCCTCCTTAAGTTTCCTGAGTCTCTGAAAGAAAACAGATGGTAGGGAGTGAGCTACATAGCCCAGTAAGGGTTCCAAAATAATCACCAGTAATAATTTACATGTATAAGAAAGCAGTAAACATTACCATGACGAAATCAACAATTTCGATTTCATGTTTAACAAAACTTTGGAAACATCATTTTTTTTTTTCTTCTTATTGAATTTCCAATTATTTAATCATTATCTTTAGGGTTCTGGACTAACCACGGTCACACTCCAGCCTGTGACTGGCACACTATTGTCACACTCCAGCCTGTGACGGGCACACTGTTGTCACACTTCAGCCTGTGACGGGCACACTGTTGTCACACTCCAGCCTGTGACGGGCACACAAATTGTCACACTCCAGCCTGTGACGGGCACACTGAAAAACCACGGTACCGCCGTGGCATGGCTAGTCCAAACACCAGTTCTCTTAACACTTTATCATTTCTCTTCACATAATCGAATCATGTCGCTTTCCAGCGATCGCTATCACGATCAAATACATTTCAAGATCACATGGCAAATACAAACATCGCTATCACGATCAAATACATTTCAAGATCACATGGCAAATACAAACAATTCTAACCACAAACTTGATCCGTAACCCGGAAATCAAATCATGCTATCCGAAAATCACTATGCATGAAAAATATTTATTTATGCTCGAAATACATCAGATCATGTAAAATATATTAATAAATACGGTGATTAGGTTAGAATTCCTTACAAATCAGCTATACACGCTTGTACTAATCCGAACCCGAGATCGGTGCGACGTCTTCCCGCTCAGAAGACTGATTCTCTACATAGATAAATAAATTTTATATTAAAACTAAATTCTAATTTTTTTTTTTTTTTTTCACGAATATCTAAAAAAAATTCCTGATTTTCTCTCTCTTCCTTCCTTCTCTCTCCTCTTTCTCTCTCTTCCTTCTCTCTCATCCTTCTCTCTCCTCTTTCTCTCTCCTCCTTCTTTCTTCTCCTTCTCTCTCCTCTTTCTCTCTCCTCTTTCTCTCTCTTCTTTCTCTCTCCTCCTATCATATTTATTATTATTATTATTATTATTTATTTATTTTTATTTTTATTTTTTTTTTTATTTTTTTTTCTGGCCGTACAAACCCCTTTTCTTTTTTTTTTTTCTTTTCTTTTCTTTTCTTTTCTTTCTTTTCTTTTTCTTTTTTTTTTTTTTTTTTTCCTTCTTCTCCTTTCTTTCTTTCTCTTCACCCGAACCCGAACCACTGTGTTGTTTTTTTTTTTTTTTTTTTTTTTTCTTTCTTCTTCTTCGACCAATCCGGCATCGCCCCCCCCCCCACCTGCCGGCAAGTTGCTGGCTCTCACCGACCAAGCAACGGCGGCGGTGGCGACGACGACGGCGGCGGTGGCGACGACAACGGCGGCGGCCGATCCCAACGAACCGAACCAAAATTTCATCCAAAAATTAACAAAAAACTCACAAAATTGCAAATAAATAAAAAAAAAACCTTACCGGCGGCGTTGAGGAAGCTTCCGGTGTTCGTCGGAGAGGGAGAGAGAGCGGGATGGGGGTTCTTAGGGCGGCGGTGAGGGATTTTTTTTTTTAAAAAGAAACGAGGGTTCCCTCTTCGTATAAAACCCAACCACCGAGCCCCAAACCCCACGAAAACCGACTCTAATCTTCTCCCACTCCCCTCACGACTCTCCCACCGAGTTTTCCGGCGAAAACTCCGGTCGGCTAGGGTGATTTTTTTTTTTTTTTTTTCCTCCCCTGTTTCGGTCTTCTCTCCGTCTCCGCCTCCCTTTTTTTTTTTTCCTCGTTTGGGTTGAAGTCGGCTGGGTCTGCCGACTTCAGCCCAAGCCTGGTTTTACAAATCTATCGATGATTCAAGGGCCCTGTTTTTATGTCGTCTCTGTATATATATATATATATTTTTTAATTTTAAGGATCTAGATCTGTACTGTATGTACTTTCATTCAACAATCAATCATGCTTTTCTGCAGATATTGGTAGTAGCAAACCCAGCAAACATCAATGCCTTAATTTTGAAAGAGTTTGCCCCATCCATTCCTGCCAAAAACATTACTTGCTTGACACGACTAGATCATAACAGGGCACTAGGTCAGATATCTGAGCGACTAAACACAAATGCCCTAATTATTTACGTGGTACAATAGAGCACCACACTTATTCTATCAGCAAGATGATGCAGACTTACATTGTGTGTTGCAGAGATGGAAGGAGCAGTACTTTGTCGATGTTGGGAGTAGATTGTGGCTTGACCATTGCTGGCTTCTACTATGTTTGCTTGTCCTGCAGTGATGGCTCTATTAGCGGCATTTATTATGATCATAACAGTAGGTAAGCTTCAGGTCATTTCTTTTCATTAAGATTCTTTATCCCATTTTGACATCATATCTCTAAATAATGGCTTTTATAATCCTCATTAAATGAAATCTTCTTGTTTCTACATGGTACGATGTTTTGGTATTGTTCTCACAAATTTTTGATTGACACCTGCAGCCCATTTCGGAAGCTTGAACCTAAAGTGCAGCAACGAACTCTTGGATTTCACTTTTTCTTCGTATCAGTTACAGCGAGCCAATTTTTCTTGTTCATGAAATATATATATATATATATATATATATATATATATATATATATATATATATATATATATATATATAGTTTCTGATTACTATAACAGTTCAAGCTGCTGATATTGTTTAAACTTATTGATATTTGGACAGCACTCTTGTGTCAGCGAATGATAATTGTAATTAAAAGCATTTCACCTTATCCTGGCATCTCTAACTTCATCATTTACGGTTGTGAAGAATGTCCGCTATAACGTGTCCAATAAACCTAGTGACAGGCAAGTACCTGTGGTATGTTTTGACATGAATTACAAGCCCAAAACAATGTTGGTCATTTTTAAAGCTACAAAAATATTATTAAGCTAAAAATGTGAGCATCGATCCATGGTGAAATTAATATGTTAATATATTAAGTGATGTTAACTGTTATTACTATATGGGTCATTACTGTGATGTAGCGGTATTGTATAATTTTTAATATTTAGACTATATCTTACAAAGAGAACAGAAATTTAGTATCAGTGTCGCAAATCACCCACTTTATGTGTTTGAATTTTCAACCACTTCATGGGTACTAGATTTTCAACTCTTCAAATGTTGCTTCTGATGCGATGAATTATTGCTGTAAGTTATTCTACACTGCTTAACAGCTTGTTGTTTATGAAATGATCTTAGTTCTTTAATAATATTTAAATGTTGCTTCTTTAATGTTATTATTAATATTTTATAAAAAAAAGACCGACTGCCACTATAAATGGCACCATGCCATCCACCAAATGCATGAAGTAACGGAGAAAGCTAAAGGAGGTAAAAGCGCCAAACTGAGACAAAACACAAGATGGCAGCCGTGGTGAGTCCGATACCTTCATATTCTCATTCATTCATGTTCCATGGGCAATAATTAGTTCCTTAAATTGAGTAGACATTCATACCTTACTGATTTGCTGTTTGTTCCTATTACAACTGGTTGCTAGTGTTATCGCCCCCTCTTCTAAATTCTTTCTTCAATCTTTCTTCCAAGCATATTCATACGATTTGAATTGGTTCCCCACCACTTTTTATCAATGGGTGCTGTTTACATGCCTCCAGTGATATACTTGTTTTTCATTTGAGCTTCCTAGTTTTATCCCATATCCATTTCAACTTTCTTGTTTTTGAAATGCCAATCTTTTTTGCTTGGACCCATTTATTGCCTAACTTTTTGAATTATATAACATTTTGTGCCTTGTTATCATTTCATAGGAAAGTTCACATATATTACCTTTTCCCTCTTTTTTTTTCTTTTAATGCCTCTGTTCTATATAATAGGTCCAAGATATTCGGAATAATATTACTTTGTTATTTCTTGGCCACACTTTATTGGGGTTGTGACTTCATTTAAATATCCAATGAAATTGAGTTTAATATACTTTTATAGGATAATATTGATCAATGATGGGGATTCTGTTTTGATGAAATTGACTGTTGACCAAGTGTGCTCCTATGATGTTGCATGCATTCCCTGTTTGTGGTTCATTTCATCAATTCATGTAAGCTTGAGGAGTGCATCTCATGATTCATTTCATTGAGGAGTTTTGCTATTCCAGTGTTAATTTAAAATCGAATTTCTAGGAATTTAATGAGCACGCATAAGTTATGAGTGCTTAGGTACTTATGCAACTGCAAACTCATCAGAAATAAATCTTTCTAGGGAAGAAATAATTGATGATACTGAGGATCAATTTGGATGTTAAAGTTCCTCCCAGATGGTGTTAAACCCTGGGAGCAGGGTTCTCGGTTATAACTGCTAGACATTATATTTCTTTAGAGGAAATATTCGTTCATCCAGAAGAAAAAAAAAAAAAAAGTTTGGCCGGGTTTCCGAAAAAAACAAAACAAAAGGTCTTCACGGCCAGAAGGTGCAAGAAGAGGGGCTGACGATTATTGGACCCAAGTCCTGTTTGCATCAAGTTCTCTTTACCAAATAATTAATATGCACTGATATCACAAATTTATTTTTTAAAATATTTAAATATTATATAGATATTTAAATTTAAGAATAATTAATTAATTTTTAAAAAAAAATTATAATTCTTGATGTTTTAAAGTATCGGGAATAACTTTATCCTGAATTTATTCCCGATGCTTTAAAGCATTGAAAATAAAAGTGTCTGGAATAAAATTATTCATGATGCTTCAAAGCGAAATAAGGTTATTCCCCGTCGACGCTTTCAAAAAGCGTCGGGAAAAATCTCTCTCCACTTTTGTACTTGCGACGCTAGCGGAAGCATGGAAAAGATTTTTAGCGACGCTTTAAAGCATTGAAAAAAGTCAAAAAATACATCGAAAAAAACCTATTTTGCTGTAGTGAGATATCTTATAATTAAAATAAATTATAAATGTACCTCTAATCATGATTTCAGTGGCGGACCGGCAGGGGGGCCTTGCCCCCTAAGTTTCCGGTAATCGACTTTATACTAAGCTAAATTCTTGAGGAGTTTTGCTATTCCAGTGTTAATTTAAAATCAAATTTCTAGGAATTTAATGAGCACGCATAAGTTATGAGTGCTTAGGTACTTATGCAATTGCAAACTCATCAGAAATAAATCTTTCTAGGGAAGAAATAATTGATGATACTGGGGATCAATTTGGATGTTAAAGTTCCTCCCAGATGGTGTTAAACCCTGGGAGCAGGGTTCTCGGTTATAACTGCTAGACATTATATTTCTTTAGAGGAAATATTCGTTCATCCAAAAAAAAAAAAAAAAAAAAAAAAAAAAAAAAAAAAGGAGTTTGGCCGGGTTTCCAAAAAAAAAAAAACAAAAGGTCTTCACGGCCAGAAGGTGCAAGAAGAGGGGCTGACGATTATTGAACCCAAGTCCTGTTTGCATCAGGTTCTCCTTGCAAATAATTAATATACAGTGATATCAAAAATTTATTTTTAAAATATTTAAATATTATATAGATATTTAAATTTAAGAATAATTAATTAATTTTTTAAAAAAAATTATAATTCTTTATACTTTAAAGTATCAGAAATAATTTTATCCTGAATTTATTTCCGATACATTGAATATAAAAGTATATAGAATAAAATTATTTCTCATGCTTCAAAACAAAATAAGATTATTCTCGATGCTTCAAAGCATCGAAAAAAATCACCTGACGCTTTCAAAAAGTCGGCACAAATCTCTCTCCATTCTTGCACTTGCGATGCTAGCGGAAGCATGGAAAAGATTTTTAGCAACGTTTTAAAATATCGTAAAAAGCCAAAAAATATATAAAAATATATATATATATATTTTTTGCTGTAGTGAGATATCTTATAATTAAAATAAATAAGTTTCCAGTAATCGGCATTATACTAAGCTAAATCCTTGTATAACAAGTATTTGGCCTCTCTCGAATTCGTGGGAAACAAAAAACCATCCCAAAAAGATCGGTAAAAAATCCTAAACCGAGTCATATAAGGAAAAAAACAACCGGTAACAAAAATTTTCTAAAAAACTTTATTATAAAAAAAACGGAGAAAAACCTGGACCAACGCCGCTAGAATCCTCCTCCAAAATCCAGAAGCCCTAACTCACCCGGGCCCCAGCACCCGCCGGTCGCCGCCGTCCCCAACAGGCGACAACAGGGCACCCGGCACCCGCTGCCCCCACGGTCCCACGCGGCCACGCAGCCCACGCCGGCACGCCCCCAGGCTCCCCACCCGTCGCGGCACCACCGTGCCACACCGCCGGCACCAACCCACTGTCCCCAGACCAGACTCCCCACCCCGGCACCGGCGCACCGCCGTCTCCCATGCTAGGTCGCTGCTTTGCTTGCCGACGACCGGGCCGCCGCTCCGCCAGAGACTCCGTGGGACCGTGACTCTCTCGGTCTCTCCCTCTCCGTCTTCGTCTCCTCGAAAGCCCTCCGGCTTCGACGCTCCGTCCGTCATTGCGACCCTCCGCAGTCCGCGCTCCGTGGCTCCGTCCGTCCTTGGACCGTGAGAATCTGAGACCGCAACGCAATGGAGGCACAATCGAACCAATCAGCCAAGTAAAGTACGTTTGTTTAATTATTTTGCTTAATTATTTTATTATTTATGGATTACAGTTGGCACCGTGCAGTAATGGTGTAGGCCTTGTATTGGGTTAGTTTCCAATAAAAATAAAATAATAATTTAACTTCTAGATGATACAGTGGTTGAAACTTGGCAATAGTATATAATTTTTTATATTATATTATTTGATTAAATATTAATTTTTATTAATTCGTTGGATTTTTTTGATTAATTCTATTATATTAATTTTTAATATACATGATTTTTTAAAAAAGATTATTAAATATTAACTTTAATTAATATGCAATTCTCCTAATTAATTCTTATCTTTTATATAAAGATAGCATTTGAACTACAAATTTGTATTTATTGTAATACTGATCAAAGGTAGCATGGAATTAGAAAAAAAATCGTGCCTCTAGATTATTACTATGTTATAACTTATAAGATAGATACTGTTAAAGCATATCTGATTTATGTTTATAACTTGTTTACACATTGTCTACCATAATATATGATTCCTAATTGACCGGTATTGTTTACAAAATATTCACTATAATATATGATTAATGATGGACTATCATTCCACTCTTTAATATAATCCAGTATATTGCTTCCACACCCATGCCTTTGTGTTTGTTCTACATTTCGTGTTAACTGAATTGGATTACCACTGGCAAATGGCAATTAGTGAACTATGAAATAACGAAAGAAATTAATACAAGTCTTTAGAGTCCCTTTATGCTTTAGTCGTTGATCACAAAGTTGATAAATTTCAGTACATAATCCTAGCAATATTGCTCTTTATGTTAGATATTATATTTCTTCTTGGAAAAGAATTAATATCTATTTCATATTATAGGTTCATTATGAGTAGAAAAATTAGTAGTTTTTTCAAGAAAAAAGAAGTAGCAGAAAAAATTGATGGTGGAGCTACACAACCTGTACCTGAGATTGAGGCTGAGATTGAACTTCATCAACCAATTTCAAGAACAGATACTATTCCTACAGAAGAAAGGCCATCTAAAAAAATAAATGTTGGAACCAATTATATTGATATTAATGAATTGGAAAGAGATCCTGGAATGCGCAAACAAATTTAGGAATATCCTGTGAATCAACGTGATGAAATTCGACGCGCCTATATTAATTTTGGTCCTTATCAGCCAATATTGGACAAGTATGATCCTATTGGTTCAGAAAATCATCGTAGATATTTTCAATCATATTAGTTCAATCAGCATCTTAGTTGGCTCGAATATTCTCCAACTACAAATGCTACTTATTGTTTTGTTTGCTATCTCTTTTCAAAGCCAGGTGAAAGAAAAAGTAAATTTGTAGAAGGTAGATTTCAAAATTAAAAAAAAGTAAATGATGGAGATAATTGTGCATTTCTTGGACATGTGAGAAAAAATTTTAATTCCTCACATAATATTGCTATGAAGAGTTATCATGATCTGATAAATGAGAAGCAACATATTCAAAAAAAAATTGACAAGCAAACTTCAGAATATATTTCTCAAAATCGTTTACAGTTCAAGACCTTAGTGGATGCAATTAGATGGCTTACATTTCAGGCTTGTGCTTTTTGAGGACACGATGAATGTCCAAATTCCAAAAATCGAGGTAATTTTCTTGAATTACTCAAGATTTTGGCATGTTATAATGAGGATGTTGGGAAAGTTATTTTAGAAAATGCTCCTATTTATGCTTTTTATACTTCACCAAAGATGCAAAAGGAAATTCTACAATTTTTTTCAAGAAAAATAAGAAGAGCCATAAAGGATGAAATTGGTGATGCCAAATATTGTATAATTGTTGATGAAGCTCGAGATGAATCAAGAAAAGAACAAATGGCTATTGTTTTGAGATTTGTTAACAAAAATGGATTTATAAGAGAGCGATTCTTTGATATTATCCATGTTTCAGATACAGCTTCTTCGACTCTTAGAGATGCTATTTATAATGTTCTCTCAAGAAATAATTTAAGCATTAAAAATATCAGAGGTCAAGGTTATGATGGGGCTAGCAATATGCGTGGTGAATGAAATAGTTTGAAAGCTTTGATTAATAATGATTGTCCATATGCTTATTATATCCACTGCTTGGCTCATAGACTTCAATTAATACTGGTGGCTGCATCAAGAGAGGTTATTATTGTTCATCAATTTTTCAACGATTTGCTGAATATTGTTAATATTGTAAATGCATCTACAAAACGTTATGATGAATTGAGAGCAAGACAAGTAGTCGACATTGCAAATTCATTAGCGATTGATGAGCTTGAATCTGGAAGCGGGTAAAATCAGATTAGCAGTTTACAAAGACCTGGTAAGAGTAGATGGAGTTCATGTTTGAATTCTGTTCGTAGCTTGAAAAAGCTTTTCTCGGTTACTTGTTCTGTTCTTGAGGATATTATTCGTGATGGAGTTGGTTATTTTCAACGTGGAGATGCCGATGGTCCATTACATTTCTTGACATCATTTCAATTTATTTTTATATTGCATTTGATGATAGAAATTTTAGAGATAACTGATGATCTTTGTCAAGCTTTACAAAGAAAGTCCCAAGATATTCTTAATGCAATGCATTTGGTAAAAAGTACAAAGATTTTACTTCAACAATTAAGAGAAGATGGATGGACGAGTTTATTAGATAATGTGATACTATTTTGTGAGAAATATGAGATTGATGTTCCAAATATGACTGCTACTTATATGCGTGGTGGTCGAGGTCGTCGATAAAGTAATATTACAAATGAGCATCATTTTCAGGTTGATATATTTAATGCTACTATTGATACTCAATTGCATGAATTACATAGTAGATTCAGTGATGATGCAGTTGAATTATTAATTTTTAGCAGTGCTTTGGATCCTAGAGATGGTTACAGGTTATTCAATTTAGAAAGTATATATCAGCTTGCAGAGAAATTTTATCCAGAAGACTTCAATGAGAATGAAAGAAGATTTTTGAGAAATCAATTACAACATTATCATATTGATATTTTAAAGAATCCCGAGTTTCAGAATATGTCTATAATTTTAGAATTATGTCAAGGATTAGTGAGAACAAGAAAATCAGATATTTACCCGCTCATCGATAGACTGATTTATCTGGTATTGACTCTTTCAATTTCAACTGCTACTACAGAGAGAGCATTTTCAGCAATGAAGATTGTCAAAACTAAATTGCGCAATAAGATGGAAGACGACTTTCTTGCATTATTTAGTTACTTATATTGAGGACATAGCAAAAAATTTTACAGTAGATTCTATTATTGATGAATTTAGTTCTATAAAACAACGTCGAATTCAATTCAAATAATATTTATAAAAAATAATATTTTTTTATTAATTATTTATTAATATTTTTTGGCCTCCCTGGAAAAGTTGGTGTGGTCCGCCCCTACATGATTTCTATATAACGATATGCTTTATAATAAGCTAGAGAAATTTCACGACTTCAAAAGAAGTCTATATGTCTCCAAATATAATGAGATCTTATAATTAACAAAATGAGACATACTTATACAACCGTCATTTTCAAGACAAAATACATTCTTAAGATTACTATATATGTTGTATTTTGTTACACGTGCACATATAAAACCATATGAATGCAATTCTTTAACTATCATGTCAACAATGTATATAAATACATATGATAGAAAATTCAAATGAAACCAAGCTTTATAATAATAAAGTACAAATATAAAGTTACCCCACTAACCAAGCACAACGAAAGAATTCAATATGCCCATATTTTCAACATGCTTTATAAAGCATACGGGCTTCAAAAATTTTTGGTTAGAGGATCAGCTGATACAGACTTTATTCATATATACTCGACACTTATGTGTCCTTGGATTACAATCCAACAATCAATGACAAATAAAATTTTATCAATCAAGTCAATGTATAAATATATCAAACTTCCACTAATCCAACAAATCAAAAGATTCTTAAAATGCCCATATTCTTAACATATTTCATAAAAAATTATGGGTCTTATTCTTGATTAGGGGATCAACAAATATTGACTTTGTATATTATATAAAATATCTTCCTTTCAACTATAACCTCTGACTGATAAAAAATTCTATCTTTATACAGATAGAGATAATGAAAACGTTTATTGTTCCTTTAAAGAGCATAGCTACCTATGATTATAATAAATTATAAGTGGTTTTAAGACAGAATTAATAATTATAAGACCCAAGACAAAGTTTCATAATAAAAATAATATGAATTGTGACTTTGCAACATGCCACAAACTTTGCCTGTATATCCAAGAATGGCATTAGATTTTATTTTCCAGCATTTCTACGAACCAAAACCTCCAGTCACTTACATTATCATAAAAAATGACATGTAACTATTTTCTTATCATATGATTTCTTTACTAGTGCTATATCAACTAGTAATGGAGATACTATAATTAATTTATATATTTAATATTACGCTCCCACTATCCTCCCGTAGGATGGAATATAAATTTATATATATAAATAAGAGCAATAACTTATTTTCTTTCGATGTCACATTTCTAATATATATAAGCATTTAACATTATGCAAATCAGAATCTACAAATATAGCATGATTTGACTTAATATTCTTTATACCTCTATTAAGATAGTAGAATCAGTATTCATTTAAAATATCTAGATAACCAAAATAAATAATATATTATTATGAAACCAAGGTTTATTCGTTGATGGATCATCAATGATTAAGAGTTGCAAAATAGCTCCAACCAAAATGATAAAAGATGTTGGGCTTCCTACTAATCTTTAACTTAAAAGGTATCTTGTATAACTATTTTACCAAGAATTTTATTCAAATATAGATGGTAATCATTAGGATTTTATACTAGAGATATCAAAGCAAATTGCATCCACTTATCAGACTTCACACCATATCTTTTAGAGTGTACTTTGCCTCTCAATCACATCATTTTACTTAGAAATTTTAGACATGGTATATTAAACAACGATCCCGTACTTACACAAATATTTAATAATATTATTTATTTATTATATATGGGATTTTAGAATGTAACTGATACACCTTATCAATATCCTTATCCTTTTCTTAAAAAATATCAAAAAATTTCTGGAACAAAATAAGATATAATTTATTAATCATTTTACATATATAATTTTAAGTTCATTAAACTGTACAGCAGGAAAACTAAATATAATGAGTAGCCTATGTATTAGAGATAGAAATCTCATAATACTAATTTTAGGTGCAATTCTCTCTAGTTTCAATTTCAAGATATAAACCCTAACACCATCATACCATCCATCTCATATTAATTTATCTATTAATCAGCATTCAGACTTTCTTTTATCAGATTCTACATATCTACCACAAATGAGATCAAAAATAGATCACCATTCTTAGATACAATTATAAGAATGGAATCAATTATATAAATATATTTCAAACAAAATTTATCATTTTTAATGTAGGTTTATACTAGAGTACTCTTATAAGACAACCAAGATGGAAGATCATTACATAATATAATATCTATATTCCATCATACTTAGTGCTAGCACAATTTCAGTTTTTATATTTTCATTTCAGTCAGAGTCGTTATAATGAGAGCATTAACTTTATTGAATACAAATATACTAACTGCTAAATAATCTTTATACAGTTAATCAATAAAGAAATATAACAACATATTTTAGAAAATCTTTATAAGCATTATTTTAATGAGAGCCCTTGGTCTAATGCAACAAAACTTTATTTAGAAAGAAAATGACCCACATAAGGAATCTCTCTTCAATATATAATGCTACACAATCCCTTCTAAATAGCTCAAGAAGGATCTTATAAATCATAATGAATAGGCCACTTTGGTGGTCACCATCCATCGAAATTCACAAGCCTTCCAAAAAAGGGATCATCAAGTCATGACCTTTAAAGTACCTTAAGATATATAAAATATTAATCAAGCTATATACAATGCAACATGTTTAAGGTACAAATAAAAAATCAATAAAGGCATTGAATATAATAAACTATTTTCAACAAAATGTACCTTGTGCATCAACATAAAACTCTCCTATAGGCAGAGAATGTGATGTACTTTTGAGCTCTAAAAATGAGGTCAATACAAATTTTGAAAATATGTCTATATTTGGGTAAACAAATTTCTTAAATCCAATATATATTTCTTTTCAAAAAAAATAAAGGTCAACACAATGAGGATATAAGGCATTCGAAAATCTGTTCCCTTTGGACAGACAAATTTTCTAAGCCCAATATACCTCTACCTTTAATATTTTGATCTAGTTAAAACTAAATAACAACATTATTATTAATATAAATAATTGTATAATCAAAGATGCAGGAATGCTAAATACTAGTCAATGGATATATACCATAAATGATATACAAGAGTCCAAATACAATATCACATATTCTCTTTTGGGCATAATACTTAATATGCATAAGTACTATTCACATAAAGCCACAAGCAAATGAAATATCCTAATAGTCACGGACCTATCCCCTTTGAACAAATAAGTCCATGAAAGCTAGAGCACTATTGCAATACAATGTCCCATGCAAACTTTTATGATTAAAATATACAACAATCTCCTTTGGATAAGCGGTTGTGTGCAATAACCAGAAAACATCTCTCACCTGATGAAAAAATTTAATGGACTGACACAAACAAACCACTTTGATAATAAATATTTATGCCAACCCATAAATTATTCATACAAAAAAGACAAATGCCCAAATAAACATAAAATGATATACCTTAACAATATGCATGCCACAAAGATAAGTCCAAAATGAGATACTCTACAACATGCACCTCACTGATCAAATTATAATATAATAATACATTCTAACCATCACTTCTATTAATAATACTTACTACATAACTATAAAACACCTTTGGGCAAGAATTATAGTATATAATAAATATCACAATCAATTACAGTCAATTTTGGATCAACTGTTATAGAGACATCAATATGCAATTCTAAATAAAAGATAAATAATTAATTCTCAATAACTCAACCATTTAGAATTCTTAAAGTGCTCCGAACCCTTTGAGGCTATGAAAAAATACATTCGAATTATATAATAGTGAGTAAAATTACACATAAATAATTTTAAATTTTTTAAATATTTCATTATATATGAAGAACTCAACCAAAATGTTCTTCAAATTAGAATGAGTCAAATAATCCAAAAATACTCAAATCGGATGTAAAAGGAGTAAGTTCCAGCAATTTTAATCAAAAAACAAAGATAGAGGACCAAAACCATAAATTACAAAAAATATATAGACTTTTCTGTAAAATATATTTTCAGGGAAAACAGGGATCAAAATGTAAAATTTTTAGGACTCAAATTTAATTTATAGGGGTTTAAGTACAAAAACCTCCTAAATCCCAAAATTAAAACATGCCTAATATAATTGGATCAAGCCAACTCATCTATTTGGGCTCAACATAATTAATGGATTGGATTTTAAATGGCCCAAAAATTGATAATCCAAATCCAAAGTCCACTTAAAATTTATCTCCTTCAACCCTTTCTGGTAGATGATGGATCAACCATCATCAAGCAGTGGAAATGAAGCAAATGTCGGCCTCCATGATCTCTGGAAACATTAACAAACAAGAAGTACCAGAGATATATATGTTTTCACCTCAATATTATTCTCAACATATTGAACATGCTGTGAGCATGACTATAGCACTAGGAATGATATAAGGAGAAAGCATGGCATATTTTAAGTATGGACAAACCAATGCCCTCATTAATTGATTAAAGCCTTCATGTCTACTGAAAATACATATGAGCAGTATGGAAATCATCACTTAAAAATAAATATGGAACCCTCAAGAAATAAGGGGTCCAACAAGTGGGTAGGCACAAATGGTCTAGTAATCTTTATGCGCTACCATAAAACTATGGATGTTTGTATTAGAATCTTTCCAAGTAAAAAGAGCTGGGCCCATAGCGCATCGACGTTACACAATGCCAACAATTTTTTTTTGAACTAATATATAAATATAAATTTTATAGGATCTAAACTATAAAAGGGCTAATTTACAATATCAGAAATTCTAGGTGCCTAAATGCAAAATGGCCTTTTGTACCAAAATGTAATTATAAGTTTTGAAGGCACTAAATTGTAAAAGTACTTATTTATAATATTAAAAAAGTAGGGGTTAAAATACAAAATAGTCCCTTTTTTTAATGGGTTAAAGCTTATTGGATTATTGGATCTTGGGTTTAAACCCAAGATCCAAAACCCGCTGGTGCCTTTCTTCCCCACGATCAAACCAAAAAAAACAGAGCTCTCATCAACCCAAAAAAACCCCTCCCATGGTTCAGCCCCGCCGGCGCATCCACCGATGAGACACCACCGAGGCCGGCCGAGAATGGCCGGTCGCCAGCTCTGGTGAGGACGCCGGAGGTCGGAACGCCTCCAATGGCTGGCGGGACGGGTAAGGCTCTTCACAATTTTTTTTTTGTTTCTATTATGGTCAACCCACCGGCGGTGATAAGGATCTCCGATCACCACCGCCGGGAGGGGGAAGGGGGGGAATCGACCGGTCACAAAGATCAACTGGGAACTTGGTCACCGGCGACAGCCCAGGGACTTCCCACGGTCGCTGGCTCCCTTCCATGCCCCCTTTGTTTCCTTTTTTTTTTGTTTAATGTCCGCCCAACGGCGATGATCTGGATCTCATATCGCTGCCACCGGCGGGGAGGGGGTCCGGTCACAGAGACCGGACGGAAACGCAGTCGGTGGTGACGGCCCAGGGACGGCCGACCACGGCCTCCACGGTCACTGCTCTCATCCAAAAAATCCTCCTTTGGTTATTTTTTTGTTTCTCAGGACTTTATCTTCTTCCTTCCAGGCAATACCGCGGCCTTCATCTCGATGCTGCCGGTCACCCCATAGCACGGATGTTGTCCAGCACGCACAGATCCACGGTCGGTGGGCAAAAATAAGATGAGGTAGGATGGTTTTATTTATCAGATCTAAAGCAATGAAAAAGGATGGTTCTAATCTTTGAATGCCAGGCTCTTATGCCGAATGTAAAAAAAATAATCATTTAAATTTTTAAAATTGATCAAATGATTAGAATCAATTAAATAGATAAGAGAAAAAACATTACAATACATAAATGTATATCTGTATTCGTCATGAATCCTATCTAGAAGTGATGCTCGTATAAACATCGAAGACAGAGTCCTCTCCAGCATCCTCACAATAGATGGCTCATAGATGAGAAAAGCCATGAGAACAAATCTCACGTAGAATATCATATTATATGGATGAGTTAAGAGGGGACCTAACTTATAAGCAAATCCTAATAGATTCTTCCATCACGGGCCACCTATACTATACCGTCTCAACCACATCAATCTATATGAGATGTTCCTAGTCCAAATAATAATCACATAATATTGCGTTCATCATATCATATGTCTATCAACATGGACCATAAAATCAAACCCAGTTTTAATAAAATAAAATTTTAATTAATATTAGTCTAAATCAAGAAAAAATTTTATATAGGTTTCTTTATGACTTCTTTGCTTGTGGTTCCATAATTTCTGAGACAATCTCTGTTTCACCATTATAAAATTGTTTATTTTTTTTCTATTAATCATTCATTCCCTCAATATTTTTTTTGCTTGTTGCCACAGTTGCCAACACTACCAGGTCTATCAGTCTTGCAGCTCACCTAGTGGCAACTGGTGTAAGTTTCCAAACATATTGAGCTTCAACATGATTATGTTGTTTCTTTACTTAGTTTACCGTGTCTGCAACTGAAGATGGCTCCTCTTGCACATGGTTATAGCGAGAATTGATGCTGAAAACATTATGGCAAGTTGCCCCAATAGGGAAAAGGAGCGGGGCGCGGGGAATTCAGCAAAAGCTATGGGTGAGTGGTATGTGACAAGATGTTCGTGGTGCCTCTTTATAGTGCCCTTCATCTTGTCGGACGTTTTTTTTTTAAATATTATTTTTAAAAATAATTTTATGGAAATGCTGTCCTTTCAAACATATTTATCATTTTACGATAATTTTTTTCACGTTGAATTTTTTTTTCTTTTTTCTTTTTTATACATAAAGAAGGTACAAGTTGAACGTGCATCTTTTTATTAAGTTTTTTTAAAAAAATTATACTCGGAGAAGGCGCAGGTTCAACCTGTGCCTTCTCTAAAGCTTAAAAAAAAAAATTAGCATGGAGAAGGCACAGGTTGAACATGTGCCTTCTGGTAAAGTTTTTAAAAAAAAAATTGATTAAAAGTATGGGTTAAAAAAATAATAAATAAAAGATGCATGTTCTAATTTTAAAAAAAAATTAATTGAATGCGAAAAAAATTCACTGAAGGATCGGTGGCAAGATCCTGACAGCTAGACCGGTGGCAGGATCCTGGTAACCGGACCGACGGTTTGACTGGTGACAGGACCCTAGTGATCGAACCTTGGCAGGACCCTGCCGGCCAAACCGACGATCAGACCAGTGGCAGGGCCCTAGTGGCCAGACCGGTAGCAGGACCCTGGCTGCTGGACCGGTGGCAGGCCCTTGCAATCGGACCGGCGGTTTGACCGGTGACAGGACCCTAACAGCCAAACCTGTGGCAAGATCCTACCGGTTAGACCGGTGATCAGACTGGTAGCAGGAACCTGACCGCCGGACTAGTGGCAGGACCCTGACGGTTGGATCGATGGCAGGACCCTGGTGATCGGATTGACGGTTTGACCGGTGACAAGATCCTGTTGGCCAGACCTGTGGCAGGACCTTGCCGACCAGATTGGTGATCTGACCAGTGATAGGATCCTAGCTACCAGACCGGTGGCAGGACCCTGGCGGTTGGACCGGTGGCAGGATCCTAGCGGTCGGACAGGTGGCAGGATCAGCAACCAGACCGGTGGAAGGACCAGCGGCTAGATTGACAGCCGGTCCAATCATGGGTCCGGTCGCCGGTCCAACAAGGGGTCCGGCAGTTGGTTTGGTCGCTGGTCAGGCCACCAATCTGGCCATCAATCCTGCCACCGGTCCGGTCGCCAATCCTGCCACCGGTCCGGTCGCGCGATCCTACTACCGGTCCGGTCGCGCGGTCCTGCCACCGATCCAATCGACGATCTGCCACCGATACGGTCGTCGGTCCAGCCACCGGTCTGGTAGCCATTCCTACCATCGGTCCAGTCGTTGGTCTGGTAGCCGGTCCTGCCATCGGTCCGGCCATCGATTCGGCCATTGGTCTGACTGTCAATCTTGCCACCAGTGGCAAGACCAATGGTAGGACCGGTGGCCGGATCGGTGGCAGGATCGATGACCGGACTGATGGCAGGATCGATAACCGGACCGGTGGCAAGACCAGCGACCAGATTGGCATGACCAGCATCGGACTGGTGGCAGGACTGGCGGCTAGATTGGTGGCTGGACCGGTGACTGGATCAAATAAAATTTAAAAAATAGACACGGATCAAATAAAAAAATAATTTTTAAATAATTTTTTTTTAAAAAATACCGAAATAGTACGGGTCAAAACAAATTTACTGAACTACCGTAGCTTGATAAATATGACAGCCACACCCGCATCTTTAAGTTTTAATATAATAATATAATAAAATATAATAAAATTTAAAATAATATAAAAAATATATAATATATTTAAAATAACATAATAAAATTAAAAATATTTAAAAAATATAATAAAATTATAATATATAAAATATATAAATTAATATAATAAAATTAAAAATTTAAAAAAAATAAAAGAAGCTGCATGTAAAGTGAAGCTGCAGGCCGTACTTGCGACTTCATCTTATTCCTGCACCTCAATTTTTAAAATTAAAAATTAAAAATTAAAAAATTGTAACATTTTGGTAATCGGATCGGTGATCGGATCAGTGGTCGAATCGGAGCCTGGTTCGGCAATCGGATCGGTGGAAAGACTAGCAACTAGATTGGATCGGCGATCGAATCTGGTCACCATTCCAGCTGTCGGTCCGGTCACCCGTCCGGCCATCGGTCATGCCACCAGTCCGGTCGCCAGTGCTGCCATTGGTCCAGCGGATCAATAGGTCTTGCCACCGATCTGGGCATCGATCCAGCCACCGGTCCAGTCACCGATCCGGCCACCAATCTAGTCGTCGGTCCTGTCATCGGTCCGATGCTGGTCCTGTCCGGTGGCCAGATCGGCTTCCAATCTGGTCACTGGTCCTGCCATCGGTCCGGTAGCCGATCCTGCCACCAGTTCGGCCATCGGTCCTGCTGCCAGTCCTTCCACCGGTCCTGCCATCGGTGGCAAGACTAACGGTCTAACCCCTGGTTTGACCGGTGGCCAGATCGGTGGTCGAACCAATGGCCGAACCGGTGGCAGGACTAGCTACAGGAATGGTGGCTAGACCCCTAGTTGGACGGGCGACCGTATCGGTGGTAGGATTGGCCACCGGATCGGTGGCAGGACCGACGACCGAACCGGTGGTAGAACCGATGACCGGATTGGTGGCAGGACCAACGACCGGATTGGTGGTGACCAAACCAATTGCCAGACCCCTTGTTGGACCGGCAGTCGGACCCATGATTGGACCGGTTGCCAATCTGGCCACTGGTCCTGCCACCGGTCCGGTCGTCGATCCTACCACCGGTTCGACCACCAGGGTCCTGCCACCGATCCGGTAGCTAGGATCCTGCCTTCGATCTATCACCGGTCTGGCTGGCAGGGTCCTGCCACAGGTCTGGCCACTAGGATCTTGTCACCAGTCAAACTATCGATCCGGTCACCAGGGTCCTGCCATTGGTCCAACTGTCAGAGTCCTGCCACTGGTCCATCGGTCAGGATTCTGCTATCGATCTGATCACTGGTCTAACCGGTAGGATCCTGCCACAAGTTCAGTTGTTAGAGTCCTGTTACCGATCAAACTGTCGGTCCGGTTGCAAGGGTCCTGCCACCGGTCCAGCAGCCAGGGTCCTGCCACTAGTCCGGTTGCCGGTTTGGCCAAGAGGGTCCTGCCATAGGTCCGGTTGCTAAGATCCTGTCAACGATCAAACCACCAGTCCGGTTGCCAGGGTCCTGCCACCGTCCAGTCGTCAGGGTCTCGCTACCGGTCTGGCTTCTAGGGTCTTGCCACCTGTCTGATCGTCGATCTGGCTGGCAAGATCCTGCCACAGGTTCGATTGCTAGGGTCCTGTCACCGGTCAAACTGTTAGTCCGGTCACTAGGATCCCGCCATCGATCCAGCTGCCAGGATCCTGCCACCGGTCCAGCTGCCAGGATCCTGCCACCGATCCTTCAGTGAATTTTTTTTGCATTCAATTAATTTTTTTTAAACTAGAACCTGTGCTTTTTATTTATTATTTTTTTTAACCCGCACCTTCAACCAATTTTTTTTTAAACTTTATGACCCATGCCTTCTCCATGCTAAATTATTTTTTTTAAGCTTTAGAGAAGGCATAGGTTCAACCTGCGCCTTCTCCAAGTGTAATTTTTTTAAAAAAAATTAATAAAAAAGTGCAGATTCAACCTGCGCCTTATCCACATATAAAAAAAAAAAAAAAAAAAAGCCAACGTGGCAAAAGTTATCGTAAAACGGCAAATATGTTTGAAAGGACTACATTTCGATAAAATTATTTTTAAAAAATAATATTAAAATAAAATCTTTGGAAATACAGAGGAGCCCCTTCTATTTAGGAAGATTATGGTTAATCCAAACATCCAATCATCCAATTCTCATTTATGTCTATCATTGTGACATAAAGGTTTTATTGTGTAGTATGGACTAAAAAATATCATTGGCGGTTCAGACTCCGTCAAAGTTTCTATTTGGTCCTAGGGTGCTCTATCAATAATAATCTCCCGAATTTTTTTCGTGTATGTGTGTGGGGTATATGTAAGCACACCCAAAAAAAAGAAATGGTCAGAAAAGGTCATGGATACAAAATTCAAGAAAATTAGTATTGATTTTCAATTTTATATTTAAGTATATCTCTATGTTAATATATATTAATAAATAAATTATTGTTATTATGTTTGTTTAGTTTTTATACATATTATTTATGAAATAGAGATATTTACTTATTCTAATTCTTTTAAAGGCTTGAATCTTTTTAATATAAAGTTGTAGGAGGCATATAGGGTTCCTCTTATAGAAAAATATGTAGGGCTGAAACTGGGTCGGGCCGGATCGGGCCACACCCCTATCCTATCCAAGCCCGGCTCGAAAAAAGTTTCAAACTTCAAACTAGACTTAGGTCCGAAATATTTTCAAAACATCATATTTGAGCCCGACCCAAGCTTAATTAGACCGACCAGAATCGAAGCTGGCCTAATTAAAGCCCGAATGATCATAACAAAAAAAAATCACTGGGCATCGAGTGCGGTTACTCAGACTAGGGGAGGGGGGGCCTCAGGGTCGCGCACGGGAGAATCGGAGCCAAGGGGCCTCAGGGTCATGCAAGGGGGCAGGGGGCTTCGGATGTGAGCATCGGGGCCGGGGAGGGAGATTGAAGCCGGGGGGGCTATGGGGTTGCATTGGGGGGGGGGGGGGGGGGGGGGGGGGGCGTCGGGTGCATGCACCAAGGCCGAGGAGGGAGATCAGAACCGAAAGGCTGCAGGGTCATGCAAGGGGGGAGGGGGCGTTGGGTGCATGCGACAAGGCCAAGGAGGGAGATCGGAACTGAAAGGCTGCAGGGTCATGCAAGGGGGGAGGGGGCGTTGGCTGCATGCACCGGGGCTAGGGAAGAGAGATCGAAGCCAGGAGTAGTGGGGTCACGCAGAGTCGAGGGGCGCAGGTGCCACCAAGGCTGGGGAGTTGGTGCAGAGCCAGTGGGTGGCACAGTGTGTACCACCGGGGTTGAGATGGGGGAGGTGCGTAGAAACGAGAAAAAGAGAAGTGGAGTGGACCTAGTGATAGAGGCGACAGGGTGATGCTTAAATTCTCTTGGATTTGGGTTCGGTTCGGGCGGGCCTATTTCTGGGCCGGGTTCAAGTCGGACTAGGCCAGATCAAAGGAGTACCCAAGCCCGGCCCGAAAACTAAATGGATCTATTATAAGGCTCGAAGCCTGGCTCAAACTACTTGGAGCCTAGCCCGAAGCCTGGCCCAATTTCTGTCCTAAAAGTATGACTCAAAGATTAAATCATAACCTTTATTTAATATTACTATGTGGAAGGAAGCCACATGAGGCATTTCTAAGAACAAAGTATATAGATTTGGATCGTATGCATATAAATCTAGTGTACTTATGAAGACTCCTATATTATGCTCTACTTCTCAATTAGATAGCTCTTTAGGAAGTGAATCCACTATCTATTTTACTATCCAAGAAGCTATAGAGAATACGTAGAACATATTATGACCATTTTGATGAACCTTTAACATAAAGAGATGCTACAATCTCTTTTTTTTAGTCTTGGTTTTATATCTTTTGAGCAATCATCACCTTCTCCACAAGAAGGAACCAAATTAGATAACCCTCCAACAAATCCTCCATGTGATTGATTTTTAACTTTCACCAAGGGATTCAGTCCCTTGTTAAAAGGCTGATTTCTAGTAGTAAGAGAATCGAATCACATGGAGTTGTTTGATTGCACTCACAGGCCAAAGGGGAGTCACAATATGTCAATGCCTAGTCAAATAAATTTGTTACTATAAGTCATGAATTTATTTTATTTTAATATGCTACTTATTAAAAAAATTGTATATTTATTGTGCTTGCAAGAGTCTTATGCATCGATCATTTTGGTGAAGTATAGTGATGATATCTTGTTGCAGCCTTCTTTTGATATTGATGCATCAGTGGAAGCAATTGGAGGCCCTAAGAAGAGTTGATTATATGGTTTTGGATCCATGATAAAAATAACATCTATATTTGAAGGTCCTTCAGCATCTTATTCTTGCATATAATTAGGCAGTTCATTTCAACCTAATTGTACATGGAAGCAATTTGAGAAAATGCTCAACAAATGGGTGGAGGAGGCTTGCAGACAAAGATTGTTGAGATAGAAGTACAAGTTGAAGAATGAGTTATAGCTCAGATTCTTTATATGTTTGAAGCTTTAACATGTTCAAGGGATATTAAGGCACCACCTTTAGGCCAATTTTTACATTCATTTTATATGGCAATGATTCTGCAGTAGTTGATTAACTAGTCTTTTTATATATATGATATAGTTGATTTATATTTTAGATTTGATATTTATATATATAATGCACTTTTATAAGTATGTAAAGAATTATTATTGTATGGTATTTGATATATTTAATATATTAATGGTAAGCTTTAGATCTTTAATATATAATTGGTTGAATACTAATAAGTGAATCTCCATATTTTATTTTATAAAATTTCAATAAATAGAAAGAAACTCAAATATAAAAATGATAGATTTCTATCAAAAAGTTTTCTGACAGAAAATCTATCAAAATGAGAGCCAAGTTGTAAAAATGTTTCTAACAGATAGTGTGTCAGAAATATTTTTGACGAACTATCAATTAGAAATTTTTTAACAACCTAGACCTTGTTTTGATAGATTTTCATTTTTTTTTTTGATGGAATATCTATTAGAAATCCATCATTATTGTGATTGAATTTCTTTTTATTCACTATAGATAATCTATCAAAAATATTTTTGACCTGCTATTTATCATAAAATTCTATCAAAATTATATTTTCTAATAAAAAAAAAAATTGTTAGAGAATGTAGAAAGCATATTTTTTATGGATTATCTATTACAAATCCGCCAGCAAATTTTCTAACGAATATGATCTATCAGAAAAAAATTACTAACATGGTTTTTTTGACAGATGAAAAGCCAGTAGAAAATCCATCAGAAATATCTTTTTTGATGAATTTACAAATCCGTCAGCAAATTTTCTAACGAATATGATCTATCAGAAAAAAATTACTAACATGGTTTTTTTTGACAGATGAAAAGCCAGTAGAAAATCCATCAGAAATATCTTTTTCGATGAATTTTATGGATTTCTCTGACAGAATTGTCCATCAATGAAGCTCTTATTTCTAGTAATGAGTTTGTTATAAAAGATCTAGGCTTATTTCATTATTTCTTAGATTTTGGGATCACTCTATGCAAGATGGTTTAATTCTTACATAGTCTAAGTATATTTCAGATCTTCTCAAGAAGGCTCACATGGATGCTTCTAAGCTTGTTACTACTCTAATGCTATCTAGCTCCATTCTCTTTATACAGATAATTTGTAAACAAACCTGAAACATTATCGTAGTATAATTGGGGTCCTTCAATACCTTACTCTTACTTAGTATGACATTGCCTATGCTATCAACCATGTACATTAGTTCATGCATAGGCCAATTAATGAGCATTGAAAGGTTGTTAAATGAATTCTAGGTACTTAAAGTATTCTATGGGCTCAAACTCAATAAATTATCTAAGGCTCCCTTATTTGCCTAAAAATTGCAAACTAGATTTGAGACCCTAATGATTGATTATCCGTGAGTAGCCATACCATATTTCTCAGCTTTAATCTTATTTCATGAAACTCAAAGAAACGGTACATTATAGTCCACTCTAGCACAAAGTCCATATATAAAAGGTCGGCTAATGCTATATTGAGCTTATATGGATTCTAGGTACTTAAAGTATTTCAATTAATGAGCATTGAAAGGTTGTTAAATGAATTCTAGGTACTTGAACTATTCTATGAGCTCAAACTCAATAAATTATCTAAGGCTCCCTTATTTGCCTATAAAATGCAGACTAGATTAGGACCCTAATGATTGATTATCCATGAGTAGCCATACTATATTTCTCAGCTTTAATCTTATTTCATGAAACTCAAGGAAACAGTACATTATAGTCCACTCTAGCACAAAGTCCATATATATAAAAGTTTGGCTAATGCTATGATTAAGCTTATATGGATTCAACAATTATTACGAGTTGGATGTATTTGTTTCCTCACCTTCTACACTCATGATAGCATAGGTGCAATTTATTTCATAGCCAATACTTTTTTTCATGCCCACACCAAACATATTGAAATTGATTTTTATTTTGTTCGTGAATGCATAGCTCATAATCAATTACATGTAGGATCCATCTTCTCTTAAGAGTATATTGCTGATATACTAATCAAAAATTTCTCCTATCATCATTCACTCCCACGTCCAAAGCTCAATGTGCAATCTATGTCCCATTCGCTTGAGGGGAAGTGTTAGCCCAATTATTGACCATATAAACCTTCAAAAAATCTCCAAGATCATATAGCCAAATATTCAAAAGATAATCACAGAATATTCAATGAATTACAAAAATATATTCTTGGAATCTATTATTATATATTTTTTAGCCATAATATATTCTTGAGATATTTGTAGAATCTTCAAAATCATGTAGGATTTCTAAGTATATTTTGAAATCTATTATTGTACATTTTCATCCTTGTATCTATTATCATTGTAGGCAGATATGTAAACCTCCTCACCAACATAAGTTGAAAGAGAATTTTCAACAACTCAATTTTCTTTTTTTAAAACGTTATTATTGATCTTTACCATCACTCATCATTAACATAAATTTTCACCACATCCACCACTATCATTGTTGATCTCTACTATTCCTTATTATTATCTAAGATCTACACTATCATAAATCTCCACCACCACCATCAGTGATCATCAACTCCCACACTACCCATCATACCGTCAACTAGAGCTGTCAACGGATTGGGTTCGGGTCGGAAACCAGATATCTAGACCCGGACCCGATCTTAGCTACTGGATCTAGACCCGGACCCGAATACCCGACCGGTCTAATTTTGAAATACCAGACCCAGACCGACCCAGACCCAAATGGATCCCGAGTATCCATACCTGAACTTGGCCCCGATGGGAGCGATGTCGAGCTGCAGGGGGTCGATGTGTGTCGGGGTAGTGCGGCCGGCAGGTCTCGAATCCGAGGAAGACAGTCGCAAAGATGGAAACGGCGGCAGCTGCTGGTGGGGGGGGGGACGATCGATGATGTTGGTGGCCAGCGGTGCTCCGATCCAAGAAAGGTAGCTGCGGGGGTCGATGTCGGGGTAATGCGGCCAACGGGGCTCGAATCCAAGGAAGACAAAGCTACAAAGATGGGAACAGCAGTGGCAACTGGTGGGGGGGGGACGATCGATGATGTTGGTGGTCGACGGAACTTCGATCCAAAAAAGGTAGCTGCGGGGGGTCGATGTCGGGGTAGCGCGGTCGGCAGGGCTCGGATCCGACGAAGGCAGCACTGCTAGAGGATGATGTCCGAGTAACGGCGACCGACATAACTCAAATCTGAGGAAGGGAGAGCCGGAGGTAGAGGGGTAGGCTGATGTCGGAGAAACAGTGGCTAGCGATGGACGCCAATGACTGATGGGGAGGAGATGGTCGGAGAAGGGCTGAGCTACTGAGGGGGGGAGGCGTCGCCGGCGTTGGTCGTCGAGTGGGAGGATTTGGGGGTCTGACACCGAATGGAGGATTTGGGGGTCCAGCTCATTCAAATGAGGGCTTTTATATCAACGACCCATAATAATATATATATATATATATATATATATATATTTATATTATATAAATACATATATATATTATTATTTTATATAATCGGGTCCCGGGTCTGTCGGGTCTGAATATGTAATCTCCAGACCTAGATCCATTTAAGTATGGCTAAACGGGTCCGGATCTGGGTCTGGATAAATGGATCCAAATTTAATACCAGACCTAAACCCGTTGGATAAATATCCATGGATCTCGGGTCCAGACCTGATCCATTGACAGCTCTACCGTCGACAACCTTCACTATCACCCATAATCATTCATGGCATGGAGGACCACCCACCATGGTCCACTACCACTTTTGTTGGCCTTTACCATCTTTCACCATCATGGAATATCTCTATCACTACACACCATCATCATTGTCGATCTCCACTAGCTTCTACCATCATCAAAGACGTGCCATACACTATCACTAATGTCCTTACCACTAACTAACTATTATAGCCAATCTCTATCGCTACCTATCATAATTGATAATTTCTATCATTATTCATCACTATGCACTATTATCAATAATCTACTCTATCATCTATAATGTAACCATTGATATTAGTGGCTAGTAGAGATTAATGATGAAGACATTCTAAAAAGGTGATACACTAGATATATAGTTGATGCACCTATTTCAAATTGATGAGACAGATATATCCAAAATAGTTGATGCTAAGAATTTAGTTTATATTTAAGAAAGTGATACATGTAATATAAACTATTGTTACAAATATTTAAAGCATAACATCAACACATGCTCAATTACTAAAGTATTTAGTTTGAAGTACTCACCATTTGATAGGAAGAAACTGTGAAAATCTGAGCATCTTGAATCGAACATTACCTGGCGGGTGGAGGCCTACGGGTAGCTACACCAGGATTTATCCTCCCTATCCCTTTTGTTTACCAAAAAAAAAAGTACATACTTCGAATAAATGATGCATTTATTTAAAACAAGTGGCATGCTTATACTATAAGAAAAACCAGTTTTAGCAACCGATTTTTTGGTTGCTAATAAATAAAAATCGGTTGCTAAATTATATTGCAACCGATTTTGCAACCGAAATTAGTCGGTTGCAAAAGCATAGGTTGTAAAAATTTGTGACCGATTTTTTTCGGTTGCAAGATTTAGCAACCGAATTTTATTTATTTTTTTAAATAAAAATACTGAAAAATAAAAAAAAAATCGGTTGCAAAATCGGTTGCTAAAAAAAATTTGAAAAATAAAAAAAATCGGTTGAAAAATCGGTTGCTAAAAAAAATCTTAGAAAAATAAAAAAAAATCGATTACAAAATCGGTTGCTAAAAAAAATTCTGAAAAATTTTAAAAAAAATCGGTTGCTAAAAAAAATTCTAAAATTAAAAAAAAATCGATTGCAAAATCGGTTGCTAAAAAAAAATTTTGAAAAAAAAAAAATTGGTTGCAAAATCGGTTGCTAAAAAAAAATTCTGAAAATTAAAAAAAATTGGTTGCAAAATCGATTGCTAAATTTTTTTTTGAAAAATAAAAAAAAATGGTTGCAAAATCGGTTGCTAAAATTGAATAATTAAAAAAATAATAATGAAAAATGAATTATTATTCTGAATTTTACAAATATCAATATCACCGGTTTTGACTAGATGTAAACCTAGAAACTTTAATACAAGCTTGTAGTACACCAGATGATATGAAGCTATCAACTAAATATAAAAAGTTGGACATACATTGGAGCAGCAGCTCAAACAAAGCATTACATATCAGCATTTAGTCTATATCCAACATCTCTAACAACCCTTCTCAAACTCATGCAAGCTAATAAATTTAGAGTTTGCCAAGCATTAATTGAAAGTGTAGCATTTTATTAGTATCTACAATAAAGTCTAATCAGTTGGATGGGAAGAAATGCTTTGACACTATAAGTGATATCAATATCACTTTTATTTTAAGAAAAACAACTACGAGTAAAATGGATGGCACGTGAATTATAACAACTAAAAGGCATGAGGACAATAAGGATGATTTCCAAACTAAAGTGTGCGCAACAAAATCGAACAAGATATGAACCATCAGTGATCATATAGTACCCAGTTGTAATGCAAAAGCAAGATTTCATATCATTTCTTTCCTTCATAGAAATAATTAATCAATATCACCATTCAATTAACACAAGTACATAGAGTTCGGGAAGGAATCATGAGCAAGTACCAATTCCATGAAAATTTAGAGTATGCACATGAGGCTTCATAATGAACATGGTGAACCAGTAAGAAGCATGGACAAAAACATTCAATGTTTAGCCTGCTATGCTCACATGAAAAGAAAGGCCAAAAGGGTCTAAAACAACAAAAATCGAACAAAACTTTTAAAAAATAAGATTCAGAAGCTCAGGATTGCCTATATTTATACATTGAGAAGGGTCTAAGGCAGCAAATGGTTGCTTGCAATAATAGCAAGCCATCCAAATTTGCAACACCATTTAGATCCATGCAAAATGGTCCAATTCAGCATACAATTTTATAATTTGAAGCATCACGAAGATACCAAGGCAACTCATCACAGCCTCAAACCATAGGTAACAAGAGAAAATCCATGAAAATCATCAATAAAACAATAAAAACCGAACAAAATTTTTAAAAAATAAGATTTAGAAGCTCATGATTGCCTATATTTATACATTGAGAAGGGTCTAAGGCAACAAATAGTTGCTTGCAATAATAGCAAGCCATCCAAATTTGCAACACCATTTAGACATAATGGATCCATGTATAGTTTGTATCATTCTAAAGAGCTTTTTACATAGCCCCTCAATTACTTAGATCTTGCATGAGTAATTTTATAAATGCTATGAAAGATCTGTTGAATCTAAGCTCTAATTACCTATTGGAAATTTTTATTAATGATAATATTAGAGATGCCACTATTGGGCTTCATATTTAATTTGTATCATTTACATGTGTGGGGACATGCCAAAGAGCTAAGCTAAAATTGTTTGGCCAAGAAAGATATCAACTAGTAACATAACATCCCCTATGTATAAATAAATATCATGGATTAATTAGGTTTTTCCAATACATTATACATGAGGTTGTCAAGTTCTCTTTTGCTTATATGGCATATTTGCAAATAAAGGTATGGACGAAGTAGGTTGCAGTCAATATACATAAACCCTGATAGATAATGACCACCATAAACGTGACACAACTTTAAAGACTTTCTAGAAAAACAAATTTAAAAATTAAAACCAAGCAAAATTTAAAACCAAAATTTAAAAATTAAAACCAACATTTAAAAAGTGATTAACAACTGTAGGATACTCTAGCTCAAATGATTAACAAGTGATTAAAACCAACATTTAAAAATTAAAACCAAAATTTAAAATTAATTTGGCACAATCAAAACCTAAATTTAAAAATTAAAAAAAAAATTTAAAAAAAACATACCTATGGGGGGAGGGCCAGAGGGGAGGGCGCCGGAGGGGGGAGCACCGGAAGGGGGGGCGAACGAGAGGCGGCTGGATGAGAGAAGGGGGCTAGGGCATCCGAACGAGGCGGCGCAGGCCGTCAGGGGGAGGGCTGCCATTGGCGTTCGTCGTAGGGGGGAGGGCCGAAGGGGGGAGCGCTGGAGGGTGGAGCGCCGGAGGGGGGCGAACGAGAGGCGGCTGGACAGGAGAAGGGGGCTAGGGCACCCGAACGAGGCATCGCAGGCCGTCAGTGGGAGGGCCACCATCGACATTCACCGTAGGGGGGAGGGCCGGAGGGTGGAGCGCCGGAGGGGGGGCGAATGAGAAGCGGTTGGACGGGAGAAGGGGGCTAGGGCACAAGTTGAGGCGCCGCAGGCTGTCGAGGGGGAGGTGCTAGTCGTCGGGGGGAGGGCTGCCGTCGACGTTCGCCATAGGGGGGAGGGCCGGAGGGGTGAGCGCCGGAGGAGGGAGCGCCGAAGGGGGGGCGAGCAAGAGGCGGCTGGATGGGAGAAGGGGGCTAGGGCACTCGAACGAGGAGCCGCAGGCCGTCAGGGGGAGGGCCGCCGTCGTTGTTCACCGTAGGGGGGAGCGCCGGAGGGGGGGTGAACAAGCGAGAGGCGGCTGGACAGGTGAAGGGCCCTAGGGCACCCGACGATAGGTTAAAATCGTTTACCCTAATAGCCATCAGCCGTCCGATCCCTTTCAAACGTCCCGGATAAATCAGCATTTTAAAAAAAAAAACAGTATTTTGCGACCGGTTTTTTGGTTGCAAAACTCAAGAATTATTAAATTAATTTTAAATTAAAATTAGCAACCGAAAAATCGGTTGCAAAAATTTATAAAAAATTTTAAAATACTCTTATAATTATCAAAAACTTTGCAACCGATTTTTCGGTTGCAAATTTTAAAAGAATTAAAATTAATTTTAATTTTAAAATTAATTTTTGCAACCGATTTTTCGGTTGCAAAATTCAGGAATTATTATATTAATTTTAAATTAAAATTAGCAACCGAGAAATCGGTTGCAAAAATTTATAAAAAATTTTTAAAAATTCTTATAATTATCAAAAATTTTGCAACCGATTTTTTGGTTGCAAGTTTAAAAAAAATTAAAATTAATTTTAATTTAAATTTTGCAACCGAAAAATCGGTTGCAAATATTTAAAAAAATTTCTAAAATTTAATAATTATCATTTCTTTTTCGGTTGCTAATTTTAAAAAAATTTGCAATTGAAAAATCGGTTGCAAAAATATTTAATATAAATTATTGAAAAATAATATATTTATAATTTTTTTGCCACCGAAATATTCGGCTGCAAAATTCATAAATGATAAAATTAATTTTTAAAAAAATTTACAACCGAAAAATCGGTTTCAAAATAAAAAAAATTTAGAAAATTTATATAATTGTAATTTTTTAACAGCCAAAAAATTCGATTGCAAAATTCAAAAAATAATAATAATAAATTTAAATAATATTTTGCAACCGAAAAATCAGTTGCAAAATTTTTAAAAAAAATATTTTTTTTAATTATCATTAAAATTTTTCAATTGATTTTTGGGTTATTAAATCGGTTTTTAAATATAATTTTATTATTTTTGAAATTTGCAACCGAATTTTTCGATTGCTATATTTTTAAACATTAGTTAAAAAAATTAAATATATTTCTATTTCGATTGCAAAATCGATTGTAAAATAAAAATTTTGCAACCGATTTTGCAACCGATTTAAATCGGTTGCTAAATTTTTTCAGAAATTATAGCGATTACAAAATCGATTATAAAATCGGTCATAAATATAATCAACAAAATTAATTATAAAATCGGTTACTAAAACTAATTTTTGGATAACACTTGGTGCTCATTCGGAGGTGATAGGTACTTCGACCACCGCCCACCAATACGAATATCTCTATCATTATTAACCGTCATTGTCATTGATCTTTGCCACCTTTCATAATCATCGAGGATCTCAACCACCACTCGAACCCTGTAAGGTGATGAAGGTCCGCATGATATGTACGTATTGTTGGTGGCTTGCGAATGGTGGGAGTATGGTTTCGTTCCCGTTGGCTAAGTCGTTCCCGTTGGTTAGAGTCGTGCGGATGCTCGCTTCTCGTGCAAAGCCGCACGTCCATGCATCTGGTTGAACTTACGAGCTCCTCGACGGGTGGGTGTTTCTTAGTTCAACGAAGCGAAGGAATGCACGTTTGCTCTCCTCCTGGAGCTTTGGGTTGATACTCGATAGCCTTGGTCCCTTTGCTGGTGATGTCCGTTCCGAGAACACAATTTGCGATTTCGGCTGCCAAGCAAGCTTCGAATCGGAAGGTCAGGCAGCTGCATTCCTTCCAGCTGAGTCACTGCGCAGCAAGGAGGGAGATTTGAACCAGTCGCTTCAGGTAAGAGTGGTGCTGCATGGTCGTTGTGGTGATCGCAGTCCTTGAGAGATGAACGTCCGGATTGTGCCGAAGAACGAGCAGCACAATAGGAGGTGATCGATCGTCCCTTTGTGCGAGTAGCATAGCCTGCACAATGGATCGACTAAGACTTTGTTTTTTGGTAAGTAGTCAGTCGTTAGGATTTTGTTGAAGCAACACAGCCATCAAAACAATTTGAGCCATCCTGGAATTGGCAATTTCTAGATTTATCTTTCCAATGGACGGGTAGAGCAGTTAGATAGGGTGATAAGACCACGGGGACAAGGTACGGTTCACCCATGACTCTTTGATTATTTAAGGCCTAGATCTCATCTTTCAAAGGTTCGAGTCGAGTTTTTTTTAATCCACCCCAAGACATGAAATGCATTCTAAAGCAGTCTATTGGTCAAGTTCTCTGAATAAGGCTCTCACTATCAAGAACCAGACGCACTTCCGAAATCTGCCGCCCTAATGGGAACCAAGAAATTACAGAATCCACATGATTTCTTATGTTTTCCTCCATGCAATTGAACCTCTGTAATATAATGTAAAACTCTTGCTAATATAATGTAGGGTAGATGATTAGCCAGTAGATCTAGTAGAACGAAGCACCACCATGATGTTGTTGAATTTCACAGCATTTTTGGCATTGAATTACTTTTCGCACATAGATTGTATTGCAATGGGTTTATGATATATACTTGTCACAAGCATTGATTTCAAACATCAAAACATCTGATTCTAAAGACTGATCATAAGCTAGTCTTCTTGTCAAATTTTCCGAGCACCCAGAGTACCTCTGGTTGCTGCTAATTAAGTGACCTAAATTGCAGAAGCTATTTTGGTGCCCAGTACATAGCGAAGTTCCGACTTTGTTCACTTTGGTGAAATTTTTATTAAAAAAATAAAATAAAAATAACAGGCTTACTTACAATATTATAGTTGGAAATTTCCCTTATACAATGCATTTTTTCAGCATCCAGGTAACTCTTGACTCCATTGAATATATTTTCAGATGGAGCAGCCATTTTTTCGTACTGTATCTTACAAAAGTAAAGCTCCAAGTTCTCAGTTAGAATGCTACATTATACTATCTTTCTACCCTACATATAGGTCAATATGGTAAAGAAACATTACTGGGGTTTTCATAAAGAGCCTTGACACTTTGAATTTAATATCCAGCTGAAGTCCCTTTGAAGATCATCACATCATTCGATGTGAAAAGATCGATGGGAAAATCATCACATATTGGGTCACCAAAGGCAGTTGTTCATCAAGAGGTAAGAATTAACATAAAGCTGCAGAAGAATTTGAAATAATATGATAATAATTGCAATGACTGCCTGCTAGAAGACATGCTCTAACCAAATAATGGAAAAAAATTTCATTACATCATGGTTATTCCAAGCCCTGTGTGCATGCTGGCATGTTGTGCCATGCCATGCGAAAATAAATAGCAAAGGTCCAAAATAAAGTGTTCATATCCTTTTTAGATGAAAACAATTTAGTTAAAAAGCATTGACTTGCCCAAGGCATCAGTACCGGCCCCGAACTGACCAGCACTTGAAACCTATGTTGCCTAGAAGATTCTGCAATTTAGCCTGAAGTACCTGCACCACTAACACCTAATCACATGCATTGGTATGACACTCAGATGCAGCTCCATAACAAGTAAATCCAATTTCTTTTGTGAGAACTAGGACAGGAGGAAGCCTGGCTGGACTTGGGGTAACGGCAGGATTTGAACCTAAGACATTGTTATGCAACAACCAATAACTTTACCAGCTCAACCAAACGTGTTGGCACCATTTCATAACAATAAATTCTTAAATCCTGAAAAGAATCTGGCTCTTAAACACACAGCCGGATTAGCCACGGGAACCCACGTCCATGTACCATGGCTTAAAACCTTGATCTAGCTACTTCAGGATGGCACAGAAGAAATACACATGCATCCTATCTGATAACAATACAGTCATCAAAACCAATTCGAAAAATGAGTTCTATGGAACAGACACTAAATCAAGTTAACCAAACACTAATTAAGCTAGCTCATAGTAGAGCAGAGAACTAGTCAATTCACGATATCAAGGCTCTGTCAGTTGTCAGTATATAGCTGCAACATCCACTTTTGGAACATCATACTAAACCTTAATAACGGGTGTTCAGATGATGACTTGTGCAAATGTATGCCATAAAAATATCAAGAGCCAAAAAAAAAAGTAAAGTTCTCCAAGAGCTCAACTGACTTAAACTAGGCCTAACATATACATTTCCTCTTAAGCTAAGCAATTCACAATGCAGTGGACTTGACCAAGAAAAATTCTCACAACAGCCTATAGAGTAAAACTGTAGTGAAAATCAGGTGCTCAAGAGCTCATACCTCTTTCCTGAGAAAGAACACTACATGCCAAGATAGCAGATTTTGCCGTGAAAAACAAGAACTACTCAAATTATTCAAAGAAGAGGAAATTACTAGTCACCCTTGGTTTTAATCCTCAAGCACCCACAGAATGGGATTTTCCTTTTCTGTCTAGGGTTGTCTCTTCTTCCATAGAAATAATCCCTCAAAAGGACCCTGGCTCTTCTGTCTACAGCTTTACTTTGGCTGTTCTCATTCTCTTCTTCAAGTTTCAGCAAGATATACTGGATTTTTTGCAGTTCCAACTCCAATCCTCCAATCTTTTCTGATCCCTTCCATGCCCCTTCTGAGATTTGCCTGCTTCCCATGTCCCCCTGTTCTTCAGTTTCAACAGCCATATCATCAGAAGGAACAGAATAGTCTTTGGCCTTCTTCATCAACTTACCAGTGATATCAATCAGCTCCGATAGAGCACTCTCAGCTTTTTTCAATTGTGCTCTGATTGTATCATATTCAGAACTCACAGGTCGCTTCCCTTTTTGAGAGCTTTCCATCTTCCCCTTCAACTCCTCCATGCTTGTCTGAAGGGCTGACAGCCTCTGGGAATCAGAAGCCAGCCTTTCAAGGACCCTCCTGTTCCATTCTTGTTGGGATTCCGATGCTCTCTTGGATATCTCTAGCTTGTCAATGCTCAACTCTTTCTCAGTCCCTAGTTCAGAAGAAGGGCATTCACCCTTGTCTTCCTCCACAGCCTGTATATCATACTCCATGGCTACTGATGATCCTTTCCGTGTCCCATGATTGCAGTCTGTTTCAGCAGTTTCCCATAACTGAAGCATTGGATCATTGATTTCAGCATCTTCGAGTCTACTCAGACCATATGAGCCAACACCATTCCCATGTTGTGAAGAACTTGAAACCTGGTCAAGCTGAATATCTTTCATTCTCTGCTCATACTTCACCTTGGAAGACTCAGCATCTTCTATGTCTTCATCCTCATTCTGTTGTCTGACCGAACCCTCATGTACCTTCCCTTGCATTGTGGTTGCTTTTAACTCTTCAATTTCTTTCCTTGTAGCCTCCAGGTTAGCAATGAAAGCAAACTTTTCCTGTTCTACGAGACTCCAAGTATCTATAATCACCTGTTTAAGTGCTTCAACTTTGGTAATCAACTTCTGCATCACTAGGACTCCAGCAGGCACCACAGCACCATGGCCTTCACTCGGTTGACCACTCTCACCATGCTGATGAAACATCAAAGTCATATCCTGCAAAGAGACATGCTGAATGTGTTAAAAAATAAAGGCTTGGTCATTTCATGTTCATTTAATGGCCCCAATCTGTGTCTGACCCAGTCAGCCACATGATCATGACTTAGGTTTCAGTGAGAAATTAAGACAATTTCCAATATTCAGTGAATGCAGAAAAAATCTGCATTTAGTATGAGATAACAAATGAATAAAATTATATTTGCAGGCAACTCAAGAACGTCCATTATATAGCAGTTTTTGCCAGTCATTTTGATGTTTGATGCTGTGTAATGAATGTGTTGCAGGGAGTCCATTCATCCTTGAAGCAACAATTGTAAAATGTTAAAAAATAAAGAAGTTCATATAATACTACACAGAGATGAAAGTAACATTCAGTAAGACTTTGGTGATCATCATCAATGATAGCGAAACAAATACCTGTTCTTTGTGATCCTTTGGTGCATAAAGATTTGACAGTGAAAGGGTATGTTCTTCTAGAGACGTGACAATGTCCAATAAAGACATTAAAAGAGGCAAATATGCATTCAAATCAGCCTTTAATCCTCCAGTTTCTCCCTCCAGGACGAAAAGTTTTTTCTTCAGCTCATCAATATATGCATTTCTTAAAGTGATTACCTGGCTGAGCATCTCTTTTTGCACAAAGGCACTAATCTCAAGACTCTCACCTTCCACAATTAGCTCAAACACCTTTTCTTCATACAGTGCTGCATTAACTGCAGAGATTTGATCATCACTTAATAACTCTGCAATTTCTCCTTCACAGTGCTTGACTTCATCTATTTCTTTCTGCAGTTCAGAAGTCAGATGCTCCTCCCTTCGTATAAGCACTTCACCCTCTTCATGCAGTCTATTTATCTCCCCTTTCATCATCTCATTTGCTTCAGTGAGGCATGCAATCTCCTTGTCCTTAAAGGCATTACCTAGTGAAAAAAGTGAGATCCTTTTCTCTAGCTCTTCTTTGACCATCTTAGCCGCAACAATATCCAGCTGAAGAGCCTCAAGAACTGTACATAATTGTTCGTTCTTTTCTTGTGTGGACAGAATTTTCTGATTTGCTTCTGAAAGTTCCCTGTCTTTTTGTGTCAACAGATTGTTCATCGACTCAATTTGAAGATGCAATTCTTCACAAAGACCTGTCGTTGTGTTTAGGTCAAACTCTAAAATCAGTAAATGACTTCTCAACTCTTCCAAATAGATGATGGATTCCTTAAGGTTCATGTTTTCTGCTAGCAATGCTCCCGTTTTTTGATTCAGTTCTTTGATCTGATAATCGAGGTCATTTTTGACCAAATGAAGACAATCCAGATCATCACTCAACAACTTCAACCCCAACATCCTCTCAGCATTAAGACTCCTGAAGAAGAAATAGAGGTGCTCTAGTGTCATGGCCTCTGCAAGAAGAACACTGTTTTCATCTACCAGTTCATTGTGCTTCTCCCTCAAGCCGTAAAGTTCCTTCAATAGAGACTGATTTTCTTCAACATGCTCGCAAATTTTGGTTTGCAACATCTGATGAGATTCTTGCAGAACCGATAGCTGTCCACGAAGAATATCCACATCAGTTTTCAGTACTTCCTCCCTTTGATTGCTTGCCATCAAGACTTGCCCTAGTTGTTCATTCATCTCCAAGAGTTCATGCTTCTTGTTTTGCAAAGTTAATAATTCTTCTGTTTTGACATGAAGTTCCTGCTCAATGACACATTTTTCCCATCTCATATCAGCCAAATCCATTCCTATTTGCTTTAGAAGGGTGACAAGAACTGATATCTCAATATGGAGATGCCGGTTTTCATCCTCTGTATCTGAAATACAATGTAGCAATCTTTTAATGTCAACAATCATATTCTGCAATGAAACTTCATTGATTCCATCTACAGATTCAACATTCTTGTTGGTATTAAGTGTTTTCACCACATGATATATACCTTCTTTTAGCTTCTCATTATGCTCTGTTAGCAACATCATCTCTCCTCTCTGGACAAGATTTTCCTGCTCGAGTTGTGAAACTAGCCTCCCTGCAGACAACGATGCCTCTAGATGCTTGTGGCATTCTTTGGAAAGAATCAAGTTTCCTTCTTTCATATCACACAAACTTCTTTGCAAGATGAAAATGTCAAGTAAGGCATTTATATTATTTTGCTCTTCTAGTTCCAGCTCCTCCTCCATGAGATGGCTTTCTTCTTGCAGGCAATGGATCTTGTTTTCTAGAGTGACCAGTTGGCCCTTGTATGACTGGATAGAAGTTTCATGTTCTTGTTTCTCTAGTTTCAATAGATCTTGCAACTCCTTGACTTGAGTGAGTGTAAGATCTTTCTCCCTTGACAAACTAGAGTGCTTGTCTTCTAGAGCTGCATGCGTAAGCCCCAGATATTCCAGACTCTCTGTAACACTTTTCACCTGAAAATCAAATTTGGGAATTGGAACTTATTTTGAGCCTTTTATACAAAAAAAGAGTAAATAGATGATTAAGTAACATGGGATGACAAATATTAAAAATCATTGTCCAAAAAGCTAATACTATGAAGAAGATTATACAAACATGCACAAATTAGACATGATTTCAAAATGATTAATTACTCAAGAAATTCAAATAAAACAATATAAATCTAGAGAAAGAAAGTGGAAGACCTTGAAACATGTACCTGGTTGGCAAAAGTATGTTTTTCAGCAAGAAGACTAGAATTCTGATCATTGAGAGACTGGCAGGATTCTTCGGAGTCCTTCAACTTTGTTCTAAGACATTCAAGCTCAGCATTCACATCAGACAAGGAGTTCTCCAAGAAGGCATTTTTCTCTGAAATCTTCTCTGCATTCTTAGCATGGATCTCTACCTGAGAAACAAGCAAAGCCTTATCAGCAGTAAGTGTGGAAATCTCACTGCTAAGAGATTCCTTTGAAGCTTGCAGTGCTCCAATGTTCTGTCTCAACAGTTCTAACTCAACATTTGCATCTGAAATAGAATTTTCTAAGAATACATTCTTCTCCAAAAGGTGATCCATGTTTTTTAGCTCCTCCAAAATAAGTTCCTTTTCAACCTCATGTTTCTTGCAGATCTCTTTAAGCTCCATGTTTCCATCCTGCAACTCCTTTATCAATTCCTGAAGGGACTCTGCATTAACACTACAAGCCTCCATTTGTTCCACAAGCAGTTGATTCCTCTGCACCAAATCACTTCTATCTTGTTCTAGGTGGCAAAGTTCTTGCTGAAGAACTTTCATTTCTTCTACATGGAGACTCACTTCATGATCAAGTGTCCTCTTTGTTTCATTCAAGAAAATGATTTCATCTTGCAGATCTTTTACCTTAGTTGCAGAAGAAATAATTTGTTCATTTAGGCTATCATTTTCCTCCTTGAGCTTGTGTGCCAATTCCTGAACGGACTCTGCATTAAAGCTGACAGTTTTTATTTGCTCCATAAGTCCTTGGTTCCTCTGCAGTAGATCACTTCTATTTTCTTCTAGGTGGCAAAGTTCTTGCTGAAGAACTTCCTTTTCTTCTACATGGAGACTCACTTCATGATCAAGTGTCCTCTTTGTTTCATTCAAGAAAATGATTTCATCTTGCAGATCTTTTACCTTAGCTTTAGAAGAAATAATTTGTTCATTTAGGCTATCATTTTCCACCTTAAGCTTGTGTGCCAATTCCTGAATGGACTCCGCATTAACACTGACAGCTTTTATTTGCTCCGTAAGTCCCTGGTTCCTCTGCAGTAGATCACTTCTATCCTCTTCTAGATGGCAAAGTTCTTGCTGAAGAAATTTCTTTTCTTCTACATGGAGACTCACTTCTTGATCAAGTGTCCTCTTTGTTTCATTCAAGAAAATGATTTCATCTTGCAGATCTTTTACCTTAGCTGCAGAAGAGAGAATTTGTTCATTTAGGCTATCATTTTCCTCCTTAAGCTTGTGTGCCAATTCCTGAATGGACTCTGCATTAACACTGACAGCTTTTATTTGCTGCATGAGTCCTTGGTTCCTCTGCAGTACATCACTTCTACCTTCTTCTAGGTGGCAAAGTTCTTGCTGAAGAACTTTCTTTTCTTCTACATGAAGACTCACTTCATGATCAAGTGTCCTCTTTGTTTCATTCAAGAAAATGATTTCATCTTGCAGATCTTTTACCTTAGCAGCAGAAGAGAGATTATGTTCGTTTAGGCCATCGATTTCCTCCTTAAGCTTGCATACCAATTCCTGAAGGGACTCTGCATTAACACTGACAACTTTTATTTGCTCCATAAGTACTTGATTCCTCTGCAGCAGATCACTTCTATCTTCTTCTAGGTGGCAAAGCTCTTGCTGAAGAACTTTCTTTTCTTCCACATGGACATCCACTTCATGATCAATTGTCCTCTTTGTTTCATTCAAGAAAATGATTTCATCTTGCAGATCTTTTATCTTAGCTGCAGAAGAGATATTCTGCTCATTTAGGATATCGATTTCCTCCTTGAGCTTGTGTGCTTTCTCCTCTAAACCCGCATTACTCTGTTCCATCTCCTTCAACTTCTCAATGCCCTTTTGAATCTCCAAGCCCAAAAGCTTCACCTCGTCCTGAGATTGGGTGTGTTGTTTCTCCACGGACTGAAGAGCCATCTCAAGTGTGCTCTTTGTGTCCTTCAAGATAATTATTTCATCTTGAAGATCTTTTATCTTAATCGCAGAAGAGAGATTTTGTTCATTTAGGCTGTCATTCTCCTCCTTAAGTCTGTTAACTTCTTCCTCTAAACCTACATTGCTATATTCCATGTCCTTCAACTTCTCAATCATCTTTTGAATCTCCAAGCCCAAAAGCTTCACCTCCTCCTGAGATTGGGCATACAGTTTCTCCCGGGACTGCAGAGCCATTTCAGACTTCGTCCATTGCTTTTGTACATCTTCTAAGGAAATGATAAGTTTTTCCAACTCTTCTTGCTTTTGATTAAGTTCTTGCTGCTGCACCTTCTCTGTCTGTTCTAACATGTCCAGCTCCAACTGCAGAGACTGGTTAAGTTCTTCAGCACCCCTTAGCTTCATGGCTTCCTTCATCATCTCATCACCGAGCTTTTTAAATTCATTTTGTCCGTTGGAGATTTCAGATTCCAGACTTGATATTCTTTCAAGAGACAACTGGTATTGAAGAAAAGCGGCATTCTTCTCAGAGTTTAATTTAGAGAGATTGTCCTCTAAACTTTCAATTTCATTTTGAGATTTATTAGCACGCTCAGATTCTGATGTTATTTGTATTCTCAGATTTTGGATCTCTGTTGATAACTGTGATATTTGTTCATGCAGATTCTTCATCTCATTGCTTGAATCCTCTTTTTCCATAATTTCTCGTTTTTCAAGATCTCTTGACCCACTAGGCAATTTAGACCCATAAACCTTTCCCTCTTCTTCATGGAAGTTCAAGCCTTTTCCTACTCTTCCTTCAGTTAAATTTGTATCGGCTGCACCTTCCCCAGTTGCAAACATCTCCTTCAACTGCTTCAAGCCTTGTTTGCTTGATGATGCATCACTTTCTCCAGAATAAGCGCCATTTCTTTTAATGGCATGAAAATGGGATGATACACCGAGTGCATCCTTCTGTAAGTCATCAGGGTCAAATGATGCTCGAATGGGTGTAGGCATTTCAGGAGTTTGAGGCTCCACCTCCATGCCAGATGAACCAGAGGGTGACTCATCAGGCAACACTAATGGGACTTGGTTGGGGAATGCTTCTGCCATTGTTCGGTGAGCCTGGCGGAGTGCCCCAGTTGCATGATCATATCTTTCAGCTAAAGCACGGTATGCTCGGTAGAACTCCTCCACCAGTTTCATAAGCTCAGGCCGTTTTTTGTAGTACATCTCTGCTCTCCTTGCAAAAGAATCGGCATCTTCTTCTATGAGTTTGATCATTGCCTTGACCTTCATGTCCACATCTGTGCAGGGAAGCTCAAGTTTTCAGTGAAATGAGATTCATAAAAGTATCTCTTTACAGCTGACCAACAAAAAAGTAAAGTTCTTGTACCACATAAAAATGATTGCATAAATTAACTTTATTATATTAATAAAATATTAAGAAAATAAAGAACACAGAAACTAGTAGCAAAAGTTTTAATTGACTAGAAAAACATCAGTAATAACATCTGTCATTATATGCACCATCCTTTGCAATTTATGCTGCTGAGATGGATTCCTCCCCATGATGTGGTAAAGATGGCTCCTAATCCTTGTGAAAAATGATGGCATGGTTTCTTCATCAGCCGGATTCACCTGGGTACTTATCATTTCTTTTAATTTTTAAGTTTGTGGTGGCCTGGCATGTTGCAACCCTAGACCTGCACTCCTGCAAGAATAAGGTGTCTAACGGTCAGGTTCACCTTAGATGATCAAAATGCAGTAGAACCTTGCATTGCATTATGACTGGTCACCAAGGTTCACTGTCTATGTATCATACACCATACAGGTACCATCCTATTACAATATCGGTATGCCTGGTATGGTACCTAATTCAGCATACCGAATGTCAATATGCCCCACTATTGTATACAGGTTCGATACCGGTATAGCATAGTACAGTCAATACACACTAGTATTGACCAGTATGGCACCTTACAGGCCATTTATTAGGGCCAATATAGTTGCCCTAATTTGTGACCACCCCCTTGTTTTGACTTTTGATAGGAGTTAATGCTGCATGTATGTAAGCAATCAGCATGAAATCTTTCTCACCTCTCTTCTTCGTCTTCTTTCTCTCCTCTCTCTCTCCCAACTCCTCTCTTATTCTTTTTATTTTCTGTTCCTTTTTTTTGCTGTTTAGATACTGACATGGTGTCAGAGCCAACTTAGGACTGTTCTGTTCCTGTTGCATGGTTCCAGGACTTGTGAGAGATACATCACAAATGAAGGAAGACTTTGATTGTGCTACTGTGATTTCCTCTCGATGTGTGGGATGTGAATCCCATGTATGCTGTCTGTCGATTGCAGCCCTCTTTATTATATGAAGCTTGTGATGCCATGAAAGAGGGCTGTTCGACACTGGTTGTGCTCAAATAGGCATTGATTTTTCATGGAAGAGTAACTGTCCGATCAAGACATAATACCCGGACAACCAGAACATGGTAAAATATCCTTATCCTTTTTCAAATCAGTAAATTCTGTGTTTGCTGGACTGTATTGCAGAAATCAACATATTCTTATTTGATTGATGATTTGTAAGTCTGCATATTATCTCCTTGTCCCGAGTGTGCTTGTGATCCTTAGTTGTCTTAAAATGGTTATTCATATTCCTTGCTGTATATTGATTCCATTTACTGTTAATAGATTATGGTGGGAGGAGATAGTGATGTTAATGCAGGAATTTCCATTGGTGATATATTTTATACAGAATCAAGCTGTCTCAGGCTAGGACATATTTACAATGGGCCAAAGCTATAAAAGATTTCTTGAAGGCAAAAAGAAAACATGATTATCTCATTGAAAATCCTCCATGTGGCACAGAGAAAATTCACAAGTTGACTTTGTTATGGAATAGTATGGAGCCTAGTGTTAGTAATAATTTAATGCTATCTGACACAGCAAAGAAATTCTGAGAAACGACAAGAGAAATTATTATTCAGAAAAGAATACCTCTCAAATTTAAGAGAGATATGAACAGACTTTTCACCTTCAGCAAGGAAATTAATCATTAAGTGAATACCATAGTCCATTGAGAGGAGTTTGGGAGGAGTGAAAGGTGTATCAACCTCTCATAAATAATATTGAAAAACAAAGAAAGCAAAGCAAGGATTTTTGAGAAGCTAAATTTATATCTAGGTTTAGTTCAGATTATGATCAACTAAAGGGTCAATTCACGAGTAGGAGCAAGCTTCCTTCTTTAAACATTGTGTATGCTCATCTTCAGCAGGTATCTATCTCATCCCCTACACAGTAAATGGGTGAAAAATCTGCATTTGTCACTAGTAGTAGAGATATAGGAGGTTGTGGAGATAGTGGAAGAGATCACAATGGATGTACAGGGAAGGTGGTGATGGCACAATTAAATGTACCAAGTGTGGATGCACTAATCACATTGTGGAATGCAACTGGGATGTCATCAGAAGGCTGGCTTGGGCTAATGTCACAAGTACAAACCAGGCACTAATCACCTGCTTCATCCATGCTTTCTACCTCATGTAATATAATCTCTAACTCTCAGGAAGAGTATAATCAACTGCTTTTGTGGAAGTCTCCATCTGAAGCCACTGTTTCTCAGTCAGGTATTCTATTTGCTTACCATGCATCTCATTGTTCACACTCCTAGATCTTGATTCAAGGGGCTTTTGACCATATGATGTGTTGCTGCAGATTCTAGCTAAAGGTCGGAGCTGGCACTGATTGGCGGGAGTCGTTACTGGAATGAGCTGCAAAATAAAGTCCATAGCCAAGGTTGGCTCTAGCGAGAACCTTCTTACGCTTAAATCAGAGATCTAGAACAGGGAAACAGTGAGCACAGGAAAAAGTTACCCAGAGATCCTCGAGACTGGTTATTTATAGAAGAGGGCTAAAAAAATGGACAACCTCGAGAGTATCGAGCTATTGATTATGCCATTGCAGTATTATAGCCCTCGTTCACTCCCATGGATCAAGTAGGCCATTACTAGCGATATCATCAGCATGGGATAGCTGTTTCCATAATTTGGATGATTGGCTATTTAAAATTTCAGAGACAGGCCATGTGAGAAGCGTATCGAAAGACCGCACCTAATAACAATCAAGTAAAATTCACTTCTGCATTAAGTTCGGTGCCACTAATAGCCGACATGTGGGTTGGCAAATATGATCGCAGCAACTGGTTATTGAACTGCAAAGGCACCTCGGCAACAAGCTCTGACTGATAGATAGGTCGGCAACTAGATCGACATGTTAAGCATCTATCTCTAAAGCCGTGTCCCGAAGGTACATCCAAGGCATTCGAAGTACCCCCGTAATACTTGGCCCCCTACAACCGAGTCTAAGCAAGATGTGGGTTAGACTAAGGGAGTAATATTGATGTCATGCCTCGGATCCTAGAAGACTTGCCCGTGGTTCTCAATGGGTCATCATTTAATATTGGAGATGCCTAGATGCCATCAATCACTGGCTATTGAGGAAACCGAAGCAACTGCATATAACTAATCGGCCTTTTTACTATTACAGGATATTTTGGAGTTTGCCTGGAGATTTTTCTAGCCAAGCTTTCTAGACATGACTTCAGACAAAATGACTTCAGAAGAATGCGAGGTGCTCGAGAGAGCATTACAAAGAAAATAGGTTAAAAGAACTGCATGTCTGCATCGACGGTTGCTCCCTTGTATCTGATGACCAGCACTATCGATCCCCTGGGTGTACCACCACCAGCACCAGTCGATCTCCTTATCGCACTACTTCCAGCATCAGCTTCAATGGAAGGACAAGTTGCACCACCGGTTGATCAAGCTCCATCCTCGTTGAATGGAGGCAACGTCCTGTCCAAAGAGGTTCCGATGGAGGTAGAAAACATCACCACTCCAATAGACGAGGCCTTTGTGGTGGAAGCAATTGTATCATCGAAAAAGATTTCAGCAGAAACTACAAAAGTTGTTGATCCATCAAAGGGGATAAAAGGTACCACCAGCTCACCAACTACCGATCCATCAGCTAAGATGATTGGTACAATGAGCCCACCGACAGAGATCAAGGTAGAGGCAGTGAATCTCTGCATCCCAGAGGTAATGCAAGGTCTCAATAGGGCTGCCAAACTACTTAGGGGCCTCCTCCCACCAACACAGCAGCAGCTGTTGGAGCAGACCTTCCAAATTTTCAATTTCCTAAGATCGTTTGTCCAAGTGAGTAATTTTTATATCCCATTTTTTATCTCCTGATACATTTTATTTGATCAACATGGTGACCATTACTCCATCCGGGATTTGCACAACTTGGGCATTACTTGATCCACTTTGTAGATTTAGCTTCAAGTGCCTCGGTGAAAGGGCTCATAGTGGTGAGGGAAAGGATGGACCAACTTGAGTATATGTTGGGACAGGAGAAGACCATCAACGCCAAGCTAGTGAAGGAAATTGACTATTGTGAAGAAGCCCTCCAGGAAGTCCGAGAAAAGATCAATCGCCGGGATGATGCGATAACTAAGATCGAAGCCTAAATAAAGAACCTTGAGCAGCAAGTTGCCAGGGCTAAAAAAGACTATTTGCATGCTCAAGATGAAATAAGGTGCTTGAGAGGGGAATGAGGAAAAAGGGAGAAAGAGCCAAGTTACTGCTCTTGTTGAGGCTCATTCATCGAGAGATGCCCTTTCTCATAAAGTAAAGGCCTCACCCAACAGCTCCGGCTCGGCCACACAGGAGACTCAAGCAACCACAAAGCTGTCTAAGCTTCGAGATAAGCTACATCATGCTTCATTGAGGGTTAAGCGCATAAAGGAGCTATTAAAAAAAGATCATATTACATTCCTCTACTACCAACTCACAAACCAACAACACTTGGCCAATTTTGTCAACAGGAAAGCAAAAAAACTGGAGATGGGAACCGAGGCTATAGCGGAGGCTTGCAAGAAGAGTTTTTTTGCAGGCTTTGAGTGGTGTAAGTTGATGGCCTAAGCCTTTCTTCCCAATAATCATACTGAACTCCTACGAGCCGATGCTTCGTACAGAGCCTAAAAGCTGTGGTGGACGAACGCGTTGGGGCATTTGCGAAAAGCTTCAAGCAGGCTCTTTCTGCAGCCAAGTTTCATGCAACTATCCAGACTAACCCCAAGGTTCGCTCTAAGGAAAACAAGGCCCTAGGTTCAAATAAATGTATTTTTCTTCTCTTTTTTTTGCGATGTACTTTTTTTCTTTAGGCATGTAATTATACTTCAAATTCAATAAAGATGAATTTTCATGAAATATTTGTTTTCAACTTGGATGCCCCTGCATATTTTTGAATGTCTGAATTTTGAACCATGTTTTGGTTACAGCAGCTAGCTTTCAACCAATCTCATATGGAATAGTATTCTGGCCAAAGTATTTATAGTCAAGTCTGTGTCACTAAGTCCGTCAATTATCCATAAATAGATCATCCTGAATTATAATCCGAAATTTGATCCATGGTTTGATGTTGATAACTCAATTCAGAATCCGAACCAAAACATTTAATAAAAGGTATATTGATAGAGAAGCCACTCTGTCCCAAAATTTAAGTTTTCCTACGATAGACAATGAACAAATGAGTTGATTTTGATCCAAAATCTGAATTGAGACTTTAAAAATTTTCTATGGAGAGTCGGTATACGTTCGGTTAGAATTTGAATCGTTTCCACACAATAAGGATCTTCGTACACCGCTTCAAACATTGTGCAAAGCACTATCTACCTACCACTATCATTAACTGCCATATCCGTTGCAGTATCCATGCCCAGTGGGGAAGCATCATGTGTCAATCATCTAGCCACCTTCCATCGGATTTCGTCTTTTCATCATCCCTCACATTAATTTTGTAGGAGAACGTGCTCTACCTGGGTCGAGCTTTGCCTCTATTTAAACCCTCGATAGACCATATTGGCTCCTTATGACTTTTTCAGTCATGTCTCTCCTCGCGACAAATCTTGAGTTCTTCTACCTCCTTAGTCTCTTCCTTGTCCCTGCATCTTTTTAAACCTTCCTCTTTTCTTTTTTTAATTTTCAAAATGAGTGCCTCCAAGGAATCTTCAACTTTAGTGATGGTTGCTCAGGAGGTGTCGGACTTTGCTCCGCTAAACTTCGGATCAAAACTCATAGAGACAGATTTGGTTCTAATCTATGGAGATTTGGTTCTAATCTATGGAGATTACCACATCCCTCCGGAGTTCCTGTTGAAAGTTTCATGACTGAATGACCGGGCTTGCTTGCCACCCCTACGCCAGATAAGCCTCTATCAGGAGTGTTTCCGTGCTGAGTTGAGACTTCCCCTCTATCCATTTCTATTATTTTTCTTCGATTTCTTGATATGTCACCATGTTCTTTTGTCCCGAACTCATGGCAGCATATCTACAATTTTATCGCGGTTTGCATTTTGGTTAGGAAAAAACCCAGCATTGCTCTTTTCCATTTCTTTTACACTTTTAAGAGGCATCCTAAATCAAGCGGGTGATGGTATGTATCGTCTCATAAGAAGAAAGGCATCTTCCTGCTAATTCAGGGCGCTCCTTCCATCGTCCATGACTAGGAGCATTTTCTATTTGTTTCCAAAACTTCTGGCAAGGCCTGGAAATTTATCAATCGGGGAGAACCTCAGGAGTCAGTCCTCAGGGAACCTGTCTTGGACCAGCACCAAAGGAAGAAGTTCAAGGTCCTACGTGAATTTCAGGTGTCGGCCTTAAAGGATCTTCTTTCGGAGAAGATATTATATAATGTTGGAATCAGCCCGACCAGCCCTCAAGATGCATGCAGATTTGCACTCCTGCCTCAGGCTGTCTTACCATTCGATTTGCTCAAATTTAAAACTAGCCTCTGATTATTCTTGTCACAGGGATGGATAAAGACATGAGAAGGTCGGAACGGGATCCCAAGCAGATCCACAAGCAGAATAGGCCTGCAGATTCCAAGACTAGTTAAAGCATTCACTTCAGGGATGGAAGTCCTCTACCGCTAGCTCCCCAGAAGTCCTTGAGGTCAGAGTAGCCTGACCGACTTCTCTATTGTGCCTTCGATCATCTCTTCGCCACCTCAAGTTCGGGTGAAAGATTGGACCATCGTGCTTTAGTCGCTCCCCTGCCTTCTCAAGCCAGGAGGTCGACATATCATGCTTCTAGCCATCCCTCTGACTTCTCAAACTCGAGCGAGTGACCAGAGATCTGCAACCCAAGGGAGCCGCCGGAGCCCTCCTGCACCCCAAGCCAAAGTTGAGAGTGGTCCAAGCCCGAGTCTTTCTAACCCCAAGCCTAGGACAAACAAAGGGCAGTGAGTCCCACCTCAAACGAAGCTATCCTCGGTCAAGCCCGGAAGGAAGTATCGGATGCAGCCCCCGTCGCACCAGGCTTGAGGCCTCTGTTTTAATGTTTCGAATCGAATCGAATCAAATGGCTGAACCGCATCAGTTCGCTGCCAATACAATTCGACACACCCCAAACCGCCCGATTTGGGCTGGTTCAATAAACCATAGGGTAGATGGCATTGTCATTCATGACATCCATCATTTCCTATTTTTTACATCATATTTTTCCTAATTATATAGAAATGTCAAAAACCTTGAATAGGTCTTGTGAATTTACTAAACAATATCGAACTATGTTTCCTCCATGTATTTAAATCCATCTAAAGATGAAGTATTGGCTGACCAAACATCAATATGCACAAGAGAACTTATTGTCCTCCATGCATTTTTCATAATCATGTCTTTCTGGATATTTAAGGTGTTGATAGAAATCTTGAAGGTACTTTCCTTGTTAACAAAAATCAACTCAAAAAAGTATTCACAAAAATCTTAATGAGTGCTTTCCTTGTTGACAGAACTAAATCAAGTATTGACAAAAATCTTGATGGATGCTTTCCTTGTTGACAGAAATCAAATCAGAAAAGTATTGACAAAAATCTTGATGGATGCTTTCCTTTCTAAATAAGTAAAATATAATTTAGAATTTTTTTTTATTAGAGACATTGATTATTTTTGGAGGTTTTGTATATAAATGTATAGGTGGCCATTGAATAATAACAAAAAATTATTTTGCCTCCATTTTTCCTTCTTTTTCTCAACATGGTATCTGATATGGCAATATCCGCTGATGTGGAGCCTACACAACCGCCAGCCAGCAGTCGCATGGGTGGGGATTGCCACCTAGGCGCAGCCCCCGGTGGAATGCCGAGGCCAGCTCCCGGCCGGGGTCGAGCTCATGAAGCGAGCCCCCTATCGAGGTCAGCTTCCGACCGAAGCAAAGCTCATAAAGCTAGCCCTCCCGCCGAGGTCAGCTCCCAGCCAGGGTCGAGCTCATGGGGTGAGCCCTCTGTCTGAGGTCAGCTCTCAGCCGGTGTTAAGCTCATGCTGCCGAAGGCGGACCTCTCCGGGAGGTCCTTCCCTGCCATACGAAGGCCAGAATTCCTGCCAGCCGTGAAGGAGGGAAAGATCGACAAGAATTCAAACCACGACATGGAGATCCCTGTCCACCTACAACCTCCGAAAGGTGGCACATGTTCTGCCACCAATGCCAGTTCTGCAACACGCCGCTCTACACGAGGTAAGCCCCGTCAGACCCAGGGTCATGTAGCGTGCCGCCACGTCAACAACCGTACAGTCGGAGGCCCAGAGTTCACCCAGAAGGGGAATCCTGTCAACTATAGGCCCTACAATGCTCAGGCGGCCCCTCCGGAAATGGAAAGATTTCCCATGATGGTATGGGGCTCGATGGCAGAGCGCCTACCGCGGGGGAAGAAAAAGAAGACAACACCCCCGAGAGAAGGCGAAAAGGAGGAACACCTCAGAAAGAGAGGAGGAAGATCTCAAAAAAGAAGGGAGTTCTCAGAAAAGAAGAGAGACCTTAGAAAGAAAAGAGGGAGATCTCAAAAGGGAAGAGAGATCTCGAGAAGGGAAGAGAGCTCAGGAGGAGAGCTCTCCGGAGAGCTCGCCAAAGGCTGAAAGGAGGACCAGTCCGAGAGCGAAGGAGAGGCTCCAAAAGGCCCAAGGATTCTCCTCCGGAAGGACCATTCCGAGAGGAAGAGAAGGAGAAGCCGCGGGCAACAGCAAGCCCCTCCGGAAAAGACACCGCAAGAGGGCACTTCAAGGACACCGGGACCAAGCCCCCAATTTGGGAGGGGCCATCACCCAAGGCATTAGGTAAGAAAGGTAAGAGGCAGACGCAGGAGGAGCGGGGAGAGGTAAATAAGCAAGCACCCCGAGAGCCCGGCGGCCAAGAAACCGGCCGGAAAACCTCCTCGCTCCCCGCTCTCCATTCTCTCTTTCTATCGCTTAGGCATTATCATCTTATTCTTTACACTATTTGAATATATTTATCATGTCACCCCCTAAGACGAGGGAGTCTCCCAAGCTCTCCATCTCAGAGGTATCTGTTTTCCTCGATCGTCCCACTGACTTGATCGTCAGTGTCCTCGCCGGAATCCCCGACCCGGGTCTTCCCTATTTTGCAGGCCGAGCGGACCGAAGAGCCGACTCCCGAGGAGGGAGCGCCCTTTGACGGGAGAAGGCACCCAACGCGATGGCGACGCGCCAGAGCTACGGACCACAATGATATAGGCGGCAACAGATTGGCGCACCAGGAAGGGAGGCGAGCAGAGACGACAGACGATTCCGGAGCCCAGAGGATCTCGGCCAAGGCTGAGGACCAGGCTCTCCAACCGACGGAACGATCGTGGCTGCCTCCCTGGGGGGCAGGCGCGGTTGGACCTGGAATCCAGGCATGCCCCTATGTGTGGGGTTTTCATCATCTCATGCGAGCCTAACGGGTAACTCCCTTCCCCGCTATACTTTGCAACATGAAAACTATGTTACAGTTTTACAAGAAAAACCCCTGCATCCCACAAATGGCAAGCACCATCGCCTCGCCCACAGTTCGAAGATGGTAGCTTGCTGATCACAGATGAGCGCACTACTCCCCCCGAAAGGGACCCCAGCGAAGGGGTCAAAGCCCAGCCGGGCAAAGCTTACCACCTCGCCAGTCCAGGCGCCTCTCGACGCTCGCAGGCTTGGAGCACGAGCAACCTAAGAGAGCGCTACCGGCGATGTAAAACTTCTCAATTATCTAAGTCCCTTTTTCGTACAACTTCGTCTTTCACCTATGCAGGGACGTCCCCGTCCGACTCAGTCCGGCGGCACAAGCCGAGCCTTCCGACAGGCCCGTCTTCCACAGTCGTGCTCACAGCCCGAAGGCGGCACCAAGATGCCGTTGACAGATTTTTTTGAAAGTAGTCCCTTTCTTCATTGACAATTGTCCATTATATAGACATATTACAAGCTGATCTTCAACCCTTACCAAATATACAAGCTGATCTTCAGCGATTACAAGCTGATCTTCAGCGATTACAAGCTGATCTTCAGCGATTACAAGCTGATCTTCAGCCCCTACCATATATACAAGCTGATCTTCAGCCCCTACCATATATACAAGCTGATCTTCAGCCCCTACCATATATACAAGCTGATCTTCAGCGATTGCAAGCTGATCTTTAGCGATTACAAGCTGATCTTCAGCTGATATTACCTTTGACATCCCCCTCAAATTGATGCTGGTAAATCGACGAGCATCAATTTGCCAACGAGAAAATGATGGTGCTGACGTAGCAGGGATTTTGTGAAGATATCGGCGATTTGCAAAGTAGTGGAGATATGTGGAAGGGTGATGACCTGTTCAGATCATAGGCTTCCCTGATCGAGTGACAGTCAACCTCGATGTGCTTGGTGCGTTCGTGATAGACAGGGTTGGCGGCAATTTGTATGGCACTCGTGTTGTCAGCATGGAGTGGAGTAGGATGAACGGGAGAGAAACTGAGCTCTGTGAGGAGACCATGCAGCCAAATGATCTCGGAGCATGCTGCAGACATGGCTTGGTACTCGGCCTCAGTAGATGATTTGGAGACGTGGTCTTGCTTCTTGCATTTCCAAGAGACAAGGGCATCACCAAGAAACACACACCAGCCGGTAGTAGATTTCCTGGTGTCTGGACAACCGGCCCAGTCAGCGTCTCAATAGGCTTGTAGCTGAAGTGAAGAACCAGAAGGGAAGAATAAGCCACGACTAGGTGTCCCAAGAATGTAGCGAATTATGCGGCGGACTGCAGATAGATAGAGATGCCTCGATGCTTGCATATATTTGCTAACAGTATGGACAGCATAAGAGATGTCTGGTCGGGTAATGGTTAGATAGATAAGACTACCAACCAATTTTCGATAGGTAGTAGGATCCTCAAGAAGCTCCCCTTTGTCACGTAAATATTACATTAAGTTCCATGGGGGTGTCAACCGAAATGGAGTTGGTAAGACCAGCTAGCTGAACCAGATCCTGACTATACTTGTGCTGATTTAAGAAGAGACCGTGAGCCTGATGATGCACCTCTAAACCCAAGAAGTAGGTGAGCTAGCCAAGGTCTTTCATGTGGAATGTAGAATGCAACAAAGTTTGAACCGCAAAGATTGCCTCCAAATCAGAGCCAATGATGACGATATCGTCCACATAAACAAGGAGGATAACGATACTTATGGATGTCCTTTGTAGAAAAAGGGAGGAGTCATACTGATTTTGGGTGAAAGAAAAAGCAAGCAAAGTGGATCGAAACTTTTTGAACCATACTCTTGGTGCTTGCTTCAAACCATACAAAGAACATTCAGCTTGCAAACATCATTAGGTGATGAAGTGGGCATACCAAAGGGAAGTTTCAAGTAAACGTCTTCCTTGAGATCGCCATGGAGAAATGCGTTCTTGACATCCATTTGACGTAAGGGCCATGATTGGGATGCAGCAAGAGCGAGTATAGTTTGAACAGTGGTCATTTTGGCGACTGGTGCGAAGGTCTCATCATAGTCTAAGCCATATTCTTGTTTGTTGCCAAGTGCCACTAACCAAGCCTTGTAACGGTCTATGGACCCATCGGAACGAAGCTTGATAGAGAACACGAACTTACTTCCAAGGGGTTTCATGTAGGAGGGATACGAAACAACATCCCAAGTTTGGTTTTCTTCAAGTACGAGAAGTTCGGCTTCAATTGCTTTTCGCCAACACTCATGCTCCATTGCCTGTTTATAAGACGAAGGAAGAGAAATAGAAGAAAAGGTGGCTGTGAAGGATGGAGAAGAGAAACCAAACCTATCTGGGGGTCTACGAACCCGAGTACTGTGTCTGAGCGAGGGAGGTGCAGGTGCTGAAACAGGAGCAGCAGTCGGGGAAGAAGCTTGAGGGGGCTCGGGAGGTATTGAAGATTGGTGGGAAGTGGCAGTGGTGCGTCGTTGATACACTAGGAGAGGGTTAGAATGGATTGGATCTGCAGGAGAGCTAGTAAACATAGGCAAAACAGAAAATGAAGGAGAAACGGGATCCTGATGGATGGAAAAGAAATACTAATTTTCGAAAAAAATCACATTTCAAGAACCTCGAATGCAACACAGATTTGGATCATAACAAAGAAAACCTTTCTGTTGTACTGAGTATCCTAGAAAAGCACATTAAACTGATTGAGCTATGAGTTTCGTGCGTTCATGGACAGGAAGATGAACATAACAGACACAACCGAAGGAACGAAGGTTAGAATAAGTTGGAGGGTGACCAAATAACCTGGTGAAAGGTGAGTCATGGTTTAATGTGGGAGAAGGCAATCGGTTAATAAGATGGACAGCAATGGAAAGAACTTCACACCAAAATCGAGAGGGGGTGGAGGATTCTAACAGAAGAGTGCGAACCACATCAAGAAGGTGACGGTTCTTCCTTTCAGCCATCCCATTTTATTGAGGTGTCGAAGGGCAAGACCGTTGAGAAATGATGCCATAATTCTGTAGAAAGTGTCACGTCCCGAATCCAGCACCAGAATTGGCTACGCGATTGGCCGTACAAACCCTAGGTTTTATCCTAGAGATCATGCAAGGCCTAGGTACATAAGAGTCACCTCAAAAAAATCTCATTCATCACCCAGCCCGAAGATCTGCACAACTATGTGGAAGAAGAAAGTAGGGTTGTGAGCTCTACAGCCCAGTAAGATTCCTTCACAATCATATCAGTATTAATATAAAAACTGAAAGCAGTAAGATCATAATCATATAACGGAAAACAATAAAGTTTTTCAGTCAATCACATATCAAGTATATCAAAAACCTTTCATAACATTATATTTTCTTTATATGTTTTCATTAATTTTTCCTCTTCTTTAAGGTTCTGAACTAACCATTGTCATGCGACGCCCATGACTGGCAACCACACAATCAACCATGTATTCTAAGCCCGTGGCCATGCTAGCTCACGTACAAAGCCCGTGACTCTAGCTGTCCCACGTTTTAAATACCCATGACCGGCTATTCTATGTACGAAGCCTGTGGCTCCGGCAACTTCAGATCCATGGCTAGTCCAGACACCGTTATCACTTTATCCATCCACATCATCTTATCAAATCGTATTACAGTGTCAAACCTGAAATCTCAAACTTCTCAATGACCGGCATCACGGTCCAAACCATCAAAAGTAATTTTTATCCGATAAACACAGTATCCAGAAATATAAAATAATAACCATAATCATATTGTCCTTCATAAAAATTCTACACCATGCAACAATAAATCATGCATGCCAATGCTCATGTACTCGGATCAAAACCATGCCATGTAAAACAATATGTAAAGCTGGTGATCATGTCCAGAATCCTTACCTTCAATCGCTAACTCCAAATATCCGGTATCAATCTATACCCCGAATTCGTCCAACACTTTCCTACTCAGAAGGTTGATCTCCTACAATAATAAATAAATTCATTCAAATCAAATCCTAGTTTCACAAATTTTAAGAAAAAAGGTTCCCCCTGATTTTCTCTTTCCTCATCTTCTCTCTCCTTTCTCTTCTCTCTCATCTTTATCTCTCCTCTCTCTCTCTATCCCAAATCCCAACATATCTCCAAAACTGGTCGCTATCCGATGCCATCATAGCATGACAACCTTCCTCTTCTTCCAAACCAAGATCCCTTTCCTCTCCCCTTCTCTCTTCTCCTCTTCTCTCTTTCTTTCTTCCTCTCTCCTCTTTTTCCCTTCTCTTTCTTCTCCTCTTCTCCTCTCTTCTTGGCTCTCTGGCTCTCTGCACTGTTGGTCCTCAACGTCCCTGATTAAAAAGAGGAGCAAAAACCAATCCAAAACCACCTTAAACGTCGTCTGAGAAGTTCAAAACCATCAAGATATCTTCCCGGCCGTCTGATTTTAGATCTACGCCTCAAACCGCATCAAAATCCGAATCCAAAAGCCTCGGATCAAGCCTAAACTCCGTCGGACTCATCCCAGCCGTTCGATCAGACGATCGGACGGTCAGATCGCGCAGAAGAGTCGTGGACCGCCATGAGCTGCATGAAATAGGTTAGGAAACGCCCTCACGACCATTGGCTCCGGCTGGGCCAAGCCCACGCGCCCGCACACGCGCGCGTGGGCCTAGGCTGCGCATCGCGCGTCCGCCACGTCAAGCCGGGCTACGCATCGCACGCCCGCGCAACGAGCCAGCCACGCCGGCATGCCCGCGCTCGCCAGCGCCCGCCACACCCCGTCCGCGCTCGCTCGCCCATCGCACCCCGCACGCGCTTGTGTGCCGCATGATCGCTCGCGCGTTCCGCACCCGCGCGTCCGTTCGCCGGCTCGCCCCCTCTTACCTAGGCTACGCGCTGGGCCGCGCACTAGTCTAGGCCGGTCCAGCAGGTGGGCCGGCAGGGCTTCAATTTTTTTTTTCCTTTTCCAGGTCATTACATTCTTCCCCTGTTAAAATAATTTCGTCCTCGAAATTAGCTTGATTGATATCTTGAATCAGTGCTCCTATCATAACACTTCTAAATCACTATGCTTCTACTACGCACTCTGATATAATTTACTAAACCATCTAGGTTCACTAATAAATCCTTCCAAAAATTTCTATCATGTCTTACTAATCATGTTAATTTCTTACTCTTATGTCACAGTCTTAAAATCATGACCTGAATTTGATACCACTCATATCTATTATAATCATTTATGTCACAGTTTCAAGTCATCATAACCTAAGCTCTGACACTATTCTTGTCATATCCTAATAACCATCATGTCATTATTATCATCATCCACTTGTATCACCATCCCAAACGATCATAACCGAAGCTCTGATACCACTCTGTCATGCTCCGAATCCAGCATCGGAATCGGCTACGCGACCGGCCGTATAAACCCTAGATTTTATCCTAGAGATCATGTAAGGCCTAGGTACACAAGAATCATCTCAAAAAAGTCTCATTCATTACCCAGCCCGAATATCTGCACAACTCTGTGGAAGAAGAAAGTAGGGTTGTGAGCTCTACAGCCCAGTAAGGTTCCCTCACAATCACATCAGTATTAATATAAAAACTGAAAACAGCAAGATCATAATCATATAACGGAAAACGATAAAGTTTTTCAGTAAATCACATATCAAGTATATCAAAAACCTTTCATAACATTATATTTCTTTTATATGTTTTCATTAATTTTTCCTCTTCTTTAGGGTTCTGGACTAGCCATTGTCATGCGACGCCCATGATCAACCATGTATTCTAAGCCCATGGCCAGGCTAGCTCATGTACAAAGCCCGTGACTCTAGCTGTCCCATGTTTTAAACGCCCATGACCGGCTATTCTACGTACGAAGCACGTGGCTCCGGTAACTTCAGATCCATGGCTAGTCCAGACACCGTTATCACTTTATCCATCCACATCATCTTATCAAATCGTATCACGATGTCAAACCTGAAATCTCAAACTTCTCAATGACCGGCATCACGGTCCAAACCATCAAAAGTAATTTTTGTCCGATAAACACAGTATCCAGAAATATAAAATAATAACAACCATAATCATATTGTCCTTCATAAAAACTCAACTACACCATGAAATAATAAATCATGCATGCCAATGCTCATGTACTCGGATCAAAACCATGCCATGTAAAACAATATGTAAAACTGGTGATCATGTCCAGAATCCTTACCTTCAATCGCTAACCCCAGATATCCGGTATCAATCTATACCCCGAATTCGTCCAACACTTTCCTACTCAGAAGGTTGATCCCTTACAATAATAAATAAATTCATTCAAACCAAATCATAGTTTCACAAATTTTAAGAAAAAAGATTCCTCCTGATTCTTTCCTCATCTTCTCTCTCCTTCCTCTTCTCTCTCATCTTTATCTCTCCTCTTTCTCTCTCTATCCCAAATCCCAACATATCTCCAAAACTGGTCGCTATCCCATGCCATCATAGCATGACAACCTTCCTCTTCTTCGAAACCAAGATCCCTTTCCTCTCCTCTTCTCTCTTCTCTTCTTTCTCTTTCTTTCTTCCTCTCTCCTCTTTTTTCCTTCTCTTTCTCCTCCTCTTCTCCTCTCTTCTTGGCTCTCTGGCTCTCTGCACTGTTGGTCCTCAACATCCCTGATTAAAAAGAGGAGCAAAAACCAATCCAAAACCACCTTAAACATCGTCTGAGAAGTCTAAAACCATCAAGATATCTTCCTGGCCGTCTGATTTGAGATCTAAGCCTCAAACCGTATCAAAATTCGAATTCAAAAGCCTCTGATCAAGCCTAAACTCTGTCGGACTCATCCCAGTCGTTCGATCGGACGATCGGACGGTCAAGATCGTGCAGAAGAGTCGTGGACCACCGTGAGCGGCACGAAACGGGCTGAGAAACGCCCTCACGACCGTCGGCTCCGGCTGAGCCAAGCCCACGCGCCCGCGCGCGCGAGCGCGCGTGGGCCTGGGCCGCGCATCGCGCGCCCGCCGCGTCAAGCCGGGCTGTGCATCGCACGCCCGTGCAACGAGCCGGCCACGCCGGCGCGCCCTCGCCAGCGCCCGCCACACCCCATCCGCGCTCGCTCGCCCATCGCACCCCACACGTGCTTGTGCACCGCGTGATCGCTCGTGCGTTCTACGCCCGCACGTCCGTTCCCCAGCTCGCCCCCGCTCGCCTGGGCTACGCGCTGGGCCGCGCACTAGTCTGGGCCAGTCCAGCAGGTGGGCCGGCAGGGCTTTAATTTTTTTTTCCTTTTCCGGGTTGTTACAGAAAGTCCTGAAACAAATGAGACATACTCATCCCATTATCAGAACGTAAGATTTTGATATGGGCCGAAAATTATCTGAATATATGCATAAAAAATTTTAAAAACAGAAAATACTTCGTCTTTGGAACGAAGGAAATAAATCCATGTGAAACATCTATAGTCGTCAATAAAAGTGACAAAGTATTTGTAATTGGCATGCGAAGTGACTGGCGTCATACCCCACACATCATTATGTATCAGATCGAAAGGTTTGACAACATGCGGTGTGTGAATAGGAAACGGTAGAGTTTTACTTTTACCAAGTCTGCAAGAATTGCAATCAAACTGAACAGCTCTAAGAGATGGTGTTTCATTATTCCCAAGAAAACCAGATTTTAATAAAGCATGGAGTATATTTGAGTTTGGATGTCCGAGACATTTATGCCACACTCGGTGATCAACATGAGCAGAATTACAAGCGACAAAAGGCAAAGAAAAGGAAGACAAGGAAAATTGAAGAGGAAAAAAACGTCCCACTTTAGGCCCCCTCGCGATCATCCGCCCTGATTGTTGATCCTGCACAACACAACCAGATTTAGAGAATTCTAATTTACAATCATTATCAACCACCTGACTGACAGACACCAGATTGGTGGTAAGACCGGGAGATACGAAGACATCAGTAAGAGAGAACATCACCAGTGGCCGTGATCGGTAAATGTTTGCCATCAACAGTATGAATTTTGAGATTTCCGAAATATTTGTTTACATTGGTAAGAAAATCAGCATTGTTTGTCATATGATGGGAAGCCCCGGAATCAAAGTACTAAGGAGATGATGTAAAGAAGGGTTTACCTGAGAGTCCTAAAGCTGAAAATACAGAAATGATCATTTGTTGAATCATTTCAGGGATCACGGGTTGGACAGAAACATGAACAAGAGCACTTTGTATTGTATTCACAAAACTACCAGCACTAGAAGAGCCAACTGAGACGGTATATGCTGTCTCCGATTTCTTTGGGGGTCGAGTTGGACATTCCTTGATAATATGGCCAGCCTTTTTGCCATAGTTGCAGAATTTTCGGGGACAGTTTGTAACATAATGGCCAAATCCCTTGCAACAGAAGCACTGAACCGTACTCATATCCCTGCTTCGTGGCCTACCTTGTACAGCATAGGCCATAGAAACAGATGTAGGTCGTCGTTGTTCCATGGTGGTTTGAGTGAGAAGGCGTCGTTCCTCGCGAAGAAAATCATTGAGACATGTATCCAAGAAGGGGATTGATTCTCGGTTCATAAGATTGAATATGGTGCCTTCAAATTCAGGTCTTAGATTCATTAGAAATTGATCCCTCTGAGTAGTTTCATGGACAGATTGAACAAAACTAAGGCCTTCAGATGGTAAGCCAGCATAAACTATATCAGTGTATTCAGGCCAAAGATTAGTGAATGTAGAGTAAAAATCGGAGATAGAAAGACTATCCTGTTGAAGAGTTTCCAATTCATGTTCAAGCTGGAACCGACGAGCAGTGTTTTGTTGACTGTAGACCTTCAAGTAAGTCCACATCTGAGCCGCAGTCTGAGAAGATCGAAGATTCAAGATGATACTGGATTCGACAGATCCTAAAATCCATGCCATAACTTGTGCGTCCTTGACTTCCCACTTTGCGTGTTGGTCTATCTTTGTCTTTGCTTTTGTCAGGAGCTGGGTTATCACCATCAATATGTCCCCACAACTCCTTACTTTTGACGAAAATCCTGAAATGAAACGTCCAAGCAGAGTAGTTTTTGCCATTGAAACGAATCAGAGAAGCATCAGACCTATCGGAAGACATGAGGTTAAGAGAACATGAACAAGAATAATCGAGACTAAGAAACTTGGGAGCACGAGACAAATGACAATTTAGAGCTGTGACTCTGAAACCATGACAGATTTTTTTGAAAAGTAGTCCCTTTCTTCATTGACAATTGCCCATTATATAGATAGATTACAAGCTGATCTTCAGCCTCTACCAAATATACAAGCCGATCTTCAGCGATTACAAGCTGATCTTCAGCCCCTACCATATATACAAGCTGATCTTTAGCGATTATAAGCTGATCTTCAGCCCCTACCATATATACAAGCTGATTTTCAGCGATTACAAGCTTATCTTCAGCGATTACAAGCTGATCTTCAGCTAATATTTCCTTTGACAGCCGTCTACTGCGAGACTCACAGCATGGTAACTCATCAACAAGCCGGGCCCTCCATCAAGCCCACACTCACCAGCCGAGCTCACGGCTCGGAGGTGGCGACAGGGCAACCCGCCACCTACCGCGTGACTCACAGTTCGGCATCCTCTTCAACAAGCCGGGCCCTCCATCAGGCCCGCCTTCCACAGCCATGCTCACAGCCCGGAGGTGGCATGAAGATACCGTCTACTGCGACTCACAGCATGGCAACAGCTCATCAACAAGCGGACCCTCCATCGGGCCCGCCTTTCATAGCCGCGCTCACATTCCGGAGGCGGCACCAAGATGCCGTCTACCGTGAGACTCACAGCATGGCAGCTCATCAACAATGCGGGCCCTTCCATCAGGCCCGCGCTCACTAGCCGAGCTCAGCCCGGAGGTGGCGGCAGGGCAACCAGCCACCTACCGCGTGACTCGCAGTTCGGCATCCTCTTCAACAACGCGGGCCCCTCCATTAGGCCCGCACTCACCAACCGAGCTCAGCCCGGAAGTGGCAGCAGGGCAACCCACCACCTACTGCGTGACTCACAGTTCGGCATCCTCTTCAACAAGCCGGGCCCTCCATCGGGCCCGCCTTCCGCAGCCATGCTCACAGCCCGGAGGTGGCACCAAGATGCTATCTACCGCGAGACTCACAGCGTGGCAGCTCATCAACAACGCGGGCCCCTCCATCAGGCCCGTGCTCACCAGCCTAGCTCATAGCCCGGAGGTGGCGGCAGGGCTACCCACCACCTACCGCGTGACTCACAATTCGGCATCCTCTTCAACAAGCTAGGCCCTCCATCAGGCTCGCCTTCTACAGTCGTGCTCACAGCCCGGAGGTGGCGACAGGGCAACCCGCCACCTACCGCATGACTCAGTTCGGCATCCTCTTCAACAAGCCGGGCCCTCCATCAGGCCCGCCTTTCACAACCGTGCTCATAGCCTGGGAGCAGCACCAAGATGCCGTTTACCGCAAGACTCACAGCATGGCAACTCTTCTTCAACAAGTCGGGCCCTCCTCAGGCCCACCTTTCACAACCGTGCTCATAGCTCGGGGGCAGCACCAAGATGCCGTCTACCGCGAGACTCACAGCATGGCAACTCTTCAACAAGCCACCTACCGCTTGACTCACAATTCAGTGCCCATATTAACAAGCCTGGGGCGGCACCAAGATGTCGTCCACCGCGTGACTCATCGTTCGGCACTCTCAAGCCGAGCCCGCTCCATAGGGCCAGCACTTTACGATCGAATCACAACCTTGAAGCAACGACAGGGTAACCCGCCATCTTCCAAGAGACCCGCAGCTGGGCAATCTCCAAGCCGGGTCCTTCCGACGGGCCTGTGCTTAGTCGTCCCACTTAGTCTTGAAGCGCAGTTGGGGATTCCTGGAACCCTGCCATCTACCGTGAAACTCACAGTTTGGCATCTATAAGCCGGGAAACTAATGAAGCCCCACATCCACTGCCTTACAGTCCGGAGATTTCTGCCAGGAAACTCCAGAAGTCCCGCCATCTGCCCCTTGACTCAGTGCTACGAACTGAGCCGGGATACTCCAGAAGCCCTGTGACGGATTGCCTTGCTCACGGTTCAAGGATGGTGAGAGACCCCTAAATCCCCATCGTCGGCCGCCTGACTCACGACTTGGCAAACCGAAGAGACTTCCCAGAGGCAGTCTGAGCTGAAGAAAAGGAAAGTGACAAGCAAAGCAAAGGGAGCACAAAGCATTCCGATCAAAGGAAGAAGAAAGAAAACCACCCTCATCGGAACGTCCCACTTCGGAGAGAGGCCCCCAGCAGCCCGGGAGGCCGAGCAACATATTCAAAAAAAAAGAGAAGCTGGAACAGTAATTGTAAAAGAAGACATTTTCGTTGATCGAAAGTCTCTTACATCCTATGGAGGCTCCCGACAGGCCAGGAGACCTGGAATCCCAAGATACAAGATGAAGGGTGGATGGACCGAAGCCCCATCTTTGCTCCTCACCCGGTCAGTGAGCAGATCCCGTCAGCGTTGGCGCAATGCCCGCTGGAGGGCTCTAACCTTAACCTCCGTGATCGGTACAGGAAATGCCAAGGAGGGCACCCTTTCTCAGGAGTTTGCCGGATCTCCAAAGCCTGGCATCGGCTTCGCCTGTACCGCACCGTCCTCCTTAGAATTCACCGATCTCGTGATTCCAAGGACAGCTGCAGCAGCTCCGCATCAAGATGGTTCTTCTGCACTGCAACGACCGTGGCCCCTGCCACAGCGACCATGACCCGGGCCACCACCTCCTGTAAGATCTCCGGTCTTGTGAACCGGGAGGTGGTTCCGGCTGCCTCCGCTTTTGAGGCAGCCTCTTTATCTGCCCCAGCTGCGTGACCGGAGGATCTCCCCTTTTAAATCTGAGGGGGGAGTTTCGAGCTCGACGGATTTCTTCTCCGAACCAGATGCCCATGCCTTGACGCTGGCCAATCGCTCCCGGAGAGCCCTCATTTGGCCCTTCGGGACCCGAGCTGAAATCCTGAAGCAAGGTTCCCAGTACTGGTACCGGGTGCCATACCGGTGACCGGCCGGTACCGGTTCGGTACCGAACCGTACCGTGCCGACACACGGTATGGCAGGGCATACCGGTCCAAACCGGTACGCCCAAATTTTTTTTTTTTTTGATTTTTTTTTTTTGTTTTTTTGTAATTTTAAGATTTTTATTTTAATTTTTAAAGATTTAGGGTTTAGGGTTTAGGGTTTATTTTTTAAGGATTTAGCCGTTTAGGATTTAGGATTTAGGCCGGTTTAGGATTTAGGATTTAGGATGGCGTACCGTTTTAGGGTTTAGGACTAAATACTAATATTTAGGACTATTTTCAATTGAAATTAAAAAAAAATGATAATTAAACTAAGATTATCAACAATTAATGAAAGTAAAATGTGGCATAAACATATAATTACATACCAATGTCTAGAATCGGGTATAGTGACGATGTCCTTAAATATAGGGATCATGTATGTATTCCGTAGGAAATTCGGCATGTCCCTCCTGCCAAGCAGCATGATACTCCTCTAAGCTCATCCCAGGAAATATGCATAATGGGTCATAACTAATCGCAGATCCCTCTCTAATGTCTCGACTCTGAGAGCTGTCCAGGAACTGACAATATGGCAGTGCAGGTGCAGGGGGGAATCCAAATATACCAGTGACAAAATCAGATGCATAAGATGCTCCGAGATAATAACCACTGGATGCTGACGTCTCGGATGCACCATATGGATCATATGGACCATAAGCTGCCGATAGCTGCGGATAAGAGGATCCTGAATATGAGGATGATCCAGATACATCCAAGGATCCTACTCCACGTGCAAGATCTGCAGCTGTATCGTATCCCGAACGACCATGTGGAGCCCGTCGCCTATATGGAATCGTATCACCACGAGGTCTATCAGATGGTGCTCCATGATCTGTATCCTGCGTGGCATGAAAAAACTGCGACTCCCCAGTGAATCGAATAGGATTAGGTGGCTGCGACTCCTGTCCTCCTGCCCCTCTCTGATCACTAGATCCTCCACTATCTGAAGCACTATCATCACTGTCTCTGGTATCTGAATCTGAATGGACAGAGTGCTCCGATAGAGGTGCAACTGCCTTTCCTTTTTCTCTGTCCCCAGGTCTACTAGATGGTGGGGACAGACGATGTGTTGTATCTGCTGGAGCCCTGCGATAAATATAACTTGTTGCCCATTGTCCAGCATCCACTCCAGCCTTACTAGCTACAAAAATGGCTGGTCGAGGAGGCGATCCTGGCTCATCAAGCTCTGGCTGCTGCTACTAACCCATGACCCACCCAATCATTGGATCTTCATCCTCATCAATATATGAACTTGCAGTGGGATCAGGATATTTCAATTCTACTTCTTCCTGAATACATTTTAGCCTCCACCTTAAATTATAGTGTACATACACAAAATCGTTGAGGCATTTCTGTTTCAGACGGTTCCTCTGTTTGGAGTGGATAAGACCAAATGTAGACCAGTTGCGCTCACATCCACTGGAGGACACCATCTGGGAGAGGATCTTTACTGCAAGAACCTTTAAATTTTTAGCAGATCCACCAAAATGCACCCACTATTCAGCTGCAAAAGACATTACATCATTTAGAATTTTAGATTTGGCAAAATAAAAAATTTAATCCTGATATAATATTAGACTTACTCCTTAGTAGTACCTACCAGGATTCATCTTTGATTTACTTATGACCACTACAGTGGATCCAAATGAATCTGTGCCCTCCCTAAAAAATTTCGTCTGTCAGAAAAAAATTTGTTAGCTTGTTGAAATTAATGCTATTAAAAATCATTCAATAATTTCAACCAAACTTACTTCTTCAAGGCACATATCAGCGATATCTGGATCGGGCTCCATCTTATATATAACATTGCGCAGGGCAGACATAAGATCCTCGTCCATGGCAATGTCCAGTACGGAGTACTGAAATCTCGGATTTAGATAGTAAGCTACATATATATTAAAAATCAGTCAAGCATACTTGTATGAATCTAATTGAAACTTAATTTTTAGGGACTTCATAAATTACTACGTACCTGCTAGATGCAAATTCGAACTCATTTGATAACTCCACCATCCATCAATGATCCGGATATACTCATGTACATGTGATGGATCTGCCTCCTGGATATTTTTCTTTGCCTTTTGCATCATGAAATATAAGAAGCCCATCTGAGCATACCTCTCGGAGTCCACGGCACGAAGTACCTCATATAGAGGCTTGATAGCCTCCACTACCCTCTCAGCCCGCTGCCAGAATGTCTGTCTCATCACTAAATTCTCCACATTGCTTTCCTCAGTATTTGTCCTGGCATATCTGCTCTCCTGTCAGTCCTGACTGACAAACATCTGACGCAGCTCTGCTTTCTTGTTAAAAAGACTATCAATTGCAATGTAATTAGTTGCAAACCGTGTGACCCCCGGTCTTAATATTTCTCCCCCTGTAAAGCTCCTCATCAATGATAAGACCCATGTATGGTTATATATAAATCTGGTGATAAACTGTGCTAGCTCAACAATCTTCTGCACCCTGCGAATTTTACCAATATCCATCAACATGAGGTCTATACAATATGCAGTACAAGGGGTCCAGAAAATATGCGGCCGCCGCTCCATCAAGATCTGCCCTGCGGCCCTATACTGTGGTCCATTATCAGTGATTATCTGCACGACATTATGCTCTCCCACCTGATCAATCACCTCCTCCATCAATCTGAGGATATAACTGGCATCGTGCACCTGATCTGAAGCATCAATAGACTTCTGAAAAAAAGTCTTCCCATCACAATAAGTTAAAAAATTGATGATGCTCCGTCTAATAGGATCAGTCTAACCATCACACATCACCGTCAATCCATACACAGGCCACTTGCCCTAATATGAGGATATCCATCCTTCTAGCTCCTTATTGCTGTCTAGAAGATGACCATAGATATCCCTCGATGCTGGAGGATCTACACCTGCACCAGCAGCCTGTATAGATGAAATAGCAGAGCGATAATAAGAATTGTCTGCTGCATGGGCTAGGATATGACTGAAATGAAACCAAGAGGAGTGGCCCGCCACATAACCTTCTTCTTATCCTTTTTCAGCATTGTGTCAATCCTCTGTTGCTTGGAATCTCTACTGGAAAATGCATGTGAATCGACATCATAAATAGTGGCTCCCTCTAGAATGTCCCTGGGCCTGGAAGACTTCCTCCTACTTCCAAATGCTCCCAACATGGATGCAATATAGCCGGTGCCTCTCCTAACGGGCTCTCTGACTGAGGTCCTCCTAAACTATCTGACTCTCCTAGAGCACTAGCAGAAGCAGATCCCGATCCTGACTCAAAAGCTGATGGCCCGAATCACTGTCTATGCCTGGCTGCCTCCTCCTGCTATCTCTGCTCATACAAGCTCGCCTGAATAGCAGCCTCTATCTGTGCCTCCTCATTAGAAGGAATAGATGCTTCCTCTGACTCCCTAGAGTGATAAAAAAGTGGTTCTGCGGCTCTGCGATCCACCTCTGCCTTCTTTGCTGCTTTCCTTTCCAGCTTTAAACTCAGCAAAGTGTTTCTTTATCAATTGACATACCTCCTGTGGACACTGTCGGCATGCAGATACATCAGGATAGCCGCCAGCCAAGTGCTGCTTCAACCTTATTACCCCCCACCTTTGAATTCAGTATTGCACAATTTACACCTCCAGTGATGCCGACCCGAAAGCATCTCTCCATGTAACCAGCCAATGTCCCACTCCGGATCCTTCTTCCTCCTTGATGGATCCATACCTGAATATTTAAATTACATATAAGGTCAATAATAATCTTTATTAATTAACATTTTATTAACCTAATTTTTAAAAAAAAAAATTAATTTTTTTATTTAAAAAATTCAAAAAAATAAAGAAAAATAAAAAAAATTTAAAATTTTATATTCATGTAGGATTCCATCATACATGCTACATATATTTTTTTAAATCCTAGAAATGCATTAAAAGTTAATTTTTTTTCAATTTAAGACCTACGGGCACTATTCATGAGATGCACAAAACTTGAATAAATCGACATGAAATTTATAGTGAGAGTAGCTTACAAGCCCTAGATTAATAATTTATAATTATAGTTTTTTTAAAATTATTTTTTTAATTAATTTATTAAAATGAAATTAATTTTTAATTTAAAAAATTATATACTTAACAAAAAATTAAGATTTTAGTATCATTGTGCGGATCTATCCTAGATCTACCACATACTCTAAAATTATTGCCAACAAATAAATTTTGACAGCATTTCTTCTTAATTTTCTAATTTGTACGAATTTTAAAAAAATTTAAAGCTACAAAATATGAAAATACGGTAAAAGAAAGGTATACGGACCTTGATTCTAGCTTTCCCTTTAATTTTTGCAGGTTGAATTGGGTTGAAATTGACCGAGCAAATTTTTTTTTTTTGGTTTTCCTTCCTCTGTGCGCTGCTGCAGAGAACACAGGAGCTCTGTGACATTTCTCATCTTAAAACCTAAGCTAATCCCCCCCTTTCTGTGAAGTCACATGGCTACAGTGCCATGTGACAAAAATAAAAACAAACAGCCCCACATGACCCCTCCCACGGTACCGCACCGAACCACGCCAAACTAGCCGGTTCGGGCCCGTTTCGGCCGGTTCGGCTCCGGTTCGGGCCCGGTTCAGTGCGATATCCTTTTTTTTTTGGTTTTGTAGGTGGGTGTGCCATTTTTTGTGAAGTCACATGGCTACAGTGCCATGTGACAAAAATAAAAACAAACAGCCCCACATGCCCCCTCCCACGGTACCGCACCGAACCACGCCAAACTGGCCGGTTCGGGCCCGTTTCGGCCGGTTCGGGCCCGGTTCAGTGCGATATCCTTTTTTTTTTGGTTTTGTAGGTGGGTGTGCCATTTTTTGAAGTCGAACCGTGCTGGCCGGCCAGCGGTCCGGTTCGGTACACCCCGAACCGGCCGATTCGGCATGGTTCAGGAAACCTTGTCCTGAAGTCTACCAAGAGCCCTCCCTCAATGCATGCCGAGGGATAGGGATTGAAGGCAAACATGGAGGCCAGCACTGGAACCAGAAGGGGGCTGAAGTAGGAAGCTTTGCGAAACCTTGGCCATCTGTGCCCGAAGGCCTTTTAAAAGCCAAGCAGCCAACCGAAAGTCACCATGTGTCGGCTCCAGGCACCTCCCGATCTTTCGTTCACGGGAAGGGCGCCCTGATCCATCCAAGGCATTGATGATCCCTGCGTTGGGAAACTGAACGTAACACCCCATTAATGTAAAGGTGCGGTCTTCGGGGCATGGCCAATCAAAGCATTGATGGCTCAGAAGGTGCGCCCCTCCATGTCAGCATGGTCATTACTCCCATCGCCTCGAGCGACGCTTCGTTCTCCAGACTCGGGAGTGGGGGGCATCTAATGTGGCAACATCCACTGACGTGGAGCCTACACAACCGCTAGCCAGCAGCCGCATGGATGGGGATTGCCACCTAGGCGCGGCCCCCGGTGGAATGCCGAGGCCAGCTCCCGATCGGAGTCGAGCTCATGAAGCGAGCCCCCCTGCCGAGGTCAGCTCCCGACTGAAGCAGAGCTCATAAAGCCAACCCTCTCGCTGAGGTCAGCTCCCAGCCGGAGTCGAGCTCACGGGGTGAGCCCTCCATCTGAGATCAGCTCCCGGCCAGGGTCGAGCTCATGTTGCCGAAGGCGGACCTCTCCGGGAGGTCCTTCTCTGCCATATGAAAACTAGAATTCCCGCCAGCGTTGAAGAAGGAAAAGATCAACAAGAATTCGAACCACGACACGAAGGTCTCTGTCCACCTGCAACCTCCGGAATGTGGCACATGTTTTGCCACCAATGCCAGTTCTGCAACACGCCGCCCTCATGCTCTGCATGAGGTAAGTCCCGTCAGATTCAGGGCCCTGTAGCGTGCCGCCACGTCAACAACCGTACAGTCGGAGACCCGAAGTTCCCCCAGAAGGGGAATCCTATCAAAGCCATAGGCATTGCAATGCTCGAGTGGCCCCTCTGGGAATAGAAAGATTCCCCACGATGGTATGGGGCTCGATGGCCCAGTGCCTGCCCCGGGGGAAGAAAAAGAAGACAACACCCCCGAGAGAAGGGGGAAAGGAGGATCACCTCAAAAAGGAAAGAGGAACACCTCAGAAAGAGGAAAAAGATCTCCAAAAAGAAGGGAGATCTCAGAAAAGAAGAGACCTCAGAAAGAAAAATGGGAGATCTCAGAAGGAAAGAGAGATCTCAGGAGGAGAGTTCGCCCAAGGCTGGAAGGAGGACCAATCCGAGAGCGAAGGAGAGGCTCCAAGAGGCCCAAGGATTGCCTCCTCCGAAAGGACCATTCTGAGAGGGGGAAGGGAAGGAGAAGCCACGGGCAACAGCAAGCCCCTCCGGAGAAGACACTGCAAGAGGGCACCTCAAGACCGGGGAAGACACCGCTAGAGGGCACCTCAAGGACACCGGAACCAGGCCCCCGATCCAGGCGGGGCCATCGTCCAAGGCGTGAGGTAAGAAAGGTAAGAGGCAGACACAGGAGAAGCGGGGAAAGGTAAATAAGCAAGCACCCCGAGAGCCTGGCGGCCAAGAAACCGGCCGGAAAACCTCCCCGCTCCCCGCTCTCCATTCTCTTTCTACCGCTTAGGCATTATCATCTTGTTCTTTACACTATTTGAATATCTTTATCATGTCACCCCTTGAGACGAGGGAGTCCCCCAAGCTCTTCATCTCAGAGGTATCTGTTCTCCTTGATCGTTCCACTGACTTGATCGTCGGAGTGTCCTCGCCGGAATTTCCGGCCCGGGTCTTCCTTGTTTTGCAGGCCGAGCGGGCCGAAAAGCCGACCCTCGAGGAGGGAGCGCCCCCGGCGAGAGAAGGCACCCGACGCAGCGGCGACGCGCCAGAGCTACGGGCCACGACGATCCAGGCAGCAACAGTATCATAGATAGATCCCTTATGCATTTGAGTTGTTCTTCCTACTTACCCCTAGCATAGCCTCATCCCCCATATTGCATCAAGTTACATTTTGGATCTACATATCTATTCACTGCATTAACAATCTCTTCATCTTGTGCTTGCATATCAGTGTTGAAAGATCTTTGTTGTCGATGTCGTGCTACTATCAGATCTGATTGTGTCAGCTACTCTCGCTTGCATGTCGTGTTCTTTGTTTATGACAAAGATAGGCTCTATCTCTAGTTGTTGCCGTTAAAGATTGCTTGGCTATTGGAGATCGAGTTTGGCTTTGAAAATTTGTTAGTGAAAATTTGGATACTGATCCAACTAGTATTTATTTGAAAATTTAAAAAATAGCAGAAGGAAAGCAATCTACTAATAACAGTAGCAACAGGAGCAATGGAATCCTTGGTGATAACCCCTCTCTGAATATTAGTCCTATTAAGTTAGATGGGTCTAATTATCTAGCTTGGTCAAGATCTTGCTTATTGTTTATTCAAGCCCGGGGATTACAAGGCTATACCACAGGTAAAAGATAGAAACCTCCAGCCACTGACCCAACCCTAAGCCAATGGAAATCTAAAAATTCTTTTATCATGTCTTGACTTATTAATTCTATGTAACCACAAATTGCTCATGGCTATTTATTTCTCGCCACAGCTGAACAGATGTGGGATGCTACTGCTCGAACATATTTCCATCAAGGGAACGATGCATTGGTATATGAATAGCAAAAAAAAGTTCATGAAATAAAGCAGGGAGAGGTGTCCATTGCACAATATTTTTCTGAACTTAGTACTTTATGGCAGGAACTCGATTACTATGAGTATTTACCCTCCAACTCTGAGGATGCTGCTAAATACTAGAAAGTAATGGAAAAATACCGTGTATGATTTCTCGCCACAACTAAACAGATATGGGATGCTACTGCTCAAACATATTTCCATCAAGGGAATGATGCATTGGTATATGAATAGCAAAAAAAAGTTCATGAAATAAAGCAAGGAGAGATGTCCATTGCACAATATTTTCTGAACTTAGTACTTTATGGCAGGAACTCGATTACTATGAGTATTTACCCTCCAACTCTGAGGATGCTGCAAGTACTAGAAAGTAATGGAAAAACACCATGTATGATTTCCTAGCTAGACTAAATGCTGAATATGACCAGGTTCAGATCCAGGTTTTGGGTAAGGATCCTTTCCCTTCATTAAGGCAGACTTATGGTTATGTGCAGTAGAAGAGCAGGAGGAATGCTATATTAAATGCTGCTCCTATAAATCGTTCAGGCATGGTAGCTAACTTGTTCTCTAAACCTGCCAAAATGGAACCAACGAGGATTAGTGATTAGAAATCTTTGACAAAAGATAATCTCACTTGTAATTATTGAGCGAAACCTAAACATACCGAGAAAAGTTGCTGGAAACTCCATGGTCAGCCAATTAGGTAACAATTTGATCGAAAAATAGAAAATTCTCGATCACAGGCTCATATATCAGGTATAGTGGAAACAGTTGAGCCCAATAAAAGCACTAATACCGATGGTCTTTCCACTGAAGAATTGCAAACTCTCCAGAGCCTAATGGCTCGGCTTGATTCTCCCTCCATGGCTTCTTCCTTTAATTTTGCTCAATTAGGTATATCTCATACAACTTTTACCTCTATTCCTTCAAATTCACATCATTCCTGGATTATTGATTCTAGAACTTCTGATCATATGACTAGGTCTTCAGACAATTTCTTAACATATTTTCCTTACTTGGATAAAGATAAAGTCCATATAGTCGACAGTTCTTTGTCTTCCATAATAGGAAAAGGTTCAGTATATTGTATTTCTTTACTTTTTTATGTCCTCTACTCTTCATATTTCTAGTTTTTTTCATAATCTATTATCTGTTAGTGCTCTCACACGCGACTTGAATTATGAAGCTGAGTTATATTCTTCTCATTATGTTCTTTAGGACGTGAGCACCGAAAAGACAATTGGCTATGGTAGAGTGCTAGATGGTCTGTATTTGCTTGATACAAGTCTTGTCACCATCAAGCCTTACTAAGTTTTTCAAAATCTACTTCCCAACAGTTAATACAGTGGCGTAGACGGTTAGAACATCCATCCTTTTATATTTTGGAAAAGTTGTAATTATATCCTGAGTTAATTATATAGTGTGATTTGAAGACTTCGATTTGTGATGCTTGTGAATTTGCTAAGCACACTAGAATTTCTTATCCTTCTAGTAATAATAAGTCATATTCCTTTTGCAACCATTTATTCTAATGTGTGGGGCCAAAATTCTTATTCCTTTTGCAACCATTTATTCTATGTATAGATGGTTTGTCTCATTTATTGGCTGTTATAGTCGGATGACCTGGATTTATTTGATGCATACAAAAAAGGTGTTTTCAATCCTTTTATAATCTGATTCATACTCAGTTTGGTACCAAAATTCAGATTTTGCGAACTGATAATGGTACAAAATATATAAAACATGTCTTTTCCAACTACTTAGAGGGACATGGGATTATGTATCAAATCAGTTGTATTAATATAGCTGCTCAGAATAGGGTGTTAGAATGAAAGAATAGCCATTTGTTAGATGTTACGCATTGACTTATGTTCCCTATGAATGTTCCTAAGTCTTATTGGGATGACGTTATCCTTTCAGCAACTTATCTAATCAATAGAATGTCTCTGAAGATACTCAACATTAAAAGTTCTCTAAAAATTATTCAAGGCACCACTTCATACCTTATTCCTCCAAAAGTCTTTAGGTGTGTGTTTAATTCATCGGTACGATGTTGGCAACTTAGATGCTCGGGCACTTAAATATGTTTATTGGATATTCTACTACAAAAAAGGGCTATAAATGCTATCATCCTCCTGCTAGAAAAGTCTTTATTAGTATGGATGTCACTTTCTGATAAATGGAACCATACTATATGTCACCTTTTCAGGGAAGAATGGAAAGGAAGAGGTGATTCCAGTAAATGTGTCTCCAGTCTATCTTATTAGATAGGGGGAGGATGAGGGTCAAATAAGCTAGTAAGAACACAGTGTCGTAGGAGCAAAATGAGCAGCACCTGAGTGAAGATGATGGAGGAACAAGTAATGCAACTCAGGATAACATAAGATCGAGTAAGCCAGACTTGTTGCGATATGCTCGTACGAAAAAAGCAAACACAGCCATTGAACACATTCTTCCTAGTCAAACTTTAGTCCTGGACTTGGATTCCATGAAATATTGTGGAAAGTCTCATGTTTCAATTCCTACTTCCAACTCTCTGATAATTCAAGTCTTGATCTTCCAATTGTTGTTAGAAAAAGGAATTTGATCTTGAACTAAATATCCTTCCTCTAACCTTATTTCGTATAACTTCTTGTCTCCTTCCTATAGAGTTTTTGTATCCTCTCTATCTTCAGTTTCTATTCCCCCTTCCTATAGATTTTTTGTGTCCTCTCTATCTTCAGTTTCTATTCCACAGAATTGAAAGGAAGCCCTCAATGACTCTAAGTGGAAAAAAGCCATGATAGAAGAGATGAGAGCCTTAGCCAAAAATGGAACCTGGGAGCTTACTATTCCTTTGGATAAGAAACTAGTAGGATGCAATTGGATCTACACCGTTAAGCACAAGGTATAGATCTGTCGAGAGATTCAAAGCTCAACTGATAGCCAAAGGGTTCACTCAGACATATAGAATAGATTATCATGATACCTTTGCACCCATTGCAAACATGAACTCCATTCGTATTCTTTTATCATATACAGCTAATCTTGATTGAGAGTTTGCAACAATTTGATGTAAAGAATGCCTTTTTACATGGTGATCTAGAAGAAGAGATTTATAGAGATTTCGCCCAGTTTTAAAGATCAGAAAACTGAAGGAAAAGTTTGTAGGCTGAAGAAAGCTTTAAATGGCCTAAAACAATCACCTAGAGCATGGTTTGATAGATTCAATAGAGCCATAATAGCTTTTGGTTATCAACAAAGCAATGCAAATCATGCTATGTTCATCAAACATTGTATGGGTAATATTTAAATTCTCATTATGTACGTTGATATAGTTATAACAAGAAACAACCAAGAAGAAATGACCAGTTAAAACATTGTTTGGCTACGGAATTTGAGATCAAAAACTTGGATAGGTTGTGGTATTTTCTTGGAATAGAAGTTGCAAGGTCCAAGAAAACCATCTTTATATCTCAAAGAAAGTATGTCCCGCATTTACTTAAAGAAACTGGCATGTTAGGGTGCAAACTTACTAATTCACCTATTGAAGCTAATCATAAGCTAAAAAATGGTATTGGAGTAGTAGAAATAGGATAGTATCAGAGATTGGTTGAGAGGCTAATCTATCATTCACATACACATCCTAACATAGCTTATGCCGTAAGCTTGGTGAGTCAATTCATGCATGATCCTCGGACTACTCATTTAGATGCGGTTTTCTATATTCTAAGAAACTTAAAATCACTCCTGGAAAAGGTTTACTTTTTCCAATCATGGCTACTTAAAAATAAAAGCTTTTACTGATGCTGATTGAGCTGGATTCCCTGATAATAGAAGGTCCACAATAGGATACTATTCGTTTGTTGGTGGCAATATAGTTACTTAGAGGAGCAAGAAACATGGTAGTAAGGTCAACTGCAAAAGCATAGTACAAAGCAATGGCACAAGGTGTTTGTCAGCTTTTATGGCTCAAGAATCTAATACAAGAGTTACGACTAATTGAAGAAAAATCACTATTATTATATTGTGATAATAAGGTTGCTATTAACATTGCTCAAAATCTAGTTCAACATGATCATACAAAACATATTAAGATTGATCGGCATTTTATCAAAGAAAAGTTGAATGATAAGATTCTAGATATTGTGTATTTAAGCTCCGAAAATCAAGCTGATATATTCACAAAAGGACTTGGTAGAAATTTGTTCCATTTCTTTATATGCAAAATGGATATGAGGGATATACATACACCATCTCGAAAGGGAGTGTTGATAGAATTCTTGAGGGTACTTTCCTTGTTGATAGAAATCAATTCAGGAAAGTATTGAAGAAATCTTGATGGATGCTTTCCTTGTAGACAAAAATAAATCAGAAAAGTGTTGACAGAAATCTTGATGAATGCTTTCCTTCTTTGTTTATAGAAATCAAATCAAAAAAATATTGACAAAAATCTTGATGGGTGCATTTCTTCCTGAAATAGCAGAATGTAATTTAGAAAATTACTTTATTAGAGGCATTGATTATTTTTGGAGATTTTGTATATAAATACATAGAAGGTAGTCATTGAATGATAACAACAACAAAAAATTTATTTTGCCTCCATTTTTCCTTTTTTTTTTCAACATAAGGCTTTATGCTCTTGTCATTGGACCTTTATTTAAGTCCACATAAGCTCAACCTTATATTCTATATGGCCGGTCACTTATTAGGGCCAATATGGTCTTTTTCACCCTCATTAGTGACCACCCCCACTTTAATAGGAGCTGATGTTGCACAAATGTAAGTAGGCCATACAGAATCTTTCGTACCTCTCTTTTGCATCTCCTTTCTCCCTCTTTTACTCCCATTTTCTCCTCTCTTCCTCTCTTATGCTTGTTACTTCCTATTCTTTTTCTTTCTGTTTGGAAATCATGATCAGGCCCATATTACCATGTGCATAACTTAATGTGCATTCTTTATCAATTTTAGAATATAAGATATAGGCCTGAATGCAAAAATACAAGCTTGCACTTTATGTTTTCTCCTTTCTGAACCCGCAGTTGACTGTCCCATATATCCTTGTCTTTTTTTAAGATGATCTGTAGTTTTGATAATCCTTTTTTTCTGATTTTTTCTGAGAACTTGAAGACTTAATTTATGAAATGGAAGCAATAACGATAAAAGTTCATTAGCTTACATTAAATTGAAAGTTTTTCTTTCTCATTTTTCTTGATTTTTATGGTTTCAATCAGGATTTTCGAAACTAAAACCGAACCAGCTGGCTTGGGGCATTTGAACTGTATCGACGGCATACCACGACGGTTCCAGCATGGAAAACAAAACACCAAACAAGGAAGACGAAAAGAGAGAGGAAGGAAGGGAAAGGATGGATGACACTACCGAAGGCCAGCGATGGTCCGCCAAGGTTGGAGGGCCATAAAAGCCTCCACGGCTCGGTGTCACCCCTATTGGCTTTTAATTGAGAGAGATAGAAAGAGGGGAAATCAAAGGTTTCGGAGTATGGAGAAGGCACTGGAGAGGGTCCAGGAGAGCTGCCGGGGATCATTGTGGCCACCAAGTAGCAAAAAAGCTCCCACAGCCTCCACAGGTTTAGAGCAAGAGCAATAACCCCCTTTTAAAAAAAGATGAACAGTAAAGCCAGCAATGGATTTGCTAATTTCACTTTTTATCTTCTTTTTTAAAAAAGCCATAATGAACGGTGGCTTCTCATCCCTGTTCGGCTGCTGCTCTATGAGAGCCCTTTCCATTGCCCAACAGCCACGGTGACTCCCAACAACTCTCCGGCTACCATCTCTGATGCCTTCCCCACCATTCGATATCTTCACCCCTCTCTCTATCTCTTTGATTGAAAACCCTACTAGGCAACAAGAAGCTATGGAGGCCTCCGTGACCCTCCAGCGGCCTAAGCGGGACATCACCAGCCCTCTAGCAGCTGCGACCCCCCTCTGTCTCCCCTCCTCTCTCTCTTTCCCTCTCTTTCTCTCTTTTCCTCCTCTCCGGTTCATCCCTTCATTTTTGTATTGATTCATGCCAATCCAGTACAGTACTAGTCGGTGCCAAAACAGTCTCCGATATCAATTCCGAAGACCTTGGTTTCAATTACCAGTTTATCTGATGAATAAAAATTTTAAGGGCTAATCCCTGAAATAGGGCCTAATCATCGTAGCCATGATTATGGGTTTTCTTGAAAAAGTAATCATTGAAATCATATTTTACTTGCTTTAAATTTAAATAGCATTATGGAATTCAAAGAAACTCTATGCACCATAGATCCAGTCTTCCAGGGCCTATGAAACACTCCCACTTTCTTCAATTTTTAAATGAGAAATTAATATGTCCATTCAACTTTTACCATGAAAGTTTGAATACCATTGTACAATGTTAGTTTAGACAACAAACCCCTAGAAACTATGATATGCACATATGTTAAACATACAGAGGTCAGAGCAAAGTGTGTGTGATAAATGCCTATACATCATGATATAGCAGTTTAAATTGGTCTAAATTAGGGGTAAAAAGATGAATAAAGCAATGTATCTCATGTCATAGGTTGTAAATCTTTTTGTTTTTGTGACAAACTTGCATATCTTATTGTGTCAGTACATGCTGCGTGTCGACAGGACAAGACACAATGTGCACATCACATCAAATTCTAGCCAGCAGAGGCAACATATATATGATTCACCATTCCTTGTGAATAAGTAATGTGATATTTATATATAAGATCTAATAGTCCCATCTCTCCCGCCCCCCTCCCACCCCAAAACATATATATGATTCTCTATTCCTTGTGAATAAGTAATGTGGTAGGGGAAGGGGGGTTCCCTTTCTTTTCACAAAGCTCTCTATGCAACTACAATTACTTCAAGAATCTTTTTTGTTGGAGGATACTAAAGTGATTTGGGAAACTGATATGTATGTTCCATCCAATGGTCACTTTGTCTAACTTGTGAAGATGCTTATTTTCTTTAGCAAACAGAGAACAATCAAATTCCCCTTTTATATAACCATGACTTGTATTATGACTTATCATCTCAGATACATGATGAAATTTGATAAAATATTCTTGGTACGAGTATGATCCACTTCAACAAAAGGTTCACCATGAGACTCTCATCAGTCGTATCACAAGAAATTCAGCGTCCAGGCTATGATATCAAGTAGGCTCATTAGGATCCATCAATCTTCACAACTCAAGCTTCAATCAGTGCTTACACTAAATATAGTTCGCTTGTCACCTTATTAGACAACAAAGACTTCAATAATCATATAAACAAAAAACTCGTATAGGTAAATATAATGATAGGAATTTAATGCAAGAAGAAGTATCTTGATCTCATTGCTGTAACACTTATGATAGAAAAGGCAAACATACAAAAAGTTACAAAAGTATATAGTTTGTTAAAGTTAGCACGACACCTAACTGGCCAAAATAATCTCTAACCATAATTAACTATTGTTTCACGTGTTAGGAAGAAGAAAAGAAAGAAAGAAACTAAGGAAGTTTGGTTATGACTCACAGACATCTAACATCAAAGTGATGCAGGCATGTATGAGACAGAAGTAAAGCTTATTACTCTCACCTGCCTCTTAAAGGATTGTAATTTGCTAAGGCTTCTAATATATCATTATTAGTGTCTTTGGGGTTACATAGATACAGGTATATCCAACAGAAGACTGTGACTAGTGTACAAGAATATTATTCCTAAAAATCAGGTCAAAACAATTGACCTTACACAAGTTTTGTTGCAGGTAACATGGAACTTCAAACACTTGGCAGGATATCAGATTCATAGCTGCATCCCTCAAACATGACAATAATGAGTAAGAGATATAAATACCTGTAAGATTTTCCTGAAGCCATTTGGAATTCTTTGGGCTGATATGACTGCCCCACCACCATGAGTACAGCTGTCTTGATTCACCATGTAGCAGCGTTGCCATGAATCCAAGCAGGCAAAGCACTACTATCAGTTCTGATCCTGTGAGAGGTTGATCCTTGCAACAATTAAACCTTATGTGATAGATCCAAGACAAACCAAGAACCAAGTCAGAATCAAGACACCCACTTTACAGTGACAGAATTCAACATATCAACAGTAATATGATGATTTGTATTCCCCACTCTGATGAATATAAGTCTTAAGTAGTTGCATCAATACAAACATGTCAGAAATAGTAATCACAGTATAGGTTCACAAATTCCAGAACTAAATATTAGCTTCTAAAAAGAGAATAAATAATATCTTATCTACAAAGCACAAGTCTGAAAAAAATATCAATTACTTGAATCATTGCTTAAGCAGGACCAAAGTCACCTATGAAGAATTAGTTATATCAACAAAAAAAAAAAAAGATGCAGAAGGTAAAAATATAGTAACATGAAAGCATTAATAGAAAGGAATCAAAATACAGACAAAAAGATTTCATCACCTAATTTGAAGTCAGGAACAAATTGGCAGCATCCTCAATTTCTCATTCAGAAAACACTTCAAGCAGCTACTTCTAGAGAAAAGGAATCCCATCAGTAAAACCATCTACGAAAATCCAATCCTATCATTTTAAACGCAACAGTATGGCTTCTCTGCAACTGGATTTCAAAGAAAAAATAGGGAAAGGGGGGGGGGGATATCAGATTATCAGATAGCGATGGACTTACAGGAAAAGAAATTGGTTGCGGGATTGAATAATTAACAACAATAATTAAGTGATGTGAACCTCTTCTGAAAAACTCTGCAAAATTTCTCTTTTATTGATAGTAACACCTAATTGGCCACTGCCAAAAGCAAAGAATCAATATAAATGATTTGACTAATCAGAATTTGGAAGCAGAACTAACTTAAAACCGAGAAAAATAAATGAAGGACCAAATTAACCTCTCTTTTTTTTTTTTGTAATTCAATCTTTATACAATTAATCTAATAATAACAAAAATAAGGTATACCTTCTTGTGAATTAACAGAAATCTAGAAAATCTTTAAACCCAAAGACTGTTGCAAAGCTAAATCAGTCACTAGGAATACAAGACAAAAGTATTTCTGCAGCACGATTTTTCCATTTATTTAAGAAAAATCCAGTTATGCAGCTGGATTTTGAACACGGAATCTTATAAAACTATAGGAAATCTAGATAGCTACATAGCCAAAGCTTTAAAACAACTAAGAAAAAAAAGATCAGAATACAGAGGGCAGGGAAGAAGAACGATCTTGTGAACGAAGACCATAAAGTGGAAAAGGCAAGAGAGACACGAACAACAGAAATCTGAACTTCCGATCAGACACAAAACTCAACAGAATGAACTACAAGGGGGAAAAAAATCGAATCTTTTTACAACCGGGTACCGATCGGAACAGCAAAAATATCGAATCTTTGAAAGAAGTGGCATATACAGTTGCGATTTGATTGGCAAATATTAGTACTAAATTCGATGAAGCAAAGATCTGTAAGACCCATAATCCCAAAATCGCAAGAAAAAAAATATTCGGCCTTTAAAAGAAAGAAAATATAAAATACCGGCGTTTAGCAGGTGGAAACCATACCACGCACAATAAACGAAGCCACCTCTAACAAGCAGCTGCGAATGAGCAATTCCCAGCTGCTTTTCTCATCCAATCTCATCCCATTTCGGCACCAAATACTCTCTCTCTGGGGGTGTGTGTTGTTTGTTTGTAACTTTTTGTGGGTGTGTGTTGTTTGTTTGTAACTTTTTGTACTGTTGAAGGGGAAAGCAAAGGCTGCACACAAGAAAAGGCGAGACAGGAGATAAAACAAAGGAAAGGAGAAATCTTTGATGTTTAGATCCGAGATTTAGCTGAGATTTAGTGGGATTTGCAAGTAAATATGTGGAGCTAAGCCTTCGGGAGAGGCAGAGCTTGAGGGGAAGGGGCAAGCTCCAAGCTTCGATTAGAAATGGAAGCTTGGAATTGAAATGCACCGATTGGGCCAAGAGGAATTCTTCTTATTCTTCTTTCCATGGTGTTTTTTTCTGGGTTGGTGCTTCTCTGCCTTTCTTTCTGTTTTCTCTTAGGGGAAGGGTCAAATGTCTGAAAGTTGGCTTTTGATTTACTAAAATGGCCTTGGGTTTTGATTCCCATAGATTCTGTCGTTTTTGGTTTTTTTTGATCTCTGGTTAGGTTTTGTGCTTTGGGTAGCTGAGGGAAAAGATAATGCTTTGGAGTAGATTTGCAGTGTAGCCCTTAAATGTGGGTTGGTGATTGAATAAAAATTGCTGGGCTAAAAGAGTTCAGCTAGGCATTGGACTGGTAGAAAAAGGTTCTAATTTTGGTATTGCTCTAACCATGGTCCACGTGGCAGCATAATTAGGATAGCAATTCAGACATGCCACCGACCTCTGTAAGCATGTTCAGGTTTGGCATGAATATATTTGGATTATAAATCGGCTAATCGTCTAAATTCATTTACTAAAAAAGTTATATTTAGGTATAGATCCACGGCCTACATAATCCATTTTGGCATGTCCATTGACCTACTCATATTGTTCATTTAAACTTATCTAATCTATTTAAGATTGATTTAATATGTTTGATTTGTTTTGTTTAATTTGTTTAACCTGTTTAAATCTATTCAATTATTTAACTCGAATTCGCCCATTTAATAAATATATCAAGAGGTCGGATTGCAATTACCTATTTAATGAAATGGTGGAATTCATTTATGAAATTTTCACTTATTTAATAAATAGGCTACATTTGGGATTGAAAAATACTTGATCCATATCCAATTTGACTCGTACATAACCTAACTAACATGATTGCCACCCTTAAGCACAATTAATGTGGAAGAGCACCGATGGAAAATGACATTCAAATACAGTATAAATTGTATATGACCAAATTACATATACACTTGACAGTAATTATTTGTCATGTGTGTTTTCTTTAGAAATCATATTTGTTGTGCCACATATATTGTAAAAAGTATGTAATTTTTTTCAAAACCAATTCAAAAGGTTATGAACAAATCTACATTTTGGAAGGTGGTTATGAAAGCAACTATGGAAGAAGTTATTGCTCTATGGTTGTTTTTTAAAATATCACCTTTTCATTTCTATTAAAAATGTATTAGGTGGATAATTCTTGACCAATCCCTTGTGGGTATTAAGCAAATTAAACCAATCAATAAAATTTAAATATAAGTTCTATTTATGCAAATGTTTGTACATATGCTTTATTTGTTATAAGTACAATATTGGTGTCATATTTTCCTCCAATAATAAAACCTAATTTGAAACTACAAAGGAACAAACGCACCACTTAGCTATGCAATGCAAGTGGAATGTTGGAAACACAATTTTTTTGATAACTTTCAAAACCTTATATCCACCGACCCTGCAATTCATATATTCAAGGCAAATACATTACATGATTCAATCAAAAGTTACACAATTATTAAGGCAACAAATTGTATGATTAGATTAAGAGTAACTTGGATGCCAAAAGTAGTTCAAAGATAGTCACTTAAATATTCACTTAGGATATGTTTTGTTATTCAATAATTTATAACACAATAAAAGTAAAGGAAAAGATTTTCTAAGGAAATGAAATGAACTAGTCAAAATTGAAAATTTTCATTCCTATATTAGTCTTCCCACCTTTCAAATAATTGAAAATCTTATTATTTTAAAAAATCCCAATTTTTCAAAACTTTTGCAAACAAAACATACCCTTATCAAAATATGTTATAACTAATTAACTATTACTAATATTCTGTATGAGCATTTAATAAAACAAAGATCATCACATGCTTATTATAACATATTTGTTTAAAAAAAATTATGTTATATTCTTATGATTAGGTTTCTCTATTAGATGATATCCCCAATCTTTGTATAGTGATCTTAATCTCTCTTCGTACTTTACCTAATTTTTAATTATAAATAGTCTCCAACTTTATCATTCATCAGTCCACTACCATTCATTAATAATTATTTTTATTAAAAAATAATTAATTTATCTAATTTTTAAAATTTATAATTTAGTTGAATCATCATGTGCCCTAAGTTCTTCATTTATAATGTGCATTATAATTAGTATTATTTCCAAAGATTGAACTTTTAAAATTAAAGTTCTATAAATTCATGGTGGCTTGCCTCTAAAGCATGATTGCCTCTAATATAATGTGCATTATAATTAGTATTATTTTCAAAGATTGAACTTTTAAAATTAAAGTTCTATAAATTCATGGTGGCTTGCCTCTAAAGCATGATTGCCTCTAATATAATGTGCATTATAATTAGTATTATTTTCAAAGATTGTACTTTTAAAATTAAAGTTCTATAAATTCATGGTGGCTTGCCTCTAAAGCATGATTGCCTCTAATGCATCTAACAAAATGGCATTTTCTTAATAAAAATGAATGCCGTGGTCACTCTTGCAGATCCAACGGTAACAGTTTGGTAATTTCAAGCAAGGTTATGGCTATTTTGGACAGCATCGTGAGACGCAGCGTGCGGTGATATTTGAAAGGCCGACGGCGGCGCCGTCGCACTCGGACAAAATGCTCGCACTGCGGAAAAAAAAAAAAAAAAAAAAAAAAAAAAAGGTTGACGTTGAGAACCGGCCCCATGTTTAGTGTGAGTCCTATACAGTTAATGACACCGTATGAAACCTAAATCACTCCTCTCCTTATTTAGTGTGCTGTTTGGTTGCATGAAAGGTCGAAAATAAAAATAGGATCGCTTTGGTGGGGATATATTACGTTACCAAATAATTTGATAAATTTTTTTAATATTATTTATTTAAAAAATATTTTTTATATATTACGTTACCAAATAATTTGATAAATTTTTTTAATATTATTTATTTAAAAAATATTTTTTAAAAAAAATATTTTTATATTTGATTGGTAAAAAAAATTTTAAAAAAATTATATTATAAAAAAAATTAGTGCCTGATTGGAGTACATTTGGACGAAAATAATTTTATATAAAAATATAATCAAATTTATAAATATACTCATCAACAAAAAATAACTTTTTTAATATTAAATTAATATTATTATTTTCAATCAACTTTTATATAATAACTATAATCATATAATTTTTTATATAATAATATTTACATTTTAATTATTTTATAAAAAATTTATATTAAATAAATTTGAAAAGATATTTTATTAACAATATTTTTGTCAAGTACGAATTACTATCATTTCGGAATTTATCAAATATCAATTATTCATGATATTTATTTTATTTTTACTTTCTGAAAAATAAGTACAGATTCATTATTTTTTCTATCATTTATTTATTTTATTTTTTATATAAAATATGATAATATGACATAAAATTTATTTTTTCAAACCATTTTATTCCAATCAAATTTTTTCTCATAATTTATAACACGAAGAGATTTGCTGGGCATCCTAGCATATGCTGACACAAACATTGCAGTGGATGGGCGTCGCTCTAAAATTATTGTTTTCAGTAGCTCTTCTGCGAGCCAATGGGCGAGCTGATTTCCATGACAAAAGTTATATGAGACTCTGCACTTCTTGGTTTCATGTCTCATGCAATTTATATCTGGGACAAAAATAAGTAAGTTTTTATGTGTGACCAAGCCTGTTGTTTGCTTTTATGGAGGGTTTATGCACAATAGTATAACGTTATAAGCTTGCCTTGTCCTCTTTATCCAACATGTATATGTAGGAGGTTTGACTACACTACAACTGAAGGCCCTTTCCTATTTTTTTTCTAAAAAAAAAAAATTCAGGGGTCGAAACTTATATAATAACTAAAGAAATAATGTTAGTTGTGACACATGGATGAGCACACAAATATGTCACTTTAGGAGAAGATGAGATATAAGTGTCTGGTTAAATGTCTTACTATAGAACTTCTCGAACATACCTTAACAAATTCTTCGAAACTATTTTGATTGTATATAAAACGGTTTCATATTATAACTAGAAAACAGTCCATCACCAAATTCTAGTTATATTTCGAGGCTTTATTAAGTTGAATGATGTTTTTCTCATCTAACTTATATTAAGAGGTTGTTGACATGGAATCTTCGTCGATCGGGCGAAGTCGCTGGATTGCCGGTTCGCTCTTCTGGATACCTACAAAACAGGTCTCTGACAGGATTTTCTTCGGGTGGGGACACTCCGATGCCTGAGTTAGTGGGGGATGTTTCAGCAATAGAATGGAGAGTTTCTGAAGAGGAAGGAAGATGATGAAAGTATTATCTTTTTCAGGCTTGCATAGCATACCTTGAGTGTCCCCTCTTATCAGTATTTATAATTATCGTGCTAGAGTGTAGTTAGGCTCACCTATCTATGGTTATGACGGGATTAATTGACTCGATCCCTTATATAACCATAAGTGGTTGCCAATTGGTTCTGGCCAATCTGGAATCATTGGAGCTGAAGTTAGTGGCCACGTGGCCACCTTAATATGGTTACGATTGGAGATAGCGGCCACACGGTTGATCATAACAATCATGTCCACGTTTAAAGATTTGGGATCAATCAAAGATTCGCTTCTGGACTTCTTCTTCAAGACGGGCTAGCGTTGAATCGACGAAATATCTTCGGACTTATCTCTCGCAGAATAAGCCGAAGACATCTCTGTCATTTACGTCGACATTCTTCCCTTCAGAGTATGTTATGAAATGAAGCTGATGTTATCTTCGGATCAGTCTTCTTCAGGCAATCCTGTGGCTCCGCCCGATCAACGTAGGTTCCACGTCAACATAAGCTATATTATTTTGACCCTGATCATCCCAATTGTCTCACCTCTCTTAAATCTCTCTCCCTCGCACGCGCGCATGCACACACGCTAGTTAGTTGTTGGAATAGCCTTTTCAGCTGACTCGCATTGGTCTTATATATAGGATGCGCAGTTTTTGCTTACAGTTGGGTTGAAATTGTGGACATGTATTAAATTAGTCTTCTTTGCTTACCAATGTTCTAATTATTTCTTTGTTGACTTGGCTAAGTTGCATATTTAACATTAGACATTCCATTGTTGATTTCTATGATTTAATTAATAACCAAACACTATAAAATAAAAATGTGGAAGTAAAAGATATTGCAGTAGCAGCACTTGCTTATATGCTTTACCGATTATTTTGGTATAAATTCCTGCAATAATGACCTATTAGACCATTTCCATGCAAATAAATACATATATACATGCGCATATATACACATGTAACTTTAGAAAAAAATGTTAGAATTACAAATATATGATGCTGTTGCAACAAAAGTAAAGTATGGCAGCAAAAAATCGAATTATAAAATTAAGAGGAGGCATCAAGAATTGAGTCAGGGTGTAACAAAGATGATATAGAGGATGCAGTGGTGGGATTTTGCAAGAAGAGCTGCCAATATAAGCATGTTGCAGGCCTCCTATGAATGATATGATTTGTTCTCTTTGGGAAAAAAAAAAAGTTGCTGAACTTTAAATTATTCTTTTCCTGTTTGTCCTTTAATGTGTTGTTAGGGGGACAGCTTAGTCAGCATTCCAAATACAAGATTTATATATGTGCACCATTTTTGGATCATCCGTTGAAATTGACAACCATTCACGCATGATAGAAGGATTTGCAACTCCATGACATCAAAATTTATACAACCCTAATGAAGCTGATATTGATTAGGAAGTTTTGTTGTAGGGTGAAGGCAATGTGTCTTCAATGATTCATCCAATTTTCCATTGAGCTGATGATAATTATAACTAGATTTCTAGGGGATTGGTGAGAAGAATGAACTAAGATTGTTCTAGCCAGCTGGCTCACTTACTAAAAACAAAAATTATATAAATCATAGGAACATTTAAGTACATATGGGTTTGGTAGGGAAATCTAATGAAATTTCATTTAGCTGCTCTCTTTGTAATTAGCTCGCAAGTAGTTTGCATATTTGGTAAGCAAAAAAATTTGGATAGGTCAGGCGTGTAATGTACTGCACAAGGTTTAGCTATCTATGATGATAAGCAACTCGTTCAACTAAGATATTAAATTTATATCATATTCTAAAGAACATTATGGCTTCGATAAACCATGCTTCACTGTCTGCAGTGATGGCAAATTTTAGTCTGACTACATTGCTCACATTTGGCATTGGTAAGGTCATTTGACTATTTGTCTTAATTTCTACCAAACTTTATCGCATCTAATTGGTTTAGCCTTCTCATTGGGACAGAAACCAGCATACATGTGTAAAGAGTTTGATGATTAGACAAGGTGAGTGTTGTATCATGGCTCACCCCCTATCAGAACCGGCCCAATCTTGCGGTCTGACCCAGCCCGCCATCCTCCGCTAGAGGTCCGACCCACTGGAGCTGAGATCCGAACGACCCTCTTCTGCTGGGGTCCGGCCCGCTATCCTCCGCCAGAGGTCCGACCCACTGGAGCTGAGGTCCGAACGACCCTCTCCTGCTGGGATCCGGCCCGTTCCCCTCTCTTGGGGGTTCGGCCTTTGGTCTGACCGACCAACTGCCTCATGGCCGACGTCCGACGGGCAAGCCTTGGCATCCAGGGTATTCCATAAGCACCTTTCTGTTGCGGCGGGATTCTGCTATCCCAACGGTCCTGCTCCACTACTTTCACGGTGTCGCCGTATCTGCGCGCCACGTGGCCACTCTCCAGATTCTTCTAGGGGCAGATCGGTCTTTCTCAGCCTCTCCCCTAACGGATTTTGGACTGTTCCGCGCCTATATAAGGTACCTGGGGAACCCCATTTGAGGTAGAACAACTCTTCCCTCTCCATACACCGCTATTCTTTCGATTCCTCCATTTTGTTGCCCTCAACCTCTTGCTAACTTAAGCATCGGAGGGTCCCCCGCCGAAACATCACCGACGTCCTTGGAGACTTTTCTGCAGGTTCGTCCGGGAGAGAAGTGCTCCAACCGATCCAGCCATCCCGGTTTCCGGTCCAGGAGTTGACACGGCAATAGTGAGAATTCTCATGCCATGCCAATGAGCCTCATTTCTCCGACTCCTGTGTCATGGTGTGAGTACTGTTGAAATGGATCTTGGGACCCTCCTTTCATCTGATCAAATCCTGATGCAACAACCCTACAAGCTAGCCATTAATATTAAGGTAAGAGCCACTTAGCTAGCAATGAACAAATCCATGTTTTCCAGTAGCCCATTTTTGCTGAACTTCTCACACTGGGAGAGGAATGTCACCAGTTACCATGATCTAACAATGTTCCTTCACCTAATCAATTGAATGCTTTAACATCCTAATTTTGCATTCATTACTTCGTAAATATTTGGCACATGATATGTTGTAAAGGAAGAAGAGCTGATGCAGCTACAAATGATCGTCATCATACCATGCGTGTACATATGACATGCATGTGCATGTGGGACATCTAATATGTTACCCATGTAAGTTGATAATTGTACTTCCATTATATGTCGACATTTGTTTCTTAAACTATATGAGAAGAATTGATAGAAGGAGCATTATATCTTCGGATTTAAATCTAGCTTTTCCTCCATGCTAAACATCTAGAGCTCTAACTCAAGATCTTTTGATCAAGGTTATGTTAGTCTTGAGAGTTGTATGGAGAAACAGGTGAATGCCTTTTTGTTTGTTGTTATTTATTTGTTGAAAAAAGGTATCCTGTATTGCTCTATATAAGAGTAGTTGTGAACTCACTTCTTAGGAAATCACTTCTAGCTCTACTGATTTCAACATTCAAGTAATTAACCATCCAAGGTATATAATCACAAGCTTACATGGTAGACTTATCAGAGAATAAAATTTGAATGAATCACTGCTATTAATGAGTCAACCAACATCAACCAATGGGCAAGTGGTTGATAAGAAAACCTTCTTAATAGATCAAAGACATTGAGGAATACAATGCTACAAGTCAGGACTGGTCATGTTACCCTGCCAAAGGCCATGGAACATGGATCCCTTGGGACCACCACCATCTCTCCCACAAATGTTGCAGTTCTATGTGCTGCGTCCCATAGCTGTCGATAGCCCCTCGATGCTCACCGAAGAGCTGGAGGTCGCATCATGCACTGATAAAGCAGCTCCTGCATTATACGCTGAAGAGCTGGCCTCTGCAAATCATTTTGTCCTAAAGTGTTCTTTAGGTACAGAAGTGTCAGTTCTATTGTTTTGCTAGTTAAGGTGATGTCCAGTGTTTTATAGGAATGAGAATATGTTGTAGAACAAACAAATGCTCACAAACTTTCATACATTCAGCGATTTCTGGAAGATAAAATTCAGACGAAAAAAATAAAACAACCAGAAAATAGAACAGACAGTCTTTTGAATTTCTGGAACAAAATGCTGCTGCGACCACCGCGATCCTCACGTTCTTCCATTTTTATTCCAAGACTTTAAATAAACAACATATACGGTAGAATATCCAAGATAGACTCCTAACTAAACTTGAATACCAGAATCTAGATAAAGACAAACACTAACAAACTCATAGTTTAAATAAAATACACAAACCGAATACCAAATAAAGATAAACTCTATTTCGTTTAGAAACAGAAATAGATTGACAACGCTCAATCCTGCGTGAGGTGTGGCTGGTGTTGTTGTTCAATACTCCCCCTCAATGCTAGCACCTAATCCCTTTACCACACCGAGCTGACGACAATGATCTTCGACTTTGTTCTCGCACAAGCTCTTGGTAAACAGGTCTGCAGCTTGATCTTCCGTTAGAATATATTTCAGCTCAACCTCCCCCTGCAGCACTTTTTCTCTTATAAAATGATAATGAACCTCCACATGCTTTGTCCTAGCATGAAAAACTGGATTTTCTGCCAGCTTTATTGTAGACAGATTGTCACATTATAAGAGAACTCCACCCTCTTCCAACTGATACAGATCTTCCAGCAATTGCCTTAGCCAGGCAATTTCTTGAGATACCATTGCAGCAGCTCGGTATTCAGCTTCTGTGGTTGACAAAGAGACAGTGGGCTGTCTCTTACTGCACCATGAAATTACTCCAGATCCAAGCTTAAACACATATCCAGTAGTCGACCGTCGAGTATCAAGATCACTTGCGTAGTCGGCGTCACAGTAACCTTCCAATATGCAGCTGCTGTTCTTTTTGTACAGGATGCCATGACCAAGCGTCCCTTTCACGTACCTCAAGATTCGTCGAGCTGCTTCCAGATGAAGATTCGTTGGGTTGTGCATGAATCGGCTCATCACCCCAACAGCAAACGAAATATCCGGCATAGTGACACTGAGGTAAATAAGGCTGCCCATCAGTTGTCGATACATAGTGATATCTGTTAGACTTCTGCCTTCCTGAAAGCAAATTTTAGCATTAGGTTCTATTGGTGTTGTGCTCGGTTTGCAATTGAGCATCCCAAATCTCTTCAACAAATCCTTGGAGTACTTCCTTTGATGTAGAAACGCTTCAGCCGTCCGAGTTCCTTCATCTGAAAACGGATCGACAGGTTTTTCTTGGTTCGAATTATCTCCTCCTCAAAATCTCCGGTGATAATTAGATCATCCACATACACTAGTACGGCAGCATTTTCCTTTCACTAGCTTTGACAAACAGGCTTGAGTCTGCAGAAGTTACCTGGTATCCATAGTGAATAAGAAATTCAGCAATCTTCCCGTACCAGGCCCTCGGCGCCTACTTTAAACCATAGAGTGCCTTCCGAAGTTTGCACACATATTCAGGGTGCTCAATACTCTGAAATCCCAGCGGCTATTCCATGTAAATTTTCCGGTTTAGCTCTCCATGTAAGAAAGCATTCCTTACATCCATTTGCCATAAATTCCACCGCTGCTAAAGCCAGGAGAACTCTCACTGTTGTGAGCTTTGCAACAGGACTAAAGGTCTCATCATAGTCTAACCCGTACTGTTGGGAGAACCCTCGAACTACAAGACGAGCTTTGTATCTCTCAATTGATCCATCAGCACGGTGCTTGACTTTGTACACCCACTTGCACGAGATGGGCGTCACATCCTTTGGCTTGGCCGTCAGCTCCCAGGTCTGATTTCGGTCAAGTGCAGCAATCTCTTCCTTCATTGCGTTGAACCATTCCAGGTGCTGTGAAGCCTCTTCAAATGTCTCTGGTTCCCTTGTATCCAGAACCTCCACTATTACAGCATTAGCATATTTAGGAGTTGTTTTTCTAATCCTGGTTGATCTTCTAAGTGCAGTCGGCATATTTTGCTGTAATGGCTCGTCCTCCTCTTCTACTCTCTGATAAACACTTGTCTGCCACGGGTGTTGAACAGCTCTTTCCTCGCCATTACTGCTGCTTTCTGCAACTTCAAATTGCTGTGAACTGAGCTGAACATGTGAGGGTTCCAGATCTTCTTTGAAGGCATCCGGACTTGGCAGTTCCTTCTTGTCCGCCGACCACCATGAAGACGCCTCATCAAACACCACGTTCCGCAATGTGTAGCATCTTCCTGTAACTGGATCACAGCACCGCCACCCTTTTCTTTGACTATCATAATCTACAAAAATATATCTGACAGCCTTCTTCTCCATTTTGCTGCATAGATGGTCAGGTACAAACACATAGCATACAGATCCAAAAACACAAAAATGTCAAACTGCAGGTTTTGAATTCCATAATTTTTCAAAGGGTGAAAGAAAGGATAACCTTTTTTGAGGCAACCGGTTGATCACAAAGACTGCTGTCTTCATTGCTTTAGCCCAAAACCGACCCGGTACATTCTTCGCATGAAGCAAGCTCCGACAGATTTCAGCTAGATGCCTGTTCTTCCTTTCTGACACGCTGTTTTATTGTGGAGTATTGGCGCAAATGAACTGATGGCGAATTCTGCACTTCTGAAGAAAATCCAGGAACTCCTTTGAGATGTACTCTCCCCCGTTATCTGTCCATAAACAGCGGACAGTTCTTCCAGTTTTCGCTTCTGCGGTTTCCTTGAACTCCCAAAATTTTGAGAAGGTTTCAGACTTCTCCTTCATGCAATAAATTCAAACATACCTCGAGAAGTCATCAATGAAGGTCACCAGGTATTTCATTCCACTGATGGAAGCTTGCTTGACTGGTCCAAACACATTCGAATGAATCAGTTGCAGGGGCTCCTTTGCTTGAAAGTTGGACACCTCATAAGGTAGCTGATGTGCTTTCCCATATTGGCATCATACACAAAATGTATCAGTCCTTACTTCAAGCTGTGGAAGGCCCCTCAGCATCGCCTTCTTCATCATCACATCGAGCTTGGAGTAGCTGACATGTCCTAGCCACATATGCCATAGATCAGCTGTTTCATTTTTCTGGGTTTTGTCTGCATAGGCGGTTTGGGCAGACATCACATAAACTGAATCTAGTTTCCGCCCCTTCATCACTGGTTCTTGGACAATCTGAAGATCCCGATACACCTTGACATCTTGTGAGCCAAACACAACAACATGGCCAGAGGATGTCAATTGTGCCACAGAGAGGAGATTCTTCTTCATCCCTGGAAATTGGTAGACATTATGGAGAGGCACCTCACTGTTATTGCAAGGAAGAGCAACTGCTGTATTGCCAGTGTGAGCAATCGACAGCTTTGAATTATTTGCTGTCACCACCACCCGGCTTCCCTTATATTCAGACAGATTCTGCAGCTTCTTCTTGTCACCGGTCATGTGATTTGAACATCCTGAATCAACAATCCAGTCATTTTCATAATCAACTTCGGTGACTGTTGTTACCGTGAAGGCTTGCTCAACATCGACTGTAGCAAAAAGTGCCTCAGTATCCCATTCATCCTCGATTTTTGAGGTTGCAACATTGCTTTCTACCTCCTTCTTCTTGAACCAGCAATCCTTTGCCATATGACCCTTCTTCTTGCAATTGTAGCATTTTCCTTCAAACCTTTGACCATTGCCAGAGTTCCTTGATATGCCCCCTGCACGAGAGTTCCCTTCGCCCTAATGATTTTCCACCTCATCATCCTTCTTCTTGGATCCTTTGGCAACATGCTGCTTAGAGTTCTTCTTGCCTTTATTGGCATAGAGTGCCTCTTCTTTACCTTTTAACGAGACTCCTCCCATCTACTTGGCTAGGACTTCTGGGCCAGCTAACAGATTTTCAAACTTCACAAGCGATGGCTGATTTTGCCATCCCTGTATAGCAGCAACAAAGCTCCTGAATTCAGGCTTCAAATCGTGGATGATGATTTGCTTCATCCTGGTATCGCCGATTGGAGCTTCTGGATCCAACTCGGAAATCTCTCAACACAAGGACTTCACCTTGTGGAAATACTGGGCGATCGTCTAATCTCGTTGTGCCATCGACAGCAGTTTGCTCTCCAGAAGTTGAAGCCTGGTATCATTATTCTTGGAGAACAACGTAGCAAGAGTATTCCATGCTTCGTTGGGGATCTTCAACTCATGGATATGGTCCAGCACGTCTTCTTCGACCGTCATCTTCAAGACAAACATCGCCTTGCCCGCCTTGATCTTCCACTTCCACAGCATCCCGTTCGTGTCTTCATCAGGTTGCCATGTTTCGTTGCCGTTTACAATCTCCCACAAATCCTGGCCTTGCATATACGAGATCATGCAGGTTGACCAGGAGTTGTAGTTCTGATCGTTGAGCTTCTTGATGCTGCCAACAACTTGAAGATCATCCATGGCAGATTGATATAGAACGCCCTTGATCACTGGTAATGGAGCTCCCTTAAATGCTGTCTCTGATACCAAGATTGTAGAACAAACAAACGCTCACAAGCTCTCACACACCCAGCGGTTTCTGGAAGACAAAATTCAGACGAAGAAAACAAAACAACCAGAAAACAGAGCAGACGGTCTTTTGAATTTCTCGAACAAAACGCTGCTGCGACCACCGCAACCCTCACGTTCTTCCATTTTTATTCCAAGACTTTAAACAACATACACGGTAGAAATTCCAAGATAGACTCATAACTAAACTTGAATACCATAATCTAGATAAAGACAAACACTAACAAACTCATAGTTTAAATAAAACACACAAATCGAATACCAAATAAAGATAAACTCTGTTTCGTTTAGAAACAGAAATAGATTGACAATGCTCAATCCTGCGTGGAGAGAGGCTGGTGTTGTCGTTCAATATGTGTGTTCTTGGTATCTTTCCCCATGGCGGATCCAAAAAGAGGAAAGAAAAAACACCTACTAAATGAGCTGGGTGGGAGATTGAGACTCAGAAGAAGCAGCTGGCATTCTAGATGGAAGTTTTGGTTAGCCAGCCATCGAGATAGCAATCCTAGATAGGGATGGCAATAGACTGGGTTCGGGCCGAATTTTTAACTATCCAAATCCAAACTCGAATATCCAATAAATGATCCAAACCCAGTCTAAACATTATCAGGACCGGATTTTTTTATCCGAACCCATCTCACTCGAGTATCGGATAATTCGAGTTTATCCGGCCCGAATCCAATTGAGTCACATTAAATATTTTTTTTAAAGTTTTTATCAATTTTAAAATTATTTACCATTCTATAAATCATACATACAAATAAAATTCAACTACATTTTTAGTTCAACAGCACTTAATTTCATATTCAATCAAAATAAAATATATTTAATATAATACATAATAATTGTATATATTAAAATATTAAAATAATTCAAGTCGGGTTCGGGTCGGATGTATATCCATGCAATCCTGGTCTAAATTCAAAGTTAAGCATTCGAGTTTTATCCAAACCTGATCCAAACCCAGTCAAAGCATTGATTACCCTATCCATTCATGTCGAGCCGGGTCGGGTACCCATGAGTTTGGATTTTGTTGCCATCCATAATCCTAAATATATGCTATTGCTACAAGTCTCTAAGTTGATGTGGACGAGGTCAGCTTCCTACCAACTTGGAGTTTGGTGATGGTTCGATGACTCGTGCTCCTTGGTGAACCTGAAAAAGAAACTTGCATTTATTGAAAGTTTTTTTTGATAAGGGTCCCTTCAATGCCCAAGTTAGCTGAAGCTCGAGGACAGTGAAAAGAAGAAAATAAAGATAATTTGAACTCTTACTTCCTTAAGCAAAAGAACTTACCTGAGGGTCTCCTTCTTATCAGGTCGGTAAATGCCCGATGTTTGTGGAAATTATTCAGAGGATGGCATGCTCCCAATATTGAACTTCTTGGCCACTTGTATGGTGGGCTTATTGGGCAGTAAGATATTTCTTCGTCTGGGGATCAATCTGCCCCGGACTCCAGTACCCGAGTCGTCGGAACATGCCAGGTGTCGGTACTTGGCACTATCTGAATAAGTAATCCCCACACACACAACACATGCTTAAGCTAACTAACAAAAGCTAATAATCAAATCCAATTAATAAAACTCATGTCAGGTAGACTGACAATGAAATAATCTAAATTAAATTCAGGTTGGTGATTTAAATCTGGATCTGAACAAATAAGAAACAAATGCAAGTTGGTACAAGTTGAATTGCAGGTTGAGTTTATGAAATCAAAGTTTTTTTTCCCCCTTTTTTAGGTGTCACCGTGTTATTTTTCTAAAAAACAATCATTAAACACATTCTTGTACACATATATATGGATTATATGTCGCGACTGCTTATTATGTTGCTGAATATTATTGATGATGTCTAGTTCTTATTATAGCTGCATGTGGAGGGCATTCAACCCTGAAGAAACTACTTTACAGCATTTTGTCACCAACTTCTTTTTCTTCAAGACCGGTGAAAAGTTGATCCTAGTCAGCTTTAATATTAGTAGACACCATAACACCAACCCATTTGCCAGAAAACTAGATTTGAGAGCCAAGCAAAATCCCATCACTCCATTTCCAGCATGGTGTTAGATGTAAGCACTAAACCCACTTAAATGTTTTATAATCTCACCATAACCAGGTCTCCATTTGCAGAGGGCAATAGAAGATTGGGATGCAGAGAAGTTGGGGTTGATCCCATTACAAGGCAAACACCCCAAATTATATTATCTTTTAGAGTGGGGCAGGGGAGCACCACCCATCTGCCCAAGATTCTTGCTGAGAATTCACAAAAGGTTGTTGGACCAAAAGAAACAAGCATGGTGTGGTGAGCCTGAAAAGCCACCAAATAGGCACTAGAGACCAAGCATTTTGGTGACCTCACATGCGCACCTAACACATAACTTCACAAGGTGTACATAGCCAGGGATCATGTGGCTAGGAAGCAAAATAGTTTCTCTTTGTGCATTTTCTTCTTTAACCATTCATGCCTCAGTGTGCATCTCTCTCTCTCTCTTCTCCTCCTCCTTTTGGCATATAATATAATTCTATCAAGTAAGTGATGGTTAGAGGGCAAGAAAAATTTTAAAGGATACCTATGAAAAGATTCGACCCAAAATTAGGGACACCTTATGGCAATTGCCAAAAATTTTAGGCCCAAAAGAGATAAGGTCTTCCTATTCCAATATCCAAACCAAACTTTATCTTTCTTCAGGGCAGAGAAGTTTCAATCTCGAAAAAGGATGGCTCCCCATGTAACAACAACTGGCCTGGATCTTGATCATGATTTCAAAAACATCAGAATTCTAATTGATGATCATGGTGACAAATTAAGTTCTAAAAAATGGTCCAAGAACAAGTGGCTCTGTTTTCCTGATGTGAAGACAAAGACATGTGTAAAAGAAGTCCTTCCCAATGCTTCAAGATAAGAACCGACCATGAAGGATTAACCAATGGAAAGTCATATCAGGCCACCTCGGTGTCCAAATATTGACAAAAAGAGTGGACCGATGGAGGCTTACCTGATTACAAGATACATCACTGCATGCTTACCACATGCTGAAGTCCAATGAGAATAGGAGTGATGGCATTGGAACAACAACATTTTTATAGGTTTAAAAATTCATGATAATATATGATGTCGCATGCCCTTTCACAAAGAGCTTATCATGCCATCAGCATAGGAATCCGTGAGTGACGTTAATGAAAGGGAGCCCTTGTAAGGAATAATTGGTACATACAAGATGCATAAATCTTATTCTAAATAGATGGCATGCATGCAGTTGATTGTTATGGTTAATACAAAATACAAGTGTTTGGGACGTGAATCATTTCATATAAAACCAATGATACAAGTAATTTAGCACCGGCAGACTTTTCAAAGTAGACAATATCCTGCTCCTTGTTCTCTTGAAATGAAGGGTAGAACTGCTGCCCTTTGTGTCGTCACAAAAATAAATTCTAAAGTGAGGGAAAGAAAAAAAAAAAAAAAAAAAAGGGATTTCCTCACTAAACTCGAATCCTTTATATATAAAAAAAAAAATGAAGAAAAAATAAAAGAAAATGATGGATGTAGAGTTTACATTCTTTTTTATTGTCGTGCCCCAAACCTGTCACTTGAATTGACTATGTAGCATAGCTGCATGAACCTTAGAGCAATGCTCTAGAAATTATATAACGCGTTTTAAATGATTTCATCACTGGAGCTCTACTCTCAAATCCATCCAATACTATTACAAGACCTACAATTTTGAAAGAAAAATGAGAACCAATGGTGTGAACTTTATAATCCAGTAAAAATCCCATCATGCTAATACCCATATAGTAATAGAATTCAAAAATGATAAATAAGCAGTATCAAAGAGAAACATATCTATAAATTCTTGTATCACGTATCCAATATTACTTAGTAGTTATATAAGCATATATCACAAATAATATATGATTATAAATTTATCATGAATATTACTAGTTATTTTATATGATTAATCATTCACATCTCATTAACAATACTTAAATCAATAGTTGTCTTTAGTTTTAGATTAATCACGATCATGCTTCAGCCGATGGCTGGCAAATCATAACTCATGTTTTGGCTCGTGATGGCAAACCATAATTTCTGCATTTTGGCCATTGATGATAAATCAAAATATTTATATTTTGGCCTGTAGTGGCAAATCAAAATATTTATGGTTTGGCCCTTGGTGGCAAACTAAAATATCTGTGTTATAGTTTACAGAGGTAAAACAAGGTGTCATAATTCAGTCCATGATTGATAAACCAAGATGTCATGATCCAGCCCATAACTGATAGTCCATATTATGGCTAGTTCAAATTCTCTTACGCAATCAATAAACTATTCAATTTTATTTTAGTCAATTAAAACATTCTTTTCATATTTATAATCTTGTCCAAATTTCAAAACATCTGATATCTTATTTCCATCAACTAAAATAGTCAACATGTGAAATATACAACATAAAACCAGAAATCATCATGTATGGTATAAAAACATACATACAGGTGATCACGTAAAAGGGTCTTCACATTTACCAATTCAGTCTCAAGCATAGCGATCGATCAATTTCTCGATCTACAAACTCGGGAACAAGGTATTTTGCTCGACACCTTATTATAATTACTCCTCTACGTACTTAAGGTCAAACATAAAAATCAAGTTGATCATGGATGGTAGAAAATTATGGAAAAACATCCAAACACTATAGATACAGGACCCATCCTAGGGTCAACTAGTTGATCTGGATTTACTTAAATATCTCAACCCTCCATTGATCCATAGGATCTCTAGAAAGAGAAAAAAATTAGAGAGAGAAAAAAATAGTAGATAGAGAAATAGAGGAAAGAGAGTAGCAAATAGAGTTCGGATTTTTTTTTTGCCTTCATGGGTGAAATAGAAGACTTATTTTCCTTTTTTTTCCCCCCCGAAACACAAGACCTTCCACCAGCCATGGCTATGGCCAGTGATGGTTGGGCCATGGCAATGCAACCATAGGTCATCTAACTAGCGGCTAATGGTGACAGCTGATGCCAAAAAATGATAAAACCCTGAGGGAAAACAAGGGATTAATAGGCTTGGCCTTCCAAAAAAAAGTCTAGCAATAGCTGTTGGAGCAAAACTGCTCCACGGAATGCCCGGGATCCTTCTTGACACTGCCATGACGGAAAGGGAATGGACCATCAGGAAAGGGATGGGGCGCGCTATCTGCTCCTGTCACGGTGGCGTACCTCCATAGGGCTACACGCATAAGAGAGAACCAAGGAGAGGAGAGTAGAAGGGAGGCTGGGATTTTGGAGGAGAAAATGGATCACGTCTTATTCTTTTTGGCATTCAATATACAAGACAAAAGACTCATATATATATACCCTAGGTCACAACCGACCTATCCCTCAAAAACTCCTCCCTATGTCACATGAGAAAATACTCAAACCCGAGTCCATGTACACCCATGTCTCACATATTCTCTCAACCTTAGACTCAGAGTATCCCTGGAACACTTCCAGAAAACTCCTGGAATACATTCAGGACCCACTTGGGATACGCCCCCAAGCCCTAGGTATTGCCTCCAGCATCCCTGCCATGATCTTCCAAGTCTCTTTAAAGCTTGGGAGCACCATGCAAAATCCCTACAATCTTTGGCAAACCTGGCAATGTCCTCCACGCACAATCCCGCTGTAATTGCATGTCCTGACAACCTTATATGGATATCCTTGCCTCTGCCAATACCCTTCAACTGCTGATATCACCTGCAGGCCTTTGGGATGACCGCCTCCATAGCTGAAGATCCTTGCTTGTATCCTGCACCATAATTGTAGCCTTCCTTTTACCTGGTAGCTGTATCAGTCTGTTCCTTGGACTTTCCTGGAGAGAATCCAATGAACCTGAACCGACACTCGCTATAACCGGAGCTCTACCTGACGCAATCTCTTTAGCGCCATGCCAAACTCCGCACACTCTGCTCCACCTGGCTAAGTGGATCCCTGGCGCTCGTGCTAGGATATGATCCTCACTGCATCTCCCACTATAAACTCATGTCGAATCCTACTCCACCCAAGAAGCCACCTCTCCCAGGTGCTCCACCTGAGACTGAAGTCCCCCTGATGCTACAGAAATAAACCCCGAGGCCAACCACTCAACGCTGCCCTGCTGAGCCTGCACATGAACCTCGTAACTAGTCGCTATCTTCTCGGACCCTTGGCATCATTGCAGATCCCTCCGAGATCGTTTTGGATACACTACAACCCCGCAGGAACCTTCAAAATCCAGGAGCTCATCCCAACTCCTCTAACTCAATGACTGAACCCAGCAACCATCTCCACCTAGCTACTGTATCATATCCCAGCCTGTCTCTCGACTGCATGATGTACCTGGCACTCCTTGAGACCTGTCCATTGATCTCCCTAAGCTGCTATCTCCATCAGCTCCAGTCTCTATCCCCAGGCCAATGTCGCCATACTAGGACACTCCCGACTGCCCGAAACCCCTGGCGGAGTGGCATAGAGGTGCTCGACTTCGGTCGAGGTGGACCCGTCTCCGGGTGCCACCTGGCAAAGGAGCAGGAGGGCCCGGCTCGACCTCGACCGAGGTGGACCCGTCTTGGGGTGCCACCTGGCAAGGGAGCAAGGGGCCGCCAGCTTCAGCCGAGGTGGACCCCTCCTGGGTGGACACCTGGCGGAACGGCAGAGAGGTGCTCGACTTCGACCGAGGTAGACCCGTCTCCGGGTGCCACCTGGCGAAGGAGCAGGAGGGCCCGGCTCGACCTCGACCGAGGTGGACCCGTCTTGGGGTGCCACCTGGCGAGGGAGCAAGGGGCCGCCAGCTTCGACCGAGGTGGACCCCTCCTGGGTGGACACCTGGCGGAGTGGCAGAGATGTGCTCGACTTCGGCCGAGGTGGACCCCTCTCCGGGTGCCACCTGGCGAAGGAGCAGGAGGGCCCGCCTCGACCTCGGCCGAGGTGGACCCGTCTTGGGGTACCGCTTGGCGAGGGAGCGAGGGGCCGCCAGCTTCGATCGAGGTGGACCCATCTTGGGTGGATACCTGGCGGAGTGGCAGAGAGGTGCTCGACTTCAGCCGAGATGGACACGTCTCCGGGTGCCACCTGGCGAAGGAGCAGGAGGGCCGCCTCGACCTCGGTCGAGGTGGACCCGTCTTGGGGTGCCGCTTGGCGAGGGAGCAAGGGACCACCAGCTTCGACCGAGGTGGACTCCTCCTGGGTGGACACCTGGCGGAGTGGCAGAGAGGTGCTCGACTTCGACCGAGGTGGACCCGTCTCCGGGTGCCACCTGGCGAAGGAGCAGGAGGGCCCGGCTCGACCTCGGCCGAGATGGACCCGTCTTGGGGTGCCGCTTGGCAAGGGAGTGAGGGGCCGCCAGCTTCGGCCGAGGTGGACCCCTCCTGGGTGGACACCTGGCGGAGTGGCAGAGAGGTGCTCGACTTCGGCTGAGGTGGATCCGTCTCCGGGTGCCACCTAGCGAAGGAGCAGGAGGGCTCGGCTCGACCTCGACCGAGGTGGACCCGTCTTGGGGTGCCACCTAGCGAGGGAGCGAGGGGCCGCCAGCTTCGGCCGAGGTGGACCCCTCCTGGATGGACACCTGGCGGAACGGCAGAGAGGTGCTCGACTTCGACCGAGGTGGTCGACTTCGACCGAGGTGGACCCGTCTCCGGGTGCCACCTAGCGAAGGAGCAGAAGGGCCCGGCTCGACCTCGACCGAGGTGGACCCGTCTTGGGATGCCGCCTGGTGAGGGAGTGAGGGGCCGCCAGCTTCAACCGAGGTGGGCCCCTCCTGGGTGGACACCTGGTAGAGTGGCATAAATACTTCTCCCCGAACGGGGGATCTTTTGAAAAAAAAGATCACGTGGTACTGACCGTGTCCAGTCGGACATGACACGCACCCCACATCAGTGATGTAGCCATATCAATATGATTTGACATGATGATGTGAAAGGATAAAGTGTTAATCAAGTGAATACGGTATTTGGACTAACCATGCCACGGGATCATGGTTACTGATATAGCCACGGTCATGCTCCAGCCCATGACTGGCAACCTCGGTGTCACACTTCAGTCTATGACTGGCAATCTCATTGTCCATACCTGTGACTGGCAATATCCTTGTCCATGTTTGTAAATGGCAATATCATTGTCCATGCCTGTGACTGGCAATATCGTTGTCCTGTTTGTGACTGGCAATATCAGTGTTGCCGCTCTCGCCGCCGCGCCCGTGCCACGGATCGGCCGATCCTTCCTGACCGCCTGGCGAGGGAGCCTCCCTTCCCGCGGAACACCTGCAACAGAGGAGTTAGAGGACCCTGGCCGGGGATCCCGGCGAGGGAGCTCCGACGGTCAAGTCAGTAGACGACGAGAAGGAACAGACTCTCCAGCCGGACCCTCTAAAGGGTTCCAGTCTTAGAGAGTTAACTGGTGAAGGAAATGCTCTGGGGACCAGAATCTCGGCTGGGCCTCCTTGCCGAGCTCGCGCCCAGTCTTCCCCTCTCGGGATTTCTGGCTTCTCTCTCGGCGCAAGGCCTTGTGCCGGTGCTTCCTCCTTGTCCCCAGGCTAATTGGCTTATCTTGTCGTCCCCAGATTCTTCCTTCTTTATCCCCTTCCGTCGCGCATTTGTCTTTTTCCGCCTCGGAAACTCCCCTCCCCCGTCCACTTCTCTTTTTCCCTTTTCGGTGAAGGGTGCCAGGCGGCTTTCCGACCTCGTCCGCCGGGCCCAGCATGGAAAGGCAAGGACAGAAGAGAAAGAGGGGAGGGCGGCGCTGGCAGGGCGGCCGGTCAGGCCTCGGGCCCGGTGAGAGCGCCCTCTTCCCCAAGCATGGGCGCCATCTATCTATGGGGCCTGTGTCGTCAGGGTTGCGTCTCTCGGCTGCGGGACCTGTCGGGCCGATGTTAGTGATGTTCCGCGTGCCGCCGCCCTCCGTACAGGACACCGTCTGGGATTCGTACGGCCCGAGGGATGGCCTCGGGGCCCGTCTCTCTTCCCAGGGCCCTCGTCGTACGAGCGGTCTGACCTCGGCTGAGTTGGGCCCCTCCTGGATGGACACCTGGCGAGGTGGCAGAAGGTCGCCTGGCTTCGGCCGAGGTGGGCCCGTCTCCGGGTGGCCACCTGGCGAAGGGTGAAGGATCAGCCGACCTCGGCTTAGGTGGACCCCTCCTGGGTGGACACCTGGCGAGGTGGCAGGAGGTCGCCTGGCTTCGACCGAGGTGGGCCCGTCTCCGGGTGGCCACCTGGCGAAGGGCGAAGGATCAGCCGACCTCGACTTAGGTGGACCCCTCTTGGGTGGACACCTGGCGAGGTGGCAGGAGGTCGCCTGGCTTCGACCGAGGTGGGCCCGTCTCCGGGCAGCCACCTGGCGAAGGATCAGCCGACCTCAGCTTAGGTGGACCCCTCCTGGGTGGACACCTGGCGAGGTGGCAGGGGGTCGCCCGACCTCGGCCGAGGTGGGCCCATCTCCGGGCGGTCACCTGGCGAAGGGCGGAGAGTCAGCCGACCTCGGCTTCGGTGGACCCCTCCTGGGTGGACACCTGGCGAGGTGGCAGGAAATCGACCGACCTTGGCCGACCTCACTTGGGCGGACCCCTCCGGGCCTGGGCACCAATGAGGTGGCAGAGGAGCTCCGAGCCGAGCTCGACCTCGGCGAGGGTGGTTTGCCTTAGACAGTCGTCGGGCGGTGTAGTCTTGCCGATCCTGGCCTTGAGGACGTGGCGCCGACTCCGCCGGGAAAACTTACACGTGGCTTGCTCGTATTCGGCGATACCTGAGCCTGGCCACGTCGCTGTCACGGCTGTAACAGTTGCCCCCCAGCCCGCCGTTCCGTCGGGGCATCGCAGAACGGAACGTCGGGGTTAAATGCGGACATGACGTGGAGAGGCGAAGATCTTGCATCATAATTTCCACGATCCTCGTCGTCGTGGCTCGATGCGGCTGAAGACCTATAGGGAGCCGCCACGCGTCGCCCACTTGCCTATAATCAATGCGTCGCTTCGAGGCAAAGGCCGTTACTCTGCTAACGAGGCATCGATGTCGGGCGTGCGCCCATGTGGCGACCATCCAGTGGCCTGAGGCGGAATGACGGGTACGGCCGCTGTCGGTTGAGTTTGAAATGGAGGGGACTTTCCAGAACGAGGCCTTTTCCCTTGCTTCGTGGGCGGTTTGCTGCAGGCTAACAACTCCTGTTGCTCGCGCTCGTCTGTGCATTTTCGGTGAGTGCCTCCTTCTTCTCTAGCCCCCCCTTCCTTCCTTCTCATTTCCTTTCCGATCTTCCTGTTCTTTTCTTTTCCATGGCGCGCCGTCGCCATGTCTCTTCCAACCCGGACGAGGCCGGTCCATCCCGGCCGAGGACTCCATCTTCTTCCTCCTCAGGTGAGGAGGTGATTCCGCAGGAGGTCCGCCGGCGTTTGCAACCCGGGGGGATCACCATCGGCATCCCCAGGGGGATCCGGCCCCCTCCGGTTGCACCTGCCGTGCCCCTCCGTTCCCTTCCTGCTCTGCCATCTCTTCCTGCTCCGCCTTCTCTTCCTGCCGGTCCCTCCGGTCATGCCTCCACTATGACCGAAGGCGATCTTTCTCTGCTCCGGGATGCCTATGGCATCCCGGGGTCTATTCGTCTGTTTGCTCCGCGGTCCGGGGAGCGCGTCACCATGAGTGGCCCCGGCCGCATAGCTTTCTACGAAGACTTCCTCCTTGGGGGTCTTCGGTTTCCTTTGCATCCTTTCTTTCCTTCCTCAGCCACTTTCGGCTCGTCCCGGCCCAGCTGGCTCCTAATGCCATCCGGGTCATCTTCTCCTTCATTGTTTTCTGCCACTTCCACGGGTTCGTTGCCCGTTTTTCTCTCTTCAGGGCCTTGTTCACCCTGAAGAAGTGCTCCACCGATGACGGCTGGTGGTACATTTCACCCCGGCCTAGGTGTCTCCGGTTCGACATCCCTTCCTCGGTCAAGGGATGGAAGAGCCGGTTTTTCTTCGCCTCGGTCGACGATGTCGACTGGGCCTGGAGTGAGCCGGACCGGTCCCCGAACCGGAATTCCCGAGTCGAGTCGGCGGACCAGGAGTCCTATACCCAGCTCCTGAGTGACGAGGTCCCGGCGCTCGAGGTTCTGCTCTCTGAGCAGAATCTTTTCGAGGCCGGTATCAGTCCCATCCGCGAGACCGGTGAGATTTGGCCCCTCATTGACCTCTGCCCCCCCCCTTCTCTTCATAACTGAGCCAGCTGACTTTCTGTCTCTTTTGTCTTGCAGGGATGAAGTTTTCACTGGAGAACCTCTTGGAGGGGGCGGCCCAGCGGGACGTCGTGGAGATAGACGAGCCCGCAACGAAGAGGGCTCGCACGGAGACGAGCCGGGAGGTCACGGCGGCGACCGTGCCCGGCCCGGTTGCCGTCATTTCCCCGCCCAGGCCACCTCAGGGCGGGGTCACTGATACTTCGGCCACGCGACCTGGCGGCGCCGCAGAGAGAGCTCCAGCGTCTGCCGCTCCGCCCATCGCCGGGCCCGTCATTGCTGCCAGCTCGACAGCACCGCCTGTGGCGATCGCCGGCCCGTCGGTTGCGGCTTCGGCTGAGGGGGCAGCCGCAGCAGGGGCCGGCCCGAAGGCTCCGGCGCCGGTGATCACCCACCGGGACTCGGTCATCCTCGACAGGGGGCTGGCAGAGAAGATGATGGAGTACGCTTCCACCGCCCGGGACCGCCGAGCTCGGGGTGGCCGGGATTACGCGGACGCGCTGCTCGGCATCCTTCCGCAGCTCTTCACGGTAAGCCCGAGCTTCTTCCTTTTCCTTTTTCCTATCTCGAGACTTACCTGCCTTTGCTCTGACCTGTGTCGCTTTTGCCATTGCAGATCGGGAACGACGTCCTCCTACTGAGGAATTTCCTCGTAGGGAACGCCAAGAGGGACTCCGAGCGGGAGCAGAAGCTCGGCAAGCTTGCGGCTGACGTCAAGGATTTAATGGAGAAGGGCGCTGAGCTGCGAGCCGACAAGCAAGCCCTCCAGTCCGACCTAGCTCGTTCCGAGGAGCGGAACAAGGAGTTGGAGGCCTCCTTGTCGGAGGAGCGGACCTCCAACCAGCGCCGAACTGAGGAGGAGGCGGCGGAGAAGGCCCGCCTGCAGGCCCATTCCCAATGGCTGGAGCGCCAGTTGGAGGAGGCCCGGCGAGATGCGGCCGCGGCGAAGGACCGGAGCGCCTACGTCAACGGGCTCCTGGAGGCGGCCAAGCGGGAAGCGCAAGAGGCCGTGCCCAAATTCCGGGCTTCCGACGAGTATACGTCGGAGGTCCGGGAGGCTGCCGTGGACTCCTTCCTGAAGGGGTTCCGGATGTGCCGGGAGAAGGTGGGGGCCTTCTTCCCCCAGCTGGACCTGAGCGGAGTCGTAGTCGGTGGCAGGAGGCCAGGAGGTGAGAGCAGGGCTTCCGGCACTGCCGAAGCGACACCTGTGGCGCCGTCGACCAGCGGTGCCGCGGCCCCGGAACAGCCCCAGGAGCCGGCCGCTGTAGAAGTCGAAGACGCAGCACCCGCGCCTCCAGCAGATGGCTCCGACCCCGCATCCCAGTGATCCCGGCACCGTCTTTTTTGCTTTATTTCTGTTGCCTTTGTTTTTTGGGGAGTCCCGGCCTGTCGGGGCTCCCAGCTTGTACCGACTACTTATGTTAATGAAGATCAAGCTTTATCGAAACCTTGTTCGTTGTTTCGTCTTACTTTTCTCTTCTTTTCTTTCTGAGATGTCGATCTGGAATACTTGAAATAACTGCAGGCCTGGTCCTCCCATTGCTCAAATCGAAGGATGGGGCCTGCTGAGTCGCGTTGCAGCAGGGCAAGCCTTAGGCGGGCCCGACTTTGGGTCGCCTTCATGCTTGCGCAGACAACACGGTTTCTGCACCGTCTTCCAGGCCGAAGCCCGAGACCTCCGGACGGAGCTCGGTGCCGCAGGCTTTCTCAAGCCTTGCGCGGCTCTCTGAGCTGTGCTCCGGGCTTGCGCGGGCGAACTGGGTTCGGCGCCACCTTCCAGGCCGAAGCCCAGGATCTTCCGGACTGAGCTCGATGCCGCAGGCTTTCTCAAGCCTTGCGCGGCTTGCTGAGCTGTGCTCCGGGCTTGCACGGGCGAACTGGGTTCGGTGCCACCTTTCAGGCCGAAGCCCAGGATCTTCCGGACTGAGCTCGACGCCGCAGGCTTTCTCAAGCCTTGCGCGGCTTGCTGAGCTGTGCTCCGGGCTTGCGCGGGCGAACTGGGTTCGGCGCCACCTTCCAGGCCGAAGCCCAGGATCTTCCAGACTGAGCTCGATGCCGCAGGCTTTCTCAAGCCTTGCGCGGCTTACTGAGCTGTGCTCCGGGCTTGCATGGGCGAACTGGGTTCGGCGCCACCTTCCAGGCCGAAGCCCAGGATCTTCCGGACTGAGCTCGATGCCGTAGGCTTTCTCAAGCCTTGTGCGGCTTGCTGAGCTGTGCTCCGGGCTTGCGTGGGCGAACTGGGTTCGGCGCCACCTTCCAGGCCGAAGCCCAGGATCTTCCGGACTGAGCTCGATGCCGCAGGCTTTCTCAAGCCTTGCGCGGCTTGCTGAGCTGTGCTCCGGGCTTGCGTGGGCGAACTGGGTTCGGCGCCACCTTCCAGGCCGAAGCCCGGGATCTCCGGACTGAGCTCGATGCCGCAGGCCTTCTTGTTGAAGTTAGAAGGGAGTGTTTGAAGTGGGGAAGCTTTGTTACAGAAACTTGGAGCCTTACATCACTGGTAGTACATTCTCAGGTTCGAGGAGTTCCATGTCCGGGGGAACCTGGCACCTCCCAATTCTTCCAAGTAATATGCTCCATGAGGGAGGGCTTCTACCACCCGATACGGGCCTTCCCAGTTGGGCGATAGCTTGCCGCGTTCCCGGGGTTGGGATGCTTCGGCGCGCCGGAGGACCAAGTCTCCGGGACGAAAAGCCTTAGGCCGCACCCGGGAGTTGTAGTATCTGGCTACACGTTGCCGGTACGCTGCCATTCGGATTCGGGCCCTGTCCCTTGTTTCCTCGAGAAGGTCTAGGTTGAGCATCATCCTGGCCGGGTTTTCTGTCTCGTCGTATTGCTCCACGCGCAGCGTGGGTAGGCTGAGCTCGATCGGGATGACCGCCTCGGCTCCGAAGACGAGGTTGAATGGAGTTTCGTCGGTAGCCGTCCTTGGGGTGGTGTGGTATGCCCAAAGGATGCTGGGAAGCTCATCGGCCCACCTGCCCTTGGCCTGGTCCAGCCGCGTGCGGAGGCCCTGAAGAATGGTCCTGTTCGTGACTTCGGCCTCCCCGTTGGTCTGAGGGTGCGCCACCGAGGTAAAGCGATGCCTGATGCCGAGGTCGCTGCAGAATTCTTCGAATTCCCGGCAGTCGAACTGGCGTCCGTTGTCGGTGACCACAGTGTGGGGGAGGCCGAAGCGGCAGACGATGGACTTCCAGAAGAACTTGGCGACGTTTGCTTCGATGATCCTTGCTAAGGGTTCGGCCTCGACCCACTTCGTGAAGTAGTCGATAGCCACTATCAAGAACTTCCGCTGGCCCGACGCCGGCGGGAATGGGCCCAGGAGGTCCATCCCCCACTGGGCGAACGGCCAGGGGGCTGAGAGCTGAGAGATTGGGTTGGAGGGTTGCCGCTGCACCGTGGCGTGACGCTGGCACCGGTCGCATTTCTTCACGAAGTCGGCGGCGTCTTCCTTCATTGTTTCCCAGAAGTAGCCCTGACGGAGGGCCTTGTACGCCAATGCCCTGCCCCCCACGTGGTTCCCGCAGATGCCTTCGTGAATCTCCTGGAGCACAAGCTTGGCTTCTGTGGGTCCTACGCACTTGAGGAGGGGGTAGGAGTAGGATCTTCGATACAACTGCCCGTCCATCAGGACAAACCGCACGGCCTTCTTCCTGATGAGGCGAGCTGCCTGTCGGTCCTCCGGCAGGGTGCCGCTGGCGATGTACACAGCGTACTTGTCCATCCAGCTGGGCTCCTGGCTGACCTGATGGACCTCCACCGGTGCTTCGAGGCTTGGGACCTCAAGGCGCTCCACATGAGCGCGTCCCAGCATCGCGTCCGGCAGGGTCGCCAGCCGGGAGAGGGCGTCTGCACGGGCGTTCTCCCCGCGAGGGATGTGGAAGATGTTGAAGCGGCGGAATTTGGACGCACCCGCCTTGACGAGCTCCAAGTACTTCGCCATTTGGGGGTCGTGCGCGACGTACTCTCCGGACACCTGCCCCGCTACGAGCTGGGAGTCGGTGAAAGCTCTGAGGTTGGTCACGCCCAGCTCGCGGGAGACTCTCAGTCCGGCAAGAAGTGCCTCGTACTCCGCCTGGTTGTTTGTTGCGGGGAATTGGAAACGGAGTGCGCACTCGGCGACGACCCCGTCGCCGTTGGCAAGGATGAGCCCAGCTCCGCTCCCGCCGGAGTTCGAGGCTCCGTCCACATGGAGGATCCAGGCATCCTCTCCGGGCTCATCGGCGCCAACCTCCATCGGCTGGGCCGGGGGATCTTCCTCGGGCTCCTTGCCTAAGCCTGCACACTCGACCAAAAAATCGGCCAGCACCTGTGCCTTCATGGCCGACCTTGGCCTGTATGCAATGTCGAACTCGCTGAGTTTTAGTGCCCACTTGGCCAACCGTCCCGAAGTATCAGGTCGGCTGAGCACCGCTTTCAGCGGTTGGTCCGTCAAGACGGCGATGGGGTGCACTTGGAAATAGGGCCTGAGACGCTGGGCAGACACTATTAGCGCAAAAACAAGTTTCTCGGGCCGGGAATACCTGAGCTCCGCGTCTCAGAGGAGTTTGCTGGTATAGTACACCGGCCGCTGGAGCCCCTGGTCGTCGGTTCGGACCAAGACAGAGCTGACGGCCTCCGGGGTAACCGCCAAGTAGAGGGCAAGCTCCTCCCCCTCCTCGGGCCTGGACAGTAAAGGTGGCGATGCGAGCGTCTTCTTCAGCTCCTCGAAGGCCCGCTGACACTCCTCGGTCCAAGCAAAGCCATTCATCTTCCTCAGCACCTTGAAGAAGGGACGGCAGCGGTCCGCCGACCTAGAAATAAAACGGCTGAGGGCCGCGACTCGACCGGTCAGTCGTTGCACTTGCTTCTTGGAGGTGGGCTGCTCCATGTCCAGGATGGCCTGGACCTTCTCCAGGTTGGCCTCGATCCCTCTTTGAGTCACCATAAACCCTAGGAACTTACCGGCGGAGATGCCGAAAGCGCACTTCACCGGGTTCAGCTTCATCTGATGGCGCCGGAGGTTGCCGAACGTCTCCGTCAAGTCAGCCACGTGGTCCGAATCAAGTTTGCTCATCACCAGCATGTCGTCCACGTACACCTGCATGTTGCGGCCTATCTGGTCTTTGAAGATTTTACTGACCAGACGTTGATACGTCGCGCCCGCATTCTTGAGGCCGAAAGGCATCATCCTGTAGCAAAAAGTCCCGCGGTCAGTTATGAAGGCAGTGTGCTCTTCATCCTCCGGGTTCATCCGGATCTGGTTGTATCCGGAGAAGGCGTCCATGAACGACAAAAGGCGATGCCCCGAGGTGGTGTCGACCAGCTGGTCGATCTTTGGAAGAGGAAAGCTGTCCTTTGGGCAAGCTCGGTTGAGGTCGGTGTAGTCCACACAGATCCTCCACTTACCGCTACTCTTTTTTACCATGACCACGTTTGCCAGCCAGCCAGGGTATTGGACCTCTCGGACGAAACCGGCGACGAGGAGCTTCTCTACTTCCTCGTTGATTGCCTTCTGCCTCTCCATGGCGAAGCTTCTCTTCTTCTGGCGGACCGGGCGGCAACTTGGGTCCACGTTCAGCCTGTGCATAATAACCTCGGGCGGGATGCCCGGCATGTTGGCTACTGACCAGGCGAACACGTCAGCGTTGGCGCGGAGGAACCCTAGCAAGCGGGTTCGCTCTTCCTCGGGGAGCTGGGCCCCGACTTGCACCGTCTTCAGGGGATCCGAACCGAGGGGAAAAGTCAGCAGGCGCTCTACGGGTCCTCCCCCGGGTTCCTTCTCTCTCAGATCGAGGTCGTCGATATCATGGGCGAGCTCCGCGCCCCTAGCGCCTGGAACCGTCTGGAGGCAGAGCGGGACTGGCTGGATCGTCCCCTTCATCTCTCCGATCCCGGAAGACGTGGGGAACTGCACCAACAGCCTCCTCGTGGAGATGGTGGCGTCCAGTTGGTTGAGCCCGGGACGCCCGAGAATGGCGTTGTAAGGCGAAGGGAGCCTGACGACGGTGAATGTTATTAGAACGGTCGCTTGCCGGGACAGGGATCCGGCAGTGACCGGGAGAGTGATTTCCCCCTCGACCCCCACTGAGTCCCCTGTAAAACCTACCAGGGGGGTGTGCACTGGCTTCAGCTGTTCGGGGGACAAATTCATCCGAGAGAACGCATCGTAAAAAAGTACGTCAGCCGAGCTTCCACTATCCACCATGATTCGATGTACAGGATGCTTCGCGATGGTCATCTCGACCACCACGGCATCGTTGTTTACATTATCATTAATTTCCCCTCCTTTGGGAGGGATTACATTCTCCGGGACTTCCCGGGCTCTCTTCATTGCTCGGCCGGGCCCGCGCGAGATCATGCCCACGGGCTTCTCCGTTGGGCGGTTGTCGATCGCAGGGACAGGCGGTAGGGCCGCGAGCGGCTGCCCTTCAGAGGGGGCCTCGCTCTTGACGAACTTCCTGAGGTAACCCCTGCTGATCAGCTCCTCAATCTCCCGCTTCAGATGGCGACACTCCTCCGTGTCATGCCCGTGTTCGCGATGGAACTGGCAGTACTTTGATTTGTCTCGGGCGGCTCTCGGGTTCTGAGGAGGAGGTCGGCGGAGGTAGCGCTCGCCCTCGATTTCCATGAGGATCTTCGTTCGAGGTGCGAGGAGAGGGGTGTACCTCCGCTCTGGAGTGGCTTCGCCCCTCGGCTTTGGATTTGGGCGGAGGTCGGCAGATGGCCCGGGCCTCCGAGCTCCCGGGGTGTCCCTCGGGAGCGGCTTCTTTGGAGTCTTCCCGTCCAGCTCTCGACGGGTGCGGTCGGCCTCCTCCGCTCGGATGTACTTGTGGACACGGAGGAGGAGCTCGGAATACGTCCTGGGCGGCTTCTTGTCCAGGGAATAGGTTAGGCGGGACGTCTTGAGTCCGCGCTTCAAGGCCAGCATGGCGACGGGCTCGTCCAAGCTGTAGATCTCCAGTGCTGCGGTCTTGAACCGGGTGATGTAGTCCCGGAGCAGCTCCTGGTCCTGCTGGCGGATGGAAAAGAGGCTGTCCACCTCTCTTGGCACCTTTCGACAAGCGTCGAAATGCGCCACAAACTTTCCTTCCAACTGATGGAAGGAGCAAATGGATCCGGGCTCGAGGCGGGTGAACCAGACTCGAGCGGCCTTCCGAAGGGTTGCCGGGAAGGCGATGCACAGAAGGGCGTCGGTGGCCCCCTGGACCCTCATGAGAGCCTTATAGCTCTCCAAATGATCTAGGGGGTCGGTGGTTCCGTCGTAGGGATCCACCTGCGGCATGCGGAACCGTTTCGGGATCGGTTCCGCCTGGATTTCTTCAGAGAAAGGGGGGCGGGAGTCGTAGCCCGCCGGGTCTGCCGACGAGTTCTGCAGGTCGGCGAATCGGCGGGCGAACTCCGCCAGCTTGCGCTCATGCTCCTCCAGGCGCCTCTCGGCTTGGCGCCTGATGGCTTCATCGGTGGAGTCTTCCACCGAGGCTGCGGGTGAAGGGGGCGCCGATCGGTCTCGGCGCGAGGTCTGGCCTCGGCATCGCTTGCTGCGGTGCGCCGTTTCGGCCCCGTCGGCCGGGGATCGGCTCTCGTGATCCTCCGAACCGGAATAGTTTCTCTTTACAGGAGCTTGGTGGCTCCCCCGGGGGTTGGAGATGGCCCTCGGGTGGGATGGCCTGCCCTGGATTGAGCGCAGGCTCCCACGCTGCCCCGCGGCTCGGGCCGCGGGGGTCCCTGGCTGCGGCTGAGTGGCTAGGGACCATTGCTGATGCTGAAGCTGCCGGACCGCTGAGGTCAAGGTCTGCAGCTGCTGGACGATGGCCGCAAGGGATCCGTCCACCGGGGTAGGCTGCTGTGGAAGAGGAGGGGGAGCCGGAAGCTCCCTTTCGGGGCTGTGGCCCCCTGGAGGGGAGTGGACATCCCCCACACAGCTGGTGGACGCCTCACAACCACGAGTGACCACCATTGCTGGAGAGCGTGACACCTGCAGAAAGCTGGTTCCCACTAGGGGTTAGTGTCCTGCCCCCCTTCCTGGCGCGCCAATCTGTTGCCGCTCTCGCCGCCGCGCCCGTGCCACGGATCGGCCGATCCTTCCTGACCGCCTGGCGAGGGAGCCTCCCTTCCCGCGGAACACCTGCAACAGAGGGGTTAGAGGACCCTGGCCGGGGATCCCGGCGAGGGAGCTCCGACGGTCAAGTCAGTAGACGACGAGAAGGAACAAACTCTCCAGCCGGACCCTCTAAAGGGTTCCAGTCTTAGAGAGTTAACTGGTGAAGGAAACGCTCTGGGGACCAGAATCTCGGCTGGGCCTCCTTGCCGAGCTCGCGCCCAGTCTTCCCCTCTCGGGATTTCTGGCTTCTCTCTCGGCGCAAGGCCTTGTGCCGGTGCTTCCTCCTTGTCCCCAGGCTAATTGGCTTATCTTGTCGTCCCCAGATTCTTCCTTCTTTATCCCCTTCCGTCGCGCATTTATCTTTTTCCGCCTCAGAAACTCCCCTCCCCCGTCCACTTCTCTTTTTCCCTTTTCGGTGAAGGGTGCCAGGCGGCTTTCCGACCTCGTCCGCCGGGCCCAGCATGGGAAAGGCAAGGACAGAAGAGAAAGAGGGGAGGGCGGCGCTGGCAGGGCGGCCGGTCAGGCCTCTGGCCCGGTGAGAGCGCCCTCTTCCCCAAGCATGGGCGCCATCTATCTATGGGGCCTGTGTCGTCAGGGTTGCGTCTCTCGGCTGCGGGACCTGTCGGGCCGATGTTAGTGATGTTCCGCGTGCCGCCGCCCTCCGTACAGGATGCCGTCTGGGATTCGTACGGCCCGAGGGATGGCCTCGGGGCCCGTCTCTCTCCCCAGGGCCCTCGTCGTACGAGCGGTCTGACCTCGGCTGAGTTGGGCCCCTCCTGGATGGACACCTGGCGAGGTGGCAGAAGGTCGCCTGGCTTCGGCCGAGGTGGGCCCGTCTCCGGGTGGCCACCTGGCGAAGGGCGAAGGATCAGCCGACCTCGGCTTAGGTGGACCCCTCCTGGGTGGACACCTGGCGAGGTGGCAGGAGGTCGCCTAGCTTCGGCCGAGGTGGGCCCGTCTCCGGGTGGCCACCTGGCGAAGGGCGAAGGATCAGCCGACCTCGGCTTAGGTGGACCCCTCCTGGGTGGACACCTGGCGAGGTGGCAGGAGGTCGCCTGGCTTCAGCCGAGGTGGGCCCGTCTCCGGGCGGCCACCTGGCGAAGGGCGAAGGATCAGCCGACCTCAGCTTAGGTGGACCCCTCCTGGGTGGACACCTGGCGAGGTGGCAGGGGGTCGCCCGACCTCGGCCGAGGTGGGCCCATCTCCGGGCGGTCACCTGGCGAAGGGCGGAGAGTCAGCCGACCTCGGCTTCGGTGGACCCCTCCTGGGTGGACACCTGGCGAGGTGGCAGGAAATCGACCGACCTTGGCCGACCTCACTTGGGCAGACCCCTCCGGGCCCGGGCACCAATGAGGTGGCAGAGGAGCTCCGAGCCGAGCTCGACCTCGGCGAGGGCGGTTTGCCTTAGACAGTCGTCGGGCGGTGTAGTCTTGCCGATCCTGGCCTTGAGGACGTGGCGCCGACTCCGCCGGGGAAACTTACACGTGGCTTGCTCGTATTCGGCGATACCTGAGCCTGGCCACGTCGCTGTCACGGCTGTAACAGTCAGTAACCACAATCCCGTGGTATGGCTAGTCCAAATACCGTATTCACTTGATTAACACTTCATCCTTTCAATCATCATATCAAATAATAATCGACATCATGGTCTAATCCATCCAAAGATAACTTTACCCGTTAAAACATGGTATATAGGAATATAAATAATTATATCAACAATCATACGGTCCATCATAAAAAATCAAACTATACCATATAAAAATAATCATGATGTCAATGCTCATGTGTACGGATCAAATCATGTCATGCAAAATACATATATAAGATTGGTGATCATGTCCAGAAATTCTTACCTTCGAGAGCTAACTAACATGCATGATATTGTTCCGTACCCTGAACTCGTACAAAACCATTCTGCTCGTAAACCAAAACTTTTACCTATAAAATCCTAACTTCACGAATTCTAAGAAAAAGAGCTTTTCAATCTCCCTCCTTCAATATTTATATATATTTTTCTCTCTTTTCTCTCTTCTCTTTTTCTCTTTTTAGAAGAGAGGAGTCCAGGTTCTCCTAGATTTTGACTCTTCCATCGAGTTAAGGAATTGGAAGTCTTGTTCATCACTAATTTTATTTTCATATTTTAAAAATCATGCACAAAACTTTTTAGGTTGCTTTCCCAGTGACTAGGCCAATCAAGTGAAGAAGGCTCAGTTCGATATTGTCCTGTTTGAGCCAGGGTATTACATTTATTTCATTGATCAAGAATTGTATGCCAAAATTTTAGAGATTGTAACTTCGTCATACAATATCTAATTGAGATATTTTTATTTTTAGACTTTGCATAACTCTACTCACAGTAATTAAAGTAGTTCACATTAAATCATCCTTCTTGATCCAATTAAATATAAAAAAATTATCTTGCCAAACCCACATTTGAAAGAAAGCTTGATGACAAACTATCTCGTTCTATAAAAAAAAGGTGTCATGTTATGCCAAACCTTTGGAACTCAATTTACTAAACATTAGGCAGCGTAGAATGATGACCGTACAATCAGGATTCGAAATCAGTAGTTTTAAGCAAGGGAGCAATGAAACCATGCATTTAGAGGTAATCGGGCTTGGCGTCGCCAACTTCATCACAGAATTTAAAATTTTATAGATGGGCATCTATTTTTAATTTTTGATTAATTAAATAAAATAGAATGTTATAAGATTGCTTTTCTTCTTTTTTTTTTTTGATGAAAAAAAAAAAAAAAAAGCACCGACCTGTCACACCTTGTCAGATAGAATGACGACAAAGAACAACTCATTGGACAATGACAAGGAAACATATCTTAATTATTTTGAGAGCTACGGGTATCAAGACATTTGCATCGGACTCCTTGAAGAAGATAACACTTGCCGGATACTTCCACAACTCATTGCTATCATAGGACACCTTCCGGATACTTCCACAACTCATTGCTATCGTAGGACACCTTGTCAAGATTTGCTTTGATAAATGAGAGACCATGATAGTGATTTAGTAAGCACTCAGCTATGCATGAAGGGCATGCTTGGTTGGAGGGAGATGGACTTAGAAAATAAAAATGAGAGCGAGTAACTTCCATACTAGTTATTTGGTTAAAAGGAATTTCCTTCCCATTCTAATTTTAAGAATAAGAATGCGCAGATCCTCTTAAATTTAATAATTACTCTTTTTTATTATTTAAATCACTTTTCGATTCTGATTTCAACTTCAGTTATAAATCATATAGGCCTTGGGAGTTTTTTTTAGTAAAGTTCTAGCCAAGAAAGTTATACTGCTAGAGCTTTGCAGGCAAAAAAAACTCTGTTACCTATGATAGTACCAAACAGAGCCTTAATCTAGGTAGGCTAAAGAAAAATCAAAACTTGCATCTTAATATCGTGTACAATAAGGCTGGCTAGGTAAATAATCTAGATCTGGACCCTCAATTACATGGGGGGTCTACCAACCATTTCCAACCCATAGGCTTATATATCTGTATTCCAACTAAAAAAGGGTCTAGGTTTGGTGGTCTTAATGATAACCATGGAGACATTTACAGAACTGATGTATGGAATCCGCCTGGAGCTTTTAGGGGATGAACGCAACTTATTTTTCTTCATGTTTGCTATCAACAACATGCATGTTAATATCAAAAGAGAGACAAGATAATAATCAGATTGATTAAATAAATAATTGATTTATAAAATATTTGAACTCTCAATTCTAACAAAATCGACCCTGATATCATGGTTAATTAAACAGTTGATCCCAAAAAAATTAAATTATTAGAGAATAAGCCAAAAATTATCAATATCGGTATCAAATTTAATATCAATACCATACATTTAACAAAAATATTTTTGGATGACCAAAAAGAAAAAAAACTCTTTGAGCTAACAAATACCAACCAGATATTCCTAACTCTAATTTAAGGATTCTTATAAAGACTAAATATTTAAGAAATTAGCCCTCACGGACCATATCCATGGAGGACAAGAACGCATCCTTTAAGAACTATATACCTCGTGACCACATGAGACAATAATTATCCAAACCAAAGGACACCTATCCCAGACCCCAAGCCTTGAAGAGTTAGCTCATGTCATATCATCTTTTGCCACCCCCTAGATTCCTGACCTTATATGGACTCTTTCTAGCGTTATCCACCAATACGCGAACATTTCAAAACCAACACGTCAAGTTATGTTTATATTTTTTTGGTCAGATATCTAAGCTGATATTTAATATCAGATATTACCCACACACATATACAAGCACAGATTTATTCTTAAAATGATCATTCTGTTGGCCTAGCTTTCCAATATACCTTTTAACAATTAGGTAGGAATTTTAGTGGCAAGGATTTAAGCAGATTGGATACCGGAATAGCATAAAAAGATTGAAATGATCCTCAAAAGTAAATTTTGTTTCGTATAAAGGGATGGGCTCATAATGTTGTTAAAATTCTCTCTTTCCGATTTCCATACAAAGTGATCAATTTATATACCATATTTATAAGGTTCTTCGCATCATAGTTAATATATATGTACCTTGTTTCACATTACTTGTCACGTCCCAAATCCAGCACCGAAATCGGCTACGCGACCGGCCGCACAAATCCTAGGTTTTATACTAGAGATCATGCAAGGCCTAGGTATACAAGAGTCACTTACCTCAATAAAATATCATTCATCACCAAGCCCGGATATCTGCACAACTCTGTGGAAGAAAAAAAAGTAGGGTTGTGAACTTTACAGCCCAGTAAGGTCTCCAAACAGTCACCATCAATAATAATTTGAAAATAGCAAGAAGATAAGAATACATATCATACCATGCAACGAAACAACTCAAATGTCATTTACGATAAAACCTTTTTCAAAATCATGTTTCATTTTCAAGTTTTCAATTTAATCATTCTTCTTCTTCAGGGTTCTGGACTAGCCACGGTCATGCTTCAACCCACGACCGGCAATCTCAGTGTTACACTTCAGCCAGTGACTGGCAATCTCATTGTCACACTTCAGCCTGTGACTGGCAATCTCATAATCGACCATGTACAACCTGCCCATGGCCAGGCCCACGTACTAAGCCCGTTCTGGCTGTGTAACCACGATCCCGTGGCATGGCTAGTCCAAATACCATTAACACTTTATCTTTTCATATCATCCCATCAAATCATAAAAAAGGCTAAATGGGCCAGAGATTGTATATGATGATAGAGAGCTTCTAGTATTTTTTGAGAGCTTTTTAGGTCGGATTTAGGCTTTTAGTTGAAAGATTGATATATAATGGTTGAGAGTGCATGTTATCTTATATATGTGGATTGTTCTCATAATGAACTTGCATGCCCTGTGAAGATAGGCCGCATCCCATATGACCTTGATTATGTCTTTATTTTATTTTATTTATTTTTTCTAATTTTCTATTCTTCTTTTTTCTTGTGGTATCAATATAGGCATCGACATTACAGTCTTGGACGAGGATTTGTATTCCGTATATGAGGAGGATTGTCCTATAATAATTCAACATAAATAAGATGAATAAAATGTCTAGAACCCTGTTAAATATGTTGACATGGAATTTCAATGGTCAATAGAGCTAGCATCTATTATTACTTGTAACTATGATAAGGAGATGTAAAACTACATATCATATATTCTTCTAGGGACAGGGTTGTATTTTTCGTGCCAAATAAGGATTCACCGTTCTTGGCACGAAACTACCATTGGAAATCCAAGCACACAGATCTCAAAGCTTAGAATAGTGACATCTGGAAAAAAATATGCAAAATGTCTCTAGTTTTCGCCTTGCTTAGGGAGCAGTAAGAGGCAAGTTGGAATCCTTGATACTAAAGTTCGGTATGAGTAACTTAACCATAAGAGCCTTCTAAGCAATGAAAGCATTTCTCAGGAATCAATTCTTGTGCCAAATCAAGTTCGACCATGGAACAGATGGGTGATGACTTCTAACCAAATCCCAAGTGGATCTAAAGGAGAATCGGCCCAAAGGTTATTTAGTCCGAACTACCCTATCTGGGAGGCCATTAGCTAGAAACTCCATTACAGAAACGAGGTCCAAACTGGATCATTCATCTATCAGCATATATAGATACCAAAGCAAGTAGCAGCTTATCGATGATCCAATGGTGGGTTCATGCAAAAGATACGCCCCTGACCCATTCGTTAGTCCATATATATATGCTGGAGTCTAATTATCGAAGTTTTTGATGATTTGAAAAAAGTCTTATCTTCAGTTGTTTTTATAGGCACGAATGAATTAATCATCACCAAATGCTAAAACCTGACTAAAAACACCCAAATAAATTAGCATTCAAACCGTAAATGAGACCAAATCTTCGAAACAAATCAAGGAAGTTTCCTTCAATGGTCCATGTCCGGTCTCTTTTCTATAGCAAACGATCTATTTTTTTAAATCTTAAACCTAAGGTTTGAGATTCGTGTAAAGGCACATGGCGAGCTAAAACATCCTAACCGAATGATTATCCCTTGGAAGGAGCGAGACCGAGTATCGTGGAGGAGGCCAGGAAACAAAAAGGTTTCCTTCAGTCCTGGGATAAAGAAAGCATTCAGCACCGCTAAGGTGGTAGCTGGATTTGTAGGAATTTAGTCTCATCTTTCATTGATTACAGGTTTGAGATATGATCTTCATCCGATATATGATCGGGATGACGAGAGAGCGCACTGCTTCGGCATCTTAATAGGATCAGGCTAACGAACTCATCAATGATGATGAGGATGCACGAAAAAATTACAGTCCGAATCGAATATAGCTTGGAGGGGTTGGATCCGGTGAAGATAGCTATACCGGGATTTATCTTCCCTTCTTCTCTTATTCATAAAAAGAAGAAGAAGAAGAAGAAAGCATTCAGCTGAGCCATGGCAATTAATGGTGAGGAAGCACTCAGAGACATGGAAGAAGAAAGGTCGTCAGCCAGGTGCATGCTCTTCCCCCTCAAAGACGTCCGCCAATCTTCCTTCCCCCCACCACCAAACACCATCGCTTAAAACCCCACGTGATACCTCCCTCTTTTCCCGATCCACCATTAGCTGGAGTTAATCTCATACCATTTGGAGGATACGCGCGGCCCTTCCTGGATTTCTTACCATCCCAACTACGAGGCAAACCGAGCAGCCCACTCATTCTCCTTCCTCTCGTATCCTTCTTGCAACCAGACATTCCGATCCTCGTCTACATGTAGTTTTTTGTCCCATTCCAACCCAGCTATAAATCGAGCCTGCAGGCATCTTTTTACTCTAACAATCATCCATGTTCTTCTATCTAACACATCTCATACTTGGGATGCCCCTTACAAGTTATGGAAACCATGATCCCCATGTTCCCTTAAAATCACCTTAATTACCCTGCTAATGTTGGAAAGTGGACCCTTGGTTTGTCTTTGAACCACTCGCAAAGACCGAAGCCATTGATTTACTCGTCTTGGTGTTGGAGAAAATAAGTCCTGGTCATCCGAGAAAAGACATCATCATCAAAAACGAACCACGTCCTCGATCGCCTTGGCGATCACCCTCTATATTTATAGAATCACTCTTTGGTAAAATTAGCAGGACATTTGCCTTAGGTCGTCAAAACTTCGGTCACTAGAAAATCTGACAAATACGATTGGTTTCAAGCCCTGACAGGACATCTTATCCCATCAAGTGCCCTTCCTCTCCCATCAACGGCTACTCCCCATTCTTTTCATCCCACGCCTATATCGTATGCCCTGTTGAATCCTTGATCCAGCATTGAATTTATATATAAATAATAATATTTTGTGAGTTGTTATTTAAGATTTGGTCCATTTAAAAATGATCAATTATGCTTTTGAACTATTTAGAACCTTAATATATCTAATAGGATGTGGGCCTTTTAATGTATAGAGACTTAAGGATAATTTCTATTTTTATGATGGGCAAAAATAAAAATCATAATAATGCTGTTGTCATATAAAAGCGGTTATGGTTCCCAAATTACACGGTGTTATTCCTTTCTCCCTGATATCCCATCATCGGAGAAGAAAATCCTATAGAAGTAAGAAAAGGCTCTTTAAGAAACACGTATGAATCTGGAAGGCTAGCCGTGCGACACAGGAGTAGACCTTCAAATACAAGCTTTCAAATATGGCTTCAGGTACGCTTCTGCTTATTGTTTGGTTATTCTCAATGATATCACATGTTTTATTTTTAGGATTTGCTTTTAAATAGGCTTCAGAATAATTTCCAAAAAAGGAGAATAATTCATAACAAGTGGTATCAGAGCCTATTCATATTGAATCATTGAGAATAAAATTATGTTTTCGGTTTAAGATTTTGTTTTGGTATTTTATTTTAGATATCTATGATTTTTTCACCATTGCCGGCGTCGGAAAGGATAGGCGTGGCCTGCTTGGCCGCACCACAGGGACGTCGTGGCCTGGTTGGCTACGGCAGCGATGTTCAATGGAAGGAAATGAGCAGACGACCGCCTACTGCGATTAAGAAAGTAACCATTGAGATTAATTTTAATATTATTTATTTTGGATACAATTTTAAATTCAAATATTTGTATTTTTTATATTTTGAGATAAATTAATTGAAGCAACATGTCGCCAAAATGACCTCTCTTGTGAAAATTAATTTGTTTTGAAATATAAACGGATGTATATATATGTAATTTGTGAATATTTGTCAGCCCAAAGGATGGTAAATATTTAATGAAATTACATGTGTACTTGTGATAATAAATGCGTGATGATTCTTTGGTTTTGCATGTAAATAATAAATCGGTCCAAAGGAAGGTTTATTGTTTGACATGTTTCTATTATCAATATTTGATTACTGCACCAAGATATCACTTACAAGTTAATATTTTATCCAAAGATAAACTATTAATAGAGTGCCCAATATCTTGAGATGGGATTTGCCTTTATTTGAATTTATTTTTGTTGTGATACTGATGTAAGCTTGTTTTCTTTGTTGTTCTCTGTTTAGATATGAATCATGCTAATATAACTGCCAACATCAATTCAATTCCTATATTAAATGGCTCTAACTTCAAGTCATGGCAAGAGAACCTTTTAATAGTTCTTGGATTCATGGATCTCGACCTTGCGATAAGGAAAAATGCTCCTGCACCTCTTACGGATAAGAGTACCTCTGATGAAAAGAGAGAGATTGAGAGGTGGGAGAGATCAAATCGCATGTGCATGATGATCATGAAAAAGTCGATTCCAAAAGCATTCAGAGGCACAATATCTAAAACAATTACTACGGCTAAAGATTTCCTTGCTGAAATTGAAAAGATGTTTGTCAAAAGTGAGAAGGCTGAAATTGGTACACTCTTGACAAACCTAATTTCAATGAGAGATATGGGTAAAGGCAACATCAGGGAGTACATTATGGAGATGTCTCATCTTGCTTCTAGATTGAAAGCACTTAAGCTTGAACTCTCTAAGGACTTGCTAGTGCATCTGGTTTTGATATTTCTTCCGATCTAGTTCAACTAGTTTAAGGTGAGCTACAACTGTCAGAAAGAGACTTGGTCTTTGAATGAGCTCATCTCTCACTATGTTCAGGAAGAGGAAAGGTTTAAGCAAGAAAAGGCAGAAAGTACTCACCTGGCCTCAACCTTTAGGAAAAAGGGCAAGGGAAAGAAAAGGAAGAAGGATAAAGGAGCTGCAGATACAGTACCTCTTAAGAAACAATAAAAGAAAATCGCTGATTCAGATGGTAAGGGTTGTTTCTTTTGTAGGGCTGAAGGACATCAGAAGAAGCAGTGTACTAATCATCACGCCTGACGTGCTAAGAAAGGTATGCTTCTTATTTTGGTTTGTTCTAAGGTTAACTTAATTTCAGTACCTAAACACACGTGATGGATAGATTCTGGTGCAACAACTCACATCAGTGTGTCTATGCAGGGTTGCCTGAGTTGCCGAAAGCCAAGTGATGCTGAAAGATATATCTATGTGGGCGATGGTCAGGCGGTTCAAGTTGAGGCAATAGAAAAATTTAGATTATTGTTAAAAACTGGATTTTATTTGGATCTTGATGAAACTTTTATTGTACCGTCATTTAGATGGAATTTGATTTCTATTTTTGCTTTGGACAAATCAGGTTATTTTTGTTCATTTGAAAATGAAAAATTTAGTTTGCTTCATGATTCAAAAGTGGTTGGTTCCGGTTTATTTTCAGGCTACGATAATCTTTATTTAATTGATTCAATTGCTTCATTTAATGAATCCTTGCAATTAAGTACACAAGGTGTAAAAAGAAAATTAACCATTGAGATTTCGGCTTTGTTATGGCACAAGAGATTAGGTCACATCTCCAGAAGGAGAATGGAGAGATTTGTGTCAGACGAAATCTTGAATCCCTTAGATTTTGCAGATTTTGATGTTTGTGTTAACTGCATAAAAGGTAAACAAACCAATCAAAGAAGATTTGAAGCCGACAGGATTTCGGATGTCTTAGAACTTATACATACAGATATTTGTGGGCCATTCCCTACGGTTGCTTGGAATGGTCAACAATACTTTATAACGTTCATAGATGATTTTTCTAGATATGGCTACATATATCTTATTCATGAAAAGTCACAGTCACTGAATATGTTCAAAAATTATAAGGTTGAAGTTGAGAACCAACTCAACAAGAGGATTAAAAGCATCAGATCTGACCGTGGTGGTGAATACTATGGCAAATATGATGGTTCAGGTGAACAACGTCCAGGATCTTTTGCTAAATTTCTAGAGGAATGCGGTATCGTTCCACAGTACACTATGCCGGGTTCACCCACCATGAATGGTGTTGCTGAAAGATGAAACAGAACGCTTAAAGACATGGTAAGAAGTATGATTAGTCATTCTACCTTACCTAACTTACTCTAGGGAGAAGCACTTAAGACTACAGCATATGTCCTTAATAGAGTTTCAACTAAAGCAACTACCAAAACCCTTATAAACTTTGGACGGGCAGGAAACCCAGTATAAATCACTTACATGTTTGGGGATGTCTAGCTGAGGCAAGGCCTTATAGGCCTAATGAAAAAAAACTGGACTCAAAGATGGTGAGTTGTTATTTTATTGGATACTCTGAAAGATCCAGAGGGTATAAGTTTTATGATCCCACGACTAAGTCAATTTTCGAGTCGGGAAATGCACGATTCTTTGAGGATGTTGAGTTTGTGGGGGGAGATATAGCTAAGGACTTTGTCTTTGAAGAGGAATATGTTAATATTCCCACTGGTGTCATTGGGATTGGTCAGGATTTTATTTCTGACATTGTTCAAGACACAACAAATCAGACAATGTCGGAGAACCTCCCATTCAAGAAATTAATCCAGAAGAACAAACTCTAGTACCTCAAGAACCTATGCCATTAAGAAGATCCACTAGAGAGAGGAGAAGTGCAGTGCCAGATGATTACATTGTATTTCTCCAAGAACATGAGGTAGACATTGGAGTGATGGAAGATGATCCAATCAACTTTCATCAAGTCATAGAAAGTTCTGACTCTCAAAAGTGGATTGATGCCATGAATGATGAGATAAAGTCCATGAAAGATAATGATGTATGGGATCTTATCTCATTGCCAGAAGGTGCAAAACTCGTTGGTTGTAAATGGATATTTAAAACTAAAAAGGTTTCGAAAGGCAATGTGGAGAGGAACAAGGTTTGTCTTGTCGCAAAGGGCTTTACACAGAAAGAAGTTATTGATTATAAAGAGATTTTCTCTCCGATTTCTTCGAAAGACTCTTTCAGGATTATAATGGCATCGGTGACGCATTTCAATCTTGAGTTACACCAGATGGATGTGAAGACAACGTTTCTCAATGGTGATATTGATGAGACAATTTATATAGTGCAACCAGAAAACTTTGTGTCGGGAGATCCAAAGAACATGGTTTGCAAACTTAAGAAATCCATCTATGGACTCAAACAGGCATCTTGACAATGGTATTTCAAATTTCATCAGGTGATCATCTCGTTCAGTTTTGAAATGAATTTGGTTGATAATTGTATCCTAGTTGTTAAAGAAAGAGTTCAGAGTAGAAAGTTGTCTATTGAGCACATATGTACAAACTCCATGGTTGCGGATCCGCTTACCAAAGGAGTGCCACCCAAGATATTTCATGAGCACACTGCTCATATGGGTGTCATGTCAGCAGAGGATATTTAGTTTTAGTGGGAGTGTATATTTTAGATGCTCTTGTAATACAGACATTTTTCAGTTATTTCAGTTATTTCAGTTTTCTGCAGAAATAAAGTTTCGGCTTATTTACACTATGTTTTTTGTTTGGTTTGATCTCACTGAGATTTAAGGATGGACCAATTGGAAATAGGCATGTTAAGATCACATTGCATGAAATTTCCATGCTACACATCCACATCATAATCCATGTCATTCAATTGCATTGATATACGTGACCATTGATGGGTTGAGTTACGATAATTATAACAAAGACTGTTTTGATCCTATGTTGGTGTGGTTGATGGACCGGATTGGTTATAGATACATTTTAATAAGGACAGCAAAGTAAAGTTGAGCTCATTCGGTTATTTTCGCAAAGCATGTTATAAGGTTATACATATAGCCCAAGTGAAAGATTGTTGGATCCTTAATCCAACATTGGGCTTATATGTAAATAATAATGCTTCGTGGGCTGTCATTTAAGGTTTGGCTGACTTAAAAGTGATCAATTATGTTTTTGAACTATTTGGGGCCTTAATGTATCTAATAGGGTGTGGGCCTTTTAATATGTAGAGAATTAAGGATAATTTCTATTTTTATGATGAGCAAAATAGAAATCATAATAATGCTGTTGTCATATAAAAGCGATTAGGTATTATTCCTTTATCCTCGATATCCCATCATCGGACAAGAAAATCCTAGAGAAGTAAGAAAAGGCTCTTTAGAAAATCCGTGTAAATCTGGAAGGCTAGCCGTGCGACACAGTAATAGACCTTCAAATCCAGGCTTTCAAATATGATTTCAGGTACGCTTCTGCTTATTGTTTGATTATTTTTAATGATATCACATATTTTATTTTTAAAATTTATTTTTAAATATGCTTCAGAATAATTTTTAAAAAAATAAAACAATTCCTGACATGCCCGGCTCCGCCCCTATCTTTTTAAAGCCACCTGCTGCTTTTGGTGCAGCGATCCTGGGCATCTCAAGCATAGCTGCGGGAATCTGGTCTCTGTTATTTTTTCTGCGACCACTTTGGCCACGCTACTAGAACCTGTAAACACCTTCCCGCGAGTCTTGTCAAAAGCCTGTCACGTCCAAGATCAGAAACATGCAGGGCCCTAACCTTACCAGCACATAGTCTCCCAACTGACAGCATCGACCTCAGTCCACGAAGATTTTTCCCCCCGTCTCAAGCGAAATGGTAGGCCCGAACGTCGCTTTCTTCATCCTTCTAATCAATCACAAATGTCTATGGGCCCAATAATTCTTCTTTGTGCCCAAGCTTCTTCAGTGAGCTATCTAATGAGCTTCTTTGTGATAGCTGGAGACTTCAATACGGTCTGATTTCCTGGAGAATTCCTTCTCTCAAGAGTTCAGCGAGTTCATTGACCTGCATATCTTAGTTCTATCTCAATCTATTGGATGTCCACCATCCTTCTCCTTAGTGCAATCATCCAGAAAATAGATAGCAAAAGAAGAGATTTCTTATAATTGGGGGAGAAGCCATACGACACTGGACATTGCCTCATAAGTTGGGAGCGGGTTTGTAGGCCTAAGAGGCTGGGCAGACTGGGAACAATGAATTTAAAATCATTCAACCGATGTCTTCTTTTGAAAGGATTGTGGAACTTCTTTTATGAGCAAAACAAAGAGTGGAGATCAATCATCTACTGGATCCATATTACTTCAGCAACTCGCTGACTAGAGTAAAAGAATACAGTTATTGCTAGGCATCAGAAGCCTAGAACAGAACCAAATAGTTTGACCATTATTCTTGTCAAGCATCGCTTTCATGCTCGTAGATAAGAAGCTCTAGATTTCCTTCGGGCACGACGTGTGGCCGGGCAACGAGCCTCTGAAGCAGACTTTTCCTACTCTATTATTTGCTCTCTTTGAATCAAGAATAAATTGTCAAAGAGTTCTTGGAATGGTAAGATTTAAGAAGCCTTTTTCATGATCCTCTCAATGCCAGTAGGGGAGAAGAACTTCTTGAACTCAAAAGACAACTCTCCTCGATCAACAATTCAACTAAGACAGACTTAGTGCAATGGAAATGGAGCGACCGCAAAACCTTTTCGATTAAGAACAGTAATCATTTCTTTAGTCATGCAGGAATTATCTCTGATTTCAGATCAACACCTCCAAAACCTTGTGAGATTGCCTTGCCTCCACTATCATGTGGTGTTTGTGGAAAGGATGTGTTATGATATCCCGATTTTTTTTGAAAAATTTAATTATTTGTTCTCTTATTTTATTGGTGGCATCAGCCGGCAAAAAAGGTCTTCGACTTCGTATTATTGTCTTAATTCGAAGACTATGCCTAAGATCTACGGTTTCGTATCCACGATCCAGAATGTCTCTATATCTTCGGCTTTATAAAATTGGTCTGAAGACCTTGCCCTATTTATAGCTTTCTGTCCCAAAGGACGTTATTCACCTTATGTCTTCGGCTTCGCACACTCACTTCACTCCGAAGACTATGCTCAATATTTATGGCTTTATGTCCATTTCGAGTCTTCGGTTTCATATTATTGTCTTAATCCGAAGACCATACTCAACTTTCTGGGGAGCAAGCTTTATTTACTGTCTTCGGCTTCGTGCATCCATCTTGATCCGAAGACTTGACCTCCTAGGCAAATATTTTCGGCTTTATTTTTCCAGCATAATCCGAAGACTGTAAGTATTTATTTTTGCTATATTCAAAAGAATTCAAAGTGCTAACATTCCCTTCAGGAGCGTTACTGAAGAGAATGCATAGTTCACTTCGGATTCACCCTTAAAAGAAAGAGGGCTCTGGAGCAGGTGGATTTCTTGATCAAACAGTTAATCAGTTTGAGTTGTTACAACCGTCCACATGGTTCGAAGCTTCAGATTAAACAAACTCCGAGTGTAACGGCTTTTCCAACAACCACTACTTACAATTATGAAGTGGTTACATCCGTCAACCTCCATAACTGTAAGTAGTTAAGTTGGAGCCTATAAATACTGGTAAGAGAGGACACTCAGGAAACTTTTAGGGGGAGGGGCATTCTTTTCGATCTCTTTCTTTACTTTTCTTGTTATTGAAATTCTCCATTCTGTTATTGCCTGGGCTCTATCTGACTTAGGCATCGGAGTATCCCCCGCCGGAAAATCTCCGATCAAGAACTTCTTGCAGGTACCAGTCGACGGCAATCCGGTGGAAGAACCACTCCCTCCGATCTATTTGGTCCAGCATCAACAGGATGGAAAGCTGGGATGTTTAGATATGAAGCTATCTCTACCCTAAGACTACTGGAATGATGCATATCACTATTTCAAATGTGGGTGTATACTATGGGAAGCAATCTCCCGTCAACTTTCTGCAGGGGATGTTACCAGCTCTAAAGAGCATTTTCACCAACGGAAATGGGTCTGAAGTGAATGTGGATACAATGTGCCACTGGTTATCTCCGAGGGGTTAAACTTTGAATTTGGTTACCGCCTCCTGTATTCCATTTGTTTCGAGTCCTTTCTCTATATGGCTCGGCCAAGCCATCTTGTCCTAGGCTAGCTAATGCAGTGTCTATCTATTTTGGTACTTTTACAAATAGTAATATTATTAATAAATTCGAGGACTTAATAAATGCTTTTTATCTAATATTTTGGCAGGAAGGGAAAACCCAAGGTGGCACGACGGCAATAGAGCCAATCATACCCGGCACTTCCCATGTGCGGCTAGTGGATCGAAAATTCTGTTTTTGATATTTTATTAATATTGCTACTATTCACTAATAAGTAAAGAAAAGAAAACAAATCAGGGCATAATTCTGATGGACCGGCGGGAAACTCGACGCTCAGTAACAACTTAGTAAGTTACGTCCAAAGCAAATCCATGTTTTACACGAAACCCCTGCATTCCTTGAAATTGAATTTATGCTCCTATACATATGTCTTTAAACTGTTCATTTGAATTTCTGAACAAGACTGATGATGATATAATAATGATGAAGTTAGTGGTGCATGACATGTGGTCTCATCCGCCCACATTTTCTATATTTTATTCATGGATATGGAAGTCATGCACCAAAATAGAGATATAATCCGCAAATTTTTATAATCCATACCTACATTGTCTGATTAAAGGTTAGTTTTGATCTAAATCGTCCAAACAAAAGCATTGACCCGTCACGTTGGATGATATATCTCTCCAACGGTCTAATGGGAATGTTAAGGACTTTTCTGTAAAAAGAGAACTTTCCTTTGTGCAGTTGCGCTCGATTCTTAATTTTTTGGCTCCTCCTTTTTCTGGTTCTCTTCTCGGTTGGAAGCGGCCCTCTCCCCTCCTAATGTTAAGGGCATAATTCCTCGCGCCCTCTCTCTCTCTCTACGATCGGAGTGACGCTGTCCTTCCATTCTTCTGTTTTCTTCCCTTTTCCACCTATTTTTCGCTACTCTAAATCGATCCGAAAGACACCTCGAGGTTGTTACCTAGGGTTCCGTGCCCCTGGTCACCTAGATCGGCTTCCTTTTCTTGTGGATTACTCGTCTCCTCCCTTTTCTCCACCTTTCGATCCCTTTCCTGTTTCGGATTTCGAAAACTCCTTTTTCGATCCTAGCTTTCAAAATCTTGATATTGCCTTTTTTTTTTTTCCTGTTGAATGTGGGTCTAAGTTGAGCGGCTCTATTGTTTGGCAGCGAACAGTTGGGATTTTAGAGCTCCTGCTAGCCGAGTTCTGGCGATTAGCTTTGATTTCAGGTTTGATTCGCATTGTTGGCTGTGAAAACTAATTATTTTTTGATTTATGGTGTTGGTTTTTTTCTTCTGTGTTTCATTGATTTAGGCATTTGATTGAAAAGATTCTTCATTCCAGGGCATTTGGCTGAGGACTGCGGTCGTAAAAGATGGAGCTTGTTAGTGTCTCTTCCTTCAGATTGCAGTCGGTTGATGACCGATGGAGGAAATTATGAAAAATTTATAGCTTTTGGGGGAAAATCCCTCCATTTGAGGTTCATTTTTGGCCTGTTTAGGGGTGGGCTAATTTGGCAATATGGATTTGAGGATAGAAGTAGAGAATGGAAATTTTGACCGTGCTTCCGAAGCGAAGGAGTGGGTTTCACATAATAAATTGAAGAGTTCTGGGAGATTGAGCAACAAGGACATGTTCTTAAGAGCTGATAAGATTGACCTCAAGAGCTTAGATATTCAGCTGGAGAAAACATTTTCTAGGGTGTGGATCAAGGAGAAGAGTGGTCCTCTAAAGCCCAAAGAAGAATGGGAGGTCGATCCATCTAAACTGGATATAAGGTATGTTGTTGCTAAAGGGACCTATGGTACCGTGTATCGTGGCACTTATGATGGCCAAGATGTTGCAGGTACTTATTCCCTCCCTTTTGGGCTCAAGAAAATTTGCAAGACTTGTTATATTCTGTTGGCATCTACTTATATGATTAATTCGGACTTGTTACTCCTTACAATTTCTATGCGATGAGAAAAGCTGCCTTAAAATATAATTTAATATATTGCAAACTGTCCCATGTGGACAAGTTCTAGTTTTCTGTATTGGTATTCAACTATGCATATATTTGTATCAGTAGGCATTTTCTCATTCTTGTAAATATTTTGTTGGGAAGGACATAATCATTATACTATCCTTCTTTTATAAAAATGGGATTGCACATGGAACACAACTATAATCAGGAAGGCTTCATGGAAGATTGGATAAGGGAGCATGCTTGAAAATCAGAGATACCGATCGTAACTGGGCTGCCTCCTAATGCTTCACTACTTCACGGGGATATTGATTCCTCATTCCTTAATTTTGAAACTTCTTTCCAGGCCCAATTCCCATATCTAGCAGTTTCTGCTAAGCATCCTCATTACATCACAAGAATGTCCATGGTTATTACAAATGGACCCATTATGGAGGGTTTCTTGGAGGTTCAATTACTTGTTTGATATCTCCTGCAATACCCAGGCACTTGTTGTCTGCCTGTCCAACCATGCTGCTTACATCAGTCAGATGTTTATTTTCAAATTCTTCTGATTGTCTGTTATAGAGCCTTGTCAAATGATCTTATTTCTTGGCAACATGGAAAGGATACTCTGAAACTGTAGTATATCATCATCGTCATCATTTTGAGAAAATAATTGCTCTCTTAATCTTTTTTGTCCTGTTATCTTTTTCTTTAAATAATTTAACTTAGGGAGGCATGGAGACATTTTTCTTCAGTTCGCTCTTCCTTTGCTAGCTATATTTTTGTGGTAAATGATTACGGAGTTGGTGATGACTATAATATCTCATTTGGCTGATTGATGATTTTTGAAATATACTCAGCTAAGGGTCGACACAGTTCAGGAGTTGTAGGTTGCATATGTCAAGATTGGACAAAGAACCTATTCTATAATTTCATAAAAAAAGAAATGATGATTTTTTTATGGTTTAGAGCAGGATTTTATTTTTAAAGAGGCAATTTATGGAAATATTCCATTTGTAAAATATTGCAAAGCAATGGAGGCTATTGGCCTTAGTGATATTTGGGGGGAAGAAAGAGGATTTCGATTGTGAAATTTCAAGTATATTTATGTGATTGTTGTTTCTTACTTGGTTACTTTACAAAATTTTGATAGTAATACAAAATTTGATTTAGGATGACTATAATTCTTGCCTAAAGGTTGGAGTGCATGATGACAAAGTTCACCATAACTAAGTTATATCCATTCTTGAATGACTAATAAAAGAAAAAACTAATCGAAGGTTAAACAGGTAGTGTATTTATCAAATATACTGCAAAAAATCTTGATTGACAAAGTGACAGCCATCCATCAAATGCTCTCTTCATTTGAACAAACATTTGCATTGCACGTGCCAAATACTAGTTGATAAATTCTCTGCTAATTTTCAGTTGGATGTGCCATGGTGTATGCTACTTGCAAATGAAATATGTTGATTACGAGAAGAGGATAAGATCTAATTCACATTTGGAATCATGGAGAAAAAGTTTGGAGGTTAAGGGCTCAAAAGTTAGTAGGATGAGTATAGGGTAAATGGGATGGAATATCGATGAATACAGAAATCAAATTGAACCTGTAGCTAAAATTGATGACAGAGTACTATTTTGTGATTGGTTTTGATATCTTATATTTATAGTATGAAGAACAAAGTGATATTGGAATGCATAATTAAGAGTTTGGTGGTTGAAGTGCAGAGTTTTTCTTAGGTGTTATGTGACTGATGCATACCTTGGCATCCCTTTTTTTCTTTTATTTTTTTGGAGAATAGAATGGGAGGAATCTTGACGAAAATAAGGTGAAGGCAGGATCTGAACCAAGATTATTGGTTCCCAACTCGAGATAATTTTACCAGCTGAAATACTTGGCACCTTCCACACCTGGCATACCTAAAGGGAAATGTTATAACATGGTAACAAGGGTTGCAATGTTGTATTTTCAGTGTTGGCAACAAAAAGGGAGCAAACAAGATAGAGGCTGTAGAGATGACAGTTTTGAGACGAATGTATGATGATGGTGCGGGCACCAGACTCAGAAGAAGACTTCAGAGCTCCATTTGGATCTCTGATTGACATTGCCCGAGAAATTAGGGTTTGTAATAAAGGTTGACCTGGTCAACCAGTTTATTTATTTATTTCTTGAGTCACCATTTAAATTTTGTTGAGTCATGTTGACTCGGTGCAAGTCCCAATGTGGTTTCAATTTGGTCCAAAATGGTGCCACATTTCTCTTCCAATCAACTCAAGGTTCAAGCAAGTGGAGGCCACACTCCAAGCCACACGCCCAGCCACACTCCGAGCACACGCCAGAGTCCAGGAGGCGCCATAGAGGCATCCCAGTGTCATGGTCCCCACATCCAAAGAAGAAAAAATCAAATTGGAGGCTAAATTAAAGGAGGCGCCCACACCTGCCTAATTTACCTAAGCAAAGAAGGAAGAAAACTTCTCTTGGAGAAGAAATCAAAGAAGGACATCCAACCTACTCCTAATTGAAGTTCAAATCAAAATCAAAGAGCTTAACTTGGAGTGGAAGAAAAGAAGAAATACCATAAGAAGAAGAGGACTCCAAATCCAAATCCAACTCCAAAGGAGGTGCCATAAAAGTTCCAAAACAATTCCTTTATGGCCGTCCCAATTTTTTTTGGACTCTTGGTCGGCCAAGGGAGAGGATTTTCTACCTAATCTAGGGGTTGGAAGAGTTTAGTCCCACATGGGAATTTGTACAAGCTAGGAGAAAATTTTAGGTCTATATAATAGACCTCTCTTTGTAACTTTAGAAAATCAATGAAGAAAAATTATTTTTGCTATTCTCTTGTGTTGAGTGACCTAGGTTTCTCTTCTTCCGCACTATTCTAAGTGTTGAGCTCCGTGAGGGGGTAATCCGGGTTCCATTGGAGCCTTGAGGAGGTGAGAGATCTCCATCCTTATCCAAAACCCTAGGTTAGCCACTTGAAATTCCAAAACCCTAGCCACCTTTCATTATTTTCCATCCACCAAACCCTAGGTCCATCCATCTCCCACGGCCTCTCTCTCTCTACAAGTCCAGGCCGTCCACCTTCATCCAGATCCAGTCCGGCTACTTCAGATCCAGAGCAAGTTCCAAGGAAAATCACATCAGCATCCAGGAGAATCCAGTTTTCAGCAATTTCGATCTTCAAGTTCATCAACCTGGTAAATCTTTTCCTTGACTCTCTGATTCCATCAATTGTCTTTCTTCTCTTCCAGATCTTGAGTTCAGGAGAAGCCAACCCGCCAAAGGACCAGTATTGGAGGATCCATTACGAAGATATCCGACTCCGAGGATCCAACAATCTGCTCGGGAGAGTTCTTCCACCAAAACCTGTGAAGATCATTGTCTGGTTAGATAACCCTTCCCTTCTCTTTATTTCTGTTCTGTTGAAAGCTCGGAGTGAAACCCTAGGTCTGGGAGTTTCTCAACCCCCAGCGATCCGTTGCTTCTGAATTACTCTGATAATTTAGTTTCCTTAAAGTTGTGCTTTCAATTATCATATTAGTCTCTTTCAATGTTAGGTTAACTTTTCTTTGATTTGAAGCCAACTTCTACAAACATATAAAAACCACAAAAAAATTAGTTAATTTTAATTTACTTCCGCATCGCATCCCTTATTTTGTTCTGCATCATTTTTGGTATCAGAGCCCAGTCTAGGGTTTCTGATTTGCTTGCTTGCTTTGATTGTTCTCTTTTTATTTTGTCTGCTCGAAGTAGACTCCCCAGGACGTCCGGTCCTAGGAACTAAGCGAGGCGCAAGCCTCCTCCTCCCATTCCACGGGGTGTTCCTAGGGCGTGTAGGGGATCCATTGGGTTATAACTTCGTAGCAGGGATTATAAACGGGGAAGACAATCTAGTTGCAGCCCGTAATTGCCCTGTTGTCCGAATTATTTCTCCCTACATAAAACTCCGAATTGCATGATTTTTGCTTCATTAAAACCAGTATAATCGAACCTATTTTCCATAATTTTTCTGCGATTTATTGGTTTCGGTAAAAATTCTGAGAATTAAAATACAGCAACTCTGTTTTTTGTGTTCTGCAATTCAATTCTTTTTTGGAGTGATCATCTCATAATTTACTTAAGGGCAATTGAGCATCTAAGATAAGGGGAGGAGTTGATTACCTCTCCTTAGCCCAAAACCACCATCCAATCATTCGAACCTAGACCTAATTTAAAATCAGTTAGACCTAATTTGCCCTAGTGGGCTAGGGACACCAATTGGTCGGGTCTAGGCTAGTGTTGAGTCAGTTTGCTGAGTTATTCTGTGTGTGCTTAGCACTCAGTGTCTAGAACGGTGGTTCAGGGACTACGTCCCGAAGGGCTTGTGTGCTGGTCCGCCTACCTGGCCAATCACTGATTGGTGTCCCGGATTGGCAATCAGGGACCTAACACTCCCCTTACACCTGCCTGGCTGAGTCCTGAGTTACTACAGGCTAGCTTGCCACTCTGATTGGGCATCTAGTTTGGACTCTAGGTCTAGTGATCCAGTAGTCGATTTAGTCTAGTCTCATTTTGTGTGCTTGCTTGAATCATCATGTCTACCAGAAACGGAGTGCCATATCAACCTGGTCAAACCCAACCTGATTTAGAGGCCATGATCAAAACTCTTACTGAAAGTATGGCTAAAATGAATCAGGATATGACAAACACTGTGGCCCAGTTTAGCGCACAAATTCATGAGGATCTTACCCAACTTAGGGACCGAGTCCAAGTACTTGAAGAACCTAGACATCGGAATTGGACTCCTGACCCCGATTTTAATGTGCCTCAACCTCACCCACATCAGGAGCCTAGAAGGCCTTTATATAGAGATCCTGAACCTAATCATAGGAGGCCTGACCCAGGGCCTGAAGATAGAGATGATAGGTTCATCAGGAACATCAAATTAGATGCACCCACTTTTGATGGTAGTCTGAACCCTAAGGTGTATTCTGATTGGGAGGGTGAGATGGACCAATACTTTGAGTGGTATGCTATGTCTGAGGAAAGGAAATACAAGTTTGCCAAGATGAAATTAGTGCGTCAAGCTAGGTTATACTGGGGGAACATTGAGCTAACCACTAGGAGATGGAATGTTGAGCCCATAACCACTTGGCAGGGTATGAAAGAAAAACTGAGAGATAAATACCTACCCATTTCATACCAGCAAAACCTGTTAGACCAATGGCAAAACCTGAAACAAGGAAACCGATCTGTCTCAGACTACATAGCCACTTTTGATGAATACCTAATGAGATGTGATGTGAGTGAAGCCCACGAAGTCACTTTGTCTAGATTTAGGGCTGGACTGAGGGAAGATGTCAAGAGAGAACTATTTCTGAGAGAGGTTACTGATCTAGACCAAGCCTACTAGATTGCATTGAACACTGAGAAATTTCAGAAAGGACCTGTACCTTCTAGGGTTAGTGCCCCAATCCCAAGGAATGGACCTAGCCAAGTTATCCCTAGTAAACCTTTTCAGGGTACTTCTACCCCTAGGCCCATGGACAAAGGTAAGGCACATGACACCCAGAGAACCCCTAGTTCAAATATCACCTGTTTTAAGTGTCAGAAACCAGGTCACATTTCCAGTCAGTGTACTGCCATAGCCTGTTTCAAGTGTCATAAGGTAGGTCATGTTGCTAGCCAGTGCCCACGGAGATCCCTTTACATAGAAGAGGGAGAGAATGATAATTCCGAGCCCAGTGAGGAATTTGAAGAAGAAGTTTATGAGGCCGGAATGAATTTGGTTGAGGAGTATGAAGGAGAGGAGGAACCCAATGAATCTGACCAATTAGGAGTTATAAGATGCATCCTATCCCAGAATCTAGTTCAAGAGGATTGGCGTAGGACTAACATCCTACAAACTTTTCTTAAATTAGGGGATAAGGTATGTAAGATCATCATAGATAGTGGGAGCTGTGTAAATGCCATCTCTACTAGCACTGTCAAGATGTTAGGCTTAATCCCAGTTCCCCATCCCAACCCCTATAAGGTTTCTTAGGTAGATTCTACCTCCATACCCATCCAGTCTAGATGTCAAGTCCAAATCCAAATGCAATCTTATCATGAAAAGATTTGGTGCGATATCTTACCCATGGGGGTGAGCAGTATAATTCTCGGAAGACCTTGGTTGTATGATCATGATGCCACCCTCTTAGGAAAATCCAATACCTGTGTCTTTAGTTTCAATGGGAAGAAGATTACGATCCATTCCGTTCCCCCTAAGGACAAGGTAACTAAAGGAGCCGGTAAGGTTAAGGAGATGAAAACTGGAGTGAACCTAATCAGTGCTAAGGATTTAGAACAAGAAATTCATAGTGGTTCACCCATCTGGATGTTGACTGCTAAGGAACTTAGAATTTCGGAACCCTCAGAGCCTCCTCAAGAAGTTAAACCTGTGTTAAAAGAATTTGAGGATGTCTTTCCCGAGGATTTGCCAGACCACCTTCCACCTCTTAGGGATATCCAGCATGCCATAGATCTAATCCCAGGAGCGACTTTGCCCAACTTGCCCCATTACAGGATGAATCCATCTGAGCATGAAGAACTGCAAAAGCAGGTTGGAGAATTATTGAGGAAGGGGTTTATTAGAGAAAGTCTTAGCCCTTGTGCAGTCCCAGCCTTACTGACCCCAAAGAAAGATGGCACGTGGAGGATGTGTGTTGACAGTCGTGCCATCAATAAAATTACAATCAAGTATAGGTTTCCCATCCCTAGACTAGATGACATGCTTGATATGATGGCTGGTGCAATGGTTTTTTCTAAGATTGATCTCAAAAGCGGCTATCATCAGGTTAGGATTAGACCCGGGGATGAATGGAAAACTGCTTTCAAAACTAAGGATGGTCTTTATGAATGGGTTGTTATGCCTTTTGGGTTGTCCAATGCCCCTAGTACTTTCATGAGAATTATGACCCAGGTACTTAGAGCTTTCATAGGAAAATTTGTGGTGGTCTATTTTGATGACATCCTGATCTATAGTAAGACCCCAACAGATCACCTAGACCACCTTAGAGCAGTCTGCCAAGTTTTGAGGAATGAGAGACTCTACGGCAATCTTAAGAAGTGTGAATTCATGACTAGTAGAGTTATCTTTCTTGGTTTTGTAGTAACCCCTGACGGCGTGGCGGCCGATCCTGAGAAGATTAAGTCCATAGTAGACTGGCCAGAGCCAACCAATGTGCATGAAGTTAGAAATTTCCATGGCTTGGCTACCTTCTATAGGCGATTCATCAAGGGGTTTAGTACTTTAGCTGCTCCAATCACTGATTGTATTAGGAAGGGAGAATTTCATTGGACTAAGTCAGTCCATAAAGCCTTCCTAGATCTTAAGGATAAAATGACCCAGGCACCCATTCTGAGATTACCCGATTTTTCTAAAGTATTTGAGGTTGCCTGTGATGCTTCAGGTGTAGGAATAGGTGGAGTCCTAAGCCAAGAGAATCATCCCATAGCATTCTTTAGTGAAAAACTTAATGATGCTAAGCTTAGGTATTCTACCTATGATAAGGAATTTTATGCGGTGGTGCAAGCTTTGCGTTACTGGAGACATTATTTGCTACCGCAGGAATTTGTACTATTTTCGGACCATGAGGCTCTTAGATTTCTGAACTCCCAAAAGAAGCTTAACCCTAGGCATGCTAAGTGGGTAGAATATATCCAGTCCTATACTTTTGTCCTGAAACATAAGGCTGGAGTTGAGAATAAGGTAGCTGATGCCCTTAGTCGCCGATCTCTGTTATTAACTTCTGTTAGAACTGAGGTCATAGGGTTTGAGCAAATCAAAGAGGAATATGAGTCTTGTCCGGATTTTATAACTGTGTATCAGGATCTAGTTCAAGGACCGTCTAGTAATCACCAGGATTATACCCTTGTAGATGGTTTTTTGTTTTTCAAAAATAGGCTTTGCATCCCTAGAACTTCTCTTAGGGAATTTTTGATTTGGGAAATCCATGCTGGAGGTTTAGCTGGCCATTTTGGAAAAGACAAGACCATTCTAGCTATTGAAGACCACTTTTTCTGGCCTAGCTTGAAAAGGGATGTAGCTAATATTGTAGCTAGATGTCGAACCTGCGCTGTTGCCAAACAGCGAAAACAAAACACTGGCCTTTATACCCCACTCCCTGTCCCAGATCGTCCTTGGCAAGATGTGAGTATGGATTTTGTGTTAGGTTTACCTAAGACCCAGAGAAGACATGATTCTATCTGTGTCGTAGTCGACCGATTCTCTAAAATGGCCCACTTCTTGCCTTGTTCCCAAACTTTTGATGCGTCTAAGGTAGCCACACTTTTCTTCAATGAGATAGTTAGACTCCATGGTCTACCTAAGACAATCGTTTCAGATAGGGATGTCCGGTTCACCAGTTACTTTTGGAAGACCCTTTGGCATAAGTTAGGGACAAAACTTAAGTTTTCAACTGCCTATCATCCCCAAACTGATGGCCAAACTGAAGTAGTGAACCGTAGCCTAGGAAATCTGCTGAGATGTCTTGTTGGTGAAAATACCAGAAATTGGGATTTATACCTACCAAGGGCAGAATTTGCGTACAATGACTCGGTCAATAGGTCTACGGGTAAGAGTCCATTTGAAATTGTACATGGGTACAAACCTCACACACCTCTTGACCTAGTCCCTTTACCTGTCCACACTCGAGTCTCCGAATCTGCTGAGAATTTTGCACAGCATATAAAAGACTTGCATAAAGAAATTCATGCCAAAATAAATTTAAGTAATGAAACTTATAAGAAGTTGGCTGATACTCAAAGACGAGTCAAATCTTTTGTTGAGAGAGACTATGTGATGATTAGGTTAAGGCCTGAACGGTTTCCTCCTGGAACCGTTAGAAAGTTACATGCTAGGGGAGCTGGACCATTTAGAGTGGTAAAGAGAGTAGGATCCAATGCCTATGTGCTCGAGTTGCCTCCAGAACTAGGCATTAGCTCTACTTTCAACATTACAGACTTAGTAGAGTACAGGGAGCCAGCTGTGATTCCTAGTGAGCCTTTTGAGCCTAACCCTATCATTGAGAGTGATCCCGACCCTGTGTGTCCACCAACAAACTGGCCTGTGAGGAAAGAGCAGATTGAAAAGATCCTGGATGATCAGGTTATCTCTACTCGTAATCGAGGATACCAAAGGTACCTGGTCCGCTGGCAAGGAAGGCCAGATTCTGATGACTCTTGGATCTCCCGAGAAGAATTACAAGAATTGGACCCAGACCTCTTGGAGAGATACCAGAGCCAACTTGAGCCTTACTCGACAGGGTCGAGTTCCTCCCACCCTGGGAGAATTGGTGCGGGCACCAGACTCAGAAGAAGACTTCAGAGCTCCATTTGGATCTCTGATTGACATTGCCCGAGAAATTAGGGTTTGTAATAAAGGTTGACCTGGTCAACCAGTTTATTTATTTATTTCTTGAGTCACCATTTAAATTTTGTTGAGTCATGTTGACTCGGTGCAAGTCCCAATGTGGTTTCAATTTGGTCCAAAATGGTGCCACATTTCTCTTCCAATCAACTCAAGGTTCAAGCAAGTGGAGGCCACACTCCAAGCCACACGCCCAGCCACACTCCGAGCACACGCCAGAGTCCAGGAGGCGCCATAGAGGCATCCCAGTGTCATGGTCCCCACATCCAAAGAAGAAAAAATCAAATTGGAGGCTAAATTAAAGGAGGCGCCCACACCTGCCTAATTTACCTAAGCAAAGAAGGAAGAAAACTTCTCTTGGAGAAGAAATCAAAGAAGGACATCCAACCTACTCCTAATTGAAGTTCAAATCAAAATCAAAGAGCTTAACTTGGAGTGGAAGAAAAGAAGAAATACCATAAGAAGAAGAGGACTCCAAATCCAAATCCAACTCCAAAGGAGGTGCCATAAAAGTTCCAAAACAATTCCTTTATGGCCGTCCCAATTTTTTTGGACTCTTGGTCGGCCAAGGGAGAGGATTTTCTACCTAATCTAGGGGTTGGAAGAGTTTAGTCCCACATGGGAATTTGTACAAGCTAGGAGAAAATTTTAGGTCTATATAATAGACCTCTCTTTGTAACTTTAGAAAATCAATGAAGAAAAATTATTTTTGCTATTCTCTTGTGTTGAGTGACCTAGGTTTCTCTTCTTCCGCACTATTCTAAGTGTTGAGCTCCGTGAGGGGGTAATCCGGGTTCCATTGGAGCCTTGAGGAGGTGAGAGATCTCCATCCTTATCCAAAACCCTAGGTTAGCCACTTGAAATTCCAAAACCCTAGCCACCTTTCATTATTTTCCATCCACCAAACCCTAGGTCCATCCATCTCCCACGGCCTCTCTCTCTCTACAAGTCCAGGCCGTCCACCTTCATCCAGATCCAATCCGGCTACTTCAGATCCAGAGCAAGTTCCAAGGAAAATCACATCAGCATCCAGGAGAATCCAGTTTTCAGCAATTTCGATCTTCAAGTTCATCAACCTGGTAAATCTTTTCCTTGACTCTCTGATTCCATCAATTGTCTTTCTTCTCTTCCAGATCTTGAGTTCAGGAGAAGCCAACCCGCCAAAGGACCAGTATTGGAGGATCCATTACGAAGATATCCGACTCCGAGGATCCAACAATCTGCTCGGGAGAGTTCTTCCACCAAAATCTGTGAAGATCATTGTCTGGTTAGATAACCCTTCCCTTCTCTTTATTTCTGTTCTGTTGAAAGCTCGGAGTGAAACCCTAGGTCTGGGAGTTTCTCAACCCCCAGCGATCCGTTGCTTCTGAATTACTCTGATAATTTAGTTTCCTTAAAGTTGTGCTTTCAATTATCATATTAGTCTCTTTCAATGTTAGGTTAACTTTTCTTTGATTTGAAGCCAACTTCTACAAACATATAAAAACCACAAAAAAATTAGTTAATCTTAATTTACTTCCGCATCGCATCCCTTATTTTGTTCTGCATCAGATGAAGCATAGAAGGATATACTGAGAAACAAGGGTAGTGATGGTGGCATAGTTGTGGCACTTGATGTAGGCAAAGGTAAAACATTTAAAATGGAGGATGTGAAATGAATAAACCCTGACAAGGAAATGTGCTAGAATCTTTGTTAGAGGCTTAGAAAGAAAAGGTGGGGCTAGCAAGTTCATCCGTATCTTCCAACCTGCTTGAGATATTTGAGTGTTGGTATAGGTGTTCATATTTAAGTTGACTTTAGATTTTCTGCTTTTAACTCGATTATAAAAAGGTTTATTTGGATTGAGAGTTTTTGACCCAAGTATTAAAGATTCTTTTTCTTTTTTTAAAGGGGTTGAAGAATCTGATATTCCCTATTGCCCTCTGATTTTGATTTCCTGCCTAATTAACAATTCATATGACCTTGGAGGAGCTGTCTAACTGAATAATTATGTCCTTATTCTCCTATTCACAATGAGGCTGGACTCCTTTCTCAATGAACTTGACCCCTTGCCTCCCAACAAATGCCAAAAACATCAGTTGTGCCTCACATATTTTTATGCAGGACTATGAAGTGGCATGACCGCATGACTCTTTCATAGCAACCTTACAATAATAAAGAAGATGCCTTGTTGGTTAACCTTTTAATATAGCTTGGTGCAAATGACAAAGCTCAGACATTTAATTTGGTCATAGAGTGAATGTGATGGCTTGAGCCACTTAAGAAGTCCAGAATTTTCAATAAAAAAGGGAAAATTGCATACCATGTATATGATTCCAAAAATTTAGTCAAGAATTTGGTGAAGGAGATGCCAAGAATGTGGCCCTATTTTGGCAAAATTCTATATTGATCATTTTGAGTCCAAGATTAACTTTCATGATTTCATCTATATCTTGTCTACATGTAGATTATTTTACTGGATCCAGTGATAGATATTCCTCTTATGCTTTGTAAGAGTTATTTGGAAAAGTTGATGAAACCGATGTAAAGTCCTCTGTGACATGGTAAGGTGCTTTTTAGTTTAGCTTGCAATCCTTTCATATCTGTATTTGAACTGGGCGACCGTTGTCGAGTTGCTCATGGTTTGTGGATCTCCTCACCAAACCTCTTTCCTATGAAATCAAGATCCAAGCTTGGTGATCCATGTGGCGGAAGTATGCTTATGTATGCATGATTTTCGCTCGTGCATAATTGGTCATTATTGTAGACAACCTGTTTCCCAAACTCTTTCTCTCTCTCGATTCATTTTTTCTTAAGAGTTACAAAACATGACCTTTTCACTTCAGAATATGCAGAAAAACAAGTTAGAGTTATAAGAAACATGCTTTATATGCATACACCATAATGTGAGACACTTGGAAACTGTTTCCTGAGTTTTTTCCCTTCTTTTCATCTTTGTTCCTTCAAGTTTACCATGGGTGTTTTCCATTTTCTACTTCCTGTTTATATTCTTATATTTTCTTTTATTGCCTGATTGTGTAATTTTTACTCTTTTCTAACAGTGTCCAATAGCAAAATATCATGTTTAACTGGTTGTTCAAAAGTTGTTTCATGTTCAGTAATTGTTGGTTAATGGATAGAGTCCTGCACTAATATTTTGCAATGACTAATAGAGACAGAATCAGTTTGCTGAATAATATTTTATAATACATACATGATACTAGTGTAAGTTGGTTTCAAACAGTCTCCAGGTGTATCTCTCAATGATAAAATTTTGCCATTCCCTGAAGTTGGCATTATGTAATAATTGTTTTCTACCTTGTAGTGAAGTTGTTGAACTGGGGAGAAGATGGGTTTGCAGCTGATGCTGAAACTGCTGCTCTCCAAGCATCATTTCAGCAGGAGGTTGCTGTTTGGCATAAGCTTAAACATCCAAATGTTACCAAGGTGAGGACTTCATCATTATATGAATCGTACTTCTCATAAAGAACCATTGTATTGTATTTTAATAATGGTTACTGAAGGATTATATGCATTGGTCGATCAAAGTATGTCTGTCTTCAAAATTGGCCACCTTAGGGTATTTCATGATGATTAGTATATAAGTTTCCTCTTGGGGTTCTATTCCATGTCATCTTCTGTTCAGAGTTAGGAATATATTTGTATTTATGTTCTTTTCATTGCATTCAAATCTAGATGGTCCATTTGTAACTTAAATATTTTTCGTTACAGTTCATTGGGGCTTCAATGGGTACCTCAGACCTTAAGATTCCACAAAAGAATGCTACCAGCAATGACCACAGTTCCCTTCCAGCTCGGGCATGTTGTGTTATTGTGGAGTATCTTGCTGGGGGAACATTGAAACAATATTTAATAAAAAATAGAAGAAAGAAACTTGCCTATAAAATTGTTATTCAACTTGCATTGGACCTTGCTAGAGGGTAAGCATTGTGTTAGCAATACCATGTTATACTTAATATTATAGCAGATTCTTAGTTACTGATTTTTTTTAAAAAAAACTCTTATTTGCAGATTGAGCTATTTACATTCAAATAAGATTGTGCATCGTGATGTCAAGACCGAAAATATGTTATTGGATGCCCAGCGAAATCTTAAAATTGCTGATTTTGGTGTCGCTCGTGTCGAGGTTCAGAATCCCAAGGATATGACTGGTGAAACGGGTACCCGTATATGGCTCCAGAGGTGCCCATCTCCTTATATGCATATATTACTGGAAAGAACTTAACTGACTTCTAAAACATGTATAGGTATAAAGGACTTGCTAAAATATAGTTATGAGTTTAGTGAACGTCAGTTATATTTTTCTGACATGTACTAGTTCTGGGAATATCTTTTCTCCAACCATTTAAAACGGTTTGCATGCAAGCAATTAGGGATGGCAATTTTTCGTGATCCGATGAATATCCGATCCGACCTGATCCTGATGGGACAGATAAAATCCGACCCGTCTAATTTATAAATGGATATAGGTTATATAAAAAAAACTCGACTCGGGTTCGGGTCGGGTACGGGTAGTAAAACGTCCCGATCCGAACCCGATCCGTTTATATATATATATAAAAATATATTTATAAAATATTTAAATAAATTAAGTTTTATGAGGTCGGGTATACTCGACCCGTGATTTTTTTATATCCGATCCGAGATGGATATGGGACGGATATTTTTTTAGCGGGACGGGTATAGGTTTTGGATGACTCGATCCAAATCTGACCCGTTGCCATCCCTACAAGCAATTAATTCTGATGGAAGGAGCATGCCAGGTTTTTGGAGGTAAACCATACAATCGTAAATGTGATGTCTACAGCTTTGGCATATGTTTGTGGGAGATCCACTGCTCTGACATGCCATACCCTGATCTCAGCTTTGTTGAAGTATCCTCTGCTGTTGTTCGGCAGGTTACTCCCATCACTAAAACTTTTATTTGCTATTCATTTGCTTTTACCTACTTTAAGAAATTGAGCAGCATTTTTCTTCGTATCACTAACCAGAGCACGCCAATAATTAATGTTTATTAGTTTAAAATGTACTTCGAACATCTTGTTATTTCACATGATAAATCAGTGCCAGCAGATGTTTAATGAGAAAACAAAAATGGGCTGTAATTTATTCTGAAATTTAGGCAGAATTTACGGCCAGAAATCCCACGGTGCTGTCCAAGCTCTTTAGCAAATATTATGCGGAAATGCTGGGATGCGAATCCTGATAAACGACCAGAAATGGATGAAGTTGTGAAGCTCTTAGAGGCGATTGACACCAGTAAGGGAGGTGGGATGATACCCGAAGATCAGGTCGGTGGATGCTTCTGCTTTAATCCAGCTCGTGGTCCATAGTGCCCTTTTATATATATATATACATACATAATATATTATGTATGTATACATAATATATTATGTATACATACATAATATATTATGTATACATACATAATATATAATAATATACATAATATATATTATGTATATATACATAATATATTATGTATGTATATATATATATTATGTATGTATATATATATATATGTATATATTATGTATATATATATATATTCAGATTTGGAAGTTCCTCCGAAGAATTGGTGTACTTCAAAATTGGCATGGCTTATATAGTTGGTTGCGATCTTTTTGCCACTGATGTCCGTAAAGTGCACCTGAGGGAGATACTGTTATACCCAATCAATTTTTTTCTGAGCCAGCCCGGAGATCCTACCGATCCAGTCGAGGTCCGACTGATTTACTTGAGACCGACTGACCCACTTGATATCTGACCGATCCATTCGAGGCCGACCAACCCACTTGAGATCTTGCCGACCCATTCAAGATCCGATCGATCCGTTTGAGGTCCGATTGATCTGTTTCAGTCATGTCCATACTAATTAGAAGGCTCCAGAAGCTTTTTCTAGCTGGTGCTAGAATTCTATTACAACAAACCCCATGATGCAATCACGTCCTGGTGCCATCTGGCCACCATCCAGATTCTCCTAGGGACATATCGGACATTTCTAGTCTAGTTCTTAATAGATTTTGGTAACGTTCCGTGCCTATATAAGGTAAATGGGGGACTCTGAGCGGTAAGAGTACTTTCCTTCTCCACGAGCTATCTCCTTTTAATTTTTCCATCTTGTTGCTCTAAGGTTTCCACTAATTTGGCCATCGGAGTGTTTCCGGCCAGAACATTACTGGCCCGTGGAATTTCTTTGCAGGAATCGAGAGAAGTGCGCTCTAGCCAAGCCGAGAGAACCCGGCTCGGGAGATTCAGCAGCAACAGATTGGCGCTAGAGGAAGGGCGGTGAACCTTCATTCTCGTTATCATTCTCTAGAAGGAGGAATCCACCGCTAAGATGATGGCGAAGGGAAGAGCTTAGAACATTTCGAGGCTACTCTCGGTCAAGATCGAGAGAACCTCCTAGGAAAAATGACGCCGCCAAACCTACCATAACTAGTTCGATCGCTGGTGCGCCTTGACCCTGGTGGCCGGACCGGCGGTCGGACCGGTGGCCGGATCCTGGCGATTGGATTGACCGTCAGACCGGTGACTGACTGTTATACCAGTGGCCAGACTGGCAGCTAGACTGGCTATCGGACTGGCACCGATCTAGCAGCTGAACTGGTTATTGGATCGATGATCGGAACCGGACTGGCTATCAGACTAGTGGCCGGATCGGCGACCGGACTGCGAAATCGCATGTTATAATAATTTTAAAAAATTATTATAGTATCATATTATTATTTTTTATTTTTTATTTATTTTTTATTAAAATTTTTAAAAAAAAATGGAGAAGAAATCGCATGTTGAACCTGTGTTTTCTTGAAATCGCAAGTTTAACATCCGATTTCAAATTTTTTTTTTTTTTTTCGAAGTGATTTCAACTTTTTAATTTTTTTTATTTAAAAGTGACCGTATATCTAGATCCGTAAATAGAATGGAAGTCGCGTTAATCTGAAAAATAAATTATTTAAAAAGAAAACCCGAATCTGGATGCTTACCTCCTGGACCCAAACTACTTCAAAACTGGCAATTTATTTAAAACCGCTAGAAGCCTAAAAGCCGCGGCTAAATCCTCGGTTCGTTCGGAAAGCTCCGGATTCGAGCGAACCGGCCGGTTCCTAAAACCTATGACATGTCGAAGCGAACAGGGACCAGGGTTCGGTTTGGGTTTTTCTTTTGAGATACCGATCCGAAAGTGGATAGGCCCCTCGACGCCTCCTCTCGCAGACACCAACCTCCAGCCCTCGACGCCACCTCTCCGGCGCCTGCGCCTCCTCTTGCAGACACCAACCTCCAGCCCTCGACGCGTCCTCTCCGGCGCCTGCGCCTCCTCTCGCAGACACCAACCTCCAGCCCTCGACGCCTCCTCTCCGGCGACAGCGCCTGCGCCTGCGCCGGCGCAGACGAAGGACGGCGGGCTTCCAGTCACTACTCAGAACCTTGCCACGGCAACCCGGGCCTCGTTGACTTCTTCGTCCCAGGTCCACGTCTCTCTCTCTCTCTGTTCACCTGCCGGCCGGCGGCAGAACCCCGCCTCCCTCTTTTCCTCCCTTTTGAACCCCCTCCGAAGGTCTTATTAGTTTGTTAATCTAATTGGATTTTACTATTTCACTATGAGTCGTTCACTGTTAAGATTATTCCATTTTACTGCTTCGCTATGAATTTGCCCAAATTGATAGGCTATTTATGTTTAATCATTTATATCGGATTAGAGGACAATATAGCTTGCTTCAATGAATAGAGATTATTTGGTTCGTGTTAACCTAGCTAAGATTCTCTGATGTGATATGCTTTTGTTCATCTGTCCTATTTTTTTTCTAACACAGTTATCATGATCTGTGAACTTGAAAGAAAGATGATAATACATGTTATGCGTCATTTGTAATATGGTGTTGTTATGTAGATTACAGAGCAGCAAAGGTTGTTAGAAAAATGCTAATAAAAAAAAAAATGTTTTTATAATTCTTCTGTATATACTTATACTTTTAATCTATTTTTCTAGGTATAAATAATTAATATTTAATATATTTATTACTATTTTGATGTGACAGTTCGGATCCAATTGACTCCGAACGGTGACCCATGACTTGGTCCCTTTTTCACCTTGGTTGGACTGGTGACCCATGTTTCGATAACTATTACCCATAATCTTCTAACATCCCAATTCACCATTTCAAAGCTTGTTATCATCTAATCTCTTCCTTTAATTGATATTGGCATGTGACATTGGCATAACCCTTTAGTCATTTCCTCCTCTAAGAACTTGTTCCTGTCCATTTGGAAATCGTTTAATCAAGTCTTTCATTTATTAGGTACCTCATGATCTTTTGCATGAATATTGGAGCAAATTGTCATGCTTGAATGGTTATAGTTAGTGAGATCATTTTTTATATTCAGTCTTCGATTTGCATAATCTATAGGAGTTCATGAGAACCATAAAAAACTTACATTTTAGAGTCTCATCTTATATCCTTATGGTGATATTGAGCTTTTTTTCATTTTGGCCTTTGCAATGACTGGATTGCATATCTTCATGCCAAAAAAAAGTAGCTGATTTTTTTTTTTTAAAAAAAATTATAACAGTTTGTTTAGAAATCACACAAGTTGAAGATATTTATGCCTTTGTTTGATCTTTTAAACAATATCACAATACCATGTACTATGGTGCTGAAGGGGAACCATGCTAACTACAGAAGGCTAAATAAGGAGATATTCTGGTTATTTCTCCATTGCATATTAAAGTTGAGAACCATATGTATTCAGTTTAAAATATTTTTTATTTTTCATGTTCATGAACAAGGGAAACTGCCATTCAGGAGGAAGATGTCAAAACATTGTTTAAGCAACCGGTCATCCAACTTGTGAATACTTGTTGGAAATTAAAGGAGCTTTTGTCTAAGGTTACGAACTAGTTAAAATAAGATTACACCTTCAGTGTTGCTGTTCAGATTGTATATAATTAAAAAAAAAAATCGCTGTTCTGTCTAAACTTCAAGCATTGGTCATGAAAGTTTAAACCTAGTTTCATATAGATGAATTAGCTAGAGACACTCAAGGAAGATAGGAGAGATGACCTGGGACACTTAAGATAATCGGACTACTCATTTGTCATGGAAGGTGATGAGTTTTATAGTCTTCCTAGTTCAATAGGACTGCATGATTTATGCAGCTTTAGTTGGACATGTATCATGGCCATAGACCAATCTGCCAAAGTTTTTCCAAATCAAGTTAGAACTATGCTGCCTATTGGAGAACCCTTCTCTATAACTTGAATCGTGAACCATCTTTTTGTTGTCAACCTTATGCCCTCTTCTCTAGTTTGACATATGATTGTGTTGGTTGAAATTTTTGGCATGCATATCATCATAACGTTAAGATTAAATATTGGGTTCTGTTTGATGATTCATTTAATTTTATCACAAACTAAACACATTTAGGATTGTGCACATGTGCCATACTCCTGTTGCTTATGTTTAAAAAAAGGGCTTCAATATTTTGTAAAAATAAAAAAATGGCTATGGTATGTAATCTTCAAGAGATAAAGGAATTTTGTTCGGAAATCTAAATTTGCATTCTTGTTTATTATTGCTAGTTTATTATTTTGAGAAATGGAACTATCACCTTAATTGGAGCAGCCTTTTTTTTCTTGGGAATTTAGGAGGGGAGACAGAGCCCACCTTATTCTTTTGGGTGTGGGTAGGAGTCAACCCAGATCTCTGGTACCAACTCATAAAGACTTAAATTATGTTCCGTAATATTGAGTTATTGGATGCATCATGCTGATGCAAATGCAAAGAACCTCCTTTTGTGGAAGTTGAAAATATTTTTTGAATGTACTAAAAAGATCACATTCCTCATATACTTGTGGAACTTATTTGTTACATAATACAAATGTATAGAAAATATATGCTACCTATGCATATACAATGTTTAGTACCAGATAACTATATATGTGGATATGCAAAAGTATCATGATGTCACTAGTGGTTGACTGTGCATTGGTAAAGTCTTTAGTGATTGTATCAAGAGACCTAGGTTCAAATCCCATTTCACTGGGCTTTGGGAGTGTTAGGGGTATTGGTGGAGGGCTACTCCCTTACATAGCCTTTTTATGGGCCTTTCTATCATAAAACTCAAAAGAAAAAAGAAATCTATATATACATGCAAAGGGGTAAATGTACAAGGGTGCTTGTCATATAATAAATATTGGTGGTTTGAAATTGTATCTAATTAACAATCAAAGAATCCTTTTCTTAGATTGGACTGTTTGACTTGGTTAGGTTTTGTAATTGTGTTTAGTATGTGGAGTAAAAGATCTAAGACTAATAGTTATAATTCTTTTACGAGCTTTGTTTTTCAAAGTTGATATACTAAATTGGACCATGGTAATATTTTTGTTGCCTTTTGCCTTGTGATAAAATGAAAAAGGAAAAACAATGGCTTGTTTGGTATCACTTTTATATTTTGTTTTTATTTTAAAAACAGAACCACCGAAATTGACAAAGAAACATATTAGGTGCTATTATTTTTATTTTCTATTTTTCAAAATCACTTTTGTTGTCTCTAAAAAATGAAAGTAGGAAATTATTGTTTAAAAAAAGAAATATTATTTTACCACCACCAACAACACCAACACTGCTACTACCATTGTCACCTTTGCCACCACTGTAGTCATCGTCTCCAAGGTTTGCCCTACTGACCCATACCACCTCATGACAACCATATCAATACGGTATCAAGGTTTGGCTTAGTTTATGAGCCGAACTAGTCTATATTGGTTCGAATTGAGAGGAACTTCCTCATATTGGCCGATGTCGATCCTTATTGGTACAATACCAATGCTTAGTTCGATATATAAGTTGAAACAGTTTGTACTGGTTTGAATCTAGTGGAGCTGTCTTATGCCGCTTGTTATTGACCTGTACTGGCTAGTTTCATGTAGTACCATGGCTGGGATTTAAAGAAAGTGTTGGAAACCTGTCTGTACTTGATACATACCATCCATATTGGCCATACTGTACTGAACCATTAATGTATCAGTATGATTTTGCAGATTTTGGTCATCTCTGCAACTGCTACCGCTATATTATGGTTGCCATCATTGCTGTCTCCACTAGATAGCCAACACCATCAATACCTCCATCAGCACCACTACCTCCACCACACCTCCATTGTCATTGCTGTTGCCTTCGCCATATCATTGGTGCCCCTGCCATGATTGCCACTGATTGTCACCACCTGTACCATATCACTGCCACTTATGCACTAGCAGCATTGTGCCTCTGTTGCCTTCACCTTCGCCATCACCTTTGCCATCATCACTATGTTCAAATTTTTAAAAATAATTGACCCTACCAAATGTATTTATATTTCTAAAAAAATAGAAAAAAATGGAATTAGGATTTCTATTTCAGAAAATAGATGAAAATGAAAAAGATGCCAAATGGCATCCATGTTTATGATTAAACAGTTATCTGATATCTTGCATTGTTGACAGGTATATTTGGTTTCCTGTGCATATAATCATTATGGAGATTGATCAGAAACAAAAAGAGGGTTTTGGTGTACTGTTGAAACAGGGGGCTGAAGCTGTAAGTTATCTATCTATCTATCTATCTATATATATATAATGAATTTTGGTTTCTTTTTTCTTTTCATAGATTTTCTGATACTGATTGATGCTTTTGCAGAGAGTTTTTGAGTCAAGTTTTGTGGGACGTAGATCCATTGTCAAGGAACGATTTTCAAAGAAGTACAGGCATCCATTACTGGACTCAAAATTGACTCTTAAGCGCTTAAATGCGGTCAGATTCCTTTTAATGAAATTCTTTGTTGCTAGACTATTTTGTGATTATCATATGCATAAAAATACAATTTCCAGAATATTATCAGTTTTAGTTTCTTTTCTGAATTAACAACCTAGGTCTAGAGTATTTATATTTGTCTACATCAATTGAGGAGGAAATTTTTTAAGTTTTCCTGGCAATTCATTTCTAATCCCTTCTATGCTTAGCTTTTGTTTTCATCAATGGGTTTTTTATCTGGACACCTGTCATCATGGTTGTGACATGCAACTTTTGCTTTTTCATTGTCTTTTTAATTTGGAGCAGGAAGCTCGCTGCATGACAAAAGCAAGACGACTTGGTGTTCCTACTCCAGTTTTGTACGCCATGGACCCTATGTTGCATACTCTAACTTTTGAATTCATTGATGGCCCATCTGTGAAAGAAATACTCCTGGATTTTGGATTAAATGGTGTTATTGAGGAACGATTAAATGATATTGCGATACAGATAGGGAATGCAATTGGAAAGCTACATGATGGAGGTCTTGTTCATGGTGATTTGACAACATCAAACATGATTATCAAGAAAGGGACAAATCAGCTGGTGAGATCTGATCATGTCTCTCACTTCTGATCATCTTTTTCCATGTTATAATTTGTGATTCTGCTGGATAATTTACACGCATCCATGTATTAGAACTAAAATTGCGTGTAACTTTGCACAGTTGAAATAACAAATGATTCATTCCTGTTCTTCTCTCAGGTCCTTATTGACTTTGGTCTGAGCTTCACATCAACTCTTCCCGAGGACAAAGCAGTTGATTTATATGTGCTTGAGAGAGCTTTGTTGTCTATGCATTCATCATGTGGGAATGTGGTAATCTAGAGTAGATCCTGCCTTCTGTCACATTTAAATTTCATGTTTTGATTTATTTACATTAACTTGTGTTAGGATTTGTAATATTTAAACAACTCATCCCATCTATTGGGTATCAGCCATGTCGATCCTACTTGGCCATTTTAAGTCAATAAAGGCACATGTGCTTGCATGACCATCAATTGTTTTTGGTTCCCTTTTTTTATGATATTTAATTCTATGTATATGGCTCCCACCCCAGGATTGCTCTTTTTGTTCAAACTACATATGTCCAATCAATTTAAAACTAAATTACTGGAGCAACTGATGGACAGTGGTAGCCTTTTTCTATATGCCTTTTCTCATTTTGTCCATCTTGATTTAGCACATATTTACAGCATCATCTATGCTATTCTCATTGGATGCTTTATGGTCTCTCCTTGTTCATCATTCACTCTGTAAAATCAAACTGATCTTACTAGCTGTTTTATGTATGTAGAATAAAGCCAGAATGCTTTTTGAAAGTATTTTATCCCGAATGCTACCTATTGAAAAATTACTGATAGTCCTCTGAATTTGAAAACACACAACATAAACACACCAAAATTTAACTAAATTTTAACTAGTATAGATGCTCCTAGACTACTTATCATATCAAAGCATGGTAACATCCTAGCAAAATTTTCCGTCTTATAAAGGGTCTCAAAAGATCATTGGTTTGAATGTTCAAACTGGACCAAGTCATACGATTCCCAAAGGAAAACTTACCTAAAGAGAATACTCTCCTCAAGTATAATCTATGATATAGTTTTGCTTATCAGTTATATTGCTTCTTTTCATTTTTTGTGCCCTCTTGATGCATAGGCAAGTGACCTACAAAATAAATGTTTTTTTTTTTTTTAATTTCTAGCAATTTAGACTGTGTATATTATGATTAATGGTGTAGATTTTCATTTTAATAGGGCTATTGTTTATTTTCATGGACACACACACTTGAGCTCTCTCTCTCTCTCTCACACACACATACACACACACACACCCCCATGCATATGCACAACATGCATGAGTGTGCGCACCTTGCATATGCACATACCTGTACACCCTGCACCTGCACATGCGGACATCTGCCCATGCAAAATTTTGAAAGTCTTGATGGTATGCCATGATAATATAATAATAGTAACGTGGTGCATCTTCGCATTATCTACCCTTCTTTATTCCTGTCCCTACTTTCTTTTTCTTGAGTATATTTTTGGTGATAATAACATGCTTTGGGAATCACTTCTGCTCGTATATTGCCATTTAATTCACTCCATGAAAGTTGTTTTTATCGGTCTGTTTGGAAGAGCATATTTGTTTAGAGTTGTCTTTCAGAATGCCAAAATTACACTTCATCCATCCTCCAATCTCATCAATTAACACTAAAACAACTGCAAATGGGATGGTGGAAGGGGCCTCCCTTTAAATATCAGTGCATGGAGCATCTTAAACAAGTGCAACATCAAGAAAATTACTTTGCCATACTTTGTTATGGTTAATTTCTTGCAGGCATAAATGTGGTACTCTGATCCCTTCTTTGTGCATCCTTTTCGATTTGTTTATCCATTTTTCTAGTCTTCCAGAACCTTTACCTTTCCAAAGAAAACTCAAATGAATTTCTAAGCAAGCTCTCCTTCATTCTGGCTGCACCATAGAAAAGAAATTGCTGTGTCCTTGCAGTCAAGCTCTCTTTTGATATTTTTTTTTCCTCCAGCAGGTCAACCATTGCCATCCAAACTTGCAATTGCCATTATGATCGAAATTGAAATTTCACTCATAGTAGTTGGACAACGAATGCTGTTACATCTGTTGTAAATCTTGTTGATCTAATCAGCCAAGCATTGATTCTCATTCTTGTACAGATGGATAAAATTCTTGCTGCATACAGGAAGTCTTCAAAACAGTGGTCATCTACAATGAACAAGCTAGCTCAAGGTATGCAAATAATCACTATTTTCATCCGTAACTTTCCTATGCTTGTATAAGCTGTTTGTTGAAGTGTTTCATCTTTTTAATCTTCACAGTGAGACAGCGTGGTCGGAAGCGTACCATGGTAGGATGAGCATTTTCAGCTGTAGTACTTTTATGCATGTTAAGACAGGCCATGTAGACTATTTGAATGGAAGCTGTATAGGATTTCATGGAGGTGACTATCGTTATTCATCAATGGAATGATGTGTTTGCTTGTAGCAAATTCTCCAATAACCAAATGACATTGAGATCTTGTTTTCTATTCCGATTTTCCACGCATCTTCATTTCCTATATCTGTGAAACTATTGCAACATATACTGCTTTTTGCTTTTCAAAAGTTCTGTATGAATTGCATATATTTATGAAAATGCTTCCAAATCTGTCCACGGTATTATTTTCTCAACTTTTTAAGACAATTTCTTTTGCGGTCTGTTGAACCTGAACCCAATCAAATTGCGTATCATTGGGTGGTATTCTGTGTTCCTTTGCGTCTGAAAAGAGGGACCAGTGGTGTACATGCTATTTTTTTCTTGTAATTGTGAGAACTGCTGAAGTCAGTCCAATGAAAGCCAGCTATAGTTTTGACAAAGATCTTCAGCGAGAAAACTGTGATCAGATAGTTGCATGATCCTAATTATACCACTTATCTCTACATAATGTTCATGGTCTTAAATTGATAGTCAAAATGCCATAATTGATTTTATTTTCTTTGGTTGGTACTTGGTAGCCATAATGGATTTTTTACCTGAGCCAAAAGTTTTAAAAATCTGTCATTGCAATTATTCTTTTGAATTAAAACTGCTACCATCAACTTTAAACATATGATTCAACTAATGCTGAAATGGTGGTACGAGCAATCTGAAATTACAGATACAGACTTATTGCTCAAGTTCAGGCAGTGACAATGAGAATAATCTCGTTGCTGTGAATTGTGATCTGCTCCACGAATGGTCATGGTGTATGTATGGTTGTCAATATGCATGTTTATAATATAACAGGATTGTCCTCCAAAATCGATACATGCGCGCACGCACACACGTGACTCATGAATCTTATTTAATGCAACAAAGCATGTAATTGGTATTTCAATTGCTTGTTCTTGTTGTTTGTTAGAACTGGCATAGAACATGCAGGGTGTGTGGGTTATTTCTTGGAGAATTTTATTGTTAAAAGATAAATACATATAAATTCTATGGAAAAATGAAAAAAAGACAAGTTTTTTAAGTACAACAAATGAAGGATAAAGTTGTAAGCTATTGATGAGTTCAAAATTGTCAATACATAATATAATGTCAATCAAGGATTTAGATATACTATGCTATCACTACAATTTCAGTTGAGGGTTTAAATACATGTACAAATCCTTGGTCCTTGAATGCCACACTGTTGAGATGTAACGATGTTACCATCCTGGTTGTTGGAACGGCTTGGTGTCCCGATTTGGTATTGAGACATTATTTTTTAAATATTTTATTTTAAATAAAATTTAATGAGTATTTATATTATGTTAATATTTTTAAATATGATTTTTGAGTCGATTGTGGTTGTATTAGTACTAACCTATATGATTTAAATCAAATTTAAAAATTATCAATAAGTATAAGGCAAGCCAGGGTCTCTTTCCTTTGTCCTCTTTCTCCTCTCTTCTTTTTCCTTTTCTGTTTGTGTGTGTTTTATACCATGAAAAACCAAGGAAAAAGAGCACGTGCCCCCTATTCTCCCCACCCCCACCCCCTCCTTGCCCCTTCGTGTGTAATGTAGCTCTTTTGGCACGTGCCACATATCCGCTTAACAAGAAGATACTTCTGCCATGCCATTATACACCATCCCCTCACTGTTGCCATCCTTTCCATCCTGCTCTGCGTTAGCTAGGGAACTTAGAATACTAGGAAACTTGATTGGTTGGCAAAAGGAATCCTTTCCATCCTGATCTGCGTGAGCTAGGGAACTTAGAATACTATGAAACTTGATTGGTTGGCAAAAGGAATCCTTTCCATCCTGCTCTGCGTGAGCCAGGGAACTTAGAATACTAGGAAACTATCGAGTTTGTGTGGACAAGAGATAGATGCATGCATGGACATGTTATTGCGTTGGATAAGCCAAAAAGATATTGATCAAAGGGAGGATAGGGAGGGTTCGTCAATGAGTGAGAAAGACCAGAGAGTTCATCGATGAGTGAGAAAGGAAAGCAACCTCTTAGGGTTTCCTCGGATCTCTCAATGAGAGTGTAGAGGGGTCTGGGGGAGGGGAAAAAAGTTCGCAAGCTCTGCTCTTCAAGAAGATAGATCAGATTTTGTTCATAAAAAGGAGATCGGTCCGTCTAAGTATCTTTTAGTTGGATTGGAGGAGACTCAACGGTCCATGGGAGATGCTGGATCGGCTCAGGAACACTGACGATCTTTGACGGGAGTGCAAGGGAGACGATCTTCGATGGAAGTGCAAGAGAGTTCAGAAGGTATCCATGGAGGTTCTTATTCTACTCGACGACTGGAAGCCGTGCCTCAAGGATCCATGGTAGGAGCCCAATCAGGAAAAGAAGGTTTGACTGTGAAAACTGGACGAAGCTGGTCACAAGTCGTTCAAGGAACAAGGAGATTTTGCTGGAAGTCTTCTCGAGCTACAACTGAAGATATTGTAGCATTGGAGGAAAGGTTTTCTCGAGTCATTGCCTTCACTGCGAATGAGGTAAATATAGCTAGAACTAAATTAAAGTCTGCTCTTGTGCATAGGTTTTTGGAAAGGGGATTCCCACTGGATTTTATTCATGAGGAGCTTAAGCTCCGATGGAGTTTGAAAGGGGAATTTTCCATTTCCTCATTATCCGAGGTATTTTGTTGTTCTGGTTCCAATCGAAGGAGAAGGATCGGGTGCTAGGAAATGGTTCTTGGTCTCTTGCAAGCCAGTTTTTGGCTCTAGAGGAATGGCGACCAAACTTTAAGCCTAGTCGTGATGAAGTTCATCAGGCCAGGATTTGGGTTAGGCTGTCGGACATACCGGTAGACCTTTCGGAGAAGGAAAAAATTTTAAAGATAGCCTCCATTGCGGGCAAACCTTTGTTCTTGGATGAATGGACGGAGAACAATACTCGTATGGGTTATGCCCGGGTGTGTGTGCTTATAGATGCTTCCCAAGATATTTGTCCTGGCATTAAAATAATGATAAATAATGAGAGCCTGTGGTAGGAGTTCATTTATGAGGAATTACCAGATATGTGTTACACTTATGGACATATCCTCCTAGACTCCACTACATCTTGCAAATGTTTTGAACTACTAGAATGGTTATGAAACAAACTTGTGTATGGTCCTTGGATTAGAGCTGCTAGAGTCTTGGTGCAGAGTCAAGCATCTGAGGACTCTAGAAGGACTAATACCTCTCTTGGAAAAGGGGATGCTCAGAGCCAGTGGATACATAGTAAAAAACAATCAAAGCATACATCTCCTACTAAACAAACTAATGCTAGATAAGAGTCAGCCTAGTGGCTCTCGATTTGCTCCCTTGATGCAAGAACAAGAAGACATTTATGTTCCACAGAAGGAGGGGCCTTCACTCTCCTTGACAAAAGGAGAATCTTTAATAACTGCGGCTCAGAAAGAAAGGAGGAAATGCTCACCGACTAAAATAACTACTAAAAGGAGTCCTTCTAGGTCTGATTCTCCTTAGAATTTAAAGGTGCTCATTCAGGAGGAGGGAAGCCAGGGACAAGATCCTGGGACTCAACTGATACTTTATACATTGAAGCAAGGGAGGAAAACTCCAAATGTTCGAGAAATTTGGAGACCAGTTGCCACTTCTACATCAAAGCAAGGTAATACAGCTATGGAATGGGATGTATCAAACTCTATGACCCTCATTGAATAGCAAGTACATTATGCACTGGACACAGGTATGCATCAGAATTATATCTCTCAATTAACACAAGTCCTTACACCTTTGAAGAACAAGGGAGACACTCAATCATCTCCATCAATTTGCCTTGATCTGGTTTTAATAGACATTCTTGTAATTGAATCAAATTTGATTATAAAGTCTTCTCCGGATGTGATTGGAGGGGCAAAGTCTACAGCTCATAAAAATGAGAATCTTGGTCTGGAATTGTAGGGGGCTGCCAAGTCCCCCTTTGTGAATTACCTTAAGAATATGTTGCATCATTATCATCATGATATTTGTCATTTTTTGGAAACTCGATTATCACATCAAGCCATTGACCATGTCAAGAGTATAATGGGACCAAAGTAGGGGTGTACATGATCAGCTCTACCGGCCTGTTTGGGGGTATTATAATTTCATGGAAACTTGACTTGGGACAAGTGGATTTTATAAATACCAATAGATAGGTCGCTTTTGGTATCATCTCACCTATCACGGGTCAATCTTGGATGATGGCTGTGATTTATGCTAGCACTAGTGGCATTGAAAGAAGACTCCTTTGGAAGCAAATTTTGTCAATTAATACCATTAACTTGACATTTATTGTTGTAGGTGATTTCAATTGTATCCTAACTAGGGAAGATAAGAAAGGAGGAAAGCATTATCAACTCACTAGGGATATCAGAGAATTTCGTAATTGTGTTTCCATGGCTGGTCTTACTGATATTGGCTTCATGGGTCCTTCGTAGACCTAGTGTAATAACAGACAAGGAAATGCTAGAGTGTGGGAAAGGCTTGATCAGGCTTTTGCTTCTCAGAGCTGGATGTCTCTGTTTCCAGATTCCAATCTGTAGCATCTCACTAGATTTGCCTCTGATCATTGCCGTATCCTTCTCTCTATTTCTAATCATAATAAAAGGAGGAACATTCCCTTTCGGTTTGAGAACATGTGGCTAAAATGCGAAGAGATTCGGCATACTATTCTGAAGGCTTGGAATTCAAAAGTTATGGGTTCTCCCCTGGTTAGATTATCTAAACTTCTATATAAAACAAAATTAGCTTTATTAAATTGAAAAAAAAACTAGAAATATTTTTTGGAAAGGCCAAAAGTTGGAGCAACTTATATATCAGCTCCAACTTAAAGAAGCTCAATCGATGACTTCTCTGAAAATGACAATGCCCAACTTTTGGCTTTACTTTAAAATTACCATGCTAATCTCCATGCTCAAGAAGTCTTTTGGAGACAAAAATCTAGAATAACTTGACTTAAAGATGGGGATTTTAATACCAAGTTTTTTCACCATTCTACAATCCTAAGAAGAAGAGAGAATACCATCAATCACCTTGTCGACCAAAATGAAAATCGCATAACGAAAGAGGGCAGCATAAGAAGGTTAGTTTTTTTTTAATTTTTCTAATAGGTGGCAAACTCAAGGGCTGGAAGATACAGATCCTTTACCTTATTCTACTACCATGGTTACCCCAACTCAAAATGAAATGTTGAGTAAACCTATGTTTGCGGATGAGATCACTGCTATCGTCAAAGAGTTGTAACCTGATAAAGCTCCCGGCCATGATGGCTTCCAAGCTCTATTTTTTCAAAACATTTGGCCTATTGTTTATAAGGAAGTGTTGGATACTATTATTTTTATGCTCAACCACAGTACCATTCCGCTTACCTAGAAGAGGACCCTTATTACTTTGGTGCCGAAGAAGAGCAACCCTTCTACTATTACTGATTATTGGCCTATCAGTTTATGTAATACTATATATAAAATTATGGCCACAGTGCTAGTTAATAGACTTCAACCCCTTCTTCCTTCTTTAATTTATGCTGAACAAGGAGCATTTGTGCCGGGTAGAACCATTACTGATAACATCCTTATCAATCAAGGATTATGCATTCTTTGATGCATGTTTCGAGGAGGAGAGCACTGATAGCAATGAAAGTATATATGTAAATGACCTATGATCGTCTTCTGTGGCCTTTACCTTGCGTGTGCTACAACATTTTGGTTTTCATCCCAAATTCATTGATATGCTCTTCCTCTGTATTGCAAACTTTCAATATGACATACTAATCAATGGATCTTTTACAGATTGGATCCTTCCTGCTCGAGGTCTTCGTCAAGGCTGCCCTTCATTCCCTTATATTTTTATTTTATGCACTGATACTTTTTCTAAATTTCTCAAATTTGTAGTGCAACAATAGTTATTAAAAGTTTTTACTCTACATACCAATGGCCCTAAAATCTCCCATATCCTTTATGCGGATGACATGTTATTAGTCACCCAAGCTACTACTCATGATAGAATTTACTTAAAAGCTATCCAGGATGCTTACTGTAGTATGTCAGGCCAAGCTATCTGTTGCCCAGTTGGCTAACCCAAAAGGGTGGTAAATTGGGTTTGTAAAAATTTTAGCAAGTATATGCCTTTTGAAACCTTGTGTGGTGAGTGAAGTAAATAGAGTATTGCGTGCGAAAGTAAATAAGAATGCACAAGCAAGAGCAAACAAAAATACCATAAGATTTAGAGTGGTTCAGAGCATCCCAGCTCCTACGTTCACTATCCAAGGTGCACTCTTGGGATTTCCACAATATTCATCCCGAATACAGTCGGATTTTTTCTATGGGCTCACAATCCAAAACCTCAATACACAGTTAGTTTTCCTAGGCTCACTAACAACCCAACTTGGTTTTTAAGGCTAACCAATAACCTAAAAATAACTCATAAGCTACAGCCACCTGCTGTACTTGTAGCAACTCAAACATAGAGTAGCAAAGGAAAGCAACACTAAAACAAACCTAATGTGTTGAATGGTTGCAGTTGAAGCTCTTAATGAGACCTTCTTGAATGCTTCTTCAATGTACTTCAAGCCTCTCTTAATTCTTCAAAGATTAACTCAAGAAGGTAGTTGGAAGTTATTAGAGAACTTGAGTTTCTACTTGAAAGCTCTTAGTATGAACAATACCCTCATAAAACTCTCTTTTTCTTCTCTTAAATTCATCATTTATAGCTTTTTGAAGTGTTCTCAGATGAATATGGCTATCGGAATATCTTGAAATCGAAAACTAGTCGTTAGGAGTCTTGAAATTCGAAAACTTTGAATTCTGGAACTAGCCGTTATTGTTGAAATCAATGAAAGGCGAGTCAGCTCGAAGGACTTGAGTTGGCTCGGATGATCAGTGACTTGAAAGGTAGTCATTCTACAGTCCGTGAGAGTCGACTCTTGTCGATTTAGAGTCATGTTGGCTAATTCGAAAACTTTGAATTCTGGAACTAGCCGTTATTGCTGAAATCAATGAAAGGCGAGTCAGCTCGAAGGACTTGAGTTGGCTCGGATGATCAGTGACTTGAAAGGTAGTCATTCTACAGTCCGTGAGAGTCGACTCTTGTCGATTTAGAGTCATCTTGGCTGAATAAAATCTCAGAAGCAACTTTCTGTGACTATGAGAGTTGGCTTTAATTTTCTTGGAGTCGGCTCAGATGTCCTGTATCAGAAAAATGCTGTGCCATGCCAAGAAATGTATCATCTCTATTCATTAGAGTCGGCTCAAGTTGAAATTTCTCCAGAGGCTTCCAAATAGCTTCAAACTACTTTCAAATAAATTCTAAACCTATTCTAAAATATTTATACTTAAAATTATATCGATTTGATCCTTTTTTATGAATATACAATTAAATTTACATAGGGCTCTCAAATGATTGAAAAATATATGAAACTTTTTCTTGAATACATGGATGCATTGCAATGGTCTTGAGAAACGTAAGGTTGATGATTATCCATTAGAAATGCCATACAAAAACTTCTTAAATACTTAAAAAGCATTAGCATCAAATGCATGCTCCAATATTTTATAATCATCAAAATCATTCCAGGGGTTAACAATCTCTCCCTTGTTGATGATGACAAAATACTAGACATGAAAAGAATAAGTACCTTTACATTTATAACTGTATCAGAGTAATGAGTTTAGAATATGCTATACAGTATGTCATACCAAGCAATTCAAGTTATGATTTGTATTCAATCTAATGTTTGGTCTATTGCAAGAAGACATAGGAATTCATTTTATAAATTAACTGAGGTATCAGAGCTGTTGAGTAAAATGTCAAGGCTGTCAATACATTCTAGCTGATTTTTAGAAATACTCCAAGGTTCAATGTAATTTTTATGAGTCTTTAATGAGATATACTCCCCTTTGCTCAAGCATTTTGCACAAGTGTCACAATTGTCACAATTCTTTGCAAGATTTTAGATTACTAAAGAAATTGCTAAATTTTTAGATTACTTCTCCCCTTTTTCCTTACACATTTTCTTTTATTACACATTTTCCATGCATCACATAATATTTCTCTCCCTTTTTGTCATTAACAAAAGGTATAAAATACTCCCCCTTACTATAAAATTATATATCAAGAGAGTAAAAAAGTAATCATTGTTCATGAAAGATACAACAAAGCACACACATATATATATCATCAAAGTTTTGATATAAAAAGTGGCTGAACTAAGATACTGTCAACATACAAACATAGGAGCTAGTAAGACCTAGTCAAGGAAGTCTATCTAAGAGGTCTAAGATTTTTATTTCTAGTCCTAGTAGGAGCTCTAGATCTATCTCTACTCTTGGTCTAGCTCTAGGTCCAGCTTCAATAGGTGTTGGTGGTGGAGTAAGCTCTGGAATAGGTGTTGAAGGAGGTGGTTCTGACTCAGGAACAGAAGCTGAAAGCAATGGAGTTCTTTGATCAGTGAATGCATCAGACAAAGCTAGAGTACTAGTCCCTGAAAGAATCTGTATGGCAGGAGCATCATAAATACACTGCTCTTGCTGCTCTGCCTCTGGTGCTGGTGTGTTCATAACATGGTGATCTGTAGAGTGCACATCAACCTGCTGATCAGTAGGGTGAAAATCCTATCCACCATCATTTTTCTGGTGGAGGTGGAGGTGTGACCGGTGATACAGAAGGTCCAGCTGAAGTACTCAGATATAAAGCTGCTAGGATCCTATTGAAACCATCTCTGACCTCTGTCTGCAGCTGATCAATCCCAGAGTGAACATTTGCTCAAACTATCTGAAGATCTGATTTGAGAGCAGAAACATCATCTCTAAGTGTCCTTATCTGCTCAGAGTCATGCTGCTATTCACCAGTGCTGGGCTCTGAAGGTACTGACTGAGGTGGTGTGGCAGGTGCTGGCTCTGAGGGTCCAGCCTCATCATCATGCTCATCCTCGTCATCTCCAACCTGCTAAGCAGTCCCAGCATCCTCAGGCATGTCATCCTCATCATCATCTGAATGAACTACTCTTTGTCCTGACATTTTCTTCACCCATTCACCTTCAACTCTATGATAGCCCATTCTATGAAGAGATTTTTTAGAATACCTGTCAACATGTATACCACGAAGCCAACCGAGCTAATACATATACGTCAATACATCTAGACGATTAGGATACCGTCAATATCCTTTCAACATGTATACCACGAAGCCAACCAAGCTACTGATTTCTTAGCTTTGCTAGCTCGCCAGGGCGACTTCACCATTCACTAAAATGACCCTATTCCTCTTAATCTTGTGGCTATCATATGGATAGATCTTTATTGTATTGCTTTTCAACGATGATGAGCTGCAATAATTGCTTCTTTGATCGGTTGTCAGAACCTTTTAACACTTTCATTTGCTAGGAGGATATTCATCATCTTACATTTCACATAACTCTCTGTTTCCCTCTATTCGAGGAAGGACATGCTACACAGCCTACCCTGCTGCTAAGTATGGCCATGTTTCATACTTTCTCCTCCCTTCTAGGCTCACCATTGGAAAGCTAGATGAACACAAGTTCAATTTTGGTCACACTAAAAAATTTACATAGCTATTGCCTGCACATCTCCTATGGCCATTCCTTGCATCTCAGAGTGTTTATGTCATTTCCCCAATAGAAGGAAGTTTCATAAAAAGGAGGAAAAAAGAAGAAGTAAAAGAACAAAAAACTGAGATTCATGATCAAAATTTGTATGCAAATGAGAGGAAAAAAAAAATATAAACAAAACAAAATATTTGAGGAAGGAAAAAGAAGAGCTAGTAACTATTTTTACTCACTATTCTCTTTATTGTTGCAAGTCTTTATTAAGATGCTTTCCTCATTCTTGGTTATAATGTATCATTCTTATCTCACTTTAAATGTTTCCGATGATATACATCTGGATATACTATAGCCCCCTGTGCATAAACTTCTTCTCTATCTATATCCGTTCCTTAGAAATGATGTTATTACATGCTGTAGACATGGGTCTGCTACTCCATTTGTTAAATTTTTGGTTTTTCCAAATGCTGCTTCTAATGTCAGGAACTAATGGTGTAAGGAACTTTACACTGCTCAACAGTTTATGCTCTATTGGAAGAACCGGCACATACTCTTCTGGCACGGTGCTGGTCAGACCACATATCATCACTCCACATCCCCTCAACACAGTCATTTCATTGGTTTTTATCTGAAATCTCTCTAGATGACTTTCTCATATGCTTTTCACAACTGTCACAAGGAAACACACATTGCTTTTTCTCAGCTGATGTCAATTACCAAGTTTCAAGCTTACTATAGAACTCTTTCTAATCTTATCTTCAACTGCTACTGCTTGAGCTACAGGAGGTCCACATCTATCTTGCAAATGCACTTCATGGGAATGTTACAGCCTCAACGCCTCCTTTGCTTTATGGTTATTCTATATTCCTTCACAACCTATGTCAACGGGAATATATGCAATTTGGAAGAACTGGGGTTTTTTACTACAAAATCTTGAAAGACATCTGTTCACATTTCTTTATCTATACTGTGCAAGTTTAATGCTCTTATAAATTTCACACAGCTATTGCCTGCACATCTCCTATGGCCATTCCTTGCATCTTAGAATGTTTATGTCATTTCCCCAATAGAAGGAAGTTTCATAAAAAGGAGGAAAAAAGGATAAGTAAAAGAACAAAAAAATGAGATTCATGATCAAAATTTGTATGCAAATGAGAGGAAAAAAAGGGAAAATATGAACAAAACAAAAGATTTGAGGAAGGAAAAAGAAGAGCTAGTAACTGTTTTTACTTACTGTTTTCTTTATTGTTACAGATCTTTATTAAGATGCCTTCCTGGTTCTTGGTTCTGATGTATCAATCTTATCTCACTTTAAATGTTTCCGATGATATACATCAGGATATACTATAGCCCCCTGTGCATAAACTTCTTCTCCATCTATGTCCATTCCTTAGAAATGATGTTATTACATGCTGTAGACATGGATCTGCTACTCCATCTGTTAAGTTTTTGGTTTTTTCAAATGCTGCTTCTAATGTCAGGAACCATTGCTGCAAGAAACTTCACACTGCTCAACAGTTGATGCTCTACTGGAAGAACCGGCACATACTCTTCTGGCATGGTGCTGGTCAGACCACATATCATCACTCCACATCTCCTCAACACAGTCATTTCATTGGTTTTTATCTGAAATCTCTCTGGATGACTTTCCCATATGCTTTTCACAACTGTCACAAGGAAACACGTATTGCTTTTTCTCAGCTGATGTTAATTACCAAGTTTCAAGCTTACTATAGAACTCTTTCTAATCTTATCTTTAACTGCTGCTGCTTGAACTACAGGAGGTCCACATCTATCTTGCAAATGCACTTCATGGGAATGTTACAGCCTCAATGCCTCTTCTGCTTTATGGTTATTCTACATTCCTTCACTACCTATGTCAACGGGAATACATGCAATTTGGAAGAACTGGGGTTTTTTACTACAATATATTCGAAGGCATCTGTTCACATTTCTTTATCTAAATTGTGTAGTTTTAATGCTCTTATAAGTTTCATCATCATCCATAGTCACAAGGAAGGATATATTAGCCTGCAACTTGTGTACTATTTCCTCAACACATCTTCTATGAATTTATCAGTGCTTTGCTTCACTTCAAGGCTGCAAATACTAATAATACCTCATATATCCTGGCCTTTGGAATATAGTCTAATACTTACATTGTTGCATACAAATACTTGCTCCTCTTCATTGCTGTACATGCAGTAGGGTTTTCTGTCCACAAATCTTTTGTTATGTACTATGTTCCTGTTCTTTATATCTTCTTCTATTTGTATATGCTTCAGACTCAAAGGTGTTTCTTTTCAGTGCCTAGCAAATTACATCATATTTTCAGTTGGGCTATTGGAGGTATGTTCTGGAGTGCATATGCCATGTCACTACCTTACAAACTGCATTCGCTTACTCTTTCAGAGCTCTGCTGTCAATAAGTTTCACTTCTGGCTTTGCTTTATGAATCTTTTTTACTTATCCACAACCAATGTCAATTGGAATATATGCAATTTAGAAGAACTTTTATATTCAACTATCATCAACACTCTTAGTGCTCGACTTCCTCCTCTGTTAGAGTTTCTGGGGCTCCTCACCTTATTATCTTCTAAGCTGCCTGTTCTACATTCCATCATCATCATTACTCTAAACGAAGAATATATTAGCCTGCCGAAGAGAGTGCGTTTTTTCCTCGATACATCTTCTATGAGTACACAGTCTTCTGCCTCCTCTCAAGGCTGCAAACACATTTTTTTTTCATGCTGGCCCATGGAATGCAGTTCTTTACTCAAAATGCAGCTTACAAATTGTTGGTTCTCTTCTTTGCTGTACCTGCTGCAGGGTCTTCTGTCCATTAATATTTTTGCTATGTTATATCTTCTTCTATATGTATATGCTTTGGACTCTTTGCTGGTTGTTCACTGTATCTTGTAATCCCTTCTTAATATATGGAGATTAGTTCTCCTTATTTTACCCAAAAAAAAAAAAAGGAGGATAGAGAGTAGCGCGAGTTTAGGTATCTTAATCTTCAAGGACTTTTATTACTATCATACCACTGTTTGAAATGAGATGGCACTAGATAGGGGTGTCGCATTGATCCATGGTAGAAGGTTATAACATTGGATTATGGTAGAAGGGTGTAACGCTGAGTTACGATGACAGTATAACATTGGGTTATGGTAAAAAAATTTACACCTACTTCTAGGATAAAAGATTAAGAAAATAATAAAGTAATGTAATTAGATTGATTGTCGAAGGATCCTTCCAAGAGTATAACTCAATTATTTATATTAACACATAATAATTACCCTTCAACACAACGACTATCCACTCCAATGATTTCTTTTCATATCTGCTCTCTACTTCTGGTGGTTCTGGTAATTATCGCCAAAGATCTTCCCTCTATGCATGTACATAAGCATGATCACTTTAGCCATCTTAACATAGCTTTTGGTGGTCTTTGACTTATCTTAATGTGACTTCTGTTAGCCATTTTCTTCATTCGGCCTATAATACAATCCTCTATTCTTAGAAATCTAGGACTAGCATAATCGTCTTGATCTTCTACAGACAATTTTCATGACCAAAACTTAATCTTTTGGACTACTAATCCACAATATGACCCAATTCTTTTTGTTTAGCTCAGGCTTCCATCCTTTAGGCTTTGTTTGGATAGCCCTCGTTAGGTGAAGGGAAGGGAAATGAAGGGAAGAGAAGGGAAGGAAAGGGAAGGGAAACATTATTCTTGTTTGGATAGTCGAAAGGAAAGGAAAAAAAAAAGATTATTATACCATTTTTACATATTTTATAGAAGACCCAAAATTGGAAGGATTGAAAGGATATTTTTGTTCTTTGATTTGTTTATATTTTTTTCCTTCATAATTTTTCCAAATCGGTGGAATTGAAAATTTAGCTTAACGGAGGGAAGGGGAAGGGAGGGGAGGGAAAAGGGTATTTTTTCCCTTCCCTTACTTTTTCTAAAAATTAATATCCAAACAAGGAAATGGTAATCCTTTCCTTCCCTTTCCCTCCTGATCCCTCATCCAAACAAGGCCTTAGTGTGATTTCATAGCTAAACTCTATCCAATCATAGCAAAAATCATGTGATTCTTTGTTACTTGGTTCTATCAAACTTAATCCACAAGGCACTTGCTTTTATTTGTCAGCTAAGTTGTTAATATGTAGCGTAAACAATACTCCTACCGAGGATCATGAGGCTAACAAGATATTTGTCATCGCCTCTTTGATACTTGCAGAATAAAAATTCAATGATTAAGGTTTTGATCCATTGACTTTAGGCTATTTTACTAAATTTTCTGCTTTCAATAATTTGCTTCTCTTCTAATTCCATAGAGCCTTCCTCTCCTGCCACCTCCTAACGTGGAACTCTTTTGAGTACTGAAACAGCTTGCACACTGCTGAAAGAATCCTCCATGTTTGTAGAAATTCGGAATTATCTTCTGCAATAATAAAAAATTTGATTTATCTTCTGCAGGGCATACTTCTACAAATAGACCTTACACCAAGGATCGCTGAACCAGTACTGAGACTCGTACCGGTACATGTACCAAGTTTAAAAAATTAAGAAAAAACTTTCTTCCTCCCTCTTCTCAAGCAAGAATTGTTGAACTAAACATGAATCAGACCCGAACCGAACCAAACCGAGTCCGAACCGGACGGTACGGTATGGTACGCTATAGTACCATACCGTACAGATTTTTTTTAACAGTCCGAATGGCAGACCATTTTATATATGTAAACCGTACCGGCTTTTGACCAGTATGGTATGTCCCGTACTGGACGGTATGGGATGGTACCACAAACCCTGCCTTACATCCTTTATTTAATACTCATTCTTCTTCTTTCTTCTGACTATCCTCATATTTTCTTTCATTCTTCTTTCACTTATTATGGTGACTGAGCTTGAGTACTGGATGATGCAATTGAGTTGTTTTGACCGACCAACTTTTGACTTATTATTATTATTTTTTGATGAAATGGATGATTCAACCAGCAGTCCTAGTATGAATGCATCCAAAAAAGTCCGAAAAAATACAATCCCTAAAAGATAAAGGCGTCTCACTGAGATGGGTCCACAACACCTGACCAGAATGGCAGGCAACAAATGAAGCGACCTAATCAACCGCCGAATTAACCTCTCTATACACATGACTAACACACAGGGAGGAGCACCGACGTAGCCAAATACCAATATCTCGAAGCATTGGGTGGGTCGGAAGAGATCTGACAGCATCCCTGATCCAAGTAATCACTGTGGAAGGTCCCCCTTAATAATAAGACGGTCCCCCCTGAGAAGACGGCGAACATACTAAATCTTAATCCAAGCCACAGTGAGCTCAGCCTGGGGGACAGAAGGGCCAAAAAGATGGCATCCTCCCGCAGCCAAAATATCGAAGCTGGAATCACGAATGACAAAAGCCGCCCCACCCTCAGGGCCTCTAACACTTTCATCAAAATTGACTTTGACTTACCTCGGAGGAGGGGCTCCCAAGAAATAAAAATCTCCCGGAGCGCTCTAGGAGCGAAACTGGAACCCCAGGTCTTCGAAGAAGTCGCAGTCAACATCTGGAATTCCTCCATGTGAGCCCGAGCTTTCACTGCAAGCACACTGGGTGAGCATCTGGAGGAACCAAAGATTGTAGCATTCCGAGATAGCCATATATGATAAGCAATATAAGCAAGGTAGGAAGGAGAGGAGACAGCAGCACCGGACCTCAGGATATCCAAGAAGGTAGCCACCAGATCATTGGTCTGCTCAACCATGAACCCTAACCCTGTCGCCCTCCAGACAGACCTGGCCCTCGGGCAAGTGAGTAGAACATGCTCAACAGTCTCCTCCGCAGCATCACAAGCAGGGTAGGAAGGAGGGAGCGGTATTCCCCTAGCAGCCAAGAACGCTCTCATGGGAAGAGGATATCAGGCCACCTTCCAGAGGAACAAAGCCACCCTAAGATGCACCCCTAAGGACTAGATCCATCCAATGCGACGGGTCCTCAACTCCTGATCTGCTGTGAACAAGGGATACAGCTCTGCCAGGGGAACCCTAGGAATAACCGACGATCTCCACACTCGGACATCATCACAGGGGTGAGCCGGAAGGGTAATAGAGAGTACCCTCGCTCTCAAAATACCTTTAGAGATCCGGATAACCAGGTCAGAGTTCCATTAAGAGCCTTCCTCAGACACTAAGTAAGCAACAGTCCTAATATGATGAGGATCCATCGTAATGAAAGTCAGCCACCTGGCTAGGGACACCTCCGAAATCCAAGGATCATCCATAAAGCTGATCAGTCTCCCATCTCCAATCACCCACCTCATCTGGGAGATCACAGCAGGGGCCCTCAAAGTCATCTCTCTCCACATGACCGAACCATGCCGAAAAGTGTCCTGAGCCCCACTCATCTGCAATGGAAGGGGCCCATGTCGCATCCGCATGAAAGTAGTCCACAAGCTCTCCGGACCCAACATCAGCCTGGTGATGTGCTTCGCAATCAGGGCCTCCCTAGTCACCAGCAAGGAGCGAATACCAAGCCCTCCATCTCGAATCGGCTGGGAAACCACACTCCACCCCAGCATGTGAACTCCCCATCGTGAGATCGAAGAAGACCAGAGGAAGGAACGAATGGCTTGCTCCAATTTGAGGACGATGGACTTGGGAACAATGACATTAGATAACATATACATAAGGAGAGAAGAAAGAATAGACCTGACCAAGGTCAACCTACCCATAGAAGAAAGGGCCCTCCCTTGCCAACCCTCCATCCTCTCCTGGATACACTGTGTCATCCCATGACAATCAGACTTCCGAAGTCTCCCTCAAGAAATGGGAACACCCAGATAATGAAAATAGCCCTCCTGAGTAGCAATCCCTAGACACTCCTGGACAGAACGATGTAACCTGAAGGGAGTCTTTGGGCTGAAGCGAACCTCTGATTTACGGAGATTAACCTTATGATCCGAAGCGAGATAGTAGCACTCGAGAGCTGTCGTAAAACCAACCGCCGTCGAAATAGAGGCATGCCCCAAAAGAAAACAGTCATCTATGAATAGCAAATGCGAGATCGGGGATGCACCAGGAGCAGGATAGTAAGGCTGAATAGCCGAGTCTTGAATCGCGGTCCATAATACTTGCGAGAGAGAATCAGCACATAAGATAAATAACAGAGGGGAGAGGGGACAACCTTGATGGAGACCAACAGTAGAGTGAAAGAAATCCAAAGGATTCCGGTTAATGAGAATAGCATAAGCAGGATGCAGAATACATGCCATAATCCGGTCCACCCAGGTTTGATGAAAGCCGAAGTCCCCCAAAGTAGACTCTACATAGCTTAAATAGATGCGATCATAGGCTCTTTTCATATCCAACTTGATGGTCATCAAAGGTCTCCTAGCTGGGGCCCTCTTCAGATCATGCATAAACTCCTGGGCAATAAGAATGTTGTCAGAGATACAACGACCCCCAACAAAAGCTCCCTGTTCTGAAGAGATAAGTTTGGGAAGAATATACTTCATCCTGATAGCTAGACACTTGGCACACAACTTATACAAGGTATTGCACAAACTGATAGGCCGGATATGACTCGGCTCTGAAGCATCATGATGCTTCGGAATAAGAGTAATGAATGTTTGTTTCTAACTGTCAGGCAAATGACCCACTGCAAAGAATTCCTGCACAACAGAAACAACCTCCCTCCCGATAATACACCAATACCTCCTGAAAAAAAGAGGAAAGCCGTCGGGCCCCGGAGCCTTATCCTCATCCATGGACTAGAGGACCGACCTGATCTCCTCCGCAGACATGGGGCTAAGGAGTCTACCATTTTCCTCCGAAGAGACACGAGCCTCAGGATGAGGAGAAAAGAAGGGAACAGGGTTCGCCCAAGCCCCAGTCCATCTGGAAGAGAAGAAGAAAATGACCTCCCATCCCACATCATCATCATCCTCCACCCATCTCCTCTTAGTCGTCCGCAGTGCCCTAATACGATTCCGGTGCCGTCGAACAACAGTAGCCTGATGAAAGAAATGTGTATTTTTTTCCCTCTCCTTCAACCACTACACTCTAGACTTCTGCCTCCACATATTTTCCTGCTGACCGAGAAGGGAATGATGCAAAGCTAAGAAATCACGAAGAGCTGCTAAATCATCCATCCCTAGACCTCCTTCACTATCCTCCCTCTCCTGGAGGGCACTGATCGAAGACTCCACAGAAGATAAGGAGCAAGAAATATTCCCAACCTCTTCCCTATTCCATCGAAGGAGCTTGCGCTTGACCAAAGAGAGCCTGCGGGATATCCGATAGTGCGTGTTGCCGCCTAGATCGCCGTGGCCTGCAACTCTTACATGGCCTAGGTGAGTGGACTCCCCGCTAGCGTCACCGGGCTCGTTGGTCGGAGACGATCATGGGGAACATACCCTCCATCACGGGGCTTGGTGGAGTTGCCGTGCCCGGAGGGGTCATTGTAGGGATGAAAGGGGCTTGGTATTGTGATGGTCCTCCTGTGGGCCTTTCCGGTAGGGAGCAATACTCTTCCCCGTCGCTCTTCGCGAGTGAAGACCTGCAAGACAGAAGAGACCTGGGCTGGGGATTCTGGTAAAGAACTTCGACGATCAAGTCAGTGGGACGATTGAAGGGAATAGAAGACCTCTGAGGTGGAGAGCTTAGGGGACTCTCTGCTTCCAAAGGGTGATAAAAATGGAATATAATATAAGAATGAAGAGAGTGTGTTGTCTCTTACCTCCCCTTACCTCTTCGTGCTGGTCTTATATAGACGAGCAGCTCTTGCCATTTGGGGAGGCGCGCTGGTCTTGGTGTAGGCCTGTGAGGCTAGGATAGGCCTGTAAGGCTACGGAGGGTTGGTAAGCCTTCCTCTTTCGGGAGGTTCAGAGAGTTGGTGAAGGAGTGCGGTGCCTTGGGTGGAGCACTCTTTCCTGATTAGTGTAAAGAGTGGCTTGGAAAACCTGAATGCAGATCTTCTTTGCAAGCGACGTGCCACAGGACCCACATGGATGGGATCCTTGGAAAGTATGCCGGGCCCACGTGGACAGGGCCAAAACGTGCGATGCTTCCGGTGGTCGGAATGGGCTAAGATGCCGAAGTGCTGAAGTGGATGATGCACTGAACTTTACGTGCCAGTTGCCATGCAGACGTGCAAACCAAGAGAAGGCTTGTAGAAGCTTCCCATGCATGCTAATCGAGGCGAGGTGCAAGGCTCCATGCACATGGGTGTGAACCCACGCGCTGCTCCCGGTCAGAACTAGACCGCGGGAGGGCGGAGCTGGACCGCGGGCATGCCATGGACGGAAAAACTCCATGCATGCATGCCGGAGCATGGAGCAGGTGCAGACCTATCTGGGGCTGCCGCGGGCGTGCTGCGGGCGTGCCGAGCCGGGAGTCGCCGGCCTACCGCAGGCGGGGCAGGTGCAGTCGGACCCACAGGTGTGCCGAGCCGGGCGCTGAACCATGCCATGCCTCTATGGGCATGGCCGGACTGGGTGGAGGTGCGGACGGTGCTGGGCATGCCGGAGCGGGCTAGCTGGGCGTGCCGCGGAGTTATGCCATGGGCGAACTGGAGCTGTGCCGAACTGAGCAAAGGCACGCCGGATCGAGGTACGCGAGGGGGGAGTCGACCAATCTCGGGCATGCCAGACTTGACGGAGCCGACGTGGACGGACTGAGCCTGGCCTAGGGCGCGGGGGTGCTGCATCGGGCGGAGTCCCGCCGGGCTGAGCCTGACCGGGAGGTGCGTTGCATGGAGCGGACCTGGGGCACGGGCGAGGAGGGCGGAGCCGTATGGGGCGCTGTTGAGGTGCCGCCTGGGCGATGGTGAGCATGGAGCCAGAGCCATGCGGAGCGGGACCCGGTGCCGGATCACGGGTGAGCATGCATGCGAGCACGCCGGACCGGACGGAGCCGGAGGCGGGGATGCCGCTGTCGGAAGGACTCCACGCGGGCGTGGTGCCCTGGCTTGGGCATGTCGCGCTGGACTGGAGCGTGCGGAGGCGCCGAGCTAGGCGCGGCTGAAGCAGTCGGAGCCAGGCGTGGCTGCTTCCTGGCGACTCTTGGGCCATGCGGAGCAGAGCCGGGCTGGGGCTCGTGGATCTGGCATGCCGAGGTGGGCGGAGCCGGACCTGGGGTGCAGGAGCTCCGAGCTAGAGAAGGCGTCCCGTCGGGCTGATCTGGGGAGCTTCGCGGGCCAAAGTGGGATGGCCGAGGAGGTGTTGCTGTGCCAGGGCCGAATGGGTTGGTTACTACAGTAACAAATGCCCCCACTCCCTGAGTCCAAAATATCAATGTTTTGAATAAAGGGAGTACCATTATCCATTCGGCTCCATGCCTTAGCAGGCCCTGTACTGGTCGCAAGAAGTCACTGAACTTATCGGAGGTTAACCGTTGGTGTTAAGAGCCTTGATGAAGGCATCGAGTCTGGCTGTCCTCTTTATGAACAGGGAGAGGCCTGCAAAACAGAGTAGAAGGTGGTGTTTCTGACACTTACTTGCCCATAGGTACTTTGACTGGAGGTTAGTTGCATCATGATGGTGCTAGCACTTCAGTCTGACTCCTCTTTAACCGGATAAAAGGCGGTGTCGTGGAGGAAGAGGTTGGTGAGGTGCACAACTTTGGTGCACACATACATGACCGGGCGCATGGTTGGGCTCAGAGCACTCAAAGCTTTTGATGAGGGTGTAGAAGCTACTGGAAGGTCCGAGGAGCAAGAGCTTGGTCTTGGATAGGAGCTTGATCCCAGCTCGGCGACTTGAATACAGGGCTTTAGAAGCTTCATGGCTTTTGATGTGGGACTTTTGGTATTTCTCGTCCCGAGGTGCTGGGGTTTCCGATCTTTTAGGTGCCGGGGTTTCTGGTCTTTTATGTGCCGGGGTTTCCGATCTTTGGTATCGGAGGGTCGTGAGATCCAGGCTTTAAATGCCAGGAAGCTAGGTTCCTGGTGCCGGAGCAGGGTCTGGTCTTTGGTGCCGGAGGGGCATGAGATCCGGGCTTCCATCCGGACTGGACTCCGAGATGTTGTGCCAGAACTGGGTTCCGGGCTTCCATCCGGGCTGGACCCCGAGATGTTGTGCCGGAACTGGGTTCCAAGCTTCCATCCGGATTAAACTCCGGGATGTTGTGCTGGAACTAGGTTTCGGGCTTCCATCCGGGCTGGACCCCGGGATGTTATGCCGGAATTGGGTTCCGGGCTTCCATCCGGACTGGACTCCAAGATGTTGTACCGGAACTGGGTTCCGGGCTTCCATCCGGGCGGACCCCGAGATGTACCGGAACTGGGTTCGGCCTTACTTTGCTAGACTCGGAGTCGGACGGATGGGCTCATGTAATGATGAAGAGCAAAGTTGCACCAAAGAGGAATTTTAATTATTGAGGAGGGATTCTTACATCCTTCATGAGATGGCAGAGCCACTCGTTCAGCATGTTAGGAGGCGAGCCATAAATGGTTGGACCTTCAGAGCTTTCCATGGACATCTCTGGATGAGAGTCAGGCGGTAGATGCGGGGCTCAATAAAGAGCTTGTCCTCAGCTCGGCTCCACTTGACTTCAGCTCGGCTGAATCAAGGGGCCTGACTTCAGCTCGGTTGAACTGAGGAACTTGACTTCAGCTCGGCTTCATTTGACTTCAGCTCGGCTGAACTAAGGAGCTTGACTTGGGTTCAGCTCAGCTTTATTTTAACTTCAGCTCGGCTGGATTAAGGAGCTTGACTTGAGTTCAGCTCGGCTAAATTGAGGAGCTTGACTTCAGCTCTTAATTTTGCCGGACTTGGAGTCGGACAGGCATGTTCCTGTATTGGTGAAGAACAAAGTTGCACCAGAAAGGAACTTTTATTATTGAGGAGGGATTCTTACATCCTTCATAAGATGGCAGAGCCACTCGTTCGGCATGCTAGGAGGCGAGTCGTAGATGGTTGGACCTTCGGAGCCTCCCATGGACATCTCCGAATGAGAGTCAAGTGGTAGATGCAGGGCTCAGTGAGGTGGTTGGAGAGGTGCACAACTTGGGTGCACACATATATGATCGGGCATACAGTTGGTGTGGCTGAGCTCAAAGCACCCCTCGGAATCTTTGATGAAGGCATTGAAGTTGCTGAAAGATGGGAGCCATCCTGGCTGAAGAAGCTCAAGAAGCAGGAGAGAAAGATCGACTCCGGCCAGATGCTCGACCTCGGGGGAGGCATCCTGTGGGAGGAACTCAAGGAGCGGTAGTCCGCTAGCGCATGTGTGGCCATCGCAAACTCCAGCTGGTGGAGGTGCAGCCATCACAAGCTTCCACGGTGGTTGGCCTTGTGCATCCCAGCGACCGAGAATATTTAATAATGTTGGTGATGATGGAGTTGCGAAAGCCCTGAGGAGGGGAGCAGTACAGTGTATGCACTTATTAGTTTTGTACCATCCAATGCACATATTGTATGGAGGAACAGGATCACCCTTTTCATCATGTTTGCATGGAGTGGAGGACAAAATCCCACCCCACAATCTCACATGGTGTGCGTGGAGTGACTGGGCCTTCATAGCTTCCTCCTTTTGGGAATCGTGCTTCATTCGTTGCCTTCCCCAGCCATAGTGGGGGTTAGTCTTCTTCATCTCCAATGGGAGTTTGACCTCAGCAAGGAGGGCTCGACCTCGAAGGGGCTCCACCTGGCGGAGGAGGGCTAGGCTCGACTCCTGCACAGAGGACTCGGTCTCGGAGGGGCTCGACCTGGCAGAGGGGAGCAGGGCTCGACTCCGGCCCAGGGGGATTGACCTCGGAGGGGCTCAATCTGGCGGAGGAGGTTAGTATGCGACTCTAGCCTAGAGGGCTTAGCCTCGGAGGGGCTCGACCTGGTGGAGGAGGGCTGGGCTCGACTCCGGTCCAGGGGGCTCGGCCTCGGAGGGGCTCGATCTGGTGAAGGAGGTCGCTCGGCTCCAGCCTAGGCATCCCGATCTTGCAGGAGCCGACCTGGCAGAGGATAGAACTCGGCTTTGACAGGTCATCCCGACATTGTGAAGGAGCTCGGCTTCATTGAGAAACTTGATTTCAGTGGGGAACTTGGGCTCAACTTTGCCTCATTGAGATGCTTGATTGACCCTTGGCTTGAACGCAGAGCTTTGGAAGCTTTTTGGCTTTGGTACAGGACCTCTGGCATTTCCCATCCTGAGGTGCTGGGGTTTCTAGTCTTAAGGTGCCGGTCCACCGAACTGAGTTGCCAGGCTTCTGGAGTTTCCAGGCTTTGGTACCGAAGAGCTGGGCTCCAGCCTTTGATGCTAGGAAGCTGGGCTCCTCTGTTTGGTATTGGGGTTTTCAGTCTTTGATGCCAGGAAGCTAGACTCCTGGTGTCGGAGCAGGGTCCGGTCTTGAATGCCAGGAAGCTAGGCTCTTGGTGCCGGAGCGGGATCCGGTCTTTGGTGCCGGAGAGTCGTGGGATCCGGGCTTGAATGGCAGGAAGCTAGGCTCCTGGTGCCGGAGTAGGATCCGATCTTTGGTGCCGGAGAGTCGTGGGATCCAGGCTTGAATGCCAGGAAGCTAGGCTCTTGGTGCTGGAGCAAGGTCCGGTCTTTGGTGCTGGAGAGTCATGGGATCCAGGCTTGAATGCCAGGAAGCTAGGCTCTTGGTGTCGGAACAAGGTCCGATCTTTGGTACCAGAGAGTCATGGGATTCGGGCTTGAATGCCAGGAAGCTAGGCTCCTGGTGCCGGAGCAAGCTCCGGTCTTTAGTGGCAGAGAGTCGTGGGATCCGGGCTTTGGTGCCGGAGAGTTGGGCTCCGGGCTTGATAATGATATTGGAGTCTTGACGGTGGTGCCGGACTGGATGTACTGTGGCACTTGCCTTTGATGGTAGTACATGAGCTTTTCTTGTAAAAACCGGAACATAGTTTTTCACATTACAAATATAGTGGGGGAAAGAGTTACCTGTTGAGCTCCGGTTGTATGAATAAAATAAAGATATATCTCTTCCTTGAGAAGGCTGGAATTAGATTCGCTGACCACCATCTTAGGAGAGAATGAAACTTCACTCGTTGCACGAAAGCATGAGTCTTCGTTGCATGGGAGGAGAAGACCTCGTTGCACGGAAGCATGAGGCTTCGTTGCGTGGGAGGAATGGAATCCTGTTGCTCGGGAGAGACGAGATCCTGCTGCATGGGAGGAGATGAGACTCCCATTGCATGGAGAAGATGACTCCCGTTGCATGGGGGGAAGCTCCGTTGCATGGGAGCAAAGAGGCTCTCGTTGAATGGGAAGGTGGAACCCCACTTCATGGGAGGAGGGGAGACCCTTATTGTATGAGAGAAATGATTCTGTCACATGGGAGGAGGTGACCTCGTTGCATGGAAGGAAACTCCGTTGCATGGAAGAGTTGGAGCTCCATTGCATGGGAGGAGGCTCCGTTGCATGGAAGAGTTGGAGCTCCGTTGCATGGGAGGAGGCTCCGCTGCATGGAAGGAAACTCCGTTGCATGGGAGTATAAGGCTCCTGTTGCATGGGAGAGTTGGAGCTCCATTACATGGGAGAGTTGGAGCTCCATTGCATGGGAAGATGGAACCCCATGTTGCATGAATTTCTTCCCTCTCCACGATGATCAGACCCTTCCTCTCTTATTTTTCTCTTCTCTCTTTTCTTTTTTTTTTTTTTTGAGTGGGGCTCCTGGAAGGAGGCACCGCTTGGAGGTGGCTCCATCTCCAGCTTGCTGCCTGCTGCCCTGTCAAGGGTGGCGATGCACCTTCACAGGTCAAGATTTTTTGGTCGAGGCCGCTCCTTGGAGCCTCGAGAGAAAGAGGGAGAAGCTCTCGTGCCCCCACCCCTGTGCCCCCGGTCTGCCCCCCGAGGACTAAGGATAAAGGTGGGAACTGCCGTCCCACCCTGTCGAGGAACATTGATCTGCCCCCCTACCTGGTGCGCCAAATGTTGCTGCCTAGATTGCCATGGCCTACAGCTCTTACATGGCCTAGGTGAGTGGACTCCCCGCCAGCGTCACCAGGCTCGTTGGTCGGAGACGATCAAGGGGAACGTACCCTTCGTCACGGGGCTTGGTGGAGTCGCCGTGCCCCGAGGGGTCGTTGTAGGGATGAAAGGGGCTTGGTACTGTGATGGTCCTCCTGTGAGCCTTTCCGATGGGGCTTGGTACTGTGATGGTCCTCCTGTGGGCCTTCCCCGTCATTTCTCGTGAATGAAGACCTGCAAGACAGGGGAGACTTGGACCGGGGATTCCCGCAAAGACACTACGACGATCAAGTTAGTAGGATGATCGAATGGAATAGAAGACCTCTGAGGCGAAGAGCTTTGAGGACTCTGCTTCCAGAGGGTGATAAAAATGGAATATAATGTAAGAATGAAGAGAGGTGTTATCTCTTACCTCCCCTTACCTCTTTGTGCTGGTCTTATGTAGACGAGTGGCTCTTGCCGTTTGGGAAGGTGCGCTGGTCTGGGTGTAGGCCTGTGAGGCTACGGAGGGTTGGTAAGCCTTCCTCTTCTGGGAGGTTCAGAGAGTTGGTGGAGTGCGGTACCTTGGGTGGAGCACTCTTTCCTGATTAGTATAAAGAGTGGCTTGGGAAACTTGAATGCAGACCTTTTTTGCAGGAGGTGTGCCACAGGACTCACGTGGATGGGATCCTCGAAAAGCATGCCGGGCCCACATGGACAGGGCCGAAATGTGCGATGCTTTCAATGGTCGAACTGGGCTGAGATGCCAAAGTGCCGAAGTGGATGATGCACTAGACTTTACGTGCCAGTTGCCATAAAGGCATGCGAACCGAAGAGAAGGCTTGTAGAAGCTCTCCATGCACGCTGATCGAGACGAGTCGCGAGGCTCCGTACACGTGGATGCGAACCTATGTGTTGCGAACCCATGCACTGCTCCCGGTCAGAACCGGACCGCGGGAGGGCGGAGCTGGACCACGATCGTGCCGTGGGCGGAAAAACTCCATGCGTGCGTGCCGAAGCGCGGAGCAGGTGCGGATCTAGCTGGGGCTTCCGCAGGCGCGCCGCGGGCGTGCCAAGCCGGGAGCCGCCAGCCTGCCGCGGGCGGGGCAGGTGCAGTCAGACCCGCGGGCGTGCCGAGCCGGGCGCTGAATCGTGCCATGCCTCTGCAGGCATGGCCGGACCGGGTGGAGGCGCGGACGGTGCTGGGCGTGCCGGAGCGGGCTAGCTGGGCGTGCCGTGGAGTCGTGCCATGGGCGAACCGGAGCTGTGCCGAACTGAAAAGAGGCGTGCCGGACCAAGGTATGCGAGGGGGGAGTCGACCGATCTCGGGCGTGCTGGACTGGACGGAGCTGACGTGGATGGACTGAGCCTGGCCTAGGGTGCAGGGGTGCCGGACCAGGAGCTGAGCTGGGCTGGGCAGAGTCCCGCCGAGCTGAGCAAGCCGAGAGGAGGTGCGCTGCATGGAGCAGACCTGGGACACGGGCGAGGTCGGGCGGAGCCGTGCGGGGCGCTGCCGAGGTGCCGGCCTGGGCAGTGGCGAGCATGGAGCCGGAGCCGTGTGGAGCGGGATCCGGTGTCGGACCGCGGGCGAGCATGCGTGCGGGCGCGCTGGACCGAACGGAGCCGGAGGTGGGGATGCCGCGGTCGGAAGGACTCCACGCGGGCGTGGTGCCTTGGCTTGGGCATGCCGCACTGGGCTGGAGCGTGCGGAGGCGCCGAGCTGGGCGCGACTAAAGTGGTCGGAGCCAGGCATGGCTGCTTCCTGGCGACGCTTGGGCCATGCGGAGCAGAGCCGGGCCGGGGCTTGCGGATCCAGCATGCCAAGGTGGGCATAGCCGGAGGAGCCGGACCTGGGGTGCGGGAGCGCCGAGCTGGAGAAGGCATCCCGCTGGGCTGATCTGGGGAGCTTCGTGGGCCAAAGTGGATTGGCTAAGGAGGTGTTGCTGTACCAGGATCGAATGAGTTGGTTACTACTGTAACAGCGTGCGTCTCCCTGGATGGGTAACCTCCAAATCTTCCTAACAATATCCCAAGATCCAGGATAAGACAACCAAAACTTTTCAATTCTAAAGGGGATGACAAGTAGCAGAGAGAGTTGTGGAAAGGAGAAGTGGATAGTGGTCAGATGTAATCCTGGAAAGGTGACGGACAAGATGGTAACCTCCAAATCTCCCTAACAATATCCCAAGATCCAGGACAAGACAACCAAAACTTTTCAATTCTAAAAGGGGATGACAAGTAGCAGAGAGAGTTGTGGAAAAGAGAAGTAGATAGTGATCAGATGTAATCCTGGGAAGGTGACGGACAAGATGGTCAGGGTGCAAGAGGAGCCAATCCGGAGTCGCAAACACCCTATCGATGCGCTCCGAGACTCTAGCCCTCCCCCCCATCCTATTGTGACACCAAGTAAAATGAGATCCTACAAACCCCGCATCCACCAACCCATTTGAATGTAAGAACTGACCAAGCTCCCTGGAGGCCACGTCCTCCACAAAAGACCGACCACCCTTCTTATCCCTAGCAGCAAGAACACAATTGAAGTTCCCAGCAACCACAATAGGCACACCCTGATCCACCAAAGCAAAAATTCCTTGCCAAGCTGTTCTTCTCTTCCTATAGTTAGTGCTTGCATACATCTCTGACAGTAACCAATGGCTTCCCATCCCTCTTCCTTGCCAAGCACCCTCCCCTTCTCCTTCAACGAGACTCAGCAATGGCTTCCCCTCCCTTACGAGCCTTGGCGAACCCCCCCTCCCCGGTCGACACCACCCATCCCCTCCCATTCTTCACCCACCCTCTTCTTCTTCGGTTCACCATCCCTTGTCCCGCCAATGCCGCTACCCCTCACCTTCTCCTTCTTCACCCCCACTTCTCTTTTGCTTCACCACCCCCTACCCCCACCGGCACTATCCTCCCTCTCTTTCTTCGATTTACCACCCCTCTTTCCCTGCCATGCCAGGCACCCTCCCCTTCTCCTTTTTTGATGAGACCCAACAATGGCTTTTCCTTCTCCACGAGCCCTAGCGACAGCAACCTCCTCCTCGCAAGCCTCCTGCACCTCTACCATGAACCCCTTTCTGCCAGTCGATGACCAGCGAGAGGGACCGGAGAATGGTTGCAGGCAACAAGGGGGCACCATCGACAGGCATTAAGAGGATCACCAAGGAAGGATGTAGAAAAAAAAATGAAAGAAAAAGAGGACAATATTGCCTAAAAAATTATCCGAGAGGTAGTAATCTACATTACCACTCTTTTCAAAGATAATCGAGATTACCTCATTAAAGATAATCTAGATTATTGGGTAGTTTGAATTGCCATCCAAAAACCTTTCATCAAATACAATAATGCGATGAAGCTACTTTAAATTACTGGCAATTTATCCATATTGCAAGCTATCAAATGCAACCTAAATAAATCAATTATATTAGAAATTGCAAATTACATACCTGTATAAATTTGAAAAAATGGTCCAAAAGTTAACATAGCCAATATGTGACTGCGACTGCGTTCAAATTTTATAGAACAACAAGCTCAAGGATTCTGCCATGGATGCTTTCCCTGTAAATCTCCATAAAATTGATGGCACAGCATGCTCCGCAATCTATTCATATCCTTTACAGACTTCAATATCCATCAACATAAACCATGCTTCTGTTGATTGTTGATGGTGGAAAAAGACAAGGGACAGGGGTTGGGAGTCAGGAGTGATCGTAAATTCCGCTGCGCTTCTAGCAATGACACGACCTTGAATGGCCCTTACAGAGATTCCATATGGATTTCAGTATAGTGCCTAAACCTGATCATTACCTCAACACATAAAATCAAGGTTATCACAGAAAAATTCTATATTTATAAGAAAGAAACATTAATTGATGCCTTCCAAGTTCAAAAGAATCGATAGCTGTGAACTTTGTGATGATTTGTTCTAATGGTCTAATAAAATCATCAAGCACATCTGGTACATATCTGGGGCTTTTGCAATTGAAATGGGTGAAAAAGTCATTCAGCACTTAATGATCATAGAGAATTATGCTTTCCAAACTATAAACTCCAAACTGGTCTAGTTACTTTTATATCTTCCATTTGTTTTTATTATAGCAATAAATCCATCACTAGAGCCAGTTATGTAGCTCTTATGGTAGTCAAAGTTCCTAAACAATAACCCAAAGGAAAAACACAAAGTTTAATAATCAGGAAAAAATTATGAACTACAAAAAAATCTCTGTTAGGTAGTAAGGGTAAACAATTAGAGGATATCTAGCTGCGGAATATTAGTTTTACAAATATTGCTCAAATTCCTCAAAGTAGAGGCCGTACAGAGGACTGCATTGATATTTTTTGCTGCAGATAAAGGGGGCTGTGCTGATAGCTTCCTTTTCCTTGCCTCTGCCATCCTGGTCTCTCCAAAAACTCCTCAATCAATCTAAAAGTATTAGTCATTGTAAGATCAGTATCGGTCAATAATAATCAAGCAAAGGAGAAGGCCCCCACAAGGCTCGACAAACAACTTACAAGCTACAGATCGCCTTCTGAGAAGAAGCCAATTCACGGTCTGGAAATGAATCTTCCATTCGGAAACTCAGCCACACATAGAGATCAAGGACCTTCAGGTATGAGATCACAAGGCAGGTGATCAATTCTAATTACCGGTCACCAGAGTTACACTTAGAGATAATTTTACTCAGGAACAATACAAATTTTTTGTTACTTTACCATGCCCAGATAGCAGCCAATTTAGCATCTTCTGAACAAGGTAAAGAAATGTCTAAAAACATTCTTATTCAGAGATGAGGTGATTAACTCTCTTTGTCCACAAATAAACACAGCAAAAATTTATGCTCGTATGACACATTTGAGGTATTCTCTAATTCTTAGGTATAACACATTTTGTTGCAGCCTTTAGTGTTTAAACCAAATTTCTCAATTCGGCAGTTTAAAACTCATTAATATTCAGTTCCCAAGGAAAAAATGAAAAATACTTACCTTGTGAATGGATTCAAGCTCCTTGAGTGCATTGTGTGATTTAGGCACCTGAAGTGTTCCAGGTGTAAATATTTCTCTAAGTCTAACCAGGCCCTTCTTTGCATAGTTTTCTGCAAACTGATTCTCCCGACAATATGGCCATGTCAGTAGCAATTCCTAAAATTAAGCAAGTTTGTATACTAATGGCATAAAATTATTTTCACCTGCGTCAAACCCTGGGCTGCAATATCATCATTCATGTCAACTGGACTGCAAAACAAAATCATTGAAAGCTTGGTCATCAACTCTGAACATGATTGTTAAATTAAAGGTGTTAAAAATAAAACCATATATAACAAAAAAAAAATCAATCATTACTCCATTAAAACATGTTCCCAATACTGAAAAAGACAAACCTGATGCAGAAAAGGTACTTATCATACAACCCAAGAGGGAATGTATCAACAACAGCGGCAACCTTCTGTTAACAAAAAAAAGGCTAATGTATATTAATTAACTGAGTTGTAAGTGAATCTAGCCTTCTCTAAAGTTATGCAAGCCCACAAACTGAAATGGAGAATTTTCTTTTTCAATTTGATTAATATAACCATGACAACAAGACTTCACCTATTAATTTTGGGTTTTGGGTAATGGTTATATTCCTAGGCATTCATTGTCAAAAAGAGGTTCACTAGGGAAATTTAGCAATCCTATTTAAATTTTCTGATTTCTTCTTTCACATACAACTATTATGCCACAACATGATTTCACTCCATATCAAACAACCTTTATGTCACTGATGACAAGCATACCAGATCAATATGGTTCCTATCACCTTATCCTTTCTTGATGTTACTATTCAACACCATCCAACAATTCTCTCTAGTTTGTCAAATAAAATGTATAAAACAAATATAATAATTAAATTGAGGAAGCAAGTTTTTAGACATTTCTAAGGAATAAAGAAATATTTTGTACCCCTAGTATACACATTTTTCAGTGTTCTATAACAAATGACATTATAAAGACAAGCATTAATGACCTGAACTTGTGAATGCAAAGCATGGACCACATAACAATGGAGAAATAAAAAAGGTAAAGAACATTTTTCGGACCAAAAGAGGAGTTCATGAAGCTCGTACATATATTAACGGGGATTTCATTTGAAACTGGGCCACAAGGTATAGGATTTCAAAATTAGATGATCCTTGAATCTGATACACTACTCTAGGTTACAGTACTTTAGTCCCTTTGAACATCAAAATGTAGGCTTTGGCCAGTTTGACAAGCCTCTCCCTTACAGTGACCCAGCAAAGCATCTTGGAAATCTCTCTTAACACAAATGATTGATGACAGACTAATCTATGCTGTCATGGCAGGTTTGGAGAAAGATGAGTGAAAAGGTCCTTCAAAGGTTGTGAAGCGAAACTCTTGGAACAACTATGATAAATTGTAGCTAGGATATAACTGATTTTTAATGGAGGTTAAGGATAGAAGAACCAGAGTTACAGACTTGATGTTAAAGAAATAAGGTGGGATTTTTCCTTCTGCTTCATATCCAAAATATATATTGACCTTCCATTTGTAAATGCAGAAGTTCATAAATAGTCTAGAAGAAATTTCATAGACAATATGCATATACCTAGACTCATAATTCTCAATAAAAAAGAGAACTAGATCTAGATGTGTCTAAACACCCAAACATCTTGGCTTTGGAGAATCTACTTAGACAGGAATTGCAGTCATCCCAAAAGCACAATGGAACAAGGGCAAGAACAACTTCATCATGCAGTTTTACAAAGCAAATCTTGATACATTGACGAAACAACTTCATGCATATTTCCAAGGCCTGCGTAAAAATGAACCTGGGGACTGCAGAAATGCAAGTAAGCCCTTTTTAATAAATTGGTTCAAAGTACAGTGTGATGGTTCAAATGATTCTGAACAATAGATAGCTGGTAGCAGGTGGAGCACATGAAATGGCAAAATCATCTACATGAGATGCAAGTGCACATCATTGCTGCCAACTTGCTTACAGCAGGAGCCATTGATTGAAGTGAAGGTATGGGTACCAAATACACAGGTTACCGAAGTTAAACCAGACTGAAGCTCTGATTAACAAATTGAGTTTTAAAGATGAAGGATATGCTAGTGTTGGAAGTAGCATAGCTGACTGTAGAACCAACATATGATATTTGATAATTTTTTTTCAATCAAAGCAAGCAAACAAAATAATGAAGCTAATGACAGCTGCAAATTTTGCCTATGCAATTAAACCGATACTGCTCTGGGATAAAAGTTATCCACATTTTAAAAATTCATGGTTTGATGCAGTTTGGTATTAGATATGATCAATTGCACAGTATCAGAACATGGAGTTGAACTTGATTTCAAGGAACCATTGAATGATCATCTTCATCAGCAAAAAACACAATTGCATAAAATACTAACTTACCCTACACCTAACATCCTCCAATGCTGTTCATTTCTCATGGTTGAGTATATTTTTATACTGCAAAAATCACAGAATTATAGAAACAATATAAACTGGTATGCAGGGAATAACAATGATCAGATAGCATGCTAACGGACTTCCGCACCACAACATGCTTTGCTATTATAAATAAGATGATAGCAACTACTGCTAATCATATTATTTGTTTGATATGCCGTGACTTAACACTGCACCCCCTTACAATTTATAATGAAATCGACCTTTTAGTGACATTTGCATGCTTACATTGCCCTGAGCCACTACTTATGAACTTGACGAAAAGGTCAAGACAAAGTACTCAAAGGACTTCATTACCAGTATGTGCTCACAGTCAGCAATGAAGTAATCTGGAGATAACTTGGCCTTCTCTAAGAATTGTTCCTGCATGAGAAAATGAGTTTAGAAATGAGAAGCATACAGCTGCATTCATGTCAATAACCTGGTACCCTGGAGTTATAAGACATTAAATGATGAATGTAAAATTAGAGAAAAATGAGAAATTTCACAAAAGCATTATATAATCAAAACTTTATATATATATAATTGATGTGGGGGGAAATAAAACAACCAAGGAAGAAGTTTATGATGTGACAGCAAGTGGCTAATATTGCAAGGAGATGATGACCAAGGATTAAAATACTAATACCAACTCTTAGAACAGTTTGTCCCAGAATGGTATGGTACCAGGATGCTACTATCCCAACTCTTAGGACCAAGGATCGTTGAACCGTACCGAGATTCGTACCAGTCAGCGAATGGTATGGTACCGTACTGTATTGTACCGTACCGATATATGTATTGGTCTCGGTAAATTGAGAAAACTATCTTCCTCCCTCCTTTCAAGCAAGGATCGTTAAACCGGACCTGAACCAGATCCTAATCGAGCCAAACCAGCCCGAACCGGATTGAACCGGGCCATACCGGTCCGAACTGACCCGTACTGTACCGAACCGACTAGTACCGGTCCGGTTCAGGCCAATTTTTATAGTTCAAGTCCCTAACCATATTTTAGGGCTAAACCATACCGGTTCTTGACCGGTACGATACGATATGCCCCGAACCAGGCAGCTCGGAATAGTACCGTAAACCTTGCTTAGGATAGTTTGGCATCCTGATATCATATCAGAAAACCGGTTTTCTCTTGTTTTTTAATTTTTCATTTCTATTTTTTAAAACTTTTACATCTAAAAATGAAATTTTATTGTATATTGATGTTTTTGGATCAATAATAGGATATATGATAACAGTACTGGTATTGACCCCATGCTATGAATAAATTTTATAAAATTACCAATAAATATAAGTGAAATATCCATTCTCACTTATCGATATATTATGTATGATAGAATCACGAGTTTAAGTAAACTGGAGGGAGAGCAGGTTGGATATGCACTCCTTCCTCCCCATTCCTCTATCACTCTCTACTCTCCTCTTTCTTGGTCTTTGCCTCCAGACCGTGACTTCTACAAGCCTCACTACCACTCTCATTCTCTGTTTTTTCAATAAAAAACAAGCAACCCGTCAGGTTTTGGCATTTTACCTGGTACCAGCCTAACCGGCCTCAGTACTGACCATTGATTTTGGTTGGGACCCTGGGATGTCCCAACCCATGAATGGACCAGTGTTAGCACCTGTCCTGAGTACTGGTTCCTTGTCATAATGGTATGGCACTGATGGTACCAACCCATTCCATGAGTAACTAAAACCTTGATGTTGATCCTTTTTATGAAAAGAGTTATGTAAAATGGAAATGATGATCAGACTGTGAAGGCCATATATATGATGATTCAATAGGGGAAGCAGAAGAATAACACTTTTTAGTGTCTTGATATGTAAATTACAAGATAGAGCATAAGATGTAGCCACAAGAGAATTACAGCAAGTAGGCAAGAAGTCTTGAAGCAGATTAAAAGACGATCATTGATTTGAAAAGATAAGATACATGTTTTTTAGAGAATTGGTGATGAGGCATGTGCTTATTTTATCCATTATATGACTTTGACAGTGATGGATGGGAGATACTTCAGTTGAATTTCTTCCAAGAGGTGGTTGTTTGAATAAATCAGAAGTATGCATGCAAGCTGATTTTCATGATGAGAAATGAGAACAAAGTTTGAGAGTGACCTTTTGGCTTACTGACATGGTCCTTTTAAAAGAGGCTTAGGCTTTGTAAACCAAATTCTTGTAACTAAATTTGATATTGCAGAATGTAATTTCTAAAAGGGATCATCTTCTTGGAAGGGAGGAACAATTAACCATCTGATACAAAATGATAAATTTTATGAACTAAAAATAAGAATAAAGTCATTTTGGGTTGGCATCGCAAATTTGGCAAGGGTAGGAAAGAAGCTTTAGGACTGACCTCCTATACAAGTCCAATATGATAGGAAGATGTATAAGGCTCCTTTAAAATAAAACTCACTACCGGATGAAATGCTGAAAAAAAAAGCATACTGATAGTTTCAACTCTTGATATCTTATTTCTTTTCTTTTTCATTTTTGAGGGGCATAACTCTCAATATCTGCAGTTTCAGATAAAGTTATTTTGAGACCTCATATCAGAATCACAAAGGTCAGAAAAAGTGTAATCTTACAATCCTGCTGCCAAAGCAATTGCATGTCTAAATAAGCTGTTCAACTGACCTTTCCACAAAGTTGTACTCTATGTTTGAACTCTCAAGTTCAGAAGTACTACAGGCAACTACAGGCATTTTAATTCAATTAGACCAATGAGTCTGAAAGGTTAGAAAGAAATTTAGACATTTCTGTAATGAGGGAGTCTACATTTATCAGCATATACTGTGATCAGTTGCTTGAACATGAAATTAAAATATCCTATACATATGTATCACACTATATAAAATCAAAGATATTGTGGACATCTCGAGATGAATAAATTTTCACATACCAGTATGGGGTGGAAATTAGTTGTTGAATGCAAGCGTGAATACAAGGACAAAAGATCAAAAGTAGGAAACAGTCCAGCATGCTGCAAAATAAATAATATAAGCTTTGGTTAGGATCATAGCAGAGATCAATGATCTGACTGCTACAAGCGATCTTTGAAGCCAAGGGATAAGGCAAGGCTATTAAACTCTCAATGAGGTGAATAGCATGTGTCAAGGAGAGAGCATAAGCTTCATAAATATTATCTTATATAAACTAAATCTTAAAAGAAGGAAAATATAAGAACAAACAACACAAAAGATATTTTCTGTGCTCAGATTTACCCTTCCAAAAGTTGATAAGAATCTAATGTTGCATTCCAGAAGAGCCCAATTCTAAAGGATACATATTAAAAATGACTTAGTTCAATCAATTTTATTATCAGAAAATCTCTACTTGCATGTTAATGCATCCTAGCACATGGAGTTTATGTTTACATGGAACTTTGAACATATATATGCACAGGACCACTCCTTCTCTTCCCTTAATAGCGTAAATAATAAGTCTATTGCCCATGCTTCCAGTATAAAGCATTACTGATCCCAAAATATTCATCTCACAAGTGTTTCCGCATCAAGAAGTCTCAAGCAATTGTTAAGAAACATTTCTTCAGATTCAATTAAGGTTTCTTAAGGAAATAACTGTAAGGATTCATTAACCAACTATTGTAATAATAAATATGAAAAACCTTGTGCATTTATACTTGAAGGGGCTTGTTTGATAGCTGAATTGCTCCATCACTGTTCCTCATGAGAATGAAATCTATATTTCTTCTAGTCTTCCAAATCACAGTTAATGTTCATGCTTGTAAACTTTTAAAGCCATTGAATATTGTACAGTATTACAGTTGACAAATTGTGCCATTGTTTCATCAATTTAAACTATATGTCAATTTTGATTTCTTTGTACATATATCGCTTAACACAAACAAGTACAATCAAGGATTAATTATAAAAAATTAGATGTAAGAACTAATTTTGATAAGAAGAAAACAATTCTAACAACATGGTTACAGAGAGCAAAAGCAAATGATTGTCCTTGTAGTAAAAAAAAAAAAGAAGCTATTGTTTCATCCAAGAAAAGTTTGAAAAGGGAAAGAAATAAAATTGCAATTGCCAAAGCTTAGGAAAGGCATAACAAGCACTGCCTAATAAGACATCTAATGGAACTACTAGGAGCATCTTCAAACTCAACTCAAACTAAACAGTTAAGGAGAAGATAAATCCTGTTGCGGTATCTGTAAGTTGGGACAAACGAAGTTTATGACAACTAGGGGAGAGATGGTCACTTTTATACTGTAGTAGCTAAACTAAGTAATGTGGGAAAAAGAAATGCTATATTAGAATCCACAGCCTCCAAATTTTGGTGCCTATTTGTTCCAAAGTTTTCTAACAAGATTTAGTGCATTCATCAGCCAGTCAAGGAATGCCAATGAAACAAGTGACTTTGGAGCTGGAATTATCTACACAGCCAACAAATATTAAAAAAATGACATTTGTTAAGCTGGCATCCATTTTAGAAAAAAAAAATCCGTCATAACTGGTTTTGACATTGTTTCAGATTATCAGGTTTTATTTTTTTGCTTCATCAGAATCAAATAAGCCAACAAGTATCAAACATTTTTGATGCAAATAATTTTAATTAAATAATTTTGTTATTGAAATAAACTGAATTGCACAATGGAGATAACATACATATAAAGATGCTGTAATCATAAAAATCATAGCCATGAAGAAATAAAGGTTGAAGAAGTTAAAATATAACTTAAATACCCAGATTTCTTGCTGTTTGTGAGCCAAACTCTCCAATATATTTCGGATCCATCATTGTGCAATATTTTTAGCTGATTGAATCAAAAGTGAGGACATCATATAGTGATCACCTGGGTCATGCCTTTTCATTCCAAACCTTGAAGTTGCTAGTGTAGAAACTTTATGTTCAATTTTGCAAACATAATTTATTGAAGATAATACTAGATAAAACTTCAGGTGCATTTTATAATAGAACACCCTGAATGCACATTTTCAAGCAGGGAGGAAGATGTGTTATTCACTTAATATATAGCCGAAAAAAGTTTGTCATCAATGATGATAATTTAAAGAATGAAACAGTGGCATACATATTAACATCGCATTCGCATATCTATGCATAAGTACATAAAGAAAGTTGACCTTTGTGAATGTGTAGCTTAGTGGATGTATATTAATTGGAAAAAAAAAAGGGGCAAAGCAATCACCTCCAAAACAGGAGAGGGAGATTCCAGAGATGAATGAAGCAAAGGTAGGTCTTCTGCATCTAAACAAGTCACTTCACCAATTGGAAATTTAGATCCATATCTCCCTGCCCTCCCTATCACAAAAAAACTTGATAAGTGATCCATTGTATCGGGCATGTTTAAGAAAAAGATCAGAACAACTTACAATATATATATATATATATATATATATATATATATATATATAGAGATAGACTAAACTCAGGTCAACCAGATTTAGCTTCAAATCCAGTTAGATTCCCCACTGTCTGGTCCGTCCGATCCACGTGGATCTCCATGCAGCAAAACAAAAATTAACAGCCACCTTTCCATCAGTTTGTGTTTGAAAACAATAAAAATAAAAAAAGGCTACTAATGAGGTGGGACAGGGCAGATGGGATGGGTAACTTTACATCTCCCCTACAATAAACAACAACAATGGAGGATAAACACACACCCCTTCAGAGTAAATACGAACATTTTTAAAATAAATACAAACGAATCCAGAATAAACAGAAATGCTCTAAAATAAACACAAACTTTTCAAGATAAATAGAAACCACTCCAGAATAAACACAAACTCAACTTCCAACCCTTGGCATGCATGGGCTTCCATCCCATCCACATTAATGGTTTGCTTTTTTAATATTTTTTCAAACTCCAAAAGATGGAAAAGTGGCTGTTAACCTTTTTTTCTTGCAGCGAAATCCATGCAAATCAGATGGTGAAGGAACCTGACCGGATTAGGAAACAAATTTAGTCGACCTGAGCCGAGTCTCTCTGTGTCTCTCTCTCTCTCCACACACATACATATATGCATATATGTGAACATATGTAAATACACATATATATAGATACATGCACACAAATATGTGTGTGTATGTATGTATGTATATGCATAAGTTCATTTAAACCTGTATCACACTGAGAACACCATGATTGAGCAACTAAACATTTCACCACGAGCAAGCTAATAACATGATATTGCATTTCCCAACAGTGAGGCATATTAAACAGGTAAATGTTACATGTTACTGGCTGACTGTCTTCTTCTTTATGAAGACATTTCGATGTTCAATGGCAACAAAGCAGATTTTGGTCATTTTCTTATGATTAAAGAACCCAACCTCATACCTCCATAATTCATGGTATCTTAATAAGTATGGGTTTCAGGATTGCTAGCATCTGTAGCATAGTTTCTTGAACCATGCTGAACCAGCCGGTTTGGGGTGTACCGAACCAAACCATCCGATGACCGGCACGGTTCAGCCATGCAAAACGGCACAGCCATCTGGCTGACCCAAACCCCCTTGAACTGCCCGAAATAGCACGGTTTAGCACCCCAACTGCGCATTTCACCCAGTTTGGTCTAGCTCGGGTTCGAACCATTTTTTCACTGTAGTACATGGGGGTGGGGTATTTTTTAGTCAACAGAGAGCACGAGAGCTTTTAAGTCAATAGAGAGCTTGAGAGCGGGGTGGGGTATTTTTAAGTCAACAGAGAGCACCAGAGCTTTTAAGTCAACAAGGAGCCTAGGAGGCTCTCAAGCTCTTAGAAATTCTCGGGAAACCCCTTTCGAAGCTCGTTTGATGATTCCAGTTGATCCAAATACCAAAAATCAAGAAAAAACGCCGATTAGAGATATGTAGATCAATCATTTTCCTCATTCTCTCTCTCTTCCATTTTTTTTTAAATTCGTAAAAAATGAAAAAACATGGAAAAACTCTCAAAATTTTCTATTTTGGCTTGATTTTAAATATATTATAGATCTATAAAAGATCTACACAATGATACTAATATTATTATTATTCATTAAGAATATGATTTTTAAGATTAAATAATAATTTTTAAATTCAAAAATAAATAACAATAAAAATTATTAAAAAGTTATAAGAATAGATTATTGTTTTAAGGCTTGTAAGCTAATTTTACCATAAATTTCGAGTCAATTTATCAAAGTTTTGATACGTTATATGAATAGTGCCCTGAACCTAATTTTGAAGAAAGTGATATTTTATGCATGCCCACTATCTTAAAAAATATATATAGCATAAGATCCTACATAAATATAAGATCAAATAAATTTTTTATAATATTATAATTTTTTTTATTTTAAAAATTTTAAAAATATATATTAATTAAAAATAAAAAATAGATAAGCAAAAAATTAATTAATTTTATATAATTATTGAGTTTATATACTTTTTCAAATAGATTCATCGAGAAAAAAGAACGATTCGGAGTGCAACATTGATTGGGGCCATGAAAAAATTCTCTCGATTTGTATCATTGGAGATGTAAATAATGTAGTATAAAATTCAAGGATGGGGTAACAAGGTTAAAGTAGTACTTGGCTGGTGGTTATTCTAATATATTTACATGCTGACAGTATCCATAAAAGGTCCGTCAGTTAATGAAAAAATACTTTGCTGATTTTAAAGTAGAAAATAAAAAAAATATTGAAGAAGACATAGATGAACCGTCGAGCCACAGAACTATCTTATTACCGCTCCAGAAAGTCAGAGAGTGCATATATTCCTTCTAATGAGGCACATATCGAGACTGCCATTCAGATAAGCTTGTATGAGCAAAGGTAACTAGAGGACGTGGCTAGGCATAGGAAGCGATTTGTATCGTCAACTTTTGAGTCGGGATCAAAGTCAGGCTCATTAAGTATTGCAGAAAAATCTGAAACAGTTTAGGAGAATCTTCTCAATCAGAAAACCCGTCAGGAGAGCAACCAGTCATATTACATCCATGTTGGAAGTATTTGACAGTAAAAAGAAGTCTTCCAGGAATATTTCGACGAGAGCCACTATCCATGATATCGATCCACATGCCTTTTCCATCAGAGTTCCAAGTAATAGAGGATTGATACCATGCTAAAAAAAGATTAGAAAAATGATATGTGGCGGGCTATCGAATCCTAGTTTCACTTCAGTCATATCCCAGAAACGTAGTAGACAATCCATATTATTGCTCTGCTATTACATCTATACAGGTCACTGGTGCAGGTGTAGATCCTCCAGGATCAAGGGATAATTATGGTTAGCTTGATAACATAAGGAGTTAAAAAAATAGATTGCCTCTTATTAGAATAAGTGACCCTTGTGTGAATTGACAGTGATGTATGATGTATGATGGTTGAACCGGTTCTACTAGACGAAGCATTATCAACATCTTGACTTATTGTGATGGAAAAACTTTTTTCATAAATCTATTGATGCTTCATATCAGGTGCATGATACTAGTTATATCCTTAGATTGATTGAGGTGATTGATCATGTAGAAGAGCAGAATGTCGTGCAGGTCATCACATATAATAGACCACAATATAGGTCCATAGGATAGATCTTAATGCAGTGATGACTACGTATTTTTTGGATTCCTTGTACTGCACATTATATTGATCTCATGTTGATGGATATTAGAAAGATTCATAAGGTGAAGATAGTTGAATTAGCACAGAGTATCACCAGATTCATTTACAACCATACATGGATCTTATCATTAATGCATAGCTTTATAGGAAAAGAAATATTGAGACCATACATCACATAGTTTGCTACAAATTATATAGTACTTGATAGTCTTCTTGGCAAGAAAATAGAACTACGTCAAATATTTATCAGTCAAGAATGGCAGTAGAGCATATTTGTCGGAGCATACACTAAGAAGAGTACTGTGGAGAACTTAGTGATGAGACATTCTGATAGTGGGCCAAGAGAATTATGGAGGTTATCAAGTCTATATATGATGTACTTCGGGCTATAGACTCTGAGAAATATCCTCAGATAAGCTTCATTTATTATATAATGAAAAGGACATAGGAAAAGATCTAAAAGACAGATCCATCACATGCCAATGAGTATATCCAGGTTATTGATGGATAATGAAGTTATCAAATGAGTTTGAATTTGCATTGAGCAAGTAGGTAATAAATCATGAACACTTTAAAAATTTAAATTCAATTATATTTGTATAAGTATACTTGACTAATTCTGAACATATATGTGTAGCTTACTATCTAAATCCGAGATTCCGGTACTCCATATCGGATATTGCCATGGATGAACAGCATATGTTTGCCCTACGCAATGTTAGATATAAGATGGAGCTCGATCCAGATGTCGCAACTGTGCCTAAAACAAGTTAGGTTGAAATTGTTGAGTAATTTTTATTAACAGTAACTTCAACAACACATGATAATAATTTTTTTCTAGAATTTTTTTTTAAAAAGGGCACAGATTCTTTTGGATCTAATATGGCCATCAGAAGTAAATCAAAGATAAATCCTGGTATGTACTAATAAATCTAATATTAAATTTAAAATAATTTTTGATTTTTCTGAATCTAAATTTTAAATGATTTAATAGCTTTTGTAATTGAATAATAGGTGCATTATGATGGATCAGCAAAATATTTTAAAAATCTTGCTATCAAGATCCTTTTCTAGATGGTGTCATCGAGTGTATGTGAGTGCAACTGGTCGATCTTTAGCCTATCCACTCAAGCAGAGAAATCATATAAAATGGAAACACTTCAACGATCTTGTATATATATCAAGGATCGCTGAACCAGTACTGGAACCCGTACCCGTCAATGACCGGTACGATACTGTACCGGTATGGGTACCGGTCTTGGTGAATTAAGAAAAAATTTCCTTCCCCTCTCAAGCAAGGATCGCTGAACCAAACTTGAACTGAACCCAAACCGAACCGAACCGAGCCCGAACTAGACTAAACTGGATTGTACCGGTCCGAACTGACCCGTACCATATCGAACTGACCCGTATTGATCTAGTTCATGTCAATTTTCATGGTTTGAATCTCGAATCATTTTTTAGAACTGAACCGTACTGATTCTTGACCGGTACGGTATGCCCTGAATTGACTGGTTCGAGACGATACCGAAAATCTTGATATGTATATTATAATTTAAGGTTGAGGCTAAAGTATATTCAGAAAGTTGATCTAAAATACTCCGATCTGATTGAATAATTTTGCTGAGGATGAAAATCCAATGACTTGATAGGTCGTGAATCAACAGTAGGCGCTGAATCTTGATGAGTCAAGATCTCCTCGATCAGCCATTTTTGTAGCTAATGAGGCTAGGATGGAGCCGAATAATAGATAAGCAACAATATTTCTCACAGGACTCTAGTAGATGCATCACATCATCCTTCCTTGCCATCTATTTGGCTCAGAGACAAAAAAGAAAGACAGTTGCATTTTCACTAGAACACTCAATTGATTCAAATTTAGATACTACGAAAAGTAGTGCTGGTGATTCTTCTGATAATCGAGAATCTAGTGATCAAGAATAGAATAGAGGATAGGAGACGCAGCTGGCTATTGATTTTCGATTCATTGGTGAGTCGTAATTTACTCATGCAACATAGGACACGAACCATGTTAAACAGCTAGTAAAGCCCGCGGCGGAATGATTCCATACAAGCGACAAACTCCACAAGATCATTCAGGATACGATACAGATGCAGATCTCACATGTAAAGTAGGATCTATGGATGTATCAGGCTCATCCTCGTATTCTAGATCCTCTTACCCGTAGGCACCAGTAGTTTATGATCCATATAGATATGGATATGGTGCATCCAAGATTTCTAGTGGTTATTATCCCATGCAGCCCGGAATATCTTACCGATCTGATTTTGCTATTGGTATATTTGGATGGACTCCACAATCATATCATCAGTCTCTGAATATCTCTCAGAGCCAAGACCTTGACGAGGGATCTGCTATGAGTTATAATCCATCATACATACCTCTTGGGATGAGCTTACAGGGTTACCATACTACCTTGCTAGAGAGATTTATTGATCTTTCTATTAAGTACATTAATGATCCCAATATTTATGGATATCGACACTCGATCCGATTCCAAATATCCGTATGTAACTATATTTATATTTCTCCTCTCTTCAATTAATTATTGGTAATCTTGCTTTATGAGAAATTCTTAAAATATATTATAGATAGTTGGAGACTAGATAGTATTTCGTAGTAGTTTTTGGCGAATTAGTCTTGAGCATATATCAATTTGAACCTCAAAATATTTAATAAATCAAAAAAATGATTTGATTTTAACGAGACGATACAACTACTAAGGAATCATCATCCATAATAAAAGATAACATTACCCAACCAAGTATTAAAAATTCAGGAGATCTGATGTTAAAAGGGATATGCCATTGATTGGATCTTTTAAGCATATAAACAATCTGAAGCCCGGTGTTGAAAAATTAGGAGAAGCTGATATTAAAAAGCATAAGCCAATCATTGGATCATCGAAGAGTTTCAATGCAAGCTTGAAAAAGCTATACAGATCAATGAATGTCACAGTTCCTTGACCACTTCCATCATCGATTGAACTAATGCAAATATCTAAACAAGTGAAGACTGCTTCGATTCCAGTAATACGAGAGTGAATTATTGCTAGAATTTACTTGACTTCTTGTTTTTGAGAAAAAAATATAATGAGGAAGAAGCCAGTCCTAGAAATGTATTCTTGACCATATTAGTATTCATAATCCTATTCTTATCATTCCTTTTCTAAAAATTTAATTCAAATTTTTACTTGATTTCCTTTTCTAGAAAAGCAAATTCACATTTCACATGATTAAGAATGTTTTGAAGTGATGCTAACATCAATTAGCATCAACAAACATCTTATTTGGACCTAAAAATATTTAATGAATTCTATAAGGCTGGTTTTAGATAAAAAACCAAAAAAATAATTTTTTTTGGCATGCCAGTTTTGTCGGTTCAAAACCAACACCCCACTTGTATCGAGTGTCGATATGGTATGGTATCGATACGACTGGTATGGTACCCAGTACTGGTATCGGGAATCTTGCTATGCAGTCTTTTATTGTTTCTACCATCCTGCTACTCTTCTTAGCCATGCTAAACTTCCTGGCCAACATAAAGAAATAAATCAGATGCCTAGGTACTCCACCCTGGTCAGACCAGCTGGGGCATCCAATCACGACCTAATATGCATATGGACTGTAATACTTAATGTAACCTTACTGCCTTCAAATATAGTGACCTTACAAATAAGGAAATGGTATTGCAAAATGTAGTCAAGAAGGGCTATCTGAGAGCTATAAAGTATCAAATGTTACGATTAAAACAATTTTGTTGGATAGGATGACAAATTAAAATGCCCTTATTACATGGCAAGATGACCTGTTATGAGTAGTAGCCGGTAAGCAGAACAGTGTTCGGCTAGGAGTAGATCATTTATTGAGGCACAGGATACCCAACGACCAGGAACCAATCACTTATTGAGGTACAAGCATTGCCCAAACTTCTGATCAATTTGATCTGTCCAAAGTGAACGGGTAGATGGCATAGACATTACCCAAACTTTCAATCTTATCTATCTAAAGTAATCAGGTAAAGGGAATAGGCATTGCCCAAACTTTTGATAGGATAGAGGGTACAAATATTTGCCTAAACTTCCGATCAGTCTTATCTATTCAAAGTGATCTGATAGAGGGCATAGACATTGTCTAAGCTTCCGGTCAATCTTACTATCCAAAGTGATCGAGTAAGCCATTCCTTACTTTAAAGTGAGTAGAGGGCACAGGCATTGTTCAAACTTTCAATCAGGCTCAGGAAACTATTCCTTACTCCAAAATGATCGAGTAGAAGGCACATGCATTCTCTAAACTTTCAATCAAGTTCAAAAAGCCATTCCTTACTCCAAAGTGATAGGGTAGAGGACAAGCATTTATCCAAACTTCTAATCAATCTTATCTATTCAAAGTGATCGAGTAGAGGGCACATGCATTGTGCAAACTTTTGATCAATCTTATCTATCCAAAGTGATCAGGTAGAGGGCACAAGCATTGTCCAAACTTTCGATCAAGCTCAGTAAACCATTCCTTACTCCAAAGTGATCGGGTAGAGGCCGCAGGTATTTACCGAAACTTCTAATTAATTTTATCTATTCAAAGTGATCGGGTAGAGGGCACAGGCATTGCCCAAACTTCCAATCAATTTTATCCATCCAAAGTGATTAGGTAGAGGGTACAGGCATTACCTAAACTTCTGATCAATCCTATCTATCTAAAGTGATCGATTAGAGGGCATAAGGCCATAAGCAGTTCTCAAACTTTCGATCAAGCTCAAAAAGCTGTTCCTTACTCTAAAGTGGTTGGGAAGAATGCACAAGTGATGCCTAAACCTCCGACCAGGGCCACGTCTATACTAAAGTGATCGGAAAAGGCTCGTGCAGCCTATATATTCTCAAAATTAATAGGAAAAGAACTTCTTTGCCCAAAAAGCATAAAATTTACATGGCTTAGCTCATCGAAGAAACACCGATAAATGTGTATCCAGATTTCAAAAACTTAGAAAGTATACATTCATCAAACAAACAAAAAAGGAAAAGACAAAAGAAGAAAACTTTTTTTCATTGATCTTTGAGAAAGTTTCTTACAGATTATGTTAGCAAAAGGAAAAGATACAACCATTTTGTTTTCCTCTTTGATCTCGGAGCTCTTAGAAGCTTAGCCACAAAGGGATTGGGACACTTATTCTTCTCACCACTCGAAGTCTTCAAGGGCCCTTATTCTTCTCAATGCTCGAAGTCTTCAAAGGAGGATCATCCTCTACTAAGGAACCAAAAATGGCTATCTCCAATCCGACATCCAAAGCAATGCCAGCAGTCTCTATGAAGGAATATGGATCTTTCCTACTACTATCAAAAATTGAGAATCCAAATCTGTTAAGGTGAGAAACATAGGATCTATATTTAAAAAAAAAATCGCCTTTTCGATGCATCTTTTGAAACCGAGTTCGAAGGCGAAGAAAAAGATGCCAGTATTATCGGGGATGGCCTGGAATTTCCTTGCATCCGCTCTTGATATCTCGAGGGCCATCCTCATTGCCTCATAAACAGTCATCTTCTTACCAACCTGTCTCGGTTGAGGTCCTTAGAGGAGTGCCGACTACTTCGGGTGGACTCTTAGTTAAATCCACTATCCCCGAAGGTTCGCTGACCTCTTTCTCCATGTCTTCAGGGAGAAGACCAAATTATCCCCTAGGCATAGGTATATTGACTATTTTATCTTCAATGATGGCTGCCAAGTTACCACAAACAGTGCAAGTGATCCCATAAGGCTGCATACACCTAAGATATTAGAGAATTAAGAGAGAAAAATGCCAATTCAAAAATAAAAATTTTATTACTTCAAATATTTTTACAAAGCAGGGTATTTTCAAACTCCTGGGGGGAGAGACAAAGATTGAAAAAAGAAAACAAAGAACAAAAAAGTTGAAGAAAACACAAGAAAGGCCCTCATACTTCCTTTGCTGCTTGATCTGTTGGAGCTCTAGGTTGAACTTCCATGGACGCTTCAGTATGGAACAGCGCCTAAGTAGCAGGGATGGCGTCTATAGAGGTCAACGAAGGGGCTTCAACAGGCGTGCCAACATCTTCTCATGCCTCCAGTGCCTCCTCTGCTATTGGGTACATGACACTGGGAATAAGGAGAGCCGTGTTAATATCTAGAAAGAGTTTCCTCACTTTGCTCTGGCAGTCCTTGAAACCCCTATGAAAAGCGCTCAGCGACCTTTCAACTACATTGTCCAAGAAGTCCTCGAATGATTTATACTCCTCTAAAGCCTTCTTCTTGGCCTCTTCGAGCTCCTCCTAGAGTTTTTGTATGGAAGCTCGAGTTATTTTGACCTCTTTATTAACATTAGAGAGGTTAGTCTTCAGGCGGTTTATTTCTATAAAGGCCGTAACCTCCAATTCGGTCCTCTGGGTCTCAGCAATGGTCTTTTGGACCTCAGCAAAATCCCTCCGGATCTCAACAATGTCCCTTTGGGCTTCTATAGCATTAGCCCAGGCATTGGCAACTTCAACTTGTTCGGCTACCTTCCTCACCATTTCCTTGGCAGTTGATAACTTTTTATTCAAGTTCTTTTTTACCTCATTATACGTGATTAGGAAATTCCTGAGATGACTAAAGCTGGAGAGAAGTTGGAGAGAAGAAATGAAAGATTTAGAATGAAGATAGAAATAGAAGAAAAGAAAGCAATGTGAAGAAATAATTACTTAAAAATTTCCAAGATAACTGTTGCCAAGCACTTGGAAAAGAGTGTATTTCTTGCTCTGCTCTATTAATAGGAAGGATAATCATCTCTAGTAGCTCCTGAGCTTTGGATCCTCGCGTTCGGAGTCGATTGCCCTCAGCCTCTTTTGCAAAGACGACTAATTGGCATCAATGGATCGTGGTGATCGGATGGTCCTCGACGACATTGTTGGACTGGTTATCGAAGTGGTTAGTTGGTCTTCGATGACATTGCAGGACTAGTCGTCAAAATGGTTGGATAACTTCTGATGACCTGGTCAGATTGGCCATCGAAAGTGTGGGCACTAGCACCTCCATCGGTGCAAGAGATCGGTTGCTTCCTGATGCGGGGTACTCGTAAAAGACATCGACAAGGAAGACCCCTTAAGTTTCTTCCTTTTGGCTCCTTGAGCGATATCCGTCCCCTTTCTCTTAGTAGCCTTTTGAAGTCTTTCTAAACTGATCTTTATCTTAGCAGACATAATAACTCGAATAATGGTCAAGAGATCGGTGAAATCCGATGACTATGCAAAAAAAAAAAAAGGGAAGAGGAAGCATAAAGTGGTCGAACATATTTTGGGGACCAACCTGGCTGATGCCCATATCATACAAGGCCTAGTTAGTCAAAAAAAATTTGAACTCCGAAATGTGGATCTTGAGCAGTTTATGAGTGCTCCAACTCTTCATCCAAGAAAGTTTTATTATATTGAGCTCGGTCCAAGCCCTGCCCCTGGAGGATCTAATACCTAAAGATTGGTCTAAAGAAATATAGAAGAACTCGTTCTTCCATCCATGGATCGAAGATAGAATACCCTCTACAAGTTTACGGGATTGCCTATGGACAAAGTAACACCACTCCTTATCATATGAGTGAGATTTTAACATGAAGATGACCGGAACAAGAAGCATCTTGGTTCTATTGTAATTGAATCGCAAATGAGGATAAAGCTTATAATCACCTTAAAGCCATTTGGGAAGAACTAGGTTAGAGTTTCTTTGTAAAAGTCAAACATTTTCGATAAAGGAATAAAGAGGAAACCGTACTCTAGCATCAAATGCATTATCATAAAAAGCAATGCACCTAGATATAGAAGACAGAATCCTATCATCAAACTAGGAATGGTCAGCTTAATGCTATCTAGGACAGTACTTATCCCTAAGTCTTCTGAGGTTTGTTTTCTTAATCTCAAACCTTTCCTGCTCAGGACCTAGGGAGGCCCTCCTATGACATCTAACGGGAGCATTGGAAGGAGCAAGATGTCCTTCTTCAGTTGGAACTGGACTCACTACAGTCCCAATGGGATCTATCCTAAAGGTTTTCACTTTTCTAACAGCTCTTTTATCTTTGGAGGCCATGGCCATAAGCGGGAAGACTAGAATAAAAGAAAAGCTAAAAACCTCTTACCAAAGATGATGAAGTCCTAAATCTCCTTATTCAGATGGATAAAGCTCTGAAGAGAGGTTGCCTGTTAATACACTTGAAGAAAAAAGAAAAAAAGACAGAAGACAGAGGATTCAGATTGAAGAAAGAAACCACTATTTTAATGACTCAACAATCTAGATTAAATCACCTTACCATCGGGATGCCAGCCACATCGCTCGATCTCCGGCTCAAAGTGTGGGCCACTCTCTTCATGCCACGTGGGTTACCCTTATTGGTTAGGAAGCATGCCCCACAAATCGAATCGCTATCATTTCAAAAATCGTCCATTGCCAAGTCTAATAATGTTTTCGCAAAAAGAGTACATTAAATGCTGTCCAGCGAAACAAAACAACGATAAAAATAATTAATTATTTTCTCACCAAAAGTCAATGAAAACTTATTATCATACTTCCAAGTTGAATCGAGTAAATCATCTCGAACTCGGAAGTGGGGGACAATTGTTATAAGGCAAAATGACATGTTATGAATAACCGATAAGCTAGAAAAGTGTTCGACCTGGAATCGATATTTATTAAGGCACAAGTTGCCTGACAGCCAAGAGTTGATTACTTATTAAGGCATAGGATGCCCGATGGTCAGGAACCAATTACTTATTGAGACTCAAGGTACCCAACTACTAATTGAACAAATGCCAACCACTTACTTGAACCAGATACAGAGTTCTATAATTTCATTTAACAAGAAGCATATCTTTATAGTCGTTAGAACCATTACAGCAAAGCAAAGTGGTTATCAAGAAATATAACAAACTACAATAAAAATTGATATCTTAATGACCTAACTAATTTAACAACTTTTTCAATGGCATAACTGCTCCATAAATGGTTATAACTGCCTAACCAACTCGGTCCTTAATCTTTATAAATAGACGATCAAAGAAAACTCCAAGGGGATTCTGAACTCACCCTCTCCATTTTCTTTCCATTATTCTCTCTCTAAGCCAATTTAAGCATCAAAGGATCCCCCATTGGAGAAATCCCACCCATTTCTCCAACGACGAGGATTTCTTTTGCAAGCCCAGAAGCTGATTGAGCTTACTTTCCAAAGCCATCGGCCAATATCCCAAAGGCTCCTAGGAATCCAGAGCTACTTCAGCACATCCAGTCCACTAAGCTTGGAGAGGTGTAGCAACAACCCTTCTGAAGTGTTGAAATTTGAAAAATAAAGCAATACTTCATTATGGATAATGGTGCCTTGCAGTAAGAAACCCAAACAATATAATTAGCATTAAATGAAAGAAAATAAAAAATATGGATGCACTTTCTTACAACATTGAGTAGTTGAGTGTCAAAAGAAAATAAATTGAGCAGATTCTCAAAACTTATAGATTAACTGATGTTTGGCAAAAAGTTCAATACCTGCAATCTGTTTGATTTCTGGTACTGTCAGTTCTCGGGTATAAACACCATCAAATTTTTTTACTGTTGAAAAGATGATTCTAGAAATATTTAGATTGAGACCCATCCCAATAGCGTCGCTGGCTACAAGAACATCAAACTCACTACTTTCATCATTGAACATTGTTGCCTGCAAGCTTAAAGACCATATGCACTCAGCAGTGAACTTAACAGTCGAAGTAGTGTTGATAATAAAGCCAACATACTATACACAACATGATTATGTCATTGGGTAAAGTGTTGTGTAATGTGTATATAGTTATTACTTATTCCTGCTATCATACTTCAACAAAGACTAGCTTGGTTGGTCCAATGTTTGAGCTTTCATGGTGAGATCCTTATAATTATTCTAATAGAGAAAATATAAGTTAGTTTTATAAATTAACCAGTCTGTTTTTGCTTGTCTAAAATAACCATAAAACTTGATTTTCTGTCAGACAAGCTTTATGAGAAATAGGAAAATACCTGTTTTACTTAGAACTTAATTTTCAAGTTTTATGACCTGCTATAATTTATCTATCATAATGGTATGGTATCGATACGGCACATACAAAATTGACAGATTCTGAAAACTTGAAAAGCAATCAGTACTGATTAGTACAGCCAGTACACATTGGTATGGACTGGTGCAAACCAGCACAGCTGATACGTCCTGTACCACCATTTCAGCATCCTAGCACTTGTACTGATGCTAGTTTTGCACGAGAATGGTACAGCACCGATTATATCATCCTGTTTCAGCGATTTTAAAACCATGATCAAACTGGTTTCATAGAAAGTAACCAAGTGGTTTAGCAAAACTCATCCATCCAAAGTTTTGAATAAAACATGTTTTACTAAAAGCTAACAACCAAACAACTCCTAAAAGTTGAAAAGGTCCCATGGAAGGATTTTGAGCATATTTACAATCAGAAAGGTTGTCACAAACAATTGCCTGGATTGAGGTTTCTCCAAATAGGTATCAAGGCATATATTGTCTAAGTGATCAATTCAGTATGGCACCAATATGTATCATACCAAGCCAGGGCATACCAAATCAGGGGAAAAAAAGGAGAGGGAAAAGAGAAGAAGAGAGAGGGGAGGGGGAGAGGGGGCTTCTAAAGAGGAAGGGACGGGGGATAGAGACATGATTTATCGCATTGGTCAGTGTTGGTTGGTGTTGAAGACAGGAGAAAGAGTACATGTGAGAGAGAGAAGAGAGAGCAAGGTTGGCCATACCAATATTAGACCTGTACCAGTTATTAGCAGAATAGTTCACCCCCGTGTCATGCTGTTCTAGACTGTATTGACAAAGCCAAAGACGAAGAGAGAGAGAGGAGGGAGAGGAGAAAGAAAAGGAGAGGGAGGGGGATGAAAGAATAGTACTTTGCAAGTCAATCACATGGATGATGCGATGAGACTTTTCTATTTTATCTTCATATTCATGTACATGACATTGATTATTTATTAATAATATGAGGCATTGTGTTTTATCATATATTGTATCTAATTATCTTATTTATGATTTAATTAAGATTATGATGAACTTCATAGATTAGGGCAATGATTTTAGGGCCATGATGAGATCATGCTAGTGAGACCTAAAATCTTGATAGCCCTAATCTAAAACATTCCCAATCATAGCATCATTGAATTAGGAATCAATGATACCAGTAAGACTAACACATCTTATATATACTCAAAGGAAAGGGTAATGGATCTTAGAATACTTATGTGAGAACACTAATACAAGGATGTAAGTGCTCATTGGAAGAGTTCACTAAATTGATTTGCGTGGAAAACATCTGATGGAGTCTTACAAGCATATCAAAAGATAGTTCTTTAAAGAGTGGTGCAAGTGATCCTTAGATCTGAGATCACAATGATACCTTATGTATATGGATCTATGTCTTGATCCATACCCTAGCATGACTCTCTGAGACGTGTGGGATGTTGTGGATATGGTAAAGCATGCATGGAGGCTTTAAATGATCAACAAGAAAATCTGTTACTCCTTGTAAGAGAAGAGAACATCCTATGTGATCTTATAGGATAATGATCCAAGAAGTTTTTGACCAAAGCAGAATAAAAATTTGAAACAATTTCTAATATTTCATTAACCGAGTGATCATCATTAGATCGAGATATATATAAGTATTTAGGCTTGACATGATTCCACGCACATGGCTTATCTGGAATGTGTGATCACAGGATTGAATTACATAGCTACTTTCCACAGAAGGCTATTTCCACCAAAATTTCATATCTTCTGGATAATCATGATATGTTGCTAAACATCAATCTTGACATGTCGATTCTTATAAATTTAAAAGTTTAATTAAGGAATTAATTAGGTGTTCTACTTGATGCACTTGGACCTAAAATGTTATGGGCCTAATTAATTAGAAAAGTTCTAATTAAGTTAGGCGAACATGAGCCTGGATGTACTATTAGCTAGATATAGAACCCAGCAATGGATCGCATACTTATGGAATTGTACCAATGAGTTATGGATTTATGAGAAATCTTAGAAGGTTATAAATAGGCATGCTAGCACATGTCCTAACCCTAATATAACTTCCTAACCAAAAGAGTTTTGGAAAATTCCTAACCACCTCTATTGACCCTAACTACCCCAACTCTCTCATGCTAAGAGAGTTTGCTAAGAGAGTTCACATGAATAAGAAGGGAGACGGGATTCCTTTGAGAAAGGATCCATGCCTAAAGGCTCACTCTAGAAAGAGTTTTGGCACCCCAGGAGTCTTCACGCACTTGGACTCCTAATGCGATAGGGTTTGACTAGTAAAATTGTTGGTGCCCAAGGGGACTCTTATGTGAAGGAGTTCATGTTATAAGAGGCTTCATGCCTTGAGAAACCTGGGCCAAGTTTCTTACGCCAAGAAGGGTTCATGGCAAAGAGAGAAGGAGAGGGGGGCTCCTGATTTCCTTGTAAACAATTTCAATAAAGGTGTTGAAGTTAAGGTCCTTGATTGATTCGTGTGTGGACTAGCATTGGAGGGCATCTGCTTGGGTGCGTTGTGGAAATCAATCGAGTAGCAAGCAATCCAAGATCATCTTAGAGGTATACACATTCTTCTCTCTTGTTTGATTATTTTCTTTGTATTTGATTGTAATCATCAAGGTGATCTTGGATCCTGGGATTCGAATATTATGTTTTCAATTGTTGATTGCATGAAAAAAATTTAAAACCTATCTTCCATTACGCATCCATATCCCTGCAGGGGGGAAAGGCCAAGAGAGGAAAAGAGAAATCGAAAGCCCTCATCTCATCCTCCATTTGCATGGGTAGCCCTTGTTTCAAGCAAAATAGGGGTCCCTAAATTCTCTTTTTTTGTTGCAAATTCACAAAAAAAAAAAGCCTCCATTTCGTTCGAAAGAAGATGAATCCCATGAGGACAGTAGATGAAGGATGAGATGAGAGCTTTTGAGACCTCTTTCCCCCTCTCTCGACTTCTCTCTCTCCCTCTCTCCCCCTCTCCCTGTTCCTCTCTCCTTCTCCCTCACCCTTTCCCTTGTTGGATCTTTCGGCTGTTCGACCCCAATATGGTTCGGTACACCCCTAATTGGGCAGTTTGGGATGATACCACCTTCCTTGGAAGAGAAAGCAAGTAGTCTATCAAAGCTTCAGCTGAATGCAAGGGAGGGCATGGTTTATAAACCGAACCAGCCCATCGAATCATTCCAATGTGGTGTCAATTTGGTTCAGTATAGGACGAACCACTTGATTTGGGTTGGTTTAGCAAATGGTGGCCTAGATGCCTAGGCCATCCCACAGCTGCACTTGAGCAACCCCATCATCCAGGAATCGAGTGCTTTTAGGTGGGGTAGTTGCCAAGTGCATAGGTTGGCAGTTGGCACCTAGGCAGGCACCTAGCCACTTCTTGGCTGCTATTTTGCAAGATGAGTGCCTATTTCTGATACTATTTATCACTTTAAATTCCATCCATGTTTCTTCAAAGATACTATAGAAAAATTATCCATCAAAGTATTTCAAAGACTACACCTTTGCATAATAATCATCTATATTAGTTGTTCTTGAAGATTTTGATTGATGTTAGATCATATTGTGAATACCTAAAGTAGTTAACAACCTACCATTTATGAATATGATGCTTTATCATGTTTCTTCTATGAACCAAATATACGTAATGATTTGATTATACATGGCTAGGACCATCTAGGTATTTTGACAACCTTGATGACCAAATATCAGTATGACCTCAACCCTCTAGAGATGCGTGCAAAAATCCTAGCCAAGCAAATTTGCACAAGAGTTGTACTTGCTGTTAAACCTATATAATCCAGCTGGCAGTAGTTCATTTAATTGAACTAATCTAAACTCCCCAATATTTGGAACAATTGGTGCTTTGTAAGAGGAATGTATGATTGCTAATAAAAATGCAACATATTAAGTAGTATTTTTCCTTTTTTCACATTTTATTGAACAAAGTTTCTATTTTCCCTAGATGGCAAGGTTTGAAATATTGAGAATTGATAGCATACTGACAGAGCAGATATGGCATGCCTTATCAAGGATCATACCAAGAATGGTTATCAATGGGTGTGCACAAATACACTTTAAACACCCTTGGCATGGGCTTTTTGGGCCTCCAAACTCTAGCGCTGAGTTTCATATCATATTTTCTTGCCCAAGTACTATCATTTTGTGAAGCAAAAGATAGGAGCATTGGGTTAAATACCGCAGTCAAGATTTCTATATGTTTCGAAGTCATTAACATGCATAAATATCATGCAAGATCTCAGAACTTATGACCTAAAATACATTTGAAAGATAAATGTACTACAATCAGCAATGAAAATGAAAATAAAAAAAAAAAAACATGAAGCATATTATTCTATCCATTTTTAATCTTTCAAAATTTTATAGTGCATCCTGAAATGGAGGTTCATGATGTGCACTGTGTTAGAGCTTGGAGGATGGAGGAAAGAGTGGCGCATGTGAGACTGAAACAGTAAACATCGCCTTCCGGTGGACCAAATTTTGGTATTCGCAGCACCAGTGAAAAATAGTTGTAGATTGATAAGGGTGATCAGTGCTTGTTTAGTTTCAACACAAGCCTAGGCCCAATATTATAAAAAATATCAAATTAATTATCTATTTTTAATTAATTAGTATTAAAATATTGTTAAATCATGAAAAAAAAAGTGCACTAGACTGTCACCACTCACCATTTTCTTCCCCTTGTTTGCACCTTCAAATGGAAGAAAACAAAAGAAAAGCTCTTAATAACCAATTTACCCAAAAGCTTAAATTGACAAGGGTCAAGTCAATAATATACATCAGGCTCAAAACCTCCCCGCAGCTCAGACCATGCACATGGAGGGACCACCAAGCCAAGAGAAACTTGAATCAAAATAATAAATAACCAGGATTAATTAAACAAATAACCAAACTGGAGGGGATTTGAACTCATGACCTCCAGCAAGCCTGGGTTCCGATGCCATGTTGACTAACCTATCTACCCACAAGCTTAAACTGATAGGGAAAGGATCATCAACATATATAACATTAAATAGAAACACCCTCTGACCCACTTCTCAAGCAATTCTAAGTGAACTACTTAGCTTGGAAGTAGTCCGAGGCTGAACCGGGAAGAATCAACCTTGATCAGCCCTTGAACTGCTTAATCCTTCCTTAATTCAGACTGTTTGGAATTTGGATGATTCATTTGAACCAAGACAAATCATGCCAAATAGTAATGCTTATCATTGTATTACAAGCAAGGTTTGTCGTATTGATCGCTATACTATATCAAACGTACCATACTATATTGATACCAAACCAATATGCAATCTCATACCGTATCGAAACTTGGAACGCCATGCCATCTCATACAAGACCACCAACCGACACTATAATAGCATGGTACCGGTATGGTGAGATGGCGAACCATGGTTACAATCTCTAAAAGGGTTTCTTGTATTGTCAAAAAAAATTGAATGATAGGTCTTCATCGGACAAGCCATCACATCCTTATGACAATCGTTCAAATTGGATTAGCTTAAGCACATCGTGAATTTGTGATAGTGAACCACACAAAATTCTGAAACATTTGATTAATTTATTTTTCTTCATATTTCTATTTATTATTTTATTTTATTTTAAGCTGCTTTATATTTAATAAATTGTAAGCATTTAGATTCCTATTTTGTTTATCAATTTTTCCTTTAATGTGCAAATGCACGGTAACTGTTTGCTAATATATAGATATAATGGACCTTTAAGTAATTGTCATTATAATGTTGCAAAGGCTGTTATTTTAAATTTTCATTGTTTATCCTAATAAAGTATTATAAATTTAAATGTTAATTAGATCATCCAATTTTATTTTACAATATGAATTTCACTAATTGATTCATACCAAAATATCATGCATTCCAATCTTGTATCAGAAATGTTGCTACTTGGTTCATACCAAGAAGATCATTCATTCCCGTTATTTGGAAATGACCAATCCTCCAACTTACAATGGAATAAGAATTCATTCATTTAAGGGATCAGTCATTCCATTTGAAATCTGATTCTATTACTTTGAACATTGGAATAGAGACAAAGCAAGGACTCCATTCCATTCAAGATTTTCATCTTAGCCAAGACATCACCTTTTATCAGTATTAGGCACTTGTAGATATGATATAATCAGTATCTCAAGTTCTCAACCCTTATTATCTTGCTTGATATAAGCTGTTATATTCCAAATTTCCAATATATTAGTATTTCCTAATTAATATTTTACCAACTTAAATTAATTTTCTATTATTAAATATAAATTAATCTTCTGTTATTAAATATTCAAAATCATGACTTATGGTGGAAATTGATCTCAAAGGTACTTGTTGACTAAGATTTCAGTTTCTTAATTCCTAGGATGTGGTGAATATCTTTGAATATCACAGTCTTTCCCTATATATCCCAACTTTCCATTTCTCCAAATATTTTCCAAGATCTCAGTCAATCCAACGAGATGGCCAAGATTGATAATAGAACAACCCCTTTTACAATAAAAACACACATACAATTTTGGTAGCCAAGTGCCTTCAAGTTTGTTTCTTAAAAGAAGTTTACCCTATTTTCTTTTCTTTTAGTCTGGCTGGGTTAATCTTTAATATATCTAGTTAGCTACTGTGGATAATTATAAGTCAAACATCATAGAATGTGTCATTATTTAAGGAGAATGTTTTCTGACATAAATAGGCCTCCTATGTGATGTGTGCAAAAAATTTGACTCTTAAAAGTACATAAACTAACAGGACATGAAAACAAAAGTATAGCTGCAATTTGGGGGAAAAAAAGGAAAAAGATTTATGAGCCCTAGGAAGCAAAGGAAAGACTAAAAATTTAAGGAAAAAAGCAAAGTCTGAAAATTTTCAAGGATTATAATACATTGAGATGCTGCTTTTGACAAATATATACATATGAAAGAATGGTACCAGTAGATAGAAGAACAATTCTGAACATGCTTTCTGAAGATGGAAAAGGTCTAATATATATTATATTTACCAAGAAGCATTTTGTACAAAAAGATCTATTAGTGACACATCAGAAATTTTGATTAAAAGGAACAAAAAAAATTACCTGCTTTGTTCGAGTCTCTGGTGGCAATGAGCCATAGACTACAGAACAAAGATGCTTTCCTCCATTTTCAATTTTCTTCTACAAAAAAAAAAAAAAAAGATGGAATTTCTGAGATGAAATGGCATTTAAAACAACAGATATATAGAAAACATTATGGAAACAGAGCAACTAGAGCTGAATTGCCAGATAAAGTTAGCTACTCGGTATTGACATTAACCAAGGAAAACCTATAGATTATCAGCTTCTTACAATTAAGGAAAGCCTGAAGCTGGAAACAGGTCTGTCTTGTAACTATAGTATTTGTCATATATTTTGCTTGGATTTGGCTTGCCTAAGTTCTGTTCCAAAATTAACTACTGTCCACTTGGAATATAAATCTGCATTGGATATTAGGTTTTTAAAATGATAGAATCAACCATCTTGTCAATAAAATACCATTCTCACTTTCTGTTTCTTTCAAAGCATTTAGAAGTAGCTCAAAAGTGATCATTTTTTTTTAATCACTTTCCTAAAATCCTCAAGCATTGCTGCATTAAAAAAATTAAAAAAAAACTTTCACAGTAAAGTAGTTGCCAACCATTGTGATTTTCCAGTTCTCACCTAACTTCTCTATAAATGGCAAAGTTCCCTATGCACTGACACAAAGAATGGGGTATAACCTTGATTTTACCAATAGCCATCAAACTGTTAGTTAAACTAGGAGGGCATTACTTCAACCAAAAACTCCTAAATTGGTTGGCCTTCATCACATCCATTTTGGAACCTTAAATCCCGCCATCCTTGAGTCTCTCATGATCAACAACTTATCCATCTCAAAGCAAAGAACTATTGAAAGGAAGGAAAATGCTACTGTTCGCACCAAAATTTATGGGATCACAAGTCATCCTTTTCTGAGAGGGTGCAGTGCTCATCTGAAATTCACCGGGTACAAGTGGTCTTTTAATGTAATTGTTGAATCTTGACTCCTAATTAGTAATGGAGCTCATGATTTACTATGTTTTTAAAGAGAGGAGTATCGAACCATTGGAAAACAAGACCAATTGCACAAATTTTTGAAAAATAAATCATCAGAAACTCAAATGATTTAAACTATTAAATGGCTTTTGAAATGGATACCTAAATTTACATTCACTAAAAACCACGAAAGATTTAATATATGGTTTAGACTTTAGACTTTAGAGGGCTCTACCTTGAGGGCATAAGATTTGGTACATGTAATAAGCTGATTGAAGGGTCTAAGATCCAGGCATGTCTAATGGTGAGATTGAATCATTGACATCTATATATCCAAACAGAAAACAAGGCCCTTGTGGCTTGTAGTCTGTCTTCAGTATTGAAATTTAAGTATTGGCACTTTGGAGTCATGTCTCCAAACAGACCTTCGGTGATCCAATACAGGGTTCAAAGTTCAAATGGAGGAATTGCATTTCATGTCTGTATATCAACAAGACAGGCTCTGGCAATCCAAATGAAGGATTACAAAGAAGACTGATTAGTGAGTTAGGGTCAAACACATCATCCAACAAAAATATATCCTTTTTTGAATTGCAAGATAACAAAAGCTGATTATTACCACCGAAAGTAGTAAGCATATTAAAGATCCTAAATTTGATTAGAAAGTTCGAAGTTATTGCTAAAGCTTCAAACATGTCTCCTTCTTCATGCAGAGCAAACAAAATGACCAAGAAATTGGGGTTTGCCATCATATAATAAAAGCTTCAGCCTATCTTTAAAATTGTCATCTAGCCTTCCATACCAGTATTTGCAATATTCAACATGATATGGCATGGTACATCAAACCAAAAGCATTTCTTTGGCCAAAACAAGATTTTAAGTCATAAATCAACATTTGGAGACTTGGGGGGTCGAATAAGCCAGCTTGCCTGACCTGCCACCTGTAAATATTTAGGTCATGCCAGATCCAATCGTCCAAACTTCAGATGCTAAAAAACTTGTTTAAACTGGTGACCCAAAGTTATGAGGACCAGACCGAACTGGCAATTCAGACCAGAAAAACCTGGTGACTCCAGCCTTGGTCCGATTTAGTTTAGTAATTTATGCAATTAACCTGCTGAAAGCCCCCAGACCTAATTGACAGTTATGCTTGACCTGGCCCGACCTGGTCCAACCTGGCAGGTTTCAGTGACTCAAGCTACCCCTTTCAACAATTTTCAGTTAAATGCAGCACCAGCTACACATCTGACAACCCTAGACCGGTGAGACACAATAATAACTTGTTCTACTTTGCTGACATAATATATTTATAAAAGATATCTATTTGCTATACTAACTTCATACCCTATGAATTCTAGATAGTTTAGGTAGGTTGCAGTGCCTTGCCTTAATATTCTCATAATTAAAAAAATATGAAATGCAATTTATTTTCAATTTTTGTCAAAAAAGACAAGATTAAATGCAGTTCACTTTTATATTTTTTGTGGTTTCAAACTAAAGATTAAATGAAATTCAATTTATCTTTTTTGTGATTTCAAACTTTAGTACTTAAAATTTGAGAATTATCGATAAATTCAGCATTTTTTCTTTCACAACACCGATTGACAACATGTTTGGCAAGAGAATCAGTCAGTTGGAATTCACTATTGGAAATGTAATTTAGCTGTTCCCATAACAATCCAAAGCATGATAGAATATTACAAGGTGGACACAGCATCAGGTACAGTAATCTAGCAGAAACTAAATGATAATTTTACATGTCAAACAATTTTTAAGGAAACGGAAATAGAAGAAAAAATTCACCATGATAAATTGTCTCTTCCTGTGATTGATTGGTGCCAGATGAAATTTCATTTAACAAAAGCCACATTGTGCTAATATCTTCACAGAAAAGTCGGGTTTTATTGCATCCAGCATGCAATAACTTACACAAGTTTTCAGTATCAGGCAAACCAAATCATTAAGCTAAGCAAGATACCTCAAGGCACGTATATTATGACAAAAGCTATCACAATATTAATGTTGCTCATAAATGGACATAAATGAAAAGTACATATTGTATACATTAAAAAAATAATAATATAAGCATAAAACAAAAATATATCATGTTAATGTACCCCATTATGATTAAAAAAAAAAGATAAGGCTGACCTTCAACTTGTATATCTCGCGTCTTGAGAAAGTTACAATACAGTCCCCTGTTTTGATGTTGGAGAAAGATCCAAGAGGATATTTCAAAGGAATCAAAGGAGAGAGTCTGTCATAATATTGAACCTGAGTAAAAAAAACATGAGAAAAAAATAATGTACCACGTTGGACCTCATAAAATAAACTACAGAATCACAACTACCCAGGTATATTAGAAAGCTAGCATGTTATATTATATCCAGAAAACTTGACTTTCTGGCATGATCATTAAAGAAATATGACTGCAAGAAGAAAAATAATTTGAGCAAATTCTAGTAGATTTGCCATGGTTATTGAAGCATTAAGACATTAAACTGTAAACAACAAAAAAAAAAATTACTTTCCATGCTGGTGAGGATTTCTAAAATGCCATAAATGAATATGACAAAAGTCTGGCTGTTAAAGACCATCGAACTGATATTGATAGCTGAGGAACCTCAAAAAGTTGTGGTGGAATTTAATTTTAGAAAGTGAGACTTTTTGAAGTGAGCTATCGAAAAAGTAGGCTGTTGCCATATGGGATTTCATAAAAACAAACTACCAAAAAGTTCTCGAAAGTCTAAAGCAATAATATGTACATATAAAATTTTATAAATGTCAGAGTCAGTAAGTTGATTAGTTGAAAAGATAAAATTCCTGCATTATAAACTGAAAGGAAAATAAGGCATAGCACTTAAGAATTAAGATTGAGAAGAATAATACAAACTTGATAAGAGTCATAAGACCAACCCTTTCTAACTGCTGAAGAAATTTATAGGACCAAAAAATAATAAAAAAGAAATGACATGGCATGTCAATTATCAAAATGATTTCAAATTACAAGTTCAAGGTAAAGTTCTACTTCACATAAAACTTTGAATGGAAATAGCTCATGACCAATTGCATGACCAAGTCAAATGCACAAACTATTGCACAACATTTTAACCAAGGATTTAAGTCCTGCCAGGACGGCCGGGGGCCGTCCCGACTATCCCGTCCCATACCTCTGAGTTAAAGGCACAGGGGATGGGTGCAGGACCCCGAAACACTCCTCCGACCTACGTCCCGGCTATCTCGGCTTCATTCCGACCGAATTAGGTGCTAGTACAGCCATCCCGGAGAAGCCCTAATTTTTTTTAATTTTCGATGTCATGACTCCGGAGGAAGAAGGAGAGGGAGTACTAACCTATTTACTTGCTTTCTTGCAAATCCGTTAGCGTTGGCATTGGCATCATCGCTGGGAAGAGGTGCATGGCCATGGCACAACTAGAAGGAAGGGCCGAGAAGAAGAGGACCTCCTGAGAACGCGAAGGGAAGAGAGAGGAGTCTGAGGAGGGAGGAAGGAGGAGGAAGGACCGAAGGAGCCGTTGGGCGTCAACCATGGGACAACTGCCGGTCGAGCGAGGAAGGAGGTCTTCTCGACCCTTCCGAGAATGCGAAAGGAGGAGAGAGGAGTCTAAGGAGGAGGGAGGAAGGACCGAAGGAGCCGTCGAGCATCGGCCATGAGGCAACCGCCAGTAGAGCGAGGAAGGAGGAAGGAGCGTCGACCGTGGGCCATGGGGCTCGGCTCTCTAATCACAAAAACAAGGGTGCTTTAACTTAAAAGAAGTTAAAAGCTAAGCCGATGGGACTTAAATCCTTGTTTCACATTAAAACCTAAGAGACTGCGATGGCGAGACAGGTCATGAGGGCATATGGACTGAAATACATCACGAGGAGATGGGTCACGAGGGTATGCGGACTCAGTTGAATAGCAATCTCATATTGAAATATATCAAATTATACAGACTGAACAGCGATCGGATTGAAATATATTAAAACGAACGATGAGTCACAGGATATGTAAAATAAATTATACGGACACGGACAAGACATGTTGCAGAAAAAATGGGTTACAGATCTACGAATTTTTTTTCTATTTTCTAATAGATAGGTCTTGGATTCCTATTAACAATCAAATTAACGGTAAAATGGACCTATAAGTTTTTTTCCATTTTGTAATAAACAGGTTTCGGATTCCTTTTAATGTTCAATTCAACGGTAAAATGAATCACGGATTGTTTTTAATGGTCGAATCAATATGACAAAATGAAACAATAGTAAACTTGAGATGCAATGTTAAATAGGAATAAACTTGTTTCGCAGAAGACAGAAGGCAATAGGCAGAAGGGAGAAATCCATCGCATATCTTAATGATAGTGTTCTTACAGAAGGAAGAAGGAAGCCTTATTTGAAGAAGATTGATCTGCTTATTTTTTAAAATTCCAATAGAAAGTGGTAATTCTTTAGCTCTTGATCCAAAATGTTATACTAGTTATTAAAATTAAAAATATTTTTTTTATTAATAAATTATAATTTATTAAATTATTGTCATTATTTTTTAACTATATTTTATTTTATATTGAAAGATTTTACAGGAGGGAAAAGGAGGGAGATATCTCAAACGTTTCATTTCTTAAAACTTTAACGGGATTCTCGAACAGTATTCTTACTTTTCTAAAATTTTATATTTAGATCTTGCACATGTAGAAAAACTTGTTCCAATTTAATTTGGTTCTTGTTTGTTAATATTAAATAAGCTCATGCAATTATAAATACAATTTTTGGTTTAGTTTAAATATTAATCAATTACAAATATAACATGGACTTGCGATTTGTATGGTCAAGACCGCAATCCATTTAGCCAAGACTTGTGACTTGGTGCTCTGGCATCACAATTATTTTTTTATGATACATAAGACATTTTAAAATAATAATTATAATATTTTTAGATCTTAATACAACCTGAAAATCAATAAAAATTAAAAAAAAAAATAAATAGAGCAAACCTTAAACGGTTAAACTTATATGTACTGTTATGCTTCCACATGTTGGGTGTAGAAAATTTATTGTGCAATTACTTAACCGTTCATGTATTATTTTATTATTTCTAAAAGTAATCAATTAATAAATAATTTTGAAATTCAAAAACTAATAAAAAAATTTATCGGAAATAAAACTCACTATTTATCTAGTAGGATCGTGGAATAAGCCATACCATTCATCATATCCAAAAATCAACTTGAATAAACACAATTTGCTAGACTTAATCCTCCACAAGAAATAAGTTTAAAAACAGATCCTAGATAAGTTTCAAAGAACTCGGTGCACTAGTAAAGAATATGTCAAATATACTAAAAGGCAAAAATGGATGATTGAAAAATATTAGCTATAACGAGTTTGAATTTAAATGATGATAATTTATACTAATTTTGTTTTTTACAAAAAGTTAAAAATTTTAGCAATAACATGTCATATTACATTGAAGACTATCATTAAACAAATGTTAACTAGTTTTTTTAATTTACTTTTTTGAACTAAAACTTGTCTAGCGTATTTTTAACCATTTTATTTATACACATATTTTATTATTTAATACCATAGTTGTCATAATTTACAAGAGAATATTTAAGAAACAACTTTAATAACAAGAACACCTTTACTAACATGATTGTTAGAAAGTAGGAGCAGGATTAAAATTTTGGCTACTAAGTTTAGTACTTATATCATAATTCTAGTTAAGCACTTAAGTACCAATTTTTTGATAATTTACTACTTATTAATATAAATTAACAAAAAATTATTAAAATTTTTAATAAATTTAAAAAAGTATGGATATAGTATAAGTACCTGAAATCTAATTTCGAGATACTCATACTTATTAATTTCATAATTTATTTTAAATTAGATGGAGCCCAAAAGCAAGCAACAGAAGGATCTAGATATTGGATGGCATTTTGGAAAAATGGGAAAGGACCGGCATCAATGGAAATGTAATTTTTATGGACATGAAAATAAAGATGGAGTCATCCGATTGAAACAACACTTGATGGGTGGCTTCAGTGATGTCAAGAAGTGTCCAAAGGTACCTGCAGAGGTTCGAGTGATGATGAGAGAGCATACTGAAAAAGAAAAAGAGACAAAGATAGCATTTAGACCTCAAAGAAAAGTAGTTGAACATCGCACATCTTAATCATTTATTCATGTAAACTTGGTGATGATGATGATTATATTGATCCAGATGATTTAGAGGCAACTCATCTACAAGAGGCTATCCTGGCCTCTCGATAGGACCAGTGGCAACAAGAGGAGGTTTTGAGACAGAGCATAATTTGGGCGCTCTCAATTTGAGAAGGATGGTGGCTCTGGTGCAGCAGCAAGGTCACGTTCACATTTACAGTCTACTAGATTAAAAAAGAGTCAATCCATGAGAATGAAATCATCTTCAATCAAATCTTTGTTCGGTACATTTGGAAAGAAATCAAAGAAAAGTTCAAGAGATCCCACCATCTATCATCTAAATCCTACAGCATATCCAGATCCAGAGTCAAAGCAACCGAGAATTGATGACTACATAAATAAAGACAAAAAAAAGTAAATAGGAAGGGTAATTGTCAACTGGTTTCATTTTAGCCATATTCTAGCATGGACAGCGGTGAATACATACTTTCGATCGATGATTAGTACAGTTCAAAGAGTCAGTCCAGGTATTGATCCTCCTACACACTATGAGATTCATGGACCATATTTGCAACAACAGGTCGCAGATATCAAAGCCTGGATTGAGAGTTATAAAAAAAAGTGGAATACTTATGGGGTGACATTAATATGCGATGGTCTAGCCCTACTAGGAGGAGCATTATCAACTTTCTTGTATATTATGATAGGATAACCATCTTTCATACTTCAATTGATGCTTCAGATAAAATACATGACTACAATTATATTTTGGGCTTGATGAGGGATGTAGTTGATGAAATTGGTGAAGAGTACATCATCCAAGTGGTCATAGACAATGGAGCAAACTATAGGAAAGCAGGAAAGGATCTGATGTTAGAAAAACATCTATATTAGACTCCTTGCGCAGCACATTGTATAGATCTGATGATGAAGGATATTGGACAGCTACAAAGGTAAAATCTGTAGTAGAAAGCGGGCAAGCAGTATCCTAATACATCTACAATCGTACCTGGATACTTCTCTTATAAGAAAAAATGTACAAGAGGAGCTGCTTAGACCAGGATTGACAAGATTTATGACTAATTCATAGCATTGAAGAGTCTTCTTGATAATAAACATAGTTTGAGGACTATGATGACTTCTGATGAATGGAGAGCTTCTAAATATGCAAGGACCAATGATGGACGGCGTGTTGATAATATTATATTGAGTAATAATTTTAAGGACATATGCTCAGAGGTGATTAAGGCAATAGAGCCCTTATATATAATGCTACGGATAGTAAATACCGAGAAGTTTTCTTAGATAGACTATATATATCCCAAGATGTCTGCTTGCAAAGAAGAGATCATTCAAGCAGTAGGACAGAAAAAAGCAGCACCATTTTGCATATTATTGAAGACAGATAGGATACTCAAATGGGAAAAAGACTTGCACTTGGCAAGTAAAACTTATTTGAAGCTCAACTATCATGTATCCTTTATTGAATAAATTATGAATATCGTTGCTTTTCATTAATAATATTCTTATTTTCATGTAGCCCACTATTTAAATCCAAAATATCAGTATGATCATAACATTGTCTTGGATGAAGAGCCTTTGATGGCCTTAAGGAATGTCGTGTATATGCTAGAAAGTGATTTGGACTTGGCTGTAGAAATTATAAATGACGTAAAAAAAGAATATATACCTATCATAGTACGAAAGCCATTATATTTTTGAAGTATATTAAATTATTAAATTTAGCTGACCTTTAATAAAAAGTTTATATTGATTGGGCAGAAAATAAATTTTCAAAAGAAAAAAGGAAGCTTTGAAAAACAAAGAGCATACAGATCTATATCTAAAATGTCACTAGATATAAATATAGGATTATTTTTTATTATCTATACATCTATGTATAGCTGAAAAGTTAAGCTTAATAATATATATTATTTTATTTAAAATTTTGAATGTAGGAGAATGGTGGGTGTAGTGGGGCACATCCGTGCCAAATCTAAGAAAAGTTGTTATTCGGATCCTATCACAGACCGTCTCATCAAGTGGATGCGAGCGCAATTGAAATACATTTGTCCTGATCCATACGAAAATCAGAAATCACCTAACCTCACAAAGATTGAGAGATCTAGTCTTTGTATACTATAATATGAGGTTGAAGCTCAAGTATATCAATGAAGAAAAAGAGTCCAGACAAGATGATCCATTCGAGGACTTTGTCTATGATGAGGAGGATTCTATGTTGAATTGGGTTGCAGATCAAGAAGCACGGAATCTACTAGTATTGGATGAGCCAGAAGATCCTCCCCGACCATGCAAAACAATAGCATATGAGATAGGAGTAAGGATGTAGATCGATGGACGGCCTCTCATTTATCTTCCATTTAGAGTGGAATGCAAGATACTGCTAGAGATGATGATGGATCTGATAGTAGATATGAAGATTCTGATCAACGATTTGATCGTGAAATGTTTAAATCTATATATTAAACATAGATTTTCAAGATAGCCAAGATATTGGAACCAGTAGTAAAGGTGGGGCAAGTCAACTGAGAGAAAGCAAAAAAGCTGCGGTTGAAGATAGATATGAAAAGTCCAAATCAAAGATGGAGATAATTGATCCAATAGCGATAATTGATAATGTGCCAGTTCGAGATGATAATAGTGAGACACCTGAATCTTCAAATCCTAAATTGCCTAGATCATCTCAGAATAATAATGATGACGATAATAATAGCAAGAGTGATGATGGATCTAATGATCATGATAATCAGGATCGAGGTGATGAAGCATGCAGGATTAGTTCTGTTATTGAATAAGCATATTTCAGCCATACTATACAGGACCAGGATCATTGAACCAGACGTAGTTCTAGATATCAGAATAAGAAAGAGTTGCTGGCCTATAGGAGGAAAAAAAATTATCGCAGTACGTGGCACACAGGCTAAAGATATTTTGGATCATTTTCATGAGTTGCAAATAACTGAGAAACGTCAACGTCAAGCATACCCGAAGTTTATGGCATGGATGGAGCAAGATGAAAAATGCAAATTCGAGTCTAAGCAAGTTAGATCATCATCAACAAGAATAGAATCTGTTGGTGCGAATGATTCAGATGTATATTCTCAATGGTCATATCCCGAAGAATATTCTCATCCACCTTGTGGATACATTTCAGGATAACAGTATGGTACTGCCTCTTATTATCCTCATCAAGGATGGCCTGTCCCTTATCCAATATACTATCAAGAGGGTTATCCTAAACAATATCAAATACAAAATGAACAGCAAGGATTCGCCCAGCATCAAAGCCCTGATTATGAGCAGGACTCAGATGTTTTGAGAGTCATAGGCATTCCACTTGGAATTAGTAATGATTTGATATATTTATGTTAAACTGATGATCCATTTTTGTAATATTGGAAATAATTTATTACATAACATTAGCATCATCATATTTTTTGATACAAGTGACTAAGCTCAAATAGTATGCACTGTAATTTTTTTATCTAACTTCAATATTTATGCTTTATCAAGTATTCATGCAGCATCATTTACAAGAAATCATTGCTCGGTAATCAAGAAAGAATCTTCAACAATCTAAAAAATCATAATATATTATAGTGTTAGTTTTAAATAAAACAAGTGTATCATAAATACATTATTTTAAAAAATCAAATATATTTAAATAATAAATAAAATAATAAAATCTTAAAATAAATTAAAAAAATTAATATACATATAAGGGCATCACAAGTGCATACCGGGATGCCCGATCGGGATGGCGATTGGGATGGGACGGGATGCCGGGCATCCTGTTCCGGGCAAAAATCAGGATGCCCCCGTCCCATGAGATTTAAAACCTTGATTTTAACCTCAATCAGGTAGGGGGTGGGAGATTTTTATTAGGACTTTCTAACAAATAATGGAAAATAGAAAAGAAAGATTACTTAGAGTAAAGGTTTTAAACACTGGTACGATGATGGGGCGTCCCACTATCCCGAGTGTCAGGAGAAGGCACGAGCACCATTCCAAATGTTGGGATGAGTCAAGATATGGACTAACATGAGATAGGACATCCACGACCCCTAGTGTGGGAACATAGGGCATCCAATTCTATAGAAAAACCAAGATAGTCCGGTCACATGATATTTAAAATCTTGCTTAGAGCAACATAGAGGACTGGTTATATAATCAATCGCAACACTATGTCACCATTGCATGTTACAACAATGCCATATAATGATGTTTGAGCCAAGGCTTGAAATACAAAGGGTGGATACCTTACCAACCAAGGTTTGCCGAACCATCTCGAACTGGCTAGTTTGGGGCATGTTGAACCATACCAATGGCCGACTGGCACGGTTCTAGCATATAAAATGATACGTTGGTGAGGGAGAAGAAACAAGAGGAAAAGAAAGTGAGAGAGGGTAGGAGATGAAAGACCGGAGAGGCCACCAGAGGGCTGCCAAGGCCTTCAAAGCTCCACCCTCCATAGAGAAGAAAAAAGTAAGAGAAAGAGAGGGAGGGAGAGTGGGCGGGGAGGCCAGTGGTGGCTGCATAGAGGGCCATGGAGGCTCCCGGAGGAGGGGATCTTTCTCCTCGCCCTCCGTCTAGCCAAAACAAGGGCACCCGACCTCATCGTGGACCCCCAAAAAGAAAAAAAAATGCGATCAAAACCGGGGTGATCACCCCTGTTTTGACCCGACAAAGGGTGGAAAGGAAGATCCTGCCCTCAAGGGCCTCCAAGGCCATCGTCGGCCTCCCCACCCACTCCCCCTCCATCGGTTCCTCTCTCTCTTCGACTCTCCCTCCTCCCACTTGCTTTGTTGTGTCGGTTCGGGCCTAGCATAGAACGATACGGGGGTGTACCAAACCATACCACCGGCCAACCAGCATGGGGTCTAGTTTTGACATAGCAAACCTTGCTATCAACAAAGATGGATACTGCAAGCCATATGACAGATCATGCAGTCATATGAATAGATAAACCCAAAATTGGAATGACCCTTTTGGCCTCCAATCTCTGGGTTTGGATTTTTTTTTATCATGTACTTCTAAATGCTGTTATTTGCAAGAAACAAGGTTGGAGTATCAAGTTAAGTGCCCCTATCAAAGATTTCTACATGTGTTGAAGTAATTAACATGCATAAATATCATATAACATCACATCACTTGCAATATAAAATACATTTTAAATATATACATGTTAAAATTAGCAATTGAAATACAAGTTAAAAAAAAAAAAGAGTATATATTTATAATATCATCAAATAATAAAAGCATTTACAACTCCAAATCATTTAAATGATCAGTATTATCATTCATGATAACATGCTAGCCACTCGCTTATCCATTGTGTACCAATTTCTAACTTTTCAAGATTTTTATAGCATGGTTCAAAATGGAAATTCATTCCATGCATTGCCTTAGAGCATTTACTTTATGTCCTTCGATGCATCAATTTATCTTCATTTTTCCAGTGATATAAAAAAATTAAACATATAATAAATTTTTAATAAATTTAAAATATATAATTAATAAAAACCATTCAGTTGATTGTAGAAAGACCACTTCTCAACAACATCTTCAAAAATCATTGTAAATTTTTATCTAGGTTTTGGAGATCAACCCAAAACCCAATGACCAAATAAGGTTATATCTCAATTTGTTGATTAGTCACAAATTGGTGGTTGGATTATTCATCATTTTCTTTTGAAAAAGTGTATCAGAAAAGAATTTTCCTAGCTAGAACAATTTATTGCTCAAAAATGGTTGTAGATTGGTTGATTGGCACCAAAACACCTACAGCAACTTGTCCCCTCTTCCTTCCTTTTGTTTCCATCTTCAAATGATGAAAACAAGAGAGATTCATCCTTCAACCCATTTCTCAAGAGGCGCTCAAACATACTGATCAGTTCAGGATTGTCTGAGGTCAGTTTGGGACAAACTGACCTTACTCTGCCTCCGGACCACTTGCTCCACCCATGATTTGAGCAGTCTGGAGGGTTGTTCAGGTGGTTCTCATCCCAACCAAGTTCCCAGTACTGAGAAGGCCTTGGTACGGTACATATTGAATGGTTTGCCTTGAACAGCTCAGTATTTCAATCCTTTGTCTGAGCATTATATAGATCATGTAACAAATCAACACTAACAAGAAAATATGTGATTCAACCACAACAATATAAATTGGTGAGGTAACAGTTATCAGTCATTATCAAGAAAATTTAAAAGTAACCTTGATCACATCTCCAGTCACTTCAAGTATTCTCCGAATAAGAGGAACAGCTGCTGGATCTCCACAAAGATGAAGTTCATCTGAAGAAATCCCTAATAATGCACGTGTGAACGAAAACCCCCTTGTTCTACACCCCACCATCTACAAATAGCAAATGAGAGTGAAAAAAGAAGACAATAATATATACAAGGGCATATAATTTCTCAGGGCTATTTTCTAGGAGTATTAGACAAAAGATTATTGTTTATCAAATCATGATCACAAGCAATGTTATTATTATGAAAAGATCTAACACTCCCACAAACAATAAAGCACTACACATGATAGAGTAGATCAATAATGGAATTCATCACAATTTAGTGGAGGATACCCTCTAGAGATGAAAGAAATGCTAGGTACACCTATATCATATGTTCTGTTTGTAATTGCAGAGCACTACAAAAATTGAAAGTTGAAAATATCCTTGGAGACCTTGGTAAAGTGAAGGATCTAGATTGTAACTTTTGGAGAAAAAAGAGAGCCTAAGAAAACCTGGAAACAGTGAGAAAGGAAAGGCTTGTAATGAAACGTATTGTAGTTTGACAAGAATAAATTGCAAAGGCAGATCATAAGCAGATCCCAAATGAACAACCGTTATTGGATTTGGCTATGGCTTATAAGGAATCTTATCAAGCAAGGTATGAAAAATCCACCATAATTTATTACATATTTCACCAGCTGGGGCTACATAGAGGTAAGAATGAATGACAACTTTAATCAAGGATTGCTTTGTAAGATTCAAATCAATGATTTTGGGCTGAGCAATGAGAAAATCTGCATTTCCATGTAAGCCTTTTTACCATACCAAAAATAACAAAACTAACTCTTGCAAATGAAAGAGTCATTCTTGTATTAATTACTTCAAGGCTTGCAGATAAACAATTACATAATGATGAACAAATTACTTGATTATGTAATGGCCTCCTAAGTGACACATGCAGGGATCCTGCATCTGCAACAAGGCATTTCAGATAAACAATTTCTTAATGATGAACCAATGGGAATCCATCACAGTGTCCTGTTATAGCATACAAAAAAATGAGTATATTTCATTAGAACTGTTAATCCATTCTAAATACCTATCACCTCCATGAAAGGCCAACCAGAGCATTCTTACTTCACTTGAATGAATTATAAAAAAGAACAGCATTCAGTTTCGAACCAAACTGAACCAATAATTTGTTACAGCTCAAGCAAACATATGTAAAATTCATAGTATGAAACTATCATGGTTATGAACAATTTTAAGGACTCCAATTTTCCTGCTTAATTTTTTCCCCTTTTTTGGGTTATCATTCATCCACATTTTTCTATGTTCTACATAATGCAAAAGGGTACAAGAAATTCTGCCACAAACCTGGATTTCATCAATAACAGCACACTGGTATTCACTGGTTACATCAGCCATTTCAACTGTTACTGAACTATGCTTTGCACCATCAATTTCCTCTCTTTCTTGTCCAGTAATCAAATTACAGGGAACTTTAGCTTTATTTAATCTCTTTGACACCTCCCATGCCAGTAATCTTAGAGGCCCACAATATATTCCTTCAGCCAATTATGGTGATTATTGAATTTGTCACGGTATGTATGCAAATATGCAATCTAATGGGGATGGAATATAATACCTGAGGAGCTCGACTCTAACCGCTTAAGAGCATTATATGTTTTTCCACTGTTGGTAGGACCAACATGCAAAAGTACATGGCGCTTCTTTCTCCGAGCATTTGGATACCATGTATGTGGTTGACTGCAGTTAAAGATAGCTTAGCTAACAGAAACTCAAATAATAGTTTCTGACTGAGATATGAAAAGAAGGGAAAGAAACAGTAGTTTAAAGTTTTATAAAATCACTTGCACATTGCGCTAATAGCCAAAGAGTGCTCAATGATCCAGGGCAAAGGCAAAATAGTCGTTGAACATTTTAAGTCAAACACAATGAACAACTTTAAGTACCCGTATGGCCGTATACTATCACAAACATTTCTGAAGAACAAGGGTAGTCAAGCAGTTGAACTTCGTTCAACAAGAACTAAGATGTTTCATAACTTGCAAAAGAGTACTCAATGCTCCGGGGCAAAGCCAAATTAGTCATTGAATTTTTTAAGTCAAACACAATGAACAACTCAAGTACTTGCATACCGTCACAAACATTTTCTGGAGAACACAATTGCTCATGCTGTAGAACTAGGTTCAACAAGAACTAAGATGTTACACGACTTGCTTTGTATCACGAATTCATGGTAGTGATACCTAGATACAAGCACGAGTTCCTGTGCCTCAAATATCTGAAACTTCAACCTTTGGAAGAAATTTCAACATTTGAAACTTCCATGAAATGTAAGAAATAAACATACACCTACATATGGTACTTTAAATTATTTGAACATTTTTCATCCTATATTATATCAAAAGATGGAAAGTTGGTACAGTAATACATTTTATTTGAAGCTTCCAGGCACTTCAACCTCATTCGGCCCTTGGAATAGTTAAGGCATCAACACTAGCATGATAGTGTCCTTCAGGTGGACACTGCAAATCCTGCACCAAATGCCAGTGAGTGCTTCAAACTGACATCAACTGAATACACCATCTTTAAGTACCAAAAGGTGTCAAGTTGAGTCATATCATGTGATGCTCAAGTGCTCAAAAATGTTGGTAATCTGACATTCATAGAAACTAAAGTCTCCAAGTAACTCAACATATTGCACTGGATATCATCTGGAAAACATCTGAATTAAATGGTTCTACCAACAAACATATAGACCACTTAAATTTGCCGTTTTGAAGTGAACAGACAAGGTTGGAAACCTAATTATAAGTTCTTTAAAAGTTTTTTTTCAAAAAAAATTGAATGGCTTCGAGTTAAATTATACTGGGATTTCAAAAAGTTTAAGAAATGCATTTAAGACTGCAAAACCGCCTTCCTCAGTTTTAAAAACCAGGACAACCATGTAAGGATATGGTAAACATCATAGCCAGATATCATCTAACTGGATTTGAACAGACGACTTCTGCTGTACTGGTTTAAGCCAGACAGAACACCATTATTGTTTAATTCAAAAGAGACTAAAGAAATATTTTTTAAAAAAATTTCCAGCTTATGCAGACATCATGGTTCCAAAACTTGGAACTTTAAACAGGACTGGATATCATAGAGAGAGAGAGAGAGAGAGAGAGAGAGAGAGAGAGGCCGAGGAAATTGATTTTGAAATTTGGATGAGTTTTACCTAGCCTGGCTCAAACATGTGAATATAGAAAAGATATTATAACCATCAGTTTTCCCTTTCTAATATAATAATTAATAAAGTATTATGTTACTACCTAATCACGGCATATGCTCAATCGCAAAAGATAATACCGACTGCACCATGTAATGGCACTGGTTTGTGCAATCAGTTTGCACAGATCATGAACATGACTTCATACATGTTAAAGGGAGAAAAACAATGAGAGAGCATACATGAGAGAACTATTTATGTAGTGTGCATTGGGGGAGGGGGAGAAATGGGATAATAATGTTGGAAATATTTATCAGATATCACAGGTTAGCATCAAGGGACACTGTTATGTTAAATTTTACTAATATTTCATACTAAGACCAGATGAACAAAGAGCCATATGTAATGCTTAATATGCCTAGATCTTTTATGCATTCAAAGGAACATGATTTGCAGACTGAGAAGAATTAAGAGATCTTAAGGCACCTCCACTTGATTTTGTTCATGAACACTAAAGAAAGAGAGCTATGTGCAATAAAGTAACGTAGGAATTGTAGTTATTATAAGCAGAAACTTAAAAATAGGCACTAAAGCAAGGTTTCATGGACCAGCAGAACGAGGAGATACCACCGGTACCATAATGTTACGATGGTAAAACAGTACAGAGATGGATCCAAGCATGCCGAAACTGGTCGAACTAGTGTGAACCGACCATATTGGTCCAATGTTGGTCGATAACAATGGTCTATATCAAGGTTCCCGGTACCAGTACCGGGAGCCGTACCGGTGGCCGGCCGATACTGGTACGGTACCATATCGTACCGTACCGTGCCGACACATGGTACGGCGTGGCGTACCGGGTTGTTTGAATTGGTATGTCCTTTTTTTCTTATTTTTTTTGATGATTTTTGTGATTTTAAGGTTTTTATTTTATTTTTTAAGGGTTTAGGATTTAGGATTTAGAATTTAGTATTTAAAAGTACTAAACGCTTGAAATTTAGAATTTAAGATATGTCCGATTTCAAGATTTAGGACTAAATACTAAGATTTAGGACTACTTCCAATTGAAATAAGATATAAAATGATAATTAAACTAAGATTATCAGCAATTAATGAAAGTGAAATATAGCATAAACATAGAATTACATACCAATGTCTAGAATTGGATAGAGTGACGATGTCCATAAATATAGGGATCATTTATATACTCTGTAGGAAGATCGATATATCCCTCCAGCTAGGCAGCATGATACTACTCTAAGGACATCCTAGGAGATATGCGTGATGGATCATAACTCATCGCAGATCCCTCTCTTATGTCCCGACCCTGAGAACTATCCAGAGACTGATGATATGGCAGTGCAGGAGCCATCCAAATATACCAGCAGCAAAATCAGATCCATAAAATGCTCTGGACTACATGGGATAATAACCACTGGAAGATGACATCTCAGATGCACCATATGGATCATATGGACCAGAAGCTGTCGGTAGCTGTGAATAAGAGGATCCTGAATATGAGGATGACCCAGATACATCCATGGATCCTACTCCACATGCAAGAGCTGCAGCTACATCGTGTCCCGAATGTCCTCGCGGAGCCCATCGCCTATATGGAATCGTATCACGGGGTCTATCAGATGGTAATCCATGATCTGTATCATGCGTGGCATGGCTATACTGCGACTCTCCAGTAAATCGAATATGAATAGGTAGCTGCGACTTCTGTCCTCCGGCCCCTTCCTGATCACTAGATCCTCCACTATCTGAAGCACTATCATCACTCTCTCTGGTATCTGAATCTGAATGAACTGAATGCTCCGATGGATCACTAGATTCATATAAATATATTCATATAAGATTCTATCATACATACTACATATATTTTTTTAAGATCCTATAAATGCATTAAAAATCAATTTTTCTTCAATTTAAGATCTACGGCACTATTCATGAGATGCATCAAAACTTGAATAAATGGACATGAAATTTATAGTGATAGTAGCTTACAAGCCCTAGATTAATAATTTATAATTACAGTTTTTTTTCTAATTATTTTTTTATTAATTTATTAATCTGAAATTAATTTTTAATTTAAAAAATTATATACTTAACAAAAAATCAAGATTTTAGTTTTGTAGATATATCCTACATCTACCGTATACTCTAAAATCATAGCCAACAAATAAATTTTGATAGCATTTCTTCTTAATTTTCTAGTTTGCACGGATTTTAATTAAAAAAACGAGACGAAAGAAGAAAATACGGAAAAAAAAGGTATACGTACCTTGATTCTACCTTCCTCTTCGACTTCTGCAAGTTTGATTGGGTTGAAATGAATTAAAATTTTTTTTAAGCGATTGTCATTAAAACAACAACCACAGCAAAGAGCTCGTAAGAGCTCTCTGCTGTTACAGCTTAAAAGATCAAAGGCAGCCCCCAAGCAACATGTCACATGGCTACAGTAGCCATGTGACAAAAACAAAAAAAAAGCCCCACCCACCAAACCGACCCGAACCGGGCTCGAACCGACCGGTTCGATCTCGTTTCGACCGGTTCAGCACCAGTTCAGCCCGATTCGGGTCCGGTAAAAGAAATTTTTTTATACAAAAAAAATTGGGGGGGGGGGGGGGGGGGGGGATATCGATTTATATAGCCGAACCGGCCGATTCGGCACGGTTCGGAGAGCCCTAGTCTATATTGACTGTATATATGAGTTCCTTTTCATTCTTATTGATTCTAATGCTCTCAGACCATATTGATTGTATAGGTGATGTGCCAATCTGGGGCAAAACTGGTACAGACTTCACCACTAGCATTTAATCTTTAAACCCTTGCACTAATGTTATACTTTTCAACACAAGGAAAAGGTGGATTTAGTAGTAACCAGAACAAGCACATGGAGAAAAGAGGAGAGAAAGAGGGTGAATATAATTTGTTTTAGGCTCTTTCGTTTGGATGAAAGAAACTGACTTAAGAGCATAGATCAGCTCAACCTCTACTGCACGACAAGAGGAAATAAGTTACGAACATGATAAAATGAATTAAGCATGTGAATGCCAAAATTGACCATGTGACATGCAACGATTTTTAGGTACCATTAATCTTGTAAACTTGACCAATATACTGAGCTACCAAAAAATAGACAAATTTAGTCCTATATTTGGTCAAGGCATGAATTATCAGGCCCATACCAGTTATCTACAAGTTTTGGACAACCAATCTGAATTGGCTAATTCTTGAATAGGATAAATGATAAGGGTCTAAAAACCAATAGAACAAAAAGATCAGAAACTGCAAACAAATATAAATATTAAGGCATGATTAAAATATACAGTCAAGAATCAAGATATACCATAGTGTGATCTGCTTTATGCTGGCTTTTTATTGTACAACATGATATAGAGATATAGGTGTAGAACACATCTGCTAGAATTAGACATGGGTATAAATAATTAGGAGGAGCTTCTATGGTGTTATTTCAACAGCACATTTCTCTTGCCTAACATAATTTTTTTATTAAATGACAAAAAGGCACACAATGTTTCATGGTTTGAGGATATATTTATCAGAAACATATACATCTACAGTTATTGCTTATACGCATCTCTGCAATAATGTGCCATGTAAGTTCTTACGTCAAGTCAGTCAAGTCAAACTTCCCAGACATGTGATAAGTGCTAAAACATCTGAAGCTGCACCAAGCGTGTAAATGGGTGTTAAAATCCAACTCCAATAAAATTGAGCGAATCATGGTATCTGCAAATAATATACCATAACCAAGGGAAATCATCAGCCATAAAGAGTAAAGACAAAAACAATAAAGGGAAAAAAACACTTTCCTACAATCGTACAGTTCACAAATTAACAAAATAAACTTGTTGAAATGCATAAATAAATAAATAAGAGCACAAGGTGAGTATATGATTTCTAAGGATGCACTTGGCAAGTTCTGCCAAGTACTGCTTTCAAGCCCATTACTAATAAACCAGCTGATTTCCTAATCCAATTACCCTACTTAAACTAAAATTTTGATTAGAAATTTCTGAAGCATCTCCGGCTTTCCATTAAGCAATTATACATCTTAGGCATAAAATTACAATAAAATTTGGAACAACAATTAAGATCTAAAAGAACTGTTCATAATTAGACTTGTATGAAAAACCAAATAAAATAAACAATAACAATTCAATGACCAGCATATAGGTCATGTGTTCAGTTATAGAAAGTAGGCAGACAAACCTATTAGAAGACCCATAAGCCAGGCAAGCTGAAGGCTAATATACACTTTCCTTGTATTGGATTATCCCCACCCATGATTCTAGGCATATCGATAAAATTTTCATCAATCAAGGCTTCCATGTATAACCTTTGGAAACTTTCAGCTCTTACAAGGTAAACTATGTAAACCGTTGGGGCGAATGGTCCTAGGAAAAAGGTCAAGATATCCAGATTACAAGTCTTTGTAATCTTCATGTATTTCAGGATTTTGCAATGTGTGTGTGTGTGTGTGTGTGTGTGTGTGTGTGTGTCTGTATGATGTGTGTATAGAGAGAGAGAGAGAGAGAGAGAGAGAGAGAGAGAGAGAGAGCCAAAAAAAAAAACCTAAACTTTCATTAACTTGTTTCATTCTCTTGGAGATGGCCTCACATATATCTATATAGGCCAGTTCTTTAAACCCTACGAAACATAAAATTAAAATAAAATATCGGTTCAACTAAATTAGTATGAACCATTAAACCAAACTTATGGTAATGAAATAAACAACATGGCATTATTAAATTTCTATCCCATCACTACATCTTCAAACCACAATAACTTGGTCAAATTTAACCTGTTAGTGCATGTAACACGTCCATAATATGTCAGTGAGGCACCTCCACATCAAATTATAAGATTATTTTGATGAAATGAATTCTTGAGTCTCAGTGTTGTCCCTAGAAAATTCTGGCCTGCAATTATAGCTAGAAATCAAGAAAAATGGTCTAAGCAAAAGAATCACAAAACCCTAAGGCCTACCTGCAGACTAAGTCATGCTTCGAACAGAACTACAAATCTCATTTTCAGAATATTCTCAATGTTGTCTATAACTCATGATCCTCCATTTGATATTATTGTTCTAATGAAGGAGAAGAACAAAGGACTTCCTTGTGAATGAACCCCCAAAAGGACTTCCTTGTGAACCACTTGATCTATCACAAGACCAAGTAGACCACAACACCAAAAGGATCTCAAAATAGATCAGAAAGTTGGTCATCAGCTTTTAAAGCTTGAAAAAAATGCTGCACAAAACTCACTAAGTTATTGTGATGCAATTACTTTGATACCATAATCAGGGTTAAGTTTTGGATTCAACTAGGCTGATATGCATCCTGACCAAAACTAGTTGATACAACTAGTACCATAGCTAAGCCGCTACTACCATGGCCAATTAGTAGACACTGAACCTGACCTGGTCAGTTTGGCTTGTTTGAAAATAAAATGAGAGAGAGAATGTAGGGGCCAGCTCTCTTTCTCTTTTTCTATCACGAAGGGAGCACTAGGAAACTAGGGCTTTGGATTGAGAGAGAGAGAGAGAGATCCAGAACTTCCTCACACTTTTCAACCTACTTGATGTTGGAATCATCACATAGATCCACTAAATGACAATCCCTTCTTTCTTGGCAACTAGTCAGTAAAGAAAAAAAAGACAAAAATAGGAAAATTCATATAAAAATTTCTTTGTTTGGCTTGAAATTTGAATATGTTGTAGGGTGAACATCAACCAAAAAAAAAACTTAAAATTCATTTAAGATACCAAAAGGTTAAAACAATTGAAAAAAATATATATAAAAAATAGAATTATAAAAAATATAAAAAGCATGCCAATGGATGCAATCATGCAACATCGTCCCAAGTGTATTTCAATATCATAGTGGCCTTGTGAAAAATCAGTATCACCATTGGTACCAGTACTTTAGCAAGATTTTAAACATCAATGGGATGTTGGGACACTCCAACATTCTTTGTGTTAGGACATGGTGAGTTGGGAAATGGACAGATGGGATAAGACATCCACCATCCTGGAAAGCGGGGTATCTCATTCCATGAGAAAATCAAGACAGCTCCATTCCATGATATTTAAATATAGCAAGAGTGAAAATGATGTTTTGCATTAAATTATATGACCAATCCCTTCTGGTCCTAATTATATCATGCTCACTCCTTCATTTGATGTAATAAAACTAATTTACATCCTTACAAGCATCACATTTTTATAGTAAAAGGTGTCATATTTTGATACCTTCAAATTATGGTCTAAATTATGGAATATGTCTCTTTGATTGGATGCAGAATATGACATAAAGCATATTATCAACATGCAACAACCACACCTTCAACATTAGTATCCATCAGATTGCTTCAAACCATAGAAGGGTAAGAAGCATTTTCCTGTTTGCAACCTTGCAAAAGGTGAGAAACTACTACTCTTCAGTTTGAACTTATCAATTTATTCTTGTGATACCATGTTTCCCTCACAATCCCCAGCAGTAAATATGTTACAAATATCTACCATTAGTTGAACTCCTAATATTTTTAGTTTCATCAATTGTTAACTTTCACTCTTAAAATAAAGAATAGATAGCAGACCTATTTCATGTTTTAATTGCATCATTGGGACTACCTTATGAAGAAGCATTTGGCAGAACAAACAAGCACGTTAGAGAATACACTGAGAAATGTTATGTTATCAAACCACCAAAAAGGCAGGTCTTTCTAACAAACTGTAGATTCGGTTTTCATTACAGAAGGTAAATTCTAACAGATTCCATACCTCATCCCATGCATAAAAGACAAATGGATGCGGCAATTCTCCTCTACCAAGAGCTTGCTCGTACTATTGCATGGATATAAATTATAAAACACAATTTTTTATAAGCAACAATTACTACAACAAAAAATCACGAAGAAAACGGATGGCCTAAACCAGTTCGTCGTGCAACCCAAACGGCATTGCAAAGCCTAATTAATTAGCCAAATCTATGGTTAACTTCACCACGGTAAAGTACTATAAACAACAACACTGGAACATAGATTTACAAGGCTCCAGAAGTAGCATTAGAAATTCAATACAAGTACAAAACCGAAGCCCCAATTCCATATTCATTTCCTAATCAGAGCAAGACAGCAAGCGCAGGTTTCATTTCAGTCCCAATACCATTAGGCCAAAACCCCAAACGAGAGAAGGAAATCAACAGAAAGATGCACTAAACATCCCCAAAATATCATTACAAATCACACATAAAGAGCAGATTGCGATCCAACAAGCACCAGAGAGAGAACAAACCATGGAGAATGGGTGGGAAAGGAGAGGAGAAGAAGGAGGAGGAGAGCTTCTTGCGAAGGAGGAAACGAGCCATTGGACTCGGTATGGAGGATGAGAGCTTCTTCGCGTTGGTCTCCGCTGCGATGCGCCAAGACATGGAGGGGCGGGGGAATCGGCGAAGAGCCGGTTAGAAGGGTCCAGCCGAGCACTTCGGATTTTGGAACCCCTTTTCACGCTCGTAAAGGGTCGATCCAGACCGTCCATCTGATAAATAACTGTACGATCGGTAACTGACCGGACTGCATTTTTTTTTCCTTCGTGTTCGTTATATTACTAAGATACGCAAATTGGTATGGATTGGATTGATTGATAAAAATAAAACTTTCTGACCAGTTGGCAACTTGACGAGGTAGATTTGATGTATTTATTTTTGATAAAAAATTAAAAAAATTTATATCTTGAATAGAATATTTTTTAAAGGAATGGGGCTACGTAGATGACTCTACTGGATTTATCTTCCACCTTTTTCATTAAAAAATATACTTTATAGGAAGCACATTTATATAAGTACTTTGTAGAGTGAACTTCTATCAATCACTGGTGAGCGGTGCAAAGTCTCACAACCAGCTGGCAGGGATTCGAATCTTGTTTTATACATATTTCGATAAAAAATTCAAAAATAAAATAAAAAAAAATAGTTCAAAAATAAAATTTTAAAAAATAATAATAAAATAATATTGGAGTCCCTACTGGTGGTAGTGAAAAAGTTAGGGATATATATAATAAATCACGTTCACTCGGCTGATGCCAGTAATAGTCAAGTTGACGTACTCACCTTCGGGTGGGGAACGGTTGTGGAAACATTAATATGCGCCATGTATCAAACATTCCCTGGCTGGGATTGGGGGGATTGGGGGACCGTCTGGAAGTGGCCACGCCCGGGATCTCACTCCTCCCCTCTTTTCATTCAACCAAAAAAAAAAAAAAGTGAACTTTCTATCAATAAAATATGTCTCAAAACTCTAATTACAAAATTACTTTCTCAGAAAAATTAATAGAAAACATGCGTTGCTGAAATTTTTGAAGCCAAGCCATGCCTAATCTATTTACAAATCAAGGCTCTTGGGATGTTTCTTAAATTTTTAGCATGGAGATGGTTGCTGAAGTTTCTTCCATTGCTATCACAAAATTCAGGGGGTGAAGATTAATTAGTTTGGTAAAGGATTGATTTATATAAATTGAAGGCTTGGAAGGTCATTGTGAATTGATGGCTGATTACTGCTCCAAAAGCATGGAGCCAAAGGTCTTCTCTTCTAATTGGAGATTGTTGGCTATGCCAAGGGCTAAATTATTTTAATGGAGGACTGCCTATAATAAACTTCCATAAAAAGCTAGCCTAGTTTGTAGGGATATTTTGATCCTATTGCAACTACTTATGATAGCTGTGATATTGAGGAGGATTTGGATCATGTCGTATCTTTATGCCACATTGCTTACGAGATCTAAGATCATGTATCATCTATGTCTTCGGTTCCTTTCAATATCGACTTTTTTGAATCATTGTTGAACTCACTCTCAAATCTCTCCCACTGAAGTCTATAATTGCTTATTGTGGATGGATGCTATGGAGACAAAGGAATGAAAGAGTGTTTAAGCAAGCTATTTCAAATCCAAGGTTTATTGCTCATCAATCTATTTGTTTATCCTTTGATTACATGGAAATATCGCCTCCTTAAATCCATCAAGGTACTAGGTCACTTTTAGTTCTAGTAGCCCCTCTCTTGCTGCCCTATAGGTTCAATGGGTATCCTCCTTGGGTTGCATTTGATGCATTGCCAAGCAATTTTGAAATGTAACGTGGATTATCAGTAACGAGAAATGTTAATAATATAGATTATATGTAATATAGATTATTGTGTTTGGTATATACAGGAATATTATATAAGATAAAATCAAATTTTCAAAATATCCCTAAATTAAATTTATATTATATTTATAAAAATAATTTTTAATTTTTTATATTATAAAAAATATTAAATACTAAATATTTTAGATTTTTATATTAAAATTAAAAAAAAATTCTATACTAAATATTATCTATTTAATACATATTTTAGATATGTTAAATAATATATTAAATTTATATTACATTATTAAATTTAATATATAATATTTATAGTATATATAAATATTATATTATATTATATAAAAAATAAATATATTTATAAACAATATAATATAATATAATATATTTATATATAAATATATTATATTATGTATAATTTAATTTATATCATAAAATATAAAATATAAAATATATTTATATTATATTATATTATATTATATATTTTAATATATTACAAAATAAAATAAAATATATTAATATAATAAAGTATAACATTATATTATATACTATAATATTATTATATAATATAAAAATATATTTTATAATATTGATATTTTATATAAAATTTAAAAATTAAAAAAATATTTTTATATGAAATAAGTTTAATATAAATATATATATATTAAATAAATGAAATATTTGAATATATTATTTAAAAACATTAAATATATATATATTACATTATTAAATATAAAATATAATTTATATTATGTTATATTATATTAATACTATAATATAATAATATTATATAATTTTGTATTTTATAATATTACAAAATAAAGTAAAATATATTAATATTATATTATATTATATGGTATAATATTATTATATTATATTATTATATAATATTATAATAATATAATATACTATACTATACTAATAAATTATATTTTATGATATTCATATTTTATAATATAATGTAATGTATTAATAAAAGATATTAATATATTATATAATAATATAGTATAATATTAAAATGTATTTTATAATATTCACATTTTATAATATAACATATTATATTATATTAATAAAAGATATTACTATTATATTATGTTATAATATATTTATAACATTATATAGTTTACCATATATTATATTATATATTATATTATATTATATTATAAAAGAAATGGAGAAGGAATAGATAATATTGTCCAAAAATTACTTGAGAGGTGGTAATCTAGATTACTACCACTTCCAAAGATAATTCAGATTACTTCTTGAAAGGTAATCTAGATTATTAGACAGGATAGATTACCAACCAAAAAAATGTACCAAACACAATAATGTGATAGGGCCCTATTAAATTACATCTGGATAGATTATATGGTACCAAACGCAACCTTAGAGATTTTGAAGGTTAACCTTAATGGATCCCTTAGAGGTAACTAAGGTATTGCTGCATTCATTATTAGAGATCATTATATGGTTTGGTTGCATTTATTCCAATGCTTGAACAAGGAGCAGCTTGGAAGGGATTTATGGTTGCGATCTATACTTTACAATGTAGAAGACTATTGCTTGACAATGACTCTAGTGTTGCCACTAAGTAGATCAACAAGAAATCTTCCTGTTAGTCATCACATTCTCTCTTTTTTGGTATCTTCTATCTCTCCACATTTCTTTGGACATTTTTGCTGTTATAATCATGTGTTTAGAGAAGCAAATATCCTTGTAAAATGGCTAGTTAGTGGGATCTTTGATGGTAATTTCTCCCTTGTTGTGCACCCTGAGTTGGCTTTGTTGTTACAATCTGATTGTATGAGACTTTATTATTTGTGGCCTCATTAACATGGTGAAAGGAATAGATTCGTGGTGGATTAGATTCATGGAAAAGTGAGGAATAGCTACAGAGTAGTTAATACCAATCGGATGACTAAAGGATGATTGAAATTATAATTATATGAGTTGTATTATTTTCTTTGTGTTAGGTATTTTTTTATGATTTGTGATCAATTGTAGTATGGAGGATTAAAGTTGTAATGAAATTTTTTTAGACCTTGCATGATCTCTAAAATATAATCTAGGATTTGTGCGACCGGTCACCTGGCTGATTCTGGTGTTGAATTTGGGACATGATAGAATGGTATCAGAGCTTAGGTTATGATGATTTGGGACTAGTGTAGCATAAGTGATTAGGATAGATAAAAGTGACATTGAAATTCAGATTATGATTGTTCGAGACTGGGACATAAGTTATTTGGAAATTAACATGGTAGTCATTAGGACATGACATGAATAATATTAAAATTTAGGTTATGATCACTTGAGATGTGACATAAGTGATTAGGATATTGTTGGAATGATATTGAAATTATGGTTATGATCAATATGGATTGTGATTTAAGAGGTATTTGAATTTAGTGTCATGATCAGTCGGGATATGAAGTTGAAAAAAAAGAATGGATTCAAAGTTTGAATTTTTAATCTTTAGATATTATACATAAGATCTAATATATGATTAGTGCAAAAGAGGAACATGATTTTTATCTTTAAAATAAGTAGTAAGATTGACCTAGGATAAGTGTAAAGGGATAAATGAATTATATTATTCGATCATGATTAGTAAGTATATGAATATTGGAAAGCTGGATTAGATGTGTCTTTGTCTTTGATAAGTGGGTTTGACCCAAGCATCAAGAGTACTGGACTAAAATTATAGTATATTATGTTAACGGGTCATGTTGAATAAGTAGGTTTAATTATCAATTAAATGATTTGGAATCCTGAACTTGATAAGAATGCAGATTATGATAACATGCTAGTTCTGTTGTTAATTATTGAATTATAAATTTTTGAGATTGTTATAAGAAAATGTTTAGGGTATAGGTTATGTAAGGACCTTCAACATGAAAACTAGGTCAGGATAAATCTTGATATGATATGCCTGAGATATGAACGAGATAAAGAGACTCAATAGCTTTACTTTAATAACTTGAGATCTCCTTGGTACTAAAATGAGATAAATTTTTGAAGGGATTTATTTACTGAACCTACATAGTTCAGTAAATTTTATCGGAGTACGTAGTAGAAGCGCAGTGGTTTGAGTTATTCTGAAATTAATTAAAAATGATGACTCTAACTTTAGAAGTATTTTGATAGAAGTACTGATTTGAATTTCAGTAACAAGATTTTAGTAATAAATGAAAAAATAATGTTATTGATCCTTGGGCTAGTCTATAGATGTACGTTGCTATGAAATTTTTATTAATAAGTTTTCCTAGTATAGAGGATATTAGTAAAAATTTTGGATATCTCTAAATCTAGAATAAGGATTGATGATTCTTATACCTAGCTAGGATCAGGGATATTTTAACACCAGGCTTCTTTAGTTATGATATTGTGATTTCTTTATTTAAGGAGGGCTTGAGATTTCCATAAGATAAAAGATTAATTATAAAATCATGGAGAAGCTTAAGAGAAGAAAGAATGCTAAAGACCATGGCAAGTATCTAATGCTCAAGCCTTTTTGTAATTTTGGTTAAGAATAGAGTGGACCGATTATGATTTTTGCATGGAGGTTAATCAAGAAAAATAAATTTCAGTGGCAAACAATTATGTATTTTAATTCGAGGTTGAGGCGCTAATGTTTATTTGAAAGAAATTGAAGAAATTCATAATGTAGATAGATGGTGATGATCAAAATAAAAATGTTATATCTTGCTATTATGTAAAGACCATATAAATAAAGCATTCTAAAAGAGAAAATATTGAAAGCTCGAGAATGATGTTAAGGTTGGATATTTCTAAATTTGGACTATCATGATGTTCTTGTAAAATTAATTAAGGGTAATAAATCGTATTAAAAGATTAGTATTCTTTTGGAAGAGCTCAAGAAAATTTGATATGTATTATAAATGAAACAGATCAAGTTTAGAATATTATATAATTTCGTTATGTAAAGACTTGTGAAGCAAGTACCTTAAGAGACGGACTAATTAGGGATTTAAGAATGATATGAGGGTTGGTTATTTTTTTTGAATTTAAAATTTTAATCAAGCTAATTTCGAGGATGAAATTATTTTAACGGGGGAGGAAAGAGAGGAAGAAAAAAGGGGAGGAGAGAGAGAAAGAGGAGAGAGGAAAAAAAGAGAAAAGAAATAAAAGAGGGAGAGAGGGGGGATCTCGGTTCGGTGGAGAAGAAGAAAGAGGATCGAAAAAAAAGGTACTTACCTAAGAGTTGAGTCGCCACCGGTGGCTCACCCAAGAGTCTCCTCATCAATGTGGGTAAGGAAGGAGATCTCGGTTCGGAAGAGAAGAAGAAAGAAAGGGAAAGAGAAGAAAGAAAAAAAAAGAAAGAGAGGGGGGACTCTTTGGGTGGAGACGAAAGAGAGAAGAAGGGAACGGGAAAAGAAAAAAATAATAAAGGAGAGGAAAGAAGGAAAGAAAAGAAAAGGAAAAATGAAAAATAAAAAATGAAAAAGAGAAGAAAAGAAAAAAAAGAGAAGGAAAAAAAGAAAAAAAGAGAAAGAAGAGAAAAAGAGAATGAAAAAAAAAGAAAAAAAAGGAGAAAGGAGAGAGAAAAGAAAAAAAGGAAAGAGAAAGATGAGAGAGAAAGAAGAGAGAGAGGAAGAGAGAGAAAGAAGAGAAAAAATGTTGAAGGGGGAGATCGAAATGCTTTTTCTCTAGGAATTTAGAGTTTTACGGATAAAAGATTTTATATTTATAATTCTTATAATTATTTATATTAAAAAATTATTATTGTAGGGGGGACAGCCTTCTGAGCAGGAAGGTGTTGGGCGAGCTCCGGGTACAGATTGATATCGGGTACTTTTAGATTAGCTCTTGAAAGTAAGGATTTCTAAACTTGAATACCATATGTATGTATTTTATATGACATGTTTGATTCACGCACATGAGCATTGACTTGGATGCTTATTTTTGCATGGTATAGTTAGTATGATCGTTGCTATTATTATTTATGTTCCTGTATACCATGTTTTATCAAGTAAAATTATCTTTAAATGGGTTGGACCATGATGTTGGTTATTGGAAAACTATAAATAACATGATTTGACATGATGATATGAAAGGACAAATGTTAATTAAGTGAATACGGTGTTTGGACTAGCCATGCTACGGGATCATAGTTACTGAGATAGCTTGAGCCATAGACTTAGTACATGGAATAGCTGGCCACGGACGGATAGTACATGGACAGTCTAAGCCACGGGCTTAGTATGTGGAATAGCCGGCCATGGATGGATAGTACGTGGGACAGCCTGAGCCACGAGCTTAGTACGTGGGCTAGCCTGGTCATGGACGGATAGTACATGGTCGATTATGAAGTTATCAGTATGGGCTGGAGCATGGCCGTGATTAGTTCAAAATCCTAAAGAAGAAGGATAACTAATGAAATATAAAAAGAAAACATAATGTTATCATAATGTTTTATTATACTTAATAGTTGAGTTATTTTGGTTGCGTGATCTGATAAATTATTATTTTCCAGTTATTTTAAGTTATTTTCAAGTTATATTATTATTAGTGTGATTGTTTGGAGACCTTACTGGACTGTAAAGCTCACAACCCCCTTATTTTCTTCCTTGTTATGCAGGATATTCGAGCTTGGTAGTGGATTGGATTCGTGGTGAAATGATGCATGGCAAAGATCGGGTTGGACATGAGACTGAACATTAATTTTTAGATGACTTAGTTAGTTTTGTTCGGTTAGATCTGTTGTTGATACTTATGTAATAACTCAGAGGATCATTTAGTGATTTTGACTTGAATAAATAGATTTTTTTAGTTATTATTAAATTATTTAAGTAATGTTGGTTTAGTTGCTGTGATTTTAAATGAAGTTACTCTTGTATATCTAGGTCTTGCATGATCTCTAGAATGTATTCTAGGATTGTGCGGCCGGTCACGTAGCCAATTTCAATGCTGGATTCGGGACGTGACAGTGCCGAAGACAATGAGATTGCTAGGTTGATTTGGCTAACAAAAATTCTTATTTTAAAATTATAATCGTACACATAATTTTCATTGGTACCTCCTGCATTTAACCGGATTTTAATGATTTAAAGAAGCAAATGTTATTGTCTATATTTATTGATGGTCCAAAAAAATAAAACAAGATATATCGAACCATCGATCTCTCGATGTAAATATATATATTTTTAAGTAGTGATTTCTATATATATTTCATCTGATATCATCCCTAAAGAGATAGTTCAGATGTATACATATAACAATATTAAGAGTAGCTGCACGGGCAAGAGACTACATATATCACTCCTGTTTTCTCTTTTCCATGCAAGTTTGCAGACGCATTCCACACTTTAAACATTATTAACACCCATTGGCTGTTCGAGCATACTGTAGTTCTTTCAATGGGACAAAGTACATGACATGGAGAACTACGATTAGTATCCAGAAAACAACGGTGACATAAGTAGACATGCAGGATCTTCATTTCTTGGCATGGGGTAAGACTTCAGTCATATATTTTCCAAGAGCCCATATTGGAAAAATGTTCCTGTAGTTGGCATAAGTGAGAATGGCAGATCTGCAGAAGATCCCTGTACTTTCCTGCACTTAAAAGAAATGGTCATATCCAGTATATAGAGAAGGTAAGTCATCAGCAGCAACTAATATCACTAGGCATTTCAGATTAAATTTAGACATCCTTTCATCGACCAAGCTTATCGAGTTCAACAAAGACATACGGATGAAAAATTTTACCGCTTTATGATGATCCTATTCCCTTATAGGTTGGGCACGTTAAGCTATATGTGAAGATATTAACGTTTCTCAATAGGATGATGGAATCACTGTACAAAAAGAGAGCACTTTCCTCATCCGTGCCATATGCCGCACATTGGATGAAGAGCATCAATCCGTATGTATATATAAGTTATAACTAGTTAGAATTTTGTATGAAGGATTTAAATTATGAGATGACGGTCAAGACATGAGTAAACAACCTTCACCTACTAAATAATCACCAATTCATGACAACAAGTGAAAACACACACACACACAGAGAGAGAGAGAGAGAGAGAGAGAGAGAGAGAGAGAGAGAATCAGTTATGGGCCATCTAAGTAGAGGATAAATACCATTGATTACTACTACTGATTATGTTTAACATTCCTAGAAATCAAAATTCGTAACATTTTAAAGACCTCTTACATGTGCATCAAGCAGGGGGATACAGTTTCAGCATTTTACCGAGCATGATCTATAAATTTCACATTTATGAGTAAAAATTCGATGGGTTTGCATGTTTCTAAAACCAGAAATGAAAGCAAAACATTAAAAAAGTGCCACCGAAATTTTCTTAGTTTTCTAGACATTCCAGATGATGCACATCGAGACCTATAGTAATAGATGGCCTATCATTCATTTAAATGTAAAAGGATGTTAAATTATTTACATTTGGCCCAATTTAATAAAATGCATATGCTGGTTTTTGAGATTCTACCAATTAATGGTTGGCACCATTACCATATATTTATTTAGCTGATAAATAATGCATGGTGACTTACTTGCTGTGGAAATTCACCACTCTCCAATTGCATATTAATCAACGCTTTTGCAGCACGGTGTAAAGGTATTGGATCTCTTTCAGCCTGCTCCAAAAATAATTAACCAAATATTAATAAGCAAAGTCTCTTTCACATTCACATGCCAGTTATTCAATGAAATGCATGCACGCGCGCATTGTAATACGATGCAATAGAATGTAACTATAGGTGCTTTATACATTTAAAAGATGGGCTCTTTTCATGCTAGTCTCCACAATCTTTCATATTTCCATATCAATTGCTCCTGTCTTCATATTTGGATGCAGACATATTTGGATTTTTTTTTTTGATGAATTTTTTATTATGAAACAAAAGGGTAGGGGGGTAAATTCCGATGTAGCTCCTCATTCTAGTCCCAGCCCGTTAGGCGATTGTTCAATTTAGGCCACACATTTTCGCGTACCCTCCTCACCAACCGGTGAGTACGTCAACCTAACCCTCCATTCTGGTCCCCAACCCGTTAGGATATTGTTCGATTCGGGCCGCACATTTCCGCGTACCCTCCCCATCAATCGGTCAACCTAACCCTACTAGGGCACCGGAGTTAGAGCTGCTCCGCCCTCCAGTCACGTGTGTCCAGAATTTTTGAAATTTAATTGAGTCACCCGATGGATCATGCCTCGAACTCGTGACCAGTGAATAATTTATAAAAGTGAAGCCGCGTGCTAACTAACCATGCTATCACCATAATGGTTCATATTTGGATGTTGATCCCTGCAATCTATTTTGTTATGTATATTAATTATTCCTACTAGTGTTTCTCAACCGAACCAAGTATAAAGGTTACTATAGTGAAAAAAGATTAAAAAGCTTTTGAGGCGAAGAGGAATTGGAGACTTGTCTTTTCTATCTCTCCCACTTTCCTCTCGCCCTGGCCTAACCCATGACCACCCACCGATGCCCCCATCATCTCCCTTCCCTCTATGGGCAAAATAGTCAACAAGAGAAAATTTTTGGGTACATTTGATTTGTCACTAAAAAAGGCATTTCTTTTACTTTTTTTATTGTTTAAAAGCAAAAACCCAAAAAAAAAATTTAGTATTACAAGGTAGATGACCTGTTATAAGTAATTATTAGTATATAGAAAAGTGTTTGACCAACAATTGATCACTCATTCAAGGCACAGGATGCCAGACGGTCAAGAACCGATCATTTATTCAAGGCACAGGATGCCAGATGACAGAAGCCGATCACTTATTCAAGGTATAAGATACTAGATGGCCAGGATCCGATCAATTATTCAAGGCTTTGAATATCAGACGACTGAGAGCCGATCATTTATTCAAGAAACAGGTTGTCGGATAGCCAGAAACTGATCACTATTCAAAGCACAGGGTACCAGATGGCTAGAAGCCGATCAATTAATCAATCCACAAAATGCCAGATGGCTAGGAGCCGATACTTATTCAAGGCACAGGATACCAGACTATCAGATATCGATCACTTATTCAAGGCATAAAATACCAGATAGCCAGGAATCGATCACTTATCTAAAATACAGGTTGCCTAACTACTTATCAAACAGGTACCGATCATTTATCTAAACCATGCATAAAGTTTCATAACTTCATTTAACATGAAGAATATGTCTTAAAGTTATTAAAGCCATAACGACAAGATTAGTAAAGTGTTATCAAACAGTGTAACAAACCACTTCACAAACTGACCTCTTAATAGCTTAATTGACTTAACCACTTTCTTAACGGTGTAACATCTCACAAAGGATTATAACTGCCTAACTAACTCAACCCTCTATTTCTATAAATAGGGGATCGAGGGAAACTCTAGGGGTATTAAATTTTTGAACATACACACTCTTTATATTTTCTTCTTATTGTTTTTTCTCTTAAAGCTGACTTAAGCATCGAAGAGTACCTCGTTGAAGAAATCCCATCAATTTCTTCAACATCAAGAGCTTAACCGATTTGAATTTAGGATAAACGGGTTTGGATCATAAATGGATCGACCCATTTAATCCATTTAATATATGGATCATGTTCATATTTTTAAGCCTAATTTATTTAACTTATTTAATCTATTTAATATACGGGTCGGGTCGGGTCAGGTTGGGTTGGGTTGGGTTGAGTAAAAGGATTATCTATTTAAACAGGTTAGGTCGGGTTGGGTTGGGTCAACATACTATTTAATTATTAAATGCGTTAAACATATCGGATTGGGTTGGGTTAGCAAGTTATCTATTTGATAAACATGTTAAACGGGTTAGGTCAGGTTATCTATTTATTAAATGGGTCAAGTTTAGGTTTTAAATTACAATCCATTTATAAACATGTCAGGTTCAGGTTGAGACTTTTCTAATCCAACCTGTATCTGACCCAACCCGCATATATCCGACCCGACCTGATGCCACCCCTATTAAGACCAATAATAAAATGAGTAGCATAATGCATGAGTCTCTCATCATTATAGGGTTTAGGAAAGGTCAGATATAGGTAGCTCTACCAATACATGCAGAAAGGGTATTTATATATTTCGAATATGTGACCTCCAATTTACAATGGAGAAACCTTACCTTTATACAAAGCTCACCCTCTTAGATAGTAAGACTAATAATCTATCATTTTAATGGATCTAGGATCTCCTTTGTAAATGAATGATCACTAGAGTTCTAATTTAAAAGAAAAAGCTAGAGACTCACTGTTATATTTTTGAGATTATATATCTTAGTGGATCTTATGGCCATTCTGTGAGAAGCTCTCCACTTAGGGTTCAATTCTTTGTTACATAGGAAGCAACAAAGCCCTCAATGTTGGTAGCTGAGATCAATGATCTCATCAAATAGTGCCGATGACTCTTCCATGAATGAAACATCCACTAGAGTGGAGTTTATCATACAGTAGGGAGAAGGCCCTCCCTTATTATCTTAAGATCAGCTTGGATTGGAAGATTGGCTTTTAGGTTGAAGGGTTGAAGAAGTAGAGGACCTATGAACAAAATCTATATGTAAAACTAATTTAAGAAGCCACATGAAAAAGAGGATTTGGGCTTAGGCACGAATCAATTGTCGAACATTATTACTGAAGCTAACATATAACAGACCTATAAAGGAATCTTGGCTAGAATCATGAATACTCGTGACAAATTTGTAACTTTAATTGACTCAAACTATTGCATAGGGTAGGCAAAATTGAAAAGGATATAATATTGGCAAATATAGTTTCATTCGAGGTGCCATCATCTTAGTTTATTTAAATATGACACTAAGTGCAAATCATATAAACAAACCTGCCCAGATTCAATAAGCGCCAACATGGCCCATCCAGTTTGCACTGCATGAACTCTATTTCCCTTGAGATTTGTATACACCTATATCAAAAGCAAAAGTGGTTTACAACTATGATAAAATGAACTAAACTAGAGATATCAATGCACATTTAATATCTCAATTTGTGTCAAATAAGTATTCAATCTCTTATCCAAATATGGTTCAAGCAATTTTGATAAATATAGTTAGTTACGGTTGAAAAGATAATATTTTTTAACCATGGGTAATCTAATTTATATATTATTTTATGGGCTATGAATAATAAAGCTACCTAAGGAAGTTTAGTCATCTAACTAATAGCATTTTTAAATGTTAAAGATATGAAAACCAACAATTCAAAATAAATCAATGTGCAAAAAGCTTTGGATTTGTTGAAAGTTATATTGATGGAGATGAAAATAAGTATTTGTCTTTGATCATGAATAATTAGTATTTGAATCATGGCTTAAAACAATTCTAGTCTCTATTTAAATTTAAACCTATGAACAAAATTATGATAATGATGTAATCTAACGGAAAAAATTTATGCGAACAATCTGAACTTAAAAAATTTGCACTTGCAAGCTTAAAAACTATTACTAATAGCATCAAAATAGATGGGATTACATGGAACATACTTTGACATTATTCTAAGAAATACCAAGTCCTGTGGAATGGAAAGCATCACAGAGCATTTGCAAACACTATTGTCCATGTCTTCTTTGATTTTAACTATATAATTACATACTACTATTGCCGCAGGTCCGAAGCATATCAACCATTTTTTGATCATCTTATTCATTATTAATACCTGTCATAGCTATCCATTGATTTAGTTGTTATAGGATTTTCCATGTTTTCCTACAAATTTGAATAAACAGCCTTAGTTTCACCTCCTCACTATATGATGTTTGAAATTATGTATTCATTCAATGAATCTGCTAGTATAGATGTCTAAATTTATCTTTAATCTCCAGCTGTACTAAGCAACCGTATAACACTCAAAAGACACATCATTAATTACTTAGCCCATCCTGCTTTGATTTTATTAATGCATAGTTGTGTATGCAGGATATCCAAAAAGCAAGACTAAGGGGCTTTGAGGCTTTATTCCTCTTTGCTTTGAGGTCCCGATAGGAATAGTTTCACATCAGAAATGCATCTAAAAGGTCTGGTGTGCATTAGAGAAGGATTGTTAAGGATTCATAATCCTAGTAAGAATTTTAGCGCCAAGAGTTTTGGGAGTTTTCCTTTATCCCTTCTACTTGGAGTTCGTCCTGGGACTTTTGGGCCATGATTCCACTATGGTTTGAGGTCCCAAGTAAGAAGTTTCAAATCTGGTAGAGGTTTGGAAGGTTGGGAGAACGTTGAAGCTCTTGGAAGTCTCCTAGGCATTAATGCTTGATTGCTATCAAGGCTGATTGTTTCAATCCCTTATTGCTGCTGCCTTTAATTAATTTTTTAAGATTAGTTACTAGTAGAAGGACGTCTACATGCTCGGGAACAAGTTCCAACAAGTAGAATAGTGTTTGGCCAGTCTTGATCTCTAATCAAGATATAGAATGCTTAACAGCTAAAGGCTGACCCCTTATGAATGTATAATGGACTTATCGGATATGAGTAAATTTTTTATTGAGACACAGGATGTTTGATGGCTAGTAGCCAATCTTCTATTGAGGCATGAAATACCCGATGGCCAGGAGCCGATATCCACTAGGGTGCAGGATGTCTATTGGCCAAAAGCCTATATCTTATTTGAAGCACCGGATACTCAACTGTTCATTAGATATGTGCCGAACACTTACCTAAACTAGGTACAGAGTTTTATAACTTCATTTAATATGAAGCATATCTCTTTAAATCATTAGAGCCATAACAACAAGGTTGATAAAGTGGTTATCAAGAAGTGTAACAAATCACTTAGTAAATCACTTCATAAACCGTTCTCTTAACAGCCTAACCGACTTAATAATTTATCTAATAGCGTAACTGTCTTATACACAATTATAACTGCTTAACCAACTCAGCCTTAAATCTCTAGACATAGTGGGTTGAGAAGAACTCCGGGAAAATTTTACACTCTACTTGTTTTCTTTATTTTCTTCTCACGATTCTCTCTCTCCAAGCTGACTTAAGCATCAAAGGGTCCTTCATTGGAGAAATCCTACCAACTTTTTCAATAATGAGAACTTTTGCAAGTCTTGGAGCTGATCGAGTCAATTTTGGAGATCATCGGTCAGTTTCTTGAAGACTCTCAGAAGCTCAAAGTTACTTCGGTATATCTAAGTGGTTGAGCTTGGAGAAGAGCAGCAATATCATTCTTATGTAAACTCCAAATGATTAATGATGAAGGATGACATGAAATAGATTAATTGATGTTGACATAACTAAGTTTCATCTTTGTATGAAAATTCAAAGTGAAGGAACATTTCATAATCTTTGGAGGTAGGAGAAGATTTAGAAAGGGGGTTAAAACTTTTGAAGGAAAATAAATTTCTTATAAGTTGGATACACTTTTAGATTAGATCGACACCCCTTCATGAGACAACTCAAGTTAATTCCATCACATTAGTACATGGGAAGGGCCAGCCAGGGATGCTACTAGAAAAAGAAATCAAAATATGGGGAGAAAAGAAGAATAAGAAAAGAGGTATGCAAAGTCCACATTATTCAATCAATAATATCAAAATTCTCAATAAACTATGAAAATCTCTTCTAGTGGAAGCTTGTCTACAACTCCGGTAACACTAAACCGGCCTTGATCTATTCTAAATTATAAAGTTAACAGGGTCCTATTTTATCTAGGACCTGGCCTGAAAATGAAAATTCTGGACAAGAGAAAAATCTAAACAATATAATAAATCCATCTCCATATTTTGCTGGTAAGTTGTAACCAATTTTGACCCTGAAACATTTGAATTTGGCCAAGATGCATAATTCAAGGCACACTAATAAGATCTTACCAAACAAGCAAAAGAATGCTAAGATCCACAATTTGGTAATTAAACTTGAAATGGAACTTGTTGATTGCTAATTTCCAGCTGAATTCTATTCTTCAATCTATGAGCTCATTAGATAAATGCTACACCAGGCATCTAGCAAAGATGCCAAAGAAAACCAAAAATAAAAACAAAAACAAAAACAAAACAAAACAAAATAAAACAAAAAAATAAGAAAAAAAAAAAAAAAAAAAAAAAACAAATATAGAAAAGGAGAAAGGACGTGAAGGAAGAACTACATGAAAGAAATACATTAAGATAATGAATGTGCACCCGAGAAGTGGAAAGAGGCCACAATTATAAAGTTGTTATAGGTGAATGTTGATGTATTGATCCTAGACACTTCCCAATGCATAATATAACACAAATGATCATATAACAAGATGAAGCAAGATATTGTAAAGATCCAAGTGGGCATGTATTTAATCTTATATCGATTGTGCATTGGATGGATCTTGGATATTTATATTGGACCAAGAAATCTAAATAATATATTTTAGCTAGCATTTTAATTAAGGTCCTGTGTTGTTATAAATGACATCAGAGTGAACCTGGTCCATGGTCTATATGAACTATAGAACACTATAGTACAAGCTCATTGGGGTTGACCCTAGGCCGATCGTGGTTCTTATGATTAGAGTTGAGTGGATTTGATCTCTTAGTTTTACATGGATGCTAGAGCTTAAACAAGGAAAGTATGTGAGAATCCATGTGGACATGTATTTAATCCAATATCGGTTATACATTAAGTAGATCTTGGACACTTATACGGAATTAAAGAATCCAAATAATATTTTTCAGCTAGCCTTGATGGATGAGGTCCTAGGTTGTTTTAATACTGGTCTACTTTTTTATTCACATTATTCTGTAAAGTTGGTGTTCCAACTTATGTGGTTATGAGAACTGGGTTTTTTGGATCGAAGTTAGCAGGCCCAAACGACTTCGACCCACATCACAGAAAAAAATAGTAGCGAAGTCAAAACAGGGGAGGTTTGTTTGCCCCTTATCCAGCCAGGAAATTTGCTGGAGGGATCGGAGGGAAAGCCTGGGGGGAGGGGAGTCGAACGGAGAACCGTCCGGGGTGGGCGGGACTCTTGGAAGGCTGGACTAACTCGTCAAGAGAGAAGGTTTTTCTGAGCCCTTTAAATCTCTCCCCTCGCCGTCTCAAAATGGATCTGGATCTAGCATCCTCCGGTGGTCGGCCGTTGTCTCGTCATCGCCCGTGAGTCTTCTCCTCTAGCTTCTGTTAGTACCAGTTGGGGGGGTGATAGCAAGGGTTCTTCCCCTTTTCATCGATTTTGGTTGGGGGTCGGATTGCCACCGACATCGCCTCTCCCAACCTCCTTGATGTCTGGCCGTGCTTCGTTGAGCATCGTCGGGGGGGGGGGGGGGGGGGGGGGGGGACTCCTTCCTTGTTGCTAGATGGTCGGAAGGGGGGAAGATCCGTCGGGCCAAGCAAAAGAGGAGAAAACCAGAAAAAAAAGGAAAGAGATTTACTTGAGTTTTGAGTCACCGCCGGTGGCTCACCCGAGAGTTTCCATCAATGTGGGCGAGAAAGAAGAGAGAAGGGGGGAGAGATCTTGGTTCGGGAGAAGAGAACAAAGAAGGAAGAGAAGAGAAGAAAAAAAGAAAAAGGAAAAAAGTAAAAAGAGAGGAAAAATAAAAAAAAGAAAAGGAAAAAAAAAGGAAAAGAAGAGAAAAAAAGATATACTTACCTGAGAGTTGAGTCACCGGTGTGGTTTCCCGGTTGCTGGAGCTGCCACCGGTGGCTCACCCGAGGCTCTTCCCATCATCGTGAAAGAGGAAAGAGGAGAGAGAAACTAAGGAGAGAGGAGAGAGAAAGATGAGAGAGAAGATGAGGAGAGAGAGAGGAGAGAGAAGATGAGGAGAGAAAAAGAGGAGAGAGAAGAGAGAAAGAATAGAGAGAGAAAAATAATAAAAAATAGTGAGGGGAGAGATTGAAAAGTCTCTTTTTTGAAAATTTGGGAGTGAGGGTTTCAACGAGAGGACCACTAATGAAATTCTGGTAAAAAAATTTTGGTTTATAAATTATCCTAGGATTATTTATGTTTAAAATTATTATTATAGGGGGCAGCCTTCTGAGCAGAAAGTCATTGTGCAGGTTCTGGGTGCGGATCAATATCAGAGTATTAGTTGTCACTAGTGAGATAAGGATATTTGGACATGATTACCAGTCTTATATATGTATCTTATATGACATGATTTGATCCATGCATATGATCATTGTCATGCATGATTTGTTTTGCGTGGTATAGTTGACTTTTCATGATGGACAGTATGATTGTTGATATTACTATTTATGTTCCTGTATATCGTGTTTTTACAAGTAAAGTTATCTTTAGATGGGTTGGACCATGCTGACGACTATTGAAAATTATAAATGGCATGATTTGACATGATGATGTGGAAGGATAAAGTGTTAACAGTGTTTGGACTAGCCATATCATAGGATCATGGTTATTGAGATTGCCAGTCACATGCTGAAGTGTGACAACGAGATTGCCAGTGATAGGCTAAAGTGTGGCAATGAGTTTGCCCGTCACAGGCTGAAGTGTGATACCAAGATTGCCAGTCACAGGCTGAAGTGTGATACTGCGATTGCTAGTCATGGGCTGAAGCATGATTGTGGTTAGTCCAGAATCCTAAAGAAGAAGGATAACTAATGGAAACACTAAAAGAAAACATGATGTTATCATTGGTTTTGTTAAACTTAATATTTGAGTTGTTTTGGTTACATGATATGATAAACTGTTGTTTTCCTATTATTTTTAAGTTATACTATTATCGGTATAATTATGTGGAGACCTTACTGGGCTGTAAAGCTTACAACTCCTATTTCTTCATTCACAGAGTTGTGCAGGATATTCAAGCTTGGTGATGAATGGGATTCGTGAAGAAATGATGAGTAGCTAGAGAGTTATTAATACTAATTAGATGACTGAAGGATGATTGAAGTTGAATCATGTGAGTTGTATTATTTTCTTATGATTGTGTTCAATAGTATTCTGGAAAAATTGAAGTTATAGTGAAATTCTTTTAGGCCTTGTGTGATCTCTAGGATAAAACTTAAGGTTGTGCAGCCGGTTGCATAGCTGGTTCCAGTATTGAATTTGGAATGTGACAGAGTGGTTATGATCATTTGGGATGGTGATATAAGTGGTTAAAATAATAATAACATGATGGTTATTAAGATATGACAAGAATAGTGTCAGAACTTAGGTTATGATGACTTGGGACTGTGATATAAGTGATTAGGATAGATATGAGTGACATCGAAATTCAGGTCACGATTGTTAGATGCTGGGATATAAGTGATTTGGAAATCATATAATGGTTATTAGGACATGACTGAATGATATCAATACTTAGACTATGATTACTTAGGAATGTGATAAAAGTAATTAAGATATGATATGAATGATGTTAAAACTTAGTTTATGATTAGGAACATGATTTTTGATTTATAATATAAGTAATGGGATTGACCTAGGATGAATGTAAAGGGCTTGATGATTTGTACTCTTTGATCATGATCAATAAGTATACGATGAATATTGGAGAGCCGGATTAGATATGTCTTTGTCTTTGATAAGTGGGTTTGACACAAGCATTAAGAGTACTGGCATGGAATTATAACGTGTTATGTTAATAGATTATGATGAATAAGTAGGTTCAATTATCAATTGAACGATTTTGGAATCCTAAACTTGGTAGGGATGCAAATCATAATAACATGCCAGTTTTTGTTAATTATTGGATTATAAATTTTTGGACGTTGTAAGAAGATGTTTAGAGTATATGTTATGAAAGAGTTCAATGATATTAGAAAGGATATGTATTTAATGAATCTGTATGTGGATTATGATTAAAAATATATATAAAAAAATGTATTTGGGATGATGTATAGCTTGTAACCCTATATTGGTGGATTAGATTATATCATGACGAAATTGCATGCATAATTTGATAGAATCTTGATAGCCTATGTTAGCAATTTTGGATTGGATTACTGAATCTATCCTATATTCGTTGGGGATTATTGGATATGTTAGACACCAAATCAAATCAAGATCTATAAGAAGATTTAATTTACCCTACTACTGATGAGGTATTGAGGAAGAAATTGATATGAAAATCTTATGTGGGTTTAGCCTACGAGGGACAATATTTTAGATAATTGTTAATTGATGCTAAGAGTATGGTAGATAGATCTATGGGTGATAATATAATTGATTTTATTCATAAGAACATTGATTCAAATCTTTTGCTTTGTTAGAGTTAATGATAACTTTTCTAGAGAAAAGTTGATCAAGATTGTCTAATTGAATTGTCAAGAAAAGTACAATTAATCCGGACTTGCACTAGAGTTATGGGTATCTTAAAAGGATGATGAAATTTATACAAGGACTTCAATATGAAAACTAGATCAGGATAAACCTTAATATGATATGCCTGAGATGTGAACGAGATAAAGAGACTCAACAGTTTTATTTTAATAACTTGAGATCTCCTTGGTACCAAAATAAGATAAATTTTTGGATGGATTTATTTAGTGAACCTAGATGATTTAGTAAATTTTATCAGAGTGCATAATGAAAGCATAGTGGTTTGAGTTATCCTTAAATCAATTAGGAATGTTAACTCTAACTTTAGAAGTATTATGATGGGGAGCATTGATTGAATTTCAGTAACAAGATTTTAGTAATAAATGAAAAGATGATGTTATTGATCCTTGGGCTAGTCTATAAGTGTTGCCAGGTAATGTCCATTAATAGGTTTCCTAGTGTAGAAGACTCTAATAAAAATTTTGGGACATCTCTAAACCTAGAATAAAGAAGTGCTGATCCTTTACCTGGCTAGAATTGGGAATATTTGTGACACCAAGCTCCTTTAGTTATGACATTATGATTTCCTTATTTAAGAAGGGCTTGAGGTTTCCATAAGATTAAAGACTAAGTATAAAGTCATAAGGAAGGTTAAGAGAAGAAAGAATGCTAAAGATCATGGCAAGTGTCTCATGCTCAAGCCTTCTTCTAATTTTGGTTTAAAAAAAATAGATTGGACCGATTATGATAAAGAATTATGTACTTAATTCGAAGTTGAGGCACTAATATTCATTTGAAGAAATTGAAAGAATCCAATATGTAGATAGATGGGGATGATTAAAATAAAAATGTTATATTATGTTGTTATGTAAAGGTAGTATGAGGAAAGCATTTTATGAGTGTGATTATCTGAAAGCTGGAGGATGATGTTAAGGTTGGGTATTTTTAAAATTTGGATTATCATAATGTTCTTGCAGAATTAATCAAGGATAATTAATCGTATCAAAAGGTTAGTATTCTTTTGGAAGAGCTTAAGAAAATTCGATATGTATTATAAAGGAAAAAGATCAAGTTTTGAATATTATATAATTTCGTTATGTTAAAACATGAGAATCAAGTACCCCAAGAGACAGGATAATTAGGAGTTTGAGAAAGATATAAGAGTTGGTTATTTTTAAGGTTTAAAATCTCAATCAAGCTAATTTTGAGGACGAAATTATTTTAACAGGGGGAGTGTGAGAACCGGGTTTTTTTTGGGCCAAAGTCAGTAGGCCCAAATGACTTCGACCCATATCGGAGAAAAAAATAGTAGCGGAGTTGGAATAGGGGAGGTTTGTTCACCGCTTATCTGGCAGGAAAATTTGCCGAAGGGATCGAAGGGAAAGCCATGGGGGGAGGGGAGTCGACCGGAGAACCGTCCGAGGTGGGCGGGACTCTTGGAAGGCTGGATTATCCCATCGAGAAAGAAGGTTTTTTTGAGCCCTTTAAATCTCTCCCCTCGCTGGCTCAAAATGGATTCGGATCGAGCATTTACCGGTGGTTGGCCATCATCTCGTCATTGTCAGTGAGTCTTCTCCTCTAGCTTCTATTAGTATCGGTTGGAGGGGTGATAGCAAGGGGGTTCTTCTCCTTTTCATCGATTTTGGTTGGTGGTCGGATTGCCACTAGCAGCACCCCGTCTAACCTCCTTGACATCTGGCCATGCTCCGTTGAGCATCACCGGAGGGGGGGAAACTCCTTCCCTGTCACTAGATAGTCGGAAGGGGGGCAAGATCCGTCGGGCCAAGCCAAAGAGGAGAAGAACCAAAAAAAAAAAAAGAAAGAGATTTACTTGAGTTTTGAGTTGCCACCGGTGGCTCATCCGAGAGTCTTCCATTAATGTGGGCAAGGAAGAAGAGAGAAGCGGGGGAGAGATCTCGATTCGGGAGAAGAGAAGAAAGAAGGAAGAGAAGAGAAGAAAAAAGAATAAGGAATAAAGGAAAAAGAGAGGAAAAAAAAAAGGAAAGAAAAAAAGGAAAAGAAGAGAAAAAAAAGAGATACCTACCTGAGAGTTGAGTCGCCGGTATGGTTTCCTGGTTGCTGGAGCTATCATCGGTGGCTCACCCAGGGCTCTCCTTGTCATTGAGGAAGAGGAAAGAGGATAGAGAAACTAAGAAGAGAGGAGAGAAAGAGAAAGAACATGGGGAGAGAGAAAGAGGAGAGAGAAGAGAGAAAGAAAAGAGAAAGAAAAGTGAGGGTTTCAACGAGAGGATCACTAATGAAATTTTGGTAAAAAGATTTTGATTTACAAATTATCCTAGGATTATTTATGTTTAAAATTATTATTGTAGGGGCAGCCTTCTGAGCAGAAGGACATTATGCAGGTTCCGGGTAAGGACCAATATCAGATGTGTTAGTTGTCACTAGTGAGGTAAAGATATCTAGACATGATCACCAGTTTTATATATGTATCTTATATAACATAATTTGATCCGTGCACATGAGCATTAACATGCATGATTTATTTTTGCATGGTATAGTTGACTTTTCATGATGGACAGTATGATTGTTGATATTACTATTTATGTTCCTGTATATTATGTTTTTACAAGTAAAGTTATCTTTAGATGGGTTGGACCATGCTGACGATTATTGGAAGCTGTAAATAGCATGATTTGACATGATGATGTGGAAGGATAAAGTGTTAACGATGTCTGAACTAGCCATGCCACGAGATCGTGGTTATTGAAATTGCTAGTCACAGGCCGAAGTATGATAACGAGATTGCCAGTCACAGGCCGAAGTGTGATAATGAGATTGCCCGTCACAGGCTGAAGTGTGACACCGAGATTGCCAGTCACAAGCTAAAGTGTGATACCGAGATTGCCAGTCATGGACTGAAGCATGATAGTGGTTAGTCCTGAACCCTAAAGAGAAAGGATAACTAATGGAAATACTAAAAGAAAACATGATATTATCATTGATTTTGTTAAACTTGACATTTGAGTTGTTTTGGTTACGTGATATGATAAACTGTTGTTTTCCTGTTATTTTTAAGTTATACTATTATCGGTGTAATTGTTTTGAGACCTTACTAGGGTGTAAAGCTCACAACTCCTATTTTCTTCCTTCTCAGATTTGTACAGGATATTTGAGTTTGGTGATGAATGGGATTCGTGAAGAAATGATGAGTAGCTAGAGAGTTATTAATACTAATAAGATGACTGAAGGATGGCTGAAGTTGTAATCATATGAGTTGTATTATTTTCTTATGATTGTATTCAATAGTATTTTGGAAAAATTAAAGTTACAGTGAAATTCTTTTAGGCCTTGCATGATCTCTAAGATGAAATCTAGGATTGTGCGGCCGGTCATGTAATCGATTCCGGTATTGAATTTGGAACGTGATGGTGATGTTGTAAGAAATTTAACACCTGATGAGCTACATAAAATAGGAAATATATGCATGCATACATATTGTATATATGAGATTTCTTTTAAGGTTGTCGAAGTTGAGGTCATAAACTCCTACAGCTATAAAAAAGAAAAAACTTCAGACAAGTGGGCTAATGATAGCTTAATTACATGAAACCTCAGAAAAGGAATAAAAGATTGATATCAAAAATAGAAACAAAATCCAAAGGAAAGGGGATTCATATAGAACTTTTTGAAAGCTTTACCTCATCATGACATGATAGATAGCTCTCACCCCAACCACCTGAAGCTAGTTGTTTAGACAACAAAAAGTCACAAGCTTTACGGATGTAAGAGTTATTGCAGTAGGACCTCCCTGCAGCAACCAACCCCTCTATTCCGAACCATGCAGCATAGGTGAAGCAGATGCCCCACCTGCCATACCTATTGACAATATCCATTCCAATGGGCAAGGAGTTAGACAAAACATTGGAAATATGACACGGTATCTCACAAAAATGATGCAAATACAAAGAGTAATAATAATGTAATATGGATATGAAATGCCCATGGAAAGTAGGAAATAAGAAAGTAAACCAGGATCCATCAGGCTTTTGCAACTTTTCAATTGCATTTGCAGCGTTTGTGATACTTGTTTCTATCTCTTGTTTGTGATAGTTGGGGTGCAATTTCTTAAAAGATGCTAGAGCCTTAACTACTGATGCAGTGCATTCAACATATCTGCAACCGGAAGATTGCGTATTTGTTAGCAAGACTTTGGGGAATCATATTCCTAAAAATTTTAGAGCACAAGACAAGATTTCAGGAAATCATTCAAGAAAAAATTGGGATGGAATCTTACAGAATTTCGACTATAAAGTGTGCTATATTTTCGTCAGGATTCATTATCTGCAAGTAGAACATCATGAAATTTGGAAGCAAATTCCAGCATAAGCAATCAAAAGAAAACTAGAAAGACTTAATTTTCGTAGTATAATCTAAATTAAGGTTGTACGTAACATTTGCTGCATGGTTTTTTGGCTAGCATTCAAAGAAATAGGTAACAACAAGTATGCAGCAGCCTGATCATATGCTCTGCTACAATCATTTATATATAGTAAGACTTTTCATACTTCCTCAATAATAAATTCATTGTCATCTCACATAGCTACAATCATCACCATTGTGCATTGCTGAGATTTAGAGTAAGTTGTTTCGATGTAAAAAGAGAGTTAAAAATGTGGGAATGCAAATGGCTGTATATGTAATCATTGGTTTTATTTCGTGTAAAATGAAGCAGCATTTGCATAAGGAGTTGGTCAGCCCACTTTAGCGGAATTCAGTATTTGCTAACTAGCGTGCTGCTCCACCAACCTACTGTTTCTTTTCTTCGTCATATTTCCTTCTTTAAGACTCACTTTAATTCATTCCACTTTATACTTTATGTAACTAGCATGGATTACCCCAATGCATGTTGGGAACACTTCCATTCATGTCTGCTTTATAACTCTCTACAAGTATTTGAACTGGTACAATTAATATTGTGTTATCTTCCTAATAGACTTGAGCAAATAGTTAGGTGAGACTATGACATCTTAGTAATCCCCTAATTTGTTGAGACGACTCTTGCTGGAACTTGTGCTTTCCTTAACTAGTTCCTTATCTCCCTTGCATCTGGTCACCTTCTTTAGATGAAATTGGTGGTTTCCTTGACTAGCTCCCTAGCTATATATCCACCTTGCATCTGGTCACAATCTTTCAATGAATTTGGATTTCTTCCATTACCTTCGACTCTTGACTTTGTAGAGTCAAATTCAACCATGTCCCGTAACAATGAATTCAGAATTCACTTTAACGCATTTTCTTTTGGGTATTTTTAACACTGGTTGTAAGGAGAAAAAGATTAACGTTCCCGTGAACTCATGGACTTCATATTAATTATAGTGGCCTGCACATGGGCTCTAAACAATATCTAACCTCCTGATCATTAGAACATCTCTGGTGGCCTTGTACCATGATCAATTATTTGTAAACACTTACATGACATGCTCTTCTCCTATCTAATCAATAACTTCCTCCATCAAGCTCCAGGTATACAAAGCATCATGCACCTTGTTGGAATTAAGCATCGACGTTTAGAAGGATATCTTCTTGTCATAGTATGTCAACACATTGATCATGTTTCTCTTGATAGGCCTTGTCCAACCATTATTGCACATCATAATAAACCTATATGTGGGCCATTTGCTCTGATAGGATGATATATCTTGACAAGCTTCTGGATGGCACAAATCATATGCGGTAGTAGGAATTGGTGGAAACATTTATAGATATGTTGCTACGGTGGAATCACTTTGCAGTTGTTCACTATATATCCCTTTTCTTCTATTTTTACTACATCAATTCTCTGCTCTAGTATGGACATGTGGATTCTGGTCATGAATATAGTGCCCTAATTGGCAAATCTATACTGTTCTCTCTATTCTTCTATTGAAAGCCCCAAATTTGGTAAACATCCGAATAGTGTCACGCCCCGAATCCAATACCGGAAACGGCTACGTGACCGGCCGCACAAACCCTAGGTTTTACCCTAGAGATTATGCAAGGCCTAGGTACACAACAATTCAAATGTTTCCAAAGTAAATGAATATCGTATAAACAAAACATTAACAATGTATAGTTCATAATTATCTCGAGATCATAAAATGGTCCACTGACTCAAACGTCAGTAACCGGACAAACTAACTATATATCTCAACAAACATGATGCTCCGTCTCACGCCCAGCCCAGATCCTCCTTAAGTTTCCTGAGTCTCTGAAAGAAAACAGATGGTAGGGAGTGAGCTACATAGCCCAGTAAGGGTTCCAAAATAATCACCAATAATAATTACATGTATATGAAAGCAGTAAACATTACCATGACGAAATCATCAATTCCGATTTCATGTTTAACAAAACTTTGGAAACTTTATTTTTTTCTTCTTATAGAATTTTCAATTATTTAATCATTATCTTTAGGGTTCTGGACTAACCACGGTCACACTCCAGCCTGTGACTGGCACACTATTGTCACACTCCAGCCTGTGACGGGCACACTGTTGTCACACTTCAGCCTGTGACGGGCACACTGTTGTCACACTCCAGCCTGTGACGGGCACACAAATTGTCACACTCCAGCCTGTGACGGGCACACTGAAAAACCACGGTACCGCCATGGCATGGCTAGTCCAAACACCAGTTCTCTTAACACATTATCATTTCTCTTCACATAAACGAATCATGTCACTTTCCAGCGATCGCTATCACGATCAAATACATTTCAAGATCGCATGGCAAATACAAACATCGCTATCATGATCAAATACATTTCAAGATCGCATGGCAAATACAAACAATACTAACCACAAACTTGATCCGTAACCCGGAAATCAAATCATGCTATCCGAAAACCACTATGCATGAAAAATATTTATTTATGCTCGAAACACATCAGATCATGTAAAATATATTAATAAATACGGTGATTAGGTTAGAATTCCTTACAAATCCGCTATTCTCGCTTGTACTAATCCGAACCCGAAATCGGTGTGACGTCTTCCCGCTCAGAAGACTGATTCTCTACATAGATAAATAAATTTTAAATTAAAACTAAATTCTTAATTTTTTTCACGAATATCAAAAAAAATCCCTTATTTTCTCTCTCTTCCTTCCTTCTCTCTCCTCTTTCTCTCTCTTCCTTCTCTCTCATCCTTCTCTCTCCTCTTTCTCTCTCCTCCTTCTTTCTCCTCCTTCTCTCTCCTCCTTCTCCCTCCTCTTCTCTCTCCTCTTTCTCTCTCCTCTTTCTCTCTCCTCCTATCATATTTATATTTTTACTTTTATTATTATTATTATATTATTATTATATTTTTTTTTTTAACTAATTTTTTTTTCCTCTGGCCGTACATAACCCTTTTTTTTTTTTTCCTTTTCTTTTTTTTTTTCTTTTCTTTTCTTTTCTTTTCTTTTCTTTCCTTTTCTTTTTTTTTTCCTTCTTCTTCCTTTCTCTTTTCTTTTCTTCTCCCGAACACCCTCCTCTTTGTCTCTCACCGCAAGCCCTCTTCCTTCCTCTCTCTCTCACGCCCTGCTCCAACCAACCCCCCTCTCCCCCGGTTGCCGACGCCGGCCACGAGACGTTCACCGGAAGGAGGGCTCGGCGGCGCGGCCATCGTCGACGAACGGCCCAAACAAACCGGAAATCCAAAACAACCCATAAGATTGAAATCTTACCAGTGCAGGAAGGAATTCCCGTCGCCCGTCGGAGAAGAAGAACAGTGGCTTTGAAGGTTCGATTGGGTGACAACGAAGGGGATTTAAAGAGCTCTCGACAGCTTCCTTGCCGTTTGGGGAGCCACCACCGTCGGATCGGAGTCCCCAAACCATTCCGGACTCGTCGTCGTCTTCTCCCCTCCCTTCCACGACTCCTTCCCCGACTTCTCCGGCGAAAACTCCGGTCGGAAGAACCCCGTTCAACACCGCCTCTTCTTCCCCTGTTCCGGCCCTCACCCCAAATTTTTTTTTTTCTCAGTCTCGGTTGAAGTCGGCTGGGTCTGCCACTTCTTGGTTTTCTCATATTGGGCGTCATATTGGGCGTCAACCACTTCTTGGTTTCTTGGATTTCTTGGGCTAACAACTTCTTGAATCTTTTGGACTCAATCACATGGGCGGTTAGGACTTGGATGGTCCAATAACAAACTGGTTAAAATATCTCACATGGTTGGGCTTTCTAATTGGTTACAACCAACCAACTGGCTAACCTCCTAACCAACTTAACAAACTTGGACCCAATCGCATAACCCAATTGGGTTATGTTACAATCTCTAAAAAAACTCCCCCTCTAAGTCCATATGAAAATACTAATCCTTTTGGATCAAATCTCCAGACCCAACATGCCGTGATCTAAATTCACTCAGAGCCCTTCGAAAAAAATCTCAGAAATCCCATAGAACACCTTCGGGATAGCTTGGGACATGCCCCCAAACTCCAAGGATCGCCTCTAGCATCCCTGCCATGGCCTTCCAAGTCTCTCCAAGGCTTGGGAGAACCATACAAAAATTCTACAATCTCTACCTTGGTGCCCCCAAGCCTTGGCAAACCTGACAATGTCCTTCTGCACAACCCCACTGTAACTGCATGTCTTGACAACTCCTTGTGCGGATCTCCTTGCCTCTGCCAACATCCTTCAACTGTTGAATTCACCTGGAGGTCTTTGGGATGACCGCCTCCATAGTTGAAGACCCTTGCTTGTATCCTTGCACTATGATTGTAGCCTCCCTTTTACCTGGTAGCTGCATCAATCTTTTCCTTGGACTTCCTTAGAGAGACCACAGCGAACCTAAACCGGTACTCGCTATAACTGGAGCTCTACTTGATATCATTTCCTCAGAGCCATGCTAATTTCTACACACTCTGCTCCACCTAGTTAAGTGCACCCCTGATGCTCGTGCTAGGACCTGGCCAGTATCCCTGCACCTCCCGCTCTGAACTCGTGTCAAATCCTGCTCCACCCATGAAGCCACCTCTCCCCGGTGCTCCACCTAAAACTGAAGTCCTCCCATGCCACAAAGAAATCCTGAGGCCAGCAACTCAATGCTGCCCTGCTAAGCATGCACTTGAACCTCGTACCCTGTTGTTGCCTCCTCAAATCCTTTGCAACCCACGAACCTCTCCGAGATCGTTTCAGATACACTCCATCCCGCAGGCTCCTCTAAAACACAGGAGCTCATCCCAACTCCTCTACCCAAGCTATTGAACTTGAGAAATCCAGACTTTTCCTTTCTCCATCACTGATAAGTTTCACGTGATCATCTGCACCCTTCCTGCTGTCTCTAAAATTGTGACATCTTTTCATCGAAGCCACCTCGCCTCCCAAGCTGGAACATCAACCCATGTTTCACAGCTCCTGAGACTCATGCTCCACCGCACTCCTGACCTCGAACTGATGTATTCCTGCTCTGTCCCCGTGATTGAAATACCAACCCATGCTTCCGCAGTGCACCTAGACAGCTGTGCAAATCTAATGCCAATATCGGACCTCTTCTTTCATGAATCTTCATCTCCCAGTACTTAAACCAGGTTCTACTCTGCTTCCACTCGAACCAAGCTCTGATACCAATTGTTGAGATTCCTAGACACGATCCCACTTGTTGGAAGATCCGGACCAGCACCTATACATAGCAGAAGCAACATGTTCTTGGATTTAAGATTCACACAAGGAAACATAAGAGAGATATAAGATAAAAAGAGATATTGCTTTATTAATCCTTTGGAGAAGAACGTTGTTACAAGATAACAAGATCCACACGTCACCCTTCTGAAATCCCAGAAGTTTCTCACCGTCCTGCATGCCTTCTCTCTTGCAGGCCTCATATCCCAAGAACCCACATACGGCCCTGTACGGACAATACCTCATGTGTATCCCTTCTTCTTTGAAACTTGAGAAGAAGCTCAACCCTGCAGACTCCCTCATGCAGGATCTCTTCTCCAAAGCCCCGTGATATACCCTTATGGTCCAAGCCCTCCACATGATATCTCCCTCACATGCGCCTCTTTGACATCCTCCACCGTGGCCTCCTTGAAACCCAGGAGGTCTCCACCTATGGACTCCCTTACACAGGTTCCCACGGACAAGTCCCCATGTGGACTCCCTTCATGCGGCCTCCCTCCATGCAAGAAGATGCCATCCAGGATCGTGAGCCAAGCCTCACGGTCCTCTCAAGACCGTGGATGCCCCAAAGGGGCGCTCTCCCACGGATGCCTCTCAAAATCGAAGAGAGATCCCAATTCTCATGCATGCCTCCTCTTAAATAACACATGGGGCATGCGATCTTCTTATATTGGGCTTCAACCACTTCTTGGTTTCTTGGACTAACAACTTCTTGAATCTGTTAGGACTCAATCACATGATGGTGGGGACACCAAGATTAGACACAGATCACTGGATCCCATATGGTTTATTTAGTCATGTGTCAAAGTTTTGAAAGTTTTATAATCAATTAAGATTGAATCCTGTAATAAGTTGAGACTAGTTGATTTGTCTTAACCTAGTCCAGTCCATTGAGTCCTATATTTAAGTACGAGTCCAGTGAGAGTCCAGTTTTTATACAAGAGGAGAGGATACCCTATTTTGGAGTTTCACCAGGCCTCACCCAGGAGCTAGAGACATTTACATCAGCTTATGGGATCTTGTTTGACACCCCAGAGCCCTAGATACCCTCCAGATGCCCTGATTCCCTCCGATGCCATCCAGATGCCAGATTTCCTCCAAATGCTCCGGAATATGTTAGATGCCAGGTGCCCCATGATTCCAGAATATGCCAGTACCCTAGGCCAAGAGATTCCAAGCCCAGGAGTCAATCCCATGAGCCCTAGAACCAAGATTCCAAGGAATATGCTGATTCTAGGGCACCCCAACTTCCAAGGCCCAAAGCCCATACACCAATCCAAAGGAGGATGCCCCTTGCTGCCCTAAAGCCAAGCCCAACTCTATATTGGCGCCCAAGCCCAAAGAGAGCCCTTGGACCAAGTCAAATGAGGAGAGAAATCCAAGTAGAATAAGGAGAACTAGTTTTATTTTCATTCAAAGTGTATTCTCCTAGTCTTAAGCAAACTTGTAATCCCTCTCCCTCTCAACTTTGTAATCCTATCATAACTAAGAGAGGACTTGGGGAACATCTATAAATACCCCACCCCTCCCCCTCTTGTAATAACTTTTATTCATGATATTAAACTTTACCGATATTTTGGTTTAGAAGCTTGTGTGCTTGTGTTGGTGTTGGAGTTTTTGTATTTCTTTGGTTACTATTGTGCTTGGCCGAATCCTTTGCTACCCTAGCATCCTTCCACGCCCTAGCTTGTTGCCATCCAAGACTTCACACACCCAAGAAGGAGTGCCCTAGCTGCCATCCAAGCCAAAGAGCATCATCCTACTTCTAGCCGCTAGCTTTAAACTTCTACCTTGATTTTAATCAAATCCTAATTTCTTTCCTTTGTTTATTTGATATTTTGATTGACCCCTGATGCTCGCAAGATCCCCGAGGTGTTTCACCTCCCTAGAGGAGGCTCTCCTTGCCTCCAGGACCTCCCAAATCAGTCACCAAATTCAAGGAAACTGAGCTTCATCATCCAGACTCTAATCAGAGTGCTGTGTGATCTCTTCATCGGAAGTTCTTCAATTCACTGATTGGTAACATCCTTTCCTTCTCTTAATCTCTGGTTTGATGAAGAATAGCTATCCTAAACCAGGAGTTTCTCAACTCTCGGTTCCTGACCATTATTATTCTGCATAAGTTATCTTGCGGGTATGTTAGTTTCTAGCATTACTAGTCTTTCTGCTGATTCTTTCTTGTTTTTGGGTCTTTAGCCACTAAATTAATGTCTAAAAAAATTATAACAAAGTTAGTTTACTATTTTGCATCAGTCCTAGGTTCGTCCCGCATCACATGGGTGGTTAGGACTTGGATGGTCCAATAACAAACTGGTTAGAACACCTTACATGGTTGGGCTTTCTAATTGGTTACAACCAACTAACTAACCAACTAACTGGCTAACCTCCTAACCAACTTAACAAACCTGGACCCAATCCCATAACCAATTGGGTTATATTACAATCTCTCAAAAAACTCTTCCTCTAAGCCCATATGAAAATACTAATTCTTCTAGATCAAACCCCCTGACCCAACATGCCGTGATCCAAATTGACTCAGAGCCCTAGAAAAAATCTAGAAATCCCTTGGAACACCTCCAGGATAGCTTGGGACATGCCCCCAGCTCCAAGGATTGCTGCCAGCATCCCTGTCATGGCCTCCCAAGTTTCTCCAAGGCTTGGGAGCATCACGTAAAAACCTACAATTACATGAAGAATACAAAATCTTTTTGACTTGAGCATGGTTGTAAGCCCTGCTGGTTCGATTGTTATTATCGAATTCTTTCTAGCATCATCTATTTTGAAAGTAGAAGGATAATTTCAGAAAGAATAAGATAGAAAAGGATCATGCACCGCTATGCCTCAATGGTATGGAAGTATTTCAGAGGGTACTCTAAGTTGGTAAAGTCTAGTTTGGCATACTATTTAATAAGCAAAAATCTTGGAAGTTTGATAGAACTCATAATCGGGTGAAGCGCAAGATCTTCTAGGAGTTGCCATACTGGTGTACAAATTTGATTCATCATAACCTTGATGTCATGCACATTGAGAAAAATATATTCGATAATATTTTCTACACTGTTATGGATGTCAAGGACAAGATAAAAGATAATCCAAAGGCTCGAGCAAATATGCAGAACATATATAGGCATCTTTTGTTAGAGCTAGTTGAAGTGTCACCTAAAAAAATTCTGAAGCTAAAATTATCTTACTCCTCTACGAGAGAGAAGTTGAAGGATATATGTAAATGGTATAAAAATCTTAAATTTCTAGATGGTTATACAAGTAATCTAGCTCAATGCATCAATATTAAAAATTACAGGTTTTATAGACTAAAGAGCTATGACGCCATGTCTTCATGCAATGATTACTATTATTGTCTTGGCATGATCTCCTTCCCAACTCTATTTGAAGTTCTTTGACCGAGCTTAGTCTTTTTCAGAGACATTTATGCTACTGAATTATTCACCGACTACATCTCCAGTCTTGAAACTAGTATTATAGAGATGATATACAAATTAAAGAAGATATTTTTCCAAGCTTTTTTGACTCTATGGAGCATCTCGTAATTCATCTAGTATATGAAACTAGAGTTAGGGGACCGGTACAGTATAGGTGAATGTATTCATTTAAAAGATATATACACAATTTCAAAAAAAGTGAAGAACAAGGCTAGAGTCGAAGGTTATATTATAGAGGTTTACATAATAGGAAAAATTTTAAATTTTGACCGATACTACTTTAATCCTAATATGCAGACAAATTTGACTCAAGTTGGTTAAAATGATGATGGTGGTGGTGAGGGATCGAAGTAGAAGATCTCAATATTTGCCTATCCCGCTTGTGAATTTGATCACGAGATTTACCAAATTTTAATAGATGCTGAATTTTGACAAGTGTAGGCATATATTTTGCTAAACTATGAGGACATTGATCCATACATTGGTAAGTGTCCATCATAGTCCAAAATCTTCCATCACTTATAATATACTAATGTTATGCTTGTTTAGAGATATAATCGAATGCTGAGATGGGATAACCCGGGAATAAATGAGCAAGAAATTTCTGCATGGTGTTCACAAAACTTTGCTGATTAGTCCATCAACTGGTAAGTATCCATTAATATTTCATCTATTTTAATTTTCTCTAATTTATTTTTTTGTACTATGTAGGCCATGCAGGGAAGAACTCTATTTCTAAAAGTTAAGACTATTAGGTTACAGGTTAGCAAAATATGTGACATGTTATAATAGCTATAACATTAATAGTTTTAAATTTCATATCCATGAATATAGATATTATAAGAGCATAATAATAATGGTTCGGAGAATACTAAACTCAAATTAGAAGTACCTTTCAAATATCTAAATATCAATTTTATAGCTGACTAGTGAGCCTTTCCAGGCTTATCCATGTATCTACTTACCACACTAATTACTTGTGAAATGTCAAGTCAAGTACAAATTATCGCATATATGATGCTGCCTACTATACTCGCATATAGCACTCTGGATATATATCTCTCCTCATCCTCAGTCTGAGGAGAGTTTCTAATAGATAATCTGAGTGATTGGCAAAGAAAGTAGTGACTGGCTTTGTTACAGCCATTATGATGACGTGGTGTGTCTCAGATTCCGCCGGGTGTGATCCGAACCATGTGGATTTTTTTCGACAGAGCGGGAACGGTCCAGCAAGGTCGGATGTGGCTCCACCATGGCCGAAGTCGAGGTCGGGCCGGGCCATCCTGCTCCTTCGCCAGGTGGCGCCCGGACACGGGTCCACCTCGGCAGAAGTCGAGCGCCCCTCTGCCGCTCCGCCAGGTGTCTGCCCAGGAGGGGTCCACCTCGGCCGAATCCGGCGGCCCCTTGCTCCCTCGCCGGGTGGCGCCCTGAGACGGTTCCACCTCGGCCAAGGTCGAGCCGGGCCTTCCTGCTCCTTCGCCAGGTGGCGCCCGGACACGGGTCCACCTCGGTCGAAGTCGAGCGCCCCTTTACCGCTCCGCCAGGTGTCCGCCCCGGAGGGGTCCACCTCGACTGGAGCCGGCGGCCCCTTGCTCCCTCGCCGGGTGGCGCCCGGAGACGGTTACATCGCAGCCCACCTCCTCCTCGCGCAGCCCACCTCCTCCATGCGTTGCCGAGCTCCTCCTCGCGCAGGCCGAGCTCCTCCACACGCACGGTGGCGCAACCCACGGGCGTTCTCCACGGCCGCGCATGTCCACGGGCGTTCTCCACGGTGGCTCCACGCGCACGGCCAAGCTTCCCCATGTTCTCCACACGCAGTCCACGGGCATGAGCAGTCCGCAAACCGAGCATTCTCCACGGGCACGGACGTTGGGCGTTCTCCACGAGCTCTGCGGCGTAATCAACGGAGCAGCAATGGCGGTCACGGTATTTTTTTGTCCCACATCGCTAGTGTGCAACGAGCTCCCATCTCCGGTCAATTATAAAATGAACCCCAATGCACAAGACAGAGGGATCCCCGGAGAAAAGACATGGTACAGGATAAAGGGCATTGCTTGGGTTACGGGTTGGCTTTTAGGAGTGAGGTTTCTCAAAGGAGAGCGTGTCCCTACACCATCTTCCAGCCTTCTCTCTCTCTGAGATCAGGATCCGAAGAAGAAGACGCAGAGGAAGCCCAGTTCGCTCCACGGAGTACGAAGGAAGGAGCTATCTTCCCGATGAGGCTGCACCGATCTGTTCTTATCTTTGTTACTTATTTTGTTAATTTAATTTTTTTGCATTGTATCTAGACATTAAATTTCAATCAATGCAATATCTTTTTTTTAACTCTTGTCTTTCGTCTTGTCTGCACGTAGATGCTAGGATCTAAATAATAGATCCTAGTGCCAAGTTTACTTTTCCTGCAATTTTAATTTTTTTTATATTTTTTGACTTCAAATAATTTTTTTTACAAGATCAAAAAGATTTCAAATCCTAAACACCGCCTTCTCTGTGGATTCGACCCGACTCCTCTTGCTACGCATTTTTAAATATTTTAAGAAGTCGGATTTTAAACTGATAGCCACGGTGTTTTAACGACAACACCGCGGATCTACCAGGCTCCATCATAAAATCTCTGACATCAGACTCTGTGGAGGAGTCAGCCTAATCATTTGCAGTATCTGGTGCTGGGGGTGCTGCTGGTGCTTGAGGTGAAACTAAGTGAGTAGAGGGAGGTGCTCTACTCGATGAAGGTCTCTCCAATGCATGTAAAATAGCAGATATACCATCTCTCAAGCTCTGGTAGCTCTCTCTCATCTCCAGATGTATCTGATCAATTTGCTGTCTGATGATCATGGTATCTGACCCCAAACAGGCAATCCTGTCCTCTATAAAATCTTCAGTGGCTGGCATATCTGAGTGTGGTGGAGCAGTTGGCTCAAGCTGTGTAGAAGGCTCTGGTTGTGCCTCTAGAATCTCTCCATGTACCTCAAAAGGCCCGACCTCATCTCTAAAAATGTGCTCCTCCTCTATAGCCTCATCATCTGTGTCGATGGTCTAACCTAATATGCATCATCTCCACTGACCTCTGACTAGATGATAGCCCATCCTATGGAGAGACCTCATGTCATAGATGTCTGTGTGCAACAACTATCTGTATTCCTTTCCATTTACAATCACTCCATATGCCCTAAACAGTATCATCAATCCCAACTGTAGGGCAAGCAAAGCCTCCGACTAGTCACTACCTCCATCATCTGATGAACCAAGAGTGCTGGAAGATAGACTGGAGAATGCTGTATCAAAGAAACCATGACCAATAACTCTCGCTTAGTAATAAAATCGAATTGTTAGGTCTTCGGCAGAAGGATCCGGGCGACGATATGATGTAGTAGCCTCATCTCTAGTGAAAGTCTGGAAGCAACAATTGATGCTCCCTCTAAGATATCATCAGTCTCAAATATGCATCTCAGTCCTCTGGATCTGTTTGATAATGCATCTACTATTGATCCAACCAAAGGAATCTGCCAGTGTCTACTCAGGATCTCAGTAGTCAAAGGGATCTCTCTCCCGTGGACCTCAGCTATCCATCCATCAGCACCTTTGGCTAATGATCCATAAAACTCTCTGACTAAGCCAGGGTAGAACCTCTCAAAAGGAGTGCAGAACTCAACTAGGCCAGCATTTCTCAACCACTGACCAATCCAAAAGTGGTGCTGGTCTAAGAAATCAAAGTCAACTAGCCTCCTGCCAACAACAGCCTTGGAACTCATCCTACTCACTGCTGACAGTTTGACGGGGACATCCGACTGAACCTGGGGCTTCGTTGGCACTAAATCCTCATGTCTAGCTTTCGTTCGATGCTCTACTTCTAGCTCAGATGTTTGAGGTCTTCGGACAAGTACTTGTTTTCTAGGCTCCATTCCTAAGGAAACAAAATAAAGGGCAAATATGGGAGGAGATCAAGGGTTTTCATGTTGGTAAAACCATGAGAATCAGAGGATGAACAGTGAAATCGAGGGGAAAATGACTTTAAACTATAAATTAAGGCAATGGAATAGGGTTTGGAGGGAAATAAATAGTTAGGAATACCTTAGGGACGAGTCAGCTCATGAAATTTCAAGGAAAGTGGCAAGAAATTGCTCGAAATGCCCTATTTCTTCTCGGATCCCGTCAGTCAAGTGTTGGCTTATGACCTTAGATCAAGTGTCGACATTTCGACAAAAGTCTGACAAAAAATAAAGAGAAAAAAAATGCAAAAAATCATGGTAAAAGAATTCAAGGAATTATAAATAATTTGATATTATTTAGAAGAGTATTTGCTTAGAAAAATTCAAGAAATCAAAGTTCAGTTTAAAGGATTGATGACTTCTAATTTCCTTCTAATCATACAGAACCTATCTTCTTGAAGCGGTTTGGTCAATATATTGGTCAATTGCATCTCAGTACTTATAAACTCAAGTACAATATCATTATTTTTCACATGATGTTTAATAAAATGGTGCCTAATTTTAATATATTTATTCCTAGAGTGCTGAACAGGATCTTTAATTAAATTTATTACACTTGTATTGTCACATCTTATGGGTGTCTCAATTAATTTGATTCCAAAATCTTTAAGTTGTTGCTTAAGCTACAGGATTTGAGCACAATAACTTTCAGTTGCAATATATTCAGCCTCGGCTATAGATAGTGCAACCGAAGTTTGTTTCTTGCTAAACCATGAGATTAAGTTAACTCCAAAAAATTGATAAGTTCCACTAGTACTTTTTCTATCTAATTTGCACTCAGCAAAGTCAGCATCAGAATATCCAATTAAATAAATTGAAGAATCTCTAGAATACCATAAATCAATATCAATAGAACCAGATAGATATCTAAGAATGCGCTTAATAGCCAATAAATGAGATTCTTTAGGATCAGACTGATATCTAATACACATGCATACACTGAACATAATATCTGGTCTACTTACAATCAAATATATTAAAGAACTAATGATACTCCTATACAATTTTTGATCAATACTCTTTCCACATTCATCTTTATCAAGTTTACAAGAAGGGCTCATAGGTGTATCTATTTGCTTGGTTGTCTCTATCCCAAACTTCTTTAAGATTTCTCTTGTATACTTAGCTTGGTTGATAAAGATCCCTTCTTTAGTTTGCTTGATTTGAAGTCCAAGGAAGAAGTTGAGTTCACCCATCATACTTATCTTGAACTCTCCCTGCATAAGCTTAGCAAACTATTGACAAAACGTTTCATTAGTAGCACCAAAAATGATATCATCCACATAAATTTGTACTGCTAAAAGATCATTATTTTCCCTTTTTAAAAACAAGATAGTATTAACATGGCCTCTAGAGAAGTCATTTTCAATATAAAATTTATTGAGTCTTTCATACCATGGTCGTGATGCTTGTTTTAAACCATAAAGTACTTTATGAAGTTTGAAAACATTGTCAAGATATGCATGATTTTCAAATCCAGATAGTTGTTTTACAAAAACCTCTTCAGAATATAACCATTTAAAAATATACTTTTAACATCCATTTGAAAGAGTTTGAAATTTAGAAAACATGCAAAAGCAAGTAATAATCTTATTGCTTCTAATCTAGCAACTGGTGTAAAAGTTTCATCAAAATCAATACCTTCTTCTTGATTATATCCTTTTGCTACCAACCTAGCTTTATTTCTAATAACTATACCATTTTCATCTAGTTTATTCCTAAACACCTATTTTGTACCAATTATTGAAACATTAGATGGTCTTTCTATTAGTGTCCAAACATTGTTTCTTTCAAATTGATTTAGTTCTTCTTGCATAACAATTATCCAATTAGGATCTTTTTCAGCTTTTTCAATACATTTTGGTTTAATTTAAAAAATAAAAGCTATGCAATCACATTCATTTCCAATTGAAGTCTAGTTCTTACCCCTCTCGATGGATCACCTAAGATCAATTCCTTAGGGTGTCCATGAGCATACCTCCATTCTTTTGGTAGATCTTTGTAAGTAGGAGTGGACTTTGTAGCTTCTTCTCCATCATTCTTGCTTTGATCTTCTTCATCTTCTTTGGAAGGAGGATCATTCAAAGTCAGCTTCTTTAATCCTTCAGCATTTGCACACTCATTAGAAATATCCTCTTTTCTCAAGGATTTGTTAGTAGATTCTTCAAATACAACATGTATTGATTCTTCTACAATTAAAGTTCTTTTATTAAATACTCTATATGCCTTGCTAGATGTAGAGTATCCTAAGAAGATACCTTCATCAGACTTGGCATCAAATTTATCTAAATTATCTTTGCCATTATTTAGGACAAAACAATGACAACCAAAAACTTGAAAATACTTCAAAGTGGGTTTTCAATCTTTCTAAAGTTCGTAAGGTATTTTCTTTAAAATAGGTCGAATTAAAACATGGCTAAAATGTAACAAGTAATATTAACTACTTCGGCTTAAAAATATCTCGATAAATCAATTTCAGAAAGCAATGTGCATGCCATTTCTTCTAAAGTCCTATTCTTTCTTTCTACGACCCATTTTGTTAAGGTGTCTTAGGTGCAGAAAAATTATGATCAATTCCTTTTTCATTACAAAAATTCTTGAAATCTTGGTTTTCAAATTCTATGCCATGATCACTTCAAATAGAAATAATTGAAGTACCTTTTTCATTTGAAATAATGCTGAATCTTCTTCAAACTTATCATTTGATCCATTTCGAGTTATTCTTATATTCTTAAGTCCATTCAAACTTGAGATTTTCATTTGGGAAGAGAACTTCTTTAACTATATGACAAGCAAACCTTCAACAAAATTAATGAGCACCTTTTTTTCTGATAAAACACACTTAAATAAATAATTAGTACTCAAATATACTTAAGTATTTTGTTAATCATCAAAATCAATATAGGAGTCAATAGTTATGATCTAATAATTTAATTAATATCAACAACAGTTCGATCCTGCTGAACCTGAACCCGATCTTCTTGTGAAGAACTAGGCTATAACTGCCATGAAAGAGTAGCTATCTCATAAAAAGTCACATCCTTGCTAACTAGAAAACCTTGGGATCCAGGCTCTATGCATCATAATCTATAGCCATTCATCCCATATACGTATCCAAGAAATACACATTTCTTAGCCCTAGGATTCAGCTTTCTATTTCTGACATGTGCATATGCTAGACACCTAAAGATTCTAAGTATTGAATAGCCTGCAGGTCTTCTTGTCCACATCTCTTTCAGAGTCTTCATGCTCAATGCTGATGCTAGATATCGATTTATAGCAAGCTATGCGTAGCCTCTGTCCAAAAATTTTTATTCAATCTAGAACTTAATAGCATAGATCTAACTCTTTCTAATAGTGTATGATTCATACATTCCACCATACCATTCCATTGAGGTATACCCACTGTGATCCTTTGTCTGATATGCCATCTAACTTGTAAAAGTTATTAAACTCTATGGAACAAAATTCTAATCTATTATCAGTTTGGAAGGTTTTCACCTTCCTTTCAATATGCCTCTCCATTATAGCCTTCCATTTCTTGAACGTGTTAAACACATCACTTTATTCCTGATAATATAAATCTAGACTTTATGAAAATATTCATTAATAAAAGTGAGTAAATATCTAGATCTATCATTGGATGTAACTGGAATAGGTTTTCATAAATCAGAATAAATATAATCCAATATATTTGTTATCCTATGCACATCTGAAGAAAAGCTGACTCTATGTTATTTTTCAAATACTTAGTACTCATAAAATCCAAGTGCACCAACCTTTTGACCATTAAGCAGACCACATCTGCCTAGCTCTTATAATCCTTTATCTGACATGTGGCTCAATCTCTGGTGCCACAACTGTATCAATTACTAAATAGAGGACTGTGCTACAGAAGCATGTCCAATTACTATACTACCATGTGATAGTAAAGGTGCCACTCAATTTGTCTATTGATTGCTGTCGTAGGTGATAAAAAATAAAACCTACTCACTACTATAGCTAGCGATGAGTCGGGATCGTATTCACGGGGATCAAGGGCGATTATTTCATGACAAAGAGTAAAAAGAAAAAATATTTTGTAGAGAATTGGATTAAGAGTAAGAGTTATTAAAAGATAACTAATTACTTAGTTAAATCAATTAGTAGAAGAAGTAACCTAGGAATCCGAATCCACCATGCAAGTAGGTTTTTATCTTCTTTTCTTTATGTTGCAATATCAATGATTCTTGTAGGTTTCATGTTAGAATAGTTTATCTCTTATTAGGCATGGACCATATTCAGAGATCATGACATGTCTGCTAGAGTATAAACTATCCAATTGATTGCAAGATCCATAACTCTTGCAAATTCAGTGTTAGAACAATTTATCTCCTATTGGGCACGGGTCGTATCTGGAGACCATGACATGTCTGCTTAGAGCATAAATTGTCTAATTGATTTGCAAGTTTAGGGGTTTAATCTACCATACTATGATTACCTCTTTGAAGCATGTATCGTATCCTGAGATCATGGCACATCGATAGAGTGCGTAGGCCATGTATGTCAGATTAAAACCTCGATCAGGAAGATAACTCAAATGATATGTAAATGAAGAATGCAATTTTTATTTCATAGAAACTAAATACAAAAAGAGCGATAGAACCTAGTTACAAGCTTTATTTTCATCCTAGGTCGAAGGAGTTTAGTCGCATATCACTGCCGCCAGCATCTCCTCCTAAAATTCTCCTCTTTTCTAAACCTAATACAATGATCTAAATAAAAAAAAAGAAAATCATTACTGGAGTAACTGATGTCTAGACTACTGTCTGGGTCCTCCTTTTATAAAGCTCATCTAGGGCTTCCTCCTAGTCAAATTTGGAGTCAATCAGGCTCATGATCGGCCAGATACTGCATGAAGAATTCTCGACCATCCACTTTGCATCTTGATGGGCTGATTGAAGTCTTCTTCCTCTTGGGCAAGCCATGTTCGATCTGGACTCTGCCGCATTCCTGCTCCCTCTTCGAATTGGACTTGGATTCTATCTCTCCCAGTGCCGGATGGATTGTGATAGTGATCAGATGGCAGTGTTGACGGCGGTGGGTAATGGTGGAGCATTTCAGACTAGTGGTGACGGTGGTGTGGAGGTCAAAAAATATGGAGAAAACACCAGGCCCTGATAATTTGTTGGTGACTTTTCTGGCTATTGGATGGAGCAAGGAGAAACGGTGGCCACTCTAGTGGGCTTCTCTGGTGGTGGATGGGCGGCAGGGGCTTTGGGACAATAGGTGAACAACAATGAAGTCGGGCACTTGGCAGTGGTGAGGACGATCGAGCACATGTGGAGGATGGTGGCCGGCTAGGAGAATGGTGATGGCGAAGTGATTTTGATGATGGACGGCAGCCTGTGGTAGGAATGTGCAGCGACTGAACAGAAAACACCCTTACGGTGAGCTTTCTAGCCATGACAATGCTCCCGATGGTGAGAGAAGGACCTCTAACAGCTCCTCCAGGCATAGGCGGCGATGGTGGGTGAAAATAGTGCTGGAATCATTCTACGGTCCATAGAATAGAGCCATGGATTGGAGATCATGGCTTCTTGTGGACTATTAGGGCATTTAATAATCGAGGAGTCGGTCCATGGTGGACCGTCTACTTTAATATTCATGCAATTTCTTAATAAAATTTAAACTTGAATTCTAGGCTCGTTCGAACATCGATTTGGGTGCCGTTTACATCGTTGGATTCAAAAAATTAAGCTATTTTCATCCATGAACTCCTTTTCTATAAAATTTAAACAAAATATATCAATTCTTAATAAATACATATTAATTACTATTTATATTAATGGTTAAATTGGAATAATTAATAAACTTATCATCTATCAATAAAGTTAATGCTCCTTTACTAATAATTATAGATCCTCTATCCTATCTATCCTCGAAACCTGCATTATTAAGGGCATGTACTAAGAGAAGGTTCCTTTTCAATTAAGTAACATATTTGACATTGTCTAAAGTCACTACTATATTTACATGAGATTTGATCTGAACTGTACCAATATCTTTTACTTTGTAGATGTCATCATTTCCAAGAAAAACGGTGCCCCCCTCATATGATTTAAAATAAAAGAACCATTTCTTATGGGGTATCTGTGAAAAGATGCTCTAGAGTCCACGATCCAAGTGTCAGCCTGACTGATACTACAAGTAGCTATGAATACTACATCATCTGTAACATTATTATAATCTTTTCATGTAACAGTAATTGATGTCGAATATGAGATTGTTCCTTTATCATTTTATTCATTCTCTTTCTTGAACTGTAGAAGTCTATATTCATATTTTCAATGGCTAGGCTTCTTGCAGTAGTGATAAATATTGGGTCTTTTAGGCCTAGACTTTGATCTGGTTTTAGACTTGCTTCTACCTTGTCTACTTTTTCTTTGTTCATCTCTATCTCTAATTGTAAATCCTTATACTAGAGTCGGAGCCTGATGCTCTAACTATATTTTTAATCTAAGCTCATTGAATAATAAAGTGGCTTCGACCTTTTCAAGATTTATAGTCTCTCTTCTATAGAGCATGGTAGTAATATTCTCGAAGGACTTAAGCAAAGAGTAGATCAGGATCGAAGCCTTATTTTCTTCATCAACATCAATACCAATATTTGCTAAATCAAGTAGAAAAGGAACATTATTTTCAACTGCTCCGGTTGAGCATGTCCATTAAATAATTTAAAAAATTATCTACTTTACTTGATAATTGAATTGAAAATCGGATAAATAATTGATATTACCTAAGAGCCTAAGAGGGAAGATTTAGGCCAGGAAAAGGGCTAGACCAAATGTTGCCCGCTCTCTATTTGCCGCTTTGCCCGTCTACTGACTGTCGCTTTTGGGCACAACACCAGCAGTCTGGCATTAGTGCACAGACAGAGATGGAGGCCAGATTTCAAGTCCCGTGGGATACCAAGATCAGGTACCATGGGGACAATCATCGTAGCATCCCGATCAGGATACCTTGGAACATTCTCTGATCCTTGTTCTAAGTGTCGGGATAGGATAGGATAAGTTGGACAATAACACGTCCCATCACATGAAAAAATTGGCACTTGGCACAACCCCAGCCTGCAAGATTTAAAATCTTGATGCAATTTTTAATAATTTAGAGATACTAGATCGGGCTTGTATAATCGAAGTAGGATCTTACCATTAATAAAAACAACAAAACAAAAACAAACCGAATCGAATAACAGCAAGAACAAATCAGATCATAATAATTTATCATCTTTACACTAAAAAAAAAAAAGAAGTAAACAAACACATAAAAAGCCTTAGGATTGCATAATCAAAGGGTAGGCTTGCATAATCGAAGGCCAATAGGCCCAAACCCCAGATAGACTTATCAGATAAAGCCTCAGCAGGATTTCTCACATAGCCATGGCCCACATCACCCATAGCCACATCCCCCACCCCCCCCAAAAAAAAAATCTAGAGAGAACCACTCATCGACTCACCGACTCACCGCGTGTCCGCATCAATTATGGCATCATAGAAATGGACATCGGTTGGAACTCGGAAGCACCGTCCGTGAGCTCCGGTGTCGACAGCACATCATCAGCTTATCGCGTTTAACCACGAGAGGAATCGAGCTCGGTGACGGCGGCAATGAAGAGAGGAGTTGGCCTTGGCCGTCGGTCGGTCGGCGCACTATTTGAAGCCAGCAGCGACCGACGGGTGGGGTGGTGTCACGACGGCTAGGGTCGGCCATCTCCTTCGCTGAGGTGGGTGGGGTGGCACCGTGATGGCTGGGATCGGCCGTCAGCCATCTCCTTCGCCGACAGCGGTTGTCGGGAGAGATGGGCAAATGGTTCACTGTTCATGGCCGATGGGATGGGGACTGGGTTGCCGGTTTGGGCTTCACTCGTCGCCTTCGCCGCTTCGAGATTTTGGAGGAGAACTAGAGGAGGAGATGCTGAGACAGGGACGGCGGCGCCTCTCAGCCCAGGTAAGTTGTTTGCCAATTTTTTTTAATAAAACCTTTTGAAAAATTATTTTTTTACTGATTTAACTCGGTTTTATTTATTTTTTTTGGAATTTTGTTACCGATTTTTTTGGGATTACTTTGGATTGATTTCAGAAATTTGAGGGATGGGGGGCCAAATACGTGTTTACCTTAAATAAACCTACCTAACTAAGTAGGTTACGAAAAATTTAAGGAGGCCAAGGCCCCCTGCCCCTGGTGGTCCGCCTTTGCCTATTCCCCAACCAAGCTTCAAAGCCATCTTATTCCTCATCCCAATTCATTCGATCTAGGCTCCTAGACAAACAAATATTAATATTGTGCCTGCAGAATCATAACTTCTAAATAGAGCATAAGATTTGAGCTAGAAATCGAACATATGAAGTCTTGCCGCGTCAAGAGGCAAGAGATTGAGATTGTATCATCTAAGATAATGCTTGGTGGTATGTGTGTAATAAATTGTTTTCTGCCTTGGCCCACCTTATCTCATGGGAGTACTGTAAGCGATCTATGTAACAAATTGACTAACCACCTACTTCTATTTATGGTAAGAAGTAAACCACCTACTTCAACCATCAACCTCCAACTACTGTCCATCGTAGTTATCAAGTTGACGGGATGGTTTCTGCCAAAGAAAAGGTGACGGGATGGTTTTTGCAAAGATGCAAGCATAACCCATATATAGGCATGGCAAACTTCGTTACAATATCAAATGTTATGTCTGGTGTCACTATTTATGTCACAATCAGGTCAGCGGTAATTAATGAATCAACGACACCGGCATGTTACAACAAATGTTGGGCCACGTACCTAACTATTTGACCTAATTATTGCCTAAGATTTTTATTTAAAGCTTTGCTTTGATATTCTTAGAAATAATTTGTATAAAACTGATTCAATTAGGAAAAAAAAAATTTCTTCAATCCATTTTATTTATTTTTTTAAAAAATAATAAAATAATAAAAATAAGACACTTAAATTTTTATTTTTTTATTGATTAATTCTACATCCCATAAATTGAAATATATAATCCTTATTTATAATAATAAAATTTATCTTTAAACAATTCAGGTCAATTTTTTTTTTTTAATCTTGTAAATAAATGTCTACTCTTAGATAAGTTGTATTGAACTTCTATTGTAAACTTCAGAACTTGACATCTAAAAATATGATAAATATAAAAAATTATAACACAAAAATAAAATTGTCAACGAGATAATTCTCGACTTCATCAATTTTATTTTCTATCACTTTATCCAATTCTTTGTAGATTAGAAGATAACTTTTTAATATTATTTTTGAAAAAAAAAATGATTTGATTGGTCTATTTAAAGATCAAAATAATAAAATTTTGGCCCGATTTAATCTTTTTAGGGATTGGCCAACAATTATAGATCTTGAAAAGATATCCATTTTTTTTTAAAAAAATCTTAACTGGTATTGCATGATAAGTTATGGATTCGTGAAATCTTGCTTGCGATTAAACTTCCTAACATAATGGATCTTGCTCTTAAATTCTATTTAAATTTGCTCATAGTAGTCAATATGATCAATATCAAATTTTCATAATAGTGAAAGTGATCTGCATCAAGTTCAGTACATTATCTCTTAGGTATTTTAGTGGTCAAATGGTCTATATTGAATCTGATGATCCACTTTGATTAGAGCTTCCATTGTTTAGAAAATTTAGCTCCTACTAAATTAAAATTGAAAATGAAAAACTCTTGCATCCTCGCCTTATGAATAAGTTACTTAGCTTCACTCGAAGATGGTGTCATGCCCCCAACTCGAGATCACAAGCTAGGATCACGACAATTATCTCATGCTCATGAAAAACTCTCCCCATAAGCATGCAATGTATCTCTTCACGATATCAATAGCAAATAGTGAAACAAATAATCAATAATTTAACATTCATACTTAATTCAAACTAAATCAAATATATTATAATACTCCAAAGTTTTATATTAAATTTCAATAAATCCTAATATAAAAATAAAAATAAATTCTGCTTCTTGTCGCCCTCCCATAATGTTTTTCTAAATCATGTTAGTTCTCTTATCTATAAAAACAAGAAAGTATAAAGTAATAAGCTAGACAACCCAATAAGTAATGAATTCCTCAATTAGATGATTCATATAATTATATAGGATGCAATAGTAAAAATATAATTTATCATTAATCAATTCATAAACATAATTAAATTTATTTTCAAAATATGAATTCAATAATTTTACTATCTTTCATATCTTTATATACATATTCAAAAATCTGATTCGAAATCAATCATGATTAAAAACAAATTTTATTTAACTCATCAATCTTTAATTATGATCACACTTATACCCTATACCAGATTAGAATACCATACTTATACCTTGTGACCGAACCAGAATACTATATTTATACCCTATAGCATGACCAAAATATCATATTTATATCATGTGACCAAACCAAAATTCCATACTTTAGTCTATGTTTGGACTAAAATCAAAATCATGAACTCAAAATGCCAATGTATAAACCCCAATTAGTAGAGTTTAAAATATAACCAGGTTGAGAGTTCAAATTCAATCTATATCAAGTTCTTTTTATAAATTAACATATAATCCATAATATATATATGTGATATCAAATTAATAAATAATTATAATAATATTCAAAAAAATATTATTTTAAGATTTTATATCAATATTTATCAAACATGATTTCATAAAATTCATAAATTATATATAAATCTATTAATATTTTATTCAATATCACAATAATATTATATAAATAAAAAAATCTTGAGTAGATGGATCATCACTTATGTCGCATGTGTTCTAATCATTTCAATTAATTTTAGAAATTTACTTTCAAAATTTTTAATTGATCATATCACAATATCCCATTGCTAGATATCTTCTTATCGAGACAACTATATTCCTCGTCTCTAGTGGTAAGAGATTTCATAAGAAAATTTGGCCCTTTAAATAGAGGTGGATGGGTAAAGAATTTTATACTACAAAAAAAACTGTGATACACCCACGTAAAAAATACATGAATAAAAGCTTAAAAAACATGGTTATACACCTATACCCATGTTGGTACATGTTTAATTAAATATGGGTATGTTCGACATGGATGTAGCTTAAATCCATATTTCTTCTTTCCATTCGTGTAGCTCCTTACTTTATCTATGTAACATCTAACATAGACAAGATTGTATATGCGGATATATACCTAGTCTACACCCTCTTTTATTAACATGGATAACTAAATACATATAAATCAAAATTCATGAAAATTATCAAAGCGTGGGTATAAATGAACCTCTACTATCAATAATAAAATATAGATATATAATTAACTTTAAAACATTACCACTCTATCTAATTTTTAAATATAAATCACCTATAATAATAAATAAAAATAGAAAAGAGATGAAACAACTGCAAATAAGGCAATCTTCACCATTGTATTAAAAAGAACTGAACATACATAGTAATAGTCTCAAAAAAATATCACAATATTTTTTTTAGTTTCATCAAAATATAAAAAATAAGATCATATACTATAAGATTTCTGAATATAAAAGAAAGTAAATACTAAAATGCAAAACATGACATAAATACGTTCTAGCTGTTCTGCAACACCAAAAAATAGAATAAAGTAAACTTTATAAAATCTCCCTATCTTTTCTTGGCACCATCTATCATATTTCATGAATATGTAAATGAAAGAAAACATATATACATATATTATTTTAGAGCTAGTTTAAGTCACTATTAAAAAAACACAATGATGCTCAAATTATAGAAAATTATCATAGGAACAATCATATATAATAATCAGAATAAAAGGAATGGAGAAAAATAATGTTACTATTAAATGAGATTGGTATTGACAACAAAACTACCTCATGCTTGTATGATGGGTATATGCCAAGTCTTGGGATAGCATTTAAAATAGCAGATACAATATCAATCAAAACATAGTGAACCTATTTTGGCATTTGAAATATAAGACCAATAGAAGATATGCACCCCTAAATTTATAGGAAAGCAACGGGGGACCCCCACCGATCTTATCCTTACTTGGCCTGTTGATTAGTTAGTTTTTGACTTGGAGAGCTCCAAGGTTACCTTAGAAGTTAGGAGCTATCTAGATTTAGGATAACCATATGATAGAGAGTCCATGTTATGCTAACTTGTTTGTAAATAACATCGAACCCTAACTAATTCTTTTCTCTCTCTTAGTTCTAGGACTCCTTAGATCCTTATCTTTAAAACTCTTTTCTTTCTTCATCTTACCACTCCTCTTAAAAAACAGTAATAATAATAATAAATAAATAAATACATAAATAAATAAAGATTTCTCTGATCTAAAATTTTGATTGCATATTCGAATGATCAAAATAATATGATAGACTAAATCATGCGAGGAGCATGAATCCAGATAGTAGAGTATGATTTCTCCCAGCATACCAAGTTTATTCGAGCCCCACTCACTTTGAGAGCGAGTGCTCCACTGGGTATCAACCTCTTGAGTTTATGTATGACCAAGTTTATCAAGATCAAGCCCAAACGACCTATAACTCAGGAGATAATTTATACTTTAATGCTTATAATTCAGGTTGGGGGGCTCAACTAGATATTTCATGACAACCACACCCAGTGATTTTACCTCAGCAATCCAAGGATCTATGTTTATAGATATATCCTATTATGATCAGCCCTATTTACATTATCAACATTCTCCAACTTATTATAGCCCATTATTTAAAGAGAAGGTTCAACAAGCATCATACCCTCCTTCCCTATAGACCAACCTAGATGTAGATAGGTTTGCTCAATTTCAACAAATAATTATGGCCCAAAAGCAATCCATCGATAAGCTAATGGATCAAACTTTTCAACTATTAATCAAGCTTAATAGAGAAGAGGGAGGTGAGTTACCTAGTCAACTCGATAGTAAGCTAGAGGTACCATACCAAGCTTAAGATTTTAATGACCCTCTATCTTTTTCTGAACAATCAACTCTAGCTTTGAGGCATGAACTGGTCTTAGAACAACTTTGTACAACTATAAAGATCAATATAGACAATTTGGCTAAGGTAGAAAAATATATTGAGAAATTAAGCTTGCGAGATGAACTAATTCCATCATTACCCTACTTACCTATAGCCCCATTCCCTAGTATCTTAGAATATCCATGCCTTTTAATGGGATGGGAGAACAGATAGATGCAATGATTGAATTAGTCGAGCCTTTCCAAGAACTATAAATGTATAATATAATAGAGGAAGCCATCCCCACAGTTTTTCCCCAGGATTTAGTAGATCCTTATTAGGTTCATTTTAAGATGGATAATTTTAATGTAGATAGGTGCACCTCACAAGTAAATGATCCAATACAAATACCCTACTTTGAAGCCAGTCCACTGTGGATTGATGAACAACAAGAGCCATCACCTAGCTAGTGGGGGCACCAAGATCTGACACAGATTACTGGGCTCTATCTGGTTTATTGATTAGGATTTTTTGAGCCCTTAATAATGTGTCAAATTTTGTAATCAAGTTTTGTAACACTACAGGAAAATGGGCAAATGACGATGTTTTTCTCTCGACGCTTATGGGGAGCGTCGGGAGAATCTGAAACCCACCGATGCTTTTAAAAAGCATCGGTATTCGCCGACACTTTAAAGTGTTGGCAAGTATCTAATATTTACCGACACTTTTAAGCGTCATAGGACTTTCATAAAGCGTCGTTAAAATTCTGGAATTACCGACGCTTCTAAGCATCGCCGGATTTCTGAAATTCCCATTTCTCCCGACCCAAGCCTTAGACCGTGCCATTTGCCCGATCCGCCGACCTAGCTCCTCCTCCTCCTCCTCCTCCACTCGATCCACCGACCTAGCTCCTCTTCCTCCTCCGATCCATGCCCTAGATCCCATGGTCGATCCGCCTGTGCAACCTCCTCCACTAATTTCGCCCTCCTCCTCTTACTCGATCGGTGTAGCTCCTCCGACGATCCCTCCCTCCTTCTCCGTCTCTTTCATCAACTCCTCGCGCGCCGGCCACCTTGATCCCTCTCTGTTCATCAAATCCATAGGTTTGCTCTATTTGTTTGGGTTTTTTTTTCTATTATTACTTGTTTTGTTTGCTCTGTTCATCATAATTTTATTCAAAATTATAACATTCTATGCCAAATTATAACATCATGTATATAGTACAGGATGTCATAATTTTAATATGGCTTTCTGTTCTAAGGAAGTCATAAAGACTTGACAAATTGTACTGTCCAATGCTGAACTGCTAGTTGACAATGTTGAACTGCTAGTTTTATTTATTAGATTTTGTGTAAATGTATGTTGATTTTGTTGAATTGTTAGTGTCTTGAGTTTTTATTCATTAGGTGTTGTGTAAATGTATGTTAACCCGAATTTGTTATTGTGTCATGAGTTTTTGTTCATTAGTTGTGTAAATGTATGTTAACCTGGAATCGACTCTATAATCCCTAACGTAATTGATTTTACTGACCTAACTACACTACCAAATACACAAAGAGAGACTTGTAAGTCGGATCATCTAGGTATCTGGCCTTTTTCCTCACATACCTCTGCAATATATGATGAAATGAAATGAAAAGGAATGAAAAAAAAAAGGATCAATCTATGTGGGAAAAGGTCTTACTTCTATTTTTTTTCCATCTTTTTATAGTTTTTGTTGATTTTTCCAATGTTTTTCCCTAATTTTTCAACTATTTTTTATATCCTTTGGAGTCTCAATCATGAGGGTTGGAGCAGTGACCATACAGGAAAGCTTAGATGGTGGCTAGGGTTTTGTGTTGGTATTTATATAATTAGTTTAAATGGTATATTATCAATTAATTTATAGCTGAAATCAAACTATACCTTATTGGTTAAGGTAGTGATTAGCCAATCCAAGAATTTGGCATTCAAATCATTTCCCTCTTCATACCTTTGCATTATTCATTCTTGGATTTTTTTTATCAAGAACATTCATGCAAAAATGATTGAAACTTCTTTTTTTTAAAAAAAAAGAAAAAAAAAAATATCATGGTTGTGCACTTGTGATCTGAGTAGCTATAACTTGATAACTTGCCACTTCTGTTTCCAAGAGCCATCTTTGTAGTTGCAATAAATAATTAAATTTCAACCTTTTCATGTAGTTTCATGTGTGTTATAGAATAATAAGTCATCCTACAATGCTCAACATTTATTATCTTGCTTTAAATTGGTAATCATACCATCATATCAAATTGTATCAGGGACCAAGGCAATAGCCAGTAAATGGCTACTCTCAAAGCCCAAGGGCTCATTGATTTTGAAAGCATTTTTTGGGCTTGGAGGCCTAGAGTAACTATAAATCTCTTAATTAACACAAGGACACACTCAAGTTTCTGGCATGGGTAGTGCATGAGGAGGGTGCATATATATGGAGGGCTGCAGGTTCCTCAACTTTGAAAATGGATTTTAACCCAATCATGATATGGTTTTCTTTTGTTTCTATTCTTTAGAGTAAGAACCTAACTAAGTAGTATATATTTATGAAATACTTTTATGTCATGTAGAACTACCTGTTTTGTTGCTATTTTCTTATCAGGTGTTTGACTGCTTGGAGAGTAAAGAAGCTCTGTAACCAATTTTAAAATTGGTTTAAGATTTGTATATGGAGGCTATGATGATTATGCGATGTATGTTTGGCTGATTCAACTGTTTCTAATGACAACAATCTTGGATGGCCTTCTTTTGCAGGCAACCGATTGTAGTCGTTTTGATTTAGTTGCAGATTAAATAGTATATAACTGAGCATCCTCTGTATTTTTTATTATTTATTGTTCTTTTTCTTAGTAGATGATTTCTGTTTCTTTATAAATTTCTTAGTATATACTTGCATCTTACTGAATATGTTATGCTTTAAAGTTAGTTTCATTATTACAAATCTTTTATTTTAATACCATCTATAGCTTGGTTATGATCAATTATGATTTTTTAAATATTTTTTAAAAAACTTGCATTGCATAGAAACATAGACCCGTCAATTGATCAAAGTCATATTCTACAGCAACCGTACAATTATTTTATTTTTGTATGGATGGGATAAATATATACAGTGGTCAATTGATTGTCCAGTTTGGACAATTTAAGAATTACAAATAATTTCATAGGTTCTTACAGTAATCAAATGGTATGGATAGAGTTTCAGATATATTTTGGACAGTATTTTCTTTTAGTTCTCCTCATACATATTTATTTGTATGGGGAGAACTAAGGAGAAATACTGTCGAATTTTTTCTGAAACTTTTATTACGTATCCTTTGGTTACTGTAAATGACCTATAAAATTAATACAATTCTTGAATAGGATAAGATCTCTTTACATATTAGTTGGTGATAGGGTGCATTTAATAATACTGTAATTGATCTATTGAATAAACTTATTTTAAATTTATTCTGTTCTTATAAATATTTATTTATTTCAATTAGTTTTATTTTACAATGGATAAGAGTTGGATAACTAAACCGAGGAATAGCAAAGAATATCTGGATGGAGTACAGAATTTCATTAAATTTGGTATGGAGAGAAGTAGTATCAATAGAAAGATTTTATGTCCATGCTAAAAATGTATAAATTCCAATTCTCTATATCCAAATATTGTTGAAGAACATTTGGTATGGAATGATTTTTTAAGAGGTTATACAGAGTGATTTTTTTATGGAGAGCGAAGGTTATCATCTACATGTAACCAAACCTCTAATATGGAACATATACCTGATTTTGGATCCAGTAATCAACAGAAAAATCTTGCAAGAGATGATGATATCAGGGGTTTGCTCAGAGATGCTTTTGAATATGGTGCTCAACATCCTGGAGATTATAGTGGAGGACAAGTAGCAGCTGGGCTCCCTGAAGATCCTATATTTACTGAATCTATCATAATGGGGAGCCGATACTTACAACTAATATTGGAACAGATCGTTATCAGAAGCTGATAAGAGATGCAGATCAAGTATTATATCCTGGTTGCAAGAACTTTTCAAAAATTTCTTTCTTGTACATTTATTTCGTATAAAATACTTGAGTGGATGGTCTGGCAAGAGTTTCACTATGTTGCTCAAGTTATTAAAGGATGCATTTCCTGAAGGTACTAGTTTACCAACATCTTGTTATGAAGCCAAAAAACTAGTAAAGGAATTGGATCTTGGATACGAAAAGATTCATAGCTGTCCAAATGATTGTATATTATATCGGGGAGAACATGCCGATCAAGAGTCGTGCCATGTGTGTAGATGTTCATGATAGATGAAGCAAAAAGAAAATGAGAGTGAGGGATTAGATGAACAGGATGCAACACAAATTAAATAAAAGCTGGTCAAGGTAATATGCTATTTTCCTCTTGTACCTAGATTAAAAAAAACTATGCATTATCAAAAATAGCTTCGTCAATGAGATGGCATGATGAAAACCATACAAAAAATGAAATGCTAAGACACCCATCAAATAGTTTAGCATGGAAAGTATTTGATGACAGATATCCTGATTTTGTATCTGATGCTCATAATGTCAGGTTGGATTTAGCCAGTGATGGGTTCAATCCATTTTGGACCTTAAGTTCTATCTATAGCACCTGGCTAGTTGTTCTGATTCCTTATAATTTGCCACCATGGATATGCATGAAACATTCTTCACTTATTTTATCAATGGTCATTCCAAGTAATAAGGGTCCAGGCAATGATATTGATATTTTCCTACAACCTTTAATAGATGAATTGAAATAATTGTGGGAGGGTATCAATGCAATTGATGCTTCAAATGGCCAAACATTCAATCTGCGGGCAGCTTTATTATGGACTGTTAATGATTTTCCTGCATATGCTAATTTATCTGGCTAGAGCACTAAGGGACGAGTTGCATGTCCTTCTTGTGGTGAATCAACACATTCAATTTAGTTAAAACATGGAGAAAAGTTTTGTTATATGGGACATCATTGATGGTTGGAGGCAAATCATCCATTTCGATTTCAGAAGGATTTATTTGATGGTACTATAGAGTTGGGATTTGCTCCAATTCTACCTTTTGGTTCTGATATTCGTAGACAAATGCTTGGTATCAGACACAGTTATGGAAAGATGACAAAGTCCTCTAAAAAGCGAAGAAGATATGATGTTGATACTTCAGCACAAGCAGAAATATCGGAGGAAGTCAATACTTGCACTTTAGATATAACAGTGTTCGAGGATCCGGATAATTTCTTTGAAGTTGAAAATGATGATGATATAATGACAGCATCTATCCATCAGCATACTAAAGAATTATGAAAGAAAAGAAGCATATTCTTTGACTTACCTTATTGGGAGCACAATATATTCCTGCATAATCTTGATGTTATGCATATAGAAAAGAATGTTTGTGATAATTTAATTGGAACAATATTAAATCTTGATGGAAAGACTAAAGATAATATGAATGCACGTCTTGATTTAAAAAAAATGGGCATCCGACATGAACTTCATCCACAAGTGCTTGCAAATGATAGAACTTATATTCCTCATGCATGTTATACAATGTCTAGTCAAGAAAAAGATCTCTTCGTAATAGTTTTAAAGAATATCAAGGTTCCTGATGGATATGCATAAAATATTTCATGATGTGTGAATCTGAAAGAGCGAGAAATTTCAAATCTTAAAAGTCATGATGGATATATACTAATGCAAGATATTCTTCCATTGGCTTTAAGGTCATCAATGCTGAAATAAATTATTACTGTTGTTTTTCAGTTATCATCATTCTTCAAGGCATTATGTTCTAAGGTTCTTGATTCTCAAGAGCTTGATCAGTTGCAGTCTCAAGTCATACTTAAGTTATGTTAGATGGAAAAGATTTTTCCTCCTGGATTTTTTACGATTATGGTTCATCTACTCATTCACCTAGCTTCGGAAGTTAAACTTGGTGGATCGGTATAGTACAGATGGATGTACCCTATCGAGAGATAATGCTGTAAAACTAAAATTTCATAATTTAGATATCTTTTTCATTATTTAATGTGATATTAATATTAAAATTTTAATAAATATCATACTTTTTGAAGGTATCTTGTACGTTTGAAGAATTATGTACGAAACAAAGCCCATCATGAGGGCTCATAGCAGAGGGATGTATTGCTGAAGAGTGTTTAACATTTTGTTCAAGATATCTCGAAGGTGTAGAGACTGTATTCAATCAACCTCAACATCATGGTGATACTATGGAAAATACAGATTTATACAAATTTGCATTTTCTGGAAGATTTATTGGAAAAGCTGAAAGTATTGTTCTTGACCATAAATCCTTGTCACAAGCATACCATTATGTATTGCTACATAGTGACATAATATTTGACTATCGCAGGTTAGTCTATCTACATATGGATAATACTAATATTAGACATGTTGTTATCAAACTTATATTTGATTGTCATGCAGTAAATTTTTAGCCATACAATGACAAGCCAATCATTCCACTCGTCCTAATCCAAGGATTGAACAAAGATGGTTGGTTGAGTTGTTCCTTAATTGGCTTGCCAATCAAGTTAGTATATATGTTTCATATAATAATTTTATATACATTTAACATCGAATAAGTGATCGATAATTGATATTGTATTTTCTAGGTACCGGTACTGATGGAAAAAAATTGTTCAGCAGAACTAATAGCACTTACCAGAGGTCCTAATTATATTATGAACAAATATAATGATTTTATTATAAATGGCTTTAAATTTCATACCAAGGAGCACGAAAAATTTAGAAAAACTCAAAATAGTGGTGTTATGATAAAAGCAGATAGAAAATCTTATTATGGTATACTTAAAGATATTTTTTAGTTGGATTATTATAAAAATTTTAAAGTTATATTATTTCGATGTCATTAGGTGGATATAAATACACCAAGAGGTTTGAAAAATGATTCAAACAGATTCATACTTGTCAATTTTTCATGATTGATACATATGGGTGTGTTATTAAAGGATGATGCATTTATCTTTTCATCTCAAGCTCGATAAGTTTTTTATGTACAAGACTCGAAAGATAAAGAATGGGCTATTATTATTAAGATAAAATCCAGAGACTTGTATGACATGAAAAAAAGGGTGGAAGAAGAAGATGATGATACTTATACTCAGTGTATGCCTTATAATATTGTGCCGGATGATCATGTAAATGATACAACCATTTTGGTTAGGTTGGATTCTAAAGAATGTACAACTGGTTGATTATGACAAGTAAGTAGTTTATAAGATGGTGTATATTTTTGCATGAATGATTATGTTATCTTTTAAATTGTAATTCATATCCGTTATAATTTGATTATAATGTTGACTGACTTGGTTTTAAATAATGCATGTTAGGTACACCATGCCTCAAAGGAAGCGCCTATCGGATGTACAGTTTCAGTTTTCTCAAACCGAGGCTGGTACTTCTCACAGTAGCCCGACGAGCCTCGATCAGTTTCACATCGGTCTGATACTAGTCCATCCATTTCTGTACATCCGACAAAGGACAATACCTCTCCACCTCAGGACGACGCCATTCCCTCCGAGTCAGCACATCACGATCCTCCTACGGATCATCCTGATGATGAGCCTATCATCGATGACATACAGATATAGGGTAATTTAATAATTTCATCCCATTTTGATTCATACATATGCAATAGTTTTGATATATAATTTTTTGTATTTTTTTTGTAGATGGATCTGAGAGAGTTAGGTAGAGACGAAGAGCCACACTAGTTCATGATGTGTGGTAGTTACCTGAGGACGAGAAGATAGTCATAAAGTACAATAAGCCAGGCCAGCCTATTAAGAAAGCTGCTAGCTTGTTGACTAGTTTTCTGGGGACAGTAGCATGCCAGGGTCAGCTGTGTCCCCTAAATTATTTGAAGTAGAACGACATGCTTCCTGCCTATAAAGTAGAGATGCTTCGAGTTATGCAGGTAAAAAAATTAATATATTATTTTATATATTAGGTTTTTAATAATTGAATTGCTTATTTCATTTAATACTTATTTTATTGTTTATTTAAATTGTAGAGCAAGTTCGTTCTCCTTTCAAATTCTTCTGATTTTGTGCTTAAAACTCTCAATCACAAGTGGAAAGAATATAGGACGAAGTTGAAGGGAGACTACAAGCTAGAAGATACGACAGAGGAGCAGGTTACAGCTACCTGTCCTCCTGATTTCACCTTCATCAGTTGAGGGAGCTGGTGCACTATTGGTTCTCCGAGATGGCACAGGTTGTGTAGCATCATCAAACATATAAATTTATTAATTTTCACTCATCCTAATTATATTTATACAATATATAACATAATTTTAATTTATTTTTGTAGACATATTCTACTATTAATAGAGCTACACGAGCAGCTCAGTCTGTTCCTCATACAGCAGGGTCCAAGAGTTATGCACGGCTCAGGCATGAGTTTGTATGTTTCTTATCCTCTAATATTTTTAGTATATTTTTAGTTTTAACATCATATATCATCATGTATCATGCATGTGCCATGTATCATGGTACGGGATATAAGATGTATAATTTATAATTTTTTTATAACATTTATTCTTTCTATAGGCTGATCAGCAGGGAAGGGAGCCTGGTGAGGTGGAGTTCTATTTGATGACTCACGTTCACCAGGATGGCAGTTTTATTCGAGAGGAGTCTAGAGATATATATATATTTTTTTATTTATATTATATCATGATTTATAATTTTATTATTATTAAGTATTGATATATGAGTTTTTTATAAAACATAAGATGGGGCTACCTCTATGATCGCTGAGCGGGGTAGCGAGGCTACCTCATCTACTCAGAGCAGTCGCATCGAGGACGAGGTATTATTGGAGTTGATGGGACCAAAGCATATTGGATGAGTGAGGGGTTATTGGATTGGAGTTATCCCTACTCAGTTATCTGAGATGAGTAGATATACTCGGGATGCTAGAGATAGTCATGATCAGTCACATGTTCATCGACTCGAGGATGAGATAGCAGAGCTTCGACAGACACGTGATGCAGACAGAGCAGAGATGCAGACCATTAAGTCTCAGCTTGAGCATGTTACATCTGTGCTACATATGTTCATGTCATCTCAGGTAAGTAATTATTTATAACTATATATATATATTTTGTATATATCCAATAATTTAAAATATATATAATGTATGTTTCATAACTATATGTATATCTTGTAGGTTCCTGATGTATCTGCTAGTCGTAGATTTGACGACAACCATCCTCCCGTGGATCAGTGATGCTAGCTAATTTTTTATTATTATTTTTGTATGTCTTTTTGTGTATTTGAACTTGGATTGATACTTTTATATATATAAAAAAAAATTTTATATTTGTGTTTGTGTTTGTGTTTGTGTATGTCTTTGGGTGTGATACATGTTTGAATGTTTAGTTATTTTATTTTGATAATGTATACAGGTTGATATATGTATTTGATGTATACAGGTTTCTATATTTTTTTTAAAAAAATAACTAAATTTGCCGACTCTTTAAAACATCGCTATATTATCCATTAGCAATGCTTTAAAGCATCGCTATCCTAACAAATACCGATGCTTTAAAGCATCACTATTTGCAAACTTAGCGATGCTTTAAAGCATCGGCATGTACCGACGCTTAAAAGCATCGGCATATGCCAACGCTTTAAAGCATCGGTATTTGCCGATGCTTTTAAAAAGCATTGCTAAGTTTAAAACCTAGCGATGCTTTAAAGCATCGGTAACTCTAAATTTAGCGATGCTTTTAAAAAGCATCAGCAGCTTGCATCCCCATGTTTACTTAACCGATGCTTTTGCGATGCTTTAAGAAGCATCGGGAGGCTTCTTGCTGATGCTTAAAAGCATCGGGAAAGGCCTAAAAAAGCATCGCTAATGACCTGTTTCAGTGTAGTGTAATAAAGATAGTTTAGTTGAGAGTTTTGTAATGAAGTTAGCTCAGCTGAGTTGAATTGAGTCCTGTAATAAGTTGAGTTGTCTCAACCCTAGCCTAGTCCAATTGAGTCCTTACAAGTATTTGAGTCCTGTAAGAGTCTAGTAAGTTATGTTGTTTTAGTCAAATTTTGTACAAGAGAGGAGGATACCCAGTTCTAGAGTTTTATTAGACCTTACTAGGCCTTGCAAGCCACTCCAGCCCATGATTCCCTAGATGCTCGAAGAATATACTAGGTCCATGGAGCCACATGATACCAGGAATATTCTAGGCGCCCTAGTCCAAGAGACTTCTCAATCCCAGGAGCCCATGGTGCCCTAGGCCATTCTAAGTCCACATTCAGATGGAGCCCAGGAGTTTCCAGCTCATCAGGGGACATGCAACAAAGCCCATGTGCCAAGCTTTTGGAGGCCACCCAAAGACAAGTACCAAGCCCATGCGCCCAAGGTTTGAAGGCCGCCCAAAGCCCAATGGAGGACACCCTTGCTGCCCAAAGTCCAAGCCCAATTCCATCTTGGCGTCCAAGCCCAAATGAAGCCCCTTGACCAAGTCAAAGAAGGAGAGGAATTCACTTCAAACAAGGAGACTATGTTCTACTTCTATTCAATTGTATACTCCTAGTTTTAAGCAAATTTGCAATCTCTCTCCTACTCAACTTTGTAATTCTATCCTAACAAAGAGAGGACATAGGAAACATCTATAAATATGCCATCCCTCCCCCTCTTGTAGGCATCTATTATTCATGAATGAAACTCTGTTGAAATTTTGAGCTTGTTCTCGTGTTCTTGTGTTGAGGTGTGTGAGAGTTATTTGTGAACCCTAGCCCATCCAAACCCTAGCCATCCTAAAGCAAGACTTCTAAATCCTAAGACTCCCAAAGAGAAGAAGCCCTGGCCGTCCACAACAAGGAGCTTTCTTCCTCCTCCAGGCCGCCAGCTTCAATCAACCCTAGTTCCATCCTTTCAAACCCTAGTTCCTTTTCTTTTGTTTTCTTATTCATTCTTCTACTGACCTCTGATGCTTGCAGGATCCCCAAGGTGTTCACCTCCAAGGAGGAGGCCCTCATTGCCTCTAGGACGGATCCCAGGTAGCTGCCATATTCGAGGAACTATAGGCTTATCTTCCAGGCGACGATCTAGAGTGCTGTGTGACCTCGTCATCAACAGGATACTCGAATCGATGCTTGGTACAATCCTTTCTCCTTCTGATTTTTGATTTGTTGAAGGTACGCTATCATAATCGAGAGTTTTTCAATCTTCGAGGTCCTTCCTTTTATTGTTTTGCATGAGTTCATATGCGGGTATGTTGATTCTTTGCATTACTAGTTTGCCTGCTAATCTTTACTTGATTTTGGGACTTTAGTCTACAAATTGAAATTTTAAAAAAATTACAAAAAAAATTAGTTTCTATTTTCCTGCATTCATATCGATCTTAGGTTCATCTCATATCACTAGCCCACTAATAGCCCTCTTGTTAGAATCACCATCTAATCTAGAACTGAAATCACTTCCGATGCATCCATTAAAATTTTTTCAGTTAACCTTACCCAGGAAGCCCAACTCAGTGATATTCTAATAGCACATGAAGAAGCTATCAAAAGGGATATTATCGAAATGAGAGATCATGATTTTAAAAATTTTATAATTGATTTCTTCGTATTTGGTACCAATTTTGAGAACTATCTTCAAAATTTTTCTATGATACTAAAACGATGTATGGAGATAGGTTTAACATTAATCTAGAAAAGGTTCCTAGCTTTAAAATGGGAAGGGATATTGACTAAGCACGTCATGCTCGAGAAGGGGAGTAGGATAAATCAATCCATAATTAAAGGAATTCGTACACCACCACCTCCAATCTTGGACCAGCAAACACAATCCCTTGCTAAGTATTATATAAATTATAATAATATTTTTAAATCTTGGAATAACATGCTTGCCAGTATATTTTATTGATTGGGGCTAATCATTATAGAGTACTCTATAAATATTTTTCTACCATAATAACAAGGCATCCTAATTGGCCCTATCCTTGTGATGGTACGAGGGATACATTAAAGTTAATTATATATTGGACTCCCTCATAATATCCGGTTGAAGATGTTAAACTTAGTCTTATTGGAAGGCAACCCAATCTTTATTTTTGTACCCATAAAAATAAAATAATAATAATAATACAAAAAAATTCCAATCCAAGTTGATGATTGTAGTTTTTATCTTGTTAATAAGCTCTTCTTCTCAAGGAACCTCTATCCCTATCTATTTCTTTTTATCCTTATAGTTTAAAATTATTTATTGAACTTGTTTATACCATCAGGGGCAATGGTATTTAAGTTGGAGGGTAGGGACAAACTTTTAAGACACCAATACTTAGGGACAAACTTTTAAACTTTAAAATTTTTGAAAATTTTTGAAAAATCTTTTAAAACTCTTTAAAATAGAAAAATTTTATCTTTTATAAATCATGTGCCATGAAAGATATTTTTGAGCTAAATAGACTAGAAAAAGGATAATAGAGTTAGAAAGCCTTCACTAATGATTATAACGAGTCAAGAAGTAGACTAGCTGGTCAGACTTGTAGTAGCCTACTTAGATCATCTAAAGGCTATTAGTACTTCCATCGCACATACACACTAATGAGATAAAGTAGGTATTAGTTGTAAGGTCAATTAAAGATTTAATTATTACTGAAAAATTGATAATTGATATACATCCCTCCCATTTAACATAAATTTGAGAAAAGATCTACCGGCCTAAAAAAAAAAAAGAAAAAAAAGATGAGGGCTAAACATTGATTTTCTATCAAGTAAGCGGGCACCTTTACCTAAATAAGCATTATTGTTCATGTCAAAAAGTGGACAGCGTGAAGACATTACTAACAACAAAGAAAGAAGAGAGAAAAAATTTAGGTGGTGTGAAAGCTATCTCAGTTATGTAATTAAATAGGGGGTGTATAAAAAATTGACCAAAAGTAGGTGATAAGTGAAGATATAATTATTCTTTATACTCTAGCACTGAAATACTTAGTTAGCCATCACAAACATAAGTGCGTAGACCTTTGAATGAATTTTAAAAAAGTCTCCAATGGTTATGACTGCAAATTTTATTTCAGAAACTCAATACCTAGTTAGTAATGCTAGCTAACTTCATTTGACCTTAAGCCTAGATTCAAAGAAAAATCTTAATGACATTTGATTATAAAATTAATACTTATATTTTAATTGCATTGCTAAGAGACTATCAATGACTAAGTTGGGAGGGTATGATAAGTTTATCAATTATCACAATTTAACCATTAAAATAAGTATTAATTAATTAGTAGTTATTAAAAATTGATATTTTTTATTGATGTTTTGTAGAAAATGAACTCATAGATTAAAAGAGCTCAATTTTTGAAATCCAATAATACAGACGGTACTCAAATTGAAGTTCGAACAAGCATAGAAATCAAATCTAAAGTTTATTACAATAGAAATCTAAAGTATATTTTAAAGCAGCCAGTCCATGGTGGACTGGCCACTTGGTCTCCTTCATCCCATCACTTGAGTCCTCGCTATCTTCCCTATGCTTTCCTACCACCGATCAATGGTTCACCATTGGGTCTGTCGCCCTCTTCCTCCTAGCCACCGCCCGATGCCACATCACCGTCGGTTGCTCAATCTCCCATCACCACCGGCCATCATCCTAGCACTACCTTTTCCCCAGCCGAGCCGCCCTCCATCCCATGCAATCCACCCCCTGCTCTGCCTCCTCCCTCTTCATCGTCCAAGCCACTATTTGGTAACCGCCGTTGCTCCTTCCCCACCATCGCCGCTCCTCGTTGGCCAAGCTCCTTGCTGCTCCTCTTTGTCCCAAGACCCCGAACCACCGGTCTTCATCCATCACTGTCATCCATTACCTCCATCCCCATGATTCAATGGTTAACAAGTTTGATGCAAGGAGTCCAAGGCATAAACAGTGTGATCCATGGCATCTTATTGATCATGGCCATCCAAAGTATCGATCCAATGGCTAATAACAATCTTAGCTTGAGACAAATTGTTGAACCATGATTCACATGATTTAGGTGATCAAACAGTTTAGAGACACCAGAAATCAATCATCCCATGGCTCATATTAATCTGACTTGACCTAGAACCTTTGCCAAATGCTATTTAAAGGATCCTTGGGGTACAAAAGAAATTATCCTGGAGAGAGGGTACGATACAATATAGAGGGCTTAGCTTTGGATAGCAGGTTGATCTCTAAAAGTGAGGTTTCTTAGAGGAGACTTCTATCCTTACACCATCTTCAAGCTTATTCCATCTCTAAGATCAAGATCTAAAGAGAAAGAAGAAGAGAAAACCCAGTTCACTCCATGGAGTATGACAAAAGAAGGGGACGTGATATCAACCAACTTCCTGATGAGGCTACGCCAATCAACTTCGGATACTTTGTTATCACTTTTTATAGTTTATTTAATTATTTTTTTTAATTTCTTGTAATTAGATTCTTCTTTCAATTAATGCAATATTTATTTTTATGCACTTTAAATTCTTGTTATTTATTTTTATGCAAGTATATGCTAAGATCTGACTAACAGATCGAACGTACCTGAGTTTTTAATTTTCTTTCATCCTTTTAAATTTTATTTTTCCGACTTTGAGTTATTTTTCTTTATTTTATAAAAATTAAAGATTTCAAACTATTCTAAGTATTTCCTTCTCTATGGATTTGACCTGACTTGCTGCTATCTACTTATTTTTAATTTATGAGAAGTCAGATTTTTAAACTGATAATTATGGTGTCTTAATGACAACATTGCGATCCTATCAGTAGGTTGACACATTACATAAAAAAAGAGAGAAAGAAGTGGGAAGGAGGGTAAAGAGGGATGTTAACATGGGTACAAGAAGGGGAGGAAAAGAGGAAGAAAGTAAGGTAGAAAGAAGAGTAAAGAGAGGAATATGACGCAGATAGAGAGAAAGAGAGAAGGAAAGGGGGAAGGGATAAACCAAAGGATCAACCAATCTTCTGAAGGGAAAGAAGAGGAGAAAGAGAGGGTGAAGGAAAGCGAGCTAACTGGTAGATGGCTAGATCTAAGTGTAGATGTGCCAAGATCTAAAGAGAAAAAGGAAGAGAATTATGCAAGAAAACCGTAAATCTTTGACCAATTTATGTTGGTCAATTTTGCAACCGATGTTGGAATTGATTTTTGAAAAAAATATTAATATTTTGATCGATTATAAATAGGTTGTAAAATTTTTTAAGACCAATTTTTATGATCGATATATTAAAAATAAAAAAAATATTTTAAATAATATTTTTTTTAAATATTTGTAACCAAAAAATTGGTTATAAATATTTTAAGTTATTTAAAATGTTTAAAATATTTTTGCAACCAATTTACCAATCAATAAATCAATCTTATTTAATTTAAGTTTTAAATTTTTGGATTTTAAAATTTTTTATTTTAAAATTGTTTTGCTATCAATTTACTAACTAAAAAATTGATCACAAATTTTTAAATTAAATTTTAATTTTTTGATTTTTTTGTAACTAAAATTATGGTTGCAAATAATTTAATTTTTAAAAAAATAAAAAAACAGAACAAAAAAATTGATCACAAATTTAAATTCCAAAAAATATTTTTGCACATGTTACTAAAAAAATAAATAACTAATTTTAAATATTTTAAATTCTAATAAAAAAGTGAGCTAATTTTTGATTTTTATTTTTTTTGAAATATTTACAACCAAAAAAATTAGTTGCAAATTTTAAAAAAATTAAAAAATGAGTTTATATAAATGCAAAACCCACTTTCCCTGCACCCCATCCCAAACCTTAGCCAAGTTCTCCCTCTCCACCCCCCACCCCCTCTAGCGACAGACCCACTTCTCCCTCCCTAGCTGCATTCTTCCTCTCCTCCCCCCTCCTCCCTGGTGACTGACCCCTCCCTTGGCGGTGACTTCTTTCTCTCGTGGAACTATCCTTTCGGCCTCTCTAAGGTGCGGTCCCTCCCTCCTGTAGAATAATCATGGCAGCTTCTCCTTTCTAAGGTGCAATCATGCATTCTTCCTCCCCTCCCTCCTCCCCAGGCGATGGACACCCTCCCCTGGCGGAAGCTTCTCCCTCCCGTGGAACGATTCCTTTGGCCTCTCTAAGGTGAGATCCCTCCCTCCCATGGAACGATCCCGATGGTGGTGGCTTCTCCTTTCCAAGGTGTGATCATGTGCATTCTTCCTCTAGTCCCCCTCCCTCTCCCCCGACAATGCACCCCCGTCCCCTAGCAGTGGTTTCTCCCTCCCGTGGAATGATCCTGGCAATGGTGGTTTCTCCTTTCTAAGGTGCGATCATGCATTCTTCCTCTCCTCCTGCCCCTCCCCCGGCAATGGACCCCCTACCCCGGCAGTGGCTTCTCCCTCTCACGGAACGATCCCTTCAGTCTTTAATGGTTCTTATTATTCAATTCTTTTGTCCAGCATTCCCCCGCCTGATGATAGACTTAATGATTAATCAAGGGTAATATCGATCATTTTGGCATTAGCAGTAGTTCCAAGTACATTGCTAATTCTCAAAAACTTTTGTCAGCATGTTCATTTGTGCACTTCTTTCCCCTTCAAAGAAGTCCAATGTACCTATCTAAATGCTTGAACTCTATACTCTCTGAATAACTTTCTCTGAAAGTTTCCATCAGACCTTGATTTGGTCTTATTAAGGGCTTGTACAGTGATCTCGGTCCAAAAATGCCAGCAATGCATTTGCCAAAAATTCCTTGAATGCCATGGTATTTATTGATTATTGAAATGCTTTTATAGAAGTGCTATAATTTTCATTATCAAAGAAAAAACAAATTTCAAGATGCTTAAGCTGCAATCTACTATAATCAAGTATGGTTACTGCTAAAAATTGATCTTATGTTCTACTCATGCTTCTTGCATTGATGCCATTTCATTTCTATTTTATGTTGTTGCTATGATTTCGGGTTCTTTCGTTCATTTCAAAGTAGTGAAATTTGGTAGATAAACTCCATTACAAACTCACATGCTATTGTTGTTGATGGCCCTATTCTAATGCATGCAACAAATTTTTTCTATTAATTCCAATAATTGGAGAACAAAGTCTTACCCTGTGGCTAGATATGTATAAGTAGTAATCTTATGAAACTTTCTATTTCCTTGCACAACAAAAATGTGTTTGTTGCCGACCTTACCATCGTGGCTTGCAGCTATGAGGTGGCGCCGGATATCTGTCCCTTTATTCCAGAATCCTGGTATTCCCGGACCTGCAAAACAAGGTTAGAATCCGGACGGGGATCTCGGCGAGGACACTCCGACGATCAAGTCAGCGGATGATAAAACGGAACAGATCCCCTAAGGCGGATCTTGGTTTGGTCACCGTACTTAGAGGAGTTTTTAGTAAAGGATTGAGTAGGAGAAAATAAGAGAGGAGTAGTGCTTGAGTTGCGGGACTCGCTCTGGGAGCCACCTGCCTTCAAGTCACTTGTCTCGCTACTTCGTGTGTTTGTCCTTTTTCTGTTGCTTCCTTCTTTCTTGCCCATTGGTGCCTTTGTAGATCACCGATTGCTTCAGTGCCTCGATTTGCCCTCTCTCGGGGAGGCCTAGGGGTCAACAGTGTCCGTTGGCCGTTCTTCCGAGATCATTTTCTCTTACAGTGGGAAGTTAAGTTGTGAACATGCTTTGCTCAGCATGTTGTCACGAAGGGGGAAATCAGGCGGAACCTCGATCTGGTTGCAGCCACTCACGGGTCTGAGACCCTGGATGCGGCCTTCTCCTTCGGGAGGTTGCAGGTGGTTGGCCATAGGATTTGACATCTCGATTGGGATGCTTCTCCTAAATTGATGCAAACGAGGTTATACACACCATTACAGATTTGGGGCACCGTATTGGGTGCGCCCGCTTCGACGGTGACCTTGGAGCTGGCACCTTCGTCTTTCCCGATGCTTCCAAAGAGAGGGCTCGACTTTGGCCGAGGTAGGCTCAACCCTTGGGGAGCCACTTGGCGAAAGAGTGGAGGAGAGCTCGACTTCGGTCGAAGTGGGCTCGAACCTTGGGGAGCCACCTGGCGAAGGAGCGGAGGAGGGCTCGACTCCGGTCAAGGTGGGCTCGACTCTTGGGGAGCTACCTGGTGGAGGAGCAGAAGAAGGCTCGACTTCGGTCGAGGTGCGCCCCACCTGGGGGAGCCACCTGGCGAAGGAGCAGATGAGAGCTCGATTTCGGTCAAGGCAGGCTCGACCCTTGGGGAGCCACCTGGCGGAGGAGCAGAGGCAGGCTCGACTTCGACCAAGGTGGGCCCACCTGGGGGAGCCACCTGGCGAAGGAGCAGAGGTAGGCTCGACTTCGACTGAGGTGGGCCCACCTGGGGGAGCTGATGCGCATCGCAACGCACCGATTTGAAACCTTAATTCTACTAATCTAAAAGGTAGAATAGCGGGAGTAAGGGTCGAACCCATAGAGACTTTTGTGTTACTTTTAAAATAAAACTAATACTAAACTAATGCAAATAACAAGAGATAGAAATAATTACCCGTGAAGACAACCAAAATATGATCTATCTTGAGAGTGCGGCCCGTACCCATAGATCACGACCCGTCCCTTAAGTATAGATCAGTCAAAAGTTGACTCACTAAACCAACATGACAATGACTTGTTCCAGCATTACTTCAAACAAGATAAAGAAACATGGATTAATATAAAGTAAAAGAGACATTTATTTCATGAAAATGGAGTACATAAAAAATAAAAGAACTACGGAAACAAGGGTCCCTTTCTCCTTTTTTATGATTTCTGACTCTCTATACAATAGGAAGCGACAGCAGCAGGGACCAGGGAAGTAGAACTACGGACGATGAAAAAGTGGAGTCTCCAGCAATTATCCCCCGGAGCGTAGAATGACCCAGAGATTTATAGATGGGAAATACCATGTTGGGCCCATGTGGGAACCGCGATGATTTCCTCATCCCCATCTGCTCCTCGAACTTGATTCTATCCTTCTATCCTCCCATCCATTCGCGTGATCCTAGCAACCTCCTCCGCATCCGTGAACTTTCTTCCTAATCTGATCAGACTTCTCCGCATCCACCCAACGTCCTGACAACAAACCTCTTCTCCTCGACATGAGACCAAAAAGTTGTGAACGGTGAATAGTGGAGACTGGCCGAAGAGGGAGAAACACTGTGAAAGAAGAGGACCGGTTCGTTAGTGATGGGAGAAGATGGACCATCGGCATGGGATAGAGGAAAACTTCGGCCACGGGCTACGGTGGTATGTGAAAAAAAAACCATGGAGAGCATCTTGATGGTGATGAACAGTGGAAGGGGACCGACGATTGGGAGCAAGGAAGAAGATGGATGGCAGCAATGTGCGACGGCGGCTTCGTGGCTATGGCGGCTTCAAGGCGACAATGGGGGCGGTGAAGAAGAGCGACGGGCGGAAGATGGAGGCAGCAGTGTTTCCGGTGATTTTTTGGCCGAACAGAGGCTCTTCGGCCAGCAAGGGGGCTGGTGGCGGCTTGGATGGCACCGAGGGCATCTCTCCGACGAGTTCGGGCGCATTCGATGGATAGTGGTCCATGGTTTTGCCTGTGGACCGGCGGTAATGGCTGCAGGTGGACCGGTAGTTTGTGGGTGGACCATTGAGCCGGTCCATAATGAATCGGGTAAAAGAATTTAGGGGTTGCTCCAGAAATCATGCTGCTTTAAAAACCATGCTAAATTCTTCTAAAATTAATTTTAGGCCCATATGAACTCCAATTTGGGTCCAGTTCACGCCGTTGGATTCCATAATTCGAGCTCTACACAATGATGACCTTTTTTCTACAAAAGATATATAAAAGCATCAATTCTAAAAATAAATAATTATTAATTTAATACTCTTATATATACTAAAATATAATTATCACATCCCCCAACTTGAACTTTGCTCGTCCTTGAGTAAAGGAAATGAATTAGTCTTGTGTACTAAGCTGGTCCATGAAATGAAAATTATCTTACTAACTCCAAAATCAGAGGATATTCGGTTAGACCATTAAAAATATACTTCATTGGATTACCAATTCCACCCATTTTGTGGTAGAGTGAAGTCCATAAAGGTTTTAAGAGTTTTTCTTTTTCCAACTTTCTATCTTACTCTCTAAATCTTCCAACTTACTTTGATTTTAGTGTAATATTTATTAGTCCCCACTTTTTTTTTTTATAAGAAATTCGTAGAGTCAGTGCAATGTCTGACATCTTGCTTTCTAGTTAACCCTTGTAGCGAGCTTTAAGCCAATGACTCCCAAACCAGTTGGCTTTAGGGCATTCGGTGTAAAACATCTCTCGGGCTTACTAACTCGAGTCAAAAAGGCTTCAAGTCAAGACTGACTCTACAAAAGGTTTCTTTACATCCCCACTTTTTGATGCGAACAACAATGCTTACTTAGACGAAAGGACCTGGTTACTTAGTGAGAGATGCTAAAATCCTTTATTACTAAACTTGGAAACTTTTTATGATGCCTATACCAATATAAGTAGGATTCATTATCAAGATCGATTGGCCGAAGGGTCTGGAATTACTCTTCTAAAATCTTCTGGACTACACTCTACCATTTTATAGGGTTTCCTTGATAAATCATCCCTCAATATCTCTAAAATTGTCTAAACTATTAATCACTCCTCATTTAGTGAGCTTGATTATTTTCATTTTGAGACAAAGCTTATTCACAAAAATAGATTAAAGTTTTACTCGAGGATTAGATTAATTTAATTATCCCCCAACTTAATTTTCATTGTCCTCAATGGAAGAGGATACTAATAATGTAACGACTAGGAAGGCTACAACCTTGTAGGGTATGAACATTGGATGTTCTTTTGTCACCATGTTCCTCGCATTCTTCTTTTACTACTCCTCTCAATTTATTCTAAAAACAAAGAACATGAAGTTAAAACTAAAAACGTAAACGGGGTTGCTAAAGCATCAACTAAGGCAAGAACTGGGCTGCCTCCCAGGAGTGCTAACTTTATAGTCTTCAGCCATACTAAGCTGATCTTTTACCATGGTGGATGGTTGGACGAAGTCCAATCAGTAATATTCCACATGATTTTTTTCATATACGTACCTTCCAAACATGTTTCCAAAGGATGAGGCTTGATATTCATGGTAGATATTGGGTCAGAGGCTAGGTAAGGGTTGGAGGATGCTACACATTATTTATAATCAAATATCTAAAATGGATCACTTAGCTCCTCCATATCATCAAATCCAGTCAAATCATCAAATCCAACCACATCATCAGATCCATAAAAATCATCAAATCCAACCACATCATCAGATCCATAAAAATCATCAAATCCAGTAAAATTCAGATGTTTGGAAAACAGATCCTCAGTCAAATTATCAAAGCTATTGTGCTGACAGACTGTACTACTTGAATCCAAGATTGTTTCTCTCATAACTTCATTGAATTCATTCAATGAACCTACCAATTGGATTTCCTGGTCTAGAATGGCATCATGCTTGAAAGAGGGGTCCTTTACCATGACTAGGTGTGGCTCTTGTTCCAATATAGATAAGGTCTTACAAGAAGAAGCTATCGGTGTACCCAAAGGAGAGGTTATCTGCTCATATTTCTTGGCCCATGGGGGAGTGGTGCAAAAATCAGGTACTTCTAATAACATGTTCACTTCTTCAGTATACCCATCAATATTAAAATCATCCACTTCGAAATGTGTTAAGCATGCATGTAGAGGATCTGAGTCAAGCAAACTAGAAGTTTTATCCTCGATAACATCCTCTAGCACTTCCTCTACCATGTTTACCTCATCATACGAGGGTGGTCCTTGGCATGCATTGAAAATATTCAACCTCATTTTCTTGTTTCCAAATGAAACATTCATAACCCTCATCCTACAATTTATACAGGCATTGGTAGTTGCTAGGAAGGGTCTTCCAAGAATGATTGGGATTTGGCTATGATTATTGCTTGTTTCCATATCCAGGACAAGAAAATCAACAGAAAAGTAGAATTTATCTACTTTCACCAACACATCTTCTAATACTCCACGAGATACCTTGACCAATCGATCAGCTAACTGTAAAGTCACCATCGTGGATTTCAGTTCTTCGAATCCAAACAAATCATACACTGAGCTTGGGAGAAGGTTGACACTCGCACCCAAATCTAACAAGGCTTTCTTGATTGTGAGTTCCCCTATAACACAAGATATGATTGGGGTACCAGGATCTTTGAATTTGGATGGAGCTATCTGCTGAAAAACTGAGCTGGCTTGCTCAGTTAATTGGATTTTCTTAGGGATGTGTGCCTTAGATTTCTGTTTCTGTGTGCACAGATCCTTAAAAAATTTGGCATAAGCCAGAATTTGCTTGATGGCATCGAGGAGAGGTAAGTTTATTTGGACTTGCTTGAATAGTTCAAGCATCTCATTCATTTTCAAATTTTTCTTATCCAATGGTAAAGGTGATTCTAGAGCACTAGGGAATGGAGCCTTAAGTGCAGGTGCTTGATCAATGGATTCCTTCTCCTCTTCATGCTTCTTCTCTAGCTTAGCCACTTCTACCTCTTGGATCGAGTCAGGCTGGTTCAATGTTTTCTCACTTCTTAGGGTTATAACAGATTTAGCATGTTCAGAAAAATTTGCCATGATTACAAGAAAAAGCTATCAGTGCCAATCGATTTTGTCATGATTACAATGCATTTGGCATGATGTATGCTTCTATTTTATTTCCATATGATATGTTAAATCTGATGGATGCCGATTGGTTTTGCTATGATTGATATATACATTTGGCATGAGGTATGCTTATATTTTATTCCTATGTGATGTGTTAAACCTGATGGGGGCCGATTGGTTTTGCCTGCTATATTCTTATGGTTGCTATCTTGTTTTCTCTGATGATGATCCAAACTTTATAGATATTGAAGGGAACGGCTCCAACAGATATACTATGGCAAGTTTTTCTTATCCCTTATTGTGTTAAATTTGATGGATGCTAATCAGTTTTGCCATGATTGATACATTTGGCATGAGTTCTACTTATATTTTATTTTTATATGATTTGTTAGATGTGATGGGTGTCAATCAGTTTTGCTATGATTGATATATTTGGCATGAGATATGTATATATTTTATTCCCATATGATGTGTTAAACTTAATGGGTGCCGATCAGTTTTGCCTGCTGTATTCTTATGGTTGCCTTCTTATTTTCTCTGATGATGATCCAAACTTAATGTATATTGAAGGGAATAGATCCTGTAGATATATTATGGCATTTTTTTCTTATTTTCATATGATGTGTTAAACTTGATGGGTGTCGATCAGTTTTGCCATGATTGGTCATTTGGTACAAGGTATGCTTATATTTTATTTTCATATGATGTGTTAAACCTGATGGATGCCAATCGGTTTTGCCATGATTGCTTCATTTGGCATGGAGTATGCTTATATTTTATTCCCATATGATGTGTTAAACTTGATGGGTGCCAATCAGTTTTGCCATGATTGATACATTTGGCACTAGATATGCCTATATTTTATTCTTATATGATGTGTTAAACTTGATGGGTGCCGATCAATTTTGCTTGCTATATTCTTTTGGTTGTCTTCTTATTTTCCTTGATGATAATCCAAACTTAATGGATATTGAAGAGAATGGCTCCAATAGATATACTATGACCTCCTTTTTTATTTCCATATGATGTGTTAAACTTGATCGGTATCGATTGATTTTGCCATGATTACGATTTATTTGGCATGCGGTATGCTTACTAAATCTAGTCTTTTTTGATGGTGCTTGATATTTGTCAGTTGCTGGCTTTTACATCTTGTGTTGTTTCTTATCTTGTATCTTGACTAATGATTACACATGACCCCCTAGATTAGATTATAGTCCATGGCGAAGCATTATATGACCTTTTCTAATTGAGATGAACCAACGTTTCTTATCAAGGAGAAGTTGGTGAAGGATACTGCACATGATTTTAGGGCACTAAATTGATATTTATCATTGGCTAATAATCTTGTTTGATCTTTTTCTGTTACATGACAGTATGCCAAAGTAATATTCTAAAAAATCTTTAATAGTTAAATTATGTGATACACAAACAATTCTCTCTTTTGGATGTATGCATTGAAATTTTTATATATTTTGACATCTAATATCGGTCTGGCTACTTGAATACATCTGATTAACCCATCTAAGACATCAAACCTAGGCTATCTCTTGGTATGAGACTAGATCAAATACAAGCGGGTGGGACAACTTCAAAGGGGCAACATGAATGGCACATTTCTCGTTACTTAGCATTTTGTATGTTTGTGTTGTCAATGGATATATGTACGTAGATACTTTATTCATTATTTTTGATATCCAAGTTATTACACTCTGGATCCAACTGCCATCCTAAAAGAGTGTATACTTAGTTTGTTTAGCGGATTGGTATTATAAAGAAATGGTGAAATGTATTATTTTATTGTTAGGTCATTAGTGTATCAAATTTTTTTAATTTATTTTGTTTTCATAATTAAATTTAGCAACCGATTTTAAATATAAAAATATTTAATAAAATTAGTGACCAATTTTGAGATTATCTTTTATCAAAAATTATTTTAATATTTTTAAATAAAATTATTGATCAATTTTCCAATCGATTCTAAAAATTAAATTTTTTAAAAAACTTGATTGATTTTGTGACCGATTCTAAAATTAAAAATATTTTTTAAAAAAATTAGCAACTAGTTTTGAGATGATTTTTTAATTCAATTTTTTATTTTATACTTTTTAATATATATTGCAACTGATTTTGCAACCAATTCTTAAAATAAATATTTTTTAAAATAAAATTAGCTACCAATTTTGTGATCAATATTAAAATAAAATATTATTTTAAAAATTTCATGACCAATTTTTCAACCAAAATATAATTTAAAAAATAATTTATATAAAATTAGCAACTGATTTTGTAACCAATTTTAAATTAATTTTTAAATAAATTTAGTGATCAATTTTGTGATTGATTTTTAAAATATAAAATATATTTTAAAAAATTAGTGAACAATTTAGCAATTGATTTTAAATCTAAATTTTAAAAATATTTTTTACATAAATTTATAGATTGATTTTGTAATTGATTTTAAATTTCTTGTAATCAATTTTGTGACCAAATAATCAGTTACAAAAGTTTAAAATATTTTATTTTTTATAAAATAAAAAATAATTAATATTTTTTTATTGTTAAATTGATCGCTAAATTTTGTAACCAATAAAATCGATTGTAAAATATTTGCAACCAAGATTTTGCAGCAAAAAAAAATTGGCCATAAAATCGATTGCAAAAAAAATTAGCAACCGATTTCTTATTTTTAGCAATTGATTTTTTGGTCGCTAAAATACTGTTTTCTTATAGTGAATGAAGGGGAGAGAGAGCAGAAGGGATAGAGAGAGTGAGGGAGCTAAGGGGAGTTTAAGAGAGAGAGGGAGGGTCTAATGACCAAGAGATTAGGTCAAATCAGGTGGTGAAGCTTCACACTGGCCCCCTTCATAGGGAAGAGACAGCGAGATAAGAGGGGGAGGGGAGAGAGGATGTAGAAGAGAGAAGGGATCTAGTGGCTAGCCAATGGCTAGTTCTAGCCAATGATGACTTGATCTTATCATTATGATCATTGAGAGGAAGGAAGGAGGGAGGAAGATAGCAAAAATAAAAGGAGAAGAGGTAGAGAAGAAAGAGGAGCAAGGAGAGAGAGAGAGAGAGGAGGGGATGAAAAGAGGCCCAGTTGTTAGCTAGCTTCGGCTAATTGTCGAAGATGGTGTACCACCATAGGGGGGATTTGCTAGAAGAGGTTAAAGATTCTGCACAAAGTTTTGATGAAAGAGAGGAAAAGAAATATGATTCCCTTCATCAATGCATTCTTTTCTAAATACTGATGCATTTTTATTTAAATTATCTTATTGTTTTCATCTTAAATGCATATATACATATTTATTTATGCACACATATATTCATACATATGTGCATACATACATATATGCAGTGGCGGACCGCCGGGGGGGGGGGGGGGAAGGGGGGGCCTTGGCCCCCCTAATTTTTTGGTAAATGGCTTTATACTAACCTAAATTCCTGTATAACAGATATTTTGCCCCCCCTCAAATTCTTCGGAAACAATCCTGGAAACCATCCCAAAAAAATCGGTAAAAAATCCCACACCGAGTCTTATAAAGAAAAAAAATAATCGGTAAAAAAAATTCGCAAAAAACCTTATTAAAAAAACGTAGATGACCTAGGAGAGATGCCACTTCCCGCTAGACTCCTCCTCCAAAATCCGGAAGCCCTAACTCACCCGGCACTCGCCGGCTGCCGCCGTCCCCAACAGGCAACAACATGGCACCCGCTACCCCCACGACCCCACGTGGCCACGCGGCCCATGCCCCCACCCATCGCGGCGCCACCACACCACACCGCCGGCACCAACCCACCGTCCCCAGACCAGACTCCCCACCCCAGGCCACCGTGGCACCGACACACTGCCGTCTCTTTCGCTAATCACTAGTTCGCTGCTTTGCCAACGACCGGGCCGCCGCTCCATCGGAGAGGGTCCGAGGGACCGTGACTCTCTCTCTCTCCGTCTTCCGGTGTCTTCATCTTTTCGATGGTTCGATTGAAGAGAAGCCCTCCGTCGTCCGTCCATGACTCCAAAGCAACCGAGTGTCGAGTGAAGCCCTTCGTGGCTCCGTCCGTCTGTGGCTCCAAAGCAACAGAGCGAGTGCTACCTAAGTAAGTTTTGCTTTATTGTTTATGGTTGTGGGCTTTTGGCCTATGGCCTGTGGGCTTGTGGCCTATGGGCTGTGGCCATGGCAGCCTAGCAAGGAACGATAGCAAGGATGCCATGATGGAGCCATGGCCCCCCTAGAAAAGTTGGTGTGGTCCGCCCCTGCATATATGTGCATACATACATATACATGTATATATGATCTTTTATCTTTTATATAAAAAAAATTTTAGAAGTTAAATTATTCAAAAGGGCCTATTTATATAATTAGTCACTTTATTTTTATTTGCACCTTTGATCATAAATACATAGAAGAGTGATAACAAATGGCATTAGGTTATAGTCTACTATTAAGATAATACCATAAGGAATCTCGATCTATATCAAGAATCCTTTTATCCATACTCACCAATAGATCAATCCTAGTGACCCTACTTGACTTACTTGACTCATAATATAATCTACTTTGCAAGATTTTTTTTTTGGTAACACAATACTCAATTATTTAGTAATCCAATCTAAACATGTCGTTGAGGCTAGAAGTAGGCTGGTGCCAACTTAAGGAGGGAAACTTACATTGGCCATCATTCATGGTGGAGAGAGGAGAATAGGTGGCCACAATTGAGAGGAGGAAGGCAGGAAAATAAGGAAGGAGTGACAAGAAAACAAGAAAGAAGCAGGCCCAGAAACGTAACGAATTGTTAGCTTTATTGGAAGGTATCTCAAATCAATAATAAATTACTAAAGCATGCCAAATTGAAACTAAAATAAATGATAATTGTTATCCTTCCTCGTTTCTTCATCCTCATCGTCAAAGTTCAGCCACCTTTTCTCAAATTGACCATAGTGTTCAAAATGAGTTAAGCAAAATGATAATTGTTTCCTCTTTTTCTCCTATTTCTTGTTATAAGTGTATTTTAATCAATGATGGAAAGAGTCTACAAAGGAGGAAGATGGCTTGTTTTGGTCCCCTTTTATCCTTAAGACGGTTAGATACTTTATTAGAAAGGAAAGTAAAATTCATTAAATTATGGTCAAGGGTAAAAATAAATTCACACAGGTCTTTTTAAAATATAATCTTTTATATGTTTTTTAAATTATTTTTTTGGAAAAAGAATAATTTGTTTTTCTTTTTCCGTGAGTTTTCAAATATTGTGAAAGTAGATGAATTTTTTTTGATCTCTTTTATTTTATTTGGTTTGAAGCAGGAAAATCTCCCATCTTTCTAGAGATAAAGCAATGTCAAAGTTAGGAACTTTGAGTTTTGTTACCAACGTGGGAGGAAAGATGGAAAAGAAGGCAATCAAATCGGTGGTGGAGCAGTAAATTTCTCACCCTACCATTAATTTTTCTTCTATCATGTCCCTATCTCCAGAAATTAACGGTCGAGCAGTAAATTCCTCACCCTACCGTTAATTTTTCTTCTATCATATATCTAACTCAGGAAATTATTGCCTGCACCGTGCAAGCAGCCAATCACAGCTACCAATTGCCATGGTGGTGCACCAATGGTCCAATATGCATGCTTGATGAATGAGAGTCATGGAAAGCAACAGCTATGACTAGCTGCATGTATGTCCCATAATATATAGCGTAGGCAATAATTTCTCATCTAACTCTCTTTGATGCTATGTAAGGATGGTAATCAAGTCGGATCGGCCATATACGAGTTGGGTTATACATGAGTCGGATCAGAAAAATATAAACCTGAATCCAACCTGTTTATTAAACGGGTTATAATTTTAAACATGAATCTGATCCATTTAATAAACAGGTAACCCGACCCGACCCGTTTAACCCGTTTATTAAACGGATAACCTACTAACCTGACCCAATCTGACCTGTTTAACCTGTTTAATAATTGAATAACCTGTTTATCTAATCCAACATGCCCTAACCTGTTTAATAAATAGATAACATGTTTACCTAACCCGATTCGATCCGACCCGACCCGTATATTAAATGGGTTAAACGAGTTAAACATGTTAGGTCTAAGAAATATGAACCCGATCCATTTATTAAATGGATTAAACAGGTCGACTCGTTTACGATCTAAACCCGTTTATCCCAAATCTAAACTTATTTATGACGGGTCGAACATGGATTGGATTAGCCGATCGGATAATAAATTGCCACCCTTAGAGCTATGGAGAGAATTTTTATAATAACCTTACAACAGACCATGCATGCTATTTTCATTTCTCTAGGTATAAGAACTATTAAGCCCATTATTAGGCGAATAAGGAAACATGAAAGGCCAACACTGCGGACTTGGTAAGACAATTTAGTTATTTATATATTCTTTATTTATTTGTTTGGTTATAATTCCAATACAACATTAATTAAATTCACTTTTGGGAATTTGATATATATCAAACTGACTACTAGCATGGACATCTAAAAATGTGATCCCATGAGTTAGTGATTTTTTGTCTTACGAGGGGATCTGTGATTTAATAAAGAAGATTTTTTTTTGTGATATATATATATATATATAATTTATATTTGGTTTGTATTTGTGTTTGTGTATGTTGGATGTGATATGTGATACAGGTTTGAATGTTTTCATTTGTTTATGTATGTTGGATGTGATACAGGTTTGAATGTTTTCATTTTCATAATGTATAAAGGTTGTGGATTTGTATATATAGCTGTTTATTTTTTTTTTAAAAAAAAATCTACCGACGCTTTAAAGCATCGCTAGGTTTGGACCTGGTGACGCTTTAAAGCGTCGCCATTTTTCAGTATAGCAAAAGCGTCGCTAGACTGAAACCCTAGCGACGCTTTAAAGCGTTGCTAGACTTAAAACTAGTGACGCTTTAAAGCGTCGGTAAATAAAAATTTAGCAATGCTTTAAAGCGTCGGCAAATATCGATACTTTTTTGAAGCGTCGGCAGGTTGCGTCCCAACGCTTGCATAGACGACGCTTTAGCGATGCTTTACAAAACGTCGGGAGATTACTTAGCAATGCTTAAAAGCATCGGGAAAGGTCAAAAAAAGCGTCGCTAAAGTCCAGATTCACTGTAGTGTGTGTGTATGCACGCGCCGGGTCTAGTAATCCAAATATGGGATTTTAAAACATCATAACATATAAACCCAACTTTAATATCTTTGAGGCTCATTTGGTTTGCGAGAATTGAAGGAGGGAAATATTAATTCTTGAAAAGTGAAAAATGAGTCCCTTATGTAGTTGAAGTTTTAAGAAAAAAGATAATGAAAAAAAAAAAATCATGAAAAGATGCTTTCCACGTGTCATAGAAAGTGGAAATCCATGGAAAGACGACTTTGAGATTTTCCAAGAAATATGAATGGATGGTACTTTTTTATTTTAAAAAATATACTAAGATGAATAACTAAAATTTTATAAAATATAAATGTTTGGATATAATAAAATAATAAATAATAATATATGCCAAGATAATATAATATTTTTATATTAAGATAATATATTATAATATTTTAATAGTGATATATGCCAAGATCATATCTTTATACTAATATAATATTTTTATTAATATTAATATAGTACTGATATAAATATAATATTTATATTAACATAATATTATATTTAATATCATATTTATATCTATATTAATAAATATATTAGTCAAAATATTAGTATTACATTAATATAATGAATTATTATAATCTAATATTATATTATAATATATTTACATAATATTTATATTAATATTGTTATTTATACAAAGTTTGGGGTATAAATATTTGGTTTTATATTTATTAAATATATAATAGGTATTTTACCTAGTTTTTCCAAGAAAATAGATATTTAACTAAACATAAGCCACCTGGAATAAGCTACTTTTTTTATCAACCAAACATACAAAAATTTTATTCCTAGAAAATAACTTTCCAAAAAGTAATTTCAAGAAAAAATATTTTTTTAAAAAAAAATCTTTTCGTGAACCAAGTAAGTCCCAAGTAATCATGACTTAAGAGCCTAACATGAAATAGAAATTATGGCTTCGTCCATATCCTCTAAATGTAACCGTAAATGCTTTAATTCAGTAATTTCAAACCAACAAACAAGTACTTTGATCTTGTAACTAGCTTAAGCGAATATAGCTGGGGCGAATCCTTGCTGCTACCGACCTTACCGCTGTGGCTTGCAGTTGTGAGTTGGCGCCGAACTGCGGTCCCCTTTATTGTGGAATCCTGATGCTCTGGACCTGCAAAATGAGATTAGAGATCCGGGCCGAGAATCCCGGCGGGGGCACTCCGGCGATCAAGTTAGAGAGCGATAAAGTGGAACAGATCCATTAAGACGGATTCCCGCTGGGTCTCCGTGCTTAGAGGAGTCTTTAATGAATGAGAATCAGCGAGAACAAGAGAGGCGGGCACTCCGGTCCCTATGACAGGCCTGCCGAGCTCGCTCCTGCGAGTCCCTCCGGAACGTTCGTCTCGAAATCGCCCGTCTTCTCTTCCGTGTGCCTGCTCTATTGATTGCTTACCTTCCTTCTTGCTCGTGGCGCCTTTTTTAGGTCATCGGATGCTTTGGTGCCTCGATTCTCCCCTCGGGGGAGGCCTTGGAGGTCAATGGTGCCTCCTCCCATTCTCCAGCGGTCGTCTCTCTTTGTGGTTGGGAGTTAAATGACGAGCTCGTCTCGTTCGCCGCGTTGTAACGAAAAGGGGAGTCTGGCGGGACCTTGATCCGCCCGTAGGCGTACCTGGGTTCGAGGCGTTGACTGTGGCCCACTCCTTTGGGGGATTCCTGGTCATGGCCCGCTTGATCTGGCTTGTCGATCGAGGTGTTCCTCCTAAATCGGTACAAACGAGGTTTCATACCGTTATAGGCCTGGGAATGATGTACTGAGCGCGCCGCCTGCGCGCGCTGTCCTCAGTAATGTCCTCGGGGCTTGTGCCCTCGGTCCTGCAGATGCCTAACGGAGAGGGCTCAACTTCGGCTAGGGTGGGCCCATCTGGCCTCACCACCTGGCGAGGCGGGGCCACTTCGACCAAGATGGACCCCGTCCGGGTCGACACCTGGCGAAGTGGCAGAGGCTAGCTCGACTTCGATCGGGGTGGACCCATCTAGGGGTGCCACCTGGCGAAGGAGCAGGGGGAGTCTGGCTCGACTTCGACAAGGTGGGCCCATATGAGGGCACCACCCAGTGAAGGAGCAAAGGCAGGGCCACTTCGACCGAGGTGGACCCCGCCCGGGTCGACACCTGGCGAAGTGGCAGAGGCCAGCTCGACTTCGACCAAGGTAGACTCATCTGCGGGTGCCACCTGGTGAAGGAATAGGGGGAGCCTGGCTCAACTTTGGCGAGGTGGGCCCATCTGGGGGCGCCACCTGGCGAAGGAGCAAAGGCAGGGCCATTTCGACCGAGGTGGACCCTGCTTGGATCGATACCTGGGGAAGTGGCAGAGGCCAGCTCGACTTCGACCGAGGTGGACCCATCTGGGGGTGCCACCTGGCGAAGGAGCAGGGGAAGCCTGGCTCGACTTCGATGAGGTGGGCCCATCTGGGGGTGCCACCTGGTGAAGGAGCAAGGCAGGGCCACTTCGTTCGAGGTGGACCCAGCCTGGGTCGACACCTGGCGAAGTGGCCAGCTCGACTTCAGTCGAGGTGGACCCATCTGGGGGTGCCACCTGGCGAAGGAGCAGGGGGAGCCTGGATCGACTTCGATGAGGTGGGCCCATCTGGGGGTGCTACCTGGCGAAGAAGCAGAGGTAGGGCCACTTCGACCGGGGTGGACCCCGCTTGGGTTGACACCTGGCGAAGTGGCAGAAACCAGCTCGACTTCGACTAAGGTGGACCCATCCGGGGGTGCCACCTAGCGAAGAAGCAGGGGGAGCCTGGCTCAACTTCAGCGAGGTGGGCCCATCCGGGGGTGCCACCTAGCGAAGAAGCAGGGGGAGCCTGGCTCAACTTCAGCGAGGTGAGCCCATCCGGGGGTGCCGCCTGGCGAAAGAACATATGCAGGGCCATTTCGACCGAGGTGGACCCCGCTTGGGTCGATACTTGGCGAAGTGGCAGAGGCCAGCTCGACTTCGATCGAGGTGGACCCATTTGGGGGTGTCACCTGGCGAAGGAGCAGGGGGAGCCTGGCTCGACTTCAGCGAGGTGGGCCTATCTGAGGGCGCCACCTAGGAAGGAGCAGAGGCAGGGCCACTTTGGTCGAGGAAGACCCCGCCTGGGTTGATATCTGGCGAAGTGGCAGAGGTGCCGAGCTCGGGTCGAGGACAGCTTGACCGCTGGTCGAGCCGCCTATTATGAGAGCCCGGAGATGACGCCGCGTGGCACTGCCTGGCAGCCAACTGGATCTGACGCACACTCCACATCAACGATGTTGCCATATCACTTGCACTTTGCAAACAGGTTAGTCATTACTCTTAATTTATTATATTCGTCTTTTTTTAGAAACTTGTATACTATGTTTATGCATCTTTCATGATAACTGTATGTAAGTAATCATTATAATTATGTTTATGAAGATATAAATGGGATACAATTGGAGAAAGCATCAAGCGGTATGAGCACTTTCTTGCCCTGCAAGAAGGCTTGAAAGGGGAATGAAGGTTTTACTAGTCTTTCCTTATATGACTTACATGACGCCTCTTAATAGCCAAGATGAAGATGCTTTACAGGTAACATGCGCTTCTATACATGTACATGCAAGTGCTCGATGTTGGTTGCGGAATTGGTGGAAATAGTTAGATTTTGGTAACACTCGAACTAGTTGTATTATTTTCAAAACTGCTGAAGCTTATAAGATTGTACCATACTAACATTTTGAATTTAACTAGATTTAGGTAACACATTAATCAGATTAGCTGAGCTAACATTTTGAATTTAACCATTGCAGCTTAACATCCATTACTGGATTGAACAACAATGAGTACAAAATATCAAGACCCAAGGTTGCTACAATTTTTCAGAAGTATTTTTAGCATTAATCTGTCTTTCCTCACATCGATGTCCATTTGAAACTTGATGGTAATCTATGCTAGCTGGGGCAAATCCTTGCTGGTCAAACGCCGAGCAGGACAGGGAATTTAAGCCTATTTTAGCTAGGATTTGGATACTATTTATAACAGAAGACCCTCTTTCCATCAATTTTTTATTTAACACCCATTCAACAATTGATTATTTGTAAAAATAAATCCTAGCCCTCTTTGATCCTCTTCTTTAGTCCCACATCTAAGGATCATGAAAACCTCTCCCTCGTTAATACCTATAAAAAAGCTTCTATACCTACACCTTGGAACTACGCTTCACTCCCAGGAATACCTCTAGAGCCTTTGCATAGAAGGAAAGGAAGGGATCAATCCATGAGTGACTAGTGCAAAAATCTTGAAAGAAAAGAGGAGATCCTGTAACAAAGTAAAGCGATTCTTTTGTTCTACACCTTTTTATATATTTTATTTTTATATACAATAAAAGATTATGCCTTTATTTATGAATTCTTTATTTGCTTTCTTTTATTTACTTTCTGTTATACTCTAATGTTAAATTAAGTTTAGGGACAACTCTTGCTTCCTAGAGATGTGCTGTGATCTACGGTTATGGGGTGTGCTGATGGAAGAAGAGTTGAACACCAAGTACTTCTCGGAGACGTGCTATGATCTATGGATACAAGGCATGTTGAGAGAAGATAGGTAATTTTCTAAGCTTAATTATAATTATTTTGTAAAAGAGATATACTTAGTGTTTTTGAAGACACGCCATGATCTAGTATAGGTATGGAGTGTGCCAAGGAAAGATAAGTGCTCTTCTAAATATAATTATAAAAGAAATATAATTTTGCCTAGTTCAAGATTAGCTCATAATCTCCGAGATACTTTTTATGGAAATCAACTATTAGAATAATTTATTTTCTATTGATTTTTTTGTTCAATAATAAATATTTTCTTTTCTTTTATAATCACAATTTAGCTCTTCGGTCCTTAAAGATACGATCCTGATTCATCCTAGCTATAGAGTTTGAGCTGGTGAATTATTTTTGACCGCTCACGATATTGATCAAAATTTGGCACTGGTACCAGGGACCATAGGCATGGTTATGATTTTAAAAAAATTAAAATAAAAAAACTAATAAAAAAATTAAATTAATTGTTGCTTTCTAATTTTTTTTATCTTAGTTAAAATTTATTTACTTTTTGATTTACTACCTGTCATAATTAATTTACTACTTCTAATTCTTTTATTACTTTTCATATATAGTTGATCCTTATATTCCTAATTTAATTTAATTTTTTCTCACACCTAATTAATTAAATTTAAACCTTACCTAGAAATAACATAACATAAAAAAAAATAAGGACACCGCATAACACTTAATTAAATTAGAGAACCTAATTAAACCTTAAAAACCTATCACTTGTATTGTACATATTCTTTTTCTACATTGCATATTTCATAAAATATCTTAAGGGCACTAAATCCTAAATAATATAAGGTGGGGATTTCATAACCCTTCCTTGGCCCATAAACCACCACCCTACATATTGCATCAACTTAAGCCTTTAATCTAAAATCAAATAGATATTGTCCCCTAAGGATTTTAAGCTCACTAGGATAAGCTACCCTAAGAGTTAAACCATATCAGGATTAGTTAATTAATTGGTATCTATGAAAGAGGTTCAAGGATAATGTAGTCCTGAAGGAAGGTGGTTCTTTAATTGGTTCCATTGTCTGACCTGATCAATTTATTTGGTATCTAAGGAAAGCAACGGGGGGACCCCCACCAACCTTATCCTTATTCGGCTAGTTGACCAGGTAGTTTCTAACTTGGAGGGCTTAAAGGCAACCTTGGAATAGTTAGGAGATGTCTAGAATTAGAAAACCCTAGAATAGAGAGTTTATTATATACTAACTTGATTGTAATTAGCATAGAACTGTGACTAATAATTTCTCTCTACTCTCTTAGCTCTAGGATTACTTATGTCCTCCTCTTTAGAATTCTTCTCTATCTTTTTTCTTTCTTCTTTTCTCTCTTCTCTTTAAAATAATAAAAAAATAGAAGAGGATTGCTCTGATCTAGGACCTTTAATTAAATATCAAACACCATCAGAACAATCTGATAAATTATAGCAGTGCTAGGAACATGGATCTTAATAGTAGAGTAGATAAATTATCCCATGCATTAGATAGTAGACTAGATGTCTTGTCCCATAAATAAGATTATTTACTAGCTATTAGATACTCTTCCACTCCTTTTTTTCTTCCTACATAATAGACATGCTCTATATATTCAAGCACAACTCACTTTGTGAGTGAATGCCCAGCCGCGTACCAATTTTTCGAGTCTAGGTATGACCAAGTTTATCAAGATCAAACTCACATGGCCTACAGATCAGGAGAGATCTTATATTTTAATACTTATAATCCAAGTTGGGGGACAACCAAATTTTTCATGGCAACTACATCAAGTGGTTACCCACCCCAGTACTACAAAGACATCTGTTTGCAGATGCACCCTATTACAATCAGCCCTATCTACATTATCAACTTTCTCCTACTCCTTATAACCTATCATTTGTAGAGAAGGTTCTACTAGTAATAAACCAGATAGAACAAATTGATCAAACCCACCTCCCTAATCGACCAAATAGATGTCGATAAGTTTAGTCAATTTCAACATCTAATCATACCTTAACAGCAATCTATCGATGAGCTAATAAATCAAACTGATCAATTATTAATTAAACTTATTAGGGAGGAGGAAGGAGAACTACTTAGTTAGCTTGAGAGTAACTTAGAGAGACATTACCAAGTTAAAAATTTTAGTGATCTTTTAGTTTTTTCTGAACAATCAACTATAACTCTCGGGAATGAATTGGTCATAGAGCAACCTTGCACCATCACAGAGACCAATATAGATAATTCGACTAAGATAGAAATGTATAGAGAGAAATCAAACTAGTGGGATGAACCACTTCCATCATCATCCTACTCACATATGGCCCTTTTTTCAAGTGCCCTAGAATTATCCACTTCTTTTTATGGGAAGGAAGAACAAATAGATAACATGATGAAATTAATTAAGGCTTCCCAAGAACCACAACAAAATAATATAATAGGAGAAGCTATACCTCCAATTCATCCCCAAAAGTCATTAGATTCTATCTGGCTCTTTCAGAGTGGATAACTTTAATATAGACGGGTATATCATAGGGATGAATAACCTACTAGATATACCTTACTTTGAAACTATCCCATTTTGGATTGAATAATATGAGCCAGCACCTAGCCCCCCAAGAGCTCCACTATTAGATTCACTACCTGATCTAGAATTGAAGTCACTTTCTATCATACCTACTGATACCCTATGGTGATCCCTAACCAGGAAGATGAAATTGTCGGTGTTCTAAATATACATAAAAATTATTGAATAGGATATCTATAAAATGAGGGATAACAATCTTAAAAATTTTATAACTGATTTCTCCATATTTGGCACTACTTTCAAGGATTGCCGCCAAAATCTATCACCATCCTAAAATGATGTATGGAGATAGATTTAAGGTTAACTTGAACAAAGTACCATAGGAAAGGGATAATGTCAAGATACATCATACCCGAAAAAGGGATTAGGATAGATCTAGCTAGAGTTAGAGAAAGGGATAATATGGAGATAGATTTAAGGTTAACTTGAACAAAGTACCATAGGAAAGGGATAATGTCAAGATACATCATACCCGAAAAAGGGATTAGGATAGATCTAGCTAGAGTTAGAGAAATTTCTAAGCTATGACCTGCACTCTCAGTCCAACACACTTAATCCTTTCCTAATCTTTATCCAAACTATAATAATATTTTCAAATCTTGGTCTAGCATGATTGCCCTATGCACTCTATTGATCCGGGTTAATCATTGTAGAATACTTTATGAATATTTTTTTACCATGATGAAAGGCCTCCTAATTGGTCCTATCCTTTGAAAATCTTGAGGGACATATCCAAGTTCAATATCAGTAACACACCCTCATAGCATCTGGTTGAAAATGTTAAACTTCGTTCTTGTTGGAAGGCAACCCAACAGTTTCATTTTCTCTTAACTTTATTTTAATACAATTGTAGGAACCTAGAAAGAAGGAACAAGAACCCACGAATCCATGAAGCCCTCTTCAACTCCCGAAGCACACTTACCCCAGGTGCATTCTCTCCTTTTCTTTCAGTTGCTTATTTTCTTTCTCTACTCTATTAAAGATAATGTCAATTAAGTTGGGAGGGAGAAAAATAACTTAAGTAAGTCCTCTAGTATGGTTAGAAATAATTATATTTTGTATACTCAACTATTATCTTGATTTGGAGTTACATATGCATCTTAATCAATGATTGATTAATGGTCTAGATAATTCTAGAGATACCGAGGGATAAATTATTAAGAAAATGATATGGTTTAGACTAGAAATAATTTTTTGAAGCAATTCTAGAACCTTCTGACCATTGATCTCAATGAAGAATTTACTTTGTGGAGGTATGAATGAAAAGTCACGGCATGCAAAAATTTTTCTTTAAAAAAAAGAGAATTTTGGATTCTCATTGAGTAATTGGGCCCCTTCATCTAAGTAAGCATTATGATTCGCATCAAAAGATAGGGATATTAAAAGAGCTATTAGAGAGTCAATCTTATCTTATAGCGTTTCTTGAACTCTTACTGAGTAATCGGGTCCTTCGTCTAAGTAAGCATTATGGTTCGCATCAAAAAGTAAGAAAGCCAAGAGATCTATTAAGTAATGGTACCTTATTGAGTAATCGAACCCTTTTCATCTAAGTAAATATTGTGGTTCGCATCAAAAGATGGAGATACTAATACTTAAGAGGCTAAGATATTGCATTAGCTCTCTAAACAAGGACTAAATTATAAAAAGGTACTATACCAAACCCTTGGCAAGTTAGAGGATTCAAAGAGTAAGGTAAAAAGTTGGAAAAAGAAGAACTCTAAAAATTTTTATGGGCATTACTCAACCAATAATTGGGTTGAATTAATAATCCAATGAAGTTCCTCATTAATAATCTGGCTAGATATCAATTGCCCTTAGGAATGTCTAAGTTAACTTTCAATTCAAGGACGAGTTTGTACACATGGCTAATTTCTCTGCTTTACTTGAAAATGTGCAAAGTTCAAGTTAAGGGTATGATAATTACATTATATATAAAAAATATTAATTTAAGAATTAAGTTATATTTACTTACTTAAAATTGATACTTCTATATATCTTTTATAGGATAGAGGATTGTCAATGTAAAGAGCTCAATTTATGAATTCAAATGAAAGAAATTTGAAGCAAATCAGACATAAAATGAACATAGAATTGAGGTTTTAAATAATATTGAGCCTATAAGAATTTTAAAATAGCTAGTCCATGGTGGATCGGTCGCTTGGTTTATAGAATGCCTGAATGGCCCACAACTGCCGTTAATTATAGTCCATGGATGGGCATCATGGATCACGAGGGGGTTTTGGTTGATCACCGGCCAAGATGGTGGCCAGCAACCATTCCACTAGGTCTGACGAGGCTCACAGCATGGTGAAAATGGCAACGGTGCTTAGATCTGGCAGCAGCATAGTATAGAGGAGATCTTAATGGAGCCCACATGGGAGGAAGAGGTGGTGTTGGTTTCGGTAGTGGCGGCGCTGGTGAGGGTCTTAGCAATGCCGATGATGGTGATAGTTCTTCCAGTGAAGGAAGACGACGGCAGTCTGGTGACAATGCTCAGTCCACAGTCATAGGAGAGTCCTAAGTAGAAAGTCTCGATGATGAAGATGATGGTGGAGGTGGCAAGGACTTCAATAGTATCAGTGGCGGCGCATGGGCAGCTTTGGTAAGGTCTACGATGATGGCAATTGGGCGATGGCGACTATTGCTAGAAAAAGATGGGCATTGTTCTAAGATGCAATCAACACTCGAGTGTAGATCTGGGTTGAATCCAATGGTGATGGGCTACTCCAACTTTGATGAGGCTTTGATCAAGCGATCAATGGTAGAGAACCCATTCGCTGGTCAAACGTTGAGTATGACAAGGAATTTAAGCCTATTTTGGCTAGGATTTGGATACTATTCATAAGAGAAGACCCTCTTTCCATCTATTTTCTATTAAACACCCATCCAATCATTGATTCTTTGTAAAAATAAATCCTGGCCCTCTATGATCCCTCTTCTTTGGTCCTATATCTAAGAATCATAAAACTATCTCTTGTTAACACCTATAAAAAGGCTCCTGTACTTATACCTTGGAACCAGGCTTCACTTCTTGGAATCCCTCTAGAGTCTTTGCATAGAGGGAGAGGAAGGGATCAACCCACGAGTGACTAGTACAAAAATATTGAGAGGAAAGAGGAGATCTTGTAATAAAGCAAAGCGATTCTTTTGTTCTACACCTTTCTTGTATTTCTTTTATTTTTATATGTAATAAAAGATTATGCCTTTAGTTATCAATTATTTATTTATTTTTTTATTTGCTTTCTGTTATGCTCTAATGTTAAATTAAGTTTAGGGATAACTCTTGCTTCTCGGAGATGCGCTGTGATCTACAGATATGGGGCGTGCCTAGGGAAGAAAAGTTGAATACCTAGTACTTCCTGAAAATGCACCGTGATCTATGGATATGAGGCATGCCAAGGAAAGGCATCTAATTTTCTAAGATTAATTATAATTATTTTATGAAAAAGATATATTTAATACTTTATGGAGATGCGTCGTGATGTAGTACAAGTACAAAATGTGCCAAAGAAATACAAGTATTCTTCTCAATATAATTATAAAATAAATACAATTCTGCTTAGTTCAAGATTAACTCATAATCTCCGAGATACATTTTATGGGAATCGACTATTAAAATAATTTATTTTCTATTGATTTTTTCTTTTTATTCAACAACAAATATTCTCTTTTCTTCTATAATCACAACTTAGCCCTTAGGTTCCTGAGGATACGATCCCGACTCATTTTAGCTATAGAGTTTGAGTTGGTGAATTATTTTTGACCGCCCATGACAGCGATCATCATATACTCAAAACCTAGCCTAGGATTTTTTTTCTATTCTGAGCATTGTTCTCTCTGAAGAGGCATCAGATGGTGAAGGACCGGTGGTTCACAACCCTTGCTAGGGTCACACCTTCATTACTAATCTTCCCTCTATCATCCTGAGAGGTTTAGCTTTCTCTATAGTGGATGCTAGTTTATAGAAATGATTGTTGTAACATGAAATATTAGGGGTAGGTGCTACGGCCAATAGGAGGTCATCGGTGACCTTGATACATTCTCTTCATGGGACATTTTATTGATGTGAGAGACAAAGATAGCTTCTCCGAGTCCATCCTTTCTCCAATCTATGGGAGGCTCCAAGTTGGAAGAGTGGGCTTGCTTGGATTCAAATTGTTCCATTGGGGGCATCCTTATTGGGTGAATTCTATCCACTTCTCACTTAATGATTCTATCAAGACAACTCTCACCCTCATGATGTGGCAGCATTGCCAAGCCTTAAAGAAAGATCTTGTTATTTCTTCAAACTATGGATCTAATGAAAGAAATCTTAGAGATCCCTTTTTCCAGGAACTCACCAGTATTTGGAGAGGTATACCTAGTCCTTTGGCTTCTAGGATGCGACTTCAATATCATGAAGTCCATTGAAGATAAAAGAGGTAATCCCAACGCATGCATCAAGGATAATCTTCTTGGTTTTATTCTTGCTGGACTTGTGGATTTGGATTTAAATTAAAGGTCATGACTTTAATTACTTAGTGTGAGGCCCAACCCAATTCCTGCCGGTTGACCCATGCAAAAATTGGGCTGAAGTTAGCAACTGGGTTGCCAGCTTCAATTCAAATTTAGCGTGGCACCGAACTGCCGGATTTCTCGATGAAGGGGTCGGAGAGGGCAGTCGACGGTATGGGGGATAAGGGTTTTTCCCTATGATAGAGGGGTTCCTCGCATGCCTCAACCCAATCCAAACCCCTCTTCCTCTAGTGGATGCCAAAAAACTGATGCCGATCTCGCCGGACAACCCCCCCTCGTGTGCCTCTGCCCATTCCGAAGGTCGTCTTCCTCCGGTGGCCACCGAGACTCGACGCCGATCTCACCGGTAAGTACTCTATTCCCTATTTTCGTAGGAGTGTGGGCATGAGCAGAGGTGGCCGACAGGAGCCTGTCTCCTCTCGAGTGTGGGCTTGAGCAGAAACGACCGACTAGGGGGGATTCATTTTTGGATTTTCGGCAGGTGGCCGGATGGCCATTGAGATCGCCGCTGGTCCCCTCTTCCTTCCGGCCTTCCTTAGGGAGAGATGGGTAGGCTCGGGTGGGGAAGATGGCAGTGGGTTTTAGAGAGAGGAAGAAGGAAGAGAGTCGGGAGAAGGGAGAAAGAACTGTTAACATGGATGGGTTGACTCGGTTAACAGGAATGAGTTGACTCGGTTGGTAGATGGGTTGACTCGGTTGGTAGATGGGTTGACTCAGTTAACATGGAATGTAGTTTTCTTTTTTAGTTTATATATATATATATAGAAATTAATTGTATGATTAATTATTTTAAAAAAAAATTATTGTTGTACAGGATCATCATTGTCCTTGGAAGATCAGGTTTAGTGTTGAACTGTACTTAGTTGGTGAAAATCCTAGGATAAGTTATCTCTCTCTAGTATGTTTTATCATGCATGATGTGAGCTTAATACTTTATATATTTTTGGAATTTTACTGTATACATTTATGCTGTATGTCAATGACTTGATATGATATGAGATTAAACATATGTATTTAGAGTGCTCTGTGTTATGCGTTGAGTCGGTTTTTGATACTCTCTAGTTCGACTATGATTACACAAGTTAGAATCTAGTCTCATTTTGGGCCTCCAGTGGGACTATCACTGGTGCATGACCGTTGAGCAGTATGTGTACATAGGAGCTAGTTTTTCTTGTGGGCCTAGCCAACGGGGCGATCGCTGGTACATACTGGGATGTATGTTTCTCGTGTGATTTCAGAGCTAGTTTTCCTTTTGGGCCTCCAGTGGGGCTATCATCGATGCATGACCATTGAGCGGTATGTGTACACAGGATCTAGTTTCTTTCGAGGCTAGCCATGGGCCGATCGTGGCCATAGTCAGAGGGACTAGGTGAGCGAGTGTGGATGGCCATCCTAAGGAGTGTATTGTCAGAAAGTAGTAAAAGAGGTTAATAATGAAACCTTATCTGAATTGGATTTATTTTATTATTATGTTTGGTTGCTTGTATGCATTGAATTATTCCAGTTATTTTGCTCTTGATTCATGGTAGATTTATACTCGAGATGTATGATAACTTACTAAGTTTAGGGAACTCACTTTATTCCCTTACATTTTTTTCAGGACCAGAGGAATATGTGGGCTTGGGAGCCAATTAGTGAGGATTTAGGACCTAGTGGGCACCGTTGCTTTTATGTTTAATTTTTAATAAATTTTAAGTGTATGACTATTAATTTTTTTTATGAACATTTGAAATTGTTTATCTAATAAAATTTATATGTATATTTGGTTGAATTATTATTGCTAGAATTGTGATTTGAAACAGGCCTTGTGTGTCCGATGGAGAATTAAACCTAAGGGCACATGCTGTCTGTTGCGCGTCCGGCTCAGATTTGGGATCAGGGCGTGACACTTAGAGTAATAGAAAAGAACACCCTTCTTTGGCATAACTCAATTGTTTCCTTCTCTCTCCTGAGTAGGAGGATCACTTTGTAGCTAGAATTCAAAAGATTTTAGCTTGTACCTTCTCTGATCATGTACCAATTGCTTTGGATTGTAACTTCTCCAAAGTTCAAATGTTTTCATGTTTGAGGCAAGGTGAGCAAATTAATTAAGGAACTAGACCTGTAAGATGTTGTAGTGAGTTGTTAGAAGAAAATTGAAGGGACCCCCAGTCCTATGGTAGCTTGGTTGGCAACTCGAGGAGAACCTACTCAGCCTTTAGACCTTGCATGGTCCCACTCTAAAAGAAATTTAATCAGAGAGCTAAAAGACAAAAAAAGTACTTGATGTGGACCTCATTGACAGAAAGGAGGAAATTTTGAAATTTCTTTTTTAATAAAAATTAGGGATAGGGGGTTAAATCCGATGTAGCTACTCCCGTAGGCCTTCATCTCACCGGGTAATGTTCGATTCAAGCGCTTAAATTTTTGCAGCCTTTTTTCACCAAAAGATGAGTACATCAACTTGACACTACTAAGACAACCGGCCTTTTTTCACCAAAAGGTATGTACGTTAACTTGACACCACTAAGATATCGGCCAGTAGAATGAAGAAACAAAAAAGGAAAACTCTGATCTCTTACTTACACCACTAAGATATCGGCCAGTAGAATGAAGAAACAAAAAAGGAAAACTCTGATCTCTTACTTACACCACTAAGATATCGGCCAGTAGAATGAAGAAACAAAAAAGAAAACTGTGATCTCTTACTTACACCAACTATTGCGGGCTCCATAAATTAATTCCTGGATTTAATTGAGCCATTCACAAGATTCCGTCTCGAACCTACGACCTGTTAGTAGTAAGACAAAGTCTCTACCAACTGATCGAGCTAGTGCCTTAGCGATGAAGTTTCGAACCTTTCACCAAACAAATTAATACAAGTAGAATTCTAAAGCAATCATTGGAAGATCTATACAAAAAAGAAAAGCTATACTAGTGGCAAAGACCAAAATCACTTGGCTAAAGAAGGGGGGCCGGAATATGTCATACTTCTACAAAGTTGCCTCAGGATGGAAAAGGAGAAATCTTATTTTCTACATTTTGGAAGGAGTGGAAAATCAAAACCAAGGGACATCAACCTCAAATTCTATACTTTTCTTGGGTGCATCTTCAGTATAAAATATTAAATATATTATATTGGTTGTCCAAACAACTCTCTAGTGAATGAGGCTACATCAAGAATGAGGCTTTTCTGATGGGAAATATTTTATAACATATTACCTTGCAACTCTTTACAAGAGTCTTCTTAATCATCAAAATATCTTTTGTGATTTCTAATGATCAGACCAGGGAGAGGATATTTCGCATATTCATTTGAAGTGCTATGTAGCATCCTAGGACACCGGGTTTACTGGCAAAGACCTTTAACACTACTCAAGGGTTGCTTGAATTTATTTTTGATATACAGAATGCTGAGCATCCGAGGTCTCTTTGTTGCTCTATGGGCAGCTACTTTGGAATGTCAGAAACAAACAGGATCTCTCTATCATCTCAACTTCTACTCGATCACATTGGAAACATGGCTTACCGGCTAATGCTAGAATTTTGTGAAGCAACCACAATGGCTTATTTAACCAATCCTTCATGGCATTGGGGAATCTGCAGCTCAGTAAGCTCATCTCCTTCGACACTAATCCTAGGCTCCATCCCATGGTACGGTTAAAATTAACTTTGGTGGTTGTATCAGAGCAGGCAGAGAGGTTACTGGTCTTATCGTACATGATCATTTAGGTCATGTTCTCCATGCTGGTTCAAGGATTTTTCACACTATCCCTGTACATGCAACCAAATTAATATCTGCATTAGAGGGTCTAATGAGTGCTAATTCAGGGTTGGAAGGTGAGTCCGGACTGTTGTTCACTGGATCATTAATCTTCCGTCAATTGATCTGGTCCACCCTCTACTATGTGATATCTCCTCGACGCCAAGCCTCTGTAGAGCTTCCCACATCTCTAGGGATGGAACCAGCTAGCGAATTGGCAGGCAAGCAGGGAAGTTATCAATGTATCATGTTTTGCTTAATGTTTTAACTAATCTTCACGCCTAAATGCATGTATCCTGTTTTGCTTAATATTTTAACTAATCTTCACGCCTAATCTTTGTTTATCATATCTGCTGGGTAACTTCATGAATATGCCATTCCCTGATAATACTTTTGATGCTATATATGTAGGACCGGTCCATTAACCGGCCCTCGAGACTTAAACAGGCTCAAAAATACCCTGCACGGATTTTGAAGCAAAAAAAGCAAATCCGAAGGTGGGTTTAAAGTTTCTCTTTCATACTTTCTTCATCCATCTTTTTAGCTCTCTCTCAATATGCCATTATATTCGGTCATACCAAACTCTTGCATTACATTTGGTAGCAAGCAATCCATCCAGATTAGTAATAATTTAATAGAGCCTCACCATATCACTATGTTTGGTATATATTTTTTTATGGTAATCTATCAAGTCTGATAATTTAAATTATCTTCCAAGCAACAATCTGGATTACCTTCGGTAAGGATGGTAATCCAGATTACCACATTCTAGCTAGGTAATCTAGATTACCAAATTATCCTCCCTTTCTCCCTTCATCTTCTCTTCTATATAAATAATATAATACATTTAATATTTTATAATAATATAATATAATATACATGATATTTTATAATATAATATGATAAATATATTATTATATATATATTACATAATATTATATTATAATATTAATATAATATAATATAAATATAATATAATATTAATATATATATTATATTATATTTAGTAATATAATATGTACATTTAATATATTATTTAATATATTTAAGTAATATATTAAATATGTCATCTATTTTATATATAAATTTTTATATTAAATATATTTCATATAAAATATTTTTTTATATTTTTAAATATAAAATATAAAGAATTATATTTTTAATAAATATATAAAATATTAAAAATATTTTTAATAAATAAAATATAGATTTGATTTAGAGATATTTAAAAAAAATAAATTTATATTATATAATATTACCTATATATATCAAATATAGTAATCTACATTATCTGTAATCAATATTGCTGGCAATCCACAATACTAACAATCTATGTTACCTTTTAAGATTGCCTGGCAATGCACCAAATACAATCTTGGTGTTTCATTATGATTTTTCTCTATTGGATGTGGTGAATAAAAAATTACTCTACAAAAATAATATCATATGGGACCATGATAGGAACAACCATCATTATCATATTCCAAACCAAATACAACCTTGGTGTTTCATATATGATTTTTCTCTATCAGATGTGGTGAATAAAGAATTACTCTACAAAAATAATATTGTAAAACTCAGGTTTTTAGGCCGAAGTCGGCAAGCCCAGCTGACTTTGACCTAGATTGCAGGAAAAAAATGGAGGGGCGAAGGCAGAAACAGGGAAGGCCGGTTCTCCCTTATCTAGCCGGAGATTTCATTGGAGGAGTTAAGGGGAAGAGCCAAGGAGGGGAGGGGGTGGTCGGCGACATGTTTGGAGTGGGTTGAAACTTCAATCGGGCGATTTTTGCTTTCCAAATGGCGAGAAAATCATCAGTGATTTTCTTTAAATCCAACTCACCGTTGCTAAATCGAGCTGCATTGAGCCTTCCATGCTATCGTCCTCCTCTCTGGCGAACGTCCGGAAGCCCTTCAAGACTGGTGAGTTCTTCCCTTAGTTAAATTTTGAGAGGATTAATGGAATTTTTCTTTTGATTTCCTGTTTGGTTTTTGACCGTATGTCACTGGAGGTCACGCTGCCGTCCTCCCCCAGTCCATCAAGCCTCTTTTTGGTGACCATCTTCTGTGGTCACTATTGGCAACCAGGGAGTGGTGGGTTCGGTCGAGTCGAAGAAGAACTCAAGGAGGGGTTCGGGAGAAGAGAAGAAAGAAGGAAGAGAAGAGAAAAAAAAAATAAGGAAAAAAGGAAAAACAAGAGAAAGAAAAAAAGAAAAAAAAAGGGGAAGATGAGGATAGAGAGAAAGAGGAGAGAGAATATGAGAGAGAGAAAGAGGAGAGAGAAAGATGAGAGAAAAAAGGAGAGAAAGAGGAGAGAGAAATAAGAGAGAAGGAGAAAGAAATGAGAAAAATATAAATATTGAAGGGGGAGATCGAAAAGCTCTCTTTCTTGGAATTCATGAAGTTAGGATTTTATAGGTAAAAAATTTTGGGTTCATAATTTGTTAAATGTATGTCTTGAAAGCTAAGTTGGCTTGACAAATTTTAATTTTTAGGGCATGAACATTGTACTTAATTTTTCTTATGATTAATAAAAGGGTATTATTTTTATTCATATTGATGTGTTTATGAACGTCCATGGAGTTAATGGGCAATGACACATATTCTCAAGAGTTTAGAATATGAGGCATGTGTCTTTATAGATTAACTCTTAAAAGCTTCCGATTGTTGAAATGTCACGGGGACGATGATTGATCCATTAAAATCGGTGTACATATCACTTCCCTTTTGGATAGATGAGTCTTTGACCTATAGTGTGGTGACACTGGAGTGAGAGTGCAAGTAGTTGATAAAGATCAACGGTATTGAGCATGACCAAGTACAGGAAGTTATATGGATGACTACTCACTCGTCAATAACTTCTTGATGACGTAGTCATGTGAATAGTTCTTTGACCTAGAGGGTCTCAGCTATTCACAATAAAGTTGTTGTAGTTTGACATCACAAACACATGGTTTTTATCCATTCGAGACCTTGCGGTGTTTGTTGGCTGCAGTAAGTTTATTATAGAAGTAGGGTGTTCACTTGTAGGAATCTTTCAGTCTTAGTAGTAAGGAATTATACTATGCAGCTTAATGAGACTAAGTCTAGAAGTCTATGGCTATAGCAAGGTGATAATGAAAAGGATGTTTTCATTAGTATCATAATTGGACTTGAGTCGATTAAGTTAAGCATATGACTGATGGGTTTGACGAGTATCCGTAACCAACATCACGTCAAAATTTTTGATAGACAAACCGAATCACATGATAACTATACCTAGAGGTTCTAATCTAATTCTACTGGATTGCCACTATATACTGCTAGGTATCACTGATGAATCATGAGAGCCCATTAGGATCATTCTTGGATCGATGATCCTAATTAGGGTTGAGCAAAAATTATTTCTGTCCATCAAAAGAGTTTCAATGATGTATAATGGAGATTATAGAATGTCTCATTACCAGAGGTTCTAATCTAGAGGTTCTAATCTAATTCTACTGGATTGCCACTATATACTGCTAGGTATCACTGATGAATCATGAGAGCCCATTAGGATCATTCTTGGATCGATGATCCTAATTAGGGTTGAGCAAAAATTATTTCTGTCCATCAAAAAGAGTTTCAATGATGTATAATGGAGATTATAGAATGCCTCATTACCAGACAGGATAGGACTTAAGAGGTCACACACATTAGGAGCTTAAGTAACCAATCAGCAAATCAAAATGTTACTAAAATTGATAATTTTAGTACATTTGGACCTAATTGTAAATGTTACAATTAATTAATTATTGATTAATTATTAATTGAATTAAATTAGATTTAATTTAATTGAGTTAGACTCAGTTAAGTGATCCTAATTGAGTTGGGTCAATGGCCTTTTCGAAATGGTTCGAACGGATTTAAAATTGGCTTCGATTTAATTATCAAATCAATTAATTTGGATCATCACTTAGAGTCTAGTTGGACTGGGACTTTCTCTCCTTGTCTCCCTTTGTCTCCACACGCCATAGTGGGCCCCAAGTTCTTTGTGCGACAAAGAGGAGTGGGCGTGAAATCTAAGATGGGCGCAAAAGATGTTTTGGCATGATGAGAAATAGAGGAGGAGGAGTCTTTTTTTACTTCTCTTAATTTTCAATCAGTTGAAATAAAACTTGGGTGTTTTGGCATGGAGGACTTGGAGAATTAATTTACCGTAAATTATAAAAGGGAAGAGGGGTTGGCTGACCAAGAGGCTTCTTGCTTTTGGCATGAAAAGCTTCTCTCTTAAGCGTGATTTTTCTTTTGGACGTCTTCTCCAAAGAGTCTCTCTTTTGGGGTGCCAAGTTCTCCTTTCTCTTTTATTTGTTTTCTTTTTCCTTGTATGAGACTAGAGAGATATTCTACAATAGGAAGAAGAAAGAAAGATGTCTTAAATCTCAATTTACAAAATAGAAGCCAGTTTGAGAAAAGCTGGTCTAGATTCGGATCGGCATAGTTTTTAAAGTATCTGATTTGCTGAAAGAGAAGATGGCTGCAAAGATCTAGCAGTCTAGTGCTCTCTACGACTCAGTTACGAGATCTTTGTGTGGATACCAGCAGAGGCCGGACGATTGAGCGGCTCTGATAGAATCCCGGTTTCAAAAGTGGATTGCTACGTTTTTCAAAGCAGGCCAGGATAGCAATCCATGTAAGTTTTTATGTTCAAAAATAATTTTATTTTCAGATCTGATATTTTTTTCATATATTACAGCATGTTAGAAATTTATGATAAATAAATTAGATTTATTTATAAATTACATCATTAGATATAAAATAGTTTTTTATCTACTTCCGTTGTGTTAGGCTTTTGATGCCTGATTTATTACAATTTACTGTTCTTGGGAGAACTCCAACAGTGGTATCAGAGCCACGGTTCTCCTTTCTTTAACATGCATGGATGAGAATCAGATCTGAAATATATTCAGATCAGATAGATAGATTATGATTGTATCAAGTCTATGTTGAATATGAGATTGTTTTAGAATAGAATTGTTTTGCTTTGAAAAACTATTTTCAAAATTAAAATCATAATTTTTAGATCTGAAATCAAATTTAATAATATGAAATTTAATTGATCAAATGTTGCACAAAGTGATTATAAGGTTATCCTACTATAGGTTTACCCCCTATAGTGCTAAGGTTGTCCTATTTTGATGTATACCTGTTTTTGAAAAAGGATTTTGATCAATTTATGATTACATATGTGATGTGTTGTTAAGCATGTTTTAGATTTATTTAATTACATTAGATGTAGTTGAATTATATGATCTAACATGTTGATGTATGTGATGCACCAAATTAGGGTTTAAATCTTAAATATGATTCATGATCATAAGCCATTAATATCATGCACTTGAACCTATTTTAAAATTGATTTGATCTAGAAAATCAAATAAGGTGCATGAGGGTTTAGGTTAAACAAATTGGGTCTAGTCACCTTAAAATTGTTTTTAGATGATGTCTGGTCAGATCGATTCATTTGATTATGAATCAATAAGTTAAGACCTAATTTAGCTCAGTGATGAGCCCAGATCACTAGATTGACCTAATTGAATCTTATCAATCAATTGGTGTCTAAGGAAGGTTTTGATCATGGTTTTTAATTGGAGCTAACTCTTTCTCAACCAACTAGTTTAACGGAAAGAGGGTATATGGATGAACCCTCCATGAATCAAACTGACCTAGCCAATTTGGTTGATTAAGTTTTCAAAAGGGTCCCTTTTGATTTGAGTTCACCCATGCTAGTTATTTTAATCAGACATGAGATTATGCTGACTGAATGTAATTGATTAGACATGATTTGGCTGATCAATTTAGAAGAGACCTGAACCAAAGCTCTCCATAAATATTAAGTCTTAGGTCTTCCATCATTGTAGGTGTGCGGGTGTCCTACTGGTGTTGATTATTCTTGATTGGTTTCAGTGGTCTAGTTGCATCGGAAAGACACAACCACCCTATTAAGCATGAGATGTTGCTAGGAACTGATGGGGTTGGGCCCAATAAACAGGCACGTTGAGGGACTCAATGATGGCTTTGTCTAGCAGGAATGGTGGGTCTGATTTAACTAATGATTGGACCAATAAACGGGCATGTTGAGGTTCCATGATTTAGAGACCAAGATGCTGCAATTTGTATTAGATACATTGGATAAGAGTTGGCCATTTATTGGTGTAGTGTGTTACCAATAACCGGGCATGGTGAGGTGCCGCACATCGATGGGACCGTAGCATCCACTAGAAACCTAGAGTCGCAGGATTTCCGCATCTCCACGGGAAGTGTAAGAGATCCAAGAAAATAGTGAGAGTTTTAAAATTATTTCTTAAAGACCCTAGAATAATTTTTATAATTAAGTATAAAGTATCTAATTTGAATCTTCTACTCTTGTAGTTAACCATGTCTGCTTCAAATTTTATAGCCCGTATTCTAGAGACAAACTGACTTGTAGGCCTTAATTTCAAAGATTGGTTGAGAAATATCAAAATTATTTTGGGTTCTGAGAAGTTGGGCTATGTGCTTGACCAAGAACCCCCTGTCTTACCTGACCATCATCAGATGACTGCATATGAAAAATAGATAGAAGATGATAATAAGGTTAAGGTTTACATGTTGGCCTCAATGTCAAATGAATTGCAGATCCAACATGAGGATATGCTAATTACTAAATCGATTTTGATTCACCTGCAAGAGTTATATGGTGAACAAAGTTGGATTGCGCTATTCGAAGTATCGAAAAGGCTTTTCAACAACAAGATGTGTGAAGGGCAGTCAATCCATGATCATTGTTTGACAATGATCAAGGACATAGAATAGCTTGAGAAGCTAGGAATTCTTAGTCACAAGGAGCTTCAGGTGGATTTGATCCTCCAGTCCTTGATTAGTTCATATGCTCAGTTTGTTATGAACTATAATATGAACAAGTTGAATTACACCTTACCTGAATTATTGAATATGTTGGTAAGCAATGAGGGGACCCTGAAGAGTTCAAGGGACTCTGTTTTCTCTATGGAGCATTCTTCCTCCAAAAGAAAGTCTACTTGGAAGAAGAAGAAACTTGCAAAGAAGCAGAAGAAGGAAAATAAATAGAAGAAGAAGGACACTCCTAAGAAAGCCAAGGTTAGCAAAGGAAAATATTTCCACTGCAATACAGATAGCCACTAGAAAAGAAATTATCCTCTCTACCTGGAAAGTTTAAAAAAATAGGAGGAGGATGCACCTTCTGAAGGTAAGTCCATACTCGTTATTGAATCTAAACCAATGGTTTCATCTATTTCCAGTTGGATTTTAGACTCTAGCTCTAGCGCTTATATATGCATTTCAATGTAGGGCTTGGAAAGAAGTAGAATGCTGAGAGAAGGTGAGATGGTCCTACGTATCGAAAATGGAGCAAAAGTTGCTGCACAAGTTATTGGATCATATTCTCTGGTATTACCTTTAAGTTTAGATTAATACTTAGTGACTGTTATTTTGTGCCTAGAGCTAGTAAAAATTTGATTTCTGTCTCTGTACTAGCACAGGAAGGATTTGAATTTATATTCGATAAAGTCTTTTATAATATTTATTTGAGAAATAAATTGATTGTAAAATCTATTTTAATTGACAGTCTCTATCATTTGCATGTCGATGCATCTTTGAATATTAATGAAAAAATTAAAGTGAATGCCATAGAACGTAAACGTGATAGAGATGACCTAAATGATAAATATATGTGGCATCTAAAGCTTGGTCATATAGATGAGGATAGAATTAACAAACTGGAAAGGGATGGGATCCTAGACTCAGTTAATTCTGAATCATACCCACCTTGTGAGTCTTGTCTTCAAGGAAAAATGATCAAGTTATCCTTTGTAGGACATGCGAAGAAGGGCAACAGAATTACTTGCCCCGGTACACACTTATGTGTGTGGTTCATTTGATGTGCAATCCAGGGATGGTTTTTACTATTTCATAACCTTTACTGATGATTGTTCATAATATGGTTATGTGTTTCTTATGAGACACAAATATGAAACTTTTGAAAAGTTCAAAGAATTCAGACATGAGGTAGAAAAACAAATAGGTAAAACCCTTAAGGTTCTTCGATCAGATCGGGGAGGTGAATACCTTAGTAGAAAATTCTTAGGTTATTTTAAGGACAATGGCATAGTCTCACAATGGACTCCACCTGATACGTCTCATCTCAATGGGGTATCTGAAAGGAGAAACATGATACTATTAGATATGGTCCGATCCATGATGAGCTTCACTAACTTGCCTTTATTTTTTTAGAAATATGCCCTATAAACTTTAATTTATATTTTAAATAGAGTTCCATTTAAATCTGTTCCTACCACACCATATGAAATTTGGCATGGTAAGAAACCAAGTCTTGCTCATTTCAAGATTTGGGGATATCCAGCCTATGTCAAAAGATTAATGACAGATAAGTTGGAATCTAGATCTGTGAAAGTTTGATTTATAGGATATCCTAAAGAAACTTTAGGATATTACTTTTACTTTCCAGAAGATCACAATGTGATTGTGAGTAGACATGCCACATTTCTTGAAAAATAGTTTATTCAGGAAGGTGGTAGTGGGAGATTAATTGAGCTCGATGAGAGAGTCTCTGAAGAGCAGCCAGTTATAGATCAGATCAAACCCAATCAACCAATTCATATAAATGCTCTTCCATCTCGTAGGTCTATTAGAGTCTCCAAACCTCCTGAAAGGTACTTAGATATGCTTACAGAGGATATAAAGAAAATGCTCCTAATTGGGGACAAGGATCAATTAATTGATCCTAAGACTTATGATAAAGCGATGTCTGACATCGACTCTGAGAAATGGTTGAATGTTATAAAGTCAGAAATTGAATCAATGCATTCTAACCAAGTATGGTCCTTAGTGGATTCACCAGAGGGTATCGTACCTATTGGTTCTAAATGGATCTACAAAAAAAAAAAAAGGTGCTGATGGTAAGGTAGAGACCTTTAAAGCTAGGTTGGTGGCGAAAGGGTATAGTCAACATGAAGGCATTAACATCATGACACATTTTCACCAGTAGCTATACTGAAATCCAGCCATATATTGCTTGCAATTGCAGCATATCATGATTATGAGATATGGCAGATGGATGTGAAAACTGCATTCCTGAATGGATATCTTGAGGAAGATATCTATATGGAGCAGCCTTTTTTCCAATGATGAAGAACAAAAGGTCTGCAAGCTGCATAGATTAGTCTATAGATTGAAGCAAGCTTCTTGGAGTTGAAATACTCGTTTTGATGATACAATCAAATCGTTTGATTTTATCAAGAATGAGAATGAGCCATGTATTTACAGGAAGGCCAGTGGGAGGGCGGTGACATTCCTCGTATCGTATGTGGATGATATCCTCCTTATAGGGAATGATATTTCATGTTGACTTCGGTCAAAAGTTGGTTATCTAAGGAATTTTCTATGAAAGACTTAGATGAAGCATCTTATATTTTGGAGATTAAGGTTTATAGAGATAGATCTAATCGGATGCTTGGCCTTTCACAAAAATTATACATAGAGGAAGTGCTGAAAAGGTTTAGCATGGAGAACTCTAAAAACTTTGGAAGTGCTGAAAAGGTGAAGCATCTTATATTTTGGAGATTAAGGTTTATAGAGATAGATCTAATCGGATGCTTGGCCTTTCACAAAAATTATACATAGAGGAAGTGCTAAAAAGGTTTAGCATGGAGAACTCTAAAAAAAGATTGTTACCTCTTTGGTATGGCATTAATCTCTTCAAGAAAATGTATCCTAACACACCTGAAGAGATTCAATGCATGAGCAAGATTCCATATGCTTCAACAATTGGATGCCTTATGTATGTCATGTTGTATACTCGACCTGATATAGCTCTTGCTGTGAGTGTCATGAGCAGATATCAGTCAAATCCATGTGAAGAACACTGGATAGCTATGAAGAACATTCTTAAGTATTTGAGAATGACTAAAGATTTGTTCTTAGTCTTTGAAGGAAGTTCGGAATTAGGGATAAAGGGATATACAGACCCAGACTTTATGTCTGATCCTGATGATAGAAAGTCTACATCAGGGTTTGTATTTTTGTGCAATGGTGAGCAACTAGTTGGAAAAGTTTCAAGCAGCCCATCATAGCAGATTCAATAATGGAAGTAGAGTACATCGCTACCGTTGAAGTTGCAAAAGAAGCCTTCTGGTATAAAAAGTTTGTTGCAGAGCTTGAAGTGATGCCATCTCATGCCATCCTCATATATTGTGATAATAATGGTGCAATAGCTCTTGCTAAGGAGTCCAGGTCTCACCAGAAGTCTAAGCATATTGAGCGATGGTTTTATATCATACGCGACTACCTTGAGAAGAAGTATGTTGAGGTGCAAAGAGTATACTTTACGGACAACGTGGCAGACCCACTGACTAAGACTCTGAGCCAGTAGAAGGCTGAAGTCCACCTTGAGAAGATGGGACTTAGATATGTAGCCAATTGGCTTTAGTGCAAGTGAGAGATTGTTAGATGTATGCCTTGAAAGCCAAGTTGGCTTGGCATATTTTAATTTTTAGGACATGAACATTATACTTAATTTTTCTTATGATTAATAAAAGGGTATTATTTTCATTCATATTGATGTGTCTATGAATTATCCATGGAGTTAATGAGAAATGACACATATTCTCAAGAGTTGAGAATCTGAGGCATGTGTCTTTATAGATTAACTCCTAAAAGCTTCCGATTATTGGAATGTCATGAGGATGGTAATTGATCTGTTAAAATCGGTGTACATATCACTTTCCTTTTGGGTAGATGAGTCTCTGACCTACAGTGTAGTGACACTAGAGTGAGAATGCAGATAGTTGATAGAGATCAATGGTACTGAGCATGACCAAGTATAGAAAGTTATACGGATGATTACTCACTCGTCAATAACTTCCTGATGCTGTAGTCATGTGAATAGTTCTTTGACCTAGAGTGTCTCAGCTACTCATAATAAGGTTATCATAGTTTGACAGCACAAATACATGGTTCCTATCCCTTCGGGACATTGAGGTGTTCGTTGGCTGCAGTAAGTTTATTATAGGAGTAGGGTGTTCACTTGTAGGGATCTATCAGTTTTAGTAGTAAAAAATAATCCTATACAGCTTAGTGAGACTAAGTCCAGAAGTCTATGGCCATAGCAGGGTGATAATGAAAAGGATATTTTCATTAGTATCACAATTGGACTTGAGTGGATTAAGTTAAGCATATGACTGATGGATTTGACGAGTATCCGTAACCAACATCATGTCAGGATTTTTGATAGAGAAACTAAATCACATGGTAACTACACATAGAGGTTTCAATTTTATTCTACTGGGTTGCCACTATATACTGCTAGGTGTCACTGGTAGATTGTGAGAGCCCATTAGGATCATTCTCGGATCGATGATCCTAATTAGGGTTGAGCAAAAATTATTTCTATCCATCGAAAGAAGTTTCGATGATGTATAATGGAATTATAGCATGTCTCATTACCAGACAGGATAGGACCTGAGGGGTCACACACATTAGGAGCTTAAGTAACCAATCAGCAAATCAAAACGTTACTAAAATTGATAATTTTAGTATATTTGGACCTAATTGTAAATATTATAATTAATTAATTATAGATTAATTATTAATTGAATTAAATTAGATTTAATTTAATTGAGTTAGACTCAGTTAATTGATCCTAATTGAGTTGGGTCAATGGCCTTTTCGAAATTGTTCGATCAGATTTAAAATTGACTTTGATTTGACTGTCAAATCAATTAATTTGGACAATCACTTAGAGTCCAATTAGACTGGGACTCTCTCTCCTTGTTTTCTCTTGTCTCCACATGCTATAGTGGGCCCCAAGTGCTTTGTGCGACAAAGAGGAGTGGGCGTGAAATCCAAGATGGGCGCAAAAGATGTTTTGGCGTGAAGAGAAAGAGAGGAGGGTGAGTCCTCTTTCACTCTTAATTTTCAATCAGTTGAAATAAAACTCCGATGTTTTGGCATGGAGGACTTGGAGTATTAATTTACCATAAATTATAAAAGGGAAGAGGGGTTGGCCAACCAAGAGCCTTCTTGCTTTTGGCATGAAAAGCTTCTCTCTTGGGCATGATTTTTCTTTTGGACGTCTTCTCCAGAGAGTCTCTCTCTTGGGGTGCCAAGTTCTCTCTTTTATTTATTTTCTCCTTCCTTGTATGAGATCTAGAGAGATATTCTACAAGAGGAAGAAGAAAGAAAGAGGTCCTACATTTTGCAAATCTTAATTTGCAAGATAGAAGCCAGTTCAAGAAAAATCGGTTCAGATTCGAATCAGCACAGTTTTAAAGCATCTGATTTGCTGAAAGAGGAGAGGGCTGCAAGGATCTAGCAATCTGGTGCTCTCTACGACTCATTACGTGAGCTTTGTATGGATACTAGCAGAGGTTGGGCGATTGCGTGGCTCCGGTAGAATCCTGGTTTTAGAAACGGATCAGCACGTTTTTCAGAGCTGGCCAGAATAACGATCCAGGTAAGTTTTTATGTTCAAAAATAATTTTATTTTCAGATCTGATATTTTTCTCATATATTACAGCATGTTAGAAATTTATGATAAATAAATTAGATTTATTTATAAATTGCATCATTAGATATAAAATAGTTTTTTTTATCTACTTCCGCTGCGTCAGGTTTTTGATGCCTGATTTATTGTAATTTACTGTTCCTAGAAGAACTCCAACATAATTTTTCTAGGATTATTGATTTATAATAAAATTATTATTGTAGGAGGGCGGCCTTTTAAGCAGGAAGGTGTTGAGCAAGCTTCGGGTACAAATTGATATCGGATATTTTTGGATTAGTTCTTGAAGGTAAGGATATCTGGACATGATCACCAGTTATATATATATATCTTATATGACATGATTTGATCCGAGTACATGAGCATTGACATGCATGATTTATTTTTGCATGCTATAGTTTGATTTTGTATAATGGACAGTATGATTGTTGTGGTTATTAGTTATGTTACTTAATACACTACAAAAAAAGTCACATACACCCATACTTTTTGGACACGTAAAATATATATATGAGTAAAAATTCAAATTCTAAAAAAAGGGTTATATATATCCATGTTTGGCAAACGTGAAAATACAATAATCAGTTTTTAACTTATGTTTCAACTATTAAACATGAGTAAATCAAATATAATGGATAAATGTTGGTATACTAAGAAAAAAGTATCCAAAAAAATTATACTGATCCCAGGTCTAGAGCTATCGTAAAGCAGATCCGCTTAACTGTAACATAAATGGATCGGATCTGGATATTTAATATCCAGACCCGAAACTCGACTAAAAATATAATATAATATATATTTAAATGATATAATATAATATAATATAATGTAATATGATATATTTTATAATTTATTATAATATATTATTTTAAATTTTAAATCTTGAATATTAAAAATATAATTACACTATATTATAATTTATCATAATATATTAAAATGTATCATATTATTTTATATTCTATTATATTTAATATAATACCAAATATTAATTTTAATTATATTAAAATATATTAATAATTAATATAATATAATTTTATATAATTTAATTTAATTTTATATAATTTTATATATTTATATATATTTAAATAAATATGAAATGTTAGATCATGATCCAAATATTCAAAATCAATCGCTTTAGCTTTCCATTAGTCCATTCGTGCCCTAGCCTTCTTCCTTCCATCGAATCCCCAGATCCCCCTCAACATCAAGGCGGCAATTGGCAACCTCACTGGCTCCTTCACCGGCCAAATAAGCCTCTCCAACAACTGCCTCTCCGACGCTCTTCCCTCATCCATTAGCAACTTCCCCGGCCTCCAGAAGCTCCTCCTCAACCAAAACCAGTTCTCCGGTTGCATCCCACCGGAGATCGGGAAGCTGTAGTAGCTCTCCAAGATGGACTTCAGTGGCAACCGCTTCTCCTGCCCGATCTCTCCAGAGATCAGCACGTGCAAGCTCGTAACTTTCATCGATCTCAGTCGGAACAATCTCTCCGGTGAGATCCCGATGGAGATTACTGAGATGAGGATTCTGAATTACCTCAATCTGTCAAGAAACCATCTTGAAGGGGAGATTTCGACATCCATTTCCACAATGCAGAGCTTGAAGGCCGTCGACTTCTCTTACAACAACCTCTTTGGCCTCGTCCCTAGCACTGGCCAGTTTAGCTATTTCAATGAGACATCCTTCGTCAGCAACCCCGACCTCTACGGCCCCTATCTTGGGCCTTACCGACCCGGAATTCCTGATAACTCACATCCATCTCGTTCGAAGGGTCCCCTCTCTGCTTCCCTGAAGCTCTTGCTTGTCGTTGGCCTTCTTTTCTGTTCCATTGCCTTCGCCATTGCCACCATTATCAAAGCCCGGTCTTTGAAGAAGGCCAGCGAAGCTCAAGCATGGAAGTTCATCGCTTTCCAGCGGCTTGACTTCACCTGCGATGATGTCTTGGATTTTCTCGAGGAGAACATCATCAGGAAAGGAGGGGCTGGGATTGTATACAAGGGTGTTATGCCCAATGGTGAAGAGGTGGTGGTGAAGAGGCTCCCGGCGATGAGCCGGGGATCATCCCATGATCCTGGGTTCTCTGCAAAGATCCAAATGCTTGGGAGGATCAGGCACCGGCACATTGTGAGAATGCTGGCCTTTTGTTCTAACCATGAGACCAATCTTTTGGTTTATGAGTATATGCCCAATGGGAGCCTTGGAGAGGTTCTTCATGGGAAGAAAGGAGGGGCATTTGCAATGGGACACAAGGTATAAGATAGCTGTGGAAGCGGCCAAGGGCCTATGCTATCTCCACCATGATTGCTCTCGCCTTTGATCCTCCACCGTGATGTGAAGTCCAACAACATCCTCTTGGATTCCAATTTTGAAGCCCATGTTGCGGATTTCGGGCTTGCCAAGTTCTTGCAGGACTCTAGTGCTTTTGAATGCATGTCAGCGATCACCGGCTCTTATGGATACATAGCTCCAAGTATTCTTTTCACCATTTATATTGTTAAGCTACGCTATTTTCATTTGATTTGGGTGAGAGATTTGCATTGGTGATTACTTAATTTGTTAATGGAAGTTTTTAGCATGCTCCAACTCCTCGAGCTTAAAAGTGTAAACTCTCTATTTTGTTAATGTTATTACTATTTTGTCAATCGCTGCCTTAACAATTTGATTGGAACATAATTAAAAATTGATGGTAAAAGTAAGAATAGCTTGGAAGCTCGACAAGACTTAGTCGAATTAAATATACGACTATCTCTTTATCCCAAAATTGTTGGTCCAAAAAAGATCTTGTTGCCATCAGCTCGCTTTACATTAAGTAAAAAAGAGAAGGAAAGCACGAAGATGATATTGATTACTATTTTATCTATGATTTGGCATTTATTTTTATGATGTATTAATAATATTCTTTTTATTTCAGAAAAAGTATGATGTGGGAGATGAGTATTATAATTTTGCAATAAAGACTTCGGCAGGAAAATGGAGAGGAATGAAATACCATTTAAGAAAAAAGTACTTAATAAGAAATTATAATAAGAATAGGAAAAGACAAGGTGAAGTATCTAAGAATGTTTCAAAGGCTCAATGGAAGGAAGCTATAGATAGTTGGTCTACTCTACAATGGCAGGTATATAGAAATTATTATTTTTCATTGGTTGAGATTAATTTTTTATAATAGTTAATGTTGCTTTTAAATTTTGGTATATATGGAACAATGACAGAAAAGGGTAGATATCAACATTGATTGCAAGAAGAAGTACAAGTATTCCATTATGCAGGAACAAGGAGCTTCATGCAAATCAATCATCTATATATGTAACCCATCCAAATTTTTTTAAATGCTTGCTTTGAGAAATATGTGTTATGTTCAACTAAAATTTTTTTATATTGTATACTTAATTCAAAATGACAGAAAAAATATTGAGTCATCCTTGCATGTGGATGAAGACTCGTACTAGAAAGAATGATAAACCTGTAAATGATGCTGATGCTGTTGGACTAGTTGTAAGTATCCTTTATTAGTCAATTAAACTATAAGTCTATCTTATTTTTTTATTGTAATATTTTTTCTTGTAATTAATATATACATGTTTACTAGAATCAAAAGAAAATATTTAAAGATGTAGAGGAGGATGAAGTATTTTCTAAACAATTTGGCCAAGAAAGACCAGACATGATCCATTGCTTAGGGATAGGACCAACCCCAGTTCATTATGGGGCTCTAAAGCAACAAATGAAGTCTTAAAAAAAAGAAAATAAGAGTTTGCGTAAAATGGTTAATGACTTGGCAGGTCAAGTTGGAACTCTCTAAGTCTAAGTAGCAAATATTTATAATTCAACAGTTTCGGTCAGTACTTTAGTTAAATGTGTAATTCTTTTTTTATTTCTATATGAATGAGATTGGATAACTTAATCTTTATTTTTAGAATTGTTTTGACTTTTTTGAAAATATGAAAATGTCATGGAAGAACCCGATGACCATTCATTTTACTTGCTATTTGATTGATAAATTTAACCTGTTATTGTAGTTATTTATTAATAGGGTATTGCCAACATGAAAGAAGCTGATGATCATTCATCAAAGATAGATAAAATATCATCTATTAGTAGCAAACATAATCCAGAGGTATCTATGATATCATTATTTTATGCAAAACTTGTAATTTAATATTTTTTTAAAAAGTTGGCTAACTCTCTATTATTTCTAGAATGGTGATAGAGTTGAACTAAACTCATCTCAAGTGAACATATCACCCATTCTTGAATCATCTACAATTGTAAGTGAAATTTATTTTAATGAATTTACAGATTTTAATAAAATGGTTCAATATTATTAAGTGGTGAATCATCAGAATTTATTCATTATATTATATGAAATCAGTACTTGCAGGGTGAAGAAGTAATTTTATTAGATATCCCAAAAAAAAAAGTAGGCAAAGGAATATTTATTTCTGATGATAAAGAAAAGATGTTGATGGGCAAAAGTTTGGGAGATGTATTTTGTGAGGTTTCCATTTCTTATGCAATTGAGCCCGATGCTCCATTACTTGTAAAGAACAAAAGTTGATCTTTAATGAAACATGCTGTGGGCACTTTATATTATTTGGTGAAAAGATTATGTATATATATGTGTATATTATTGGTTTAATAATAATTTATACTAGCTCTGAAATGATGTATATTTATATGATTCCTTTTTTTTGCAGATTAAGATGATATAATGGAAGGTGTCAAAGAAGATATGGAGATTTTATAAAGTTTACTTTATCTTTATTCTCTTTATGGTATAGCAAAATAGTTGGAACTTATTTTAAGATACGTTTTGAGTTCTAGTATTTACTTTTTTTTCTGAAATCAGTACTATGTTTTATTTCTTGTTCTTTGAATTTTGATAAAATTAACAAAGTTGTTGAGACAATATTTTTGTGAGACTACTACTTATATTTAATATAATGATAAAAATTATCTTGTTTGTAGTTATTTTATGTCTTTCTATTTTTATTTGTTATCATAAATGATCCATATTTTGAAATTGGATCGAGCAGGACTATATTTAATAATATATCTATGTTTTATTATTGATATTACAGGTTCATTTATACCCATGCTTTGTTAATTCCAACGAATTCTAATTTTTGTATTTAATTACCCACATTTTATAAAGGAGGGCATAGACTAGATTTATATCCACGTATACAATTTTACCTATGTTAGATATTATGTGAATAAAGCACGCCTATACACATGAAAAAAAATGTGGCTATAAGCTACACCCACGCCGGACATATCCACGTTTAACCAAACGTGTGTACCAACATGGGTGTAGGTGTAGCTTAGTTTTTTTGTAGTACCATGTTTTTATCAAGTAAAAGTACTTCTGATGATTTGGACAGTGATGCCGGTCATCGAAAAATTTGAGATTTCATGATTTGACATTATGATATGAATTGATAAAGTGATAACAAAGAGAATGAGATAATTGGACTAGCCATGCTATGGGATCGTGGTTATTGAAATTGCTAGTCACAGGCTGAAGTGTGACGATGAGATTGCCAGTCATAGGCTGAAGTGTAACAATGAGATTGTCCGTCATAGACTGAAGTGTGACAATGAGCTTGCTAGTCACAGGCTAAAGTATGACATTGAGATTGCTAGTCATAGACTGAAGCATGATTATGGTTAGTCCAAAATCCTAAAGAAGAAGGAAAATTATTGAAAACATATAAAGAAAATATAGTGTTATCAAAGATTTTGTTATACTTGACATTTGAGTTATTTTGGTTGCATGATTTGATAATTATTATCTTCTAGTTATTTTCAAATTATACTATTATTGGTGTGACTGTTTGAAGACCTTACTGGGCTATAGTACTCACTCCTTACTTTTTATTTTTTTAGAGACTCGGGATGATAGCAAGGATCTGGCATAACGTGAGAATGAACATCAATATTGCTTAGATAGTTTAGTTAGTTTTAATTTTTTCGATTGCTGATACTTGTTGTGAATCAGTGGACCATTTTGTGATTTTGACTTGAATAAGTGGATTATTTAGTTATGATTCAATTGTTTAAATAATATTAATTTATTTGAAGTGATTTTTGAATGAAGTGAATTTTGTGTATCTAGGCCTTGCATGATCTCTAGGATAAAATCTAGGATTATGTAGCTAGTCACGTAGTCAATTCTGGTATTGGATTCAAGACGTGATAAATATCATATGGGACCATGATAGGAACAACCGTCGTTATCATAGTCAATATCATATTCTCTGTCATTTTTTTCTTTTTTTAAGGAGTAAGAAATGTCGGAACAGATAAGCCACCCATGTTTATTAAGAGAAAGAAGATATTTACAAGAGAGTAAAAAGTGATGAAGATTATAGACATATTCTCCATGGAATCATTAGATTGGATGCCAAAAACATAAGTCCTGTTGATTTCAACTTCCTTTTTTTTTGTCCTTTAACTTTTTCTCATCAAATATATTATTCACTATGGTTTTATTGCCAAGTAATATTGTTGTAAATAAACAGCCACCTAGTTCACCACTCCGACCTAGCAATAGTGGTTGGTGTAGTGTGTGTGTGTATATATATATTGTGATATCTGGGCTTTTGGGCCGAAGTTGGCAGGCCCAGCCGGCTTCGACCCATAATGCAGAAAAAATAAAGAGATCGTGAGGGGAGTTTGAGTCGAAGCAGGGGAGATTGACTCTCCTTCATCCGGCCGAGGTTCTCGTTGGAGATTTTGAGGGAGGGGTCATGAGGGGAGAGGCAAGTGGTCGGCAACATGTCAGGGTGGGGGAGAACTCCGATCGGGTGGAATTTATCTTCGAAATGGCGAGGGAAATGTCATGATTTTTTTTAAAATCCCCCTCACCACCAACAATTCAAGGCCATCGAGCCCTCCCCACGCCATCGTTCTTCCTCTCCGAGGAGCAACCGAGAGTTTTCCAACATTCGGTGAGTCTTATTTTCAATTTGGAAAGGATTTATTTGGGTTATATTTTATTTTTTTTGATTTGCTGCCTCGAGGCCGTTGATCACCAATGGCAGTATTGCTGTCTGCCTCGGGTTCGTCGAGCCCTCCCCAGCAATCACCTCCTGTGGTGTCACCGGCAATCAATGGGGGAGGTGGTTCAGTTGAGCTGAAGAAAAACGGCAGGGAGAGGGGTTCGGGGGAGAAGAGAATTGAAAAAAAAATTACTTGAGTTTGAGTCGTCGTAGGCCCCACCACCGTCCGTCGACCCTTCTTTCTAGTGACCACCCCATGGCCATCGTTGGTGACTGTGGGGAGGCCGGCTCAGGCCAAATTAGGGAGGGAGCAGGGGAGTCAAGAGCCGAGGGAGAAAGCTTGGGTTCGGGAGAAAAAGAAAAAAAAAGAAGAGAAAAGAAGAAAAAAAAGAAGAGAGAGGAGGAGTGGAGAGAGAAAGAGGAGAGAGAAAGAAGAGAGAGAAAGGAGAGAGAAGATGAGGAGAGAAAAAAATGGAGAAAAAGATTTCTTTCTCGAAATTCGTGAAACTATGATTTGATTTGAATAAAATTATTTGTTATTATAGGGGCAGCCTTTTGAACAAAAGGACCTTGTGCGGACCAATATCAGATATATTAGTTGTCACCAGTGAGGTAAGGATCTCTGGACCTATTCACCAGTTATATATACGTATTTATTTCGACATGGTTTGATCCGTACGTATATGCATTGGTATGCATGATTTGTTTTGCATGGAATAGTTTGACTTTTTATATTGATCAGTACGATTATTATTGTTATGAGCTATATTCCTGTATTACATATTTTATCAAATAAAGTGATATTTGTATAGCTTGGATCGTGATGCCGGTCAGTGAAAGAGTTGAGATTTCATGATTTGATATCATGATATGATTTCATAAGATGAGGTGAAATGATAAAGTGTTAAGTGAAAATAGTGTTTGGACTAGCCATGCCATGGTGGTACCATGGTTTTTTAGTATGCCAGTCATATGCTGGAGTGTGACAAATTGTGTGTCAGTCACGGGCTGGAGTGTGATAACTTTGTGTGCCAGTCACAAGCGGGATTATGACAACAGTGTACCAGTCACAGGCGAGAGTATGACAACAGTGTTCCAGTCATAGGCTGGAGTGTGATCGTGGCTAGTCCAAAATCCTAAAGAAGGATGATTAAACTGAAAACATAAAAAGGAAACATGAATTTTTCATGGTTTTATCATATATGGCAGTTGAGTTGTTTCGTTGCATGACATGATATACTCTTATATCTTTGTTATTTTTAAATTATTATTATTGATGGTGACTATTTGGAAACCTTACTGGGCTGTAAAGCTCATTCCCTACTTCTTGTTTTTCTAGAAACTCAAGATGCATAGCAAGGATGGAGCTGGGCATGAGACGGAACGTTGACATTTAATTTTATTTATTTGTTTAATTAATATCAATTTATTTGAAGAAGTGACTCTTATATACTTAGGCCTTGCATGATCTCTAGGATAAAACCTAGGATTTGTGCGGCCGGTCGCGTAGCCGATTCCGGTGCTAGATTCGGGACGTGACATATATATATATAGAGAGAGAGAAATGAACTATGCCTTATTCATCTGGAGGCAAATCCAATTGCCCTTAAGTCCATTTGCATGGATCTTTGCGCATCCACCTTCTACTTTAATTTTATCTAACTGTTAATAGATGCTTTTTTTTTTTTTTTTTTGCGGGCCAAGGGGGCACAAGAAGAAAGAGAACAGAGATTGGGTGGGAGAGGAGAGAGTGAAGTTAACAAATTTTAACTTTCGATTTGATGAAAAGGGAGGGAGAATCTATCCAAAATTTTATTCAAATAAAAGGAGTACAAGAAGAGAGAAAAGAGAGAGAAAGAAACCCCTCATTTTCATCCAACATAGTAAAAGAAATTCAAATTCAAAATTTTAAAATCCCTCCATACAAAAACAAAATATCATTGAAATTTTAAAACTCAAATTTCAAGTAAACATTCATCTTACTGCCATCATGATAGAGCATGACTGGAAAATTTACTTGCCTCATTTAATAAATTTTCTTCCTGCTTCATTTGAAAAGGTCCGAGGCATACTCTACTTCATCTTTGCTTAAAATATTAAAAATAAAAGATCGAGAAAGAAAAGAGCTAGAACTGAGGGAGGTGTCCATGCCAAAAAGAGAGGAGAATGAATGAGGAAGGGGAGGGCTAGTGAAGGGAGGTAGGACTCATCGAGAAGGAACACTTACAAAGCTGAAAAAAGAAGAAGGAAAAGATAGGAGGGGAGCACTAACAAGTATGAAGATAGAGGAGAGGTACTAGATTGCGGGAGATCCTTGGAAAAGACTTGTAATCAAATTCAAATATAAAGATAAAGAAAGTAGAGAACAATAAGGGAAAAGTGGGTTGACACATTATATAGAAAAAAGAGAGAAGGAAGCGGGAGGGAGGGCAAAGAGGGATGTTAACACGGGTATAGAGAGGGAAGAAAGAGAGAGAAAGTGAGGTAGAAAGAAGAGTAAGGAGAGGATAGGACATGGATAGAGAGAGAGAGAAGAAAAGGGAGAAGGGACAAAAAGGAGGGTCAACCAATCTCCAAAAGGGAAAGAAAAGGAGAAATAGAGGGTGAAGGAGAGCCAACCTACTATCGGATGGCTAGATCTAAGTGTAGATGTTCCAAGATCTAAAGAGAAAAAGGGAGAGAATGAAGGGGAGAGAGAGCAGAAGGGAGAGAGAGAGAGAGAGGGAGCTAGGGAGTGTGTGTGTCTGTGAGAGAGAGGGAGGGTCTAATGGCCAAGAGATTAGGTCAAATCAGGTGGTGGAGCTTCATAAGGGGCCCCCTTCATAGGGAAGAAAGGAAGAATATGATGTAGAAGAGAGAAGGAATTTGGTGGTTGGCCAATGGCTAGTTCTAGCCAATGATGACCTGATCTGATCTTTAGCATCACTGAGAAGAAGGGAAGAGGGAGGATGATAGGAAAAACAAAAGGAGAAGGATAGAAAAGAGAGAGAAGCAAAGAAAGAGAATAAGAAGAGGGGATAAAAAAAGGCCCGGTAGTTAGCTAGCTCGGGCTAACTGTCGGAGGTAGTATACTATCATACGAGAGCTTCACTAGAAGAGGTTAAAGATTCTGTAAAATCTTTTTGATGAAACAGAGGAAAAGCAATAGGATTCCCTTCATCGATGCATTTTTTTAAATATCGATGCATTTTTATTTAAATTATCTTATCATTTTCATCTTATATGCATGTATACATATTTATTTATACACACATATATACATACACATGTGCATACAAACATCTATATATATATAGAAGTTAAATTATTCAAAAGACCTGTTTACATAACCAGTCACTTAATTTCTATTTGCACCTTTGATCATAAATACATAGAAGAGTGATAATAGATGGCATTAGGTTCTAGTATACTATCAAGACAATGCCACAGGGAATCTCGATCTATATCAAGAATCCTTCTGCCCATACCGACCAATAGATTAATCCTGGTGACCTTATTTGACTTATTTGACTCATAATATAATCTACTTTGCAAGATTCTTTTTTATTTTGGTAACACGAGAATCAATTATTTAGTAATTCAATCTAAACATGTTCTTGAGATTGGAAGTAGGCTGGTGCCAACTTCAGGAGGGAAACTTATATTAGCCATCATTCATGGTGGAGAGAGGAGAATAGGTGGCCACATTTAGAGGAGAAAGATAAGAAAACGAGGAAGGAGCAATGAGAAAGGAGCAAGCCGAGAAGCATCACGAATTGTTAGCTTTATTGGAAGGTATCTCAAATCAATAATAAATTACTAAAGCATGCCAAATTGAAACTAAAATAAATGATAATTGTTATCCTCCTATTTCCTTCATCCACATCGTGAAAGTTCAGCTACCTTTTCTCAAATTGATGATAGTGTCCCATATGAGTTAAGCAAAATGATAATTGTTTCCTTCTTTTCTCTTTTTTCTTGTCATAAGTGTATTTTAACCAACGATGGAAAGAGTCAACAAAGGAGGAAGGTGGCTTGTTTCGGTCCCCTTTTATTCTAAAGATGCATTGTTGGATACTTTATCAGAAAGGAAAGTAAAATTTCATTGAATTATGGTCAAGAGTACAAGTAAATTCATACAGGCCAGTTTAAAATATGATCTTTTATATATATTTTTTTGAATAAATATTTTTATTTGGAAAAAGAACAATTTGTATTTCTTTTTCTGAGTTTTCAAATATTACGAAAGTAGATGAATTTTCTTTTTGACCTCTTTTATTTTGTTTGGTTTGAAGTAGGAAAATCATTAGTCTGTCCAAAGATACAGTAATGTCACAGTCAGGAATTTTGAGTTTTTTTACGAATGTGGGAGGAAAGATGGACAAGAAGGCAGTCAAATCAGCGATGGAGGAGTAAATTTCTCACCCTACAATTAACTTTTCTTTTACCATATCTCTAACTCAAAAAATTATTGCCTACACCACATGCATGACCAAGCAAGCAACCAGTGCACTAATATGCATGCTTGATGAATGAGAGTCACAGAAAGCAACAGCTATAACTAGCTGCATCTATGTCCCATACTATATAGTGTCAGCAATAATTTCTCATCTAACTCTCTTTGATGCCATTGAGAGAATCTTCACAAAATCACATTACATAACCTTACAACAGACCGTGCTTGCTATTTCCATTTCTCTAGGTACAAGAAATATTATGACCATGATGAGGTGAATAAGGAAACAAGAAAGGCCAATGCCGCCAACTTGGTAAGACAATTTAGTTATTTATCTATTCTATATTTATTTGTTGGATGGTAGTTCCAATACAACATTAATTAAATTCAGTTTTGGGGCTTTGATATGTATCAAACTCACTGCTAGCATGGACATTTAAAAATGAGTGTTAATGACATACTCATTTTACAAAATATGCATGAATTTAAAAATATGTATTAAATCTAAAAGTATTCCAAGATCAACAACTAAAATTTTATAAAATATGAATGAATGGATAAGATGAAATAGTAAATAATGATATATGCCAAGATCATATAATATTTTAATATATTTATACTAACATAATGTTTATAATATTATATTTTAATATTTTAATACTGATATATGCTAAGGCCATATTTTTATACTAATATAATATTTCCATTAATATCAACATAGTACTTATATTAATATATTAATATTTATATTAACATAATATTATATTTAAAATTTTATTCATATCTATATTAATAAATATATTAGGTTACAATATTAGTATTATATTAATATAATAAATTATTATGATCTAATATTATATTATAACATATTTATGTTATTTATATTATTATAGATATATTATGATTATTTATACAAAGTTTAGGATCACAAATATATGATTTTATATTTACTAAGGATATAATAGATATTTTATCTAGTCTTTTCAGAAAGTAGATACTCAATCAAATATAAGCCACCTGAAATAAGCTACTTTTTCTAATCAATTAAACATGCAAAAATTTTATTAGTAGAAAGTAATTTTCTAAAAAATATTTTTTATTTTTTAATTTTTTTAATGAACCAAACAAGTCGCAAATGATCGTGACTTAAAGCCTGACATTAAACAGTAATTATGGCTTCGTCCATATCCTCTAAATGTAACTATAAATGCTTTAATTTGGTAATTTCAGGCAAACAAGTACTATGATCTTGTAACCAGCTTAAGCGAACTTGGCTGGGGTGAATCCTTGCACTTGGCAAACATGTTAGTCATTTTTCTTAATTTATTATATCCATCTTTCATGAGAAACTTGTATACTATGTTTGTGCATCTTTCGTGACAACCGTATGTAAGCAATCATTATAATAATGTTTTAGAAGGTATAAAGGGGACACAATTCGAGAAAGCATCAAGCGGTATGAGCACCTTCTTGCCCTGCAACTAGGCTTGAAAAGGGGAACGAAGGTTTTACTACTGGTCTTTCCTTTAGGCTATGTTTGGAAATGGAATAAGAGGAAGAATAAGATCTTTATCTTTTTTATTCTGCCAAACGGTAAATAAAATGAAAAAGAATAATAAAAGTAACTTATTCTCATCAACGCCGGTAATTCCTGAATTGTTATTCCATGTATCTCTATGGAATAGCCTATTCTCACTTTTCTTATTTCAAGGATAATTTTGAAATTTTCAAAAATTAATTAGTATGAAATATTTTAAATTATTTTAATATATTATAATAATAAATAAATTAATATAATATAATTTTAATAGATAATAATAATAAATTAAATAATATAAAATAATATATTTAATTATTTTAATATATCATACTAATAAATTAATTAGTATAACATAATTTTAATATATCATAATAATAAATTAAATAATATAAAATAATTTAATTTATTATTTTAATCGATTATAATAGATCATACTAATGAATTAATTAGCATAACATAATTTTAATAAATCATAATATTAAATTAATTAGTATAAAATAATTTAGTTATGTAATTATAAAATTAAAAAATATTTGATAACTCATTTTACATTATTATTTGAGCAGGGATATTTTTGGAATTTTAAAAAACTCCTCCTCTATTCTTGGTGGAATACAGGCTTATTCCCATGTCATCCAAACACCATTTAGAATAACACCGCATTAATTGTACTGGAATAAGATGGAATACCAAATTTTCATCCAAACAAAATTGAAAATAATAATAAGAATAAACTATTCTTGAAGAATTTCAATTTTATTTTCAGAATAATTTTTTACTAACCAAACACTACCTTTATGACTTACATGACGCCTCTTAGTAGCCAAGATGAAGATGCTTTACAGGTAACATGCTTTTCTTAGTAGCCAAGATGAAGATGCTTTACAGGTAACATGCTTTTCTATACTTGTACGTGCAGGTGCTCCATGTGGGTTGCGGAATTGGTGGACCACTACGGGAAATAGCTAGATTTAGGTAACGCTCGAATTTATCGTATTATTTCCAAAATTGGTGAAGCTTCTAAAGTTGTACCATACCAAGACACATTGATCAGATTAGCTAAGCTAACATTTTGAATTTAACCAGATTAGCTAATTAGCTAACATTTTGAATTTAACCATTGCAGCTTAACATCCATTACTGGATTGAACAACAATCATGAGTACCAAATATCAAGAGCCAAGGTTGCTACAATTTTTCAGAAATATTTTTAGCATCAATCTGTCTTTCCTAACATCGATGTCCATTTGAAACTTGATCGTAATCTATGCTAACAATGTTTACCCCACAGGAAGCTAAACCTGTCAACAGGACTCAGCGAGTCTTGCAACCTAGTTAAGGTACACTTTTCCCCTTCTTTCTCTTCTCCTTCTCGCTATCACTATTTTTCAAAATTCTGCAGTTGTTTTCCGCTATATATCTGTCTACTTATACGTAACCATTTTCTGTCTCGCTAAATTTTGTGCCACTTCCGTTTATAAATATGCTTTTGTAACACCTAGAAAAAAAAAAAAAAAAAAGGTTTGATAGCCTGCCGGCCCGCCTGCCGAACCGGCCCAGTGACGCCACGGCCCAGGCGCGAGCTCGGGCGAGCACGGGCGTGCGGTGGGCACGTGCGGTGCCGGAGCGAGCAGTGGGCGTGCAGTGCTGGCGTGCTCGCTAGCGACGCGTGGCGGGCGAGCATAGGCGAGGGGGGTGCACGGTGCGCGGCGACACGCGGCGCGAGTGCGTGAGATGCGCGGGCGACGCGCAGGTGGGTGCGCGAGGCGTGGCCCAGCTCGTTGCGAGCGTGCGCGAGGTGCGGCCTAGGCCTACGCGCACGACGCGCGTGGGCGCTGGGCTCGGCCCAGCTGGAAGCGTCCGTCGCGTGGGCATTTCCCAAGCATTTCTCGGGCGTATCCCTGCCCGTTTCGCGCGGTGCACGGTGGTCCATGGGATTTCTGAGTGATCTGAACCGTCTGATCGAACGGCTGAGATTAATCCAAGGGAGTTTAGGCTTGATTAGGTGCTTTTGGATTCGGATTTGGACGCAGTTTGAGGCGTTGATCTCAAATCAAATGGCCAGGGAGATATTTTGATGGTTTTGAACTTCTTAGGTTACGTTGAGGTGATTTTGGATTGGTTTTTTCTCCTCTTTTTTACCAGGACGTCGATAAGAAGCAGGGAAGAGCCTGCAGAGAGCCAAGAAAATAGGGAAAGAGAGATAAAGAGAAGGGAAAAGAGGAGAGAAGAAGGAAGAAAGAGAAAGAGGAGAAGAGAGAGAAGGGAAGAGGGAAGGGATTTTGGTTTGGAAGATGAGGAAAGAGAAAATCAGGGGTAATCTTCTTTCTCAAAATTTATGAAACTAGGATTTGATTTGAATGAATTTATTTATTATTGTAGGAGATCAATCTTTTGAGCAGGAAGGATTTGGACGAATTTCGGATATAGATTGATACCGGATATTTGGGATTAGCGATTGAAGGTAAGGATTCTGGATATGATCACCAGTTCTATACATTATTTTACATGGCATGATTTTATCCGTGCATATGAGCATTGGCATGCATGTTTGGTTGCATCGTATACTTTGATTTCTCGAGGATGGATAATGTATTGAGATTACTAATTATGTTTCCATGTATCATGTTTATTCGAGTAAGTTAACTTTTTAATGGTTTGGACCGTGATGCCAGCATCGAAAGATTTGAGATGACATGATTTGACGGTATGATTGATTTGATAAAGTGATAACAAAGAGAGTACGATGTTTGGACTAGCCATGCCACGAAATCGTGGAGTTCTGAGGTTGCCTGAGCCATGGGCTTTGTACGTGAGCTAGCTTGACCACGAGGAATGGTCGATTGTGAAACTAGCCTGACCACGAGGAATGGTCAATGAGACTAGCCTGACCATGAATAAAAGGTCGATTAATAGGCTTGTACAAGACTAGTTTGGCCACGGTGGATAGCAAATGGCCGATTATGAGATTACCAGTCATGGGTTGGAGCATGACCGTGGTTAGTCCAGAACTCTGAAGAAAGATGATTAAATTGAAAACTTGAAAAGAGAAAAACATGATTTTGCAAAAGGGTTTGTCATTTGTGATATTTGAGTTGTTTCGTTGCATGGTATGATGTATACTCTTATATCCTTGATATTTTCAAATTATTACTATTAATGGTGACTGTTTGGAGACCTTACTGGGCTGTAGAGCTCACAACCTACTTTCTTCTTTCACAGAGTTGTGCAGATGTTCGGGCTTAGTGAAAATGAGATATTTTTTGAGATAAGTAACTCTTATGTACCCAGGCCTTGCATGATCTCTAGGATAAAACTAGAGTTTGTGCGGCCGGTCGCGTGCCAATTTCGGTGCTGGATTCGGGGCATGACAGAATGGTATCAGAGCTTAGGTTATGATCACTTGGGATGGTGACACAAGTGGATAATAATAATAATGACATGATGGTTATTAGATATGACAAAAATTGTGATAGATCTTAGTTATGATGATTTGGGGACCGTGGCAAAATGATTATGATAGATATGAGTGATATTGAATTCAGGTCATGATTATTTGAAATTGTGCTATAAGAGATTAAGAAATTAATATGATAATTAGTAAGACATGACAAAAATTTCTAGAAGGATTTATTAGTGAACCTAGATGGTTTAGTAAATTATATCGGAGTGCGCAGTGGAAGCGTAGTGATTTTGAAGTGTTATGATGGGAGCATTGATTCAGATTTCAATCAAGCTAATTTCGAGGATGAAATTATTTTAACGGGGGGATAGTGTAACACCCAGAAAAAAAAAAAGGTTTTATTGCCTGCCGGCCCGCCTGCCGAACCAGCCCAGTGATGCCACAGCCCAGGCACGAGCTCGGGCGAGCACGGGCATGCGGTGGGCACGTGTGGTGCGGGAGCGAGCGGTGGGCACGTGCAGTGCGGGCGGGCTCGCTGGCGACGCGTGGCGGCCAAGCCTGGGCGAGCGCGGGCGACACGTGGCGCGAGTGCAGGAGACGGGCGGGCGACGTGCACTTGGGCGCGCGAGGCGCGGCCCAGGCCCATGCGCGTGACGCGCGCGGGCGCTGGGCTCGGCCTAGCCGGAAGCGGCCGTCGCGTGGGCGTTTCCCACGCGTTTCCCAGGCGTTTCCCAGCCCATTTTACACGGTGCATAACGGTCCATGGGGTTTCTGAGTGATCTGGACCGTCCGATTGTCCAATCGAATGGCTGAGATTAATCCGAGAGAGTTTAGGCTTGATTAGGTGCTTTTGGATTCGAATTTGGACGCAGTTTGAGGCGTTGATCTTAAATCAAATGGCCAGGAAGATATTTTGATTGTTTTGAACTTCCTAGGTTACGTTTGAGATGATTTTGGATTGTTTTTTTCTCCTCTTTTTAACGTGGACGTCGATAGGAAGCAGGGAAGAGCCTACAGAGAGCCAAGAAAAGAGCAAAGAGAGAAAGAGAAGGGAAAAGAGGAGAGAAGAAAGAAGAAAGAGAAAGAGGAGATGAGAGAGAAGGGGAGAGGGAAGGGATTTTGGTTTGGAAGATGAGGAAAGAGAAAATCATGGGTAATCTTCTTTCTCGAAATTTGTGAAACTAGGATTTGATTTGAATGAATTTATTTATTATTGTAGGAGATCAATCTTTTGAGCCGGAAGGATTTGGACGAATTTTGGATATAGATTGATACCGGATATTTGGGATTAACGATTGAAGGTAAGGATTCTGGATATGATCCCCAGTTCTATACATTATTTTACATGCATGATTTTATCCGCGCATATGAGCATTAGTATGCATGTTTGGTTGCATCGTATACTTTGATTTCTCGAGGATGGATAATGTGTTGAGATTACTAATTATGTTTCCATGTATCATGTTTATTCGAGTAAGTTAACTTTTTAATGGTTTGGACCGTGATGCCGGTCATCAAAAGATTTGAGATGACGTGATTTGACGGTATTATTGATTTGATAAAGTGATAATAAAGAGAGTACGGTGTTTGGACTAGCCATGCCACGGGATCGTGGAGTTCTGAGGTGGCCTGAGCCACGGGCTTTTTACGTGAGCTAGCTTGACAACGAGGAATTGTCGATTGTGAAACTAGCCTGACCACGAGGAATGATCAATGAGACTAGCTTGACCACGAATAAAAGATCGATTAACGGGCTTGTACAAGGCTAGTTTGGCCACGGCGGATAGCAAATGGCCAATTATGAGATTACCAGTCATGAGTTGGAGCATGACCGTGATTAGTCCAGAACTCTGAAGAAGAAGGATGATTAAATTGAAAACTTGAAAAGAGAAAAACATGTTTTGCAAAAAGGTTTTGTCGTTTATGACATTTGAGTTGTTTCGTTGCATGGTATGATATATACTCTTATATCCTTGCTATTTTCAAATTATTACTATTAATGATGACTGTTTGGAGACCTTACTGGGCTGTAGAGCTCACAACCTACTTTCTTCTTTCACAGAGTTGTGCAGATGTTTGGGCTTAGTGAAGAATGAGATATTTTTTGAGGTAAGTGACTCTTGTGTATCCAGGCCTTACTTGATCTCCAGGATAAAACCTAGAGTTTATGCGGCCGGTCGCGTGCCGATTCCGGTGCTGGATTCGAGGCGTGACAGATTTTGTCTTAATCCTCCGTACATAAAACCGGTGCTCAAGAAATCTCAATATTTTGGTTAATGTTTTAGCTGATCTTCATGCCTTATCTTTGTTTATCATAACTGCAGGGTAACTTCATGAGTATGCCATTCCCTGATAATACTTTTGATGCTATATATGCAATAGAATCAACATGCTATGCATCAGATCTGGTATATATATTTCAGTGGAAATGATTTTCCAAACATTTCTTATGGTTTATTTTATGTTTGCATCACACCTTCTCCAAATAATTCTAATGCCTTCGTGGTTGGTACAGGTTGCCTGCTATAAGGAGATTTGCAGAGTACTTAAGCCTGGCCAGTGTTTTGCGTGCTATGAGTTGTGCATGACTGATCACTTTGATCCCAGGAATGAAGACCATCAGAAAATTAAGGGTGACATCGAATTTGGTTGTGGTATTGCAGATTTAAGAACTACAAGCCAATGCCTTGAAGCCTTAAAGCTTGCAGGGTTTGAGGTAAGATGTCATACAAAATGTAATGGTCCTTAAATGCATTTTCGATGTAGACCTATTTGAGACTATCTATAAATGAAATGTTACAGGTAGTGTGGGAGAGAGATCGTGTGTTAGATTCTCCTGTGCCATGGTATCTGCCCTTCAATCCGAGAGGATTCTCCATAAGTAACTTTCGAACAACAGCCATTGGAAATTACATTACAAAATCTATGGTAAATGAGATCGTTCCTGTTTTCATCTCTCTTTTCTGTTTTTCCCCCACTACTTTCTTCCTTGAAATTGAAGTTTGGAGCTTCTTCCTTCTGCATCTTTTGTTTTATAGCTTGGTATACTAGAATTTGTGGGACTTGCTCCAGCAGGATGTGCCAGAGTCTGGTCAGTCCTAGAAAAGGGTGGCAACGCACTAGTGGAAGCTGGAAGGTGAGTAGAAATAGATATTTCAAGTTCACTTGCTATAATTTTTGGGTGCTTCCAACCGTCATACGTACTAGTGTTTGCCCACTTGCGCATGACAGTTTCGCACGAGGTAACATAGATAATTGACGCAGGAAAGAGATTTTTACACCACTGTACTTCTTCGTTGCCCGAAAGCCTCTTTCAAAATCTTGAGGAGCAAGACGTACGCAAAACTCTAGCTGTGGTCTTTCTGAGATTTGTCAGCCGTGGCTTAGCTTGATGATAGTGGGGATCGTATACAATTACATATATATGCATTTGTACGTGTTCGTATGTATTTCTGCCTATGCATGTACTTCAGTTGTGGGTGAACATTATGCCAACTTCCTTGCTATGAAAGTATCTATTTGATTCTGTGATCATGCGGGCACTGTAATTGTTACTCGTAAAGAATAAAAGTAGGGTTAAAACCAAATTGGATACGGTGTATCTGATTTATTTATTTTATTTTATGAATAAAGATATGAATATTAATCAGAACCAAAAATACATATCTATATTTATTTTAAATGGATATGAATATAAATCGAATATTGTAAACACGAATACGAATATTGATATAAGTCGAATAATTAAATATTATGATTAAAAAACTATAGAACCAAAGATATGACTAAATTGAGGATAAATTAAGTTAATAAGATGTTAATATAATTAAATATTTTTCTTAAAAGTTAATGAATACTATATAAAATTAAATAAAGTTACAAGTAGAATCAGATATTTGAATACAAATTGAATAGTTGTCTATCCATGTCCATATCTTTTTTTTAATGGACATGGATACGGATATGGATATTAATCGAATGCTTAAATTTCTACCATATCTAGATATATTTGGATACAAAATCAAATCCGATCAGATTATATCTGTACTACTTTCATTCCTAAATAAAAGTGTGAGGTTGGACCATATTCTAATTTGTTAGATACTTTGCATGTTTTCCTTTGTACAGTTTTGAAATTGTATATATAATGTCATGCCTCGAATCCAGTACGTAGATCGGTAATGTAACCGACTGCACGAATCTTAGACTGCGTCCTAAAAATCATGCAAGGTCTTAGAATTTATTAAAATCTCAAATTTTTGAGTACATAATTAATCTTGATTCAGAATGAATGTTCTACATTAACAAATACCAAACCTCATACATTTCATAGAACTTGGTCATCCAACTGTATTGAAGATGGTCTATCTAATTACTCTTTCAATTGTAGTCCAACCATATCCAAAATACTTTATCTTGTAACTTTGAAAAAGAAAAAAGAATAGAGAGAATTATGAGCTTTATAATCTAGTAAGAATTCTTATACATTTACACTATGATAATAGCAATAGATAAGAAAGTAAAATATAATCTTTAAATAATTTACATATCATAAAATACCATGCATAATAATACATGTCATGTAATGTAAGATGTTATATCATATAACCATCACAATCACTATATATTCAGTTCGATTATCTTAGGATGCTCGATCAGCTCTGGACTATCATAATTATGTTTTTGGTCCATGGTAGGCATTAATAGTTCCACATTTACGACCTGTGGTAAAGCATTAATAATGTAGCTAGTCTCAAGGAGTACAGCAACCACATTTTTAGCCCGTGGTGAATCATCAATAGTTTCACATTTTCAACTTGAGGTAGGGCATCAATAGTTCTACATATTTAGCCTGTGGCGGGGCATCAACAGCACTACATTTCTAGCTAAGCAGGGCATCAATAACATAGCTAGTCCAGAGTATCACAACACATTATGCAATCATAAAATATATTTGATGCTTAAAAACATACTTTTATAAAATTGAATGCACATGAATACTGTAACTTATCCAACCAAGATCAACAATATATAAAATATATTTCATATAAAATTCACATATACTTAATAGATAAGTATATAATGAATGGCTATCAATACCATGTACACTTCAAATGCAACTATCAAACCATATAAAGTAAAATCACTGATATATAAAATAGTTTTTATATAAATAGTTGATCCATATCCAGGAATTCTTCTCTCTATTGGTGCCAAACTTAACACGCTAGATACTAATCTATACTCGGATCCTTGACCTAGGTGCTAAAAGACTTGCTCGACGTCCTCCTATCCAGAAAATTATATTTCTATATAATCAATCTTAATATTAAAAATAATTTCAGGATATAACAACCATAGATTTAGAACCATCTACCAAGATTCATCAATGGTCCACCCACCGATCCCTGATCCAAACTTCACAACCACCCGCATCCCTAGGAAAGAGAAATTTTTAGAAAAAGAAAGTAAAAAGAGAAAATAGAAAGAGAAAGTGGAGAGAGAAATTAGAGAGGAAAAAGTGAAAGAGAATTTTTTTTCTTTTTCTTCTCTTCTTCTGTTTGACCAAAACAGAGGACCTATGCTCCACATTCATTCCCTCCAAAATTTAGAGGTTCTTACCAAGAGGAGGTGGCCATGGCTAGGGTCCCGGTCTGATGTTCAATGGTGATGGCGGTGCTAGAAAATTAAGGGAAAATGAAGGAAAACCAAGAGATTCAAATAAAACTATCTTTGCTTGCTTAGTTCCAATGATCCATGATGAGATTTAGATCAGTGATGGCTACCAAAGGATGGGAAGGAAGGACAAAAAGAGTCAGTAGGGTTGAACGAGAGAAGACTTGTCATGTTCCGAATCCAGCTCCGGAATCGGCTACGCGATCGACTGCACAAATCCTAGGTTTTATCCTAGAGATCATGCAAGGCCTAGGTACACAAGAGTCACTTACCTCAAAAAAATCTCATTCATCACCAAGCCCGAATATCTGCACGACTCTGTAAAAGAAGAAAATAGGGTTGTGAGCTCTACAACCTAGTAAGTTTTCCATATGATTACACTAGTAATAATACAATACTAGAAATAGAAAGAACATACTAGCATATCATATCATGTAAACAAATAGCTCAAATATCATGTACGACAAAATCATGAAAAACCATGTTTTCTTCAGAGTTTCCATTAATCCATCTTCATCTTTAGGGTTCTGGACTACCCACGTTGATGCTCCAACCCATGACTGGTAATCTCATAATCGGCCATTTGCTATCCGTCGTGGCCAAACTAGCTCATGTACAAGCCCGTTAATCGACCTTTTATTCGTGGTCAGGCTAGTCTCATTGACCATTCTTCGTGGTCTGGCTAGTCTCATAATCGACCATTCCTCGTGGTCAAGCTAGCTCATGTACAAAGCCTGTGGCTCAGGCTACCTCAGAACTCCACGATCCCGTGGCATGGCTAGTCCAAACATCGTACTCTCTTTGTTATCACTTTACCAAATTAGTGGTACTGTCAAATCATGTTATCACAAACTTCTCAATGACCGGCATCACGGTCCAACCCATCAAAAAAAACTTTCTCGGTAAAACAGGATATATAGAAATATAATTAATAATCTCAAACGTACTATTCATCTCGAGAAATCAAGATATACGATGCAAAACAAACATGCATGCCAATGCTCATATGTACGGATCAAATCATGCAATGTAAAATAATGTATAGAACTAGTGATCATGTCCAGAATCCTTATCTCTCAGGAATCAACTGCCTACACTTGAACTAGTCGGTACCCAAAATTCACGTAACACCTTCCTGCTCAGAAGGCTGATTCCCTACAATAAAAATAAATTTTTATTTAATTTCTAAATTCCTAATTTCATGAATTTTCAGAAAAATTCCTCGATTCTCTCTCTTCTTCCTTTCTCCTCTTTCTCTCTCCTCATCTATTCTCTCTCTCCTTCCCTTATTTATTATTTATTTCTTTTTTTTTCCTTTTTCTTATTTTCCTTTTTCTTTTTTTTTCTTTCTTCTTCTCTATTTCTTCTCTTCTCTTCTATCCCGATCCCCTCTCCCTTTAGCTTAACTCAACCGAGACCCCCCCTCCACGGTGGCTGGCAGCAGCCATGGAAAGGTTGCTGGGGAGGGTTCAACGGACCAGAGACGGGCGATGGCACAACCCTCAGCAGTCCACGACCCCTTAAATAATATTTGAACAATTCTAAAGAAAAGAATTTGGCTTAAATCTTCCTAACAATAAAAAACACTCATTGGATGTTGAAAAACCTTGGTTGCTCGCCGAAGAGGGAGAAAACGTGTGAAGGGGGCTCGATGAGGCGACGGCATGAAGAATTTAAAGATAAAACAACGACGAGTTCCCTCGCCATTTGAAACTCAAACTCCATCCAATAGAGTCCCTATCCCTCACGGACTCGTCGCCGACCAGTTTCCTCTCCCCTCATGACTCCTCTCTCGAAAACACCGGCAAGAACTCCAATCGGATAAGGGAAATCCGATCCCCTGTTCCAGTATCTGTTCTCTCCTTCAATTTTTTTTTTTTTTTTTTTCTGAACTGGGTCGAAGTCGGTTGGGCCTGCCGACTTCAGTCCAAAAATACCGTTCTCACAAGACCAGCAACCTTTCACGATGAAAATCCAAGGAAGAAAATTTAGAATATATCTCTAAAATTAATGGTGATTTTCCAAAATTTAAAGGAGAAGAGTTCATTACTTATAGATGGACTCTAAGACTTTTCAAACCTAGTTTAGGTACCACTCTCTTTCATGAAGATTTGGGAGAGAAGATGACTCTCATGGGAGTCTTCTTCCGGCCCGTTTTTTTTTTTTAACTTATTTTTGCCGGGTTATTACACTCAGCAGCAACGAACAGCTTTCTTAACAATTGCTCCAGATAAAAAGCGCTGTTCTTTGAGGTTTCTCGAGAGAAGACGGTCGAGACTTCGAAAGGGGAGATCAGGCGAAGAATGGCAGGCGATTGCTAAAGCAGTCGCCGGAACGGGTGGATGCAACGAGATCAGGTCTCCCGTAGAGCGTATGGCTACAGGTGGACATCTTGGAGATCTTACCGTGATTCATACTGGAGAAAAAACTCCCGTTTCCCTGGAACGACGGTGCTCACTGGAGCAAATGCTGTGTCCCGTTGGAAGGAAGAGGTCAGTCTGCAACGGGGAACCGCCGAAGAACCTCAAGGAAATGAGTAAATGCAAGAGGAAATGAGCCATCAAGTGCTGACAAAGGGATGCTGTCAGCCATTCATACGCCTGCACCTCACTGGCAAGGTGCTTGGCCTAGGCCTTGGAAGAGCCTCTTCACTACTCCAACTACCTCCAACAACCAAAGGGCATCTCATAAATCCACCATTAACTCAGGCTCCACTATTTCTATTTTTAAAAGGCCTGCTCCATTGCCAAAGCCTTAGCAACCTTTCTCTAGGCAACAAAGACATTGGAGGTTTCGAAAAGGTGCCTACTTCTAGTGCGGGGATTACGGCCATTATCGGAGAGAGTGTAGAAACGGTCTCGTGTGCTTCCTTCGTAGAAAGGTCGGACACTCTTCGCATCCATGCCAAGCGAGACATAGGAAGATGGTTGACAGAGTTAACTTGTTTACCCCGGACCGTCCACCGAGTTCCAAGGTCCTTTTCTCAATATAGGACCACCGTACCGTGTGCAATGCTACAATGATCTTCTTGGAGCAGGGTTTCTCTAAGCTTTCTCTTCCAGAAGTGGAGTTGCTCCATCGCGCCTTGCTAGTATTTGCCAGGCCTTGAAGCAGTGGATGTTGGTGGTTCTCTCACTAGGAGCAGTTCAAAGCTTCAAAAGACCGCAAGGCTCAAAGCTGCGGGTGCTATCTGTAGAACCCAAAATTCATGCACACGAATTTTAGAAGACGGGAAGAACAAAAAACGTTGCTGCAACCACATAACGTTGATGGATTTTTATTTATTTATATCAAAGTTCTCTACTGGCATATATGATGGAAATACCAAGACTTTAACTAAAACTAAACTAACTCAAGACTCATTGTTTAAACCAAACAAATAAACTAAGAGTCCAAACAAAAATAAACTCTGAGACTCAATCCCACGTAGATAGGGCTGGTGTTGGTCATTCAATACTCCCCCTCAATGCCAGCACTTCATCTCTTTACTACACTGAGTTGACGACAATGATCTTCAACTTTGTTGCCACACAAGCTCTTGGTAAACAAGTTTGCAGCTTGGTCATCCGTTCGAACATATTTCAACTCAACCTCCCCATGCAGCACTTTTCTCTTATGAAGTGATAATGAACCTCCACATGCTTTGTCCTAGCATGAAAAACTAGATTTTCTGCCAGCTTTATTGTAGACAGATTGTCATAATTTAAGAGAACTCCACCTTCTTCCAACTGAAACAGATCTTTCAGCAATTGCCTTAGCTAGGCAATTTCTTGAGATGCCATTGCAGCAGCTCGGTATTCAGCTTCTGTGGTTGACAAAGAGACAGTGGGCTGTCTCTTACTGCTCCATGAAACTGCTCCAGATCCAAGCTTAAACACATACCCAGTAGTTGACCGCCGAGTATCAAGATCACTTGCATAGTCAGCGTCACAATAACCTTCCAATTTGCAACTGCTGTTCTTTGTGTACATGATGCCATGACCGAGCGTTCCTTTCACGTACCTCAAGATTCGCCGAGCTGCTTCCAGATGAAGGTTCGTTGGATTGTGCATGAATCGGCTCATCACCCCAACAGCAAATAAATTATCCGGCCTAGTAACACTGAGGTAAATAAGACTGCCCATCAGTTGCCGATACATAGTGATATCTGTCAGACTTTTGCATTCCTGAAAGTAGATTTTCGTATTAGGTTCCATTGGTGTTGTGCTCGGTTTGCAACTGAGTATCCCAAATTTCTTCAACGAATTCTCGGAGTACTTTCTTTGATGCAGAAATAGCCCTTCATCAGAGTGATCAACTTCTAAACCCAAGAAACACTTCAGTCGTCCTAGTTCTTTCATCTGAAAATGGATCGACAGGTTTTCCTTGGTTCGAATAATTTCCTCCTCAAAATCTCCGGTGATAATTAGATCATCCACATACACTAATACGGCAGCTATTTTCCCTTCACTAGTTTTAACAAACAGGCTTGAGTCTGTAGAAGTTACCTGGTATCCAGAGTGAATAAGAAATTCAACAATCTTCCCGTACCAGGCCCTCGGCGCCTACTTTAAACCATAGAGTGCCTTCCGAAGTTTGCACACATATTCAGGGTGCTCAGAACTCTAAAATCCCAGCGGTTGTTCCATGTAAATTTCCCGGTCTAGCTCTCCATGTAAGAAAGCATTTCTTACATCCATTTGCCATAAATTCCAACCTCTGCTTGCTGCCAAAGCCAGGAGAACTCTCACTGTTGTGAGCTTTGCAACAGGACTAAAGGTCTCATCATAATCTAACCCGTACTGTTGGGAGAACCCTCGAACTACAAGACGAGCTTTGTATCTCTCAATCGATCCATCAGCACGGTGCTTGATTTTGTACACCCACTTGCATGAGATGGGCATCACATCCTTTGGCTTGGCCATCAGCTCCCAGGTCTGATTTCGGTCAAGTGCAGCAATCTCTTCCTTCATTGCGTTGAACCATTCCGAGTGCTGTGAAGCCTCTTCAAATGTCTCTGTTCCCTTGTATCCAGATCCTCCACTAATGCAGCATTAGCATATTTAGGATTTGTTTTTCTAATCCTGGTTGATCTTCTAAGTGCAGTCGGTATATTTTGCTGTAATGACTCGTCCTCCTCTTCTACTCTCTAATAAACACCTGTCTGCCATGGATGTTGAACAGCTCTTTCCTCGCCATTACCGCTGCTTTCTGCAACTTCAAATTGCTGTGAACTAAGTTGAACATGTGAGGGTTCCAGATCTTCTTTGTAGACATCCGAACTTGGCAGTTCCTTCTTGTCCGCAGACCACCATGAAGATGCCTCATCAAATACCACGTTCCGCGATGTGTAGCATCTTCCTGTAACTGGATCACGGCACCGTCACCCTTTTCTTTGACTATCATAACCTACAAAAATACATCTGATAGCCTTCTTCTCCATTTTGCTGTGTAGATGGTCAGGTACAAACACATAGCACACAGATCCAAAAACGCGAAAATGTCCTACTGCAGGTTTTGAATTCCATAATTTTTCAAATGGTGAAAGAAAGGATAACCTTTTTTGAGGCAACCGGTTGATCACAAAGACTGCTGTCTTCATTGCTTCAGCCCAAAATCGACCCGGTACATTCTTCGCATGAAGCAAGCTTCGATAGATTTCAGCTAGATGCCTGTTCTTCCTTTCTGATACGCCATTTTATTGTGGAGTATTGGTGCAAGTGAACTGATGGCGAATTCTGCACTTCTGAAAAAAATCCAGGAACTCCTTTGAGGTATACTCTCCCCCGTTATCTGTCCGTAAACAGTGGACAGTTCTTCCAGTTTCCGCTTCTGCAGTTTCCTTGAACTCTCGAAATTTTGAGAAGGTTTCAGACTTCTCCTTCATGCAATAAATCCAAACATACCTCGAGAAGTCATCAATAAAGGTCACCAAGTATTTCATTCCACTGATGGAAGCCTGCTTGACTGGTCCAAACACATCCGAATGAATCAGTTGTAGGGGCTCCTTTGCTTGAAAATTGGACACCTCATAAGGCAACTGATATGCTTTTCCATATTGGCATCCAGCACAAACCGTATCAGTCCTTACTTCAAGCTGTGGAAGGCCCCTCAGCATCGCCTTCTTCATCATCACATTGAGCTTGGAGTAGTTGACATGTCCCAGTCGCATATGCCAAAGATTAGCTGTTTCATTTTTCCGGATTTTGTCTACATAGGCGGTTTGGGCAGACATCACATAAACTGAATCCAATTTTTGCCCCTTCATCACTGGTTCTTAGACAATCTGAAGATCCCGATACACCTTGACATCTTGTGGGCCAAACACAACAACATGGCCAGAAGATGTCAACTGTGCCACAGAGAGAAGATTCTTTTTCATCCCTGGAACATGGTAGACATTATGGAGCGGCACCTCACTATTATTGCAAGGAAGAGCAACTGCTGTATTGCCAGTGTGAGCAATCGGTAGCTTTGAATTATTTGCTGTCACCACCACCCGGCTTCCCTTATATTCAGACAGATTCTGTAGCTTCTCCTTGTCACCGGTCATGTGATTTGAACACCCTGAATCAACAATCCAGTCATTTTCATAATCAACTTCGGTGACAGTTGTTACCGTGAAGGCTTTCTCAACCTCGGCTGTAGCGAAAAGTGCCTCAGTATCTCATTCATCTTCGATTTTTGAGGTTGCAACATTGCTTTCTACCTCCTTCTTCTTGAACCAGCAATCCTTTGCCATATGACATTTCTTCTTGCAATTGTAGCATTTTCCTTCAAACCTTTTACCATTGCCAGAGTTTCTTGATCTGCCCCCTGCACAAGAGTTCCCTTCACCCTGATGATTCTCCACCTCATCATCCTTCTTCTTAGATCCTTTAACAACATGCTGCTTAGAGTTCTTCCTGCCTCTATTGGCATAGAGTGCCTCTTCTTTACCTTTTAACGAGACTCCTCCCATCTGCTTGGCTAAGGCTTCTTGGTTGGCTAACAGATTTTCAAACTCCACAAGCGATGGCTGATTTTGCCATCCCTGTATAGCAGCAACAAAGCTCCTAAATTCAGGCTTCAAACCGTGGATGATGATTCGCTTCATCCTGGTATTGCCAATTGGAGCTTCTGGATCCAACTCGGAAATCTCTCGGCACAAGGATTTCACCTTATGGAAATACTGGGTGATCGTCTGATCTCGCTGCGCCATCGACAGTAGTTCGCTCTCCAGAAGTTGAAGCTTGGTATCATTCTTCTTGGAGAACAATGCAGCAAGAGTATTCCAAGCTTCGTTGGGGGTCTTCAACTCATGGATATGGTCCAGCATGTCTTCTTCGACCGTCGTCTTCAAGACAAACATCGCCTTGCCCGCCTTGATCTTCCACTTCTGCAGCGTCCCGTTCGTATCTTCATCAGGTTGCCGTGTTTCATTGCCATTTACAATCTCCCACAAATCCTGACCTTGCATATACGAAATCATGCAGGTTGACCAGGAGTTGTAGTTCTGATTGTTGAGCTTCTTGATGCCTCCAACAACATGAAGATCAGCCATGATCACTGGTTATGGAATTCCTTTGATCTTCTCCGCTGCACACGGCCATCCTCTCACGTTCTCCAAGGCTCTCCAAACAACAGCAAGGTTTGGAGGCGGATGCACGATGGACCACGGGCACAACCGGCTCTGATACCAAAATTGTAGAACCCAAAATCCACGCACACAAATTTTAGAAGACGGGAAGAACAAAAAATGTTGCTGCAACCACACAACGTTGATGGATTTTTATTTATTTATATCAAAGTCCTCTACTGGCATACATGATGGAAACACCAAGACTTTAACTAAAACTAGACTAACTCAAGACTCATTATTTAAACTAAACAAATAAACTAAGAGTCCAAACAAAAATAAACTCTGAGACTCAATCCCACGTAGATAGGGCTGGTGTTGGTCATTCACTATCAAAGAAGCCATCGAAACCTTATTCTGGCCAAGCCAAGCAGAAAAGAGCCTAAAAATGATGAGGAGATTGCTGAACCCTCCCGACCACTTAACTCCATGCCGCATGAACACTTATCGGATTGGTGAAGAGCATGAGGACTCTCATTCAATGGGGATGTTGCCAAGGAGGTTGTCAATGCTCTCTTGGAAGCTGGAGCTACAACATGAGACGGCGACCACACATGCCAACTAATTCCGCTGACATGGTTGTCATTTGAAGTTAATTTTGTAATATTTGGGCTTGGGCTGAAGTCGGCAGGCCCAGCCGGCTTCAACCCAATCCAGTGAAGAAAAAAAGAAGTAGATGAAACGAAGAAGGAGATGGAGTTGGAAACAGGGGAGGCTTTCTCACCCTTATCCGATCGGCATTTTTGCCAGAGATTTCGAAGGATGAGTCGTGAGGGGAGAAGGAACTGGTCGGTGACGAGTCCGGGATGGATTGGGACTCGCTCGGGCGGTATTGGTTTTCCAAACGACATGGGGAACCGATGGGAATTTCTTTAAATTTTCTCTCATTGCTGTTGTTTCGAGCCATCGAGCCCTACCCACCGACAATTCCTCCTCTCCGGCGAGCATCCAAGAGACCGGCGAAGCCAGGTAAGGTTTCTTTTATGATCAAAAAGGGTTTGAATTCAATTTTATTTTGTTTCGGTTTGGGTTTGGAGTTGTGGATCGCTGGTAGCTCTACCGCCGTCCTTAGTCTGCCGTGGTTCCCTTCCCAGAGTTTTATCTTTCTTGACCACCGGCAAACCGGGGGGAGGCCGGTTCGACCGGGCCGAGGGAGAGGCAGGGAGGATTTTGGGATGGATTTTATTTGGATTTTCCGTTCGGTTACTTGGGGTGGTTCATTGCCGGTGGCCGTGCCACCATTTTCTCCGGGCCGCCGAGCCTTCTTCCCTGTAACCTTTTCTCACGACTGCCGGCAGCCATGCCACCATTTTCTCCGGGCCATCGAGCCTTCTTCCCTGCAACCTCTTCCCATGGCCGCCGCTAGCAGCCATGGGAAGGCCAACTCAGTTGATCCGAGGAAGGCCACAAGGGATGAGTTCGGGAGAGAAGAAAAGAAAAGAGAGGAAGATAGAAGAGAGAGAAAGAGAGGAGAGAGGAAGAGAGAGAAGGAATCAAGAAATTTTCTCGAGATTCGTGAAAAAATTAAAAATTTAGATTTTTAATAAAATTATTTATTAATGTAGGGAATCGGTTTCCTAAGCAGGAAAGTGTTGCATGAATTTTGGGTATGGACTAGTTCAGGTATATACAGTTGATTCTTGAGAGATAAGGAATTCTGTATTGATCACCCATTTATGCATGTATTTTATGTAGCCTGGCTTGATCTGAGCATATATATATATATACATTTGCACGCATGGTGTTACTTCGCATAGCATAGTTGATTTCTTGTGATGGACATTGCGGTTGTTATTATTATCGTCGGTATTTCATACACCATATTTTAAAGAAAATTGATATCCGGATGGGTTGGACTATGATACCGGATTGCTAAATGGGTTGGACCATGATACCGATTATCGAGTGGGTTGGACCACGATACCGGTTATTGAATGGGTTGGACCATGACACCGGCTATCGAGTGGGTTGGACCACGATACTGGTTATGAAATGGATTAGACCATGACACCGATTATTAGGAAATCATAAGAGACATGTTTTGACTACAATGATGAAGTGTTATGAAGTAAATATGGTATTTGGACTAACCATGCTACGGTAGTACCGTGGTTACACAGCTTGAGCCACGGACTTTGTACGTGAAAGCCGGCCACGGGCGGTTAGTACGTGGGACAGCCGAGTCACGGACTTAGTACGTGAGCAGGACTGACCACAGTATGCATGGTTGCTTTGCGGTTGCCAGTCATGGGCTGGTACATGACCGTGGCTAGTCCAAAACCCTAAAGATAAAGGTTAATTAATGAAAATTCTAAAAGAAAAATGTAAAGTTATCAAGGTTTTGTCATATATGAGGCTTGGATTATTTGACTACATGACATGATATACTGGTATTTTGCTATTTTCAGAAATGTATATTATTATTGGTGTGATCATATGGAAACCTTACTGGGTTGTATAGCTCACTTTCTATTTTTTGATTTTTTAGAGACTCAGGATGCGTAGCAAGATTTGGGCTAGGCGTGAGATGGAACATCACTTTTAGTTTGTTTGTTAGTTTTATGTAGTTTTTTGGTTGCTGATACTTATTATGGATCAGTGGACCATTAGTAGTTTGATTTGAATAAAAGAATTGTTTAGTTAATTCATGTTGACACAATTGCTGTGATTTTAAATGAATGACTCTTGTGTACCTAGGCTTTGCATGATCCCTAGGGTAAAACCTAGGGTTTATGCAACCGATCGCGTAGCCGATTCTGGTGCTGGATTCAGGGCGTGACAGAGTGGTATCAGAGCAAACCAAGTTCTAGGATCTTGGGGTATAAGCTTATCGAGAGAGTGTGGGTTGAATTCTAGTTGGGGTAGATAATGTATTATTTTTCTGAACAATTACATGCTAGTTGTATACTAATAATGACTGGTGTAGGATTTTCATGGTGCATGGTAGTGGGCGTGGACGTGCTAAGAGGCCTACAAGATTTGCGGATGGAGCAAATGCTTGGGATCCTATAGAGCGGCCCGAGGATGCTGGGGTCTTTTCTAGTGATGAGGAGCATTCACAGGAACCGATGCCCAATCCTATGGACAACACCCCAAAGATTGGAACTGCCGAAGTGGGAATTCTGGGAGGATCTGGAGTTCAGCCTGGGGACCAGGTGGGTCTTCCTCAGCTGATGCAATACTTAGCGCAGCAACAAGCTACTGCAAGAACTGATACTCTGAGATTAATGGAAGCACAACAATAACAACAACAGTTTATGCAGCAACAGCAACAGTTCATGCAGCAGTTATTATTACAATAGCAATAGCCAGAAGTTAGGATTCCACAAGAATGACAAATCACTCTGATAGATTTCAAGAAGTATGCGCCACCAGTATTTAAGGAAACATTTGATCCCATGGAGGCAGAGGGTTGGCTGAAAGCCGTTGAGAAAGTATTCCAAGCCTTGCGATGTCCGGAAGGGGAGAAGGTTATATTTGCTACTTTTTTATTGCAAGATGAGGCAACCGCTTGGTGGGAGTTAGAGCTTGGAAAGCAAGGACCGACTGATGTATCTTTTACCTGGGCAAATTTCAGAAGGATTTTCTATGAGAGGTACTTTCCTCAAAGTGTTCAGGTATAGAAATTTCGAGAATTTGATCGCTTGGAGAAGGGTAGCTTAACTGTTTCTCAGTATGCTGCAAAGTTTGAAAAATTATCGAGATATGCTCCATCACTGATAACAGATGAAGGGATCCGGGCTAGGAAATTTGAAAATAGACTTAGAGATCAGATTCAGCATCAGGTGACTGTCTTCGAGCTAACCACTTTTAAGGAGGTGGTCAACAAGGCACCGATAATAGAAAGAGGATTGGATGCTACTCAAGCAGAGAGGGAGAAGGTTTTGAAGAAGAGATCCAGATTGGGAGGTCATCAGAGTCAATCAAACAAAAATATTAGTGCAAAGACAAGGAAACTTGACACCGCGGCAGGCCCAGCCGACTTCAACCCAAACCAGTGAAAGAACAAGAAGAAGTAGATGAAACGAAGAAGGAGATGGAGTCGGAAACAAGGGAGGCTTTCTCACCCTTATGCGGCCGGCATTTTTGTCAGAGATTTCGAAGGATAAGTCGTGAGGGGAGAGGGAACTAGTTGGCGATGAGTCCGGGAGGGATTGGGACTTGCTTGGGCGATGTTGGTTTTCTAAACGACATGGGGAACCGATGGAAATTTCTTTAAATTTTCCCTCATCGCCGTTGTTTCAAGCCATCGAGCCCTACCCACCCACAGTTCCTCCTCTCCGGCGAGCATCCAAGAGATCGGCGAAGCCAGGTATGGTTTCTTTTATGATCAAAAAGGGTTTGAATTCAATTTTATTTTGTTTCGATTTGGGTTTGGAGTCGTGGATTGCCGGTAGCTCTACCGTCATCCTCAGTCTGCCGAGGTTCCCTTCTTGGAGTTTTACCTTTCTTGACCGCCGGCAAACCGGGGGGAGGCCGATTCGGTTGGGCCGAGGAGAGGCAGGGAGGATTTTGGGATGTATTTTATTTGGATTTTCTGTTCGGTTACTTGGGGCCGTTCATCGCCGGTGGCCAGGCCACCATTTTCTTCGGGCTCCCGAGCCTTCTTCCCTGCAACCTCTTCCCATGGCCGCCGCCCGCAGCCATGGGAAGGCCGACTCAGTTGATTCGAGGAAGGCCACAGGGGATGAGTTCGGGGGAGAAGAAAAGAAAGAGAGAAAGAGAGGAAGAGAGAGAATCAAGAGATTTTTTCAAAATTCATGAAAAAATTGAGAATTTAGATTTTTAATAAAATTATTTATTAATGTAGGGAATCAGTCTCCTAAGCAGGAAAGTGTTGCGCGAATTTTAGGTACGGACTTCAAAAACCCTAGTTCAAGTCTAGATTAATCATACTTTTTCAGATAATTTAATTAGATAATCTAGATTAACTCTTCTCTTGGGAAGTTGTCATTAACTCTAATAAGTACATGGCTTTCAATCAATGCTCTTATGAATAGAATTAATCATCTTATCATTTGTAGATTTATCTTACCATAACTCGTGGCATCAATTAATAAACTATCTAAAATATTGTTCCTCATAGGCTAAACCCATATAAATCTTCCAATACCAATTCTTTGCTCAATACAACATTAGTAGTAGGATAACTTAAATCTTCTTATAGATCTTGATTTGTTTTGGTGTCTAACATATCCAATAATCCCCAACGAATATAGGGTAGATTCGGTAATCCAATCCAAAACTTTTAACATAAGCTATCAAGATTCTATTATTATTTTAACCACTTGTATCACCGTCCCAAATGATCATAATCTAAGCTTTGATACTACTCTATCATGCCCTGAATCCAGTATCGAAATCGGCTATGCGACCGGCTACACAAACCCTAGAATACATTCTAGAGATCATGCAAGGCATGCAAGGCCTAGGTATACAATATTCACTTTACTCAAAAATCACTTCAAATAAACCAATATTATTTAAATAATTGAATAATAACTAAATAATTCTTTTATTCAAGTCAAAATCACTAAATGGTCCACTGATTTATTGCAAAATATCAGCAATCAAACTAACTAAACAAAACTAATTAAACTATCTAAAAATTTATGTTTAGTCTCATGTCCAATCTGATCCTTACTATGCATCATTCACTATGAATCCAATCCACTACCAAGCTCGAATATCCTGCATAACTCTAAGAAGGAAAAAAATAGGGGTTGTGAGCTTTACAGCCCAATAAGGTCTCCAAACAGTTACACCAATAATAGTATAATTTGAAAATATTGGAAACCAATAGTTTATCAGATCATGCAACCAAGATAACTCAAATATCATATATGACAAAATTTTTTATAAAATCATATTTTTTTTATATTTTAATTAATCATCTTTCTTCTTTAGGATTTTGGACTAACCACAGTTATGCTCCAATCCATGACTAGCAACCTCGGTATCACACTTCAGCCTGTGACATGGCAATCTCATTATCCATGCCTGTGACTGCAATATCATTGTCTATGCCTGTAATTTGCAATATTTATCACGATTCTACCTGTGACTGACAATATCATTGTCCATGCCTGTGATTGGCAATATTTATCATGATTCTGTCTGTGACTGGTAATATCATTGTCCATGCCTGTGATTGATAATATTTGTCATAATTTTGTCTGTGACTAGCAATATCATTATCCATCTTGTGACTAGCAATTCAGTAATTATGATCTAATAGCATGGCTAGTCCAAATACCATATTCTTTTAATTAACACTTTATCCTTTTATATCATCATGTCAAATTATGTCATTTACCATTTTTTAATAACCGGCATCATAGTCCAACCCATTCAAAGATAACTTTACTTGATAAAATATGGTATATAGGAACAAAAATAATAACATCAATCATACTATCCATCAGGAGAAAACAAAATATACGATACGAAATAATCATGCATACCAATGCTCATGTACACAAATCAAACCATGTCATGTAAGATACATATATATACAACCGATGATCAAGTCTAGAAATCCTTACCTTCTGGAAGTTAATCCTAGTATAACTAATATTAGTCAGTATCCTGAGCTCGCTTAATACTTTCTTGCTCAGAAGATTGATTCCTTACAATAATAAATAATTTTTATTCAAAATTCTTCTATGATTCATCCAAAAAATCCTAATTGTATGAATTTCAACAAAGAAGACTTTCCAATCATCTCTTATCTTTCTCTCTCCTTGTTCTCTCTCATCTTTCTCCTCTTTCTCTCACCTCTTTCTCTCTCCTCTGTCCTTCTCTCTCCTTTTTTTTTTTTTCTTTTTCCTTTTTTTTTTCTCTTTTTTCTTTTCTTTTTACCTTTTCTTTTCTTTTTTTTTTTTCCTTCTTTTTTTTCTTCTTTCTTCTTTTCTTCTCTTCTCCCAAACTCCCCTATTCTTCCATGGCTCAACCAAACCGAGACTTCTCCCTATGTGATGCGGGACGATCCTAGGATTGATGAAAAATAGAAAACTAATTTTTTTAGATTTTTCTTAGAGTTTAAATCAGTGGTTAAAGCCCGAAAATAAGTAAAGAATCAACAGGAAGACTAGTAATGTAAGAAACTATCATACCCGCAAAATAACTCATGTAGTATAATAAAGCCAGGATTTGAGAATTGAGAAACTTCTAGCTTAGGATAGAGTACCTATCACTAGATCAGAACTCGGGAAGGGGAAGGCTTTTACTAAGTAGCGATTGCAGTTCCTTTGAAGAAGAGATCCCTCAACACTCTGGATGCGCCTGGAAGAACAAGCCTTTGGTTCCCAAATCTGAAGGCGATCTGGACCCGGTCTGAAGGCAAAGAGAGCTTCCTCTAGGGAGGGGAAACACCTCGGGGATCCTACAAGCATCAAGGTTAGGCACGAAATAGGTCAGCAATGAAAGAAACAAAATATGAAAGAAAGAACAAGGAGAATCAGGGTTAGGGCTAGCGGTGGAGAAGAAGAAGGAGCTCTTGATCTGGGGCATCTTCAAGGCTTTTCTTCTTGGATGTTGCTGCTGCTTGGAGGCTTGATTTGCTACTAGGGCATGGAAAATTCCAAGGAAGGGTGGTCAGCTAAGCAAGAGAACAAAGAACCAAAATCAAAGAACCAAAAACACAAGACACTAGTCTTAAAATAATTTAGCAGAATAATATTTCATAAGAGTTGACTGATTACAAGAGGAGGAGAGGTGAGGTATTTATAGAGTTTCCATGCCCTCTCCTTATTAGGATTGTAGCTCTCTCCTAGTTATGATAGGTTTACAAGCTTTGAGTGGGAGAAGGACTATAATATTAACTTAGAACTAGGAGTACATAGTTAAATGAAAGAAAAACTTGTTTTCCTACATCCACTTGGATTCTTCCTCCTTGCTTGGACCAAGTCAACACACTTGGGATGCCTCTCTTGTTGGCGTGTTGGGCTTCAAGGGGCAGCAAGGGCCGGCCAAGAGGGCTTGGGCGCATGGGCCTGGGTCTCTTGGAAGCTGGGGTGCCTGGGCTAGCATATACCTGGAATCTTGGTTATGAGCTTGGTTCTAGCGCCTGGGCTGATTTCTTTTGGGCTGGGGTGCAGTGGATCTTTGGAATTAAGTGAGGCCCCATTCTAGAAATATGTTCTAGCATCTGGAAAGTATCTTGGACCCTGGGATATCCAATAAGGTCCAATAAGCTGTTGTAGTGGCCTCTGACTCCTGGATGAGGCCTGGTGGGACTCCAAAATAGGGTATCCTCCTCTCTTGTACATGAAATGGACTAGTACTGGACTCATACTGAATTACAGGACTCAATCTTACTTGCTTACAAAATTATGACACGTGACTAAGGTTTTAAAAATCTTAATCAGTAAACCATATGGGATCCAATGATCTGTGTCTGATCCTGGTGTCCCCACCAATTCTCCCGGGATGGGAGGAACTCAACCCCATCAGTAAGGGTCAATTTGGCTCTCATACTACTCAAGGAGGGTCTAGGTTGAGGTGCGGCAGATCCTCACTAGTGCTCCACAAGTTCTCAGATTCTGGCTGACCTTGCCACCGGACCAAATACCTCTGATAGCCTTTATTCTGGGTACTGATGGCTGATCATCCAGGATTCTTTCACTCCTTTCCTCACTATTTAGCCAAATTGTATGTGAACACTCTGGGATGGGTTCTCTCTCAAAGGGAGGGATGGGCTCAAGGTGCTCACTAGGTATTACTGCTGGCTCCCTATACTCCATAAGGTTTGAAATGTTGAAGGTGGGACTAATACCTAAATCGGGTGGTATCTCAAGCGCATAGGCATTGGATCCAACTCTTTTCATTATTCTGAATAGGCCAGCTTCGCGAGCATGAAATTTCTTTACAATCACATAATCCTCTATAGAAAATTCTTTATCTTTCTTTCGAGAATTAGCCAAGTTTTTATTTAGTTTATTACTTATGTTCAACTTTTGACTAATTTTTGATGCAAATGCTGTGCAGAGGCTAGTGTACGTTGGATAGATGAATTAGAATTATGGCTTTATTGGACTCAAGACTTGCACCTAATAGACTCGACTAGACATCCTTATTAAAGGAAAGTTATTGGACTCTATGAGTCAAGACCTAACACTTTATAGACTCTCTAGGTTTAATCCTAGCATGGCATGCACATGAAAATTTACTATGGACTCTTAGCAAATTTCATAAGGTACGCCAGAAGTAATATGCAAACCTAACTTGTGCAATGAATGAATGCAACAAGCAAACCTCTACATGATGCAGGTGAATGGTTAAAGAATCATAAGAAGATCCAAGAAAAGGCAGAAAATACGAGGTGGACTCAGGGTTAGTCTGGTGGGGTAGAAGTAAGAAAAGGGTTCAGGATTATTTGGGAAGAGTAGGATATAAGAAGGGGTGTCAGGGATTAATCCTAGACTAATGAGATTGACCCTATGGGGTTGTTGTATATCTAATGGGTTTTCATGATGGAAGAATGGGTCATTGATCTCAGGAAAGAGATTATTAATGGGAATTATAGGATTGGATTCTTCCTGAGGGTACTGATAAGCCAAATCCTTAATAAAGTCTTCTGGTTCAAGAAATTTAGGACTGGGCTCTATACTTGGGCTTTCTTGTAGTGGCTCCTCAAGGAAGAGTCTAATAGTAGGGTTGGGTTCCTCATCCTTTAACTGCTCTTCCATTACAATTTGGGTGTGTTCAAGGTCAGTTAACTCTAGATGGGTTTCTACCTGGATATCTATTGGGTCAACTAATTCTAGGTCTTCTATAAGGAATTCCTCTGCATCTTCCTCATACTCCTTCACTAAGCTTGGGTTAGCCTCATATATCTCCTCTTCAATGTCATTCTGGTGAACCAATTAGGTGGTAAGAGGGGGTTGGCTAAGAAAAAATTGACTAATATCTAGGGTAACATGGGTGGGTTAACTAAAGGGTTCCCGACTAATACTTGGTTTATCTCTAGGGATACTAATCCTATGGGATTCAGGTTGACTAATGGAAACCTGACTAGCACTAAGCTGATACCTAGGGTTTTGGATTCCTGGGGCTTATAGGATATGGGTTCAGATCTATGGGTTACAGATCTCTTGGGCTTATAGGATATGGGTTCAGACCTATAGGGTATGGGTTCTTTGGACCTGGGTGCATAGGATCTAGGGTCCTAGGTTCTGGGTTCATAAGAGGTAGGGTCATAGGGTGGGGTGCATAGGTTCTAGGTTCACGCAAAACTGATGCAGGGTTCAGTGAAGGGTACTTCTCTCAAGTCTGATTCTTATGGCCTCTAATGTGGCTATGGGGATCAACCCTTTTTATCTAGTCACCCTCTCAAAATACAGGGCTATGCCTCCTTCCCAATCAAGGTAATCCTCAAAACCAAGATCAAAATCATAATTGGACCTCCTTTGATTAGAATCCCAAATTTGGTCAGGGTGTGGGGTTCTCTTAGGGTTGGGCTCTAAGTATAGGTCATGGTATGAGGTTCTTCTAGGGGAGGGTTCTAAGTATGGGTCATGGTATTAGGTTCCTAGCCTAGTGGTCATGCAAACACTCAATCAACCAAGGTGAAATGATGCAGCCAAGCATGCAAGGTTAGTACGTGCTAGGGTTTGGTAGACCTAGAGTCAAAACTGAATGGGTCTACTCAACTTACACTTAACCCAGCAGCTAATCCTTCCACTGGCCAGGTAGGGGATGGGGTGGTAGGAGGCTTCCCCTGCTTGTCACAGGATTATAATTATAAACCACCAGTCCACTTAGGTCGTTTGACTCTGGATCCCCATCCTTAGACACCAGCTTTCAGTAATAGCCACAAGATTAAATGCACTAGTTAGCCCACACGGTTTGAACCCGACCTGTTGGGTGTCACCTAGCCCACTAGGGCAAATTATATCTAATTAATTTTAATTAGGCTTGGATCAGTATGATGATAGTTGTTTTGGGCCCAGGACAGGGGATGAAATCTTGCCCTGATGTTAGATTGCAATTGCCTTTAAGATTAGGTTAAAGAGATGATGGCAATCGATGGTCCTGATGCAATCTAAAACAATCAGAAAAATAAAAATATTTTATGTGTGTTTTATGAGGTGGCAAATTAGGTTTAGGTTGATTATGTTACCAAACAAATTAGGCTTAGGATTGGGGTGTGTGGAAGTTGGTTAGGTTTGGTTGAGTCAAGTGTGCCGAGTTCATAGAATTCCGAGATTTAGGGTTCAGATTAATGCAGTGTTTGACATGGATTCTGATATAGAAAAAAAATCAAAAAGATTTTAGGAGAGAGAATGGACGGTGGTGATGACCTCTACCAAATTTGATGCAAAACTAAAATCAGATGATGATGCAAATCCTAGGATTTTCGAACTGATGCAGAATTATCAGGATTTTAGTTAGGGTTTCTAATAGACCAAATTTTAAGACTTTTGATTTTCTATAAAATTAATTAAAAATTATGATAAAATAGAGGACAAGATAAAGAACACGTCATGCAAATTTCATAGAAAAATAAAATTCCTAGGTGATCAAAATCAGATGAAAAATAGACACCTAATGCAGCTAGCAAGATGCAAAAACTAGGGTTTGTGATCCTAATGCAGATGAATGCTTTCATAAACCTGCTCTGATACCAAACTGATGTGGGACGATCCTATGACTGACAAAAAAAAGAAAACAATTTTTTTTTAGATTTTTTTAAAATTTAATCCAGTGGCTAAAGACCTGAAAATAAATAAAGAATCAACAGATGGATCTTTGGAATTAAGCGAGAATAGAGAAACTCCCATCTTAGGATAGCGTACCTATTACCATATCAGAATTTAAGAAGGGGAAGGCTTTTATCAGGCAGCGATTGCAATTCCTTTGAAGAAGAGATCCCTCAATACTCTGGATGGTGCTTGGAAGAACAAGTCTTTGGTTCCTGAATCTGAAGAAGATCTGGACCCGGTCTAAAGGGAAAGAGAGCCTCCTCTGGGAAAGGGAAACACCTCAGGGATCTTGTAAGCATCATGGTTAGGCACGAAATAGATAAGCAATGAAAGAAACAAAATATGAAAGAAAGAACAAGGGGAATCAGGGTTAGGGCTAGCGGCAGGAAAGAAGAAGGAGCTCTTGATCTGGGGCATCTTCAAGGCTTCTCTTCTTGGACATGTCTACTACTTGGAGGCTTGATTTGCTGCTAGGGCATGGAGAATTCCAAGGAAGGGTGGTCAGCCAAGCAAGAGAACAAAAAACCAAAACCAAAGAACCAAAAACATAAGACACCAGTCTTAAAACAATTCAGCAGAATAATATTTCATAAGAGTTGATTGATTACAAGAGGAGGGGTGGGGTATTTATAGAGTTCCCATGCCCTCTCCTTATTAGGATTGTAGCTCTCTCCTAGTTAGGATAGGTTTACAAGCTTTGAATGGGAGAAGGACTACAATATTAACCTAGAACTGGAGTATATAGTTGAATGAAAGAAAAACTTGTTTTCCTACTTCCACTTGGATTCTTCCTCTTTGCTTGGACCAAGTCAACACACTTAGGATGCCTCTCTTGTTGGTGTGTTGGGCTTCAAGGGGCAGCAAGGGCCGGCCAAGAGGGCTTGGGCGCATGGGCTTGGGTCTTTTGGAAGCTGGGGCGCCTGGGCTAGCATATACCTGGAATCTTGGTTCTGGGCTGGAATATACCTGGAATCTTGGTTATGAGTTTGGTTCTAGCGCCTGGGCTGATTTCTTTTGGGATGGGATGCAGATGGATCTTTGGAATTAAGTGAGGCCCTATTCTGAGAATATGCTCTGGCATCTGGAAGGTATCTTGGATCCTGGGGTGTCCAACAATGTCCAATAAGCTGTTGTAGTGGCCTCTGACTCATGGATGAGGCCTGGTGGGACTCCAAAATAGGGTATCCTCCTCTCTTGTACATGAACTGGACTCATACTGAATTACAGGACTCAATACTGGACTAGGGTTGAGACACAATCAACTAGTCTCAACTTATTACAGGACTCAATCTTACTTGCTTACAAAATTGTGACACATGACTAACATTTTAAAAACCTTAATCAGTAAACCATATGGGATCCAATGATCCGTGTCTGATCCTGGTGTCCCCACCACCATGGTTACCATTGGCCATGGGAGGGGGTCACCGGGTAGAGGCTCGACTGACCAGAGGGAAGGCGGCGATGTAGCCATCGATGGTGTATGGCCCAAGCCAAACCAAACTGAAAATCCTCCCAAAAATCTTGATTAATCCTTCCTAAAAATGAAATAAGATAAATAAAGGACTTATCGATGTTGAAAGGGTTTTTAGATGCTCACTGGAGAGGAGGATGATGGCGTAGAAGAGGGTTTGATGGGGGCTCGTTTGTGCGGCAATGAGGGAATATTTAAAGAAAAGAATGACGATCTCCTTGTCGTCTGGGGAAGAAAAACCCTTTGATCGAAGTCCAACCCCACCCCAACCTCGTCGCTGACGAAGCCCTCTTCCCCATAGCTCTCCCCAACCTTTTTTGGCGAAGTTCCCAACCGAATAAGGCGAGAACAATGATTTCCCTATTCTAGTATTTCTACCTTTTTTTTCCTGTGACTTGGGCTGAAGTTGGCTGGGCTTGCCGATTTTGGCCCAAAGCCCGGGTTTCACAATTCGTTCAAGAGAGTGCATTACTTTCCAACCACCAAACTCTTGAGGTTTTAGTGGTTTCAAAGAAGAAGAAAAAAGCATTAATTCTCAAACTTTCTTAATAACATTCTGATGAGCTTCAAGGACTTTTTCGTTTGCTCTTTAGGATCTCTTTCTTGTATTCCTTGATACTTAATTTTTATCATAACAAAGTTCTAATTGGAATTGAAATTTGAAGTGAAAGATCTATCCAAGCTTTAGATTAGATTGTATACATTGTAGAAGCTTAGGAGTGGCTTGGTGGAGTAGGTTTGTTGGTTCTATTGACAAAATCAACTAGATTTGATTGTAAGCCCAAGTAATATTATAATTATGTTATAATCTTGGAGAGATTGTATTGGAATCCCAAAGAGAATGCCTAGGAAGTGGATGTAGTGTAAGAATAAATTAAGCATTTGATATACATGCTTTATCATAAAAACATCATGAATCCAGGATTGTAAAAGAAAGATTTAATAATCTTTAAAAACATACTTGATGTGGATGGGTACGATACAAAAGAGAAGGAAGACATCTTACTATGCATCCCTTTTCTCCTTTTCTTTCTATCATAGCATATCACCAGTTTTTGCATCTACTTAATGGACATGGATAGAACCTAAATATATAAATATTATTGGTACTCCCATGAAGTAACCGGATAAGATTTGTTATCTATTTGAATTTGAATTATCTTTATCTGAATTTAAATAATCATTATCCTCATGATAAACCAGGCCACTTAACCCGGACAGTATCTAGTATTCTCCCACTTAGCCCAATTAAATAACATTAAGCTTTAAAGCATAATCATTAGGTACATATAAAGAACAAATATTTTTCTTAATGTTCATCAAACCATACTCTTGGTGTTTTATATATGATTTTTCTCTATCGAATTGGTGGACAAAGAATTACTTCTGCAAAAATAATATCATATGGGACCATGATAGGAATGTGATGTGGGACAAACCCCGATTAGCATTATTTTAGAGAAGAGTGGATCGTTGGTCGCTAGGAAACGATCTTTAGGCTAGGTTAAACCCAATTTATTTTTCTCCAATTTTTTAAAATTCAAATAAACCTTTTTTTCATATTTTCTTTCATATTTTTTCTATTTTTTTTCACATTTTTCCCTTCATTTCATGCCTAAACTAAAGTTGGCATTAGGGTCAGAATGGCTCTGAAATCCATGCAAGTCTCTAATCGGCAACAAGGGTGGGAGATGCTTTCATATTCGTGCGTGTCATCCTTCTTCTCCATGGACAGAAACCAGGGATAGAGGCGGACTTCACCGGCGATTTCAAAGGAACCGGTGGCCTTCACCAGTACCGACGACGAGAGGCGATCGGTAGCATGGGGAACACGCAGCGACACAGGTGGCGACGGCGTTTGGTGGAGGTGATGCATTGGGCGTTGCGGCAGGGAACGACTTCGGAGGGGTTTCTCCAGTGGCAGCACTGGGCGGAGACGATGGAACAGATGGCGGTGGTCTCGGCTGCTGGTTGGGAAAAGGCCAACGGCGATTTCCACTCGGACGGGGGTGGTGATGATGGACTGGGCGATCGATGGTTCACAGCATGGACGTGGGCGAGTCAGCTTGTGTTCGGGTGGATCTGGGAGATGGCAGTCGGGCGGATCCGAGGAAGGATTGATGGTCGGGTGAAACCGAGGATGATGGCTCAGTGGTTGATTTACAGTTTGGAAGGAGAAAGGGAACAGAGAAGGGGGAAAGGAAAGAACACAGACAAAAAAAGAAAGATGAAGGAAGATCTGGGAAGAAAACAAATGTTGGGTTTCTCACCCTTCTCCGGAGAATCAAAGGTTGAGGCTTCCCGCCCTTCTCCTACCCGGAGAAACAAAAGTTGGGGCTTCCCGCCCTTCTCCTACCCAGAAAAACAAAGGTTGGGGCTTCCCGCCCAGAAAACAAAGGTTGGGGCTTCCCGCCCTTCTCCTGCCCGGAGAAACAAAGCAAAAGACCTCTTTTCAATAATTCATCGCTAATTTTATTCCCATGAAAAATATCTTAAATAGACTAATCTGAGATATCGATATCATATCTCAATCCAAATCCTAACAGATTCAAACTATTTTTTTAAAAAAAATAAACTAAGGGATAAAATCCTAAAACAAACTAAGCAACCGATAAGATAAGATATATCATAAAAATTCTGATAACTTATTTTTGAATTTGAATTGAAGAGTGGTGCTGCATCAGGATCAGTGCTGCTCCAGGATACGTACTGATGATGACTTCAAGATTTGTGCTGGGGCTAGATTCAGGTTCTGGGCTAGCTTCAGGTTCCAGGCTAGTCGATGTCCCCATCATTCTCCTGAGGTGGGGAGAACTCGACTCCATTGAGTCAATCTTCAGCAATCTTCTGGCTCCAGGATGTGCATGGCTTGCAGACTGATATTTTTTTATATACAAATAATGCAAATGCAATTAAAATAAAATTGACTAACCTAACATAATCCTCACTCGATACCAAAACTATCCCGATACCAAATCTGATGCGGGAGGGTGGATCGTTTTTCGCTAGGAAATGACCTTTAGGCTAGATCAAACCTAATTTTTTTTTCAAATTTTTTTATTCAAATAATTTTTTTTTTCATATTTTCTTTCATATTTTTTTCTCTTTTTTTTCCACTTTTTTTCTTCATTTCCAGCCTAAACTATAGTCGGCATTTGGGCTCGGGATGGCTTTGAAATCAGTGCGAGTCTCTGAAATCGGCAACAAGGGTGGGAGATGCTTTAACGTTCGTGCGCGTCATCCTTCTTCTTCTCCACGGACAGAACCAAGGGACAGAGGCGGACATCATCTGCAATTTCAACAGAACCGGTGGCCTTCACCGGTACCTACGACGGGAGGCAATCGGTGGCTTGGGGAACATGCGGCGACACAGGCGGCAACAACGTTCGGTGGAGGTGAGGCATCGGGCGTTGCAATAGGGAACGGTTTCGAAGGGGTTTCGCCAGTGGCAGCGCTGGGAGGAGACGGCGGAATGTACGGCAGTGGTCTCGGCTACTGGTTGGGAAAAGGCCAACGGTGATTTATTCTCGGATGGGGGCAGTGATGATGGATTGGGTGATCGGCGGTTCGTAGCAGGGACGTGGGCGAGTCGGCTGGTGTTCGGGCGGATCCGGGAGATGGCAGTCGAGCGGATCTAGGGAAGGACTGATGGTTGGGCGGTACCGAGGAAGATGGCTCGGTGGTTGATTTATGGTTTGGAAGGAGAAAGGGAACAGAGAAGGGGAAAGGGAAAGAACACAGACGAAAGAAGAAAGACGGAGGAAGATCCGGAAAGAAAATAAATATAGGGTTTCTCATTCTTCTCCTACCCGGAGAAACAAAGATTGGGGCTTCCCGCCCTTCTTCTATCCGGAGAAACCAAGCAAAAGACTTCTTTTCAATAATTCATCTAATTTTATTCTCATGAAAAAGATCTTAGACTAATCTGAGATATCGATATCATATCTCAATCCCAATCCTAACAAATTCAAACTATTTTTTTAAAAAAATAAATTAACAGATAAAATCCTAAAACAAGCTAAACAACCGATAAGATAAGATAAATTCTAAAAATTCTGATAAGTTATTCTTGAATTTGAATTCAAGAATGGTGCTGCATCAGAATTAGTACTGCTTTGAGATCCGTGCTGATGATGATTTCAGGATTTATGCTGGGGCTGATTTCAGGATTTGGGCTGGGCTAGGTTAGGTTCTGGACTGGGCTAGCTTCAGGTTCTGAACTGATTGATGTCCCCGTCAGAATGACCATCATTATCATATTCCAAATTAATAAACCTAACAACCATATTGAACTGAGGGGCCGGGAATTAATTTCTCATTGCCTAGATATTGGTGGACTTGGTGCAATTAAGTACTTTAATTTGTTTTAAAATCTAAGAATTGGTTTCATTTGTATTCTTTAACAGCAACCATACCACCCATTGGACAAATAATTACTCTACAAAAATAATATCATATGGGATCATGATAGGAACAATTGTCATTACCAGATTCGAAATTAATAAACCTAACAACCGTGTGGAACTGAGGAACTGGGAATTAATTTCTCGTTGCCAAGATGATGGTGAACTCGGCAGACCCTTTCGCTGTCGTTTTAAAAGCTAAGAATCGGTTTTGTTTGTTTTCTCTAACAGCAACCATATTTCGGCATTGTTTTGAAACGTATTAATTAGATATCTTCTTAAGAAAATAAATATGTTTGTATTATATTGGTAGCAGTCGATCTCGGGTTTTTTTTATGCAAGTTCAGAAAGATTCCTAGAGTAAGAAGTCACGTAGAAAAGTTAATGCATGCAGTTGGAGTCGGATGAGGCCTCTCTTTCTATACAAATATAATTACATACAAGTCCCTCCTTGTCCAACCCCCAGCCTCTCTCCCTACAAATTGAGCTTCTGAGCCTCGCTCATCTCTTCACGCAGCCTCTCTTAGATCCTATTGATCTTCTACCCCGGGAGAGCATTCGTTTGGCTATCTTTGTCGTAAGGCCTTCTCTTCTCCCATTCCCTCCAACAAGCTGATGCTGATCCTATCTTTATAATCGCTTTATTCGTTCATCTTTAATTCTTTAGTTCTTAATGAAAGTTTAGCCTTCTTTACTTCAATGTTTTATTTTCTTTTTAAGATCAGATTTAGATGAAATATGGTAATTGTTGTCGACATTATTGTTATTATTGTTTCTTTTTCCCTTTTTCATTTTTGGAAAATAATTAAGTGAATGTATTCTCCGTGTTTTTTTTTTTTTCATGGAGTAAGAAAGGCTGGAATAGATAAGCCACCCATGTTTATTAAGAGAAGGAAGATATTTACAAGAGAGTAAAAAGTGATGAAGATTATAGACATATTCTCCATGGAATCATTAGATTGGATGCCAAAAACATAAGAAGTCTTGTTGATTTCAACTTCCTTTCTCTTATGTCCTTTTAACTTTTTCACATCAAATATATATATTGTTCACTTTGGTTTTAATCCCGAGTAATACTGTTGCAAATACCCAGCCACCTAGCCGACCTGGTAATAGGGGTTGGCGTAGTGTGTGTGTGTACTATATATATATATATATATATATATATATATGTATATATGTATATATATATATATGTATGTATATATATATATATATATGTATGTATGTATGTATGTATGTATGTATGTATGTATGTATGTATGTATGTATGTATGTATGTATGTATATGTATGTATATATATGTATATATGTATATATATATATGTATATGTATATGTATATTAGAAAGAGAGAGAGATGAACTATGCCTCATTTATCTGGAGGCAAATCCAATTGCCCTTAAAGTCCGTCCGCATGAATCTTTATTCATCCACCTTCTACTCTAATTTTATCTAGATGCTTTTTTTTTTTGGGGGGGGGGGGGGGGGGGGGTTCAAGAAGAAAGAGAACAGAGATTGGGTGGGAGAGGAGAGAGAGTGAAGTTAGCAATTTTTAACCTTCTTTTTGATGAAAAGGGAGGGAGAATCCATCCAGTTTTTTTAAAAATAAAATGAGTACAAAAAGAGAAAAGAGAAGAAAGAGAAAAAAAACCCTCATTTTTATCCAATAGAGTAAAAGAAATGCAATTCAAAATTTAAGAATCCCTCCATATAAAAACAAAACATCATTGAAATTGTAAAATTCAAATTTCAAGTAAACATCATCTTAGTGCCATCATGATAGAGCATGATTGGAAAACTTAATTGCCTCAATAATTTTTTTTCCTACTTCATTTGAAAAGATCTGGGGCATGCACTATTTCACCTCTGCTTCAAATACTAAAAATAAAAGATCAAAAGAGAAAAGAGCTAGAACTGAGGTAGTGTCCATGCCAATAAGTGAGAAGAGAATAAATGAGGAAGGGGAGGGCTGGTGAAGCGAGATAGGACTCATCAAAGAGGAGCACTCATAAAGAAAGAGAAAGAGGAAGGAAAAGATAGGAGAGGAGTGCTAACAAGCATGAAGAGAGAGGAGAGGTACCGGATTAAGGGAGATCCTTGGAAAAACTTGTATTCAAATCCAAATATAAAGGTAAAGAAAGTAGGGAAGATAGGTTGATGCATTACATAGAAAAAGAGAGAAGGAAGTAGGAGGGAGGGCAAAGAGAGATGTTAACACATGTATAGAAAGGGAAAGAAGAGCGAAAGAAAGTAGAAAGAGGAGTAAAGAGAGAAACAGGATGCGGATAGAGAGAGAGAAGGAAAGGGGGAAGGGACCAACCGAAGGATTAACCAAACTTAAGAAGGGAAAGAAGAGGAGAAAGAGAGGGTAAAGGAGAGCCAGCCAACTACATGGCTAGATCTAAGTGTAGATATGCTAAGATCTAAAGAGAAAAAGGGAGAGAATGAAGGGGGAGAGAGAGCAGAATGGAGAGAGAGGGAGCTAGGGGGAGTGTGAGAGAGAGAGAGAGAGGGAGGGTTAACATTCAAGAGATAAGGTCAGATCAGGTGGTAGAGCTTTACAAGGGCCCTCTTCACAGGGAAAAGAGAAAGATAAAGGGAGGAAGAATAGGGCTGTAAATGGATCGGGTCATGAGTGATCTTGATTCGATCTGGTTCTTTAATCGAATTATAATATTACATCCAGACCTAACCTACTAGAAAATTAGGTAGGGTCTACTATTAGAATTTTCGATCCAATGGATCATTCGAGTTGGATCGGGTCCATAAATAATCCAGTTCTAATATAAAAAGTTTGGATCTAAATATGATCCGAATAAAATATAGACAACTATATTTTAAATATTACATAGCTAATTATTATTAACCATAAAATAGATAACAAATAATATTATTTTAAAAATACATTAAGATATAAAAATAATTATAACTCTATCTCTATGTTAAAAATAAGTTCCATACAAGTTTTAAATTATAATTTAAAGGTCCAAACAGATTTAATTCTAACATTATTAATATATTCGAATCGGATCGGGTCCAAATTTAGTAAACCCAAATCCGATCTGAAAATAGAACGGGTCTAATTTTACGACCCAACCCGGATCCACGGGTCCATAAAAATAGGTTGGATCGGGTCTAAATGGATCGGGTCGAGTTAGGTCACGGGTCAACCCGACCCATTTGCAGCCTTAAGGGAGAGAGAGGATGTAGAAGAGAGAAGGGACCCGGTGGTTAGCCAATGGCTAGTTCTAGCCAATGATGACTCGAACTAATCATTAGCATCATTGAGAAGAAGGAAAGAGGGAGGAAGATAAGAAAAACAAAAGGAGAAGAGGTAGAAAAGAGAAAGGAGTAAGGAAAGAGAGAGAGGAGGGGATGAAAAGGGGCCCGGTAGTCAACTAGCTTCGGCTAACTGTTGAAGCTGGTGTACCTTTATAAGGAAGATTTTCTATAAGAGATTAAAGATTCTATACAAAATTTTGATAAAAGAGAGGAAAAACAATAAGATTTTCTTAATCAATACATTTTTTAAAATACCAATGTATTTTTATTTAAATTATCTTATTTTTTTCATCTTATATGGATATATACATATTTATTTATACACGCATATATATATAGACACACACGCATATATACATATATGTGCATACATACATATATGTATGTATAATCTTTTATCTTTTATATAAAAAATATTCTAGAAGTTAAATTATTCAAAAGGCCTATTTACATAATCAATCACTTTATTTCTATTTGCACTTTTGATCATAAATATATAGAAGAGTGATAATAGATGGCATTAGGTCCTTGTCTACTATCAAGACAACACCACGGGGAATCTCAATCTATATCAAGAATCCTTCTACCCACACCCATCAGTAAATCAATATTAGTGACCCTATTTGACTTATTTGACTCATAATATAATCTACTTTGCAAGATTCTTTTTTTTTTGTTAACATGACACTCAATTATTTAGTAATCCCATCTAAACATGTCCTTGAGATTGGAAGTGGGCTGGTGCCAACCTGAGGAGGGAAACTTATATTGGCCACCATTCATGGTGGAGAGAGGAGAATAGGTGGCCACACTTGAGAGGAAGAAGACAAGAAAACCAGGAAAGAGCAGCGAGAAAACGAGAAAGGAGCAAGCCAAAAAGCATCACGAACTGTTAGCTTTATTGGAAGGAAACTCAAATCAATAATAAATTACTAAAGCATGCCAAATTGAAACAAAAACAAATGATAATTGTTACCCTTCTTTGTTTCTTCATCCTCATCGTCAAAGTTCAGCCACCTTTTCTCAAATTGATGATAGTGTTCAAAATGAGTTAAGCAAAATGATAATTGTTTCCTCCTTTTCTCCTATTTCTTATCATAAGTATATTTTAATCAATGATGGAAAGAGTCTTCAAAGAAGGAAGGTGGCTTGTTTTGGTTCTCTTTTATCTTTAAGATGGTTGGATACTTTATCAGAAAGGAAAGTAAAATTTTATTGAATCGTGGTCAAGGGTACAAGTAAATTCACATAGGTCATTTTAAAATATGATATTTTGTATATTTTTTAAATAAGTACTTTTATTTGGAAAAAATATAATTTGTATTTATTTTTTTGTGAGTTTTCAAACATTGTGAAAGCAGATGAATTTTCTTTTTGATATCTTTTATTTTATCTAGTTTGAAGTAAGAAAATCTTCGGTCTTCCTAGAGATACAGCAATGTCAAAGTCAGGAACTTTGAGTTATGTTACCGATGTGGGAGGAAGGACGGAAATGAAGACAATCAAATCAGCGGTGGAGCAGTAAATTTTTCACCCTACCATTAATTTTTGTTCTATCATATCTCTAACCGAAGAAATTATTGCCTGTACCACATGCATGGTCATGAAAGCAGCCAATCACAACTACTCATGATTGCCATAGTGGTGCACGTACCTATATGCATGCTTGATGAATGATAGTCATAGAAAGGAATAGCTATGACTAGCTACATCTATGACCCATAATATATAGTGTAGGCAATAATCTCTCATCTTTCTTTGATGCTATAGAGAGAATCTTTACAAAATCAAAGTAAACAACCTTACAACTGACCGTGCATGCTATTTTCATTTCTCTAGGTATAAGAAATACTATGACTATGGTGAGGCCAATAAGGAAGCAAGAAAGGCCAATGCCACCGATTTGGTAAGACAATTCAGTTATTTATCCATTCTTTATTTATTTGTTGGATGGTAATTCCAATACAACATTAATTAAATTCAGTTTGGGATTTGATATATAACAAACTTATGGCTAGCATGGACATCTAAAAATGAGATCCCATGAGTTAGTGATTGTTTGTCTTTTTTTTTTTTAGGGGAGGGCCGGTGGGGGGATATTATAAAACCCATCTTTAATATCTTTGAGATTCGTTTGGTTCATGGGGAGTGAACCAGAGAAGTGATAATTTCTGGAAAGTGAAGAGAAAGTCTTTTATTTGGTTGGAGTTTTAAGAAAAGAGAGAATTGAAAATGATCTTTTCGTGGAAAGACACTTCCCACATTTTATAGAAAATAAAAATCCGTGCCAAGGTGGACTTTGAGACTTTCCAAGGAATATAAATTGAAGGTACTTTTTTATTTCCAAAAATGCACTGACATCAATAACTAAAATTTTATAAAATAAGGATGAATGGATAGGATGAAATAATAAATAAAAAATAAATACCAAGATCATATTATATTTTAATATATTTATATTAACATAATATCATATTTAATATTATATTTACATGTATATTAACAAATTTTATGTTATAATATTAGTATTATATTAATATAATAAATTATTATGATCTAATATTATATTATAATATATTTATAATATATTTAGATTATTGTAGATATAATATTATTATTTATACTTAATTTGGGAGCATGAATATATGGTTTTATTTATATTTACTAAAGATATAAAAGATATTTTACCCAGTCTTTTTAGAAAAATAGATACTCAACTAAATATAAGCCACTTGGAGTAAGCTATTTTTTTTTTTTTTTATCAACCAAACATGCTAAAATCTTATTCTCCTCCGGAAGTAACATCTTAAAAAGTAATTTTCCAGAAATTTTTTTCTGGGAACCAAACAAGTACCAAGTGATCGTGACTTAAAGCCTAACATGAAACAGTAATTATGGCTTCGTCCATATCCTCTAAATGTAACAGTAAATACTTTACTTTGATAATTTCAGACAAACAAGTACTTTGATCTTGTAACCAGCTTATGCGAATATAGCTGGGGCGAATCCTTGCACTTTACAAACAGGTTAGTCGTTACTCTTAATTTATTATATTCGTCTTTCAGAAGAAACTTGTATACTATGTTTAGACATCTTTCATGATAACTGTATGTAAGTGATCATTATAATAATGTTTTTGAAGGTATGAAGGGGACACAATTCGAGAAAGCATCAAGCGGTACGAGCACTTTCTTGCCCTACAACTAGGCTTGAAAAGGGGAATGAAGGTTTTACCAGTCTTTCCTTTTATGACTTACATGACGCGTCTTAGTAGCCAAGATGAAGATGCTTTACAGGTAACATGCGCTTCCATACTTGTACATGCAGGTGCTCGATGTGGGTTGCGGAATTGGTGGACCACTACGGGAAATAGCTAGATTTAGGTAACACTCGAACTTATCGTATTATTTCCAAAATTGGTGAAGCTTCTAAAGTTGTACCATACCAAGATACACTGATCAGATTAGCTAAGCTATCATTTTGAATTTCAACCAGATTAGCTAAGCTAATATTTTGAATTTAACCATTGCAGCTTAACATCCATTACCGGTTTGAACAACAATGAGTACCAAATATCAAGAGCCAAGGTTGCTACAATTTTTCAGAAATATTTTTTGCCTCAATCTGTCTTTCCTAACATCGATGTCCATTTGAAACTTGATGGTAATCTATGCTAACAACGTTTACCCCACAGGAGCTAAACCTGTCAGCAGGGCTGAGCGAGTCTTGCAACCTGGTTAAGGTACACTTTCCCCCTTCTTTCTCTTCTCCTTTTCACTATCACTATTTTTCATATTTCTGCAGTTCTTTTCTGCTATATATCTGTCTACTTATACGTAACCATTTCTGTCTCACTAAATTCTGTGCCATTTCTGTTTATAAATGTGCTTTCGTCTTAAACACTTAATCATCCGTAGACAAAACCAGTGCTCAAGAAAACATCAATATTTTGGTTAATGTGTTAGCTAATCTTCACGCCTGATCTTTGTTTATGATATATAACTGCAGGGTAACTTCATGAATATGCCATTCCCTGATAATACTTTTGATGCTATATATGCAATAGAAGCAACATGCTATGCATCAGATCTGGTATATATATTTCAGTGGAAATGATTTTCCAAACATTTCTTATGGTTTATTTTATGTTTGCATCACACCTTCTCCAAATAATTCTAATGCCTTCGTGGTTGGTACAGGTTGCCTGCTATAAGGAGATTTGCAGAGTACTTAAGCCTGGCCAGTGTTTTGCGTGCTATGAGTTGTGCATGACTGATCACTTTGATCCCAGGAATGAAGACCATCAGAAAATTAAGGGTGACATCGAATTTGGTTGTGGTATTGCAGATTTAAGAACTACAAGCCAATGCCTTGAAGCCTTAAAGCTTGCAGGGTTTGAGGTAAGATGTCATACAAAATGTAATGGTCCTTAAATGCATTTTCGATGTAGACCTATTTGAGACTATCTATAAATGAAATGTTACAGGTAGTGTGGGAGAGAGATCGTGTGTTAGATTCTCCTGTGCCATGGTATCTGCCCTTCAATCCGAGAGGATTCTCCATAAGTAACTTTCGAACAACAGCCATTGGAAATTACATTACAAAATCTATGGTAAATGAGATCGTTCCTGTTTTCATCTCTCTTTTCTGTTTTTCCCCCACTACTTTCTTCCTTGAAATTGAAGTTTGGAGCTTCTTCCTTCTGCATCTTTTGTTTTATAGCTTGGTATACTAGAATTTGTGGGACTTGCTCCAGCAGGATGTGCCAGAGTCTGGTCAGTCCTAGAAAAGGGTGGCAACGCACTAGTGGAAGCTGGAAGGTGAGTAGAAATAGATATTTCAAGTTCACTTGCTATAATTTTTGGGTGCTTCCAACCGTCATACGTACTAGTGTTTGCCCACTTGCACATGACAGTTTCGCACGAGGTAACATAGATAATTGACGCAGGAAAGAGATTTTTACACCACTGTACTTCTTCGTTGCCCGAAAGCCTCTTTCAAAATCTTGAGGAGCAAGACGTACGCAAAACTCTAGCTGTGGTCTTTCTGAGATTTGTCAGCCGTGGCTTAGCTTGATGATAGTGGGGATCGTATACAATTACATATATATGCATTTGTACGTGTTCGTATGTATTTCTGCCTATGCATGTACTTCAGTTGTGGGTGAACATTATGCCAACTTCCTTGCTATGAAAGTATCTATTTGATTCTGTGATCATGCGGGCACTGTAATTGTTACTCGTAAAGAATAAAAGTAGGGTTAAAACCAAATTGGATACGGTGTATCTGATTTATTTATTTTATTTTATGAATAAAGATATGAATATTAATCAGAACCAAAAATACATATCTATATTTATTTTAAATGGATATGAATATAAATCGAATATTGTAAACACGAATACGAATATTGATATAAGTCGAATAATTAAATATTATGATTAAAAAACTATAGAACCAAAGATATGACTAAATTGAGGATAAATTAAGTTAATAAGATGTTAATATAATTAAATATTTTTCTTAAAAGTTAATGAATACTATATAAAATTAAATAAAGTTACAAGTAGAATCAGATATTTGAATACAAATTGAATAGTTGTCTATCCATGTCCATATCTTTTTTTTAATGGACATGGATACGGATATGGATATTAATCGAATGCTTAAATTTCTACCCATATCTAGATATATTTGGATACAAAATCAAATCCGATCAGATTATATCTGTACTACTTTCATTCCTAAATAAAAGTGTGAGGTTGGACCATATTCTAATTTGTTAGATACTTTGCATGTTTTCCTTTGTACAGTTTTGAAATTGTATATATAATGTCATGCCTCGAATCCAGTACGTAGATCGGTAATGTAACCGACTGCACGAATCTTAGACTGCGTCCTAAAAATCATGCAAGGTCTTAGAATTTATTAAAATCTCAAATTTTTGAGTACATAATTAATCTTGATTCAGAATGAATGTTCTACATTAACAAATACCAAACCTCATACATTTCATAGAACTTGGTCATCCAACTGTATTGAAGATGGTCTATCTAATTACTCTTTCAATTGTAGTCCAACCATATCCAAAATACTTTATCTTGTAACTTTGAAAAAGAAAAAAGAATAGAGAGAATTATGAGCTTTATAATCTAGTAAGAATTCTTATACATTTACACTATGATAATAGCAATAGATAAGAAAGTAAAATATAATCTTTAAATAATTCACATATCATAAAATACCATGCATAATAATACATGTCATGTAATGTAAGATGTTATATCATATAACCATCACAATCACTATATATTCAGTTCGATTATCTTAGGATGCTTGATCAGCTCTGGACTATCATAATTATGTTTTTGGTCCATGGTAGGCATTAATAGTTCCATATTTACGACCTGTGGTAAAGCATTAATAATGTAGCTAGTCTCAAGGAGTACAGCAACCACATTTTTAGCCCGTGGTGAATCATCAATAGTTTCACATTTTCAACTTGAGGTAGGGCATCAATAGTTCTACATATTTAGCCTGTGGCGGGGCATCAACAGTACTACATTTCTAGCTAAGCAGGGCATCAATAACATAGCTAGTCCAGAGTATCACAACACATTATGCAATCATAAAATATATTTGATGCTTAAAAACATACTTTTATAAAATTGAATGCACATGAATACTGTAACTTATCCAACCAAGATCAACAATATATAAAATATATTTCATATAAAATTCACATATACTTAATAGATAAGTATATAATGAATGGCTATCAATACCATATACACTTCAAATGCAACTATCAAACCATATAAAGTAATATCACTGATATATAAAATAGTTTTTATATAAATAGTTGATCCATATCCAGGAATTCTTCTCTCTATTGGTGCCAAACTTAACATGCTAGATACTAATCTATACTCGGATCCTTGACCTAGGTGCTAAAAGACTTGCTCGACGTCTTCTATCCAGAAAATTATATTTCTATATAATCAATCTTAATATTAAAAATAATTTCAGGATATAACAATCATAGATTTAGAACCATCTACCAAGATTCATCAATGGTCCACCCACCGATCCCTGATCCAAACTTCACAACCACCCGCATCCCTAGGAAAGAGAAATTTTTAGAAAAAGAAAGTAAAAAGAGAAAATAGAAAGAGAAAGTGGAGAGAGAAATTAGAGAGGAAAAAGTGAAAGAGAAATTTTTTTCTTTTTCTTCTCTTCTTCTGTTTGACCAAAATAGAGGACCTATGCTCCACATTCATTCCCTCCAAAATTTAGAGGTTCTTACCAAGAGGAGGTGGCCATGGCTAGGGTCCCGGTCTGATGTTCAATGGTGATGGCGGTGCTAGAAAAATTAAGGGAAAATGAAGGAAAACCAAGAGATTCAAATAAAACTATCTTTGCTTGCTTAGTTCCAATGATCCATGATGAGATTTAGATCAGTGATGGCTACCAAAGGATGGGAAGGAAGGACAAAAAGAGTCAGTAGGGTTGAACGAGAGAAGACCTGTCATGTTCCGAATCTAGCATCGGAATCGGCTACGCGATCGACTGCACAAACCATAGGTTTTATCCTAGAGATCATGCAAGGCCTAGGTACACAATAGTCACTTACCTCAAAAAAATCTCATTCATCACCAAGCCCGAATATCTGCACGACTCTGTAAAAGAAGAAAATAGGGTTGTGAGCTCTACAACCTAGTAAGTTTTCCATATGATCACACTAGTAATAATACAATACTAGAAATAGAAAGAACATACTAGCATATCATATCATGTAAGCAAATAGCTCAAATATCATGTACGGCAAAATCATGAAAAACCATGTTTTCTTCAGAGTTTCCATTAATCCATCTTTATCTTTAGGGTTCTGGACTACCCACGTTGATGCTCCAACCCATGACTGGTAATCTCATAATCGGCCATTTGCTATCCGCCGTGGCCAAACTAGCTCATGTACAAGCCCGTTAATTGACCTTTTATTCGTGGTCAGGCTAGTCTCATTGACCATTCCTCGTGGTCTGGCTAGTCTCATAATCGACCATTCCTCGTGGTCAAGCTAGCTCACGTACAAAGCCTGTGGCTCAGGCTACCTCAGAACTCCACGATCCCGTGGCACGGCTAGTCCAAACATCGTACTCTCTTTGTTATCACTTTATCAAATTAGTGGTACTGTCAAATCATGTTATCACAAACTTCTCAATGACCGGCATCAAGGTCCAACCCATCAAAAAAAAACTTTCTTGGTAAAACAGGATATATAGAAATATAATTAATAATCTCAAACATATTATTCATCTCGAGAAATCAAGATATACGATGCAAAACAAACATGCATGCCAATGCTCATATGTACGGATCAAATCATGCTATGTAAAATAATGTATAGAACTAGTGATCATATCTAGAATCCTTATCTCTCAAGAATCAACTGTCTACACCTGAACTAGTCGGTATCCAAAATTCGCGTAACACCTTCCTGCTCAGAAGGACGATTTCCTATAATAAAAATAATTTTTTATTTGATTTCTAAATTCCTAATTTCATGAATTTTGAGAAAAATTTCTCGATTCTTTCTCTTCTTCCTCTCTCCTCTTTCTCTTTCCTCTTTTTCTCCTCTTTCTCTCTCCTCATCTATTCTATCTCTCCTTCCCTTATTTATTATTTATATCTTTTTTTCCTTTTTCTTTTTTTTTCCTTTTTTTTTTCTTTCTTCTTCTCTTCTTTCTTTCTTCTCTTCTCTTCTCTTCTCTCCCGATCCCCACTCCCTTCGGCTTAACTCAACCGAGACCCCCCCTCCACGGTGGTCGGCAGCGGCCGTGGGAAGGTTGCCAGGGAGGGCTCAACGGACCGGAGGCGGGCGATGGCACAACCCTCGGCGGTCCACGACCCCTTAATTAATAAACTGAACAATTCTAAAGAAAAGAATTCGGATTAAATCTTTCTAACTATAAAAGAACATTCACCGGATGTTGAAGAACCCTTGGTTGCTTGCTGGAGAGGGAGAAAATGAGTGAAGGGGGCTCGATGAGGCGACGGCGTGAAGAATTTAAAGATAAAACAACGACGAGTTTCCTCGCCGTTTGAAACTCAAACTCCGTCCAATCGAGTTCCTATCCTTCACGGACTCATCGCCGACCAGTTTTCTCTCCCCTCATGACTCCTCTCTCGAAAACACTGGCGAGAACTCCGATCGGATAAGAAAAATCCGATCCTCTCCTGTTCCGGTCTCTGTTCTTCCCTTCGTTTTTTTTTTTTTTTTTTTTCTGGGTCGAAGTTGACTGGACCTGTCGACTTCAGTCCAGAAACACTATTCTCATAAGACCAGCAACCTTTCACGATGAAAATCCGAGGAAGAAAATTTAGAATATATCTCTAAAATCAATGGTGATTTTCCAAAATTTAAAGGAGAAGAGTTCATTACTTATAGATGGACTCTAAGACACTTGAAACCTAGTTTAGGTACCACTCTCTTTCATGAAGATTTGGGAGAGAAGATGACTCTCATGGGAGTCTTCTGCCGGCCCGTTTTTTTTTTTTAACTTATTTTTGCCGGGTTATTACACTCAGCAGCAACGAACAGCTTTCTTAACAATTGCTCCAGATAAAAAGCGCTGTTCTTTGAGGTGTCTCGAGAGAAGACGGTCGAGACTTCGAAAGGGAAAGGCACCTGGCGGAGATCAGGCGAAGAATGGCAGGCGATTGCTAAAGCAGTCGCCGGAACGGGTGGATGCAACGAGATCAGGTCTCCCGTAGAGCGTATGGCTACAGGTGGACATCTTGGAGATCTTACCGTGATTCATACTGGAGAAAAAACTCCCGTTTCCCTGGAACGACGGTGCTCACTGGAGCAAATGCTGTGTCCCGTTGGAAGGAAGAGGTCAGTCTGCAACGGGGAACCGCCGAAGAACCTCAAGGAAATGAGTAAATGCAAGAGGAAATGAGCCATCAAGTGCTGACAAAGGGATGCTGTCAGCCATTCATACGCCTGCACCTCACTGGCAAGGTGCTTGGCCTAGGCCTTGGAAGGGCCTCTTCACTACCCCAACTACCTCCAACAACCAAAGGGCATCTCATAAATCCACCATTAACTTAGGCTCCACTATTTCTATTTTTAAAAGGCCTGCTCCTTTGCCAAAGCCTTAGCAACCTTTCTCTAGGCAACAAATACCTTGGAGGTTTCCAAAAGGTGCCCACTTCTAGTGCGGGGATTACGGCCATTATCGGAGAGAGTGTAGAAACGGTCTCGTGTGCTTCCTTCGTAGAAAGGTCGGACAGTCTTCGCATCCATGCCAAGCGAGACATTGGAAGATGGTTGACAGAGTTAACTTGTTTACCCCGGACCGTCCACCGAGTTCCAAGGTCCTTTTCCCAATATAGGACCACCGTACCGTGTGCAATGCTACAATGATCTTCTTGGAGCAGGGGTATTCTAAGCTTTCTCTTCCAGAAGTGGAGTTGCTCCATCGAGCCTTGCTAGTATTTGCCAGGCCTTGAAGCAGTGGATGTTGGTGGTTCTCTCACTAGAAGCGGTTCAAAGCTTCAAAAGACCGCAAGGCTCAAAGCTGCGGGTGCTATCAAAGAAGCCATCGAAACCTTATTCTGGCCAAGCCAAGCAGAAAAGAGCCTAAAAATGATGAGGAGATTGCTGAACCCTCCCGGCCACTTAACTCCATGCCGCATGAACACTTATCGGATTGGTGAAGAGCATGAGGACTCTCATTCAATGAGGATGTTGCCGAGGAGGTTGTCAATGCTCTCTTGGAAGCTGGAGCTACAACATGAGACGGCGACCACACATGCCAACTAATTCCGCTGACATGGTTGTCATTTGAAGTTAATTTTGTAATATTTGGGCTTGGGCCAAATTGGCAGGCCCAGCCGATTTCAACTCAAATCAGTGAAAAAAAAAAAGAAGTAGATGAAATGAAGAAGGAGATGAAGTTGGAAATAGGGGAAGCTTTCTCACCCTTATCCGGCCGGCATTTTTGCTGGAGATTTTGAAGGATGAGTTATGAGAGGAGAGAGAACTGGTCGGCGACGAGTCCGGGAGGGATTGGGACTCGCTCGGGCGGTGTTGGTTTTTCAAACGACATGGGAAACCGACGGAAATTTTTTAAAATTTTCTTTCATTGCCGTTGTTTCGAGCCATCGAGCCCTACCCACCCATAGTTCCTCCTCTCCAGCGAGCATCCAAGAGACTGGCGAACCCAGGTAAGGTTTCTTTTATGATCAAAAAGAGTTTGAATTCAATTTTATTTTGTTTCGGCGTGGGTTTGGAGTCGTGGATCGCCGGTAGCTCTATTGCCATCCTCAGTCTACCGAGGTTCCCTTCCCAGAGTTTTATCTTTCTTGACTGTCGGCAAACCAGGGGGGAGGCCGGTTTGACCGGGCCGAGGGAGAGGCAGGGAGGATTTTGGGATGGATTTTATTTGGATTTTTCGTTCGGTTACTTGGGGTCGTTCATCACCGGTGGCCGCGCCACCATTTTCTCAGGGCCGCCGATCCTTCTTCCTTGCAACCTCTTCCAACGGCTACTGGCAGCTGCGCCACCATTTTCTCCAGGCCACCGAGCCTTCTTCCCTGCAACCTCTTCCCATGGCCACCTCCGGCAGCCATGGGAAGGCCGACTCAGTTGATCCGAGGAAGGCTGCAGGGGATGAGTTTGGGAGAGAAGAAAAGAAAAGAGAGGAAGAGCGGAAGAGAGAGAATCAAGGAATTTTCTTGAGATTCGTGAAAAATTGAAAATTTAGATTTTTAATAAAATTATTTGTTAATGTAGGGAATCGGTTTCATGAGCAGGAAAGTGTTGCGCGAATTTTGGATATAGACTAGTTCAGGTGTAGACAGTTGATTCTTGAGAGGTAAGGAAATCTGTTTTGATCACCCATTTTTGCATGTATTTTATGTGGCATGGCTTGATCTGAGCATATATATATATATATATATATACACACACACATTAGCATGCATGGTTTTATTTCGCATAGCATAGTTGATTTATTGTGATGGACATTGCGGTTGTTATCATTATTATCGTCGGTATTTCATATACCATATTTAAAGAAAATTGATATCCGGATGGGTTGGACTATGATACCGGATTGCTAAATGGGTTGGACCATGACACCGGTTATTGAGTGGGTTAGACCACGATACCGGTTATTGAATGGATTGGACCATGACACAGGTTATCGAGTGGGTTGGACCATGATACTGGTTATGAAATGGATTGAACTATGACACCGATTATTAAGAAATCATAAGAGACATGTTTTGACTACAATGATGAAGTATTAATGAGGTAAATACGGTATTTGACCTAACCATGCTACGGTAGTACCGTGGTTACACAGCTTGAGCCACGGGCTTTGTACGTGGGAGCCGACCACGGGCGGTTAGTACATGAGACAGCCGAGCCACAGGCTTAGTACGTGAGCAGGACCGACCATAGTATGCATGGTCACTTTGCGGTTGCCAGTCATGGGCTTGTACATGACCGTGGCTAGTCCAGAACCCTAAAGATAAAGGTTAATTAATGAAAACTCTAAAAGAAAAATGTAAAGTTATCAAGGTTTTGTCATACATGAGGCTTGGATTATTTGACTGCATGACATGATATACTGGTATTTTGCTATTTTCAGAAATGTATATTATTATTGGTGTGATCATATGGAAACTTTACTGGGCTGTATAGCTCACTTCCTAATTTTTGATTTTTCAGAGACCCAGGATGCGTAGCAAGATTTGGGCTGGGCGTGAGACGAAACATCACTTTTAGTTTGTTAGTTAGTTTTATGTAGTTTTTTGGTTGCTGATACTTATTATGGATCAGTGGACCATTAGTAGTTTGATTTGAATAAAAGAATTATTTAGTTATATTCATACTTTTAATTCATGTTGACACAATTGCTGTGATTTTAAATGAATGACTCTTGTGTACTTAGGCCTTACATGACTCCTAGAATAAAATCTAGGATTTATGCGGTCAGTCGTGTAGCCGATTCCAGTGCTGGATTCAGGACAGACAGAGTGGTATCATAGCAAACCAGGTTCTAGGATCTAAGGGTATAAGCTCAACGAGAGAGTGTGGGTTGAATCCTTGTTGGGGTAGATAATGTATTATTTTTCTGAATAATTATATGCTAATTGTATACTAACAATGACTGGTGTAGGATTTTCATGGTGCATGGTAGTGGGCGTGGACATGCTAGGAGGCCCACAAGATTTGCGGATGGAGCAAATGCTTGGGATCCTATAAAGCGGCACGAGGATGCTGAGGTCTTATCTGGTGATGAGAAGCATCCACAGGAACTGATGCCCAATCCTATAGACAACACCCCGAAGACTGGAACTGCAGAAGTGGGAACTCCGGGAGGATCTAGAGTTTAGCCTGGGGACCAGGTGGGTCTTCCTCAGCTGATGCAATACTTGGCACAGCAACAAGCTACTGCAAGAACTGATACACTGAGATTAATGGAAGCACAACGACAACAATAACAGTTTATGCAGCTGCAGCAACTGCAACAGTTCATGTAGCAGCTATTATTACAGTAGCAATAGCTAAAAGTTAGGATTCCACAAGAACGATAAATCATTCTGATAGATTTCAAGAAGTATGCGCCACCGGTATTCAAGGAAACATCTGATCCCATGGAGGCAGAGGGTTGGCTGAAAGTCATTGAGAAAGTATTCCAAGTCTTGCGGTGTTCGGAAGGGGAGAAGGTTATATTTGCTACTTTTTTATTGCAAGATGAGGCAGCCGCTTGGTGGGAGTTAGAGCTTGAAAAGCAAGGACCAACTGATGTACCTTTTACCTGGGCAAATTTCAGAAAGATTTTCTATGAGAGGTACTTTCCTCAAAATATCCGGGTACAGAAATCTCAAGAATTTGACTGCTTGGAGTAGGGTAGCTTAACTGTTTCTCAGTATGTTGTAAAGTTTGAAGAATTATCGACATATACTCCATCACTGATAACAGATGAAGGGATCCGGGCCAAGAAATTTGAAAATGGACTTAGAGGTCGGATTCAGCATCAGGTAACTATCTTCGAGCTAACCACTTATAAGGAGGTGGTCAACAAGGTACTGATAATAGAAAGAAGATTGGATGCTACTCAAGCAGAGAGGGAGAAGGTTTTGAAGAAGAGATCCAGATCGGGAGGTTATCAGAGTCAATCAAACAAAAATATCAGTGCAAAGATAAGGAAACTTGACACCGTGGCACCAAATGACAAAACTAGACAAAGGGATGATATCCAATGCTACTGGTGTGGTGGACCGCACCTTAAGTGAGACTGCACCTGGCTAGAGGGAAATTTTTTAATTGTGGAAAGGAGGGTCATACTGCAGTTGCATGTCGTATTGGTTCGGGGTCATAGCATCAAGCACCTCAAGCATCTCGTGATGGATATCAGCAGGAAAAGAAGTCGGGTACCCAAGGACGGGTGTACACACTCACGCAGCAGGATGCCAACGCATCAAATTTAGTAGTGACAAGTATGATTAGGTTATTTTCTAACAATATTTATGTTCTATTTGATGCTGGTGCCACCCACTCTTTCATATCTATTAGATCGGTTAGAGAAAGCAATGAGTTAACCTCGACACCTTTAGAATCTGAACTCTGTATTTCCACTCTAAGTGGGGATGTTTTCGTGGTTAATGGAATCTGCAAGGAGTGTAGATTGAATATCGAAGGTAGGGAGATGGAAGTCGATTTGATAGTCATGGATATGAAGGATTTCGATGTGATCCTTGGAATGGATTGGTTAGCAGCATATCATGCTTCATCAACTATTTTGAGAAGATAGTGAGATTTTAGATTCCTGGTCAGCCAGAGTTTCACTTTATGGGTAATAAACTAACCCCTCTGAGGAGAGTGATCTTTGCCTATTTTGCCAAGCGACTCCTCAGGAAAGGCTGTGAAGGATTTTTGGTAATAGTAATAGATACCCGACAATAGAAGCTCAGGTTGGAGGACATACCCATTGTAAAGGAGTTTCCAGAAGTCTTTCTAGATGACCTGCCAGGGTTACCTCCTGATAGAGAAATTGAGTCTCTATTGATCTTATACTAGGTACTGGAGCCATCTTTAAAGCTTCCTACAGAATGGCTTCGGCTGAATTAAAAGAGCTTAAGGAGCAATTACAAGAGTTGTTGGGCAAAGGATTTATCAGGCCAAGTGTGTCTCCCTGGGATGCTCCAGTCCTATTCGTAAAGAAGAAGGATGGGAGTTTTTGGCTCTGCATCGACTATCGGGAGTTGAACAAAGTGACAATAAGGAACAAATATCCCTTACCAAGGATTGATGATTTATTTGATCAACTACAGGGAGCACAGGTATTTTCAAAGATTGATCTTCGTTTTGGTTATCATCAATTGAAGATAATGGCAGAAGATGTGCCTAAGATAGCTTTTAGAACTAGATATGGACATTACGAGTTTATGGTTTTACCTTTCGATCTGACAAATGCACCTGCAGTTTTTATGGACCTCATGAACGGAGTGTTCAGATCATATCTGGATCAGTTTGTAGTGGTATTTATTGATGACATACTGATTTATTCAAGGAGTCCACAGGCACATGAGGAACACCTAAGAATAGTATTGCAAATACTCAAAGAGGAGAAGTTATATGCCAAGCTACAAAAATATGAATTTTAGTTGGACAGAATTTCTTTCCTTGGCCATGTTATTTCTAATTATGGTGTTTCTATGGATCCAAAGAAAGTGGAGGTAGTGGTAGATTGGGAAAGACCCACTAACATGTCTGACGTTTGTAGTTTCCTGGAAATGGCAGGCTATTATCGAAAGTTTGTTGAGGGATTTTCTCTTATTACTATATCTTTAACTCGCCTGACCCAGAAATGAACAGAATTTGAATGGACAGATGAATGTGAGCAGAGATTTCAAGAATTGAAGAAATGATTAGTCACTGCCCTAGTGCTGACTGTTCCTGTGAAGACATGGGATTTCAGCATATAAAGTGATGCATCTCGAAAGGGTATCGGTTGTGTTCTAATACAAAATGGAAAGGTAATAGCCTATACCTCTAAACAATTAAAGTCTTATGAGTCAAATTATCCTACTCATGACCTAGAACTAGCAGCAGTAGTCTTTACCTTAACAATATGGAGGCATTACCTGTATGGTAGCCGTTGTGAAATCTTTACAGATCATAAAAGTTTAAAATATATATTCACTCAGAAGGAGTTAAACTTAAGACAGAGAAGGTGGTTGGAGTTGCTAAAAGATTACGATCTAACCATCAACTACCATCCAGGGAAAGCAAATATTGTAGCAGATGCCCTGAGTAGGAAGTCTCCAAGTAAATTAGCAGCTTTAATTACTAATCAAAAACACATCATAATGGATCTGGAGAGTCTGAGATTGAGGTACGAATTCATAATTCTGGAATTCAATTAGCAAGTATTATGATACAACCTACCCTGATCGATAGAATTAAGTCAGCTCAAAAGGAGGATCCGGAATTACAAAGAATTAGGGAGACAATGGAGTTTGGTGCACAATCAGAATTTACTATATATGAAGATGATATCCTGAGGTTTGGTAGCAGGTTATGTGTTCCCAAGCTTCCAGAGTTAAAGAAAGAGATTCTAGAAGATGCGCATGGTTCAGCATATGCAATGCATCAAGGTAGTACGAAGATGTATCGAGATTTAAGAGAGAATTTTTGGTGGCTTGGTATGAAGAAAGACATAGCTCAATATGTGGCTCAATGCTTGGTATGTCAACAGGTGAAAGCTGAGCATTAAAGACCTACTGGACCACTGCAGTCTCTTGCGATTCTTTAGTGAAAATGGAAGCACATTAGCATGGATTTTGTGACAGGTTTGCCCAAAACCTCTAAGAAAAATAATGCAATATGGATGATTATGGACCGACTGACGAAATTAGCTTATTTCTTATCCTTTCATGTCGATCTCTCTCTTGAATGATTAGCAAACTTGTACACGGAACAAATTGTGAAACTACATGGGATTCTAGTTTCTATAGTATCGGATCGAGACAGTAGGTTTGTTTCATAATTTTGGAAGAGTCTTCACAAAACATTGGGGACCGAATTAAGTTTTAATACAGCATTTCATCCCCAAACCGATGGACAGTCAGAGCGAACCATCCAAATTTTGGAAGACATGTTGAGAGCTTGTGTTATGGACTTGGGTGGTGCTTAGAACTGTCATCTATCATTGATAGAGTTTGCCTATAACAACAGTTATCAAGCCAACATTCAGATGGCACCTTTTGAGGCTTTATATAGTAGGAAATGTAAAATCTCCTATCTACAGGGATGATGTAGGAGAAAGAAAATTGTTGGGTCCAGAAATAGTGCAACAAACAGTAAAAAGGTACAAATGATCAGGAAATGGTTACGTACTGCTCATAGCCAACAGAAAAGTTATGCTGATAAGAGACGGAGAGAGTTGGAATTCATTGTTGGTGACCATGTCTTTTTGAAGGTGTCTCCCATAAAGGATGTGATCCAATTTGGTATACGAGGCAAGTTGAGCTCGAGATTTGTGGGACTGTTTCAAATTTTGGATAAGGTTGGTGAGGTAGCCTATCGATTAGCGCTACCACCAGTCTTATCTGGGGAGCACAATGTGTTTCATGTATCGATGTTATGGAAGTACATTCCTGATCCTAGTCATGCAATAAACTACGTACATACCCTTGCAACTTCAGGAAGATCTGACTTATGAGGAGGTGCCTATACCAATTGTCGACTGCAAGGACCAATAGTTACGACACCGAACCATACCATATATGAAGATGTAATGGAGCAATCATAGTGAAAGAGAAGCTAATGGGAACTTGAAGCAGAGATACGAGCAAAATATCCATAACTTTTCGAAATACCAAGTACGTAAATTTCGAGGATGAAATTTTTTTAACGGGGAGAGAATGTAATATTTGGACTTGGGCTAAAGTCGGCAGGCCTAGCCGACTTCAACCCAAACCAGTGAAAGAAAAAGAAGAAGTAGATGAAACGAAGAAAGAGATGGAGTCGTAAACAAGGGAAGCTTTCTCATCCTTATCCGATCGGCATTTTTGCCAGAGATTTCGAAGGATGAGTCATGAGGGGAGAGGGAATTGGTCGGCGACGAGTCTGGGAGGGATTGGGACTCGCTCGGGAGGTGTTGGTTTTCTAAATGACATGGGGAACCAACGGGAATTTCTTTAAATTTTTTCTCATCGTCGTTGTTTCGAGCCATCGAGCCCTACCCATCCACAGTTCCTCCTCTCTAACGAGCATCCAAGAGACCGACGAAGCCGGGTAAGGTTTCTTTTATGATCAAAAAAAGGTTTGAATTTAATTTTATTTTGTTTTGATTTGGGTTTGGAGTCGTGGATCGCTGGTAGCTCTACCGCCATCCTCAGTCTGCCGAGATTCCCTTCCCAGAGTTTTATCTTTCTTGACTGTCGGCAAACCAGAGGGGAGGCCAGTTCGGCCGGGCCGATGGAGAGGCAGGGAGGATTTTGGGATGGATTTTATTTGGATTTTCCGTTTGATTACTTGGGGCCGTTCATCGCCGGTGGCCGCGCCACCATTTTCTTCGGGCCACCGAGCCTTCTTCCTTGCAACCATTTTTCATGGCCGCCGCCGGCAGCCATGGGAAGGCCGACTCAGTTGATCCGAGGAAGGCCATAGGGGATGAGTTCAGGAGAGAAGAAGAGCAAATGGAGGAAGAGAGAAGAGAGAGAAAGAGAGGAAGAGAGATAATCAAGGGATTTTTTCGAGATTCATGAAAAAATTGAGAATTTAGATTTTTAATAAAATTATTTATTAATGTAGGGAATCAGTTTCCTGAGCAGGAAAGTGTTGTGCGAATTTTGGGTACGGACTAGTTTAGGTGTAGATAGTTGATTCTTGAGAGGTAAGGAATTCTGTATTGATCACCCATTTATACATGTATTTTATGTGGCCTGGCTTGATCTGAGCATATATATATATACATTTGTACGCATGATGTTATTTCGCATAGCATAGTTGATTTCTTGTAATGGACATTGCGGTTGCTATTATTATTATCGTCGGTAATTCATGCACCATATTTTTAAGGAAATTGATATCCGTATGGGTTGGACTATGATACCGGATTGCTAAATGGATTGGACCATGACACCGGTTATCGAGTGGGTTGGACTACGATACTGGTTATTGAATGGGTTGGACCATGATACTGGTTATCAAGTGGGTTGGACCATGATACCGGTTATGGAATGGATTGGACCATGACACCGATTATTAAGAAATCATAAGAGACATGTTTTGACTACAATGATGAAGTGTTAATGAAGTAAATACGGTATTTGGATTAGCCATGCTACGGTAGCACCGTGATTACACAGCCTGAGCCACGGGCTTTGTAGGTGGGAGCCGGCTACGGGCGGTTAGTATGTGGGACAGTCGAGCCACGGGCTTAGTACGTGAGCAAGACCGACCACTGTATGCATGGTCACTTTGCAGTTGCCAGTCATGGGCTGGTACATGACCGTGGCTAGTCCAGAATCCTAAATATAAAGGTTAATTAATGGAAATTCTAAAAGAAAAATGTAAAGTTATCAAGGTTTTGTCATACACGAGGCTTGGATTATTTGACTACATGACATGATATACTGGTATATTTTGCTATTTTTAGAAATGTATATTATTATTGGTGTGATCATATGGAAACCTTACTGGGCTGTATAGCTCACTTCCTACTTTTTGATTTTTCAGAGACTCAGGATGCATAGCAAGATTTGGGCTGAGCGTGAGACGGAACATCACTTTTAGTTTGTTAGTTGGTTTTATGTAGTTTTTCGGTTGCTGATACTTATTATCGATCAGTGGACCATTAGGAGTTTGATTTGAATAAAATAATTGTTTAGTTATATTCATACTTTTAATTCATGTTATCTCTTGTGTACCTAGGCCTTGCATGACCCCTAGGATAAAACCTAGGGTTTGTGCGGCCGATTGCGTAGCCGGTTCGGGTGCTGAATTCAGGCCATGACAGAGTGGTATCAGAGTAAACCAGGTTCTAGGATCTTAGGGTATAAGCTCATCGAGAAAGTGTGGGTTGAATCCTAGTTGGGGTAGATAATGTATTATTTTTCTGAACAATTACATGCTAGTTGTATACTAACAATGACTGGTGTAGGATTTTCATGGTGCGTGGTAGTGGGCGTGGACGTTCTAGGAGGCTCACAAGATTTACGGATGGAGCAAATGCTTAGGATCCTATAAAGCGGCACGAGGATGCTTGGGTCTTATCTGGTGATGAGGAGCATCCACAGGAACCAATGCCCAATCCTATGGACAATACCTCGGAGACTGTAACTGCAGAATTGGGAACTACGGGAGGATCTAGAGTTCAGCTTGGGGACCAGGTGGGTCTTCCTTAGCTGATGCAATACTTAGCACAGTAACAAGCTGCTGCAAGAACTGATACACTGAGATTAATGGAAGCACAACAACAACAACAATTTATGCAACAATAGCAATAGTTCATACTGCAGCTATTATTACTGTAGCAATAGCCAGAAGTTAGGATTCCACGAGAACGACAAATCACTCTGATAGATTTCAAGAAGTATGAACCACCGGTATTCAAGGGAACATCTGATCCCATGGAGGCAGAGGGTTGGCTGAAAGCAGTTGAGAAAGTATTCCAAGCCTTGCGGTGTCCGAAAGGGGAGAAGGATACATTTGCTACTTTTTTATTGTAAGATGAGGCAGCCGTTTGGTGGGAGTTAGAGCTTGGAAAGCAAGGACTGACTGATGTACCTTTTATCTGGGCAAATTTCAGAAGGATTTTCTATTAGAGGTACTTTTCTCAAAATGTTCGGGTACAGAAATTTCGAGAATTTGACCGCTTGGATCATGGTAGCTTAACTGTTTCTCAATATACTGCAAAGTTTGAAGAATTATCGAGATATGCTCCATCACTGATAACAGATGAAGGGATCCGGTCCAGGAAATTTGAAAATGGACTTAGAAGTTGGATTCAGCATCAGGTGACTATCTTCGAGCTAACCACTTGTAAGGAGGTGGTCAACAAGGCACTGATAATAGAAAGAGGATTGGATGCTGCTCAGGTAGAGAGGGAGAAGGTTTTGAAAAAGAGATCCAGATTGGGAGGTTATTAGAGTCAATCAAACAAAAATATCAGTGCAAAGACAAGGAAACTTGACACCGTGGAACCAAATGACAAAACTAGACAAAGGGATGATATCCAGTGCTACCGGTGTGGTGGACCGCACCTTAAGCGAAACTGCACCTGGCCAGGAGGGAAATGTTTTAATTATGGAAAGGAAGGTCACACTGTAGCTGCGTGTCGTATTGGTCAGGGGTCATAGCGTCAAGTGCCTCAAGCATCTCGTGATGGATATCAGCAGGAAAAGAAGTTGAGTACCCAAGGACGGGTGTACTCACTCACGCAGCAGGATGCCAATGCATCAAATTCAATAGTGACAGGTATGATTAGGTTATTTTCTAACAATATTTATGTTCTATTTGATGCTGGTGCCACCCACTCTTTCATATCTGTTAGATCGGTTAGAGAAAGCAATGAGTTAACCTCGACACCTTTAGAATTTAAACTATGTATTTCCACTCCAAGTGGAGATGTTTTTGTGGTTAATTGAATATGCAAGGAGTGTAGATTGAATATCGAAGGGAGGGAGATAGAAGCCGATTTGATAGTCATGGATAACAAGGATTTCGATGTGATCCTTGGAATGGATTGGTTAGCAGCATATCATGCTTCCATCAACTATTTTAAAAAGATAGTGAGATTTTAGATTCCTGGTCAGCCAGAGTTTCACTTTATGGATAATAAGCTAACCCCTCTGAAGAGAGTGATCTCAGCCTATTTTGCCAAGCGACTCCTCAAGAAAGGCTGTGAAGGATTTTTGGTAGTAGTAATTGATACCTGACAATAGGAGCTCAGGTTAGAGGACATACCCATTGTAAAGGAGTTTCTAGAAGTCTTTCCGGATGACCTGCCAGGGTTACCTCCTGATAGAGAAATTGAGTTCTCTATTGATCTTATACCAGGTAATGGAGCCATCTCTAAAGCTCCCTATAGAATGGTTCCGGCTGAATTAAAAGAGCTTAAGGAGCAATTACAAGAGTTGTTAGACAAAGGATTTATCAGACCAAGCATGTCTCCCTGGGGTGCTCCGATCCTATTCGTAAAGAAGAAGGATGGGAGTTTTTGGCTCTGCATCGACTATCGGGAGTTGAACAAAGTGACAGTAAGGAACAAATATCCCTTACCAAGGATTGATGATTTATTTGATCAACTACAGGGAGCACAGGTATTTTCAAAAATTGATCTTTGTTCTGGTTATCATCAATTGAAGATAAAGGCAGAAGATGTGCCTAAGACAGCTTTTAGAACTAGATATGGTCATTACGAGTTTATGGTTTTACCTTTCGGTCTGACAAATGCACCTACAGTTTTCATGGACCTCATGAACCGAGTGTTCAGACCATATTTGGATCATTTGTAGTGGTATTTATTGATGACATACTGATTTATTCAAGGAGTCCACAGGTACATGAGGAACACCTAAGAATAGTATTGCAAATACTCAAAGAGGAGAAGTTATATGCCAAGCTACAAAAATGTGAATTTTGGTTGGACAGAATTTCTTTACTTGGCCATATTATTTCTAAGGATAGTGTTTCTGTGGATCCAAAGAAAGTGGAGGCAGTGGTAGATTGGGAGAGACCCACTAATGTGTCTGAAGTTCGTAGTTTCCTGGGAATGGCAGGCTATTATCGAAGGTTTGTTGAAGGATTTTCTCTTATTGTTATACCTCTAACTCGCCTGACCCAGAAATGAACAGAATTTGAATGGACAGATGAATGTGAACAAAGATTTCAAGAATTGAAAAAATATTTAGTCACTGCCCTAGTGCTGACTGTTACTGTGGAGATAGATGATTTCAGCATATACAGTGATGCATCTCGAAAGGGTCTCAGTTGTGTCCTAATACAAAATAGAAAGGTAATAGCCTATGCCTCTAGACAATTAAAGTCTTATGAGTCAAATTATCCTACTCATGACCTGAAACTAGTAGCAGTAGTCTTTGCCTTAAAAATATGAAGGCATTACATATATGGTAGCCGTTGTAAAATCTTTACAGATCATAAAAGTTTAAAATATATATTCACTCAGAAGGAGTTAAACTTAAGACAGAAGGTGGTTGTAGTTGCTAAAAGATTACGATCTGACTATCAACTACCATCCAGGTAAGGCAAATATTGTAGCAGATGCCCTAAGTAGGAAGTCCCAAGTAAATTAGCAGCTTTAATTACTAATCAAAAGCATATCATAATGGATCTGGAGTGGTTTGAGATTGAGGTACGAATTCATAATTCTAGAATTCAATTAGCAAGTATTATGATACAACATACCCTGATCGACAAAATTTCATATGTGAAGATACAATGGAGCAATCATATTGAAAGAGAAGCTACATGGGAACTTGAAGTAGAGATGCGAGCAAAATATCCACAACTTTACGAAATACCAGGTACGTAAATTTTGAGGATGAGATTTTTTTAACAGGGGGAGAATGTAATATTTGGGCTTGGGCTGAAGTCGGTAGGCCCAGCCGATTATAACCCAAACCAGTGAAAAAAAAAAGAAGTAGATGAAACGAAGAAGGAGATGGAGTCGGAAACAGGGGAGGCTTTCTCACCCTTATCCGGCCAGCATTTTTGCCAGAGATTTCGAAGGATGAGTCATGAGGGGAGAGGGAACTAGTCAGCGACGAGTCCAGGAGGGATTGGGACTCGCTCGGGCGGTGTTGGTTTTCCAAACGAAATGGGGAACCAACGGAAATTTCTTTAAATTTTCCCTCATCGCCATTGTTTCGAGCCATCGAGCCCTACCCACCCAAAGCTCCTCCTCTCTGATGAGCATCCAAGAGATCGGCGAAGCCAGGTAAGGTTTCTTTTATGATAAAAAAGGGTTTGAATTCAATTTTATTTTGTTTCGGTTTGGGTTTGGAGTCGTGGATTGCAGGTAGCTCTACCATCATCCTCAGTCCGTTGAGGTTCCCTTCCCAGAGTTTTATCTTTCTTGATAGCCAGCAAACCAGGGGGGAGGCCAGTTCGGCCAGGCCGAGGGAGAGGTAGGGAGGATTTTGGGATGGATTTTATTTGGATTTTTCGTTCAGTTACTTGGGGCCGTTCATCGCCGGTGGCCGCGCCACCATTTTCTCCAGGCCGCCGAGCCTTCTTCCTTGCAACCTCTTCCCATGGCAGCCACCGGCAGCCATGGGAAGGCCAACTCAGTTGATCTGAGGAAGGCCGCAGGGGATGAGTTCGAGAGAGAAGAAAAGAAAAGAGAGGAAGAGAGAAGAGAGAGAAAGAGAGGAAAAGAGAGAATCAAGGGATTTTCTCGAGATTCATGAAAAAATTAGAAATTTAGATTTTTAATATAATTATTTATATTAATGTAGGGAATCAGTCTTCTGAGCAGGAAAGTGTTGCACGAATTTTGGATATGGACTAGTTCAGGTGTAGACAGTTGATTCTTGAGATGTAAGGAATTCTGTATTGATCATCCATTTATGCATGTATTTTACATGGCCTGGCTTGATCTGAGCATATATATATATATTTGCACGTATGGTGTTATTTCGCATAGTATTGTTGATTTCTTGTGATGGACATTGTGGTTGTTATTATTATTATCATCGGTATTTCATATACCATGTTTTAAAGGAAATTGATATCCGGATATATTGGACCATGATACCGGATTACTAAATGGATTGGAGCATGACATTGGTTATCGAGTGGGTTGGACCATGATACCGGTTATTGAATGGGTTGGACCATGATACCGGTTATCGAGTGGGTTGGACCACGATACCGGTTATGGAATAGATTGGACCATGACACCGATTATTAAGAAATCATACGAGACATGTTTTGACTACAATGATGAAGTGTTAATGAAGTAAATACAGTATTTGAACTAGCCATGCTACGGTAGCACTGTGGTTACACAGCCTGAGCCATGGGCTTTGTACATGGGATTTGGCCACGGGCGGTTAGTACGTGGGACAGCCAAGCCACGGGCTTAGTACATGAGCAGGACCAACCATAGTATGTATGATTGTTTTGCGGTTGTCAGTCAAGGTTTTGTCATACATGAGGTTTGGATTATTTGACTGCATGACATGATATACTGTATTTTGCTATTTTCAGAAATGTGTATTATTATTGGTATGATTATATGGAAACCTTACTGAGCTGTATAGCTCACTTCCTACTTTTTGATTTTTCAGAGACTCAGGATGCGTAGCAAGATTTGGGCTGGGTGTAAGATGGAACATCGACTTTTAGTTTGTTAGCTAGTTTTATGTAGTTTTTTGGTTGCTGATACTTATTATGGATCAGTGAACCATTAGTAGTTTGATTTGAATAAAAGAATTATTTAATTATATTCATACTTTTAATTCATGTTGACATAATTGCTGTGATTTTAAATGAACGACTCTTGTATACCTAGGCCTTGCATGACCCCTAGGATAATACTTATGGTTTGTGCGGCCGGTCGTGTAGCCTATTCCGGTGCTAGATTCGGGACGTGACAAATTTGTCATTGAAAAGCTATAGCTGTGTACTTCTTACCACCATTCCTCTTCCCTATTAGCTTCACATTCTTCTTGCCACCTTTGTTTACCCTGCCAATGTTGCATTTTCAAGTTACACTTGGCATGCATGCCTGGTCTTGGAATGAAATTCTGAAAATTTTCTACCAGTTCAGAGTGAAGCTTTGCACTCTATTGTCTCCAAAATACTCCATTATTATATGTTGTTGCTCATTGTTTGGGGTGCTTGGATTAAAATGCTCACGTTACGATCAAGCCAACAGAGTTTTGCCTAGGGGATGGTATATTATACACATCAACATTCATGCTCTTCACCAACCCGCGAGAGGTTTAGCTTTTCTTTACAGTGGATGCCAGTTTATAGAAATGATTGTTGTAACATGAAACATTAGGGGTAGGTGCTACAGCCAAAAGGAGGGTCATCCGTGATCTTGTTACATTCTCCTCATGGGACATTATACGGATGCGAGAGACAAAGATAGCTTCTCCAAGTCCATCCTCTCCGGTCTATGGGAGGCTCCCAGCTGGAAGAGTGGGCTCGCTTGGATTCAAATTGTTCCAGCGGGGGCATCCTTATTGGGTGGAACTCTAGCCACTTCTCACTTAAAGATTCTATCAAAAAGACTCTCTCCTTCACAATGGTGCAGCATTGCCAAGCCTTAAAGAAAGATCTCGTTATTTCTTCAAATTATGGACCTAATGAAAGAAATCTTAGAGATCCCTTTTTCCAGGATCTCACCAGTATTTGGAGAGGTATACCTAGTCCTTTGGCTTCTAGGATGCGGCTTCAATATCATGAAGTCCATTGAAGGCAAAGAGGTAATCCGCAATGCATGCATCAAGGATAGTCTTCTTATTTTTATTTTTGTTGTACTTGTGGATTTGGATTTAAATTAAAGGTCATACTTTAATTACTTAAGTAATAGAAGAGAACACCCTTCTTTGGCATAACTCAATTGTTTCCTTCTCTCTCCTGAGTAGAAGAATCTCTTTCTAGCTACAATTCAAAAGACTTTAGCTTGTACCTTCTCTGATCATGTACCAAGTGCTTTAGATTGTAACTTCAATTTCCAAAGTTGAAATGTTTTCAGGTTTGAGGCAAGGTGAGCAAATTAAGGAACTAGACCCGTCAGATGTTATAGTGAGTTGTTTTCTGCTATATATCTGACTACTTATACGTAACCATTTTCTGTCTCACCAAATTCTGTGTCATTTCTATTTATAAGTATGCTTCTATCTTAATCCTCTATAGATAAAACCAGTGCTCAAGAAAACCTCAATATTTTGGTTAATGTTTTAGCTAATCTTCATGCCAAATCTTTGTTTATCATAACTGCAGGGTAACTTCATGAATATGCCATTTCCTGATAATACTTTTGATGCTATATATGCAATAGAAGCAACATGCTATGCATCAGATCAGGTATATATATTTCAGTGCAAATGATTGTCTAAACATATCTTATGGTTTATTTTACTTTTGCATCACACCTCCAAATAATTCTAATGCCTTTGTGGTTGGTATAGGTTGCCTGCTTAAAGGAGATTTATAGAGTACTAAGCCTAGCTAGAGTTTGTGCATGACTGATCACTTTAAATTGATCCCACGAACAAAGACCATTAGAAAATTAAGGGTGACATCGAACTTGGTTGTGGTATTGCAAATTTAAGAAATACAAGCTGTTGCTAGTAAATCACTTCTTGCTGGAACTCCTTCAGCACCTAAGAATTCTCCACGCTTCTCCAGTGGGAAAAGGGTTGCTCCTCCATGCTTCTCTAGTGGGAAAAGGCTAGGGTGGCTACTCTTGACTTCTCTTGTGGGAAAAAGGTGGCTACTCTTGGTTTTCTTTGATAGAGACCTACAAGAATAATTCATTGACCGGTGGTAATTGGCAAGGGACCCTACGATACTTAAGTTAGTGAAAGAAGTGAGATAGGCTACAACAGTCGAAGCTAAGAGTGATGAGAAGAAAAACTAAATGTCTAGGAATGATAGAAGTGTAATACTTAGCCAGGGTTCCCCTTTTATATATTTATAATAGAGTTATATTAGATAACTGAATGTCGTTATGGAGGTGACCTCTGTTGACGTAGATAATAACTTTCTATTGGGAGGTTGGGATTTCCCTATTAAAGGATAACGGTTTTTGGAGATATTGTCTGTTATGATCTCCAGTTAGAAGGTTACAAGTTGTTGGCTTCTACCACTTACTCGGATGTTGCCGACTCCAAGTAAATAAAATAACATACTACTGGTGAATTCTTGGCACTATACATGAGCAAACCCAACTAGATTTACCTGAATAGCTAGTCAATCCTAAATTGGTATTCAATACCAAATAATTAGCTAGTACTGAGTAAATACTCAGTTTGGCTAATTGTGCTATTTGGTGGAATCATCCCCTTCATACTCAGTGCTATAGTTGGTAGTCAAAGTGCACCCCTAGTTGATGAAGTAGTCAGTATTTCGGCAAGTAGTCGAACGTCCAACTAGTTCTCGAGACCGAATAAGTAGTCATCATATAGTTGCCCCCATTCTCGAGTCCAAAGCGTTGCTGAGTAGTTTACTTAGCTTTGTCATTTTTGGATAAAGGGAGTAATTATTTTTTGATCATGGGATAGAGCAATTCTCTTTGCCATCTGGATATTGAATGCCTTCTCAAAAGTCATCGCCAACTATCCTATCACCTCGATAGTGGTGGACAAAAGAATTATTGGTGCAGTGCTCGAAAAGACTACATAATAACTCCTGAAATGGTTGGTGATTCATCCAATCTTCCTCAACAAACAAGGATGTGCCACGTGGCCTAACAATTATGGCACATAAATGATTTACGTAGAACCTAGTGTCAAGAGTTAATTGGTTGGTTACTTTTTTGAAGCGATGTAATGCTGGCCAGCTAAGCTAAGGTCTTGTGTCGAGATCCGATGGCTTTGGTTGAATAGAAGGCTTCGATCATAGCCATTGAAGCAGATATAATTATGGATATTAGCTATTGTTCCAGGGATTGCCTTCTTCACAGAGCAACAGAAAAGAGAGAGAAGAAGGCTCAAGCTCCAGACCTAGCTTCCCATGGGCGATTCCTTGTACATGGTTTCCAGGTTAGAGCCTTCTCCTTAGCTATTTTTTTTTTGTCCTTTGCCTTCCTTTAGGGCTTCTTAGGTCCTACTTTTGGCAGCTTCTACCTTCAAATTATTCTTGAGCTAGGATTTTTCTAACATTTCTTCTTCTTTTTCTACCTTTATTTGATCTTCTCTTTTCTCTGCCCTTTCTTTGTTAGCTAGGATGACTTCATCCGAGGGTGAGAGCCACTCAGTAAGCCATATCTTCCAACTATAGAGTTCTCAGAAGTCATCCTCCTGGGAAGCTACTTCCCCAGATTTGGGAGAAGTCAGGATTTCTTCCTTCTGGGAGGTGCTTTAGGCTGGCCAATTGGCTAGTCCGAGTGCCCCTATCCCGTCGAATCTAGCAAGCACTATCTTGTCGATGACTTTGGTGGAGGTTCTTCAACTCCAGAAACAATACTGCTTTTCAAGTCAATTTCAAGTCTTAGCTCCTATATTTGAGGACCAAGTAACATTAGGTCCTCCTATAGGAATTTTGTGGTTCTCCCACGCCTTGAAGAGACTTGGGAGGCCATGGCAGGGATGTTCAAGGATCCCTGGAGCTTGGAGATTTATCTCAAGCAGGTTCTGGATATATTCCAGGGGTTTCCTGGAGGTGTTCCAGGGATGCTCTAAGTTTCAATTTTATCTCATGTGACTTAGGAAGAGTTTTTGAGAGACTGTAACATAACCCGATTTGTAGGTTATGGGATTTAAGTCCAAGAATTAGTTAGTTGGTTACAACCAACTTAGAAAGTCCCAAACCACTCATGTGATTATTTAGAGGGGGCGTCAATTTAGAGGGGTGTGAGAGAGGAATCAGTATGAGGGTTACATCACGTGGAAGAAGGGCTTGAGTGTGGAGGTCTTCCACGAGTTTGGAGAAGGGGATCTTGCGTGAGGGAGTCCGCAAGGTGGAGTTACTTCTCAAGTGTCAGAGAGGCATTGGTTCTTGATTGTAATCAAGGTTTCTTCTCTAAGGGTTAATAAAGCTTAGTCTCTCTTTTCTCCTAATATTTTCTATTACTTCTCCTATTACTTGATTTATAAAGAAGGCCGCCATCATCACATCAGAGTCTCTCTCACGGTGCTTCCGCAGCATATATTTTGATCCAAGATTTTCTAACAAGTGGTATTAGAGCGGGTTCGAGCATGGAGAAAGGAGTTTTCTATCCCAAGATCCAATTGAAGTTTCTTCAGGATTTTGGAGAAGGATTCAGATCTGGGACTTTTGTCCATCCCCCTTTCATCAAGTTTCTTCTTTAGGGTTTTCAATTTTTCGTTGTTGGTGATTATTTTGGATCATGGAAGGTAGCGGGGTGAAGATTGGTGTGGAGAAGTTTGATGGAAAGGAAATTTGACTATGTGGAAGGTTAGGGTAGAAGACTTGCTGGTTCAAATGGGATTAGATCTAACTTTGGAAGATAGGCTAGGAGGTATGAATGACAAGGAGTGGATGTCTTTGGAGAAAAGGGCACTTGCCACGATTAGGGCTTGTCTGGCGGATGAGATTTTGTATGGCGTTTTAGGGTAGAAGACACCCAACAGATTGTGGTCGAGGTTGCACACAATGTATATGGAAAGAATATATGCAACAAGTTGGTGCTGAAGAAGCAACTGTATAGCCTTCGGATGTAAGAGGGTGAGGATGTTGCAGGACACATTTAGCGGTTCGACTGGATGAGAATGGATGTGCTCAACATTGGGGTGGATTAAGAAAAAAATAGATAAAAGTCTGCTACTTTTATGTTCACTACCCGGGAGCTTCGATTCGTTTATGACTACACTGCTGTATGAAAAGGAGATGCTGGTATATGAGGAGATCATATCAGTGCTAAGATCCAATGAGCAACGAGAACGGATGTTGAAGAGGGAGGTCTTCCAGGAGGGTTTGGCTATGTCAGAGAGGCCAAGGAGATGGAAGAAGAAAGGTGAACAGATAGGACGGGTACAGTCCAGAAAAGGTAGCATGGCGGGTAAGTGCTACAGGTGTGGTGTAGCATGGCACTTTAAGCAGGAGTGTTTGCTTAGGAAGAAGTGCAAGGAAGGAGAAAAGGAAAGCCCGGATTTCTCAGATTCAATTGCAGGATCAAAGGAAGAGTCCGATGAGTTCTTGGTTTCGAAGGAGCCTGCGGGAGGCAGTATATCCAAAATGATCTCGGAGGGGTCCGGGGATGCGGAGGGTCCGAGGAGGCAGCGATGGTGTACGAGGTTCAACAGCAGGCTCATTAGGGTAGCGTTGAGTTGCTGGCCTCAGGATTTTATTTTATCATGTTAGGGGGACTTCAGTCTCAGGTGGAGCACCGGGGAGAGATGGCTTCACCGGTGGAGCAAGTTTCGACACGAGATCAGAGCGGAAGAGTGCATGGGGAGGAGTCACATCCCAACACCAGTGCTAGGGATGCATCGAGGCAGGTGGAGCAACGTGCACAAGTAGTCAGGCATGGCTCTGAGGAGATGGTGTCAGGTAGAGCTCTAGTTGCAGCAAGTGCTGATTCAGGTTCGCTGGGTTCTCTCCAGGGAAGTCCATGAAAAAGGCTAATATAGCTGCCAGGCAGAAGGAAGGCTACAATGGTGGTGCCAAGATACAAGCAAGGATCTTCAACTATGGAGGCGGTCATCCCAAAGGCCTCCAAGGATGCGCAACAGCTAAAGGGTATTAGCAAAGGTAAGGAGATCCGCATAAGAGGCTATCAGGACATGGTTACAGCGAGGTTGTACATGAGGATATTGCCGGGTTTGCTAAGGCTTGAGGGCACCAAGATGGAGATTGTAGGGATTTTGTGATGCTCCCAAGCCTTGAAGAGACTTGGAAGGCCATGACAGGGATATTCGAGGATCCCTGGGACTTGGGGGCGTATCCCAAGAAGGTCCTGGATGTATTCCAGGGATTTCCTAGAGGTGTTCCAAGGATGCTCTAAGTTTCAGTTTTATCTCAATTGACTTATAGGGGAGTTTTTGAGAGATTGTAACATATTCCGGTTTGTGGGTTATGGGGTTTAAGTCCAAGAATTAATTGGTTGGTTGCAACCAACTCAGAAAGTCCCAAACCGCCCATGTAATTATATAAAGGGGGCATCGGTTTAGAGGGGTGTGTGAGAGGAATCAGCATGAGGGTTACATCACGTAGAAGAAGGGCTTGAGCATGGAGGTCTTCCATGGGTTTGGAGAAGGGGATCTTGCATGAGGGAGTCCGCAAGGTGGAGTTGCTTCTCAGGTGTCAGAGAGGTGCTGGATCTTGATTGTAATAAAGGTTTCTTCTCTAAGGATTAATAAAGATCAGTCTCTCTTTTCTCCTAATATCTTCTATTACTTCTCCTACTACTTGGTTTATAAAGAAGGCTGCCATCATCATGTCAGGGTCTTTCCCACGGTGCTTCTGCGGCATATACTATAATCCGGGATTTTTTAACACCTCTGAGTTTTGTTGCTTTGTATGGAGGAGTTCTTCCATGCATGTCTTTACCTTCCTTTCCATCCATTCATTAGGAATATCCTGGACTTTTACTAAGTAGCTCCTACTCAGCTTGCTCCTAATTCTTTTAGGATAATTATTTTTTGTCATTCATAGTCATATGTTCGAAACCTAGCCTAGAATTTTTCTATTCCGAGCATCGTTCTCTTTGAAGAGGCATCCGATGGTGAAGGGCTGGTGGTTCATCGACTATTGCCAAGGTCGCACCTTCATTACTTGTCTTCCCTTTGCTATCCATAACTAGGAAGGTAGATTCTTCTTCATCTCCTCTGATGTCCCCTTAGGAATTAACTAGGTCTAGGATGAGCCCAATCTAAAGTCATAAAAGAATGATGAAGTCCTTGCTTCCGACGAGGAGGAATTCAATATATTACTGAATATGGAGGTCCCTTGGCAACGGGATCTGTTGTCGAAGCAAAGCCTGTATGATGCAGAGCCTAGCCCTATCAATTCACTAAGTCTTTGAAATTTATCTTTTCTATTTGTCTACTATTATTTTTGCTAAGTCATTTACTCATCTTTCTACAAATATGAATGTTTCACTAGAAGCTCTGAAGAATGCTTAGAAGAGGACCGTAACAGAGGGTGGAGCTTCGTGGATGAAAAAGGAGGTATCTAAGAAGCCTCGACTAACTCTTGGAAGTTCGTTAGCTTCTGCCAGGGCCCTAATATCATGCCTGTCAAAAGCTCCCACCACCATGGACAATGATGAGATGGAAATAATCACAACACCAATTCTTGCGGTATCAATTTTGTCTTCGATGCCAGCACCATTAACCATAGCATTAAGGAGGCTAAGTCCTTCGGTTCGAGCAAAGGCTAAAGGGAGAGGTAAGGCTCGAATGACTTCTTTGGAGCTTGAAAAGACTCCTTAGAATGATGAGAAGTATATCCGAATTGAGGCAAAGGTAACGAAAACTACCTCCGCCTTACGAAAAATAAGGGGCTAGCCAAGAAGCTTGTCAAGATGACTCTCCTCCCTTAGGACAGGGAGGACTGGAAGGCCCGTCCACTAGAGGAGATCATCAAATCCTTCTTTTCAGCTCTTATTAGGGTAAGTACTTCTAACATTATTATTTTTTTAGTGTTTAAATTATGACCAGTTAACTTAAAAAAATTTTCTTTGTAGCTTGCCCACAACATAACCTTATCCAAGAAAGGTTCAATGACTTCGTAGAGCTAAATTGAACGCTGAAGGATCAAATGGAGGCCATGAAGGTAGACACTGAGGTCTTTGAAGAGTTGAGGAAGGCAGGTGAGGTTCAAGAGGTGAAGCTTAAGGAAGAACTACAAGCTTCCAAGGAACTCATCCGAGAGTTGGAAGCCCAAACAAAGAAGAAAGATGAGATGCTGGCCAATGAAAAGGCTTGGGTCTCTAAGCTAGAATAAAGATGGCCGACATCAACTCAAGAAGGATAGTTGCGGAAGACTAGCTTAAGGCTATCAATATCTAAGCCAAGGTTTCCGAAGCCGATGCCCAAACCTCTAGTGAATGAGCGGTTGAAGAACTCAAGGGTTCGAGGACTTTCAAAAAGAAGTAGTTGAAGGCTACTTGGAAGCTTTCCACCTCGGATTCATCGAATGCAAGAAGAAGGTCACCCAAGCCTTTTCGAGATTGGACCTAAGCACTATCATCGACTCCATTGAAGGAGAAGAAGCCACTGAGGGAGCTACCAATGTTGGGGCTAATCCAATCGATACCAAAGAGATAGCTACTAAGGAGACCATGGAAATGGAGGCTACCATTGAGAAGACTGTTGCTGAGGCAATCATTGATATCGAGGCTATAATCAACAATGCAGTTGATGCTTTTGAAGCAGCTCTGATAACTGGTCCTAGGGAGTGACACTTGTATTTTTTCCTTTCTTTTTGTTCTTGTATCAGGCTCAGCCTCCTATCTTGTACTCAACTTTTTGATATCTTGTACTTTAAATATCAATGAAGATACTTCTTTTCTAAACTTGCTTTTATACTAAATGATTTGTCTATGTTGATTAACTTGATGAATGCCAAAATATTTTATGTAGTCAGAAGTGTAGAATAGCAAGTAAGTAACTTGTAGTCAGTTGGGTTGATAATCCACTAGCTGGAAGTATAGCTTCCTAGTGCAAGAATGGAACTCCCAACTATTGGTACCCTGGACATTTGACTGTAAACCTTTAGTGAAATGCATTCAAGTCTCTTAGTCAAAAAAACTGCACGTTAGTATAGCTTAGGTGTCAACCCCCGACTACATTTATAGAGCTCCCAATTATAGTCATAGAGGTCTTAATTGCAATCATGGAGCTCCTGATTACTTGACTTGCTTAATTCCACCTATAGAAAGTTGGTCTATCACTAGTAGGCAATGCTTAGTTAGTAGATATTACTCTGGTCTGACTAGTTTTCAATGTAGATCCTTTACTTAATAATCGAGTACAGTCGATCACTTAGAATCGTTGCAACTTAGTTGATGCAAATTAGATAAGTTGGTATTTTCTTTTTATTTGTTGGGTGTTATCAGTTGGAAGGATGTAGAATCCTATGAAAGATGATAGATCATCTATTGGTTGATTGCTGAGAGGCCGAGGGGTTCAAAAACTCTAAAATGGATAACAGATTGTTGGGAGTCTGGTTGTTAGGTAGCCAAGAGGTTTGGAAACCCTGATTTGGGTGACAAATCGTTGAGTAGCCGGTTGTTAAGCAGTCGAAGGGTACAGGAATCCTGAGTTGGGTAATGGATTACTAAGTAGCCAATTGTAAACAATCGAGAGATTCAAAAACTCAAAGGAAGGTTACGAATCATTGAGTGGCTAGTTGTCAGACAATCGAAGGATCTAGAAATCCTAAGTTGGGCAATGGATCACCAAGTAGTGGACTCAATCGAATCTGGTGCTGGATAACTAAGACAACAAGATAAGACCTTTAGAAACTTTATCAGAGAACATCTTTAATTGTATTACCAAGCAAGTATTGTTACATCATTGGTAATATAACCAAAGTCTTTTGGCATTCCATGTCCGAGGAATTGGTGTTTCATCTAGGTGATCAAGTTTGTAAGCTCCTTGGTAAAGGGATTAACTTACTCGTTAAGGTCCTTTCCATTTTGATGATAGCTTTCCTTGCTTAGTCAATCTCAAAACTTCTACCCACTAGAAGATAAGGTCCCCTAAATGCAAAGTCTTCGACCTCACTCGGGAGTTTTAATACCGAGCAACATGTTGCTGGCACACTACCATTCATAGATGGGCATGGTTCCATATTTTTTTCAATAGGTCAAGATTGACTCTAAGTTGGGTCAAATTGCTTAACTCATCAAAGTGTTCGATCCACATAATCGAAAGTCTAATTTCGACTGGGATCATTATTTTGGTGCCAAATGCCGGGTTGAAGGAAGTCTTGTTAGTTGATGTCCAAGATGTTGTATGGTATGGCTATGGTACCCTGGATAACTCATTGGCCCATCTATCCTTGGCTTCATCCAACTTGGTCCTAAGCTCCTGTAGAATCATCCAATTTGTGACATTTGTCTCGTTTAATTGAGGATATCCGATAAATATGAATCGATGTTGAATATGAAGATCAGTATAGAATTTCCTAAAGGCTTGATTGTCGAATTGCCAAACATTATCAGTAACAATGACATGAGGGAGCCCGAATCGATAGATGATGGACTTCCAAAATAAGTTCTTAACTTTGCTCTCCATGATGTGCACTAAGAATTCTGCCTCAATCTATTTGATAAAGTAGTCGATAGCGATGATAAGAAACTTCCATTGACTTATTACTAAGAGAAATGGGCATACTTTTGCTGATCTATTGCACTAGGTAAAGGGCCAGGAAAAAGAGAGTTGAGCCAATTGGCTAGCAAGTTGCCATTGAATGTTGGTGTAGCATTGGGACCGGTCACACTTTTGAACAAGCTCCTTGGCATCTTCTCGCATGGTAGGCTAGTAATATCCTTGCCTTAAAACTTTGTAGGCCCAGGACCCTCCCCTCAAATGATTCTAATAGATTTTTTTTAAAAAAATAAAAGCAATTATTAGCTATGACATTAATGATCTTTATCTCCATCGCTAAATCATCAAAACACAGACAATCTGTCTAACTTATTGGTGATGGTGGATGACTCACTAGCAACAAAAAATTGTCAATAATATTTCTTTTAATTAACTTTTTTAATTTAAATTAGAAAATAATCAGAAAATAAATTATAAGCTACAGACTTGTTGTCATTAGTTACTATCTCTAATATTCATTATTAGTGACGGTTTTCCTACCATGACTAATAAGGGTCTTCAGCATCTATCTTTTTTTCTGGTGATTTATTGGTGATGGTGTTCCCTCATTAATAGCATTAATGATAGCTTTTTGGTTATTAGCTAAGCCATCGTTAATAACCAATTTTCTTGTAGTAACTGAGATTAGATAAAATTTTCCCTGCATCACATTACATTTCATGGGCAGTTCAAAAAAACAAGATATGTTGAGGCGTATATATGTATAAATATATATTTGTAAGCATTAATATTCATATTCATATTTGTAGCCTAGTGGATTAAAGTGGATACAAATATTGGTAATATCAATATTTTATCTAGATTTGATCTGATTTCATCCCTGAAGAGAGAGTTCGAGAGGTGTACACAACAATATTTAGAGTTGCTTCGCAGAGGCAAGAGACCACGTATATCACTCCTGTTTTCTTTTTTCCATGCAGATTTTGCAGATGTATTCCACACTTCAAATATAATTAAAGCCTATTGGCTGTTCCAGCATACTAAAGTTCTTTTATTGTCAGAAAGTACATGACATAGAGAACTACGACCAGTATTCAGGCAACAACAGTGACATCGGTAGACCTGTAGGATCTTCAGTTCTTGGTTTGGAGCAGGATTTCGGTCCAATACTTTCCTGTAGTTTCCGTATGTAAGCGTGAGAGTTTTGCAGAAGCACCCTGCACTTTCCTGCATTTAAAAGAAATGGTTATATCCGGTATACAGAGGAGCTAAGTCATAAGCTGCAACTATTATCGCTTGACATTTCAGAACTTCAATTTAGACATTAATGCTTTCATACACCAAGCTTATTGAGCTTCAGCAAAAGACATACACATGAAATATGGTACTGCTCCATTATACCATTCCCTAGTAGTTTGGGCATATTAGGCTATATACAAAGTGTTGCTACTCTCCTCCAAGCTTGATAAATTGGATACACCAAGATGGCTTTGAACTTCTGAAAGTCTGGAGGCCCTTCTGGAAACTGGCCGATGACTTTCGATGTAGACCTAATCAACCTCTAGATCTACAACGGGGGGACGCATAAGTATATTCTAAGATTTCTCCAACAGGAAGACCTTCTATTAAATGTGTATCCTGGAAGCTAATTTGGCTGATGCATAATTACTTTCTAGGACAATTTTGTATTTGACTAATAAGATTGGGTTGTTAAGTCCATTCATGTAATGTATGTATCGATGAATTATCCATGAGATTAATGGATGATAATATATATTCTCAAGAATTAAGAATTTGAGGCATATATTATTAATGATTAATTCTTAAATTGCTCCTGATCGATGGATCATCACAGAGATGGTGAATTGCCATATGAAATGGTTTGTCTTTGAACTCTTCGACGATTTGGCAACTTCTGGTTGAATGTGAGTTTCTTCCTGCGAGGCCACTTCTTTCCACTCTCTTTCTTTCCTTCTTCTTTCTAGCAAAGGAAATAGCTTTCCTTGGCTTAAGCATACTTCCTTGCACACACGAGGAGCTCAACATAACTCTTTGAAAAAGTCTTATCCAAAAAAAAACTTAGGTGACCATTCCGAGTTCTCACTTCAAGGCAACATAGTGACGGGCTCATTGAGATATTTGACCTCTAATATGGCTGTATTGAAGCATGCCACATAATTTCAAAGCATCTCTCCTTCTTCTTGCTTGATGGAGAAGAGGTTGTCATTATTTTTTAGCTATGGTCGATGATTGCCAAAATGAGTCACCAGTTGCCTGCCTAGTTATTGGCAAAATAGATGGATCCAAGTAGCAGGCTTGAAAACCACATCCTGGCGGCTTTCTTTAGAGTTGCTTATAAATCATGCATAATAAAATGTCAGATACACCTTGGAGCCTCATGAGAGCCTTATATCCCCCCAAATAGTCAACAGGATTAGTAAAACCATCATAGGGTTTGACCGAAAGCATCTTGAATTGATGAAAAATCAACTCTTTCATTATTTCTTTAGAAAAAGGGGATTGACTGTTGAATCATGAAAGTTATTCTGGTGGCGATCTTCCATATAGATTTCTCTGAGTTTAGCTTCTAGCTCCTGAACTTTCTTTTCAATATCATCCTGCCACTAAGAGTGATGATTTGAAGGATGCACTGAAGTTAAATCCTCTTGGAAATCCTCCAAGGGGCAATGGTGATGGTTCCTTCCTTCCTGAAGAGGAGTTGATTACCAGATTTCTTGCTTCTTGTAGGAAGGATGATGACTTCTATCACCTCCACTTGATTGATACCGATGGCTCTGCTGAAATGATTCAACAAGCAAAGCATGAAGCCAGATAATAGATTGTTGAAGAAAATAGATGGTACTTATCAACAACTGTACCTGCTCAATCAGAGTATCCATCCTTGGATCAGTGGTAGGAATGGGTTGAAATTTCTTATCTCAACTTCTATTATATTGAGAGCATCTTGAGAAGATCACCATTGGGGAGTGGGATTGAGTGGAGATCTTTCTCTCAATACTTTTTTGAAAGATTTGGGAAAGGCTCTTCCTTTAGCGCCAATCTATTGCTACACCTCCTAAGTTAGACAAGCTATACATGATGAGATGGCAGTAGGCTCCCAAGAATATAGAAGTCCCGAAGGAATAGCCGATAACTTCTAGTATAGACTTGAGCAGCACCCGGACTTACAAAAGAAATTCTCAATATTAAAGAAATTGATGGGATTTCTCCAATGGGGGACCCTTCGATACTTAAGTCAATTTAGAGAGGGAGAATAGTGAGAAAAAATGGAGAGAGTATGAGTGTGTGAGAAGTCCCTTAAGTTTCCCTTGATCTCCTATTTATAGAGATTTAGGGTCGAGTTGGTTCAAGCGATTATAATCATTTGTTAGGTGGTTACACCATTAAAAAAGTTGTTGTAAGAAGTCCCTTAAAGTTTACCTCGATCTTCTATTTATAGAGATTTAGGGTCCAGTTAGTTTAAACGATTATAATCATTTGTAAGGTGGTTACACCATTAAGAAAATTGTTAAGTCGGTTAGGCCATTAAGAGATTAGTTTATGTAGTTTGTTTCGTGATATGTTACACTTCTTGATATCATTTATAAGGTGGTTACACCATTAAGAAAATTATTAAGTCGGTTAGGCCATTAAGAGATTAGTTTATGTAGTTTATTTAGTGATCTGTTGCACTTCTTAATAACCACTTTACCAAACTTATCATAATGGCTCTAATAATTTTAAGACATATGCTTCATATTAAATAAAGATATGGAACTCTATACATGACTTAGGTAAGTGATCGGTACCTGCCTGATGAGTAGTTGAGCAACCTATGCTTTAGATAAGTCATCGGCTCCTGACCGTTTGATATCTGATACCTCAAATAAGTGATTGACTCATGGCTATTGGGCATCCTATGTCTCAAATAAGTGATCGACTCTTGCTTTTCGGGCATCCTATATCTCAAATAGGTGATCAGCTCCTGGCTATCGAGCATCTTGTGCTTCAAATAGGTGATCGACACCTAGCCATCTAGCACCCTGTGCCTCAAATAGGTGATTGGCACCTAGCCATCTAGCACCCTGTGCCTAAATAGGTGATCGGTTCCTAGCCATCAGGCACCCGATGTCTAAAATAAATGATCAGCTTCTGGTCATCAGGTATCCTATGCCTCAAATAAATTATCGACTCATGACCATCAGGAATTCTGTGCCTTAAATAAGAGATCGGTTCTTGGTCGTGCGGCATCCTGTGCCTTAAACAAGTATTGGCTCCTAGTTATCGGACATCCTATACCTCAAATAAGTGGTCGACTCCTGACCATTTGGTATCCTGTGCCACAAATAAGTGATCAGGTCTTGCCATCTAACATCCTATACCTTAAACAAGTGATCGGCTCTTGGCTATCGGAAATCATGTGCCTTAAATAAGTGATCAACTCCTAGCCATCGGGCATCCTATGTCTTAAATAAGTGATCGACTTATGATCATTGGATATCTTGTATCTCAAATTGATGATCGGCACCTAGCCATCTAGCACCCTGTGCCTCAAATAAGTGATTGACTCCTCGTCACCAGGCATCCAATATCTTGTATCTTTGGCTCATCCATGATGTCATTTTGTACACCATTTAATAAAACAGTAAATAAGGAATACCTTGAGCATGAACATGAAAATCATTCATTGCAAGAGTGATAAGGTAGCTAACAATCAAACTTCCATTTCTTTAGAAAGGCAGAAGCAATTGTAGCCAAATTCACATATCAAATCCAAAAAAGTCAAGAGAAATTGTAATAAAGTAGGATGTGTTCAAATGTTCATTCCTTATGCAAGCAATTCATGTGTGACAAAAAAATCTCTCACCATATGTTGCAGTTCTTCCTTGTAAAAGGTTTCCAATAGTCATAATCCATATAAAGCTATAAATATTCAAATGACTTAAGATCGTAACTTGAATTTTATCCCAAGAAAGAGAGTAAACCTAAAGGATGGGAATATATAGGAAGACTTAAAGAAGAACAAACTTCCACACTTTAAATCTATAATCATCACAATCTCCATAACAACCAGGACAAAAATGGATCATGAAATACAAGATTCCTAGATTTCCTCTAAGTAAAGGATTTTTGACCCAAGAGATTAATTTTAATGATTACAAAGTTATTGAGTGGGTTACTAAAGCTTTCATGTTTTGGAGTAGTTTAAGTTATTTTTTTAGGGAAGCCTTAGAAGATTGAACATTTGGAGAAGCATGGAGAAGCTCAAAGAATCAAATTCTCAAAGTTGGAGATAAGTTTGAAGGCATTTCGGAGGCTTTTGCAACATAGAAGCTGATTCCAGTTGGCCAAGAGTCGTCCCCTGGATGCCACCAGTCAAAACAATGGTTTTTTAGCTTTCTAGGCATCAAGAATCAACCCTAGGGGACTAGCGGTCAACCTCCAAGTCAACTCTGACACCTAGGAGTCATTTGGTATGCTGGCATAGGGAAAGAATCAACCCTAAGGTCAACCCTTGTTGTGCCATAGGCAGAAATAGAGGCTTGAGTATTTTGGTCTCTTTAGGAATCGACACTAGGGTTGACCTCTCAGTTTTGTCAAGCCTATAATGGCTAATTTTTTGGCAGTAATGAAGGGCATGTAATGCACTCTAACCCAAAATTTTTAGAACCAGACTGAACCAGGCAATGCAGGATGTTTCAAGCCATACTGGCGGCAAACCGGGATGGTTCTGATACATAAATCAAAATGCCGATGGTAAATAGCAAAGGAAAAGGAAAAGAGAAGAGAGAGAGAGAGAGGTAGGAAGAGAGGAAAAGAGAGGACAAGCTGCTGGAGGCTGGTAGTGGCCTGCTAAGGCCACCAGATGACTGCAGAGGTCTTCGAGACCACATGCTCCGCTAGGATTTCAAATCAATAGAGATAAAGAGAGAAGAGGAGGGATAGTACCAAAGGGTGAGGAAGATAGATAAGAGGGCTGTGGCGTCCCGAATCCACATGCTCTGAGGAAGATATTATGCCAGATCCTATGCATAATATCTAAAGATTTGAAATCTAAACTTCAAATTCATTCTTGTAATTTTTATCATATCCTAACTAATCATGATACTAAGTCATAATCCATAATGATCATTATCCAAATTTTAATATTCAAATCATATCATAATCACTTATGTTACAGTCTTAAGTGATCATACTCTTAACTTAGATACTATTCATGTTATGTCCAAACTACTTATATCATAGTCCAAGTAATTATAACCTAAGCTTACTCATATCATGTCCTAATCACTTACATCATGGTTCCAAGTAATCATAACCTAAGTTATGATATCATTCTATCATGTCCTAATAACCACCATGTGATTTCCAAATCACTTATATCCCAGTCTCAAACAATCATGATCTGAATTTCGATGTTACTCATATCCATCCTAATCACTTATACCATAATTCCTTATCATCATAACTCAAGCTCTAACACTATTCTTGTCATATCCTAATAACCATTATATTATCATAATTTTAATCGCTGATATCATCGTCCCAAATGATCATAACCTAAGCTCTGATACCACTCTGTCACGCCTCGAATCCAGCACCGGAATCGACTACGCGACCGACCGCACAAATCCTAGATTTTATCCTAGAGATCATGCAAGGCCTAAAAAATTTTCCATTATAACCGCAATTCTTTATCATATTACTAATCACAATGCATAAGAAAATACCTAATACAAAGAAAATAACACAACTCATATGATTATAATTTCAGTCATCCTTTAGTCATCCAATTGATTATAATGACTCCCTAACTATTCTATATTTCTTCACAAATTCAATCCACCACCAAGCCTGAAGATCCTGCACAACTCTGAGAAGGGAAACAAATAGGGGTTGTGAGCTTTACAGCCCAGTAAGGTTTTCATATGATCACACCAGTAATAATATAATTTTGAAACTAGCATGAACATACTAGTATATCATATTATGCAGTCAAACAATTCAACATCATGTACAACAAAACCTTGATAATGTTATATTTCTCTTTTAGAATTTCCATTAGTTACCCTTTATCTTTAGGATTCTGGACTAGCCACGATTATGCTCCAGCCCATGACTGGCAACCTCTCAAGTGACCATGCATATTATGGTCGGTCCTACTTAGTACAAAGCCCATGGCTCAGGCTGTCTCATGTACTATCCGCCCGTAGCCGGCTCCCATGTACAAAGCCCGTGGCTCAGGCTGTGTAACCATGGTGTGACCGTGGCATGTCTAGTCCAAATACTGTATTTACTTCATTAATACTTCATCAATATAGTCAAAGCATGTCTTTTATGATTTCTCAATGACCGGTGTCATGGTTCAACCCATTCAATAACCGGTGTCATGGTCCAACCAATTCAACAACCGGTGTCGTGGTCCAACCCACTCAATAACCGATGTCATGGTCCAAACCATTCAATAACCGGTGTCAAATCATGTTGCACTTTATCCTTCTTCATTATCATGTCAAATCATATCATGATGTCACACCGCATCATGATGTCAAGCCATGAAATATTAAATCTTTCAATGACCGGCATCACGGTCCAAACCATCAAAAATAATTTTGTTTGATAAACATAGTATCCGGAAATATAAATATAACAACCATAGTCATATCGTTCATCATGAAAACTCAACTATACCATGCAACAACAAATCATGCATGCTAATGCTCATGTACTCGAATCAAACCATGCCATGAAAAATAATATGTAGAACTGGTGATCATGTCCAGAATCCTTACCTCACTGGTGATAACTAACATATCTGATATTGGTCCGCACTCGAAACTTGCACAAGGTCCTTCTGTTCAGAAGGTTGTCCCCTATAATAACAAATAATTTTATTCAAATTTCCTTCTATAATTCATCCATAAAATCCTAACTGCACGAATTTCAAGAAAGAAAAACTTTTCAATCTTTTCTCCTCTCTCTCTTTCTCCTCTCCTCTCTCTTCTTTCTCCTCTTCTCTCTCTTCTCTACTCATCTTCTCTCTTCTCTTTCTCTCTCCTCTTTCTCTCTCATCATTTGTTCTCTCTCCTTCCCTTATTTTTTTTTCTTCTCTTTTTCTCTTTCTTTTTTTCTTTTCTTTTTCTCTTTTTCTCTTTTCCTTTTTCTCTTTTTCCCTTTTTTCTTCTTTTTTTTCCTTCCTCTTCTTTTTCTTTTCTTTCCTTCTTTCCTCTTCTTTCTTTTTTTTTCCTTCTTTCGTTCCCTTCTTCTCTCCATCATCTCCACTGAATAAAATCTCCCCCTCTCTCTCGATTTGTTTTTCTTTCTTTTCTTTTCCCCTCCCTTCTTCTCTTCTCCTCCTCTCCCCTCTCTTCTTCCTCTTCTTCCTCCCCCCCACTCTCTATTTCTGCTCCATCGAACAAAGGTCGAACAGAGGTCTCTTTCTTTTTTTTTCTCTGATTCCTCTCCATGGAACAGAGGGTCCTCCCTCTCGCTAGTTCGTCCAATGGCTACAAAAACCACCACCGACATCGTTCCTCCTATCATCGGGCCGTACGTCACTGCCGAAGTTGGGGTTACGCGTCTTCTCTTCTTTCCCTCTTCTCTATTTTTTTCTCTCTTTTACTTGGCTCGACTGGACATGCCTCTGGCATCCATGGACGAAGACCAAAAGAGGGGATGGTTCGCCGACATGCGACTGAATGGAAGAGAAAGTTGAGGTGGCGCGGCCACCGGAGAGGGAAGCAAAATTGATGAGATATGGTGATGAGGGGTGGTTTTTTTTAAAGATGGAAACTCCTCACCATTTGGGGAAGAAAAACCCCATCAATTGGAGTCCAACCCCATCCAAACCTTGTCGCCGACCTTATCCCTGCCATCCACGGCGGTCCGACATCTTTTCTGGCGAGAAATCTAGATGGATAAGAGGGGAACGACGTCCCCTGTTCCGACTCCCAGCCCCTCTTCTTTTTTTTTCTTGCAACTTGGTCGAAGCCGATTGGGCCTGCCAACTTTGGCCCAAAGTCCAGGTTTTACAAGGGTATCGAAGGGCTGCCAGGTGGCCACCATGACCACCAGGCAGTGGAAAAGGCTCCCGCAAAATTGTTGTTGCAAAACATGGGTAACAGCCCCTATTCATTGATTTTTTTCAAAGTCCCAATCGTAGTGAAGCTGGAAATGGATGTGTCGGCTTCACTATGGTTAGGATTTTTTCTAAAAGAATCCCTTGATTACCTCTATTTTATGCTCGCGAAGCCACGAGCAGCATTTAAGCCATGTAGCAACTAGCCAGAGGCCCTCCAATGGCCTCTTTGCCACCTTCCCCTCCTTTTATTTCCCTCCCCCGCTCTATCTCTCTCTAATCGATTTTCTCTTGTGGATGATATAGGATTATGGTAGCCCCTGTGACCCTTTGAGGGACCCCACAGCCCTCCAATGGCCACCACTAGGATCTCTGATGCTTCCACCTCCTTCCCTCCCCTCCTCTATTTATGTTCCTCTCTTTCTCTTTTTCTCCTCCCTAGTTTGTTCATTTGTTTTTATGTCGATTCATGCCAGTCCAGTATAATACAGGCTATACCAACTCATACCGCTGGCCAACTAGAATGGAATTTGGTACCAATTTTGAAAACCTTGATCCAATCACTCTCCAATGGTCTTCAATGGCTAGTATTCATTCTCCATCATCTCTTCTTCATAAAAGAGCTTTCAAAAGCAAAAGAAACAAGTAAAGCATTGAGAGATCGAGCACATTGAAAGCAAAGTAGCCTCATTCTTTGAGAAGCAGTCAATACATGTTCAACTGTTGCTTCCAGAGCATTAATTAAAGATCTTCACCTGAAGTGCATATCAAAGAGGGCTTCTCCCGGCAAATATACAAAGCCTTTATTGGTTTCATTTTTTCTCCCTAAATAGTATTTATCATACTCATTATTCATTCAATATTTAATTTGTACTTATCAAGATTCCCGATACCGGTACCTAGATCCGTACCGATGTTAGGCCAGTACGATACGGTTTCGTACTGACACATGGTACGATGGGCATGCCAGTTCTGGTACCAGGATCTGTACCGGTGTTGGGCCTGTATGGTATGGTACCGGTACCGTACCATACCGACACACGGTACGGTGGGCATGCCGGTATGAACCGGCATGTCCAATTTTTTTTGATTAATGGATTTTGGATTTTTTTATTCTTTTTAGGGTTTAGACCTTAGGATTTAATGTTTTGGACCTAACTACCTTGGTTTAGGCCTTTAGGGTTTAAGATTTAGAGTTTAAGGTTCAAGCCAAGATTTAGGATTTAAGATTTTAAAAATAGCAATATATTAATTCTAATTAAAAATAAAATATAAAATAATTATTAAAGTAAGATTATCAGTAATTAATGAAAGTGAAAGGTAAAATATAAATATAATTACATATCGATATCTAAAATCGGATAGAATATTGATGTTCATAAATATAGAAATCATTTATATACCATGTAGGAAGATCAGTAAATCCCTCTAGCCATGTAGCACGATACTCCTATAAGATCATTCCAAGAGGTATGTGTGATGGATCGTAACTTATCGCAGATTTCTCGCTGAGATCCCGACTCAGAGGTATCCACAGACTGATGATATGGCTGTGCAGGGGCCCATCCAAATATACCAATAGCAAAATCAGATCCATAAGATACTCCGTGCTGTATGAAATAATAATCACTAGAATATGATGTCTCAGATGCACCATATGGATCATATGGATCACAAGCTACCAATTGCTGTGGATAAGAGGATCCTGAATATGAGGATGACCCTGATACATTCATAGATCCTACTTCAAGTGCAAAAGCTGTAGCTGCATCGTATCCTGAACGACCTTGTGGAGTCCATTGCCTATATAAAATCGTATCACCATGAGGTCTACCAATTGGTGCTCCATGATCTGTATCCTGTGTGGCATGGCTAAACTATGATTCACTAGTGAATTGAAGATGAATAGATGGCTATGACACCTATCCTCTGGCCCCTCCATGATCACTAGATTTTTTACTATCTGAAGAAGCATTAGCACCACTCTATCTAGTATCTAAATCTGAATGAACTAAGTTCTCCGATGGACATGCAATTGCCTTTCCTTTTCCTCTATTTATGGACTGAATAGATGATGGAAAGGGATGATGTGCTATATCTATTGGAGCCCTGTAAAGAATATTGCTTGTCGCCCATTGTTCAATATCCACCCCAGCCTTGCAGCTACAAAACTGACTGGTCGAGGAGGCGATCCTGGCTTATCAAGCTCTAGCTCCTGCTACTGACTCATGATCCATCCAATCATTGGATCTTCATCCACATCAACATATGTACTAATAGTGGATCGAAGTATTTCAATTCAACTTCCTCCTGAATGCACTTTAGCCTTAACCTTAAATTATAGTATATATAAACAAGATCGTTAAGGCATTTCTATTTTAGACGGTTCCTCTGCTTGGAGTGGATAAGGTCAAATATAAACCGGTTGCACTCACATCCACTGAATGACACCGTCTAGAAGAAGATCTTAATTGCAAAAACTTTTAGATGTTTTACAGATCCACCAAAATGCACCCATCATTTAGCTGCAAAATATATTACATCATTTAGAATTTTAGATTCAGCAAAATTAAAAAAATCAATCTAAATCTAAGATTAAACTTAGTACTTAGTAGTACCTATCAGGATTCATCTTTGATTTACTTTTGATAGCTACAATGGATCCAAAAGAATTTGTGCCCTCCCTAAAAAAATTTATCTAGAAAAAAAGTATTGTTATCATGTGCTACTTTTTGAAATTAGTGCTAATAAAAATTACTCAACAATTTTAACCTAACTTATTTCTTCTAGGCATATAGCTGCGACATCTGGATTAGGCTCCATCTTATATATAACATTGCATATGACAGATATAAGCTGTTCATCCATGGCAATGTCCAGTATGGAGTATTGAAATCTCAGATTTAGATAATAAGCTGCACATATATTTTAAGAATTAGTCAAGTATACTTGTACAAATATAATTTAATTTAAAATTTTAGGAAGCTCATAAATTACTGCATACCTATTAGATGTAAATTCAAACTCATTTGATAACTCCACCGTACATCAATGATCCAGATATACTCAATAGCATATGTTGGATCTACTTCTTGGATCTTTTTCTTTGCTCTTTGCATCATGTAATACAGGAAATCCATTTGAACATATCTTTCAGAGTCCACGACCCGAAGTATCTCATATAGAGGCTTAATAGCTTCTACTATCTTCTCAGCCTGCCACTAAAATGTCTATCTCGTCACTAAATTCTCAATATTACTTTTCTCAGATTTGCCCTGGCATATCTGCACTGCTGCAACTCCTGACTGACAAACATCTGATGCAGTTTTACTTTCTTGTCAAAAAGATTGTCAAGTGCTATATAATTTGTAGCAAACCGTGTGACCCCTTATCTCAATATTTTTCTTTCAGTAAAACTCATTATCAATGATAAGATCTATGTATGGTTATAGATAAATCTGGTGATGGTTTGTACTAACTCAACTATCTTATGTACCCTATGGATTTTTTTAATATCCATTAATATGAGATCAATACAATGTGCATCACAAGGGATCCAGAAAATATGCAATCACCACTATATCAAGATCTGCCCTGCAGCCTTATAATGTAATTTATTATCTATGATGACCTGCATGACATTATGTTCCCTCACCTAATCAATCACCTCCTCCAATTTGAGAATATAACTGTTGTCATGCACCCAATTTGAACATCAATAAACTTATGAAAAAAGTCTTTCCATCATAATAAGTCAAGAAGTTAATGCTCAGTCTAGTAGGACTAGTCCAGCCATCACACATCACTATCAACCCATACATAGGCCACTTGCTCTAATAGGAGGCAATCCAATTTTCTAGCTCCTCCTTATTACTATCCATAAGCTGACCATAAATATCCCTTAATCTTGGAGGATCTATACCTTCATCAGTAGTTGTATAGATAAAATAGCAGAATGATGATATGGATTATCTGCTGCATACGCTAGGATATGACTGAAATGATACCGGGATCCGATGGTCCACCACATATCCTTCTTTTTATCCTTTTTCAGCATGGTATCAATCCTTTATTGCTTGAAATCTCTACTAGGAAGGGCATGTGGATCGACATCATGGATAATGACTCATGTTAAAATGTTTCTGAAAGACTTCCTTCTACTGCCAAATGTTCCCAACATGGATGCAATATGACTGATGCCTCTCCTGATGGGCTCTCTGATTGAGGAGGTCCTTGTAAACTATCTCAGACTCTTCTGCAATACTTATAGAGCCCGATCCCGATCCTGACTCAAAAGCTAATGGTCCAAATGCTGACTCTACCTGGCCATCTTCTCTAGCTGCCTCTGCTCATACAAGCTCATCTGAGTGGCAGCTTCCATCTGTGCCTCCTCATCAAAAGGAGTAGATGATCCCTCTAACTCCCTAGAGTAATAAGAATGTGGTTCTGCAGCTCTGCAGTCCACCTTTGCCTTTTTCTTTGATATTTTTTCCTTTCCAGCTTTGAAATCAACAAAATGCTGCTTCATCAACTAACGGATCCCCTGTGGATACTGTCGGTATGCAGATACATCAAAATAGCCATTAGCCAAGTACCACTTCAACCTTGTTATTCTCACCTTTGAATTCTATATTGCACTATTTACATCTCTAATGATACTGACCTGATAGTATTTCTTCATGCAACCAACCAATGTCATGCTCCAAATCTTTTTTCTTCTCAATGGATTCATACCTGAATATTTAAATTATACATAATATCAATAATTACATATATTAATTAATACTTTGTTAACCTGATTTTTTTAAATTTTTTAATTTAAATAAATATTTTTTTTATTTTTTTAGATTTAAAAAATATGAAAAATAAAAATATTATAAAAAAATTTGATCTTAGATTCATGTAAGATCCTATCATAGATACTATATTTTTTTAAGACCTTGAAAATGCATTAAAGGCCACTTTTTTTTAATTTTAGACCAAAGTACTATTCATAAGATGCATCAAAACTTGGATAAATCGACACAAAATTTATAGTAAAAATAGCTTACATGCTCCATAATAATAATATAAAATTATATTTTTTTTATTAATTATTTTATTATTTTATTAATTTATTAATCTAAAATTAATTTTTAATTTAAAAAAATATAAACTTAACAAAAAATTAAGATCTTAGTATCGTTGTATAAATCTTTCCTAGATCTATCACACTCTAAAATCATGCCCAACAAAAAAAAATTGACATCATTTTTTCTTAATTTTTTAATTTTCATGAATTTCCAAAAAAAGAGAGAAGAGAGAAAGAAGAGAAATAGAAGCTCTACATACCTTGAATATACCTTCCTCTTCAATTTTTTGATGTTTGATTAGCTTGAAATGAAAAAAAAAATAGCTTTTTTTCCTTCATTGAAGAGAACGAAGCAAAGAGAGCTCTCTCGGAGAGCTCTTTGCCTTTCTTTTTTTATTAAAACCCACCCCCCACCTACAGTACCAAACAGGAAGAACAAAAAAAAATCTAGTTTGAATCAGTTCGAACTGGATCGAACGAGTTATGAACCTGTCGAACTGATTGGTTTGGCATGATTCGAGCCAGTTCAGGACCGGTTCGGGATGGTTTCTTTTTTTAACCCGGGATACTTGGTCCGTTTTATATGGCCAAATCATGCCATCTAGCCACCGGTCCAGTTCATTACGTCCTGAATCGGCCGGTACGGCATAGTTTGGCGGACCATGGTACTTATGGCTGACAAATTTCAGGTATATTGAAACTTGAGGATAAGTTGATCCATACCTTGAAATAGAGTATATAGAACTTACTCATGTCTAGAACATAAGTAGCTAGCTTGAAAAAGCTAGAATTCTTAGTTGGTGTTATCTGATGTTTGTAATTGTTTGCAGATAATTAGTGGATTGAAATTTTCATTAGGGAGTTCTGGAAGTAGATGTAGGTGCTGAGTTTGGTACTAGTATACCAGATCACTATAAACTGATTGTATTTGTGCTGCCTTGATTGTTTGTCTTGTGCATTTTATTCTTTATATTGTTTACTACCTATACTTGTCATTGCGCATCATTTGTACCTTTGAAAGTTATTTTTCTGCTGTAGATAATCAGTAAATTTTTGAGAAACCTAATTCAGCCCCCCCCTCGTGGGTTGCTTTGTTGGGCAACGAGGATTCTCTTAAAGAAGCCCCATGCGCCCTTACACCAATGATCACCCTTAAGAGCTTTAGGTCCTGAATGAGATCATAACTTTTAGGAATGAACAAAAGCAAATAAATCTCCATTGCTACCCTTAGTTCTAACAATTAGATCACTCCTTGCCTTATAACTATTTAAATTTTAGGAATGAAAACAACCAAAAGAACTCCATAGCTACCCTTAGTTCTAACTATTTAGATCACTACTTGCTTAATAATTATTTACTACCTTAATGGTGATCTGCCATAAACCAAATGTAATGCTAACTGCTTTCTCATTCCACCATCTTCTTTTATGGAGAAAGAACTACTTTCAACATTAGAATAGGATGAAAATCCTAATCAATCTTCAGTGATAAAAGAGGGGGAGGTGCTTAACATAAGTTTTACTTCCATTGAAGTTGTCTCAATCTTTTACAAATCCTTCTCTATATTGTTCTCATGTAAACTCCAAATGATTGATGATGGAGGTTGAAATGAAATAGATCAATTGTTGTCAGCATAACTAAGTTTCATCTTTGAAAGAAAATTCAAAGTGAAGCAGCTTTTCAGAATCTTCAGTGGTAGGAGAATATTTAGGAAAGAGGGGTTAAATATTTGGAAGGAAAATAGATTTCTTATAAACTGGATACTCTTTTAGGTTATATCAACACCCCTTCATGAGATATCCCAAGTTAATTCCATCACATTAGTACAAGTGAAGGGCCAGCAAGGGATGCTACAAATAAAAAGAAATCAGGATATGAGGAGAAAAGTGGAATAAGAAAAGGGGAATGCAAACTTCACCATTATAAAGTCAAAAATATCAAAAACCACAATAAACTACCGAAAGCTCCTCTAGTGGAAGCTTGTATACAACTCCAATGAGAATAAACTCTGATTTATTCTAAATTGTGCAGTTAAGGGAATCCTATTTTATCTAAGACCATGAAATATGGAACTTCTTGACAAGGAAAAACCTAAACATTATAATAAATCCACCTGTACGTTAATCTTGTAATTTTAAACTAATTTTTGATACTAGAACATTAGGCCAAGATGCAATTTTGAAGGAACACTAATGCAGATCTTTCCAACGAGTAAAAGAATGCTAAGATCCAATATTTTGGTACCTACAATAATTTATCAAAATAGCTGGTGACATTGTTTTAGTAACATATATTGAAATTGAACTTGTTGAATGCTGATTGCTAGCTGAATTCTATTCTTCAATGTTCAATCTCACTATCACGCCCCGATCCCAACAAGATCTGCCACGCGATACGACCACACGAATGCTAGAGCAATGCCCTGGAGGCCATGCAAAGCCTAAGATAAACATAATTTATCTCCTAAAATTCAGTAATAAATAAATAACTAAAAATACAACTAAATAAATTCATCATAGTTAAATAAACTTGTTCAATTGCAAATATTCAAATGTTCAAGGGTATCAAAAACTTCACAAACAAGTTAAATAATAGCTTTCAATACACGTAACTCCACGCCCAACCTGACCAATGCTATGCATCCCACGGCTCTAAAAAGAACAAGAGAAATAGGAGGTGAGCTTTACAATCCAATACGAATCCTATTATGCTCATACCATATAATAATACAATTCAAAATAATAAATTAGCAATATCAAGAGAAAAATATGAATAACAAAATCTTATATTAGTCATGCGATACAACTTTACAGTTATATAAACATATATCACAAATCATGTATCATTGTCAATTCTTTATAAATCTCACTAGTGATTTTATATGACTTTTCATTAACACCTTATCAACATGATTTAAATAAACAGTTGTCTTTTCAGTTTTGTACTAACCGCAATCATGCTTCGATCCATGACTAGCAAATCATAAACCACATTTCTGCCCGTGGTGGTAATCCATAGTATTTATGCTTTAGCCCATGATGGCAAACCAATATATCCGTGCTTTGGCCCATGGTGGCAAACAAGATATCCGCATTTTGACCCGTGGTGGTAAACCAAGATATCTACTCTTCACCGGCGGTGGCAAACCAAGGTGTCATGATTTAACCCATGACTAGCAATCTAAGTGATATGGGATGTGAACAAAAAGAATAAAATATAAATTAAAAAGAAAGAAATAAAAGAAAAACTTAAATATTTTTGAAATTCAATTTAATCAATCAAACATGTCTTTCTTCATAAAGTTAGGCTCTTTAAATAAAATAATAAGCCCTAACCTTATGAAAGTCAAATTGCTGAATCCTAATAAAATAAGAAGTTCTAAGATAATAATAAAATAAAGAAAACTCTAAATTAAGAAAATCCTAAATAAACCATTCTTCTAGAATAGAATTAGGGTTAAGATTCCTTAAAACAAACAAAGTTTCTTTCTGAAATAGGTATGAATTATATGATTTCCATCATTCCCTCTTGGCTAGAAAGAACTTGACTCTGACGAGAAATTAAGATAGGCTTCAAACAAATCGGATTAATACAATGCAACTCTTTCTCAAGAATCCAAGTAGCATATGAATCTGGACAGCCTTGCCACTTAATCAAAAATCTTTAAAATCCTCCATCAACACGAGAAATAACTTCATTAGTTATAATGCATTCTATATGATCCAACGAAGATGATGGAAGTAAAAGAAGAACTGGAACTGACATTGGAGAAGACTAAGTGCACCCCTTAGGATCACCTACATGCATAGGAAGCTCGAATGTATCCCGATAAGGTAGCTGATCTTCAATATTAAAAACTGGACTAAATTTTAAATTAGAGAATAATTTTATATAATAAATATTAGATCCAAATTTATGAAGGATGTGAAATGGACCGGTGGCTCGAGAATCCAACCTTTTGAATGAATGCCAGAGATAATGTTCTAGATGGATACAAACCATCACATAACTAGAATCGTTAAACGCTACATTTCTATGGTGACATCAGCAACAAGCTTATACTTCTCAGTACTCGGTAGTATTTTGCCTAATATCAGTTTGAATGTCATGATGCATTTAGCAAAAGAAGTGGCAGGTTCAAAAATATGATTATTCATAGATAGGGAAACAAGATCAATGGATTAGCGAGAGTTAAAATCATTAACAATTTTAAAGAAACTCTTGCCAATAGACTGATTCACTAAGCTATTATATGCAAATTCAATTATAGGCAATGACAAATCTTATAAACTAGGTCTATCACCAACCAAATATCTAAATAAATCACCAAGACTATGATTCACAACTTCTATTTGACTACATGTTTGGAGATGAAAGGCTAAAAAAAACTTTAAAGTGCTTCCAAATAGTTTCCAAAAGATCTTCTAAAAATAATTTATAAATTTGATATCACGGTAAGATACCATGAAAGAGGATAAACTGTGAAGTCGAATGACTTTCCTAAAGAATAACTTCGCAAAAGAAGAGGCATCAGAAGTCTTTTGACACGGAATAAAATGTGCCATTTTAGATAACCTATCAACAACTAAAATTCAATCATGTCCCCTAGTAATCCTAGGCAATCCAAGAATACAATTTGTTAATATTTAGTATAGAAAAATATATATCTAAGTGTATATTCATGTAATTTTTAGAAATATTTGAAAATTATTTTGTGGTGTGTATGGCAAAACAAAGTTTGTGTAACAGATTAATTGTAAATACAAAAAAAGAGTCAGGAAGTTTGGCCTAGGAGGTGGATAGATCCACTATCCTAAAAGAGATTTGGCCTTCTCGTGTGAAAACTGATAGGCTACATGTTCTCCTCCAAGATACAACCCGGAACCAAAAACTTCAATACCCGTCGGTGGCACGATCTCGAACGGACACCGATCAGCTCATCTTCAACTCAAAAAATTTTAAAATAAAAAAATTAAAAAGAAAAAGACTTTAAAATAATATTGGAATAGAGAAATATTATAAAGAGATATTTTTGGATACCTTGAAGAGCTGGGGTAGAGGCCATTTATAGCCTTAAAATCTCAGAAAAAATCTCCAAAATATCCTCAAACTAGCTGTTAGGGCTGTTACAAAATTTAATTTAAAATTAATTAAAAATTAACCATTATAAAATTAATTAATTAAAAGAGAAAATAGTTAAAAATAAATAAATAAAAGAATAAAAAGGAAATGAAAATGCATGGAAACGGTAGACCCGCATGTGACATGCACGCAGATCGCGCGCATTGCATGCGGGGAAGGGGAGGTAGCAATTTTTTATTTTGATTTTTACATGGCAACATCAACAATCCCCTAAAAAATAAAATTAAAAAAGGTAAAAAATTAATATTATTAAACTCAATAAATAATATAAAATTTTTGGATTTTTATTGTGTTTAGTACAAGTACCTTTTAGATTTGAGCTTGCATTTAGTATAAAATATACACGATACGAAGATGAGCTAATCATAGTGTGGGATAGTACTATCTAGGTCATGCGCTTGCCTTGATTTTCATGAGTTACTAGAAATTTGCCCGGGTCCCATAGTCACAACCTCATGACTACTCTCACTAAGGTAGATCCTCCAAGGGTACATGCAACGGAATCATACCTTGTTGAACTCACAGCTTTGGATCTATTAAGAGCTATACTCAACCTAACCATCACAATAGAGCACCACACCATAGAGATGGGGTGGAAATAGACTTCTAAAAAATGATGCTCGGAAACGTCATCTCAGAGATCGTTTCACTTTAAACCTTAACCATAGGATTACCATGATAAAAGGGATCCTCTCTGGTGACTAATATATGGACTTAAGCCCCATCCCCCTCGATGTCTCAGATATCGCCAGCCTTCGAAAGGCCTTTGATCAAAAGATTTACCAAATTTTTTTTATCTTATAAATAATAGTGGTTCAACTCATAAAGGTCACCATCAAATTTGTATTATGTATTACATTGACGAATGGAATGGCATAAAATTTTTAAGGCACATAAAATAGTCGATTTTTGGCATAAACATCATCAATGAATTTCAAAGTAACATATAACTTGCATGCTTCCAACTTGAGTCATAACAAAGAAAATCTTTTACTGGTCCATGAATAAATGCTTTTTAAATTTGGCAAGTAAAGCTCAATTCAAATGTGATAAAATAACATCAATATTAAACTCTATATTAAGAATCTGGAAACCAGCTGTTTATTTGATAATCATCAGGACTTTTTTTAAGAAAAGAAAAACATTTATATTATAAGGATAAAACATAAGCTTCCACAAATTTCAGATGTAAACATAAGAGAGATTGAGATTAATCATTAATAGCAATATGACAGGATATTTATCTAGGAGAGAAAATAGTAACATAACCCCAAAATATTATTAGAAGGCCAACAAAGCAAGACAAGTTACCAAAATTAAACTGCAATTATCAGTAAATCCATAAGAATTGATAGCCAAACCAAAACATTAAGTGTGCAGTAATTATACAACTATCCCCGCATGTGAACATATGTAGAAATCATGGTTTTATGGGACTAAGGCAAGCTTAGGATCCTTCGGTATGATGGCCCACATCACACAAGTTGCATAGGACCAAATTTCTTTCTTGAGGAGAATATGCTTGAGGTAATAATTTTAGGTTCACTGCTATTTTGTTTATTTGTGCTTGGAATCTTTACCTTGATTATTTTTCTTATTATGATCTTCATTGAAATCTTTCTCTCTTGCTCACTCTCTCGCACTGTGATTTTTTTTGGACCTCTGATATAATGCTGGTGGTCACTGATCATATAGGATGTTATTGGAAAATAATGTTTGGCTGTCTGACTAATATGATGATTCTCTGGAAAAACTACCTTGGTAACTACATTTATGGAAGCCAAGGTTTATTATTTATTATTTTTAGAAAGCTGGTTGTTATATTCAAATCTAGTTTACCAATGAGATAGTTGCATGAAGATTCAGGAAAGTAGTTAGATTTGCTTACTTGATGTTGCATCTGATTTATGTTTGATGAAAGGTTTATTTGGATTCCTTTCAGAAAGCTTTCCTTTTTTTTTTGGGTATATTGATTAGGCCATTTTTCTTTTTTTTTTAATTCCTTTTTTAATTTAAATTTGTCATGCTATTCACTTAGTTATGCTTAGGTTCAGTACACAATGCTTCCATATTAGTTAATGGTCAGTTGCTTGACTGAACAAAATGTGGAGTCCAATTTGACAGTTGTACATGGCTTGCATACTGGTGAATTTATTATCATGGAGGTGAATGAGGTAGTAGAAGGAGATGAGGGCCATGGTCTTATGACATAGTTATTTGCATATTCACTAACATCTGCAATTTTCCAGTCCTACATTCTATGAGTTTGACCCCCTCTTATCCTTACATGAAGAAAAGTACCAAAAAAAATACATTGCAAAATAAATCCTTTGATGGTTCTAAGTTCAACATTCTATTGTCTAATGATTTCATCAGTTTATGACAAGGTGATGATGGAGCAAATAATAGGCATTGACTAGCAGGGACTAAGTTGGAGAAAGAGTACCATACTTTAGTGAAAATCTATAGACAGTTTATTCATGCTCAAATCTTAGAAGGATGCATCATTTCAAATTACATGTGGCTAATCCGTGGAGTGTACAGTATGTGCAGTAAATATTAAGCAACAAGGGATATGAATAGTAAAGACGACCATGAATATTTGTTTGAATTTATTTATTTATTTATTTATTTTTTAAATTCCTTTAGACTATTAATATTTAGTGCAGGAAAATATATATCTAAGTGCATATTCATGTGATTTTTAAAAATATTTGAAAATAATTTTGTAGTGTGTGGCAAAACAAAGTTTGTGTAACAAATTAATTGTAAATACAAAAAAAAAGTCAGGAAGTCTGGCCTGGGAGGTGGATGGATCTACTACCTTAAAGAAGATTTGGCTCTCTTCTCATGCGAAAACTGATGGGCCACATGCTCTCCTCCAAGATACAACCCGGAAGCCAAAAACATCAACGCCTGTCGGTGGCACGATCTCAAACGGACACCGATCAACTCGTTTTCGGTCCAAAAAAATTTAAAACAAAAAAATTAGAAAGAGAAAAACTTTAAAATAATATTGGAATAGAGAAATATTAGATAGAGATATTTTTGGATACCTTGAAGGACTAGGGTAGATGCCTATTTATAGCCTCAAAACCCTAGAGAAAATCCCAAAGTACCCTCAAACTAGCCGTTAGGGCTGTTACAAAATTTAATTTAAAATTAACCATTATAAAATTAATTAATTAAAAGAGAAAATGGTTAAAAATAAATAAATAAAAGAATAAAAAGGAAATGAAAATGCACGGAAATAGCGGACCCACGCGCGACATGAGCGTGCGATCTGCGTGCTACGTGTGGGGAAGGGGGGTTATGATTTTTTATTTTAGTTTTTACATGGTAACATCAACAAATTCATACTAAGATCTTTCTACAGGGAATGCAAAATCAAGAATATATAGACTGCTGTTTTGCTTTTTGGCCTTAGCTAATTGGCAGGTGTGATTTTGTGCGAGGATTCTAGCTATGTCCCTTTTAATAAATAGCCAATAGAATCTATTTCAGCCATGGCTATAGTCTTATTACATTCAAAGTGGCTCACTAAACATGAAGCTTCTAAATTAGAATGTCCCGTACGGATATCATTGGTATGCAAAGACAACAACACCTAAATAGATAACCATTCTTAATTACAAAGTCAATATATTTTTGATGATTTCCTTGACTAATTTTTTGAAAGATAAGAGCAAAATCAGAACAACATTGATAATCATCCTTTACTCACTCAAAACTAACTACCTCTACACTCATGGATTGGATGACAGTAATGACTCTACTTATGCACCAGCAGTCCTATTTTCAACACCAACTTTGTATTTAAAAATAAATATATAATCCTAGAGAAACTCCACCAACTTGATATGTTTGGCATTAAGTTTCTTATGTAACTAGATATACTTAAGATTGCATTTGGTAGCAAGCAATCTATCTAGATTGCTAGTAATTTAAAAGGGCCCTACCACATTATTATATTTGGTATGTTTTTTATGACAATCCAAATTATCTGTTAATTTAGATTGCCTTTCAAAAGGTAATATGGATTACCTTTGGAAGGAATGGTAATCCAGATTACCACATTGTAGATAATCCTTCAGATAATATTACCCTCCCCTTTTCCTCCTCTTATAATATAATATAATATAAAATATAATATAACATTATAATAATATAATATTATATTACATTATTTATAATATAATAATATTATATTATATTAAAAATAAATAATATAATATAAAATAATATGATTGAAATACTATATAATATAATACTATTATATTATATTATAAAAAATTATATAATATAATATATTTTAATATAATATTATATAATATTATAATATGATATATATTATAAATTATATAATATTATAATACACTATAGTGTTATTTATAATATTATTATATTATATTATATACTATAAAAATATTATTTAAAAATTATTTTTTATACTAAATAAATTTAATATAAAAATTATATATTAAATAGATAATATATTCAATGTGTTTTTTAAATATATTAAATAATATATTACATTATTAAATATATAGGCTATCTCAAAAAGTTTTAAAACATCAAAATGAGTTAATACAGGAGCTTCAGTTATTTAAGCTTAATATTGTTAAAAGCTCTTGCAACAATAATAGACCACTAAAAATCTTCTTTTCTCATACTATTCGAATAGAAGCCATGATAGTGCTATATCTCTTAATGAAGCATTTATAAAAAGATGTTAGACCATAAAAACTATGGACTTCAAAAAGTGATGTTGGTTTAAGCTACTCTCTAATAGCTTTAACCTTGATATCCTAAGAATACACAACATATCCTAAGAATAATACTTGATCATGAAGGAAAGAACACTTTTTAAGATTAACATACAACTTGGTAGACCTAAGGACAAGAAAAACATTTCTAAGATAAACTAAGTGTTCTTCCTTAAACCTATATAAATTAGGATGTCATCAAAATAGACAACTAAGAATTTTCTGATGAAGGGTCTCAATAATTCTATCATAAATCTCATAAATATATTAGAAGCATCGGACAATCCAAAAGGCATAACCAACTACTTATAAAGATCATCCTGGATCTTAAAGGCAGTCTTCCATTCATCTCCAAGTCAAATCCTAATTTGGTGATACATACTACATAAATCAAACTTGGAATTGTTACAGCCGTGACAGTGACGTGGCCAGGCTCAGATACCGCCGAATGCGATCGAGCCACGTGGAAGTTTCTCCGGCCGAGTCAGCGCCACATCTTCAAGACCAGGTTCGGCAAGACTACACCGCCCGACAATTTTCTAAGGCAAACTGTCCTCGCCGAGGTCGAGCTCGGCTCGGAGTTCCTCTACCACTTCGTCGGCGCCCAAGCCCGGAGGGGTCCGCCTAAGTGAGGTCGGCCAAAGCCAGGAGACCTCCTGCCACCCGCCAGGTGTCCACCCAGGAGGGGTCCACCCAGGAGGGGTGCAGAGGAAACCGAAGACCCCCAAGGAGGAAGTCTTCGTAAAAGGCTATGCGGCCGGGGCCACTCATGGCGACGCGCTCCCCGGACCGCGGAACAGACAAGCGAATTGACCCTGGGATACCATAGGCATCCCGGAGCAGAGAAAGATCGCCTTCGGTCGTGGTGGAAGCATGACCGGAGGGACCGGCGGGAAGAAGATGTGGAGCAGGAAGAGAACGGAGGGGCACGGCAAGAGCAACCGGAGGAGACCGGATCCCCCTAGGGATGCCAATGGTGACACCCCCGGGTTGCAGACGCCGGCGGATCTCCTCTGGGATCGTCTCCTCATCTAAGGAGGAAAAAGATGGAGTCCTCGACCGGGATGGACCGGCCTCGTCCGGGTTAGAAGAGACATGGCGACGGCGCGCCATGGAAAAGAGAAGGACGAAGGATCAAAGAGAAAAGAAAAGAAAGAGAAGGAGGGGAGCTGGAGAAGATGAAGGTACTCACCGAAAATACGCCAGACGAGCGTAGGGCAACAGGAGTTAGCCTGCAGCAAACCGCCCATGAAGCAAGGGGAAAGGCCTCGTTCTAGAAAGTCCCCTCCCTTTCAAACTCAGCCGACAGCGGTCGTACCCGTCATTCTGCCTCGGGCCACTGGACGATCGCCACGTGGACGCACGCCCGACACCAACACCTCGTTAGCAGAGTAACGGCCTCTGCCTCGAAGCGACACATTTATTGCGGGCAAGTGGGTGACGCGTGGCGGCTCCCCATAGGGTTTCAGCCGCATCGAGCCACGGCGACGAGGATCGTGGCAATTATGATGCAAGATCTTCGCCTCCCCACGTCATGTCTGCATTTAATCCCGACGTTCCGTTCTACGACGCCCCGACGGAACGGCGGGCTGGGGGGCAACTGTTACAGCCGTGACAGTGACGTGGCCAGGCTCAGATACCGCCGAATGCGATCGAGCCACGTGGAAGTTTCTCCGGCCGAGTCAGCGCCACGTCTTCAAGACCAGGTTCGGCAAGACTACACCGCCCGACAATTTTCTAAGGCAAACTGTCCTCGTCGAGGTCGAGCTCGGCTCGGAGTTCCTCTACCACTCGTCGGCGCCCAAGCCCGGAGGGGTCCGCCTAAGTGAGGTCGGCCAAAGCCAGGAGACCTCCTGCCATCTCGCCAGGTGTCCACCCAGGAGGGGTCCACCTGGGCCGAGGTCGGCCGATCCTTCGCCCTTCGCCAGGTGGCCCCCCGGAGACAGGCCCACCTCGGCGAAGCCAGGAGACCTCCTGCCACCTCGCCAGGTGTCCACCCAGGAGGGGTCCACCTGGGCCGAGGTCGGCCGATCCTTCGCCCTTCGCCAGGTGGCCCCCCGGAGACAGGCCCACCTCGGCCGAAGCCAGGCAACCTCCTGCCGCCTCGCCAGGTGTCCACCCAGGAGGGGTCCACCTAAGCCGAGGTTGGCTGTTCCTTCGCCCCTTTGCCAGGTGGCCCCCCGGAGATGGGCCCACCTCGGCCGAGGCCAGGCGACCTCCTGCCACCTCGCCAGGTGTCCACCCAGGAGGGGTCCACCTAGGCCAGGTCGGCTGGTCCTTCGCTCTTCGCCAGGTGGCCCCCGGAGACGGGTCCAACTCAGCCGAGGTCAGACCACTCGTACGGAGAGGGTCCCAGGGAGAGAGACGCGGGCCCCGAGGCCATCCCTCGGGCCGTACGAATCCCAGACGATGCCCCGTACGGAGGGCGGCGGCACGCGGAACATCACTTGCATCGGCCCGACAAGTCCACAGCCGAGGGGCACGATTCTGACAGAACAGGACCTATAGATGGGTGGCGCCCACGCTTGGGGAAGGGAGCGCTCTCGCTGGGCCCGAGGCCTGACCGGCCACCTTACCAGCGCCGCCCTCCCTTTTTCTCTTCTGTCTTTGCCTTTTCCCTGCTGGGCTCGGCGGACGAGGTCGGAAAGCCGCCTGGCCCCCTCACCGAAAAGGGAAAAGAGAAAAGGACGGGGGAAGGGAGCCTCCCAAGAGGAGAAGATGAGCGCACGACGAAAGGAGATAAAGAGGGAGGAATCTGGGGACGACAAGGTAAGCAAACAAGCCTGGGGACAAAGAAGAAGCAGCGACAAAAGGCCTTGCTCCGTAGAGTGAAAACTGGAGATCCCGAGAGGGGATCACTGGGCGTGAGCTCGGCAAGGAGGCCCGGCCGAGATTCTGGTCCCCAGAGCGACTCTCTCACCAGTAAACTCTCTAAGTTTGGAACCCTTTCGGGGGTCCGTCTGGAGAGTCTGTTCCTTCTCGTCGTCTACTGACTTGACCGTCGGAGCTCCCTCGCCGGGATCCCCGGTAGGGTCTTCTAATCCCTTTTTTGCAGGTTTGCCGCAGCCAGGGAGGCTCCCTCGCCAGGCGGTCAGGAGGGATCGATGGATCCGTGGCACGGGCGCGTCGACGAGAGCGGCAACAGGAATAAACTTTGAAGCCTGCTTAATTGGTCAAGCATGTCCTTAAGCCTACAAATGAGATATTGATATTTCACTGTGATCCTATTGATAGCTCTACTATCTATGTATATTCTCCATGTACAATCTTTTTTTTGGGATCGGCAAAGCAAGCACAGCACAAGAACTAAGACTAGGTTGAATATAACCTTTTCCGTAATAGACCATTTATTTGCCATCTCCTCACGCTCTTTAGGATTCAATCTGTAACATGAAAAATTAAATGTTTGGGAACCTGGGACTAAGTCAATGGCATGTTGAATGTTACACATAGGAGATAAACGATCTGGTATATCTTCCGGAGTCATATCCTTAAACTCTTCTAGTAACAATTCAGTCTCAAGAGGTGGGTTATTTTAAAAGTTTGAAGTTAATTTAATCTCACCTTTAGGAATCACTGCAAATATGATTCCAGAATCCGAACTTTTCTCAAATTCCTTATGAGTTAGATATGACAATTTTTCTGATTAGGGATTTGAGAAAAACTCTTATACTTTTTAAAAGGTCAGGATGCACCAGGTTTAGTAAGGTTTAACCTAATTTTCTTTTCATTATGCAAAAAAACATAGGCATTCTCCCTACAGAAGTTATTAACATCTACATTATAAATCCAAGATTGACCTAATAGGACACTAGCTACCTCGATGGATAACACATCATACATAATCTTGGATGAATAGGCTATGATCTGGAGCTAAAGAATATTTACTAACATGGAGCGATATTTTGTCGATCCAAGCAACTTGATAAGGGTGAGGATGGGGTTAAGGCTTTAGCTTTAATCAACTAATGACAAATTTAAAGATAACATTTATAGAACTACCACCATCGATGACAAGGTTGCGGACCTTATTCCCATATTAGGCGTAGGTATAGAAAATATTAGTATGTTTCCATGCTTCAAAGTCTGCAGGAGTAGTGACTATATATCGCATATTAGCATATCCTCCTGACTCCTCACAATCTCCCTCATACTCTTTCTCTAAAATAGCCAGTACTAAAGGATTAATAGTTTGAGATGGTGATTGATGGATAGATTAACTATTAGGAAGGTCATCTTCCAATGGTTGTTTACCTAATCTTGAACTATTAAGGATAGTTGGTGTTCTATCTGTTGATCTATGAGATTCACTAGGTCTACATGGTTATTAACTTGATTAGCATGAAGCTTACTAATTTCAGTGCAAAGTTGATCTAACTAACTGGTATATATTATTTAAGATCTCTTGGAATACTATTTGCATATTTTTAATAGATTTAAGTTCTTTTTCCATGGCAGTATGTGCATCTTTCATGTTGCGAATAGTCATGGTAGCAAAGAAAGGTTAGATCTTGGGCTAAAGGCTATAAGCACTTAGAAATTTAGCCATGATGCTCATAATAAATTTGTAGAATCATCATGGTGTCAAAGTGTTTGGTAAGTATAATTTGTGAACAAAAAATAGGTAAAATGAAGACCTAAACAATGATAGAAATTATCCACTAATTTTAAAAAAAATCTAAATTTCAATGAAAAGATCAAACATTTTACGAGATGGGCTCGAAAACTCTAGGTAACTATTTGCAGGCCAAAGATAAAATTAAAAAAAAAACTTCAAGATTTTTTTGGGTATGCGAGAGGTCTGCGGACCTGTCTGTAGGCCATGCAGTCTATGGGCTAATTTGTGGATCGAACAGTCTACAGACAGCTTGTAGATCGCAATCAATCAAAACAAGGGGCGATATCTGAGGTTTTTCTTCCTCCTGACTCGTTCCTTTCGATAAGAGTCGGGTGACAGGGGAGATAGCTCCAATGAAGCATGATGGCGACAGTGACTGCTCTGGTGATGACGGTGATGGCTCGGTAACAATGGAGCACTTGAGCATAGAGTTTGAGATGACAGTGATGACAGGGATGGGGCAGATGATAGAAAAAGGAGGTGGGGAAGGTGACAAGGGCAATTTGGTGATGACGATAGCCAAGGCAAAGGAGAAGGTGGATAGGGCGAAGGGCATGGGGACGGGATGATGGAGCACTCTCTTCATCCAATAGAGCCCTCTAGTCATCCTCAGTGCCAGTGGCGAGAGGAAGGGGGTGGAGGATGCAGGAGAGGCCCGAATGGACAGGGACGAAGATTTCAATAGTGTTGAGGAGTTGGATGAAGTGGGGAAATGGATTTGGTTGTGTAGGTTTAGGGCGGCCGAACAGGGAAGCTTGGGCAGTGGCGGGGCAAGGCGAGGCAGGGAGGAGAGTAGTGGCATGGCAAGGTCGAGGAGCAGGAAGAATGAGAGCGGGCTGGGAGTAGTGGTGATCGAGGTGAGAGGTGATGGTGGCAACATAGTTAAGGTCCTCAAGCTTCTAGGAGAGAGTCTGGGAGATGAGGTGCAGCTCGGTGGAAACAAGGAGGTGGACAGCATGGGAAGTGGTCTAGGCACAACAATCTCCAGGTCGGAGAGAGATTAGGTGTTGGTTCTACCCAATGCTTCTCAGGAGTCTCAATAAGGTGGAGGCTTGGAGTGGCTGAACAGGAAAGCAATAAATATTACGATGCAAATGATAATCAGGGATCGTAATTTGCTCTGATACTAATTTGATACAGGATGTAAATGAAAAAATAATTAAATTAAATTAAATAAAAAAAAGAAAAAATCAAATATCTTTAGAATTCAATTCAATCAATTAAGTATGTCTTTCTTCATACAGTTGAGCTCTTTAAGTAGAGTGACAAAGCCCTAACCTAATGAAAATCAAATTATTGAATCCTAATAAAATAAGAAATCCTAATAAGGTAATAATAAAATAAAGAAAACTCTAAATAAAGGAAAATAAAGGAAATCCTAAATAAACCCTCCTAGAATTAAATTAGAGTTAGGATTCTTCAAAATATACAAAATTTTCTTCTGAAATAGGTGTGAATTTTCTAATTCCCATCACTAAGAAGTCACGATTTAGCTCGTGATCGACAATCCACATCATGGCTAATCCAAATCCTCTTACTCATCAAGAACCTAATCAATAATTTGCATTATAATATTTTTTGTTTAATTTCAAAACATCAGATATCATATCCCTAATAAATTAATCATGTGATACATACATAATAAAGAATCATATATTCATCATAAAACTAAAAATTGTCATGTATAATATGAAAATATACATATAGGTGATCATGCAAAGGAGTCCTGACCTCTATCAGTCTTAGACCCAAACAAATTAATCAACTCCTTGAACTATGAGCTTAGGATCAAGGTGTTTCACTCGACAACTTGTGCAAATAATTGCACCTCTAGATAATCAAGGACAACATAAACTTCATAGCAAATCATAAATAGTGTAAAAATTATATTAAGTGGTCATAACTCTACAAGTCTAGGAACTTTCATAGGGTCAACCAATCAACCTAAGTTTGTCTAGATCTAGATTCTGGATCATTTATTGATCATAAACTATATAAAAATCCATGAAGTAAGATAAATAATCTTGAGAGAGAGTTATAGAAAGAAAAGGTGGAGAAAGGAACTAAGGAAGCAAGTGAAGAGAGCAAAAGGAGAGACAGGGAAGAGAGAAACTCTCTTTCTCTCTCTCTTTTTTCTTCAATCTCTTTCTCTCATCTTTCTTCTTCTTGGAAATAGGGGAAGGGGAGATAAAAAAGACCTTAGGCCAGCAACCATCCGTGGCCATACCTCAAATAGCACAAAAGAAATAAAGGTAATAAATATGCACAGTAGAAGTAGAAAGATTACAATAGTAGATATGTCATGATGTGAATGTTGATGTAATGATCCCAAACGCTTTCCAATGTATAACAAACGCAAGTGATCATATAAGAGGACGAAGCAAAATAATGATCAGCACTTTATTCACATTGTCTTGCAAAATCAGAGTTCCAACTTATGTGGGGTTGCAAGAAAAATTGACATTTGATGATATAAAGCAGGATATCTATCTTTATGTAAAGTGTGTCTCTGCGTGCTTGTGTGATATCTGGGCTTTTGGGCCGAAGTCGGTAGGCCCAGCCGGCTTCAACCCACAACGCAGAAAAAAAAAATAGAGGAAGTATAGAGAAAACAGAGTCGGACACGAAGCCGCTCTACTCCCTTATCGACCAGAAAAGCCGCCGGAGGACTCGAGGGAAAGAGTCGTGAAGGGGAGGGGAGAAGTCGACGACGAGTCCGGGATGGAGTGGAACTCCGATCCGGCGGTGATTGCTCCCCAAATGGTGAGGAAAAGCCATCGGGAGTCTCCTTTAAATCTCCCTTTGTTGTCGCCCAATCGAGTCTTCAAACCCCCTTCCAAGCCATCGTTCTTCCTCTCCGGTGGGTGACGGAGAGTTCCTTCATGCACCGGTGAGTTTATTTTTCCCTTATTTCAATTGTTTAGGAGGATTTAATATGGATTTTCTTTGATTTAGTTTGTTCAATTGATCTTGTGTTTGGGCCGTGGATCACTGTGGCTGTGCCGCCGCTGCCTCCGATCCGTCGAGCCCTCCCTCGACGACCACCTCCCTTGGCCGCTGGTAACTAGGGGGGTCTCAGTTCGGACGAACTGAGGAGGAACACGGACTGGTTCGGGGGAAGAGAAAAGAAGAAGAGAAGAAAGAAAGGAAAAAAAAGGGAAAAAGGGAAAAAAAGAGAAATAATAAAAATAAAAAAAAGGAGAGAAATATGATGAGAGAGAAAGAGGAGAGAGAAAAGATGAAGAGTGAGAAAGAGGAGAGAGAAAATATGAGGAGAGAGAAAGAGGAGAGAGAGGAGGATGGAGAGAAAAGATGAGGAGAGAAAATTAGGGGGAACCTTCTTTCTTAAAATTTGTGAAACTAGGGTTTGATTTGAATAAATTTATTTATTGTAGGAGAACAGTCTCCTGAGCAGGAAAGTGTTGCGCGAATTCTGGGTACAGACTAATTCAGGTAAGGAATTCTGTATTGATCATACCTTTATGCATGAATTTTATATGGCCTGGATTGATCTAAGCATATATGTATATATGGATTTGCACGTGTGGTATTATATCGCATGGCATAGTTGTTTTCTTGTGATAGACATTGTAGTTTTATCATTATTATTATCGATATTTCATACACCAAGTTATAAAGGAAATTGATATCCGGATGGGTTGGACCATGATACCGGATTGCTAAATAGGTTGGACCATGATACCGGATATCGAGTGGGTTGGACCACGATATCGGTTATTAAAATGGGTTGGATCATGATATCGGTTATCGAGGTGGTTGGACCACGATACCTGTTATCGAGAGATCATAAAAGATATGTTTTGACAAGTGTTAATGAGGTAAATATGGTATTTGGTCTAGCCATGCTATGGTAGCACCATGGTTACACAGCCTGAGCCACGGGCTTTAAACGTGGGAGCCGGCCACGGGTGGTTAGTACGTGGGATAGCCGAGCCACGGGCTTAGTACGTGAGCAGGACCGACCACAGTATGCATAGTCGCTTTGCGGTTGTCAGTCATGGGCTGGTACATGACCGTGGCTCATCCAAAACCCTAAAGATAAAGATGGATTAATGAAAACTCTAAAGGAAAGCATGTTTTTTTATGGTTTGACATACATGAGGTTTGGATTATTTGACTGCATGACATGATATACCGATAATTTACTATTTTCAGAAATATATATTATTATTAGTGTGATCATATGGAAACCTTATTGGGCTGTATAGCTCACCCCTACTTTTGATTTTTCAGAGACTCAAGATGTGTAGCAAGGTTTGGGCAGGGCGTGAGATGGAGCATCGACTTTTAGTTTGTTAGTTAGTCTTATATAGGTTTTTTCGGTTGCTGATACTTATTATGGATCAGTGGACTATTAGTAGGTTGATTTGAATAAAAGAATTGTTTAGTTATACTTTTAATTCATGTTAATACAATTGCTGTGATTTTAGATGAATGACTCTTATGTACCTAGGCCTTGCATGATCTCTAGGATAAAATTTAGGTTTGTGTGGCTGGTCACATAGCCGATTCTGGTGCTGGATTCGAGGCGTGACAGAGTAGTATCAGAGCTTAGGTTATGATCATTTGGGATGGTAAAATAGGTGGATGATGATAATAATGATATGATGGTTATTAGGATATAACAAGTATAGTGCCAAAGTTTAGGTTATGGTGATTTGGGACTATAGCATAAGTGATTATAATATATATGAGTGATATTGAATTCAGGTCATGATTGTTTAAAAATTGTGACATAAGAGATTAAGAAATTAATATAGTGATTAGTAAGGCATGACAGAATGATATCAAAGTTTGGTTTATGATCATTTGGGACATAACATAAGGAATATTGAAGCTTAGCTCATGTTTATCAAGGATTGTAACATAAGTAATTTAAACATGATATGAAGGATATTAAACTTAAGTAGTTTGGACTTAATATGAATAATATCGAAGCCAGAGTATGATCCCTTAGGATTGTGACATGAGTGATTGGGATGTGATGCGAATGATGTCAAAATTTAAGTTATGATCACTTAAAATTATGATATAAGTTCATGGGATATAATTTGAATGATATTGAATTTTGAGTTATGATTAATATGGACTATGATTTAAGGGGTATTTAAATTTTGTATCATGGCTAGTCAAGATATGAAGTTGGGAAGAAAATAGATTTGAAGGTTAGATTTATTATCTTTAGATATTATACAAGATCTAGCATATGATTAATATCAAAGAAGATCATGATTTTTACCTGTAACACGAGTAATGGGATTGATCCAGGATGAATGTAAGAGCTAGATGATTTGTACTCTTTGATTATGATATGTAAGTATATTATGAATATTCGGAGCTAGATAAGATGCGAGAAATGGATTTGATCTGTCTTTAGAACTATTGGCCAGAAAAATATGGTGTGCTGATTATGGATAATCAATTACTAATTGAATGATGTGGGGTTTCCTATACTTGATATGAATGGAGAATCATGATAATAAATCATTTGATGGATATTGTAGAGTTGGATAAGATGCATCTTTGCCTTTGATGGGTGAGTGGACCTAACCATTAAGAGTACAGGCCTGAAAATATAGTTATGTCGAATATATATGTTCAATTATTAATTGAATGATTTTGGAATATTGAACCGGATGTAGATGTGGATTATGATAATATATTAGTTTTGTTGTTAATTATCGGATTATTGATTTTTGAGACTGTTGTAAGAAGATGTTTAGAGTATAAGTTATGGAAGAGTTTAATGATATTAGAGAGGATATGTTTTTGATGAATCTGTATGAATATATATAAGGGGAAATGTGTTTAGGATGATGTATAGCTTTGTAACTCTCTATTGGTGGATTAGGTTACATCATGTCAGCATGGCATGCATATTTTGATGGAATCTTGATAGTCTAATTTACAGTTTTGATTGGATTACTGAATCTGTATGTAGACTATTAACGAAATTATATAATAGAAAGTGGGTTTGGCATAATGTATAGATTTGCACTTAGTGGACTAAATGATATTATGCCATGCACATCTTGGTAGAATCCTTGATGGTGTAGGTTAGTGGTTTGTGCTTGAATTACTGGATCTATTCTATAATTATTGGAGATTATTGGATATGTTAAACACCAAGTCAAATTAAGATCTATAGGAAGATCTTCGTTATCATGATACTGGATTATAGTAAGAAGACAAATTGGTATTGGAAGAATTAAGTTACCCTGCTACTGATGTTGTATTGAACAAAGAGATTGGTGTTAAGAAATTTATATGGGTTTAGTTTATGAGAGAACATTTTTTTTAATGGTTTGATAATTGATGTTAAGAGTTATGATAAGATAGCTCTATGAGCGATAAGATGATTGATTCCTTACGTAAGAGCATTGATTGAAAGCCATGTACTTGTTAGAGTTAATGATAATTTTCCAAGAGAAGAGTTGATCTAGATTGACGAATTGAATTGTCAAGAAAAGTATGATTAATTCAGATTTGAACTATAATTATTGAAGTCATAAAAAGGATGGACTTTTAATATGAGAACCGGATCAGGATAAACCTTGATATGATATACCTGAGAGGTAAAGGAGATAGAGAGACTCAATAACTTTACTTTAATAGTTTTGGATCTTTCTGGTACTAAGTAAGATAAATTTTTAGAGAATTTATTTAGTGAACCTAGATGGTTTAGTAAGTTTTATCAGAGTGCACAGTGGAAGTGAAGTGGTCTGAGTTATCCTAGAATCAGTTATGAATGTTAACTTTAACTTTAGAGATATTATGATGGGAGTACTGATTTGAATTTCAGCAACAAGATGAAAATATAATATTGCTAATCTTGGGCTAATCTATCGATATTGCTGGGCAATTTTCATTAATAGGTTCCCTAGTATAGAGGACTCTAGTAAAAATTTTGGACATGTCTAAATCTGGATTAAGGAAGTATTGATCTTTACCTAGCTAGGATTGGACATATTTGTGATATCAAGCTTTTTTAGTTATGACATTATGACTTCTCTATTTAAGAAGGGCTCGAGGTTTCTCTAATATAAAAGATTGATTGTTAAGTCATAGAGAGGTGTATGAAAAGAAAGAATGTTAAAAATCGTGGCAAGTATCTAGTACTTAAGCCTCCTCTGAATTTTTTGTTAAGTATATGTTGGACCAATTATGATAAATCTCGGGGGTAAAGAATTGTATATTTAAGTCGAGGTTGAAGTATTAATATTTATTTGAAGAGACTGAGAGAATTCATTATGTATTGTAAATCATGAGTAAGACTTGAAGATGTGATATAATTTTGTTATGTTATGGACTTATGAAGAAACATTTTAAGAAAGAGATCATACAGAAGCTTGAAGATGATGTTAAATTATATATTTTCAAAGTTTAGGCATCATGAGTTTTCCAGTGGAATTACATATTTTAATTCGAGGTTAAGGTACTAATGTTCATTAGAAGGAAATTAAAGGAACTCAATATGTAGATAGATGGTGTTGATCAAAATGAAAATGTTATATCATGTTGTATGTAATGGTCGTATGAGGAAAGTATTCTAAGAGGAGGATTATCCGAAAACACGAGGATAATATTAAGGTTGGATATTTCTAATCATGATGTTCTTGTGAAGTTAATTAAGGATAGTTAATCATATCAAAAAATTGGTGTTCTTTTTGAAGAGCTCAAGAAAATTTGATATGTATTGTAAAAGAAAAAGATCAAGTTTTGAATGTTATATTAACTTCGTTGAGATTTGAAAAGCAAGTACCTTAAGAGGTAGACTAATTAGGGAGTTTGAGAATGATCTGGTGGTTGATTAGTTTTAAGGTTCAGAATCTTAATCAAGCTAATTTCGAGAAAGAAATTATTTTAACAGGGAGAGAATGTGATATCTGGGCTTTTGGGCCGAAGTCGGCAGGCCCAGCCGGCTTCAACCCACAACGCAGAAAAAAAATAGAGGAAGTAGAGGGAAAACAGAGTCGGACACGAAGCCTCTATGCTCCCTTATCGACCGGAAAAACCGCCAGAGGACTCGGGGAGAAGAGTCATGGAGAGGAGGGGAGAAGTTGACGACGAGTCCGTGATGGAGTGGAACTGCGATCCGGTGGTGGTTGCTCCCCAAACGGCGAGGAAAAGCCATCGGGAGTCTCCTTTAAATCTCCCTTCGTTGTCACCCAATCGAGTCTTCAAACCCCCTTCCAAGCCATCGTTCTTCCTCTCCGACGGGCGACGAAGAGTTCCTTCATGCACCGATGAGTTTATTTTTCCCTTATTTCAATTGTTTAGGAGGATTTAATATGGACTTTCTTTGATTTAGTTTGTTCAATTGATCTTGTGTTTGGGCCATGGATCACTGTGGTTGCGCCGTCGCCGCCCCCGATCCGTCGAGCCCTCCCCCGGCGACCACCTCCCTTGGCCACTGGTAACTGGGGAGGGTCTCGGTTCGGCCGAACTGAGGAGGAACACGGACTGGTTCGGGGGAAGAGAAAAGAAGAAGAAAAGATGAAGAAGAGAAGAAAGGAAAAAAAAAAGGGAAAAAGGAAAAGAAAAGAGAAATAATAAAAAATAAAAAATAAAAAAAGGAGAGAAATATGATGAGAGAGAAAGAGGAGAGAGAAAAGATGAGGAGAGAAAAGATGAGGAGAGAGAAAGAGGAGAGAGAGGAGAAAGGAGAGAAAAGATGAGGAGAGAAAATAAGGGGGAACCTTCTTCCTCGAAATTTGTGAAACTAGGATTTGATTTGAATAAATTTATTTATTGTAGGAGAACAGTCTCCTGAGCATGAAAGTGTTGCGTTTATTTTGGGTACGGACTAATTCAGGTAAGAAATTCTGTATTGATCATCCCTTTATGCATGAATTTTATATGGCTTGGATTGATCTAAGCAAATATGTATATATGCATTTGCACGTGTGGTATTATATCGCATGGCATAGTTGTTTTCTTGTGATAGACATTATGGTTTTATCATTATTATTGTCGGTATTTCATGCACCATGTTATAAAGAAAATTGATATCTAGATGGGTTGGACCACGATACCGGATTGCTAAATAGGTTGGACCATGATACCGGATATCGAGTGGGTTGGACCATGATATCGGTTATTAAAATGGGTTGGACCATGACATCCGTTATCGAGTGGATTGGACCACGATACCGGTTATCGAGAGATCATAAAAGATATGTTTTGATAAGTGTTAATAAAGTAAATATAGTATTTGGTCTAGCCATGCTACGATAGCACCGTGGTTACACAGCCTGAGCCATGGACTTTAAACATGGGAGCCAGCCACGGGCGGTTAGTACGTGGGACAACCGAGCCACGGGCTTAGTATGTGAGCAGGACCGACCACAGTATGCATGGTCGCTTTGCGGTTTCCAGTCATGGGCTGGTATATGACCGTGGCTAGTCCAGAACCCTAAAGATAAAGATGGATTAATGAAAACTCTAAAGGAAAGCATGTTGTTTCATGGTTTAACATACATGAGGTTTGAATTATTTGACTGCATGACATGATATACCGGTAATTTACTATTTTCAGAAATGTATATTATTATTGGCGTGATCATATGGAAACCTTACTGGGTTGTATAGCTCACCCCTTACTTTTGATTTTTCAGAGACTCAGGATGCGTAGCGAGGTTTAGGCTGGGCGTGAGGTGGAGCATCGACTTTTAGTTTGTTAGTTAGTCTTATGTAGTTTTTTTCGGTTGCTGATACTTATTATGGATCAGTGGACCATTAGTAGGTTGATTTGAATAAAAGAATTGTTTAGTTATACTTTTAATTCATGTTGATACAATTGCTGTGATTTTAGATAAATGACTCTTATGTATTTAGGCCCTGCATGATCTCTAAGGTAAAATCTAGGTTTGTACAGCCGGTCACATAGCCAATTCCGGTGCTGGATTCGGGCGTGATAGCTTGAGTGTGTGTGTGTGAAATTCATTGTAAGTTGTGAAATTTGAGGTTATGGACTGCTAAGGTTATAAAAAAGAAGTTCATTTTAAGTTGTGAAATTTGAGGTTGTTAACTCTACGGTCATAAAAAAAGAAAAAAGTTGCTAATAATAGCTCAAGTATATTAAACCTTAGAAAAGGAAAAATGATCAAAAACAAAAGCAGAAAAATCGACAAAGGAAAAAAAAGATTCATATAGAACTTTTTGAAAGCTTTACCTGTTCATGACATGATAGATAGCTCTCACCCCAACCACCAGAAGTCAGTTGTTTTGATAAAAGAAATTCGCAAGCTCTGCGGATGCAAGAGCAATTCTGGTAAGACCTCCCTGCAGCAACCAACCCCTTTATCCCGAACCATGTGCCATTGGTGAAACAGATGCCCCAACTGCCATACCTATTGAAAAATATCCATGTCAATGGGCCTGGAGTTGGACAAACCATTGGAAATATGACACAATGTTTCACAAAGATGATGCAGATATAGAAAGTAATATAATATGGATATGAAATGCCCATGGAAATAGGAAATAGGTGAACCATGATCCATCAGGATTTTGCATCTTTTCAATGGCATTTGCTGCTTTTGTGATACATGTTTCTATCTCTTGTTTGTGATATTCAGGGTACAATTTCCTGAAAAATGATTGAGCCTTGACTACCGACACTATAAGAAAAATCAGGTTTAGCAACCGATTTTTCGGTTGCTAATAATTAAAAATTGGTTGCTAAATTAATTTGCAACCGATTTTGCAACCGAAAATAGTCGGTTGCAAAACTATAGGTTACTAAAATTTGTGACCGATTTTTTTCGGTTGCAAAATTTAGCAACCGATTTAGCAACCGAATTTGACATAATTTTTTTGAAAAAAAAATCAAAGAAATATAAAAAAAAAATTTGAAAAAAAAATCGGTTGCTAAATCGGTTGCTAAAAAAAAAATCCAGAAAAAAAAAATCGGTTGCTAAATCGGTTGCTAAAAAAAAAACCCAAAAAAATAAAAAAAATCGGTTGCTAAAAAAAATTAAAAAAAAATCGGTTGCTAAATTGGTTGCTAAAAAAAATCCAGAAAAAATAAAAAAAAATCAGTTGCTAAAAAAAAAATCAAAAAAAAATCGGTTGCTAAATCGATTGCTAAAAAAAAAATCTAGGAAAAATAAAAAAAAATCGGTTGCTAAATCGGTTGCTAAAAAAAAAATCCAGAAAAAATAAAAAAATTCAGTTGTTAAATCGGTTGCTAAAAAAAATCCAGAAAAAATTTTTAAAAAAATAAGTTGATAAATCAGTTGCTAAAAAAAAATCCAGAAAAAATAAAAAAGAATCAGTTGTTAAATTGGTTGCTAAAAAAAAAATCCAGAAAAAAAAAAACGGTTGCTAAATCGGTTGCTAAAAAATCCAGAAAAAATAAAAAAAACCAGAAAAAAAAAAAAACCCAGAAAAAATAAAAAATCGGAAGGATGTTACACACTCTCATTAATTAATTTTAGGATCGAAGAGCAATAAACAGAATCCATGCACATAGTAAATTACCAGTGAAATTATTATGGTTTGAAATCAGTAGATTGGTCGGTACAAGAGCCAATGCATCTACTAAATTACTACAGCAACTACTACTAAAATACTAATACTACAAAAAATTAAAATACTACTATTACTAAAATACTAATACTACTAAAATACTACAAGAGCCAATGCATATACTAAAATACTATTACCAACTACTACTACTATCAATTAAAAAAACCAAATTTAAAAATTAAAAATTAAAAAAACACAAAGTTTAAAAGTTATAAATTAAAATTTAAAAAATAAACCTACGGCAGTCGGGTGGGGGGCTGGAGGAGCCGCAGGCCTTCGGGGGAGGACCGGAGGGGGGAGCACCGGAGGGGGGAATGTCGGAGGAGGGAGCGCCGGAGGGGGGGCGAAGTAGAGGCAGCTGGACAGAGAAGGGGGCTAGGGCACCCGCAGGCCATCGAGGGGGAGGGCTGGAGGGGGAGCGTCGGAGGGGGGAGCACCGGAGGGGGGGCGAAGGAGAAGGGGAGAGTCGGAGGGGGGAGTCGGAGGGGGGAGTGCCGGAGGAGGGAGCGCTAGAGGGGGTGTCACGCCCCGAATCCAGCACCGGAGTCGGCTACGTGACCGGCCGCACAAACTCTAGGTTTTACCCTATAGATCATGCAAGGCCTAGGTGCACCAAAAGTCAACCATATCAACTAAAAATAAATTTTATATAAACAAACAAGTAACAAGAGTACAATCCAATTATTTAATCGACCTTACTAAATGGTCTACTGACTCACAACATCAGTAACCGAAATTAACTCTAACTAACTCAGCATATATGGAAATTTGTCTCACGCCCAGCTCAAATCCTATCACGCATCCTGAGTCTCTGAAAAATCAAAAGGTAAGAAGTGAGCTTAACAGCCCAGTAAGGTATCCATATGATCATTCCAATAAAATTTTTTGAAATAATAAAGTACTAGTATGTTATGTCATGCAATCATATGATTTAGGTCTCATGTATTACATACCTTGATATTTTTACATTTTCCTTTAATATTCTTATTATTGTACCTTTATCTTTAGGGTTCTGAACTAGCCACGGTCATGTACCAGCCCATGACTGGCAACCACAAAGCGACCATGCATACTATGGTCGGTCCTGCTCATGTACTAAGCCCGTAGCTCGGCTGTCCCTCGTACTATCCGCCCGTGGCCGGCTCCCACGTACAAAGCCCGTGGCTCAGGTTGTATAACCACGGTGCTACCGTAGCATGGCTAGACCAAAAACCATATTCACTTCATTAACACTTGTCAAAACATTTCTTCTAAGTCCTCTCGATAATCGGTATCGTGGTCCGACCCACTCGATAACCGATATCGTGGTCCATCTATTTTAATAACCGATATCGTGGTCCCACCCACTCGATATCCAGTTTCATGATTCAACCTATTTAACAATCCGGTATCATGGTCCAACCCATCCGGATATCAATTTTCTTAATAACATCATGTATGAAATACCGACAATAAAATCATAATTTCTATCTCAAGAAAACAACTATACCATGTCATATAGTACCATACGTACAAATATATAAAACATATATGCTAGATCAAACCAGACCATAATAATTTCAAGCATAAAGGAATGATCAGTACAAAATTCCTTACCTTAACGCTATTCTTAATATATCCGATATTAGTCAGTACCCGAATTTACTCGATGCCTTCCTGCTCAGTAGACTGATTCCCTACATTAATAAATAATTTAATTAAAACAACTAAATTCTCAAATTTCATGATTCTTGAGAAAATCTCTTGATTCTCTTTCTTCTTCCTCTCTCCTCTTCCTTCTCTCTCCTCCTCTCTCCTCCTTTTCTCTTTCTCTCTCCTCTTTCTCTCCTCCTTCTCTTTCCTCTTTCTCTCTCTCTTCTCTCTTCCTCTTTCTCTCTCTTCCTTCCCTCTCCTCTTTCTCTCTCTTCCTTCCCTCTCCTCTTTCTCTCTCTTCCTTCCCTCTCCTCTTTCTCTCTCCTCTTTCTCTCTCTTCCTTCCTTCTCCTCTTTCTTTATTATTATTATTATTTATATTTTATTATTATTTTATTATTATTTTTTTCTTTTCTTTTCTTTTCTTTTCTTTCTTTTCTTTCTTCTCTTTTCTTTTAAACTCCCGAACACCCCTGGTCTCTTCCTCATGACACACCCGGCCGAACTCATCCCCCCCCCTTCGCTTGCCGGCAACCACGGGGTGGTTGTCGCAGGGGCCTCACGGTCCGGTGACAACGACGGCGACGATGGCGTCGGCGACAGCGGCGGCGACGATGGCGTCGGTGACGGTGATGACGAATAGCCCCAAACCGAATGGAAAATCCAATAAAAAATATCAAAAATCCTTACAAAAAAAGAACTCACCGGCTTCGACGATCTCTGGATGCTCGCCGAAGAGGAAGACGTCACGTGGAAGGAGCCGATGAAGCTTGGATCGGTGGTGGTGAGGGAATTTAAAGGAACCTACCGATGGTTTCACTGCCGTTTGGGGAGCAACCACCGCCGGATCGGAGTTCCAATCCATCCTGGACTAGTAGCCGACCAATTCCCATACTCATCGCGACATTTCCCCGAGTCTTCTGACGAGATCCACGGTGAGATCCCCTCCCCTGTTCCAGTCTCCCTCGTTCTCTCGTCTCTTTCTCTTTTTTTTTTTTTATTTGGCTGGGTCGAAGTCGGCTGGGCCTGCCGACTTCGGCCCAAAGTCTAAATATTACAGGGGGGCGAAGTAGAGGTAGCTGGATGGAGAAGGGGGCCAGGGCACCCGCAGGCCATCGAGGGGGAGCGCCGGAGGAGGGAGCACCGGAGGGGGGGGGGGGGGGGGGGGCGAACGAGAGTTGGGAGCATCGAAGGCGGGGAGGGGAAACAGCAAGAGGCAGTGTGGCTAGCTAGGGCAACTTCTTTAACCCTAAAAGCAAAGCAACCATCCAATTTGAATCAGACGGCCAGCAATTTTTCAAAGGTTTGCAACCGATTTTTTCGGTTGCAAAAATTCAAATTTTTTAATTTAAAATTAAATTAAATTTTAAATAAATTAAACTTAAATTTTTAAAAAATTTTACAACCGAATTTTTCGGTTGCAAAATCATAAATAATAAAATTTATTTTTTTAAAAAAATTAGCAACCAAAAAATTCGGTTGCTAATTTAAAAAATAAAAAATTTAAATTTAAATAAAAATTGCAACCGAATTTTTTGGTTGCAAAATTTTAAATAAAAATTAAAAAATTAAAATTGAGAATTTATAAATTAATAATATTTTTTGCAACCAAAAAAATTGGTTGTAAATTTCAAAAATAATAAAATTTATTTTTTAATTATTATTTAAACATTTAGCAATCGAAAAATTCGGTTGTTAATTTAAAAAATAAAAAAAATTAAATTTAAATAAAAATTTGCAACCAAATTTTTAGGTTGCAAAATTTTAAATAAAAATTAAAAAATTAAAATTGAGAATTTATAAATTAATAATATTTTTTGCAACCAAAAAAATCGGTTGCAAATTTCAAAAATATTAAAATTTATTTTTTAATTATTATTTAAAAATTTAGCAACCGAAAAATTTGGTTGCTAATTTAAAAAATATGAAAATTAAATTTAAATAAAAATTTGCATCCAAATTTTTTGGTTGCAAAATTTTAAATTAAAATTAAAAAATTAAAATTGAGAATTTATAAATTAATATTATTTTTTGCAACCAAAAAATTTGGTTGCAAATTTAAAAAATAATAATATTATTTTTTAATTATTATTTAAAATTTTGTAACCAAAAAATTTGGTTGCAAATTTTTATTTAAATTTAGTTTTTTATTTTTTAAATTAGCAACCGAATTTTTTGGTTGCTAAATTTTTAAATAATAATTAAATAAAAAATTAAAAAAAATTTAACCGATTTAAATCGGTTGCTAAATTATTCAGAAAAAATATCGGTTGCAAAATCGGTCACAAATATTTTAAAAAAATTTGTTTGCAAAATCGGTCACAAATATAACCAAAAAAATCGGTTGCAAAATCGATTGCTAAAATTGCTTTTTCTTATAGTACGATGCAGTGCACTCAATGAATCTGCAACAAAAAGATTGTGTACTTGTAAGCCAGACTTTGGGAATCATATTCTTATAACTTTTATAGCAAGAAAAATCTTTGAGGAAATAATTCAAGAAAAACTTGTGATGGGGAATCTCGCTGAATTTCAACTATGGTGTTCGCCGCATTTTCATTAGGATTCATCATCTGTAAGTAGAAGATAATGAAATTTGGAGGCAAATTCCAACAAAAATTAATTAAAAGAAAACCATGAAGACTTAACCTTTCATAGTATAATCTAAAATAAGTTTGTACACAACATTTGCTTCATGGAAACTAATAATACCAAGCATATAGTGGCTTGATCATGCGCTCTGCCATAACCACTTATAATAAGATTTGTGTTACAAGAAAAGTATTCATCCAAGCTCCGATCTCTTATTAAGATGTGATATGCCTAACAGCCAGAGGCCAACTTATTGGCTGGGAGTCGATATCTTACTGAGGCACAGGATGCCTGATGGCCGGGAGCTGATTTCTCACTAGGGTGCAGAACGTTCATTAGTTAAGGGATGATCTTTTATTAAAAGCACAGGATACTCAACTATTCATTGGATAGGTGCTGCTCATTTACTTGAATCAGGTACATAATTCCACAACTTCATTTAGCATGAAGCATATTTCTTAAAGTCATTAGAGCCGTTAAGACAAGATTAGAATTGTATCCTGGGATCATTTAGCCTATCTCACTAAGTAGGTATTGTATCCTGGGATCATGACTGGTCTCTACGTAGTCATAGGCTGTTCTAAAATCTAACTATAGTTTAGATATGAAGAACATAACTTGAAGTAATGCAAATTAATTATATTCATGAAAACCAAACATTACAATCAAATACTAATTACATAAAAAAAAATATAAAATATAAAAATCAAAAATCTCATCTACTCTCCAAAGACAAGAACTCCTTAGCCATGCTTGATCTTCCCTTCCTCTCCCTTTATGCAAGGCTTTAAAGGATACTAGCAATTGATGACTCCAGGTAGAGGTATAAGAGCCTTTTTATCATGTAGTAGGAGGGGAGAGGCTTTCATAATTATTATGTAGTGGTATGGGACTAAAGAAAAAGATCATAGAAATGGCTAGGATTTATTTGCCAAAGTAATGAAAGGGGTTGGATTGATAAATAGAAGGAAAGGACTTCTTCAATGAGTAGGACACAAATCTTGCAGCCCATGGACTCCAAGACCTTACTTGTCCTTTGATCGTTGAGAATTCATGACCGTCAGATGGCCTCAAATAGTGCCAGAGCTATTTGTTTACACCTAAATCGAGCTCTTAGTCCTCTTCTCAACCAAGGTCATTTTGGATCATTGGATTATGCCGAAAGAGCTTGGATCAAACCCCTCAGACTGGCATTTCCTTCCCAACATCGAACTATTGATTGGGAGAGGGAGGAAGTTGATAGGGAGGAGGCGACGGGCGGCAGTGGTGGTTCTGCGGTGGGCTGCTCGGCTAGAAGGATGGTACTCATGCCAGGAGAAGGCTACAACTGAGGATGGTAGCACAGGCTGAGGAGATGGCATCTTGGCTCGTGAACATGAAGCTGGTGGCTCTTATGGAGGAAGGATGGGCAAGGAGTGGCAGCAGGGGTCATGGAATGACAGGCAGCGAGGATGGGGAGGAGAAAGATAGCTGGCGATGGGTGGCAGCAACATGGCCGATCAGGTCTGATGGAGAACAATCGTGGTGATGGGTAAAGAAGGGAGTGGCGATCGATGCTCAATTTGGGCTAAGAAGATTGGGACATGGTGGCTCCTGGGATCGTCTCAAATCAGCGATGGGCATCGATGACAAGCAGCAACATTTCCTTTGGACAGAAAGGAGGGGAGACAGAGAGGAGAAGATGATGGTCCCTTTACCATGAGCTTCGGCAAATCGTTGCTAGATCTTGGCATATCAAGCCAGGGAGGAGGTGCATGGTGGCTTCCGCGGCGACGGGATGGCATGGGATAGTGTCACTGGTAACCTCATGGCTAAAATCCCTTCACAATCCATGGCTTTGGGCTATGGATTGATAGCCATGATTATCGATGAACCATTTGGAGTTCTATAAACCAAGCGGCCAAGTCCATAATGGACCGGATATTTTAAAATTTATACAACTCTTTTAATAAAATTTAACTTCAATTTCAGGTCATTTTAAATCTGATTCGTTTCAAACTTATTTTATTTAAACTCATAAATCGAGCTCTTTTCATTGATGATCTTTTATACAAATAATATATAAAAATATTAAATTTAAATAAATAAAAATAATTTAATTTTTAAATTAATATATATATGTATATATATGTATATAATGTGATTATCAATGTCATATCTATACGATGTTTCATCACTAATTTTTTTACCAAACTCCTATTTGAAGGAACATATCTGATACATAAGATATTGGATAAGTGGCTGGAAAAAGGTGTGATTGGCATTTCCTTTCTTCCTATAAAAGGGTCTCGGGGGTAGAGATCGAAGCATCCGAAGTTATCTGAATAATCCTCTTCCTTCTCTAGTTAAGATAAATTTTTTTGACTAAAACAAGTCTGCCATTTTAAGATAAGGGCTTAGGCTGAGAATTAGGAAAGATAAAAGGATAGTTAAAGAGATTTTAGAGATGTCTAGAGATACCCTTTAATAGGATACAAAGATACCTTTTAGTAGGGTACAAGTCCTAGTAAGGCTAAAGGCTGTTGGGAGGAAAAATTTAGTAAGCAAGGTTGAAGGAGTGCTTCCTAGATCCAATTCTTATGTAGATCACCTCTAGATGGCACACACTTATGTGCCTATGGAATATTAGGATTTAGCATTAGAGGTGATGTGGCAGATTGCTGACGTATAATCCCTGTCAGATGCCATGTCATAGAAAGCTGCCACGATGGACACCCTCCTCGGATTCCTTTGCCGGGCCAAGCTCTGCCAGAATGTCAGGGCGGCCTGTCAAAGCCAAGTTCCGTCCTCCGTCAGGTCGGCTCCTGCAAGATCAGGGATGCCTAGTTCGGAGCCGAGTGATCTCCTCTGCCAGATTGAGCCCCTCCGAGGTCGAGCCCCATGATTCGGAGTCGAGCCCTGCCCTCCTCCGCCAGGTCGAGCCCCTTCGAGGTCGAGCCCTCTAGGATGGAGTTGTGCCCTGTCCTCCTTCGAGGTCGAGCCCCCTCGAAGTCGAGCCCCTTGGTCCGGAGTCGAGCCCCTTGTGCCCAGCCCTCCTCCGCCAAGTGGAGCCCCTTCGAGGTCGAGCCCCTTGGAGTCGAGCCTTGTCCTCCTCCATTAGGTCGAGCCCCCTCGAAGTCGAGCCCCTTGGTCCAGAGTCGAGCCCAGCCCTCCTCCGCCAGGTGGACCCCCTTCGAGATCGAGCCCTGCCCTCCTCCACCAGGTCGAGCCCCTCGAGCTCGGGCCCCCTGGATCGGAGTCGAGCCGTGCCTCTCCAATTCAGTCTCCACCTCGGACGAAGGCACCAGCAACCAAGGGGACGGCACCACTCTCCCTAGATGTCGGCGAGTCACCCGAGGACCACAGAGAGGCGAGGTGCCATGCTCTCCACCAACCGCCTGCACCACCCGAAAGAGAAAGTCAACTGGGAGATTCAAATCCCAGGGGTGGCTACCCCCCGATTGAAGCCTTACCAATTTTCCTGGAATGGAGCGATCAGAAGGAATGTCAAAGCGTGCGGTAGGTTCCCCTATCACGAATAAGAAAAGATGTCCCGTCCATGGCACGAAACACCGCCGCACGCACCTGCTGCCAGAATTCCCGACCCGAGTCACTAACCTTATTTTGCAAGTCCTGAAGAACAAGCCGATCGTGAAGAGACGAGGGTGCGATCCGACGCCGATAGCAGCTACAGGCCACGACGATCTTGGCAGCAACAGATTGGCGCGCCAAGTAGGGGGGCACTAGATCCTTTATTCCGAAAGCCAGTCCCTCTGCAAGCAAGCCCACCAGGAGGATGGTGATGATGCGAGCGAGAGAAGTCTCCACCAGCCATGCAGGAGATCCTCCCTCCCGTGGGGACCCGCACAGTCCAGAAAGGGAGCTCCCCGCTCCAGCTCAATCGCCCCCGGTAGGCCCATAACTGACCACACTCGCCCAACAGGTGCAGCTTCTCACCACAGCTGTGCACCAATTCTAGCAACAGCACCGATCCCTGGTTACCCACCAGCAGCTAGGAACTCCCGCGGCCCACGTCACAGCACCCCACGATAGCCTACATTCCTTCCAAGGAGGGCCCTCGCAATCGCGAGCCACCACCGACTGCCGGGGAAGCCACCAGACACCGGCAAAAAGGCAACGGGCCGGATCTACTGATTGGGAGAGCCGGTCCTCGATACTCGAGCGGGTAACAGCAAAACCCCATCGAGGTCGAAAAGGTAAGATCCCTTGTCATGGACACCACCTCATGTCACCTTCTCCGTCTCCTCCGGCCTCAACGGAGGGTTCTACTGATGAGGCCATCAGATGCATGGCAGAGAAGTGCCTGGAGGAGCATGAGTGCAAGCTAGCATAATTATCCCTCCGATTTGCAAATCTACAAGGCTCTATCAGCGAGCCAGCGAGCTATGATGCCCATCTCCCGTTCTCCCGAGAAGTCCAAGAGGAACTGATCCTGGCTCGGTTCCGCATGTCGCAGGTGGATCCCTATGATGGGGCCACCGATCCCCTGGATCACCTTGAGAGCTACAAGGCTCTCATAAGAGTTCAGGGAGCAACCGATGCCCTCCTCTGTGTCGCCTTCCCTGCTACTCTCCGGAAAGTAGCACGGGTGTGGTTCACCCGCCTGGAGCCGGAGAGCATTAGCTCATTCGCTCAGCTGGAGCAGAACTTCATGGCTCACTTCGATGCCTGTCGAAAGGTGCCACGAGTGGCAGACAGCCTCTTCTCCATCAGGTAGTAGGACCGTGAGCCCCTACGGGACTATGTGGCACGCTTTAAGGTTGCCGTACTGGAGATTTACAACCTTGATGAGCCAGTCGCTATGTTGGTGCTGAAGAGAGGGCTTAGGACTTCTCGCCTGACCTACTCTCTTGACAAAAAGCCCCCCAAGACGTACGCTGAGCTCCTCCTCCAAGCCCAAAAGTACTCCATGCTGAGGAGGCAAATCGTATGAGAAGGGAGTTGGACGGGAAGCCACTGAAGAAGCTAACTCCCATGGAGGCACCCGGGATGTGGAAGCCAGAACCCCTAACTCCGAACTTTCGCCAGGGGCCGAAACCGAGGAGCGCCTCCATTCCAGAAGAAAGGTTCACACCTCTCCTCGTCCCGAGGATGAAGATCCTCATGGAAATCGAAGGTGAGTCCTACCTAAAGTGCCCACCTCCGATGAGGCCATCCACTGGTCGTGACAAGATAAAGTATTGCCGCTTCCACCGCCACCACGGCCACGACACCGAGGAATGTCGCAACCTCAAGAGGGAGATCGAAGAACTCATAAGGAAAGGCTACCTCGGAAGGTACGTGGGGGGCAAGGCTCTGGCCGAGCCTCAGGCACTCGCCGCTCTCCCGCCAGTCCCTGTAGTCAACAATCGCCCTACCGAGAAGCTGGTGGGGATGATATGCTGGGAGGTCAAGTGCACTTCCAAGAAGCCCCGGGGGGTAGAATGTTCTTAAAATGTACTCCCTTTTATGAGGGAAGGAAAAAATGGAAGAAAAAATATAAATAACGATGCCGTGATCGTCAAGATGATGATCGCGAGGCATCCTGTAAAATGGATTATGGTCGATAGTGGAAGCTCGACCGATATCCTTTTTTATGATACCTTCTCTCAAATGAACTTGTCCTCTGCTCAGCTCAGACCTGTGAATACTCCCCTGGTCAATTTTACGGGGGACTATGTAAGGGTCGAGGAAGAAATCACTCTCTCGGTTACTGTCGGGACCCCACCTCGGTAGAGCACTATCATGATGACCTTCATGGTTGTTAGGCTTCCCACAGCCTACAATGTGATTCTCGGCCAACCTGGGCTTAACCTGCTCGATGCCATCATTTCTACAAAGAGGCTGTTGGTGTAGTTCCCTATTTCCTACGGTGTCGGGAAGATGAGGGGGGCACCTCAGTCAATCCAACATTGTCTCCAGACCGTTCCTGGGGCCAAAGTCTCCGAGGATGATCCCAGTGCAGACGATCACAACCAAAGGGTGCAAGATCCCAGGGGTGGCTTGGTCGAGCGCCTGCCTCGTAACCGACTAGGCGAAGACGGTGCAGATTGGGGCCCAACTGTAAGACGAAGAGAAGGCCTACTTGTTGGAGTTCCTACGGGTGAATGCAGATGTGTTCGCCTGGATGGTGGCAGACATTCTAGGTATTCCCCCTGACATCATCACCCACAAGCTGAGTATCGACCTAAAGCACCGGCCAGTTCAGCAAAAGAAAAGAAGCTTCACCCTAGAGAGGCAAGCGGCGATCAATGAGGAAGTGGACAAACTCCTCACATCCGGTTTCATTCGGGAGGTGCAATACCCGAGCTGGCTGGCAAATGTAGTGATGGTGAAAAAAAACAATGGCAAATGAAGGATCTGTGTAGACTACACCAACCTTAACAGAGCACGTCCAAATGATAGTTTTCCTTTGCCAAAGATCGACCAGTTGGTGGATGCCACCTCAGGGCACCGTATACTCTCCTTCATGGATGCATTCTCGGGAAACAATCAAATCCGGATGCACCCAGAGGATGAGGAGCACACCGCCTTCATCACTGACCGAGTGACATACTGCTATAGGATGATTCCCTTTGTCCTAAAGAATGCTGGGGCCACATACCAGCATCTAGTCAACAAGATCTTCAAAGACCAAATTGGCTGCAACATGCAGGTGTACGTGGATGACATGCATGTCATGAGAAAGCTGAGCTTGGACCACATTACCGACCTCGCCGAAGCCTTTCACAACCTTTGGATACACCAGATGAAGCTTAACCCAGCAAAGTGCACTTTCGGAGTGGCAGTAGGGAAGTTTCTTGGCTTCATGGTTACCCAGTGGGGCATCAAAGCAAATCTGGAGAAGGTCCAAGCGATCATCGACATGGAGCACCCGACATCCAAGAAGCAGATCCAATGCTTGACGGGCCGAATTGCAGCCTTGAGTCGGTTCATCTCAAGATCGGCTGACCATTGCCTCCCCTTCTTCAAGGCACTGTAAGATGCACGACTTCACCTGGATGGAGGAGTGCAGGATGACCTTTGAAGAATTGAAGAAGTTCTTAGCATCACCGTCGCTGCTCTCCAAGCCGAAGGAAGGAGAGGAGCTCCTGCTCTACCTAGCAGTCATGCCTGGGGCCGTCAGCTCGGTCCTCGTCCGTGCAGACGAGAACGGATTCCAGAAGCTGGTGTACTACACCAGTAAAATCCTCCACGATGCGGAGATCAGGTATACTCGCTTTGAGAAACTCATTTTTGTACTAATAATGTCTGCTAAGCGCCTCAAGCCATACTTCCAAGCACACCCCATTACGGTCGTGACGAATCAGCCACTGAGGACAATACTTAGCTGCCCCGAAATCTCTTGATGCTTGACTAAGTAGTCCCTGATGCTGAGCAAGTTCGACATCGCATATCGATCGAGGTCGTCATAAAAGGCCCAGGTCCTAGCTGACTTTTTAGTCGAGTGCATGGGACTCGCCGAGGAGCCAAAGCAGGCAACCCCGGAACATCAAGTTGAGCCCAAGCAGAGGAGAAACCCTGGATTTTTCCACGTCGACAGCGCGTCTAACACCGGCAGGAGCAGAGCAGGCCTCATCCTCGCCAATAGCGACTTGATCATGGCAGAGTGTGCTCTTCGCTTCAAATTCACCATGACAAACAACCAGGTAGAGTACGAGGCACTCCTCGTAGGCCTAAAGGGTCTCCCACAAGCTTGGCATGCAAAGCCTGAAGTCTTTACTGACTCCCAACTGGTGGCCGGACAAGTCTCCGGAGAATATGAAGCCAGAGATCCCAAGATGATGAAGTACCTGGAGTGAGTCCGCTCAAGCATGACAAGTTTTCGATGCTTCAGCATTTTCCATATCCCCCGCGAAGAAAATACTCAAGCGGATACACTGTCAAGGCTCGCGACCTTGCCAGACTCGTCACTGGGGCATGCCTACATCGAGTACCTTGAGAATCCAAGCTACGAAGCCCCAGAGGAGGTGCAACAAGTCATCCCGAAGTCGAGCTAGATGGACAGGTACATCAGATACATTATTGATGGTACCTTACGAGAGGACTGTACGGAAGCCAACCTCATCAGATAGAACTAGCAGTAGAGGACCAATTAGAGGAAGAGAACTATGATACTAGGATTTTACCTGAGGAAATACTAGAAAATGGCCTAATTGTAGAGCCTAGTCCTAAATTCCATGAACTAGAAGACTTTATTGAGGATTTGGCTTACTTAACCCATTGCCCTCAGGATGAATCCCTTCCTGCCATTCCTATTGAAGATCTCTTTTCAAAAATTGTTGATCCATCCTTCCATAGCATGGACCTTTTCTTACCTAGAGACATAACCCAATGCTTATACATTAAGGTCTATCTCTTTAGCCTAAAACCAGTCCCTGAATCCCCTTCCTATTTCCTACCCTTTCTTGAGTCTTCTCATATATCTAGAACTATTAGGTTATATTTTGTTGAGGTTACTAGGTTGCAAGAATCCATAGAGCCCATCCCATTTGCTACCTACTTTTGGCAGACCCTCTGGCATCTATTAGGAGTTACTAGCAAATTTTCTTCTGCATGTCATCCATCAACCACAACTCATGCCCCATACCCAAGTTATAGTTATGATCTTATAAACCTCTTTTAATAGGAATCATAGTCAGCCTGTTAGGTGTAGGTATGAATCCTTTGCATCACCTGTTAGGAGTCTGCATGTGCCCAGCATGTTCACCACTTGTACTAATGTTTAAACAAACTGGCTACTTCCGAAGAAGGGCCAAAGAATTTGATATAGTGGATTCTGTAATGATTAGGCTTAGACCTGAGCGGTTCCTATCCGGAACCGTTAAGAAACTTCATGCTCGTGGAGCCGGACCTTTTAAAGTATTAAAGAAGGTTGGATCAAATGCCTATGTGTTAGACTTGCTGTCGGATATAGGCATTAGTTCTACCTTCAATATCTAGACCTGGTTGAGTACAGGGAATTGGCAACGATACCTAGTGAGGCCTTTGGACCTATTCCTTTCCATTGTGAGTGACCCTAACCTAGAGTGTCCACTAATTAATTGGCCTGAGAGAGAAGAACGGATCGAGCGTATCCTGGATGATCAAGCCATAACGACTTGGGGCTGCGGCTATCACACTACCTGGTCCGATGGCAAGGCCAGCCAGAGTTGAATGATTCGTGGATTTCTCGTGAGGACTTGCAGCACCTCAACCCAGACCTCTCGAGAGATATGTGAGCCAGCATGATCTTCACTCGACAGGATCGAGTTCCTCCCATCCCGGGAGAATTGGTGGGGACACCAGAGGCACCAAAATAAGACAGAGGCTTCTCAACCCTCTGTGGATTAATTAGTAGTATTTGAGTCCATATGTAATAAGGGCTTAGTCTATCTAAGTCCATTTTAGTTTGTCATTTGAGTCCTGTATTAGTCAGCTCATGTTGAGCTAGTTCAGTCCAGTGCTAGTCAGCTCATATTGAGCTAATTTTATTTTTTATGAGCTTAGTTCATCTAAGTTGTCTTTATTTGAGTCCTGTATTAGTTAGCTCATATTGAGCTAGTTCAGTCTAGTGCTAATCAGCTCATGTTGAGCTAATTTTATTTTATTTTTAGTCCTATCCAAGTATACTAAAGACTCAAGACCACATCATACAAGTAAAGACCAAGTCCAACCAATTTGAAGTCATAGAAGTGAAACCCAAGTCTAACCTATCCTGAAGATTTGAAGACCTCAGGAGGAGAAATCAAAAATCATGAAGCCCTGGACCGCAGCTGGAAGCAAATTAGGCCAGCCCAGGCCCAGGAAAGGAGCTAGGGCGCCAAATGCTTAGGGTGACTCTCTCCTTGGTCGGCCGCTTAGAGTCACCCCTCTTGGCCGACCAAGGCAAGGAGAGGGAGAGAGATTGTAGGGATTTTTCTACCATGGGTTTCCTTATTTTCTAGCTAGAGTTTGGGTGGGAGTAGAATTCCTAGGTAAATACTATTGTACCCTTACTTGGGGCCCAAGACTAAGAGTCTATTTAAAGGACCCTAGTCTCTTGTGTAGGAAGTTAAATTTTGATATATGAAATACTCTTGATTCTCCAATTGCTGTGTGCCTCCCTGCTATGTGCATTAAGGGATCTTGTGTGAGCCTGAAGTCCTGCTGAAGTGCTGCCCGAAGAAATCCTAGCCGACCAACCTTCTTCCAAGCCTCCAAGCCTCTTCTTCCAACACGCCCTTGCTGCCTTTTTCTAAAATTTTTCTTGTTTCCAGCCTTGTTTTCTCACCCTTGACAGTTGTTTGCAGGTCCCCGAGTTCCTACGAATCCAACGACTCCAGCCGAGCTGCAATCAGACCACCGAGCAGAAAGCCGGGAATTCGTAGGCCTCCGGCTTGATTTTCCAGGCCGCATCCGTCGAGGAACGAGTGATCTCTTCGCTACGATCTTCACCAGGTGCATCAGACATTGCCAGGTACACCCCCTATATTCTCCAGTAATTTTATTGTAGGTGAACTGGCCCTAACCGAGGCTTCTCAATCCCAGCGATCCCCTTTCACTACTTTCTTAGGTCCTGATCTGCATGCGTAGCTTCTAAAATTCATATAGAACTCTTTATATCTTATTTTGATCTGATATTTGGGATTTAACCACCTCACCCCACATATAAAACATACAAAAATAATTGCATGCATATCTATCCCGCATCATCTGGTATCAGAGCTTAGATTAGGGCTCATTTTCTGCACCCTTTATAGTCCATATATATACTATTCTTTTAATTGTTTCTCCATGCTCAGAATTCCAAAAATCCTAATTTTTATTTTTCTGGATTCTCCTTAGTTCAATGTATTTTATAAAAACTTTTTAGATTTTATTTCAGTCTGTGCAGTTTCTGTAGGTTGAAATATAGCCTGTAAATTTTTGGCTCTATTTTTCAGCAAGACAACTTTGGAAGGTTTAGGGTTTTGTTTAGCATCTCTTTTGCATATCTTTTATTTTTAATATGTTTCTAGCATATTAGGTCATTGGCTGCAAATCATATTTTTACAAATGAAGAAAAAAAAATTACATATATAAAAGCTACCTAAAATACTGAAACCCTAATTTTACATCATCTGCCTGCCATCATTTCATAAACTACCTTTAAGGGCATTCTTGCTATGTCAGATGGGGGGAGGATTTGATCACCTCTCCTTAGCCCAAAACCACATCCCTTACATTCGGTCCCAAGCTTAACTTAAAATCTATTAGACTCAATTTGTCCTAGTGGGCTAGGGACACTAACTGGTCGGGTCCAGGCTAAGTGTCAGATCACTATGTCAAGCTAACCTGTGTGTGCCTTGTGCTTAGTGTCTAGAATGGTGGTTCAGGGATTCAGTCTCGAAGGACTTGTGTGCTGGTCCGCCTACCTAGCCAATCTCTGATTGGTGTCTAGGATTGGCAATCAGGGACCTAACACTTCCCTTACACTTGCCTGGCTGAGTACAGGGTTACTATAGGCTAGTTTGCCACCCTGATTGAGCATCTAGTTTTGGACTCTAGGTCTAGGGAGCTATAGTTGGTTTGATCGAGTCTTGCATGAGCACTAGATCAGGAGTTTCATATCATCCACCACCTTCATAAATGGCTAAACCCATGGATCATCTTGACACCAAAATTGATGCCCTTGGAGAGAGGATAGCCCAATCCATCAATCTTAGGCTTGATCAATCAAACGCCCAGTTGACCCATAGACTTGATCAACTAGACAACCGACTAGAAACCCTAGAGAAAACTCATAGGACCCAGACTAGATCCAAACCTAAGCCACCTTTACCCTATGTACCCAAAATCTATGAGCATAGATCCTATGCACCCACTCCCTATAAGCCTAGTATACCCACAACCTATAGATCTTATGACTCCAAATCCTATGACTCTAGAACCTATGAGCCCATATCCCATGAGTCCAGTAGACCCAAGACCTATAGAGCTGAACCTAAGTCCTGTGACCCCAGATCCTATAATCTCATGACCCATAGATCTGCTCCCTTGTCCTATGAGCCCAGGGAGCCCATAACCCCTAGGTATCAGCCTAGTACTAGTCAGATTTCTCCTAGTCAACTTGAACCCCATAGGATTAGTATCCAAAAATATGAGCCCGATAATAAGCCACTACACCTTAGTCAACCTGAACCTACTAAGAGTAGTGCCCATACTCAGAAACCAGAACCTAGCCAATTTTTCCTTTGCCGACCTTCCCCTACCATCCCTTTAATTGACAAGGCTTACATTAAAGCGAAAGTATGTGAAGCTGATGTGAACTAAGTGGATGAGTATGAGGGAGAATAGGAGACACCTTTAGAAGACCTAGAATTAGTTGACCCCGTAGGTATCCAAGTAGAAGCCAATCTAGAGTTAGCTAACCCAGACCACACCCAAATAGAACCAGCAGTAGAGGACCAATTAGAGGAAGAAAACTATGATACTAGGATTTTACCTGAGAAAATACTAGAAAAGGGCCTAACTATAAAGCCTAGTCCTAAATTCCATGAACTAGAAGACTTTATTGAGGATTTGGCTTACTTAATCCATTGCCCTCAGGATGAATCCCTTCCTACCATTCCTATTGAAGATCTCTTTTCAGAAATTGTTGACCCATCCTTCCATAGCATGGACCTTTGCTTGCCTAGAGACATAACCCAATGCTTATACATTAAGGTCAGTCTCTTTAGCTTAGAACCAGTCCCTGAATCCCCTTCCTATTTCCTACCCTTTCTTGAGTCTTTTCATGTGTCTAGAACTATTAGGTTACATTTTGTTGAGGTTACTAGGTTGCAAGAATACATAGAGCCCATCCCATTTGCTACCTACTTTTGGCAGACCCTCTGGCATCTATTAGGAGTTACTAGTAAATTTTCTTCTGCATGTCATCCATCAACCATAACTCATGCCCCATACCCAAGTTGTAGTTAAGATCTAATAAACCTCTTTTCGATAGGAATCATAGTCGAGTCTGTTAGGTGTAGGTATGAATCCTTTGCATCACCTGTTAGGAGTCTGCATGTGCCCAGCATGTTCACCACTTGCACTAATGTTTAAACAAACTGGCTATTTCTCGAAGAAGGGCCAAAGAAGTTGACGTAGTGGATTCTATCATGATTAGGCTTAGGCCTGAGCGATTCCCACCCGGGATCGTTAAGAAAATTTATGCTCGTGGATCCGGACCTTTTAAAGTGTTAAAAAAGGTTGGATCAAATATCTATGTGTTAGACTTGCCATCGGATATGGGCATTAGTTCTACCTTCAATATTGTAGACCTGGTTGAGTACAAGGAACTGGCAACGATACCTAGTGAGGCCTTTGGACCTATTCCTTTTCATTGTGAGTGACCCTAACCTAGAGTGTCTACTAATTAATTGGCCTGAGAGAGGAGAATGAATCAAGCGTATCCTGGACGATCAAGCTATAATAACCCGGGGCCGCGGCTATCAACGCTACCTGGTCCGATGGCAAGGCTAGCCAGAGTTGGATGATTCATGGATTTCTTGTGAGGACTTGTAGCACCTCAACCCAGACCTCCTCGAGAGATATGTGAGCCAGCCTGATCTTCACTCGACAGGGTCGAGTTCCTCCCACCCCAGGAGAATTGGTGGGGACACCAGAGGCACCAAAATAAGACAAAAGCTTTTCAACCCTCTGTGGATTAATTAGTAGTATTTGAGTCCATCTGTAATAAGGGCTTAGTCCATCTAAGTCCATTTTAGTTTGTCATTTGAGTCTTTTGAGTCCTGTATTAGTCAGCTCATGTTGAGCTAGTTCAGTCCAGTGCTAGTCAGCTCATGTTGAGCTAATTTTATTTTTTTTGAGCTTAGTTCATCTAAGTTGTCTTTACTTGAGTCCTGTATTAGTCAGCTCATGTTAAGCTAATTTTACTTTATTTTTGAGTCCTGTCCAAGTACACTGAAGACTCAAGACCACATCATACAAGTGAAGACCAAGTCCAACCAATTTGAAGACATGGAAGTGAAGCCCAAGTCCAACCCAGCCAAAAGATTTAAAGACCTCAGGAGTAGAAATCAAAAACCCTGAAACCCTGGACCGTAGCTGGAAGCAAATTGGGCCAGCCCAGGCCCAGGAAAGGAGCTAGGGTGCCAAATGCTTAGGGTGACTCTCCCCTTGGTCGGCCACTTAGAGTCACCCCTCTTGGCCGACCAAGGCAAGGAGAGGGAGAGAGATTGTAGAGATTTTTCTACCATGGGTTTCCTTATTTTTTAGCTAGGGTTTGGGTGGGAGTAGAATTCCTAGGTAAATACTATTGTACCCTTACTTGGGGCCCAAGACTAAGAGTCCATTTAAAGGACCCTAGTCTCTTGTGTGGGAAGTTAAGTTTTGATATATGAAATACTCTTGATTCTCCAATTGCTATGTGCCTCCCTGCTGTGTGCATTAAGGGATCTTGTGTGAGCCTGAAGTCCTATCGAAGTGCTGCCCGAAGAAACCCTAGCCGACCAACCTTCTTCCAAGCCTCCAAGCCTCTTCTTCTAACATGCCCTTGTTGCCTTTTTCTGAAATTTTTCTTGTCTCTAGCCTTGTTTTCTCACCCTTGATGGTTGTTTGCAAGTCCCCAAGTTTCTACAAATCCAACGACTCCGGTCGGGCCACAATCAGACCACCGAGCAGAAAGCCAGGAATCCGCGGGCCTCCAGCTTGATTTTCTAGGCTGCATCCATCGAGGAACGAGTGATCTCTTTACTATGATCTTCACCAAGTGCATCAAACGTTGCCAGGTACACCCCCTATATTCTCCAGTAATTTTATTGTATGTGAACTGGTCCTAACCGAGGCTTCTCAGTCCCGGCGATCCCCTTTCACTGCTTTCTCAGGTCTTAATATGCATGTGTAGCTTCTAAAATTCATATAGAACTCTCTACATCTTATTCTAATCTGATATTCGGGATTTAACCACCTCACCCCACATATAAAACACACAAAAATAATCGCATGCATATTAGTTCCGCATCGGGCTCCAGATGGTAGCCTACCAGCAGTGAGTGCCCCGGTACTATAACACACGGGTAAGGCCAAAGGTCTTCTGACCTGGTGACCTGGTGCTGCTTCGAGCTGAAGCATCTCAAACCCGGGAGTGCGGCAAGCTCTCACCGAACTGGGAGAGCCCCTACAAGGTGGTCGAAGCTCTCCTTCATGGAGCCTACTATCTCGCGGATCTGGACGGGTTTAGGGGTTTTCTCTAAACCTCCTAATTGGTTCTCTACTTGATCAGAACTATTGGTTAATTGGTCAAGCCTATTGGTTGCTTGGGCATTTGATTGGGTTATTTGGTTTATTTGGGCAGTCAACTGGGCAAACTGGTTTTGGGATTGGGTATTGGACTGGTTAATCTGGGTGGTTAATTGGGTAGTGGATTAGGCATTCAATTGGTTCATATGGTCAAATCGTTCAGTCATGGCTTTCATGAAGATCTCAAAGTTGGAGTCCTTGGCTAAGCTAGGTTGGGGATTAGACTGTTAATATTTGGTTCCTAACCTAGTGGTCATGCAATCAATCAAACAAGTTAGTGTGATGCAGTTAAGCACACAAAGTGGAAATGGATTATAGTTTGCTAGACCTAGAGCCAAAATTGAATGGGTCTACTCAACTTACACTTAAATCAACAGCTAATCTTTCCACTAGCCAGGTAAGAGGAGAGGTGGTGGGAGGCTCCCCTTTTTTGTGACAGGGTCCTAATTAAAAACCACCAGTCTACTTAGGGTATTTGTCTCTGGACCTCTAGCCTTAGACACCAGTTTTCAGTAATAGCTGGAAAATTAGGTGCACTAGTTGGTCCCCACAATTCGGAACCGACCTGTTGGTATAGTAAGCTCTCTAGAGCAATTAGGTTACTAATTGATTTTAATTAAGGCTTGGGCTCTGATGTTGGGTGGTTGTTTTGGACCCAGGACAGGTGATGAAATCCTGCCCTGATTTGAGAGAGGAAATTGTCCTTAAAATTGATTTAATGAGATGATGAACACATTGTGAGCCCTAATGCAACTAATAATAATCAGAGAAATAAAAATATTTTTTTACCTTTTTATGAGGTGGCAAATTAGGTTTAAGTTGGTTAAGTTAGTAAACAAATTTTGGGCTTGAGTGAGGTAGGGTTTGGAAGTGATTAGGTTTAGTTGGACCAAGTATGCAAAACAGAAATTAGGGTTTGATTCGATGCAGAATGTGGTTCAGTTTTCGATGCAGAAAAAATTTATAAAAATTTCAAGATAGAGAATGAAAAGTGCAGATAATCTCTACCAAGTTTCATGCAAAAAAAAAATGGATGATAATGCAGAACCTAGGGCTTTTCAGACTGTGTGCAGAAGTCTCAGGATTCAGGTTAGGATTCCTAATATGCAGATTTTTGTAAATCTTGTGTTTCTGTAAAAATAATTAAAAATTATGAAAAGGATCATGACTAAATATAGGATACACCATATAAAAATACCTAAGGTGATGAAATAGACCAAAATCTAGACAACTAATGCAAAGATAGGATGCAGAAACTTCTAGGGAAAAAGAAAATAGGCATGAAAAAAATTGTACAGACTGAAATAAATCATGAAAAAATAATGAAAAATACTATCAATTATGGAGAATCTAGTAAAATAAAAATTAGGATTTTCTGACTGACCTACATATAGAAATAGTAAAAAAAAGACCATATATAAGAATTATAGGATGCAGAAACTAGCCCTAAAACATACTTTGATACCAAATGATGCGGAACTAATTATGCATGCCAATTATTTTTCTTGTATTAGGAATTAATTTAAGAGTTTGTATTCCAAATTTCAAGCCAAGTTATTAAGTAGAGAATTCTATAGAATTTTGGAAGCACAGGCATGCTAAACTAAACCCTAAAAGTGAAGAAACATGACCGCTAAGGCTAAGAAGCCCTGGTTAGGACTAGCACTTCTGCAATACTGCTACTAGAGAAGTCTAGGAGGTATACCTAGCAGAGATTTGGAGATCGATCCATAAAGAGTTGGCTCTACGCTCTCGGATGCAGCCTGGTAAAACAAGCCAGAGATCCTACGGATTTGCGGCTTTCAATCCGGTGGCCCGAAAGCTTGCCGATTGGAATCCTGGATTCATGAACTCTAAGGGACCTGTAAATCACCTAAATGAAGATGAAAAGCACCTACACCTAGCATACAATATGCAAGAAAATAGGGTAGACAGAAATGCACTTTAAAATGATTTTAAGCAAGCACAGCGGAAGGCACGGTAGATAGATCTAAACTATCTATCGATCTGCCCCGCAACATGAACTAGCATAAAGATCTAGCATGCACATAACATCAAAAACAAGAAAGGAACATAAATATAAAGTCATACCTTTATACCTCTGAGAGTGTTGGAGAGAAGTTGTGAAGAGGAGAAGGGTGCTTGCGTCCCATACACATCTGGCCACTACAGGATATCCATGCCTGGGCTTGACTCTGATCAACTCCCTCGGAGTGCTAGCTCTTTGGGATCCTTGGCTGATCTTCTTCTTCCAGGAAGACTAGGAGGAGAGCAGAACCCCTTCCCAAAACCTCTCTTTCCAAGACCTAACTTGAATGCTAGGTTTCACACACCCACTCCCAAAACCTCACAGCCCTTCTCTATTTCCTCTCTTGAATCTTTTGCTGTTGTGTTGTAACCTCTACAGCTTATAGAATGGCCCTCATTTATAGGTGCAGCCATGGGAAGGAGAAGAAGGAAGGAGGAGAGATGAGGGGAGAGAATGGGGGAGAGGATCAAGGCCATTTCAAATGGGTCCAACCCATTAAGGAAAGTATGACTTTCATACCATAAAGCCTTGGAGCCAAAACTGGTTTGAATTTAAAATTCAAACCAGGTCAAAACCTGCCCAAAAATTCTCCATGAAATCCTTCCAGAAAACTATTCGTCATAGGAAGTGTCGAGACTCGAAAATTAGCAAGTGTCAGCACTTCACCAAGTATCGACACTGCAAAATTCCAAGTGTCGACACTTGGAACCTGGTCAATCAAATTGAACTTCGGTGACTTCAAACGATTCTCAATCATCGATTAGCCATAAGTCAGATAGAAATCTTTTATGGTGTGTGATCCCATAGGTTCGAACACTAAGTCGGTAGCACTGGAACACATATACCCATATCCCTTCGCGAGCGACCCTTTGGCAGAAGGGAGCTCCGCAGATGGTCATGTTTAGTGAGATGTTATACATTTTACTTGCTTGTCACACCAGTGTCTCCACACTCCTTGATTAAGAGGACAATCAATAAATGTGACAAACAACAACCTACACTTGATACATTATCGTCCTATAATAACATATCATTTGGTTGTGAACCAGTTTAAAAACTACTTGATATATCCTTTCTATATCAAACAATGTTGTTCTAAGGACTCCATCATACAAGAGTTTATTTCAGGAAAATGTAAATATAATGAATAGCCAAAATAACTTTTATTTATTAAAAATTCATATACAAAATATAATATAGCATAACCGTCTACAGCCTAGATGGTTGGTTTTGGAAGACAATTCGCAACAACTCTTACTTGGACTAAAGCCAATCGGTACAGAATCTTATTCCCATTTTCTGTTTACAACAGTCGAACTCTTGAACTCTGATGGCTTTAGTGAAGGGGGGTCAGCCAGGTTCTCCTTTCCATCGATCTTCTGAAGGTCGATGTCATCTCGTTCCACGATCTCTCGCACAAGGCGATAACGCCGCAGAATATGCTTTGTGCGGTGATGAGACTTTGGCTCTTTGGCTTGATCAATGGCTCTATTGTTGTCACAGTACACTGGAATAGGACCATCCAGGGAAGGTGCCACTTCTAGCTCGCTAAGGAACTTCCGCAACCACATAGCTTCCTTCGCTGCATCTGATGCTGCAATGTACTCTGCTTTGCATACTAAGTCCACCACAGTAGGCTGCTTGGAACTTTTCCAGCAGACTGCTCCTCCATTCAGGGTAGAGATAAATCCTAACATACTTTTGCTGTCATCTTTATCTGACTGATAACTAGAGTCTGTATACCCCACAAGTTTCAAGTTAGATTATCCATAAATTAACCATTGGTCCTTAGTATTTCGTAAATACTTAAGGATGGTCTTTACCACTTTCCAATGAGCTTCACCTGGGTCAGACCGGTATCTGCTCACTATATCTAGTGAGTATGCCACGTCTGGTCTAGTACATGTCATGGCATACATAATAGAACCCACTGCCGAAGCATATGGAATTCTACTCATATGCTCTCTCTCCTTAAGAGTTGTCGCACAATTCCTTTTGGAGAGATCATTTCCAGTGCCTATCGGGAGATAGACCTTCTTGGAATTCTCCATGCTGAACCGTTTCAGCATGGTGTCGATATACGTAGACCAGGACAGTCCCAGAAGCCTCTTAGATCTATCTCTATAGATCTTCATACCTAGTATGAAGAGGCTTCACCCAAGTCCTTCATAGAGAACTGAGATGACAACCAGACCTTTATTCCTTGCAGTTCTAAGATGTCATTCCCGATTAAAAGAATGTCATCCACATACAGCACAAGGAATACAATCACAAAACTATTAGCCCATTTATAAATGCAAGGTTCTTCTCCATTCCTAACAAAGCCATACGACTTGATACACTTATCAAATCTCATGTTCCAACTCCTTGATGCTTGCTTCAGTCCATAGATGGACTTCTGAAGCCTGCACACCTTTGACTCATCTGTGGATGTGAACCTTTCAGGTTGTATCATATACACCTCCTCTTCCAGCTCACCATTCAGGAAAGCTATTTGGACATCCATTTGCCAGATTTCATAGTCAAAGTGTGCTGCTAAAGCAAGCATAATCTGAATGGATTTGAGCATTGTCATAGAAGAAAACGTCTCATCATAGTCAATACCATAACGTTGATGATACCCCTTGGCAACCAGACAGGCTTTATAGGTCTCCACCTGTTCGTCTGCGCCCCTTTTCCTTTTGAAAATCCATTTGCATCCAATGGATTTTATCCCTTCAAGTAGATCAACCAATGTCCATACATTGTTGATTTCCATGGACTCCATTTCAGATTTCATGGCTCCTAGCTATTTCTCAGAGTCGGACCTCTACATCGCATCCATATAGGTGATCGGATTCTCATTATTCTCATTGAGTTCAATGGGATCACCGTCCTGGACCAAGAAACCGTAGTATCTATCCGGTCGGCTCGGTACTCTATCGGATCTCCTTAATGGTTCCTGTGTGGGCTCTAGGTATGATCTAATCATAGCCGGTTCTATGTTGTCCCTTAAGTGTGTCGGTTCTTCTACTTGTTGAACTTCACTAAGTTCAATCTTAGTGGCTACAGTTCGTTCACCAAGGAACTCCTTTTCCAAAAAGATAGCCCTAAGACTGATGAACAACTTTTGTTCCTCAGCTAAGTAGGAGTAATAACCCTTAGACTCCTTTGGATACCCAACAAATAGGCACCGGTCAGACCTAGGTCCAAGTTTATCCGTTTCCAAACGTTTTACTTAAGCCGAGCACCCCCAGACTCGAAGGTGTGAAAGTGTTGGCTTACGTATAGTCCATATCTCATATGATGTTTTACTAACGGACTTACTACGAGCCTTATTTAGAAGGTAACAGGCTGATTCTAGAGCATATCCCCAAAAGGATAGCGGCAGAGAGGCAAAGCCCATGATGGACGAATCATGTCCAACAGGGTTCGATTCCTCCTCTCAAACACTCTATTTAATTAAGGTGTCCCTAGAGGTGTCCACTGAGAGAGAATCCCATTCTCCTCAAGATATGTTAGAAACTTACCTGAAAGGTATTCACCGTCTCGATCAGATCGAAGGATTTTATTATACTTTCCAGTTTGTTTTTCTACTTCACTACGATATCGTTTGAACATTTCAAACGATTCAGATTTATGTCTCATCAAGAAGACATAACCGAACCTTGAAAGGTCATCTATAAATATAATGAAATACCCGTACCCTCCCCTAGCACAAACATTCATGGGTCTGCATACATCAGTATGTACCAAACTTAGAATCTCATTGGCTTGCTCACCTTTTCCAGTAAAAGGTGACTTAGTCATTTTTCCAAGAAGACATGACTCATAGGTTGGAAGTGAACTATCTTCACTAAAATCGAGGAGACCCTCGCATTTTAACCTGTTTATCCTATCTTGTTAATATGACCTAGCCTACAATGCCATAGGTATGCTTCGTTGACATTATCTATCCTAGGGCGTTTACTAGATGTGTACATTATACTAACAGGTCGTGATAGTACATAAATGCCATCACGCATTTATCCATTCAAAATTACAGAACCATTCAAAATGATTTTGCAAATATCATTCTTTATTAATAGTTCATAACCATACATGGCTAATTGGCCTACAGAAATGACATTCAAAATGAAAGAAGGACAAAAATGACACTCGTTCAAAATGACAGTACATGACTCAAAAACAAGTTTAAGAACTCCCAACGCCAGAACTGGAACTCGACTTCCATTTTCCACGTTCAAGAACCTCTTGCCGTCCTCAAATCTTCTACTAACTTGAAGTCCATGTAAAGAGTTGCAAATATGAATTGGACTTCTAGTATCCAATACCCAGTTAGTAGTATCGCAAACAAAGAAACTACAAGGTGTTATCATATAAATACCTTGTCCAGGACCATCCTGCACCTTTCTCTTCTTGGACCTATTCGGGTCAAGGGATGCAATGTAAAGAGGACGGTTCCTCTTCCAGTGACCCTGCTTCTTGCAGAAGAAGCACTCTGCATGACTCTGATCAGCCTTCATTTTCTTGGCCTGACTGGGCCCAGAAGCACTTAGCACCTTTTTCCTTTATTATTTTCCTTTTTTCCTTTCTTAAAGGGATGATGCCCTCCTGAGGATCCTCCCACTAGATTCACTATCTCTTTATTCGATTGGTAGTCTTTCTCAAAAATCTGCAGCAACCCAACAAACCATGGTAGTTGACTGCAGGCTTATTCATTATGTAATGATCGAAAAAGTCTAGATAGGAGGAGCGGAGGGAATTCAAGATCGCATCGTTTCCAAGCTGTTCATGCAAGGGACAACCGAGCTTGCCCAGGTGCTCAATCATCTCGATCATGTACCGTACATGATCAGTGACCGAGGCCTCATCATACATCCATGCGTTATGGATGGCACAGGAAACCCTGTACCTCTCAACGTCGTCTGGTGTTCCGAAAGACTCCTTCAACCTTTGAAGGATTTCTTCCGACTAGGCTTCCTAGAACTTGCGACTGAACTTGTCGTTCATCGCCGCCAACATGATGCATCGGACAGTGGTCCTGTCAGAGAGCCACTTCTGATAAGTTTCTCTGATCGAACCCTGAGCATTGGCAGGAGGGATCTTAGGTGCCAAATTTGATATCATATACAGGATCCGTTCGTGCTCCAGAACAATCCTGAGCCTTCGATACCAGCTATCGAAGTTGGGTCCATTAAGCTTCTCGTTATCGAGAAGAGACCGGAGCGACAGGTTGGAAGACATCTGAAAGGAAAACCAAAGCTAATTAGTGTATATGAATTATTAACCTAAAGACATGGATTTTAGTCTAAAGGTTCCTTCCACTATGTTGTTCAGATTAGTAGCCTCTACCTCCAATCTGAGGAATTACTTTAATTCCTTAGCGGGTCTAGAGTCCAATAGACAACACATGAGCCCGACTTTGGCCAGCCCACCCATGCATGTCTAAAGATAGGTTCTTTAATTGATTACTTCTCAAAGCAACCTCTAGTAATTGGGTTTTGCCCCAAGGAGCACTTCAATCGGCCTTTGGGCCTCCTATTGAAGGTCCTGGTCAGGTCTAACCATTAACATGACAAAAATTCAATGCTTCCTACTAACAAATGGTCAAGCCCGACTTTGGCCGGCCCACCTGACCACCATTAAGAGAGTCGCACTAAGCCATCATATTAGGAACATCAATTCCAATAGTCCAATAAACACTCGATCTTTGGATCTGCCGATGAACATCGAACTACTAGACACATTACTATCTCACTTAATAAGAGGCTAGGACTTGGTTATCTCTATAACTTTGTCCTTTTAAGGATCTAATAATTTAGAGGGTTTTATTTTAATGTGACAGATGAAGAGAAGAGAAGACATGGATCAACCTCCCACTAACCAAATCAGTAATGGAGGGTTACACATAACTAATGATCCATGGATATCTAAAATCAGTCAAAACTGATTAACCTTTGGTGACAAGGGTTAACACCAGTCAATGAGCTATCTAATCAATCCTGATGACCACATTGGCCAGGTAAGTGAGATCATGGATTGAGTTCCGTCATTAACCATCTTGCCTTAGACACCAACAGGGTTGGCTAGGTAAGAGGTAGCCCCAAAGAACCATGATCACAATGCCAAACTTACCTTGATACTAATCGGTTCATCAGACTCAATTAGACTAGCCTAAAGACTCGGGCTTTCCACTGAGCCACAAATTAGGTCCATTTAGATTATGGACTAATCAATCTAACTATTAGAGAGATCTAGAGAAGAAATCCTAACTCAACATTTGATTAGATTAGTTCTCTTATTAGTCCAAAGCATCTAAACTTAAGTCTAACCTAATTAAGGACCTAATAGAAGCTAACCCATGACCCTTAAGGCTCATTGAAATGACTTAGCATCTTTGAATCATATTCCTAGAGTTCTTAGTCATTCTTAATTCTCAATTAAGTTCAATAGCCTTAAATAAATTAAAACAACTTTAATTTATCAATGTAAAACAATTTTACAAAAATTCAAAATTTGAATTCACAATTTTTTAGAATTTTCAATCCAAGTGTCGACACTTTAGGAGCAAGTGTCGACTCAAGACCTGAGATAGGAAAAAGAAAACAGAAAACAAGTTTTCTGGAATGCACTCAAGTGTCAACACTTCAAAGGTCAAGTGTCGACACTTCAAGGTCAAGTGTCGACACTTCAGAGACAAGTGTCGACACTACAACCTGTCTCAGAAGAAAAATAGAAACCAGATCTCAAGAAATTTTCCCATGAGTCGACACTTCAAAGGCCAAGTGTCAACTCACAGCCTGAGACAATGAAAAAATAGTGATTTCAAGTCCAATGTTTCTCCAAACATTCAATCAAATCTGATCAATAAAAACTCTTAGATCTTATCTAAAGGTAGTTTATGATAATTTCATTAGATTAAAACATTTTTAATCTATAATTTCTTTCTTCTTATTTTTCTTTTCAAGAGTCAATCATAGCGGCACCCCTACACGCTATAGGAGACCCCATTGAATGGAAAGAGAGGGTCTTACAGCCCTACTTCTCTCCTATGACCGGACGGCCATGGTGAAGCACTCAATCCAAGTACTTAAGAAAGAAAGGTAATGTTATTAGCATGCTAGCATCATTATACTACAAAATGAACATGGCTCTAATACCATTGAAGATGAAAAGCACCTACACCTAGCATACAATATGCAAGAAAAGAAGGCAGACAGAAATGCACTTTAAAATGATTTTAAGCATGCACAGTGGAAGGCTCGATAGATAGATCTAAACTATCTATCGATCTGCCTCGCAACAGGAACTAGCATAAAGATCTAACATGCACATAACATCAAAAATAAGAAAGGAACATAAATATAAAGGTCATACCTCTATACCTCTGAGAGTGTTGGAGAGAAGCTGTGAAGAGGAGGAGGGTGCTTGAGCCACACACGCATCTGGCCTCTATAGGATATCCACACCTGTGCTCGACTCTGATCAACTTCCCCGGAGTGCTAGCTCTTCGGGATCCTTGGTCGATCTTCTTCTTCCAGGAAGACTAGGAGGAGAGCAGGAACCCCTTCCCAAAATCTCTCTTTCCAAAACCTAGCTTGAATGCTAGGTTTCACACACCCACTCCCAAAACCTCATGGCCCTTCTCTATTTCCTCTCTTGAATCTTTTGCTGTTGTGTTGTAACCTCTGCAGCCTATAGAATGACCCTCATTTATTGTTGACTCTGGTCTTGATTTTGATGATTGACAAAATGTTTAAGTATATATGAGTACTAATTATATTTTAAGTGTATTTCTCAGATCTTAGTACTCAACCATGTTGAATGAAGAAATGCTTGTATTTCAGTTGAAAAAGTCCTTAAATTAATAGAAAATCAAGTATATGGACTTTGGAATTAATATGGAAGGACTTGAAGAGGTTAAAGTTTCAATTTGAAGATGTTTCAGCAATGGCATAGGCAAGTGTCGACACTTGGAAATGAAGTGTCGACACCTGAGGATCAAGTGTCGACACTTGAAGAGTGAAGTGTCAACTCAAAGCCTGAGACAAACAGAAAACTTCAGAAAGCTCTTTCAGTGAAGTGTCGACACCTGAAGCTGAAGTGTCGACACTTGGAAGTGAAGTGTCGACACCTGGAAACTAAAGTGTCGACACTTGAACCTGAAGTGTCGACGCCTGAAGGTGAAGTGTCGACACTTAAACAGTAACGGCTAGTTTTCTGGGCTGCAAAACTTCTCCAACTTGCTTCCAAACGGTCATATTTTCCTCCCTAACGGCTATAAATGGTCATTTAAGTGTTGGGAGGCTATATAAACATCAAAAATCAATTGGGGAAGTAATCCTTTGGTGAGATTTTTGAATATTCTTCAAGGATTCAAAGAGAGCATCCAAAGTTCACATCCTCAAGCATCAATCAAAGGCTTCATCAACTTGAAGACAAGATCTTCATCAACTCTCAATGGGCTTCAAAGAGATATTTGCTTTATTTTAGAAAGCTTTTATTGTATTCATTTATACTTGCTCTTACATTGTTTTACTTAAGATTTTTGGCGAGCCTTGAAAAACCAAAGAGGTTTTTAGTAAGCCTTGAAAATCAAAGTGGTTGTTGGTGAGCATTGAAATCAACTAGGGTTTTACTTGTGAGCCCAAAGCCAAAACAAGTTGTTTAGGTTCTTGGTTATCCCGTAAAACCAAGGGTGGTTGTTGGTGAGCCTTGAAACCAACTAGGGCTTGACTTGTGAGCCGAAGACAAAACAAGTTGTAAAGGTTGTTGGTGAGCCTAAGTTATAAAACCAAACTTAGTGGAATTCCCAAGAAATTCTTGGGGAGTGGATATAGGTGCTTGGTTGGCACCGAACCACTATAAATCTTTGTATTTGTGTGATTGTTCTTCTTGTGCCTTTATTTCTTTTTCATTATTCACAAGCACCACTTATTTGAAATACACAAGTACTTGATTTGCATTAGCACATACTTGCTTTAGTTCATCTTTTAAATAGTACAAAATTTTATAAAATCCAATTCACCCCCCTCTTGGGTTGCCTACCTGAGCCTACAATTGGTATCAGAGTGGGTGCTCTGTTTGAAAATCTAACGATTTTGAGCTAAAGTTCATGGCAACCCTTGTAGGTATTAATGTTAGACCACCATTTTTCAATGGCACAAATTACACATTTTGAAAAACTCGCATGCGCATCCATATTCAATCTATTAGTTATCATCTTTGAAAAATTATTGTTAGTGGTCCTCATATTCCTTCCATTTTGGTTAATGGCATTTCCATTCCAAAGCTCGAAGAGGATTGGAGTGAATATGATATTAAACAAACTGAAATCAATGCTAAAGCAATAAACTTGCTTTATTATGCATTGGACTTAAATGAATTTAATAGAATCTCTATATGCACATCAGCGAAGGAAATATGGGACACACTTGAAGTTACTCATGAGGGTACTCTTCAAGTGAAGAACACTAAAATTAATTTGCTTGTACATTCTTTTGAAAATTTTGAAATGATGCATTATGAATCTATATCTGATATGTTTTCTAGATTTATGACTATTATTAATGAATTAAAAAGTCTTGGGAAAATCTATACTAATGCTAATTTGGTGAACAAAATTCTTAGATCCTTACCAAAATCATGGGATCCAAAGGTGACGGCGATCCAAGAAGCTAAAGATGTAGAAATCTTACCTTTGAAAGAGCTTATCGGTTCACTCATGACCTATGAGTTGAACATATGGCAAAGGATAGTGGAAGCTGATGTAAATAAGAAGATAATAGCCCTCAAGGCCAAAAAGAAATTCAAGGCAATGATGGCAACTTGGAGCGATAGCGAAGATTCAAGTACGAATGATGAAGCTTCCCATCTTTGCTTCATGACAAATGAGAAAAAGGTATGTACTAAAAATAATTATGATTTTACCTTTAAAGAATCACATGATGCATCTAATGATCTTGTGCATGAATATAGATTGCTAAAAATTGAGCACAAGAAATTAAATAGGCATGTAGATTCATTTTCTCTTGACAACACCAATCTTGCAAATAAAAATAATGATTTAAATGCCAAGATTGATATTTTGAAAAATTAAAAGAATAATTTTTCTAAAGAAAAAGAATTTTTAGAAAAAGAAAATGTTATTTTAAAAGATTTATGTGATAAAGTTTTTAATGAGAAAAATATTTTGATTGAGGAAAAGAAATAAAAATTTTGAAGAATTTCTATATTCCTGATTCTTTCAACTTTTCTTATAAATATGATTTTAATGCTTATCCTTCTAGATTAAGAAAAGTTTGGGTTCCAAAAGGAACCATAATTACTAATCATAAAGGACCCAAGAAAGTTTGGGTACCAAAAATGTCCACTTAATTTGTTTTGCAGGAATGTCCTGCAACCCAATATGAAGAAAGGAAGTTCTTGAAAAAAGGTTGTACAAGATAATTTAAAGAAGTGGACAAGCTACATTTTGAACTAAATGGTAAAAGGAAGGACTTTGTATATTGGTAAATTCTAAATATCTCATTCCATAATTAAAAATGTAGATTAATTTTTATTGCATCAATTACCTTGAAAAATTATTTTAAATAGTTAATTAGAATCAAGTTTGGACTTATCATCATTGGCTATGATCATGAACTTTTTGGTGTTGATGAATTTCATGCTATCATGATTAAATTTATGATTGTAAGACCTTCACTTGATTTTGATTAATATATTTCATAAAAAATACTTTTAAAGATGCATATTGATTTGAAAAATATTTTAATTGATTGATTAGAATCAAGCTTAGACTAATAATCATTTGTTGTGATTATGACCATTTTGATGTTGATGGATTTCATGCTCTCATGATTTCAACTTATGATTATTAGATCTTCACTTGATTTTGATTAATACAGTTTTTGAATTATTTCAAGTGAAATGGTACGATTTATGTGCTTTCATTGTTGGCATCTTTGCTTAAGTTAGAATTGATTTAAATCAAGTATAGAACTGGTAGTTAAGGATTACATTTAAGAAGAATGTATGCATATTGACAAACCCTTGCTCTAGTAGCTAGACTTGATATCATATTACTTCTAGCATTTGTATGGATATCAAATCATCTTAAAATGAATTTAAAATCACACTAAAAGTTTTTAAGTGATATAAATACTTTATATTTTGAAAATCTTGAATTTCTTGAAAAATTTCAAATCTTGATGCATAAGCTTTCATGTTTTATTCCTGAAATAAATGCATATTTTTAAAGGAGGAATAACATTCAGGGGGAGCATCCAAAGATTTGTTATCATATTTGATGCTTTGAATATCTTGTTGATATCATGCTTTGCTTATATTGCTCTGATACTCCTTGTTTTCAAATCTAATTCTTTGAGGGGAGTTACATTCAAATGGTATCACATTTTATTGGTATCAAAATTATTTTTAAAAGAATTCCTAGTAACCGCTTCGATTTGGGTTAGTCACCATGGCCGTCCGGTCATAGGAGGTAAGTAGGGCTTAAAGACCCTCTCTTCCCATTCAATGGGCTCTCTTATGACGTGTAGGGGTGCCGCTGTGACCTTATCCCATGAACAAGTAAGGCGAATGGATAATATACATCAAATCATTTCTTGCATGTGCTTACATTCTTTGGTATCATGTTCAATTTGTATCATATTCAATTGATATCATAATTATTTGATTTCATGCATTGATTTTGATGACCTACTTGCTATTCTTTCCAACTTTATTCTCACTTTGTATTGCCTTTCATCCTTTTTCATGATGTCAAAAAGGGAGAGAAAATTGTTAAGTATGAAAAGGGGAAGATTGGATAAACATGAAAAATCATTTGAGAAATGAAAGAAAGTGCAAAAGGGAAGAAGAATGCAAAATATTTTTACCTAAAGGGAAGAATTAGTAAGAAGAATATTTTTATCTAAAGGGAAGAATTAGTAAGAAGAAATACTGAAAATTTAAAAATTTTAGCATATTTTGAAAAATATTTTTGAAGATTTTTTGGATCATATTTTGAGGGGAGCTTGATGCTTATTGTTTTGAGCTTACATGTTTATCTTATTGTTAATCTTTTTAAGCTTACCCTATTCATATACTTAAAGATTTTGTCATCATCAAAAAGGAGGAGATTGTTGACTCTGGTCTTGATTTTGATGATTGATAAAATGTTTAAGTATATATGAGTACTAATTGTATTTTAAGTATATTTCTCAGATCTTAGTACTCAACCATGTTGAATGAAGAAATGCTTGTATTTCAGTTGAAAAAGTCCTTAAATTAATAGAAAATCAAGTATATGGACTTTGGAATTAATATGGAAGGACTTGAAGAGGTTAAAGTTTCAATTTGAAGATGTTTCAGCAATAGCATAGGCAAGTGTCGACACTTGGAAATGAAGTGTCGACACCTGAGAATCAAGTGTCGATACTTGAAGAGTGAAGTATCGACTCAAGGCCTGAGACAAACAGAAAACTTCAGAAAGCTCTTTCAGTGAAGTGTCGACACCTGGAGCTTAAGTGTCGACACTTGGAAGTGAAGTGTCGACACCTGAAAACTGAAGTGTCGACACTTGAACCTGAAGTGTCGATACCTGAAGGTGAAGTGTCGACACTTGAACAGTAACGGCTAGTTTTTTGGGCTGCAGAACTTCTCCAACTTGCTTCCAAATGGTCATATTTTCCTCCCTAACGGCTATAAACGGTCATTTAAGTATTGGGAGGCTATATAAACATCAAAAATCAATTAGGGAAGTAATCCTTTGGTGAGATTTTTGAATATTCTTCAAGGATTCAAGAGTTGAGTTGTTCAAGCCTTCAAGCTTCCAAGTTTCAAAGAGAGCATCCAAAGTTCACATCCTCAAGCATCAATCAAAGGCTTCATCAACTTGAAGACAAGATCTTCATTAACTCTCAACGGGCTTCAAAGAGATATTTGCTTTATTTTAGAAAGCTTTTATTGTATTCATTTATACTTGCTCTTACATTGTTTTACTTAAGGTTTTTGGTGAGCCTTGGAAAACCAAAGAGGTTTTTGGTAAGCCTTAAAAACCAAAGTGGTTGTTGGTGAGCCTTGAAACCAACTAGGGTTTTACTTGTGAGCCCGAAGCCAAAACAAGTTGTTTAGGTTCTTGGTTATCCCGTAAAACCAAGGGTGGTTGTTGGTGAGCCTTGAAACCAACTAGGGTTTGACTTGTGAGCCCGAAGACAAAACAAGTTGTAAAGGTTGTTGGTGAGCCTAAGTTATAAAACCAAACTTAATGGAATTCCCAAGGGGTTCTTGAGGAGTGGATATAAGTGCTTGGTTGGCACCGAACCACTATAAACCTTTGTGTTTGTGTGATTGTTCTTCTTGTGCCTTTATTTCTTTTTCATTATTCACAAGCACCACTTATTTGAAATACACAAGTACTTGATTTGCATTAGCACATACTTGCTTTAGTTCATCTTTTAAATAGTACAAAAGTTTTATAAAACTCAATTCACCCCCCCTCTTGGATTGCCTACCTGAGCCTACATTTATAGATGCAGCCATGAGGGGGAGAAGAAGGAAGGAGGAGAGATGAGGGGAGAGAATGGGGGAGAGGATCAAGGCCATTCCAAATGGGTCTAACCCATTAAGATAAGTATGACTTTCATACCATAAAGCCTTGGAGCTAAAACTGGTTTGAATTCGAAATTCAAACCAGGTCAAAACCTGTCCAAAAATTCTTCATGAAATCTCCCAGAAAATTGTTCATCACAGGAAGTGTTGACACTCAAAAATTGTCAAGTGTTGACACATCACCAAGTGTCGACACCTGCAAAATTCTAAATGTCGACACTTGGAACCTGGTCAATCAAATTGATCTCTGGTGACTTCAAACGATTCTCAATCGTCGATTAGCTATAAGATTAGATAGAAATCCTCTATGGTGTGTGACCCCATAGGTTCGAATACTAAGTCAATAGCATTGGAACATTTTCAGTACCAGTCAAAGTCCTCATCTAGCAATGATACACGATGTCCGGATAGGTCGAAGATGCAGAGCACCTCACAAGAACCTCTGGCATATGGTTGCTGTATAATTTATCCATTTGACCTCACAATGCTTAGGATGACCTAGGGTTAGACTGCCAACCCTAATTTAGTTCATCCAAATCATGTCTCAACCTCACAAGTTCTGTGATTCCTCACAAGAACTACCCTGGCCAAGGTTTTGCTAAATTGAGACATAGTGAGTCATTCACTCTAAACTATTTGGAGAGGTCAATTCCATCTTGATCCACCACCGCTCCACAAGTACTTGACTATACCCAGAAACCTTCCATCACTGGATTAGAAATCCAAGTAGTTCGGCACCAAAGTATGGTGAGTTGCTTGTAAGCTACCATGGTGACCTCAGGTCTGAGGGACACATATATCCATATCCCTTCGCGAGCAACTCTTTGATAGAAGGGAGCTCCGCAGATGGTCACGTTCAGTGAAATGTCATACATTTCACTTGCTTGTCACACCAGTATCTCTACACTCCTTGGTAAAGAGGACAACCAACAAATGTGACAAACAACAACCTACACTTGATACATTATCATCCTATAACAATATATCATTTAGTTGTGAACCAGTTTAAGAACTACTTGATATATTCTCTCTATATCAAACAATATAGTTATAAGGACTCCATCATATAAGAGTTCATTTTAGAAAAATATAAATATGATGAACAGCCAAAATAATTTTTATTTATTAAAAATTCATATACAAAATACAATATAACACAACCATCTATAGCCTAGATGATTGGCTTTGAGACACAATTTCCAACACTAACGAGGGTTAAAAATCAGAGAAGAAACAAGTTTGAAGGCTAAAGAAAGCAAAGGGAAGGAAAGCTTAGAAGTGGGCGACCAAGAGATGAAGAGGCAGGTGGCTTGGAGGCAGGGCGCAGGGATTACACAGATACCTTTATCACACAGAAATTCACTCATAATTCACATCAAGAGTTGAGAAGAACTCAAGAAAGTTTTCATATTCATTAACATTCAATATACATGAGAGGGAGGCCTTTAAATAGGCTTACAAACTTGGGCTCCAAGTAAGGGCATACAAGAGAATTCTCACTAATCTTTTCCTACTCAAATACATATAGATCTCCTCTTCCAAATAGGTTCAAACTCCCTCTTCTCACTAGGATTACTCCTCTCCTTCTCTTTGACTTGGTCCAAGGGAGATGACCATAAGTGGGGCGCCAACATGAGAGGTGATCATAAGGAGGGTGCTGAATTTGAGGATGGGCCAAGGCTTTGGGCGGCCCATTTTAGTGCCAGATAGGCTCTAGGATTCTCCTGGTATTCATCTCCTCTTGGTGGGCTGATGTACTTGTCATCCAGGTCTTTAATGACAGCTTCAAGACTCCTTCCATGCTTTCCAAGTGGCACAATTATGTGGATGATTGGATTCCTTGCAGTGGTTGGAGTATTATGCTGACCGGCTTCATAAGTGATTTGAGTCTTCTTACAAAATTGGATTGGACTCAATATAAGACTTATAAAATTGGACTAGTCTCATAAAACTCAAAACTTACAGGGCTCATAAGGCTCACTAAACATCCAAAACTTGACTTAATACTCTATTTACAGGACTCAAATGTAAAAAGGTCTAAAATGAAATTCAGAGTCCAAGGTACAAACTCAAGTATAACAAAGTCTATAAAACAAAATTCATGGTCCAAATACAAGACTCAAATGGCTAACACAGTCAGATTATTGGACTCAAAGATAAAATTGGAATCATGGCTAAAGGACTCAAAACTCAGGGATCCATAATAAACTAGGGTTGACCTGATATCCCCATCACCTTCCCCGAGCAATCTCATGGCTGTAGGGTCAAGATGAGCAGCTCTATAGAGTACGGTGTTTGTTTAACGTTGACACATAAGTTCCCCCTGCAACAGGCCAGCTGGAGGTGGACCAATTCAACTTCATGAATTGGTATAGGAGGCTGGTTGAATATCAAATTGCGAAAGTGCAATGCTGGTTAAAACTCAACAATACCAGAGAACTCTCCCGTGCAGTAATGAGCTTTTTCTGGTCAAGTTAGAGAGGACGGGAGGGGAAGACAATCCACGTAGGTCCACTGCACGAGATGTGTGTTAAAAGAGGATGAGATTGATTGGTTTATAGGACTAGCAAACATCCTCATTTTTTTGCTTACCAAAAACAAAATCCTCATTTTAAAATTACAATTGGACACATACTTTTTATTGGTATCTCCAATGTTTAACCTGATTTTAATTGTTTAAAGAAGCAAAGGTGTAATGTCTACTTGCATTACATTTCATGGGCAGTCCAACAAATAAAAGACACTGAAGCATATCCATGTATAAATATATATTTTTAATTACTGGTATTCATATTCGCATTTTGTAGACTAGAGGATAAAAGTGGATATGGATATGGATGATATTAGTATCTGACCCATATTTGATCTGATTTCATCCCTGAAGAGAGAGTTCAGAGGCGTACATATAACAATATTTAGAGTTGCTTCACAGTGGCAAGAGACTACATATATCACTCCTGTTTTTTTTTTTTTCTCCATGCAGATTTTGCAGAGTATTCCACACTTTAAATATAATTAAAGCCTACTGGCTGTTACAGCATACTATAGTTCTTTGATTGCAAGGAGAACCATACTATTAGTACCAAGGCAACAACAGTAATATAAGTAGACACGTAGGATCTTCATTTCATGGCATGGAGCGGGACTTCGGTCCAATATTTTCCAAGAGCCCAGATTGGAAAAATGTTCCTGTGGTTGCTGTACGTAAGCATGATAGTCCTGGCGAAGGACCCCGTACATTCCTGCAAAAGAAATGGTCATATCCAGTATATAAGTAGGTCATCCGCGGGGCAACTATCATCACTTGACATTTTAGAACTTCAACTTAGGCATCCATCCTTTCAGACACCAAGCTTATCGAGCTTCAACAAAGACATGCAGATCAAATATGTTACTATGTCACTTCTTTATCGTCGTATTCCCTTGAAGGTTGGGCATATGAATATATATATATATATATATATATGAATATAAATTGGATATAGAAAATATAAATATAAATCAGATAATTAAACTTTATGACTATAGATCAAATATATTACTAAATTGAGGATAAATCAAATTAATTGCATATTAATTTAGTTATTTACTTTTTAAAAAAATTTATAAGTACTCTAGGATTATAAATAAAATCGATATTTGAATATGAATGAGATATATAATTATTTATCAATATTCATATCTATTTTTTATTGATAAATATTAATACTAATATAGATATTAGTCAGATACTCAAAGTTTTATCTATATTTGGACTAGATTTGAATATGAAAATGGATCTAAATGAATAATATCTAATCTACCTTTAATGCTAAAAAATCTAGTACTTTATTTATCTTTTGCCATATACCCATTAGATGCAGTGCACACAATCGCATATAAATTGTATATAAGTTATTTAGCTAGAATTTTGTATCAAGGGTTTAAAACTATGTGATGGCAAGCAAAACATAAGCAAATAACCTTTAGCTAATAAATAATTACCAACCGATAACAATCTGTGAATACACAAACGGTGGAGAGAGAATCAGTTATATGTCAACTATGTAGAGGATCTATACCATTGATGTTTATTGATTATGATTAAAATACAAAGAAAGAAAAATGTATGCCTCTTCGAAGAACTCCTACAAAGAAAAATGTATGCCTCTTCAAAGAGCTCCTACCTATGCATCAAGCAGGGGATACAGTTTCAGTATCTTTTTAAGCTTGATATACAAATCTCACATTTACAAAGTAAAATTCAATAGGTTTGCATGCTTCTAAAACCAGAAATGGAAGCAAAATGTTAAAAAGGAGCGGCTGAAATTTTCTTTCTATCCTTGTAGTTAACAAGTAGGTCTCCTTCAAAATATATGGTTTTGGTATCTAGATATTTCAAATGATACACATCAAGACCTATATACAGTAGATAACATATCATTCATTTTTCCCTAATAGTTTATTAAAAAAAATCATGAAGTATAATTGTCAGAAGGATGCTGAATTGCTTGCACTCAGCAATTTAATAAAATGCAAATGTTGGTTTTTTGAGATGCTACCACTAGATGCTTGGCACCATTACCATACATCTAATTAGCTGATAAGTAATAGTGACTTACTTGCTGTGGGAATTCACCGCTCTCCAATTGCATGTCAATCAATACTTTTGCAGCACGGTGTAAGGGTATTGGATCTCTTTTAGCCTGCTTCAAAGATATTTAGCCAAATATTAAGCAGTCTTTTTCACATCCACATGGCATTTATCCAATAAAATGTATACTACCTACTGTGAAATAGAAAGGAACTATAGTGCTTATATATACATTAAAAAGCTGGGCTCTTTTCAAATGAATCCCTACAATCTTTCATATTTGCATAATAACTACTCCAATATTTTTATTTGGACATTAATGCCTGCAATCCGTTTGGTTATGTATATTAATTAAATATTTCTACTGGTGTTTCTTAACTAACGAAACTACGGTTAAAGGTTATTGCAATTGAAAAAAAATTAAAACCCTTGAAGTGGGCTGAACCGAAGAGAGATTGGGAACTTATGTCTTTCTATCTTCCCCCTCCCTCATCACACCTTAGCCCACAACCCAACACCACCTCCATTCCCACCAACCTCTCTCTTCCCTTGTTGGCTGGAATAGTCAACAAAATAGAAACATTTAGTCAACGCTACACATTAGAGGAACAAATCAAGAATATTTGATTCAAGCCCGGATAACTAAGGACTTTTATGAAACAAATTATAGGAGTATTAGGAATATTATGCAAATATAAAAATCGTAGGAAATAATACACAAATATGAAAGATGAAAGATTGAACGATTTGATATGCAAAGAAAAAAGAAAAGAAAAAGATATGGATTTCCAATGAATACTTTTTGAGCTAGATGAAGTAATACTTTCATATCTCCAACTAGTCTTTCAGCAAGGATTCATGAAGTTATTTAGTAGAAATGGAATGCTAGGATAAACTTGTAGTTGAACTAGCAGAGATGTAGTAAGAAATTTACAACACTAGAAGAGGGATAAAAGTGGGGTAATTCGTGGATTGTACCTAGCTATAGCAAAAATGGCTATTAGCAATACTTTTTAGTGCTACTATAGGTCAGAAAGAATACCCAAATACTTTTACTGGCATTTTCTTATATACCATCTTAGACGGTATCAGTAATTAATTATCAGCATTTTTTTAAAAAAATCAATAAAAATTTTTGTTTTTATGACATATATAAGTGCCTTTAAACTTCAATCATAACTGATGCATTCAGAAATGAATAGGCCAACATGGACTCTGCATGGCTCGCCATCTCACCCACCAGCTTAGCACAAGGCCACCTCACCTGCCAACTTAGCTCTAAAACATCTCACCTATCAATTTAGTACAGCAAGCAAACTCTTTAAACCTCGATACGTGGCTTCCAATATCATACAAGGAAGCCCGGCATGCCCTCCTCCTACATGGATATGTAACCTAATGCCATGGCCCTCTGACGTCGGCCACTATTCACTGATACAAATACCCTATAGAAACACACCTGCTATGTATACAAGCTCCATGCCATCTCCAACTACTGCTCCAAGAATATGTACTTTGCAGTGATGTGATGACTACATTTTCCTGCACCATATGTCCCTTATAGGTATCAGATATTCCGTATATCCCATCTATAAAATTTGTTCTCTAGACCCTCCAGGTAAGTTTCGTTGAAAACTTTCTCCAAGCATCTCTAAAGATTTTGAGCCCTCTGGGAGACTCAACAGTTCTCCCGGAGCCTCCCGAGAGCTCCAGATTTTTTTTCGAGTGAAGGCTAGGACTACCTTACCTCACTTAAGCCTCACTCATATTCCTGAGCCTCACTAGCACCCACCTACATCGCCTTGCCTATATCACACCATAACCATTTGCCACCTTCATTGCCTTGCCTATGCCCATCTTCGTTGCTTTGCCTACTTCCACTCCATCTCACTATCACTCTACTGCTACACCACTCATCTAGAAGCTACAAATTCCTCTCTTAACCACCAAGCTATAATTTGTATTATTACATATAAAAATAGTTTATTTAATCTATTAACATACATTCATGTCATTAAATAAGTATTTCATGTGTATGTTAATATTTGATATTTTAATTTTTTAAAAATCTTTTTATTTTCTTATTAAAATAAAAATAAAATTAGTTTATGTAATTCTCTATGCTTAAGGTTTTATTGTTAAAAATATTCAAAATTTAGCTTTTGTACATATCCATATTCATATATAATTTTTTCTCAAATTCTCTAAGAATTGTTAATTTATGATTACTTTTATTTATCCTATACTAAAAAGTAATATTGATTTTCGATACAAAAAAATGTTGATATTCTTACATTATATTTTTATCTTAAATATTTTATCTTTTTAATAGTTTAATACAAGCTCAATCGAGCAATGATCTATATATAGTAATGCTAAGCTAGAGTATATATGTATGATAATGTATTTGATGGGATTGGTATGATTAAACCAAGCTCTGTGTAAAAAATAATAATTTAAAATTTAGTAGTGTTTTTTAAAAAATTTTGTAATTTATGATATTCTTTACTGGTATATGCATTTTATGGGATTAATATGACTAAACCAAGCTTTGTATAAAAATTAGTAATTTAAGATTTAGTGATAATTTTTTTGAAATTCTACAATTTATGATATTCTTTACTAGCATATTAGTTAAATATCATAATAACAGTTCTAGTTTCCAAAATCAAAATATATATCATAAAATACAAATTTACAGTGGCATTATAATAAATACCAATAATTAAAAAAATATTTATTAAAAAATACTGGTATTTTATCATAATGCAACAAAAGTGAAGAACTTAGTGCTATAACAGGAGATGCCACAGGCGAGTTACCGTCGATGGTCATTTTTGTTGAAATATGTGGTGGGATCTATGCATGCTCCAATAGGCTTGAGAGAACACCCTTTATGGATTCTAGGAATGCCAAATGCAAGTTGGTGGATTCTAGCAAGTCACAGCGTCAAAGATCTTTGTTGGATTCCAAGAATCGATGAAGACCTTTAATGGTGAGGTGTAGCTATTAACTATCCGTAGATTCCATCTAGTTCCATTCTGGTTATTCTTTTATTCTAGTTTGCTTCTAGTATAATTTATTTTTAGCTCTTTGCTTCCTACTTTTGTTGTGTCTGAAACTTACACTGACACCTACTTACATTGGAATATTAAGATCAATTCTCATACTCGATCGGTAGAGCCACAAGGTTCTGGTATGTTATGATCTTCATCTCCTACTAGTAGACCAAGAGGTCCTAGATAGTGGATTAATGGTCATTTCTTTAACCAAGCTGAAGGATTATGATGTAGTCTCCTATTCATACTAACAGTAAGACCAACAATAAAATGCACAAGGTTCCTGCAATTATAGGGTTAATTTGGAAAAGGTTAGGCGTACGCAGCCCTACCACCATGTGCAGAGATCTATTTCCATGTTTGTAACTGTTGCTGTTGAATCTCCTAGACCAGGTTCTCTCGGCCTGGCTGGAGCACGCCTTTTCTGGTTCCTGCAAAGAAATCCAACGGACCAGTGGTGTTCCGGCGGGAGACACTCCGATAGCTAAGTTAGAGGGAGGCTTAGAGCAACAAAATGGGGTTTAGATCTTAAAACCTGATCTATTTAATAAATAGATATGGTTCAGGTTCCGACTTTTTTTGACCCGATCCGTATTTGACCCGACCTATTTATATCCCATCCAACCCTATTGCCACCCCTGGTTTAGGTGCAAATCAATGGTGGAACATGACTAGTAAAGCTAACATAATATACATATTTATGTTGTACATGATCATGAAAACTTGTGACATATTCGTAACTTTAATTGACTCAAGAGTCAAAAAAAAAATATTGCATAGGTTAGCTAAGCAAAGATGAAAAGGAAATAATTTGGAGAAGTATAATTTCATCTGAGACGACATTGTCTTAGTTTATCTGAATATGACACTAAATGCAAATCATATAAACAAACCTGCCCAGCATCAATAAGTGCCGACATGGCCCATCCTGTTTGCACTGCATGAGGTCTATTTCCCTTAAGATTTGTATACACCTGTATCAAAAGGTGTAGTAGTTTACAACTGCAATAAAATGATATCATCAAAAGATATTAATTTAAACATTAATATTTCAAATTGTGTCAAATAAATATTCAGTCTCCTATCCAAACATGGTTCAAGCAATTTTAATAAATAGATTTAGTTATATATGGTTGAAAAAATAAGACTTTTTTCTACCACCGGCAGGTCTAATTTATATTATTTTATGGGCTATGGGCAATAAAGCTTGCTAAATGAAGTTTAGTCATCTAACTAAAAGCATTTTGAAAAGTTAAAGATATGACAACCAATAATTCAAAATAAGTCAAATTAATATGTCAAAAGGTGAGGATTTTTTTAAAGTCATGCTGATAGAGTTGAATAAAACAATAAGTCTTTGACTTTGAATAATCATTTTTTGAATCATGGCTCAAATAAACTCTAGTCTTTATATAAATGTAGACCTATGAATAAAATTAGGATAATTGAGTGATCTAAAAGATGATATTTATATGATGAATTTGAACTTACAAAATATTCACATGCAAGCATAAAAAATATAGTAATAGCACCAAAATAGCTAGAATTACATGGAACATACTTTGATATTATTTTCTAACCAATACTGAGTCATTTGGAATGGAAAGCATCTTAGATCATTTACAAATACTATCATCCATGTATTGATGATGAAGGTTGCAACGAAATAGGTCAGTTGATGTCAGCATGACTAAGTTTCATCTTTGAAAGAAATTTCAAAGTGAAGCAACATTTCAAAATCTTCAGTGGTAGGAGAAAATTTAGAGAAGGGGGTTAAATCTTCGGAAGGAAAACCAAATTTCTTATAAACTAGATACTCCTTTAGATTATATCAATATTCATTCATGGGATATCTCAACTTAATTCCATCACATTAGCACATGTGAAGTGCCACCAAGCTAGGTATGCTACAAAGAAAAAGAAGTCAGAATATGAGGAGAAAAGAGGAGCAATAAAAGGGGTACACAAAGTCCACAATTATAAATTCAATAAAGTCAAAAACCTCAATAAACCACCAAAGCTCCTCTAGTGGTAGCTTGTATACACCTCCAATAACACTAAAGCCTGATCTATTCTAAATTGTAGAGTTAAGGGGATCTTATTTTATCTAAGACCCTGAAAATGAAACCTCTTGACAAGAGAAAAACCTAAACATTATAATAAATCCACCTCTATATAATGCTTGTAACTTGTAACCAAATTTTGATCCCTGAAACATTTGAATTTAGCCAAGATGAATAATTCAAGGAACACTAATTAAGATATTTCCAATGTGTAAGAGAATGCTAATATAGAATAATTTGGTGAAACCTAAATTTGAACTTGTCGATAGCTGATTGCTACCTGAATTCTTTCATTCGATCTATTAGCTCATTACATAAATGATGAATCATGAAGCTAGCAAATGCACAAGAAACACACACACACACACACACACACACACACACACACACACACACAGAGAGAGAGAGAGAGAGAGAGAGAGAGAGAGAGAGAGAGAGAGAGAGAGAGAAGGGAAAGGATGTGAAGGAAGAATTGTATCAAAGAAATAGAGGTAATGATTATGCACACTAGAAGTGGATGCTGATGTGCTATGTAAGTGCTGATGTGTGCCCTATGTGAATGCTGATGAACTGATCATACCGAGAATATAAGAGGATGAAGCAGGATAATGATCTGCACTTTATTCACATTGTCTTGTAAAATCAGAGTTCCCAACTTATGTGGTGTTGCAAGAAAAGTTAACATTTGATGAGCTACATAATACAGGAAATTATATATATATATATATATATACATATATATATATATATATATATATATATATAGAAAACAGTTCATAAAAGTGAACCAATAATAGCTCAAGTGTATTAAGCCTCGTAACTAGTAGAAAATGAAAAAAGATTGATAATAAAAACAGAGAAAAAGAAAAGGAAAAAAAGATTCATATTGAACTTTTTGAAATCTTTACCTGTTCAACACATGATCGATAGCTTTCACCCCAACCACCACAAGCCAGTTGTTTTGACAAGAGAAATTCACAAGCTCTGCGGATGCAAGAGCTATTCTGGTAGGTCCTCCCTGCAGCAACCAACCCCTTTATCCCGAACCATGTGGCATAGGTGAAACAGATGCCCCAATTGCCATACCTATTGTAAAATATCCATGTCAATGGGCCTGGACTTAGGCGAACCATTAGAAATATGACACAATATCTCGCAAAGATGATGCGGATGTAGAGAGTACTAATAATATAACATGGATATATGAAATGCCCATGGGAAAGTAGGAAATTAAGGAAGTAAACCAGGATCCATCAGGATTTTGCATCTTTTCAATGGCATCTGCTGCTTTTGTGATGCATGTTTCTATCTCCTTTTTGCGATATTCAGGGTACAATTTCCTGAAAAATGATAGAGCCTTGACTGCTGATGCAGTGCATTCGACGTATCTGCAATAGTTAGATTGTGCATTTGTAAGCCAGGCTTTGGGGAATCATATTCCTAAAAATTTTATAACAAGAAAAAGATATGAGGAAATAATTCAAGAAAATTTATGATGGAATCTTACGTCAATTCAACTATAAAGTTCGCCACATTTTGGTCAGGATTTATGACCTGCAAGTAGAAGACGATGAAATTTGGAAGAATTCCAGCAAAAATAATTTAAAAAAAGCCAAAAAGGATTAAGCTTTCAATAGATAATGTAAATTAAGTTTGTACAAAACATTTGTTGTTATGTTTTCTTGGCTAGCATGTAGTGGCCTGACCACGTGCTCTGCCACGATCCTTTATTGTAAGACTTACATACTTCCTCAATAATAAATTGATTGTCATCTCATGAGGCTACAACTTTCATCATTGTGCATTGCTGACATTTAGAGTGAGTTCTTTCGATGCAAAAAAAAAAAAAGCTAAACACGAGGGAATGCAATGGGCTGCATATGTAACCATTAGTTTTATTTTGTGTGAAACGTAGCCCATTTGAACGAGTTGATCACTGGAAACCAACACCTACTTTAGGGGAATTCAGTCTATCAGCTTACTAGAGTGCATTTGCTCCAATAACACCATCTTTTTTCTTCTTCATATTTCCTTCTTTCAAAACTCGCATTGATTCATTCCTCTTGATAGTTTTTATAACAAGCATGGATTACCTGCAGTGCATGCATGTTGGAGACACTTTCATTCATGTTTGATTTGTAATTTTGTACAAGGATTTGAAGTTGTATAATGCTATGTGTTTATATTCTCTAAAATACTTTTGCTAATAGTTAGGTAAGATTATGACCTCTTAGCAATCCTTTTGTTGGAGCTCCTCCGGCAAGAAATGGTGTTCCTTGACTAGCTCCTTATCTCCCATTAATTTGTTTGCACTCTTTCAATGAATTTGGTGCTTTACTTGACTAGCTCCTTGTTGTCATACCAACTACATTAATACCACTTGCCAGGAGAATCTTCATGTAGAATAAAGATTCCCATTCCCAGGATCATGATTATCGATGTCGATACCATAAAATAAGGTAAAAGAAAAAAAATAAAATAAAATATATGATCAATTGGGCATGCAAGATTTTACTATGAAAAAAATAAACTTACAATATTGGAATTCCCACTCAATCTCATATAGTTCTCTCAACAAAAAATCCCAAATCCCTCTCTCAAGCTCCCAACTCTCAATCCCTACGGACTATCTAGAGATCCTTCACCAATTTTTTTGATCCTCAAACCTCATTCCTGGCCATCTGTCCTTGTTTCTATAATCTCTGATGCAAAGAGCATCTTACCAAGAGTCCAACAATCCAAACCTGTCCAAATTGGAGTCCTGTAGCCTCTCTAACTCATATTTAAACTTTAAGACTATTTCTAACTATCAGATCGGCTTGATCGTGCCACAGATTGGGCGGATCAAGCCCAGTTAGTGTCAAACAGCTTCCTAGAATGCATATAGCCATCCAATCATCGCTTAAATTGTGTGTGGCCATTGGATCATTGAGCGGAACGCGTGCTACCTTTGGATCGTGCAAAATTAGCATTGACCAGCTCCAAATCAAGGTCAGGATAGATGACAACCATTGGATCTTCACCATTAATCATGCATGGCCATTGATCTCCCTCATCATGCATGTAAACCATGTTAGGCACTCCTATGGACCGGCGGTCCATGTACACTGTGACACCAAGAAAAAACGGGCAATGGGGAAACATTGTGTGCCCGCGCGCACATGCATCTGGACAGCGCGTGCCTGCGCGTCAGGCCATGTTGGCCTGCACACCAACATAGCCTGATGCGCCTTGGCCTACAGGCCAGCCTTGGTCCTCTCACGGGCTTGTGGGCCAAAAACTAGTTTTTTTGGGTCCTCTTTTTGCATAGGCCAAGCCTAGCTACTATGGCTTCTTTCGAACTTCTTTGAAGGGCCACATCAAGGTACTACACTCAACAATTTCTATCTCGACTCGATATTTGGCCTCCACCTGACTATGAGAGCTCTTGAAGGATCTCACCTCCATACCCTAGGACAAACCCTACCATTTATGGATGAGTAAAGATAGAAGTTGAGCTAAGCCACTTGATCCCATCTCCATCACATGCTATGCTCATCTCAACCCGAGACCTGCTCGGGAAAGCCTTCTATGGCAAGAAGAACTTCACCTTGTGATGCCCGCCATCCTCCTGAGTCTCATGTCTTGTGCCCAATTTACCTGCTCCTGGAGCTCTACCTTGCATTCGACTCCTATTTGCTCCATGGATTGTACCTCGTATTGGACTTCTTATCAAGAGATAGTATCCTCCATGCTTCTTTTCCTATAAAATAATTCTACTACCATGCAAAACCTTCAAGATTCTATCATTAGCTCTCCACGTGTAATCATTTGAATCTAGTTTACTTAAAAAAATTAGATTCTAGCAAAAATTAGATATGTATCGGACCTCGTCCAATTTCTTTACTGTCCCATCATATATCTTCAAGCTGACTATCCTGATACCCTCAATCATATAGCTTAATCCATCTATCAAGTGAATAAAATGCTCTTTATTATTTAGAGAGTCGAACAGCTCCTCTTTGCAATCAATATAATGAGATATATAGAATATAAAATACACTACAAAGAATGAGATATCTTATTAGATAAGTGCATCACTATAATATCCTTCACCATCACTACATTAGCCATCTCCATAGTAGCCTTCATCCAATTCTTGAGCTATGGACAATCTCTCACATGATGCCCCAGCTTATCATACCGATAATACTTGATCTTGCTTGCATCCTTCGACCTGGATAAGGCTGATCCTTTATCACTCCACTTTCTACCGCCTACTCCTTTAGAAATCGTCAATGCTGAGTTTTCGCTTAAACTTGAAACTTGGTTCTCCTACCTGATGTTAGCTCCAAGTATTGATTTTGATGAATAATAAAATATTTGAGTATATAATGTCACTAATGAACTACATAAGTTATTGTTCAGGAATCCAAAATATAAGTTTTTGAAGATCAAATATCTAAGAAAAATCAATAGATTTTATAAAGAAATAAGTGTGTTGAAGTTTGAAGTCTTGAAAGTTATAGAAAATTAAGTTTCAGCCCCATATTGAAAGGTTTCAACTTGGTATTATAGAGTTTCAGCTAGTACACTACCAAGCTGATCAAACAAAATTTGAATCAACCTGATAGGAGTCTAAAATAATAGAAAGCTAATTTTTGTGACATAAGTTTGAACCAATTTGAAGTAGTTTTTGTCTACTCGAATGCATTTTTAGCTGACTCGACTGAACCAAGTCGACTCAATGGAGGATAATAGAAAGCCATGTTTTAGAGAAAAGGATTGAGCCAACTCGAAAATGATTCGAGTTGACTCGATAGAAATCCAAGCCAACTCGAAGGCTGTTGACATGCATAATAGCTAATTTTTTAGAAAGTATAGATTAGTCCTGTCTTATTTTTAATGACTATTTTTCCTTCTCTAATAGTTACTGATATGGCAAGAAGCTGACGTGTTGACGTGCATTCCCAGTCAGATGCCATGTCTATTATCCGCCACGGTGGACACCCCATCTCGGACTCCTTTGACCAGGCCGAGCTCTTTCAGACCGACGAGGTGGCTTGTTAAAGCTGAGCTCCGTCCTCCGCCAGGTCAGCACCTGCAAGCTCGGGGTGCCTAGGCCGAAGCCGAGTGACCTCCTTCGCCAGATCGAGCCCTTTGGAGGCTGAGCCCCCTGAGCTGGAGTCGAGATCAGCCCCCCTCTGCCAGGTTGAGCCCCTCCGAGGTCGAGCCCTCTGGGCTGGAGTCGCGTGTCAAGCCCTCCTCCACCGGATCGAGCCCTTCGGAGGCTGAGACCCCTGGACCGGAGTCGAGGTCAGCCCTCCTCCGCTAGGTCGAGCCCCTCCGAGGCCGAGCCCTCCAAGCAGGAGTCGAGCCCTCCTCCACCGGATCGAGCCCCTCAGAGGCTGAGACCCCTGGACCGGAGTCAAGGTCAGCCCTCCCCCGCCAGGTCGAGCCCCTTTGAGGTCGAGCCCTCCGAGCAGGAGTCGAGCCTTCCTCCATCGGGTCGAGCCCTTCCGAGGTCAAGCTCCCTGAGCCGGAGTCGAGCCTAGCCTCCTCCACCAGGTCGAGCCCTTCGGAGGTCGAACCCCCCGAGTCGGAGCCGAGTTCCAGCTCTCCAGCCCGACGACCAACCTGGACGGTGCCCTATAACACCAAGGAGGTGGGACCATCTTCTCGAGACACTGGCGAGCAACCTGAGGACCATTAGGAAACACCCGTCAGGTCACAATAACTGTCTGTGGCCATCGCTTACACCAGGAACAGAAAGAGCTCCCTGACCAAGGCACCATGCTCTTCACCAACCATCTGCACCACCCGAAAGAGGAAGTCAACCAGGATATTCGAATCCTGGGGGTGACAGCCCACCGATCGAGGCACTGCAAGGCTTTCCAGAATGGGGTGACCGGAAGGAATGTAAGAACACATGAAAGTCTCCCTTATCATGGATCGGGAAAGACGTCTCGTCCACGGCACGGGACACCGCCGCACGTGCCTGATAGCCTGGGGAGATCCCAAGTTAGGTGCTCAACGGTCATCTGTACTTAAAAGAACATTCAACACCCCCAGAGGGGGGAGGTATTCCAACGCAAATGCAAGTGCAAGTGCTTATTGTACCACAGAGTATCACCCAAGCGAGTGAAGGAGAAGAAGCCTCATAGGAGGGCCAGCCCACCTTGGCTAACATCACTCCCAGCACACTCGCACCCCCATACTTACACCATTCACTCCTCCTAGCATGGAGTCCATCAAGAGGACCTCGACCAGGAGGATCTGTTCCCCTGGATCGTCACTGACTTGAGCATCGGAGTGCCCCCGTCGGAATTCCTAGCCCGGGTCACTAACCCTTATTTTGTAGGTCCTGAAGTGCAGGTCAACTCCACAAGGACGGAGGGCGATCTGATATCGATAGCAGCTACGGACCACGACGATCTTGGCGGCAATAGATTGGCACGCCAGGTAAGGGGCGGCATGAGCTAGAGATCCCAAAGCCAGTCCCTCTGCAAGTGTTTCCATCAGGAGAATGGTGACAATGCGAGCAAGAGAAGCTTCCACCAACCGTGCAGGAGACTCTCCTTCTCGAGGGAACCCGCACATCATGGAAGTGGAACCACCCGCTCTACCTCAACCACCTCCGATGGAACCCTAGTTGGCCGCTCTAGCCCAGTAGATGCAAATCCTTACTATGGCAGTGTACTAGCTCTAGCACCAGCAACGATCCTTGGCTACCCATCAGCAGCCAGGGACCCCCGCGGCCCATGCCGCAACACCCCGCGATAGCCTGCGTTCCTTCCAAGGAAGGCCTTCGCAGCCACGGGCCACCATCGATCCCCGGGGTAGTCATCAGACTCCGACGAAAAGATAACAAGCCGGGTCTACCGACAGGGAGAGCCGCTCTCCGACACTTGAGCGGGCAACAACCAGACCCCATCGAGGTCGAAAAGGCAAATCTGCCCTTCATGAGCACCGTGCACCCATGTCACCTTCTGCATTTCTTTCAGTAGAAGGTTCCACCGATGAAGCCATCAAGCGCACGACCGAGAAGTGCCTGGAGGAGCACGAGCACAAGCGGGCAGAGTTTTCCCACTGGTTTGCGAATATGCAAGGCTTCGCTGACGAGCAAACGGGCTATGATGCCCGTCCCCCCTTCTCCGGAGAAATCCAAGAAGAACCGATTCCCAGGAGATTCTGGATGCCATAGGTGGATCTCTATGATGGGACCACCAATCTCCTGGATCACCTGGAAAGCTACAAGGCCCTCATGAGGGTCCAGGGAGCCACTGACGCCCTTCTTTGCATCGCCTTCCCAGCAACCCTCTGGAAAGCGGCTCGAGTCTGGTTCACCCGCCTCGAGGCCGAAACTATTGGTTCTTTCGCTCAGCTGGAGCAGAAGTTCGTGGCCCATTTTGATGCCTGTCGGAAGGTGCCACGAGAGGCAGACAGCCTCTTCTCCATCCGGTAGCAAGACCGCAAGCCCCTACGAGACTACGTGGCACGCTTCAAAGTTGCCGCTTTAGAGATTTATAATCTTGAAGAGCCAGTCGCCATGCTGGCACTAAAGCGAGGGCTCAGGACATCCCGCCTGACATACTCGCTTGATAAGAAATCTCCCAAGAGCTACTACGAGCTCCTCCTTCGAGCTCAAAAGTACGTCCATGCTGAGGAGGCGGACTGTACGAGGAGGGAGCTAGACGGGAGACATTAAAGAAGCCGGTTATCGCCGAGATGTCCGGGGCATGGAAGCCAGGACCTCCACCTCCAAACTTCTGCCAGGGGCCGAGACCGAGGTGCGCTCTGGTCCTAGAGGAGATGCTCACCCCCTTGCTCGTCCCGAGGATGAAAATCCTGATAGAGATCGAAGGCGACCCTACCTGAAGCCCCTGCCTCTGATGAAGCCATCCTCTAGCCATGACAAGATAAAGTATTGTCGCTACCATCGCGACCATGGCCATGACATCGAGGAATACTGTAACCTCAAGAAGGAAATCAAAGAACTCATCAAGAGGGGCTATCTCGGGTGGTACGTGGGGGGCAGACCTCAAGCAGAATCTCAAGCGCTCGTCGCTCTCTCGCTAGTACCAGCAGTCGACAATCGCCCTATCGAGAAGTTAGTGGGGATGATATCTTGGGAAGCCGAGCGCACGCCCAAGAAGGCCTGGGGGCATAGTCTGAACATGTACTCCCCTTTATGACGGAAGGGAGAGATTGCGGGGAAATGTAAATAATGATGTTGTGGTCGTCAAAATGATGATCGCAAATCATCTTGTAAAACGTATCATGGTTGATAGTGGAAGCTTCACAGATGTGCTTTTTTATGATGCCTTCTCTAGAATGAATTTGTCTACTGCACAACTCAGACCTGTACACACACCCCTTGTCGGTTTCACAGGAGATTTAGTGAGGGTTAAGGGAGAGATCACTCTCCCAGCCACTGCCGGGACCCCACCTCGGCAGAGCACAGTCATGATGACCTTCACGATAGTCAGACTGCCTTCGATCTACAATGTGATTCTCGACCGACCAGGGCTCAATCTGCTTGACACCGTCGTCTTCACGAGATGGCTGCTGGTGCAGTTCCCAACACCCTACGGAGTCGACGAGATGAGGGGTGCACCTCAACCGATCCAACACTGTTTCCAAACTCTCCTGGGTACCAAGGTCCTCGAGGAAGATCCCAAGGCGGACGAGCTAGACCAAAGGATGCAAGACCCCAGGGGTGGCCCGACCGAGCACCTACTCTTTCCCGCTTGGAGTTGACCAGGAAAAGACGGTGCAGATTGGGGCCCAGCTACAAGAGGAGGAAAGAACCCACCTTTTGGAGTTCTTACGGGCGAACGCTGACGTGTTTGCCTGGACAGCGACCGACATGCTAGGTATTCTCTCTGATATCATTACTCACAAGCTGAGCATTGACCCGAAGTACAGGCCAGTTTGGTAGAAGAAGAGGAGTTTTGCCCCCGAGAGGCAGGCAGTAATCAAAGAGTAGTCGATAAACTCCTCGCCACCGGCTTCGTTCGAGAGATCCAATATCCAAGCTAGCTGGCGAATGTGGTGATGGTAAAGAAGAGTAACGGTAAATGGAGGATCTACATGGACTACACCGACCTCAACAAGGCATGCCTGAAGGATAGTTTTCCCCTGTCGAAGATTGATCAACTTGTGGATGCCATCTCGGGTCATCGGCTGCCCTCCTTTATGGATGCATTCTCCGGATATAATCAGATCCGAATGCATCCAGAGGACAAGGAGCATACCGTCTTCATCACCGACCAAGGGACGTACTGTTACAAGATGATGCCCTTTGGTCTGAATAATGCTGGGGCCACGTACCAGCATCTGGTCAACAAGGTCTTCAAAATTCAGATTGGCCGGAACATGCAAGTGTACGTGGATGACATGCTTGTCATGAGCAAGCCAAGCTCGAACCACGTCACCGACCTCGCCGAGGCCTTCGACAATCTTCGAAGACACCAAATGAAGATGAACCCAGCAAAGTGCGCCTTCGGAGTAGCGGTAGGGAAGTTCATTGGCTTCATGGTCACTTAGAGGGGCATTGAAGCAAACCCGGAGAAGATCCAGGCAATCATCAACATGAAGCACCCGACATCCAAGAAGCAAGTCCAGCACCTGATGTGGCGCATTGCAGCACTGAACCGGTTCATCTCGAGGTCGGTCGATCACTGCCTTCCCTTCTTCAAGGTGTTGCGCAAGATGCACGACTTCACCTGGACGGAGGAGTGCAAGATAGCCTTTGAAGAACTGAAGGAGTTCCTGGCTTCTCCCCCACTGTTCTCCAGATTGGAGGAAGGGGAGGAGCTCCTGCTCTACCTAGCGGTCATGCCTGGAGCCGTCAGCTCGATCCTTGTCCACGCGGACAAAGACGGATCGCAGAAGCTGGTATACTACACCAACAAAATCCTCCATGACACGAAGATCAGGTATACCCACTCCGAAAAACTTATTTTTGCTCTAATAATATCTGCTAAGCGTCTCAGGCCCTACTTCCAAGTACATCCCATTGTGGTGATGACGGACCAGCCGCTGAGGACCATACCCAGCCACCCTGAAATATCCGATCGGTTGGCAAAATGGATCCTGATGCTGAGCGAGTTCGACATCACGTACCGACCGAGGTCATCATAGAAGGCCTAGGTCCTAACCGACTTTCTGGTCGAGTGCACGAAACTCGACAAGGAGCCAGAGCAGACCTCCACGGAGCATCAAGTTGAGCCCGCCACGGAGGAGGAACCTTGGGTCCTCCACATGGACGGCGCATCCAATTCTGGAGGGAGCGGAGCAGGACTCATTCTCGCCAAGGGATCTCCAGAAGCTTAGACCCGCTTACCGTGAAGAGTAGGGGGAAGATGCTGCTGATCGCGTCCCCTAGCACCTTTCCGGCCATCTCTTGCTGGTCACATGCTTGGATGGAGAAATCCATCATGCGCTCGGCCAATTTCGGGTCTCGGAGAAGCGACATGTCGGGCCCCATTCTGAATGGGAGCCGACGATAATCCTTTTCTCTTACCTGCCCCGAGGAAAAATCACCCACACTACCATCAGCAGAGGCCTCGGGGGTCGGTTGAGAGCTCGGCGCCCCCTCTAGTGGCGCCCCTGGTGTCGGGTCCGCTCTTTCTCGTGCCTCCTCCTCGATGACAACGACGAGCTCTGGAGAAGGAGGTGGCATGATGGCGGTAGCCGCTGCGGCGGCCCTAGCCCGGACAACCACCTCGGGCTCCAAGGCAGGGGCCGCCTCTTTGTTGCCTTGGCTGCTCCCCCGCAGGCCTGGCCACCCTCCACTCCAGCTTGGATGCGGCAACCACTACTCTTCTTGGCTGTGTAGGAGGAGACACAAACTCTCGCCTCCTCGCTCGGTCTACTCAATGGGGGCGGCCGCCGATGCGCCCTCTTCACCCCGAGCCCTCTTCTGAGAAGGCTCCTCTGCTAGTCCTACCGGAGGCCTCTTTTATGTAATGGAGAGCAAGTCTTCCACAGAGAACCTCATGCCTGCATGCAGAAGACAAAAAAATATCATGTCAGCTCTAGTTCAAAAAGGACAAGTTAAAAGGAGCAGAAAAAAGCTCAAGCCGAACTCACCCAACTCCCCTGTTAGGCTGACTCCGGCCTCGACGAGGTTCTGCTGTGATAATAGAACCTCAAGGGAAGGAATTTGAGCAATTCGGAGCTGCTCGTACACATCCTTGTCGGCCGCTTCGACTGAAGAATCCCTATTGGGGGATCGATCTGGGTCACTCCACACCCAGTCAATCCCCTTAACTGTGGCAAAGAAGAACTTACTTTTCCATCCTTTGATGGAAGAGGAAGGTTCAAATTTGATCCCCCTCGGATGAGAAGAGAGGGACCACCACCACCTTCGATGGGATGGCGCTTCAGAGTAAAGAAGGCTCTGAAGAGGGAAAAACAGGCGACGATCCCGTGAAAGTGGCAGAGTACAATGAAGTAGAAAATGGTCCTTATGACGTTGGAAACTAGCTGAGCAGGAACCAAACGGTAGTTGCTCAGCATAGATAAGAAGAAGGGATGAATAGGAAAGCAGAGCCCTCCTGAGAAGGTCTCTTTGTAGAAGGCAATTCGGCTTGGGCTACCGGAAGTAACCCGGTCCCCTGGTCGGGGGATTAGAAGCCGAATGGAGTGCGGGATGCCATAGACATCCCGAATGGTCCCCAGTTCCTCAGCAGAGATTGACGAAGTGACCTCGTTGAGACCTATTGACTGGACAAGCTCGGGGATGGGTTCAGACAGAGGAGGAGGACGAGAAGGACAAGAAGGGTCAAGACTAGGCTCCTTAATGACAATCCCACCAGGGCGACGCCTCCCCCTAAGCTCGAAGTGCATCCCATCTCCCTCCTCATTAAAGGAAGAAGATGATGGCGGCCTCGACCTAGAAGGCCCGGCTTCACCCTGATTGGTAGAAGGATGGAAGTTAGGCCCGAAACGATACATGGTGGAGAAAGATCAAAGGAAGAAGAAAAGAGACAGACGAAGGTCCTGAGACAAGTCTAGCCCTAAGAAGGTCAAGGGGAGAAGAAAGAGCCTCTACTCAACCTAGCAAGAAGGAAGATGACTGACATGCCAGGAGCTTTGGATGGACAAGGACTTCTGGAGGGACGAAAGGGGAGCTTTGGTATAGCGACGGGCATGAAAGATTTGAAAGAAGACGTATTTCGGGAAAGATAACTTTTCCTTTCAAAGTGACCGTGCCAGACCGTACCGTTACAAATCCCTACCGTCAGATCTGTAACACTCATCACTCATCGGCAGGACTACGTTTGGGTTTGATCGTGGCCATTTCAGATTCTGCGCCCACAATAACTACTCCTCGGATGTGTTCACGTGGCTCCTTCGGGTAGGTTGAAGAAACCGCTTTCCCAGACGCCGCCAATCGCGACCATCATTATGCCAGATCCTCATCTTTCCATGTCAGTAGTGCATTTACTCCCTTCACCCCGCGCGTCCTGCACCAACGGAACTTGGAAGTGGGGGTAAATGATGTGGCAAGAAGATGACGTGTTGACGTGCATTCCAAGTCAGATGCCACGTCATATAATCCACCATGGTGGACACCCCATCTCGGACTCCTTTGACCAGGCCGAGCTCCTTCAGACCAAGGAGGTGGCCCGTCAGAGCCGAGCTCCGTCCTCCACCAGGTCGGCACCCACGAGCTTGGGGCACCTAGGTCAGAGCCGAGCGACCTCCTTCGCCAGATCAAGCCCTTCGGAGGCTGAGCCCCTGAGCCGGAGTCGAGCTCAGCCCCCCTCCGCCAGGTCAAGCCCCTCCGAGGTCGAGCCCTCTGGGCTGGAGTCGCGTGTTGAGCCCTCCTCCACTGGATCAAGCCCTTCGGAGGCTGAGATCCCTGGACCGGAGTCGAGGTCAGCCCTCCTCTACTAGGTCGAGCCCCTCCGAGGCTGAGCCCTCCAAGCAGTAGTCGAGCCCTCCTCCATCGGATCGAGCCCCTCAGAGGCTGAGACCCCTGGATTGGAGTCAAGGTCAGCCTTTCTTTGCCAGGTCGAGCCCCTTTGAGGTCGAGCCCTCCGAGCAGGAGTCGAGCCTTCCTCCATCGGGTCGAGCCCTTCCGAGGTCGAGCCCCCTGAGCTGGAGTCGAGCCTAGCCTCCTCCGCCAAGTTGAGCCTTTCAGAGGTCGAGTCCCCCAAGTCGAAGCCGAGTCCCAACTCTCCAGCCCGATGACCAACCTGGACGGATCCCTGGAACACCAAGGAGGTGGGACCACCTTCCCGAGACACCAGCGAGCGGCCCGAGGACCATCAGGAAATACCCATCATGTCACAATAACTGTTTGCGGCCACCGCTTACACCAGGAGGGGAAAGAGCTCCCTGACCAAGGCCCGACGCTCTTCACCAACCATCTGCACCACCCGAAAGAGGAAGTCAACCAAGAGATTCGAATCCCAGGGGTGGTGGCCATCCGATCGAGGCACTGCAAGGCTTCCCAGAATGGGATGACCGGAAGGAATGTCAGAACACATGATAGTCTCCCTTATCACAGATCGAGAAAGATGTCCCATCCAAGGCACGGGACATCGTCGCACATACCTGACAGCCTGAGGGAGATCCCGAGGTAGGCGCTCAACGGTCATCTGTACTTAAAAGAACATTCGACACCCCTAGAGGGGGGAGGTATGCAAACGCAAACGCAAGTGCAAGTGCTTACTATACCACAGAGTATCACCCAAGCGAGTGAAGGAGAAGAAGCCTCATAGGAGGGCTAGCCCACATCGACTAACATCACTCCCAGCTCACTCGCACCCCCACACTCACACCATTCACTCCTCCTAGCATGGATCCATCAAGAGGGGCTCGACCAGGAAGATCTGTTCCTTTAGATTGTCACTGACTTAAGTATCGGACTGCCCCCACCAGAATCCCCGGCCCGGGTCACTAACCCCTATTTTGTAGGTCATGAAGCGCAGGTCAACCCCACGAGGATAGAGGGCGATCCGATGTCGACAGCAGCTACGGACCACGATGATCTTGGTGGCAACAGTTACAAATAGCTAGTTTGACTTTAAAAGGCTTCTTAAAGGTTACCAAACTCATTAAAAATAATAACTACCGGCTATCAATAAAAGAATATTCTAAGTATCATCAAGAAAAGAGAGAAAACTAAAGAGTCTTGATTTGAGAGTTTATTCTTCCAATCACTTGAAATAATTTTATCAATCATTGATTTCTCAGTAAGGAGAGAAGCATTAAAGATTTCAAAGATTCTTTTGGTCTCCTCTTGTACTTAACTATTTTTTCTTGCTTTTGTTGTTGCCTACTTCAGTTAGAACTGAAATTAGGTGTTCTTTAAGCCTAGGATTAGCTTATTGGTTTTTAATTGTGAGCCTAGAAAAACAAACCGACTGTAATATTTGAAAAAGGTTATAATAATTTTTTTAAAAGAAGTCTTCAAGAGTGGACGTAGGTATTAGGAACACTAAACCACTATAAAATTCCTTATATTTGTATGTGGTTTGCTGTTATTATCTTTTACATTCTACATTTCAAATTCAGCACATGCTATTGCTCACCTATATTTCACTAGTAGCACTTAATTAGATTTTAATTTTTTAAAATCCCAATTCACCCCCCTCTTTGATTGTCTAGCTAGGCCACAAGTAATATCAGTGCTTTGTACTCAGGTACATTTGATCAAAGGATCAAGAGTAATATCAAATAGCAACCCAACCAACTATGTCTCTTGGAGAAGGACAATCTTCAAATAGACCACTATTTGCTAGCACAAACTACATCTATTGGAAAACACGACTATATATATATATATGTTCAAGTTATTGACCACCAACTTTGAAAAGTAATGACCAAAGGTCCATACACACCTACCATTAAAGTAGATGGACTTGAAGTTCCCAAACCTGAAGATGATTGGAATGAAAATGATATGAAGATGGCCGAACTCAATGCTAAGACCATGAATATTTTTTATTATACTTTAGATGCTGTTGAATTTAATAGAGTCTCTACTTGTAGCTCTGCTAAGGAGATTTGGGATAGACTAGAGATTATCCATGAGGGTACCAATCAAGTAAAATAAACTAAAGTTAATATGCTAGTGCACAAGTATGAAATGTTTAGAATGGAGCAAAATGAAACCATCACAAGTATGTATATTCGTTTCACTAATATTACTAATAATTTAAAAAGTTTGGGCAAGTCTTATCCTATTAGTGAACATGTGCAAAAAAAATTTAGATCTCTTCCGAAGTCATGGTATTCAAAGTTCATGGCCATTCAAGAAGTAAAAGGTCTTAACACGCTCCTACTTGACCAACACATTGGATCACTCAAGACTTATGAGTTGACGATGAGGGATAAGAATGAAGAAGAAACTAAGAGAAAGAAGACTATTATCTTGAAGTCTACAACAAATGAAGAGAAAGAAAAGAAAAGTGATAAGTCAGAAGAAGAGGAAGATGATGAACTAGCTTGGGTAGCTAGAAGATATAGAAGACTCATGAGATAGAAGAAACCTAGCTTTAAGAAGAAGACCAACAAGGGTGAAGGAAGCAAGGACAAAGAAATGGAAAAGGAAAAGGAGCAATCAGTATGCTTTGAGTGCAAAAAATTTGGCCACTCAGATGGACTATCCTTAATTTAAGAAGGCTAAGAAATACAAGAAGAAAGCTCTAATGACCACTTGGAGTGATAGTGAAGACTCAAGCTTCGAAGAGGAAGAAATCAAAAAAGTCACTAATATTTGTCTCATGGCACGAGAAAGCAAGGTAGATTCTGAACACTCTTTAGATTATCATGAATTATAAAGTGTATTTAGTGATCTTCTTGCTGATTTTGAAAAATTAAGAAAGATTAATAAAGAATTAAAAAAATAAAATGCTGAACTAACTAAAAAAAAGGAATGTGCTTTGAAAGATAAGGAGAATGCTTTACAAAAAGCTTCAAATGAAAATGAAAATGTTTTAAAAGAAAATGAAACTGAATTACAAAGAGTTTCACAAGAAAAAGAAAGCATTTTAAATGAAAAAGAAAAGATTTTGCTAGAAAATCAAAATATGAAAATGAAAGAAAAGAATTGAAAACATTTGTAGACAAATTTACCTTGAGTTCTAAAAAATTATATTTAATTTTGAATGATCAAAGAGAAGTTTACAATAAAGTCGGCTTGGGTTATAACATTCAAAATAAACAGAAATATCTAAAAAGTTTCTTTGAAAAACTATCTCTTAGTTCTACAACAAGCATTACTTGTTTTTGTTGTGGTAAAATGGGACACAAGGAATATATATATAATTTTAGAAAAAATAATGGAAGAATGATTGAAAAGTATCAGTTTCGAAAGAAACCAATAATCTTAACCCCAAAGGATCTAAGATGACTTGGATATTTAAATCAAAATTTTGATTTATTTTGTAGATGTGTCTTGTGGCCCAAGGAAAGAAAAGATGGTATCTTAACCGCAGGTACTCAAGATACATGATGGATGACAAGGCCTAATTTGTCACTTTGGAAAGAAAAGAGAAAGGCATTATAACCTTTGGTGATAATGGAAAAGGGGTTATTCACGGAATTGGTAGAATTTATATAGCTCCTTCCATATTTATTGAAATTGTATTATATGTAGATGAGTTAAAACGTAACTTAGTATAAGCCAATTATATGATAGAGGTTGTATAGTAGTTTTTGAATCTTCTAAATGCATTTTTTATAGCCCTATAGAAGATTGCATTGTATTCATTGAAAATAGACATGGCAACATTTATATAGTAGACTTGGATAAAATATCCTTAAAGAGTAGCCAATGCTTAGTAGCAATGAATATTAGAAATAATAAAACTAGTTAGCTATAGCATAGAAAATTAGGCCATGCTAGCATAGTTTAATTTCAAAACTTGTTAAAAAGGATCTTGTAAAATGATTACCAAAAGTTAAGTTTAAAAACAATCAAATTCATAATTCATGTCAATTTGAAAAACAATCCAAGAGTTTTTTAAATCGAAAGGCATGGTTTTAACTAATAGGCCCTTAGAACTCATTCATATTGATTTATTTGGACCTACTAGAATAACTATTCTTGGTAGCAAGTGGTTTGGACTTGTCATCATAGATGACTTTTCAAAGTTTACTTAGGTATTCTTTCTTACATAAAAGGATGAGATTTTTTCTATATTTACAAAGTTATATAGAAAAGTTTCAAATGAAAAAGAGTTTTCAATTATTTTAATTCGAAGTGATCATGGAACCAAATTTGAAATCCAATATTTTGAACACTTTTGTAATGAAAAAGGCATTGAACATAACTTTTCAGCACCTAGGACTCTTCAATAAAATGGCATGGTAGAAAAAAAAAATAAAATTTTACAAGAAATAGTACGTACTATATCATTAAGGGCAACCTCCATAGATATTTTTGGATGAAAGCAGTAAACATAACATGCTATCTTTTAAATTGTATTTTGATTAGGCCAATTTTAAAGAAAACTTCATATGAGCTTTAGAAAAACAAGAAACTTGACATTAGTTATTTTTATGTTTTTGGATGCAAATATTTCATGCTAAACAATGAGAAAAATAATTTAGAAAAAATTGATGCCAAGTCGGATGAAAAAAATTTTCTAGGTTACTCCTCATCTAACAAGGTGGTGGGGACACCAAAGCCAGAAAGAAGCATCCATGTCATCTTATCTTTATTATTAAGTTGTAATTGGTTCAATTGGATCTCAATTGGGTCTAAATTGTTGTTTGGGTCTAATAATTAGTCTTTGGATCCATTTTGGATTTAATGGGACCTGAGTTATTTTTGTATGGAGTTAACCAAGTCTATATAACATAAAGGAAGAAAAGAGGGGACCACATCCACATTTATTGGGTTAGCTACTTGAAGAAAGGAAGCTCCACGCCTACTCTTTTCTTCAAGAAAGCCTTTCACGTATTCTCTCACCAAACAAAGAATTAAAATCGATGGAAGGAGCTTTAAAGATGGAGGGAGTTTCTTAAAGAAGGCAGCAATCAAGGAGTCTTAAATGAAGAATTAAATGGCACAAGCTTTGAAGGCATTAAATGGCACAAGCTTTGAAGGCATTAAATGGCACAAGCTTTGAAGGCATTTAAGAGAGTTGGTTAAAGCTTTACTACTTTTTACAAATTTTCTTCCCTTCCCCACGAATTTTCTCTTTGAGGTGTTTTAAGTGGGCTCCACTCTCATTAAAATGCAGCAATTTAACTTCAATCGGCCAAGGAAAGAAAAAAGGGAGAAGATCAAATTGGAAGGTGGAAGATCAAGTCAAGATAACCATCTTTATGAAGCATTGGCACCTATTCCAAAACCTTAATTGTAATTCCCTCTTCTTTTATTTTGAATTTAAATTTCAACCCATCTTTCTACTTGTAATGAGGCTATAAATAGAGCCCAAAGCCCTTCTTTGTAAGCAATGATATTTTGAGTAATGAAAAGATAAAGTGCTGTTGTATTTTCTCCAATTCCTCCATATCTAGTTTGATTGAAGGTGCTAGGTAAGACACCTAGAACAACTTGGGTGTGATGTCCAAGTTTTCAATTCCTCCATAGCTAGTTTGCTTGAAGGTGCTAGGTGAGACGCCTAGAACAACTTGGGTGCGACGTCCAAATTTTGTAGGGTGCGACGCTCTATAGTTATCAATTCTGATTCTTTTACCAAGTTTGCCATTTGAAGGTTCCTTAAGGTCTACATCTAATCCTTTGAAGAGATTCCTGAAGCAAGTTGAAGAAGAAGATCCCGAAAGCATAATCAACCACCTTTTCGAGATCCAACTCTAAAAATTGGAGTCCTTGCTTTGGAACCGGTGTGACTGGAGTCCAGACACCGGATCGGTCAGTTTTGGAGTCGGGTTCGTCAGCCCTAGAGTGTTGTGATCTAGATCTTCAATCGAGAGAATTTTAAAGCATATTGGTAAATCTAAACCCCTTCCCTTCCTCTAGATCTAAAACTTGAAAGTAGGTAACCTAGTCTAGGATGGTTTCTCAATCACCATGATCCTCTCTTACAGTTATTTGACAAGATCTGCATGCGGGTAGGTAATTTCGATAACTAGTTGTCACTTTATTTTCTTTAGATCTTCCTATTTGTTTTTTTTGCTGTTAGGATATCAGTTATTGCTCTCAAAATACAATATATATAAAAATCAAGATAAGCATGGCACATCACTCATCACCATCCCGTCCCGTATCACAAGGCATATAGAGTATTCAACAAAAGGACACTTGTTGTTGAAAAATTAATACATATTGCTTTTAATGAAACTAATGCAAGTCCCTCGAGAAAGGAAGATTTTTTGGATGATGATGCAAGAATACTAAATAAGCATGGTGATTTATCCAAATAATAGAGATATGCTCATGGACATCCAAAAGATTTAATTATTGTTAATCCATTTGAAAGGATAAGAACTCAATCATCTTTAAAGGATCATTATATAAGTTTTTGAAGATCAAATGTTTGAGAAAAACTAATGAGTTTTATAAAGAAATAGGTGTTTTGAAGTCTTAAAAGTTATTGAAAATCAAGTTTCTATCCCATATTGGAAGGTTTCATCTAGCACACTACCGAGTTGACTCAGATAAAATTTGAGTCAACCTGATAGGGGGTGTCCAAAATAATAGAAAACTAATTTTTATGGTTGATCTTTGAATCAACTCGACATAATCTTGAGTTAACTCGAATGCATTTTGAGCCAATCGGATAGAACCAAGTCGACTCAATAGAGGATAATAGAGAGTCAAGTTTGGAGAAAAAGTCTAAGCCAGCTCAGCAGATTAAGCCAACTTGAAAGTGATTCGAGTTGACTTGATAGGAATCCGAGTTGACTTGAAGGTTGCTAACAAGCATAATGGCTAGTTTTTCAAAAAATACAGATGGTCCTGCCTTATTCCTAATAGTTATTTTCCCTTCTTCAATGATTAGAAATAGTTAGTTTAATGTTGAAAGGTTTTTTAAAGACTACAAACACATTGAAGATAATAACTACCAGCTATCAATCAAAGAATATTTCAAGTATCATCAAAAAAAGAAAAAAATGGTCAAAAAGTTTTAATTCGAGAGCTTATTCTTCTAACCACTTGAAGTAATTCTTTTAATCATTGGCTTCTTAGTAAGGAAATAAGCATTGAAGCTTCCAAAAATTACTTTGATCTCCTTCAAGAGTGCATAAGTTCCTTTCTTGCTCCTTTTAAGGAGTTTTCTTGTACTTAACTATTTCTTCTTACTTTTGTTATTGCCTACTTTAATTGGAACTGAAGTTAGGTATTCTTTAATCCTAGGATTGGCTTGTTGGGTTTTGATTATCAGTCCAAGAAAAAAATCAGTGCAGAGTTTAGTTTGTAAGCCCGAGAAGATTATGGTAAAAGTTTTCAAGAAAAGTTCTGGAGAGTGGATGTAGGTGTTGGGAATACCAAACCATTATAAAATTCCTTGTATTTGTATGTGGTTGCTGCTATTATCTTTTACATTCTACATTTCAAATTCAACACATACTATTGCTCACCTACACTTCAATAGTAGTACTTAATTAGATTTTAATTTTTGAAAACCTAATTTACTCCCCCTCTTAGGTTATTTAGCTGAGCCACATCTAATAACCTTGTTCTAGAATAATACCAAGGTGACCTCCTCCATCTTCATGGTACTCTTCTCCACTAGAAGAGTAATCTCTAAGGACTTGAAAGAGTGAGGAAGTGATGAAAACAAGACTCGCACCTTGGTCTTTTTCTCAACTTTTTCATCAACATTGAGAATATTGGTGAGAATCCTTTAGAAGTTGCTCAGGTACTCATGTGTGCTCTATCCTTCGATTATCTATAGTTGGCAGAATTACTTCTAAAAAAATAATGTGTTGGTGAGGGACTTCACCATGTATAGCTTTTTGAGCTTCACCCATAGCACACTGGTGCGCATCGCTATGCACAAGAATTAAATCACTAACTTACTACTATGTAGATAGTGCAAGTCAGGTTCGAATCCACAGGGACTTTGGATAGTTATTTTGAAAGTCAAATTAAATAATAAAGATTTAATTACTAAGAGATTCTACTAACTCTAACTAACTTAAATAATAAAGATTTAATATTCTACTATTTAATCAATTGAAAAGAGTCTCGGGATTTTTTGAGGATACTTGACATCCAGTCGATACTCCCATTTTATGGTAAGTGAACTCCCATTTTACGGTAAGTGATCCATACGCCACCTATTCAGATATAACCTATTTGTAGAGATCACGACCCATACCTATTCGATCATAGCCCGTTCCCTGAAATATAGATTAGTCCAAATGGTTTGCGCAAAATATAAGAACGAATATTTACTCCATAAAAGTCAGAGTACAAAAGATGAATAAAATAAATACACCGCCTATTACAAATATCCCAAGGATCTTCCAAGAACTAAAATCTAGCCTTCCATGGATCTTCTGGCCAGCATCTTCGACTTGTAGTTGGATAATACAGGAATTGGATTTGAGAATTGAAAGTGGATGGGAGCGGGATGAAATGCAAAGTGGAGAGAAGAAGTGAAATGGGGCAAAAAGTGAAGTGGAAGGGATCCTGAACTCCTCCATCGAGTGGCTATAGGGCTTCCTTTATAAGAAAAGAACAATGCATAGAGCCCGCATGGGAATCATGTCAGTTTCCACTAGAATCCGTCGCAACGAACTCGGTGTTATATGCTGGATCACGGCTCCTGCCTCAACGGCTTCCGATGCTAATCCTTATCCCGTTGGTTCCGTATCCTCATCCTCACTTCCGCTTCAACAACATCAAGAGCTTATCCTCCTCCCTCGCACTCGCATTCTATTTCTCATCCGTGATCGAACTTCCCCATTCCGACAGCCAATTTCCTGACAACAATGACAATTCGAACGACATCCAAAAATGGCCGGCGGCATGGATCGGTGGTGCGATCACTATGACCTGTATTCATGATAGAGAGGGAAGAAATCCCTATGACGTTGGTGAATGGCAGCCGGTGGTTGGATGGTTGCTGGCAGGACATGGCAACTTGGAATGGCTATGACCGATGGCTTCAATGGAGAAGAGGGAAAGATGAGTAGCAAGCATGGGAGAAAGAGGAAACTCTGAGTGCTGGGCTACTGTGTGTCGGGCGGTGGTTCCGGTGGCTAGCCGGAGGGAGGCAGAAGATGATGGCAACAGGCTGAGGATAAGCACTATGCAGCAAAAGGGAGAGATTGGCCTTGACTGACCCTTGGAACACTTGTAACAGCACAAAACGATAAGAAAAATCCCATGACGGTGACTCCGGTGGTGGAGAGGAGGTTTCCAGCAGCTTCTGGTGGCTTTGTTTGATAGCGAAATGATGAAGACGGGATGAAGAAGATGAGGAAGGGCAGCAGCCCTTTTCCGGCCATTTTTCGGTCGAAGGAAGCCTTTTCGGTCGGCATGGAAGATGGCAGCGGCTTGGGCATCGTCAGGAGAAGTTCTCTTGCAAATTTCAGCTAAAACGGAGCACTGCGGTTCATAGCTCTATTCCGTGGATGAGCCATGGACCACAGCAATGGCTGCTGGCAGTCCCTGCCAGCTCTGTAGACCATTCAGCCGGTCCATGGCAGACCGGCTACATCAAAATATGTGCATTCCTTGTTTAACCCTTTGAAATTCAATTCTGAGCCCGTTCGGAGTCCGATTCACGAATCGGCTACATCAAAATCCGTGCATTCCTTGTTTAACCCTTTGAAATTCAATTCTGAGCCCGTTCGGAGTCCGATTTGAGTATCGTTTGCACCGTTGGATCCCTAAAATCGAGATCTTCATGTTTGTGGAACCAATTTCTACAAAATACTATACAAAGATTTTAGTTTTAACTTAAAAAAGTTGGGTTAATTATCATAATTTTAATAACTATCACACTCCCCAACTTGAACTTTGCTCATCCTCGAGTAAAGAAAATGGATTAGCTATGTACTAACTTGGTCCATGAAGTAAAAATTATCTTACAACTCTAAAATTAGTTGATATCCGATTAGACTATTGAAGAGATACTTCATCGGATTACCAATTTCATCCATTTAGTGACTGAGTGAAGTCCATAGAAGTTTTCAAGAGTTTTTCTTTTCTCAACTTTCTATCTCACTAAATCCTCCAGCTTACTTTGATTTTGGTGTAGTATCAATTTATTAGTCTCTCTCTTTATTCTTTTTCTTTTTTTTAATTATTTTTATAATGTAGAATCAGTGCAATTCTTAACAACTTGCTTTCTAGATGACCCTTGTAGCGAGCTTTAGGCCAATGACTCACAAACCAGTTGGCTTTAGGGTATTAGGTGTAAAACACCCTCTAGGCTTACTGACTCAAGTCAAAAAGGCTACACATTAAGACTGTCTCTACTAAGGGTTTCTTACATTTCCATTTTTTGATGCGAACAACAACGCTTACTTAGATGAAGGGGTCTGGTTACTCGGTGAGAAATACTGAAAACCTTTTTATTAGACTTGAAAACTTTTTTTTCCTGATATTTTCACCTATGCCATTATAAGGTAGATTCCTTATCAAGATCAATAGGCAGAAAACTCTAGAATTATTCAAGAAAATTTTCTAGACTAAATTCCACCATTTATGGAGTTTCTTTGATAATTCATCCCTCAATATCTCTAAAATAGTCTAAATCATTAATCATTCATCATTTAGGAAGCTTGATTATTTTTAAATCAAGACAAAGTTTAGTACACAGAAATTGATTAAAGTTTACTCAATGATTAATTTAATTAGCTCCCCCAACTTAATTTTCATTGTCCCTAATGGAAGAGGATACTAAATAATAAAGAAAGATACCACCTGAAAGGGTACTCGAAAATTGATTGTCCCTTTTTCACCATACTCAGCTCAGATTATTTCTCAGTCTTATCTAAAAAGAAAAGTAAATGATTAAAAATAAAAGTATAAACTAGGTTGCCTCCTAGGAGCGCTAAGTTTAACGTCTTCAGCAACACGCTAAGAGGGAGTGTTACTAATATTGAACTTAGGTACATCCCTCAAGAAGACTTTTAGAAGACAGGACCAATCAGGAGGCCTTGTCAACATGACAGAAAAACATTCGTTAAGTACTCTACGATGATTATCCCTGATCCATAAAGTACAGGAGGTAAGCACGCTAGACCATGATTGAAAAATTCTATAACAATTTTGTTGAAGATTAGGAAGGGATTGTATGTGTTGGGCCGAGAGTGGGGGTGGGGGCTTGAAAATTTTTCTATCTTTAGAAAGGTCTACCCTAATCCCATTCTCGGGTATGGTATGTCTTGACATCATCCCTTCCTGATGGTACTTTAACTGTAAATCTACCTCCATACATTGTTTTAGAGTGATAGAGAGATTTTGGAGACAATATTTAAAAGTAGTACCAAGTATAGAAAATTCAGTTATAAAATCTTTAACATCGTTATCTCTCATTTTACAAATATCCCATCCAACAGTCTTTTTATGTATCTTTAGAACACCGATTATTTAGTCTTCCTGTTAGAGTCCACCAGTGGAATGTCAGGAGGTGTAACTGGAAGTAGGTTCCGTTCTAGATCTGGTGATGATTTTAATAAAGGAGCTATTGGGGGGCAAGATGTTGGTTCAACTTGTTCCGTCAAAAGTGGGGTGGGTTTGTAATGTAGTGTATCGAATAGGTTATCCCTCCCTGTGATATATTCATCTACTTCATAATGAGCCATAAAGGGATCTAATGACTTCTGGGGACAACTTGGAGGTATGGCTTCCCCTGTTGTGTTATTCTGTTGTGGTTCCTGGGGAGTCTCAATTAATTCCATCATATCATCAATTATCGTTCCATAAAAAGGAAGTGATGATTTTAGGGCACTTGGGAAGGGGGTCATCGATGAGTAGGATGATGATGGATGTAGTTCGTCCCACCAGTTTGGTTTCTCTGTCTCAATCAAATCATATATATTAAGCTCATCGATAGATTGCTGCAGAGGCATGATTGGTTGTTGATATTGGACAAATCTATCGACTTCTAGGTTAGTTTGAGAAAGAGGTGGGTTCTGACTAATTTTTTCAATCCGGTCTATTGCTTGTAAAACCTTTTCTTGAAAAGATAGGCTATAAGGAGTAGGAGAAGGTTGACAATCTAAATAGGGTGATCGTAATAAGAAGCATCTGCGAATGAAGGTCTTTGGGATATCGGGATAACTACTGGGTATGGTTGCCACGAAAAATCTAATTGAGCCCCCCAACCTGGGTTGTAAGCATCAAGTTTTGGGTTGTAAGCATCAAAATTTAGAATTTGTCCTGGTCTATAGGGCAAATGAGTTCGGTCTTGATAAATTTGGTCATATTTAGACTCAGGAAATTGGTACATGGTTGGGTATTTTATTTATTTATTTATTTATTTTAATTAGAGTTCTAAATAAAAGACTCCTAAGAGATTCCTAAACTAAGAATAAAAATTTTAAATTAACTTTTTTTTTCAAAGCAAGTGACAATCAAAATCACTATCCTGAGGTTAACCTGGATCTAGACAACTCCTAACTGTTCCAAGGTTACCTTCAAGTACTCCAAGTACAAGATCAACTGACTGACTCGACCAGGTAAGTGTAAGGTTGGTGGGAGTCCCCCCGTTGCTTGCCTTAGATATCAATTAAAATTGGCCAAGTAAGCGAACGGAACCAATTAAAGAACTACCTTCCTTCGAGCTCTTGTCCCTGAACCACTTTTCTTAAACATCGAGCAACCAATTGACCTGAACCCAGTCCAACTCTAGGGTTCCCTTGTCCTATTGAGCTCGAAATCCTTAGGGGTTATGTCTAATTAATTTTAAAATTAAGGTTTGAGTCAATGCAAATGTGGGTGGTGATTTGTGGGCTAAGGAATGGTGATGAATTCTCCACCTTATCTGATTAATTAGGTTATGCCCTTAAAGTGAATTATGGAATGATGAAATGCAACAAGTAGGTTGTCCAAAATTTAAAGTTATAGCAAAATTAAATTTTTTTTAAGTTTGGTGATTAGGTCTCTAATCCTAATAAATTATGAGATGTCAGGGTAAATTTTTTTTTGATTTTGTAGAGAAATAAATTTATCTAATTCAATCTAAAAAAAATGGAAGCAAATAGCACAAATTTTTTTTTATTATTCAACCTTTTTGTATCCTAGGACAACCATTCAACATAACTTTTCAGTTATACCAGGGCAACCTTATGTCAGGGCCTCATGATTGAAAAATATGAACCATTAATTTTTAAATTTTTTTTTAAAATTTTTAAATTTTAAATTTTAAAATTTAATTTTTTGAAATTTGAATTTTTTATTTTTAGATTTTTTTTAAAATTTTTGAATTTTGAATTTTAAATTTTAAATTTTTTTTTCAAAATAATGCCAAAAGTTTTCGATAATAGTTCCAAAATCTAGTGTGCGTCGCTACGCACCAGAATTAAATCATTAACTTACTACAATGTAGATAGTGCAAGTCAGGTTCTAATCCACAGGGACTTTGGATAGTTATTTTGAAAGTCAAATTAAACAATAAAGATTTAATTACTAAGAGATTCTACTAACTCTAACTAACTTAAATAATATAATATTGTTTAATCAATTGAAAAGAGTCTCGGGATTTCTTAAGGATACTTGACATGCAGTCGATACTTCCATTTTATGGTAAGTGATCCGTACGCCACATATTCAAATATAACCTATTTGTAGAGATCACGATCCGTAATTATTCGATCACGGCCCATTTCCTGAAATATAGATTAGTCAAAATAGTTTGCACAAAATATAAGAACAAATCTTTATTCCATAAAAGGCAGAGTACAAAAGATGAATAAAATAAATACACCGCCTGTTACAAATATCCCAAGGATCTCCCGAGAACTAAAATCTAGCCTTCTATGGATCTTCTGGCTAGCATCTTCAACTTGTAGTTGGATAATACGGGAATTGGATTGAAGAATTGAAAGTGGATGGGAGCGGGATGAAATGTGGAGTGGAGAGAATAAGTGAAATGGGGCATAAAGTGAAGTGGAAGGGATCCTGAACTCCTCCATTGAGTGGATACAGGGCTTCCTTTATAAGAAAAGAACAGTGCATAGAACCCGTGTGGGAACCGCATCAGTTTCCACCAGAATCTGTCACAACGGCCTCGGTGTTATCTGCTGGATTGCGGCTCCCGCCTCAACAGCTTCCGATGCTAATTCTTATCCCGTTGGTTCCGTATCCTCATCCTCACATCCACTTCAACAACATGCAGTGCTTATCCTCCTCCCTCGCACCCGCATTCTATTTCTCATCCGTGATCAAACTTCCCCATTCCGACATCCAATTTCTCGACAACAATGACAATTCGAACGACATCCAAAAATGGCCGACGCATGGACCGGCGGTGCGGTCACTGTGACCTGTATTCATGATAGAGAGGGAAGAAAGCCCCTATGACGTTGGTGAATGGCAGCCGGTGGTTGGATGGTTGCTGGCAGGACATGGCAACTTGGAATGGCTATGATCGATGGCTTCAATGTAAAGAGGGGAAGATGAGTAGAAAGCATGGGAGAAAGGGGAAACTCTGAGTGCTGGGCTACTGTGTGTCGGGTGGTGGTTCCGACGGCTAGCCGGAGGGAGGCGGAAGATGATGGCAATAGGCTAAGGATAAGCTTTATGTAGCAAAAGGGAGGAGATTGGCCTTGACTGACCCTTGGAACACTTGTAATTGCACAAAACGATGAGAAAAATCCCATGACAGCGACTCCGGCAGCCGACGGCGGAGAGGAGGTTTCTAGCAGCTTCTGGTGGATTTGTTTGATGGTGGAACGGTGAAGATGAGACGAAGAAGATGAGGAAGGGCAGCAGCCCTTTTTCGACCATTTTTCGGTTGAAGGAAGCCTCTCCTGCCAGCAAGGAAGATGGTAGCGGCTTGGGCATCGTCGCGAGAAGTTCTCCTACAAATTTCAGCTCAAACGGAGCACTGTGGTCCACGGCTCTATTCTGTGGACCATAGCAATGGCTACTAGTGGTCCATGCGCAGCTCTGTAGACCATTCAGCCGGTCTATGGTGGACCGGCTGTGCCAAAATCTATGCATTCCTTGTTTAACCCTTTGAAATTCAATTCTGATCCCGTTCGGAGTCCGATTCGAGTGCCGTTTGCACCGTTAGATTCCTGAAATCGAGTTATTCGCATTTATAAAATCAATTTCTACAAAATACCACACAAAGACTATAATTTTAACTTAAATAAAATTGGGTTAATTATCATAATTTTAATAACTATCACACACCATCAGAAAGTTTTGTTCAATACATAGATCACCACCTCATCCACTTGCATCTGGAACCACTTCCGGGTCTTGTCTTCCATGGTGGTCAGTTTCTCCTCGTATATGAGAGAATTGATCAAATCCTACTGGATCAGCACGTCTCGCCTGCTAGAAGGAAAAATTACTTTTCTTGTTGAATCAACTGATTTCTATCTTGATTATTGCTGTCTTCTCCATCTTCTTCGATCTCGATCAATACAAGCAATCTGGAACTCTGATACTAGTTATTATGGTACCAACTATACTGATACTACTCAACAGAAAAATTTCTCGTGCGAAATACGGATCTCCATTTCTAGGATCATAATTATCGGTATCGATGCTGCGGGAAAAGGAAGAAGAAAAAGAATAAAATAAAATAAGATTTTACTATGAGAAAAATAAACTTACAAGATTGAAACTCTCACTCTCAATTCCGTACAATTCTTTTAACCAGAAATCCTAAATCCTTATCTCAAGCTCTCAACTCTCGGTCGCTACAAGCTATTTGAAGTCCCTTCACCACTCTTTTGATCTTTACATCTCATCCTTGGCCCTTTACCCCTATTTTTATTAGTCTCCGGAGTAAAGAGCACTCACCAAAAGTTCAACTGTTCGAACCTTGTCCAAATCAGAGTTTTATAATCTCTCCAACTCATATTTAAAATCCAATACTGTTTCTAACCATCTGATCAACTTGATTGCATCGCTAATCATGCAGATCAAGCCCGGTTAGCATCAAACAACGCTTTCGAATGCGTACAGCCATCCGAACGTCGCCTAAATCATGCATGGCCACTGGATCATTGCACAAAATGTGCGCTACCATTGGATCGCATGAAATCAGTGCTGATCTTTTCCACATCAAGGTTGGGATAGATGACAACCATTGGATCTTCACCACGAGTCGTGCATGGCCATCGATCGTCGTTATCACGTGCATAAACGCGTCAGCCACTCCAATGGACCAGCGGTCCATGTACACCATGACACCAAGAAAAAATGGGTGCTGGGGAAAGTACCGCAGGGTCTTGGGCTGCTGCGCATGTGCATGCTGGGCTGGACAGGCCTGCGGGCTATCCCAGGTCCTCTCATGGGTCTACAGGCCGAAAAATATTTTTTTTGGATCCTCTTTTTGCATGGGCCGGGCCTATCTTTTGTGGCTTCTTCTGAGCTTTTTATAGGAGCCGAATCGAGGTGCTACGTTCAACACTCCTTATGAACCTTACATCTGGTTAAAATCTTTCAATAAATTTGGATTTTCTTCTATTGACTTTGACTCTTGATTTCATAGAGTTCATTCGACTATGTCCAGTGACAATGACTACATAACTTTTTAAGGAATTTTCTTTTAGGGTATCTTTTAACACTAGGTGTAATGAGAAATAAAAAAAAAAGATTCTCGCCTATTTAACACATGGACATCAGATTATAGTTGGCTGCCCATGGGGCCTAAGTAAAATGTGACCTTTAGATTATTAGAATATCTTTAATGGACTTGTACTACGATCAATTACTTGAAAACACTTGCACGACATGCTCCTCTCTTACCTGTTCAATAACTTTATCAAACTCAAGATGTAGCGTGCACCATGCACCTTGTTGGAAGCATAACTTGTATGAGGATATCTTCTTGTCACAATTTATCAAAACATTAATAATACTATTCCTAATAGGTCCAATACAACCATCATATAATCATGGGTCTTCTTTTTTTCAATAGGATGATCCATTCCTCTTGCTTTCTCAACCACATCAAGTCACTCATCATATTTATCCTTTCGATTTAGGAGGATCGGTATCTATAAGCTTTATGGATGGTATAGATCATGCTACAGTAGTATGTGTTAGAGGCAATCTTTATATGCGGCCAAAATTGAATAACTTGGCCTCTTTTTTTTTTTTTTGGTTGAACGGATAGCTTATATTATCTTCCTTGAAAACATACAACCCAAACTATCTGCATACAAAACATGCCTAAACTGTATAGGCAAATCGACCAAAGAGGAACAAAAGAATCCTCCCGAATGATGTGCAACAAAAGAGGCCGCTCAGTCGGCTGCAGAATTGGCTTCTCGATAGACATAGCAGACAATGAGCCCAGAGCAATGACAAAGCATCATCCCAATATCTCGAAGGATGGGAAGAGCAGCGTATCCCTGATAGCCTTCTGGATCCAGGAGATAATCGTACATGAATCACCTTCAATGACGAGGCGATCCAATTTAAGGATCCTCGTGGCATACTTGATACCCATCCAAGCACCATAAAGCTCTGCCTGGGGCACAGTTTGTTCCACTAACTTGGAACCCCCCATAGCAATAAAGGTCGCTGCTGAAGTTCTGATGACAAACGCCGCTCCTGCCTTCCGTCCTCTAACACTCCCATCAAAGTTGATAGTAATATACTCCTGATGAGGGGGCTCCCAAGAGATCAGGATCCGGTGAGGTGCTCAAGGAGCTGAACCAGAGCCCCAGATGTCAGGCATAGTCACCATCGAACGATGATACTCCTCAGCCTGAGCCCTAGCTCTTTCGAGTATGAAAATAGGAGAGCTAGTCTCAGACTTAAAGATAGTAGCATTCTGGGAGATCCATAAGTAATAAGCTAGATAAGCAAGCAGGGTCCTGGACGGTGTGGCATCGGGGGACCACAGAAAGGAAGAGAAGGTAGTGAGGACATCGTCTCCGGCATACAGAAGGGCCCTATAGCCCGCCGGAGTCCATACCCGCCTTGTCCTTGAACAAAGAAATAACACATGGTCCAAAGATTCCTCCGGATCATCACAAATCGGGCAGGAGGGGGGTATACGAACTCCCCGAGAGCTAAGAAGAGACCTCGTTGGTAGGCATCGTCTCATGACCTTCCACAAAAAGAGAAAACCCTCGGATGAACTGGTAAAGCCCAGATCCATCCTCCTTGATCAGTATCCTGCTAAGCAGGATGATAGATGTTGTAGAGGTCCGACAAAGAGACAGTAGTAGAAGAGGAAGGGCCCCAAACTTTGATATCCTGGCAGGGAAATAGATGTAGAACTATGGATAGAATCCTCTTCTTCAAAGGCTCTCTAAAATAGCAAGAGATGAGTGGAGAATTCTTTGTCTACATCCCCGAGATGATAAGATCACTGACCATCCAGGCTTCGGGCAGATCCGAGGATACAAAGGTAGGCCATCTATAAAAGGAAATATCAGAAATCCAAACATGTGCCCACACTTTAATAGATTTTCCATCCCCCACCATCTATCTGAAATAGGAAAAAATCTCTGGAATTCGTCTAATGATCTCCTTCTAGATAGGTGACCCTTGAGAAGAGGGCACAAATTAACCCCCCTGCAGGAAAGTAGTATCATATCTAGCTCGCATAACTGACACCCATAAGCTGGTCGGATTAATGACCAAATTCGTAGCATGATGAGCCAGCAGAGCCTCCCTCCTACTGAGAAGTGAAAAGACACCAAGGCTACCCTCCTGAATTGGCTGGCACACAGAGTGCCAGCCAACCAGGTTAATGCCCCTGGTCGCCGCATTGGATCTCCATAAAAAAGCTTGAAGAATCTGCTCTACCTTCTCCATCGTGGCCTTAGGGATAATGGCATTGGCCAACAGATAGATGGGGAGAGAAGAGAGAACTGATCTAATCAAAGTAAGTCTGCCCATCGCCGACAACGCCCTTCCCTGCCATCCTTCAACCCGCTCCTGAACTGCCTGCACCATGATTCGAGACTCATCTCTGCGGAGGCGCCCGCCCAAAATGGGAACACCAAGATAGTGAATAGGTCCCTCCTTGTTCTGAATCCCGAGAATGGAGATGATGGCAAACCGAGTGCAGGTAGGAATCTTAGGAGAGAAATAGACCTCAAACTTTTCGAGGTTAACAGACTGCCTAGAAGCTAAGCAGTAATCCATCATAACCCTACGGTACCCCCGAGTAGTTTCCTCCGTCGCCTTGCCTAGAAGTAAACAGTCATCGGCAAAGAGAAGATGGGAGATAGGACATACCGTCGGGGACGCGAAGTAGGGGTGGATGGAAGAATCCTTGACCGCATCCCGCAGGCCCCTGGAGAGGGTGTCTACAGTAATAATAAAAAGGTAGGGAGACAGCGAACAACCCTGATGAAGGCCAACAGTGGAATGAAAGAAATCCGAGGGTGATCCATTAAGGAGAATAGAGAACGACGGGCACATAATGCAATTCATGATCCTGGACGTCCACAGCAGGTGGAAGCCAAAATCATACAAAGATTGCTGAAGAAAGGTCCAGCGCACCCGATCATAAGCTCTGTCCATGTCCAACTTGATCGCCATCAGAGGGGCTCGAGGGGACGCCCTCTGCAGATCATGCATAAATTCCTGGGCAAGCAAGATATTGTCCAAAATTTCCTGACCCCCAATAAACGCTCTCTACTGAGGGGAGATGATCCCGGGGAGGATAGGCTTCATTCTTAGAGCCATCAGCTTGGCACATATCTTATAAGAGTAGTACATAAGCTAATAGGTCAAAAATGAGAAGGATGAGTAATCTGAGGATGCTTAGGAACAAGAGTGACAAAGGTTTGCTTCCACCTGTCTGGCATCCGGCCCGTAAGGAAAAAGAGTTGTACTGCTGAAACCACTTCCCTTCTGATGATATCCCAATATCTTCTGAAAAACAGCGAAGGGAAACCATCCGGACCAGGAGCCTTATCCTCCGCCATAGAGCATAACGCCATGCGAACTTCGTCCTCAGACACCGGAACAAGAAGCATGGCATTTTAAGCCTGCAAAACTATCCTGTCCGGTACCGGAGTCTGGAAATAAGGAGGATCACCCATTTTTGACGTCCATTTAGACCTGAAAAAAGCATCCACCTCCTGTAGAATATCCTGTTCACTATCAATCTAACCCCCATCATCAGTCCTGAGAGCTCGAATTCGATTTCGATGTTTCCTGACAATAGTGGCCTGATGGAAGAAGTGAGAATTCCTATCGCCCTGAGCCAACCACTGTACCCTGGATTTCTGTCTCCAGAGGGTTTTCTGTTGAGCCAAAATAGAGTTATAGGAAGCCAACCCAAAACGCAGCATGGAGAGATCTTCATCATTGAGACCCCCCTGAGTATCCTCCTTACATTGCAAGTCATGAATCTTCTTTTCCATCTCGGCCAGACGGTCAAAGATATTTTCTACTTCCACCTTGTTCCATTTCCTCAGCCGGTGCTTGAGAAGCTCCAATCTATGAGTAATGCGATACTGAGCATTACCTCTGATTGGTATTCTCCAGACCTCCCTGACCACTTCCCAGGAATTAGGGTAAGAAAGCCATATTCTTTCAAATCTAAATGGCACATGAATAGGGGGAAAATAGGTGGTGGTCATCAGAATCGGACAGCGATCTGAGGAGATCGTGTCCAAATGCCGAACCGAGAACTTGGGATGTATCTGAAGCCAAGACGTAGTAGCAACCGCTCTGTCCAGTCTTTCCCATACCTGAGCCCTCCCTGATCTGTTGTTGCACCAGGTGTAACTATTTCCCACAAATCCCAAATCGATAAGTCCATTGGAGTTCAAAAAATACGTAAACTCCCTGGTGGCCAAATTTTGGGAAAAGGGGATCCCTCCTCGCTTCTCCTCCACTTTGGTGATGCAGTTAAAATCCCCAATAACAATTGTTGGGAATCCCTGATCAATGACCTGAGACACCTCATTCCAGAGATATCTTCGTTCCTTATAACATGTGCTAGCATAAACAGCCGACAGGATCCAAGATGGCCTATTATCTTCTGAGATGACCATGATTGCATTCTGCTATGACTTATGGATACATCAATCCGGGCACCAGTTGTGTCCCAAGATACCACTATACCCCCCGATAAACCCCTGGAATCAATGGCATAATGATTCCAAGCTTTTGGAAGGCATCGACAGATCCTGTGTAACGATTGATCAAAAGGCGGGTATCTAAAATAATACAAACATCATGACGATGAAAAAGATGTAACATGTGAAAAGTAGAGGCAAAGGAAGGTTTCCTTATCCCTCTAGCATTCCAAGATAGTATCTTCATACAAAGGAAACCTAACCCTTGAACGCCCCTCCCCAGAGGGGTTCCCAGAACTACCCTCTCCAGCACCAGGCTTAGGGTTAACCTTGTCCACCTTCGGGACATCCATCTCTTGAAATAAGGCCACCTTCAATTGTCCGACAATATCATCATGATCCGGGGTTCTCCGGTCCACCCCAATGCTAATCGGAATAGAATCCATAGCAGGCAGCCCACCCTCCTGAGTAACTCAATCAGAAGCAATCAGAGAAGACAACCCCCCCTTCTTGAGCTTCTTTTCACCCAGCCTCACATCCTGCCCATCCAGGGACAACACCTCCTGAGAAGACATATCTGAGCCACAAACCCCTGCAACTCCCTTCTTCACCACTGTTACCTCAGAAGAGCACCCCTTAACATCCTCCCGTGAGACACACTGATCAGCTACCTCTGAGACATCCTGAAGGATAGCCTTACCCCTTGATTTGCCACCCCCAACAACACCCTCCCCCTCATCTACACCCTCCCTCGGCCCTGGGATCATCAAGCCTTTCCCCTTCAGAACCACCCGTCCCAACCCAACCCCCTTTGAATCGGTCACAGCAGAACCCAGCACACCCCCACTCACTCCCTGATCCCCTGCACTCCGCTTGTCCACCTCCGCCTAACCCAAAACCACCTTCTTGCCCCTAGTCACCCCCCCGGAGCGCCCACCCACAACCACCCTAGAAATCCCACCCCCCCTTCCAACAAAAAGACCAACTTTAGCAGGTAATGAAGTAGAAGTAGCCCCCTGAGTCCCCTTATGCCCCTCCATACAAGGAATAGGAGTACCAACCTTTATCGCCGGGGACGACGCCTACACCGATAATCTCCCCTTCTATCCCGCCTGAGGAGAGAGGCCAACAGTGCTGGTGCCAGAGTTGGAACACGACTTCAGTGGGCCAGCCGGAGAAGAAGGCCGGGGTGCCGGAGGGCTCTGCCCCCATTTCAGGAGGCTCGAACCAAAATCAACCATTACCGCATCCATTGGGCCCGAATCCACCAGGCCCACCTCCATTCTATCTCCCAGTCTAGCCAAAGACCCGAAGATAGAATCCCGTGGAATCGGTCCACGGGTATCATCATCCGAGTGAAGCACCGGCGATCGGCGGCACGCCACCTTGCACGGCTTCTGCCACTCGTCAGAATCCGGTAGGGAATTCAGAGAAGAAGTACCCACTGTCGGAGAAGTCCTTGAGGGGGAGGAGGAGGGCAAATCCGAGGAGGATCTACCAGTAGCAGCTCCCCCCTCAGCCGCTTTCCGATCCTTCACAAGGGACCGAACCAACCTCGGCAGCCTTGACCTAGAGGTAAGCATCCATGGCCCAAACCTGGGGCGACCACTGCGTTGCATCTCCATGTTCAAGGTAGAGGCCAGCCCTTGACCGCCAGGCAGCCCTTCCTCCCCCTCCCTCTTTCTTTCCTCTCCCGCACCATCTCCGGACCGGTTGCAGAGCACCCATCTTCATCATGTCTGATGATACCGCAGTTGAAACAAAGAGAGGGCAGATTCTCATACTCAAAATGATACCATAAAATTTTTGATTTGCCTCGTATGAGAACTCCCGGTTTCACCGGTTGAGCTGCATCGACCTCCATCCTAACCCACGCATAGCCCACTTTCTTCAGATGATTAGTAAACCCATCAACCGAAATGGGTTTCCCCGCTTCCCTCGCCATCACCATCATGGAAGAAGGCTTCCAAAACTCTAGAGATAGCCCAGGTAGCCTAAGCCAGAGGATGACCTTTTGGATGCTCCTCTGCTCTGGGACAAAGTCCAGCTCCCAGTCCTTCATGGCTAGAAGCTGGCCGGCAGCAAACCAAGGTCCACCAGAGTGGACAGAGGAGCAGTCCCTCGCTGACTGCAGCCGAACCACCAAGTGATCTTCCGCAAGGGGGATAACCTCCGGATCATAGGTCAACCCAGCCTTGGACCTAATCTCTCTCGCCACCGCCTCAGAGGACACCCGATGGCCCAAACTTCGCACCACCACAGCCAGCTCTACCCACTCCTTTCGAGCCTCCTCGAGCTCCAGCTCCGACAACTCCAAAACCTTGGTGAAGTAGGCCAGAGCAGCTCCAGATCCTCCGACAGCAGCCTCGGTGAGGACCAGAAGGATCCCCGACCTGAACCCTGAACCACTCTCGTCCACGATCAATCGCCATCCTGATGGGGACATCTCAAGCACGGATCTTGGAGCAAGCATAATTCTTGGAGTGGCACAGATCTTGAAGCATTTTTGGAATAAATTTATTTAGGATTTATCTTTTGTTTAAAATTTGAATTAGGATTTGGTTGGTTAGGATTGATATATGGATAGGCTTATCTTATCCTATCTTATATTTGAATTTGATTCGTTCTTATCTTTTTATCTTGTATTCAAATTCAAATGAGGGTTGGAAAATCTATAAATACTACCCTCAGCCTTTTGTAATAGGGGGAATGGATGAATAAAATTTCTATTGTTCTGTGTGAAGGATTTGTGTGATCCTAGGGTATCTGTATGATCCCTTCTCCATCTTCCCAGGATTTCTGTGTGATCCCTGATTTTGGGCATCTGTGTGAGCCCAGGGCATCTATGTGAGCCCCTTTGCTATGTGCTTGTTCTTCTAGGGCATCTGTGTGAGCCTCTTTGCTATGTGCTTGTTCTTCTTGGAAAATCTATGTGAACCCCAGTATTTTTCTTAACCCTGCACCCTCTTCTTTCCTCCTTCTTTGCAAATCTTAATCTCTAGTGACTTTCATGCTCGCCAGCGATCCAGTCCAATCCCTGTCCCGCATCAAATGGTATCAGAGCTAAAGGATTATGATTGTTCTGCTTCATCACCGGCCCACTGTTCTCTTTCTTTCCTGTTTCAAATCTCGTCCACGGATCCTTCCCCAACATCGACGTCAAACCCAAACTCGACAGAGTCGAGTTTTTTCCCCACCGTAGGAGAATGATGGGGACATCTCAAGCACGGATCTTGGAGCAAGCATAATTCTTGGAGTGGCACAGATCTTGAAGCATTTTTGGAATAAATTTATTTAGGATTTATCTTTTGTTTAAAATTGAATTAGGATTTGGTTGGTTATGATTGATATATGGATAGGCTTATCTTATCCTATCTTATATTTGAATTTGATTCGTTCTTATCTTTTTATCTTGTATTCAAATTCAAATGAGGGTTGGAAAATCTATAAATACTACCCTCAGCCTTTTGTAATAGGGGGAATGGATGAATAACATTTCTATTGTTCTGTGTGAAGGATTTGTGTGATCCTAGGGTATCTGTATGATCCCTTCTCCATCTTCCCAGGATTTCTGTGTGATCCCTGATTTTGGGCATCTGTGTGAGCCCAGGGCATCTATGTGAGCCCCTTTGCTATGTGCTTGTTCTTCTAGGGCATCTGTGTGAGCCTCTTTGCTATGTGCTTGTTCTTCTTGGAAAATCTATGTGAACCCCAGTATTTTTCTTAATCCTGCACCCTCTTCTTTCCTCCTTCTTTGCAAATCTTAATCTCTAGTGACTTTCATGCTCGCCAGCGATCCAGTCCAATCCCTGTCCCGCATCACATCCCCAGAGGTTCTTCCCTCAGTCCCCTCCTTCCCACTCGACTCCTCCGGCTCCGCCATGGCCACCCCTGGAACTCCGATATAGGACCCTAAACACCGATAGAAACCCCCCAAACCCAGACTTTCAGAGGAAGTCCTAAAGCTCCGATAGAACCCCCCAAACCCCAAGCACGATTCCCAAGGAACTCCGGAACTATCGCAGAGCGCTTCCTCAATGTATACTTTTTTAACTTGGCCTTTGCTCTCTTTCCTTCTCTCTCTCTCTCTCTCTCTATATATATATATATATATATATATATTTCTTCTTTTATAACAGCAAATCAATTCATCACTCTATCCTTTTTTTTTTTTATAAAGCAAAAGGGAAAGGGGGATAAATCCCATCGTAGCTATCCTCCACTGGAGCCCCCTTCCCGCTAGACCATGTTCGATACGGGCTGTATTTTTCGCTTGCCCTCTCCATCATAGGTAAATACATCAACCTGATATCGCTAAGCCGATGGAGTAGTGCGCTCTCCCCCCATCCCAATCAGGTGCTCTAGGATACATCTTGGATTTAATCGAGTCACTCACGAGATCATGCCTCGAACCTGTGATCGGTGGATGATGCGTTTAAGCCTCTACCAAGCGGGCTAATTGGTGAATTTAATCGAGTCACCCTGTCTTTGAAAGAGTAGACACGTGGCTTCAGGTCATGAATATAGTACCATTATTGGTACACCAATGCCCTCCTTTCTCTTCTTCCCATTGAAAGCCCGGCATATGAATGATATCCAACCGGCACCCTACCAATTGTCTCTCGCTAATTGGGTCCTCAATGACTTGGATTTGCCTCGAAGGACCTAAAACTAGAAACCTTTGCACTGTGAAGGTTTAAATTGTGCATTGTAGTTGGCCACCTCCTCTCTTTACAGCTGATCATTTAGAATGTCCCACATATTTTATATATACTAAAATAAAGGCTCTATTTCTATGGAGCTCTCAATTCACCACATGAATGTTCACATTAATAATGTTATTAATGATGCTCTTTATTTTGGATAACCAGTAGGGCCTTTATTTATAATATAATTCATTATCAAAAGACAACAATATATCATCATTAACAAAATCTTACTAAATAAATAAATAATCAAATACATTATTAATAATCATATTTGCTTAATATTTGCTTAACATATTATCTTAAAGCACTCTAAGCCTTTTGTGATCCTTCACCACAGGCTATATTGATATGATCGAAGAGAAGAAAGATTTTTCTTAAAAGAAAAAATAGAAGAGAAAAATATTTTGAAAGTATGGTTTAAGTCTCCTTTTCTTTTATTGGTTGATTAAAAACCGATATACATAATTTCCATTTATAATAGTGAGGTCTGACCTTGCACAATTTGAATCGGATTCCTCTTCCTAGTTCTAAAAAAAAAAATTATCTAAAATAGCTGTCTAGCATAAATAATCTAGAAACGTTAAAATTCTTTAAAAGGTAGATCCCAACTTTTATATCATCAATTCTATCTACCATCATTACATCAAATTTTCTCAAATTAAAAGTTATGCCCAATCAAAATCTTGCTTAGAAAGAAAATTTTTGATTTGATAGGCCTGTTTCAAGCCTCAAATAATCAAATTTGGACTCGACTTTAAAAAAAAGTGTAGCATCAAGGCATAGATCTCGAAAAGCTTTCCAACTTAAAGAACGTTCACACCAATCAAACATTGCAGATCAAGTTATGACCTTTAAAACTTTGGCTTTTAACTCAGCTTCCTGATATGCTTGATCTTGCTCCAACATCCTGTCCAACCCTATCCGAGTGGCCAAAATAGTTCACATCGATTCTTGTAATTCCTTTGAGTCAAATATGCTAAGGATGCTTTGAGATCTATATAAACGGATAAATAATGATATTCAAAATGCTTTGAGTTTTGTATAATGGGTGATCCTTAACAATGTGCCATCTGCTAAGGATGATTTGAGATCTATGCAGGTAGATGGATGGAGTTTGGAGTGCTTTGAGATTTGTGTAGTGGATGATTGTTTACTAGGGGTCATATAATAATAGTTTTTTGAAATCCATGTCAAGACCTCACCCTATAAACAACTAATATGAAGGGTATTTTATCATAATATAATTTTATGCTTTCATGTGTTAGGCACGAGACACTATTCTGTTAATAGAAATGAATGGCGCAACCAATTTGGGATTGCTGGAAATGCAAAGGACTTAAAACTTTTTAAAGTCTAGGGGGGTGTCATTGGGATGGGCCCTAAATTGAGGGATACCTATGTAATTCACTCTTTTTATTCGTCCAAGGGACTCAGTCTGAAATTCTAAAACCACAAATCAGCAAGTCTAGTAGTAACTATGTTCTTGAAATCATCAATTTTTTTACCAAAGCTTTAATTTTAGGTGTGCAGTCCAACTTATTTATGATGACTACTAATGTAGTTTTATATTACTATGATACTGGTAACAACAACTATCACACGGTAACATTTTATCTCTCACATGGACATGCACAAAAACATGCACCACTACCTAGTTCTTCAAGTCCTCCGCGCAGATCTTATCCCACCCACCTCACCTAAACGTCTTCCTGTCACTCCTTCCCGGGTCTTCTCTCACCCCTTCCACCTCTTTGATAATTGTAAGATGTTCTTTAGAAGTGTGATGTAAATGACAAGGACCATGACTTCAATGAAGTTAATTTACTTGAAGCATTGAGATGACTTCAGTTTCTCAACTTTTCTCATTCAAACTTGTTCATCTCTTTTCTTTCTTTCTTTCTTTCTTTCTTTCTTTTTTTTGCTATTATTTGCTATTCTAATGCATGCATTAGACTATTTATGGAGTGTACATGTTTTGCACCTAATTGTTTGACAATCAATGAATTTGGTATGTTTTAGGATGACAGATTGCTTTCAGTATGTTAGCAAACCTGTCTAAGCATCTAAAAAAAGCCACATTTATACTCCAAAATGCAACAAATAAAAATGTTCCACATGCAATGTTCGTGAAAGTTCGTTTAGTGAGAGAAAGTCCGGAGATTTCCTTTTATGAGTGAGAAGGGGGAAACACGGATTAGGGTTTCCTCGACCGGGGCCATTCGACAGGACGAGGAGGCCATGAGGCTAGGGAAAGGGAAGGGGAGATTGCTAGAGGAGAAAAGGAAAGGTCCTTTGGGGGCGGGGGTTTCAGATCAGCGTGCGAGTCCTTCTTTGCCGAAGGGTGGAGCAGATACTTCCACCAGGGCACAAGAGGAAACGGGGGCTTCATCAGGGGTTGGGAGTAGTCTGCCGGAGCCGGCCTTGGAGTAGGGTCCAGGAAATCACTCGGAAGCAGGCAGGCCAAGAGTCTAGATGAGAGAGGGAGTCGTCCCCGACACTGTCCGTTCTTGGTCCCAGGTGGTCCAAGGTGTAAGGCGATTCCACTGAGAGTCATCTCGAGCTTCTCCAGCGAACATCGAAGCTCTGGAACAAAGGTTTTCAAAAGTGGTGGTGTTTTCTTCGGAGGAGGTAAGGGAAGCTCAAACTATCCTTAAATTAGCTCTAATTGGTCGGTTTATGGGGAAGGGATTACCAGTGAAGTTTATTCAGAAGGAGCTTAGGCTCCGGTGGGGTCTGAAAGATAATCTTTCGGTAGCCTCCTTATCTGAGGGTGTGCTGCTATTCCGATTTCAGTCCAAAGAGGACAGGACTCGGGCTCTGGAAAAAGAACCTTGGTCCTTAGTTGGACAGCTTTTAGCCTTGGAGGCCTGGCGGCCTAATTTCAAACCTAGCCGGGATATCATCATCCAGGAAAGGGTTTGGATTAGGTTACCAGATCTTCCGGTAGAGCTGTGGGACAAGGAAAAAATACTTAAAGTTGCCTCGACTACGGATAAAGCTTTGTTTCTCGATGATTGGACGGCAAACTCAATCCGTATGGGTTATGCTAGAGTTTGCACCGTCATCGATGTTACAAAGCCCATATGCCCGTGAACAAAAATCCAGATAAATAATGACTGCTGGTGGCAAGAATTTATTTACGAAGAATTACCGGAAATATGCTATATGTGTGGATTTATCCAAGCTGATTTTTTTAAGTTATGTAAATGTTCAGAACTACCACAGCAACTCAGAAATCAAGTGTACGGCCCCTGGATAAGGGCTGCGAGGGTTTCGATGCAAGTTCAACAGTCACCATCCAAGGATAAGCCAAACCCGTCTATTAATACTAGAGATAACAGCAGTCAAGGAACCCAAATTAATAGGCAGGTTAGGAAACATTCTCCGGTTAAAAACATCCTTCATCCGTTGGAAGCTATTAAGGGTTCTAGATTTACACCGTTGTACCAAGACTCAGATGAGTAGGAGAACACAGACATACGAGGAATCCTTTTCACGGGTAAAGTGGAATTGTTCGCCAAACTAGCCAACAAGGAGAAGAGAAAGAGGTCTCTAGCCAAGACGGTGACAAAAGAAGGAAGGTTGTCGAATGATTCTCCTCCCTTATCCAAGGTTATAACCCGGGAAGAACAAGCGGAGGTTCACGAAGCTAACTCTCAATTGGTCCTATACAAACCCAAACAAGGAAGGAAGGAGAATCAGGTAAGGGAAGTCTGGAGACCTATAGCAGTTACTAAGAATAATTCTGACAGTCAAATGATGGAGAACGATCTGGATCAGCAGAGTGTCCAGAAAGATCATAAGGTACTACAAACAAAGAACAAAGGTAAGCATCATGACTATTTGGCTCAGTTATCTTCAGCTATAGTTAAATCTACTAAAAAGCTTAATGCTTAAATGCCTGTTGACTGTTCTGACAATTGTTTAGTAAATGTTCCTATAGTTCAATCTATGTCTAGCAAGCATGATGAAGTGGAAAAGCTCGGAGGGGCGAAACCACCTAATCTTGTTCAATGAAAATATTAGTATGGAATTGTAGGGGTGCGGCTAAGGCCCTTTTGTGAATTATGTTAAGAATATGTTACGTAATTAAAGACTTGATATGTATTGTTTTCTCAAGACTAGGATGTTGGATCAGGCCACTGACAGGATTAGGCAGATAATGGGACTCAAATGGGGAGTCTATATGATCCCTTCTTTGGGGCTGTCTGGGGGCATCATAGTCACTTGGAAATTGAGTATTGGTAAGTGGACTTTATGCATGCAAACAGATAGGGAGCTTTTGGGATTATCAGCCTAATAATGCTCAGTCCTAGATGGTAGCTTTCATTAACGCTAGCATGATGGAATTGATAGGAGACTTCTTTGGCAGCAAATTACCACTGTTAATTCTATTGACATTCCTTTACTAATAATAAGCGATTTCAACTATATTTTAAACAGGGAAGAAAAAAGAGGAGGTCGTCCGTTTCGTATGACGAGGGATGTCAAAGAATTCAACCAATGCATTGTTCAGGCTGGACTCATTGACATTGGCTATTCCGGCCCTTCCTATACCTGGTGTAATAATAGATCGGGCAACACTAGGGTGTGGGAAAGGCTAGATAGGGCCTTTGCTTCCCCTAAGTGGCTTCAGTCATATCCTGAGTCCAAGCTACAGCATTTGACGAGGTTTGCCTCGGATCACTGTCCGATACTTCTATCTATTGAGACTCATAAGCAGAATGCAAAAGTTCCATTCAGGTTTGAAAAAATGTGGTTGCATTGCCAAGGGATTCACCACATCATAGCTCGTACCTGGAAGATAGATGTCAGCGAAAATCCTTCGGTAAGATTATCTAAACTTTTGTACAAAACAAAGGTAGCTTTGAAAAAATGGAAGAAGTGCTTGGAAAACATTTTCTAGCAAGGTAACAAACTCCAACAAAATATTCTCGATATGCAAATTAAGGAATATCATTCTGATGATTTCTCTGATGATGATCACAGGCACCTTCTTAATCTCATCAGTTAGTTTAATAAGAATCTTCAGATACAGAAAATATTCTGGCGCTAGAGATCTTGAGTGGCGTGGCTAAAGGAGGGGGATCTCAACACCAGGTTCTTTCACCGGTCAACAATAATGCGCCGAAGACAGAATAATATACATTCCCTTAAGGACCAACATGAAAATATGGTTATAGGGAATGAACGGATTCAGGAGCTGGTCTATGCTCATTTTAAGCAAAGATGGCAGAGGGACGGGCATGAAGATAATGAACCCCTGTTTACTGCAAATACAAAAGTTACTATGTTCCAGAATGATTGTCTAATTAAGCCTGTCACCTTGCAGGAAATCGAGGAAGTAATCAAGCAGATGCCGTCGGATAAGGTGCCAGGACCTGATGGTTTCCCTCCACTGTTCTTCCAAAACTTCTGGTACATCATCCATGGGGAGGTTAATCAAGCTATTTATCACATATTCCAGGAAGGTCAGGTGCCGGCGACTTGGAAAAGGACCTTTATAGCTCTTATACCCAAGAAAAGCAAGCCAGAGGAGATTATGGACTACCATCCAATCAGTCTTTGTAACACAATCTATAAGATAGTCGCCAAAATTTTGGCAAATTGTCTGCAAATTATTCTTCCTTCTATTATTTCGAAGGAGCAGGGAGACTTTGTTTCGGGTAGAAGTATCATGAAGAATATTCTTCTGACCCAGGAAATCATGCACTCTATGCAAAAGGCTCCTAAAAAGAAGGCTTTGATGACTGTAAAATTGGACATGGAAAAGGCCTACGATAAAATGCTCTGGTCATTCCTTATAAAGGTTATGCATCAACTTGGGTTCCATCCGTAGTTTATGCAATTGATCAATCAATATGTCATTGGGTACGATTACGCTATTCTTGTCAATGGAACCCCAACTAATTGGATGAAGCCTACTAGAGGCTTTCACCAGGGATGCCCCATATCCCCTTCTCTATTCATTTTAAGCTCCAATGTTTTTTCTAATATGCTTAACTATGCTGTTAACCATCATTTGCTTAGACCGTTCAAAGTGGGCAACAACGGGCCGTTTCTTTCACATTTACTTTTTGTGGATGATATGCTTTTAGTTGCTCGAGCCACTCTTACCGACGCCATATGCCTGAAAGCTATCCTTGATGCATACAACAATCTTTCTGGTCAGGCGATCAATGCGGGAAAATCACATATCTCCTTCAGCCCCTTTATCAACCAAAATATCAAAAATCGTATCATCTCTATTTTTAACATTAATGAGAAAAAAGGAATGATTAAATATCTGGGCATTCATGTGTCTGGCCACAAACTGCTCCCTACTGATTTTAATTTTTTGTTGGATGCAGTGAACACCAAGATCAAAGGATGGAAATGGAAAACTTTGTCCTTTGCGGGACGTGTGATACTTGTTACCTCTGTTTTAGCTTCCCTATTTAATTACACCATGGCGGTTCTTTATATTCCTCTTGGAGTTATAAAGAAGATCGAAAAGACCATCAGGGATTTTCTGTAGGGTCATTCTAACAACAGCAAAGGGCTCCAACTAGTTTCTTGGGATAAGATTTGCAAGCCGAAGGTTGAGGGGGGCCTTGGGATCGTTCCTCTTCTATATAAGCAAAAAGCTTCGTTCGCTAAGCTTGCGGCTCAAGTTTGGTTGAAGCCTCATTCTTTATGGGCACAAACGGTCAGGGTTAAGTATCGCCTATCCCTTATTGGGTCAACTATAAAAAACCCCGCAATTCGACTTATATGTGGGGCCGCATTGCAGACTTCGAAAAAATGATAGGTCCCAGGGTTATGTGCTCTATTGGCTCCGGAGAAACAGTTAATGTGTATAATGATCCTTGGATATCTCACATTCCGTTATCTTGCTGGCCTACGACTATAAATATGGAGATGGAGATCCAAGATTGGAATGTCAGTCGGCTAATTACCCCAGGAAGGGAATGGGACTTGGCTACTCTTAACAGACTTTTCTTCGAAGATCTACTTCAGACCATCCTTCCTATCCTTATTCCAAAAAGTAAATGGCCGGATACACTTATTTGGGAGCCTACAGCTAAAAGTACGGTTAATCAGAAAGACATGCTCCCTTTTATGAATCAATCTAGACAGGTAACGCCTTTCTATTACCATTGGATCTGGAAGCTTCAAACTCCTCAGCGGGTCAAAACCTTTGGTGGAAGTTGGTAAATTACAAATTGCAGTCCAAATGGTTTCTTTGTAATAGAGGTATTTTACCAGCTGACAATATTTATTGTGATATTTGCCCTGCTCATGAGGAGGATATAGATCATATTTTTATCCACTGCCCCTTTGCGAAGGATAGTTGGCATCTATTTAAACATAACTTTAACTTATATTTTCAATTTAATTCTGTTCTCGATCTTCTAACAATGATGTCGAGTTCTCAATTCAATCAATTTACCAACTCCATCATTGCTTATTTTCTTTGGCAGGTTTGGAAGGTGAGCAATGAGAGGTTATTCCAGAACAAATTCATGACCCACACTCAACTATTGAGGATGGTTGTCACATTTGCAACATCCAGATATTCTTCAGTGGACTAGCAATTTGACACGCCCCCGAGGTACTGGAAAGATCCAAATCCCCACCGCTCCATAGGTAAGGGTCCCAAACAGGTTAGTTAGCTTCCCCCCCTCTGGAGCTATCAAAATTAACTTTGATGCTTCGGTTAGGCCAGACGCTACTACGGTAGCCTATATTATTAGAGATTCCACTGGCAATATGATAAAGGCGGCCGGGAAGAAAATTCCTATTACTTCCATAATTAATGCCAAACTGAGTGCGGCTTGGTATGGGATTCAGAACTTTTTTGAAGATACTACTCATCATCTGATTCTAGAAGGTGATAGCGACCTGGTTATCAAGCTTATCAATAAGTTCTATCATAACCATTATAAACTCAACTCTATGTTGCTGGACATTCTTGATTGGAAGAACTTAAATCCCAAATTCTCGACGAGGTACATTCCACGCCAAGCTAATCAGACGGCTCATTATCTTGCCAAGCATGCTAGTCAGGGAAACTTTACCTTCTACCAAGGTAATCACATCTCTGAGGCCTTCTTATCTGAGATTCAGAGGGACAAGTTTGGTGGTCAATATTATCCAAATGGATCATAACAATCGGCCCTGACTTCAGAGTAACGTCTCTTCTAAGCTGTTGCTTAAGACCTACGCTGGTCAGGTTATTAAGACTTATTACCATAAGACTGTCAGGATTATTTTTCCACATCTATCTCGAAAGTTGAACTTCTTGAATTATTTTATATCACATCAGTATGTTGTTCATCTATCAACCTTTCTATATCATTGGGCTACTATTATTTCTTTACAAATAGCCAGATGGTCCAATTATAATTACATTATTGCAAAGGATGGTAATGATCTCCTTAATAGAGAAGATACTGGTTTGATTATTTCAAAAGGACTGTTGGGAACACTGATAAGAAGCACTCAAATTTTTTGTTGTTGCATCTACAAAAAAGAAAGAATATCCAAATAGATGGAAAAAAGGAAAAAAACAAAAAAGGAAAATATCAAAGAAAAAAGGAAAAAAAAGGAATAGATGGCTTTCTAACAATCTTTTGTTCTTGCATGTTGGTCTTAACTGTGCCATTATAAAGTTTGGCTCTATAATGTTGAATTTGGGTCAACAATTATTAAATACACAAATCACCCATCTAATTGTTGGCGAGATTTACATTCCATATATTTCTACATCTATTGCAATTCTTCATAAGTACTGCTTTCTCCGACATGGCTGCATGGTTTACTGTTCTCTAAGTGGGGAAATACGATGCTGTATTGTTCTTTACCACATAACTTATGCCTTACATAGTTCTGTGAGGCTGTGACTGCTGTGCATCCACCTTCAGGTCCACAAAGCTGCAAATTTTATGACAGGGAATCGGGCGCATATGCTCATTTTTATATTCCCTAATTTCTATTGGATTTCTGTTCCAGCTATATTGATGGCATATTATACTGTTAATTCCTTTGCTATCTTTCAAGCTATTTGGCTGCTACAACATATTCCACACTTTCTGTCAGTGATTGGATACAGGGAATGTTTCATTCAGCATGAGTTACAACATAGAATTTATTGTTGCTTGGATATACTGAATGTATTCTTGCATTATCTGCCTTTGAAGTTTTATGGCTGGACAATCTATGCCAGCACAGTTTTTTAGTTATCAAATCACAGGATAACTTATTTCCTTAAAATCTAAGGAGTCTTTAGCTGGAGGTACCTTGCCCACGGATCGCCATATTTACTGGGTTCTGCCTTTAGGCATCTTACTTCATCTCGACAGCGGTCCTTCATTGATATATATCCTTACTATGCCGACAGTTGTTCAGGGGATTCAAAAATGGGACATGCTTCTTCTTCAGATCTATTACTTATTTCATCAGCAACCAAAGACCCGGCAGCCTAACCAAGAGGTTCAGCAATCATTATCCATACCCTTCAGGTTCATCAATTCGGTATATGGTGGAAGTCAAAGGTGTTTCGAATTACTTCGGTCTCAAGCTTCTTATTTTATTCTGCTATATACTTCAATTCTCCCTTGTTACATACTCATTATGCATAGTCATGATGCTATTTGGCTTCCTATGTGCTGGGAGGTTAATGTCTTTCAGATCTATTGCTATTTATGCTTCTTCTTCTCTACGGCTGCTTCCCAATTATCAAGCATTGCATCAATGATCTCCAACACATCATGTATTCGAAGACTTGCACTCTATTGCTCTGTGTATTCTACTGATACAGCTCAGTTATCATACAAAAACCCCTATGATCTTCGGGTTCAACAGTAATCAGGAGGCTGTAAATCTATTGCTTCTCATAATCCATCACTGCTTATATCAGACTACAACGGAACAGCTAGAATGTCAACATAAGCTCTATTGCTTTATCAAATCTATTTACTTCACTGTGCTCTTTTTAGATAAACATTTGCTGTGTTGGAGGTTGGAGGATACTGTAAATCATTCTACTCAGAAGGAAATCAATGGCTTCTACTTCCTAAGTGTTGCAGTTACTCTTTCTAGATTATATCATTTTCACAGGAACTGGGTTCTTATCCCTCATTTCTCCAAGTATGATTTTCGGAGCGCTTCCCATCTGGGCCATAGCTGTTAGTGATAAACTCAAATAATATCGTGAGTTTTGTTTAAACAGGATCAAAGTCCTCCTGTTTTAGTCTTGGTGTCTTAGGACTCTAGTTATTTGAGTCTGTAAAAATTAGGATTCTAGGTATTTTATTTTGGTTTGAAAAGGCCTTTAGGGCTATAAATATATGGTCTGGTTGCCATGTAAAAATAAGAGAGCAGCTCCTCCTTGAATATAATTTATTTTTCTTCCATGTGATATATATCTTTCGGTGTTTTACAAATTGGTATCAGAGCCAGCTCCTCAAATCGCTCGTCATGGTCTCGAGGCGGATCGCAAGAAGTGCGAGGAAGAGGCTGAGAAGCGGGCCGAGCTTGATTGCCGCCGTGAGGTGGAGCACCAGCGCATCCTCCGCAATGCCGAGGTCGCCAAGAAGCGCCAGAGACCACAAGAAGAAAAAAGAAGAGTAGCATGAAACATGAGGAATCAGAGAGGGAGGAACAGGGGCTTGCGGCCGAGCGGTGGAGACTTGGAACAGGACCGATCTCTGATCCTCTCTTCATCTTATCTCCCATCCGAGATTGGTGCCATCCTCGAAGGGTTGAGAATGATCCTCTACAGTCGAGGCCGGGAACGGTCGGTGGGAACCCATCCGTGGCGAAGACGCTCCGGTAGGTGGAGCCAACGGAGGGCCGGCCATCAGAAGTCTCCTCGCCTCGTGAGAAAAAAAAAAAGAAACAGCAGGAGATAAGAAGAGAGAGAGACCGTGTGGGAGAAAAGAAGGCCATGAGAGAAGAGAAGAAACAGGGCTTACCGTGAAAGAGAGTTCTTGGCAGGAATTTCAGAGTACTGAAATTCGTTATGGTCCATGTATTCCTTCCCTGATTTTTTTTTTTTGTGTGCTCAAAGTTGGAGAGCAGCCCAGGTGAGCAATGATAAAATCCAGAAGTACATCGCTGGGGTAGATGACGCTGCCACGACTCACGAAGTCGAACTACGATAATTGGAGTATTCAGATGCGTGCATTGCTCGGTGCACAAGATGCGTGGGATGTAGTCGAGAACGGCTACATAGAGCCGGAAGATATTGATAGTATGACCGTAACTCAATTAAAGGCATTGAAAGAAATGCGTATGAAAGACAAGACCGCTCTCTATTTCTTGTTCCAAGTAGTGGATGAGTCAAGTTTCGAGAAGATTGCCGGAGTAACTACTTCAAAGGAGGCATGGGAGATTCTGCAAAAGGTCTTCAAAGGCGCCGACCGAGTTAAACAAGTGCGACTTCAAACTTTGCGAGGCGAGTTGGAGTCCATGAAGAGAAGGAGTCAGAAGGAGTGTCTGACTATATCACGCGAGTGCAGACAGTGGTAAATCAACTCAAACGCTGAAGAAATCCTAACTGATGCAAGGGTTGTTGAAAAGATTCTGCGATCATTGATCGAGAATTTTGAGAACGTTGTATGCGCTATTGAGGAATCAAGGAATTTGGAAGAGATGACCATCGATGATCTTGCTGGCTCACTTGAAGCACATGAATAATGGAAGAAGAAAAAGAAACAAGAGCTAATTGAGGAGGCCTTGAAAACTAAGGCAACTATCAAAGAGGACAAGGTGATATACGCACACCAAAATCCAGGTAGAGGTCGCGGTCGTGATGGCCATGGTGGTCGTGGTATTGATCGCAATAAAGGTCGTAGATGTGGAGACAACTTCGAAGAAAAGGGCCAGCCAAGCCAACATAATTGGCGTGGTCAAGGACGCGGTCGTGGGAGAGACGGCCGGTCATATCGTCAAAATGTTGAATGCTACAACTATGGCAAGTATGGACACTATGCAAAAGAGTGCTATTCCAAAAAAAGAGTTGAAGAAAACAAGAATTTAGTCACGGAAGAGGAGACAAGAGATGACGGTGTTCTCATGATGACTTATAAAGACACTGCTCCTGACAGCGATACAGTATGGTATCTTGATACTGGTGCTAATAATCATATGAGCGGGCACAAACACCTCTTTGTGGAGATACAAGAAGTAGAAGATGGGCACATATCATTCGGCGACGAGTCAAAGGTTCAAGTCAAGGGCCGAGGTAAAATTTGTTTTACTGAAAAGGATGGTAAAGAAGTGTCTATTGAAGATGTCTATTATGTGCCCAATATGAAGAATAATATCCTTAGCATGGGGCAATTGTTGGAGAAGGGATATTCGGTTTTCATGAAAGACCAGATGTTGGACTTGAAGGACAAAAGAGATCGGTTGATTGCACATGTGAAGATGATCGAGAATCAAATGTTCAAACTCAACTTGAAAAACATCCGAGAAAAATGTTTGCAAGTCAATATAGAAGATAAACCTTTACTGTGGCACATGGTAGGATCTCTTCACAGCTCAGTTGCAATGTATAAGAGGTTATATGAAGAAGAACATAGGCTTCGTGCTTCTAGCCATGTTTACACTGAATCTGTTCCTGAAGATGGAAAGAAGGTACAAATGCATTTCTTTGAAGGTTCTCAGGATGTTTCAAAGAAAGCAAATGAGCAACTAACAGAACGTGCTAGAAATCTTGAAGAGGATTTGGCTAAATTAAGGGGTGAGCTTATGTCATTATGTTCAGAGCGTGATAAGATGACCCTGGAAGCCAGTCTTGCTAGGAAAAAACTTGATAGTTTCAAGACAGAATTTGAATACTAGAGAAAGGAGGCAAATGCAGTTTCAGCTAGAAATGTGGAGTTGACTTACCTGCTGGTTAATTATCAAAGGTATCTCCAAGAAAGTTCTGATTCTTTACAAGCCTCTGAGGAGAATTTACGAAAGCTTTCTATGGAGGTGTCTATTTTAAAGCATGAAAAGGAAATCCTTATAAATTCAGAGAAAAGAGCTTTTGATGGAGTTCGCAGTCTATCTGAAAGAGTGCAACGTCTGCAGTCTAGCCTGGACACCATACAAAGCACTGAGGAGGTTCGAGAGACTGCAAGAGCTGCAGAGAGAAGAAAACATGAAGAGTATCTAAAACAAGTTGAAAGAGATTGGGCAGAAGCTAAGAAGGAACTTCAAGAGGAGCGAGATCATGTTCGTGCCCTAATGCTTGATAGGAAAAAAGCAATGGACAATTCCATGAAACAGGTGGATGAAATGAGAAAAGAATTAGCTGATGCTTGGCGAGCTGTTGCTTTAGCTGAATCAAGGGCTGCCGTCACAGAAGCTCGGTGCTCTGATCTGGAAGCCAAAATTAGTTGTACGAAGAAAAAGGTAATTAAGAAGAATGGTGGAAATGATCATTCAATGAGGTGACTGGAGAGTCATGGAAAGTGAAAGAGGAGATGGAAAAGCTAAAGGACGGAAGATATTTGAGTTTAAGGGAGGAATTTCTTAGTGATAAACTCAAATAATATCGTGAGTTTTGTTTAACCAGGATCAAAGTCCTCCTGTTTTAGTCTTGGTGTCTTAGGACTCTAGTTATTTGAGTCTGTAAAAATTAAGATTCTAAGTATTTTATTTTGGTTTGAAAAGGCCTTTAGGGCTATAAATATATGGTCTGGTTGCCGTGTAAAAATAAGAGAGCCGTTCCTCCTTAAATATAATTTATTTTTCTTCCGCACGATATATATCTTCCGGTGTTTTACAATAGCTACAGTTTTGTTTTCTAGATTTCATTTTCTCCACTTTGGCCCTTATGCTTATTCACTTTTGCACTACTTTACTTATTTCTGCTACCAAACTGGATTGTACAATTACTTGAATTCTCTGCTGTGTCTGTTTTGGGAGGATGGTTTTGGTGCAGCTATCTTTTGGATTTGTATAAGTACTTGGATCTTGTAAACAATTTATGTTACAGGTTATAATATGGGGTGTTCTACTCCTCCATTTTATCAAAAATATATATATATATATTCCACATGCAAACAATGCAATTCCAACATCTCTTAATATGCTAGGTGTAAATGTTTCGACATATTTGGCATGATAAGGTGAGGTACGAACGCTTGTTGGTCCCTAATCAGCATAGATGTCATTTGCAATATTTCACTTTAACCATGTAGATGTACAAGCGATTGGCACCTCTTAGATTTAAAATATAACTCGAAGGAGAACAATAAAGAAAGAACTGGTAATCGTAAAGGAATATGGATTCACGAGCACGGACCTGCAATGAAGGAGGGGCCCTTACTCGTTCAAAACTTCCAAAACCACCACTTTTATCCTACAACAAGACAAACAATATTGAAGAGCTATTGAATTTGAACGTGGGGGAAGTACCTTAGTCCCCTCACATTTTCCCAGAGAGAAAAAAAAAAGGAAGAGCTATTGAATTTGCTAACATAACTGAAGACAAAAACCCTTAAACTTGCATGTAAATTACATAGAACTTGATGAAGAATAATTCAGGAAGAGCTGTTGAATTAGCTAACATAACCTAAGACATAGAACCTTAAATTTGCATATAACATTAATTACATGGAAATTGTTAATAAAGGATAACACCTGACGTGATAGGCGTGTAATTGGCTTGGCTGAGTCAGGGTAGAGCTTGATCTAAACTCAAACTGCAATATCCATTTACACAATGAATTGGACAAGGCTTATTGGACTGGCCCAAAAGCTTTGCTCGAGCACAAATCAGCAAAAAATAAAAATAATTCTTAGGGTGAGCACGTGCTTGGCACATGCTGATGAAGTTGATCATGAATAAACTCTTATATTACGTTTGGTAGCAGGTAATCTATCCAGATTGCTAGTAATTTAATAGGCCCCATCACATTACTATGTTTGGTATATTTTTTTGAATGATAATCTATCTTGTCTGGTAATATGGATTGCCTCTCAAGAGATAATTTAGATTATTCATAGAATGGATGGCAATTCAGATTACCACCTCTTAAATAATCTTTCGGACAATAATATCTTTCCCTTCTCCCTTTCTCTTATACTATAATATAATATAAAATATATCATAATATTATAATAATATAATATAATATTATTATATTGTATTGTATTATTATAATATATTATATAATAATATTATATAATATATATTATAAATTATATTTATAATATATTATATAATAATATTATATATTATATTTATAAATTTATAAATATAATATTATCATAGTATGTAATATAATTTATAATATATTATATTAATATTTTATTTTATTTTGTAATATTATAAAATATATTATATATTATAATATTAATATAATATAACATAATATAAATTATATTTTTATATTTTATAATATAAATTAAATTAAATTATATATTATGCTATATTATAAAATAAGAATTATAAAATATATTTTAATAATATATTATGTTATTTTATTATAATATTATATAATAATATAATATAATATAATAATATTATAACCATAATAATATTATAGTATACAATATAATATAATACTATATTATATTAATAAATTTTACTTTATTTTATTTTATAAAATTATAACATTATAATATTATATAATATAATATATTACATTATGTTATATTATAAAATATGTATTATAAAAAATATTTTAATAGTTTATTATATTATATTATAATAGTATCATGTAATAATATAATATACTACAATAATATTATAAATATAATAATATTATAGTATACAATATATTATTATACTACTATATTTTATTTTATAATATTATAAAATATAATATTATATAATACATTATATAATATTATAATATTAATCTAATATAACATAATATAATTTATATATTATATTTTATAATATAAAATATATTATATTATAATATATTTAATATAATGTAATATATTTATATTAAATTTATTTATATTTATATATAATATAATATATATTTACATTATAAATTTATATAATATAAATATATTTTAATAAATTTAATAATACAATATATAAATTTAATGTATTATTTATTATATATAAATAATATATTAATTATATTAATTATTTAATATATAAGTTTTATATTAAATTTATTCAGTATAAAATATTTTTTAATATTTTAATATTTAATGTTTAATATTTAATATTTAATATGTTTATAATATTAAATTTTAAAAATAATATTTTTAATAAATAGATAAAATATAAAAAATATATTTTATAAATAAAATATAAATTTAATTTAGGGATATTTTAAAATTTTGATTTTATATTATGCTACATTATCTACATGTACCCAGATACCCTATTTTTCCTTATTTTTTTACCCATGTTCTTGGATTTTTTTGGTGCCAAATGCTTCCATCGACATCAATCAAGGGACCTCTCAGCTATGCCACTATGGCCTAGCCATCAGTGGCCACAACCATAGTCGACAAGAGGTCCTCTATTTTGGGGAAAGAATGGGGAACGTGAGTCCCCTATTATGCCAAAAAAAAGAGAAGAAAAAACAAAGAAAAGGAAAAAAAAAAAAAAGAGAGGTTCTCTTCCATCTCTCCCTTCCCACTTTCTCTTGCTAGCTCTCTCTATAATTGCTCTCTTTAATAATTATTTCTCTCTACTTTCTCTTTCTATAAATTTCCCTCTCTAGATTCTTTTCTTCTATACCCTCTTTCTATGTGAGTTGGGTAGACCCTAGAGGGTCTCTGTCCTATGACTGATCGATCTTATTAAATAGTTTTTATCTATCTTAGTAGCCACATAGTGTGTTAGTCTCTGCTTGGCCTTCATTGAATATTGGTAGATTTTTGTTGCTTTCGATTTCTATTGAATCACCTATACTCTATTTTAGATTTTAATCAGATGAAGTTGCTTCGATTGGACTGACTCATGTCGCTAGCATTGCGACTTGGTCAAGCCCGATTCCACCCTCTTAGTTTCTCTCTATTCTTCTCTATCATTCTCTCTCTATTTGATCTATGAATCCATTGAAGGATCTCGAACCCTATTGCTTTGAATCTGAGTTGATCTTGGTTGAGGGACTTTGAACCACCCTATTAATTGGGTAGCATGTCTATACCATTTAAGCCTTTGTTGAGCATCGTAAGCCTAGCCTTTATCGGTCTATATCAAAAGTGATCTTGATTAAATAAGTTTATGATCAAATTGATCTCTGATTACTAAGTGATGTCCTGGCCTCCACCTTGGCTCTTGTCGAACACTATTGGTTTGATCAACCTTGATCTATATTGAACCACCTATAGTGATCTTGATTAAATAAGTTTATGATCAAATTGATCTTTGATTACTAAGTGATGTCCTGGCCTCCACCTTGGCTCTTGTCAAACACTATTGGTTTGATCAACCTTGATCTATATTGAACCACCTATATCCTAGTTTAATCATAATCAATTAAGATTACCTTGATTGGACCAATCGAGATGTCGAATGCTATCGCTTGCTAGTCTCGTAAAAGTATCAGAACTTAGAATTTTTATTCTTAGATATTTGTGATTAAATTTTGATAAAATAATATATTTTGAATAAAAGACTCTAAAGCACCCTATCAAGATTGATGAATTTGTCTGTTCATTTTTTTAGCAAAGATAAGTAATAAATGATCTTTTTGAGAATTTTATTTAAATAAGTTTTTTTGAAAGCAAATAATTAGTCTTTGATTTATGTGTGATTTACGAAACTGTATTTGAATTAAGAGTAATTTGCAAATTTGATATTTTTTGAAATATTATAGTTTATTATTTTGTTATGGAATATGCATGAGTTGATTAAAATTATGATATATATTACCTTGCAAAAAAAAATTTATATGCACCAAATTTAAGCTCTTAGCCTAACTATATTATGAACACTGCTAATGGGATTTATGTATTGGTTCCTGGGACCCTACCAATGGGGTTTATGCATTGGTATTCTAGACCCAGCCAAGGAGATTATGCATTAGAACTCTGATTATTATAGAGCTTATTATTTCTATTCTAGCCCAGCCACAGGATTTAAGTGTAGTTATAGTTAATAGGTGCTGAGTTATATAGGATTTGTTTTGAATCGAATTTATGATTATATATATATATGAATATTTAAAAATATTGGTTTTACTAGACTAAACTGATTATGTGTTTACTCTAACTAATGATAATTTATATCCGATTATTGTATCCTGTGATAATATTTAGAATATCTAGTTAAGATATTTATTATTTACTGGGCTATCGAGCTTATTAGCTCTTTTTTCTATTTGGACTTAGATACTTAATTGCAAGCATGGATATTGCTTGAAAGTGAGATTAAAGGAAAGATTTAGTAGTGTGAATATTGTTAAGTTTAGATCTATTATTATTATTATTAAATCTTTAGTGGAGATTTATTTGATGGAAAATTTTAAATTCAGTTATTAGTTGGATTGGTTAATTGATTAAATTTTGATTTTAATTATTTAAATTAATTCTACTATAATGTGTTGATATCGTGTTTGAAATATATTGTATGCTTGTGAAGAGAGTTCTCTATAAATATGGGATAGTTACTATGATCCTTGGCTTGCAATCTCAGATGAGAGGCATGACAATTAAAATGGTATTAGAATCAGAACATAAGTGGATAAATTAGGATACACAAAATAAAATATAGGATGAGTGTAAATGGGTAGATATTAGGGATGTTGGGAAGTAGATCTATGATGATTGTAGTATCTTTGGAGTTTTTGGTTAAACCTTGTATTATGTATGCAAAGTCACTAAGGATTTATAATTAATAGGGCTAGATATATAATGGATAATATGTGGATCATGTTGGATTTTGATATAAACTAATGGTAGGAGGATTGATCATGAAATGTTATTATGCATTGTAATTATTAATTTAACCATTAGTTATTTAAGTAAATTGTAAGCTCAAATTTGATATAAGGGTAATACTATGATATTGCTCCTAGTTTTAAAGTTAATTATTTAGTGGTACAATAAAGGTTCACTCTTGAAATGTTGTTTTAAGGTTTGGACTAAAAGAAAATCTCTTATGATATCTGATTATAATATTTTTCAAGGTTAAACTTAGTATGTGGATTATATAAAAACTGGTATGCAGGAGGAAAATACATTTGGAAATATTTTAAATAAGACTGTTTCTAATTGAAGAAATTGATTTTGTTTGAGATTATATAATTTTATTTCAATAGAATCTTTGATTGCTATGTTTGGATCAAGGTAAAGATTATGTTTATATCTATTAGAGATTATGGGACATATGTGCAATTTTTATTTAAATTTTGGGATTATGAACTGATCTAGAGATCTTTTGCCATTGTTATTGAGGTTTCTAGTAAAATCTAGTGTTGAAAATTTGATTTTAATGATTGCATAATTATTATAGAAGGTTTTTGATAGATATTAATGACTTTGATGAAACAAGCTTTAGAAAAGATGATTGAGTCAGTTTTACTCATGTATGATGATTAAGAGCTTTTAATTTATAGAGCATTGAGAAAATTTTTTTAATTGTTTTTATCCATGGAGGTTTGATTGGAATGATCTAATTGAATTGACAAGAGAATCAAGATTTAATTTATGTTTATGTTGGAGTAGCTGGTGGTTTAGAATGTGACAAATTAGCTTAAAAGTTAATAAGACGGATGTGCTCGAGGAAAATTAAGGACCAGAGTCAATTTTGTTTTAGTTTTACTTGGAATTTGAAATTTTGGAAATTTTCAGTTTGCAATACAAAATAGTATTTCAGTTGAAAGTCAAGTAGTGAATCCAATATATTTTGATGGATTAAATCTGAGTGGACAGTAGAAGTGGTGATCTAAACTATTTTGAGTTGGTTAGCAATATTAATTCTTTGAGTTAGAATTTAATGATAGATGATATGATTTGATATTTTTTATAGAGGACTTCTTTAACAATGACAATGATGATATTTTTGATTTTGGATTATTTTAGATATCGCTATATGATTTTCACCAGTAGATCCTCTATCTACTATGCTAAGAAAATTTTTAATATCTTAAATCTATAAGATAAGTAGACCATCGATTATTGATCTTGGATTTGGAAAATCTAGAGATATGTTTCCTTTCCTCTAGGTTTGAAGCTTATACTACTCTATCTATTATTGTTTATTGATCTTATATTCTACACTTGAAAGATCATCTACTAAGAATATGTTAGACTTTGTTTATGATCCAATGATAGAAGGATTAAGTCAAGACCGGTCGATGTTTTGGGCTGGAAATTTGATATTCCTATATGGAGTTAAGATATTGGCTTTTACTACAAAAAAAGTATGGTTTTGATATGATAACTCTTATAGAATATCAAAGCATTCAATGTTGAGATTAGAAGTATAATTACCCGGTTTTTTTTTTATTATTATTATTATTTTTTTTGGGGGGGGGGGGAGATGGAGAATGCACCAAAATGAACTGGAACATGTTCATTTGACTGACCCAAAAGCTCAGTTCAACACCCCCAAACCACCCCCCCCCCCCCCCCCCCTCCCCCCTCCGCCCATCAAAAAAAAAAAAAAAAAAATCTTAAGGCGAGCATGTGCTTTGCACGTGCTGGTGAAGTTGATCATGAGCTAGCACACCCAATGTAGTCTTCTTTCCCTCTTTGTTTGAGACTTCGATTCCATGCGGGAGTCAAAGATTTGCTAGCTTCTACCACCTTGATCAGCCTTCTATTTAAAGGATTGGCCTCTTCTTTGAAGCAGCCACCAAAAAACACCATCGATCAACAATTATTTTCGTCCTTCTCCTTTTGGGAAGCCAATGCTTCCATCCCCTGAGCTGCCAAAAATCCGGATCACCGACCACCAGGATGAAGATGCCAATCCTCTAAGCTTGATCCTCCTCCATTTCTTTCCTCTAAGCTTTTAATTGATCCTCCTTCATATCTTTCTTGGAATCATGGGTTCTAACTAGATAATTGCTAAGTTTGATCGGAATCTTGGATACCATGTTGTCCCTTATTTTTTTGACCAACTTCTTTGATTTTGATTTTTTTGGATGCCGATTGCCACCATAGATGTCAATTACGGGACCTCTTAGCTATGCTATTGTGGCCCAGCCACCGTTGGCCACGGCCACGGCCACGGCTGGCAAGAGGTCCTCTTTTCTAGGGAAGGAACGGGGAACGTGATGAGTTCCCTATTTCACCAAAACGAAAAGAGTAGATGAAAATGAGAAGGAAAAGTTTTTTTTTCCTTTTTTCCCTTTCTCTCCCTTCCCCACTTTCTCTCTCAAACTCTCTACAACTTGCTCTCTCTCTAGATTTATTTCTCTCTACTTGCTCTCTCTATAAGCTACTCTCTTTTTGTATGAGTTAGGTGGACCCTGGAAGGTGGTCCCTATACTAATTCTATCAAATGGTTTTGAGCCTTCTTAATAGCCATGAATTGTGTTTGCCCCGACCCGGCTTTTATCGAATCTCACTAGATTTTTGTTGCTTTTAATTTCTATTAAATCACCTATACTCTAGCCTAGACTTTGATCAAATGAAGCTGCTTTGAATGAACTGACTCATAGCGCTAGCAATGTTGCTTGATCAAGCCTTGTTCCATCCTCTTAGTTTCTTTCTTCTTTTCTACCATTCTCTCTCAACTTGATCTGTGAATCGATTGAAGGGTCTTGAGTCTTGTTGCTTTGAATCTGAGTTGACGTTAGTAGAGGGACTTTGAACCACCTTGTTAATCGGGTAGCAAGTTTGCACAATTTGAGCCTTTATTGAGCATCATAAGATGTAGTTTTTATTAGTCTCTATCAAACAATGATGTTGATTAAATAAAGTTATTTGATTGAATTAATCTTTAATTTCTAGGAAGCATACCGGTCTCTATTTTGGTGCTTATTGGATATTGCTGGTTTGTTTATTCTTGATCTTTTATTGAACCACTTATATCCTAATATAATCTTGATCGGCTAAGATTAACTTGAAAGGACCAATCGGGATGTCGGGCACTATCACTTTCTAGTCTTGTAGAAGGTATTGGAACTTAAAATTTTTAATTTTAAATACTTATGGTTAGATTTTGATAAAATAATATATTTTGAATAATAAGTTCTAAAGGATCCTTGTTGGATTGATGAATCTATGCATTCATTAATTCAGCAAAGATAAGATGAACCATTTTTTTGAAATATTTTATTTAAATAATTTTATTTTGGAAACAAATAATTAGTCTTGGATTTGTGTATGATTTATGAGTGTATTTGAATGAAGAGTAATTAGCAAATTTGAGATTTTAAGAATATTATAGTTTATTATTTTGTTACAGAATATGCACAAGTTGATTGGAATTGTCGTGTATATATTTCCTTGCAAATGTATTTTCATACTTATTGGATTTGAACTCTTCACCCATTTATGTTCTAGATTCTACCAATGAGGGAAGCATGGGTTCTCTGGACATTGTCGATGGGGATTATACATTGATATTTTCGGCCTCACCAATAAGGCTTATATATTGGTACTTTGATAATTATTGAGCTCATTATTTTTGTTCTAGCCTAGCCACATAGTATAAGTATAGTCATAGTTAATAGCTATCAAGTTATATGTGATTTATTCCAAATCGGATTTATAATTATGTTTGTATTTGAATATTTATAAAAATTAAGTTTTACTAGACTTATATTTTTGAAACAAAATTGATTATGTGTTTGCTCTAATTAATGATAATTTATATATGATTATTGTATCTTATGATAATATCTAAAATATGTAGTTGAGATATTCATTATTTACTAGTCTATCAAGCTCATTATCTCTTCTTTCTTTTTGTACTTAGATACTTAATTATGGATAAGAATGTTATTAATTTGGAAGTGAGATTAGAGGATAGATTTGGTAGTATCAATATCATTGGATTTAGATCTATTATTAATAATATATTATTATTATTAAATCTTTAGTAAAAAGTTATTTGATGTAAGATTTTTTAAATTTGGTTATCAATTAATTAGTTAATTAATTGAATTTTGACTTTTAGTTATTTAAATTCATTTTACTGTGATGCATTGATATCATGTTTAGAATGCCTTGCATACTCGTAAAGAGAATTCTCCATAAGTATGCAGCGATCCTTGGCTTACAATCTCGAGTCGGGGGTTGTGACACAAATCTATTGAAGACCTGGGTCTAAATTTTGTCTAAAATTCTAAACTAGGAAATAGGTTGAGACCAAGTTGGGGTAGGAGAGAATATAGAACTCGTTACACAATCAACTTTATAGTCAATATCATGCATTTTAATTCGGAAACATAAATGGCACTCATTAATAAAACCCATTCATGTCCTCAAAATAACTTATTAGTGACATAGCTTCAAAAATTATAATTAATAAAACTTATAAAAGGAGTTGCGTGTATAAGAGTAAAATTATGCATGATCTACTAGGTAAACTATTGGGTCCAATTAAATCAATTCTAGGTCAAGGTTAGGTTAGATTTATTAAAATTAATCCCATATACTGCAATGTATTATGTGATTGAGTTAGGTGAGCAAGCATTTGCTTGACTAGATAGTCCCAAGAATTTTCATGGAACCATGGTACGTATGCCAATACGCCTACACCATATCTAGATAGTCAGGTAAGGTATATATAGGTAATAACTAATGTATTATGCATGTACATGTCAAATTCTATATTGTAAATTTGGCACTTAGCATCTGCGAATAAATGTTGTACACATAAAGTTAATCACAAATAAATATGTTTTCACGATAAAAGCAAAAATTATATCCACAAGGTACATTACTGTGATGTATTCCTTTTAATGTTTCTTCTGATTATTTGCATTTGGACAAATATGCTAATTGTTATAAGTCATTAAGGTGCATATTATTATGATGGAATGGTCGAACTAATTGGCAAATGGCTGAAAGCCCAAAAGTTGGTAAGCCAACAATATAAAGTCCGATCAACTCATTTCTAAAGTTGTAATATATGGGCTTGGGCTGAAGTCAGTAAGTCCAGCCGACTTCAACCCAAACCAGTGCAAAAAAAAGGATCGTGAGAGGAGTTTGAGTCGAAATAGGGGAAATTGACTCTCCTTCATCCGGTCGAGGTTCCCGTCGGAGATTTCGAGGGAGGAGTCGTGAGGGGAGAGGGAAGTGGTCGGCGACGTGTCGGGGTGGGGGAGAACTCCGATCGCGTGAAATTTGTCTTCGAACGGCAAGGGAACTATCAGGAGTTTCTTTAAATCCCCCTCACTATCGACGATTCAAGGCCGTCGAGCCCTCCCCACATCGTTGTTCTTCCTCTCCGAGGAGCAACCAAGAGTTCTCCAACATCCGGTGAATTTTATTTTCAATTTGGAAAGGATTTATTTGGGTTATAGTTTAATTTTTTGGTTTGCTGCCTTGAGGCCGTGGACCACCAGTGGCAGTATTGCTGTCTGCCTTGGGTCTGTCGAGCCCTCCCTGGCAATCACCTCTTGTGGTTGACGCCGGCAACCAAGGGAGGAGGTGGTTCAGTTGAGCCGAAGAAAAATAGTAGGGAGAGGGGTTTGGGGGAGAAGAGAAGAGAAGAAAGAAGGAAAGAAAAAAAAAAAGCTTATTTGAGTTCGAGTCGCCGGTGGCCCCACCACTGTCCATCGACCCTTCTTTTCGGTGACCACCCCCATGGCCGTCGCCGATGACTGTGGGGAGGCTGGCTCAGGCCGAATCAGGGAGGAAGCAGGGGAGTCGGGAGCTGAGGGAGAAAGCATGGGTTTGGGAGAAAAAGCAAAAAAAAAAAGAGAAAAAGAAAGAAAAAGAAAAAAATATATACCTACTTGAGAGTTGAGTCATCGAGATGATTTTCTGGTTACTAGAGCTATCGCTGATAGCTCACCCAAGGGTTTCCCCATCAAAGAGGAGAGAGAAAGGAGAGAAGGAGGAGAGAGAAGGAGGAGAGAGAAAGAATAAAATAAAAAAATAATGAAGGGAAGATTTCAAGGTCTCTTTCTCTAAAAATTTGGGGAGTGAAGGTTTCAACAGGAGGACCACTGATAAAATTCTGGCAAAAAGGTTTTGAATTTTGTAATTAATTTAGGATTATTTATTTATATTTAAAAATTATTATTATAGGGGGAACAACTTTCTGAGCAGAAGGGTATTGTGCGGGTTTCGGATACAAACTGATTCAGGTATTTTTGGATTGGCTCTAGGAAGGTAAGAATTCTGGACATAATCACCAGTTTTATATATTATTTTACATGGCATGATTTTGATCCGAGTACATGAGCATTGGCATGCATAATTTATTGCTACATGGTATAGTTGATTTCTCGTGATAGATATTGTGTTTGTTATTATTATTATCATCGATATTTTATACACCATGTTTTAAAGGGAAGTGATCTCTATATGGGTTGGACCATGACACCAGATTACTGAATCGGTTGGACCATGACACCAGTGATTGAATGGATTGGATCATGGCACCGGTTATTGAGAAATCATAAAAGATATATTTTGACTACATTGATGAAATGTTAATGAAGTAAATATTGGACTAGCCATGCCATGGTAGCACCATGATTACATAGCCTGAGCCACGGGCTTTGTACGTGGGAGCTGGCCACGGGCAGATAGTACATGGGACAGCCTGAGCCACGGGCTTTGTATGTGAGCAGGACCGACCACAGTATGCATGGTCGTTTGTGAGGTTGCCAGTCATAGGCTAGAGCATGACCGTGGTTAGTCCAGAACCCTAAAGATAAAGATTGATTAATAGAAACCCTAAAGAAAAATATGATTTTTCATGATTTTGTCATACATGATATTTGGATTGTTTGACTGTATGATATGATGTACTGTATGCTCTTGTTATTTTCAGAATTATATTATTACTGGTGTGATTATATGAAAACTTTACTGGGCTGTAAAGCTTACAACCCCTATTTGTTTTCTCTTCTTAGAGTTGTGTAGGATACTTGAGCTTGGTAATGAATGAATTCGTAAAGAAATGATGAGTAGCTAGAGAGTTTTTAATACTAAGCAGATGACTAAAGGATGATTGAAATTAAACCATATATGTTGTATTATTTTCTTTGTGTTAGATAATTTTTTTATGAATTGTGATAAATAATATTATAAAGAATTGAGATTATAATGAAAAATATTTTTAGGCCTTGCATGAATTCTAGAGGGTATTCTAGGGTTTGTGTGGTCGGTCGCATAGCTGATTCCGATGCTAGATTCGGGGCTTTATAAAAGTACAATAATCCGACTAACTTATAAAGTCTGATCAATTTAAAGTCAAAGAAATATCAGGTGAACTGCCTCCAAATGGATTAATGACCATATTTCGCCAACCAATTCAAGAAATAGTTATCATAACTGAATAACGTTATAACGACCATCCATTGTGATGGGTTCAAGTTAGTTTTAATGGAATGATGTTGAGATTAGCTATATGAAACTTTTTCTAACTAACTTCTATTAAGGTGAATGCCTATGAATATGGGTAAAAGGGGACCTTCACAGGTAAGCTAAGCTAAGAAAGTGAAGTACTCCTTAACTTTGCTTCTTTTAAAATTCTCTATCTGTTGCTTGAACTCTATTGACTTAAAATCGAAGTGTCCCCCACCGAAAAATCTCTGGTCATGGATTCATTTTGTAGGCGCTCGAGATAACCGGTCGGTGATTCCCAATGATGCAAATTGGTCCGTGGACTTCAGCGTCTATAGATTGGCATGCCAGAAAGGGGGCGGCAAGAAAATATAAGCCACCTCTCTTGGAAAGGAGAATCTTGAAAGAGAAGACGGTAAAGGAAAAAGTACATAATGCCTCAACCAGTAGGGGCCATCAGCCATCCAAGAAGAATGATCCACCAAACCCTCTACTAGAGAACAATACTGCACCTCCACGATGAGCATAGGGCAATAGCATATTGACATCCTCTTGAATAAAATGGAAGCTCTAACTACCACTGTTTAGAATCTTTAAGAAGTGCAATTAGTGGACAACAATCAATCACCTCTAAATTTAGTCGACATCTTCTTTAAGAGATATTCGGTGCCAAGATCCAAGTTGATGTTCATGATATCGTTATTCCATGGATCGACAATCCCCCGTACAGCGAAATTCTTGACATCATGAGTATGGAGAGAGTCGACTCAAAGGAAAATGTCAGAGGTCCCTTTTTGAATCTTCAAGAGAATCAACTTTATGAAGTACCTGAGGAGTAGGGACATTCGATGATATAATGACTATGAGAGAAAGTTCCAGAGGTTAGAGCTGCAAATTTCTAAGCTCGATGAACAACGAAGAAATGATGAGCAATTCGTTGCTTATGATTCATGACCTCCATTTTCTTAATAAATTATGGAAGAAATGATCCTATCTCATTTCAAGATCCCACAACTAGAACCCTTTGATGGAACTACTGATCCTCTTGATCATCCAGATAATTTTAAAGCCTATATGATGATTCAAGGTGCAAGTGATGCCCTCCACTATCTTGCTTTTCCAACAACTTTGAAGAATACTGCATGGATGTGGTATTCAAGCCGTACTATCCATTTTTTTAATCAATTAAAAAGACTATTGTAGCTCATTTCAGGACATGTAGAAAGATACTGTGCAATTCGAATAGCCTCTTCTTCATTCAGCAAAATGAATGTCAAACCTTGAGGAAGTATGTAGCTTGTTTCAACTCTACTACACTTGAGTTCCCAGATCTCAACGAGCACATAGCTATGTATATAATGAAAAAGAACTCTGGTCATTTAGATTTACTTTTTCTCTGGACAAGAAATTTCTCACTAGGTACTTAGAATTATTGGCATGTGCACAAAAATACATGTTGGCCGAAGAGCAAGCTACAAGTCGATGCCAAGCTGAAGGGAGATCAACCTCCAAGAAGAAGAATCGAAAGAATGGTGATTCCTGACCCTCCAACAATGATGATGTTCCAGCTCGACAACGAAGTCTGAAGTTGAAGAACTTAACTAGCAAGTTCGACACCTACACTCCCCTATTCTTCCCGAGAGAGAAGATACTGATGGAAATAGAGAAAGAGAATTTCTTGCAAAGATCTCGACCAATGCGAGCTCCTCCGATATTGTGAAACAAGAACAAATACTATCAATTCCATCACAATCATAGGCATACCACTAAAGAATGCATCCAGCTGAAGGATGAAATAAAAGATCTAATCAAGTGTGGATATCTGAAAAAGTATGTCCATGGCCAAGAACATCGAGCCGAGCTTACTACTCAAAAAAAACTATGGATGGAACGAAACTTTCCAATCAACAACCCATAGATGGAATGGTTAGCATGATACATCGCCGATCAAATTTGAGGGAGGAGCAGACTGAAGAGTATGTCCGATGATGATTTGCAGGGTATTCAAATATCCCATGATGACCCTGTAGTTATCTTCGCCATTATAGCAAACTATGATGTAAGAAGAATTTTGGTAGATAATGGAAGTTCAATTGAGGTGTTATTCTATGATGATTTTATCAAGATGAACCTATTCAAAGATAGGTTACAAAAAATATCAACACCATTAATAGGATTTGGTAGAAACTTAGTCAAGGTAAAGGGAGAAGTAATGCTTTTAGTACCATGAGGATAGAACCTTGATAGAAAATGCTCCCTATCAATTTTATGGTTGTCCGAACATTTTCGACATATAATGCTATATTAGGATGGCCGGCTCTGAATAAATTCCAAGCAATTGTATCAACTTATCATCTTTTGGTCCAGTTTCCAACCAAATATGGAATTGAGAAAATGAGAGGCGACCAAAGAATAGCATGACAATGATTAATGATTCAGGATAAGCAATCAGTCAATGGAATGTCCCTCGAATAACTAGATTAAAGGGAAGCATAAAGGTATGGGGAGCTAGTTGAGAAAACTATCCTTGTGCCATTAAAAAAAGGAAGACTCGATAAAGATCGTGCAAGTCGAGAGTCTATTAGATGGAGAAATAAAAATGAAGTTGGTTGATTTTCTATGATGCAATGCCGATATTTTTGCTTGGTCAGTAGCTGATATGCCCAGAATTCTTCCATAAATTATTACTCATCAATTGAAAGTCGACTTAGGATATAAACCCATCTGATAAAAGAAAAGAATTTTCATCCATGAATGACAAAGGCTTATTGACGAATAAGTGAGTAAGCTAATCAATGCTAGGTTTGTTAGAGAAGTTCATTACCCAAATTGGCTTGATAATGTGGTGATGGTTAAAAAGGCAAACAAAAAATAGAGAATTTGTATTGATTATACTGATCTCAACAAAGCCTGTTCAAAAGATAACTTTTTCTTGCTAAAGATTGATCAGCTAGTTGACACAACTGCAGGGCATAAGCTCTCGAGCTTCATGGATGCTTTCTCACGTATAATCAATTCCACATGGATCTTGAAGATGAGGAGAAGATAGCCTTCATAATTGAGAAGGAGATATATTGCTATCAAGTAATGCTGTTTGGTCTGAAAAATGCTGAAGCAACGTACCAACGGCTAATCAATAAAATTTTTGAAAGATAACTTAGAAGAAATATAGAAGCCTACGTTGACGACATGCTGGTAAAGAGCATTTAAGCATCCGATATCAAGGATTTAGAAGAAGCCTTCAGCATATTACGGAGTCATCGGATGAAGTTAAATCCAACCAAGTGTATCTTCGAAGTAATCTCAAGAAAATTTCTTGGCTTCCTTGTTACTAATTGAAAAATAGAAGCCAATTCTGAGAAAATTAGAGCAATTCTTGACATGAGGCATTCTTCAAATAAGAAAGTGGTGCAATAACTTACTGGGGGTGTCACTTCATTAAGCCGATTTATCTTTTAATCAATTGAAAGGTGTTTATCCTTCTTTAATGTTCTACGACAAACAAAAAATTTTGAGTGGTTAGAAAGTTGCCAACATGCCTTTGAAGAACTGAAGAAATATCTGATTAACCCACCTTTGCTCTCGAAGCCCCGAGAAGGAGAAACCTTATATTTATATCTCTTCACTTTGCATGAAGCTGTTAGTTTGGTACTTGTCAGGAAAGAATCCAACAACATCCAAAAGCCGATCTACTATTCTAGCAAAGTATTACATGATGCTGAAATAAGGTCTCCAAAAGTATAGAAGTTGATCTATGCATTGGTCATGACAGCAAAGCACCTGAGACCTTACTTCCATGCTCACTTAGCAGTGGTGCTAACAGATCAACCATTAAAAGCTATCTTGCAATGTCTTGATATGTTAGGAAAAATAGCCAAATAGGCCATTAAATTGGATGAGTTTGATATAATATATCAATCACGACTAGCAATGAAGGCATAGGTGCTAGCAGGTTTTGTCACTGAATGTATTTTGAGTACCGAAGAAGATAGTCTAAGGATAACTAATGAAGAAGCAATGGCTATAAACTTCAATTTAACATGGATACTCTATGCAGACGGAGCATCCAATTCTCTCGGCTATGGAGCAGGATTGATTCTGGCTAGTCCTGAAGGAAACATTATAGAATATGCTCTTCGTTTTTCTTTCCATGCATCTAATAATTAAGCAGAGAATGAAGCTCCTAGCATGGTTAAAAATCACCCAGGAACTCAAGGTTTAGATAAAGTCTTCATAGACTCTTAATTGGTCATGAAGCAAGTAAAAGGAAAATTTGAAGCTTGAGATGTCGTCATGATGAAATATATGGGAAAGGTACAAATTCTTGTGACTAAATTTGATTTCGTTGAAATATCTTATATTCCTTGGTCTAAAAACTTTCAAGCCAACACACTTTCTTGACTGGCTACCATAGCCCCTGACTCCCTTGGTCGGACATATGTTGAATATCTTGAAACTCCTAGTATTGAATAAGGTGTAGTAGTATAGCAAGTAGAGCAAGAACCCATATAGATGGATCCTATCATCAAGTATCTGAATGAAGGAATATTACTAGAAGATGCTGTTGAAGCCAAATGGATATGGTGGATGGCTTCATAGTACATGATCATAGAAGGGACTCTCTACAAAAGGTCTTTTACACAACCTCCATTGAAATGCCAAGGACCTTCGAATACTAACTACGTTCTCAAAGAGGTGCATGAAAGTATATGTGGTGATCATCTGGGGGTTAGATATTTGGTCTATAAAATAATATGCCAAGGATACTACTGGCTGACCATCCAAAAAGACGTCGCTGACTTTGTTAGAAAATGTGATCAATGCCAAATGTATTCCAATATCTAAAGGCATCTTGTGAGCCAGCTGACTCAGCTAATTGCCCCTTAGTCATTTGCTCGGTGGGGGATGGATATTCTCGATCTATTTTTTCTAGCTTCTGGTTAGAGAAAATTCATTATTGTTGTAAACGCTGGGCCTGGGCTGAAGTCGGCAGACCCAGCCGACTTCAACCCAGACTGAGAAAAAAAAAATAAAATTTTGGGACGAAGGCTGGAACAGGGGAAGAAGAGGCAGAGTCGGACACGAAGCGCTCTTCTCCCTTATTGACCGGAAAAGCCACCGGAGGACTGGGGGAAAGAGTCGTGGAAGGGAGAGGAGAAGTCGACGACGAGTCCGGGATGGAGTGGAACTCCGATCCGACGGTGGTTGCTCCCCAAATGGCGAGGAAAAGCTATCGAGAGTTCCTTTAAATATTTCTTCGTTGTCACCCAATCGAATCTTCAAACCCCTTCCAAGCCATCGTTCTTCCTCTCCGACGGGCGACGGAGAGTTCCTTCATGCACTGGTGAGTCCAATTATTTATATTTCAATTTTTTTTAGAAAAATTTGATTGGGTTTTTCTTCTTGGATTTCTGGTTTAGCCTGGCCGTACGCCGTTGATGGCTGCGCCGTCGCTTTCTCTCTAAGCAGTTGAGTCTCTACCGGTGACCCCTTCCATGGCAGCCGGCAACCATGGGGAGAAGTCTTGGTTTGGTCGAGCCAAGAAAGAGAGGGGGGGTTCGGTGGAGACAGAGGAGAGAAGAAGAGAACGGAAGAGAAAAAAAAAAAAAAAAGGGGAGAGGGCCTATTCCGTGGGAGAAAAGAAAAGAAAAAAAAAAAAAAAAAAAAAAATGGTTCAGGTGAAGAGAAAGAAAGAAAGGAGAAGAAAAAAAAAAAAAAAAAAAAAAAAAAAAAGAAAAGAAAAGAAAAAAAAGGGGGTCCTGTACGGCCAGAAAAAAAAATAATAATAAATAATAATAATAATAATAATAATAATAATAATAATAATAATAGAAAAGAAGAGGAGAGAGGAGGAGAGAGAAAGAGGAGAGAGAAGGAGAGAGAGAAAGAGGAGAGAAGAGAGGAGAGAGGAAGGAGAGAGAGGAAGAGAGAGGAGAGAGGAAGAGGAGAGAGAAGGATGAGAGAGAAGGATGAGAGAGAAGGAAGAGAGAGAAAAATAGCGATTATTTTCAAGATTCGTGAAAAATTGAGAATTTAGTTTAATTAAAATTATTTATCTGTGTAGAGAATCAGTCTTCTGAGCGAGAAGGCGTCGCACCGATTTCGGGTTCGGATTAGTACAAGCGTGGATAGTTGATTTGTAAGGAATTCTAACTTAATCACCGTATTTATTAATATATTTTACATGACCTGATTTGATTCGAGCATAATTAAATATTTTTCATGCATAGTAGTTTTCGGATAGCATGATTTGATTTCCGGGTTACGGATCGAGTTTGTTGTTAGTATTGTTTGTATTTGCAATGTGATCTTGAAATGTGTTTGATCGTGATAGTGATCACTGGAAAGTGACATGATCCGATTATGTGAAAAGAAATGATAAAGTGTTAAAAGAACTGGTGTTTGGACTAGCCATGCCACGGCGGTACCGTGGTTTCTCAGTGTGCCCGTCACAGGCTGGAGTGTGACAATTTGTGTGCCCGTCACAGGCTGGAGTGTGACAACAGTGTGCCCGTCACAGGCTGGAGTGTGACATCAGTGTGCCCGTCACAGGCTGGAGTGTGACAATAGTGTGCCAGTCACAGGCTGGAGTGTGACCGTGGTTAGTCCAGAACCCTAAAGATAATGGTTAAATAATTGGAAATTCTATAAGAAGGAAAAAATACAGTTTCCAAAGTTTTTGTTAAATATGAAATCGGAATTGTTGATTTCGTCATATGTTATGGTAATGTTTACTGCTTTCATATACATGTAAATTATTATTGGTGATTATTTTGGAACCCTTACTGGGCTATGTAGCTCACTCCCTACCATCTGTTTTCTTTCAGAGACTCAGGAAACTTAAAGAGGATCTGGGCTGGGCGTGAGACGGAGCATCATGTTTGTTGAGATAAATAGTTAGTTAGTTCGGTTACTGACGTTTGTGAGTCAGTAGACCTTTTATGATCATCGAGTTAAATTATGAACTATACATTGTTAATGATTTGTTTATACAATATTAATTTACTTTGGATATATTTGAATTGTTGTGTACCTAGGCCTTGCATAATCTCTAGGGTAAAACCTAGGATTTGTGCGGCCGGTCACGTAGCCATTTCAGGTATTGGATTCGGGGCGTGACAGAGTGGTATCAGAGCAAACCAGGTTCTAGGATCTTAGGATAAAAGCTCAACGAGAGAGAGTGTGGGTTGATCCATATGTGGGGTAGATATTATGTCATGATTGATTTGACCATTTGAGTGTTAGTTGTTTACTGACAACATTGGTGTAGGTTTTCCATGGCGCGTGGTAGTGGACGTGGACGTGTTAGGAGGCCCACAAGATTTGCAGATGGAGCAAATGCTTGGGATCCTATTGAGCAGCATGAGAATGCTGGAGCCTTATATGATGATGAGGGACGTCCACAGGACCCAATGCCGAATCTGGTGGACAACACTGGTAATGAGGAGCATCATCATGAGCCAGTGCCCAATCCTCTGGATAACACCCCGGAGACTGGAACTGCTGAAACAGGTACACCGGGTGGATCTGGAGTTCAGCCTGGGGACCAGATGGGTCTTCCTCAATTATTACAAATTTTAGTGCAGTAGCAAGCTACTGCAAGAGCTGATACACTAAGATTTATGGAAGCCCAACAGCAACAGCAGCAATTTATGCAACAGTTATTATTACAACGCCAACAGCCAGAAGTCAGAATTCCTCAAGAACGGCCAATTACATTAATAGATTTCAAGAAGTATGCGCCACCGGCATTCAAGGGGACTTCTGATCCCATGGAGGCAGAGGGATGGCTTAAAGCTGTTGAGAAAGTTTTCCAAGCCTTGCGGTGTCCAGAAGAGGAGAAAGTTACATTCGCTACCTTTTTATTGCAAGATGAGGCAGCTGCTTGGTGGGAACTGGAGCTCAGAAAACAAGGACCAAATGATACACCTTTTACCTGGACAGATTTTAGAAAGGTTTTCTATGAGAGATATTTTCCTCAAAGTGTTCGGGTACAAAAATTTCGAGAATTTGATCGCTTGGAGCAGGGTACTTTAACTGTTTCTCAGTATGCCTCAAAGTTTGAGGAATTGTCGAGATACGCTCCATCACTCTTAGCTGATGAAGGAATCCGGGCCAGGAAATTTGAAAATGGACTTAGAAGTCGGATTCAGCATCAAGTGATTGCTTTTGAGCTACCAACTTATAAAGAGGTTGTTAATACAGCATTAATTATTGAAAGGGGATTGGATGTGGCTCAAGCTGAAAGGGAAAAAGCATTAAAGAAGAGATCTGGAACAAGAGGGAATCAAGGCCAATTCTATAAAGGTACCAATGCAAAAACCAGGAAGCTTGATAATGTTACTTCAGATGACAAGACCCAACCAAAGAATGATGTCAAGTGCTATAAGTGTGGTGGTTCCCATTATAAGCGGGATTGTACGTGGCCAGATGAGTGGAAGTGCCATAACTGTGGTAAACCGGGACATAAGGCAGTTATATGTCCATCTGGTCAGGGGTCACAGCATCAATTACCTCGTGGAAAACAGCAATTTGAAGGGCAACAGAAAACAGTAACTCAGGGACGGGTTTATTCACTCACCCAGCAGGATGCTAATGCATCAAATTCTGTAGTGACAGGTATGATCAAATTATTTTCCAGTAATGTTTATGTTCTTTTTGATACTGGCGCTACACACTCTTTCGTATCTATTAGATTGGTTAGGGAGAATAATGAGTTAACCCCGACATCTTTAGAATTTGAACTCTGTATTTCCACTCCTAGTGGGGATGTTTTTATGGTTAATCAAATCTGCAAGAAATGTAGATTGAATATCGAAGGTAGAATAATGGAAGCCGATTTGATAGTTATGGATATGAAAGACTTCGATATAATCCTTGGAATGGATTGGCTGACAGCAAACCATGCTTCCATCAACTGTTTTGAGAAAATTGTGAAATTTCAAATTCCTGATCAGTCAGAGTTCTGTTTTAAGGGAAACAAGTTAACTCTTATGAGGAGGGTAATTTCGGTTTTTATTGCCAAGCGACTCCTCAGACAAGGTTGTGAAGGATTTCTGGCAACGGTGATAGATACTCAACAGCAGGAGCTAAAGCTGGAAGACATACCAGTTGTGAAAGAATTTCTGGAGGTCTTTCCTGATGATCTACCAGGATTACCTCCTGATAGAGAGATTGAGTTCTCTATCGATCTTATACCAGGTACAAGTGCCATCTCCAAAGCTCCTTATAGAATGGCTCCGGCAGAATTAAAAGAACTTAAGGAGCAATTGCAAGAACTGTTGGATAAAGGATTTATCAGACCTAGCATGTGTCCCTGGGGTGCTCCAGTCTTATTTGTAAAGAAGAAAGATGGAAGTTTTCGGCTTTGCATTGATTATCGAGAATTGAACAAAGTGACTATAAGGAACAAATATCCCTTACCAAGGATTGATGATCTATTTGATCAATTACAGGGGACACAGGTATTCTCAAAAATTGATCTTCGTTCTGGTTATCATCAATTAAAGATTAAGACAGAGGATATACCAAAGACAGCTTTCAGAACCAGATATGGACACTATGAATTTTTGGTTTTACCTTTTGGTCTGACAAATGCACCTGCAGTTTTCATGGATCTCATGAACCGAGTGTTTAGACCATATCTGGATCAATTTGTAGTAGTATTCATTGATGATATACTGATTTATTCAAAAAGTCTACAGGCACATGAGGAGCACTTAAAGATAGTATTACAAATACTCAAAGAGGAGAAATTATTTGCCAAGCTAAAAAAATGTGACTTTTGGTTGGACAGAATTTCTTTCCTTGGCCATGTTATTTCAAAGGATGGTATTTCTGTGGATCCAAAGAAAGTGGAAGCAGTGGTAGAGTGGAGAGACCCACTAATGTGTCCGAAGTTCGTAGTTTCCTGGGAATGGCAGGATATTATCGAAGGTTTGTTGAAGGATTTTCTCTTATTGCTATACCCTTAACTCGCCTGACCCAGAAACGAACAAAATTTGAATGGACAGATGATTGTGAGTATAGTTTTCAAGAATTGAAGAAACGGTTAATCACTGCCCCAGTATTGACTGTGCCTGCGGAGATAGGGGAGTTTTGTATATATAGTGATGCATCCCGAAAGGGTCTCGGTTGTGTGCTAATGCAAAATGGAAAAGTGATAGCCTATGCTTCTAGACAGCTGAAATCATATGAGTCAAATTATCCCACTCATGACTTAGAGTTAGCAGCTGTAGTATTTGCTTTAAAGATATGGAGACATTACCTGTATGGTAGTCGTTGTGAAATCTTTATAGATCATAAAAGTTTAAAATATATATTTACTCAGAAGGAATTGAATTTGAGACAGAGAAGATGGCTGGAACTATTAAAGGATTATGATCTGACTATCAGCTACCATCCAGGAAAGGCAAATGTTGTAGCAGATGCCCTGAGTAGGAAAACCCCGAGTAAGTTGGCAACTTTAATTACTAATCAAAAGCACATCTTAATGGATCTGGAAAGATCAGGGATAGAGGTACGAATTCATAATTCTGGGATGCAATTAGCAAATATTATGGTACAACCTATCCTGATTGACAAAATTAAATCAGCTCAGAAGGAAGATTTAGAGCTTCAGAAAATTAAAGAGACAGTTGAGTCTGGTGTACAATCAGAATTTACTATATATGAAGATGGTACCTTGAGATTTGGTAACAGATTATGTGTTCCTAAACTTCCAGAATTAAAGAATGAAATTATGGAAGAAGCACATAGTTCAGTATATACGATGCATCCGGGTAGTACAAAAATGTATCGAGATCTACGTGAAAACTTTTGGTGGTCTGGTATGAAAAAAGATATAGCTCAGTATGTGGCTCAATGTTTGGTGTGTCAACAGGTAAAAGCTGAGCATCAAAGACCTGCTGGACCATTGCAGTCTCTTGCGATTCCTCAGTGGAAAAGGGAGCACATTACCATGGACTTTGTGACAGGGTTACCCAAAACTCCTAAGGAAAATAATGCGATGTGGGTGATTGTGGATCGACTAACGAAGTCAGCTCATTTCTTATCTTTTCGTATCGGACTCTCTCTGGAAAAATTAGCAAATTTGTATATAGAACAAATTGTGAGACTACATGGGATTCCAATTTCTATAGTATCGGATCGAGACAGTAGGTTTGTTTCACAATTTTGGAAGAGTCTTCATAAAGCATTGGGGTCCAAATTAAGTTTTAGTACAGCTTTTCATCCCCAAACTGATGGACAGTCTGAGCGAACCATCCAGATTCTGGAAGACATGTTGAGAGCTTGTGTTATGGACTTGGGTGGTGCTTGGGACTGTCATCTATCGTTAATAGAATTTGCCTACAATAATAGTTTTCAAGCTAGCATTCAAATGGCGCCTTTTGAGGCTTTATATGGTAGGAAGTGTAGATCTCCTATCTGCTGGGATGATGTGGGAGAAAGGAAATTGTTGGGTCCAGAAATAGTACAACAAACAGTGGAGAAGGTACAAAGGATCAGAGAACGTTTGCGTACTGCTCAGAGCCGACAGAAAAGTTATGCTGATAAGAGACGAAGAGAGCTGGAATTCAATGTTGGTGATCATGTGTTTTTGAAAGTATCTCCCACAAAAGGTGTGATGAGATTTGGTGTACGAGGAAAGTTGAGCCCGAGATTTGTGGGACCATTTGAGATTTTGGATAAGGTTGGTGAGGTGGCCTACCGATTAGCTCTGCCACCAGTTATATCTGGAGTGCACAACGTGTTTCACGTATCTATGTTAGGAAAATACATTCCTGATCCTAATCATGCAATAGATTATGAGCCATTGCAACTTCAAAAGGATTTGACCTATGAGGAGGTGCCTTTACGAATTGTTGACAGTAAGGAACAAGAATTGAGACACCGAATCATACCCTATGTGAAGGTGCAATGGAGCAATCACAGTGAAAGAGAAGCTACATGGGAACTTGAAGCAGAGATGCGAACAAAATATCCATAGCTTTTCGAAATACCAGGTATGTAAATTTTGAGGACGAAATTTATTTTAACGGGGGGAGAATGTAAACGCTGGGCTTGGGCTGAAGTCGGCAGACCCAGCCGACTTCAACCCAGACTGAGAAAAAAAAAATAAAATTTTGGGACGAAGGCCGGAACAGGGGAAGAAGAGGCAGAGTCGGACACGAAGCGCTCTTCTCCCTTATTGACCGGAAAAGCCGTCGGAGGACTGGGGGAAAGAGTCGTGGAAGGGAGGGGAGAAGTCGACGACGAGTCCGGGATGGAGTGGAACTCCGATCCGACGGTGGTTGCTCCCCAAACGGCGAGGAAAAGCTATCGAGAGTTCCTTTAAATCTTTCTTCGTTGTCACCCAATCGAATCTTCAAACCCCTTCCAAGCCATCGTTCTTCCTCTCCGACGGGCGACGGAGAGTTCCTTCATGCACTGGTGAGTCCAATTATTTTTATTTCAATTTTTTTTAGAAAAATTTGATTGGGTTTTTCTTCTTGGATTTCCGGTTTAGCCTGGGCCGTACGCCGTTGATGGCTGCGCCGTCGCTTTCTCTCGAAGCAATTGAGTCTCTACCGGTGACCCCTTCCATGGCAGCCGGCAACCATGGGGAGAAGTCTTGGTTCGGTCGAGCCAAGAAAGAGAGGGGGGGTTCGGTGGAGACAGAGGAGAGAAGAAGAGAACGGAAGAGAAAAAAAAAAAGGGGAGAGGGCCTGTTCCGTGGGAGAAAAGAAAAAGAAGAAAAAAAAAAAAAAAAAAAAAACACACAGGATGGTTCGGGTGAAGAGAAAGAAAGAAAGGAGAAGAAAAAAAAAAAAAAGAAAAAAAGAAAAGAAAAGAAAAGAAAAAAAGGGGTTCTGTACGGCCAGGAAAAAATAATAAATAATAATAATAATAATAATAATAAATAAAATAATAGGAGGAGGAGAGAGAGAGAGAGGAGAGAGAAAGAGGAGAGAGAAGGAGGAGAGAGAAGGAGGAGAGAGAAAGATGAGAGAGAAGGATGAGAGAGAAGGAGAGGAGAGAGAGAAAAATAGTGATTGTTTTCAAGATTCGTGAAAAATTGAGAATTTAGATTAATTAAAATTATTTATCTGTGTAGAGAATCAGTCTTCTGAGCGAGAAGGTGTCGCACCGATTTCAGGTTCGGATTAGTACAAGCGTGGATAGTTGATTTGTAAGGAATTCTAACTTAATCACCGTATTTATTAATATATTTTACATGACCTGATTTGATTCGAGCATAATTAAATATTTTTCATGCATAGTAGTTTTCGGATAGCATGATTTGATTTCCGGGTTACGGATCGAGTTTGTTGTTAGTATTGTTTGTATTTGCCATGTGATCTTGAAATGTGTTTGATCGTGATAGTGATCGCTGGAAAGTGACATGATCCGATTATGTGAAAAGAAATGATAAAGTGTTAAGAGAACTGGTGTTTGGACTAGCCATGCCACGGCGGTACCGTGGTTTCTCAGTGTGCCCGTCATAGGCTGGAGTGTGACAATTTGTGTGCCCGTCACAGGCTGGAGTGTGACAACAGTGTGCCCGTCACAGGCTGGAGTGTGACATCAGTGTGCCCGTCACAGGCTGGAGTGTGACAATAGTGTGCCAGTCACAGGCTGGAGTGTGACCGTGGTTAGTCCAGAACCCTAAAGATAATGGTTAAATAATTGAAAATTCTATAAGAAGGAAAAAATACAGTTTCCAAAGTTTTTGTTAAATATGAAATCGGAATTGTTGATATCGTCATATGTTATGGTAATGTTTACTGCTTTCATATACATGTAAATTATTATTGGTGATTATTTTGGAACCCTTACTGGGCTATGTAGCTCACTCCCTACCATCTATTTTCTTTCAGAGACTCAGGAAACTTAAAAAGGATCTGGGCTGGGCGTGAGACGGAGCATCATGTTTGTTGAGATAAATAGTTAGTTAGTTCGGTTACTGACGTTTGTGAGTCAGTAGACCTTTTATGATCATCGAGTTAAATTATGAACTATACATTGTTAATGATTTGTTTATACAATATTAATTTACTTTGGATATATTTGAATTGTTGTATACCTAGGCCTTGCATAATCTCTAGGGTCAAACCTAGGATTTGTGCGGCCGGTCACGTAGCCATTTCCGGTATTGGATTCGGGGTGTGACAATTGTAACCATCGACTACTTTACCAAATGGGTATAAGCTGAACCTTTGGCTCATATAATGAGGAAAAGGTTGAAGGCTTTGTCAGAAATTATATAATCTATCGATTTGGGATCCCGCATGCAATTATTACTGATAATGGAAGGCAATTTGATAATAAAAAACTCAAGAATTTCTACACTCAATATCACATCTATCACAAGTTGACCTCCGTCAGATATTCCCAATTAAATGGTGAGGTAGAGGTAATGAATCAAACAATTCTTCATGATCTCAAGACCAGATTAAATGAAGCAAAATAATTTTGGATTGAAAAACTAAACTCTATCCTCTGGGCATATCGGATGACTCCCCGAACTTCCACTAGGGAATCATTGTTCAACTTAACATTTAGGAATGAAGCAGTAATCCCGATAGAAGTTAGCTTACAATCCATGAGGATTGATCATTTTAAAGAACAAAAATATTCAGAGCAATGAAGAATGGATCTAGATCTACTGGAAGGTACAAGACTCCAAGCTCATCTGAGAATGGCCACATATTGACAAAAGGTCACCCATTGACAAAAGGTCACCCGATATTATAATTTCTGGGTTAAAGCTAGAGTTTTTCGGCCTAGAGAACTAGTACTGCAAAGATCTGAAGTATCTAGACCAATGAAATAGGAAAAACTTTTTCCTAACTGGGAAGGACCTTATCGAGTCACTGAAGTGATAAGTCTTAGAACTTGTATGATCGAAAGCTTAAATAGATATCGTATCATCGATCATGGAATGTAGAAAATCTACGCTTATGCTGTCAATAAAGCTCTCCTTTTTAATATTCTTTTTGTAAGAGTATTTATTCCTCATATCAAATAATTGGCCCAACTATCCGACTCAATCGATATATCCGACAAATGAAGAGTTGGCCTAATCAACCGATTCAATCAGTATGTTTGACAAATAAAGAGTTGGCCATATTAATCGACTCAATCGGTATATTTGATAAATGAAGAGTTGGCCCAATCAAATGACTCAATTGATATATCCGACAAATGAAGAGTTGGCCTAATCAACCGACTCAATCAATATGTCCGACACATGAAGAGTTAGCCTAATCCACCAACTCGATCGGTATGTCCGAATCAGGATCCCAACTGATAATACGAAGCCGATGGAAGAAAAATTGATGCGACATCTCGATTCATGAGAATACTTTCTATTGGCAATAGAAATTCGACACCTGGCAATGGCATAATGTCTAAAATGAAACAAATCAATTCTAACAATTGACTCCAAGATTCATCATCATTAGAAGACGCCCCTTCTACGAGAGCTTTGACAATGAAATGACTTGTCAAAAAGGTATTAATGAAAAAAGAGAAGAGAAAGAAAAAAATTCTTGCAACTCCCATCATTCAAGGTGACAGTGCACCTTGAAACTAGGAGTGGGAGGCAAATATTATGACGAGACGGTCGAACTGATTAGTAAATGCTGAAAGCCCAAAAGTTAATAAGCCGACGATATAAAGTCCGATCGACTCATTTCTGAAGCACAACAATACTTATAAAGTCCGACCAATTTAAAGTTAAAGAAATATCAGGTGAACAGCCTCCAAATGGATCAATGACTAGAATTCGTCGACCAATTCAAGAAATAGTTATCATAACTGAATAACGTTACAACAATCGTCCATTGCGACAGGTTCAAATTAGTTTTAACGGAATGATATTGAAATTAACAATATGAAACTTCTTCCAACTAACTTCTGTTAAGATGAATGCGGATAAGAGGAGACATTCGCAATTAAGCTAAGCTAAGAAAGTGAAGTATTCCTTGACTTTGCTTTTTTTAAGATTCTCTATCTATTATTTGAACTTTACTGACCTAAGATCAGAGTATCCCTCACCGGAAAACTTCCGATCAAGGACCCATTTTGCAGGCACTCGAGATGACCAGCAGGTGATTCCCGATGGTGCATATTGGCCCATAAAGTTCAGCGTCAACACATATCAATGGCATCCTTTCTAATTGTTATAAGTCATCAAGAAGCATATCGATGATATTCTTTCTAATTGTTATAGTCATCAAGAATTACTTCGCTGATATTCTTTCTTGTAAAGAATAAAAGGTTGTAAAATGATGAGTTTCATTAATTATTTGATCACATCGGATAGACTTTTTTTCAAAAAAAAAAAAAAAACGGCTAGTATTTCACCTATGGGAAATCAAATAAATAAAGTAGAGATTATTATTTTTCTACCAACATTCAACTCCAATAATACAGAAGTCGTATATATGTTATAGCAAACAGGATGGATATACAAAATCTAGTATAACTATCTAGTTCACCCAAACTATCCTTAATATCGAATGCACCTCAACAATTTTCTATAACAGTAATGTTAATTTAGAAGACTCGTCAGTTCAATTATATATGTTTAGAAATGAAAGGTTTAACCATATCAGATCAATGGTGTAGAAGTTTTAGTAAGTGATGCATTTGAAGGACAACTACTAAATTAAATTTGTTACCTGTAGGTAAAGAAGGAAGTCGACAGCATCATAAAGTCGTCTTACGTCTACTGGATCACCAACAACTTCTGGAGACATTTGAGACAGTAAGAGTAGAGCCTGTGGAAGATAGAAGGGTATCACTATTTCAACCAGCGAGCAACAATAAATGAGGGCACAAAGTTTGCTACCAGTAATGCTTCTGCTGTGGTATCTGAAACCGCCCATCCATGATCCGCTGTTTCGAAGGCCCACGCGCCTTTTGATTTTTCCCGGTACCATGAAGTTAGATCACCAGGGTAGTCCTTAAGAATCTTTAAAACAAGTTAGAAATAATTAAATACAGTCACAAAGGTGGCATGAACATAACCGCCAGCATATCACGATAAGGACCTAATAAAGAGAGAGTAGACCTGTGAGCTTTTTATAAATTCATGCGCTTTCTTGAGAGCAGGCCCAAATTCCTTAAAGAGGCCCGTCGAAATGATTGCTTGAACAGAAAAAGCTGTGTCCCATAATTGGCTGCCACATGTTGACTGCAGTTTATGCAATATCAATGAAACTATGGATTATTCAAATTTAATATATGTATTGCAATATCAATGAAACTATGGATTATTCAAATTTAATATATGCATGTCAGGGATATAAATAAATCAATCATGAATGATCACGATCCGAACTGGTTTTTTGATCGGCTTATAATATTAGATCCAGATCCAATCCACTATAAAATCAAGTCGGATTTATTTTTAAAATTTTCAATCCAACGGATCATTTGGGTTGAATCGGGTCTATAAATAACTCAGTTCTAATATAAAAAAATTAAATCTAAATATGATCTAGAAAAAATATAGATAATCATATTTTAATTATTACATAACCAACTATTATTAATCATAAAATAGATAATGTGCAACATTATTTTCAAAAAAAAATTAGAATATAAAAATAATTATAACTCTATTTCTATATTAAAAATAAATTTTATATAAATTTTAAATTATAATTTAAAGGGTCAAATAGATATGTCATAACAGTATTAGTATATTCGAGTCGATCAGGTCTAAATTCGGTAAACCCAGATCCGACCTGAAAAATGGAATGGGCCTAATTTTAAAATCCGACCCGGATCTACAGATCCATAAAAATGGATTGGATCAGGTCTAAACGAATCGGATCGGATCGGATCACGGGTCAACCCAATCCATTTGTAGCCTTAATATGTATTGGTGTTAAAATAACAAGAGACGAGCAGGAGAATGAGAATTTTGGTAGGTAAGAAGGGGCTCTGATATCGTATTAAAATCCTATCTAAAAACTCGGATATTTAGATAGATCGACCCCAGTACATATACAAGTATTATAAGATTATTATTCCTCAACACAGACAATGAAAGGTTTAACATTAAAGATGAATCCTGTGTAGAACAAAAAACAACCACACACGGGTTAAGAAGACGGGAAACTCAGAAAAATAAAAACGTTGCTGCAACCACACCAACGTTGATGCTTTTCATATTTTTTATATCAAAGCCTTCTCTAGCGTATATGATAAAAACACTAGAACTTTAACTAAAAATGGACTCTTGAAAGTAATTAATGATAAAACTAAAGACTCATTGTTCAAACAAAATAAACAAACCAAGAGACCAAACAAAGATAAACTCTACGCTCAATCGCGCGTAGATAGGGGCTGGTGTTGGTCATTCAATACTCCCCCTCAACGCCAGCACTTCGTCTCTTTACTACACCGAGCTGACGACAATGATCTTCAACTTTGTTGCCACACAAGCTCTTGGTAAACAAGTCTGCAGCTTGGTCTTCCGTTCGAACATATTTCAACTCAACCTCCCCCTGCAGCACCTTTTCTCTTATGAAGTGATAATGAACCTCCACATGCTTTGTCCTAGCATGAAAAACTGGATTTTCTGCCAGCTTTATTGTAGACAGATTGTCACAATGTAAGAGAACTCCACCTTCTTCCAACTGAAACAGATCTTTCAGCAATTGCCTTAGCCAGGCAATTTCTTGAGATGCCATTGCAGCAGCTCGGTATTCAGCTTCTGTGGTTAACAAAGAGACAGTGGGCTGTCTCTTACTGCTCCATGAAACTGCTCCAGATCCAAGCTTAAACACATACCCAGTAGTTGACCGTCGAGTATCAAGATCACCTGCGTAGTTAGCGTCACAATAACCTTCCAATTTGCAACTGCTGTTCTTTGTGTACATGATGCCATGACCAAGCATTCCTTTCACGTACCTCAAGATTCGCCAAGCTGCTTCCAGATGAAGGTTCGTTGGATTGTGCATGAATCGGCTCATCACCCCAATAGCAAACAAAATACCCGGACTAGTAACACTGAGGTAAATAAGACTGCCCATCAGTTGCCGATACATAGTGATATCTGTCAGACTTTTGCCTTCCTGAAAGTAGATTTTCGCATTAGGTTCCATTGGTGTTGTGCTCGGTTTGCAACTGAGCATCCCAAATTTCTTCAACAAATCCTCGGAGTACTTCCTTTGATGTAGAAACAACCCTTCATCAGAGTGATCAACTTCTAAACCCAAGAAATGCTTCAGCCGTCCGAGTTCTTTAATCTGAAAATGGATCGACAAGTTTTCCTTGGTTCGAATAATTTCCTCCTCAAAATCTCCGGTGATAATTAGATCATCCACATACACTAATACGGCAGCTATTTTCCCTTCACTAGCTTTGACAAACAGGCTTGAGTCTGCAAAAGTTACCTGGTATCCAGAGTGAATAAGAAATTCAACAATCTTCCCGTACCAGGCCCTCGACGCCTGCTTTAAACCATAGAGTGCCTTCCGAAGTTTGCACACATATTCAAGGTGCTCAGAACTCTGAAATCCCAGCGGTTGTTCCATGTAAATTTTTCGGTCTAGCTCTCCATGTAAGAAAGCATTTCTTACATCCATTTGCCATAAATTCCACCCTCTACTTGTTGCCAAAGCCAGGAGAACTCTCACTGTTGTGAGCTTTGCAACAGGACTAAAGGTCTCATCATAATCTAACCCGTACTGTTGGGAGAACCCTCGAACTACAAGACGAGCTTTGTATCTCTCAATCGATCCATCAGCACGGTGCTTGATTTTGTACACCCACTTGCATGAGATGGGCATCACATCCTTTGGCTTGGCCATCAGCTCCCAGGTCTGATTTTGGTCAAGTGCAGCAATCTCTTCCTTCATTGCGTTGAACCATTCCGAGTGCTGTAAAGCCTCTTCAAATGTCTTTGGTTTCCTTGTATCCAGATCCTCCACTAATGCAGCATTAGCATATTTATGATTTATTTTTCTAATCCTGGTTGATCTTCTAAGTGCAGTCGGCATATTTTGCTGTAATGGCTCGTCCTCCTCTTCTACTCTCTGATAAACACCTGTCTGCCATGGATGTTGAACAACTCTTTCCTCGCCATTACCGTGCTTTCTGCAACTTCAAATTGCTGTGAACTAAGCTGAACATATGAGGGTTCCAGATCTTCTTTGTAGACATCCAAACTTGGCAGTTCCTTCTTGTCCGCAGACCACCATGAAGATGCCTCATCAAATACCACGTTTCGCGATGTGTAGCATCTTCCTGTAACTGGATCACAGCACCGCCACCCTTTTCTTTGACTATCATAACCTACAAAAATACATCTGATAGCCTTCTTCTCCATTTTGCTGCATAGATGGTCAGGTACAAACACAGCACACAGATCCAAAAACGCGAAAATGTCCTACTGCGGGTTTTGAATTCCATAATTTTTCAAAGGGTGAAAAAAAGGATAACCTTTTTTGAGGCAACCGGTTGATCACAAAGACTGCTGTCTTCATTGCTTCAGCCCAAAATCGACCCGGTACATTCTTTGCATGAAGCAAGCTTCGACAGATTTCAGCTTGATGCCTGTTCTGCCTTTCTGATACGCCGTTTTGTTGTGGAGTGTTGCCGTCCTCGTCGCCGCGCCCGTGCCGAGGATCAACCGATCCTCCCTGACCGCCTGGCAAGGGAGCCTCCCTTCCTGCGAGAAACCTGCAACAAAGGGGTTAGAGGACCCTGGCCGGGGATTCCGGCGAGGGGGCTCCGACGGTCAAGTCAGTAGACGACGTGGGGGAACAGACTCTCGCTCCCAGGCCCTCTAAAGGGTCCCAGGTTTGGAGAGTTAACTCGTGAAGGGGAAGCGCCGGGGACGGAATCTCGGCTGGGCCTGCCTGCCGAGCTCGCGTCCAGTATTCCCCTCTCGGGATCTCTGGCTTTTTTCTCGGAGCGAGGCCTTGTGCCGGTGCTTCCTTCTTGTCCCCAGGCTAGTTGGCTTACCTCGCAGTCTCCGGATCCCTCCTCCTTTATCTCCCTCCGTTGTGTGCTTTCCATCGTGTGCTTGTCCTTTTCCTCCTCGAAAACTCCTCTCCCCTGTCTTCCTTTCTTTTCCCTTTTTGGTGAAGGAGGCCAGGCGGCTTTCCGACCTCGTCCACCGGGCCCAGCAGGAGAAGGCAAGGACAGAAGAGAAAAGGAGGAGGGGGGCGGCGCTGGCAGAGCGGCCAGTCGTCAGGCTTCGGGCTCCGTGAGAGTGCTCTTTTCCCCGAGGGTGGGCGCCATCCGTTTACGGGGCCCGTTCCGTCAGGATCGGGTCTCTCGACTGCGGGACCTTTCGGGCCAATATAAGTGACGTTCCGCGTGCCGCCGCCCTCCGTACGGGACGCCGTCTGGGGTCGGTACGGCCCGAGGGATGGCCTCGGGACCTGTTGCTTTCCCCGGGGGCCTCTCCGTACGAGCGGTCTGACCCCGGCTGAGTTGGACCTGTCTCCGGGGGCCAACTGGCGAGAGGCGAGGGATCGGCCGACCTCGGCTTAGGTGGACCCCTACTGGGTGGACACCTGGCGAGGTGGCAGGAGGTCGCCTGGCTTCGGCCGAGGTGGACTCGTCTCCGGGTGGCCACCTGGCGCAAGGCGGGGGGTCAGCCGACCTCGGCCTAGGTGGACCCCTCCTGGGTGGACACCTGGCGAGGTGGCAGAAGATCGCCTGGCTTCGGCCGAGGTGGACCCGTCCCCGGGTGGCCACCTGGCGCAAGGCGGAGGGTCAGCCGACCTCGGCCTAGGTGGACCCCTCCTGGGTGGACACTGGCGAGGTGGCAGAAGATCGTTGCTTCGGCCGAGGTGGACCCGTCTCCGGGTTGTCACCTGGCGCAAGGCGGAGGGTCAGCCGACCTCGGCCTAGGTGGACCCCTCCTGGGTGGACACCTGGCGAGGTGGCAGAAGATCGCCTGGCTTCGGCCGAGGTGGACCCGTCTCCGGGTGGCCACCTGGCGCAAGGCGGAGGGTCAGCCGACCTCGGCCGACCTTACTCGGGGCGGACTCCTCCGAGCCCGGGCGCAGATGAGTCGGTGGGGGAACTCCGCGCCGAACTTGACCTCGGCGGGAGCTGTTTGCTTCAGATAGTCGTCGGGCGGTGCGGTCTTGCCGACCCTAGCTTTGAGGACGTGGCGCTGATTCTGGCAGGGAAACTCGCACGTGGCTCGCTCGTATTCGGCGATACCTGAGCCTGGCCACGTCACTGTCACGGCTGTAACAGTTGCCCCCCAGCCCGCCGTTCCGTCGGGGCATCGTAAAACGGAACGTCGGGATTAATTGCAGACATGACGTGGGGAGGCGAAGATCTTGCATCATAATTGGCACGATCTCCATTCGTCGTGGCTCGATGTGGCTGAAGACCTATGGGGGGTCGCCACGCGTCGTCCACTTGCCCGTAATCAATGCGTCGCTTCGGGGCAGAGGCCGTTACTCTGCTAACGAGGCGACGGTGTCGGGCGTGCGCCCACGTGGCGACCATCCAGTGGTCCGAGGCGGAATGATGGGTACGGCTGCTGCCGGCTGAGTTTGAAAGGGAGGGGACTTTCCAGAACGAGGCCTTTTCCCTTGCTTCGTGGGCGGTTTGCTGCAGGCTAACAACTTCTGCCGCTCGCGCCCGTCTGTGCATTTTGGGTGAGTGTCTTCTTCTCCTTCTCTAGCCCCCTTCCTCTCTCATTTCTTATTCAGTTTCTTTGTCCTTTCCTTCCCCATGGCGCGCCGTCGCCATGTCTCTTCTAACCCGGACGAGGCCGGTCCATCCCGGCCGAGGACTCCATCTTCTTCCTCCTCGGATGAGGAGGTAATTCCAGAGGAGGTCCGCCGGCGCTTGCAACCCGGGGGTGTCACTATTGGCATCCCCAGGGGGGTCGGTCCCCTCGGTTGCGCCTGCCGTGCCCCTCCGTTCACTCCCCGCCTTGGCTTCTCTTCCTGCTCCGCCACTTCTTCCCGCCGGTCCCTCCGGTCATGCCTCTACCATGACCGAAGGTGATCTTTCTCTGCTCCGGGATGCCTATGGCATCCCGGGATCTGTTCGTCTGTTTGCTCCGCGGTCCGGGGAGCGTGTCACCATGAGCGGCCCCGGCCGCATTGCCTTCTACGAAGACTTCCTCCTCGGGGGTCTTCGTTTTCCTCTGCACCCTTTTTTCCTTTCCTTTCTCAGCCATTTCCGGCTCGTCCCGGCTCAGCTGGCTCCTAATGCCATCCGGGTCATCTTCTCCTTCATTGTCTTCTGCCATTTCCACGGGTTCGTTGCCCGTTTTTCACTCTTCAGGGCCCTGTTCACCCTGAAGAAGTGCTCCACCGATGATGGCTGGTGGTACATTTCGCCCCGGCCTAGGTGTCTCCGGTTCGACCTCCCTTCTTCGGTCAAGGGATGGAAGAGCCGGTTTTTCTTTGCTTCGGTCGACGACGTCGACTGGGCTTGGAGCGAACCGGACCGGTCGCCGAACCGGAGTTCTCGAGTCGAGCTCGCGGACCAGGAGTCTTACAGCCAGCTCCTGAGTGACGTGGTCCCGCCGCTCGAGGTTCTGCTTTCTGAGCAGAATCTTTTTGAGGCCGGCATCAGTCCCATCCGGGAGACCGGTGAGATTTGGCCCCGCATTAACTCCTGCCCTTCCCCCCTCTCTTTTTAAGATTGAACTGTCTGACCTTCTGATTTCTCCACTTTGCAGGGATGAAGTTTTCCTTAGAGAATCTTCTGGAGGGAGCGGCCCAGAGGGAGGTCGTCGACGTGGACGAGCCCGTGGTGAAGAGGGCTCGCACAGAGACGAGCCGGGAGGTCGCAGCGGCGACCGCGCCCGGCCTAGCTGCCGCTGTTTCTCCGCCCATACCTCCTCAGGGCGGCGCCCCTGGCGCCTCGGCCCCACGACCTGGCAACGCCGCCGAGAGAGCTCCGGCGCCCGCCGCTCTGCCCATCGCCGGGCCCACTCCTGTCAGCAGCCCCACGGCACCGCCAGTGGCGACCGCCGGTCCGTCGGCTGTAGCTCCAGCAGAGGGGGCAGCTGCCGCGGGGATCGGCCCGAAGGGCCCGGCGCCGGTGATCTCGCACCGAGACTCGGTCATCCTCGACCGAGGACTGGCGGAGAAGTTGATGGAGTACGCTTCCACCGCCCGGGACCGCCGAGCTCGGGGCGGCCGAGATTACGCGGATGCGCTGCTCGGCATCCTGCCCCAACTCTTCACGGTAAGTCAGAGCTTTCCTTCTTCTTTACTTCCAATCCGAGGGCTTCTGCCTTGATACTGACATGCGCTGTTTTTGCCTCTGCAGATCGGGAACGACGTCCTCCTACTGAGGAACTACCTCGTAGGGAACGCCAAGCGGGACTCCGATCGGGAGCTAAAGCTTGGCAAACTCGCGGCCGATGTGAAGGACCTGATGGACAAGGGGGCCGAGCTGCGAGCTGAGAAGCGGGCCCTCCAGTCCGACCTGACACGTTCCGAGGAGCGGAACAAAGAATTGGAGGCCTCCTTGGCGGAGGAGCGGACCTCCAACCAGCGCCGGACTGAGGAGGATGCGGCGGAGAAGGCCCGCCTGCAGGCCCATTCCCTGTTTTTGGAGCGCCAACGGGATGAGGCCCGGCGAGAGGTGGCCGCGGCGAAGGACCGGAGCTCCTACATCAACGGGCTCCTGGAGGCGGCGAAGCGGGAAGCGCAGGAGGCCGTCCCCAAGTTCCGGGCCTCCGACGAGTTCACGTCGGAAGTCCGGGAGGCCGCCGTGGACTCCTTCCTGAAGGGGTTTCCGGATGTGCCGGGAGAAGGTGGGGGCCTTCTTCCCCAGCTGGACTTGAGTGGGGTCGTCGTCGGCGGCAGGAAGCCGGGGAGCGAGAGCAGGGTCCCCGGCGCGACCCAGGCGACACCTCAGGCGACACCTGTGGCACCTCCGGCGGTGATGCCGCGGTCCCGGCACAGCCCCAGGAGCCGGTCGTCGTGGAGGTTGAAGAGGTGGCGCCCCGCACCTCCGGCGGACGGCGCCGACCCTGCGCCCCAGTGACCTTTACTTTGTATTCTCGCTGTCTTCGTCTCTTCTTTTTCTTGGGGGGTTCCGGCCTGTCGGAGCTCCCAGTTTGTACTGAACACTTTGTAATGAAGACTCCTTTTTCATAAAAACTTGTCTATCATCTTTGCTTCTTTTTCTTCTTCTTTGTTTGTTTGTGAGATGTCGGTCTGGGACACCTGAGATAACTGCAGGCCTGGTCCTTCTATACTAAATCGAAGGACGGGGTCTGCAGAGCCGTGTTGCGGCAAGGCAAGAATCCTGAGCAGGTCCGACTTTGGGTTGCCTTCATGCTTGCGCGGACAGCACAGTTCCTGCACCATCTTCTGGGCCGAAACCCGGGATCCTCCGGACTGAGCTCGATGCCGCAGGCTTTCTCAAACCTTGCGCGGCTTGCTGAGCCGTGCTCCGGGCTTGCGTGGGCGAAGCGGATTCGGCGCCACCTTCCAGGTCGGAGCCCAGGATCTTCCGGACTGAGCTCGATGCCGCAGGCTTTTTCAAACCTTGCGCGGCTTGCCGAGCTGTGCTCCGGGCTTGCGTGGGCGAAGCGGATTCGGCGCCACCTTCCAGGCCGAAGCCCAGGATCTTCCGGACTGAGCTCGATGCCGCAGGCTTTCTCAAACCTTGCGCGGCTTGCCGAGCTGTGCTCCGGGCTTGCGTGGGCGAAGCGGATTCGGCGCCACCTTCCAGGCCGAAGCCCAGGATCTTCCGGACTGAGCTCGATGCCGCAGGCTTTCTCAAACCTTGCGCGGCCTGCTGAGCTGTGCTCCGGGCTTGCGTGGTCGAACTGGGTTCGACGCCACCTTCCAGGCCGAAGCCCAGGATCTTCCGGACTGAGCTCGATGCCGCAGGCTTTCTCAAACCTTGCGCGGCTTGCCGAGCTGTGCTCCGGGCTTGCGTGGGCGAAGCGGATTCGGCGCCACCTTCCAGGCCGAAGCCCAGGATCTTCCGGACTGAGCTCGATGCCGCAGGCTTTCTCAAACCTTGCGCGGCCTGCTGAGCTGTGCTCCGGGCTTGCGTGGTCGAACTGGGTTCGACGCCACCTTCCAGGCCGAAGCCCAGGATCTTCGCAGGCCTCCTCGCTGAGTTTAGAGAAGAATTTTAAAGTGAAGAAGCTTTGTTCAAGGAGCCGGGAGCCTTACATCACTGGTAGTACATTCTCAGGTTCGAGGGGTTCCATGTCCGGGGGAACCTGGCACCTCCCAGTTCTTCCAAGTAACATGCCCCGTGGGGAGGGCTTCTGCTACCCGATAAGGGCCTTCCCAGTTGGGTGAAAGCTTGCCGCACTCTCGTGGCTGGGAGGCTTCTGTACGCCGGAGGACCAAGTCCCGGGACGAAAAACCTTCGGCCGTACTCGGGAGTTGTAATATCTGGCTACACGTTGCCGGTATGCCGCCATTCGAATTCGGGCCTTGTCCCTTGTTTCTTCGAGGAGGTCTAGGTTGAGCATCATCCTGGCCGGGTTTTCTGTCTCGTCGTATTGTTCTACGCGCAGCGTGGGTATGCTGAGCTCGATCGGGATGACTGCCTCGGCCCCGAAGACGAGGTTGAATGGGGTTTCGTCGGTAGCTGTCCTTGGAGTGGTGTGGTATGCCCAAAGAACGCTGGGAAGCTCGTCGGCCCACCTGCCCTTGGCTTGGTCTAGCCGCGTGCGGAGGCCCTGAAGAATGGTCCTGTTCGTGACCTCAGCCTCCCCGTTGGTCTGGGGGTGCGCCACGAGGTGAAGCGATGCTTGATGCCGAGGTCGTTGCAGAAATCCTCGAACTCTCGACAGTCGAACTGGCGTCCGTTGTCGGTAACCACGGTGTGGGGGAGGCCGAAGCGGCAGACGATGGACTTCCAGAAGAATTTGGCGACGTTTGCTTCGGTGATTCTTGCCAAGGGTTCGGCTTCGACCCACTTTGTGAAGTAGTCGATGGCCACTATCAGGAACTTCCGCTGGCCGGGTGCCGGCGGGAATGGGCCCAGAAGGTCCATTCCCCACTGGGCGAATGGCCAGGGGGCTGAGAGTTGAGAGATCGGGTTGGAGGGTTGCCGCTGTACCGTGGCGTGGCGCTGGCACGGTCGCATCTCTTCACGAAGTCAGCGGCATCCTCCTTCATCGTCTCCCAGAAGTAGCCTTGACGGAGGGCCTTGTATGCCAATGCCTGCCCCCCACGTGGTTCCCACAGATGCCTTCGTGAATCTCCTGGAGCACAAGCTTGGCTTCTGCGGGTCCAATGCACTTGAGGAGGGGATAAGAGTAGGACCTTCGATACAGCTGCCGTCCATCAGGACAAACCGCACGGCCTTCTTCCTGATGAGGCGAGCCGCGTCTCGGTCTTCCGGCAGAATGCCGTCGGTGATGTACGCGGCGTACTTGTCCATCCAGCCGGGCTCTTGGCTGACCTGATGGACCCCGCCGGTGCTTCGAGGCTTGGGACTTCGAGTCGCTCACATGAGCGCGTCCCAGCATTGTGTCTGGCAGAGTCGCCAATCGAGAGAGAGCATCCGCGCGGGCGTTCTCCCCGGGGGATATGAAAGATGTTGAAACGCCGAAACTTGGACGCGCCCGCCTTGACGAGCTCCAGATACTTCGCCATCTGGGGGTCGTGAGCGACGTACTCCCCGGACACCTGCCGCCACGAGCTGGGAGTCAGTGAAGCTCTGAGGTTGGTCACGCCCAGCTCGCGGGAGACCCTGAGTCCGGCGAGAAGCGCCTCGTACTCCGCTTGATTGTTTGTCGCGGGGAACTGGAAACGGAGCGCACATTCTGCGACGACCCCGTCGCCGTTGGCAAGGATGAGCCCAGCTCCGCTCCCTCCGGAGTTTGAGGCTCCGTCTACATGGAGGATCCAGGCGTCCTCTCCGGGCTTGTTGGCGCCGACCTCCATCGGCGGGCCGAAGAGTCCTCCTCGGGCTCCTTGCCCAAACCTGCGCATTCGACCAAGAAATCGGCCAGCACCTGTGCCTTCATTGCCGACCTCGGTCGGTATGGTATGTCGAACTCGCTGAGTTTCAGTGCCCATTTGGCCAATCGCCCCGAGGTGTCGGGTCGGCTGAGCACCGCTTTCAGCGGTTGGTCCGTCAAGACGGCGATGGGATGCGCTTGGAAATAGGGCCTGAGACGCTGGGCAGATACTATCAGCGCAAAAACGAGTTTCTCGGGCCGGAATACCTGAGCTCCGCGTCCCGGAGGAGTTTGCTGGTATAGTACACCGGTCGCTGGATCCCGTGGTCGTCGGTTCGGACCAGGACAGAGCTGACGGCCTCCGGGGTAACGGCCAAGTAGAGGGTAAGCTCCTCCCCTTCCTCGGGCCTGGACAGCAAAGGTGGTGATGCGAGCGTCTTCTTCAACTCCTCGAAGGCCTGCTGGCATTCCTCGGTCCAGGCGAAAACCATTCATCTTCCTCAGCACCTTGAAGAAGGGACGGCAGCGGTCCGCCGACCTGGAAAACGAAACGGCTAAGGGCCGCAACCCGGCCGGTCAGCTGCTGCACTTGTTTCTTGGAGGCTGGCTGCTCCATGTCCAGGATAGCCTGGACCTTCTCCGGGTTGGCCTCGATTCCTCTCTGGGTCATCATGAACCCTAGGAACTTTCCGGCGAGACCCCGAAGGCGCACTTCGCCGGATTCAGCTTCATCTGGTGGCGCCGGAGGTTGCCGAACGTCTCTGCCAGGTCGGCTACGTGGTCCGAGTCAAGTTTGCTCATTACCAGCATGTCGTCCACGTACACCTGCATGTTGCGCCTATCTGGTCTTTGAAGATTTTGACCAGACGTTGGTACGGTCGCCCTGCGTTCTTGAGGCCGAAGGGCATCATCCTGTAACAGAAAGTCCGCGATCAGTTATGAAGGCGGTACGCTCTTCGTCCTCCGGATTCATCCGGATCTGGTTGTATCCGGAGAAAGCGTCCATGAATGACAGGAGACGGTGTCCCGAGGTGGTGTCGACCAGCTGGTCGATCTTTGGCAGAGGGAAGCTGTCCTTCGGGCAAGCTTTATTGAGGTCGGTGTAGTCCACGCAGATCCTCCACTTACCGCTGCTCTTCTTTACCATGACCACATTTGCTAACCAGCTGGGGTATTGGACTTCTCGGACGAAACCGGCGGCGAGAAGTTTCTCTACCTCCTCGTCGATCGCCTTCTGCCTCTCCATGGCAAAGCTTCTCTTCTTCTGGCGGACCGGGCGGCTGCCTGGGTCCACGTTCAGGCTGTGCATGATAATCTCGGGCGGAATACCCGGCATGTCGACCGCCGACCAGGCGAACACATCGGCGTTGGCACGGAGGAACTCCAGCAGGCGGGTTCGTTCCTCTTCGGGGAGCTGGGCCCCAACTTGCACCATCTTCAGAGGGTCTGAACCAAGGGGAAAGGAGAGCAGGCGCTCTACGGGCCCTCCCCTGGGTTCCTTTTCTCTTAGGTCGAGGTCCTCGACCTCGCGGGCGAGCTCTGCGCCCTTGATGCCGGGATTGTCTGCAGGCAGCGGGACTGGCTGGATCGTCCCCTTCATTTCCCCGAACCCGAAAGGCGTGGGGAACTGCACCAGCAATCTCCTTTGTGGATAGTGGCGTGTGGTGCGTGTGTCCGCCCCGGTCCCGGAGCGTGAAGACCATGATGAGTGACCAGTGAAAGTTACCATGACGGTCGATGCCGAGGTGGGGATCCGCGGTAACTGGGAGAGTGATCTCCCCTTCGACTCCCACGGAGTCCCCTGTAAAACCTACCAGTGGGGTGTGCACTGGCTTTAGCTGGTCGAGAGACAAGTTCATCCGAGAGAAAGCGTCATAAAAAAGTACATCGGCCGAGCTTCCACTATCCACCATGATTCGATGTACAGGATGTTTCGCGATGGTCATTTCGACCACCACGGCATCATTGTTTACATTGTCATTAGACTCCCCTCCCTTGGGAGGGGTTACATTCTCCGGGACTTCCGGGCTCTCTTCTCTGCTCGGCCAGATCCGCGTGAGATCATGCCCACGGGCCTCTCTGTTGGCCGGTTGTCGATCGCAGGGACAGGTGGCAGGGCCGCGAGCGGCTGCTTTTCGGAGGGAGCCTCGTTCTTGACGAACTTCCGGAGGTATCCCCTCCCGATCAGCTCCTCGATCTCCCGCTTCAGGTGGCGGCACTCCTCCGTGTCATGCCCGTGCTCGCGGTGGAATTGGCAGTACTTTGATTTGTCTCGGGCTGCCCTCGGGTTCTGAGGTGGAGGTCGGCGGAGATAACGCTCGCCCTCGATTTCCATAAGGATTTTGGCTCGAGGTGCGAGGAGAGGGGTGTACCTCGCTCGGGGGCAGATTCGGCCTCGGCCTTGGGTTCGGGCGAGGGTCGACTGGTGGCCGGGCCTCCGAGCTCCGGGGCGTCTCTCGGGGTCGACTTCTTCAAAATCTTCCCGTCCAGCTCTCGACGGGTGCGGTCGGCCTCCTCCGCTCGGATGTACTTGTGGGCGCGGAGGAGGAGCTCGGAATACGTCCTGGGCGGCTTCTTGTCCAGGGAATAGGTCAGGCGGGACGTCTTGAGCCCGCGCTTTAGAGCCAGCATGGCGACGGGCTCGTCTAAGCTGTAGATCTCCAGGGCCGCGGTCTTAAATCGGGCGATGTAGTCACGGAGCAGCTCCTGGTCCTGCTGGCGGACGGAGAAGAGGCTGTCCACCTCCCTTGGCACCTTTCGACAAGCGTCGAAATGCGCCACAAACTTTCCTTCCAGCTGCTGGAAGGAGCGAATGGATCCGGGCTCGAGACGGGCGAACCAGACTCGGGCGGCCTTCCGAAGGGTTGCAGGGAAGGCGATGCACAGAAGGGCGTTGGTGGCGCCCTGGACCCTCATGAGAGCTTTATAACTCTCCAAATGGTCCAGGGGGTCGGTGGTCCCGTCGTAAGGGTCCACCTGTGGCATGCGGAACCGTTTCGGGATCGGTTCCGCCTGAATTTCTTCGGAGAAAGGGGGGCGGGAGTCGTAGCCCGCCGGGTCAGCTGACGAGTTCTGCAGGTCGGCAAACCGTCGGGCGAACTCCGCCAACTTGCGCTCGTGCTCTTCTAGGCGCCTCTCGGCCTGGCGCCTGATGGCTTCATCGGTGGAGTCTTCCACCGAGACTGCATGTGAGGGAGGCGCCGATTGGTCTCGGCGCGGGGTCCGGACCCGGCGTCGCTTGCTGCGATGCGCCGTCTCGGCCCCATCGGCCGGGGATCGACTCTCGTGATCCTCCGAGCCGGAATAGTCTTTCTTCGGGGGAGCTTGGCGGCTCTCTCGGGGGTTGGAGATGGCTTGCGGATGGGACGGCCTGCCCTGGATTGAGCGCAGGCTCCCACGCTGTCCCGCGACCCGAGCCGCGGGGGTCCCCGGCGGCTGCGGATGAGGCCAGGGACCGTTGCTGATGCTGGAGCTGTCGGACCGCTGAGGTCAAGGTCTGCAGCTGCTGGACGATGGCCGCAAGGGATCCGTCCGCCGGGGTAGGCTGCTGCATAAGAGGAGGGGAGCCGGAAGCTCCCGTTCGGGGGTGTGGCCCCCCGGTGGGGAGTGGGCTTCTCCCACATGGCTGGTGGACGCCTCGCGACCACGAGTGACCACCATTGCTAGAGAGCGTGACACCTGCAAAAAGCTAGTTCCCACTAGGGGTTAGTGTCCTGCCCCCTACCTGGCGCGCCAATCTGTTGCCGTCCTCGTCGCCGCGCCCGTGCCGAGGATCAACCGATCCTCCCTGACCGCCTGGCAAGGGAGCCTCCCTTCCTGCGAGAAACCTGCAACAAAGGGGTTAGAGGACCCTGGCCGGGGATTCCGGCGAGGGGGCTCCGACGGTCAAGTCAGTAGACGACGTGGGGGAACAGACTCTCGCTCCAGGCCCTAAAGGGTCCCAGGTTGGAGAGTTAACTCGTGAAGGGGAAGCGCCGGGGACCGGAATCTCGGCTGGGCCTGCCTGCCGAGCTCGCGTCCAGTATTCCCCTCTCGGGATCTCTGGCTTTTTTCTCGGAGCGAGGCTTGTGCCGGTGCTTCCTTCTTGTCCCCAGGCTAGTTGGCTTACCTCGCAGTCTCCGGATCCCTCCCTTTATCTCCCTCCGTTTGTGCTTTCCATCGTGTGCTTGTCCTTTCCTCCTCAGAAAACTCCTCCCCTGTCTTCCTTTCTTTTCCCTTTTTGGTGAAGGAGGCCAGGCGGCTTTCCGACCTCGTCCACCGGGCCCAGCAGGGAGAAGGCAAGGACAGAAGAGAAAAGGAGGAGGGGGGCGGCGCTGGCAGAGCGGCCAGTCGTCAGGCTTCGGGCTCGTGAGAGTGCTCTTTTCCCGAGGGTGGGCGCCATCCGTTTACGGGGCCCGTTCCGTCAGGATCGGGTCTCTCGACTGCGGGACCTTCGGGCCAATGTAAGTGACGTTCCGCGTGCCGCCGCCCTCCGTACGGGACGCCGTCTGGGGTCGGTACGGCCGAGGGATGGCCTCGGGACCTGTGCTTTCCCCGGGGGCCTCTCCGTACGAGCGGTCTGACCTCGGCTGAGTTGGACCTGTCTCCGGGGGCAACTGGCGAGAGGCGAGGGATCGGCCGACCTCGGCTTAGGTGGACCCCTACTGGTGGATGGCGACTGGCGAGGTGGCAGGAGGTCGCCTGGCTTCGGCCGAGGTGGACTCGTCTCCGGGTGGCCACCTGGCGCAAGGCGGGGGTCAGCCGACCTCGCCTAGGTGGACCCCTCCTGGGTGGACACCTGGCGAGGTGGCAGAAGATCGCCTGGCTTCGGCCGAGGTGGACCCGTCCGGGTGGCCACCTGGCGCAAGGCGGAGGGTCAGCCGACCTCGGCCTAGGTGGACCCCTCCTGGGTGGACACCTGGCGAGGTGGCAGAAGATCGCCTGGCTTCGGCCGAGGTGGACCCGTCTCGGGTTGCCACCTGGCGCAAGGCGGAGGGTCAGCCGACCTCGGCCTAGGTGGACCCCTCCTGGGTGGACACCTGGCGAGGTGGCAGAAGATCGCCTGGCTTCGGCCGAGGTGGACCCGTCTCCGGGTGGCCACCTGGCGCAAGGCGGAGGGTCAGCCGACCTCGGCCGACCTTACTCGGGGCGGACTCCTCCGAGCCCGGGCGCAGATGAGTCGGTGGGGGAACTCCGCGCCGAAATGACCTCGGCGGGAGCTGTTTGCTCAGATAGTCGTCGGGCGGTGCGGTCTTGCCGACCCTAGCTTGAGGACGTGGCGCTGATTCTGGCAGGGAAACTCGCACGTGGCTCGCTCGTATTCGGCGATACCTGAGCCTGGCCACGTCACTGTCACGCTGTAACATGGAGTATTGGTGCAAGTGAACTGATGGCGAATTCTGCACTTCTAAAGAAAATCCAGGAACTCCTGTGAGGTGTACTCTCCCCCGTTATTTGTCCGTAAACAGTGGACAGTTCTTCTAGTTTCCGCTTCTGCAGTTTCCTTGAACTCTCGAAATTTTGAGAAGGTTTCAGACTTCTCCTTCATGCAAAAATCCAAACATACCTCGAGAAGTCATCAATAAAGGTCACCAAGTATTTCATTCCACTGATGGAAGCCTGCTTGACTGGTCCAAACACATCCGAATGAATCAGTTGTAGGGGCTCCTTTGCTTGAAAGTTGGACACCTCATAAGGCAGCTGATGTGCTTTCCCATATTGGCATGCAGCACAAACCGTATCAGTCCTTACTTCAAGCTGTGGAAGGCCCCTCAGCATCGCCTTCTTCATCATCACATTGAGCTTGGAGTAGCTGGCATGTCCCAGTCGCATATGCCAAAGATCAGCTGTTTCATTTTTCCGGGTTTTGTCTACATAGGCGATTTGGACAGACATCACATAAACTGAATCAAATTCCGCCCCTTCATCACTGGTTCTTAGACAATCTGAAGATCCCGATACACCTTGATATCTTATGGGCCAAACACAACAACGTGGCCAGAAGATGTCAACTGTGCCACAGAGAGAAGATTCTTTTTCATCCCTAGAACATGGTAGACATTATGGAGCGGCACCTCACTGTTATTGCAAGGAAGAGCAACTGCTGTATTGCCAGTGTGAGCAATCGATAGCTTTGAATTATTTGCTGTCACCACCACCCGGCTTCCCTTATATTCAGACAGATTCTGTAGCTTCTCCTTGTCACCGGTCATGTGATTTGAACACCCTGAATCAACAATCCAGTCATTTTCATAATCAACTTTGGTGACAGTTGTTACCGTGAAGGCTTGCTCAACCTCGGCTGTAGCGAAAAGTGCCTCAGTATCCCATTCATCTTCGATTTTTGAGGTTGCAACATTGTTTTCTACCTCCTTCTTCTTGAACCAGCAATCCTTTGCCATATGACCTTTCTTCTTGCAATTGTAGCATTTTCCTTCAAACCTTTTACCATTGCTAGAGTTTCTTGATCTGCCCCCTGCACGAAAGTTCCCTTCGCCCTGATGATTTTCCACCTCATCATCCTTCTTCTTAGATCCTTTAACAACATGCTGCTTAGAGTTCTTCTTGCCTCTATTGGCATAGAGTACCTCTTCTTCACCTTTTAACGAGACTCCTCCCATCTGCTTGGCTAAGGCTTCTTGGCCAGCTAACAGATTTTCAAACTCCACAAGCGATGGCTGATTTTGCCATCCCTGTATAGCAGCAACAAAGCTCCTAAATTCAGGCTTCAAACCGTGGATGATGATTCACTTCATCCTGGTATCGCCAATTGGAGCTTCTAGATCCAACTCGGAAATCTCTCGACACAAGGATTTCACCTTGTGGAAATACTGGGCGATCGTCTGATCTCGCTGCGCCATCGACAGTAGTTCGCTCTCCAGAAGTTGAAGCGCGGTATCATTCTTCTTGGAGAACAATGCAGCAAGAGTTTTCCAAGCTTCGTTGGGGGTCTTCAACTCACGGATATGGTCCAGCACGTTTTCTTCGACCGTCGTCTTTAGGACAAACATCGCCTTGCCCACCTTGATCTTCCACTTCCGCACCGTCCCATTCGTATCTTCATCAGGTTGCCGTGTTTTGTTGCCGTTTACAACCTCCCACAAATCCTGGCTTTGCATATACGAAATCATGCAGGTTGACCAGGAGTTGTAGTTCTGATTGTTGAGCTTCTTGATGCCGCCAACAACATGAAAATCACCCATGGCAGATTGAGATAGAATGCCCTTTTCCTTTCTTCAACTCCCGCACGCCGACGGCCCTTGTTTTCCTGCACATCCTGCTTTTCTTCCAAAAAAAACCATGCACAATGTCTTCTCCTCTCCCTCACTCACAGCAACTTCCACTCTCTCTTACCCCCCGTTCCTCCTCTCTTTGTTTCACGGGCTAGCAACAGGAAAATAAAAGGATGCTAAAAACGAGAATTTCCAATTCCCTTCTTCCTCTCACTATCTTACGCTATGTTTTTTTAAACCCACAAGCAACCAAGAAAAAATCAAGAGGCCGCGAAAAACGCGAAACCCAGGAAGAAATCACCGCAAGCCACGGTCTTGGTCCGCTCTCTCACGCTCAAATTTGTAGAACTTTTCTCCGGAGTAGGATTCACCGTGGAGGATGTGGCAAGGGGTAGTCGCCGTCTGGTTTGCGAACTTGTGTCGGAGAGATTTTGGTTGGCCACAGTACGCGGCGTCCAGCGAATGGAGGATCTTTCCCAAGAAGAAGCCTTCCGGCCAAGGCTCTGATATCAAAATTGTAGAACAAAAAACAACCACACACGGGTTAAGAAGACGGGAAACTCAAAAAAATAAAAACGTTGCTGCAACCACACCAACGTTGATGTTTTTCATATTTTTTATATCAAAGCCTTCTCTAGCATACATGATAAAAATACTAGAACTTTAACTAAAAATGGACTCTTGAAACTAATTAATGAAAAAACTAAAGACTCATTGTTCAAACAAAATAAATAAACCAAGAGACCAAACAAAGATAAACTCTACGCTCAATCGTGCGTAGATAGGGACTGGTGTTGGTCATTCATCCTGAAGGCTAAGCTATGTAACAAATAGATTAGGGAATTCTACTGGTGACTGCAACCGTCAGGCTTTAGCTTGCTCCAGGGAACTTTGAATGATGGCTAACAAGGATTTTTGGCAAGGCAAACCAGGAGTGAGCACCACAATTACAATAGATTTTGAGAAAACAAGGAAAATTGATCAAGATTTTGGCCTGGATTGGTGAAATCAAAGTGAAACCAGGCTGAAGTCATGAATTTAAGCAAAGCAAGCTTCCATGGTGTCCAAGCATTCATCGCTGAACTTAGTCAGGCTTGCTTGAAGTGTTCTGTAAAAATTTCTTAATATATGAAAATTTGATCTCCTTTCTACCACCAAAAAATAATAATAATAATAATAAAAAGAAAAAAATAAAAAGCTCGCTTGAAGTACTACTTTGACCAGCTTCGCAATTCACCGTTTAGGACATTTAAAGGGCCATTGTAATTTGTGGCTTCACATGGGGATTTAAACAATTTAGTGCTTTTATGATGTATATAATATATTCACAAACATCAATACAAAGAGAGAATATTGTGAATTGGAGAAAATTGATGTAGAAAACTCCACCAACAAATATTAATTTATAATACAAAGCAGTTACTTAATTAGCCGACAGTAAAATAATGCTTGTAAAACGAAAAATTCTAGCATAAATTTATCAAAAATTAAGCTCAAACTAAAATAAAGATAAAGACTTTAGCTATTCATATATGGAAGATATTAGCAGCAAAAGCTAAGAAAATATATAATAACAAAAGTGTTTGACCACACACTTTACCTCCTCACAAAATAAGTTAAAAATTCAAAATCAAAGATGGACCATCCAAATTTAAGATGAAAATATTGAACATGATCTACATTTTTGAAAAATGCATAGAAATTTTCCTCTCATAAAAAAAAAAAAAAAAAAAAAAAAAAAGCCTGGAAACCAAAATTCATAATTTGTTTTGGTGGATTCAGATATGCTTATCAGACGGATATAAATATAGATGGTTATAATAGCATTTTATATTATTTTATTATCATCAAATCATCAAAATCCAGTGAATTAAATTGAACTCAAAATATATGAAGACCTATAAATTATATGAATTTTGTTTTTTAGAAGATCAATAAAATACATACTTTGATTTCTAGGCAATTTTTTTGGTAAGATCATGTTTGATGATTTGGGTTTTCAATTGGGATGATGTATCAATGATTTTAAATCATTAACTTGATGCTTAATGAGTTAACATGAGGCGTATAGTCCAACTCTAATAAAAAATGCTAATTATTTTAGTTGTTTAAATAAATTTTGAAAAGTACATGGAAATTTGAATAAATAAGTACACTTTGAGTTAAGAAATAATAAAAGAAAAAAATTCAATAAGTACAATATTATAATTATAATTGATGTGACCAGTTCGCTGACGTGGAGCAAAGAGCCTGACGTGGAGCCCTCACTGGATGCCACGCGGGATTACCACCACAGGCCCCTTCGCTAGGCTGAGCTCCCGATGCCAACGGGGCCGCCCGTCGAAACCGGGCTCCGTCCTCCGCCAGGTCGATACCTGCATGGTCGGGACGCCTAGGTCATAGCCGAGCTCAAACCCCGCCAGAGACGGACCTTTCGGGCCCAAGGTCAGGTCCTGCGGCCCGGAGTCGAGCTCAAGCCTCCTCCGCCACGGGAAACCCCTCCGAGGCTGGGTCCCCTAGACCGGGCGCACCTCATCCTCCTCTGCCAACCCGAGCTCGGTAAGAGCTGGGCCCCCATGGCCTGGCGCCGAGCTCGGCCCTCCAACGCACAGCCGAGCCACCGCGAGACCGGTCCCCTGCGAGTGGGCCCCATCTTCCCAGCTCGGCCCTCAACTCAGATCGAGACACCAACCCACACGGGAGCAGCACCTCCCCTCCGAAGATGGTGGCGGGCCCCTCGAGGACCATACAACAACGCCTGCCACGTCGCCATTAATGCCCACAACCGCCATTCACACCAGAAAGAAAGGAAGCTCACATCAAGACACCATGCCCTCCACCGACCTGCCATACGACTGGAGAAAAGACCCCACCAAGGAGCGCAGTCCCCGAGAGCGGCGGCACAACAGTCGAGGTCCTGCCAAACTTCCATGAAGGGCAAATAAAAGGAATGTCAGAGGCATGCAGAGGTTTCCCCAGCTACCCAATAAAGAAGGCGTCCCGTCTATGGCATGGTACCTTGTTGTACCTGTTTGACAACATGGGAGAACCCCGAGGCAAGCCAAAGGAAAAGACCCAGCCAGAATAAATAAAAGGGAGGTAACGACATCCATTTTTCTTCTTCTCCCAAGCAAGATCAACACTCTTTCAAAAAGAGAACACAATCTTTCCAACAATACAACCTCCACAAAGAGAAAGAAGAGGAGGAGAGGCTAGACAGGAGGGCAAGACCACCTCGGCCACCACATCTCCCAGCTCACTCACACTCTCCTACACTCCACTCACTCCTCCTAGCATGGAGCTCATCTAGAGGGGCTCGACCAGGAGGATCTGTTCCCCTGGATCGTCACTGACTTGACCGTCGGAGTGCCCCTGCCGGAATCCCTAGCCCGGGTCACTGACGTTTGCTGTCTTGCAGGTTCCGAGGTACCGGAGGCATCCCCGGCGGGCAGACGCGGACCACTCGACATCATCAGCAGCTACGGGCCACGATGATCCGGACGGCAACAGATTGGCGCACCAGGTAGGGGCAAGCAGGACGATACTTGATCCAGTTCAAGCCCCGCTTAGCCAGTCCATCAGGAGGATGGTGACCACCCGGGCAAGGGGAGCTTCTCCTAGCCGTGCGGAGGCATCCCCTTCCCACGGGAACCCGCACGGACCAGAGATGGAAGTACCTGCCCCGGTTTAACCACCCCCACTGGAGACCCAGCTGACCGCACTTGCCCAGCATATGCATACTCTTACCGCGGCGGTGCGCCAGCTCCAGCACCAGTATCAACATCGGTCCCTGGCCACCCACCAACAGCCAGAGACCCCTGCGGCCCATGCCGCAGCCCCCCGCGATAGCCTGCGTTCCTTCCACGGGAGGCCTTCGCAGCTGCGAGCAGCTACAGACCCTCGGGGTACCCATCAAGCCCTAATGAAGCGGCGGCGAGCCAGCTCCACTAACGAAGAAAGCTGCACGCCGCACCTTGGCTGGGGGGCACCTAAGCCTCGCCAAGGCCAGAAAGGCAAGGCTCCTTGCCACGGGCGCCACGCGTCCGCCTCACCTTCACCGCCCCCTCAACGGAGGGGTTTATAGACGAGGCCATCAGGCGCATGGCGGAGAAGCGCCTGGAAGAGCATGACCGCAAGCTAGCAGAATTTGCCCGCCGGTTTGCCAACTTGCCTGGCTCCGTTAGTGAGACAGCGGGCTATGACGCCCGCCCTCATTTCTCCCAGGAGAACTAGGCAGAGCCGATTCTCCGTCGGTTCTACATGCCGCAGGTGGATCCTTACGATGGGACCACCGATCCCCTGGACCACCTAGAAAGTTAAAGGGCCCTCATGAGGGTCCAGGGGGCCATTGATGCCCTTTTGTGCGTCGCCTTCCCTGCTACTCTCTGGAGGGCGGCTTGGGTGTGGTTCACCCACCTTGAGCCAGAGAGCATCAGCTCTTTTGCCCAGTTGGGGCAGAAGTTCATGGCTCATTTTGATGCTTGTCAGAAGATGCCACGTGAGGCAGACATCCTCTTCTCTATCAGGCAGCAAGACCGTGAGCCGCTATAAGACTACGTGGCTCGCTTCAAGGCCGCTGCATTGGAGATCTATAGCCTGGAGGAGTCGGTGGCGATGCTGGCTCTAAAGCGAGGGCTCAAGACTTCCTGCCTGACCTACTCGCTCGACAAGAAGCCTTCGAAGACCTATGCCGAGCTACTCTTCCGGGCTCAGAAGTACATCCGCGCCGAGGAGGCGGATCATACGAGGCGGGAGCTCGATGGGAAGCCGCTGAAGGGGCCGGTGCCCGTCGAGAAGCTTGAAGCGCGGAGGCCGAGACCGCCAGCTCAGAGCTCCCAACCAGTGCCAAGGCCAAGAAATGCTCCTATCCCTCAAGGGAGTTTCACTTCCCTTCTCACCCCGAGAACGAAGATCCTCATGGAGATCGAGGGCGAGACTTATCTGAGACGTCCACTGCCATTGAAGCCATCCTTCACCCGTGACAAGATGAAGTACTGCCGCTTCCACCGTGACCACGGGCACGACACCGAGGAATGCCGCAATCTCAAATGAGAGATCGAAGAACTCATCGAGAGGGGCTACCTCAAAAAATATGTGGGGGGCAGAACTCGACCAGAGTCCCAGGCGCTCGTTGCTCTCCCGCTAGCTCCAGCCATCGACAATCGCCCCACCGAGAAGCCTGTGGGCATGATCTCCTGGGGAGCTGAGCGCGCATCCAAGAGGACCCGGGGGGCAGAGAACTCTGAGAATGTACTCCCCTTTATGAGGGAAGGGGAAAGTGGAGAGAAAAATATAAATAATGATGCTGTGGTCGTCGAGAAGACGATCGCAAAGCATCCTGTAAAGCGCATCAGGTAGATAGTGGAAGCTCTACGGATGTACTTTTCTACGATGCCTTCTCCGGGATGAATCTCTCCCCTACTCAGCTCAAGCCAGTGTATACTCCCCTTGTTGGTTTTATGGGAGACTCCGTAAGAGTAGAAGGAGAAATCACTCTCCCAGTCACTGCCGGGACCCCACCTCGACAGAGTACCGTCATGATGATGTTCATGGTTGTCAGTCTTCCTTCGCCTCACAACGCGATCTTGGGCCGACCTGGGCTTAACCTCCTCGATGCTGTCGTCTCTACTAAGAGGTTGCTTGTCCAGTTCCCAACCCCTTGCAGTGTGGGGGAGATGAGGGGCATGCCCTCGCCAGTGCAGCACTGCTTCCAGACTCTCCCTGGGGCCTAGGTGCCCGAGGAGGATTCCAGAGCAACCAAGCTCGATCAGAGGGTTCAGGACCCCAGGGGAGGCCTAGCCGAGCGCCTGCTTCCCTACCAGCTCGGTACTGACCAGACGAAGACCGTGCAGATCGGAGCCCAGCTGCCCGAGGAGGAGAAAGCTATGCTACTGGAGTTCTTGAGGGCAAATGCGAACTTGTTCGCTTGGACGGTAGCTGACATGCCAGGTATTTTCCCTGAAGTCATCACCCACAAACTTAATGTTGATCCGAAGTGCAGGCCGGTTCGACAGAAGAAGAGAAGCTTCGCCTCCGAAAGGCAAGCGACCATCAACGACGAAGTTGAGAAACTCCTCGCCGCTGGCTTCATCCAAGAGGTGCAATACCTGAGCTGGCTGGTGAACGTGGTGATGGTGAAGAAGAACAACGACAAGTGGAGGATCTATGTAGACTACACCGATCTCAACAAGGCATGCCCGAAGGACAGCTTCCCTTTGCCAAGGATAGACCAGCTGGTGGATGCCACGTCAGGGCAAAAGCTGCTCTCCTTCATGGATACATTCTCCGGGTACAATCAGATCTGGATGCACCCGGAGGACGAGGAGCACACTGCCTTCATCACTGACCGTGGGACATATTGCTATAGAATGATGCCCTTTCGCCTGAAGAATGCTAGGACCACGTACCAACATTTGGTCAACAAGGTCTTCAAAGACCAGATTGGCAGGAATGTGCAAGTGTACATGGATGACATGCTCGTCATGAGCAAACCGAGCTTGGACCACATTACTGACCTCGCTGAAGCTTTTCACAGTCTCTGGAAGCACTAGATGAAGCTCAACCGGTGAAGTGCGCCTTTGTGGTGGCGGCCGGGAAATTCCACGGCTTCATGGTCACCTAGAGAGGCATCAAGGCAAATCCGAAGAAGGTCTAAGCAATCTTGGATATGGAGCACCCAACATCCAAGAAGCAGGTTCAGCGCCTGACAGGGAGAATTGCAACCTTGAGCCGGTTCATCTCGAGGTCGGCTGACCGCTGCCTCCCTTTCTTCAAGGCACTGTGCAAGATGCATGACTTCACCTGGACCAAAGAGTGCCAGACGACTTTCGAAGAGCTGAATGAGTTCTTGACCTCCCCACCTCTGCTGTCCAGACCCGAAGATGGCGAAGAGCTCCTGCTCTACCTGGCGGTCACACCAGGGGCCGTCAGCTCGGTCCTTATCCGTATAGACTGGGACTGGTCACAGAAGCCGGTGTACTATACCAATAAAATACTCCATGATACGGAGAGCAGGTATACCCGTTCTGAAAAACTTATTTTTGCACTAATAATGTCTGCTAAGCACCTCAGGTCCTATTTCCAAGTGCACCCCATCATGGTTGTGACTGATCAGCCACTAAGGACCATGCCAAGCCACCCCGAGACTTTCGAAAGGTTAGCCAAATGGTCCCTGATGCTGAGCGAGTACGATATCGCATATCGATCGAGGTCATCGCAGAAGGCCCAACTCCTAGCCGACTTCGTGGTCAAATGTATAGGGCTTCCTGAGGAACCGGAGCGGATGGTCCCGGAGAGCCAAGCTGAGCCCGGCCTGCTAGAGGACCCTTGGATCCTCCACGTGGACGGCGCCTCCAATTCTTGTAGGAGCGGAGCAGGCCTCATCCTCGCCAATTCCGATGGAGTGGTGATGGAGTGCGCACTTCGCTTCAAGTTCCCCGCCACAAACAACCAAGCGGAGTACGAGGCGCTCCTTGCGGGCATGAAGGTGTCCCGCGAGCTGGGCGTACGAAACCTCAAGGTCTTCACCGACTCCTAGCTGGTTGCCGGACAAGTCTCCGGAAAGTACGAGGCCCGAGATCCCCAGATGATGAAGTACCTGGAGAAGGCCCGTTCGAGCATGGCAAGCTTCCATTACTTCCGCATCTCCCACATTCCTCGTGGAGAAAATGCTCATGCGGACACACTATCAAGGCTCGCCACCCTATCGGACTCATCCCTGGGGTGAAACTACGTCGAATATCTTGAAAGTCCAAGCTATAAAAGCCCCGAGGAGGTGCAACAAGTAGCCCCCGAGCCAAGCTAGATGGACAAGTATGCCAAGTACATCCAGGATGGCCTACTGCCGGAAGACTGCAAAGAAGCTGGCCTTATCAGAAGGAAAGCTGCCTGCTTCATCTTGATGGACGGCCAACTCTACCGCCGATCCTATTCATACTCCCTCCTGAAGTGCCTCAGGCCCACAGAGGTAGCCTTCGTGCTCCAGGAAAAACACGAGGGCCTCTGTGGGAATCATGTAGGAGGGAGGACTCTGGCGTACAAGGCACTCCGTTAGGGGTACTTCTGGAAAACGATGAGGGAGGACGCCGCCGACTTCGTCAAGAAGTGTGACAAGTGCCAGCGCCATTCCCATATCCAGTGCCTGCCGGCTATACTGATCTCCCAGTTGTCATCTCCATGGCCTTTCTCCCAATGGGGGATGGATATCCAAGAACCGTTCCCCACCGTGCCTGGGCAGTGAAAGTTCTTGCTAGTGGTGATAGACTACTTCACTAAGTGGGTCGAGGCGAAGCCACTAGCTCGAATTACGGAGGCCAATGTCCGACAATTCTTCTAAAAGTCTGTTATCTACCGTTTCGGACTCTCCAATTATGTCATCACCGATGATGGGCGATAGTTCGATAACCGAGAGTTCGAGGGATTCTGCGTCGAGCACAGGATCCGGCATCGATTCACTTCGGTCACCCATCCCCAGACGAATGGAGAAGCCGAGGTCACCAACCGAACCATTCTTCAAGGACTCCACACTAGGCTAGATCAGGCGAAGGGCAGATGGACAGAAGAACTTCCGAGCATCCTGTGGGCCTACCACACAACGCCCAGGACGGCAACGGGCGAAACACCTTTCAACCTCGTCTTCGGGTCAGAAGTGGTTATTCTAGTTGAGCTCGGTGTGCCCACGCTCCGCGTACAACAGTATGACGAAGCGCAGAACTCGGCACACCTTCTCCTCAACCTGGACCTCCTCAAAGAAACAAGGGACAAAGCCCGGTTCCGGATGGCCGCATATCGACAACGGGTCATCTGATACTACAACACGCGGGTGAAGCAGAAGAACCTCCAACCTGACGACCTGGTGCTGCGCCGGGCTGAAGCATCTCAGTCCCAGGGGTGCGGCAAGCTCTCACCGAACTGGGACGACCCTTACAAAGTGGCCGAGGCACTCTCGTAAGGGGCCTACTACCTTGAAGACTTGGATGGCGCCAAGGTTCCCACGGACCTGGAACGCTTGTAATTTGAGGAGATACTATCAATAGTGTAAGTATTCCCTCCATGAGAAATAAAGATTCCTTTCTGCAACATGACCTATTTGCCTTGCAGGAAACTCAACCGGCGAGCCCAGCTCTCTGACACAAAGACCTGGGAAGCCCCCAGGCACTGGTGAGCCCAGCTCCCCGGCATTAAAGACCGGATGACCCTCCGGCATCAAAGACCAGATACCCTCCGGCATCGGCGAGCCCAGCTCCCCGGCAAAGGACCTGGGAAGCCCCCAGGCATTCAACGTCTCCGAGCCAAGCTCGAGGCGTCATCTTTTGAGCCATGCCCTCAGATCATCAAGTCCCAACATCCCCGAGCCCAGCTCCAGGATGTCAGTCCCAGATCGAAGCTCAAATCTTCGGCCAAGGGAATCCTCTCAACCGACGCGTCTTCAAGCCCAGCTCCAAGGCACCATCTCAAGTCATCAATGTCCCTGAGCCCAGCTCCAGGATGCCTGCTCAAGACCGGAGCTCAGACCTCCAGCCAAGGGCACCTTCGAGCCACGCAGCTCATCACCGTCAACGCCCCCGGGCTCGGCTTCACGATGATGGCCGAAGCCGGGGCCCGTCCTCCGCCAGGTCCACTCTCGCAACCCCGGGATGCCTAGGCCGGAGTCGAGCACGAACTCCCACCCAAGGCGGACCCTTCGAGATCGGGACCCGTAGCTAGGAGTTGAGCTCAGCCTCCTCCGCCGCGAGGTGCCCCTCCGAGCTCAGGTCCCCTGGGCTGGGCGGCATCATCACCAATCAAAGACCGAAGAAAAGTCCTCCGGCACAAAGACCTAGGAAGCCCCCAGGCACCGGCGAGCCCAGCTCCCCGACATCAAAGCCTGGAGAAAAGTCCTCCAGCAAAAAGACCTGGGAAGCCCCTAGGCACCGGCGAGCCCAGCTCCCCGGCATCAAAGCTTGGAGAAAAGTCCTCCGGCACAAAGACCTGGGAAGCCCCCAGGCACCGGCAAGCCCAGCTCCCCGGCATCAAAGACCGGATGACCCTCCGGCACCGACGAGCCCAGCTCCCCAGCAAAAGACCTAGGAAGCCCCCAGGTTCTTAGTGCCTTCGAACCTAGCTCCAGGACGTCGAGGTCTAGAACTCAGATTTCTGGCGCCGCAATCCTCAATCATCAACGTCCTTGGAACTGGCTCTGAGACACTAAGGTTCAAGACTCAGACTTCTGATGCCAGGGATCTCAGCCTTCGACGTCCTTGGAGCAGCTCCCTGCCTTTCCGGCCTCCGAAATGATGACTCCGACGACTCCCTGCCTTTCCACCCAAGCAACTGAGATCTCAACCTAGGCCGGAGTCGAGCACGAACTCCTTGGAGCAGCTCCCTGCCTTTCTGCCACCATCGTCGTTGAAGAAGAAGCCTTCTTTCCCGGGATCCGGAGCGCGGCCAGTCGCTCCTCGGACAGAATACCCCGCAACTGCTGATGGCAATAAGCGAACCCCTTGCCGAAGGAGTCCGTCGCCACCTCCTTGAAGTCTTTGAGGTACTCGGGGGAAGCTTTGAAGGCGGCCACCGCGTCGGCAGCATCCCTTCTGGCACCCTCCGCCTTGCTCTTTTCGGTGGCTGCCAGATCCTTAGCACGCTCGGCCTGGCAGACCGCAACCGCCATTCCCTTCTCGGCAACCTCGACGGCATGGCTGGCGGCAGCGGCCCTCCCCTCGGCCTCAGCGGCCCTCTTTTCCGCAGCCGCCACCTTCCTCTCTGACTCGGCCCGAAGCTCCTTCAACCGAGTCCTCTTCGATTTGAGCTCACTTTCAAGCTCCTTCTTTACTCTGGCGGCGTCCGTGGCCTCAGCCGTGAGGCTCTTGATTTTGAGGTTGGCCTCCTGGGCCTCCCCGTTCTTCTGGCTCGCCTCGGCCTGTAGGGACTCGAGCTCGGTCAGCCGCTCCTTCTCCCCCTTTGCCTAATTTCGGTAGAAGTCTCAGATGAGGAGCATATCCCTACCTTGCTAAATTTGAAGAAAGCATGTTAATTATCGAGTAAAAAAGAAGCTCGGGAAAGACCAAGAAGGGGCGAGAAGAAACTTACAGCATAGAGGTTGGCGAACGTCGAGCAGACAACGTCACCCAGGAGCCTCTCGCTCCCGTCCCGCCGGTCGCAGGACTGGACGGAGAAGTCCATCATCTGCTCGGCGAGGCTGGGATCCTTTACCAGAGAGACGTTCGGCCCCAACCTGAAGGGGACCTTCCGGTAATCTCTGTCTCTGGTCCTCGCCGGCTCAGCTCCTTCATCGGCGGGTGGCGTCCTCAGCGCCAACTGCGAGGCTGGCGCAGCATCAAACCGCACCTGGGGCGCCGGCCTAATCTCTTGTGGCCCCCCTTCCTCATCGACGTTGACAACCTCCGGGGTGGGGGGTGCCGACCTGGCGGTGGTGGTAGCTAATCTCGCATGGGTAACTAACTCAGGCTCGGTCGCCGCTACTAGCTCGCGCTGCCCGGCAGGCACGGGGATGGGCTCGGCCTCCCTCTTCCGCCGTCATTCCTGAACCGGTGCATCCACCCCGGCCTGCACCAGCCTTGCCTCATCTTCAGCTCGAGCCCTCTTCAGAGCAAGCTCACCTACCTCAGCAGCCTGCTCACGTTCCTCAGTAAATGAGAGCAGCTCATCCATCGAAAACTTCATTTCTGCACCAGAGAGAATGAGGTCAGCTCAAAAAAAAAAAAAGAAGAAGAGGAAGGCTTCTGTACGACTCCGGGCGCGAAGAAGTTTGAAAAAAGGTACGTTTCGAAAGGACTCACCCATCCATTCGAGACAACCTGCATTCGATCGTACCATTACGACTTCCCCAAAGGTCATGCCACGTGTCGCTGATCAACGGGGCCAGCACCCCCATTCGACCGTGGCCGCTCCAACTTCCATGCCTGCCATAACCGCTCCCGGGACGTGGCCACGTGGTGCTGCCTCATAGGCTCAAGGGCCCGCCGGGCGAGACGCCGTCGATATCGGTCATTATTGCACCAGATTTTCCACCTTTCCATGTCAGCACCGCAATTACTCCCTTCGCCCCGAGCGCCACGCGACAACGAGCCTCGGGAGTGGGGGGTAAATGATGTGACCGGTTCACTGACGTGGGGCAAGGAGCCTGACGTGGAGCCCTCACTAGATGCCACGCGGGATTACCACCACAGGCCCCTTCGCCGGACTGAGCTCCCGATGCCAACGGGGCTGCCCGTCGAAACCAGGCTCCGTCCTCTGCCAGGTCGGTACCCGCCAGGTCAGGATGCCTAGGTCGGAGCTGAGCTCAAACCCCGCTAGAGGCGGACCTTTCGGGCCCGAGGTCAGGTCTCGCTGCCCGGAGTCGAGCTCAAGCCTCCTCCGCCACGGGGAGCCCCTCCGAGGCCGGGTCCCCTGGACCGGGCGCACCTCATCCACCTCTGCCAGCTCAAGCTCAGTAAGAGCTGGACCCCCCTGGCCTGGCACCGAGCTCGGCCCTCCTCCACATAGCCGAGCCGCCGCAAGACCGGTCCCTTGCGAGTGGGCCCCATCTTCCCAGCTCGGCCCTCAACTCAGATCGAGACACCAACCCACACGGGAGCAGTACCTCCCCTCCGAAGACGGTGATGGGCCCCCCGAGGACCATACGACAGCACCCACCATGTCGCCATTAATGCCCATGGCCGCCATTCACACCAAAAAGAAAGGAAGCTTACATCAAGTTACCATGCCCTCCACCGACCTGCCGTACGATTGGAGAAAAGACCCCACCAAGGAGCGTAGTCCCCGAGAGCGACGGCACAACAGTCGAGGTCCTACCAAACTTCCAGGAAGGACAAATAAAAGGAATGTCAAAGGCATGCAGAGGCTTCCCCAGCTACCCAATAAAGAAGGCATTCCATCTACGGCACGGTACCTTGTTGTACCAGTCTGACAGCGTGGGAGAACCCCGAGGCAAGCCAAAGGAAAAGACCCAGCCAGAGTAAATAAAAAGGGAGGTAACGATACCCATTTTTCTTCTTCTCCCAAGCAAGATCAACACTCTTTCAATAAGAGAACACAATCTTTCCAACAATACAACCTCCACAAAAAGAAAGAGGAGAAGGGGGAGAGGCCAGACATGAGGGCAAGACCACCTCAACCACCACATCTCCCAGCTCACTCACACTCTCCTACACTCCACTCACTCCTCCTAGCGTGGAGCTCATCCAGAGGGGCTCGACAGGAGGATCTATTCTCCTGGATCGTGATTGACTTAACCGTCGGAGTGCCCCCGCCGGAATCTCCGGCCCGGGTCACTGACGTTGGCTGTCTTGCAGGTTCCGAGGCACCGGAGGCATCCCAGCGGACGGACGCGGACCACCCGATACCATCAGCAACTACGGGCCACGACGATCCGGGCGGCAACAATAATTATTCAAAAATATCAACTAACAAGGCAATCAATTGATTCGTAGACTAATATACACATTTAATAGATTTAAATTAAAAATAAAACATAAATAAAATAATTAAAAAAGCCAAATGCTCCTAAGTGAGATATAACTTAATTAATCTATATACACCAATCAATGGTGTTTTGAGTCTAAAGTTTTGAACTGGAGCCAGGTTTTAGTTTAGTTAATCAAATTAACTCGACCAACATAACCCAGCCTGGCCAAGTTTGCATATGTGTTTAAAAAGTTAAAATAGGGCTGGATTCCAATTTAGTCATGCAGTTCATAGATCTAATTTGGATTTAAAACTTTGAACTGTGGTTGAGTTATAGTCTAGTTATTAGCATAACTCAACCAACTTAATCTAAATGGATCAAAATTAATCTTGGGTTTGAAATTTTAAATTGGTATTGGGCTATAACTTAATTAATGGACAGAATCGAGTTAAGTTTGGACCCTTTGTTGGCTGGGGTGGGCTTGCTTTGTCCTAACTTAAACCAGTCCCAAAATTGTATCCAAGTACAAAGAGACGAAGGTCCAGATTGAAGGAATGATGGATAGATTTTCTCTTTTATTCTTTGGCCGTTCTGTCAATTTTTAGAGGGATATTTTCTCTCATATCAGTTTAATATATAGAGAGATTTGACTTTAAATCAATTAAGTCCTTTTGTAATTGGTCAAATCTAACATTGATAGAAGTCTTTTAGTATAGTCTGACTTAATGTAGAAGAGCTTAAATAAACCGAACCTCAAAATCTCTATTGTTAATTAAGAGCAAACTTTTCTAGCAATGAATGAAGCTCCACCTGAGACTTTGTTAGTTTGTACCATCCAACCGGAAGAATGGTACGTGGCATGCAAGTTCCGGTTTATTAAAAGGGCTGCTTGAAGTGGAACATGGGCTTAGGCCAAAGTCGGCAAGCCCAATCGAATTCGGCCCAAGTCACAGAAAAAAAAAAAAAATGAAGAGGTGGTAGAGTTCGGAACAGGGAAGGAGTTTTCTCCCTTATCCGGTTGAGGTTTTTGTCGGAGATCTCGAGAGAGGAGTTGTGGGGGAGAGGGAGGTGGTCAGCGACAAGGTTGGGATGGATTGGAACTCTGTTTAGGCAGAGTTTGCTTCCCAAACGACGAGAAAAACCGTCAATGGTTCTCTTTAAATCCCCAACATCACCACCGGATCGAGCTCCATCAAGCCTTCCACTTCGTCATTCTCCTCTCCAGCGAGTATCCGGAAGCCTTCAAGATCGGTGAGTATTCTTTAGGAGGATTTATTTTAATTTTTCTTGGGTTTGTTCGGTTTGGTTTATCTTGGAGCCGTGGATCACCGGTGCTGCACCGCCGCCGTTCGCCTCCGATCCGATGGGCCCTCCTGGCAACCTCCTCCCATGGCCGCCGCTAGCAACTATGGGAGGCCGGCTCGGTCGAGCCAAGGAAAGGCAACAAGGAGAGTTCGGGAGAAGAGAAGAAAGAAAAGAAGAAGAAAAGAAGAAAAAAAGATGAAGGGACAAAAAAAAGAGAAAAGAAAAAGGAAAAAAGAAAAAAAAAAAGGAAAAAGATGAGGAGAGAGAGGAGAGAGAAGAAGAGAGAGAAAGAGGAGAGAGAGGAAGGAGAGAGAAGATGAGGAGAGAGAAAGAGGAGAAAGAAAAGATGAGGAGAGAAGAAAAAAAGAAAATAAAATAAATATTAATTATAGGAGAAAGAATCAGGAAGTCTTCCTTCTCGAAATTTGGGCAGTCGGGATTTTATGGATGAATCATAGAAGAATTTGTGAATAAAAAGTTATTTATTATTATAGGGGATCAGTCTTCTGAGCAGTAAAGTATTGTGTGGGCTCCGAGTACAGATTGATACTGAGTATTTTAGGGTTAGCTCTTGAAGGTAAGAATCCCTGGACCTGTTCACCAGTTATATATGTGTGCTTATTATGACATGATTTGATCCGTCCGGATATGCATTGGTATGCATGATTTGTTTTTGCATGGAATAGTTTGACTTTTTACATTGGACAGTATGATTGTTATTGTTATTAGCTATATTCCTGTATACCATGTTTTATCAAATAAAGTGATATTTATATGGTTTAGACCGTGATGCCGGTCATTGAAAGATTTGAGATTTCATGGTTTGACATGTGATATGATTTGACATGATGATGTGAAAGGATAAAGTGTTAATGGTAATTGGACTAGCCATGCCACGGGATCGTGGTTACTGATATTGCCGGTCACAGGCAGAAGCGTGACAAATATTGCCTATCGCAGATATGGATTTGCCCGTCACAAGCTGAAGTGTGACATCGAGATTGCCGGTCACAGATGGAATCGTGACAAATATTGTCTATCGCAGGCATGGATTTGCTCATCACAGGCTGAAATATGACAGAGATTGCCAATCATGAGCTGAAGCATGACCGTGGTTAGTCCATAATCCTAAAGAAGAAGGATAATTGTAACACCCAGAAAAAAAAAAAAAAAAAAAAAGTCGGGCACGAGGAGCCCGGGCGGGCGACGCGCGAGCGCGCGGGCACGCGGCCCGGCCCATCGCGGCGGGCGCGCGTTGCGCGGCCCAGGCCCATGCGCGCGACGCGCGCGGGCGCGTGGGCTCGGCCCAGCCCGTGCCGGCCGTCGCGTGGGCGTTTCCCACGTGTTTCCCAGGTGTTTTCCAACCGTTTCTCGCGGTGTATGGCGGTCCATGGGGTTTCTGAGTGATCTGGACCGTCCGATCGTCCGATCGAACGGCTGAGATTGGTCCGAAGGAGTTTAGGCTTGATTAGGTGCTTTTGGATTCGGATTTGGACGTGGTTTGAGACGTCGATCTCAGATCTGACGGCTGGGGAGATATTTTAATGGTTTTGAACTTCCTAGGTTGCGTTTGAGGTGATTTTAGATGGGTTTTTCTCCTCTTTTTAAATAGGACGTCGATAGAAAGCAGGGAAGAGCCTGCTGAGAGCCATAAATGAGAGGAGAAGAGAGAGAAAGAGAAGGGAAAAGAGAAGAGAAGAAGGAAGAAAGAGAAAGAGGATAAGAGAGAGAAAGGGAGAGGGAAGGGATTTTGGTTTGGAAGATGAGGGAAGAGAAAAATCGGGGGGGAACTGATTTGATGAATTTATTTATTATTGTAGGAGATCAATCTTTTGAGCAGGGAGGATTTGGACGAATTTCGGGTATAGATTGATACCGGATATTTTGGATTAGCGGTTGAAGGTAAGGATTCTGGACGTAATCACCAGTTTATATATTATTTTATATGCATGGTTTTGATCCGAGTGCATGATCATTGGCATGCATGAATTATTGTTATATGGTGTAGTTGAGTTTTATGAAGAATAATATGATTATGATTGTTATTATTTTATATTCCGGATATCGTGTTTATCGGATAAAAGTTTTATTTTGATGATTTGGACCGTGATGTCGGTCAGTGGAAGAGTTGAGATTTCATGTTTGATATAGTGGTTTTATCATTATTATTGTCGATATCTCATGCATGATGTTATAAAGAAAATTTATATCCGGATGGGTTGGACCATGATACCGGATTGCTAAATAGGTTGAACCATGAAACTGGATATCGAGTGGGTTGGACCACGATATCAGTTATTAAAATGGGTTGGACCACGATATCGGTTATCGAGTGGGTTGGACCACGATACCGGTTATCGAGAGATCACAAAAAATATGTTTTGACAAGTGTTAATGAAGTAAATACGGTATTTGGTCTAGCCATGCTACGGTTGCACCGTGGTTATACAGCCTGAGCCACGGGCTTTGTACGTGGGAGCCGGCCACGGGCGGATAGTACGTGGGACAGCCGAGCCACGGGCTTAGTACGTGAGCAGGACCGACCATAGTATGCATGGTCGCTTTGAGGTTGCCAGTCATGGGCTGGTACATGACCGTGGTTAGACCAGAACCCTAAAGATAAAGGTACAATAATGAGAATATTAAAGGAAAAATGCAAAGTTATCAAAGTTTTATAATACATGAGGCTTAGATCATTTAATTATATACTGGTATTTTGCTATTTTAGAAATGTATATTATTACTGGTGTGATCATATGAAAACCTTACTGGGCTGTAGAGCTCACAACCTACTTTCTTCTTTTACAGAGTCGTACAGATACTTGGCTTGGTGATGAGTGAGATTTTCTTGAAGTAAGTGACTCTTGTGTACCCAGGCCTTGCATGATCTCTAGGATAAAACCTAGGGTTTGTGCGGCCGGTCGCGTGCCGATTTCGGTGCTGGATTCGGGGCGTGACAGAATGGTATCAGAGCTTAGGTTATGATCACTTGGGATGGTGATACAAGTGGATAATAATAATAATGACATGATGGTTATTAGGATATGATAAGAATTGTGACAGATCTTAGTTATGATGATTTGAGGACCGTGGCAAAGTGATATTGAATTCAAGTCATGATTGTTTGAAATCGTGATATAAGAGATTATGGAATTAACATGACGATTAGTAAGACATGACAGAAATTTTTAGAAGGATTTATTAGTGAATCTAGATGGTTTAGTAAATTATATCAGAGCGTGCAGTGGAAGCGTAGTAATTTTTAAAGTGTTATGATGGGAGCATTGATTTAGATCTCAATCAAGCTAATTTCGAGGACAAAATTATTTTAACGGGAGGAGAATGTAACACCCAGAAAAAAAAAAAAAAAAAAAGTCGGGCGCGAGGAGCCCGGGCGGGCGACGCGCGAGCGCGCGGGCACGCGGTGCGCGGCTCGGCCCATCGCGGCGGGCGCGCGTTGCGCGGCCCAGGCCCATGCGCGCGACGCGCGCGGGCGCGTGGGCTCGGCCCAGCCCGTGCCGGCTGTCGCGTGGGCGTTTCCCACGTGTTTCCCAGGTGTTTCCCAACCGTTTCTCGCGGTGTATGGCGGTCCATGGGGTTTCTGAGTGATCTGGACCGTCCGATCGTCCGATCGAACGGCTGAGATTGGTCCGAAGGAGTTTAGGCTTGATTAGGTGCTTTTGGATTCGGATTTGGACGTGGTTTGAGACGTCGATCTCAGATCTGACGGCTGGGGAGATATTTTAATGGTTTTGAACTTCCTAGGTTGCGTTTGAGATGATTTTAGATGGGTTTTTCTCCTCTTTTTAAACAGGACGTCGATAGAAAGCAGGGAAGAGCCTGCTGAGAGCCATAAATGAGAGGAGAAGAGAGAGAAAGAGAAGGGAAAAGAGAAGAGAAGAAGGAAGAAAGAGAAAGAGGAGAAGAGAGAGAAAGGGAGAGGGAAGGGATTTTGGTTTGGAAGATGAGGGAAGAGAAAAATCGGGGGGGAACTGATTTGATGAATTTATTTATTATTGTAGGAGATCAATCTTTTGAGCAGGGAGGATTTGGACGAATTTCGGGTATAGATTGATACCGGATATTTTGGATTAGCGGTTGAAGGTAAGGATTCTGGACGTAATCACCAGTTTATATATTATTTTATATGCATGGTTTTGATCCGAGTGCATGATCATTGGCATGCATGAATTATTGTTATATGGTGTAGTTGAGTTTTATGAAGAATAATATGATTATGATTGTTATTATTTTATATTCCGGATATCGTGTTTATCGGATAAAAGTTTTATTTTGATGATTTGGACCGTGATGTCGGTCAGTGGAAGAGTTGAGATTTCATGTTTGATATAGTGGTTTTATCATTATTATTGTCGATATCTCATGCGTGATGTTATAAAGAAAATTTATATCCGGATGGGTTGGACCATGATACCGGATTGCTAAATAGGTTGAACCATGAAACTGGATATCGAGTGGGTTGGACCACGATATCAGTTATTAAAATGGGTTGGACCACGATATCGGTTATCGAGTGGGTTGGACCACGATACCGGTTATCGAGAGATCACAAAAAATATGTTTTGACAAGTGTTAATGAAGTAAATACGGTATTTGGTCTAGCCATGCTACGGTTGCACCGTGGTTATACAGCCTGAGCCACGGGCTTTGTACGTGGGAGCCGGCCACGGGCGGATAGTACGTGGGACAGCCGAGCCACGGGCTTAGTACGTGAGCAGGACCGACCATAGTATGCATGGTCGCTTTGAGGTTGCCAGTCATGGGCTGGTACATGACCGTGGTTAGACCAGAACCCTAAAGATAAAGGTGCAATAATGAGAATAGTAAAGGAAAAATGCAAAGTTATCAAAGTTTTATAATACATGAGGCTTAGATCATTTAATTATATACTGGTATTTTGCTATTTTAGAAATGTATATTATTACTGGTGTGATCATATGAAAATCTTACTGGGCTGTAGAGCTCACAACCTACTTTCTTCTTTTACAGAGTCGTACAGATACTTGGCTTGGTGATGAGTGAGATTTTCTTGAAGTAAGTGACTCTTGTGTACCCAGGCCTTGCATGATCTCTAGGATAAAACCTAGGGTTTGTGCGGCCGGTCGCGTGCCGATTCCGGTGCTGGATTCGGGGCGTGACAATAATTAAATTGAAAGCATAAAGAGAAAAACATGATTTTACAAAAGGTTTTGTTGCATATGACATTGAGTTGTTTGGTTTCTTGACATGATATACTATTATATCCTTGTTATTTTTAAATTGTTATTATTGATGGTGACTGTTTGGAGACCTTACTGGGTTGTAAAGCTCACAACCCCTATTTGTTTCCCTTCTTAAAGTTGTGCAGGATTTTCAAGCTTGGTGGTTGATTGATTCGTGAAAAAATAAGGAATGGCTAAAGAGTCATTACAATCAATTGGATGACTAAAGGATGAACGAAATTGTAACCATAAGAGTTGTCTTATTTTCTTTGTATAAGGTATTTTTCTTATGGATTGTGATCAATAATATTATGAAGGTTTGAAGTTATAATGAAAATTTTTGGGCGTTGCATGATCTCTAGAAAAAAACCTAGGGTTTGTACGGTGATCGCGTAATCGATTCCAGTGCTGGATTCGGGGCATGACAGAACAAGAAAACCCAACCGCCAAAGCAGTAGCTCGGTTGGTTGGGATCTTGCCTCATAATCAATAGGTCATGAGATCGATGCATGACTTTGCGGAAAACTCGATTAAATTCAGGGATTATCCCCTAAGACCCGTGACGATTGGATGAGTGAGAGACCAGGATTCTTCTTCTTTCCTGCTCTGACCAATTAGCACTTTTTATCTTGAATCGAACATTTCCCGATAAGGTAGGGGCTTTCGGGGGTAGCTTCACCGGATTTATCCCCCCTCTATCCCTTTTTCTATATATATATAAAAAAAAAGAAACCCATCGGAGACTTCCTTTATAACCTTTGAACCTGAATTCTAAGAAAAAACAAGAATCTAGACCCATCCCAGCACCTCAATTTTTTCTTCAAAAAATATAGATATTGCTAGACTATCTATTAAATGATGGGCCAAAAAATTTAAACTTCCATCAAATATTAATATTAGGTTAAAAAGAAAATGAAAATATGTGGCACTTCATTATAAATGTTTCACATTTGTAGTTAAAGTGCTTAAATAGCATGACTTGCATTAAAATATCTTTCACATTTTTTGAGAAAATGTCTTTTTATATAAGACTTCCGGAATACTAAACTAATTGCAACACTTATAACTAATATAAACAAGCCAATATGGGTGCAAAAGGGCCAAAGAGAAGCGAGCAGCTCTAGCGACATTCAAACACGGATTATTTTATAATAAAGTTGATCTGCAGCTAACTCACGTAATTTTGAGTTGAACTTAAGCAGTTTTACAAACAACTCATTTAAGCAATCTAGTAAAAGTTATAATTTATATAGTTTGAGCTAATTTTCCTAATTATATTATAATCTTATAGTTGAAATATATTCTACTTTTCATAAATTTTGTTCATTTATAATAATAAATATAAATTTATTTTTATATAGATAATAAAAATGAAAATAAATTAATATATAAATAATTTGTATAAACTGAGCCAACCATGTGTAATGAGCCATTAGCTCTAGTTATGGCTTGCTAACCAATCCAGCCAAAATTGAGCCAAATTTTCAGCCGAGCATTAACCGGGTAAGAAGAGGAGTCCCATAGGCTACTTCCTTCCCCCCGCCCCCCCCCCCCCCCCCCACACCCCCAACCCTTTTCTTTTTTTCTTGTTTTTTTTTTTTTGGCATTTCACTATTATGGAAGTGCAATGCCATGTTACCTCTCCTCCCCCTTTGAGAGCCCTCCAAAGTGCATATCCAAAGTGCATATAGGTCAAGCAAACGTCTAGTGACCCCCGCCACCCACCTCAAAACCCTCTCCTCCCCCTTGGAGAGCCCTGACCTCCACTACCGCAATCGCTCCAACTTTCGCTTTGCTCTTCCTCCTCGCCACGCACACCTTTGGCACCTAGCTCTTCCACGTCCACATCACCCTTCCTCCTTTGCCTTGCTCTTCATCATGAACTTGCTCTTTCGTGTTGCCAAGTCTGCCTTTGTGCCCTCTAGGAGTACCACACTACCTTCCTCTCCACCGCTATCACTTTCCAACATCGCCCTTCGTCGCCTTCTTCCTCTAGATCCCGTCGCCCTTGCCGTGATCCCCACCCGTACCACCCTGTCGTCACGAGCTTCCCTCACCCTCTTGCTAAGACCCAAACCATCAAATTTTTTTTTTGGGGGGGGGGGGGGGGGGGGCAAAGTGAATCTGAGCATAATGAATTTTGAATCCATGGATCAGTGGACGAATTGAGATTGGAAGGCATTGGGCCATTCTTATTCTATCTTGGAATTGGAATCAGAATAAGATTTGTTGCTACACCTTTTCAACACTTGGGCTATAAACTCGGATTGTGACTGATGTCCTGCAAAAAAAGTCCTCACTCGCTAGGGAAAATAAGTTGGGTTTTTTATGATTAAGTTAGTTGGAGTGGAAGAACGGTAAAGAAAAATGGAGTGAGAGAGTGAGCGTTTTGAATGTAGATGTTTTCTCATCCCCTTGGAGTCTCCCTACCTCCCTATTTATAGACGTTTTGGATAATCTATAACCACCCAATTCTGTTAGACAGTTATAACCACCTAATTCTGTTAGGCAGTTTCATAACCACCTAATCGGGTTTGTTAAGAATGTATCACCATAGAATAGCCGATCCTTTTAGAATAATATTGGGAACTAGTTATGTTAAAATAGTACTGGATAACCATTGAAGCTACCATGGCTCTATACTTTGGATCCAAGTTGGTTAAACTTTGACACGGTAATAATGATCTTAGTATTCCACTTGAGGCTGGCCAGTACCTGAAGTGAATAACAGTGAACCAATTTTGAGGTCAATCGGTAATATCTATTATCTAGGTCAACTCTTTTTGATATTCACATCCAATTGGGTTATATTCATAATACTTTGCTCCCCACTTCCCAAATCAAGATGAATTAATCTATTTTTGAAGTGGGATGGCCTTGTCGATTTATATTTTGAGAAATTAGTTTCAACATCACACCATAGGAGATTAGAATGGTGATATTTTGTTGACATCATTCGCAATATGTTTTCTATTATTTGACATGCCACTGGGTTGTGTGTTGTAGCCAAATATTACATCTAATATTAGCTTATGAAAATTATGCTTTTGAAAAAAAAGAAATACTATTCTTTGATCAAAATTAAATTTTGCTCAGTTAATGACATGTAATTATGTTTGATTTGTTATCTGTTGATATGCTTTAACCTACTCTAAAGTATTATGGTACATACTGAGATGGTATAGGTCATTGTTTTCGTATTTTGATTAATGATTAATTATGGGACTTGGGGGAGCATGTTAGATTACTTGGAGCATTTTGTATATCTAACTTCTTGAGGATTAATGTTACCATGCTATTAATTTAAAATTATTATGATGTGTTACAGGATGAATTGACCTGTCTAACTTCCTTTGATCTGGCTATGATCAACTACTGGTGAGCAAAAAAGTTTTTGGGCAGTCTTCGATATCTTATCATGTCATATAATGCCTAATGGCTAGATGCCGACTACTTACCATAATGAGAGATACTTATTGGCCAAGAGCCAATCACTTGCTGAGATACAGAACAATTATCAGCCAAGAGCCAACTCTTGTTAAGGCACAGGGTGCCTAATGACCAGAGGATGACCTCTCACCAAGGTAAGAAATACTTATTGGCTAGGAGCTGATGTTTTGACTAAGGCACGTACAGAATATTTACCGTTCAGGAGATGATCTCTTATCAAAATATATGATACTCAACTACTTATTAGATAGGTACCGATCATTTATCTATACCAGTATAAAGTCTTATAACTTTATTCAACATGAAGCATATTTTTAAAAATTATTAGAACCATTATGACAAGGTTGATAAAATGATTATCAAAAAGTATAACATACCACTTAGCAAACTGCTTCATAGACTGACCTCTTAACAACCTAATTGACTCAACAACTTGCTTAATGAAGTAACTACCTTATAAACAGTTTCAACTGTCTAACCAATTCGGCCTTAAATCTCTATAAGTAGGGGGCCGAGAAAAACTCCAGGAAATTTTTGTAACTCACTCTCTCTATTTTCTTCTCATTGTTCTCCCTCTCTAAGCTAACTTAAGCATCGAAGGGTCCCTCACTAGAGAAATCCTACCAATTTCTCCAGCGATGAAGGCTTCTTTTATAGGTCTAGAAGCTGATCAGGTCTCCTTCTAGAGTCATTGGCCGGTCTTCGGAAGGACCTTCAAATTCCTAGAAGCTCGAAGCTATCTTAGTGCATTTAGTTCATCCAGCTTGGAAAGGTGCAGCAACATGATGTAATTAGATATATTGTTTAGGTAGCCTAGCTTGTATGTGCATTTGTTTGGTTCGCAAAACATGTGCCATATTGTTTATACAATTATGAATTAACTATATGAATTAAATCCAAAAGGATTTCAAACCAGGCAAGTGTCATGTTAAGAAACTAGTCTCTCAGACAATCAGGTGAATCAAATTCAACAAACATGATAGGAGGAGATGATGCCTACTATTTATGTCTGTAAGTAGATATATATGAAGTCAAGTTCAATTTAAAAGTTGTAAACCTTTATTTTCATGCCATCTTCAGCTATCCATATATAGTCGTCAAGTCTTGCAAGGTGCATCTTAACTGCCACTGAATTTGGATCCTCCGACCAGCACGCCACTGTATTTAGTATCTGTCAAGTTTGAAGATGCATTCCATAGCTTAGCATTATCAGCTCCACAATGGTAATTAAGAGAACATAAATAAAACCCCATAAGGTTGTTCTTTCTTGCTCTTAAATGATATAGGTGCACATACTACAATTTATTGTAGGTGGAAAGAAATTGATGTTCGTCTAGCATACCTTGTGAGTGAGAATTATATGTAAGATATTGTTGACCAGAACATCCACCCAGGAGATCTTGTTGGTAAATAAATTTAATTGTAACTTCCTTTACTGATATATGGCATTAATTCGATTATTTTTGAGAATGCATACAATATTCTCACCTGAGTACACATACATTGGGCTTGAGGGACTATTGGACTAAAGGTAACAGTGAAATTCACTATCAAGACGAGAGATAAACATGAATCTGCATTCCAAGATATAAAGTAATAACACCATCTGATCAGAAGACATCTAGGAGGAAGAGGATGAAGAGGAGGAGGACGACTCCTAAACTAGCACATCAAGTATAAATTAAACAGGGATACTACTAGAACACTATAGTTAACATCAGAACTTCCATCACTATGATGGATTATAGAAAGAAGAGAATTCCACCAGGGTGTCAGATTTGTTTGATGTTGGTAGTCTGTAGATGCACTTGTGTGGAGAGAGTCATATTTTTTTTTCATAACAAACCTTCAAGTGTGGCCGCAATACTTCGGATGGTTATTGGATTATTTAATGATGAGGAGCTACTTGCGACTAGAAAGTATTTGCAGAGTTTGGGGAAAATTTGGATTCGTTTAGCGACATTCCTTAGAATTTTGAGTTGTAGTCATATAGCTTACCTTGCTAGCTTCCACCCCACAACCCCCCCGCACCCCACCCCTGGTGGAGTTTCCTTCTATGTGCCGATGTCTTTTCTCTACTTCATAAATTTGGTGGGCTTCCATAGCTCCTTTTCATTCAGAAAAAAGAAACCTTCACGAATGACCAAAAGTTGATGCCACAATCTATTGCATAAATCATAAGTTGTCATCTAATTATTTAAGGTTGCAAAAAATACTGGTTATCAGCAAAGTGAGATATTAGTCATCTCCATGAAAAGTTTTGGTGCGGCTCCGATGGAAACCTAATCAAGACGTCCACGGATCTAAGTGAATTTCTAGTAAAGACCCTTACAATAAAAAATTCACTATTTTGTTCTGGTCATCGTAGACATCAAGAGCCCCCCTTCACTTTGCCTTCCATGGCAAAATATATTAAGTAACTACTTCTACATGGATAAGAAAAGAAATGATGCCTTTTTTTTCTGCTTACCTTGTTTATAGCTCCATAGCAAACATACTGAGTGTTTTCATCTTCATAATGAATGTGCTGCATGAGAGTGTTGATAGCCTTTTCTCTCAACTTCTTACCAGGCCAACTTATGCATATTGGTTCAACGATGTTGTGAAGAAATGAAATAAGGATATTTTGCACCAATGGAGTAGGGTTGTATGAATCTTCCTGTAATATTGAAAAAGTAAAGAAACCTTTATATCTCCATAACATTTTTTTTTATATTTAACAGTGCCAACCAAAAATTAATGTGTCATATTAGAATTCTGCTATAATGCATACAATTGTAGAGGATATTTATTAGTAGTATGGAATCTAAATTATTCATTTGTTATGGCTTATTTATTCAAACAATAGAAATATGAACATCTTCGAAGTCTTATCTTCTCATATTATGGTTAATATATGGGCAGTAGAAAAGAAATAGATGATGAAAAAGGGCTCATTTGCTAGTCAACAAACAGCAAGGTCTTTTTTAGAAGAGTCAAAACATCAAGGGGTTTTTACTGAAAGTTCCTTTCCATAACTATGAGATTTTCATATAACACCAAATCATGCATTTACAATAAACAATCTAGCCTACTCATAATTTCTCATCTAAATTTCAGACTCAAAAGTGACTTACCAGGTTTGGAGTAGTCACCCACCACATGTTTTTCCGGTCTATTTGTAACAATCCAGGATCTCATCCAAAATAGCAAGCCGGAAGGTATTATTTGGTTCCTTGATCCGTATAAGTACTTGATCTTTCTAACAAATAACCAATATATGAGACTAAATACTTGATTTCATGGATCATCACATACTCCTCCATTTAAGCCTTGATATCTTTGCTAGGCTAAGGATTTAAATCTATTCATTTATTCATAAACACTACGATTAATCCATAGTTAGTCTAATGAATCTATATTGCAACTTAAAAGGTACTATTTATAACAATCCAGGACCTTATCCAAAATGGCTAGCTATAAGGTATTATTTGGATTCCTTAGTCTTATTATCGAAGATTTTTCCAACGACTAATCGATATAGGACGAAATATATACCTACATGGGTCTTCATACTATTGAACTCAAATATGATGATTATAATGGAGCTTGATATCTTACAAATAATTGGTTTGCAAGTAGTTGAATTGAAGTTAATATTATAATGGCTGGTCCATTGGACCAGTCCATTGCTAAGTCAAGCCCCCCCCCCTCCAAAAAAAGTCCCAAGCCCAAAAAAGCTTTGAACATATTTTAAAGTATAAAAATGAAACAGGGAGAAAGACTCTTGATGGGAGTTTTCTTCCTCATCAAATCCAGCAAGAAATTAGGTGCCCGGGCTGCCAAAATCCTAGGATGTCCTTTATAAATTGGAACCCATTCCCTCATAAGCCCCCACCATGATCACCGCTCCTTTATCCCTCTTTCTCTTGATTTTCATCGATCTTCCTTAGTCCTAGCCCTCTTTCCTCTCCCCATGCCCCTTCTTCCTGTAATACCCGGGCTTGGGCTGAAGTCAGCAGGCCCAGCCGACTTCAACCCAAACCAGTCAAAAAAAAAAAAAGAAAGAGGCGGAGACGGGATGGAAACCAGAACAGGGGAGCAAGGTTTTGCCCTTGCCGGTCAGAGTCTTCGCTGGGAATCTCGGTGGAAGAGTCGTGAGAGGTGTGGGAGGAGGTCGGCGATGGGTCCGTGTGGGTTTGGGACTCGGTGGTAGGGTTTCAAACGATGAGGGAACACTCGATGTTTTTTTTTAAAACCCCTCACCGCCACCTCTCGAGCCACCTCCACGCACCTTCTCTCTCTCCGACGAGCGACCGTGAATCCCAGACGCCCGTCGGTAAGTCCTTTCCCATTTAATTTCAATTTTTGGAAGAGTTTTGATGTTTTCCTTGGGTTTCTGTTTTGGTTTATGGGGTCATTCACCATCCGACGCCGCCGCCGTCACCGTCCGCCGAGCTCCTCACGGCGAACTCCTCCTTCGACCATCGGCAATTTGGGGGGGAAGGCCAGATCGACCAAACCGAAGGAGAGCAGGGGGGAGTCGTTCGGGTGAAGAGAAAACAAAAGAGAAGGAAGAAGGAGAGTTTGGCTCGGTCCAGGAAAAAAAAAGAAAAAAAAAAGAGGAGAGAGAAGATGATGAGAGAGAAGATGAGGAGAGAAGAGAGAGAATAAATATTATAATCATAATATATTAATATAGGAGAGAGAGGATCGGGAAGTTTTTCTCAAAATTCGTGCAACTAGAGATGTGATTTGAATAAATTTATGTAATTGTAGGAAATCAACCCTTTGAGCAGGAAAACGTTGTGCAAATTTTGGATACTGACTAATATCGGATATACTAGGAATAGCGCGTTAATGTAATGAATTATGTATTCATCATTTCTATATGCATGAATTTATTATGGCCTGGCTTGATCTAAGCATATATGTTATATGTATTTGCACGTGTGGTACTATATGACATGGCATAGTTATTTTCTTGTGATAGACATTGTGGTTTTATCATTTTTATTGTCGGTATTTCATGCATGATGTTATAAAGAAAATTGATATCCGAATGGGTTGGACATGATACCGGATTGCTAAATAGGTTGAACCATGAAACCGGATATCGAGTGGGTTGGACCACGATATCGGTTATTAAAATGGGTTGGACCATGACATCGGTTATCGAGTGGGTTGGACCACGATACCGGTTATTGAGAGGTCATAAAAGATTTATTTTGACAAGTGTTAATGAAGTAAATACGGTATTTGGTCTAGCCATGCTACGGTAGCACCGTGGTTATACAGCCTGAGCCACGGGCTTTGTACGTGGGAGCTGGCCACGGGCAGATAGTACGTGGGACAGTCGAGCCACGGGCTTAGTACGTGAGCAGGACCGACCATAGTATGCATGGTCGCTTTGCGGTTGCCAGTCATGGGCTGGTACATGACCGTGGCTAGTCCAGAATCCTAAAGATAAAGGTTACTCAATGGGAATTCTATAGGAAAAAATGTAAAGTTATCAAGGTTTTGTAATACATGAGGCTTAAATCATTTGATTGCATGACATAACATACTAGTATTTTATTATTTCAAAAATTTATATTATTACTTGGAGTGATCATATGGATACCTTATTGGGTTGTAGAGCTCACAACCTACTTTCTTCTTCTACAGAGTCGTGCAGATATTTGACTTGGTGATAAGTGAGGTTTTCTTGAAGTAAGTGACTCTTGTATACCCAGGCCTTGCATGATCTCTAGGGTAAAACCTAGGGTTTGGGTGGCTGGTTGTGTGCTGATTCCGGTGCTGGATTCGGGGCATGACAGAATGGTATCAGAGCTTAGGTTATGATCACTTGGGACGGTAATACGAGTGATTAAAATCATAATGACATGGTGATTATTAAGATATGACAAGAATAGTGTTAGACCTTAGATTATGATGATTTGAAACTGTGGTATAAGTGATTTTGATAGATATGAGTGATATCGGAATTCAAGTCATGATTATTCGAGACTGGAAATTTGTGATTTGGAAATCATCTAGTGGTTGTTAAGACATAACATGGACTCAGAACTATGACATAAGTGATTAGGATATGGTTTGAATGTCAAAAATTTGATCTAGATTATAAATAAAAAAGGATAAAGTTTTGAATAAGACTTGGGAAGTAAGTACCTTAAGAGGTGACTAATTGGAAGTTGGAGATCGAATGATATAAGGGTTGGTTATTCTTAAGGTTTAAAAAATCTCAATCAAGCTAATTTCGAGGACGAAATTATTTTAATGGGGGGAGAATGTAATACCCAGGCTTGGGCTGAAGTCGGCAAGCCCATCCGACTTCAAGCCAAACCAGTCAAAAAAAAAAAAAAAGAGGCGGAGACGAGATGGAAACCGGAACAGGGGAGCGAGGTTTTGCCCTTGCCGGTCGGAGTCTTCACCGGGAATCTCTATGGGAGAGTCGTGAGAGGTGTGGGAGGAGGTTGGCGACGGGTCCGTGTGGGTTTGGGACTCGGTGGTAGGGTTTTAAACGGCGAGGGAACACTCGATGTTTTTTTTAAAAACCCCTCACCGCCGCCTCTCGAGCCACCTCCACGCACCTTCTCTCTCTCCGACGAGCGACTGTGAATCCCAGACGCCCGCCGGTAAGTCCTTTCCCATTTAATTCCAATTTTTGGGAGAGTTTTGATGTTTTCCTTGGATTTCCGTTTTGGTTTTTGGGGTCATTCACCATCCGACGCCGCCGCCGTCGCCGTCCACCGAGCTCCTCACGGCGAACTCCTCCTTCGACCGTCGATAATTTGGGGGGGGAAGGTCGGATCGGCCGGACCGAAGGAGAGAAGGGGGGAGTCGTTCGGGTGAAAAGAAAAGAAAAGAGAAGGAAGAAGTAGAGTTTGGCTCGGTCCAGGAAAAAAAAAGAAAAAAGAAAGAGGAGAGAGAAGATGATGAGAGAGAAGATGAGGAGAGAAGAGAGAGAATAAATATTATAATAATAATATATTAATATAGGAGAGAGAGGATCGGGAAGTTTTTCTCAAAATTCGTGCAACTAGAGATTTGATTTGAATAAATTTATGTAATTGTAGGGAATCAACCCTTTGAGCAGGAAAATATTGTGCAAATTTCGGGTACTGACTAATATCGGATATACTAGGAATAGCGCGTTAAGGTAAGAAATTATGTATTGATCATTCCTTTATGCATGAATTTATTATGGCCTGGCTTGATCTGAGCATATATGTTATATGTATTTGCACGTGTGGTACTATATGACATGGCATAGTTATTTTCTTGTGATAGATATTGTGGTTTTATCATTTTTATTGTCGGTATTTCATGCATGATATTATAAAAAAAATTGATATCCGGATGGGTTGAACCATGATACCGGATTCTAAATAGGTTGAACCATGAAACCGGATATCGAGTGGGTTGGACCACGATATCAGTTATTAAAATGGGTTGGACCATGACATCGGTTATCGAGTGGGTTGGACCACGATACCGGTTATCGAGAGGTCATAAAAGATATGTTTTGTCAAGTGTTAATGAAGTAAATACGCTATTTGGTCTAGCCATGCTATGGTAGCACCGTGGTTATACAGCCTGAGCCACGGGCTTTGTACGTGGGAGCCAGCCACGGGCGGATAGTACGTGGGACAGCTGAGCCACGGGCTTAGTACGTGAGCAGGACCGACCATAGTATGCATGGTCGCTTTGCGGTTGCTAGTCATGGGCTGGTACATGACCGTGGCTAGTCCAGAACCCTAAAGATAAAGGTTACTTAATGGAAATTCTAAATGAAAAATGTAAAGTTATCAAGGTTTTGTAATACATGAAGCTTAAATTATTTGATTGCATGACATAACATACTGGTATTTTATTGATTCAGAAATTTATATTATTACTTGGAGTGATCATATGGATACCTTACTGGATTGTAGAGCTCACAACCTACTTTCTTCTTCTACAGAGTCGTGCAGATATTTGGCTTGGTGATAAGTGAGGTTTTCTTGAAGTAAGTGACTCTTGTGTACCCAGGCCTTGCATGATCTCTAGGATAAAACCTAGGGTTTGTGTAGCCGGTCGTGTGCTGATTCCGGTGCTGGATTCGGGGCGTGACACTTCTCATGGCCTCAATCCCCATTACCAGTTGTTGAATTCACCAAAAATTGACTGAGAAAGATCTTTGCCCACTTTTCTTATTCTTTTGGTTTTGTTTCCCTCTTTTTAGCAATCGATGTTGCCATTTCATGATGCTGGACACTTGATCAGGTTGCTTGACCTCTCTACAAACCCTCCATGGCCAAGACATGGATGTCGATGACTGAACTATCGAAAAAGACCCAAAAAAGGGGATGGATCTCCTATTTGTCAAGCCTTTATATGTTCTTTCCCACCAGTCTAGCATCATTGCCGGTTATCCATAGCTATCTGGTACTGACCCAGCCTTGCTACCACTGCTGGACCTCTGGTTGCACCACTAGATCATGACCAGCCACTACCCATCTTCCCTTCCCTGTTTGGCTAAAGAAAGAAATAAACAAAGAAAGAAGGAAAAAAAAAAAAAAAGAAGAGAGAAGAGAGAAGGCCAACTCTCTCTTCTTCTCTCTAGGATTCCTCTCTCTTCCATCCTTTATGTCTCTAGCCTCTCTCCATGACTTTCTCCTTCTAAAATTATTTATATTTTACTCTCTCTATGCTGATCAAAGATCTAGTTCAAAATCTTGATTTCTTGTTTATGAATCCAAGAAATTCTTTTAACAAAGAAGCACATATTTGCTTGGATATCATGAATATGTCAGATTCCATATTTTTCAAAATTTGTTCATGTTTCTTGTCGGTCGATCATCGCCATCAGTTGTCCATGGTCATCGACCCCTAGCTAGGCCCTTTGTCATGGTTCATGTTAGACCATATCTTGATTTCTTCCTTTGAGAGAGACCAGAATTCTCTCTCTTCCTCTCTATCTTATTTTCACTATCTTCATCTACTTCCTCTCTTTAAGAAGATCTATGAATATTAGTATCGAATCTTGTCTTCCTTTATACTGGATTTATGTTGACCCTTGGCTACAAGGCCCTAAACTATCTTGGTGCCCCAATAGTCTGTTAGGTTGATCACCCCAATCTTGATTTGAAATCTATTATTGATGAACCATGTTGATCAGCCTTGGCCTTGATCCAATTTATACTTTATACTTTCTTAGCTGAGTCACATAAATCTAATATATCTGGTCTATTAGAACAATCACCTGACCAACAGTGTCCTTTCTTATGATCTAATTCTATTGAATTTATTGAATAAGAATTAATTATGCTTTTAATATATTAAATAGGATTAGCAGATTCATGTAGCAAAGTCTACTAATCTAGGATGGATAAGATAAAAATGTTACTCTCCTTATTTATTTAAATTACCATATTTTAACACATATAATCTATTGTTATTTATGAACTCACATTTTTCATAAAATAAATGATCGGCATATGCATATAAAAATTTATGTTTTATTATGAAAATTGGTCTCATGAATGTCTTTGCTAAAAAAGACATATTTATGAAGAATGAATTATATTTTTCTATTTAGTATTTCCTACCGTGTCTATGTATATTTTAAAAAAAGATATAATGATTTTAAAAGCTCTTAAATAGCTATAAATGAATCTTTATAATTAAAAAGGTCGATACTTAGAGCTAACATCTATAAAAAACATGACCCCACCAATGGATATAAAGTTAGCACATGAAATAAGAACTTTGTCGATTAAAAAATATGATCCTATCTTAGGTATAAAGTGACCATAGCATGAATATTTATAAGCATTGTTTTGAAACATGACATAAATATATGATATGAAAGATTATGAATTTTATGATAATCATATTTATAAAATGTTTATGATTTATACATGCATGACTGGTTTTATAAATTACTTTATTATATTATATTTTGAAAAGTTCTATTTGTGATGTGTGTTATTTTTATAATGATGCATTGTTCATATGAAAAATTTATGCTTGATTTGATGAGGAGGTGTAGGTTTTACTTACTAAGTTTGTATAGCTTGTACCTTTTTTTTTTTTTAGAGGAATAGGATTACTTTTTTAAACTTTGGAGAGTTAATAGGATTACTAAGGATGAAGAATGGTTTAAACTTTGGAGATCTTGTTAGCAAAATGATTTTGTAGTAGGATTTAGTTCTCTATCTGATTATAAGAGATTTATAGTTTTTCTTCTGGTGACTTTTTGAAATTTAAGATTATATTGCTTGGATTCAGACTGGCAACTACCGGATTGGGCATGAATAGGTCTCCCCTATTTTGTGCTTTTCTTTATTTCTTTGTTTCTCTGATCACTACCGGCGGTGGCTACTACAAAGGTATAAAGACTATATTAGGATCATCTCATCTTCACTATCAAATGCCATTGAGGGTTGCTGGCCATGGGTTCCCACTACTTTGTTTGGAAAATAGAGGGAGGGAAAGTTTCCCTATTTGAAAAATAAAGAAGAGAAAGAGAGAGAGAGAGATTTATTCTTTTCTCTCTCTTCTCTTTCCTGTCTCTCATCTCTTTATCTTCCTTCTTTCTAGCTCTCTTTACTCTCTCTCTCTACATAGTTCAGATCTAGTAGAGAGATTTGGGTTCTTGTTTTGTGAATTCAAATTGATCCTAGAAGAGAGTCCTAGATTTCTTTTTTAGGAATCCCGGTGAACACAAATAGATGGTCTAGATTACTAAATCCACGAGGTGAATTCTTTTGATAATTGAGTTTAGTCCTATAAGGGTGCTGGACGATACTGTAGAATACCACCCATCTTGTTGGCCTCCATCCTATCTTTTGTTATCAATAGACCAATGATTGTCAATATTTGATTTATTACCCAAACCTTGATTGGACACCTGTTTGTTAATTTGAAGGATTTGATTATATTGTTTCATTGACCTAGGCTATTGGATGCCATTATTCTATCGATTAAGTTCTTCCTATAAATTTTCCACCATCTATGATAATCACTTTATGGCTCTTTCTGATTACTGGTTTTGCTTCTGAATGAGAGCAATCGTTCATAATAAATGTTGAGCAAGGGGTTTTATACTCGGATTCCTAAATCAAGGTAAGATTCTAATCTTATTTATTAATTAGTATATCTTAGGTAGGGTTGAGAAATTTAAAATTAAGAGTAGTTTGGATATTAGAGTTTGAAAAATATAAATTTAATAATAATTTACTATTTCTTGTGCTTATTGTTGATTGAGGACAAGTTCGAATCATATAGATTGATTAGACTTTTATGTGTGGACTAGTAGACATTGTGATCGAGATTGTCATCAATAAAAGTAAGGGTTATTGGGCATAATCACGGGTATATATATACACTACATGGTCTTAATCTTTGGATATGATTATCATTATGTACGATTATTTGTGCACTACATGGTTTTGATTTCTTATAGTTAGTATTTGTTTTATGATTGTCATTATGATTATTTGTATTTTTTATTTCATATGTTTGTGTCCAATATGATTATTTTTCTGGATGGTTTGGATTATGATATTGGCTGTTAAACATTTTGAAAATAACCTAATATGATACAATATTTTTTGATATAATTAAGATTTGATAAATTGATGATCAAGAAAGGATATTTGGACTAGCTATGTTAAATTAAGAATAGCTCGCCATGGGCAGAAGCATGGCCCTATGAATAGCCACCATGGATAAGAATATGGTACTGTAGATAGCATACCATGGGCAAGAATGTGGTACTAAGAATAGCCACTATGGATAGGAGCATGGCACTGACAATAGCATGGCTACGGGTAAGAATGTGGTGATTGAGTTTGCTAGTCACCAGTTAGAGCATGACCGTGATTAGTCCAAAAGTCTAAAAATTAATGGTTGATTGATTTTGATTAAATTAATAAGATAGATGATAAGATATGAAGCCATATTAAATAAAAAGAGGTTTTACTTAATAACATATGTGGTGTATCACTTTTGAATAAGATGGATGTTTGATGATAATTAATGCATGTTTTTGCATATATAGGTATTGAATTATATTGGTTACTTGATATGAAATTTATGATTTATGTTCTTTTGTGATGGGGGACAGGTGGGGGGGTAGGATCGTTGGTGAGTCTAGAAGTCGCTAGGGATTAGGGTACCACAAAAAAAAATTTGTATTATTTTTTTTTCATTTTTTTGATGGAGGTGGTGAAGAAAACAACGAGGATGGACGGTAGGGGTTTGAACTGCCACGGACTTGGAAACTCATACTCACAGAGAGACCTCTCACCTCTAAGGCATCTCACCCACCTCACTAATAGAGCCATGAATAAATTTTCAAAGGTCATGGATGGATAAAGAAGGTGGACACTCTACGGACTTGGGACTTACATTCACGGAGAGACCTCTCATCTCTGGGGTATCTCACCCATCCCACTACATGTAGCCTAGGGCATCCCACCCATCTCACTACATGCGGAGCCTAGGGCATCCTACCTAAATTACTACCTGGGGCCATGAAGGAAAATCTCTAAGATCATAGAGAGGACTCGACGGGGAAGGGGATAACTAGGGCCCATGCCCCTCGACGCTCGAAAGCGAAGGCATAGGGTCTCACCCCTCAATGCCCGAAGGCGAAGGCAAGACGGGCCTCACGCCCACTCTTTTACAGAGGCAGAACGAAGAATCACTCTTCTCAAATCATCATCATTATTATTTCAATACAAGAGAGGGGTCCTTATACAGGGAACCATAGCCCTTGGAATACATGAAAAAATAAACATAAAAAGGGGCGCCAACAAGCTTCCTTGTTGGTTCCAACTACATGCCATTAGAGATGGGGCTAGAAGGGCAAGAGATTTCATGCTACAAGGAAAGATGGAGGGCGCCACAAATATTCCATAAAGGGGTGGTCAACACAAGGAAATAAAATCTTATGATAAAGGAAAGGAGAGTGGGTGCCCAAATGCTGCTTGATTTGCCTAATACTCCCTTCCATCTTCTCCTGGGTGGTCCCTAATTTCCATACGGGATGTTGATCTACTGCCTTTTATGCTTGAGTGGATATATGAGAATCCTGGGATGCCTAATAGGGTGGATGACGCCTACTGGGACTCTACGTGGTGGCTGATAGCTCTTAGGTCCCCATTATTTTGATATTGTTTAATTATTATTTTTGAATTATATTATATTATATTGGTGTGAGAATATGAAAATTCTTACTATGCTATAAAGCTCACCCTCTATTATCTTTTCTTTCTCAAAGTTGTAAAATATTCATGATTGGCTATGATTTGGATTCATAGATTAAAAAATTGATGAGATCAAGTATCATCAATATAGTCGATGACCAAGTTTTTTTAAATTGTACAAGGTTTGGTGTTTGTTAATGTGAAATACTTATTATGAATTATGTTCAATGGTGTTTATGAAATTTAAAGTTATAATAAATTTTAAAGCCTTACATATTCTTTAAGGCCTTGCCCTAAGGAGCCTGCGACCATCATGTGGCTGACCTGGTTTTGGGTTCAAGGTGTGACAAAATGGTATAGAGCTTAAGTCATGATCACTTGGAATTGTGACATGAGTGATTAGAGAATACATTGGTGATTATTAGGGACATGATAGATTTCAGATTACTAGAAATTATGATATAATTTGTATTTAAGGTTTGGCATTTGATGAGTGGAAAAGGTGCTATAGGATTTTTATTTCTAATCTCAATGGTGAGGTTAACCTAAGATGAGTACAAAAAGAGCTGAATAATTTATATTTTTGGACCATGTAAGTGGGGTTTGACCAAAAAAAGCTAAATAATTTATATTTTTGGATCATGATAAGTGTAGTTTGACCTAAGCTCGAAAGGTGTTAATCCTAGTGTTAGAAAATGTGTTCTAAAGTCAATCATCTGGGTTGCAGACAGTTACCTTCTTGTAATTTGTATATAAATTATTAATAAATAAAGGTTATTTTTGGTTGTTTATCACTATTTGTACATCTTTCTTTATGAGCTCTTATGTGATGAAGTCCATAGAACTACTTTTACATGATAAAGAAAGATTTATCAGATAGTTCTTAAACCTGTTCTCGATCTAGGACGACAATGTTTATTGAGTATATGTTGTTGTATGTCATATGGATTAGTTGTCCTCAAAATCAAAGAGTATAAAGATACTTGTATGGCATGTAGGTGGGTGTAGGAGTACATTGCATTAAACGTGACCAATTTTGTAAAGTACTTTGCTATCAAGAGTATCACTTAGAAGGATATGGATATAAGTATCCCTCCAACCTAAGATTACCATGGTAACTTACAAGCAACTCATTATACTTAGATGCTGGACTACATAAATTTCTAATCCAGTGATGAAAGGTTATTAAGTGTAGTCATGAACTTGTTAAGTTAATGTATGAGTCAAGATGGAATTGATCACTCTAAGGTGTTGGAGAAAATACTTTGTTGTGTTTCAATTTAGCAAAACCTTGGCCAAGGTAATCTTAATGAGGAGTTACAGGATTTAATAGGTTGAGATATATTTGGATGCACTATTTTAGAGTTGGTAGTTGACTTTAAGTCATCCTGAGCATTAGATCAAAGGGATGAATTATATGATAACCATAGGCCTATATTCTTGAATATTGCTTCGCAATTATTCGACCTATCTGAATGTCGAGTACCATTGCTAGATGATCATATCGATTAGTTTAGAATTGATGCCTAGGCTATTAGCTTAGTGCTTGAACCTATGGGATCACATATAAGAAATTTTTGACCAATCATGATGGCCGATTAATGATTAAGAATCGTTCAAGGATAAAATTATAAATATGGTTAACAATTCATCCTTATAAATATAATAAATAAATTATTAATTAATTATAGAATGATTAATTAGTAATTAGATTGCTAATTGGCTTAATTTGATTAAGCAAAGAGGTTTAAGTCAAGTCTAATTGAATTTGGTTTAATTAGATTTCACCTGATGACCTAATCGCTAAGCAATTTTGATTCTTAATTTGATTCAAACTTAGACTTGATTAATTTTTAATTTGATTAAGAATTAATTAAATTAATTGGGACCTAATTAGATTAGGTTCAAGTTGATAAAATTATTTCTAGCCAAATTAGTTTTGGTTTCTAATTAATTTTAGTCAAATCATGAACTAGCCCAACTAGTTTTCTTCTATACATTAGATAGGTGCCGACCACATACCTGAGCTAGGCACAAAGTTTTATAACTTTATTTAACTGAACTCTTAATGGCCTAAGTTAACAACTTTCTTAATAATGTAACCAACTCACAAATGGTTATAATCGCTTAACCAACTTAGTCCTAAATCTCTATAAAGAGAGGATCTAGGAAAACTCTAGCAAACTTGTCACATACACTTTCTCTCCATTTTTTTCTCATTGTTATTTGATCCTTTTCTAAGCCAACTTAAGTATCAGAGGGTTCCCTATTGGAGAAATTTGATCAATTTCTCTAATATCAAGGACTTCTTTTGTAGGTCCTAGTGTCGCTTAAGTCTATACTGAAAGTCATCGGTTGCTCATCTAAAGGACTTTTAGATCCTTAGGAGCTACTACCATCTCATCATATCTAGCCTATCCAGCTTGGAGCAGTGCAGTAACAGAAAGGAACTCAAGGTTTTATCTTAATGTGGTATGCTTAAGGCATAGTGAGGGTAAAAATACTATTTCAGTATTAATTTAAAAAATAAAAAATTTAGGCTTCTTTCTTCTAATGTAGGAAACTACTTTAGTTGAAAGTCATTTTTAAATATATGAAAATTATTAAATTTATAAAAGAATGTGTAACAAAAGTGTGGTGGCTTAAGTTATATTAACAACTAATTAAGAACATTAATTTTAACTCAAGAAGTGCTATGTGTGAGAATTAGGCCGTTGGGCTGAAGTCGGCAGGCCCAGCCGACTTCAACCCAGTGAAAGGAAAAAAAAGAAAAAAATAGGGCGGAGAGGCGTCGGAACAGGAGATTCATCCTCTCCCTTATCCGGTCAGAGTTCTCGCCAGATATCGTGAAGGAAGAGCCGTAAGGGGAGAGGGAGTTGGTCGGCATCGTTGTTGGGGTTGATTGGGACTCCGGTTGACATAGTTTTTCCCTTCCTTAAATGTCAAGGGACCGTCGATGGATTTCTTTAAATCCCCATCCACTGTCGTCAATTCGAGCCCATCGAGCCGCGCACACCATCCTTCTTCTCTCCGTCGAGTGACGGAGAGTCTCTTCAAGCACTGGTGAGTTTTAGTTTATTGTTTAGAAGGATTTAATCTAGATCTTTTCTTGGATTTGTTTCAGTTTAGTTGGTTTTGGAGCCATGGACCGTCGGTGGCCGCGCCGCCGCCCGCCTCCAGTCCATCGAGCCCTCCCCCGGCAACCACCTCCCTTGGCCACTGGCAACTGTGGGGGGGGGTCTTAGTTCGGTCAAGCTGAGGAGGAACACAGACTGGTTCGGGGGAAGAGAAAATAAGAAGAAGAAGAGAAGAAAAAAAAGAGAAAAAAAAAAAAAGGGAAAAAAGGAAAAAAAGGAAAAAAAATAATAAAAAATAAAAATAAAAGAGGAGAGAGAATATGATGAGAGGGAGAGAGGAAAGAGGAGAGAGAGGAGAGAGAGGAGATAGAAAGAAGGAAAAATAAATAAATAAATAGTAGGGGGAGATCGAAAAGTCTCTCTCTGAAAATTTAGGAGTGGGGTATCAACGGGAGGATCCCTGATAAAATTCGTGTAAAAGGTTGGATTTTACAATTTATCATAGGATGATTGACTTACATTAAAAATATACATATTTTTGCAGGGGAATAGCCTTTTGAGCAGGAAGGTGTTGTGCAGGCTCCGGGTATAGATTGATACCGGGTATTTTGGGTTATCTCTAGTGAGATAAGGATTCTAGACATGATCACCAGTTCTACAAATTGTTTTACATAGCATGATTTGATCCGTGTATATGAGCATGCATGTTTGTTTTGCATCGTATATTTGATTTCTCGAGATGGCTAGTATATTTGAGATTATTAATTATGTTTCTATATATCATGTTTTACCAAGAAAGTTATATTTTGATGGTTTGTACTGTGATACCGGTCATCAAAAGATTTGAGATTTCATGGTTTGACATCATGATATGGTGTGACATCATGATATGATTTGACAAGATAATGTGGAAGGATAAAGTGTTAATGGTATTTGGACTAGCCATGCGACGGGATCGTGGTTACACAGCCAGAGCGGGCTTAGTACATGTGCCTGGCCATGGGTAGATTGTACATGGTCGATTATGAGATTGCCAGTCACAGGCTAAAGTGTGACAATGAGATTGCCAGTCACAGGCTGAAGTGTGATACTGAGATTGCCAGTCGTGGACTGAAGCATGACCGTGGCTAGTCTAGAACCCTGAAGAAGAAGGATAATTAAATTGAAAACTTGAAAAGGAAACATGATTTTACAAAAGATTTTGTCGTATACGATATTTGAGTTGTTTCGTTGCATGGCATGATATGTTCTATTATCTTCTTGCTATTTTCGAATTATTATTATTGATGACTATTAGGAGACCTTACTGGGCTGTAAAGCTCACAACCCTACTTTTTTTCTTCCACAGAGTTGTGCAGATATTTGGACTTGGTGATGAATGATATTTTTTTGAGGTAAGTGACTCTTGTGTACCTAGGCCTTGCATGAATTCTAGAGGGTATTGTAGGATTTATGCGACCGGTCGCGTAGCCGATTCTAGTGTTGGATTCAGGATATGATAGAGTGGTTCAGAGCTTAGGTTATGATCATTTGGGATGGTGATAAAAGTGGTTAGAATAATAATAATAATAACAATGATGGTTATTAGGATATGACAAGAATAGTGTCAGAGCTTAGGTTATGATGATATGAAACTGTGGTATAAGTGATTAGGATAGGTACGGGTGATATTGAATACATGTCATGATTGTTTGAGACTATGACATAAGATATTAAGACATTGATATAGTGATTAGTAAGACATGACAGAATGGTATTAGAGTGTTTTATGATCACTTGGAACAGTGGTACAAGTAGTTAAAAAATAATGTGATGATTATTAGGATATGGCAGAATAATATCAAAACTTCGGTTATGATTACTTGGAACTACGACATAAGTGATCAGGATATAACATGAGGAATATTGAAGCTTAGCTCATGTTTATTAAGGATTGTAACATAAGTGATTTAGACATGATATGAATGATATTGAACATTGGTTTATGATTACTTGGACTATGATATAAATAGTTTGGACATGACATGAATTATACTGAAGTCAGAGTATGATCCCTTAGATTGTGACATGAGTGATTGGGATGTGATGCGAATGATATCAAGATTTAAGTTATGATCACTTGGAATTGTGATATAAGTTTTTGGGATATAATTTGAATGATATTGAAATTTGAGTTATGATTAATATGGACTGTGATTTAAGAGATATTTAAATTTAGTGTCATGACCAGTCGAGATATGAAGTTGGAAAGAAAATATATTCGAAGGTTGGATTTTAATCTTTAGGTATTATGTTAAGATCCGGCATATGATTAGTACCAAAAAGGGACATGATGTTTGGTCTGTAAAGTAAGTAAAGGGATTGATCTAGGATTAATGTAAAAGATTGGATGATTGTACTTTTTAATCATGATAAGAAATAATTTGATGGATATTGTAGAGTTGGATAAGATGCATCTTTGTCTTTGATAAGTGAGTGGACCCAAGCATCAAGAATACTGGCCTAAAAATATAGTATATTAATGTGTTATGTCAAATATATATGTTCAATTATCAATTGAATGATTTTGGAATATTGAACCTGATGTAGATATGGATTATGATTGAAAATATATAAAGAAAAATGTGTTTGAGATGATGTATAGTTTGTCATTCTATATTGGTGGATTAGATTATATCATGACAACTTGGCATGTATTATTTTGATAGAATCTTGATAGCCTATATTTGCAATTTGGACATTTTACTAATTCTACCCTATGTTCATTGGGAATTCTTGCAAGAAGATGTTTCGGATGCAAGTTGTGAAAGAGTTTATAATATTAAGAAGGAGAATTTTCTTTCGATGAATATGTATGTGTATTATTAATGGAATTATGTAATGAAAAATGTGTTTGGTATAATGCATAGATTTGCAATTAGTGGAGTAAATGATATTATGTGGTCATGCCATGCACATCTTGGTAGAATCCTTGATAGCGTAGGTTAGTGGTTTGTGATTGAATTACTGGATCTATTATATAATTATTGGAGATTATTGGGTATGTTAAATACCAAGTCAAATTAAGATCTATAAGAAGAATTAAGTTATCCTGCTACTGATGTTGTATTGAGCAAAGAGATTGGTGTTAAGAAACTTATATGGGTTTAGTCTGTAAGAGACAACATTTTTTATGGTTTGATAATTGATGTTAAGAGTTATGGTAAGATAGTTCTATGAGAAATAAGATGATTGATTCCTTACGTAAGAGCATTGATTGAAAGCCATGTACTTGTTAGAGTTAATGATAATTTTTCAAGAGAAAAGTTGATCTATATTGCCTTATTGAATTATCAAAGAAATATGATTAATCTGGACTTGAACTAGAGTTATTGGTATCTTAAAAAAGATGATGAAATTTTGAAGGACTTTCAATATAGAAATTGTCAAACCTTGATATGCCTGAGATAAGAATGAGATAAAGAGTTTCAACAGCTATATTTTATCTTTTTGGTACCAAGTAAGATAAATTTTTGGAGGGGTTAATCTAGTAAATTTAGATGGGTTAGTAAATTTTATCAGAGTGCGCAATGGAAGCGTAGTAGTTGAGTTATCTTGGAATCAATTAAGAATATTAATTCTAACTTTAGAAGTATTTTGATGGGGAGTACTGATTTGAATTTCAGTAACAAGATGAAAAGATAATGTTAATGATCCTTAGGCTAGTCTATAGGTGTTGCTAGATAATTTTTCTCAATGGGTCCCTAGTGTAGAGGATTGTAGTAAACAAAAATTTAGGACATCACTAAATCTAGAATAATAAGTGATGGTCCTTTACCCAATTTGGATCGGGAATATTTATGGCACATGATATTAAGATTTCTCCATTTAAGGAGGACTCGAGGTTTCTATAAGATTAAAGATTGATTGTAAAGTCATGGAGAGGTATAAGAGAAAAAAGAATATTATAGACCATAGCAAGTTTCTAATGTTCAAGCCTTTTTCTAACTTTTGGTTAAGAGTAGAGTGGATCGATTATGATTTCCATATGGGGGTTAATCAAGAGAAATAAATTTTAGGAGCAAAGAATTTTATAATTTAATTTGAGATTGAGGTGTTAATGTTCATTTGGAAGAGAGTAAGAGAATACAGTATGTACTGTAAATCATAAGGAGCAAGAATTGAGACGTGATATAATTTTATAATGGACTTATGAAGAAAATATTCTAAGAAAGGGATCATACAGAAGCTTGAGGATGATGTTAAATTATGTATATCCAAGATTAGGCTATCATGAACTTCTGTAGAATTTATCAAGGATAGTTAATTATAGTGACATCGGAAGATCAGTATTCTTTTTGAAGAGCTTGAGGAAATTCGATATGGATTGTAACTAAAAAGATCAAGTTTTGAATGTTATATTAATTTCGTTGAGACTTGGGAAGCAAGTACCTTAAGAAACAGACTAATTGAGGATTTAAAAGTGAAATGATGGTTAGTTACTTCCAAGGTTTAATTCTCAATCGAGCTAATTTCGAGGATGAAATTATTTTAATGGGGGGAGAATGTGAGAATTGGGCTATTGGGCTAAAGTCGGCAGGCCCAACCAACTTCAACCCAGCGAAAGGAAAAAAAAGAAAAAAAACAGGGCGGAGAGGCATCGGAACAGGGGACTCATCCTCTCCCTTATCCGGTCGGAGTTCTCGCCAGATATCGCGAAGGAAGAGCTATAAGGGGAGAGGGAGTTAATCGACGTCATGGTTGGGGTTGATTGGGACTCCGATTGACGTAGTTTTTCCCTTCCTTAAATGTCAAGGGACCGTCAGTGGATTTCTTTAAATCCCCATCCACCGTCGTCGATTCGAGCCCATCGAGCCGCGCACACCATCCTTCTTCTCTCCAGTGAGTGACGGAGAGTCTCTTCAAGCACTGGTGAGTTTTAGTTTATTGTTTAGAAGGATTTAATCTGGATCTTTTCTTGGATTTGTTTCGATTTAGTTGGTTTTGGGGCCATGGACCATCGGTGGCCGCGTCGCCGCCCACCTCCGATCCATCGAGCCCTCCCCTTGCGACCACCTCGCTTGGCCGCTGGCAACTATGGGGGGGTCTTAGTTCGGTCGAGCTGAGGAGGAACACGAACTGGCTCGAGGGAAGAGAGAAGAAAAAGAAGAGAAGAAAGAAAAAAAAGAAAAAAAAGGAGAGGAAAAAGGAAAAAGGGGAAAAAGGAAAAAAAAGAAATAATAAAAAATAAAATAAAAGAAGAGAGAGAATATGATGAGAGGAGAAAGAGGAGAGAGAGGAGAGAAGATGAGAGAGAGAGGAGAGAGAAGATAATGAGAGAGAGGAGAGAGAAAGAGGAGAGAGAAAGAAGGAAAAATAAATAAATAAACAGTAGGGAGGAGATCGAAAAGTCTCTAAAAATTTAGGAGTGGGGTATCAACGGGAGGACCCCTAATGAAATTCGTATAAAAGGTTGGGTTTTACAATTTATCCTAGGATTATTGACTTACATTAAAAATATATATATTTTTGTAGGGGAACAGCCTTCTGAGCAGGAGGTGTTGTGTAGGCTCCGGGTGTAGATTGATACCGGGTATTTTGGGTTATCTCTAGTGAGGTAAGGATTCTGGACATGATCACCAGTTTTACATATTATTTTATATAGCATGATTTGATCCGTGAATATGAGCATGCATATTTGTTTTGCATCGTATATTTGATTTCTCGAGATGGATAGTATGTTTGAGATTATTAATTATGTTCCTATATATCATGTTTTACCAAGAAAGTTATATTTTGATGGTTTGTACCGTGATACCGGTCATCAAAAGATTTGAGATTTCATGGTTTGACATCATGATGTGGTGTGACATCATGATATGATTTGACAAGATAATATGGAAGGATAAAGTGTTAACGGTATTTGGACTAGCCATGCCACGGGATCGTGGTTACACAGCCAAAGCGGGCTTAGTACGTGGGCCTGGCTATGGACAGATTGTACATGATCGATTATAAGATTGCTAGTCACAGGCTGAAGTATGACAATAAGATTGCCAGTCACAGGCTGAAATATGACACTGAGATTGCCAGTCGTGGGTTGAAGCATGACCGTGGCTAGTCCAAAACCCTGAAGAAGAAGGATAATTAAATTGGAAACTTGAAAAGAAAATATGATTTTGCAAAAGATTTTGTCGTATATGACATTTGAGTTGTTTCATTGCATGGCATGATATGTACTCTTATCTTTTTGCTATTTTCGAATTATTATTATTGGTGACTGTTTGGAGACCTTACTGGGCTGTAAAGCTCACAACCCTACTTTTTTTCTTCCACAGAGTTGTGCAGATATTCGGGCTTTGTGATGAATGATATTTTTTTGAGGTAAGTAACTCTTGTGTACCTAGGCCTTGCATGAATTCTAGAATGTATTCTAGGGTTTATGCGGCCGGTCGTGTAGCCGATTCCGGTGTTGGATTCGGGGCGTGACACTATGATGGAGACTTGATTTGATATTTAGTAAAAAGATTTTTAGTAATAAATAAAAGGACAATGTTATTGATTCTTTGACTAATTTCGACGTAGCCTTGAGATTTTTACATGTATGTTTTTCTATTGTAAACAATGCTAAGGAGAACCCTAGACATCTCAAATTTAGTGTTAATGGATTGATGGTTTTTGGTTAAGCTTGGACCTGGAATGTTATGATATAGATCTTCTTCTAAATTTGATATTGTTACTTCATCTACCTAAAGGGTTTGAAGTTTTCCTAGGATGGAAGTCTAACTATTAAATCATGGGAGAAAGTTAAAAAAAAAGAAAGTATGATGTAAATCATGAAGGGTGTCCGATGCTCAAACTTTCTTGTGGTTCTGTTAATAATATATTGGATCCATTATAACTTTTGCGTGGAATTAATTAAGTACAATAAATTTCATTGGCAAGAAATTATGACATGTTAATCCAAGATTAGGAGGTTTGTATCATTTTATAAGAGTTTAAGAGAATTCAATTTGTATTATGGTTGGAAATGATCTAGTTCTATGATGCCATATATTTTCTATATCAAGATCTATAGGAAAAAACACTTTAAAGGCAGACTATTTGGGAGCTTGAAGATGACATGAGGGTTCGATACTTTCAAAATTTGAATCTCAAATAAGCTAATTTTGAGGATAAAATTATTTTAAGAAGGGAGAATATAATATCTTAGGCTTGGGCCAATGGGTCGACTTAAAGAAGCCTGGACCCATGGGCATCGTGTGCAACATGTGACAGAGAGAGGGAAGAAGACCTCGATTGGGAGTCTTCTTCTCCATCGAATCCAGCATAATCGGGGGCTAAAAAACCTTCCAAATTAGGCTAAAAGTCATAGGAATCAAGCCTATAAAAAGCCTCTTTGATCCTCCTTCCTTGGCCCTTGTTGGCGTAGATGTGATGCTCCCAAGCTTTGAAAGGCTAGGAGAGGAGTCATGGTGATAGCTTCAAGAGTCTAGGACAAGTTTGGATCCTAGGACTGGACTGGTTTGGTCGTTGGATGGAGGTCAAGGGTTTTGGATCTTAAGGGCACTAATCCATATTGGATTGGGTTTGGATCTAGGTGGGTGTGAGAGTAGGTCAAGTTAAGGGTGTACAAGAGCTTGGATGAGTGCTCTCCTAATTAAATTAGACTTGGAAGATTTTTGAGTTAGGTTAGGTTCATGTATTATATTCTTAATTGGATTAGGAGTGCTCTTTAGTCTATAAAAAGGCACACCATATAAACCTAAAAGGAGAAATCATTATATAGACTCTTTCTCTTCCTAAATCCTCTCCCTCTCCCCTCTCTTCCTCTTTCCTCACACTACCCAAGAGGGCCTCACACTCCAAAGGAATTATGCCAAATAAGTATAACACACAAAGGTGGGCGCTAGAAAAGGGTAGCACCAAGATCTTTCCTCCCCGGGGAGTCTCTCTCCTATTTGCTATTTGCACTGCCCAAAACACCAGCAAGGAAGCATCCCATCTGGTGATTCAATGGTACCAAATCCCTCCAGGAGATGCTCCCTAAGTTCCTTCAAAGAGAAGGACTTCTTCATAACAAAATAGGTGGAGCGCTAGGGGGTTTTCAACATCTGGGTTTGTTATTGCTCCAATCTCCTTGCCACACATCATTCTAGCACTAGGAAAAGGGAGCACAAGAAGTCCTTCACCCCAAGGGATCGCTCTCCTCCATCCTTATCCACTATTTGGCCAACCAAATACCAGGAGAAGGAGCATCCAAGATGCCTAAAATAGGTGGAGTCCTGCTAGAATAGGAGAGGAAAGTGCTTCTTTAAGGCATCGAGGGAAAATCTACTGAAATAGAAATCCTATTCCAACTTGGATTTGAATGGCTGCACTCAAAACCCTCTAATGTGTCCCTTGCTAATGCTTCTAGGCATCCATGTGAAGGTCTCAAGTCCTCCAACAATTGGTATCAGAGCCTGGTGGAGCATGGGAAGTGAAGGCTTTCATACAAAAACCTATCACCCTTTTTATATGCATGTACAAAAAACTTTTAGGTCTCTCCCTTGTGTTGTGGTAATTTCTAGGAGGCCATGCTTAGATAGGAGACTCCCAACATAAGTTAGGAAGCCCTAGTTCATGTGGGAAAGAAGAGTCACTAGTTCTCATAGAAAAGAGAAAGAAGAAAGGCTATCCAAAATAGAAAAAATCAGTACAACACTTTCAAGGTATCTTTCTTAAATCTACTTTTGGTTTATTTATGGTTAAGGTTGGTTCCACCATGAGTAGTGGGATGAGGTGAAGTTTGAGAAGTTCAATGGAAAGGAAAGCTTCTCGATATGGAAAGTAAGGGTGGAGGATTTGTTGATCCAATTTAGGTTAGATTCAACTTTGGAAGAAAAGTTGTAAGATATGATCGAAAAGTGATAGAGTTTGCTGGAGAAGAGGGCATGTTCGATGATGAGGAGTGTTTGGCATAATGGAGAAAAGGTCACCTAAGGGATCGTGATCAAGGTAGAGCTGAAAAAGCAACTATATAGCCTTCGGATGTTAGAAGGCTAGGAAGTAGTTAGGATACATTCAGCAGTTTGATAGGTTAAAGACGAGTTGAAGGGAGAAGTTTAAGGCAGTTGATTTTCAAAGCATCACAGCTAGTTTAGAGGATGAGAAGTTTTTCTTGGGAGTTTTGAAGGGGTGCATAGAGTATGGAGGGTCCAAAATGACAACAATGGCGATGGAAGTTCGTAGGAGATTCAATAAGGTTGTGTTGGGCAGCTAAACTCAGTTCAGAGTTTATCTTCTACAGGAGTACCAAAAGGAGTCATCATTCAGGTGGAGCACTAAATAGAGGTGTCTTCATAGGTGAAGGATGATTTGGCATAGGTTTAGAGCTAAGGGGTGCCAGGGTAGGTGCCAGATTCTAGCACTAGTGATGGTGATGCATTGCAGGGATCTATGCTGGATGTGGAAAGGAAAGCTTCTCGATATGGAAAGTAAGGGTGGAGGATTTGTTGATCAATTTAGGTTAGATTCAACTTTGGAGAAAAGTTGTAAGATATGATCGATGATAGCTTGTTCGGATGAAGATAATGGAGAAAAGGTCACCTAAGGGATCATCAAGGTAGAGCTGAAAAAGCAACTATATAGATGTTAGTAGGATAAGGAGAGGACCCAAAGCATCACAGCTAGTAGAGGATGATAGTTTTGAAGGGGTGCATAGAGTATGGAAAAATGACAACAATGGCGATGGAAGTTCGTAGGAGATTCAATAAGGTTGTGTTGGGCAGCTAAACTCAGTTCAGAGTTTATCTTCTACAGGAGTACCAAAAGGAGTCATCATTCAGGTGGAGCCCGGTGAAGGATGATTTGGCATAGGTTTAGAGCTAAGGGGTGCCAGGGTAGGTGCCAGATTCTAGCACTAGTGATGGTGATGCATTGCAGGGATCTATGCTGGATGTGTAGCAGAGAGGCATGGCTTTGGAAAGATTATATCATACCCATATATATATAAGAAGGTTGAAATGAGCCTTAGAAGAGATAGGTAGTTTGAGCCCGAACAGGGGAGCTGCAATTTCTCCAAGAGAAGCTAAAGCAACAATTGGTGCTGATGCAGAAGAGGAAGACACTAACAAGACACGGGAGGGTACTCAAATACAAGTAAGAATCTTCAATCCAGGTGGAGAAGGTCATCTCAAAAGACTCTAGGAGAACTTCGGGGTTGAAAGGATTAACATCGGTGATGAGATTTGCACAGGGAGCTGTCAGGGTGCATAGCGATTGATGGATCATGCAGGATTTGCCAAGGCTTGGAGGTACAAAGATAGAGATTATTGGCATAGATATGGTGCTCCTAAGCCTTGGAAGGCTAGAAGATGAGTCATGATGATGGCTTTAGGAGTCTAGGATAGGTTTGGATCCTATACTAGAATTGGTTGGATCATAGGATGGAGGTTCGGCTCTCTATAGGCTCGAGATCCAGGAGCTTGGATGTTGAAGGGGCTAGATCAGGTTTGGGTCTACGTGGGTGTGAGTATAGAACAAGTCATGGATATACATGGACTTGGATGAGTGCTCTCCTAATTAGATTAGCCTTAGAAGATGTTTGAGTTATGTTAGCATGCGCTCTATTCCTAATTGGATTACGAGAGCTCTTTAATCTATAAAAGGTCATACCATGTAAACCTAAAGAAAAAATCACAATGTAGACTCTTTCTTTTCCTAAACCCTCTCTCTCTCCTCAAGCCACCTAAGAGGGCCTTCCACCTCAAAGGAATCATGCCAAAGAAGTATAGAGCACAAAGGTGGGCACTAGGAAAGGTTAGTGCCAAGAGTTTTCCTTCCCAAGGACTTTTCACTCCTATTTGCTATTTGCACTACCCAAAATACCAGCAAGGGGGCATCCCATCTGATGATTCAATAGTGCCAAAGCCCTCCAAGAGAAGCACCCCAAATTCCTTTAAAGAGGAGTATTTCTTCATACCAAAATAGGTGGAGCACTAGGAGGACTTAGCGCTAGGGAATTTTCAGCATCCAGGTTCGTTGTCACCCTAATCTCCTTGCCGCACATCATTCTAGTGCTGGGCAAAGGAAGCATAAGAAGTCCTTCATGCTAGAGGATCTCTACTCCATCCTTATCCAGCATTTGGCCAACCAATTACCAAGAGAAGGAGTGTGAAACCTGGACTATTTTTGGGCCAAAGTCGGCAAGCCCAGCCGACTTCAGCCCAAGTCACAGAAAAAAAAAAAACAGGGCGGAGAGGCGTCGGAACAGGGGACTCATCCTTTCCCTTATCTAGTCGGATTTCTTGCCAGATATCATGAAGGAAGAGCCGTAAAGGGAGAGGGAGTTGGTCAGCATCATGGTTGAGGTTGATTGGGACTCCGGTTGACGCAGTTTTTCCCTTTCTTAAATGTCAAGAGACCGTTGGTGGATTTCTTTAAATCCCCATCCACCCTCGTCGATTCGAGCCCATCGAGCCATGCATACCATCCTTCTCTCCGGCGAGCGACGGAGAGTCTCTTCAAGCATCGGTGAGTCCGGTTGTTTTTATTTCAACTTTTAGGGAAGTTTAATTTGATTTTTCTTCTTTGGATTTCCGTTCGGTTTGGGCCATATGTCGCCGGTGGCCGTGCCACCAGTTTTCTTCCAGTCTATCAGGGCCTTCCTAGCAACCTCCTCCTATGGCCGTCGCCGTCAACCGTAGAGGGGGGCTCAGTTCGGTCGAGCCGAGAGAGAGAGAGAGAGAGAGGGGGGGTTTGGTGGAGACAATGAAGAGAAGAAGAGAACAGTGAAAAAAAAAAGAAGGAAAGAAGAAAAAGAAGAAGAAAAGAAAAAAAAAGAAGAGGCATCTGTTTCGTGGAAAGAAAAAAAAGGGAAAAGAAAAAAAAAAGAAAAATAGATAAGGAGAGAGAAAGAGAGAGAAAGAAGAGAGAGAAGAGAGAGAAGATGAGGAGAGAAAAATTGGGGGGAAAGATTTCTATCTCAAAATTCATGAAACTAGGGTTTGATTTGAATAAAAATTATTTATTATTATAGGGGCAGCCTTTTGAATAGAAGGACCTTGTGCGGACTAATATCAGAAAAGTTAGTTGTCACCAGTGAGGTAAGGATCTCTGGACCTGATCACCGGTATATATATATATATATATTGTTTCGACATGATTTGATCCGTACGTATGTGCATCGGCATACATGACTAGTTTTGCATGGAATAATTTGACATTTTTCTGCTGGACAGCATGATTTTTGATGTTACTAGCTATGTTCTGGTATACCATGTGTTATCAATGATGTGTGGGTTGGACCATGAATGATGTATTATTTGTATGGGTTGGACCATGATATAGTTATTGGAAAGCTATGAATGTTATGATTTGTTAAGATGATGTAGATGGATAAAGTGATAATGGTGTCTGGACTAGCCATGGATATGAAGTTGCCAGAGCCACGGGCTTCATACGAATAATAGCCGGCCATGGGCGTTTAAAATATGGGACAACCAGAGTCACAGGCTTTGTACGTGAGCTAGCCTGGCCACAGGTTTAGAATACATGGTTGATTATGTGGTTGCCGGTCATGGACGTTGCATGACAATGGCTAGTCTAGAACCCTAAAGAAGAAGGAAAACTAATGTAAACATATAAAGGAAATATAATGTTATAAAAGAATTTTTTGATATACTTGATATATGATTGGTTTTGGTTGCGTGGTATTAAAAAATTTATCGTTTTCCGTTATATGATTATGATCTTGCTGCTTTCAGTTTTTATATTAATACTAGTGTGATTGTGAGAGAACCTTACTGGGCTATAAAGCCACAACCCCTACTTGTTTTTCCCTTCTCAGAGTTGTGCAGGATCTTCGAGCTTGATAGGGGATTGGATTGGTGAAAAAATGAGGAGTAGCTAGAGAGTCATTACAATCAATTGGATGGCTAAAGGATTTACTGAAAGTGTAATCATATGAGTTGTGTTATTTTTCTTTGTATCAGGTATTTTCTTATGAATTGTGATCAATTGAAGTATGGAGGATTGAAGTTATAGTGAAAAAAAAAAATTTTAGGCCTTGCATGATCTCTAGGGTAAAACCTAGGGTTTGTGCGGCCGATCGCGTAGCCGATTTCGGTGCTGGATTCGAGACGTGACAAAGAGCATCCAAGACCCCTGGCGTAGGTGGAGTCCTAACCAGAATAGGGGAGGAAAGCATTGGAAATTGTAGCATTAATTCCTTGAAACAGAAATCCTATTCCAACTTGGATTTGAATTTGCTGCACCCAAAACCCTCTAGCGTATCCCTTGCTACTACTTCCAGGAATCCACATGAAGGTCTCGAGTCCCCTAACAGCCCCATCATCGATTTTCCAAGAGATCACTACTGGTCTTTGAGTTTTTTTCATACTTTTCCTTGGGTTTTTCACTAAAAGGTCACCGGGTTTCTCACCTAGGGCATCATGCCAGATCGAGGTAGCCTCCTTTTCCTTTCTCTCTTCCTTTTCCCAGCTTCCTAAGCGTCATCGTTGCTTGGATTGGGACTTGCAAATTGCCAGGATGGGCATGAATAGGGTCTCCCCTGTTTTATGTTTTTCTTTATTTCTTTGTTTCTCTGATCACTGTAAATGGTAGCCGCTGTAGGGGCAGAGGCTATGTTGTGATCATCTCCTCTTCACTGCTAGATCCTATTGAGGGTTGCCAGCCATGGGTTCCCATTGCTTCGTTTGGTAAATAGAGGGAGGGAAAGTTTCCTTATTTGAAAAATAAAGAAGAGGAAGAGAAATTTATTCCTTTCTCTCTATTCTCTTTCCTCTCTCTTATCTCTCTGCCTTTCTTTCTCTTCCTTCTTTCTTCCTCTCTCTACTGTCTTTCTCTTTTTCATGGTACAAATATTGTAGAGAGATTTGGATTCTTGTTTTATGAATTTCAAATTGATCCTAGAAGAGGGTTCCAGATTTCTTTTCCAGGGACCTAGGTGAACACAAGTAGATGGTCTAGATTGCTAAATCTATAAGGTGATTTTTTCTTATAATTGAGTTGTCCTATAAGGGTGCCGGTCGGTATTGTAGAACACCACCCATCTTGTTGGTCTTGTTGGCTATAGACCGATCAGTGTCAATATCTGACTTGTTACCCAAATTTTGATTGAACACCTATTTATTAGTTTGAAGGATTTGATTATATTGTTTCATTGACTTGGGCTATCGGATGCCGTTATTTGATCAATTAACTTCTTCCCATAAATTTTCCACCATCTTTAATAACATCTTTATGGCTCTTTATGATTTTTGGTTTTGATTCTGAATGGGAGTAATCATCCATGTTAGATGCTAGGCAAGGAGATTTATACTTGGATTTCTAAATCAAGGTAATGTTGGGATTTGCGTGGTGCTCCCAAGCTTTGGAGAGATTTGGAAGACCATGGCAGGGATGCTGGAGGCAATCCCTGGGGCTTGGGAGCATGTCCCAAGCAGGTCCTGGATGTATTCCAGAAGTTTCCTAGAGGTGTTCTAGGGATACTCTGAGTTTGAGGTTGAGAGAACCAGTGAGACATGGATGTACATGGGCTCAGGTTTGGGTTTTCTCGATTGACTCAGAGGGGGAAGTTTTTTAGGGCTAGGTCGGTTGTGACCTAGGGTTATCTTTGTTTTATATATAAAGAACGACGGGAACGTCACGAAATAAGAAGAGACGCGATCCCTTTTCTCCTCCGGGAAAACCCTACCCTCTCTTTTCCTCGTTCTTTCTCGTGCGTGCAGCCCCATGGGGGCTCGCCTCCATGACGGGAGCGGATGGCGTGCCCCATCTTTTCCCTAGTAATTGTGTTCCCTTTCTGCCATGGCGATATCAAGAAGGATCGTGGGCATTCCATGGAGCGGGTTTGCTCCAACAATTGGTATCTGAGCCAATCTTGATGCGGTGGCGTGAAGGATGCAGGGAAGAGGATGACACGAGAATGGTCTCGAGGTGCCAAGATCTGGAGGTGAGGGCCTGCTGCCGTCGCTGGAAACGGATGCGGAGAAGAACCAATCTGGAGGTGCAGATCGAGATATGGGTGATGCACGGAGTCGCGCACAGATGTGGCATAGGGCGGCACTGGGCAGCGCCGGGAATGGCGCAAGGCCAGGGCACGGGTGCAGCGCGACGGCCGCAGCGGGCACGGTGCAAGGGCGATGCAGGGTGGCTCGGGAAAGAAGAGCCGCGCAGGGCATCGCAGCGTGCTCTCGCGGGCGCGGGCGCCGTGCGATGGCCACAGTAGGCGCGGTGCAAAGGCACGGGCACAGCTGCTGGCACGGCACAGGGACCGGGCTCGCCGGTGCAGGAGCGATGCAGGGCGGCACCAGGCGGCGCCGGGCATGGTGAGATCGGAGTAGATCCCACAGTGTAGAGGCGGTGCGACACCGGTCACGGGTGCAGGCTCGGTCGTAGTGGTGCGGGGCCGGCGTGGACGTGCGGGAGGCATCGCGGGAGGTCGCCGGAGGCGACGACGGCGGCCAGGAGGCAACGACGTGGCAGGGAGGGGCTGCAGTCCACGGTTCTATGCCGTGGACTGGCAGCCATGGCAGCCCGTGGACCGGCTTGGCACGCGTGGATCAGCGGGCTGGTTCACGGTGAACTGGCCAATCAGGTTTTCAAGTCACTCTTTGCTCTGAAAATCATGCTGATTGGATTTTCGGTGATTCCGGGCTCAATTGAACTCTAATTTGAGCCCCGTCTACACCGTTGGACTCCATGTTTCGAGCTCTTCGTGTTGAGATAGGTTGGATCTGGCTCAACGATCATGTGTATGAGCAGCACGTGCAAGATGGTTCCATCTTTGGCACTCCTTGATGGACAGAGGTTCGTGGTAGCGGGAGCAATGAGAAGGTCTACTGGTGGAGCGGATCTCGTCGAAGATGATGGGTCCGGTGGTGCAGGAGCTCATGACAGTGGTGCAGAGCTGAGGGTCCTATGCTATGGAGCACTAGCAGGTCGGGTGATCTGCGATTTAGCACAAGTGGAGTGATACATATCATGGATATTTCAGAGCATGAGTGGTAGCTCCATCGGTAGTGGACAAGGTTCTTGGTCACTGTAGAGGAAAGCGATCGATAGTATTCTAGCTACCTTAATCGTGATGGAGCTGGATGTGGGTGGTATCCTGCATGGTTGGAGGTTGGTCTCGGGAGATGGTCTCGGGAGATGGATATCTCAGGGAGACCGAAGTACATCAGCAGGGATGGTACCAAAGGCAGCTCAGGGAGACAAGGGACAGTCTCAGGTAGTGTTAGAGGTATCGGGTAGTCGGGAGTGTCCTGGTATGGCGGCTTTTGCCTAGGAACATAGACTGGAGCTGATGGGGCTGGCAGCTTAGGGAGACCGGGGATAGGTCTCATAGAGCGTCAGGGACATCATGTAGCCGGGAGATAGGCTGGGACATGATGGAGCAGCCACTGGAGATGGTTGCTGGGTTAGTCGCTGGGTTAGAGGAGTTGGGATGAGCTCCTAGATTTTGGAGGTTCCTACGGGGTTGCAGAGTATCCGAAACTATCTCGGAGGGGTCCGCAGTGATGCGGAGGGTCCGAGGAGGCAGTGACTAGATACGAGGTTCAAGTGCAGGCTTAGCAGGGCAGCGTTGAGTTGCTGACCTTGGAATTTCTTTCTGTGGCATCAGGGGGACTTCAATCTCAGGTGGAGCACCGGTGATAGGTAGCTTCACGAGTGGAGTAGATTTTGACACGAGTTCAGAGTGGGAGGTGCTTGGAGGACCATATCCTAGCACGAGCATCATGGGTGCACTTAGCCAAGTGGAGCGGAGAGTGTAGAGTATGGTGTGGCTCTGTAGAGATTGTGTCAGGTAGAGCTCCAGTTACAGCGAGTGCCGGTTCAGGTTCGCTGGATTCTCTCCAGGAAAGTCCAAGAACAGACTGATGCAGCTGCCATGCAGAAGGAAGGCTACAATCAGTGGTGCCAGGATACAAGCAAGGGTTTTCAGTTGTGGAGGCGGTCATCTCAAAGGCCTCTAGGTAAATTCAGTAGCTGAAGAATGTTGGCAGAGGCGAGGATATTCGCACGATGCTATCAAGACATGTAGTTATAGCAGGGTTGTGCGTGGAGGATATTGCCAGGTTTGCCAAAGCTTGAGGGCACCAAGGTGGAGATTGTTGGGATTTGCGTGGTGCTCCCAAGCTTTGGAGAGACTTGGAAGACCAAGGCAGGGATGCTGGAGGCGATCCATAGGGCTTGGGGGCGTGTCCCAAGCGGGTCCTGGATGTATTCCATGGGTTTCCTGTAGGTGTTCCAGGGATACTCTGAGTCTGAGGTTGAGAGAACCAGTGAGACATGGATGTACATGGGCTTGGGTTTGGGTTTTCTTGAGTGACTCAGAGGAGGGGAGTTTTTTAGGGCTAGGTTGGTTGTGACCTAGGGTTATCTTTGTTTTATATATAAGGAACGACGGGAATGTCGGGAAATAAGAAGAGACGCGATCCCTTTTCTCCTCCGAGAAAACCCTAGCCTCTCTTTTCCTGGTTCTTTCTCGTGCATGCAGCCCCATGGGGGCTCGTCTCCACGACGGAAGCGGATGGCGTGCCGCATCTCTTCCCTGGTAATTGTATTCCCTTTCTGCCATGTGGTATCAAGAAGGATCCTGGGCATTCCATGGAGCGGGTTTGCTCCAACAGGTAAAATCTTAAATCTTATTTATTAATTAGTTATATCTTAGGTAGGGTCGAGAAATTTAGAATTAAGAGTAGTTTGGATATTAGAGTCTGAAAATATGAATCTAATAATAATTTACTATTTCATATACTAATGGTTGATCAAGGATGAGTTTGAATCATATAGATTAATTGGACTACTAGGCATGGACTAGTAGACATTGTGATCGAGGTTGTTATCAATAGAAGTAAGGGTTCTTAGACACAATCACTTGGATATATATATATATATATATACTGCATGGTTTTAATCTTTGGACATGATCATCGATGTGTATGATTGTTTGCGTACTGCATGGTTTTGATTTCTTGTATTGGTATTTATTTTGTGATTGCTAGTATGATTATTTATATTTTTATATCATATATTTGTGTCAAATATGATTTCTTTTGTATTGTTTAGATTATGATATCGGCTATTGAACATTTTGGAAAGAACTTAATATGATACTATTTCTTGGCATTATTGAGATTTGATAAATTAATTATCAAAAAAGGGATATTTGGACTATCTATGTTAAATTAAGGATAGCTTGCTAAGGACAGGAGCATTGCATTGTGAATAGTTGTCATGGACAAGAACATGGCACTGTGGATAGTCCACCATGGACAGGAATGCAGTACTAAGAATAGTTGCTATGGACAGGAGTATGGTACTAAGAGTAGCCTCGCCATAGACGTGAACGAGGTATGAAGTTTGCTAATCACGGGTTAAAGCATGGCCATGATTAGTCCAAAATCCTAGAAGATAATGATTGATTGATTTGGATCATGTTAATGAGACATGGATGATAAGGTATGAAACCATAATTAAATAAAAATAGGTTTTACTTAATAACATATGTGGTATATCATTTTTGAATAAGATGGATATTTGATAATAATTGATGTATATTTTTACATATATCGATATTGAATTATATTATTTACTTGACTTGAGATTTCATAATTTATGTTCTCTTGATATTGCTTAGCTATTATTTTTAAATTTTATTATATTATATTAATGTAAGTATATGGAGATTTTTACTGGGCTATAAAGCTCACCTTTCCTATTCCTTTTTCTTTCTTAGAGTTACAAGATATTCATGACTGGCTATGGTTTGGATTCTTGGATGAAAACAAAATGATTAGATTGAGTATCATTATGAATACAGTCACATGACCAAGTTAGGTTTAGTGTTTGTTCATGTGAAATATTGTTATGAATTTTGATTAATATATTCATTGAAATTAAAGTTATAACAGATTTTAAGACTTTATATATTCTTCAGGGCATTTCCCTAAGGAGTGTACAACTGTCATGTGGCCTACCTAGGTGCTAAGTTCAGGATATAAAAGTTTGATGTTTTATTTTTACCTAAGGTTATGAATGATTAATTTTGTATTATCATGGACTGTACCCCTCAATAACATGACCATGTTATGTCCCGAATTTGGAGTATAACAAATATAATATAATAAATATGATTATAAATGGATATGCGGCATATTCTAAATCCAACAAAAGAATTTCATCTTTTATTATCGAAAGGCAACTTTTATGGAGTTATCTAAATATATCTTTAGTCATAATTTTTTATACTAACAATGTTCAACTAAAAAACATGATTAGTATTTTAATTAGTTGGTTTCACCTATACACGAGTTAAATATCTATATAAATTGAGCAATATTAGCAAAAAAAATTATGCAGCAACCATTAATTTGGAAACATTAGTTAAGTTATTTATTGAAATGTTAGTTTTATCAAAATGACAAGTTAGGAGGAATCCACACAACCAAATTTTCAAGAACATGAAAACATAAAGAAGGGTATTAGATATATACTAACTTTAGCATGCTGAATACGAGCTTGATTCCAGTCTATAAGATCATAAGGAGTAGTGTAAAGCTCCTTCCTCAATGATAAAATTGTTGGTGTTATTGGACCCACAAATCGTTTCCCGTATAGATATGACATGGGGATAAATGCTGTTCGACAGCCACAATACAACCGTCCTGCAATATAAGAGACAAATTTTGCAACCATAGATTATAAATAAATAGTGCAAGTAAACTAAGTTGCATTAGCCAATTTAACTTGTCAAATTCTAAGTCTTAGTTTCAAGGTGAATGTTAAAATCCACGCATTGTCCCACATATCACTATCATGCAATTTGTATTTGTTGGAAACAAATTTAAAAGCAGTATCTTCCTGCATGGTTCTTAAGTCATTGCATTTTCTTAAACAATATACAACTATTAGGAAAGTGCATTGATATACTAAGACAATTACGGTGCAAGTGTCTTTATATGTTAATTGATCATACTACTTGAGAAAAGAACACCATACCACTAACAATATAATGACTACTACTATTTGCGGTAGCTCAAGGTTATTGAATTCTGCGTATGTTCTGTATACTGTTATGGAGGCAACCAATCCCAAAGAAGGTTAAAAGTTTTATCTGGTTAAAATACTTCAATAGAATCCATACAGCTAATAATCTTGATAAAAAGGGTGTTCAGAGAACTCTATACTGCCCTCTCTGTTCTACACAACCTGAAAACGTCGACCACCTATTTCTATATTGTGGATACTCAAAACTTAACTGGGATGTTATCTTTGCTATATTTAGAACTCCTACCCTGGCAACCACCTATTAAATGGAGGTTTAACATTCAGAATGTTAACATCCAAAGGGCAGTTGATTCAGCATTCTGTGTCGCCTGCTGGTAAATTTAGAAAGAGCAAAATAATAGGATTTTCAGATTTGAAGCTCTGGTTTGGCATGCTTTATTGAATAAGATAATACTATTGCGAGCCGAATGGAGATCTTCCTCGCAGTGTGCTGAAATCAACAAGCTGATCATGGACATTTCTCGTGGGCTTGGCAATGTATGGATTTGACTTGCTGATCAATCTGTTAACTCCCCTACTTGGATTCTGGTTGTTCAATGGATCCTTTCTTCTCCTCCCTGTTTATAATATTATATGAAATATATATATTTATAAAATATGAAAATATTTGAAAAGTAATTTTTCATGGTGTGTGTAATATTGTAATGTGACAAATAAATTAAAAAAATAAAAAATAAATTTTAGGGAATAATAAAAAAGTTTAGAATCCTGGTCCGAAAGGCGGATGAAACTACTGTTTTAAAAGAGATTTGGCCTCCTTCTCATACTAAGAATAATTGGACCACTCGCTCTCCTTTAAAGTACAATCTGGAAGCCAATACTCCAATATTTATCGGTGGCATGATCTTGAATAGATGCTGGTCAGACTCGTCTTCAGTCCAAATGATCAAATAAATGATAAAAAATTGAGATGGAGACAAGTGTTTTGAAAAATTTTTAATAAAAGAAAGAATGAAAGAGGAAAAACTTGAAGATTTTTTTAGACAGAATAGAAACTAAAGGAAGATGTCTATTTATAGGATCAAAATTTTTAAGAAAAATTTCAAAAGGCCCTCAATGTAACTGTTTAAGCATTTAAAAGTTATAATTAAATAAAAAAATAAAAAAAAATGTCCGAATGTGCTAGCCAGAAGTGCACCTGCATGTAATGGGCTGCTGGCCTGCCTCGCATGCGGTACCCTCGTGTTGGCTCTGTGTACTGTGCGACTTCGACTCGCCCGCAATGCCCGCATGCTAGGCTAATAGCACGCCTACCCGCACGCAACATGCTCGTGTTCACAAGTAGGTGGGGAGAGAAAATTTTTTTTATAAATAAAACAACAATCCCCCTCAAAAAAATATTTTTTAAAATATAATATTATTAAACTCTGCAAATTTAAACAAGCGATATTTGGACTTTTACTGTATTCGGTACAAATACTTTCTGTTTGAACTTGTATTTAGCATAAAAATATATAGTATGAAGATAAAATGATCATCATGCATGACAGTGCAATCTAGACTATGTATTTATGAGAAGTCTATTAATTATCTCAATTTAATTATTAAAATAAATATTAATTAATATATATTTATTAAGAAATTATATTTTTTATTTAAGTTTTGTAGAAAAGGAGTCCATGAAGGGAAGAGCTCAATTTTTGGAGTCCAACCGGCTGCTCCGGTCCACGACTGCCATGAACTGCAGTCCACGAGCCCGTTTTGTGAACCACCTGCTCTGTTTCAAGCCACCAAGCCACCGGAACCATCCCCTGCCATCTCACTCACCGTCGGGAAGCCTTCCACCACCGGAGCACCGCCAAAGACCCACCATTGCTGTCAAAATGCCGCTCGGCCATTACTTGCTCCAAACCACAGCGTTGCCACCGTATGCTTGTCATCCTCGGCACCACAGCCGCTCCCGCCGCCATCTTCCACCAACGGAACATGCCGGAGAAGCCCCTTTCAAGCCTCCCGTCGCCGGTAGCCATGTCTCCGTCCACTGCCAGGATCGGCCATCAGTTGTCCATGTCTCCACCTCCCATCACTGCCGGAGAAGATCTTCCTGCGCCGCCTCCCACCGTCGCCGTCCGCCGCCGGCCATCCGCTGCAAGGGGGAGAAGCAAAGTGTCCGAATACAAGTGGAAAACCTAGGATGCGGTGGACTGGTGGAGTCCGGATCAGGCTCTGTTTGCCCAAGAAGGAAGAAGAGTGGCTTCACACGAATTATGGCGCTGATTACTCCATCAAAATGCAAATCAATGGCAGAGAATTCCCCACGTGATAACTGGCCGATCTTGAGCCTGATTGACTCCAAATTTGACCAGGAAGAAGCCCTAGATGAACTCTATAAGAGGACCTCAAACAGCAGTCTAGGCATCAGTTACTCTAGTAATTATTTTTTTATTTTTTATTTAGATCATTGTATTAGGTTTAGAACATAGGAAAATTTTGAGAAGAGATGTTGGCGGCAACAATGCACGGCTAGGCTCCTTCAACCTGGGATGAAGATGAAGCTTGTAACCATGTTCTATCATTTTTTTTGTACTTAGTTTCTATATAGTAAAAATCACGTTTTTCATTTACATATCGTTTGAGTTATCTTCCTTATCGAGGTTTTAATCTGGCATACATAGTCTACACTCTCTATCGACATACCATGATCTTAGGATATGGTATGTATCTCAGAAAGGTAATCGTAGTATGGTAGATTAAATCCATAACCTTGCAAATTAATTAGACAGATTATGCTCTAAGCGGACGTGTCATGATCTCCGGATATGGCCTGTGCCTAATAAGAGATAAATTACTTTAACATAGAACTTGCAAGAATCATTGATATTACAATATAAAGAAAAGAAGATAAAAACCTGTTTGCATGGTGGATTCGGATTCCTAGGTTACTTTTCCTGCCAACTGATTTAATTAAGTAACTAGTTATCTTTTAATAACTCTTACTCTTAATCCAAATTTCTATAAAATAATTTTTCTTTTTACTCTTTCTCGTGAAATAATCGTCCTTGATCCCCGTGGATACGAACCCGACTCATCACTAGCTATATTAGTGAGTAGGTTTTATTTTTGACCACCTACAACAGTGATCAGCTTATATTAAATTTCATTAAAGTTACTAGGGATTCGTCTTGGTTCCATAGTTATGGTCTCATGACTACTCTCACTAAAGTAGATCCTTCAAGAATATGTGCAATGGAATAATAAATTGCTGAACTCATAACCTTGAATCTATTAAGTGCTATGCTCAACCTAACCGTCACAATAAAGTAACATACTATAAGAATGGGATGGAGACAGACTCCAAACCAGTGCTCCTAGATGTCATCTCAGAGATCATTTCTCTTTGAACCTTAATCATAGGATTGCCATGATGATAGAGATCCACTCTAGTGACCAATATATGGGCTTAAGCCCTATCTTACTCAATATCTTAGATACCGTATTCTTTGAAAAGCTTTTGACCAAAAGATCAGTCAAGTTATTTTTTGATCTTATAACTTAAAGTGATATTAAATATTTTATTTTATTTATTATAGCTTTATACCTAATCAAAATATAATTGTTCATCTTTTATTAGTTGTATATTAATTTAATAGATCAATTAAAGCTCTATAATCATAATTTAATAATTTTTTAAAAATTTTTAATGAAAATATTTTTATATCATTTATTAGATCTTTTAGCAATGTATTTCAGTGGCAGACTTAATATCTAAGCTATCTGTTATCCAATTAGCATTACTATAACCTTCAAGTACTTTTGGATAACCTAAATATACCGAGTAATCTAAAGTTTTCTTAAGATACCTAAAAATTCTTTTTAAAGCTTTCTAATATTTTTCACTAGGATTATTAGTATATCTACTTAATCTACCTACTGCATAAACTATATCTGGATGTGTTCTATTTAAAATATATGATACGGATCCTATCCTCTAGAAATATTTTAATTATTTAATAGATTCTTCTAATTTTTTAACTAAGCGAGAACTATGATCACATGGAGTAGAGATAGGATTTAGATCAAAGTATTCAATTTTTTTAAAATATTTTCTATTAAATATGCTAGGCTTATTGTTATTCTACTATTTATTTTTTTAGACTTCATTTCAAAAATTATATTAGCTTCTCCTAAGTCTTTCATAATAAAATTATTTGATAGATAGCTTATAGTTTTTTGAATTACTTTCATTGATATTCTAAATAATAAAATATCATTTATATATAAACATAAAATTATAAAGTTTGTATTCAGTCTTTATCATATACAAAATTATCATATTCATTTATCTTAAAGTTATTTCTTAAGATAATTTCATCAAACTTAATATGCTATTATCTAGAAGTTTGTTTTAAACCATAAAATGATTTAATTAGTCTACATACTTTATGTTCATATCCTTTTACTTCAAATTCCTAAAGTAGTGTATACCGATTTCTTCTAATTCTTTATTTAAGAATGTAGTTTTTATATCCATTTGATGGATTATTAATTTATGAATCTAGACTAAAGCTATTAAGGTTCTTAGGGTTGTTATCTAGCTATAAGAGCATAGGTGTCAAAATAATCTATTTTTTTTTTAAATAAATCATTTTACTACTAACCTAGCTTTATATCTTTTTATTATTTTATCTAATCTTAATTTCTTTTTTAAAAATTTATTTTATTCCTATAGGTTTGTTTCCTAGAGATAAATCAGTTAAAATCTAAGTTTTATTTTCTAGGATTGATTGAACTTCATTATTTGTGGATTCCTTCTAATATCATGATTTTGATGATAATATCACTTCATCATAAGTAAAAGGATCACCCTCTACTAAAAATGAGAAGAAGTCTTCTCCAAAATCTTTTTCTGCTCTTTTCTTTTTACTTTTTCTTAATTCAAGTTCAACTTTAGATTCAGGTTAAGGTTCTACTAAATCAGACTCTATAGGTCTAAAACATACCTTACTAGGAATTCTAATCTCATAAAGAAATATATCATCAAAGAAAGAAGCATCTTTAGCTTCTAAGATTGTGTTATCTACTATATCATTAATCTCTGATTTTATTACTAAGAATTTAAACGCATTGCTATTTTGAAAATAGTCTATAAATATAGCATCCATAGTCTTAGATCCTAGTTTTTTGTTTTTCGATTTAGGGATATTAATATTGGCTAGGAACCCCCGTACTTTGAGAAAATTCAGGTTAGGAGTTCTTCATTTCCAAGTTTATAAGGAGTATTGCCATTATCCTTAAAAAGTATCCTATTTAGGATGAAATAAGAAGATAGAAGAGCTTCCCTCCATAAGTTCTCAAGTAAGCTGAAACTAATAAGCATAGCATTTATTATATCTATAAGGATATAATTTTTATGCTCAACTATACCATTGGACTATGGAGAGTAAGGAGCAGTTACTTGATGAATTATGCCATATTCTTGACAGAACTGGAAGAATTCATTCGAGATATACTCCCCTCCTCTATTAGACAAGAATCTTATTCATTTTTCTTGTTGATTTTCTACTCCACTCTTATAAATTTTAAACTTATTGAAGGTTTCATCCTTAGATTTAATTAGGTAACAATAGTAATATTTTAAAAAGTCATCTATAAAAATTACTATATACCTATTACCATCACAGGTTACAGTTTTTGTGAAGTTATATATATCACTATGTATCAACTCTAAAATTGAAGAATTTCTTTTAACTGATTTGAATAATTTTTTTGATTATTTAGATTTAGCACATATTTCACACTTAGATGTATTTAAGTTTGATTTGGAAATTAGTTTTAACTCTATCATATATTTAACTTTTTCTAAGTATACATGACCCAACCTATCATGCCACAAATTTTGTTTGTATTCATTCACAAAATAAATTTAATTCTTAGCTTTATTAAAAAAAGATTTATTATATTTAATTTGAATAAGCTTTCACTAACATATTCTTCTTCTATGAAGGTATTTTCTTAGTTATTACAACTTTATTACAATCCAGGATAATTTTATATCTCCCTCTAAACTAACTGAGGCTCACTAACAAGGTTCTTGCTAAGGTCTGGAAAATCTAGTACATCCATCAAGATGAAAACTTTTTTTGATATTATCTTTAAGTTAACTTGACCTTATCCCATGATCCTAATGGCTATATTATTTCCTAGGGTCACACCTCCTTCACTTGAATTCTAAAAAGTAGTAAACTATGAGCAGTCAAAACAAACATGAACATTAGCTCCTAAATCCAACTATCAATCAAGGTTGGAAGAAGTAACATTAACTTCAGGATTAAAACTTATTGACCTAAAGGTGAAGTTTTCTAGACCATTAACTACATGAGCTTGGAATCCAGAGAAACCAGAAGGCTTACAAAAAGGCTCCTTTTTTCAATTAAAGTAGTCTCTTGCAAGATGGTTTGTACTTATGCACATCAAATAGAACCTTTTACTCGAACCTTGGACTTGCTTGTTGGATCTAAAGTATTGACTCTCAAGATTTTATCCTTAGATTTGAACTTATTTAGGTTAGTGCAGTTAGGTTGGTTTGACTGATATTGTTGATTTGGTTTAAATCTAGGTTTTAATTTTGATTTAGTGTTGCTATTGGTCTGGTATTATTGGGTTAGATTGGCTTGGATACTTGGAACTATGGTTTATTAAGTTTTAGACCTATATTAGTCTTCTATCTTGATTGAGTTCAAAAGTTGGGTTAGAATTAATTCTTCTTACTTTTAGAGCCGACATTTAATAAAGTCATTCAAAGAAGAAGGCATATTATCTAGAAGGCTAGAGACCTTAAATCCTTTTGAGAATTTATCCCATTGGTTTGAAGCTTCCTAAGGTACTCTTGGAATTGGTAAAGTTGGTTATTTATAGATTATCTTCTACTATATTATACCTAAGGAATAAAGTAGTGTTGAATCATTTAACTCTAGCATCATCAAGGCCATACTAAAATTTTAGGATATCCATAATTTCTTTACACTCTTATTTGACAAATAAATATCATAGAGTGAGTCGAAAAGGGGATTAAGGATTCTGCCTTTTGGTAGGTAATCATCTTCTGGGATAGTAGATATGGTTGAACTAGAAGAACTAGTAGATTGATCAATCACTAATAAAAGATCTAAGGTAATTAGCTAAAACTTCATTTAGTTTTGCCACCTCCTAAAATGGGATCTATCAAACTTTTCTAGTTTTAGGCTAATGATGTCATCATTAAGGATTGTTATTAAGTCCAAGTCAAGTTCAGAAAAGAAGATCTAGAAAATAAAAATAATTTTATTAAAAATTTATTTAAATAATTTAAATATTTATTTTATTTTATTATTATTTTATCTTATTTTATTCCTAAAATATTACCTGATTATTTTTAAAAAAAATTAAAGTTTTATTAAAATGACCACCAAAGTGATGGAACTATATTTTGTTAAAATTCTTATTTAATTTATTTATCTTTAAATCCTAAAATCCTCGATTAATTCATTTGTATTATCTTTTAAAAATTAATTTTGCATGCTGCAGTATAGATTTTATGAGGATCTTCGATTAATTTTACACAATACAAAAAGAATATATATGATACCATGGATAACCAATATTTCTTTTGATATATATATATATATATATATATATATATATATATATATATATATATATATATATATATATATATATAATATGCAAAGCAAAATAAACTATAATTAAGTATAAATAATTTTATTAATATAAAATTATATGCATGCATTATAAAAATATTTACCAAATCTCCTTTACATTGTTAATAACATTTTCTAAATATATATATTATATAATATTATTAACATACCCTTGGTGCATAGCCTAATACAGGACACTGCTTTACATCCACAATAGAATGAACTACTCTTTTTAGGTTCTCTATGTCTTCATAGATGAATGATGGGTCTTGCTAAAAGTTAGCACTTTGTCCAAACCATATTTGGGCATTATGTAAAGAGTGCTATTCTTTACCAAAAAAATGGTGCTATTAACACTTTGATTTGATCCTAGGGACCCACCCTTTGAAAGGGTTTTTTGTATTTCCTCGAGATCTCTACCCTCTCTTGTTTTTTCTTAGATCTTATATAATGTGTTCATACTTGTGTATAGTTTATACATATTTAATAAATATAGTGAAAAAAACTTTCTTCCTTCATTTTCTTCAAAAAAAAAAAAGATTACTACCATTTTCATGGGCAAAGAAAAGTAGAAAAGGAAGAAAAAGAAGAGAGCATGTAGTTGCTCAATTAGATAAATGTCTTTATAATTTTCTTAAAGAATGAAAAAATATTGATAAAAAGAAAATTAAACATCAAGGCTAGGAGAATAAAATATGTACAGAGTGTTGCATGTCTTTTCAAGTGATAAAGCCCCGTCAAAAGGTAAAATGGTAATGACTAGAAAGTGCTTATCAATGCTATGGTCAATTCACTTATAAATTCTAAAGGAATAATGGAAGATAAAAGATTTAAAATATGAACACAAAGGAAATTTAAAATAAAAAATGTATACATAATAAGTAGAAAGACCCTCTCCTTAAGGGGCTCCTTCAAACTCAATAAAAGAGCAGCCATTTCATAGCAACAAATAAAGGTTAGATATAATAAACCTTCAAATGCATTTCATATTCATTACCTTCTCGAGTAAACATATATGCACATATATACACTCTTTTATGTCATAGATCTAAATGAGTTTATTATAATGTTTTGCTTTATCTACATTGTCAAGTTGTTCAATACCATTAATGTGATTAACCTTTGATTGTACAATGTGATTCGACTGCAATGATTGGTCAATATAGATATACTTGTTGAAGAAGAAAATGTCTAGAGTGAGATGAAGCCTAAAATCTCAAATTAGAACAAATATAATATTTGGCTATATTTGTGAATGAGAAAAGAGAGAGAAAATAAATGAATATAAAAGATGTGCATCAATAATGAATGAGCTTTTTATAGCTATAGACTTTTTAGAAAAATTCATATCAACACACTTACATAATTTATACCATCAAATTTTATTATTTCACATGTTAGATACCAGTTATTGTAACTTAGATCACTGATCAACACATTAATATAATATAAGAAGTATTAAATTCATTGGTATTTAATCTTTATTATTTAGTATTTGATACTTCTTGTGTTCTTTTTTAGGTTTTGTAATTACAAAGGCTTAATCCCCAACAATTACATAATACCAAGCCGAAGAAGAAGCCCAAGTCCAAGCCCAAGCCTGTTATGTGCAAATCCAAGCCCTAGATTACAATGCATGATAAATGGAGGGGATTTTTTAATCAATTTGGATGCGAAGCAAATATAAAGAGGCATGTGGCTGCCACAAGCAACCACAAACATCCACAAGCAAACCAAGGATCTTATATCCCTACTATCTATCAAAAGATGCTGTCCAAAGAGAAGAACCAAAGAAAGAAAGAAAGAAGATCCAAATAGGAAAGTGAAAGAAAGAAGATCCAAATAGGAAAGTGGGGACCTGAAGTTGGGCAGCTAATGTTAGAGCATTGAAAGTGGATGCCCAAAGAAATTTAAAGAAAGAAAGCATGGGAGGATCTCCTTAGAGTCCTAAACTCTTGGGACTCCTAAAATGGTGTGGTGAAATAAGGAGGGTAAGCACCAAAAGAAGAAAGAAAGAGAGAGGGCATGACATGTGGAGAGCTAAAGTGAGAGGAGGGGTATGAGGAATAGTTTTGGCATGAGATGTGGAGCACCAAAAGGGAAGAGGTGTGAAGGGGCTTAGAGTCCTAAACAAGTGCGGTGCCTTGAGTCTTTGGAAAGAAGGGGGCAGCTAAGTTAGTTCATGCATGCAAACTGAAGTGCAAAATAAAAAAAAGGCATGGAATCCTAATATGGAAAAAGAGGGAGCACGAGCTTGGGGCATGAATCCAAAATAGGAAAGGAATGGAGAGCATGTGAAAGGTTTTTGGGTGTGAAATTTAGATGAAGAAAGAGAAGGGGTGCTAATTCCTAGAGTCCTAAACTCTTGGGATTCCTAGGGTTTTGGATGGGAAGCCAAATGAGGAAGAGAGGGAGCACCAATTTTGGGTATGGAATTTCAAATAGAGGAGTGTAGGCATGAAATTCAAAATAGGAAAGAAAGAAGGCACCAAATCGAAAGAAGAAAAAAATAGAGAGAGGGTATTGGTGGCTAGGGTTTCAAGGAGCATGAGGGTGCCTAGGGTTTTTTGTGAGGAACCTTGGAAACCTATGAAAAGGGACACTAGCATCGCACTTAGGGAGTCAAATAGAGAGATTATCATAGAGAGTTTGTAAAGAAATAATGAGAGAGGATGAGAGGGAGGTTGTCATGCTATTAATGCTTTGGAAGAGATCTTTGTGGTGACAAAAAGGTTCTACTGCTTCTTCTTCTCCAAGCTTCTTCATCAATCTTCAAAGATGATTGAGTTCTTAGCAGTGAGCTAGATCTAAGCTATGAGCAACTAAACTCCTCATACTCAGAGGATTAGATGAAGTCCTTTATCTCAAATTTGTATTTCAATTCATGAGTCTTATTATATTTTTTTATGCAATCAACTACTTAAACATTATAAAGCATTTTTTAAAAAAATACTATAGAATATTTTGCAAGCATAAGCGATTTTTGTGAATCCTTTTTATGTGCTTAAGTAGCAGTATTCAATATTTTATGATGCATGATCTCGAATAGCTTATGATTATGTAGAGATAAGTCATGATCTAAAGATACGATTCATACTCGATGAGATAAGCTATGTTGAGAACAAGATCATAGACTTATCTTTTTATTATAACTATAGCTTGTAGTTTGTAGACAATTTGATTTCTTTTAATTAAGATACAAATATATGCTAAAGGATAGATTCGAATTCCTGAGGCATCTTCTTCTATTTAATTTTCCTTATACTCATCTCTATCAATGTATTTCTTTGTTTTTAAAAATCTTAAAAATTTATGTTACTACTTTATTACTTTTCTAAGTCGAACATAACTTAGCCCTTTATGTAAGGGTAGATGTGGTGTTCCCAAGCCTTGGGAGGCCAGGAAAGGAGCTATGCAATTGGCTTTAGGAGTCTTGAACAGGTTTGGATCCTAGGGCTAAGAATGGTTTAGTCCTAGGATGGAGGTTTGGCCCTCCATAGTCTTAAGATCCAGGATTTTAGATCTTATGGGGGCTAATCCATATTTAGATCGCATTTGGATCCAAGGGGATGAGAGCACATCAAGTCATGGATGTACGTGGACTTAGATTTAGTACAATCATAAATGGATTAGCCTTGGATGATGTTTGAGTTAGGTTAGGTTCATATTTTCCATTCCTATTTGGTTTAGGAGGGCCTTTTACCAGCAAATAGGTATACCATGTAACCTAAAGATAATGAAATCAATAGCACTCTCTCTCCCTAAACTAGAGCCTCTCTTCCCTATCTCTCTCCCTCACGTCGCCCTAGTTCCCTTCCATGCATGCCTAAAGAAGTGAGAAGGAGGGAGCGCATGCAAATACTTCTAGCACTGGAAAGATTAGTGCTAGGAGTCCTCTCCGAGGCTTTTCTCTCCAAGATTTCTCATGCCCCACATATTGTCCACTAATCCAGAGAAGAGAAGGCATCCCATCTAAAGATCTAAAGCCCTCCAAAGGCACCATCCAAGTTCCCACAAGGGGTAGGACTTCAACTCCTAGCAGTAATAGGATTGGCGCAAGGTGTTTAGTGCTAGGGAGTTCTAGCACCACAAGGAATTCGATTCCCTATTTCATGCCACCTTTGGCTAACCAAAACCCAAGGAAAGGGGGCACCCAAGACCCTTCAAAGAGAAGAACTCCTAGTCTAAATAAAAGTTGAGGTACTAGTTTATTTGGGTGCTAAAAAAGATTTGCAGGTGGAAGTCCTTGCCGCCAAGGGATCCTAGTCCATCTAGGATTCCTTGATTGCTACTATCCAAGCCCCCACAAAGCCTAGGATTACTTCTTGCTATTATGTTTTAGATTTAAACACAAGGAGACATGCCTTCAAATCCAAGGAATCAAGTGGCAGAGGCATTAGAAAGATTGCAGATGCTAGGATTCTAAGTGCCAAAATTTTTTGCACCTAGGTTTTGGTTATATGCGACTAGGGTTTGATTGTTAGTTGCCCAGATGAGTCCAGATCTGATTGGACTCTCGCTAAGACATCCCTTGCTGGTCTCTGAAGGTTCACACTAAGGTTAGGTGGTCATGCCTTTGGTCCCTAAGGATTCGATACCCAATCTCATCCTATTCTATATAGTTGAGTTAAAGTTAGTAATTATCTTTGGTGTTTAGGACAACACCGAATTTTGGTACTATTGCTAGGGACCATTGGCACAGTTGTTTTAACATAAAACACACAACATAAAAAAAGGTTTTTTTAAGTCATAATATATATAGTGACATTAGACATAAAAAATTAAAAAAGAGAACTCGTTTTATTGGACATCTTATTTTTTGCGTATCATTCATAAATCAATTTTAAGGGAACAAATCCTAAAACAAGATAAGATGAGAATTTCATTACTCTTCTTTGATCCATAAATAAGTTCCTTTCATTTTGCATTGACCCTATCCCTAACTAAAATCAATTAGATGTTGGCCCCCAAAGAACTAGAGCTCATTAGGACAAGGAAACCAAAAAGTTGGACCGGGTTTGGATTGAATGATCGATTGGTATCCAAGGAAAGTAGTTTAGGGATACACAATATTAAAGAACGGTGATTATTTAATTAGGACCATTGTAAAAATATGGGCAGCCTCCCACCAATCTTACAATTACTTGGCCAATTTGATTGGTTAGTTTTGAACTTGGAGGGCTTGAAAGTGGACTTGGAATAGTTAGGAGCCATCTAGATTTAGGCTAACCCTAGGTTAGAGTTTTTCTGCTATGTAACTTATTTGCAATTTAAATCATAATCAAATCAAAAAAATATTTAGAATAGGATTTCTCTAATCTAAAACTTTTGGTTACATGCCAGGTCAGAGATCTTTACAATTTGAATTGCAACTGTAAATCAAAAAAACAATAAGAACTATTTGTGCTAGGAATATGGCTCATGGTGAAGCCAACCCCCCTTGTCAGTTGAGGGAGTACTTTACCTTGTCCTTATATACATATTCTCTCTGTATATTCAAGTGCCTCCTATAGAGGCTTCCCAATATAAGATTAAGTCTAGTATTATCCAAATATTACCATCGTTTTATGGACTTGGAAATGAGGACTCGTGCAAACATCTAGACGAGTTTCTTAAGATATGCTCCACTATTAAGATTTAAAATTTTTCTGATGATGTCCTTAGTTTGGTTTCATTTTTACATTAAGATAAGGCCAAATATTGGCTAAGTTTCTTAAATTTAGTGACCATTTCAACATGGGACCAGCTTCAAGGAAAGTTTCTCGAGAAATATTTTTCAATCAAAAAAATAAATCAAATTATATAAGCCATCACTAGTTTTTTCCAAATGGATGGAGAATTATTTCATGAGATATGGAAAAAACTCAAAGACTTTATTTATAAATGCCCACAACATGCAGTCCCTAAATAGTAGTTAGTTCAGTGTTTTTATGATGGATTATTAGAGAAACACCAACAAATAATTGATGCTTCATGTGGAGGGATGTTTATGTTAAAGAATCAGGATGAGGCAAGGCATTTTTTTGAAATCCTTAATGAATATTCCTTGCATCATATGTCAGCCTCTTGCAAAGATGAACCCATGTTTATCCATAAAAAAGGTGGAATCTATGAAGTCAGAAATTCTATAGATATTGATAGTAAAGTGTATGAGTTGTCCTAAACACTAGACCACTTATTGAATGTTGAACACTCCCCTGCTCCATCCTTCCCTATTCGAGATGATTATGCATTATGTTCAAGACCCACCCATTTTGTTAGTGAATGCCAACCACACTATAATTTTCTGAGTTTGTGCAAGAGTAAGTTTAGCAAGCTCAAACCCAGACTACTCATAAATCAAGTAATGACCCATTTTCTAATACTTATAATCCAGACTGGAGGAATAACTTAAATATCTCATAGAAACTACAACCAATGATTAACCTAGCTATACAAAGACTAAGTTACCCGGATGCCTCTTACTTAGTTCAAAATGTTCCTCAAACTTCTCCAAATACCCATAACTCATCTTTTGAGGCAAAGGTTTTGAAAGCATTAGAAAGACTAGAAATCAACACCCAAATATTTCACTCCTATACACAATCCATAACTAAGCTAGAAACCCAAATCGGCTAATTAGCTACTACATTCAATAGGAGAGAAGGAAAGTTACCTAGTCAATTTGAGAAAAACTTGAGAGGATAATATACAGTTGAAAGCTCTAATGCCCATGAAATTTTTGTAGAATATGCCAAATTTGTTATGACTCCCAGAAATGGAAAGGTCATAGCGCAATCTAACAAAATTAGTGAAACTTTAACTAAGTCTAAACTACCTAAGAATAAGGAGGACCTGAAATTGAGAGGTAAGCCAACTCCATCAGCACTTCGTCACCTACCTAAGGCCCCATTTCTAAGTGCTCTAGAATCCCTTGTTCCTTTTAATCAGAAGGAAGGAAAAATAGATGAAATGTTAGAATTATTTAAATAAATTCAAATTAATCTCTCCCTTCTAGATGCAATCAAATAGGTCCCTACTTATGCTAAATTTCTAAAGGACTTGTGTATGTAGAAATGCAAATTTAGATCACAATTCTTGAAGAAAGTTTGTTTCACTAAACAAGCTAGTTCAGTCTTCTAATACAATACCCCCTTAAACTTAAAGACCCATGTGCCCCTATCATTTCTAGCATTATAGGGGACCTTCATATTGAAAATGCTCTTCTAGCTTTAGGGGCAAGTGTTAATCTTCTACCTAACTCTGTGTATAAACTTTTTAGATTCAAAGAATTGAAACCCATCCCAATTACCATACAACTAGCTGATAGATCCATTATGATACCACATGGGATTATTGAAGACATCCTAATCAAAGTAAATAAGTTTTACTTTTCTATCAAATTTCTTATTCTAGACATGAAATTGTGAAGCAATCCTAGATAAGTTCTTATCATTCTAGGTCAACCCTTCCTAAACTCTTAGAATCCTAGGGTTTTGGATGGATCCTTTAAGATACCACATGTGAAGGGTTTTTGGGCATGAAAATTAGATGAAGAAAGAGAGGGGGTGCTAATTTTCTAAAGTCCTAGACTCTTGGGACTCCTAGGGTTTTGGATGGGAAGCCAAATAAGGAACAGAGGGAGTGCTAGTTTTCATGTGGAATTTCAAATAAAGAAGGAGAGTAGGAGTGAAATTCAAAATAAGAGAGAAGGGAGGTGCCAAATCGAAAGAAGAAAAAAATAGAGATGGGGTATTGTTGGCTAGGGTTTCAAGGAGCTTGAGGGTGCCTAGGGTTTTCTATGAAAAGCCTTGGAAATCTATAAAAGGGGACCCTAGGGCAGAATTTTGGGAGTCATATAGAGAGATTAGCATATAGAGTTTGTAGAGAAATAAAGAGAGAGAGGAAGAGAGAGGTTGTCAAGGTTTTGGTGCTTTGGGAGATCTCCTTGTGGAGATATAAGGAGGTTCTACTACTCTTTCCCAAGCTTCTTTATCAACTTTCAAAGACTTCTTCATGCATTTAAGTGATAGTATTCAATGTTTTATGATACTTGATCTCAAATAGCTTATAACCATGTAGAGATGAGTTATGATTTAAGGATACGATTCTTGCTCAGTGAGATAAGCTATGTTGAGAACATGATCATAAATTTATTTTTTAACTACCACTATAGCTTGTAATTTATAGTGATCATAAATTCTAATCCCTAAGGCATCTTCTTCTATCTGAGTTTCCTCACACTTATCTCTATCAACGTATTTCTTTATTTCTAGAAACCTAAAAATCTTTGTTACTACTTCATTACTTTTCTAAGTTGAACACAACTTAGCCCTTTGGTCCCTAAGAATTCAATACGTGATCTCATCCTATTCTATATAGTTGAATCAAAGTTAGTAAATATCTTTGGTGCTTACGACAACACCAATCACCGTTGACATAAAACTAATGACTAAAGACAAACATTATCATCAAGACAAGAGGCTATCTTTTAGGAAAAATGATTAGAAAATTTGACATCGAGAGCGAAGAAGAATTAAGAATTTAAGATTATTGAAGCAACAAGCTCTTGTCCCATGAAATTTAGTTTTTAGATTATTGATATTATTTCACATTATGAATTACAATTGATCACATTTGAATAGGGATAATCTTTTTATTCTCCTTAGACATTATGCCTTAAATATCTAGGAAGATAACATTGTTCCAAAATTATGTGTAATTCGGAAATAGATTTCAAGTTTCAATGTTAAGTTATACCTCATCTTTTCGATTATGTAGTACAAGAAGCTATTGTTAGAATTTGTTTGAAGGAGAGGGTGAGGGACCTAACAAGAAAGGACAATTCAATTAAGTCTATACGCCTGGTAAAACAACTTAAGAGGTATTTCATTACATTTGAGAAGTGAGTTGATCTAACTTGGCTATTTCATATATCATTCTAAAGTTTAAATAGATCAATGGAGAATCAAGATGGGAGTAGAGGCTAGATCTATCTTATTCTTTGATAAGATGATCTAATTGCTAGGGTTGGGTGGAAATTTAATTACTTTGCCCCATTGGGTGTTTGACTTGATCTGATCATGATGTGGTGGATTTTGCTTGATTCATAGTAGATGTGGGGTGGATGTGGGTAATAATAAAACCTAACCCAAACCAAATCATATATATATATATACACACACAAAAATCTCCTCTTCAAAAAATTTTATTTTTGATGCAAAAAACTTGATTTTTATAGCTTACCCAACTTGATCCATCCAACCTGCTTCATCTAACTTTATCTACCTCATCCTACCTAGAGACAAGTATGAAACTAGTACTGATACTAGCCTACCTAATATATTGCCATCCCTACTAACTACAACTAGGATAATGAAGTGCCCATTATAATTAAAGAAATGGTTCTCACTAGACTCTCTCATTTAGTTATAGCTCAAAATAGCTGAGGCCATCTTATGAAAGGAACTTGGCCTATTGTACAAATAATTGCCTGGGATCTAGGTTTGAAACTTAGTACAAAGTCTCTATCATTTTTTGATCTTTCATTAAAACAAAATATTTTGTAATACTTGATAAATTAATATTTTATATCACTCTTTTATGTGCATCTCTTTGTCATTTATAAAAAATGGAATGCAGAAAATATCTTATACATCATATTATACATTTATATAGAGAGATTGACACATAACGATTACATGCATGAATGCATATTCTGTGAAGAAAAATAAATATAAAATTTGAGATTACATTACACAACTTTTAAAGAGAATAATGGAATCTTAAAAAATAACATACAAATTATTTGATTATTTGACTTTTAGTAATAATGTAGGGATCAGTTATGTATTAAAAGAAGTTATAAGGGTACTTTCAAAAGAAAAAAATGACAGATGTAATTAAAATGCAATATTCCTCAAATTCAAAATTGCTGTGCATGTATTTATATATACCTTTATAAGAATATGCTATGTTGGTTCTTTTGATGATTTCCTAGGTGTCTTAAGGCATGTCTATGACCAAGATAGTGACCAAGCCTCCATGTGAATAACTTCCTTTAACAAAATTATTTTATAATGACTTATACAACAATATATCTTGCAGTCATCAAGGGCTTATCTCAAAATCATGGATATTTATTGTCAAAGATGGCAAAAGGAACCATATCAAAATGGCAAGGTGACCAAAAGAGTGACAAAACAAAGTGAGGACACCCTCTCTCTTCCAAAATGATAAAATCCCCATTGTCCTCCTTTCCTACAAGAAAAGATTCAATTCTAACAAAAATCCTTGTCAAGTCCTGGAGGTAAGATTGTTTATTCATTTTCGGATAAAATTCAATAATCATAATAAGGTGATCAAACAATTTTTGTGTAGTTATGAAAAGAAAATTAGAGATATTTCAGTATGCCTCCTCCAAAAGGACCACCTATAGGCCATTAATTAAGATCATAAACAATAATAAGATGGTTCAAAGTCCGTAAGACTAATATATAAAAGAAATTATTTCAATACTCCTTACAATTCTAATCTTTGGCACAACAAAAAGCAAATTAAGTAAAAAAGTTCATGCTTAGAAAAGGATTACATAAATGAGATAATAATGGCTATATTTTAGCTCTAAAAGAGGTAACTCAAAAACTATTTGTCATTTTTAAAATCAATTAGCACAATATAGTATTAAAAAACTCACATGAAAACGTTTGTTATGACCATAACCATTATCATCAAGCCTTCTTGCAACTATTTGGGTCCATCTTTCACAAAGAGTTCCTATTTAGGGCTCCCTCTAGTTTTATCTCAAGCTTCTATTTATCTCTTCTCACATCTTTCATCAGTGTTACCTTAAATCTTCTCCTCCTTTACTCATAGTCTTAATAGATACTTACTTGGAATAATGACCTAAATGATGGATCTCCATATTCCAATGCAAATATTTACTTGAAATAATGAGGTCTTCTCAAGAGTTTGGTATATATTACATATTAATTATATATATAGCTTCTTCTTTTGCAAAACCTAAACTTAATTACTTAAATTAGGGTAGCCCTAAAATACTTCTCAAAGATCTACTCCATGGTAGTTAAGTAAGTTGTAAGCTCTACTAAACTGGTGGCCTTAATGCCAATTAGACTCATCTTGATTGGTGTAGCTCTCCTCTTTATAGAGCTCCTAAGTTTGAGTTAAGAGTTTTGTTCATTCTCTATCAAGAGATCTAACCTAGAATTCATTTATGAAATATATGCAAAAAATGGTGAAAAGCTTCCATACCCCTTGTGGTTACACCTTAGGTCACATCCCTCTTCCTTTACACATGTAGAAATCATTCATATATTCCCATTCCCTTAGTTTTGAGCTTAAAACTAATCCTTTTTTGCTCTAGGAGAAATAGGTTAAAAAAGAAGATTATTTACATGAACCAACTTGTGCTACTTCTTAAGTTTCATTACCCTTAGAGTCACTTTTTATCCAAAAATAGTACCATTTGTTATCCACTCATACCTTCTCAAAAACTCTATGGAGACTTCACACTAATTCTACAAAAAGATTATCACAAACTAATCTAAATTAGAGGTTTTCATCCCAATGAAGTCATTTTGGTGTAAAAAACACAACAAGCTATGCCTTCCATTTGAATTATAAGAAGATCTCTGATGACCAAAGATGTATCCGTGATTAAAAAATTGTGATAGGATGTTTCACTAAAGCTTTGACCCTATTGAAGAGGATGATCATCTAATGAAGAGGGTTAACATATGCCAACTAACCCATTAATTGTAATAGCATTTGGCTTATTTGGCCATGTAAGGAATAAAGTTCAATAGCATACCATTTATTGGAGTGGATTTGTTGGGTTGCTTGTATTTGTGTCACTTTATTAAAATATTTTTTTATTATTATAGGCTTTATTTTAGCAAAGGTGTCTTACATGGTGTCTTATGGGGTGTTCTATATAGTGTATCTTTTTTCATAGTAGTCAAGGTTGGTTTGGTGTTTTTTCTTCAGCCCATTCACGTTGACTTATCTACAAAAAAAAGAAAAAAAAGAAAATAATTTAGGCTTAAAAGGCTAAGCATGATAAGCTTGACCTATCACAAGAGCTTATTAGGTTAGAGGCCAAATATCACATCATAAAGCTAATATAGTAGGTTTTAAACTAATGAAATTAAGAATCATGCCTTTTGCCTACAGAAAAGCCAACATATAAACATTTGGTAGAACTAGATGTTGGGCCCACACGATACAGAGTATAATAATTTTGATATTTGGTATGATTTAAAATTTATTATATATTAAATTTATTATTTTAAATATATTTAAAATTTATTTCAAAATTTTGATATTTGAAATTTTTTTTTCAAAACTAAGTCAGAGAAGTTTGATACAAGTTTTGGAAAGAAAATTCCCTTCAAAACTAAGATAAACTTCTTTACTTTTATAGATATGATAGATTATATAGAATGTATAAGTTTGAACGGAAAAAAGAACTACAAAAATTTGACACTTGGCAGCTATTGAATCCAGATAGTACTACTTTAATTATATATAATAGATATATGACAATATATTTTAGCTCAACTATTGCTTCCAATGTGCTTCTTATACACCAAATTTGGAGGTGGAATTCAGTGTCGACATTCTAGGGTAATGCTCAAGAAACTAAATTGAATACAAGAAGTATTGATCAGGAGTTCCATCCTACGACCATGGTTAAAATTTTGAAACAAATGACACAATAGATTTATTATATGTATTTTACTTTTTTATTGTTGTATCCTTGTCAAAAGATAAAAAAGTAGAGTTCTTTTCTTAAACAACAGAAGAAAAGGATCGTGAACCTGGATGAATGGGTAGGAAATAAGGGAGTAACCATGCTTCTGGGGTTAGAGGGTAGGTGCCAGACCATTCATATACTCCAAGAATCTGCAATCATAATAGCATAAAGGTATCAAATATAAATATGTTCAAGTAACTAGAATTGCTAGCTTTTCTAAAATTAAAGGCCTCGTGATCTCCTACTGCAAGGAAAATTTTTCCCCATGCTGAAGTAGCAATTGCACCACCATGATCTAGTATCCATTTCCGTGCTTGTCGCATCGCCCCATCCCCACCTTCGACCTCTTCACCAAGCAGCCTCAAAGCAACATATTGCATGGATGTGCTAAGCATGATGCTTGGACCTTCAATATGAAGGCCCCATCCTCCATCTTTATTCTACGATTGATATATACAAATTCTTAGAAATTTTATGGCCTTTGTTTTCTAAGTTAAATTTCAAATGTTTCAGATAAAAATATCCATGCCTGATGGTTGTACATATAACGAATCATCTCCTTGTGGTGTTCAGATGAAAAAATAGTGTTTAATTCTCCAATAATATGTAATCCCATAATCTGCATCGACAATACATAAAACAATGTTAAGTCCAACCATACTACTGCAACAACTAGTCATTTCCACAATTGATTAAGCAGTTCTTCGTGAAGATCACATTTTTTAGCGATTCCCAGTAGGTGGAAAGAGATGCTTCAATAAACCATCGAAAATCATATGAAATTTGTATCAAGGATTACCCAAAGAGCTAAATTGAACATTGGACCGGAATAATCAACGGGCCAATGCCCATCCTTAGCTTGTAGAGTAGCATGACGAATCATAACCCTTCTTAAGGTTACTAGCACTGCCTCCTTCGTAATGTCTTCATTATCACCTATTTTGATTGGGGGAGGAGTCAGTATATTTGGGTTCTCCTTTTCCAACTGCATAACAAGAACCAAAAACTATAACATGGAGCGAAGGATATGATGAAAATAACACACACAAAAAAATCTCAACTTTACCACAAAAACACTCCTAATTTTACTTCCATCATCAACAAACACGATCCAAATCTAGTCCTGGCTAAGCATGAAAATGAGTGTGATTCAGGTTGGGCTAGGGTTTACCAAAATTTTAAGTGATTGATGGACCAAATTAGCCCATTTATTAATAGAAACATGCAACATACTCATCCTAGCTAAAATATGACTTACTTGATCCAATTCAAAATAAATTTCTACAATTTTGAATCATCTCATGATATATTTTTTTATATTCTCGCTACTTCTCTATTACCTAATGGAAGAGGCTTTCTATGACCAAGCCCGCCACATTGTAATTGGACTTTATATCATTTTTAATATAATATGTCTTTTTTTAGTTATGCTAGTAGTAATTAACCAAGCAAGTGCAATACACTACCTTTGAGGAAAAGTGAAGGGAAAATGCATGACATAATCCAATTTGTTTAGGAGTTGTATCAAAGAGTCCAATTTATTTAAGAGTTAAATTAAAGAAAGATAGAGCACAAGCTATTTAAGAGTTTTATAAAAGGGGTTTAATATGATTAGAAAAGCATGAGAAGTGCTTATGGTAGTTAACGTAGGTGAGAAAGCTAGTGGGTTCATTAACATGTTTTTTAAGATAAAATAAGAGGGGTATTCTCGGTAAATATGATAGAGAATATTAAGAAGGAGCATTTCATGATTTTGAAACTATCATTTTTATATACAGAATAGACACGTGGTTTATAATTTATAGAGCTAAGGATTTTATATTAAATTATAAAAGTTGTTGATCCGAGAGGATCTGAAGACTCAATGTTGATCACCTTGACTATTATAAAGAAGGCTTGATATATAGGATCCAAGAGTAAGATTTATCATATCAAGAAGCTAAATTATATCCCAAACTTCAAGAGATTATAACTTGGTTATGTGACACTTGATTAAAACAATATTTTTTTGAAATCAGATAGCTTTTTAAGAAAGATCTTGATCGGATGTTATATTCCAATCCATGAAAAATGAAATAAAGAGATAGAATTAATGCAATGTTAATATAGAAATTGAATCTACCTCCAATAGATTTTTAATATTTTTTCATGATCTTTTATATTAGTCTCTTCTTTAGATGTAGTCATATTCGAACTATGAGAGAAATCCTACTTAAATTGTGCAAAAGAAGGCCTCACTAATTTTATAAATAACAACTATGTATTTTAGTTTATGAGAAGTAGAAAATCAAGGAAACGAGAACTTAATCCCTACTTTTGTAATTCTTCTCTTTTGTTCAATTTTTTTTTTTAGAGATTGGAGTTTAGTAGGATGAAGGAATTCTTTATTTTTTCAATCAAATCAAGTTGGTACCAAAACATTAGTCCTCTATATTTGTGGGGTTTTTGGTTTTTGGTCTAGAAGCTTGAACAATACAAGCAATCAAGAGAAGTACTATCCGTGCTTCAGGTACTCAAAGAATAAGAGCAAATATACTTGCTAGTCATTTCTTGATAAATAATAAGATGAAAGTATGTCTCACACACAATTAGAAATGAAGATTATCCAATTTACTAAAATCATCTTTAGATTGGTAAAACATTCAACACAAGCATCAACAACTCCTATTGCGAAACTATTTCCAACATTAAGAGATAGCAATCCACTATCCAACAATGAGGATAAGTGAACCACATATACACAAAATCTTTCTCTTCAACCTTTTGTAATTAAAGCTTGAAATCAAGATTCCTATATACATTAGGATTGTTGCTGCAGAAAAGTGAAATAATTGGCTAAACCAATTAGAGACCTATTTTATTATCTATAGATATTTCAATATCTATAAGGTAGCTTTTGCTTGTCTCAAGATTTTTAGCCATGCTCTTGATAGAATTTATACATGAGGAACAATGACATTTCTAATCTAGTATGGAGCAAATTGAATGGCCTAATTAAGAAGCAGTACTATCTAATTAACTATGAGAATGATCGGAGTATCAAGTGATAGTACCTACGATAAAAGTATAATCAATCCATCCCAGGCTACACTCAGTTCCACAAGCAAGTAATCTCCATTGATGATTATACAATTTTTCCAAAGTATGTCAAAGGTCTCTACAAAAATATCTAAAAGGAGCTAAAACATTTTACAATTATAAACATCAGTATAGCTAGCATATGGGACATAGTGATTGAGAAGAAGGATTGGCCTAGAAGCAGCAAGAAAGGAGACAACTTTAAGAAAAGCAAGGGAAAGGAAAATCAAGCTAAAAGAGAAAGTAGGATAAGAAGTAAGTCAACATAACTCAGAAAAATTATTGTGATTACTCTAATATCTACAAACACACCAGGTAGAGGCGTTCAAAATTTCACCCTACATTAAAGCTAAAGTAGAAAAAGCCAAAGAATGATGATTCCAACAAGAAGGGAAAGACAGTTCTCAATGCTATGAAGATTCAAGAACTTTTTAAACTTGAGCAAGCAGACTCTAAATTGAGCTTGATAGAGAGAAAACCTGAGATAAAAATTAAGATAATAGATCTACAAGTGCTAGAGAAACTTTTTTGCTTAAAGATCCAGGCGAAGCAGTGCATCATTAAGGCTATCATAGTTGTTGCTGCTCCTTTCCAAGCTAATGAACTGGATACACTAAGATGGTTTTGAGATTCTACGAATCTAGAGGTCCTTCAAAAGAGTAGTTGATGACTTTGGAAGTAGACTCGATCAGCTCCTGGACTTATAAAGGAAGTCCTCATCATTAGAGAAATTACTGAGATTTCTCCAATAGGAGATCCTCTGATGGTTAAATCAAGTTAGAGAGGGAGAATAGTGAAAATAAAATAGAGAGAGCGCTCGGAATTTTTCTGGAGATCCCCTCGACCTCCTATTTATAAAATTTTTGGACTAAGTTAGTTAGGCGGTTGTAACTGTTTAAGAGGCAATTACACCGTTAAGTAAGTTATTAAGTCGATTAGGCCAGTAAAAGGTCAGTTTGTGAGGCTTGCTAAGTGGTCTATCATACTTCTTAGTAACCACTTTACTAACCTTGTCATAATAGCTCTAACGACTTTAAGATTATGTTTAATGAATTGCCAAGTAATCTTAAAAGATAATGTGGATGCTAGTAACGTAGATTACACGTAATATGAATTATTATATTTGGTACATATAATTAATGTTACATAATATAAAATCAAAATTTTAAATTATCCCTAATTAAATATATATTTTATTTATATAAATATAGTTTTTTAATATTTTATATATTTATTAAAATATAAATTTTCATATTTTATATTACAACATATATAAAATATTTTATATTTTATATTTTTATAAAATTTAAAAAAATTAAAAAATATTTATACTAAATAAATTTAATATAAAAAATTATATATGAAATAATAATAAATTTAATACATTATTTAAATATATTAAATAATATATTAAATTTATATCATATTATTAAATATAATATAATATATTTATATTATATATAAATATATTCTTTTATATTAAATTAATATATTGTAAATTATAAAATATATAATATAATATATTATATACTATATTATATTAATATTATGATATTATAATATTATATAATATGTCAATAATATTATATTTTCTAATATTATAAAATTTTATGAAATAAAATATATTAATATAATATAATATAAAATTATATACTATAATTATATTATATTATATATTATAAAAATATAATATTATATTATATTATAGAATTATCCTTTATAATATTATATTATTATATTATATTATAAGAGGAAGGAAGAATGGGAGGTTAATATTATCTAAAAGATTATCTGAAAGGTTGTAATCTGGATTTCATTAAAAAAAGTATACTAAACGTAGTAATGTAATGGTATTCCTTTAAATTGCTAGCAATTTGATAGATTACCTACTACCAAACATAACTTAAGAGATATGTTTCATATTAAATAAAGTTATGAAACTTTATACCTGGTTCATGCAAGTTGTTAGTACCTGTCCAATAAGTGGTTAACCATCTTGTGCCTTGATAAGATATCCTCCTGATCATCAAGCATCTTGCATCTTAATAAGAGATCGGTTCCTAGCCATTAGGCATCCTATATCTTAACAAAAGATCGGCTCCTAGCTATTAGGTGTCCTACACCTTAATAAGAGATTATCTACTAGCCATCAGGCATCCTATGTCTCAATAAAAGATTAACTCTTGGTCGATAAATGTCCTGCACCTTGGTGAGAGAAAAGCTCCTGGCCGTAGATGATAACTATATTATACTTATATAGACAAATACTAATTTAATAATTAAATTATCTATATTTATTTAAATCAACATGAAGAGCTTGATTTATGGGTTCAAACAAAACAAGTTTGGAGCAAATCCGAAGCCTAGAATCAATTTTTGAAAAATCATTAAAGGTTTTCACGGTTATTGAAGTAACCGATCCACCATGGACTGGTTGAATGGTTTATGAAATACCCGATGGACTGCCAGCAGCCATGACCGCCGGTCCATGGCGCAGAGCCATGACCGCCGGTCCATGGCGCAGAGCCATGACCGCCGGTCCATGGCGCAGAGCCATGGACCGTTAGGGGTTTTTAGCCCAAAACAGCATCCCGCCATCGCTAGAGATGTTGAAAACCATCCTCAGCCCGGAGAGGCACCATACGAGCATTCCTCAGCCCAAAAAAGCCATTGAAAGCCGCTCGTCATCCATCATCTTCCCCGTCTATTCCTCCTTCCACCTATTGATCGAGAATCTACCCATCTCCACTGCTGGTTGTCATCATCTCCGATTATCCTTCCCATCGTCGGCAAACCCATCACTCCTCCATCTCCCCAGGGCCTGCCATCAGTCCCCATGACCATCGTGCCTCCTCTTCTTCACCGACCTCCTTCACGGAGGCATGAGGGAACACTGGTGGTGGGTCTTGGTGGCACATAGGCGAGGCTGACAAAATTTTGACAAAGATATAAGTGCCGGCAGCCGCGGTCCGAGGAGTTCATGATGATGTTGGGTGATTCCAGAGCAGTGAAAGGGGCATGCATGGATCTCAAAGCAAATCCAATCATAGAAAAGGATAGCACAGATCTCAAAGCAACCAAAAAGAGTCCAAGCATCTGATCAAGATCTAATGGCAAAGAGGAAATCAAGCAATCCAATATAAATTTGATAGGCAAAAGTCTATCTAGCCATTGATTTACTGTAAAATTAGATCTTAGCCATTTGTATGATCATTTAGTTTAGTCCCACATCGGATATCCATGAAAACCTCTCTCCTGTAAAACCCTATAAAAAGGTTCCTACAACTCTACATGGGGAAAGCAACTCTCCGGAGTCCCTTAGAGCCTTTGCTTAGGGGACAAGAGGGGTTCAACTTAAAAGTGGGTTAGTGTTGAAGTGCTGGAGGGAAGAGCTAGTTCTTCAGTCTTTTATAATTCTTGTTATGCAATAAAAGAATTGATTTTAGGAACAATTCTTGCTTTCCGGAGACACGCCATGATCTGTTATGAATACGGGATGTACCGAGGAAAGAAGGATTAGATACCTAGTATCTCCCGAAGATACACTGTGATCTATTATGGGTACGGGGCATGCCAAGGGAAGACAAGTAAATCCTTAAGGCCAATTACATTTTAGTTATAAGAGAAATACAATTTAGCACTGCACAATCACTCTTCCTCTCTTAAAATATTCTCTCTCACTTACTTCACCTTAGGAGTAGTTTATTTCTTGCTAACTTTTATTTTCACGTAATAATAATTACTTTTCTTTTATTTTTAAATCATAACTTAGCACTAAGGTCCTTGAGAATATGATCCCGACTCATCCTAGCTAAAGAGTTGAGTTGGTGAATTATTTTGGACTGCCATGACAGCGATCAAATTTTGGCACCGTTGTCGGGGACCATAGGCATAGTTTGATTTAAAAATTAAAAAAATAAAAAAGGTATAAAAAAATTAGTTAATTACTTTGTACTGCTCTCCTAACCACTTAATCTGCTCATCTAATTTAGTTTTCTTTTCATACTTAATTAACTAAATTAAAAACTTATCTAAAAAATTAAAAAAAATCTAACCTAAAAAGAAAACAAAACATCTCATAACACGTAATTAAAATAAAGAAACTAATTAAGTCTTAAGAGCTAACTATTTGTACTGGCATCTGTTTTCTTGGCATTGCATAATTCATAAAATATCTTAAGGCACAAAACCCCTAAACAACATAAGGTGGGGATGTCATTACCCTTCCTTGGCCCATAAACTATCACCCTGCATATTGCATTGACCTAAGCCTTAATTTAAAATTATTAGACGTTGGCCCATAAGGATTATCGAGCTCACTAGGACAAGGGACCCTAAGAGTTGGACTAGCTCAAAATTAACTAGTTCACTGGTGTCTAAGAAAAGGGTTCAAGGATGATGTAGCCCTAAAGGAAGGTGGTTCTTTAATTGGTTATGTTGTCTGACCTGGCCAACTAATTTGGTGTCTAAGGAAAGCAACGGGAGGACCCCCACCGACCTTACCCTTACCTGGCTAGTGGGTAGTTGGTATCTGACTTCGAATGCTCAAAGGTAACCTTGGAACAATTAGGAGCTATCTAAAACTAGGGACTCTAGGATAGAGAGTCCATTGACTGCTAACTTGTTTACAATTAATCAAGAACTTTAACTAATACTCTTTTATCACTCTTAGCTTTAAGACTCCTTAGGCTCTCTCCTTTAGTCTTCTTTCTATCTTTCTTCTCCCTTCTTCCCCCTTCTCCTCTTTAATAAAATACATTAAAAAAAACTTAATAGCCTAGGATTGCCTTGCCTAGACCATTTGGTTGCATGCTAGGTCAATGATCACTACAACCCGACTTGCAATCATTTGATGAAGAGTTAAAAAAGACCCTTAGGTCAATCCGGGCTACAAATATGGCCAACCTTGGTGATGCCAACCCTCCGCACCCATTAAGGGAATATTTTACCCCATCCTTGTACTCATACCATGCATCCAAGCACCTCTTATGGAGGCCACCCAATATGAGATCAAGTCTAGTGTTATTCAGATGCTACCATCTTTTCATGGACTTAGTAAAGAGAACCCCTATAAGCAGCTAATGAATTTCTTGAGATTTGCTCTACAGTTAAAATCCAAAATTTCTCTGACGATGCCCTTAGGTTAAAGCCTTTCCCACTTTCACTTAAGGACAAAGTTGAATATTGGCTGAGTACCTTAGATTCGTAACTATATCAACCTGGGACCAACTCCAAAGAGAATTTCTCAAGAAATACTTTTCCATAGGAAAAACCAACTAGATTAGAAAAGTCATAACTAGTTTTTCCCAGATGAAAGGGGAAATGTTCCATGAAACATGGGAGAGGCTAAAGGATCTAATCAGAAAGTGTCCATATCATACAGTTCCAAAGTGGCAACTAGTCCAGTGTTTCTATGATAGTTTACTAGAGAAATACTAACAGATGGTTGATGCCTCATGTGGAGGAACTTTCATGTTGAAAAGTGAGGATGAGGCATGTCAATTGTTTGAGACATTGAGTAAAAATTCTTTACACCATATGTCTACCTCAAGTAGTGATGGACTCATTGCTCCTCAAAAAATGGGTGGAATCTATGAAGTTGGTCACTATGTAGATATCCACAATAAAATGAATGAGATGTCACAAAACATGGTAGATGAGTTGTCCCAAAGGATGGATCGCATGTTTAGTAAGGGACACTCTCCTACCCCTCCTATACTTAGTGCACAACAAGAAGTTTGCGCAATATGTTCTAGCCCCACCCACTACACCATAGACTATCCAGCGGCTACCCAGTTTCGTGAATTTGTCCATGAACAGGTCCAACAAGCTCAAACCCAACAAACTCATAAACCAAGAAACGATCCTTATTCAAACACCTATAACCTAGGATGGCGCAATCACCCTAATTTCTCCTAGAAATCATAGCCACTTGTTCTCCCAATTCCATCAAGCCCAAACTACTAAGAAACCAGCCAGAGAAGCATGCCTCACTCACAATATCAAAACCCTCCTCAACCATCCTTCACTAACTATAGCTTAGCATTTGAGAAGAGAATTTTGAAGGCTTTAGACCGGATAGAGGTCAACACTCATACCCTCACCTCCCACTCCAAAATAATTAGTTCTCAAATACAATCCATCACTAGGTTAGAAGTACAAATTGATCAATTAGCAGCAAGTCGGGGTAGAAGGGAAGGAGGTAAATTGCCATCTAAACCTGAGAGCAACCCGAGAAGACAATTCATGGCTGAAGGCTCCAACATCCTAGAAACCTTTTCTGAACATGCCAAATCAGTAATGACTCTCAGGAATGGAAAGGTCATCGAGCAACCCAGTAGAACCAATGAGACCTGCTCCACACCTCCAACCCAACCTAAATCAGAACCATCTAAGGACAAGGAGGAGCTGAGAAAAGAAGATAAATCGATTATACCATAACCATCCTACTTGCCCAAAGTATCATACCTAGATGCCCTAAAAGCCTCTATTCTTGCTAAGAAGAAGATAGGACCGAGGAGACACTATAATTATTTAAGCAAGTTCGAATTAATCTTCCCCTCCTGGATGCAATCAAACAGGTTGTGGCATATGCTAAATTTTTGAAAGATTTGTACCCCAGAAATGTAAATCTAGATCATAAATCCCAAAGAAAGTATGCCTTACGGAACATGCTAGTTCTATCTTCCTGCACACCACCCCTCCAAAATCCAAGGATCCAGGAGCTTCCATTATTTATTGTGTCATAGGGAGCTTTCATGTTGAAAAGGCTCTCCTGGACTTAGGGGCCAGTATAAACCTTTTATCTAGTTTAGTGTATGAACTCTTTGGACTAGGAGAATTGAAACCTACTTCGATCACCTTGTAGTTAGCTGACAAATCAATTAAGGTACCACATGGGATGCTTGAGGATGTCTTAGTCAAGGTAGATGAGTTTTATTTTCTAGTTGACTTCTTAGTCCTCGACATGGAATTGAGTAGCAACCTAAGACACATTTCTATTATCCTAGGTCGACCCTTCCTAGCTACAACAAATGCAAGCATCAATTGTAGGACAAGAGTCATGGATGTTTTATTTGGAAATAAAAAGTTGAGGTTGAATATATTTAGTGCAATCGATGGATCATAAAAGTGATAGGTTTGATGAGGTAAATGTGCTAGAGGAACTTGTAGAAGAAACCATCCCTAACATGCCTGCATAAGACCGTCTACAAGCCTGTCTAGTCCATTTTGATATGGACAGTTTTAACATAGATGGGTACATGGATGAAGTGAATGCACTATTAGAGCCACCTAGTTCCACTCCTCCATGAACCATGAAATATGAGCAGATGGCCCAGCTCCCTGATACACCAATAGGTTCCTCAATAGAGACCTCACCTACACTGGAACAAGAGCTACTCCTAGTCAAGGTAAATGATCCATTCTTCAAACATGATGCAACCCTTGACCAAGAAACCCAACTTGTAGGTTTACCAAACGAATCTAAAGAAGCTATTGAAGAGACAATCTCTGTTCTGCTAGTAGATTGCCTAACCAAATTGTCACTTCCAGAACTAAGCAATGCAGTCTTTGAGTATGATAGCCTAGACAACTTTACTAGGGACCCGTCTCGTAAACGTCTAAATTGCACTGGAATAGATAGCGTGGAGAAGCTAAGTGACTTATTAGATCCACCTTGGATACTAAAGTTTGAGCAATTTGTTGTGTCCTTTAATCTTTACCTAGCCCAAGTATTAAAACCAACATCTACTCTGCACACCAAGCCAATTGCTGGTACCTACTATCAGGAGCTACAGCTTGTAGACATGCATAAAAGAAATCTTGTATGGAACATCACTGACTGGACTTCGTCCAACCATCTGCCATGGCAGGTATACCTAATAATTTAGTAGATATATCAACTGGTATGGTTTAGAAGATCCACTAAGTCTGGCTGAAGACGTTAAACTTAGCACTGGTTGGGAGGCAACCCAACAATCTCATCATCTTTTTAGTATAATTATAAGAACTTAGGTGGAAGAACAAAAGCCTGCTACTTCATGAAGCCCTCTTCAACTCCCAAAGCACATTCATTCCAGGTGTATTCTTTTCGATTGTACCTCTTATTTTCTTTCCTACTCCATTAAGGACAATGTCGATTAAGTTGGGGTGAAGAAAAAAATGACTTGCTTAGATCTTCGAGTATGATTAGAAATAATTATGTTATATGTACCTAATTATTTTCTCGAATTGGAGTTCCATAAGTACCTCAATCAATGATTGATCAATGGTCTAGATAATATTAGAGATGCTGATGGATATATTATTAAAGAAACTCAATAAATGATAGGGTTTAGATCATAAATAATTTCATGGAGTAATTCCAAAACTTTCTAAACATTGATCTTAATGAAGAATCTATTTTATGGGGGTATAAATCAAAAGATCTAGTAGGCTAAAGTTTTCCCTTGAAAAAAAAAGTTTTTCCTTGAAGAAAAAAAAAGAGAGAGTTAGTCTCACCTCACAATTTTGCTTGAACTCTTACTGAGTAACCTAACCCCTTCACCTAAGTAAGCATCGTGGTTCGCATCAAAAAATGGAAAGGTCAAGACATCTATTAAGCAATGGTACCTTCCTGAGTAATCGGGCCCCTTTGCCTGAGTAAGCGTTGTGGTTCGCATCAAAAGGAAAGAATACGAACACTTAAGAGGCTAAGACATGGCACTATACTCTAGAGAAAAAAAGAGAAAAAGAAAGAAAGAAGAATAAAGGGAAAAACTAGCTTGCAAAATGGTACTTCACTAAACCCCTAGAAAGTTAGAGGATTCAAAAAACGAGGAGGAAAGTTGGCAAAAGAAGAACTCTAGAAATCTTTATAAGCTATACCCGACCACTAATTAAGTTGAATTAATAATCCGATAAAGTATCTAAGTAGTGGTCTGGCTAGGTATCATCTACCTTTAGGGTTGCTTAGGTTAACATTTAATTCAAGGACGGGTTGATACACATGGCTAATCTATATGCTTTACTCGAGGATGAGCAAAATTCAAGTTGGAAGTTATGATAACCACATTATACTTATATAAAAGTATTAATTTAATAATTAAATTATCTATATTTATTTAAAATTAATATTTTTATATATCATTTGTAGGAAAGAATATAATCAATACGAAGAGATCGATTTATGGGTTCAAATAAAATAAGTTTAGAGCAAATCTGATTTAAAATGAGTCTAGAATCGATTTTTGAAGAATTATTAAAGATTTGCACGGTTATTGAAGTAATCGGTCCACCATGGACCAGTTGAATGGTTTACGAAATGCTCGATGGACCACCAGTAGCCATGACCACCGGTCCATGGCACAGAGTCGTGGACCGTGAGGGGTTTTTAGCCCAATACAGTGTCCCGCCACCACTGGAGATGATGAAACACCATCCTCAGCCTGGAGAGCCACCATGCGAGCATTCCTCAGCCCGAAAAAGCCACTGAAAGTCACTCGTCGTCCATCATCTTCCCCGGCTGTTCCTCCTTCCACCTGTTGACCAAGAATCTACCCATCTCCATCGCTAGTTATCATCGTCTCCGATTATCCTTCCTGTTGCCAGCCAACCCATCACTCCATCGTCTCCCCACGGCCTGCCATCAGTCCCCATGACCACCGTGGCTCCTCTTCTTCACCGACCTCCTCCATGGCGGTGCAAGGGAACACCGGTGGCGGGTCTTGGCAGTGTGCGGGCGAAGCCAACGAAATTTTGGCAAAGATCCATGTGCCGATAGCCACGATCCGAGGAGTTCATGGTGGCATTGGGTGATTCCAAAGTAGTGAAAGGGGCATGCACGGATCTCAAAGCAAATCTAATCATAGAAAAGGATAGCACATATCTCAAAGCAACTAAAAAGAGTCCAAGCATCTGATCAAGATCTAATGGTAAAGAGGAAATCATGTAGTCCAATATAAATTTGACAGGCAAAAGTCCATCCAGCCATTGATTTACTATAAAATTAGATCCTGGCCATCTATATGATCCTTTAGTTTAGTCCCACATCGGATATCCATGAAAACTTCTCTCCTATAAAACCCTATAAAAAGGTTCCTATGCCTCTACTTGGGGCAAGCAACTCTCCAGAGTCATTTAGAGCCTTTGCATGGGGACAAAAGGGGATCAACTTAAAAGTGGGTTAGTGTTGAAGTGCGGGAGGGAAGAGCTGGTTCTTCAGTCTTTTGTAATTCTTGTTCTGTAATAAAAGAATTGATTTTAATTCTTGCTTTCCAGAGATGCATCATGATCTGTTATGGATACAGGACATGCTGAGGAAAGAAGGATTGGATACCTAGTGCCTCCCGAAGACGCGCCGTGATCTATTATGGGTATAGGGCATGCCAAGGAAAGACAGGTAAATCCCTAAAGCCAATTACATTTTAGTTATAATAGAAATACAACTTGGCACTGCACAATCACTCTTCCTCTCTTAAAATATTCCCTCTCACTTGCTTCACCTTAGGAGTAGTTTATTTCTTGCTCATTTTTATTTCCACACAACAATAATTACTTTTCTTTTCTTTTTAAATTATAACTTAGTCTTAAGGTCCCTGAGGATACAATCCCGACTCACCCTAGCTATAGAGTTGAGTTGGTGAATTATTTTTGACCACTTACGACAGCAATCAGCAGGCATCTTGTATCTCAATAAGAGATCAGCTCCTGGCTGATAGACATCCTACACCTTGGTATGAGATCAGCAAATTATCCTTGGGAGCTCATACCTTTGGGTTCAAGATGCTATCTATTACATCTCATAAGGGATTAAAAAAAGTTCATGATCAATGTCTTGAAAACACAAGATAATATTGACCTTACAGTTGCTATTCAAGTAAAGTGACTTCTTAATATCTACAAAAAAAATTATAATGATGGTGTGAGATGCAGATGAGAAGCCAAGCTCTCATCCCTTAATTTCATCGACCAATTAATCAAGACTGAGATCAAGGAGTCATTGTAGTTATCATTAACAAGGAAGGATAGCAAAGAGCATCTCTATCATAAAGTCTAGCATTGAAAGCAAACCAAGTGGTACACTAAGACCCGAGAGAAAAGAAGAGTAAGACCCAGAGTCATCTTCGAGCAAGGCCTGGTTGTTCAATCATGAGATAAGGAAGTAGGCATTTCTCCATATTCAGCTCTAATTTAACATAAGCTAAATCCCTTAATTTACTAGATGTTTATTAATTAATTAGTTAAAGAGCTATGCATGGATATGTGTCCTGCATGCATAGAATTTGGGCCTTGGCATATAGAGCAACAAGCTAGGATCCTGTCTTGATATCAAGGTATGCTGATGGACACTTATCTTAGAATGGAAGGTGTTGAAATTGGTCAGTACTTTAGCAATGTAGCTACTACCCTCACTAGTCAAAAGAATAGGGTATCAGGAAGGAAATCTCATTGTGTTGCCCCTTCTCCAGCAAAAATCAGCTTTTAGTGATGAGGTCTCTAGATCTATGGCATCGCTATGACAGTCGATGGCAACATCCCTATATCTTAGGGCATCCGGGAAGTCTTTTTGAATTGTACAAGGGATCCTAGCATTGCTAGCAAGGAGTAGAATTTTGGAGTTATTTTCGAAGCTCTTAGCAAAATTGTTTAGTCATTATTTACTTGTATTTGATTGTCATCATTCTCTTATATTATCATATTTTATTATACATGAGCTATTATTATTGATAAATTGATGTTTATAATATTATCATGTTTTAATTTATATGAACTATTATTATTAATGAATTAATATTTTATAATATTATTATATTTTAATATATATGAACGGTTGTTATTGATGAATTTATATTTTATATTTACATGTTAATTGAACTAATTGATTAGATATTTATTTTTACAAAGTTTGGATTGCATATAATCATAGACCCGTCAATTGATTAATGTACATATTTTACAACATCTATATATTTACATTTTTTTATACTGGTGGAAGAATTATGTATATTGATCAATTAATTATCTAGTTTTGATAGTTTGGAAATTGTAAATAATTTTATAGGTAGTTACAGTAATGAAATGGTATGCTGAGGGTTTGACAAAATTTTGGACAATAATTTTTCTTAGTTCTCATCACACACTTTAGTCATATGGGAAGAACTAAGAAGATATGCTACCAAAATTTTTTTTAGTGCCTATTACATATCATTTCACTACTGTAATTAACCTATATAATTAATGCAATTTCTGAATAAGATAGGACCTTTACCTATTAGTTGGTGATAGAATGCATTAAATAATATGAAAAGGTTACTAGGATACTAAGTTCGTATCCTGTCATTAAAGACCAAACTTGGGAGAATAAGAATGATTAGAGATGATATTCTGAATGCGAGATATAAAAGCTTGGATATCTATATGAAGATCATCGTAATTGAGAGGTGCTGGACTTGGAAGTGTCATCCAAGATAGGAGATGTGGGATTTCAAAGAAGAGTCTTGCGTGAGAGTAGAATCTTTGCAACGGAAAGACACGAGTCATAGATCCAAAAGTTTATTGCAAGCAAAGTGCATTACTTATTAGCCTCTTCAAATGTCTGATACCTTTCAGATTCTTCATTTGATTCTTCTTCTACTTCTTCCTTCTCTTCCTCTTTTTTCTAGCCATTCCTTTCTAGGATAGAAAAAAATCTATCTAAGAAGGGGAAGAATAGAAGGAAGGGGAAGAAGATGTAGAAGATGATAAATAATTAAATAAAGAATTTGAAATGTACCAAATAAAAGAGTTTGATAGCTAGTGCTCCTCACTTTTCTTGAACTTTTGGATATCTGATTTATTGTGCTTTACCTTCTACGAAGTATTCTTATGCCTCTTCATCAAGAAGATTTTGCTCCTACCCGAGTATTTTTCTTCAAAGCTTCACCTTTTCTTTCTCGGGCCTCACTTATAAATTTGAGCATCTCTTCGTAATAGCATCTATCTAAATTTTGGAGTCTTTATATCTTGCATCTGAAATTATTCTATAGTTTTTCTCATTTTTTCAAGTTTTGCCTTTAGTGGTAGAATGCATACTCAATATCCCTTATCATTTATTTTATTTTTATATTATCTTTAATCATTTTAAATACATGTATTGTCATATTAGATGTTAAAATAATTGATAAATATTTTGTCTTGTATGTGTATATACAGAATTCTTAAATAGTGTATAATGGATCATAGTTGGACGGATCGTCGAGTAGTCGATGGGATTATTTCTATTGAATATAAGGAGGATGTCAAATAATTTTGTGTTTATGCTTTTAGGAATATGGCTCTCTTATTGAAGGACAGGCTCATTGTCCTTGTAATAGATATGTTAATAGAGAAATGCATGATAAAGATACAATAACTGTTCATTAATATAAGAGTGGAAAATGCTAATGAAATTTAACTTCATGATCATTTCAAATCATTTGATCAAGAATGCATTTCTACTCAATTAAACAAATATCTAAACAAACTTCAATGAGAAAGTTCTGTCAAAATGAGAAGGGATGGGATGGTGTAGCAGAGAATGTCAAGTCAGGAACCTTTTTTTTTTTTTTTTTTTTTTTTTTTTTTTTTTTTTTTTTTTCAGCTGATGAGGGGGTGGGTGGGGAAAGTTAGAGTTCGAATTTTAGAATAAGAAAGGATGGGATAGGATGGGAAGTTACAAAAATAATAGTTTTATGGATATTTACATCTTTGAGGCATTCCCCTATGATTTTGGTGGAGAGGGCCAGGATAGCTGCGATGGAGTACTGTAGCTCTGCTGTGATGCCGACTGAGATCTGGGATTCCCCTCTCGCTCCTCGAGCGACCCGGAAAGGTGTTTATTACCTGGGAACCCCCTCCTCCGCCCTTCGTCACTATTAGCTTCGATGGGAGCCTCCGCTGCAGGATGGGCGGAGCATGTTTCATTATCAGGGACTCTTCATTGGGTTTCTTGGCGACTGGGGGTACCCCTTGCTTTGACTCTTTGGTGCCGCCCCTTGAACTTTATGCTGCATGACTAGGATCAGATATGCTCGTCGGGTACTATGCCTAGACCACCTTATCATTAAGGGAGATTCTGCCACCGTCATTTCTCAGATCTCGCAGACTTCCTCTACGCAAGTGGGTCATCCGATGTCAGGGACATTAGACGCATGCTACAGGATTGCTCTTCTCTGACTATCAGACACATTTTCAGCGAGGCTAACTCAGCAGCTGACTAGGTAGCCTCCTACGTTGCTCAGCATGTAATATTATGGGCTTGGGCTGAAGTCGACAGGCCCAGCCGACTTCAACCCAAACTAGGAAAAATAAAAGAAAAGAAGACGGAATGAAGGGAAAGAAACCGGAATAGGGGAAGCCGGGTATCCCTCATCCAGCCGGAGATTTCATCGGGGGTTTCGATGGAAGAATCATGAGGGGAGTGGGAGGCGATTGGTGAAAGGTTTTAGGAGGGATTGGGACGCGTTGGTCGGTGATAGAGTTTTAAACGACGAGGAACTCTCGTCGTTTTGTTTTAAAAACCCCTAACCGTCACCTCTCGAGCCACCTCCACACACCTCCTTCCTCTCCGACGAGCGACCGTGAATCCCAGACGCCCGTCGGTGAGTTCTTTTTTTTTATTTCCAATTTTTGGGAGAGTTTTTGATGTTTTTCTTGGGTTTATGTTTCGGTTTTTGGGATTGTTCTTCATCGCCGTCGTCGTCGCTGTCACCTGCCGTCGCCGATCCGTGAAGCCTCTGCGGCAACTATCCCGTGATTTGCCAGCAAACTGGGGGGGGAAGCCAGTTTGGCCGGGCCAAGGGAGAAGTAGGGGAGATAGGTTCGGGAGAAGAAAATAAAAGAGGAAGAAGAAAAGAAGAAAGAAAAGAAAAGGAAAAAAAAATGGGGATTTCCATACGGTTTATAAAAGAGAGAGAGAGAGAGAAAAGAAGAGAGAGAGAGAAAAAATTAGGGGATTTTTCGAGATTTGTGAAAAATTGAGAATTTAGATTTTTAATTTAATTATTTATTTATATAGAGAATCAGTCTCCTGAGCAGGAAGGCATCGAGCAGATTTTGGGTACGGATTAGTTCAGGCACGGATAGTTGATTTTTGAGAGGTAAGGACTTCTAGACTTGATCACCGTAATATAAATATATTTTACATGACCTGATTTGATCCGAGCATATATTTAAATATTTTTCATGCACGGTTGTTTTCGGATAACATGATTTGATTTCCCGGGATACATAATGAGTTTGTTGTTAATATTGTTTGTATTCTATTTAATATATCATGTTTACCAAGTGATCTTTGAATATGTTTGATCATGATATCGATCGTTGAAAGGTGACATGTTCTGACTATGTGAGATGAAATGATAAAGTGTTAAGTGAACCGGTGTTTGGACTAGCCATGCCATAGGCTGGAGTGTGACAACAGTGTGCCCGTCATAGGCTGGAGTGTGACAATAGTGTACCAGTCACAGGCTGGAGTGTGACCGTGGCTAGTCCAGAACCCTAAAGATAATGGTTAAATAACATAAATTCTAAAAGAAAAATGTAAAGTTTTCAAAGTTTTTGTCATACATGAAACCTGAATTGTTTGATTGCGACACATGATATGCTGGTGTTTTGCTGTGTTCATATACATATATATTATTATTGGTGATCACTTGGAAACCTTACTGGGCTGTATAGCTCACTCTCTACTATTTATTTTTTCAGAGACTCAGGATACATAAAGAGGATTTGGGCTGGGCGTGAGATGGAGCTTCATAAAAGTTGAGCTAGTTAATTAGTTAGTTTTAGTTTCGATTACTGATGTTTGTGAGTCAGTAGACCAATTAATGATATCGACTCAAACAATGGATTGTACAATTGTTATTTGATTATTTATATAATATTAGTTTAATTTGATATGTTTGGCTTTTGTGTACCTAGGCCTTGCATAATCTCTATGGTAAAACCTAGGATTTGTGCGGTCGGTCACGTAGCCGATTCCGATGCTGGATTCGGGGCGTGACACAGCATACTGACTCTATTTTGTGGACTGATTGGCATACTGCCCCTGTACAGCTTAGAAATATTTTATTTGCTGACTCCTTAGGTTGTATTCATCTACGTTCAGTTTAATGAATACACCGTTTTATCAAAAAAATATATATATATCACCAATTGAACTGAACCACATCATGACTGATCTCAATCTAATCTAGTTTTTTGATCGGGTTCTAATATTGGACTTAGATCTAAATCTAATAAAAGTTTGGATTGAATTGAGTTATGTCCACAACCAAAATTTTCGGCCTAACATGCCATTTTGGTTGGATCGAGTTCACGGATAATCCGGTCCTAATTCAAAAAATTTGGATATACATGGAATCCATTACTATATAACCAACTATTATTAACTACACAAAATAGATAATAAACAATAGTACTCTCAAAATAAGTTAAAATATATAAATAATTTTAAATTTATCTTTATGTTAAAGATATTGCTTATACAAGTTTTAAATCATAATTTAGAGGGTTGAACAGGTTTGGATCCTAATGGTATACCAGGTTCGAGTCGGATTGGATCATAGAGTAGAAGATCCAAAATGATGCAAAAATTATATAGGTCGGGTCAGGTAGAATCAGGTCCGGATTCAACAAACCTAAATCCAATCTAGAAAATGGAATATGTCCAATTTTAAAACACAATTCAACCCTATAGGTCTTTTAAAATGGGCGATGTATCATGCATCAACCCGATCCATTTATAATCTTATCGGCAATTTGGCATCGCACAACTGATCAAAAGAGACTTTTTATTATAGTGGAGCTCACCGAAGGACCAATAATTAAATCCCTTTTTATTTTATGATAAGGTTAAAAATAATACATGAAATAACTCAAGATCTCATCATAAAAAATTAGCTAAAAGATATTATTTAAATATTTTGATCTTAAATATATATCTAAACTCTATCAATATAGCCAATACGAGAGTAAGCACGTACCCACACATATTCTCACAATGCATATTTTTGTTAAAAGTATATTATGCGTCGTTCTTTGAGAAAAATTAACATTATATTAAATTAAATTACTTTATGTTTATCTACCTGCATTCGCATGATTAGGTCGGCGCTGTGCGTAAGCTCGAATCGGTGCTTGCGGAAGTGCCCGCGTGCTTCCTCAACCTTAGCAAGCTCCTCTGGTGTGCCCAAATCTGGATCAAACTCCCAAGTCTGCCTCCCAACAAAGTTGTTGACCGACCGAAGCATTGGATTGCCTCCCTCCCCAATTTTCAGCCTCCACATCTTTCAAACAAAATATGTCCCTGTTAATTCACGATGAAACACGACCATCCATCATGGGCCTCAAATAATTTCCTGCTGAACCGAACTTGAACAAGTATCAGAAGAACAATATGGACAAAAAACAGAAAAAAAGAAAAAAATGAAACAGAAAGCGAACAAATTAAAATAGAATCGAAAGGAATATAAACAATGCTAATCCAATCTCTCCCGCTGGTGGACGTTGCCTATAATCAATGTTGGAGAAGAAAATATGAGTGAAATCCAGATACGAGATCGCTCCATCAAATTAAGATGTCAAATGTGGACCTATGATCAGCCAATCACTCAACTGCATAATTGATGAATTCACGGAATATATTTTAGGGGACGTTTGGTATGGAATAATCCATTCAAGATCAAGGATGATGTTGGTGGAGATATTGAGATTATCATATTTGGTTACACAATGATGGTTGTGAGTGACAGTATTCCCAAATCACCCATACTTCTCAAATCACAGCCTAATCTAGTGATGGAAATACGAGTCTTTGAGGTTGGAAATCCAAAATCTTCTGGGTAGTGATCTTAGACTGAAATTTAAGAACAAAAATATCCCTAATTCTAGTAAATAAAATTGGTACATCAATATACCATTAATATATAATATCAATATTATATATCTACTATTTATTTTATTAATATTAATATTATATATTATATATATTATTATCATATTATGAGTCAATGATAATTTTAAATTAGAATAGAAATAAATTATCATACTTTATATTTATATAATAAAAATATTTAATATATTACTTCTATTTACCTTATTTTCTAACCAAAATAAATATTTTTATTAATAAATAATTTATTATAAATATAAATAAAAATATTAATTCTATAACAATATAATTAATATATTTTTATAGGATTAATAATTTATAGGACTAATAAATATATTTTAAAAATATATTTATTATTAATATATAATGAATATATTGATATTTTATTATAATATATTTTATATAATTAATAAATATATTTTTATATAATCAATCGATGATAGTTTTGCTACTATATGGTCAATGATCTTAGATTTTCATAGAATACCAAATAGGTTACTCGTGAATACTTGGGATCTTGAATGATTAAATTATGAATTATCAAATATATTTATTTTTGATCACCGAGATTAGATCACTATAAAATCGGATTATCGGTAATCTTAAATTATTATAGTAATCCCATTTGGACTGCCGAACATCATCTTACTTTGTTATAACTGCTTTGAAAGGTGACGGATGCAGAATTATAAACATCATTGAAAAATAAAGATAAAACAAGAGAAAGGAAATTGTTATGGTTTGGGGTGTCGGTGGAGCAACCCAAACATCCAGGTAGGTAATGCAATGAATGTACTTCCAATAAAATAATCAAACAATCAAATTAGAAGAGAAAATCAAGCATTGCTACTGTAGTTGCGCCAAATTCCCGACCTGTTTCCTGATCTGTCTTGATGTTAAGTGCAAGGATGATCCTACCTTTAAAACTTGTGCTCCTCTGCAAGAAACATCATGAGTCTTTTTTTGTTCTTAACGTATATCATACGAAGGGGAGGTTTCTTACCTCCTCCCCAATTTTTTAAAACCATAAAAAATATTAAGTACAAAGAAAGAAAATAAATTAAACAAAAAAATCAGAACAGACGAAACTATACTCGGCTACTATTTAACATAAGAACCATACTCACTATTTCTCTTCCCCTGCTACGAACTTGGTATGTTTGATGTTTTCAAGTTGCAGAGAAGTTCATTTATATCGCATGATGGGCCGAATAAGACTTGCAATGTAAGTCATTAACAGGTAGTTGGACAGACGGCAGGTGCCACGCCCGCATCCAACTTAATTTGCGTTGAACCCGGAACTAGCCCTGCGTACGTCCAGCGTGGGGACACTCCTAAAGGATGCCGATAGATAACGGTGACTTTGACCGACATTAAACGAGGGTAGTTTCAGTGGTAGGGGTAGATTAAAAATTTAAAAATCTTCCGGTTTCGATTACAATTTTAGTATTTTTTAAATCAGAAATCGAATTAACACCAATTCCGAAACCTGATCCGAAACTGGACGTACCCGATATTTAATACCCTTGTCTTTTATATTTAGTATACATCCAAATTACTAATTCCATCAGAACCGATGTATTATTATTTTTAGATACATTTATTAGATGAGTTTGTATGAATTATATTATAAAAGTTATGGATGACATTTTGAAATAAATATTTAGTTATTATATGTAAAATCTTGAAATAAATAAAAAGTTAATATTTTTTATTATTCAATTTCAATTTTGTAATTTTTTCGATGGTGATGGTTTTTCTTATTCCAGAAGTCATTCGTTTCGATTTTGATTTCGAAGGTGGTAGTAGATTTTGGTTTTCGTTTCGATTTTTTTATCAACCTGTTCCTAAATTTTTTTCTAAAATAAGGCATCCTCAACTAGGAACATTTATAATCAACATATTTATATTTTGCAAAATAAATTTAAGGATTAAAATTATTTCTGAAAATATTTTTGGTAGTCAAAAAAGTACTTTTTAGCCATGTAAAAATATTTTTGAATAATTTTAGAATATTTGATAAAAAATAAAAATATTTTCTAACTTTTTAAAATACCTAAAAATGTTTAGTTGGGAGAAATTTTTTGAGGAGGTTCATCTCAAAAGTTTGCTTGGCTGATGTGAGGAAGCTAATTTTGATATAATAAATTTTTTATAATAATTAAAATATTTATATAAATATATATTATATATTATAATATAATATGATATAATATAATATAATATAATAATATGATGTGATAGTTACTAGCCAATGTTATATTTGCAATTAAGTTGATGATAAAATAAATGCTAGAGAGACTACGCTCTCCAGTGTTCCATCAACTGCAAGCAATTAAAGCTATGGAGATCAGGCTATAAATCAGCTTCCAAACCACGCGTGCATAAATGTACGGCCCTTGCATCAAAAAAATTTACCATGCAAAGTTGCATGTCCAGATTTCACGCTTACCCACTAAGGTAGTGTCCGGATGCCCAAAATTTAATTTTAAAATAAAAATATAAAATTTTGAAGAATGGTTATTCATCTTTATTATTTTAAATTTTTATTTAAATCAAAATCTGAAATAATAACTTTATTTCAATATAATTAATATAATGTTATTTTAATTGATATTTGGCTGACACAGAAATAAACTTTTATTTTATGAGAAACAGAGAAAAGATTTTTCAAAAAACCTAAAAAAAAACCCTGGCTATAATGGGTTTATTTTTAATTTTTTATATTTTTGGTTGTGAGAACCAAGTTTAATTTAACATCTACATACATCAATACATGTACCAGAGAATATTTATTAGATTCTTGAATCTCAGAGCTCATAGTACATGTGGAGCAAAATACACCAGCCAAAGAAAATTTAAACATAAATCCAATTTGTATTCATGTAATAAGTAGATTAAAAAAACCACCAAGGTCTTCTCCCACATGAAACCTCGTAACCCAAATGAATTCAATTCCAGAGAGAAAACATGGGAAATTATGCAAGAGAGAAATTATTAGAATCAGCATAGTTTAGGCAACCCGTCCATGGCATAGGGAAGTTGATAAATGTGATTAATCAATTTTTTTTATTAGATCTTTTGTCCAACATATCTCACCGTAATCATGCTACGTGCATATATGAGATAGTAACCGAAAGACAAAGCTTCAAACCCCCTCAAATAAAAAATATATAAATAAATTATTTGAAAATATTTTATAATCTTTGGATTGGGATTACCTTGCAAAAATTCCCTATAGCCGTCCTTAACATATTGGACGTAGGAAGCATCCTGCTAATCTTGGACACTCAAGTGGATGATTTCAAGCAACCGGCTATCAACATTTACTTTTACAATGACATCATATAAAAAGTGCAAAGCACATGCAAATAAGCAAACATATCTATTCACAAGCATACTATAACAACTGCATCTTACGTGCTTGCAACATAAACTAACAAGACATTACAATTTATCACCAACTATGCCTGTATATATCATCAGGATGGGTTAGAGGTGCAGCTAAGCTAGGTATGAAGGCATGGGGGCTATCTTGGGGAGATCGGATACTATCTTCAAGAAGGCTACCATGAGTGCTAAGCCTGAATGACTGCTCCATGAATGGATTAGGCTCACCTTGATGCACATCATATATGGGAGTAGGAATGAAAATATAAAGGCTAGCTTGATTCATAGCACGCATGGGAGGAAGCATGAAAATATTAGGGCTAGCTTGATTGATAGAATATATGGGTGGAGGCATGAACATATTAGGGACAAATATATTTGATCCAGAAAGGGCTACCAATCGACCGTGGGACATGGTAGAAATCAGCCATTTGTCTCTTCAGCCAAGCATCTAATAGTAGTCCCTCGTAGTGTATAAAGAACCATCAATTTGTCTCATGGTTGCATGTCTCACCTGCAGCAAGGATGCATTTGGGCATAACACCTGGAAGCTGCTCCAACTTTGCCATGCACCCATCTATCGAGTAAACCATAAGCCTAGCAAGCTTCTCCCTCCATAGAATCTTGATGTCCATCATAGGTGGTCAAAAATAATTCACCAACTCAAACTCTATAACTAGGATGAGGAGGATACCAGGATCAAACAAAGATTGTAGGGCTCCATTTGGATCTCTGATTAATGTATTGGAAAGTTTGTCAATTTTTAGTTGAGTCCAAAGTCACTTGAGTCCTGTAATAAAGTGGGCCAATTGAGTCAATTGAGTCCATTGAGTCCATTTGTTCATTTGAGTCCTGTAAGTTGAGTTCTTTCATTCAAGACCAGTCCAAGAGGAGAGTCACCAACCCTAATGAATGAGGCTTCATGCGCCCAACCAGGCCTTCACTAAAGCCGCTCAAGCCCCCCAGCATTGGCGCCCCAGACCCTCCAAGAATCAGCGCCCAAGCCATACAAGATTTGGCCTCCCGTGCCCACAACAGCTGGCGCCCCCCAGGCCCACATGGAGTTGGCGCCCCAGATCCACCAAGGAGTTGGTGCCCCAGCCCAGTCCAAGTCCACAAGAAAAGTCAAACCTCTCAGTCCAACATGGAGTCAAGCAGTCGAAGCCCAAGAGGAGTCAAGTTTTCAAGTCCAACAAGGAGTTCAACCTCTAAGTCCTACAAGGACTCCAGTCTCTTTGTCCTTCTCAAATTTTGTACTCCAACTTTGACAAAGATTTGTACTCCAACTTTGACAGGGAAAAGGCTAGGTGAATCTATAAATACCCTTCCCCTCCTCCCTCTTGTAATGATGAATTATTGATTAATTGAATGAAAAGAGTTTTTTCTTGTCCAATTTCTATGCTTGTTAGCATTGATGCTCCATGAGAGAGAGGGTGTGAGGCCCAACCAACCAACCCCAGTCCAATTCTCCAAACCCTAGCCACCCCCAATTCCTCCACTTAGGCCACCAACTTCATCTTCCACAAACTCAAGGATGTCCACCCTCTTCTTCCAACCTAGGCTGCTAGCACTCTTCCAAAACCCTAGGCTGCCAAGATTGTTTTCCATCAGCCAAGCCGCCACCATCCATCAACCAGACCGCCACCCTGCACCCTCTAGGCTATCCCCATCAGGCACCAGGCATCCTCCACATTAGGCCACCCCTCTAGAGTCCAGGCATCCTCATCAACTAGGCCACCAGCCTCCCTCCAGCGCCCTTTCTGACTTCTCTCTACTTTCAACCTTGAATCATATTTTTTTTATGTTCTACATCCCTGACTCTTGGTGTTTCCAGGATCCCTCCAGTGCCATAATCCTTGGAGAAGGTCTTCCTTATCCTCGAAACCATCTGATAGAAAGCTGGCGCATCTGCTGGAATGAGGCTTCGTCTTCCAGGCACCGATCCGATTGTGATCCCTTCTACAATAAAAGGAAAATCATTGCTAGATAAACTAACACATCCCTTCTCTCTTTTTCTGACCTATTGAAAACTGAGCATGCCCTAATAGTAGTTTCTTAACCCTAGGATCCTGTCATTCTTTACTACTTTATTAGGTCTTAATATGTGGGTAAACTTTAGTCTTTACATGAAAACCCTAGTTGCTCTTAGTCTTTTTTGGGAACCAAACCAAATAAAAATATGAAATTCTTACTCACATAATCTGCAATTTCTTTATGCTCATCCCTAGCATGTTCATCCCGCATCAGCCTTGGGCTGACTCGACTCTCTTCTTCCTTCTCTAGCAAACATAGTCTAAACAGGACTCTTGCAACTCCGAATCCCCGAATCCATGGGATCAAACTTGGACTCGGACTCCTCTCGATCGAGTGCGGTGGTGAGAGGTGGCGGGCGGTGGCAGTGGCCACAGTGGGATGGCAACTGTGGTGGATAGCGGTGGTGACAGTGGCCGAATAGGAAATTGAGAATAGGGAGAAGGATGGTTTGGGGATGGGCATGGCATGGCTTTTCCTATAAGCTGGGTGATTGAAGAAGACAATGGCCGAGAGGGGCAGTTGTGGGGCAGATTAGTGGCAAATGGTAGCTAGCAGATGAGGGGAGGAGGTGGTGGCCGGCGATGGGGGTGGAGTTTGAATAGAGAGGAGAAAAATGATGGCTGGAACGGTGATGAAACACGGGGAGGTGAAGGCAGTGCTAGGCAGCGATGATGGCCATGCCAGCATCTGGCAGAGCTTGGGACAGTGATGGATGGTGCAGCAGTGGGATGATCGGCATTGGGTGGTAGAGATCAGGGTGAGAGGGGGCAGACATGGTGGCCAGTGGTGGACGGAAAAAGGGACATGACCAGACAGTGATGGGTGGCTTTTCCAGCCATTATGTACTCCTGGCGATGAGGGGATGGTTTCCAGCAGCTTCCCTGATGATGGCAAAGCTTGGGAAGGTAGGCAGTCCATGGAACGGCCCCATGGACCAGCTCCAATGGCGGCGGTGGACCATTCTCCCATTCATAGACCCAACGGCCAGTCCATGGTGGACCGTCCACTTTAAAATACATGCAATTTCTTCAAATTTAATTTCAGGCCCAATTGAACTTCGATTCGAGTGCTGTTTATACCGTTGGACTCTAAAAACTGAGCTCTTTGCAATGACGATCTTCTTTCCTACAAATGATAAATAAAAATATTAACTTGATATAAATAAATATAGTTTAATTATTAAATTAATACTTTTATACGTGTATATAATATAATTATTAGTAGCTCACCTCATTCCCTCTCACTTATAGTTGTGGCTAACTGACCTACCTACATCTCCAAATGAGCTATAGCCTGGATATTAGAGGATAGCTATTGCCCTATATTTTACATAAAGTTATTCAAGATGGTGTTGGTACTATTTATCATGGCATAGGTGTAGCTTGAGGTTTAGTAGGATTTCTTGGGTTTTTTCTAGAGAACTAAATCTCTTTTCATTCTCATTGACTAGTGGGTTGTTTCCTATAGGATTGGGCCTTGTATTAGGTTGGTTGAAGTTGAGACCACCTGTACTAGGACCTTGTGACTAGGAAAAGTTTGGATGGTTCCTCCACCCTAGGTTGTAGGTTGGTGTATAGGGATTGTTGATTGTTCTTTGATAGGTTGCATTTACCTATACACGACCATTTTTAGTTTGGGTCATGAAGTGGGGGCACTCTTCTACTACATATCCTGGCTCATTGCATCCAATGAATACAGGTGTGGACACTTGGTTTACTTGATTTATCGGGGCCTGTCCCTTAAGTTCCAAGACTTGCTCTATCCTACGAATCAGAGATGCCATCTTTGCTTCTTTAGCTATGGATGGAGAGATTTGGTGTATACCACCTCTGGATGGTGTGGATTTAGATTCCCTAGTTCCCGCCAATTGTAGGCTCTTTTCTACTAAATCTTCTAAAAACTGCCAGGTTTCATTAGGTTGTTTCCTCGTAAAGTCACCCTAACACATCAACTTGAGCATGGTTCTGGAGTTTGGGTTTAGACCTTCATAGAATGTTAGGCATAACCTCCAAGTCTCTATCCCATGGTGTGGACATTGGCTCAATAGGTTCTTAAATTAGTCTAGACACTTCTAGAAAGGCTCTCCCCCTAATTGATAAAATTGGACAATTTTGCTTCTCAACTTGGCTATTTTATGGTGCAGAAAATTTTTTTCAGGAATGCTTTAACGAAACCCTCCATATGTTGAGATTGACTAAGTAGGTAAACTATATAGCCACTTCTTAGCATTTTCTTTGGAGATAAAATTAATCAACCTAAGTTTCATAGCATCTTCTGAGAGTTCATGCATTCTCATAATATCACATACTTTCCCAAATTCTCTAATAAAAATATAAACATCCTCAATTCTTGTAAATTTATGGAGCATGTTGATAATCTAAGGCTTAATCTCAAAGATGGAAGCATTTGTTTGGGGTAGTCGAATGGACAATGGTTGGACAGATCCAATTGAGTAGCAGTAGTCTCTCAAGCTAAGGGGATGTCCTAATTCTTTCATGGTTAATTCTTCTTGGTTAAGGGTAGGGTTTAGATCTATTATTACTAATCGACCAAACTCCCTTTTCCAAGTTATAATTTTGAGTTTTTTTATTAGCTTTTTTATATTATAGAGGAAGAGAGGAGAAGAAGAGAGAAGAAAGAGAGAGAATAAGTCTAAAGATGAGAATCTAAGAAGTTCTAAATCTAAAGATAGAAAAGAGTGTCTTAATTAGGTTGAAGTTTTTGTTAGAAAAATAAGTTTGTCAAGCAATGGACTCTCTATCCTAGGATCATCCTATGTCTAGATAGCTTATAACTGCCAAGGTTGCCTTTGAGCTTTCGAAGTCAGATACAACTAGCCACTAGCTAGGTAAAGGTAAGGTCCATGGGGGTCCCTCAATTGCTTTTCTTAGATACCAAATTAATTGGCCAGATCAGACAATGGAACCAATTAAACAGAAGAAAACTTGCAAATTATGGCCTAATATGCAGGAAATATACTAAAATTAAAAGATATGCAAAGAGATGCTATACAAAACCCTAAAACTTCTAAACTTGTCTTGCTGAAATAAAATAGAACCAAAAATTAGCAGGTTGTATTTTGGCTTTCAGAAACTGCACAGATCGAAATAAAATCTGCAAAACTTCCAAAAAATATTTTGAATATGATGAATCTAGCAAAACAAGTTTCAGAATTTTTGGAGTTCTGAACAGGAAGAAATAACTAAAATAACAGAACATATACGGACTGAAAAATTGCAGAAAACAAGCCTTAATCTAAGCTCCGATACTAAATGATGCGGGACTAATATGCATGCAGTTATTTTTGTGTGTTTTATATGTGGGGTTAAGAGATTAAATCCTAAAAACTGGATCAAAATAAGCTATAGGGAATTCTATATGAATTTTAGAAGTCAAGCATGCAGATTAGAACCTAGAAAAGCAATAAAGAGGATCGCCGGGGCTGAGAAGCCTCGGTTAGGGCAAGTTCTTTTACAATAAAACTACTGGTGATAGAGGGGGTGTACCTGACAATGTCTGAAGTACCCGATGAAGATCGCAGCGAAGGGGTTCTCGTTCCTTGACGGATGCGGCCTGGAAAATCGAGCCAAAGACCCGCGGATACCCGGCTTTCTACTCGGTGGTCCGATTGAGGCTTGGCTAGAGTCGTTGGATTCATAGAAACTCGGGGACCTGCAAACGACCTGTCAGGGGTTAGAAAACTCTCTAAGGAACAAGGAAACAAGGGAAAATAGCAAAGAGAAATAGAGATTTGGAGGTTGCGGCCAGGGCTCTGGGAAGAAGGTTGGCGGCAGGAATTCTGTTGCAGCATCGGGAAGATAAAAGTACCAACAAAACCCCTTAAGCACAAAGCAGGGTAGCACAAAGCAATAGAAGAGAACTCAATGTTTATTTCATATATCAAAAGTAATCTCATACAAGAGACTAGGGTCCTTTAAATAAACCTTTAGCCTTGGCCCCCAAGTAATGGTACATTAGACTTTACATAGGACTCCTTCTCCCTTTCAAACCCTAGCTAGGAATATAAGGCAACATAGATAGAAAATCCCTAAACTTGCTCTCCCTCTCCTTGTCTTGGTCGGCCAAGGGGGTGACCTTAAGTGGCCGATCAAGAGGAGGGTCACCATAAGGAATGGCGCCCTAATCTCCTTCCTGGGCCTGGGCTAGCCCAGTTTGCTTCCGGCTGGTCCAGGGCTTCAGGTTTGTTCTTGTTTTCATTTTCTCCTCCTGGTGGTCTTCAAGTCTTCAAACTAGGTTGAACTTGGGCTAAATTTCCATGTCTTCAATATGGTTGGACTTGGTCTTCACTTGTATGATGTGGTCTTGAGCCTTCAGTATGCTTGGACAGGACTCAAAAAAATTAAAATTAGCTCAACATGAGCTGACTAATACTAGACTGGACTAGCTCAAATTGAGCTGACTAATACAGGACTCAACTCAGCTGGATTAAGCTTTATTACAGTGAACTCAAATGTCTTTAAGTGATCCACAGAGGGTTGAGAAGCCTTTGCCTTATTCTGGTGCCTCTGGTGTCTGCACTAGATAGTTTCTCAATTTTTGGGTCATGGCTTATTATTTTGCATGAGTTATCTTGCGGGTATATTAGTTTCTAGCATTACCGATCTTTCTGCTGATTCTTTCTTATTTTTGGATCTTTAGCCACTGAATTAATGTCTAAAAAAATATTAAAAATTAGTTTACTGTTTTGCATCATTCTTAGAGTCATCTTGCATCTATCAAGATTCTATTATTATTTTAACCAGTTGTATCACCGTCCCAAATGATCATTACCTAAGCTCTGATACCACTCTGTCATGCTCCGAATCTAGCATCGGAATCGGCTATGCAACCAGCTACACAAATCCTAGAATACATTCTAGAGATCATGCAAGGCTTAGGTACACAATATTCGCTTTATTCAAAAATCACTTCAAATAAACCATTATTATTTAAATAATTGAATAATAACTAAACAATCCTTTTATTCAAGTCAAAGTCACTAAATAGTCCACTGATTTATTACATAAATATCAACAACCAAACTAACTAAACAAAACTAACTAAACCATCTAAAAATTTATGTTCAGTCTCACGTCCAATCTGATCCTTACTATGGATCATTTCACCATGAATCCAATTCACTACCAAGCTCGAATATCCTGCACAACTCTAAGAAGGAAGAAAGTAGGGGTTATGAGTTTTACAGCCCAAAAAGGTCTCCAAATAGTCACACCAATAATAGTATAATTTAAAAATATTAAAAAATAATAATTTATCAGATCATGCAACCGAGATAACTTAAATATCATGTATGACAAAACCTTTTATATAATCATATTTTCTTTTTATGTTTCAATTTAATCATCTTTATCCTTCTGGATTCTGGACTAACCATAGTTATGCTCCAATCCATGACTAGCAACCTCGGTGTCACACTTCAGCCTGTGACATGGCAATCTCATTGTCCATGCCTATGACTGGCAGTATTATTATCTATGCCTGTAATTGGCAATATTTATCATGATTCCGCCTGTGACTGACAATATCATTGTCCATGCCTGTGATTGGCAATATTTATCATGATTCCGCTTGTGACTTGCAATATCATTGTCCATGCTTGTGATTGGCAATATTTGTCATAATTTTGTCTGTGACTGGCAATATCATTATCCAGCTTGTGACTAACAATATCAGTAATTATGATCTCAAGGCATGGCTAGTCCAAATACCGTATTCTCTTAATTAATGATTTACCTTTTCATATCATCATGTCAAATCATGTCATTTACCATTTTTCAATAACCGGTATCATAGTTCAACCCATTAAAAGATAACTTTACTTGATAAAATATGGTATATAGGAACATAAATAATAACATCAATTATACGATCCATCAGGAGAAAATAAAATATATGATGTGAAACAACCATGCATGCCAATGCTCATGTACACAGATCAAACCATGTCATGTAAGATACATATATATACAACTGGTGATCAAGTCCAGAAATCCTTACCTTCCGGAGTTAATCATTGTATAACTAATATTAGTCCGTAACCTGTGCTCGCTCAATACTTTCCTACTCAGAAGATTGATTCCCTATAATAATAAATAATTTTTATTCAAAATTCTTCTACGATTCATCCAAAAAATCCTAACTACATGAATTTCAACAAAGAAGACTTCCAATCCTCTCCTTTTTCTTTCTCCTTGTTCTCTCTCTTCTTTCTCCTCTTTCTCTCATCTTTCTCTCTCCTCTCTCTTCTCTCTCCTCTCTCCTCCTTCTATCTCCTCTTTCTTCTTTCTCTGTCCTCTCTCCTTCTCTCTTCTCCTCCTCTCTCCTCTTTCTTCTTTTTCTCTAATTTTTTCTTTTTCCTTTTTTTCTCTTTTTTTCTTTTCTTTTTACTTTTTCTTTTTCTTTTTTTTCTTTTCTTTTTTTTTCTTTCTTTTCTTCTTCTCTCTCCCGAACTCCCCTGTTCTTCCATGGCTCAACCAAATCGAGACTTCTCCCCATGTGATGCGGGATGATCCTAGGATTGATGAAAAATAGAAAACTAATTTTTTTAGATTTTTTTAGAATTTAATTCAATGGCTAAAGACCTGAAAATAAGTAAAGAATCAACAGGAAGACTAGTAATACAAGAAACTATCATACCCGCAAAATAACTCATGTAGAATAATAAAATCAGGACCCGAGAATTGAGAAACTCCCGGCTTAGGATAGCGTACCTGTCACCAGATCAGAACTCAGGAAGGGGAAGGCTTTTACCAGGCAGCGATTGCAGTTCCTTTGAAGAAGAGATCCCTCAATACTCTGGATGGCGCCTGGAAGAACAAGCCTTTGGTTCCCGAATTTAAATATAATCTGGACCCGGTCTGAAGGCAAAGAGAGCCTCCTCTGGGGAGGGGAAACACCTCAAGGATCCTGCAAGTGTCAAGGTTAGGCATGAAATAGGCAATCCATGAAAGAAACAAAATATGAAAGAAAGAACAAGGAGAATCAGGGTTAGGGCTAGCGACAGGAAAGAAGAAGGAGCTCTTGATATGGGCCATCTTCAAGGCTTCTCTTCTTGGATGTGGCTACTGCTTGGAGGCTTGATTTGCTACTAGGGTGTGGAGAATTCCAAGGAAGGGAGGTCAACCAAGCAAGAGAACAAAGAACCAAAACCAAAGAACTAAAAACAAAAGACACCAGTCTTAAAATAATTCAGCAGAATAATATTTCGTAAGAGTTGATTGATTACAAGAGAAAGAGGGGTGGGGTATTTATAGAGTTTCCATGCCCTCTCCTTATTAGGATTGTAGCTCTCTCCTAGTTAGGATAGGTTCATAAGCTTTAAGTGGGAGGACTACAATATTAACCTAGAACTAGGAGTACATAGTTAAATGAAAGGAAAACTTGTTTTCCTACTTCCACTTGGATTCTTCCTCCTTGGTTGGACCAAGTCAACACACTTGGGACACCTCTCTTGTTGGCATGTTGGGCTTCAAGGGGCAACAAGGGCTGGCCAAGAGAGCTTGGGCGCATGAGCTTGGGCCTCCTGGAAGCTGGGGCACTTGGGCTAGCATATACCTAGAATCTTGATTATGGACTAGAATATACCTGGAATCTTGGTTCTTATGAGCTTGGGCCTAGTGCTTAGGCTGATTTCTTTTTGGCTGGGGCACAGATGGATCTTTGGAATTAAGTGAGGCCCTGTTCTGGGAATATGCTCTGGCATATGGAAGGTATCTTGGACCCTAGGATGTCCAACAAGGTCCAATAAGCTGTTGTAGTGGCCTCTGACTTCTAGATGAGGCCTGGTGGGACTCCAAAATAGGGTATCCTCCTCTCTTGTACATGAACTAGACTAATACTAGACTCATACTAAAATACAGGACTCAATACTAGACTAGGATTGAGACACAATCAACTAGTCTCAACTTGTAACAGGACTCAATCTTACTTGCTTACAAAATTATAATACATGACAAGGTTCTAAAAACCTTAATCAGTAAACCATATGGGATCCAGTGATCTGTGTCTGATCCTGGTATCCCCACCAATTTTTTCGGGACGGGAAGAACTCGACCCTGTCGAGTAAGGGTCACTTTGGCTCTGATACTATTCAAGAAGGGTCTAGGTTGAGGCATGGCAGATCCTCACTAGTGCTCCACAAGTTCTCATATTCTGGCTAACCTTGCCATTTGACCAAATACCTCTGATAGCATTTATTCTAGGTACTGATGGCTTAATCATCCAAGATTTGCTCACTCCTTTCCTCACTATTTGGCCAAATTGTATGTGGACACTCTGGGATGGATTCTCTCTCAAAGGGAGGGATAGGCTCAAGGTGCTCGCTAGGTATCACTGCTGGCTCCCTATACTCCATAAGGTCTGAAATGTTGAAGGTGGGACTAATACCTAAATGGGGTGGTATCTCAAGTGCATAGGCATTGGGTCCAACTCTTTTATTATTCTGAATGGGCTAGCTTCGTAAACATGAAATTCATTTATAATCACATAATCCTCTGTAAAAAATTATTTATCTTTCTTTTGGGAATTAGCCAAGTTTTTATTTAGTTCATTACTTATGTTCAGCTATTGACTAATTTCTAATGCAAATGCTGTGCAGAGGCTAGTGTAGGTGTGGATAGATGAATTAGAATTGTGTCTTTATTGGTCTCAAGACTAACACCTAATAGACTCGACCAGACACCCCTATCAAAGGAAAGTTATTGGACTCTATGGGTCAAGACCTAACACTTTATAGACTCGATAGGTTTAATCCTAGCATGGCATGCACATGAAAATTTATTATGGACTCCTAGCAAATTCCATAAGGTACGCCAGAAGTAATATGCAAACCTAACATGTGCAATGAATGAATGCAACATACAAACCTTTACATGATGCAGGTGAATGGTTAAAGAATTATAAGAAGATCCGAGAAAAGGCAGAAAATACGAGGTGGACTCAGGGTTAGTCTAGTAGGGTAGAAAGTAAGAAAAGGGTTCAGGGTTATTTATGAAGATTAGGATATAAGAAGGGATGTCAGGGATTAATCCTAGACTAATGAGATTGACCCTATAGGGTTGTTGCATATCTAATGGATTTTCATGATGGAAGAATGGGTCACTGATCTCAGGAAAGAGATTGTTAATGAGAACTATAGGATTGGATTCTTCTTGAGGGTACTGATAAGCCAAATCCTTAATAAAGTCTTCTGGTTCAAGAAATTTAGGGCTGTGCTCTATACTTGGACTTTCTTCTAGTGGCTCCTTAGGGAAGAGTCTAATAGTAGGGTTAGGTTCCTCATCCTTTAACTGCTCTTCCACTACAGATTGGGTGTGTTCAGGGTCAGTTAACTCTAGATGGGTTTCTACCTAGGTATCTACTGGGTCAACTAATTCTAGGTATTCTATAGGGAACTCCTCTTCTTCTTCCTCATACTCCTCCACTAAGCTTGGGTCAACCTCATATATCTCCTCTTCAATGTCATTCTAGTGAACCAATGAGGTGGTAAGAGGGGGTTGGCTAAGGAAAAATTGACTAATGTCTAGGATAACATGGGTGGGTTGACTAAAGGGTTCCCGACTAATACTTGGGTCATCTCTAGGAATTTTAATCCTATGGGATTCAGGTTGACTAATGGAAACCTGACTAGTACTAAGTTGATACCTAGGGATTTTGGGTTCCTGGAGCTCATAGGATATGGATTCAGATCTATGGGTTACAGATCTCTTGGGCTTATAGGATATGAGTTCAGACCTATAAGGTATGGGTTCTTTGGACTTGGGTGCAGAGGATCTAGGGTCATAGATTCTGGGTTCATAGGAGTTAGGGTCATAGGGTTGGGGTGCATAGGTTCTAGGTTCATGCAAAACTGATGCAGGGTTCAGTGAAGGGTACTTCTCTCTAAGTCTAATTCTCACGGCCTCCAATGTGGCTATGGGGACTGACCCTTTTTGTCTAGTCACCCTCTCAAAATACAGGGCTATGCCTCCTTCCCAATCAAGGTAATCCTCAAAATCAAAATCCTAGTCTATGAAATCATAATTGGACCTCCTTGATTAGAATCCCAAATTTGGTCAGGGTGTGGGGTTCTCTAAGGTTGGGCTCTAAGTATGGGTCATGGTATGGGGTTCTTCTAAGGGAGGATTCTAAGTATGGGTCATGGTATTGGGTTCCTAGCCTAGTGGTCATGCAAACACTCAATCAACCAAGGTGAAATGATATAGCTAAGCATGCAAGGTTAGTATGTGCTAGGGTTTGCTAGACCTAGAGTCAAAACTAAATGGGTCTACTCAACTTACACTTAACCCAGTAGCTAATCCTTCCACTAGCCAGGTAGGGGGTGGGGTGGTGGGAGGCTCCTCCTGCTTGTCATAGAGCCTTAATTATAAACCACTAGTCCACTTAGGTCATTTGACTCTGGATCCCCAGCCTTAGACACTAGTTTTCAGTATAGCCACATGATTAAATGCACTAGTTGGCCCACACGGTTCGGACCCGACCTGTTGGATGTCACCTAGTCCACTAGAGCAAATTAGGTCTAATTAATTTTAATTAGGCTTGGGTTAGTATGATGATGGTTGTTTTGGACTTAGGACAGGGGATGAAATCCTGCCCTGATGTTAGATAGCAATTGCCCTTAAGATTAGGTTAAAGAGATGATGGCAATCGATGGTCCTGATGCAATCTAAAACAATCAAAAAAATAAAAATATTTTATGCATATTTTATGAGGTGGAAATTAGGCTTAGGTTGATTATATTAGCAAACAAATTGGGCTTGGGATTGGGGTGTATGGAAGTTGGTTAGGTTTGGTTGAGTCGAGTATGCCGAGTTCATAAAATTCTGAGATTTGTGGTTCAGATTAATGCAGTGTTTGACATGGATTCTGATGTAGAAAAAAAAATCAAAAAAATTCTAGGATAGAGGATGGATGGTGGTGATGACCTCTACCAAATTTTATGCAAAAATAAAATCAGATGATGATGCAAATCCTAGGGTTTTCGGACTAATACAGAATTTTCAGGATTTTAGTTAGGATTTTTAATATGCCAAATTTTAGGACTTTTAATTTTTTATAAAATTAATTAAAAATTATGATAAAATAGAGGACAAGATAGAGAACATATCATGCAAATTTTACAAAAAAACAAGTTTTTTAGATGGTTAAAACTAGATGAAAAACAGATACCTAATGCAGCTAGTAGGATACAGAAATTAGGGTTTGTGATCCTAATGCAGATGAATGCTATCCTAAACCCAATCTGATACCAAATTGATGCGGGACGATCCTAGGACTGATGAAAAATAGAAAACTAATTTTTTAAAGATTTTTTTCAGAATTTAATTCAGTGGCTAAAGACTCGAAAATAAGTAAAGAATCAGCAGGAAGACTAGTAATGCAAGAAACTATCATACCTGCAAAATAACTCATGTAGAATAATAAAGTCAGGACCCAAGAATTAAGAAACTCCCAGCTTAGGATAGCGTACCTGTCACCAAATCAGAACTCAGGAAGGGGAAGGCTTTTACCAGGCAGCGATGGCAGTTCCTTTGAAGACGAGATCCCTTAACACTTTGGATGGCTCCTGGAAGAACAAGCCTTTTGTTCCCGAATCTGAAGGCAATTTGGACCCGGTATGAAGGCAAAGAGAGCCTCCTCTGGGGATGCAAAATACCTTGGGGATCCTGTAAGCATCAAGGTTAGGCACGAAATAGGTAAGCCATGAAAGAAACAAAATATGAAAGAAAGAATAAGGGGAATCAGGGTTAGGGCTAACGATAGGTAAGAAGAAGGAGCTCTTGATCTGGGACGTCTTCAAAGCTTCTTTTCTTGGACATGGCTGCTGCTTGGAGGCTTGATTTGCTGCTAGGGCATGGAGAATTCCAAGGAAGGGTGGTCAGCCAAGGAAGAGAATAAAGAACCAAAACCAAAGAACCAAAAACACAAGACACCAGTCTTAAAACAATTCAACAGAATAATATTTCATAAGAGTTGACTGATTACAAGAGGAGGGGTGCGGTATTTATAGAGTTTCCATGCCCTCTCTTTATTAGGATTATAGCTCTCTCCTAGTTAGGATAGGTTTGCAAGCTTTGAGTAGGCGAAGGACTATAATATTAACCTAGAACTATGAGTACATAGTTGAATGAAAGAAAAACTTGTTTTCCTACTTCCACTTGGGTTCTTCCTCCTTGCTTGGACCAAGTCAACACACTTGGGATGCCTCTCTTGTTGGCGTGTTGGGCTTCAAGGGGCAGCAAGGGTCGGCTAGAGGGCTTGGGCGCATCGGCTTGGGCCTCCTGGAAGCTGGGGCACCTGGGCTAGCATATATTTGGAATCTTGGTTCTGGACTGGAATATACCTGGAATCTTGGTTCTTATAAGCTTGGGCCTGGTGCCTGGGCTGATTTCTTTTGGGCTGGGGCGTAGATGGATCTTTGAAATTAAGTGATGCCCTGTTCTGGGAATATGCTCTAGCATCTGGAAGGTATCTTGGATCCTGGGGTGTCCAACAAGGTCCAATAAGCTATTGTAGTGGCCTCTGACTCCTGGACGAGGCCTGGTAGGACTCCAAAATAGGGTATCATCCTCTCTTATACATGAACTGGACTAATACTGGACTCATACTGAAATGCAGGACTCAATACTGGACAAAGATTGAGACACAATCAACTAGTCTCAACTTATTAGAAGACTCAATCTTACTTGCTTACAAAATTGTGACACATGACTAAGGTTCTAAAAACCTTAATCAGTAAACCATATCGATCTTCCTATGAAAGTATCTATTTGATTCTGTGATCATGCGAGCACTGTAATTATTACTCGTAAAGAATAAAAGCAGGGTTAAAACCAAATTGGATACTGGTGTATCTGATTTATTTATTTTTTTTCATGAATAAAGATATGAATACGAATATTAATTGGAAATAAAATTCATATCTATATTTGTTTTAAATGGATACAGATATAAATCGAATATTCTAAATATGAATACAAATACGGATACAAGTCGAATAATTAAACATTATGGTTAAAGAACTATAGAATCAAAGATATGACTAAATGGAAGATAAATTAAGATAATAGGATGTTAATATGATTAAATATTACTTTTAAAAGTAAATGAATACTATATAAAATTAAATAGAGTTACAAGTTGAATTAGATATTCGGATACAAATCAGATAGTTGTCTATCCATGTCCATATCTTTTTTTTTTAGAGTTTTTTTTAGGGTTTTAATTTGCAGACTAAAGTTTCCGAAATCAAGTAAAGAATAACTAGGAAACTAGTAATGAAAGAAACTAGCACACCCGCATAAGACTCATGCAACATAAAAAAAGGTAGGACTTCGGAGATTGAGAAACCCTCAATTAGGATAGAATACCTTCATCAAGTCATAAATTATGAGGGGAAAAGATTGTACCAAGCAGGGATTTGAAGATCCGATCGATGAAGAGATTGCACAGCACTTTGAATCGGTGCCTGGAAGATAAGCCTTTAGACCTCGAATCAGTCAGCTATCTGGGATTGGTCATGGAGGCAAAGAGGGCCTCCTCCTTGGAGGTTAATACCGTGGGGATCCTGCAAGCATCAGAGGATTGTTAGAAAACAAATACGAATACAATAATATTAAACTAGGATTTGGAAGAAAGCTGGGATTTAGGGTTGATTGGAGCTGGTCGCTGGAAGGGGAAGATGAACTCTATGCTTGGGGACCTAGGGCTTCCTTTTCCTTGGCATATTAGGGCTTGAAGGCAGCAAGCTTGGTCGGCTAGGGCTTGGAAGACTAGGGCACTCAAGGACACTCACACCTCAACACAAGAACACAAAAACAATCTCAAATAAAATTTACCAGAGTTTTGATATCATGAATAAAGATTACTTACAAGAGGGGGAGGGGTAGGGTGTTTATAGATGTTCCCCAAGTCTTCGCCTAGTTAGGATAGGAATACAAAGTAGAGAGGGAAAGGAATTACAAGTTTGATTAAGATTGGGAGAATACACTTTGAATGAAACTAGTTCTCCTTATTCTACTTGGATTTCCTTCCTCCTTTGAATTGGTCAAAGGCTTGGACTTGGTCAAAGGGCTTGGACGCCTACATGTATTGGGCTTGGGCATGTGGGCTTCATGGGCAGCAAGGGGGCGTCCTCCTTTGGGCCTTGATGCATGGGCTTTGGGCCCTGGAAACTGGGATGCCCTGGTATCAGCATATTCCTTGAAATCTTGGTTCTGGGGCATATGGGCTTGACTCCTGGGCTTGGAATCTCTTGGCCTGGGTGCTAGCATATTCTTGAAATTATGAGATGCCCTGATATGGAAATATTCTCTAGCATCTAGAGGGTATCAAGGCATCTGGAGGGCATCTAGGGCATCTGGAAGGAATCTTGGATCCTGGGATGGCAAACAAGGTCCAATAAGCTGCTGTGAAGGCTTACGGTTCCTGGATGAGGCCTGGTGGAACTTCAAAACTGTGTAACCTCTCCTCTTGTACAAAATGGGACTCATACTAGACTAATACTCAAGTATAAGACTCAATAACTGGACTAGGGCTGAGACAAATTAACTAGCCTCAACTTATTATAGGACTCAATCTTACTTGATTACAAAATTGTGACACATGACTAAGGTTCTAACCCTGATCAGTAAACCATATAGGTCCCAGTAATCTGTGTCTGATCCTGGTGCCCCTACCAAATGGAGGACACCCCTTGCTTCCCTAAAGCCAAGCCCAACCCCATCTTGGCGTCCGAGCCCAAAGAAGGCCCTTGACCAAGTCAAAGGAGGAGAAGAAATTCAATTCAAACAAGGAGATCTAGTGTTATTTTCACTCAAATTGTATTCTCCTAGTTTTAAGCAAACTTGTAATCCCTCTCCCACTCAACTTTATAATCCTATCCTAATTAGGAGAAGACGGGTGGATATCTATGAATACCCCACCCCTCCCCCTCTTGTAATCAATCTTTTATTCATGAATGAAACCCTACTAAAATTTTAAGCTTGCTAGCTTGTTCTTGTGTTCTTGTGTTAAAGTATGTGAGTTTGTTTGTGAGCCCTAATTCATCCAAGCCCTAGCCATCCCAAAACACTCTCTTCCAAACCATAACACACCAACGAGAAGAATCCCTAAGCTGTCCATCAGCAAGAGGCCTTCTTCCCCCTCCAGTCGCCAGCAGCAGAAATCCTAATTCTCTCTTTCCTTAACCCTAGTTCCTTTCTTTTCCCTTTCTTATTTATTTTCTTGCTAACCTCTGACACTTGCAGGATCCCCGTGGTATTCACCTCCAAGGAGGAGGCCCTCTTTTCCTTCAAGACCGATCCTAAATAGCTGCCCGAACCGAGAAACTGAAGGCTTGTCTTCTAGGCGACAGTCCCAAGTGCTGTGTGACCTCTTCATCAACAGGATCTTCGAATCGGTGCTTGGAAAAATCCATCCCCCTCCTAATTTCTGATTTGTTGAAGGTATGCTATCCTAACCAGGGGTTTCTCAATTCCTGAGGTCCTGCTTTTATTATTTTGGCATGAGATCATATGCAGGTAGGTTTGATCTTTTCATTACTAGTTCTCTTGCTCAACTTTACTTGATTCTCGGACATTAGCCTGCAAATTAAAATTCTAAAAAAATTATAAAAAAAATTAGTTTTTATTTTTCTACAATCATGGTAGTCCTAGGATCATCCCGCATTAGTTTGGTATTAGAGCTAATTTAGGATAGTTGCATATTCATCAAAAACATCAAAAAAGTTTCATCTCTGATTTTCTGCATCCTATCTTCTGCATTAGGGTCTAGGGTTCGATCAATTTTGTCCATCTAGGCATTTTATTTTGCTCTAAAATTTGCATGACGTGTCCTCTATTTTGTCCAAATAATTTTTATAATTTTAATTATTTTTACAGAAACTAAGAGGTCCTAAAATTCGGCATCTTAGAAACCCTAACTGAAATCCTATGTTTTCTGCACACAATCCAACAACCCTAGGATTTGCATCATCATCTGATTATTTCTCTACATCAAATTTGGTAGGGATCATTATCACCGTCCATCCTCTATTTTTTGATTTTTTCAAATTTTTTTTGCATCGAAAACCATGTCAAATTCTGTATCAAACTAAACCCCAATTTTTTTATTCTGATTTCTGCACACCTGACTAAACCTAATCTAATCAACTGCCAAACCCCACAAATCCCAAGCCAAATTTTGTTTGCTAACTTAATCAACTTAAACCTAACTTAACATCTCATAAAAAGACAAAAAAAAAAATTTTTTCTAATTGTTGTTAGATTGCATCAGGACCATCGAATGTTCATCATCTTCTTAAACTAATCTTAAGGGCATTTCTCTATCTCAAATCAGGGCAGGAGGTTATTACCTGTCCTGGATCCAAAACAACCACCATCATCAAAACCCAAGCCTTAATTAAAATTAATTAGACTTAATATGCTCTAGAGATCTATGTGACACCAACAGGTCGGGTTCGAATTATGTGGGTAAACTAGTGTACTCAATTCTTCAACTATAACTGGAAACTGGTGTCTAAGGCTAAGGGTCTAGAGTCAAACGACCAAAGCGGTGTTGTGGTTCCTTAATTGGGTCCCTGCGAAAGCAGGGGGGCCTCCCACCCCCTACCTGGCAAGTGGAAGGATTAGTTGTTGAGTTGGGTGTAAGTTGAGTCGACCCATTCAATTTTGGCTTTAGGTCTAACAAACCCTGAAACGTACTGATCCTTGCATGCTTGACTGCACTATACCACTTTGAGTGATTGATTGCATGACCACCAGGTCAGGAGTCCAGTACAACCAGTATAAGCCCAAACTTAGTTCAACCATGGAACCCAATCTTGAAACTCTTCTAAACCCCATGAACAAACAGATGGTTGCCTAATTAACCACCCATATTAACCAATCAAATACCCAAACCCAAAACCATCTTGGCCAATTAACCACCAAAATGAACTAAATGAATCTTAGGTTTGACCAACTGACCCAATCCAATAATCAAGCAACTCATAGGATTAACCAGCTAACCAATAGGCTTGACCAAGTTAAGAATCGATTAGGTACCATAAAAAGAACCCAAGGGTCTAATACTAAACTTGAGCCTGACTCACCCTGTTCCACCTCTCACAACCCTAGGGGAGCCCAAAACCAGGATCAATTTATATAACCCAACCCCGAGAGCAGTTTGTGGAACCCAATCCTAGGAGAATCCCACACCATGAACCATATCAGGAACCTAACCCTAGGAGGATCCAAAACCCTGACCCTATCCAAAAACCCAATCATAGAAGGCCCCACCATGAAGTTTGTGATCAAGATGAAAGGGCCATGAGAAACATTAGGGTAGAGGCACCCACCTTTGATGGTAGTCTTGAACCAAAGGTCTATGTAGACTGGGTAGGAGACAAGGAATATTATTTTGAATGGTGTGACATGAGTGAGGAGATGAAGTACAAATTTGCAAAGATAAGGTTGATTCGTCAGGCTAGGCTACATTGGGCTAACCTTGAACGTACTAGGAGACAACAAGAACTTCCTTCCATAACCACCTGGCAAGACATAAAATCAAAACTTAAGGAGAAGTATCTTCTTGAATCCTACAACCAGAAACTCCTAGACCAATGGAATAAGCTACATCAAGGAAATAGGTCTGTATCAGAGTACAACACCCAGTTTGATGAATTCATAGTTAGGTGCAATGAACCTGAGTTCTTAGCTCAAACCTTGTCTAGGTTTAGAATTGGATTACGTGAAGACATTCAAAGAGAGCTATACATGAGGGAGGTCATCGATTTGGATCAAGTATACCAGATAGCTAGACATTATGAACAATTCTAAAGGGGACATATGTATCAACGATCTAAACCTATTAGAACCAATACCTCATTCCCAAAACCAAACCCAAACTAGGTGTACCAAGGTCGACCAAACTCTAATCCCAACCCAGTCAGATTTAACTCCAACCCAGTTAGGTCAAACCCTAATCTAGTCCGACCCAATCCTAACCCAATTCGATCCAATCCCAACCCAGCCCGTCCCAACCCTAACCCGAGTCTGAGTCAGTCCAGTTCAAGCAATTTTATACTAGTTAGAGTTGATAAGGATAAGGCACCAACATTCTAGAAAGCCCCAAGCCCTAGCCCTAATGCCTGCTTTAGGTACAACAAGGTAGGCCACTATGCTAGCCAGTGTCCCATCAGATCATTACACATAGGAGAGCTTGAGGAGGAAGAGCCTAAACCCAATAATGATGAGGAAGAAGAAGAGATTTATGAAGCTGAGGCAGACTTGATAGAGGCGTATGAAAGAGATGAGGAGGATTTTGATCAGCCTAACCTAGTAGGGATAGTTAGATGCCTCCCATCCCAAACCAAAACTGAGGAAGATTAGCGTAGGACTAGCATACTACAAATCTTTGTGAAAATTAGGGATAAGGTATGCAAGATTATAATAGATAGTGAGAGTTGTGTCAATGCCATCGCTGCCGATACAATTAAATCTTTAGGATTGACCCCAATTCCCTATCCTAGCCCCTATAAAGTCTCATGGGTAGATTCCACCTCCATTATAATCAAGTCTAGGTGCCAAATCTTGATTAAACTGCAATCATATAAGGAGAAGATTTAGTGTGATGTCCTTCTCATGGGAGCCGGTAGCATCATCTTAGGTCGACCATGGCTTTATGATCATGATACAGCCCTGTCTGGTCGAACCAACACCTGTACCTTTAATTACCATGGGAAAAAATTTGTGATTCACCCGACTCAACCCAGAGACCTGCTTAGGAGAAATTCTAGTAGCCTTAAGGAGAAGACATCAGGAATTAATCTAATTAAGAATAAGGAATTAGAGGAAGAAACTTCTGAACCCATTGAGGAACCAAAGGAAAATGATCCTGAACCCACTATAGTAATTGAAGAACAAGTGACTGAGCCAGGATCAAATATTATAGATGAAAGTGAGGGTTCACAAGAGTTGTTCATAGAGGAAATCCAAGAACAAGTCCCTAAGGAACAACCCTAGGATATAGATGTAGGTAGTGAAGTAATATCGGGTTTTGAGTCCAAACAATCCATAAACCTACTTCATCTTTTCACTCCTGCATTGACCTCTGTACAGCATTTGCATCAAAAAATTTGTCAAAAGTTGAACCTAAGTAATACACCCTATAAAAACTTCGCTAATTTTTGAAAACAAGCAAAAAAGTTTTCTGCATGGGATTATGTGATGATCAGGCTTAGGCCTAAGCGATTCCCACCAGGGACCGTAAAAAAATTACATGCTCGCAGAGCTGGACCATTCAAAAAAATAAAGAGAGTTGGATCCAATGTCCCTTTGCTTGAGTTGCCACCCGAATTAGGTATTAGTTCCACCTTCAATACTTTAGACCTTATGAAGTACCGGGAGCCAGCAGCGATCCCTAGCGAGCACTTTGAGCCTCTCCCTCCCCTTGAGAGTGAACCTACCTCAGAGAGTCTACTTACAATCTGGCCTATTAGTGAGAAAAAAATCGAGCGCATCCTGGATGACCAAGCCATCAGTACCCGGAACACAAGCTATCATTGGTATTTGGTCCGATGGCAAGGTTGGCCAGAATCTGAGAACTCATTCTACAATGCCTTAACCTAGACCTTCTTAAGCCACATTGATCCTTACTCGATGGGGTCGAATTCCTCCCACCCTAGGAGAATTGGTGGGGGCACCAGGATCCGACACAGATTACTGGACCCTATCTGGTTTACTGATTAGAATTTTCTTGAATCTTTAATAATGTGTCAAGTTTTGTAATCAAGTCTTGTAATAAAATTAGTCCAATTGAGAGTTTTGAAGTTAGCTCAGTTGAGTGAATCTTGTAATAAGCTGAGTTGCATTGAGTCCTATAATCAGTTGGATTATCTCAACCAGTCCAATTGAGTCTTGTAAATTGAGTCCAATATTAGTCTAGTTATACAAGAGGAGGAGCATCAATCAAAGCCTTCACCAAGGCCCCAGAGCAAAGCAAGCCCAAGCCCATATGAAGATTCTAAGAATCAAGATACCCAGGAAATATTCTAGGCATCCCAGCCCAGGGTTTCTAGCCCACTAGGAGGCCCATGTGCCCAAGCCTTTTGGAGGCCACCCAAGCCCAATGGAGGATGCCCCTTGCTGCCCTAAAGCCAAGTCCAACTCCATATTGGCATCCAAGCCCAAAGAAGGCTCTTGACCAAGTCAAAGGAGGAGAAGAAACTCAATTCAAACAAGGAGATCTAGTTTTATTTTCACTCAAATTGTATTCTCCTAGTTTTAAGAAAACTTGTAATCCCTCTCCCACTCAACTTTGTAATCCTATCCTAATTAGGAGATGACATATGGACATCTATAAATACCCTACCCTCCCCCTCTTGTAATCAATCTTTTATTCATGAATGAAATCCTGCTGAAATTTTAGGCTTGCTAGCTTGTTCTTGTGTTCTTGTATTGAAGTGTGTGAGTTTGTTTATGAGCCCTAATTCATCCAATCCCTAGACATCCCAAAGCACTCTCTTCCAAACCATAACACACCAAGGAGAAGAAGCCCTAAGCCATCCATCAACAAGAGGTCTTCTTCCCCCTCCAGCCGCCAATAGTAGAAACCCTAATTCCCTCTTTCCCTAACCCTAGTTCCTTTCTTATTTGTTTTCTTGCTAACCTCTAATGCTTGCAGGATCTCCGTGGTATTCACCTCTAAGGAGGAGGCCCTCTTTGCCTCCAGGACCAATCCCAGATAGCTGCCTGAATCGAGGAACTGAAGGCTTGTCTTCCAGGCGACAGTCCCGAGTGCTGTGTAACCTCTTCATCAACAGGATCTTTGAATCGGTGCTTGGTAAAATCCATTCCCATCCTAATTTCTGATTTGTTGAAGGTACGTTATCCTAACCGGAGGTTTTTCAATTCCCGAGGTCCTGCTTTTATTATTTTGGCATGAGATTATATGCGGGTAGGTTTGATCTTTTCATTACTAGTTCTCTTGCTCAACTTTACTTGATTTCGAGGCATTAGCCTGCAAATTAAAATTCTAAAAAAATTACAAAAAAAAATAGTTTTTATTTTTCTACAATCATGGTAGTCCTAGGATCATCCTGCATTAAGTGTCTCTGCACCTATCACTGGCCATGCTCCTTAAGAAAAGGTTGTCAATGTCATCATGGGCTGGAAGGGCTTACTTTTAATATGGGCATATGCTTTGTTTACCTATATTTAATACAAATAAATAAGGATCACCATGTACTGATATACTTGATAGCTATAATACTAATAGCTATAAAGCACTCACTGAGACAACCCCATCCCACATCTACTTATCTCCCCTTTTCTTAGTTGTTGGATCATGTTTTCTAGCCAACTATTGTTGGATTTTGGTTGCGAAAAAAAGCTTTGCTTAGTTTAACTTCTCCCCCTATTTTCTTTGATTCTTGCTATCTTCCTACCTTTTTTATCCATCTTAGTTGTTAGCTGCCAGTCGTGGAAGCTTGGTTGCATTGAGGTGGGCCCAATCACTACCAACCATGTTAACCACCAGTCGGAAGTGCCTCTATTCGGGAAAGAAGGGGACCATCCCCTATTTCCCAAAATGCCAAGGGAAGAAGAAAAAAGAACCAAAAAAGAAGAAAAAAAAAAAAGATAAGAAAAGAAAAGAAAAAGAATGAAAAGACTTCTCTCTTTCCTCTTTCTCTCTTTTCCCTCTCTCTTCCACTTTCTCTCTCTAAATTTGCTCCAAAAGTTTCTCACTCTAGATTGTTTATCCTTTTTAGGATTTTCTAGATCTTTGAAAAGATTTTGTTTTAAAGAGTTTGATCGACCCAGTGAAAGGATTTTGACCTATAAGCTAAGCAACATATTGACAACCACTCTAGCTAGATCGAGTATCACTGGATTTGATTATCTATGATTTTTATTAAACCATCTATCTATCTAGATCAAATACCAATGGATTTGATCACCTATGATTTTTATTAAATCATCTATCTAGCTAGATCGAGTACTACTAGATTTGAACATCCATGATTTTTAATGAACATCTATATACTTGTTCAATAATAATTTGATTAAATAACCTTGATTGAACCAATCGGTATGCTAGATAGTGTCACTTGATCAGTCATGTTCTATCTTGTTAATTTCACTCTCCTCTGACATTCTCTCTATACTTGATTTATGAACCTACATAAGGGTCCCCAGCCCTATAACTTTGAATCTGAGTTGATTCGATAGACAAGATTTGAACAATCTTGTTAGTTGGGTAGCATATCTATGCCATTGTGTTGAGCATCGCAAGATCTATCCTTTATTGATCTTTATCAAATCCTTGTATTTTAAGAGATCTTAATTGAATGAGGTTATTTGATTGAATTGATCCTTGATCATCGAATGATATATTGACCTCCACTTTGATTCTTGTTGGACACTACTGATTTGATCATCCTTGACTCTATTGAACCACCTATCTCCTAGCCTAATCTTGATCAAATAAAGTTATGATAATTGGGTTGACCTTGATCATTGGATGCAAACTACATATCAATCATATCTTCCATAATTATCCATACCCTTCTAATATTGAATTTGATTCTATATCAGGGTGTAATAATCTCGACAAGAAGATGCCAGTAGTGGATTCTACAATATGATTTGATGATTTGAAATAAAATTTCTTAAATTGCTTAGATTTGTTACAGTATTTATGAGATAAGTAATAATTCAGTTTTCTTAATTTATTAATATATTATAAAATGTTTTTTAAGATGATTTATGAAATCAATGCATGAATTTGATAAATAATATTTTGTTATCGAATGTATTTTATTTTGAAACATCATGCTGAAGCATGATTGAAAGTATTAATGATGAGGACATCAGCTCACCTACAAAATCTATTCAGATTCAAGCACAGGCACGATGATGATCTAGAGTATTGATAACATCAGTAGCATCGTTATGGCTATAGAGGCTCGATTGGCCCTTGCCTAAGTTACTTTATTATTTTTTTAATTGATTTATTATACAATCAATCAGGTTTGTCAACTGGATTAGTTTTTTGTTATTTAGATTCAGGTTTGGATTGTTTAGTATTTGGAGGTTCATCGATAGAAGGACTTTCCAATCATATATGCTATCATATATTCAATGCCATATTTTTTTATCATATACTTTTTGGATGAATATTGTATGGAGTGCAAGTTTAGATCTACAAGGTTTATCATTCCACATGGATAAGATCAAGGCTAAGGATCGAGTTTTACTTTAATTTTAAATGAAAGTTGTATTTAAATAAAAGTTATCATGTTATTATATGAAGAGTCCATATATTTTTTTATTTTATACTTTTGCTTATATAAAGGTCTTAAAGTTATGAATAAAATTAACTTATTCTGATTATTTCTACCATGATATTAAGTTTGTGAGATTGGGTATAAAGCCCAATAGTATAAAGCTCGAGGGTGTGAAGTCTTGTTTCTGCATCAACTATCCCTTCTCTTCTTGCTTGCACCATCCCTCCCTCTTCTATCTTTTCTTCTTCTAATTCTATGCTATCTCTTAAATTTTTATCAGATCTAATTTTTTTCTCTTTGTTAATAGATCTTCTCAATGAATCGCAAAAAAGCTTCAAGGATACATTAAAGCTCACAGCTTTGATAATTCTTTTAGAATAAGAAGCCTGATATTTGCTCCCAGAAATGCTCGTCAACCTGGATCTTAAGAGCCTTAATGCCTTAGTGAGATCTAGTCTAGGATTTAATTCTATATTTGCTATTAGTCATATAGTAAGTTGAGTATTTCCTCCTTAGACTGGATCTGATATAAGTAAAGTAGAATAATTTTTGATATAAGTAAAGTAGAATAATTTTAATCTAGATAGTTTCTTAACTAGCCTGTGGTCCTTTTCTTGAACAGTTTTAAAACTATTATAAAGGGATAGCAATATCCAAGTATCTTGCATCTTGCATCTTTACTTGAATTTGCTTTGTTGCTATATTTATAAAATTAAAACTTGCATCGTCTCATATCAATTAATCTTATTATGAATTATGCTTGACCGACTTCGATAACATATAATTATCTATATTTTTATCGAATTGAAATAGGAAATGTAATTTTTGAAAAAAATGTTGATTCGAGATAACTTGAATTCTCAACTTGACTATGTTAAGGATCCCGCCAATGGGGGTTAATATGTTGAAATTTGATTATCACAAGTAGATACAAAACATACCACTGGTAGATTTATGTTTTCCCAAGGATTTTAATGTAATAAATATGCAACTTGCTATAAGATGATACATAGTTCACCACAAAATGATACACAGTATTATGATCCTATCATAGAAAAATGTGATCATATCTCATAGCTGATAGGATGAACTTGATATATTTGAAAGAAATAGAATTTATAAATGAAACTCAAATTTAAAAAAAAAAAATTGGGATGAATAATGTTTTGATAATGCTATATATTAGAAATTGATTTTAAACTAATAAATTCTATATGCTAACTTTCTATAAATAATTATTTATTTATTATTTGATTTAATCTAATTAAAGTATTCGTCACTTACTAGGCTATCTAGCTTATTATTCATATTTTCTTATTTTTATAGATCTCGCGATGTAAGATGACATAAGAATATGTATAGAAGAGTGATTAGAAGTAGAACTTTGATACTTTTATTTTAGATTAAAAACCTTATTAAAAAAAATGGTATAAGATCTTTTGAATTTCATTGAATTTTATGAAGTATTAAAATTGAATTAATGTATTAACTAATTATTTCATTGTTGTTTTGTAATAGCATGATAAGTTGCTTGGAATGCTTAGAGAGAGGGTTCCCCATGAGTATGTGGTGGTTGCTATGATCCCATGCTTGTGATGATCTCGGGTCAGGGGCATGACGTACAATACCATCGATGCAATGAATAATTTTAATGAATTCAAAATATTTGAATATATAATAGAATTAATGGTTTGTTGAAGTGTATATTGAGAAAGTTTTAAAAAGCCCAAATAAATTTAAGAATGTCAAAGCAATTACAAATGTTTGAGCTAAGGAAAGAAAGTTTGAGAACCTACAATACAAAAGTGATGGTTGAAGTCCAGGATTGAACCCAAAATTCAAAGAGATAACTTTGGCATGCAAGATCTCAAGTGGCATAGAACTACAAGTCAACCTTAAGTTATGTGAGTTGACTCTCTCAAGATAAGCAAAAGGCTATATTTTTCAACCTGTTCGATCTTGAGCTGGCTCCTTCAAACTATGAGTTGGCTCCTAGTCAATTTAGGGTTGATTCCAAATTAGCTGAGTCCTGTGGTTACCGGAAGCTATATCACGCGTAGAATAAAATAATTTTTTATTGAGAAGGGAACTGCTCCGTAGTTTTTTTTACACGGCAACCATAGGTTATAGATATAGCCCTAAGGGCCTATTCAAATAAAAACAAAATACTAGAGTCCTATTACACCAAGACTAAAAACAACAGGACTTTTGACCCTATTTAAACAAAACTCTATGTTATTTGAGTTTATCTATAACAAATTCCTCCCTTAAACTCAAATATCTTCTGTCCTTTAGCTTTTCCATCTCCTCTTTCACTTTCCATGACTCTCCAGTCACCTCATTGGTATATAGTACTGAATGATCATTTCCACCATTCTTCTTAATCACCTTTTTCTCTGTACAGCTAATTTTGGCTTCTAGATCAAAGCACCAAGCCTCTGCGACGGCAGCCCTTGATTCAGCTAAAGCAACAGCTCGCCAAGCATCAGCTAATTCTTTTCTCATTTCATCCACCTGTTTCATGGAATTGTTCATTGTTTTTTCCCTATCAAGCATTAGAGCATGAACATGATCTCGCTCCTCTTGAAGTTCCTTCGTAGCTTCTGCCCAATCTCTTTCAACTTGTTTTAGATACTCTTCATGTTTTCTTCTCTCTGCAGCTCTTGCAGTCTCTCAAACCTCCTCAGTGCTTTGTATGGTGTCCAGGCTAGACTGCAGACGATGCACTCTCTCAGACAGACTACGAACTCCATCAAAAGCTTATCACACGGAGAACAAAATAATTTTTTATTGAGAAGGGAACTGCTCCGTAGTTTTTTTTACACGGCAACCATAGGTTATATATATATAGCCCTAAAGGCCTATTCAAATAAAAACAAAATATTAGAGTCCTATTACACCAAGACTAAAAACAAGAGGACTTTTGACCCTATTTAAACAAAACTCTATGTTATTTGAGTTTATCTATAACAAGTCCACTCTCTTAGATAGAGAGGTGCTAAAACAGATCTGATCCTGAGTTGACCCCAAGTAAGTCCAAATCGCTCCCAAGTCAACTTTGAGTCGATCCCAAGTTGGTTTGAGTTAACTCCAATGTGTCTAATAGTTCTACTAGCTAGTTTTGCAACCTTCTAAAGGGTAAAAATCTATTTTTTGACCTTCTAAAAGCCTTAAATATATACTAAACACATTGACAAATAGGAAGAGAAGAAGGGGAAAAAAAGAAAACCTAAGATACATTGATCATTCATTCAAGAGAGTGCATTACTTTCCAACCACCAAACTCTTGAGATTTTAAAGGTTTCAAAGAAGAAGAAAAAATGCATTAATTATCAAACTTTCTCCATAACATTTTGATGAGCTTCAAGGACTTTTTCATTTGCTCTTTAGGATCTCTTTCTTGTGTTCCTTGATACTTAATTTTTATCATAACAAGTTCTAATTGTGATTGAAATTTGAAGTGAAAGATCTATCCAAGTCTTAGATTGGATTGTATCCATTGTAGAACCTTAGGAGTGGCTTGGCGAAGTAGTTTTGATTGATTTCCATTGACAAAATCAACTAGATTTGATTGTAAACCTGAGTAATATAATTGTGCTATAATCTTGGAGGGATTATATTGGAATCCAGAAGAGAATGCCTAGAAAGTGGATGTAGTGTAAGAATAAATTAAGCATTTCATATACATGCTTTATCATAAAAACATCATGATTCCAGGACTGTAAAAGAAAGATTTAATAATCTTTAAAAACATACTTGAGGCGGAAGCGTACGATACAAAAGAGAAGGAAGACAACTTACTATGCATTCCCTTTCTCCTTTTCTTTCTATCATAGCAGTATCATTAGTTTTTGCTATTACTTAATGGATAGGGATAGAAACTGAATATATAAATATTTATCGATACTCCTACAAAGTAACCGGATAAGATTTGTTATCTATTTGAATTTGAATTATCTTTATCTAAATTCAAATAATCATTATCCTCATGATAAATCAGGCCACTTAATCGGGACATTATCTAGCATTCTCCCACTTGGCCCAATTAAATAACATTAAACTTTAAAGCATAATTATTAGATACATATAAAGAACAAATATCTTTCTTAATGTTCATCAAACCATACTCTTGGTGTTGTATATATGATTTTTCTCTATCGGATGTGGTGGATAAAGAATTACTTCTACAAAAATAATACCATGATAGGAACAACCATCATTATCATATTCCAAATTAATAAACCTAACAACCATGTTGAATTGAGGGGCCGGGAATTAATTTCTCATTGCCGAGATATTGGTGGACTTGGAGCAATTAAGTACTTTAAGCTAAGAATTGGTTTCATTTGTTTTCTTTAACAGCAACCATACCACCCAGTGGACAAAGAATTAATCTACAAAAATAATATCATATGGGATAACGATATGAACAATTGTCATTACCAGATTCGAAATTAATAAACCTAACAACCATATGGAACTGAGTCGTTGGGAATTAATTTCTCGTTGCCAAGATATTGGTGGACTCGATAGACCTTGTCGCTGTCGTTTTAAAAGCTAAGAATCGGTTTTATTTGTTTTCTTTAACAGCAACCATATTTCGGCATTGTTTTGAAACGTATTGATTGGATATCTACTTAAGAAAATAAATATGTTTATATTATATTGGTTGCAGTCATCTCGGGTTTTTTAATAGTTTTTATACAAGTTCAGAAAGATTCCTAGAGTAAGAACTCATATAGAAAAGTTAATGCATGCAGTTGGAGTCGGATGAGGCCTCTCTTTCTATACAAGTATAATTAATACAAGTCCCTCCTTGTCAAACCCCCAGCCTCTCTCTCTACAAAAAGAGCCTCTGAGCCTCGCTCATCTCTTCACGCAGCCTCTTTAAGATCCTATTGATCTTCTGCCCCGGAATAACATTCGTTTCGCTATCTTTGTCGTAAGGCCTTCTCTTATCCTATTCCCTCCAAGCTGATGCTGATCCTATCTTTATAATCTCTTTATTCGTTCATCTTTAATTCTTTAGCTCTTAATGAAAGTTTAGCCTTCTTTACTTCAATGTTTTATTTTCTTTTTAAGATCAGATTTAGATGGAATATGGTAATTGTTGTCGACATTATTGTTGTTATTGGTTCTTTTTCCCTTTTCCATTTTTAGAAAAGAATTAAGTGAATGTATTCTCTGTGTCATTTTTTTTTTAAGGAGTAAGAAAGGCTGTTATGGATAAGCAACCCATGTTTATTAAGAAAAGGAAGATATTTACAAGAGAGAAAAAAGGATGAAGATTACAGACATATTCTCCATGGAATCATTAGATTGGATGTCAAAAACATAAGAAGTCTTGTTGATTTCAACTTCCTTTCTTTTATGTCCTTTTAACTTTTTCTCATCAAATATATTGTTCACTTTGGTTTTAATCCCAAGTAATACTGTTGCAAATACCCAGCCACTTAGTTAACCACTACAACCTGGTAACAGGGGTTGGCGTAGACCGTTTTAGCCGTGGATAGATGTTATTAGCCATAAGCATCAGTCTAAAGGAAAAGGGATACACTACGGTTCCAATATGAATTTGGTATATAGGTCATTTTCTACGGGTTCTTCTTCTAAAAAGGATGATACCTATAGTCACCCAATGGACACGAGGGATGAACAGTTGAACAAATGGACTATTCCAAAAATAAATAAAAGATCAATTTATCAACATAAAATCCTACATGATAATAAGGTTAAGATAGAAGAAAAAACTGTGTCAATAACGAGCAACCATACAGTTATACCAATAATCTCACAAGACCTAGTCAAAATCCTCGGATCTAAATATGAGTTCATCCATATAGGTATGGTCTAGGTAGCTGCTAAACTCTTAGTCAGAAGAGGGCTTGATATAGCCATTTTTCTTTATCTAAGAGATGGCCATCTGACCCGATTCCATGACTCTCTATTAGGAATGGTAGAGTCAAGCCTGTATGAAAGACCCATTTACTTTAATTGTAATATAGACCTAACCTTAAAACTTATTGACTAAAATATTTTTAAAGCCTTAGAACTTGATGTTAAACTTCATGGGTTCAACATCATGTCAAGATCTTACACTGTAGCAATTATTTTTAAAATCTGCTACAAAGTAACCAATAATCTTGATCACATCCGTGTGATCAACAAAAGGACTTTTGGAAGCACAACCTACTTCCAAACCAACCCTCTAAAAGAAAATACACACATCCCAAAAATCTTAATTTGGGATCAAATCCCACTTCCAGAAAATTTGATCCTAGAAAAAGCTATTCCAGCCTCTAGGCAAGCACCAAGCACTATTAAATCCATCACTATACTTCCGGAAGGGGATGTAGAGATAAAATTTAACATGAGCATTCATAGAACCTATAGTCATAGATACTTGTCAGCTCCTCAAATTACAATACCACCTAGGTTTAGTTACTCTAGTCCAGTAACCAGACTTAGAGAAGTAGACAATGAACCTAGGGTTCCTCAAACTATTTACAATGATCAAACATTACCTCCAATTTCTTCAACTTTCTCACAAATTATAAAAGACTCTAAAATCTATATGGTATACAAAGATTTTACAATAGATAAAGAAAAATTTAAAAAAGATTTCTATTCATAAAAAAATACAGAGAGAAAGTGGTTTTTTAACAATTTTAGCAAAGAACAAAGGGTTGGGATTCAGAAGAAATATTATCAAATATTAGAAATTATAAGAATAAATGTAAACTTCTTCATCTGGTTTGATTACCATACGAAGGAAAATCCAAAACAAGTAAATATGCTTATAAGAAAATCTATAATTTCTTGGCAAGATGGAAAGGGTAAAACAATCAAAAAAATTTATCCTCCTCTACAAGAAATTAAAATTCCTGTAAAAGAAACACAAGTTATAGCATCATCTTTTAAAATTAAATCCGACCCTATAGAAATACCAAATGGTAGAGACCTTACAAATATAATAGAATAAAATAATTTCATAAATCAAAATCTAAAAATAATAGGAGACCAACTGACCAGGATTGAAGAAATAATAAAAGAAAAAAAACAACCAATAAAAAGTAAAGAAAAAATTTCAATAATTACTCCATATGAAATTCCAAAGAAATTGATTCCCCAATTAAAAGAAAGCAATTCGATAACTGAGATCAACAAAAGACTAGAAAAAATGAAACTTTTAACCACTACTATATTAGATATCCTAGAAAGAGCTCCACCTTCAACATCAATGGTCCATAGGGGCAGAAATATTTCTGTCTTGATCCAAGACCTGGAAACCTCCAACAGTGAGGATTCCATTGAAAACTAGCTCTGGTAGTAGCAATGAACCAGAAACTCCAAAAGACCAAAATAGTAATAAAAATTTGGAAGTCAATAAAATTTAGACTTAGGTTCAACCCATAAAACTATTCTATCACAGACCTACCCTTCCTGATATGGCCATAGAAGAAAGGCCATCAATTAGGCAGAACCATTATTTAATGAATATCATTTATGAATGGAACATAGATGGTCAAACTGAATATCAAATCTTCAATACCCTTCAAGAAATGACCACGGTAGCTAAGGCTTACCGAATAAAGCCCAATATTATTGACCAAGCAATTGCCCAAACTTTGGCAATCGATTTCATTGGCCAACTGAAAGATTGGTGGGATCACTATCTTGATGAAATAGAAAAAAACAATATATTATTTGCCTATAGAAAGAATGAAGAAGGTATGGTTGTCAAAGATGAAATGGGTAAACCAATACAAGATTCGGTATCAACCCTCATATTTGCAATTGCAAAACAATTCTTAGGCGATCTATCAAATTTGAAAGATAGGATATATAAGATTTTGGCCAATCTTAGTTGCAAGAAACTGCAAGACTTCAGGTGGTACAAAGATGTCTTCCTGACCAAGGTAATGACTAGAAATGATTGTCAACAATCATTCTGGAAAGGAAAGTTCATTGCTGGGCTCCATCAAGTCTTTGTAGAAAAGGTCAAATCAAAAATTAGAGAACAAAATAATAATACAATACCCAATGATAGACTCACTTATGGAGATTTAATCAATATGATCAATTCTAAAGGCTTAAATCTCTGTAATGATCCGAGGATGAAGCAACAATTAAAAAGAAATAAATAACCAGTAGAAGAGAATTAGAAAATTTATGTGAACAATTTAGTTATAATCCTTTAACCAAAAAAAAATTTCTAAATCAAAATCTTGTCATAATTATACCAAGAAAAAGTAATTATACAAATTTACAAAATACAAACAAGCAATGAACAAACCTATAAAAAGAAAAAGAAAGACTTTTCAAAATAAAAAATAAATAAGTAAACCAACAAACCAAATAACTTGCTTTAAGTGTGGCAAAGTCACACACTATACCAGATATTGTAAGTTAAGAAGAAAGATAAATGAAATACAAATTGACAAAGAAGATTAAGAAAATTCTCTCAAAATTCAATTAAAAAAACTATTGCTTGAATCTGATGTTGAGTCTTTTTTAGAATAATTGGAAGAAGATGATCTGCCATCTTCAAGCATAAACATAATAACAAAAGAACAGAATTTACTCTTAGGCTTCATAGATAAAATCAATGAATCAGAACTCAAAAAGAAGTATCTTCTCAAATTGAAAGAAACCTTAAGTAAAAACCAATCATCTATGCCTCAAACTTATAATTTGAATGATATCTTCAATAAATTTAGTCATCAAAAACAAAAACTAATAACACTACAAGACTTACAATCTGAAGTGAACTAAATAAAAATGAAAATAAATCAGATCAAAGGTCAAATAAGAAGGTTCTAATTCAGAACTAGAGCAAGATCCTCAAAATCAAAGTTTTTTAGAATTAATTTCAAACTTAACCATACAAAATTAGTATGTTAAAATAATTATCATAGTAGATGAATTCAAGTTAGAAACCATTACTCTAATTAACTCAGGTGCAGATTTAAACTGTATACAAGAAGGTTTAATCCTCATAAAGTACTTTAAAAAAACTAAAGAAAAATTAAAAACCATAAGTGGTTCAAAATTAATAATAAAATACAAGCTTTCTGAAATAAAAATTAATTTTGCAGACCAATACTTTGTCACTCAATTTATTTTGATAAGAAACCTAAATAGACCAATCATTCTAGGAACTCCTTTTCTTAACCTGATAAAACCCTTCACGGTGGATGATGAAGGAATTACCACAAAGGCCCTAGGACAAGAATTAAAAATCAAATTTGTAACAAGAGAATTTATCAAAATCCTAAATACATTCAATGAATTAAGTAACAAAAGAAACAAAATCCATAAAATTTTTAAAAGAAGAAATAAGTTACAAAAAGATCGAAGAATAATTAAAAAATCCTGTAATAATACAAAAGATAGAAAATCTTAAAAGTCTAATTCAAGAATCTGCATGTTCTAACCTACCCAGTGCTTTTGGAATAGGAAGAAATACGCAGTAAGTCTTCCTCATGAAAAGGATTTCAATGAAAGGAAAATACATACAAAAGCCAGACCAATTCAAATAAATCAACAAATACTAGAATATTGCAAGCAAGAAATCAATGACCTTGTTAAGAAAAAAATAATCAGGCCAAGTCAATCCCCTTGGAGTTGTTCTACTTTCTATGTTCAAAAGAATGCATAATTGGAAGGAAGAGCTCCAAGGCTCGTAATTAATTACAAGCCACTCAATCAAGCTTTAAGATAGATCAGATATCCATTACCTAATAAGAAAGATTTGCTAAATAGAATGATCGAATCAAAAATCATTTCAAAATTTGATTTGAAATCTGGTTTTTGGCAAATCCAAATCTATGAGCATGACAAGTATAAAACGGCATTCACTATCCCCTTTGGAGAATACGAATGGAATGTAATGCCTTTTGGATTTAAAAATACTCTTTCTGAATTCCAAATCATGAATGATATTTTTACTCCATAATCAAAATTTATTATTATTTACATTGATGATGTTCTAATATTCTCTGAATTATTAGAATAGCATTTCAAATACCACCGGACCTTTCTGAATCTGGTAATTAGAAATGGTTTGGTTCTTTTTCAATCAAAAATGAATTTATTTCAAACAAAAGTTAGATTCCTAGGCCATGATTTTGAATCAAGGAACAATTAGACCCATCAACAGATCAATAGAGTTTGCTAACCGATTCTCTGATATAATCGTAGACAAAAAATAATTATAAAGGTTCTTAGGTAGTCTCAATTATATTTCAGACCACATTAAAAATCTCGAAATCATAGCAAAGCCCCTTTATCAAGGACTTAGAAAGAATGCTCCAAGTTGGACATAGGAGCATACTGATGTCGTCAAATAAATTAAAACCCAAGTTAGGAATCTTCCATGTCTCTATTTGTTAGACCCTAAGGCTTCCAAAATTGTTGAAATTGATGCCTCTGAAGTAGGCTTTGAAGGCATTCTCAAATAAAAGAAAGATGAAATAGAGAAATTAATTCAATTTACTTCTGGTAGTTGGAATGATACTCAACAAAATTATTCTACTATTAAGAAGAAAGCTTTAGCAATTATTTTATGTATTTCAAAGTTTCAAAGTGGTTTACTTAATCAAAAATTTTTACTTCAAATTGATTGCAAAGCAGCAAAATTTATTTTGAAAAAAGATGTTAAAAATCTAGCTTCAAAACATATATTTGCTAGATGGCAAGCTTTATTATCAGTCTTCGAATTTACTATCGAACATATCAAAAGTCAAGAAAATTCGTTGCCTGATTTTTAATCTTGTGAGTTCTTACAGGCTTCAAATCCCATGGCTCCCAAGAAACCTCTAGCCCAAAAATCCATGGCCCAAAAGCAAACAAAAACCTCTTATGCCCAAATGTCGGAATCCAAAACCAGCATGATCCAATCACAATCTCCAAAATCCCAACCTATTTTACCAAAATTATCCTAGTATGACATTGTGACCCAAGAAAAAAATAAGGAAAATCTCTAAGAGAAATATCAAAGCTCCCCACTTTCTACCAAACAAATGGCTAAATTAGCTAAGGCAAATCCAATGCTTATGAGCCTGAAATTTTTTTAAAAAGCAATAGCTGAAACTGAAGCTCAGCAACAAGCAATTTCAAAAAAAAAATCAGTAATTGAGATTTCCAACTCATTACCACTCCAAACATGTCAAATGAAAGTTGAAATTTCTGATCCAACTCCTCTTCAAAAAATATCATCCAAAAAATGATCATATTTTGAAAAACCCATTTTCCAATCCATATTGACTATAGAAGATGAATTCATGGATAATGATCCATGAAAAATAGTTTTAAAAATATTCCTGGAAAACTGGTATTTTCCTTCCAAAGATCCTTTGAAAACACACATTTTTTATGAATTTATCCTAGTGGATATGGACTTAATCGCCATCAAACACTACAAAGATCGGGCTGATTCATCCAATATTATCCATTCAATAGTCCAGATTTTGCAAGTTTTGTCTCCATCTGCATAGGGAGACAACCCAAACACTTTTAAAAAATTATCCCAGAAATACAATCCCCAATACTTCAATTACTAGGACTACCAAAATGCATGGTACCATGCATTCGTCTTTCAAAATACTCATCACAAATACTCTTGGTTGTTGTACTTCAAAACTAATACCAAATTCCACTTTCCATATTGGTTCTCAGACTGGTGGTGCCATTTTAGGCCAACTATTGAAATCTTATCCCAAGCTATCAATGAGGGATATCTTACCTATCAGCAAAAAATATTACTACCAGAAAAAAAAAGAAATTCCCTCTTCTTAATTTCTTTGCTAAATTTTTCCTATCATGGATTTCATGTTGGGAATATTCTATTATTAATATCCCAAATTTTTAACCAACATTGACCAGGAAATTCAAAATAAAATAGTGGCAAGAATTTAATCCGGAAAAGGCTACCAAGCCCAAAGTATTAGAGTGGTTCAACAAAAATTCATAATTATCAGTTAAAATGGAACCCTCTATTTCAAGATTCCTCATTTAAAGGTCCTTCGCCAGTTCCAGTTTAGCAGCAGTAAGGTTAAGAGCAGAATATAAAAAATTTTTGCTAATAAACATTGGCAGAATTCAAAATGGAAGAAGAAGAGGAAGATCAAAATAATAGCTCTTCTTCCTCCAATCAAACACCCAACAATGAAAATGACTATTTCGAGATCCTATGAAGCACAAATCCCAAAGCAGCCCCAATAATTCTCGGAAAGCAAAAGACAATCACACCAATCACAATGGCTACTAACAATATTCAAACAATCACACCAATCAACGGCTACTATCAAGATTTCTCATCACTGACAAAAGTAATGTCCTCTGGTCAAATCACTGACAAAAGTAATTCCAGACGATACCCTCTAATTAAATCAATCAACAAGACTATACCGTAAAGCAGACAAAGACAATACCTACCTAACAAACACCAATACTTGACAAGCACTCTAATCAAGGCGGACTCTAGCTGACCTTCAAAACCAATTTCGGATTTCAAACAACTAGCAAACAAGGACAAGCACTAGTACCTGACAAGCACTCTGATCAAGGTGGACTCCAACTCACTTTCAAATCCAGTTTTGGATTTCAAACAACTCTCAATTCCTATGAACCAAAACATCTCTATAAGAAGAAGCAAGAACTGAAGAAAGGGGAATGAAAAACCCCATCCAAGCCTTTCAAGAAACCTCTCAAAAAAACCCTCCCTTGTAATCTAAAAAATCCAACATCCAAGTTTATCAAAAAAACCCTTTGGGATCCTTGGGAATCTCAAATTTGTATCAAAATTCCAATCCTTCTGGGGCTAAGTGTTCATCAAAAGGCAAGAAGCAAATGAAGCTTATGCCATTGTATCTTTCAAAGATTTTCAATGAAATTTATAGTCGTTAAAAGAGATTATGATTTTCATTTCTTTTTGTAGCTCTCTTACTTGGAAGTTTCATCAAGGTATCTTTAATAGTTTAATGCTATAATAGTTTATACTTCTTAGCAAAATATTCTGGTAGGATCATAGTAACAGCCATCTTTGGGGACATCCTTTAAGCTGGTTTGGGCCATTTTGCTATAAAAAATTATAGTAGAAGGGGTGCCTTTATTTTCATAGAACGAAGAATTTCCAAGAAGTAAAATAATATTTATTTGAATAGATATTCATTTATAATTTTATTATTGGTTTCTGCGATTATTTCTTCAATATTTATATGTTCTGATTGATTCAATAGTTATATTCTTCATTTTTTTATATTCTTGATTTAATTTGTCTTACTCTACATCCCCTAATATATATATATGTACATCTATATATATATGTATATATATGTGTATATATGTATATATATAAGTATATATACATATATATGTACATACATATATATATATATATATATATATATATATATATATATATATATATATATATATATATATATATATATATATATATATGTTTGTGTGTGTATATATATATTAGAGAGAGAGAGAGATTATCTATGCCTCATTCATCTAGAGGCAAATCCAATTGCCCTTTAAGTCTGTCCGCTTGAATCTTTATTCATCCACCTTCTACTATAATTTTATCTAGAAGCTTTTTTTCTTTGTTTTTTGGTACAAGAAGAAAGAGAACAGAGATTGGGTGGGAGAGGAGAGAGAATGAAGTTAGCAGTTTTTAATTTGATGAAAAGGGAGAGAGAATCCATCCAATTTTTTTAAAAAAATAAAACGAATACAAAAAGAGAAAAGGGAAGAAAGAGAAAGAGACCCCTCATTTTTATCCAACGGTGTAAAAGAAATTCAAATTCAAAATTTAAAAATCCCTCCATATAAAAACAAAACATCATTGAAATTATAAAACTCCAATTTCAAGTAAACATTCATCTTATTACGATCATGATAGAGCATGATTGGGAAACTTCTGCATCAATAAATTTTTTTCCTGCTTCATTTGAAAAGATCTGAGGCATGCTCTACTTCACATTTGCTTCAAATACTAAAAATAAAATATCAAAATAGAAAGGAGCTAAAACTGAGGGAGGTGTCCATGCCAATAAGTGAGAAGAGAATAAATGAGGAAGGGGAGGGCTAGTGAAGTGAGGTAGAACTCATCAAGGAGGAGCACTCAAAGAGAGAGAAAGAGGAAGGAAAAGATAGGAGTGCTAACAAGCATGAAGAGAGAGGAGAGGTACTGGATTAGGAGAGATTCTTGAAAAAAAACTTGTATTCAAATCCAAATATAAAGGTAAAGAAAGAACGGAAGGTAGGTTAGTGCATTACATAGAAAAAGAGAGAAGGAAGTGGGAGGAACCGGAGGATCAACCAAACTCTAGAAGGGAAAGAAGAGGAGAAAGAGAGGGTGAAGGAGAGCTGGCCAACTACTAGATGGCTAGATCTAAGTGTAGATATGCCAAGATATAAAGAGAAAAAGGGAGAGAATGAAGGGGGAGAGAGAGCAGAAGGGAGAGAGAGAGAGCTGGGGGAGTGTGAGAGAGAGAGAGGGAGGGTCTAATGGTCAAGAGATAAGGTCAAATCAGGTGATAGAGCTTTACAAGGGCCCCCTTCATAAGGGAAGAGAGAGATAAGGGGAGGGAGAGAGAGGATGTAGAAGAGAGAAGGGATCCGATGGCTAGCCAATAGCTAGTTCTAGCCAATGATGACTCGATCTAATCATTAGCATCACTGAGAAGAAGGAAAGAGGGAGGAAGATAGGTGAAACAAAAGGAGAAGAGGTAGAAAAGAGAGAGTAAGGAAAGAGAAAGAGGAGGGGATGAAAAGGGCCCCGTAGTTAGCTAGCTTCAGCTAACTGTCAAAAATGGTGTACCTTCATAGGAGAGGTTCGCTAGAAGAGATTAAAGATTCCAAACAAAGTTTCGATAAAAGAGGAAAAGCAATAGGATTTCCTTAATCGATGCATTTTTTAAATACTGATGCATTTTTATTTAAATTATCTTATTTCTTTCATCTTATATGCATATATACATTTATTTATGCATGCATATACATACATACATACATACATACATACATATATATATATATATGTGTGCATATATGTGCAGACATACATATATGTATATATAATCTTTTATCTTTTATATAAAAAATATTCTAGAAGTTAAATTATTCAATACATAATCAATCATTTTATTTCTATTTGCACTTTTGATCATAAATACATAGAAGAGTGATAATAGATGGCATTAGGTCCTTGTTTACTATTAAGACAACACCATAGGGAATCTCAATCTATATCAAGAATCTTTCTACCCACACCCACCAATAGATCAATCTTGGTGACTCTATTTGACTTATTTGACTCATAGTATAGTCTACTTTGTAAGATTCTTTTCTTTTTTGGTAACATGACACTCAATTATTTAGTAATCCAATCTAAACAGGTCCTTGAGAATGGAAGTGGGCTAGTGCCAATTTGAGGAGGGAAACTTATATTGACCATCTTTCATGGTGGAGAGAGGAGAATAGGTGGCCACACTTAAGAGGAAGAAGACTAGGAAACAAGGAAGGAGTGATGAGAAAATGAGAAAGGAGCAAGCCAAGAAGCATCACGAACTGTTAGCTTTATTAGAAGGTACCTCAAATCAATATTAAATTATTAAAGCATGCCATATTGAAACAAAAATAAATGATAATTGTTATCCTTCATCATTCTTCATCCTCATCATCGAAGTTCAGCCACATTTTCTCAAATTGACGGTAGTGCTCAAAATGAGTTAAGCAAAATGATAATCGGTTTCCCTTTGTTTCTTATTTTTTGTCACAAGCATACTTTAATCAATGATGGAAAGAGTCTTCAAAGGAGGAAGATGGCTTATTTTGGTCCCCTTTTGTTCTTAAGACAGTTGGATACTTTATCACAAAGGAAAGTAAAATTTTATTGAATCGTGGTCAAGGGTACAAGTAAATTCACATATGTCATTTTAAAATATGATCTTCTAATTTGTATACTCTTTTTAAATAAGTACTTTTATTTGGAATAATAACAATTTGTATTTATTTTTTCGTGAGTTTTCAAACATTGCGAAGGCAGATGAATTTTCTTTTTGATCTCTTTTATTTTATCTAGTTTGAAGTAGGAAAAGTTTCAGTCTTTCTAGAGATGCAGCAATGTCAAAGTCGGGAACTTTGAGTTATGTTACCGATGTGGGAGGAAAGATGGAAATGAAGGCAATCAAATCGGCGGTAGAGCAGTAAATTTCTCACCCTACCATTAATTCTTCTTCTATCGTATCTCTAACTGAAGAAATTATTGCCCGTACCACGTGCATGCCAGGCAAGCAGCCAATCACAGCTACTGATTGCCATAGTGGTGCACCAATATGCATGCTTGATGAATGAGAATCATAGAAAGCAATAGTTATGACTAGCTGCATCTATGACCCATAATATATGGTGTAGGCAATAATCTCTCATCTTTCTTTAATGCTATAGAGGGAATCTTCACAAAATCAAAGTAAACAACCTTACAGCTGACCGTGCATGCTATTTCCATTTCTCAAGGTATGAGCATGTTGAGGTGAATAAGGAAACAAGAAAGGCCAATGCCGCCGATTTGGTAAGACAATTCAGTTATTTATCTATTCTTTATTTATTTGTTGGATGGTAATTTCAATACAACATTAATTAAATTCAGTTTTGGGATTTGATATATATATCAAACTCACTAGGGGGGGGGGGCGGCGGCCAGAGGATATTATAAAACGGCCCAGAGGATATTATAAAACCCATCTTTAATATCTTTGAGACTCGTTTGGTTCGTGGGAAGTGAAGGAGAGAAGTAATAATTCTTGTAAAGTGGAGCGGAAATCTTTTATTTGGTTGGAGTTTTAAGAAAAAAGAGAATTGAAAATGGTTTTTCCATGGAAAGACACTTTTCACATTTTATAGAAAGTGAGAAATTCATGCCAAGGTGGACTTTGAAACTTTCCAAGAAATATGAATTGATGGTACTTTTTTATTTTCAAAATTGCACCAAGATCAATGATTAAAATTTTATAAAATATGAATGAATGGATATGATGAAATAGTAAACAATCATATATACCAAGATCATATAATATTTGAATATATTTATATTAACATAATATTATATTTAATATTATATTTACATGTATATTAATAAATATATTAGGTTACAATATTAGTATTATATTAATATAATAAATTATTATGATCTAATATTATATTATAATATATTTACATTATATTTATATTATTATATGTAATATTATTATTTATACTAAGTTTGGGTGCGTGAATATATGGTTTTATATTTACTAAGGATATAAGAGATATTTTACATAGTATTTCTAGAAAAGTGGATACTTAAAAAAATATAAGCCACCTGCAATAAGTTACTCTTCCTAATTAACTAAACATGCAAAAATCTTATTCTCAAGAAGTAAATTCCCAAAAAGTAATTTCTTGGAAAGTTATTTTATGGGAACCAAACAAGTCCCAAGTGATCGCAATGTTATTAAACCCGGCTCGGACAATGACCCAGACAAGATATTGGGTCACCGGGTCACCAATTCAACCGTCGGGTCAATGGTTGAACCGGCGGGTCAATGCATAGAACAAAAAATTTAATATTCATTAACTTATTTATGTTCAGTAATGCAATAATGACCCTGATAATGTGAACACTGGGCCTGGGTTGAAGTCGGCAGACCCAGCCGACTTCAACCCAGACTGAAAAAAAAAAAAAATTGGGATTGAGGAACCGTAATAGGGGAGGTTTCTTCTCCCTTGTTCCGACCGGAGTCTTCGCCGGAGACATCGGGGACGGAGTCGGGGTGGAGAGGGAGGCTGGGCGGTGCCGTGGTGGGCTGGATCGGGACTCCGGCCGACGCGATCTCAGTTTCCTAGACAATGAGGTGTCTCGGTGTATTCCTTTTTAAATCCCCCACATCGCCGACAACCATCGAACCATCTCACCGCGGTATTCCCTCCTCTCCGGCAAGTATCCAGAAATCGTCGAAGCCGATGAGTTTTCCTTTTATTTTCAATTTTATGAAGGATTTTGATGGATTTTTTCCGGTTGGGTTTTGAGCTATTCACCATCACCGCCGCCGTCGCCTACCGTTGACGGTCCGAGAAGACTGCGGCAACCACCGTGGTTGCCGGCAGTGGGGGAAGGGAAGAAGATGGGTTTCGGCCGGCTGAGGAGGAGAAACAGGGGTGGTTCGGGAGAAGAAAAGAAAAGAGAAAGAAAGAAGAAGGGAAAAAAAAAAAGAAAGGAAAAGAAAAGAAAAAAAAGATCTGTATGGCCAGAGAAAAAAAAAATAATAAAAAATAAATAAATAAATAATAAAAAAAATATATATATATATATATATATATATATATAGATAGAGAAGAGGAGAGAGAAGGAGGAGAGAGAAGGAGGAGAGAGAAAGAGGAGAGAGAAGGATGAGAGAGAAGGAGGAGAGAGAAAGAGGAGAGAGAAGGAAGGGAGAGAAGGAAGAGAGAGAAAATCAGCGATTTGTTTTCAAGATTCGTGAAAAATTGAGAATTTATTTAATTAAAATTATTTATCTATGTAGAGAATCTGTCTTCTGAGCGAGAAGGCGTCGCACCGATTTCGGGTTCGGATTAGTATAAGCGTGGATAGTTGATTTGTAAGGAATTCTAACTTAATCACCGTATTTATTAATATATTTTATATAACCAGATTTGATTCGAGTATAATATTTTTCATGCATAGTAGTTTTCAGATAGCATGATTTGATTTCCGGGTTACGGATCGAGTTTGTTGTTAGTGTTGTTTGTATTTGCAAGTGATCTTGAAATGTGTTTGATCGTGATAGCGATCGTTGGAAAGTGACATGATCCGATTATGTGAAAAGAAATGATAAAGTGTTAAGAGAACTGGTGTTTGGACTAGCCATGCCACGGCGGTACCGTGGTTTCTCAGTGTGCCCGTCACAGGCTGGAGTGTGACAACAGTGTGCCCGTCACAGGCTGAAGTGTGACAACAGTGTGCCCGTCACAAGCTGGAGTGTGACAATAGTGTGCCAGTCACAGGCTGGAGTGTGACCGTGGTTAGTCCAGAACCCTAAAGATAATGGTTAAATAATTGGAAATTCTATAAGAAGAAAAAAATAAAGTTTCCAAAGTTTTTTGTTAAATATGAAATCGGAATTGTTGATTTCGTCATATGTTATGGTAATGTTTACTGCTTTCATATACATGTAAATTATTATTGGTGATTATTTTGGAACCCTTACTGGGCTATGTAGCTCACTCCCTACCATCTATTTTCTTTCAGAGACTCAGGAAACTTAAAGAGGATCTGGGCTGGGCGTGAGACGGAGCATCATGTTTGTTGAGATAAATAGTTAGTTAGTCCGGTTTCTGACGTTTGTGAGTCAGTAGACCAATTTATGATCTCGAGTTAAATTATGAACTATACATTGTTAATGATTTGTTTATACAATATTAATTTACTTTTGATATATTTGAATTGTTGTGTACCTAGGCCTTGCATAATCTCTAGGGTAAAACCTAGGGTTTGTGCGGCCGGTCACGTAGCCGTTTTCGGTATTGGATTCGGGACGTGACAGAGTGGTATCAGAGCAAACCAGGTTCTAGGATCTTAGGATAAAAGCTCAATGAGAGAGAGTGTGGGTTGATCCATAGGTGGGGTAGATATTATGTCATGATTGTTTTGACCATCTGAGTGTTAGTTGTTTACTGACAACATTGGTGTAGGTTTTTCATGGCGCGTGGTAGTGGACGTGGACGTGTTAGGAGGCCCACAAGATTTGCAGATGGAGCAAATGCTTGGGATCCTATTGAGCAGCATGAGAATGCTGGAGCCTTATCTGATGATGAGGGACGTCCACAGGACCCAATGCCGATCTGGTGGACAACACTGGTAATGAGGAGCATCATCATGAGCCAGTGCCCAATCCTTTGGATAACACCCCGGAGACTGGAACTGCTGAAACAGGTACACCGGGGGGATCTGGAGTTCAGCCTGGGGACCAGATGGGTCTTCCTCAGCTATTACAAATTTTAGTGCAGCAGCAAGCTACTGCAAGAGCTGATACACTAAGATTTATGGAAGCCCAACAGCAACAGCAGCAATTTATGCAACAGTTATTATTACAACGACAACAGCCAGAAGTCAGAATTCCTCAAGAACGGCCAATTACATTAATAGATTTCAAGAAGTATGCGCCACCGCATTCAAGGAGACTTCTGATCCCATGGAGGCAGAGGGATGGCTTAAAGCTGTTGAGAAAGTTTTCCAAGCCTTGCGGTGTCCAGAAGAGGAGAAAGTTACATTTGCTACCTTTTTATTGCAAGATGAGGCAGCTGCTTGGTGGGAACTGGAGCTCGGAAAACAAGGACCAAATGATACACCTTTTACCTGGACAGATTTTAGAAAGGTTTTCTATGAGAGATATTTTCCTCAAAGTGTTCGGGTACAAAAATTTCGAGAATTTGATCGCTTGGAGCAGGGTACTTTAACTGTTTCTCAGTATGCCTCAAAGTTTGAGGAATTGTCGAGATACGCTCCATCACTCTTAGCTGATGAAGGAATCCGGGCCAGGAAATTTGAAAATGGACTTAGAAGTCGGATCCAGCATCAAGTGATAACTTTTGAGCTACCAACTTATAAAGAGGTTGTTAATAAAGCATTAATTATTGAAAGGGGATTGGATGTGGCTCAAGCTGAAAGGGAAAAAGCATTAAAGAAGAGATCTGGAACAAGAGGGAATCAAGGCCAATTCTATAAAGGTACCAATGCAAAAACCAGGAAGCTTGACAATGTTACTTTAGATGACAAGACCCAACCAAAGAATGATGTCAAGTGCTTTAAGTGTGGTGGTTCCCATTATAAGCGGGATTGTACGTGGCCAGATGAGTGGAAGTGCCATAACTGTGGTAAACCGGGACATAAGGCAGTTGTATGTCCATCTGGTCAGGGGTCACAGCATCAGTTACCTCATGGAAAACAGCAATTTGAAGGGCAACAGAAAACAGTAACTCAGGGACGGGTTTATTCACTCACCCAGCAGGATGCTAATGCTTCAAATTCTGTAGTGACAGGTATGATCAAATTATTTTCCAGTAATGTTTATGTTCTTTTTGATACTGGTGCTACACACTCTTTCGTATCTGTTAGATTGGTTAGGAGAATAATGGGTTAACCCCGACATCTTTAGAATTTGAACTCTGTATTTCCACTCCTAGTGGGGATGTTTTTGTGGTTAATCAAATCTGCAAGAAATGTAGATTGAATATCGAAGGTAGAACAATGGAAGCCGATTTGATAGTCTGGATATGAAAGACTTCGATATAGTCCTTGGAATGGATTGGCTGACAGCAAACCATGCTTCCATCAACTGTTTTGAGAAAATTATGAAATTTCAAATTCCTGATCAGTCAGAGTTCTGTTTTAAGGATAACAAGTTAACCTTATGAGGAGGGTAATTTCGGCTTTTGTTGCCAAGCGACTCCTTAGACAAGGTTGTGAAGGATTTCTGGCAACGGTGATAAATACTCGACAGCAGGATCTTAAGTTAGAAGACATACCTGTTGTGAAAGAGTTTCCGGAGGTCTTTCCCGATGATCTGCCAGGATTACCTCCTGATAGAGAGATTGAGTTCTCTATCGATCTTATACCAGGTACAGGTGCCATCTCCAAAGCTCCTTATGGAATGGCTCCGGCAGAATTAAAAGAACTTAAGGAGCAATTGCAAGAACTGTTGGATAAAGGATTTATCAAACCTAGCGTGTCTCCCTGGGGTGCTCCAGTCTTATTTGTAAAGAAGAAGGATGGAAGTTTTCGGCTTTGCATTGATTATCGAGAATTGAACAAAGTGACTATAAGGAACAAATATCCCTTACCAAGGATTGATGATCTATTTGATCAATTACAGGGGGCACAAGTATTCTCAAAAATTGATCTTCGTTCTGGTTATCATCAATTGAAGATTAAGACAGAGGATGTACCAATGACAGCTTTTAGAACCAGATATGGACACTATGATTTTTTGGTTTTACCTTTTGGTCTGACAAATGCACCTGCAGTTTTCATGGATCTCATGAACCAAGTGTTTAGACCATATCTGGATCAATTTGTAGTAGTATTCATTGATGATATACTGATATATTCAAAAAGTCTACAAGCACATGAGGAGCACTTAAAGATAGTATTACAAATACTCAAGGAGAAGAAATTATTTGCCAAGCTAAAAAAATGTGACTTTTGGTTGGACAGAATTTCTTTCCTTGGCCATGTTATATCAAAGGATGGTATTTCTGTGGATCCAAAGAAAGTGGAAGCAGTGGTAGAGTGGGAGAGACCCACTAATGTATCCGAAGTTCGTAGTTTTCTGGGAATGGCAGGATATTATCGAAGGTTTGTTGAAGGATTTTCTCTTATTGCTATACCCTTAACTCGTCTGACCCAGAAACGAACAAAATTTGAATGGACAGATGATTGTGAGCATAGTTTTCAAGAATTGAAGAAACGGTTAATCACTGCCCCAGTATTGACTGTTCCTACGGAGACAGGGGAGTTTTGTATATATAGTGATGCATCCCGAAAGGGTCTCGGTTGTGTGCTAATGCAAAATGAAAAAGTGATAGCCTATGCTTCTAGACAGCTGAAATCATATGAGTCAAATTATCCCACTCATGACTTAGAGTTAGCAGCTGTAGTATTTGCTTTAAAGATATGGAGACATTACCTGTATGGTAGTCGTTGTGAAATCTTTACAGATCATAAAAGTTTAAAATATATATTTACTCAGAAGGAATTGAATTTGAGATAGAGAAGATGGCTGGAACTATTAAAGGATTATGATCTGACTATCAGCTACCATCCAGGAAAGGCAAATGTTGTAGCAGATGCCCTGAGTAGGAAAACCCCGAGTAAGTTGGCAACTTTAATTACTAATCAAAAGCACATCTTAATGGATCTGGAAAGATCAGGGATAGAGGTACGAATTCATAATTCTGGGATGCAATTAGCAAATATTATGGTACAACCTATCCTGATTGACAAAATTAAATCAGCTCAGAAGGAAGATTTAGAGCTTCAGAAAATTAGAGAAACAGTTGAGTCTGGTGTACAATCTGAATTTACTATATATAAAGATGATACCTTGAGATTTGGTAACAGATTATGTGTTCCTAAACTTTCAGAATTAAAGAATGAAATTATGGAAGAAGCACATAGTTCAGTATATACGATGCATCCGGGTAGTACAAAAATGTATCGAGATCTACGTGAAAACTTTTGGTGGTCTGGTATGAAGAAAGATATAGCTCAGTATGTGGCTCAATGTTTGGTGTGTCAACAGGTAAAAGCTGAGCATCAAAGACCAGCTGGACCATTGCAGTCTCTTGCGATTCCTCAGTGGAAATGGGAGCACATTACCATGGACTTTGTGACAGGGTTACCCAAAACTCCTAAGGGAAATAATGCGATATGGGTGATTGTGGATCGACTAACGAAGTCTGCTCATTTCTTATCTTTTCGTATCGGACTCTCTCTGGAAAAATTAGCAAATTTGTATATAGAACAAATTGTGAGACTACATGGGATTCCAATTTCTATAGTATCGGATCGAGACAGTAGGTTTGTTTCACAATTTTGGAAGAGTCTTCATAAAGCATTGGGGACCAAATTAAGTTTTAGTACAGCTTTTCATCCCCAAACTGATGGACAGTCTGAGCGAACCATCCAGATTCTGGAAGACATGTTGAGAGCTTGTGTTATGGACTTGGGTGGTGCTTGGGACTGTCATCTATCGTTAATAGAATTTGCATACAATAATAGTTTTCAAGCTAGCATTCAAATGGCGCCTTTTGAGGCCTTATATGGTAGGAAGTGTAGATCTCCTATTTGCTGGGATGATGTGGGAGAAAGAAAATTGTTGGGTCCAGAAATAGTACAACAAACAGTGGAAAAGGTACAAATGATCAGAGAACGTTTGCGTACTGCTCAGAGCCGACAGAAAAGTTATGCTGATAAGAGACGAAGAGAGCTGGAATTCAATGTTGGTGATCATGTCTTTTTGAAAGTGTCTCCCACAAAGGGTGTGATGAGATTTGGTGTACGAGGAAAATTGAGCCCGAGATTTGTGGGACCATTTGAGATTTTGGATAAGGTTGGTGAGGTGGCCTACCGATTAGCTCTGCCACCAGTTATATCTGGAGTGCACAATGTGTTTCACGTATCTATGTTACGAAAATACATTCCTGATCCTAATCATGCAATAGATTATGAGCCATTGCAACTTCAGGAGGATTTGACCTATGAGGAGGTGCCTTTACGAATTGTCGACAGTAAGGAACAAGAATTGAGACACCGAATCATACCCTATGTGAAGGTGCAATGGAGCAATCACAGTGAAAGAGAAGCTACATGGGAACTAGAAGCAGAGATGCGAACAAAATATCCACAGCTTTTAGAAATACCAGGTACGTAAATTTCGAGAACGAAATTTATTTTAACGGGGGGAGAATGTGAACACTGGGCCTGGGTGAAGTCGGCAGACCCAGCCGACTTCAACCCAGACTGAAAAAAAAAAAAAATTGGGATTGAGGAACCGTAACAGGGGAGGTTTCTTCTCCCTTGTTCCGACCGGAGTCTTCACCGGAGACATCGGGGAAGGAGTCGGGGTGGAGAGGGAGGCTGGGCGGTGCCGTGGTGGGCTGGATCGGGACTCCGGCCGACGCGATCTCAGTTTCCCAGACAATGAGGTGTCTCGGTGTATTCCTTTTTAAATCCCCCACATCGCCGACAACCATCGAACCATCTCACCGCGGTATTCCCTCCTCTCCGGCAAGCATCCAGAAATCGTTGAAGCCGGTGAGTTTTCCTTTTATTTTCAATTTTATGAAGGATTTTGATGGATTTTTTCCGGTTGGGTTTTGAGCTATTCACCGTCACCGCCACCGTCGCCGCCGTCGCCTGCCGTTGACGGTCCGAGAAGACTGCGGCAACCACCGTGGTTGCCGGCAGTGGGGGAAGGGAAGAAGATGGGTTTCGGCCGGCTGAGGAGGAGAAACAGGGGTGGTTCGGGAGAAGAAAAGAAAAGAGAAAGAAAGAAGAAGGGAAAAAAAAAAAGAAAGGAAAAGAAAAGAAAAAAAAAAAAAGATCTGTACGGCCAGAGAAAAAAAAATAATAAAAATAAATAAATAAATAATAAAATAAATATAATATATATATATATATATATATATATATATATATATATATGATAAAGAGGAGAGAGAAGGAGGAGAGAGAAAGAGGAGAGAGAAGGAGGAGAGAGAAAGATGAGAGAGAAGGAAGGGAGAGAAGGAAGAGAGAGAAAATCAGTGATTTGTTTTCAAGATTCATGAAAAATTGAGAATTTAGTTTAATTAAAATTATTTATCTATGTAGAGAATCTGTCTTCTGAGCGAGAAGGCGTCGCACCGATTTCGGGTTCGGATTAGTATAAGCGTGGATAGTTGATTTGTAAGGAATTCTAACTTAATCACCGTATTTATTAATATATTTTACATAACCAGATTTGATTCGAGTATAATATTTTTCATGCATAGTAGTTTTCGGATAGCATGATTTGATTTCCGGGTTACGGATCGAGTTTGTTGTTAGTGTTGTTTGCATTTGCAAGTGATCTTGAAATGTGTTTGATCGTGATAGCGATCGTTGGAAAGTGACATGATCCGATTATGTGAAAAGAAATGATAAAGTGTTAAGAGAACTGGTGTTTGGACTAGCCATGCCACGGCGGTACCGTGGTTTCTCAGTGTGCCCGTCACAGGCTGGAGTGTGACAATTTGTGTGCCCGTCACAGGCTGGAGTGTGACAACAGTGTGCCCATCACAGGCTGAAGTGTGACAACAGTGTGCCCGTCACAGGCTGGAGTGTGACAATAGTGTGCCAGTCACAGGCTGGAGTGTGACCGTGGTTAGTCCAGAACCCTAAAGATAATGGTTAAATAATTGGAAATTCTATAAGAAGAAAAAAATAAAGTTTCCAAAGTTTTTTGTTAAATATGAAATCGGAATTGTTGATTTCGTCATATGTTATGGTAATGTTTACTGCTTTCATATACATGTAAATTATTATTGGTGATTATTTTGGAACCCTTACTGGGCTATGTAGCTCACTCCCTACCATCTGTTTTCTTTCAGAGACTCAGGAAACTTAAAGAGGATCTGGGCTGGGCGTGAGACGGAGCATCATGTTTGTTGAGATAAATAGTTAGTTCGTCCGGTTTCTGACGTTTGTGAGTCAGTAGACCAATTTATGATCTCGAGTTAAATTATGAACTATACATTGTTAATGATTTGTTTATACAATATTAATTTACTTTGGATATATTTGAATTATTGTGTACCTAGGCCTTGCATAATCTCTAGGGTAAAACCTAGGGTTTGTGCGGCCGGTCACGTAGCCGTTTTCGGTATTGGATTCGGGACGTGACAGATAATATATATTTTAATATTATAAACATTAAAATACCAATAAAATACAACTATAATCTCACAAGTCTTTAATTATTATTTACCAAATTTATAATGATTTTTTTATTCATTTTCCTGTTTCCATTAAAGTATTAATTTTAAACAAATTTTTAAAGCTTAAACAAATTCTTCTTAGTTCTTATCCTTGATTAATCATTGATTAATCCGTTTTTCTCTTCTTTTTTACTTGCTCTATTGCTCACACTCACCGGTCGATCTAAATTTCTATTAGGTCACCGGGGGTGAGAGGGAGGGAGTGGGGGAGGCATGAGGGGATGGGCAGATAGGTTGGAGAGTAGAGATCTGGCATGCTGGCATGAGTCCCTGTCCATCCACCGATCTACAAAACATCTGAAATTCTAAACTCGGAAGACCATAATAGAATAAAAATAGGGAGACTGGAGATGGATAAGGCGAGGCACCAACTTGGCGGTGGAGAGGACGGGGAAATTGCTAGAGATTGGATCATTGGAGGGTGGCTACTGATTACGGTTTGGGCCGTTTGGCAATGGGGAATCATACATATAGCTCAGACGGGAGGGGTGGCCGGGTGGGGAAGCACTCGCAACCAAGGCGTCTCCCCTTTTTACCCACCCTGTCCCTGATGAAAGCTCGAGCCGAGGAGAGAGTATGCGATCTAAAGGGCGACAGAAATACAAAAAAAAATCAAAGCCTCACCTCACCTGAACGACGAATCGGAGGAAGAAGAAGCCAAGAAGGGTGGAGCTCCTTGTCCTTGCCCTTGCTGCCGTCGCCACCATTGCTTGATCGCCAGTCTGAGAGGAAAAGTCGAGAGTGAAAGAAGAATTAGGAAAATTGGGAGGAAGCCAAAAGGACGGAACTCGCGGTAGACAAGAAGAGAAGAACCGAAGAGGCACTTTCGAGTTTCTACTCACTCTCGATTTTTCGATTCAGTTTTCTCCCATCGATTTAGCCGGGTTTCCTCCGGGTTTGGACCGGGTGTGATGGTTCACGGTAGAACCGGCCGGGTCACCAGTTTTCTACCGGGTTTAGAGCAAATACGGGTTAATTATAAACTTGAACTAGATTAGTGCACGGGTCAATAGGTTTCTGGTCAGACTGGCCCGGTCAAGCTGGGTTTAATAATACTAAGTGATCGTGACTTAAAGCCTGACATGAAACAGTAGTTATGGCTTTGTCCATATCCTCTAAATGTAACAGTAAATGCTTTACTTTGGTAATTTCAGACAAACAAGTACTATGATCTTGTAACCAGCTTGAGTGAATATGGCTGGGCCGAATCCTTGCACTTGGCAAGCATGTTAGTCATTACTCTTAATTTATTATATTTAACTTTTTTTTTTTTGATAAAGAAAAGGGATAGGGGGATAAATCCTGGTGTAGCTACCCCGCAGGCCCCTACTCCCATCGATTTAGCCAGGTTTCCTCCGGGTTTGGACCGGGGTGATGGTTCACGATTGAACCGGCCGGGTCACCGGTTTTCTACTAGGTTTAAAGCAAATATGGGTTAATTACAAACCTAAATTGGATTAGTGCATGGGTCAGCAGGTTTCCGGTTATACCGGTCGGGCCGAGTCGAGTTTAATAACACTAAGTGATCGATCGTGACTTAAAGCATGACACGAAACAGTAGTTATGGCTTCGTCCATATCCTCTAAATGTAATCGTAAATGCTTTACTTTGATAATTTTAGACAAACAAGTACTATGATCTTGTAACCAACTTAAGCAAATATGGCTGGGCCGAATCCTTGCACTTGGCAAGCATGTTACTCATTACCCTTAATTTATTATATTTAACTTTTTTTATAAAGAAAAGGGATAGGAGGGATAAATCTGGTGTAGCTACTCGCAGGCCCCCATTTCAAGGTGAGTACGTCAACCTGACACCACTAAGATGCCGCTTAGTAGAAGCGGGACAAAGAGGGAAACCCTGACCTCTCACTTATACCAATGATCGTGGGCTCCAGGAAATTTTCTGGATTTAATCGAGTCACCACTAGGATCATGCCTCGAACCCACAACCGGTTGATAGTGAGGCAAGGTCTCTACTAATTGGACTACCTCCTTAGCGATTATTATATTTAACTTTTATAAGAAACTTGTATATTATGTTTATGCATCTTTCATGATAACTGTTTGTAAGTAATCATTATAATAATATTTTTGAAGGTACAAAGGGGACACATTTCGAGGAAGCATCGATCAAGCGGCACGAGCACTTTGTTGCCCTACAACTAGCTTGAAAAGGGGAATGAAGGTTTTACCGGTCTTTCCTTTTATGACTTACATGACGCCTCTTAATAGCCAAGATGAAGATGCTTTAAAGGTAACATGCGCTTCTATGCATGTACATGCAAGTGCTCGATGTGGGTTGCGGAATTGGTGGAAATTATAGCTAGATCTAGGTAACGCACGAACTTATTGTATTATTTCCAAAATTGGTGAAGCTTCTAAAGTTGTACCCTACCATGACACATTGATCAGATTAGCTAAGCTATCATTTTGAATTTTAACCAGATTAGCTAAGCTAACATTTTGAATTTAGCCATTGCAGCTTAACATCCATTACCGGTTTGAACAGCAATGAGTACCAAATATCAAGAGCCAAGGTTGCTACAGTTTTTCAGAAATATTTTTAGCATCAATCTGTCTTTCCTAACATCGATGTCCATTTGAAACTTGATGGTAATCTATGCTAACAATGTTTACCCCACGGGAGCTAAACCTGTGAGCAGGACTGAGCGAGTCTTGCAACCTAGTTAAGGTACACTTTCCCCCTTCTTTCTCTTCTCCTTTTCACCATCACTATTTTTCATATTTCTGCAGTTGTTTTCTGCTATATATCTGTCTAGTTATATGTAAGCATTTCTGTCTCACTAAATTCTGTGCCATTTCTGTTTATAAATATGCTTTTGTCTTAAACACTTAATCATCCGTAGATAAAACCAGTGCTCAAGAAAACATCAATATTTTGGTTAATGTTTTGGCTAATCTTCACGCCTAATCTTTGTTTATCATAACTGCAGGGTAACTTCATGAATATGCCATTCCCTGATAATACTTTTGATGCTATATATGCAATAGAAGCAACATGCTATGCACCAGATCTGGTATATATATTTCAGTGGAAATGATTTTCTAAACATTTCTTATGGTTTATTTTATGTTTGCATCACACCTTCTCCAAATAATTCTAATGCCTTCGTGGTTGGTACAGGTTGCCTGCTATAAGGAGATTTGCAGAGTACTTAAGCCTGGCCAGTGTTTTGCGTGCTATGAGTTGTGCATGACTGATCACTTTGATCCCAGGAATGAAGACCATCAGAAAATTAAGGGTGACATCGAATTTGGTTGTGGTATTGCAGATTTAAGAACTACAAGCCAATGCCTTGAAGCCTTAAAGCTTGCAGGGTTTGAGGTAAGATGTCATACAAAATGTACTGGTCCTTAAATGCATTTTCGATGTAGACCTATTTGAGACTATCTATAAATGAAATGTTGTAGGTAGTGTGGGAGAGAGATCGTGTGTTAGATTCTCCTGTGCCATGGTATCTGCCCTTCAATCCGAGAGGATTCTCCATAAGTAACTTTCGAACAACAGCCATTGGAAATTACATTACAAAATCTATGGTAAATGACATCGTTCGTGTGATAATTGGGCCGTTGGGCTGAAGTCGGCAGGCCCAGCCGACTTCAACCCAGCGAAAGAAAAAAAAAAAAAACGAGAAGAGCCGAAAACAGGGGAGCTAGGTTAGCCTTATCCAGCCGGCATTTTCGTCGGAGATTTTGAGGGGAGAGGGATGTGGCCGGCGACAAGGTTGGGTTAGATTGGAACTCGATCGGGCGAAGTTTGTGTTCCAAACAACGAGGGAAACATCGGTGTGAGTTCTTTAAATCCTCCCTCACCGCAGTCCCATTGAGCTCTCTCCGCGGTGTCTTCTTCCACTCCGGCGAGCAACAAAGAACCTTCAACCGCCGGTAAGTACGATTACTTTATTTTAAATTATTTCGGAGAGGATTTGGATGATGGAGTATGCACAGCGGGCCTCATCATCAGTGAGAGAACGCGGGACATGGGAGCTCCAATGGGGGGTTCGTTCGTAGAAGAGGTAGTCGTTGTCGAGGAAACAGAGGGGGACGAGAGTCCAGAGGTGGCGCCGTCGGAGGGGAGAGGATGCTGGTTTTGGCGAAGATGATGGGAGGAGAAGGGAACAAGAAAGAAAAGAAAAAAAATACTGACCTGAGTTCGAGTTGCCGGTGGCTGCGCCACCATTCACCGATCCTTCTTCTTAGTGACCACCCCCATGGCCATTGCCAGCAATCATGGGGAGGTCGGCTCGGGCTGAATCAGGGAAGAAGCAGAGGAGTCGGGAGAAAGGGAGAAGCCATGGTTTGGAAAAAAAAAAAAGAAAAAAGAAAAAGGGAAAAAGAGAGAGAAAAAAAGAAAGAAAAAAAAGGAGAGAAAAAGAGGAGAGAAAGATGAGGAGATAGGAAGAGGAGAGAAAGATGAGGAGATAGAAAGAGGAGAGAAAAGATGAGAAGAGAGAGGAGAGAGAAGATGAGGAGAGAAAGAGAAGAGGAAAAAAATATAGATGTTGAAAGGGGATCGAAAGGTTTTATTCTGGAAATTCATGAGATTAGGATTTACGAGTGAATCGTAGAAGGAATTTAGGTAAAAGGTTTTGATTTACAATTATCCTAGGATTATTGATTAAAAAACTGTTATTGTACCTATAGGGAGGCAGCCTTCTAAACAGAAGGACTTTATGCGGGTTCCGGGTTTGGACCAGTATCAGTTGTCTCTAGTGAGGTAAAGAATTATATATTGATCATCCATTTATGCATGTATTTTACGTGGCCTGGTTTGATCTGAGCATATATATATATATACATTTGCATGCATGGTGTTATTTCATATGGCATAGTTGATTTTCTTGTGATGGACATTGTGGTTGTTATTATTATTGTCGTCTGTATTTCATATACCATGTTTTAAAGAAAAATGACACTAGTTATCGAGTTGGTTGGACCACAATACCGATTATCGAGTGGGTTGGACCATAACATCGGTTATCGAGTGGGTTGGACCACGATATCGATTATTGAATGGGTTGGACCATGACACCGGTTATTGAGTGGGTTTAACCATGATAATTTTATGGTATAACAATCATAGATTTAGAATCCAGGAATCCTTATCTCTATTGGTGTTAAACTTAACATGCTAGATACTAATATATACTCGGATCCTTGATCTAGGTGCTAAAGGACTTCCTGACGTTCTCCTATCTAGAAAATTATTTTTCTATATAATCAATCTTAATATTAAAAATAATTTTATGGTATAACAATCATAGATTTAGAATCATCTACTAGGATTCAGCAATGGTCCTTCCACCGATCCCTGATCCTAACTTCACAACCACCCGAATCCCTAGGAAAGATAAATTTTTAGAAAGAAAAGATTTCAGAAAGAGAAGTAAAGAGAGAAAATAGAAAATGAAAATGAGGAGAGAAATTAGAGAGGAAAGAGTGAAAGAGAGAGTTTTTTCTTCTTTTTTTCTCTTCTTTTTTTCTTTTTCTTCTGTTCTTCTGTTTCACCAAAATAGAGGACATGTACTCCGCATTCATTCCCTCCAAAATTTAGAGTTCTTACCAAGAGGAGGTGGCCATTGCTAGGGTCCTGATCTGGCGTTCAATGGTGATGGCGGTGCTAAAAAAATCAAGGGAAAATGAAGGAAAACCAAGTGATTCAAAGAAAACTATCTTTGCTTGCTTAATTCCAATGATCCATGATGAGATTTAGATCGGTGATGGCTGCCAAATGATGCGAAGGAAGGACAAAAAGAGCCAGCAGAGTTGAACGAGGGAAGACGAGCAACCTTTCACGATGAAAATCAAGGAAGAAAATTTAGAATATATCTCTAAAGTCAATGGTGATTTTCCATAATCTAAAGGAGAAGAGTTCATTACTTATACATGGGCTCTGAGACTTTTCAAATCTAGTTTATATAGGAAATCCCACCCTCTTTCATGAAGATTTAGAAGAGAAGATGACTCCAATAGGAATTTTCTTCCCCATGTTTTTCTTTTTTTTTTTTTTCCTTATTTTTCCCGGCTTATTACATATAACCTCACAAAATAACCCCAAAGTGCAAGTGAAGAACACTACTTTGAATGGACGGTTGCCCGTCAACACTCAGCAGCAACGAACAGCTTTCTTAACAATTGCTCCAGATAAAAAGCGCTGTTCTTTGAGGTTTCTCGAGAGAAGACGGTCGAGACTTCGAAAGGGGAAGGCACCTGGCGGAGATCAGGCAAAGAATGGCAGGTGATTGCTAAAGCAGTCGCCGGAACGGGTGGATGCAACGAGATCAGGTCTCCTGTAGAGCGTATGGCTATAGGTGGACATCTTGGAGATCTTACAGTGAATCATACTGGAGAAAAAACTTTCGTTTCCCTGGAACGACGGTGCTCACTGGAGCAAATATGCTGTGTCCCGTTGGAAGGAAGAGGTCAGTCTGCAATGGGGAACCGCCGAAGAACCTCAAGGAAATGAGTAAATGCAAGAGGAAATGAGCCATCTGGTGCTGACAAAGGGATGCTTGTTGGATGCTGTGCTGCAAAATTTCAGGAGGGAGTTATTCTGATTCACCCCACTCCATGAAGAATCAACCCCATGAATTCAGCCATGATTTATTTCTGTTATCGAGGTGGCAAAGCAAGACTTAGTCCTTGCAAAAAAATAGGGCACGATTAGTCCATGATCCTCCCATGTTCTTAGTTTGTTTTCATCCTATGCCATGTTCTGTTTAGGCTATTTAAAGGCAGTAGATGTAATCAATTCGTGGCTCACTTTTAAGAGTATTCTGAAGTTATTTTAGTGTCCCTCTTGTGTCCCAACAAAGCTCTACCCTCTTGATTCCTCTTTCCACAGAATTATGGTTTATATGTGTGCAGAGGTGTTTGATTCCAAACAGCAAGTTTGATCAAGCCCACCGTTGCTTCAACTTCAACATTGGTATCAGAGCTAGCCAGGTTGGAGATCATCAAGAAGAGTAGACTCAACGCAGAGGGCTTCCAAGGCAAGGTGATTCTGTAAAAAAAATATTCTGGCAAAGTCTGCACATCACTTGTTTGTTGAAAAGCCTCTTAAAGTAAGGCATGGCAAATATTAATTATATGAATCCATTGATTCCTATTTTAATGGGCAAGCATATGAATACTGAAGTATTAAGATGCGTCAATTTTTTATTTCATTAGACTTGTGGGATACGGTTGAAAATGGTTATGTAGAGCTGACAAAAGAAGAGGGAAGATTGACTCCTGCTTAAAGGAATGAGCCAAGAACAATGGAAAGAAAGATGCAAGGGCATTTGTGGCACTACAGCAAGTAGTTAATGACTCCATCTTTCCAAGAATTGCTGGAGCAAGCTCAACAAAAGAAGCATGGAATATATTGAAGGAGGAGTATCAAGGAACCGAAAAGATAACTGTGGTAAAACTCCTAACTTTTTGACATGAGTTTGAAAATCTAAGAATGAAAGATGGTGAATATGTAGATAAGTTTTCTTTAAAGTTGCGATTTTGATTGGTCAATTAAGATCTCTTGGAGAAGAAATTTCTGAATAAAGAATTGTTGAGAAAGTGTTAAGAAGCTTGCCAATCAAGTTTGATAATATAGTTGCAGTTATTGAAGGATCTTTCTACTTTTTCTCTCACTCAACTAATCGGATCTTTGTTAGCTCATGAGGAAAGGCTTAACAGGTTAGCAGAAAAAGTGTTGATGATGGGGATCCAGGGCAGGTCCGGGTATTTTTCTATTTTTTCTTATTTTTTCAGAATTTTTTAATTTTTCCTATCCCGTTATTCCATCTATCCCCGCTATTCTGGTTTTGTTCTCGGTTTATCCTCGAGTTATCCCAACTTTATTCTACCTCCTGCAACCTTTCTCCCGTGAATTTTTTAAAAGTTCCGAACCCTAGCCCCACCGCCCCTCCAGCCCCAGATCCGAGCCGCCCGCCCTCCGGCCACCCCCGCCGAACGTCGCCGAAGCTCGCCGGCCCCCGCCCTCGCCGGAGAAGCCGTCGCCACCACCGCCGCCGCCCACGCCCGTGGGAAGCCGAACGAGCGCGAAGGCGTCCGCCCGCCACGGCCCACGGCCGCCGCGGCCGCCGGCCCGCTGACCGCCGCCGTTCCCGCCGCCTACGCCCGTGGGAAGATGAACGGACGCGGGAGGCGTCCGTCCACCCGCGTGCGGCCGTGTGGCGCCGCCGCTCACCGCCTGACGCCGCCGCCCGCCTGTCCGCCAGACACCATCCCGCCTTCCCCGGCCTCCCCGCCATCCACCGCCATTCCCGACGCCCGGGAGGTCTCCCACGACCGTGGGAGACCAAACGGCACGCTGGGCGTGCCGTGCCAGCCATGTGCCGCCTCGCCTGCGGCCGTCGCTGGCCGTCCGCCGCTCGCCACCCGCTGGCCCCGTCCGCCGCCTGCTTCCAGGTCGCCGACCGTGTGCTCCGTCGGGAGATCGGTCCTCCGCATGGCCGTGAGACGGAGTTGCATGGATTTCAAAGCGACCCATATTTCAGAGCAGCATGCTTTCTGGAGCAGATTATCAAGCCAACATGCTTTTCAGAGCATATCAGCATTATTTTTGAAGCAACACGAATTTTGATATAATTTATTTTTCTTTTTGAGTTTTCTTAGAGGCTAAGAAACTGAGAGTTTTGGTTTTTCTATATAAGGCCCCCTCTCCCCCTGTAATAATCAAAGAGAGTTTTGATATGGATTTTGGGTTGGTTCCGGTTCTGGGCTGAGGCCCGTTTTTCTTCGTTCCCTGCTGTGTGCATTATGGGTTCGATGAGGGGTGTGAGGCGTTCCCTGCTGTGTGCATTATGGGTTCGATGAGCACCTTAGTTATCCTCTATCTCGTCTTCTTTATCCCTTCGTGTCCTTTGAGAGTCATCCTAGCATATCTATGTGAGAGACCTGCTGTGTGCATTATGGGTTCGATGAGAGCTCAGGGTAGCTGGTGCTGTGACCCTTTCGGGAGGGTAGCTTTATGCTCAGGATAACTGGTGCTGTGACTCCTTCGGGAGGGTAGCTTTATGCTCAGGGTAGCTGGTGTTGTGACCCCTTCGGGAGGGTAGCTTTATACTCAAGGTAGCTGGTGTTGTGATCCCTCGGGAGGGTAGCTTTAGGCTTTGACCCCTGACCTTCTGTGTGCGTCCCCCGCTAGAGTGTGTCTCAGGGCCATGAGTTCCACTTCCCGGTCCCCCATCTTCATCCTTCCTTCTCCACATCCATCCAGAAAAATTAAAAATAAAAGAGATCAGCTGTCTTATGATTTTAGTGTCAGTATGCCCTAGTCCCGGAGGCTTCTTAGTCCTCTCACGATCCTAATTTTCTTTATTTTCATGAAGATTTAGAAGAGAAGATGACTTTAATAGGAGTTTTCTTTCACATGTTTTCCTTTTTTTTTTTTTTTTTTCTTTATTTTTACCGGGTTTTACATATAACCTCACAAAATAACTCCAAAGTGCAAGTGAAGAACACTACTTTGAATGGACGGTTGCCCGTCAACACTCAGCAGCAACTAACAGCTTTCTTAACAATTGCTCCAGATAAAAAGTGCTGTTCTTTGAGGTTTCTCGAGAGAAGACGGTCGAGACTTCGAAAGGGAAGGCACCTGGCGGAGATCAGGCGAAGAATGGTAGGCGATTGCTAAAGCAGTCACCGGAACGGGTGGCTGCAACGAGATCAGGTCTCCCATAGAGCGTTTGGCTACAGGTGGACATCTTGGAGATCTTACCGTGATTCATACCGGAGAAAAAACTCCCGTTTCCCTGGAACGGCGGTGCTCACTGGAGCTAATATGCTGTGTCCCGTTGGAAGGAAGAGGTCAGTCTGCAATGGGGAACCGCCGAAGAACCTCAAGGAAATGAATAAATGCAAGAGGAAATGAGGCATCAGTGCTGACAAAGGGATGCTGTCAGCCATTCATACGCCAGCACCTCACTGGCAAGGTGCTTGGCCTAGGCCATGGAAGAGCCTCTTCACTACCCAACTACCTCCAACCACCAAAGGGCCTCTCATAATCCACCATTAACTTGGGCTCCACTATTTCTATTTCTAAAAGGCCTGCTCCTTTGCCAAAGCCTTAGCAACCTTTCTCTAGGCAACAAAGACCTTTGAGGTTTCGAAAAGGTGCCCACTTCTAGTGCGGGGATTACGGCCATTATTGGAGAGAGTGTAGAAACGGTCTCGTGTGCTTCCTTCATAGAAAGGTCGGACACTCTTCGCATCCATGCCAAGCGAGACATAGGAAGATGGTTGACAGAGTTAACTTGTTTACCCCGGACCGTCAACCGAGTTCCAAGGTCCTTTTCCCAACATAGGACCACCGTACCGTGTGCAATGCTACAATGATCTTCTTGGAGCAGGGGTACTCTAAGCTTGGAGTTGCTCCATCGAGCCTTGCTAGTATTTGCCAGGCCTTGAAGCAGTGGATGTTGGTGGTTCTCTCACTAGAAGCGGTTCAAAGCTTCAAAAGACCACAAGGCTCAAAGCTGCGGGTGCTATCAAAGATGCCATCGAAACCTTATTCTGGCCAAACCAAGCAGAAAAGAGCCTAAAAATGATGAGGAGATTGCTGAACCCTCCCGGCCACTTAACTCCATGCCGCATGAACACTTATCGGATTGGTGAAGAGCATGAGGACTCTCATTCAATGAGGATGTTGCCGAGGAGCACTACAGCAAAACAGGGTTATCCCGACCCTTTTCTGCCGACGCTTCGGAGAAGCGTTGGGAAGAACTAGAACCCGCCGACGATTTTTGAAAGCGCTGGCAAAACTGAAAGTCCGCCGACGCTTTAAAGCGTCGGCAATTAACCTTGAGTTTTACCGACGCTTTTAAGCGTCGCCGGACCATCCGCCGGAGTCTGGGACCTTTGCCGACGCTTTTAAGCGTCGCCAGACTGACATTTACCGACGCTTATAAGCGTCGCGGAGTCTAGGGAGCTTTGGCGACGCTTAAAAGCGTCGCCACAGTTTTGGACCTTTATCGACGCTTTTAAGCATCGCCGTACTATACATTTACCGACGCTTTTAAGCATCGCGAAGACCAGGAACCTTTCCCGACGCTTATAAACGTCGCCGGCATCGTACATTTGCTCGACGCTTTTAAGCGTCGCCTAAGTCCGTGACTTTGCCGACGCTTTAAAGGTCGCCAAAGATTCCAGGATATTTGGCGACTCTTATAAGCGTCGCTATAGTTTTCTGGTTATTTAGCGACGCTTATAAGCGTCGCTAGAGTCAGGACTTTTGGCGACGCTTAAAAGCGTCGCCGGACTCCAAGAAAACCCCCCCCCCCCCCCCCCCCCCACCCTAATTCTCTTTGCAGCCGCCACACCAACTCCCCCCCCCCCCCCCCGAACTCCTCCTCACCCTCCCTCCCCGCCTCCTCCTTCTCTCTACTCCTCCCCCCCCCCCACCGTCGAACCCCCACCCCCCCCCAACTCCTCCTCCTCCCCCCCACCTCCCCCCCCCCCCCCCCCCTCCTCCTCCTCCTCCTCCTCCCCCCCACCTCCCCCCCCCCCCCCTCCCCCCCCCCTCCCCCCCCCCCCCTCCTCCTCCTCCTCCTCCTCCTCTCCTCCTCCCCCCCCACCCCCCCTCCTCCTCCTCTCCTCCTCCCTCCCCCCACCCACCGCACCCCCCCTCCTCTCCTCCCCCCCCCCCCCCCTCCTCCTCCTCCCCACGCCACACAACACCCCCCCCCTCCTCCCCCCACCCCCCCCCCACCCCACATCCCACCGAACATCTCGGGAGGGTTTCGGCGGTTCTTGGAATTTCTGGGGTTTCCTTGGTTTTCTTGGCTAGAAGCGTGGGATTTGCGGGTGTTTCCTTTTCGATTTCCGCCGCGAGTAATGCTGCTTGGATAAAGGCATTGTTGGGCTCCGGAAGTCAGCAAGAGTGTATCGTATTTCGGGCAACTTCCCATCTGGGTGACCTCCTTCACGAGCAATCGTGAATCTCGTGTGAGTTATTTTTTTATTTTTATTTTTTATTTTTTTAACCCTCTTAGTTTTCTTCTTCTTTTTGTTTTTTCTTATAATTTTGTTTTGTTTGGCTTAGTTTGGTTATTTTTCTTGGTCATCTGAGTACTGTTATGTCTCATGAGTTATAATATATTTAGGGTTAGAAATGATATCATTTTTTTTGCCTTTTTGTTAAACTTTCTTGACCATTCTGTTAACTCTATACTGTTTGCTTTAGTTTCATCCACTGGTGGCTTGTGCAAATTGTGTAACTGTATGTTATTCTGCTCAAATAAAATTTTGGGCATTAAGAACAATTATTTTTTATTAAAAAAATAATTGAAGGACTGACATGCCCTATAAGGTTATATTAGGGAATCTTCAAAAAGGAATCGGTTTGGGTAGGGTATTGATGCGGCTCCATGGCCAGTGTAATCAATTATGGAGTAATACTAGTTGGGTTTTGGCATTATACATTTAACTCAACTTCTCTGCTTGTCACAAGTTTTCTCCGTGCATTCTCTCATTTCTGGAACTAATTTGAGGATGAGTAGTTCAATAGTTCTCCATCTTTACCTTGTTGGGGAAGAATTATTTGATAATCCACAGCACCATTTTGTTAAAAATTTTTGATGGACAACCAAATGTCATTTGTTTTGTTGTATCTCTTTGGTATACTCAGCATCACAATTTTTTTTTCTTTTCCATCAATTTAGTCAGAATATGTTACAGGGAATTATGATTTGTGCTGGTTCTCTTGCAAAACGCCATTTAGCTGCCTCCGTTTTCCTAGTTTTTTTTTCCCTCGTTGTGTGTCTTCTGGCCCTATCGTCTTGGATAAATTGCCCAATATGAAGTTTTATCTATAAGAGATTGGTTTCATGGATCTAATGTTATTGATTGGACTGGCCTTTTGACATTCACCTTTTTAATGCTTGAGGTCTTGGTTGCCAATTATGAACCCTGCTCCACCAATTGCTTAGTTTGATTGGTTTGGGGAAGTTCCTGCCTAAGTTTGTGGGTCAGAGTATGACTATACATTTATTTGTATACTTTGTTACAGTCATCTATTTTAAGAGTCACCATGGGGCTATATATGTACTTGAAATGGATATTTTAATAGAAAAAATTAGCTCAAGAGATGAACTTATGGACCTTACAGGTTGAATCTCAGTGGACTTGGTGTAATGATTATGAATGTGCTGATATAACACCAGTAAAAACATGGTCCTCTAAAATAAAATGAACTCAAACCTATTTTTAAAATTGGTTAGTTCAATTGGCGTCATAACGGGTATAACCCATAAGCAAAATCAATCTCAAGCTTTGTTTCAAAAGGAATAATTTGTTTTCATTTGTTAAATAAGATGTGTCGGTGGATCAGAGTGGCCATGTCTATCATCAGTGATTTAGGGCTAATAATTTGACCAAAATCCTTTTCTATTTGAGATGTTTACATATATACCCTTGTCTTATAGCATATTTAATTTCTAACAGAAATCACGTATTTTTATATATATATCCCTTCAAATTATCATGTTTCTGGAAATATGACCTTTCTATTACATTTGTTGTCTGATGCATTGATAAATAATCATTTTAAAAGTAAATGACATTATTTTACCCCTTTGCATTAGTATCCTTAAAAATAACATTCAATTTATATCATATGTACCTATAATTTTGAATATTTTTTTAGTAATAGAAATAGAGTTGTTTTAACATGAAAGAATTATCTATTAATGATATTAGCCAAAAATCTCATTGGATGACATGGGAAAAAGGGTGAAAGAAGAAGATGATGATACTTACACTCAGTGTATGCCTTATAATATTGTACCGGATGATCATATAATGATACAACCATTTTGGTTAGGTTGGATTCCGAGGAAGGTACAACTGGTTGATTATGACAAGTAAGTAGTTTGTAAGATGGTTTACATTTTTTGCATTGATGATTATGTTATCTTTTAAATTGCAATTCATTTCCGTTATAATTTGATTATAATGTTGACTGACTTGTTTTTAAATAATGCAGGTTAGGTACACCATGCCTCGAAGGAAGCGAGCAGATGTACAGATACAGTTTTCCCAGACCGAGGCTGGTACTTCAGCACAATAGCCTGAGGGCAGTCGATCAGTTTCACATCGGTCTGATGGCAGTCCCTCTATTTCTGCACATCAGCCTCAGGACGACGTTATTCCCTCCGAGTCCGCACATCACGATCCTTCTATGGATCATCCTGATGACGAGCCTATCATCGATGATATACAGATACAGGGTACATAATTTAATAATTCTATCTCATTTCAATTCATGCATATGCAATAGTTTTGATATACAATGTTCTGTATTTTTTTTTTGTAGATGGATCCGGGAGACTCAGGCGTAGGCGAGGATCCACATTAGTCCGTGATGTGTGGCAGTTACCTGAGGGTGAGAGGATAGTGATAGAGTGCAACAAGCTAGGGCAGCCTATTAAGAAAGCTGCTAGCTTGTTGACTAGCTTTCTGGGGACAGTAGCACGCCGTGGTCAGCTATGTCCTCTGAATTATTCGAAGTGGAACGACATGCTTCCTGCATATAAAATAGAAATGCTACGAGTTGTGCAGGTAAAAAAATTAATATATTATTTTATATCTTAGATTTTTAACAATTGAATTACTTTTTTCATTTAATATTTATTTTATTGTTTAATTAAATTGTAGAGCAAGTTCGTTCTTCCTTCAGATTCATCTGATTTTGTGCTTAAGTCTCTCAATCACAAGTGGAAAGAATATAGGGCGAAGTTGAAGAGAGACTACAAGCTAGAGGGTAGGACAGAGGAGCAGGTTGTAGCTACCTGTCCTCCTGATGTTCACCCTCATCAGTGGATGGAGCTGGTGCACTATTGGTTCTCTGAGAGGGCACAGGTTGTGTAGCATCATCAAACACTTCGAAATTTATTAATTTTCACTTGTTATAATTATATTTATACAATATATAATATTGTTTTAATTTATTTTGCAGACGTATTCTGATATTGGTAGAGCTGCACGAGCTGCTCAGTCTGTTCCTCACACAGCGGGGTCCAAGAGTTATGCACGGCTCAGGCATGAGTTTGTATGTTTCTCATCCCATAATACTAGTAGTATACTTTTAGTTTTAACATAATGTATCATCATGTATCATGCATGTGTCATGTATAATGGTACGGGGATATAAGATATGTTATTTTGAATTTTTTTGTAATATTTATTCTTTATATAGGCTGATCAGCAGGGAGGGAGCCTGGTGAGATGGAGTTTTATCGGATGACTCACGTTCACCAGGATGGCAGTTTTGTTCGGGACGAGTCCAGAGATATATATGTATTTTTTTATTTATGTTATATTATGATTTATATTTTTATTTTTATTAAGTATTAATATATGTATTTTTTGTCAAATATAGAATAGGGCTACCTCTATGATAACCGAGCGTGCTGGCGAGGGTTCATCATCTACACAGAGCAGTCGCATCGAGGCCGAGGTATTCTCGGAGTTGATGGGACCAGAGCGTCCTGGACGAGTGAGGGGTTATGGGATTGGAGTTACCCCTACTCAGTTATCTGAGGTGCGTAGATATACTCGGGATACTAGAGAGAGTCATGATCAGTTACATGTTCGTCAGCTCCAGGAGGAGATAGCAGAGCTCCGACAGACACGTGATGCAGACAGAGCAGAGATGCAGACCATTAGGTCTCAGCTAGAGCATGTTACATCTGTGCTGCATATGTTCATGTCATCTCAGGTAAGTAATTATTTATTAATTTTGTATATATCTAAGAATTGAGAATATATATAATATATGTATTATAATTCCTGATGTATATATTGTAGGTTCCTGGTGCATCTGCGAGCCGCAGACCTGACGACGACCAGCCTCCCACGGATCAGTGATGCTAGATGGTTTTTTATTATTTATGTATGTCTTTTTGTTTATTTGAACTTGGATTGATATGTTTATATATATATATATAACTTTTTATATTTGGGTTGTATTTGTGTTTGTGTATGTTGGATGTGATATGTGATACAAGTTTGAATATTTTCATTTGTTTGTGTATGTTGGATGTGATACAGGTTTGAATGTTTCTTTTTCGTAATGTATACCGGTTATGGGTTTGTATATATGGCTGTTTATTTTTTTTTTTAAGAAAAAAATTTACCGACGCTTTAAAGCGTCGCTAGTTTTGGATCTGGCGACGCTTTAAAGCGTCGCTAAAACTGGAACTAGCGATGCTTTAAAGCGTCACTAGGTGTCTAGCGATGCTTTAAAGCATCGCTAGGTGTCTAGCGATGCTTTAAAGCATCGCTAGGCTTGTGTCTAGCGACGCTTTAAAGCATCGCTAGGCTTGGTGTCTAGCGACGCTTTAAAGAGTCGCTAACTGGCGACGCTTTAAAGCGTCGCTAGGCTTGTGTCTAGCGACGCTTTAAAGCGTCGCTAGGTTTCAGTTCTAGCGATGCTTTAAAGCATCGCTAAAACTGGAAATGGCGACGCTTTAAAGCGTCGCTAGGTTTGGTGTCTCCGACGTGGCGAGTTCTAGCGATGCTTTAAAGCGTCGCTAGAATAAACCCTAGCGACGCTTGAGAAAAGCGTCGCTAGAACTGAAAATGGCGACGCTATAAAGCGTCGCTAAATTTGGTGTCTAGTGACGCTTTAAAGCGTCGCTAATCGGCGACGCTTTAAAGCGTCGCTAGGGTTTAGTATAGCGACGCTTTAAAGCGTCGCTAGAATTGCGACGTTTTTCCCAAGCGTCGGTAAGTTGCGTCCCAACGCTTGCATAGGCGACGCTTTAACGACGCTTTACAAAACGTCGGGAGATTATTTAGCGACGTTTATAAGCATCGGTAAAAGTCAAAAAAAGCGTCGGTAAATCCCAGATTCACTGTAGTGGAGGTTGTCAATGCTCTCTTGGAATCTGGAGCTACAACATGAGGAGGCGACCACACATGCCAACTAATACCGCTGACATGGTTGTGATTTGAAGTTAATTTGTCATGGAAAAGCTACAGCTGTGTACTTCTTACCACCATTCCTCTTCCCTCTTAGCTTCACATTCTTATTGCCATCTTTGTTTACCCTGTCAATGTTGCATTTTCAAGTTACACATTGGCATGCATGCCTGGTCTTGGAATGAAATTCTGAAAATTTTCTACCAGTTCAGAGTGAAGCTTTGCACTCTATTGTCTCCAAAATACTCCATTATTATATGTTGTTGCTCATGTTTGGGGTGCTTGGATTAAAATGCTCACGTTACGATCAAGCCAACGGAATTTTGCCTAGGGGATGGTATATTATACACATCAACATTCATGCTCTTCACCAACCCGAGAGGTTTAGCTTTTCTCTACAGTGGATGCCACTTTATAGAAATGATTGTTGCAACATGAAACACTAGGGGTAGGTGCTATGGCCAAAAGGTGGGTCATCCATGATCTTGTTACATTCTCCTCGTGGGACATTATACTTGTTGGGGTTAAAGCATGATCATAAAACATTGTACCTAGGATAAATTTTAACCCTCGTGTGCTAATTAAAATATATAATAACTCAACAATATCAATTCAGCAAAAGCAAATCAAATCAAGTACAAGAAAATCGGATTTATACGGAAAACCCTCCAATGTGAAGATAAAAACCACGGGACCTGGAACCAAATCAACTTTCACTATAATCAAATAATGGGTATAGCAAGATTTTTCTCTCTAGTAAATTAGAGGCTCTCCAAACAGCATATGATGATCATCTCAGCATAAAATATAAATATTACTGAGGAATACACGAAGAAAACATGGAAGATCTCACCAAAGTCAAATATTTACCGATTACACGAGAGGAATCACAGCTATCCGAACTGTTCACTTTGTAGAGCTCGCTGCCATGAACAACATATTAAAATTTCATCTTGATCAGGTTTTGAATCACTGTCCGATCAAGATCTGAGAAATTCTCCCTCTCTTGTTTCGGCGCCGCTCGTCTTTCCGCTGTCGCAAGCTTCCCCACAAAAATGCCGAACGGAAAAACCCTTCCGTCTCAAAGCCCTTTTAATAGAGACAGTCCCACCACATGGGCGGGACCCATAATAATTCTCTCCCTCACGTCCATGTGGGGAGGACTAGCAAACCAGCACTAGCTTTGCAAGCTGCAAACTTCTCTGCAGGTAATGGCTTGTCAACATATCTGAAGCATTATCTGTATGAATTTTTTTCCATCTGTAGCAACTTCATTTACAAAGCGTCTCGTATCCAGTGATACCTCACATCAATGTGCTTCGACCTCAAATGAAAAGTCGAATTCTTACTGAGATGAATTGCATCTGACTGTCACAATACAGGATAAATTTTTTTTGCTTCAGACCAAGTTCTTTACGAAACTTTTTCATCCACAATGGCACCTTGCTAGCTTCTGTCACTGCAATATACTCTACCTCTGTACTTGACAGAGCAACACATTTCTGCAGTCTGGACTGCCACGAGACATCTCTCCCTAAAAAGGTCATCAAGTATCCCGATGTGGATTTTCTAGAATCAACATCACCTGCCATGTCTGCATCTGTATATCCATCTAATACAGGTTTATCTGTACCAAAGCTTAGACATATTCTAGAAGTTCCTCTGAGGTACCTCAGAATCCATTTCACTGCAGTCCAATGCACCTTCCCAGAATTAGAAAGAAATCGACTGATGACACCAACAGCATGAGCAATATCCGGTCTAGTGCATACCATGGCGTACATCAAACTGCCAACTGCGGATGCATAGGGAATGTTCTGCATTTTCTCCTTTTCTTCCTTGCTATAGGACACTGTTTGGAACTAAATCTGAAGTGACCTGCAAGTGGAGAGCTAACCGGCTTGGAGTTGCTCATCTGGAACCGCTCTAACACCTACTCTATATATTTCTCCTGGGATAGCCATAGTTTCTTATTCTTCCTGTCATGAGCAATCCTTATACCAAGTATCTGCTTTGCTGATCACAAGTCTTTCATAGCAAAGCACTTGTTCAATTCAGTCTTCAAGCTCTGAATCCTCTTGGCATCGTGACCAACAATCAGCATGTCATCAACATATAACAGGAGAATAATAAAATCATCATCACCAAACCTCTTTACAAAAACACAATGGTCAGAAGTGGTTCTATCATACCCATAATCTACCATGAAGGAATCAAATTTCTTGTACCACTATCGAGGAGTTTGTTTCAAACCATATAAGCTCTTCTTCAGTCTGCATACCAGGTTTTCCTTGCCTTTAGCTATAAACCCCTCTGGCTGCTCCATATAGATTTCCTCTTCAAGATCACCATAAAGAAATGTTGTCTTCACATCAAGCTGATCAATCTCCAAATTCAGACTGGCTGCCAAGCTAAGTACAACTCGGATCGAAGACATCTTGACCATGGGTGAAAATATCTCTTCAAAGTCAATAACTTTCTTTTGACCGAAGCCCTTCACAACCAGTCTTGCTTTATACCTTGGTTGTGAGCTGTGCTCCTCTATCTTGAGTCTAAATACCCATTTGTTCTTCAGTGCTCTCTTTCCCTTAGGTAGCTCCATTAGATCAAATGTGTGGTTCTCATACAAGGATTTCATCTCTTCTTGCATGGCTTCAAACCACTTTTCTTTTTGTGCATATGACATAGCTTCCTGAATGCACTCTGGCTCTCCTCCATCAGTCATCATTACATACTCATGTGGAGGGTATCTCTGAGAAGACCGGCGCTCTCTAGTAGACCTTCTCAACTGCTGTTCTGCCATTTGCTGTGTAGGAGCATGCTCACTATGCTCATATGTTGCACTGTCACCATATATAGGCCCATCATCCATTGCATCACCATCCTCTGCAGCTTGCCCATCATCATCTACTTTGGCTTGAGATATAGGAGAAGGATTAACAAATAATTCTGTAGTAGACTTTGACTTATTTTCATTTTCCACATCTTCAATGGTTTGATCTTCAAAGAATACTACATCTCTAATCAGCTTCTTCTCTACTAGATCCCATAGTGTGTATCCAAACTGCTCATGTCCATATCCAAGAAAAATACACTCCTTTGACTTGTTATCAAGCTTTGACTGTTCATCTTTTGGAATATGAACAAAGGCCCTACATCCAAATACTCTGAGATAATCATAGAAAACTGATTTTCCTGTCCATACCTTCTCAGGAATATCACCATCAAGGGCATATGAAGGAGAAAGATTAATTAGATCAACTACAGTCCTCATAGCTTCACCCCAAAAGGAACTAGATAACTTTGAATGAGAAAGCATGCACCAGATTCTTTCAACAATGGTGCGATTCATCCTCTCTGCGACTCCATTTTGTTAAGGTGTCTTGAGAATAGTCTTCTCCAATCTAATGCCATGTTGTTTGCCTCGAACGGACCTCGGTATTCACCACCATTATCTGCTTGGATGCATTTCAATTTTCTTCCTTTCTCTCTTTCAACACTGGCATGGACTTCTTTAAAGACATCTATTATCTGGTCTTTAGATCTCAAAGCAAAGGCCCATAACTTTCGAGAATGGTCATCAATAAAGGTGACAAAATAAAGTACACCACCAAGTATCTTTGTGGTCATAGAGCATACATTTGTATGAACTAAATCTAGCACATGTGATCTTCTATGAAAGGGGAGCTTATGAAATGAAACCTTGTGTTACTTGCCATGTAAACAATGAGTGTAAGGTCTCAGGTGCATACCTTTCAAAGGAAGCAGGTTGTGCCTGGATAGAGTCTCAAGTCCCTTCTCACTCAGATGACCAAGCCATCGATGCCACACATCTATGGAGGTTTCTTCAACTACATTCACCATTCCACTATGTACTTTAGCCTGCAATCTGTAAAAGCCATCTTTCTTGCCTTTTGCTACAACCAGGGAACCTTTGGTGAGTTTCCATTTTCCTTCGCCAAAGTGACTGGAGTAGCCCTCATCATCTAGAACACATGCATAAATCAAATGCAATAGGATATCAGGAACATGCATTACATTTCTAACAACAGTCTGCACCTCGTATTGGTCTCTAAACAAACATCTCCTATGCCAATAAGGTTAGCTACTGCATCATTTTCCATCCTAATATGCCCAAAATCATCTTTGGAGTAGGATGAGAAGAAGTCTCTCCGAGATGTAACATGATATGTAGTAGCTGAATCAATTACCCAACTGGGTTCTTGACATGTGAGGTTAATACATGCATCATCACATGCAATCACGACCTCATCATCAAATGCAACTGCAGTCGTACTCTGTGTCTCTTCTTTCTTTCCATTAGTTTTATCCTGATCCCTTTTGTGTTTTCTGCACTCTCTCTGAAAATATCCTGGTCTTTTACAATAGTAGCAAGTAACATCCTTTCTGGAATTTGATCGGCCTCTGGATTTTTCATGGTTATTTTTATCATGGGACCCATCATCTCTTTTACCATGGAAAGATCTATTTTTACTTCTCCCCCTCTGCTCTGTAACCAGTGCCTCAGAATTTGTATCTGTCAAACCCTGCTCCTTTCGTCTGTTTGCTTCATTCAATATACTATCCTTGACCATAGTTAGGGTAAATTTATCACTGGCAGTGGAATTGCTCAGCATCACCACCAACGTCTTCCAGCTATCTGGTAAGGAACTCAGCAAGATCAATGCCCGCACCTCGTCATCAAGAAGCAACTTCATTATAGCCAACTGATTCAGGATCTCATGAAAATTATTTAAGTGCTCTTAAGCATTCTACCTATCTTTATACTTCAGGTTCACTAGTCTTCTGATCATGTAGGCTTTATTTTGTGCATTCTTTCACTGATATAAATCTTCTAGCTTCTTCCACACCTGATAAGCATCCATTTTTGTCGCAACATCATAGATCACACTCACATCAATCCATTGTCTGATAATAGCCATGGCTTTCCTGTTCAACCTTTTCCACTCATCAGCTTTCACATTATTTAGCATTATTTCCTGTAATTCAATTGGCTCAAACAAATCTCGGTAATATAATAAATCTTCCATCATCATCCTCCATAAGGAATAATTTGAAGAAGTTAATTTAACCATACTGGATTTCTCCTCCATTTTAATTAGCATAATTACTACCTAACCAGGCTCTGATACCATTTGTTGGGTTAAAGCATGATCACAAAAGATTGTACCAAGGATAAATTTTAACCTCCGTGTACTAATTAAAATAGGTAATAACTCAACAATATCAATCCAGCAAAAGCAAATCAAATCAAGCATAAGAAAACCGGATTTATATAAAAAATCCTCCAATATGGAGGTAAAAACCACGGGACCTGGAACCATATCAACTTCCACTATAATCAAATAATGGGTACAGTAAGATTTTTTCTCTAGCAAACTAGAGGCTCACCAAATAGCATATGATGATCATCTCAATATAAAATATAAATATTACTAAGGAATACACGAAAAAAACAGGGAAGATCTCAACATAGTCAAATATTTGCCGATTACATGAGAGGAATCACAGCGATTCGAACCGTTCACTTTGTAGAGCTCACCGCCATGAACAACAACTAAAATTTAATCTTGATCAGGTTTTGAATCACTGTCTAATCAAGATCTGAAAAATTCTCTCTCTGTTTTCAATGCCGCTCGTCTTTCTGTTGTCGCACGCTTTCCCATAAAAATGCTCCATGGAAAAACCCTTCCATCTCAAAGCCTTTTGTTAGAGCCGGTCTCACCACATGGGCGGGACCCACAACAATACTAATGCGAGAGACAAAGATAGCTTCTCCAAGTCCATCCTCTCCACTCTATGGGAGGCTCCCAGCTGGAAGAGTGGGCTCGCTTGGATTCAAATTATTTCAGCGAGGGCATCGTTATTGGGTGGAACTCTAGCCACTTCTCACTTAAAGATTCTATCAAAAAGACTCTCTCCCTCATGATGGTGCAGCATTGCCAAGCCTTTAAGAAAGATCTCGTTATTTCTTCAAATTATGGACCTAATGAAAGAAATCTTAGAGATCTCTTTTTCCAGGATCTCACTAGTATTGGTATACCTAGTCCTTTGGCTTCTAGGATGCGACTTCAATATCATGAAGTCCGTTGAAGGCAAAGAGGTAATCCGCAATGCATGCATCAAGGATAATCTTCTTATTTTTATTTTTGTTGGACTTGTGGATTTGGATTTAAATTAAAGGTCATGACTTTAATTACTTAGAGTAATAGAAGAGAACACCCTTCATCTTTGGCATAGCTCAATTGTTTCCTTCTCTCTCCTGAGTAGAAGAATCTCTTTCTAGCTACAATTCAAAAGACTTCAGCTTGTACCTTCTCTGATCATGTACCAAGCGCTTTAGATTGTAACTTCAAGTTCCAAAGTTCAAATGTTTTCATGTTTGAGGCAAGGTGAGCAAATTAAGGAACTAGACCTGTAAGATGTTATAGTAAGTTGTTTCAAAACAGTAAAAACAAGAAACGGCAATGCTTTTCTCCCGAAGCTTTGACTGAGCATCGGGAGATACCGCAAACCCGTCGATACTTTTAGAAAGCGTCGCTATCCTCCGATGCTTATAAGCATCACTAAGTTTACTTGTTTTCCGATGCTTTTAAGTGTCGCCAGGTTTTTAAGCGGGCATCGGGAAGCTCCTCCACCTGCCGACAATTATAAGCATCAGGAAATTTGTCCTTTTATATCCAGTCCCAAGCCATAATTTTTCATTCAATCAATCCGCCACCCCCATTCTCCTGATCTTTGTTTCATCCTCGATCCCTTTCCCTCCTTCATCTCGGGCACGTTGCCTTCGGGTCCCTTCATCGCCGACAAAGCTCGTCGGTCGGTGCCTTCATCTCCTTCATCTCTATCACATTGCCCCTCTTCCATACCCGCCCATCGACCGAAGCCTCGCCCTCCCACCCGCTACCCCCGCCAACCTCCCTGCCTTGCTCCACTAGCTGACCAAGAGGATGTAAGCACCTGCCTCTCACTGTTTCTCAGCCGGTAAGGATTAAGAGCATGGTGCAATTATTATTTTACTTTTCTAAAGATGATAGCTCATAGAAAGTGTTCAAACATAAGATTAAAGATAATACAATATCTAAATCCTTTTTTCTTTTGATAAAATTTCTGGGCATGCATTATTGCCGGTGCTTGGTATGCTGGTAAGTTATAATACTAAAAATTAATTGAATAAAAATAATAAATATAAAATGTAAAATACAAATGAAAGATAGAGATTGCAAATCACTTAAAATATGAAAAAATATAAACCAAAAAAATAGAGAATAAGAAAAGATGCACAAGTTGTAAATATTGATCATTGTATATATGTATTATTTATGAATTTAACTTGTAGTTTTTGGAAAGTAACTTGGAGATCGAAAAATGGTTTATTCTTGAAAGAGTAATCATTCTCCTCACTGTTTCTCTTATGATCTGGACCACCGTGGGAGATTTTTTTAAAAAAAGAAAAATCTTGCTTGTTTTGTTTGGACTTAGCTTTGTTTGTTTGTGGTAGTTCATTTTGATTGAGTGGAGGAGGGAAGAAGGAAATCTCCCCCTCCCTCTTTCTAACCTTTTGAGGGGGTTATTGGATAGTGGCATGCCTTGTTTGTGGCATGCATGGACCACACCACAAAATAAGGTCACTGGCCAATTTAGAGGGAAGTGTTGAGAAGGGACCCTCAAAATATGTCTTTTTCATTGTTGTATTTTTATTTTTTAATTCTTGTGCTTTGTTACAAATAAGAACCCAGTAATAGAATTTGATTGTTGCACCTAAAGCATCTAATGTGAGATAATTGGATTACTTAGTTTTATATAAATATTCAAGATCTTTATAGTAAATAATAGAAATAAGATTAAATATATGTACATATCCTCACATACTCTTATTATTTAAATCCTGGCATGCTCATTAAATTAAAAAGCTAAATTCATTCAAATTCAATCACGAATACTATGCTCCGTTCGTGATCAATCCAAATGAGACCATCTTGTATTTTCTAGTTTATATAGATAATGGATTGGATTTGCTTTGATACAATTTATCATGATATAAGATCCATTAAAAAAAACTAGCTAGAAATATATTAATTTAAGTTTCTTAAGTCTTGCATAAATAGCCAAGATTTTTTTTATAAATAATTAATGTGAAACTAAATATATGTTTCCTCACTTGGGTGTCAAAAAGTTTAGGCTATAATTAAGTAGATAAATACTTGGTAAAGCAGGTATTCTAGAAAGAAGCTAAGCTAATGTATGACTCTATTATTTCTCTTCATTGTGGAAGCATGTAAGAAGTTGAAAGGATTTTATCTATAAATAGTTTAGCTTTTGTGTAACATGGGAACTTAATGTGCGTAGTGTGCCAAATATGCACTTGAGTTAGAGCATTTTTATCAAACTTCAAGCAAATATGTTGGATGGTTTATAACCTAGTATTTGGGTTTATCATTAAGGTCCATGATGATAACATGTGGATCATCTTGTGCATCCTTGCTTGTTTGGTTTTCCATCCATGTATTTTACTATAGAAGAATGTCATGTGTAGGGCCTGTAGGTGGTTTAGATATATTTTTATGCCTGCTCTAAGCATGGAAAGTTTGTAAAAGGTGAGCATTTTATCCTTTTACAGGAAATCAACATGTTCACGTTAAGGATGGCTACCAGGTTAGATCAGGTATGAACAAGTTGGGTTAGATATGGGTTAAGTCAAAAAATATATATAAGCTCGAATCTATTATATTTAATAAATAGGTGATATGATCCAATGTCCTTTTTTTTTTTAAGTAGAAACAATCTATTTATAACTTGTTTACAATCTGTTTATAATACATAAAAATATATGTATATATTAAACCATCCCTTCCACAACCCATGTCCCTCATGGCTATAATCCCCTCCCTAGTGAGCATCACCGTATATGGGATTCTTCACTGTCGTTGTCCCTACCATAAGAAGTTTGCTTCACCCAGATAGTCCGGCTCTCCTCGAGGCTACCATCTTCATCATATACAATGTTCCATCTTCATCCTGCAAGATCACAATTGATAGTAGAAACATGAATCCAAAAATAAGTCTCAAAATAAATAGAAATATCCAAAATAGTACATGCTTCATGTACTAGTTTGTCATATAGTATGTAAAGTTTATCCCCATCCATAGCCAAAATAGATTTCATGCGAACAAAGTAGCGCCTCACAAGTTTTGTATTTCACTATGTTATTTTGTTCTTACATTAGGTTTGAGTTTATGTCTAAATCTATCAGTTTTGTTGCCTTTTTATTATCAAGTGCTTGACTGCTCGGAGAGTAAGGAAGCTTTCTAAAATATTTTAAAATTGGTTTAAGGTTTGTATATGGAGGCTATGATGATTTTGGGATGTATGTTTGGCTGATTCAACTATTTCTAATGGCAGAATCTTGGATGGCCTTTTTTTGTAGGCAACCGATTGTAGTCGTTTTGATTTAGTTGCAGATTAAATAGTAGAACTGAGCCTTCTCCTTATTTTTCATTATCTATTATTCTTTTTCATAGTCGATTATTTCTATTTCTTTATAAATTTCTTAGTATATACCTGCATATTACTGAACAAGTTAAATGAGACCATCTTGTATTTTCTAGTTTACATAGATCATGGATTAGATTTGCTTTGATACTATTTATCATGATATAAGATCCATTAAAAAAAAAACTAGCTAGAAATGTATTAATTTAAGTTTCTTAAGTCTTGCATAAATAGCCAAGATTTTGTTTATAAATAATTAATGTGAAACTAAATATATGTCTCCTCACTTGGGTGTCAAAAAGTTTAGGCTATAATTAAGTAGATAAATACTTGGTAAAGCAGGTATTCTAGAAAGAAGCTAAGCTAATGTATGACTCTATTGTTACACTTCATTGTGGAAGCATGTAAGAAGTTGAAAAGATTGAAAATTCTAAAAGAAAGATGTAAAGTTATCAAGGTTTTGTCATACATGAGGCTTGAATTATTTGACTGCATGACATGATATACTGGTATTTTGCTATTTTCAGAAATGTATATTATTATTGATGTGATCATATGGAAACTTTACTAGGCTGTATAGCTCACTCCCTACTTTTTGATTTTTCAGAGACTTAGGATGCATAGCAAGGTTTGGGCTGAGCGTAAGACGGAACATCGACTTTTAGTTTGTTAGTTAGTTTTATGTAGTTTTTCGATTGCTGATACTTATTATGGATCAGTGGACCATTAGTAGTTTGATTTGAATAAAAGAATTGTTTAGTTATACTTTTAATTCATATTGATACAATTGCTGTGATTTTAGAAGAATGACTCTTGTGTACCTAGGCCTTGCATAATCTCTAGGATAAAATCTAAGGTTAGTGCGGCCGGTCATGTAGCCAATTCCGGTACTAGATTCGGGACGTGACAAAGTGGTATCAAAGCTTAGGTTATGATCATTTGGGATAGTGATATGAATAGTTAAAATGATAATAACACGATGGTTATTAGGATATGTCGAGAATAGTGTTTGAGCTTAGGTTATGATGACTTGGGACTGTGGTATAAGTGATTATAATATATATGAGTGACATCGAAATTCAGGTCATGGTTGTTTGAGACTGTGATATAAGAGATTAAGACATTGATATAGTGATTAGTAAGACATGACAGAATGGTATCAAAGTTTGATTTATGATCATTTGGGATAGTGGTGCAAGTAGTTAGGAAATAACGTGGATATGACAGAATAATATCAAAACTTTGGTTATGATTACTTGGAACTACGACATAAGTGATCAGGACATAACATGAGGAATATTGAAGCCTAGCTCATGTTTATTAAGGATTGTATCATAAGTGATTAAGACATGATATGAATGATGTTGAAGCTTAATTTACGATTACTTGGACTGTGATATAAGTAGTTTGGATATGATATGAATTATATCAAAGCCAGTGTATGTTCCTCTAGGATTGTGACATGAGTGATTGGGATGTGATGCGAATGATATCAAAATTTAAGTTATGATTATTTGAAATTATGATATAAGTTCTTGGGATACAATTTGAATGATATTGAAATTTAAGTTATGATTAATATGGATTGTGATTTAAGAGATATTTAAATTTTGTGTCATGTCCAATCGAGATATGAAGTTGGAAAGAAAAATAGATTTGAAGGTTAGATTTATAATCTTTAGATATTATACACAAGATCTAGCATATCATTAGTATCAAAGAGATCATGATTTTTACCTGTAACATGAGTAATGGGATTGATCTACGATGAATGTAAGGGCTAGATGATTTGTACTCTTTGATTATGATAAGTAAGCATATTATAAATATTCGGAGCTAGATAAGATGCGAGAAATGGATTTGATCTATCTTTAGAAGTATTGGCCTGAAAAATATGGTGTGTTGAATACGGATAATCAATTACTAATTGAATGATGTTGGGGGATCCTAAACTTGATATGAATGGAGAATCATGATAAAAAATCATTTGAAGGATATTGTAGAGTTGGATAAGATGCATCTTTGCCTTTGATAAATGAGTGGATCCAAGCATCAAGAGTAATGGCCTGAAATTATAGTATATTAATGGGTTATGCCGAATCTATATATAGGTTCAATTTTTACTTGAATGATTTTGGTATCCTAAACCCGATGTGAATGCGGATCATGATAACATGTTAGTTCTATTTTTAATTATTGGATTATAAATCTTGGGACTATTACGAGAAGATGTTTAGAATATAAGTTATGAAAGAATTCAATGATATTAGAAAGGATATGTTTTCGAGGAATCTGTATGTGGATTATCATTATATATATATATATAAGAAAAAAATGTGCTTGAGATGAAGTATAGCTTTGTAGCTCTCTATTGGTGGATTAGATTATATCATATCGAAATGGCATTCATATTTTGATAAGAATCTTAATAGCTTATGATAGCAATTGCAGATTGGATTACTGGATCTGTCCTATAATTGTTGGGGATTATTGTTGAAAATATGTAATGAAAAATATATTTGTGATGAAGTATAGATTGGTAAATTGTTATCAGCGAATTAAGTTATATTATGTGAACAAGTCAAGTACTTGTTGGAGTTAAAGTTAACTTTTCAAGAGATAGGTTGATCTAGATTACCTAATAGAATTATCGAGGAAAGTATGAATAATTCAGACTTTGATTTGAGTTATTGAAGTTATAAAAGGATGGTGCAATTTATGAAGGACTTTCAATATGGAAACTGGGTCAGGATAAACCTTGATATGATATGCCTGAGGTGTGAATTGAGATAAAGGGACTCAGTAGCTTTACTTCAATAACTTGAGATCTTCCTGGTACTGAAATAAGATAATTTTTGGATGGATTCATTTAATGAACCTAGATGATTTAGTAAATTTTATTAGAGTGCACAGTGGAAGCATGGTGGATTGAGTTATCCTAAAATTAATTAGGAATGTTAACTCTAACTTTAGAAGTGTTATGATGGGAGTACTGATCTGAATTTCAATAATAAGATGAAAAGATGATGTTACTGATCTTTGGATTAGTCTATTGATGTTGCCATGCAATTTTCATCAATAGATTCCCTTAATGTAGAGAACTTTAGTAAAAATTTTGAATATCTCTAAATCTGGAATAAGTGTTGATCTTTACCCAGCTAGGATTGAGAATATTTATGGTACCAAGCTCCTTTAGTTATGACATTATGATTTCTTCATTTAAGGAGGGCTCGAGGTTTCTATAAGATAAAAGATTGATTGTAAAGTCATGGAGAGGCATAAGAGAAGAAAGAATGTTAAAGACCATGGCAAGTGTTTATGCTCAAGCCTTCTTCTAATTTTGACTAAGAATGGAGTAGATCGATTATGATTTCCATGTGGGGGTTAATCAAGAGAAATAAGTTTCAGGAGCAAAGAATTTTATATTAAGGTTGAGGTGTTAATGTTCATTTGGAAGAAACTAAGAGAATTCATTATGTACCGTGAATTATAAGGAACAAGAATTGAGATGTGGTATAATTTTGTTATGGACCTATAAAAAAAAATGATCTAAGAAAGGGATCATATAGCAACTAGAGGATGATGTTAAATTATGTATATCTACGGTTGGGCTATCATGAAATTTTGTAGAATTGATCAAGGATAATTAATTATAGTGATATCAAAAGATTAGTATTCTTTTTAAAGAGCTCGAGAAAATTCGATATGGATTGTAAATGGAAAAGATCAAGTTTTGAATGTTATATTAATTTTGTTGAGACTTGGGAATCAAGTACTTTAAAAAATAGACTAATTGAGGATTTAAAAGTGAAATGAGGGTTGGTTACTTCCAAGATTTAAATCTCAATTGAGCTAATTTCAAGGATGAAATTATTTTAACGAGGGAAGAATGTGAGAATTGGGTCGTTGGGCTGAAGTCGGCAGGCCCAGCCAACTTCAACCCAACGAAAGAAAAAAAAAATAATAAGAGTTGAAAACAGGGGAGTTGGGTTAGCCTTATCTGGCCGGTGTTTTCATCGGAGATTTCGAGGGAAGAGTCGTGAGGGGAGAGGGATGTGGCCAGCGACAAGGTTGGGTCGGATTGGAACTCGATCGAGCGAAGTTTGTATTCCAAACGACGAGGGAAACGTCGGTATGAGTTCTTTAAATCCTCCCTCACCACCGCCCCATCGAGCTCTCTCCGCGGTGTCTTCTTCCACTCCGGCGAGCGATGAAGAACCTTCAACCGCCTGTAAGTTTGGTTGCTTTATTTTAAATTTTCGGAGAGGATTTGGATGATGGAGCATGCGCAGCGGGCCTCATCGTTAGTAAGAGAACGCAGGACATGGGAGCTCCAATAGGGGGTTCGCTCGTAGAAGAGGTAGTCATTGTCGAGGAAGCAGAGGGGGACAAGAGTCTAGAGGTGGCGCCATCGGAGGAAAGAGGATGCTGGTCTGGGCGGAGATGATGGGAGGAGAAGGGAACAGGAAAGAAAAGAAAAAAAAATACTGAACTGAGTTCGAGTCGCCGGTGGCTGCGCCACCGTCCACCGATCCTTCTTCCTAATGACCACCCCCATGGCCATCGCCAGCAATCATGGGGAGGTCGTCTCGAGCTGAATCAGGGAAGAAGCAGAGGAGTCGGGAGAAAGGGAGAAGCCATGGTTCAGAAAAAAAAAAGGAAAACAAGAGAGAAAAAAAGAAAGAAAAAAAGGAGAGAGAAAGTGGAGAGAGAAGATGAGGAGATAAAAAGAGGGGAGAAAAGATGAGGAGATAGGAAGAGAAGAGAAAAGATGATGAGATAGAAAGAGGAGAGAAAAGATGAGAAGAGAGAGGAGAGAAAAGATAAGGAGAGAGAAAGATAAGGGGAAAAAAATGTAAATGTTGAAAGGGGATCGAAAGGTTTTATTATGGAAATTTGTGAGATTAGGATTTACGAGTGAATCGTAGAAGGAATTTGGGTAAAAGGTTGAGTTTACAATTATTCTAGGATTATTGATTAAAAAACTATTATTGTACCTGTAGGGAGGCAGCCTTCTAAGAGAAGGGCTTTATGCGGGTTTTGGATATAGACCAGTATCAGTTGTCTCTAGTGAGGTAAAGAATTCTGTATTGATCATCCATTTATGCATGTATTTTACGTGGCCTGGTTTGATCTGAGCATATATATATATACACACATTTGCATGCATGGTGTTATTTTGCTTGGCATAGTTGATTTTCTTATGATGGACATTGTGGTTGTTATTATTATTATCGTCTATATTTCATACACCATGTTTTAAAGGAAAGTGACACCGATTATCGAGTGGATTGGACCACGATACTGGTTATTGAATGGGTTAGACCATGACACTGGTTATCGAGTGGGTTGGACCACGATACCGGTTATTGAATGGGTTGGACCATGACACCGGCTATCGAGTGGGTTAGACCACGATACCGGTTATTGAATGGGTTGGACCATGACATCGGTTGTTGAGTGGGTTGGACCACGATACCGATTATTGAATAGGTTGGACCATGACACCGGTTATCGAGTGAGTTGGACCACGATACCGGTTATAAAATGGGTTGGACTATGACACCGATTATCGAGTGGGTTGGACCATGATATCGGTTATTGAATGGGCTAGAGCATGACCGTGGCTAGTCCAGAACTCTAAAGATAAAGATTAATTAATAAAAATTCTAAAAGAAAGATGTAAAGTTATCAAGGTTTTGTCATACATAAGTCTTGAATTATTTGACTGCATGATATGATGTACTAGTATTTTGCTATTTTCATAAATGTATATTATTATTGATGTGATCATATAGAAACCTTACTGGGCCGTATAGCTCACTCTCTACTTTTTGATTTTTCAAAGACTCAGGATGCGTAGCAAGGTTTGGGCTGGACGTAAGACGGAACATCGACTTTTAGTTTATTAGTTAGTTTTATGTAGTTTTTCGGTTGCTGATACTTATTATGGATCAGTGGACCATTAGTAGTTTGATTTAAATAAAATAATTGTTTAGTTATACTTTTAATTCATGTTTATACAATTGCTGTGATTTTAAAAGAATGACACTGGTGTATCTAGACCTTGCATGATTTCTAGAATAAAATCTAAAATTTGTGCGGCCGATTACGTAACCGATTCCGGTGCTGAATTCGGGACGTGATAATTCCTGTTTTCATCTCTCTTTATCTTTTTTTTTCCCACGACTTTCTTCCTTGAAATTGAAGGTTGGAGCTTCTTCATTCTGCATCTTTTGTTTTATAGCTTGGTATACTAGAATTTGTGGGACCAGCTCCAGCAGGATGTGCCAGAGTCTGGTCAGTCCTAGAAAAGGGTGGCAACGCACTTGTGGAAGCTGGAAGGTGAGTAGATATTTCAAGTTCACTTGCTATAATTTTTGGATGCTTCCAACCGTCATATGTACTAGTGTTTGCCCACTTGCGCATGACAGTTTCGCACGAGGTAACATAGATAATTGATGCAGGAAAGAGATGTTTACACCACTGTATACTTCTTCGTTGCCCGAAAGCCTCTTTCAAAATCTTGAGAAGCAAGACACAAAACTCTAGCTGTAGTCTTTCTGAGGTTTGTCAGCCGTGGCTTAGCTTGATGATAGTGGGGATCGTATACAATTACATATATATGTATTTGTTTTCATATGTATTTCTGCCTATGCATGTACTTCAGTTGTGGGTGAACATTATGTCAACTTCCTATGAAAGTATCTATTTGATTCTGTGATCATGCGAGCACTGTAATTGTTATTCGTAAAGAATAAAAGTAGGGTTAAAACTAAATTGCATACCGGTGTATCTGATTTATTTATTTTATTTCATGAATAAAGATACGAATACGAATATTAATCGGAAACAAGATAAGCTAATGTATGACTCTATTATTTTTCTTCATTGTGGAAGCATGTAAGAAGTTGAAAGGATTTTATCTATAAATAGTTTAGCTTTTGTGTAACATGGGAACTTAATGTGCAAAGTGTGCCAAACATACAATTGAGTTAGAGCATTTTTATCAGACTTCAAGCAAATGTGTTGGATGGTTTATAACCTAGTATTTGGGTTTATCATTAAGATCCATGATGATAACATGTGGATCATCTTGTGCATTCTAGCTTGTTTGGTTTTCCATCCATGTATTTCACTATAGGAGAATGTCATGTGTAGGGCCTGTAGGTGGTTTAGATATATTTTTACACCTGCTCTAAGCATGGAAAGTTTGTAGAAAGTGAGCATTTTATCCTTTTACTGGAAATCAACATGTTCATATTAAGGATGGCTACCAGGTTAGATTAGGTATGAACAAGTTGGGTTAGATATGGGTTAAGTCAAAAAATATATATAAGCCCGAACCTATTATATTTAATAAATAGGTGATCTGATCCATTGTCCAATTTTTTTTTTTAAAGTAGAGACAATCTATTTACAACTTGTTTATAATCTGTTTATGATACATATATATATATATATATATATATATATATATATATAAAACCGTCCCTTCCACCACCCATGTCCCTCATGGCTATCATCCCCTCCCCGGTGAGCATCACCAAATATAGGATTCTTCACTGTCATTGTCCCTACCAAAAGAAGTTTACTTCATCTAGATAGTTCGGCTCTCCTCGGGGCTACCATCTTCGTCATATACAATATTTCTATCTTCATCCTACAAGATCATAATTGACAGTAGAAATATGAATCCGAAAATAAGTCACAAAATAAATAAAAATATCCAAAATAGTACGTGCTTCATGTATTAGTTTGTCAGACATTATGTAAGGTTTATCCGTATCCATAGCTAAAATAGATTTTATGCGAATAAAGTAGCATCTCACAGGTTTTGTACTTCACTATGTTATTCTATTCTTACATTAGGTTTGAGTTTAGGTCTAAATCTATCAGTTTTGTTTCTTTTTTATTATCAAGTGCTTGACTGCTCGAAAAGTAAAGAAGCTTTCTAAAATATTTTAAAATTGGTTTAAGGTTTGTATATAGAGGCTATGATGATTTTGGAATGTATGTTTGGCTAATTCAAATGTTTTTAATGGCAGCAATCTTGGATGGCCTTCTTTTGTAGGCAACCGATTGTAGTCGTTTTGATTTAGTTGTAAATTAAATAGAAGAACTGAGCCTCCTTATTTTTCATTATTTATTATTCTTTTCTATAGTAGATTATTTCTATTTCTTTATAAATTTCTTGGTATATACCTGCATGTTACTGAACATGTTATGCTTTAAGATTTGTTCATGATTGCAAATCTTTCATTTCAATAGCACCTATATTATGTTCAATTATGGCTTTTTAAATATTTTTTACAAAACTTGCATTGCATAGAAACATAGACCCGTCAATTGATTAATGTACATATTCTACATCACCCGTACATTTATTTTATTTTTGTATGGATGGAAGAAATATGTACAGTGGTCAATTGATTGTCCAGTTTGGACAGTTTGAGAATTACAAATAATTTTATAGGTACTTACAGTAATAAAGCATTATGGATATAGTTTCAGATATATTTAAGATAACATTTCCTTTTAGTTCTCCTCATACATTTTTACTTGTATGGGGAGAACTAAAGGGAAATGCTGCAAAAAATTTTCTGGAGCTCCTATTTTATATCATTTGATTACTATAAATGACCTATATAATTAATATAATTCTTGAATGGGATAGGACATCTTTACCTATTAGTTTGTGATAGGATGCATTTTGTTCTTATAAATATTTATTTATTTTAATTAGTTTTATCTTACAATAGATAAGAGTTGGATAACTGAACCGAGAAATAGCAAAGAATATCTGGATAGAGTTCAGAATTTTATTAAATTTGGTATGGAGAGAAGTAACATCAATGAGAAGATTTTAAGTCCATGACGAAAATGTACAAATTTCAGTTCTCTATATCCAAATACTATTGAAGAATATTTGGTATGGAATGATTTTTTAAGAGGTTATACAGAGTGATTTTTTCATGGAGAGTCAAGGTTACCATCTACATGTAACCAAACCTCTAACATGGAACATATACCTGATTTTGGATCCAGTAACCAACAGAAAAATCTTGCAAGAGATGATGATATTAGAGGTTTGCTCAGAGATGCTTTTGAATATGGTACTCAAAATCCTGGAGATTTCAGTGGAGGACAAGTAGCAGCTGGGCTACCCGAGGGTCCTATATTCACTGAATCTATACATAATGGGGAGCCGATATCCCTAACTAATGTCAGAACAGATCGTTATCAGAAGCTGATAAGAGATGCAGATCAAGAATTATATGCTGGTTGCAAGAACTTTTCAAAAATTTCTTTTCTTGTACATTTATTTCATATAAAATACTTGAATGGATGGTCTGGCAAGAGTTTTACTATGTTTCTCAAGTTGTTAAAGGATGCATTTTCTGAAGGTACTAGTTTACCAATATCTTGTTATGAAGCCAAAAAATTAGTAAAGGAATTGGATCTTGGATATGAAAAGATTCATAGATGTCAAATGATTGTATATTATATCGGGAAGAACATGCCGATCAAAAGTCGTGACATGTGTATGGATGTTCACGATGGATGAAGCAAAAGGAAAATAAGAGTGAGGGATTAAATGAATTACATGCAACCCAAATTAAACAAAAATCGATCATGGTATTGCGTTATTTCCCTCTTATACCTAGATTAAATTGGATCTATGCATCATCAAAGATAGCTTCGTCAATGAGATGGCATGATGAAGGACGTACAAAAGATTGAATGCTGAGATACCAAGTGGATAGTTTAGCATGGAAAGTATTTGATGACAAACATCCTGATTTTGCCTCTGATGCTCGTAATGTCAGGCTGGGTTTAGCCAGTGATGGGTTCAATCCATTTCAGACCTTAAGTTCTATCTATAGCACTCGGCCAGTTGTTCTGATTCCTTATAATTTGCTACCATGGATATGCATGAAACAGTCTTCACTTATTTTATCAATGATCATTCCAGGTGATAAGGGTCTAGGCAATGATATTGATTTTTTTTTACAACCTTTAATAGATGAATTGAAACAATTATGGGAGGGTATAAGTGTAACTGATGCTTCGATTGGCCAAACATTCAAACTGCGGGCAGCTATATTATGGAATGTTAATGATTTTCTTGCATATGCTAATTTATCTGGCTGGAGCACTAAGGGATGAGTTGCATGACCTTCTTTTGGTGAATCAATCCATTCATTTGGTTAAAACATGGAGGAATGTTTTGTTATATGGGACATCGTCAATGGTTGGAAGCAAATCATCCATTTCGATTTCAGAAGGATTTATTTGATGGTACTATAGAGTTGGGATCTGGTCCAAATCCACCTTCTGGTTCTGATATTCGTAGACAAATGCTTGGTATCATACACAGTTATGATAAGATGACAAAGTCCTCTAAAAAGCGAGGAAGAGATAATGTTGAGACTTCAACACAATAAGAAGTATCAGAGGAAGTCAATACTTGCACTTTAGATACAGCAGTGTTCGAGGATCCGGATAACTTCTTTAAAGTTGAAAATGATGATGATATAATGACAGCATCTACCCATCAGCATACTAAACAATTATGGAAGAAAAGAAGCATATTCTTTGACTTACTGTTGACCCCTGAAGTGATTTTGAAGATAACAAAACATTGGAGCATGTATTTGGTTATCTAACAACTCTTCAAATGGTTGACAAGTTTTTGTAAGACGACTACTTTGACATATTTTTTAAACCCTACAACCTTTATTTCTTTGTGTTGAGTTGTAAGTAATTAGAATCTTGTAAAGAAGAACCCAACAAAAATTTTCCTATTTGAATCAAAGATAAAAGGTTGCTTCTACTAGTTTTCAAGCTTTAATGTCTCTTGATATTGTTGTAAGAAGATCTTAAGGAAGTCTTCAAAGCTTGGCATGTGAGTTCTGGAGAAGAGAAATTGGTCTGGCTGAAGAACCAATCTCGAGCCGACTGGATGGAGGAACCAGCCGACTCTGGCACTGGCACAAGAAAGAAAATCTCTGGCACGCAGACCTAGCCGACTCGTCCAGAACTTGGTTGAAAATGTTCTGAGAACCTCAGGGATCCGAGCCGACTGGATTTCAGCCTAGCCGACTCATCCAAAGTGAACTATTTTCTCGATTGTGGAACCTAGCCGACTGGTATTCAACCCAGCCAACTTGAACCTGATCCGAGCCGACTCGAAGATGACCGAGCCGACTGGAATGTCGGGGTCTCTTCCCAACGGCTAGTTCTAGACTTCTGATTTTGAATCCCAAAAGTGCTCCAACGGTAACCTGTCACTTTCCAACGGTCTACAACGTTCAAAATCAAGGGAAGGCAGTTGAAGTCTCTATAAATGAGGTATGAGAATATCCTTAGAGAAAAAAAATGAGTTATTGAACATTTATTGAATATTTATTGAAGTAAAAAGAGAGAGCACTTGAGCTTTGAAGTCAGCCTACAAGCCTTCACCAACTCTTATCAGAAGCTTGAAGCAACTTTTGAGGAAAGCAAGGAAGCCATTGAAGTGCATTGAAGGGCATTCAATTGAGCTTCACTAGAGCTGCATTGGCAACCACCAGACAACTAAGTTTGTCATTTCGTTGCTTTTCATTATACTCTTAAAATACTTGGGTTATTGGTGAACCCGGTTGTAAAAACCAAATAGGTTTCTTTGGTGAGCCTACTTAAAACCAAAGTGTAGAGGTTCTAGGTGAGCCTGTGAAAACCTAGTGTTGGGTTTCTTTAGTGGTCCCTTTCAAAACCAAAGTGTAGAGGTTGGGATTGTGAGCCTGAAAAATAATCCGACTGTATTTCGGTTTGGGGGATATAGTGGAAATCCCGAGTGGTGAACTTGGATAATGGACGTAGGAGCTGGGTTGCTCCAAACCACTCTAAACTTGTTTTGTTTGCGTTGTGCTTTACTTACTTTTCAACTTCCGCACTTAATCTGATTAACACAACACTCAACCACTAAAAGGAATTACTTGTGCACATATTTGTAAGAAATTTTGTAATTCCCAATTCACCCCCCTCTTGGGAAAAGCCACCTAGGCAACACTTACCTTATTGGGAGTATAATATACTCCGACATAATCTTGATTTTATGCATATAGAAAAGAATGTTTGTGATAATTTGATTGGAACAATATTAAATCTTGATGGAAAGACTAAAGATAACATGAAGGCGCATCTTGATTTAAATGAAATGGGCATCCGACATGAACTTCATCCACAAGTGCTTGCAAATGATAAAACTTATATCCCTCATGCATGTTTTAAAGAATGTTCCCTATGCTCCATAAGGTCTTAAATGTTGAAGGTGGGACTAATACCTAAGTCAGGTAGCATCTCAAGCACATAGGCATTGGGTCCAACTCTTTTCATTATTCTGAATGGGTCAGCTTTGCGAGCATAAAATTCTTAACGATCACATAATCTCCCACGTAATCCTTTGGCTTACTTTCGAGAATTAGCCAAGTTCTTATATGTTTCATTACTTAGATTAATCTTTGGCTAATTTCTTGATGCAAATGCAAACATGCTGACACATGCAAACTGACGATGCAGGGGACTCATGACATGCAAACTCGACTATGCATTTCTATTAGACTCTATGGGCCTAAACTTTAACAGACTATAGGCTCTTTAGGTTTAACCTTGGTTTGGTATGCGCATGAAAACTTACAATGGACTCCTAGCAAATGCCACAAAGTATATCAAAAGTAATATGTAAACCTAACATGTGCAATGAATGAATGCAACATGCAAATCTCTACATGATGCAGGTGAATAGTTAAAAAATCATAAGAAGATCCAAGAAAAGGCAGAAAATACGAGGTGGACTCAGGGTTAGTCTGGTGGTATAGAAAGTAAGAAAATGGTTCAAGGTTATTTGAAAAGAGTATGATATAAGAAGGGGTGTCAAGGATTAATCCTAGACTAATGAGGTTGACCTTATGGGGTTGAGGTATATCTAAAGGGTCTGCATAATGGAAGAAAGGATCGTTGATTTCAGGGGAGATCAAGTGGAGTCAAAGAGGTGACTTCATCCTGAGGGTACTGATTTAAAAAGATCAAGTCCTTAATAAACTCTTCTGGCTCATAAAATTCAGGACTAGGCTCTATAATTGGGCTTTCTTCTAAAGTCTCCTCATGTAGAGTTGCTGTCATAGGGTCATGGGTTTCTTCTCCTAATGATTCTTCCACTACATGTTGGGTATGGTCAGGGTCAGCTAACTCTAGATTGGCTTCTACTTGGTCCAACCTATTAGTTAATTGGTCAAGCCTATTGGTTGCTTGGTTGTTGGTTTGGGTCATTTGGTTGGTTTGGGTGGTTGATTGGATAAACTGACTTTGGGATTGGGTGATCATCTGGTCAAACTGGACTTGGTTTTGGATGTTTATCTAGGTCAATTATTCAATCATGGCTTTCATAAGAGTTTCAAAATTGGAATCCATGGTTGAACTGGGTTGGTTGCACTAGACTTCTGACTCAACTAATTTTGGATTGGTTTTTATCTGGGTTTGGTCATAGTCAACTAATTCTGGGTCTTCTATAGATGTATCTTCCTTTAGATCTTCAATAGACTCATCGTCTTCATACTCCTCCACCAAACTTGGATCAGCCTCATATACCTCCTCTTCTGGGTCATCCTGGTGAACCAATGGGGTAGTAGGAGGGGTTTGGCTAAAGAAAAACTGGCTATTAACTGGGATAGCAGGGATGGGTTGACTAAGGGGTTCTTAATTAATACTAGGGTTATGACTATGGGCACTGATCCTAGTAGATTTAGGTTGACTAAGGAAAAGTGGACTAACACTGGGTTCATATCTAGGGGTACTAATCCTATTAGGCTCAGGCTGACTAAGGGTTATGGGTTCATAGGTTATGAGTTCAGTCCTATGGGTTGACTCAAATTCCAAAGCTATGTCATAGGCATCATTTAGGTCTCGAATTTGCCATCGAAATAATTCACCCTGGATATCTCTTTGTAGGCTAGCTCGAAACCTAGATATGATCTGAGACTCATGTTCAATTGTATAACATGTCCCATAAAACTCATCAAATTGGTCAATGTATTCAGACATAGTTTTATTACCCTGACTCAGTTTGTCATTGGTCTAAAAATTCGTGATCATTGGGTCTAGAGTAATAGGATCTAGAGCCATAGGATCTAAATACATAGGATTGGGATTGAGGACATCTTGGTGCATAGGTCCAAGGTTCATAAGATCTGGGTTTTAGGTACGGGTCATGGTATTCGATTTCTATCCTAGTAGTCATATAATCAAGCAAACAATCAAGATGAAATGATGCAGCCAAGCATGCAAAGATTAGCTTAATCTAAGGATTCCTAGACCTAGAGTCAAAACTGAATAAGTCTAGTTTGTAAGGCCTATTGGGAGCATAATATACTCCGGCATAATCTTGATGTTATGCATATAGAAAAGAATGTTTGAGATAATTTGATTGGAACAATATTAAATCTTGATGGAAAGACTAAAGATAACATGCAGGCATATCTTGATCCAAAAGAAATGGGCATCCGACATGAACTTCATCCACAAGTTCTTGCAAATGATAAAACTTATATCTCCCATGCATGTTATACAATGCTAGTCGAGAAAAAAGATCCTTTCCTAATAGTTTTAAAGAATATCAAAGTTCCTGATGGATATGCATCAAATATTTCATGGTATGAATTTGAAAGAGTGAAAAATTTCAAATCTTAAAAGTCATAATGGACATATACTAATGCAAGATATTCTTCCATTGGCTTTAAGATCGTTAATGCCGAAACAAGTTATTACTCGTAAAGAATAAAAGTAGGGTTAAAACCAAATAGGATACCGGTGTATCTGATTTATTTATTTTATTTCATGAATAAAGATATGAATACGAATATTAATCGGAAACAAAAATTCATATCTATATTTGTTTTAAACGGATACAAATATAAATCAAATATTGTAAATAAGAATACGAATATGGATACAAGTTGAATAATTAAACATTATGATTAAAGAACTACATAATCAAATATATGACTAAATGAAAGATAAATTAAGTTAATAGGATGTTAATATGATTAAATATTTTTTAAAAAAGTAAATGAATACTATATAAAATTAAATAGAGTTACAAGTTGAATCAGATATTCGGATACAAATCGGATAGTTGTCTATCCATGTCCATATCTTTTTTTTAATGGATGTGAATACAGATATGGATATTAATCGAATGCTTAAATTTCTATCCATATCTAGGTATATTTGGATATAAAATCAAATCCGATCAGATAATATCTGTACTACTTTCACTTCTAAATAAATGTGTGAGGTTGGACCATATTCCAATTTGTAAGATATTTTGCATGTTTTCCTTTGTATAGATTTGAAATTGTATATATAATGTCATGCCTCGAATCCAGTATCTAGATCGGTAATGTAACCGACCGCACGAACCCTAGACTATGTCCTAAAAATCATGCAAGACCTTAGAATTTATTAAAATCTCAAATTTTCGAGTACATAATTAATCTTGATTCATAATGAATGTTCTACATTAACAAATACCAAACCTCATACATTTCATAGAACTTGGTCATCCAATTGTATTGAAGAAGTTCTATCTAATTACTCTTTCAATCGTAGTCCAACCATATCCAAAATAATTTATTTTGTAACTTTGAAAAAGAAAAAAGAATAGAGAGAATTATGAGCTTTATAATCTAGTAAGAATTCTCATACATTTACACTATCATAAAAGCAATAGATAAGAAAGTAAAATATAATCTTTAAATAATTTACATATCATAAAATACCATGCATAATAATACATGTCATGTAACGCAAGACATTACATCATATAACCATCACAATCATTATATATCAAGTTTGATTATCTTAGGATGCTCGATCAGCTCTGGACAATCCTAATTATGTTTTTGGTCCATGGTAGGCATCAATAGTTCCACATTTACGACCTGTGATAAAGCATTAATAACATAGCTAGTCTCAAGGAGTACCACAACCATATTTTTAGCCCATGGTAAGTCATCAATAGTTCCACATTTTCAACTTGTGATAGGGCATCAATAGTTCTACATATTCAGCCTGTGGCCGGGTATCAACGGTACTACATTTCTAGCCTGTAGCGGGGCATCAATAATATGGCTAGTCCAGAGTATCACAACACATTATGGAATCATAAAATATATTTGATGCTTAAAAACATACTTCTACAAAATTGAATACATATGAATACTGCAACTTATTTAACCAAGATCAACAATATATAAAATATAATTCAAATAAAATTCACATATACTTAATAGATAAGTATATAATGAATGTGATGGGGGACAAAATAAAAATGATGAATGGAGAGTTTTAGCAAGCTAACCAGCAAACAAACTTGAGCAATTAATTATCAAATAAATGGGCTAAATTAACCCAAGAAAAGATTTTTTATAAGGAGATTAGTTGATCTATTTCTTAAGACCCGCAATGTAGATCTAGTTCAAAATAAGGATTAGGATCTTCATGGAAAGGAAACCATCACTACTATGGCAAGTTAACCTTCAAATGATCAGATCTAATGAAGCTTCGGAAGAGTTTTCCTACCAACAATGATGGCTAATTATTTGGTGGAAGAAGGAGCTCTCATTACTCAATGATTGAGACCTAGAAGTCAAGATTGGCACTCTCTACTTTGAAACTCGCCTTGGCCTTGATCTATGGCATGGAGACCTTCATCCTTGACCTAGGAACCTGAGGGAACCTGCAAAGAATTTTGGGATTAGACATAGAAGAAGAATTGGAGTTGGAATGGAAACAAAGAAAAAAGAAGAAGAAGAAAGTGGCCGACGGCCTGGGACTTGGAGCTTGATCATAGATCCATCAATGGGCATCCTATCCTTTACTCCTTGCAAAAGTACTATTCATTCTCAAACTTAAACTTAGAAAACTCTCATTCTCTCCTTGGATAAGGATCTACACACTCAAACTAGCTAGAAAACTTTCACTCCAAACAAGAACTCAAGAAAACTAGAATATAAGGAGACAATCCTTTCATTAAATCAAATCATGGCATAGAATGAATATAATGAGAGCCTAGGGGCCCTATTTATAGGCTACAATGCTAGAAATTTCATCCAAGGGTGGAGAGGAGGGGATAAGGATGGCTTAGTTGGCTCCAACAATTTTTAGGTAAGTGGTTTTAACTAAAAACAAATAATTGATAGAAAATTACAACCACTTGACATGTGGCATTCTAGAAGGTCTTCATGTGGTTGTCAAATACTGATATGGAGGCCTAGGTGTCATTAGAGGTGGCACCCCACAAGTCACTTGTTGGAAGGTATCTTTATGTTTCTCATAAAAGTCTTGATGTAGTATAATTTCTTCTCCCCTAAGGTTTCTTGATGAGGTGTCCCCCCATGTGAAAATTTTGGCTTCAAGTCTTGGCTTGAATTGTGCTTTGAAGAGGTGGCTTTCCATCATGCTTTGAGCTTGAGTCGACTCATGAAAAATTGTCTTCTTCCATGTGTTGACTCATGAGTATGCTTCAAGAAAATTTGGGACTTGTTTCATGGCTCAAGATTTTATTAACTATAACTGCAAAAACAAAGTTAGTTAATCAAAGTATATATTCTTATTATTAATGTCCCCATCAATTCTCCCGGGATGGAAAAAAGGCTCGACTCTGTCGAGTAGGAATTTATCTGGCTTTGATGATACTTTAAGAGGTCAGGGTCAATTCTTTATAAGTCCTCTCGAGTGATCCATGAATCTTTGGAATCAAGTCATCCTTGCTAGTAAACCAAGTAGCGTTGATAGTCTTTGTTTTGAGTGGTGACAATCTTGTCATCTAAGATTTGCTCAATCCTATCTTGCTGCTTTGGAAATATGGCTGGTGGACACTCAAGGGTTGGTTCACTCTCAAAGGTGGAATTAGGCCTGAATAGCTCACTAGGTATCATTGTTGGTTCGTTATACTTTACTAGATCTGAAATATTGAAAGTGAAACTGATACCAAAGTCAGATGGTATATCTAGCACATATTAGGTCCAATTTTTTTACTATTTTGAAAAGGACCTACACCATGGACATATAATCATTTTGAGCCGAATCAAGACATAGTCTCCTTCATGAAATTCTTTGACTCTTTTTTTACAAACTTTAGCGATATGCTTGTTAATTTCATTGCTCAAAATTTGTTTTACTAATCACGCTATGCATATGACTCTCGTAATCATGGAAACTTATGCATGGGACACCAAATGATAAGAGACAAATGCAAATGATACTAAATGGTAAAAGACAAACAAAAACAAAACAAGCTCAAATGGACTTTATTATTTATGGGCTAAGCTTGATTGTTGGGCTAGGAAACAATGTTCCTAATTTCTAATATTTCCTAAATGGCTTTGAAGACTCTGGCACAAAACTTCAGGTAGGTGGGTCATCCATGATCTTGTTACATTCTCCTCATGGGACATTATACTTGTTGGGGTTAAAGCACGATCATAAAACATTATACCTAGGATAAATTTTAACCCTCGTGTGCTAATTAAAATAGGTAATAACTCAACAATATCAATCCAGCAAAAGCAAATCAAATCAAGTACAAGAAAACCGGATTTTTACGGAAAACCCTCCAATTTGAAGGTAAAAACCACGGGACATGGAACCAGATCAACTTTCACTATAATCAAATAATGGGTACAGCAAGATTTTTCTCTCTAGCAAATTAGAGGCTCTCCAAACAGCATATGATGATCATCTCAGCATAAAATATAAATATTACTGAGGAATACACGAAGAAAACATGGAAGATCTCACCAAAGTCAAATATTTACCGATTATACGAGAGGAATCACAACTATCCGAACCGTTCACTTTGTAGAGCTCGCTGCCATGAACAACATATTAAAATTTCATCTTGATCAGGTTTTGAATCACTGTCCAATCAAGATCTGAAAAATTCTCCCTCTCTGTTTTCGGCGCTGCTCGTCTTTCCGCTGTCGCAAGCTTCCCCACAAAAACGCCGAACGGAAAAACCCTTCCGTCTCAAAGCCCTTTTAATAGAGCCAGTCCCACCACATGGACGGGACCCACAACAATTCTCTCCCTCGCATCCATGTGGGGAGGACTAGCAAACCAGCACTAGCTTTGCAAGCTGCAAACTTCTCTGCAGGTAAGGCTTGTCAATATATCTGAAGCATTATCTGTATGAATTTTTTCCATCTGTAGCAACTTCATCTACAAAGCGTCTCGTATCCAGTGATACCTCACATCAATGTGCTTCGACCTCAAATGAAAAGTCGAATTCTTACTGAGATGAATTGCATCTGACTGTCACAATACAGGATAAGTTTTTTTTGCTTCAGACCAAGTTCTTTACGAAACTTTTTCATCCACAATAGCACCTTGCTAGCTTCTGTCACTGCAATATACTCTGCCTCTGTACTTGACAGAGCAACACATTTCTGCAGTCTGGACTGCCACGAGACATCTCTCCCTAAAAAGGTCATCAAGTATCCCGATGTGGATTTTCTAGAATCAACATCACCTGCCATATCTGCATCTGTATATCCATCTAATACAGGTTTATCTGTACCAAAGCTTAGACATATTCTAGAAGTTCTTCTGAGGTACCTCAGAATCCATTTCACTGCAGTCCAATGCACCTTCCCAGGATTAGAGAGAAATCGACTAATGACACCAACAGCATGAGCAATATCCGGTCTAGTGCATACCATGGCGTACATCAAACTGCCAACTGCGGATGCATAGGGAATGTTCTGCATTTTCTCCTTTTCTTCCTCGCTATAGGACACTGTTTGGAACTCAATCTGAAGTGACCTGCAAGTGGAGAGCTAACCGGCTTGGAGTTGCTCATCTGGAACCGCTCTAACACCTACTCTATATATTTCTCCTGGGATAGCCATAGTTTCTTATTCTTCCTGTCATTAGCAATCCTCATACCAAGTATCTGCTTCGCTGATCACAAGTCTTTCATAGCAAAGCACTTGCTCAATTCAGTCTTCAAGCTCTGAATCCTCTTGGCATCGTGACCAACAATCAGCATGTCATCAACATATAACAGGAGAATAATAAAATCATCATTACCAAACCTCTTTACAAAAACACAATGGTCAGAAGTGGTTCTATCATACCCATAATCTACCATGAAGGAATCAAATATCTTGTACCACTGTCGAGGAGTTTGTTTCAAACCATATAAGCTCTTCTTCAGTCTGCATACCAGGTTTTCCTTGCCTTTAGCTATAAACCCCTATGGCTGCTCCATATAGATTTCCTCTTCAAGATCACTATAAAGAAATGTTGTCTTCACATCAAGCTGATCAATCTCCAAATTCAGACTGGCTGCCAAGCTAAGTACAACTCGGATCGAAGACATCTTGACCATGGGTGAAAATATCTCTTCAAAGTCAATAACTTTCTTTTGACCGAAGCCCTTCACAACCAGTCTTGCTTTATACCTTGGTTGTGAGCTGTGCTCCTCTATCTTGAGTCTAAATACCCATTTGTTCTTCAGTGCTCTCTTTCCCTTAGGTAGCTCAATTAGATCAAATGTGTGGTTCTCATACAAGGATTTCATCTCTTCTTGCATGGCTTCAAACCACTTTTCTTTTCGTGCATGTGATATAGCTTCCTGAATGCACTCTGGCTCTCCTCCATCAGTCATCATTACATACTCATGTGGAGGGTATCTCTGAGAAGACCGGCGCTCTCTAGTAGACCTTCTCAACTGCTGTTCTGCCATTTGCTGTGTAGGAGCATGCTCACTATGCTCATATGTTGCACTGTCACCATATATAGGCCCATAATCCATTGCATCACCATCCTCTGCAGCCTGTCCATCATCATCTACTTTGGCTTGAGATATAGGAGAAGGATTAATAAACAATTCTGTAGTAGACTTTGGCTTATTTTTATTTTCCACATCTTCAATGGTTTGATCTTCAAAGAATACTACATCTCTAATCAGCTTCTTCTCTACTAGATCCCATAGTGTGTATCCAAACTGCTCATGTCCATATCCAAGAAAAATACACTCCTTTGACTTGTTATCAAGTTTTGACTGTTCATCTTTTGGAATATGAACAAAGGCCCTACATCCAAATACTCTGAGATAATCATAGAAAATTGATTTTCCTGTCCATACCTTCTCAGGAATATCACCATCAAGGGCATATGAAGGAGAAAGATTAATTAGATCAACTGCAGTCCTCATAGCTTCACCCCAAAAGAAACTAGATAACTTTGAATGAGAAAGCATGCACCGGATTCTTTCAACAATGGTGCGATTCATTCTCTCTGCCACTCTATTTTGTTAAGGTGTCTTGAGAATAGTCTTCTCCAATCTAATGCCATGTTGTTTGCCTCGAACGGACCTCGGTATTCACCACCATTATCTGCTTGGATGCATTTCAATTTTCTTCTTTTCTCTCTTTCAACACTGGCATGGAATTCTTTAAAGACATCTATTATCTGGTCTTTAGATCTCAAAGCAAAGGCCCATAACTTTCGAGAATGGTCATCAATAAAGGTGACAAAATAAAGTACACCACCAAGTATCTTTGTGGTCATAGAGCATACATCAGTGTGAACTAAATCTAGCACATGTGATCTTCTATGAAAGGGGAGCTTATGAAATGAAACCTTGTGTTACTTGCCATGTAAACAATGAGTGTAAGGTCTCAGGTGCATACCTTTCAAAGGAAGCAGGTTGTGCCTGGATAGAGTCTCAAGTCCCTTCTCACTCAGATGACCAAGCCATCGATGCTACACATCTATGGAGGTTTCTTCAACTGCATTCACCACTCCACTATGTACTTTAGCCTGCAATCTGTAAAAGCCATCTTTCTTGCCTTTTGCTACAACCAGGGAATCTTTGGTGAGTTTCCATTTTCCTTCGCCAAAGTGACTGGAGTAGCCCTCATCATCTATAACACATGCATAAATCAAATGCAATCGGATATCAGGAACATGCATTACATTTCTTAACAACAATCTGCACCTCGTATTGGTCTCTAAACAAACATCTCCTACGCCAATAAGGTTAGCTACTACATCATTTTCCATCCTAATATGCCCAAAATCACCTTTGGAGTAGGACGAGAAGAAGTCTCTCCGAGATGTAACATGATATGTAGCAGCTGAATCAATTACCCAACTGGGTTCTTGACATGTGAGGTTAATACATGCATCATCACATGCAATCACGACCTCATCATCAAATGCAACTGCAGTCGTACTCTGTGTCTCTTCTTTCTTTCTATTAGTTTTATCCGGATCCCTTTTGTATTTTCTGCACTCTCTCTGAAAATATCCTGGTCTTTTACAATAGTAGCAAGTAACATCCTTTCTGGAATTTGATCGGCCTCTGGATTTTTCATTGTTATTTTTATCATGGGACCCATCATCTCTTTTACCATGGAAGGATCTATTTTTACTTCTCCCCCTCTGCTCTGTAACCAGTGCCTCAGAATTTGTATCTGTCAAACCCTGCTCCTTTCGTCTGTTTGCTTCATTCAGTATACTATCCTTGACCATAGTTAGGATAAATTTATCACTGGCAGTGGAATTGCTCAGCGTCACCACCAACGTCTCCCAGCTATCTGGTAAGGAACTCAGCAAGATCAATGCCTGCACCTCATCATCAAGAAACAACTTCATTATAGCCAACTGATTCAGGATCTCATGGAAATTATTTAAATGCTCTTAAGCATTCTACCTATCTTTATACTTCAGGTTCACTAGTCTTCTGATCATGTAGGCTTTATTCTGTGCATTCTTTCACTGATATAAATCTTCTAGCTTCTTCCACACCTGATAAGCATCCATTTTTGTCGCAACATCATAGATCACACTCACATCAATCCATTGTCTGATAATAACCGTGGCTTTCCTGTTCAACCTTTTCCACTCATCAGCTTTCACATTGTTTAGCATTATTTCCTGTAATTCAATTGGCTCAAACAAATCTCGGCAATATAATAAATCTTCCATCATCATCCTCCATAAGGAATAATTTGATGAAGTTAATTTAACCATACTGGATTTCTCCTCCATTTTAATTAGCATAATTACTGCCTAACCAGGCTCTGATACCAGTTGTTGGGTTAAAGCACGATCACAAAAGATTGTACCAAGGATAAATTTTAACCCCCGTGTACTAATTAAAATAGGTAATAACTCAACAATATCAATCCAGCAAAAGCAAATCAAATCAAGTACAAGAAAACCGGATTTATATGGAAAATCCTCCAATATGGAGGTAAAAATCACGGGACCTGGAACCATATTAACTTCCACTATAATCAAATAATGGGTACAGTAAGATTTTTTTCTCTAGCAAACTAGAGGCTCACCAAATAGCATATGATGATCATCTCAATATAAAATATAAATACTACTAAGGAATACACGAAAAAAATAGGGAAGATCTCAACATAGTCAAATATTTGCCGATTACATGATAGGAATCACAGCGATCCGAACCGTTCACTTTGTAGAGCTCACTGCCATGAACAACAACTAAAATTTAATCTTGATCAGGTTTTGAATCACTGTCTAATCAAGATCTAAAAAATTCTCTCTGCTTTCAGTGCTGCTCGTCTTTCTGTTGTCGCACGCTTCCCCATAAAAATGCTCCATGGAAAAACCCTTCCATCTCAAAGCCTTTTGTTAGAGCCGGTCTCACCACATGGGCGGGACCCACAACAATACTAATGCGAGAGACAAAGATAGCTTCTCCAAGTCCATCCTCTCCACTCTATGGGAGGCTCCCAGCTGGAAGAGTGGGCTCGCTTGGATTCAAATTATTTCAACGGGGGCATCGTTATTGGGTGGAACTCTAGCCACTTCTCACTTAAAGATTCTATCAAAAAGACTCTCTTCCTCATGATGGTGCAGCATTGCCAAGCCTTTAAGAAAGATCTCGTTATTTCTTCAAATTATGGACCTAATGAAAGAAATCATAGAGATCTCTTTTTCCAGGATCTCACCAGTATTGGTATACCTAGTCCTTTGGCTTCTAGGATGCGACTTCAATATCATGAAGTCCGTTGAAGGCAAAGAGGTAATCCGCAATGCATGCATCAAGGATAATCTTCTTATTTTTATTTTTGTTGGACTTGTGGATTTGGATTTAAATTAAAGGTCATGACTTTAATTACTTAGAGTAATAGAAGAGAACACCCTTCATCTTTGGCATAGCTCAATTGTTTCCTTCTCTCTCCTGAGTAGAAGAATCTCTTTCTAGCTACAATTCAAAAGACTTCAGCTTGTACCTTCTCTGATCATGTACCAAGCGCTTTAGATTGTAACTTCAAGTTCCAAAGTTCAAATGTTTTCATGTTTGAGGCAAGGTGAGCAAATTAAGGAACTAGACCTGTAAGATGTTATAGTAAGTTGTTTCAAAACAGTAAAAACAAGAAACAGCAATGCTTTTCTCCCGAAGCTTTGACTGAGCATCGGGAGATACCGCAAACCCGTCGATACTTTTAGAAAGCGTCGCTATCCTCCGATGCTTATAAGCATCACTAAGTTTACTTGTTTCCCGATGCTTTTAAGTGTCGCCAGGTTTTTAAGCTGGCATCGGGTAGCTCCGCCACCTGCCGACAATTATAAGCATCAGGAAATTTGTCCTTTTATATCCAGTCCCAAGCCATAATTTTTCATTCAATCAATCCGCCACCCCCATTCTCCTGATCTTTGTTTCATCCTCGATCCCTCTCCCTCCTTCATCTCTGGCACGTTGCCTTCGGGTCCCTTCATCGCCACCAAAGCTCGTCGGTCGGCGACTTCATCTCCTTCATCTCTATCACATTGCCCCTCTTCCATACCTGCCCATCGACCGAAGCCTCGCCCTCCCACCCGCTACCCCCGCCAACCTCCCTGCCTTGCTCCACTGGCCGACCAAGAGGTTGTAAGCACCTGCCTCTCACTGTTTCTCAGCCGGTAAGGATTAAGAGCATGGTGCAATTATTATTTTACTTTTCTAAAGATGATAGCTCATAGAAAGTGTTCAAACATAAGATTAAAGATAATACAATATCTAAATCCTTTTTTCTTTTGATAAAATTTCTGGGCATGCATTATTGCCGGTGCTTGGTATGCTGGTAAGTTATAATACTAAAAATTAATTGAATAAAAATAATAAATATAAAATGTAAAATACAAATGAAAGATAGAGATTGCAAATCACTTAAAATATGAAAAAATATAAACCAAAAAAATAGAGAATAAGAAAAGATGCACAAGTTGTAAATATTGATCATTGTATATATGTATTATTTATGAATTTAACTTGTAGTTTTTGGAAAGTAACTTGGAGATCGAAAAATGGTTTATTCTTGAAAGAGTAATCATTCTCTTCACTGTTTCTCTTATGATCTGGACCACCGTCGGGGATTTTTTTTAAAAAAAGAAAAATCTTGCTTGTTTTGTTTGGACTTAGCTTTGTTTGTTTGTGGTAGTTCATTTTGATTGAGTGGAGGAGGGAAGAAGGAAATCTCCCCCTCCCTCTTTCTAACCTTTTGAGGGGGTTATTGGATAGTGGCATGCCTTGTTTGTGGCATGCATGGACCACACCACAAAATAAGGTTACTGGCCAATTTAGAGGGAAGTGGTGAGAAGGGACCCTCAAAATATGTCTTTTTCATTGTTGTATTTTTATTTTTTAATTCTTGTGCTTTGTTACAAATAAGAACCCAGTGATAGAATTTGATTGTTGCACCTAAAGCATCTAATGTGAGATAATTGGATTACTTTGTTTTATATAAATATTCAAGATCTTTTATAGTAAATAATAGAAATAAGATTAAATATATGTAAATATCCTCACATACTCTTATTATTTAAATCCTGGCATGCTCATTAAATTAAAAAGCTAAATTCATTCAAATTCAATCACGAATACTATGCTCCGTTCGTGATCAATCCAAATGAGACCATCTTGTATTTTCTAGTTTATATAGATCATGGATTGGATTTGCTTTGATACAATTTATCATGATATAAGATCCATTAAAAAAAACTAGCTAGAAATATATTAATTTAAGTTTCTTAAGTCTTGCATAAATAGCCAAGATTTTTTTTATAAATAATTAATGTGAAACTAAATATATGTTTCCTCACTTGGGTGTCAAAAAGTTTAGGCTATAATTAAGTAGATAAATACTTGGTAAAGTAGGTATTCTAGAAAGAAGCTAAGCTAATGTATGACTCTATTATTTCTCTTCATTGTGGAAGCATGTAAGAAGTTGAAAGGATTTTATCTATAAATAGTTTAGCTTTTGTGTAACATGGGAACTTAATGTGCGTAGTGTGCCAAATATGCACTTGAGTTAGAGCATTTTATCAAACTTCAAGCAAATATGTTGGATGGTTTATAACCTAGTATTTGGGTTTATCATTAAGGTCCATGATGATAACATGTGGATCATCTTGTGCATCCTTGCTTGTTTGGTTTTCCATCCATGTATTTTACTATAGAAGAATGTCATGTGTAGGGCCTGTAGGTGGTTTAGATATATTTTTATGCCTGCTCTAAGCATGGAAAGTTTGTAAAAGGTGAGCATTTTATCCTTTTACAGGAAATCAACATGTTCACGTTAAGGATGGCTACCAGGTTAGATCAGGTATGAACAAGTTGGGTTAGATATGGGTTAAGTCAAAAAATATATATAAGCTCGAATCTATTATATTTAATAAATAGGTGATATGATCCAATGTCCTTTTTTTTTTAAAGTAGAAACAATCTATTTACAACTTGTTTACAATCTGTTTATAATACATAAAAATATATGTATATTTAAAACCGTCCCTTCCATAACCCATGTCCCTCATGGCTATAATTCCCTCCCCAGTGAACATCACCGTATATGGGATTCTTCACTGTCGTTGTCCCTACCATAAGAAGTTTGCTTCACCCAGATAGTCCGGCTCTCCTCGGGGAAACCATCTTCATCATATACAATGTTTCCATCTTCATCCTGCAAGATCACAATTGACAGTAGAAACATGAATCCGAAATTAAGTCTCAAAATAAATAGAAATATCCAAAATAGTACATGCTTCATGTACTAGTTTGTCATATAGTATGTAAAGTTTATCCCCATCCATAGCCAAAATAGATTTCATACGAACAAAGTAGCACCTCACAAGTTTTGTATTTCACTATGTTATTTTGTTCTTACATTAGGTTTGAGTTTAGGTCTAAATCTATCAGTTTTGTTGCCTTTTTATTATCAAGTGCTTGACTGCTCGGAGGTTAAAGAAGCTTTCTAAAATATTTTAAAATTGGTTTAAGGTTTGTATATGGAGGCTATGATGATTTTGGAATGTATGTTTGGCTGATTCAACTATTTCTAATGGCAGCAATCTTGGATGGCCTTTTTTTGTAGGCAAACGATTGTAGTCGTTTTGATTTAGTTGCAGATTAAATAGTAGAACTGAGCCTTCTCCTTATTTTTCATTATCTATTGTTCTTTTTCATAGTAGATTATTTTTATTTCTTTATAAATTTCTTGGTATATACCTACATGTTACTGAACAAGTTAAATGAGACCATCTTGTATTTTCTAGTTTACATAGATCATGGATTAGATTTGCTTTGATACTATTTATCATGATATAAGATCCATTAAAAAAAAAACTAGCTAGAAATGTATTAATTTAAGTTTCTTAAGTCTTGCATAAATAGCCAAGATTTTTTTATAAATAATTAATGTGAAACTAAATATATGTCTCCTCACTTGGGTGTCAAAAGTTTAGGCTATAATTAAGTAGATAAATACTTGGTAAAGCAGGTATTCTAGAAAGAAGCTAAGCTAATGTATGACTCTATTGTTTCACTTCATTGTGGAAGCATGTAAGAAGTTGAAAGGATTTTATCTATAAATAGTTTAGCTTTTGTGTAACATAGGAACTTAATGTGCGAAGTGTGCCAAACATGCAATTGAGTTAGAGCATTTTTATCAGACTTCAAGCAAATGTGTTGGATGGTTTATAACCTAGTATTTGGGTTTATCATTAAGGTCCATGATGATAACATGTGGATCATCTTGTGCATCCTATCTTGTTTGATTTTCCATCCATGTATTTCAATATAGAAGAATGTCATGTGTAGGGCCTGTAGGTGGTTTAGATATATTTTTACGCCTGCTCTAAGCATGGAAATTTTGTCGAAGGTGAGCATTTTATCCTTTTACAGGAAGTCTACTCGTTCATGTTAAGGATGGCTACCAGGTTAGATCAGGTATGAACAAGTTGGGTTAGATATGGGTTAAGTCAAAAAATATATATAAGCTCGAATCTAGTATATTTAATAAATAGGTGATCTGATCCATTGTCTAGTTTTTTTTTAAGTAGAAACAATCTATTTACAACTTGTTTACAATTTGTTTATAATACATAAAATATATATATATATAAAACTGTCCCTTCCACCACCCATGTCCCTCATGGCTATCATCCTGGTGGGGACACCAGGATCAAACACAGATCCCTGGATCCTATATGGTTTACTTAGTCATATGTCAAAGTTTTGAAAATTTTGTAATCAATTAAGATTGAGTCCTGTAATAAGTTGAGGTTAGTTGATTTGTCTCAACCCTCAACCTAGTCAGTATTTTGAGTCTTGTACATCAATTATGAGTCCAGTATGAGTCCAATTTTTGTACAAGAGAAGAGGTCACCCCATTTTAGAGTTCCACCTGGCCACATCCACAAGTTAGAGGTCGCTACATCAGTCCATTGGTTCTTGTGTGATCACTCAGGATCCAAGATGCTTCCAGAAATCCTGATTCTTTCCAGATGTCCTCCAGATACCTAGATTCCAGTCCAGTCCCAGGATCAGACATAGATCCCTGGATCCTATATGGTTTACTTAGTCATGTATCAAAGTTTTGAAAATTTTGTAATCAATTAAGATTGAGTTCTGTAATAAGTTGAGGTTAGTGATTTGTCTCAACCCTCAACCTAGTCAGTATTTTGAGTCATGTACATCAATTATGAGTCCAGTATGAGCCCAATTTTTGTACAAGAGAGGAGGTCACCCTATATTATTGAGTCCTGGAATTTATTATTTTGCATTAGTTTGCTTGCGATACGATGATTATATGCATTGCTCTTCTTCTTGCTAGTTCTTACTTTTATTTGGGAATTTAGCTTACAAACTAAATTATAAAAATTATAAAAAGATTATTTTACTATTTTTCCTACATGTTTAGCAATCTTAGAGTCGTCCCGCATCATTTTTGGTATCAGAGCGGGTTTATGATAGTTTTCTATTTGCTTTGCATTCACAAACCCTAATTCAGCATTCTATCCACTGCATTAGGTGTCTAGGCTTCATTTGATTTTGGCATCCTAAACATTTTATTTTTCTATGAAATTTGCACTGAATGTCCTCTTTTCTGCTTTAGTAATTTTCATAATTTTTAATTATTTTTACAGAAATCCTAAAGTCCTAAAAGTCATCATCATAGAAACCTTAACAGAATTCTGAAAATTTCTGCAGCAGTCCAAAACCCCTAAGATTTGCATTATCATTTGATTTTTTTTATACATAAAACTTGGTATGTAGAATCATCACCATCCATCCTCTGTTATAGAATTTTTTTTTATTTTTATTTGCATCAAAATCTGTGTCAAATTTTGCATCGGTTGAAACCCTAATATCTTGAATTCTGCTATTTCTGCATTTTGACTCAACCTAACCTAATCAACTTCCAAACCCCCCAATCCCAAGCCAAATTTTGTTTGCTAATCCCAGTAAACTTAAACTTAACTTGACATCTCATAAATTAATTAAAAATTATTTTATTTTTTTATTATTTTAGATTGCATCAGGACCATTGAATGTTCATCATCTTTTAATCTAATCTTAAGGGCAATCAATATAACATCAGGGTAGGAGGTCATAACCTATCTTGGGCCCAAAACAACCATCCAGCATTTCACCCAAGCCTTAATTAAAATTAATTAGACTTAATTGGCCCTAGTGGGCTAGGTGACACCCAATAGGTCGGGTCTGAACTGTGTGGGCCAACTAGTGCATTTAATATTGTGGCTATTACTGAAAGCTGGGGTCTAAGGCTGGGGGTCCAGAGTCAAACAACCTAAATGGACTGGTGATTTATAATTAGGACCCTGTGACAAGCAGGGGGAGCCTCCCACCACCCCACCCCTACCTGGCCAGTGAAAGGATTAGCTATGGGTTAAGTGTAAGTTGAGCTGACTCACCCAGTTTTGGCTCTTGGTCTAGGAAACACTAGATTAAGCTAACCAAGTTTTGCATGCTTGGCTGCACAATCTCATTTTGACTGATTGCTTGATTGTATGACCACTAGACTAGGAACCCAATATCAAAAGTCTAAACCCCAACCAAACCCAACCATGGATCCCAATTTTGAGGCTTTCATAAAAGCCATGAATGACCAGATGGTTACCCAATTAACTGCCCAAATAAACCAATCCAATACCCAAATTAATAACAAGCTTGACCAAACCAATGACCAGATAACCCAAATGAACTACAGGTTTAACCAAGTAGACCAACAATTTGACCAGGCAACCACTAGGATCGACCAATTAACCACTAGATTAAACCAAGTAGAGAATCGACTAGAGACTATAGAGAAAACCCAAGACTCCAATGTTGAACCTATACCTGACCCATCCTATTCCACCTCTCAAAACCCTAGGGGAACCTTAAATCTAGACCAAGTGGGAACCCTAGACAAGACCCATAAAGCTTAACCCTTACCCTATGAGCCTCAGAAACCCATAGTCCCTAGATATGAACCCAGTAGTAATCTACTATCTCTTAGTCAGCCTGAGCCTAATAGGATTAGCACCCTTAGATATGAACCCAGTGTTAGTCAGGAGCACCTTAGCCAACCCACCCTTGTCACCCCAGTCATTAGTCAGTTTTTCCTTAGTCTACCCCCTCTTACCACCTTATTGGTTCACCCAAATAACCTTGAAGAGGAGATATAAGAGGCTGACCCAAGCCTAGTGAACGAGTATGAGGAAGAAGAGGAGTTCCCCATAGAAGACTTAGAGCTAGTTGAATCAATAGATACCCAGGTAGAAGCCACCCTAGAATCAGTTGACCCTGACCATATCCACATAGTAGTCGACCTAGAGTTAGATGACCCAGATCACACCCAAGCTACAATGGAAGAGCAATTAGAAGAGACTTTAGAAGAGGATCCAATTGTAGAGCCTAGTCCTGAATTTCCTAAGCCATAAGAGTTTATTGAGGACTTGGCTTATCTCACCCAGTACCCTCTAGATGAAGTCACTTCCTTGCTCCCAATTGAAGATCTTTTTCCTAAAATTAGTGATCCATTCTTCCATAAGGCAGACTCAGTAGATAGACATCAACCCCATAGGGTCAATATTATTAGTCTAGATTTAATCCCTGACACCCCTTCTTACATCTTATTCTATCCAATCAACCTTGAACCCTTTCTACCCCACCAGACTAACCTAGAATCCACCTCATATTTCCTATCTTTTCTTAAATTTTCTTATATTTCTTTAATCATTCACCTGCATCATGTAGAGGTTTGCATGTTGCATTCATTTATTGTACATGTTAGGTTTGTATCTTACCTCTTGCATACCCTTTGGCATTTAGTAGGCGTACATAGTAAATTTTCATGTGCATGCCATGCTAGGGTCAAACATAGAAAGTCTATAGTGTATTAGGTTAGACCCTAGAAAGTCCAATAAAATTTTCTTTGATAAAAAAGTTTAGTCGAGTCTAATAGGTATTAGTTGAGTCCAATAAATCCTCAACCTTGAATCATCTGTTTGCACCTACACTAGCCTCTGCACAGCATATGCATCATGAAATTAGTCAAGAGCAAAACATAATTAATGAACTAAATAACAACTTGGCTAATACCCAAAAGAAAGATGAAGAATTTTCTATAGAGGAATATGTGACTGTCAAAGAATTTTCTGCTCGCAAAGCTGGCCCATCCAAAATAATGAATAGTAGTGGACCCAATGCCGATGTGCTTGAGATATCACCTAATTTAGGTATTAGCTCCACTTTCATCATCTCAGACTTTATAAAGTCTAGGAAGCCAGTAGTGATACCTAGCGAGCCCCTTGAGCCACTCTCGTTCTTTGAGAGAGAACCCACCTCAGAGCGACCACATATAATTTGGCCTTATGGTGAGGTAAAGATTGAAAGAGCTCTGGATGATCAAGCTATCGGTACCCAGGAAAGAGACTGTCAGTGGTATTTGGTCGGTGGCAAGGTTAGCCAGAATCTGAGGACTTGTAGAATGCTGGTGCGGATCTGCAGCGTCTCAACCCAGACCCTCCTTGAGCCAAATTGACCCATACTCGACGGAGTCGAGTTCCTCCTGCCCTGGGAGAATTGGTGGGGACACCAGGATCAGACACAGATCCCTGGATCCTATATGGTTTACTTAGTCATGTGTCAAAGTTTTGAAAATTTTGTAATCAATTAATATTGAGTCCTGTAATAAGTTGAGGTTAGTTGATTTGTCTCAACCCTCAACCTAGTCAGTATTTTGAGTCCTGTACATCAATTATGAGTCCAGTATAAGCCCAATTTTTGTACAAGAGAGGAGGTCATCCTATTTTAGAGTTCCACCAGGCTACATCCATGAGTCAGAGGCCGCTACATCAATCCATTGGATCTTGTGTGACAACCCAGGATCCAAGATGCTTCCAGAAATCCTGATTCTTTCCAGATGCCCAGATTCCATTCCAGATGCCAGAGGATATTCCCAAACCAAGGCATCCATGATCCCAGAGGTCCCTCTATATCCTAGCCCAAAGAAATCAAGTCCAAGTGCCAAGCCCAAGCCCTAAAAAAGCAAGATTACAGGGAATATTTCTGCTACTAGGCTAACAGGCCACCCCAGCTCCAGAGGCCCAAACCCATGCACCCAAGCCCCTTTGGGCTGGCCCCTTGCTGCTCCTAGAGGCCCAACACGCCCCCCTAGGCATCCTTGAAGTGTTGACCAAGTCCAAGAGGTGTCCTTGAGTGGAATAGTCAAAGCATGAAGGGAAAAGGAGAAAACTAGGTCAATTCCTAACCTAATGGGGATTTATTTTTCTAACCTAGCTAGGAAAGGACTTGTATTCCAATTTGGAAGAGGACTTGTAATTCAAGTGTAACCATGGTTAGTGAGGGCATGGGAACTTTATAAATACCCCACCCCTCCCCCTCTTGTAATCAACTTTTTTCATGATATCAAAACCCTGGTGAATCTATTTTGAGCTTGCGAGCTTGTGTTACTTTATTTTTTTTTGGTTCTTTGGTTTGTGTTTGTGTTTCCTTACTGCCCTAGCATCCTTCCACACCCTAACTCACTACCATCCAAGCCTTCACACATCCAAGAAGGAGTGCCCTAGGCCACCAAGCAAGGAGATCTTCATCAAGCTTCAAGCCGCCCAGCTTCTAAACCCTAACCTGATTCCTTCTAAACCTAATCCCCTTTCTTTTTCTTACTTGCTATTTTGATTGATCCTTGACATTTTGCAGGATCCCCGAGGTGTTTCACCTCCCCAGAGGAGGCTTTCCTTGCATCCGAAACCATCCAAATCGGCCATCTAATCAAGGGAACTGAACTTCATCATCCAGACTCCAATCAGAGTGCTGTGTGATCTCTTCATCGGACATTCTTCAAATCACTGATTGGTAACATCCTTCCCTTCTTTTAATTTCTGATTTGATGAAGATAAGCTATCCTAATCCGGGAGTTTCTCAATTCTCGGGTCCTGAAATTTATTATTTTGCATTAGTTTGATTGTGATACGATGATTTCATGCATTGCTCTTCTTCTTGCTAGTTCTTACTTTTATTTAGAAATTTAGCTTACAAACTAAATTATAAAAATCATAAAAAAATTATTTTATTATTTTTCCTGCATGTTTAGCAATCTTAGAGTCATCCCGCATCACATCCCCTCACCGATAAGCATCACCATATATGGGATTCTTCACTGTCGTTGTCCCTACCATAAGAAGTTTGCTTCACCCAGATAGTCCGGCTCTCCTCTGGGCTAGATCTTCATCATATACAATATTTCCATCTTCTTCCTACAAGATCACAATTGACAGTAGAAACATGAATACGAAAATAAGTCACCAAATAAATAGAAATATCCAAAATAGTACGTGCTTCATGTATTAGTTTGTTAGATAGTATGTAAAGTTTATCTCCATCCATAGCCAAAATAGATTTCATGCGAACAAAGTAGCACCTCACAGGTTTTGTACTTCACTATGTTATTCTGTTTTCACATTAGGTTTGAGTTTAGGTCTAAATCTATCAATTTTGTTGCATTTTTATTATCAGGTGCTTGACTGCTTGAGAGTAAAGAAGCTTTCTAAAATATTTTAAAATTGGTTCAAGGTTTGTCTATGGAGGCTATGATGATTTTGGGAAGTATGTTTCGCTGATTCAACTGTTTCTAATGGCGACAATCTTGGATGGTCTTCTTTTGTAGGCAACCGATTGTAATCGTTTTGATTTAGCTGCAGATTAAATAGTAGAACTCAGCCTTCTCCTTATTTTTCATTATTTATTGTTCTTTTTCGTAGTAGTTTATTTCTGTTTCTTTATAAATTTCTTGGTATTTTCTAGTTTATATAGATCATGGATTGGATTTGCTTTGATACTATTTATCATGATATAAGATCCATTAAAAAAAACTAGCTAGAAATGTATTAATTTAAGTTTCTTAAGTCTTGCATAAATAGCCAAGATTTTTTTTATAAATAATTAATGTGAGACTAAATATTTGTCTCCTCACTTCGGTGTCAAAAAGTTTAGTCTATAATTAAGTGGATAAATACTTGGTAAAGCAGGTATTCAAGAAAGAAGCTAAGCTAATGCATGACTCTATTGTTTCTCTTCATTATGGAAGCATGTAAGAAGTTGAAAGAATTTTATCTATAAAAAGTTTAGCTTTTGTGTAACATGGGAACTTAATGTGCGAAGTGTGCCAAACATACAATTGAGTTAGAGCATTTTTATCAAACTTCAAGCAAATGTGTTGGATGGTTTATAACCTAGTATTTGGATTTATCATTAAGGTCCATGATGAAAACATGTGGATCATCTTGTGCATCCTAGTTTGTTTGGTTTTCCATCCATGTATTTTACTATAGAAGAATGTCATGTGTAGGGCCTGTAGGTGGTTTAGATATATTTTTACGCCTGCTCTAAGCATGGAAAGTTTGTAGAAGGTGAGCATTTTATCCTTTTATAGGAAATCAACATGTTCACATTAAGGATGGCTACCAGGTTAGATCAGGTATGAACAAGTTGGGTTAGATATGGGTTAAGTCAAAAAATATATATAAGCTCGAATCTATTATATTTAATAAATAGGTGATCTGATCCATTGTCCAGTTTTTTTTTTAAAGTAGAAACAATCTATTTACAACTTGTTTACAATCTATTTATAATACATAAAAATATATATATATAAAACCATCCCTTCCACCACCCATGTCCCTCATGGCTATCATCCCCCCCTGGTGAGCATCACCATATATGGGATTCTTCATTGTCGTTGTCCCTACCATAAGAAGTTTGCTTCACCGAGATAGTCCGGCTATTCATCATATACAATGTTTCCATCTTCATCCTGCAAGATCACAATTGATAGTAAAAACTTGAATCCAAAAATAAGTCACAAAATAAGTAGAAATATCCAAAATAGTACGTGCTTCATGTATTAGTTTGTCAAACATTATGTAAAGTTTATCCCCATCCATAGCCAAAATAGATTTCATGCGAACAAAGTAGCACCTCACAGGTTTTGTACTTCACTATGTTATTCTGTTCTTATATTAGGTTTGAGTTTAGGTCTGAATCTATCAGTTTTGTTGCCTTTTTATTATCAGGTGCTTGACTACTCGGAGAGTAAAGAAACTTTCTAAAATATTTTAAAATTGGTTTAAGGTTTGTATATGGAGGCTCTGATGATTTTGGGATGTATGTTTGGCTAATTCAACTATTTCTAATAGCAGCAATCTTGGATGGTCTTCTTTTGTAGGCAACCGATTATAGTCGTTTTGATTTAGTTGCAGATTAAATAGTAGAACTGAGCCTTCTCCATATTTTTCATTATTTATCGTTCTTTTTCATAGTAGATTATCTATGTTTCTTTATAATTTTTTTGATATATACTTGCATGTTACTGAACATGTTAAATGAGACCATCTTGTATTTTCTAGTTTATATAGATCATGGATTGGATTTGCTTTGATACTATTTATCATGATATAAGTCCATTAAAAAAAAACTAGCTAGAAATGTATTAATTTAAGTTTCTTAAGTCTTGCATAAATAGCCAAGATTTTTTTATAAATAATTAATGTGAAACTAAATATATGTCTCCTCACTTGGGTGTCAAAAAGTTTAGGCTATAATGAAGTGGATAAATACTTGGTAAAGCAGGTATTCTAGAAAGAAGCTAAGCTAATGCATGACTCTATTGTTTCTCTTCATTGTGGAAGCATGTAAGAAGTTGAAAGGATTTTATCTATAAATAGTTTACTTTTGTGTAACATGGGAACTTAATGTGTGAAGTGTGTCGAACATACAATTGAGTTAGAGCATTTTTATCAGACTTCAAGCAAATGTGTTGGATGGTTTATAACCTAGTATTTGGGTTTATCATTAAGGTCCATGATGATAACATATGGATCATCTTGTGCATCCTAGCTTGTTTGGTTTTCCATCCATGTATTTCACTATAGGAGAATGTCATGTGTAGGGCCTGTAGGTGGTTTAGATATATTTTTACGCCTACTCTAAGCATGGAAAGTTTGTAGAAGGTGAGCATTTTATCCTTTTACAGGAAATCAACATGTTAATGTTAAGGATGGCTACCAGGATAGATCAGGTATGAACAAGTTGGGTTAGATATGGGTTAAGTCAAAAAATATATATAAGCCCGAATCTTTTATATTTAATAAATAGGTGATCTGATCCATTTTCCATTTTTTTTTTTAAGTGGAGACAATCTATTTACAACTTGTTTATAATATGTTTATAATACAAAAAATATAAAAAAAAAAACCGTTCCTTCCACCACCCATGTCCCTCATGGCTATCATCCCCTCCCGGTGAGCATCACCATATATGGGATTCTTCACGGTCATTGTCCCTACCATAAGAAGTTTACTTCACCGAGATAGTCCAGCTCTCCTTGGGGTTACCATCTTAATCATAAACAATGTTTCTATCTATATCTTGCAAGATCATAATTGACAGTAGAAACATGATTCCAAAAATAAGTCACAAAATAAATAAAAATATCCAAAATAGTACATGCTTCATGTATTAGTTTGTCAGACAGTATGTAAGGTTTATCCCCATCCATAGCTAACATAGATTTTATGCGAACAAAGTAGCACCTCATAGGTTTTGTACTTCACTATGTTATTCAATTCTTATATTAGGTTTGAGTTTAGGTCTAAATCTATCAGTTTTGTTTCTTTTTTATTTCTAAGTGCTTGACTTCTTGAAGAGCAAATAAGCTTTCTAAAATATTTTAAAATTGGTTTAAGATTTGTATATGGAGGCTATGATGATTTTGGGATGTATGTTTGGCTGATTCAACTATTTCTAGTGGCAGCAATCTTGGATGGCCTTCTTTTGTAGGCAACCGATTATAGTCATTTTGATTTAGTTGCAGATTAAATAGTAGAACTGAGCCTCCATCTTATTTTTCATTATTTATTGTTCTTTTCCATAGTAGATTATTTCTGTTTTTTCAAGAATTTCTTGATATATACTTGCATATTACTGAACATGTTATTCTTTAAGATTTGTTCATGATTGCAAATCTTTCAATTCAATAGCATCTATAGCTTTGTTATGTTCAATTATGATTTTTTAAATATTGTTTGCAAAACTTGCATTGCATAGAAACATAGACCCGTCAATTGATTAATGTACATATTCTACATCATCCGTACATTTATTTTATTTTTGTATGGATGGGAGAAATATATACAGTTGTCAATTGATTGTCCAGTTTGAACAGTTTGAGAATTACAAATAATTTTATAGGTGCTTACAGTAATCAAGCGTTATGGATATAGTTCTAGATATACGTCAGACAACATTTTCTTTTAGTTCTCCTCATACATTTTTACTTGTATTAGGAGAACTAAAGGAAAATGCTGCAAAGATTTTTCTGGGGCTCCTATTATATATTGTTTGATTACTATAAATGACCTATATAATTAATGCAATTTTGAATAGGATAGGGCCTCTTTACCTATTAGTCGATGATAGGAAGCATTTTGTTCTTATAAATATTTATTTATTTCAATTAGTTTTATCTTACAATGGATAAGAGTTGGAAAACTAAACCGAGAAATAGCATAGAATATCTGGATGGAGTTCAAAATTTTTTAAATTTGGTATGGAAAGAAATAACATCAATGAGAAGATTCTATGTCCATGCCAAAAATATGTAAATTTCAGTTATCTATATCCAAATACTATTGAAGAATATTTTGTATGGAATGGTTTTTTAAGAGGTTATACAGAGTGATTTTTTCATGGAGAGTCAAGGTTACCATCTACATGTAACCAAACCTCTAACATGAAACATATACCTGATTTTGGATCCAGTAACCAACAGAAAAATGTTGTAAGAGATGGTGATATTATGGGTTTGCTCAGAGATGCTTTTGAATATGGTGCTCAAAATCTTAGAGATTTCAGTGAAGGACAAGAAGCAGCTGGGCTACCTGAGGGTCCTATATTTACTGAATCTATACATAATGGAGAGCCGATACCCCTAACTAATATCGAAACAGATCATTATCGGAAGCGATAGGAGATGCAGATCAAGAATTATATGCTGGTTGCAAGAACTTTTCAAAAATTTATTTTCTTGTACATTTATTTCATATAAAATACTTGAATGGTTGGTCTACCAAGAGTTTTACTCTGTTGCTCAAGTTGTTAAATGATGTATTTCCTGAAGGTACTAGTTTATCAATATCTTGTTATGAAGCCAAAAAATTAGGAAAGAAATTAGATCTTGGATATGAAAAGATTCATGGATGTCCAAATGATTGTATATTATATCGAGAAGAACATGCCGATCAAGAGACATGCCATGTGTGTGGATGTTCACGATGGATGAAGCAAAAAGAAAATAAGAGTGAGGGATTAAATGAATTAGATGCAACGCAAATTAAACAAAAATCGATCAAGGTATTGCATTATTTCCCTCTTGTGCCTAGATTAAATTGGATCTATGCATCATCAAAGACAACTTCGTCAATGAGATGGCATGATGAAGGATGTACAAAAGATGGAATGATGAGATACCCAGCGGATAGTTTAGCATGGAAAGCATTTTATGACAAACATCTTGATTTTGTCTCTGATGCTCGTAATGTCAGGCTGGGTTTAGCCAGTGATGGGTTCAATCCATTTCGGACCTTAAGTTCTATCTATAGCACTCGGCCAGTTATTCTGATTCCTTATAATTTGCCATCATGGATATGCATGAAACAGTCTTCACTTATTTTATCAATGGTCATTCCAGGTGATAAGGGTCCAGGCAATGATATTGATTTTTTTTACAACCTTTAATAAATGAATTGAAATAATTATGGGAGGGCATCAGTGCAACTGATGCTTCGAATGGCTAACATTCAAACTACGGGCAGCTCTATTATGGATCGTTAATGATTTTCTACATATGCTAATTTATTTGGCTGGAGCACTAAGGGACGAGTTGCATGTCCTTCTTATGGTGAATCAACCCATTCAATTTGGTTAAAACATGAAGAAAAGTTTTGCTATATGGGACATCGCCAATGGTTGGAAGCAAATCATCCATTTCAATTTCAGAATGATTTATTTGATGGTACTATAGAGTTGGGATCTGCTCCAATTCCACCTTCTGGTTCTGATATTCGTAGATAAATACTTGGTATCAGACACAATTATGGTAAGATGACAAAGTCCTCTAAAAAGCGAGGAAGAGATGATGTTGAGACTTCAACACAAGAAGAAGTATCAAAGGAAGTCAATGCTTGCACTTTAGATACAGTAGTGTTCGAGGATCCGGATAATTTCTTTAAAGTTGAAAATGATGATGATATAATGACAGCATCTACCCATCAGCATACTAAATAATTATGGAAGAAAAGAAGCATATTATTTGACTTACCTTATTTGGAGCATAATATACTCCGGCATAAACTTGATGTTACTCATATGAAAAGAATGTTTGTGATAATTTGATTAGAACAATATTAAATCTTGATGGAAAGACTAAAGATAACATGAAGGTACGTCTTGATTTAAAAGAAATAGGCATCTGACATGAACTTCATCCACAAGTGCTTGCAAATGATAAAACTTATATCCCTCATGTATGTTATACAATGTCTAGTTGAGAAAAAGATCTTTTCCTAATAGTTTTAAAGAATATCAAAGTTCTTGATGGATATGCATCAAATATTTCACGATGTGTGAATTTGAAAAAGTGAAAAATTTCAAATCTTAAAAGTCATGATGGATATATACTAATGCAAGTTATTCTTCCATTGGCTTTAAGGCATCAATGCCGAAACAAGTTGTTACTCATAAAGAATAAAAGTAGGGTTAAAACCAAATTGGATACCGGTGTATCTGATTTATTTATTTTATTTCATGAATAAAGATACGAATACGAATATTAATCGAAAACAAAAATTCATATCTATATTTGTTTTAAACAGATAAGGATATAAATCAAATATTGTAAATATGAATACGAATATAGATACAAGTTGAATAATTAAACATTATGATTAAAGAACTACAGAATCAAAGATATGACTAAATGGAAGATAAATTAAGTTAATAGGATGTTAATATGATTAAATATTTTTAAAAAAAAATAAATGAATACTATATAAAATTAAATAGAGTTACAAGTTGAATCAGATATTCGGATACAAATCGGATAGTTGTCTATCCATGTCCATATCTTTTTTTTAATGGATGTGGATACGGATATGGATATTAATCGAATGCTAAAATCAAATCCGATCAGATAATATTCGTACTACTTTCACTTCTAAATAAAAGTGTGAGGTTGGACCATATTCTAATTTGTAAGATATTTTGCATGTTTTCCTTTGTACAGATTTGAAATTGTATATATAATGTCATGCCTCAAATCCAGTATCTAGATCGATAATGTAACCAACTGCACGAACCCTAGACTACGTCCTAAAAATTATTCAAGACCTTAGAATTTATTAAAATCTCAAATTTTCGAGTGCATAATTAATCTTGATTCATAATGAATGTTCTGCATTAACAAATACCAAACCTCATACATTTCATTGAACTTGGTCATATAACCATCACAATCATTATATATCAAGTTTGATTATCTTAGGATGCTCGATCAGCTCTAGACTATCCTAATTATGTTTTTGGTCCATGGTAGGCATCAGTAGTTCCACATTTACGACCTGTGATAAAGCATTAATAACATAGCTAGTCTCAAGGAGTACCACAACCATATTTTTAGCCCATGGTAAGTCATCAATAGTTCCACATTTTCAACTTGTGATATGGCATCAATAGTCTACATATTCAGCCTGTGGCGGGGCATCAACGATACTACATTTCTAGCCTGTAGCAGGGCATCAATAACATGGCTAGTCCAGAGCATCACAATACATTATGCAATCATAAAATATATTTGATGCTTAAAAACATACTTTTGCAAAATTGAACACATATGAATACTGCAACTGATCCAACCAAGATCAACAATATATAAAATATAATTCATATAAAATTCACATATACTCGATAAATAAGTATATAATGAATGTGATGGGGGACGAAATTAAAATGATGAATGGAGAGTTTTAGCAAGCTAACCAGCAAGCAAACTTGAGCAATTAATTATCAAATAAATGGGCTAAATTAATCCAAGAAAAGAGTTTTTATAAGGAGACTAGTTGATCTAATTTTTAAGACCCGCAATGTAGATCTAGTTCAAAATAAGGATTAGGATCTTCATGGCAGGAAAACCATCACTACTAGGACAAGTAAACCTTCAAATGATCAAATCTAATGAAGTTTAGGAATAATTTTTCTACCAACAATGATGGCTAATTATTTGATGGAAGGAGCTCTCATTACTCAAGGATTGAGGCCTAGAAATCAAGATTGGCACTCTCTACTTTGAGACTCGCCTTGGCCTTGATCCATGGCATGGAGACCTTCATCCTTGACCTAGGAAACTGAGAGAACCTGCAAAGAAATTTGGGATTAGACATGGAAGAAGAATTGGAGTTGGAATGGAAACAAAGAAGAAAAGAAGAAGAAGAAAGTGGCCGGTGGCTTGGGACTTGGAGCTTGATCATAGATCCATCAATGGGCATCCCATCATTTACTCCTTGCAAAAGAACTCTTCACTCTCAAACTCAAACTTAGAAAACTCTAATTCTTTCCTTGGATAAGGATCTATACAGTCAAACTAGCTAGAAAACTTTCACTCCAAACAAGAACTCAAGAAAACTAGAACATAAGGAAACAATTCTTTCATTAATTCAAATCATAGCATAGAATGAATACAATGAGAGCCTAAGGGCCCTATTTATAGGCTCTAATTCTAGGAGCTTCATCCAAGGGTGGAGAGGAGGGGATAAGGATGGCTTAGTTGGCTCCAACAATTTTTAGGTAAGTGGTTTTAACTAAAAATAAATTATTGGTAGAAAATTACAACCACTTGACATGAGGCATTCTAGAAGGTCTTTATGTGGTTGTCAAATGCTAATGTGGAGGCCTAGGTGTCATTAGAGGTGGCGCCCCACATGTCACTTGTTGGAAGTTATCTTTATGTTCCTCATAAAAGTCATGATGTAGTGTAATTTCTTCTCCCCCAAGGTTTCTTGATGAGGTATCCCCCCATATGAAAATTTTGGCTTCAAGTCTTGGCTTGAATTGGGCTTTGAAGAGGTGGCTTTCCATCATGCTTTGAGCTTGAGTCGACTCATGAAAAATTGTCTTCTTCCATGTGTTGACTCATGAGTATGCTTCAAGAAAATTTGGGACTTGTTTCATGGCACAAGATTTTATTAACTATAGCTGCAAAAACAAAGTTAGTTAATCAAAGTATATATTCTAATTATTGATGTCCCCATCAATTCTCCCAGGGTGGAAAAAAGGCTCGACTTTGTCGAGTAGGAATTCATCTGGCTTTGGTGATATTCTAAGAGGTCAGGGTCAATTCTTTGTAAGTCCTCTCGAGTGATCCATGAATCTTTGAATTCATATCATCCTTGCTAGTAAATCAAGTACGTTGATAGTCTTTGTTTTGAGTAGTGACAATCTTGTCATCTAAGATTTGCTCAATCCTATCTTGCTGCTTTGGTAATATGGCTGGTGGATACTCAAGGGTTGGTTCACTCTCAAAGGTGGAATCAGGCCTGAATAGCTCACTAGGTATCATTGTTAGTTCCTTATACTTTACTATATCTGAAATATTGAAAGTGGAACTGATACCAAAGTTGGATGGTATATCTAGCACATATAAGGTCCAATTTTTCTTACTATTTTGAAAAGGACCTACACCACAGGCATATAATCATTTTGAACCTAATCAAGATATAGTCTCCTTCATAACATTCTTTGACTTTTTTTTTTTACAAAATTTAGCCATATGCTTGTAATTTCATTGATCAAAATTTGTTTTACTAATCACGCTATGTATATGACTCTCGTAATCATGGATACTTATGCATGGGACACCAAATGACAAGAGACAAATGCAAATAATACTAAATGGTAAAAGATAAACAAAAACAAAACAAGCTCAAATGGACTTTATTATCTATGGACTAAGCTTTATTGTTGGGCTAGGAAACAAGGTTCCTAATTTCCAATATTTCCTAAATGGCTTTGAAGACTCTAGCACAAAACTTCAGGTAGGTAGCAGTGAATCTTAATTTGGCTCCCAACATATGCCAAAGAGTCTTAATAAAGTAATTGTTAAATATCACTGGGACCAGATCAATGGTATGATAGATGTCCCCGCAGGATGGGATAGAAGAGTGAATGAAATGTAATAGTGGATCGGGATGGTGGATGTTCAGCAATGGGGAATCAGGGATAGAAGAATTGTTAGGAAAAATAGTTTGCAGGGTTTTCAAAGGCTCTATAACTTCTTGGAACTGATCCGTAGGGTTTTGATCTTTGACGGTCAATACCCCAATATGTGATCCTTCATCGATCTCTAGATCTAAACCTTCAACATCAATTAATTCCGGATCTTCTATGCTATCCTCGGATTGATCTCCATTGTTTTGTCCTTGGATTTCGATTTGATCATCCCCGTTGTTGATTTCTTTAGGCTGGATAATTATTTTATCTTCAAGTAATTATTCTTGATCATATTCATCCATAAGGTTAGACCCAGCTTCATAAACTTCTTCCTTAAGTTCTTCAATGGGTTTAGGATTTTCTCTTTCTAGCCCTTCATTTGGACAAGACTTTGATTCTATTTTATCCTTAAATTCTTTAATAGGTTCAGGAGATTTTTCCTCTAATTCATCCATGAGTTTAGTCTCTTCTTCATCTCCCTCATACTTATTGAATTTAGCAATATATTTAAATACAGTTTCATCATCTTGTCTCAATTTGTACAATTGGGTTGGAAGATTTTGTTTATAAGATTTGCCTAGGTACTTTTCCCTCAGTTTACTCTTTATTTCTCTCCAAGTATTTATTTTATCCCCACTATAATAACCTTTTTGCTCAACTTCTCCCCAATATGCTTTAGCATGTCGGACTAACTTTGATTTGGCAAATTGATACTTTGTTACTTCTGGCAATTCATCAAATTCAAAGTATTGATCCATTTTCTCTTTCCAATCGACATACACTTTAGGATCTAAATTTTCATTGAAAGTGGGTGCATAGGGTCGATTGCTCCTAAAGACTCTCTCCTCCTGATCTACAAGTATTGGTAGGGGTATCTAAGACTATACGCAGGGGTGAGATCATGACATTGGGCTCTTGAACCAAAGGGAGGTGGACTAGGTGATTCAGGCTCAGCATGGATTTTATGGGCTTTTTCTATGAAGTCATGGTGAAATCATCTTGAATTGTATTCAGTAGTGAATTCATGATGATGGACTCTTGGACCTCGAGGAATTGACCTAAGTGACTCAGGTTCGGTGGGGGTCATTGGGGTCTCTTCAAGTGTCCCAACATGGTTTTTCACTTGACCTAATTCCTTTCTCATTGTCCTAATTGCCCATTTATGGTATCAAACTTTTTAGTCAAGGTTCTCAAAAAGAATTCAAGATTATGATCCATGGATAAAAACAAACTGAGTGTGGGACTATTGGTATGGAGCTTCAAAACAAGCAGTACAAACCTAACTTCTAGGGCTCCTAAACCTAAAAGTTCAAAATACAGGAATTGACTAAGTACTGGTTAAAGTTGTAATTACCTTTTGCACTGGTCAGGTAAGAGGTGGGGTTGCAGGAGGCTCCCTCTCTTTCATGAGGTCCTAATTAAAAATCGCAAGTCCACTTAAGGTGTTTGCCATTGGACCTCTTGCCTTAGACACCAATTTCAAGAAGTAAGCACAAACTCAACTAATATTCGGTCTCATCTTGCACTTGAACCCGACTTGTGGATGTCCCTAGTTTTAGGTTCCTACTCGATTTCAATTATGGTTTAGGTCAATGCAAATGTGGATGATTGTTTTGGGCCAAGGAAAGGTAATAACCTCCTTCCCTTAAATTATGATTGAATGCCTTTAATTAGATTTAGGAATTGATGCACAAACAATTCACCAACTAGTTAACACAACAACTAGTATTAGCACAAACATGTGATTCAAACCAGAATTTTAAAAAAATTAGAATTCAAAAAAATTAAATTAAAAAATTTATATTTTGAAGTCCAGATTTTAGAAATCAATTTTAAAATTTAAATCTTGAATTATGATTAAAAATTCATTCTAAAAGTTAGAGTTGTTGCAAGATAGTTTCAACCTAACAACTTCTAGTCAACTAGTTTTATAAAATTCGAAATTAAGATTTTAAATTTTCAAAAAATTAAAATTAAATTTTTAATTGTTAGATCCCTCAGTGAAGATTCCAGATTCTAAATCTCGAAATTTATTTCCTGGAATTAATTAAGAAATTCATTTTGAAAGCTTGTTGTAAAAGAAAATTTCAGCATGGAACAACTTTCAACTAGCTAGTTTTAAAATTTGATATTTAATCTTCTAAAAAATCAAAAAAATTAAAATAAAACTGATTTGGTTAACTCTCAGATAAAAATTCTTGTATTTTAAAGTTTTGACTTCAGATTAACTCGAATTTTGGTTGAGAAGGTAGTTTGAAAACACATGCTAGAAGATACCAGCAGGTTAGCTAACTCTTAACAACCTGAATTCAAATTTCGAATTCCTAACTCTAGATCCTTCTAAAATCCAAAATTCTGGTAGAAAATAACAAAAATCGAAGTATGGATTTCAGATCTAAAAATTAAAAATTATAGAAAATATATTTGTATTTTTTTGAAAATTAAATGAAATGGAAGGCAAAAACAGAATTCTGAACAGAACTTCAGAAATGATCTAAGAACTCATATTTTTAAATCCAGAAATCAATGAAAAATATTTTTTTTGAATTTTATATTTCGAATCCTAGCACACTAAGGTATTGGAAAAGTATTTTTGTGGGTTTTTTTGCAATTTGAAAAATTACTAAAATTCATGAAAATTTTGGGTGAATACTAGAACAGAAATTTCAGCAATCCAACACTTGACCTAGTAGAACCTTAAGCTCTGATACCAAAAAATTGATGAGGGATGAAAATGAAATGATGGATGGAGAGTTTAGCAAGCTAACCAGCAAGCAAACTTAAGCAATTAATTATCAAATAAATGGGCCAAATTAATCCAAAAAGAGAATTTTCATAAGAAGACTAGTTGATCTAATTTTTAAGACCCGCAATGTAGATCTAGTTCAAAATAAGGATTAGGATCTTCATGGCAAGGAAACCATCACTACTAGGACAAGTTAACCTTCAAATGATCATATCTAATGAAACTTGGTAGAGTTTTCCTACCAACAATGATGGCTAATTATTTGATGGAAGAAAGAGCTCTCATTACTCAAGGATTGAGGTCTAGAAGTCAAGATTGACACTCTCTACTTTAAGACTCACCTTGGCCTTGATCCATGGCATGGAGACCTTCATCCTTGACCTAGGAACCTAAGAGAACCTGCAAAGAAATTTGGGATTAGACATGGAAGAAGAATTGGAGTTGGAATGGAAACAAAGAAAAAAAGAAGAAGATGAAAGTGGCCGGCGGCTTGGGACTTGGAGCTTGATCATAGATCCATCAATGGGCATCCCATCCTTTACTCCTTGCAAAAGCACTCTTCACTCTCAAACTCAAACTTAGAAAACTCTCATTCTCTCCTTGGATAAGGATCTACACACTCAAACTAGCTAGAAAACTTTCACTCCAAATAAGAACTCAAGAAAACTAGAATATAAGGAAACAATCCTTTCATTAATTCAAATTATAGTATAGAATGAATACAATGAAAGCTTAGGGGCCCTATTTATAGGCTCCAATGCTACGAATTTCATCCAAGGGTGGAGATGAGGGGATAAGGATGGCTTAGTTGGCTCCAACAATTTTTAGGTAAGTGTTTTAACTAAAAATAAATTATTGGTAAGAAATCACAACCACTTGACATGTGGCATTCTAGAAGGTCTTTATGTGGTTGTCAAATGCTGATGTGGAGTCCTAGGTGTCATTAGAGGTGGCAACCCAAATGTCACTTGTTGGAAGGTATCTTTTTGTTCTCCATAAAAGTCTTGATATAGTGTAATTTATTCTCCCCCAAGATTTCTTGATGAGGTGCTCCCCCATGTGAAAATTTTGGCTTCAAGTCTTGGCTTGAATTGGGCTTTGAAGATGTGGCTTTCCATCATGCTTTGAGCTTGAGTTGACTCATGATAAATTGTCTTCTTCCATGTGTTGACTCATGAGTATGCTTCAAGAAAATTTGGGACTTGTTTCATGGCACAAGATTTTATTAACTATAGCTGCAAAAACAAAGTTAGTTAATCAAAGTATATATTCTTATTATTGATGTCTCCATCAGAATGGCTATCAATACCATATATACTTTAAATGCAACTATCAAACCATATAAAGTAAAATCATTGATATATAAAATAGTTTTATATAAATAGGTAATCCTTGTCCAGGAATCCTTACATCTATTGGTGTTAAACTTAACATGCTAGATACTAATCTATACTCGGATCCTTGATCTAGGTGCTAAAGGACTTCCTCGACGTCCTCCTATCCGGAAAATTATTTTTCTATATAATCAATATTAATATTAAAAATATTTTTATGGTATATTAGAATCATCTACCATGATTCATCAATGGTCCACCCACCGATCCCTGGTCCTAACTTCACAACCACCCGAATCTTTTGGAAAGAGGAATTTTTAGAAAGACAAGATTTTAGAAAGAGAAAGTAAAGAGAGAAAATATAAAATGAAAATGAGGAGATAAATTAGAGAGGAAAGAGTGAAAGAGAGAATTTTTTTTCTTTTTCTTTTCTCTTCTCTTTTCTTTTCTTCTGTTTCACTAAAACAGAGGACATGTACTCCACATTCATTCCCTCCAAAATTTAGAGGTTCTTACCAAGAGGAGGAGGCCATGGCTAGGGTCCCGATCTGGCGTTTAATGATAATGGTGGTGCTAGAAAAATCAAAGGAGAATGAAGGAAAACCAAGAGATTCAAAGAAAACTATCTTTGCTTGCTTAGTTCCAATGATCCATGATGAGATTTAGATCGGTGATGGCTGCCAAAGGATGGGAAGGAAGGACAAAAGAGGCAGAGTTGAACGAGGGAAGACCAGCAACCTTTCACGGTGAAAATCAAGGAAGAAAATTTTGAATATATCTCTAAAGTCAATGGTGATTTTCCATAATCTAAAAGAGAAGAGTTCATTACTTATAGATGGGCTCTAAGACTTTTTAAATCTAGTTTAGATAGGAAATCCCACCCTCTTTCATGAAAAATTAGGAGAGAAGATGACTCCAATAGGTTTTCTTTCCATGTTTTCCTTTTCTTTTTTTTTTCCTTATTTTTGCCGGGTGTTACATATAACCTCACAAAATAATCCCAAAGTGCAAGTGAAGAACACCCACTTTGAATGGACGGTGCCCGTCAACACTCAGCAGCAACGAATAGCTTTCTTAACAATTGCTCCAGATAAAAAGCACTGTTCTTTGAGGTTTCTCGAGAGAAGACGGTCGAGACATCGAAAGGGGAAGGCACCTGGCGGAGATCAGGCGAAGAATGGCAGGCGATTGCTAAAGCAGTCACCGGAACGGGTGGATGCAACGAGATCAGGTCTCCCGTAGAGCGCATGGCTACGGGTGGACATCTCGGAGATCTTACCGTTATTCATACAGGAGAAAAAACTCCCGTTTCCCTGGAACGACGGTGCTCACTGGAGCAAATATGCTGTGTCCCGTTGGAAGGAAGAGGTCAGTCTGCAATGGGGAACCGCCGAAGAATCTCAAGGAAATGAATAAATGCAAGAGGAAATGAGCCATCAAGTGCTGACAAAGGGATGCTGTCAGCCATTCATACGCCAGCACCTCACTGGCAAGGTGCTTGGCCTAGGCCATGGAAGAGAATTCAAATTATAGTATAGAATGAATACAATGAAAGCTTAGGGGCCCTATTTATAGGCTCTAAGCTACGAAAAAGGGTGGAGAGAGGGAAAATACTTCTTCTGTTGGCTCCAAAATTTTTAGACTAAAATGTTTTAACTAAAAATAATTATTGATAAGATCAAACCACTACACCGCGCATTAACGGTCTTTCCGTGGTTGTCAACTCTGTGCGACTCCCGTGCATCGGAGAGATCAACCCAAATACTCACTTGTGGAAGGTATAATTTTTGTGCTCCGCCTAAAAGCTTTTGTGAGTGGATTCTCCCCCACGAACTTGACCACGATCTCCCCCCATGTGAAAATTTGTCAAGTCTTGGCTGAATACGGGATTTTTCAAGATTGGCTTTCCATCATGCTTGAGCTTGCTTCGTTGACTCAGATAATGCTGGCTTCCGCCGTTGCTCATGAGTATGATGACAAGAAACTTTGCTTGTTTCATGACAAATTTCATTAATATAGCTGCAAAAACAAAGTTAGTTAGCAATGATCTATTCTTATTATTGATGTCTCATCAGATGCTTCAATACCGCCTATATACTTTAAATGCAGCTATCAACCATAGGAAAGTAAAATCATTGATATATAAAATAGTTTTTATATATAGGTAATCCTTGTCCAGGAATCCTTACATCTATTGGTGTTAAACTTAACATGCTAGATACTAATCTATACTCGGATCCTTGATCTAGGTGCTAAAGGACTTCCTCGACGTCCTCCTATCCGGAAAATTATTTTTCTATATAATCAATATTAATATTAAAAATATTTTTATGGTATATTAGAATCATCTACCATGATTCATCAATGGTCCACCCACCGATCCCTGGTCCTAACTTCACAACCACCCGAATCTTTTGGAAAGAGGAATTTTTAGAAAGACAAGATTTTAGAAAGAGAAAGTAAAGAGAGAAAATATAAAATGAAAATGAGGAGATAAATGAGAGGAAAGAGTGAAAGAGAGAATTTTTTTTTCTTTTTCTTTTCTCTTCTCTTTTTCTTTTTCTTCTGTTTCACTAAAACAGAGGACATGTACTCCACATTCATTCCCTCCAAAATTTAGAGGTTCTTACCAAGAGGAGGAGGCCATGGCTAGGGTCCCGATCTGGCGTTTAATGATAATGGTGGTGCTAGAAAAATCAAAGGAGAATGAAGGAAAACCAAGAGATTCAAAGAAAACTATCTTTGCTTGCTTAGTTCCAATGATCCATGATGAGATTTAGATCGGTGATGGCTGCCAAAGGATGGGAAGGAAGGACAAAAAGGCAGAGTTGAACGAGGGAAGACCAGCAACCTTTCACGGTGAAAATCAAGGAAGAAAATTTTGAATATATCTCTAAAGTCAATGGTGATTTTCCATAATCTAAAAGAGAAGAGTTCATTACTTATAGATGGGCTCTAAGACTTTTTAAATCTAGTTTAGATAGGAAATCCCACCCTCTTTCATGAAAATTTAGGAGAGAAGATGACTCCAATAGGAGTTTTCTTTCCCATGTTTTCCTTTTTCTTTTTTTTTTCCTTATTTTTGCCGGGTTGTTACATATAACCTCACAAAATAATCCCAAAGTGCAAGTGAAGAACACCACTTTGAATGGACGGTTGCCCGTCAACACTCAGCAGCAACGAATAGCTTTCTTAACAATTGCTCCAGATAAAAAGCACTGTTCTTTGAGGTTTCTCGAGAGAAGACGGTCGAGACATCGAAAGGGGAAGGCACCTGGCGGAGATCAGGCGAAGAATGGCAGGCGATTGCTAAAGCAGTCACCGGAACGGGTGGATGCAACGAGATCAGGTCTCCGTAGAGCGCATGGCTACGGGTGGACATCTCGGAGATCTTACCGTTATTCATACAGGAGAAAAACTCCCGTTTCCCTGGAACGACGGTGCTCACTGGAGCAAATATGCTGTGTCCCGTTGGAAGGAAGAGGTCAGTCTGCAATGGGGAACCGCCGAAGAATCTCAAGGAAATGAATAAATGCAAGAGGAAATGAGCCATCAAGTGCTGACAAAGGGATGCTGTCAGCCATTCATACGCCAGCACCTCACTGGCAAGGTGCTTGGCCTAGGCCATGGAAGAGCCTCTTCACTACCCAACTACCTCCAACCACCAAAGGGCATCTCAAAAATCCACCATTAACTTAGGCTCCACTATTTCTATTTTTAAAAGGCCCGCTCCTTTGCCAAAGCCTTAGCAACCTTTCTCTAGGCAACAAAGACCTTGGAGGTTTCGAAAAGGTGCCCACTTCTAGTGCGGGGATTACGGCCATTATCGGAGAGAGTGTAGAAACGGTCTCGTGTGCTTCCTTCGTAGAAAGGTCGGACACTCTTCGCATCCATGCCAAGCGAGACATAGGAAGATGGTTGACAGAGTTAACTTGTTTACCCCGGACCGTCAACCGAGTTCCAAGGTCCTTTTCCCAACATAGGACCACCGTACCGTGTGCAATGCTACAATGATCTTCTTGGAGCAGGGGTACTCTAAGCTTTCTCTTCTAGAAGCGGAGTTGCTCCATCGAGCCTTGCTAGTATTTGCCAGGCCTTGAAGCAGTGGATGTTGGTGGTTCTCTCACTAGAAGCGGTTCAAAGCTTCAAAAGACCACAAGGCTCAAAGCTGCGGGTGCTATCAAAGATGCCATCGAAACCTATTCTGGCCAAGCCAAGCAGAAAAGAGCCTAAAATGATGAGGAGATTGCTGAACCCTCCCGGCCACTTAACTCCATGCCGCATGAACACTTATCGGATTGGTGAAGAGCATGAGGACTCTCATTCAATGAGGATGTTGCCGAGGAGGTTGTCAATGCTCTCTTGGAATCTGGAGCTACAACATGAGAAGGCGACCACACATGCCAACTAATACCGCTGACATGGTTGTGATTTGAAGTTAATTTGTCATGGAAAAGCTACAGCTGTGTACTTCTTACCACCATTCCTCTTCCCTCTTAGCTTCACATTCTTATTGCCATCTTTGTTTACCCTGTCAATGTTGCATTTTCAAGTTACACATTGGCATGCATGCCTGGTCTTGGAATGAAATTCTGAAAATTTTCTACCAGTTCAGAGTGAAGCTTTGCACTCTATTGTCTCCAAAATACTCCATTATTATATGTTGTTGCTCATGTTTGGGGTGCTTGGATTAAAATGCTCACGTTACGATCAAGCCAACGGAATTTTGCCTAGGGGATGGTATATTATACACATCAACATTCATGCTCTTCACCAACCCGAGAGTTTAGCTTTTCTCTACAGTGGATGCCACTTTATAGAAATGATTGTTGTAACATGAAACATTAGGGGTAGGTGCTATGGCCAAAAGGTGGGTCATCCATGATCTTGTTACATTCTCCTCATGGGACATTATACTTGTTGGGGTTTAAAGCACGATCATAAAACATTGTATCTAGGATAAATTTAACCCTCGTGTGCTAATTAAAATAGGTAATAACTCAACAATATCAATCCAGCAAAAGCAAATCAAATCAAGTACAAGAAAATTGGATTTATACGGAAAACCCTCCAATGTGAAGGTAAAAACCACGGGACCTGGAACTAGATCAACTTTCACTATAATCAAATAATGGGTACAGCAAGATTTTTCTCTCTAGCAAATTAGAGGCTCTCCAAACAGCATATGATGATCATCTCAGCATAAAATATAAATATTACTGAGGAATACACGAAGAAAACATGGAAGATCTCACCAAAGTCAAATATTTACCGATTATACGAGAGGAATCACAGCTATCCGACCGTTCACTTTGTAGAGCTCGCTGCCATGAACAACATATTAAAATTTCATCTTGATCAGGTTTTGAATCACTGTCCGATCAAGATCTGAAAAATTCTCCTTCTCTGTTTTCGGCGCCGCTCGTCTTTCCGCTGTCGCAAGCTTCCCCACAAAAATTCCGAACGGAAAAACCCTTCCGTCTCAAAGCCCTTTTAATAGAGCCAGTCCCACCACATGGACGGGACCCACAACAATTCTCTCCCTCGCGTCCATGTGGGGAGGACTAGCAAACCAGCACTAGCTTTGCAAGCTGCAAACTTCTCTGCAGGTAATGGCTTGTCAATATATCTGAAGCATTATCTGTATGAATTTTTCCATCTGTAGCAACTTCATCTACAAAGCGTCTCGTATCCAGTGATACCTCACATCAATGTGCTTCGACCTCAAATGAAAAGTCGAATTCTTACTGAGATGAATTGCATCTGACTGTCACAATACAGGATAAGTTTTTTTTGCTTCAAACCAAGTTCTTTACGAACTTTTTCATCCACAATAGCACCTTGCTAGCTTCTGTCACTGCAATATACTCTGCCTCTGTACTTGACAGAGCAACACATTTCTGCAGTCTGGACTGCCACGAGACATCTCTCCCTAAAAAGGTCATCAAGTATCCCGATGTGGACTTTCTAGAATCAACATCACCTGCCATATCTGCATCTGTATATCCATCTAATACAGGTTTATCTGTACCAAAGCTTAGACATATTCTAGAAGTTCTTCTGAGGTACCTCAGAATCCATTTCACTGCAGTCCAATGCACCTTCCCAGGATTAGAGAGAAATCGACTGATGACACCAACAGAATGAGCAATATCCGGTCTAGTGCATACCATGGCATACATCAAACTGCCAACTGCGGATGCATAGGGAATGTTCTGCATTTTCTCCTTTTCTTCCTCGCTATAGGACACTGTTTGGAACTCAATCTGAAGTGACCTGCAAGTGGAGAGCTAACCGGCTTGGAGTTGCTCATCTGGAACCGCTCTAACACCTACTCTATATATTTCTCCTGGGATAGCCATAGTTTCTTATTCTTCCTGTCATTAGCAATCCTCATACCAAGTATCTGCTTCGCTGATCACAAGTCTTTCATAGCAAAGCACTTGCTCAATTCAGTCTTCAAGCTCTGAATCCTCTTGGCATCGTGACCAACAATCAGCATGTCATCAACATATAACAGGAGAATAATAAATCATCATCACCAAACCTCTTTACAAAAACACAATGGTCAGAAGTGGTTCTATCATACCCATAATCTACCATGAAGGAATCAATTTCTTGTACCACTGTCGAGGAGTTTGTTTCAAACCATATAAGCTCTTCTTCAGTCTGCATACCAGGTTTCCTTGCCTTTAGCTATAAACCCCTATGGCTGCTCCATATATTTCCTCTTCAAGATCACTATAAAGAAATGTTGTCTTCACATCAAGCTGATCAATCTCCAAATTCAGACTGGCTGCCAAGCTAAGTATAACTCGGATCGAAGACATCTTGACCATGGATGAAAATATCTCTTCAAAGTCAATAACTTTCTTTTGACCGAAGCCCTTCACAACCAGTCTTGCTTTATACCTTGGTTGTGAGCTGCTCCTCTATCTTGAGTCTAAATACCCATTTGTTCTTCAGTGCTCTCTTTCTCTTAGGTAGCTCCATTAGATCAAATGTATGGTTCTCATACAAGGATTTCATCTCTTCTTGCATGGCTTCAAACCACTTTTCTTTTTGTGCATGCGACATAGCTTCCTGAATGCACTCTGGCTCTCCTCCATCAGTCATCATTACATACTCATGTGGAGGGTATCTCTGAGAAGACCGGCGCTCTCTAGTAGACCTTCTCAACTGTTGTTCTGCCATTTGCTGTGTAGGAGCCTGCTCACTATGCTCATATATTGCACTGTCACCATATATAGGCCCATCATCCATTGCATCACCATCCTCTGTAGCCTGTCCATCATCATCTACTTTGGCTTGAGATATAGGAGAAGGGTTAACAAATAATTCTGTAGTAGACTCTGGCTTATTTTCATTTTCCACATCTTCAATGGTTTGATCTTCAAAGAATACTACATCTCTAATCAGCTTCTTCTCTACTAGATCCCATAGTGTGTATCCAAACTGCTCATGTCCATATCCAAGAAAAATACACTCCTTTGACTTGTTATCAAGCTTTGACTGTTCATCTTTTGGAATATGAACAAAGGCCCTACATCCAAGTACTCTGAGATAATCATAGAAAACTGATTTTCCTGTCCATACCTTCTCAGGAATATCACCATCAAGGGCATATGAAGGAGAAGATTAATTAGATCAACTGTAGTCCTCATAGCTTCACCCCAAAAGGAACTAGATAACTTTGAATGAGAAAGCATGCACCGGATTCTTTCAACAATGGTGCGATTCATCCTCTCTGCCACTCCATTTTGTTAAGGTGTCTTGAGAATAGTCTTCTCCAATCTAATGCCATGTTGTTTGCCTCGAACGGACCTCGGTATTCACCACCATTATCTGCTTGGATGCATTTCAATTTTCTTACTTTCTCTCTTTCAACACTGGCATGGAATTCTTTAAAGACATCTATTATCTGGTCTTTAGAACTCAAAGCAAAGGCCTATAACTTTCGAGAATGGTCATCAATAAAGGTGACAAAATAAAGTACACCACCAAGTATCTTTGTGGTCATAGAGCATACATCAGTGTGAACTAAATCTAGCACATGTGATCTTCTATGAAAGGGGAGCTTATGAAATGAAATCTTGTGTTGCTTGCCATGTAAACAATGAGTGTAAGGTCTCAGGTGCATACCTTTCAAAGGAAGCAGGTTGTGCCTGGATAGAGTCTCAAGTCTCTTCTCACTCAGATGACCAAGCCGTCGATGCCACACATCTATGGAGGTTTCTTCAACTGCATTCACCACTCCACTATGTACTTTAGCCTGCAATCTGTGAAAGCCATCTTTCTTGCCTTTTGCTACAACCAGGGAACCTTTGGTGAGTTTCCATTTTCTTTTGCCAAAGTGACTGGAGTAGCCTTCATCATTTAGAACACATGCATAAATCAAATGCAATCGGATATCAGCAACATGCATTACATTTCTTAACAACAGTCTGCACCTGGTATTGGTTTCTAAACAAACATCTCCTATGCCAATAATGTTAGCTACTGCATCATTTTCCATCCTAACATGCCCAAAATCACCTTTGGAATAGGACGAGAAGAAGTCTCTCCGAGATGTAACATGATATGTAGCAGCTGAATCAATTACCCAACTGGGTTCTTGACATGTGAGGTTAATACATGCATCATCACATCAATCACGACTCATCATCAAATACAACTGCAGTCGTACTCTGTGTCTCTTCTTTCTTTTCATTAGTTTTATCCTGATCCCTTTTGTATTTTCTGCACTCTCTCTGAAAATATCCTGGTCTTTTACAATAGTAGCAAGTGACATCCTTTCTGGAATTTGATCGGCCTCTGGATTTTTCATAGTTATTTTTATCATGGGACCCATCATCTCTTTTACCATGGAAGGATCTATTTTTACTTCTCCCCCTCTGCTCTGTAACTAGTGCCTCAGAATTTGTATCTGTCAAACCCTGTTCCTTTCGTCTATTTGCTTCATTCAATATACTATCCTTGACCATAGTTAGGGTAAATTTATCACTGGCAGTGGAATTGCTCAGCGTCACCACCAACGTCTCCCAGCTATCTGGTAAGGAACTCAGCAAGATCAATGCCTGCACCTCGTCATCAAGAAGCAACTTCATTATAGCCAACTGATTCAGGATCTCATGGAAATTATTTAATTGCTCTTAAGCATCCTACCTATCTTTATACTTCAGGTTCACTAGTCTTCTGATCATGTAGGCTTTATTCTGTGCATTCTTTCACTGATATAAATCTTCTAGCTTCTCCCACACCTGATAAGCATCCATTTTGTCGCAACATCATAGATCACACTCACATTAATCCATTGTCTGATAATAGCCGTGGCTTTCCTGTTCAACCTTTTCTACTCATCAGCTTTCACATTGTTTAGCATTATTTCCTGTAATTCAATTGGCTCAAACAAATCTCGGCAATATAATAAATCTTCCATCATCATCCTCTATAAGGAATAATTTGATGAAGTTAATTTAACCATACTAGATTTCTCCTCCATTTTAATTAGCATAATTACTGCCTAACCAGGCTCTGATACCAGTTGTTGGGTTAAAGCACGATCACAAAAGATTGTACCAAGGATAAATTTTAACCCCCGTGTACTAATTAAAATAGGTAATAACTCAACATATCAATCCAGCAAAAGCAAATCAAATCAAGCACAAGAAAACCGGATTTATATGGAAAATCCTCCAATATGGAGGTAAAAACCATGGGACCTAGAACCATATCAACTTCCACTATAATCAAATAATGGGTACAGTAAGATTTTTTTCTCTAGCAAACTAGAGGCTCTCCAAATAGCATATGATGATCATCTCAATATAAAATATAAATATTACTGAGGAATACACGAAAAAAATAGGGAAGATCTCAACATAGTCAAATATTTGTCGATTACATGAGAGGAATCACAGCGATCCAAACCGTTCACTTTGTAGAGCTCACTGCCATGAACAACAACTAAAATTTAATCTTGATTTGGTTTTGAATCACTGTCTGATCAAGATCTGAAAATTCTCTCTCTGTTTTCAGTGCCGCTCGTCTTTCTGTTGTCGCACGCTTCCCCATAAAAATGCTCCATGGAAAAACCCTTCCGTCTCAAAGCCTTTTGTTAGAGCCGGTCTCACCACATGGGCGGGACCAACGATAATACTACTGCGAGAGACAAAGATAGCTTCTCCAAGTCCATCCTATCCACTCTATGGGAGGCACCCAGCTGGAAGAGTGGGCTCGCCTGGATTCAAATTGTTTCAGCGGGGGCATCGTTATTGGGTGGAACTCTAGCCACTTCTCACTTAAAGATTCTATCAAAAAGACTCTCTCCCTCATGATGGTGCAGCATTGCCAAGCCTTAAGAAAGATCTCGTAATTTCTTCAAATTATGGACCTAATGAAAGAAATCTTAGAGATCTCTTTTTCCAGGATCTCACCAGTATTGGTATACCTAGTCCTTTGGCTTCTAGGATGCGACTTCAATATCATGAAGTCCGTTGAAGGCAAAGAGGTAATCCGCAATGCATGAATCAAGGATAATCTTCTTATTTTTTTTTTGTTGGACTTGTGGATTTGGATTTAAGTTAAAGGTCATGACTTTAATTACTTAGAGTAATAGAAGAGAACACCCTTCATCTTTGGCATAGCTCAATTGTTTCCTTCTCTCTCCTGAGTAGAAGAATCTCTTTCTAGCTACAATTCAAAAGACTTCAGCTTGTACCTTCTCTGATCATGTACCAAGCGCTTTAGATTGTAACTTCAAGTTCCAAAGTTCAAATGTTTTCATATTTGAGGCAAGGTGAGCAAATTAAGGAACTAGACATGTAAGATGTTATAGTAAGTTGTTTCAAATAGTAAAAACAAGAAATGGCAATGCTTTTCTCCCGAAGCTTTGACTGAGCATCGGGAGATACCGCAAACCCGTCGATACTTTTAGAAAGTGTCGCTATCCTCCGACGCTTATAAGCATCACTAAGTTTACTTGTTTCTCGATGCTTTTAAGTGTCGCCAGGTTTTTAAGCGGGCATCGAGAAGCTCCGCCACCTGCCGACAATTATAAGCATCAGGAAATTTGTCCTTTTATATTCAGTCCCAAGCCATAATTTTTCATTCAATCAATCCGCCACCCCCATTCTCCTGATCTTTGTTTCATCCTTGATCCCTCTCCCTCCTTCATCTCTGGCACGTTGCCTTCGGGTCCCTTCATCGTCGCCAAAGCTCGCCGGTCGGCGCCTTCATCTCCTTCATCTCTATCACATTGCCCCTCTTCCATACCTGCCCATCGACCGAAGCCTCGCCCTCCCACCCGCTACCCCCCAACCTCCCTGCCTTGCTCCACTGGCCGACCAAGAGGTTGTAAGCACCTGCCTCTCACTATTTCTCAACCGGTAAGGATTAAGAGCATGGTGCAATTATTATTTTACTTTTCTAAAGATGATAGCTCATAGAAAGTGTTCAAACATAAGATTAAAGATAATACAATATCTAAATCCTTTTTTCTTTTGATAAAATTTCTGGGCATGCATTATTGCCGGTGCTTAGTATGCTGGTAAGTTTAATACTAAAAATTAATTGAATAAAAATAATAAATATAAAATGTAAAATACAAATGAAAGATAGAGATTGCAAATCACTTAAAATATGAAAATATAAAACCAAAAAATAGAGAATAAGAAAAGATGCACAAGTTGTAAATATTGATCATTGTATATATGTATTATTTATGAATTTAGCTTGTAGTTTTTGGAAAGTAACTTGGAGATCGAAAAATGGTTTATTCTTGAAAGAGTAATCATTCTCCTCACTGTTTCTCTTATGATCTGGACCACCGTGGGGATTTTTTTTTTTAAAAAAAAATCTTTCTTGTTTTGTTTGGACTTAGCTTTGTTTGTTTGTGGTAGTTCATTTTGATTGAGTGGAGGAGGGAAGAAGGAAATCTCCCCCTCCCTCTTTCGAACCTTTTGAGGGGGTTATTGAATAGTGGGATGCCTTGTTTGTGGCATGCATGGACCACACCACAAAATAAGGTCACTAGCCAATTTAGAGGGAAGTGGTGAGAAGGGACCCTCAAAATATGTCTTTTTCATTATTGTATTTTTATTTTTTAATTCTTGTGCTTTGTTACAAATAAGAACCCAGTGATAGAATTTGATTGTTGCACCTAAAGCATCTAATGTGAGATAATTGGATTACTTAGTTTTATATAAATATTCAAGATCTTTTATAGTAAATAATAGAAATAAGATTAAATATATGTACATATCCTCACATACTCTTATTATTAAATCCTGGCATGCTCATTAAATTAAAAAGCTAAATTCATTCAAATTCAATCACAAATACTATGCTCCGTTCGTGATCAATCCAAATGAGACCATCTTGTATTTTCTCGTTTATATAGATCATGGATTGGATTTGCTTTGATACAATTTATCATGATATAAGATCCATTAAGAAAAACTAGCTAGAAATATATTAATTTAAGTTTCTTAAGTCTTGCATAAATAGCCAAGATTTTTTTTATAAATAATTAATGTGAAACTAAATATATGTTTCCTCACTTGGGTGTCAAAAGTTTAGGCTATAATTAAGTAGATAAATACTTGGTAAAGCAGGTATTCTAGAAAGAAGCTAAGTTAATGTATGACTTTATTATTTCTCTTCATTGTGGAAGCATGTAAGAAATTGAAAGGATTTTATCTATAAATAGTTTAGCTTTTGGGTAACATGGGAACTTAATGTGCGAAGTGTGCCAAACATGCAATTGAGTTAGAGCATTTTTATCAGACTTCAAGCAAATGTGTTGGATGGTTTATAACCTAGTATTTGGGTTTATCATTAAGGTCCATGATGATAACATGTGGATCATCTTGTGCATCCTAGCTTGTTTGGTTTTCCATCCATGTATTTTACTATAGAAGAATGTCATGTATAGGGCCTGTAGGTGGTTTAGATATATTTTTATGCTTGCTCTAAGCTTGGAAAGTTTGTAGAAGGTGAGCATTTTATCCTTTTACAGGAAATCAACATGTTCACGTCAAGGATGGCTATTAGGTTAGATCAGGTATGAACAAGTTGGGTTACATATGGGTTAAGTCAAAAAATATATATAAGCTCGAATCTATTATATTTAATAAATAGGTGATCTAATCCATTGTCCAGTTTTTTTTTTCTAAGTAGAAACAATTTATTTACAACTTGTTTACACTCTGTTTATAATACATAAAAATATATATATAAAACCATCCCTTCCACCCCCATATCCCTCATGGCTATCATCCCCTCCCTGGTGAGCATCACATATATGGGATTCTTCACTGTCATTGTCCCTACCATAAGAAGTTTACTTCATCGAGATAGTCCGACTCTCCTCGGGGCTACCATCTTCATGATATACAATGTTTCTATCTTCATCCTGCAAGATCATAATTGACAGTAGAAGCATGAATTCGAAAATAAATAAAATAAATAAAAATATCCAAATAGTACGTGCTTCATGTAGTAGTTTGTCAGACAGTATGTAAGGTTTATCCCCATCCATAGCTTAAATAGATTTCACGCGAACAAAGTAACACCTCACAGGTTTTGCACTTCACTATATTATTATGTTCTTGCATTAGGTTTGAGTTTAGGTCTAAATCTATCAGTTTTGTTTCTTTTTTATATCAAGTGCTTGACTGCTCGAAGAGTAAAGAAGCTTTCTAAAATATTTTAAAATTGGTTTAAGGTTTGTATATGGAGGCTATGATGATTTTGGGATGTATGTTTGGCTGATTCAACTGTTTCTAATGGCTGCAATCTTGGATGGCCTTCTTTTGTAGGCAACCGATTGTAATTGTTTTGATTTAGTTGCAAATTAATAGTAGAACTAAGCCTTCTCCTTATTTTTTATTATTTATTATTCTTTTCATAGTAGATTATTTATGTTTCTTTATAAATTTCTTGGTATATACCTACATGTTACTGAACATGTTTAATGAGACCATCTTGTATTTCTAGTTTATATATATAGATCATGGATTGGATTTGCTTTGATACTATTTATCATGATATAAGATCAATTAAAAAAAAACTAGCTAGAAATGTATTAATTTAAGTTTCTTAAGTCTTGCATAAATAGCCAAGATTTTTTTTATAAAAAATTAATGTGAAACTAATATATGTCTCCTCACTTGGGTGTCAAAAAGTTTAGGCTATAATTAAGTGGATAAATACTTGGTAAAGCAGGTATTCTAGAAAGAAGCTATGCTAATGCATGACTCTATTGTTTCTTTCATTGTGGAAGCAAGTAAGAAGTTAAAAGGATTTTGTTTATAAATAGTTTAGCTTTTGTGTAACATGGGAACTTAATGTGCGAAGTATGCCAAACATGCAATTGAGTTAGAGCATTTTTATCAGACTTCAAGCAAATGTGTTGGATGGTTTATAACTTAGTATTTGGGTTTATCATTAAGGTCCATGATGATAACATGTGGATCATCTTGTGCATCCTAGCATGTTTGGTTTTCCATCCATGTATTTCACTATAGGAGAATGACATGTGTTGGGCCTGTAGGTGGTTTAGATATATTTTACACCTGCTCTAAGCATGGAAAGTTTGTAGAAGGTGAGCATTTTATCCTTTTACAGGAAATCAACATGTTCATGTTAAGGATGGCTACCAGGTTAGATCAGGTATGAACAAGTTAGGTTAGATATGGGTTAAGTCAAAAAATATATATAGCCCGAATCTATTATATTAATAAATAGGTGATCTGATCCATTGTCCAATTTTTTTTTTTTAAGTATAGATAATCTATTTACAACTTGTTTACTATCTATTTATAATACATAAAAAATTATATATAAAACCGTCCCTTCCACCACCCATGTCCCTCATGGCTATCATCCCTCCCCGGTGAGCATCACCATATATGGGATTCTTCACTGTCATTGTCCCTACCATAAGAAGTTTACTTCATCGAGATAGTCCGGCTCTCCTCGGGGCTACCATCTTCATGATATACAATGTTTCTATCTTCATCCTGCAAGATCATAATTGACAGTAGAAGCATGAATCCGAAAATAAGCCATAAAATAAATAAAAATATCCAAAATAGTACGTGCTTCATGTAGTAGTTTGTCAGACAGTATGTAAGGTTTATCCGCATCCATAGCTTAAATAGATTTCATGCGAACAAAGTAGCACCTCACAGGTTTTGCACTTCACTATGTTATTCTGTTCTTACATTAGATTTGAGTTTAGGTCTAAATCTATCAGTTTTGTTCTTTTTATTATCAAGTGCTTAACTGCTCAAAAAGTAAAGAAACTTTCTAAAATATTTTAAATTGGTTTAAGGTTTGTATATGGAGGCTATGATGAATTTGGGATGTATGTTTGGCTGATTCATATGTTTCTAATGGCAGCAATCTTGGATGGCCTTCTTTTGTAGGCAACCGATTGTAGTCGTTTTGATTTAGTTGCAGATTAAAGTAGAACTGAGCCTCCTTCTTACTTTTCATTATTTATTATTCTTTTTTATAGTAGATTATTTATGTTTCTTTATAAATTTCTTGATATATACCTGTATGTTACGAATATGTTATGCTTTAAGATTTGTTCATGATTGCAAATCTTTCATTTCAATAGCGTCTATAGCTTTGTTATGTTCAATTATGGCTTTTTAAATATTTTTTTACAAACCTTGCATTGCATAGAAACATAGACCCATCAATTGATTAATGTACATATTCTACATCATCCGTACATTTATTTTATTTTTATATGGATGGGAGAAATATGTACAGTGGTCAATTGATTGTCCAGTTGGATAGTTTGAGAATTACAAATAATTTTATAGATACTTACAGTAATCAAGCGTTATGAATATAATTCCAGATATATTTCATACAGCATTTCCTTTTAATTCTCCTCATACATTTTTACTTGTATATGGAGAACTAAAGAAAAATGCTGCAAAAATTTTTCTGGAGCTCCTATTCTATATCGTTTGATTACTATAAATGACCTATATAATTAATGCAATTCTTGAATGGAATAGGACCTCTTTACCTATTAGTTGGTGATAGAATGCATTTTGTTCTTATAAATTTTATTTATTTCAATTAGTTTTACCTTACAATGAATAAGAGTTGAATAACTAAATCGAGAAATAGCAAAGAATATCTGGATGGAGTTCAGAATTTTATTAAATTTGGTATGGAGAGAAGTAACATCAATGAGAAGATTCTATGTCCATGCCGAAAATGTGTAAATTTCAGTTCTCTATATCCAAATATTGTTGAAGAATATTTGGTATGGAATGATTTTTTAAGAGGTTATATAGAGTGGTCTTTTCAAGGAGAGTCAAGGTTACCATCTACATATAACCAAACCTCTAACATGGAACATGTACCTGATTTTGGATTCAGTAACCAACAGAAAAATCTTACAAGAGATCATGATATTTGAGGTTTGCTCAGAGATGCTTTGAAATATGGTGCTCAAAATCCAGGAGATTTCAGTGGATGACAAGTAGCAGCAGGGCTACCTGAGGGTCCTATATTTACTGAATCTATATATAATAGGGAACCGATACCCCTAACTAATGTCGGAATAGATCGTTATCAGAAGCTGATAAGAGATGCAGATCAAGAATTATATGCTGGTTGCAAGATCTTTTCAAAAATTTCTTTTCTTGTACAATTTTATATAAAATACTTGAATGGATGGTCTGCCAAGAGTTTTACTATGTTACTCAAGTTATCAAAGGATGCATTTCCTGAAGGTACTAGTTTACCAACATCTTGTTATGAAGCCAAAAAATTAGTAAAGAAATTGGATCTTAGATACGAAAGATTCATAGATGTCCAAATGATTGTATATTATATCGGGAACAACATGCCGATTAAGAGTCGTGCCATGCATATGGATGTTCACGATGGATGAAGCAAAAAAAAATAAAAGTGAGGGATTAAATGAATTAGATGCAACACAAATTAAACAAAAATCAACCAAGGTATTGCATTATTTCCCTCTTGTACCTAGATTAAATTGGATCTATGCATCATCAAAGATAGCTTCGTCAATAAGATGGCATGATGAAGGACGTACAAAAGATGGAATGCTAAGATACCTAGTGGATAGTTTAGCATGAAAAGCATTTGATGACAAACATCCTAATTTTGCCTTTGATGCTCATAATGTCAGGCTGGGTTTAGCCAGTGATGGGTTCAATCCATTTCGGACCTTAAGTTCTATCTATAGCACTCGGCCAATTATTCTGATTCCTTATAATTTGCCATCATGGATATGTATAAAACAGTCTTCACTTATTTTATCAATGGTCATTCGAAGTGATAAGGGTCCAGGCAATGATATTGATTTTTTTTTTTTTTTAAACCTTTAATAGATGAATTGAAACAATTATGGGAGGGTATCAGTATAACTAATGCTTGAAATAGCTAAATATTCAAACTACAGGCAGCTCTGTTATGGACTGTTAATGATTTTCCTGGATATGCTAATTTATCTAGCTGGAGCACAAAGGAACGAGTTGCATGTCCTTATGGTGAATCAATCCATTCAATTTGGTTAAAACATGGAGGAAAGTTTTGTTATATGGGATATCGTCAATGGTTGGAAGCAAATCATCCATTTCTATTTTAGAATGATTTATTTGATGGTACTATAGAGTTAGGATCTGCTCCATTCCACCTTCTGGTTCTGATATTCATAGACAAATGCTTGGTATCAGACACAGTTACGGTAAGATGATAAAGTCCTCTAAAAAACGAGGAAGAAATGATGTTGAGACTTCAACACAAGAAGTATCAGAGAAAGTCATTGCTTGCACTTTAGATACAGCAGTGTTCGAGGATCTGAATAACTTCTTTAAAGTTGAAAATGATGATGATATAATGGCAGCATCTACCCATCGGCATACTAAACAATTATGGAAAAAAAGAAGCATATTTTTAACTTACCTTATTGGGAGCATAATATACTCCGACATAATCTTGATGTTATGCATATATAAAAGAATGTTTGTGATAATTTGATTGAAACAATATTAAATCTTGATGGAAAGACTAAACATAAGATGAAGGCGCGTCTTGATTTAAAAAAATGGGCATCCGACATGAACTTCATCCACAAGTGCTTGTAAATGATAAAACTTATATCCTCATTCATGTTATACAATGTCTAGTCGAGAAAAAGATCTTTTCCTAATAGTTTTAAAGAATATCAAAGTTCCTGATGGATATGTATCAAATATTTCACGATATGTGAATTTGAAAGAGTAAAAAATTTCAAATCTTAAAAGTCATGATGGACATATACTAATGCAAGATATTCTTCCATTGGCTTTAAGGTCATCAATGCCGAAACATTGTTACGGTTGTTTTTCAGTTATCATCATTCTTCAAGGCATTATGTTCTAAGGTTCTTGATTCTCAGAAGCTTGATCAGTTGTAGTATCAAGTCATACTTACATTATGTCAGATGGAAAAGACTTTTTCTCCTGCATTTTTATGATTATGGTTCATCTACTCATTCACCTAACTTCAAAAGCTAAACTTGATAGATCGTGGTATAGTACAGATGGATGTACCCTATCGAGAGATGATGCTGTAAAACTAAAATTCCATAATTTAGATATCTTTTGTATTATTTAATGTGATATTAATATTAAAATTTTAATAAATGTCATACTTTTTGAAGGTATCTTGTATGTTTGAAGGATTATGTACGAAACAAAGTCCATCCTGAGGGCTCAATAGTAGAGGGATATATTGCTGAAGAGTGTTTAACATTTTGTTCAAGATATCTTGAAGGTGTAGAGACTGTATTCAATAGACCTCAATGTCATGGTGATACTATTGAGATACAAATCTATGCAAGTTTGCATCTTTCGAAAGATTTATAGGAATAGCTAAAAGTATTATTCTTGATCATAAATCAATGTCATAAGAACACCGTTGTGTATTGCTACATAGTGATATAATATCTGACTATTATAGTTAGTCTATTTATACATGGATACTAAATATTAGACATATTATTGTCAAACTTATATTTAATTGTCATGCGGTAAATTTTTAGCTAAACAATGACAAGCCAATCATTCCACTCATCCTAATACAAGGATTGAACAAAGATGGTTGGTTGAATTTTTTCCTAATTGGCTTTCCAATCAGGTTAGCATATATAAGTCGTATAACAATTTTACATATATTTAACATCGAATAAGTGATCGATAATTGATATTATATTTTCTAAGTACTTATACTAATGGAGAAAAATTGTTCAACAGAACTAATAGTACTTGTCCGAGGTCCTAATTATATTATGAACAAATATATTGATTTTATTATAAATAGCTTTAAATTTCATACCAAGGAGCGCGAGAAATTTAGAAAAACTTAGAACAGTAGAGTTATTGTAGAAGAAGATGGAAAATCTTATTATGGTATATTTAAAGATATTTTTGAGATGAATTATTATGAAAATTTTAAAGTTGTATTATTTCGATGCGATTGGGTGGATATAAATACACCAAGAGGTTTGAAAAGTACTCAACGGATTTACACTTGTCAATTTTTCAAGATTGATACATACATGTGTGTTATTGAAGGATGATCCATTTATCTTTTCATCTCAAGCTCGACAAGTTTTTTATGTACAAAACTTGAAAGATAAAGAATAGGCTACTGTTATTAAGACAAAACCCAGAGACTTGTACGACATAGTGATGCAGGATGAACCTAGGACTGATGCAAAACAGTAAACTAATTTTTTATATTTTTTTAGAATTTTAATTCAATGACTAAAGACCCGAAAAAGCAAAGAATCAGCAGGAAGACTAGTAATGCAAGAAACTATCATACCACAAAATAACTCATGCAGAATAATAAAGTAGGATCCCGGGAATTGAGAAATCCCCGACTTAAGATAGCATACCTATCACCAAGTCAGAACATAGGAGGGAGAAGGTTTGTACCAGGCAACGATTGTAGTTTCTTCGATGAAGAGATCTTTCAGCCACTAGATGGTGCCTGGAAGAACAAGCCATTGGTTTCCGATTTGAAGGCGATCTAGATTTGATCTGAAGGCAAAAAAAGCCTCCTCTAGGGAGGGAAAACATCTCGATGATCCTGCAAGCATCAAGGTTAGGCACGAAATAAAGAAACAAAGAGAAAATAATAAGATGAAATAAGAAGGAAAGGGATTAGGGCAAGAAGGGCTAGCAGCCTGGAGAAGGGAGGCTCCTGCTTTTAGGGACGGCTTTAGGGCTCCTTCTCGATTCCAAGGCTGAAGTCAAGAGGTGAGGTTGGAGGCTTGGGCATGAAGGGATTGCAAGGATAGTGGTTGGCCAACACAAGAACACGAACCAAAGAAACCAAAACAAGACACCAGTCTTAAAACAATTCAGCAGAATAATATTTAATAAGAGTTGATTGATTACAAGAGGAGAGGTGGGGTATTTATAGAGCTCCCATGCCCTCTCCTTGATAAACTAGGGTTACTCACTTGGGTTAGGAATACCCTCTCAAGTCCTTAAGGTTAGGAAAAGAGATCCTTAAGAGGTTAGGAATTTTGACCTAGTCTTATCCCTCCCTCTCTCCTTGGACCGGTCAAACTTTAAGGATGCCAAGGGCTTGGCGTGTTGGGTTTCAAGGACAGCAAGGGGGCCGGCTCCTCATGGCTTTGGGTGGCCTTGAATGGGCTTGGTCGGCCTCCTCCAATCTGGGATGCATGGGCTTGGCGCCTGGGCTGGAAAACCCTGGGCACCCACTTCATATTGGACCTGGAAAAGGCCTGGGACACCTCCTCTTACTGGGCTTGGAAGTCTTTTGGGCTAGGGCACCTGGTATACTCTTGGGATCATGGGGCATCCTGGTCTTTGGAAAATTCCCTGGCATCTAGAAAGCATCTGGAGAGCATCTATGCATCTTGCAAGAATCTTGGGCCCTGGATGGCATACATGGTCCATTTGGCCGATGTGAAGGCCTCTGGCTCCTGGATGAGGCCTGATGGGACTCCAAAATATAGTATCCTTCTCTCTTGTACATGAACTTGACTCATACTAAAATATAGGACTCGATCCTGGATGGGGTTGAGATACATTCAACTAGTCTCAACTTATTACAGGACTCAATCTTACTTGCTTACAAAATTATGACACATGACTAAGGTCCTAAAAATCCTAATCAGTAAACCAAATAGGATCCAGTGATCTGTGTCTGATCCTGGTGTCCCCACCAATTCTTCCGGGGTGGGAGGAACTCGACCCCATCGAATAAGGGTCAATTTGGCTCTCATACTACTCAAGGAGGGTCTGGGTTGAGGCACGGCAGATCCTCACCAATGCTCCACAAGTTCTCAGATTCTGGCTGACCTTTCCATCTGACCAAATATCTTGGATAACCTTCATCTCAGGTACTGATGGCTTGATCATCCAAGATTCGCTCACTCCTTTCTTCACTTATTAACCAAATTCTATGTGGACACTCTGGGGTGGGTTCTCTCTCAAAGAAAGGGAGTGGCTCAAAGGACTCGCTAGGTATCACTGCTAGTTTTCTATGCTCCATAAGGTCTGAAATTCTGAAGGTGTGACTAATACCTAAGTCATGTAGCATCTCAAGCACATAGGCATTGAGTCCAACTCTTTTTATTATTCTGAATGGGCCAGCTTTGCGAGCATAAAATTCTTAACGATCACATAATCTCCCACATAATACTTTGGCTTACTTTCGAGAATTAGCCAAGTTCTTATATGTTTCATTACTTAGATTAATCTTTGGCTAATTTCTTGATGCAAATGCAAACATGCTGACACATGCAAACTGACGATGCAGGGGACTCATGACATGCAAACTCGACTATGCATTTCTATTGACTCTATGGACCAAACTTTAACAGACTATAGGCTCTTTAGGTTTAACCTTGGGTTGGTATGTGCATGAAAACTTACAATGGACTCCTAGCAAATGCCATAAAGTATATCAAAAGTAATATATAAACCTAACATGTGCAATGAATGAATGCAACATGCAAACCTCTACATGAGGCAGGTAAATAGTTAAAAAATCATAAGAAGATCCAAGAAAAGGTAGAAAATACGAGGTGGACTCAAGGTTAGTCTGGTGGATAGAAAGTAAAAAAAGGGTTCAAGGTTATTTGGAAAGAGTAGGATATAAGAAGGGGTGTCAAGGATTAATCCTAGACTAATGATGTTAACCTTATGGGATTGAGGTATATCTAAAGGGTCTGCATAATGGAAGAAATGATCGTTGACTTCAGGGAAGAGATCAAGTGGAGTCAAAGACGTAACTTCATCCTGAGGGTATTGATTTAAAAAGATCAAGTCCTTAATAAACTCTTCTGGCTCATGAAATTCAGGACTAGGCTCTATAACTGGACTTTCTTCTAAAGTCTCCTCATGTAGAGTTGCAGTCATAGGGTCATGGGTTTCTTCCCCTTATGATTCTTCCACTACATGTGGGTATGGTCAGGGTCAGCAAACTCTAGATTGGCTTCTACCTAGTCCAACCTATTGGTTAATTGGTCAAGCTTATTAGTTGCTTGGTTGTTGGTTTGGATCATTTGGTTGGTTTGGGTGGTTGATTGGATAAACTGACTTTAGGATTGGGTGATCATCTGGTCAAACTAGGCTTGGTTTTGGGTGTTTATATGGGTCAATTGTTCAATCATGGCTTTCATAAGAGTCTCAAAATTGGAATCCATGATTGAACTGGGTTGGTTGCACTGGACTTCTGACTCAACTAATTATGGGTCGGTTTCTATCTGGGTTTAGTCATAGTCAACTAATTCTGGGTCTTCTATAGATGTATCTTCCTCTAGATCTTCAATAGACTCATCTCTTCATACTCCACCAAACTTGGATCAGCCTCATATCCCTCCTCTTCTAGGTCATCCTGGTGAACCAATGGGTAGTAAGAGGGGTTTGGCTAAAAAAAAACTGGCTATTAACTGGGGTAGCAAGGATGGGTTGACTAAGGGGTCTTGATTAATACTAGGATTATGACTATGGGCACCGATTCTAGTGGGTTTAGGTTGACTAATGGAAAGTGGACTAACACTGGGTTCATATCTAGGGGTACTAATCCTATTGGGCTCAGGCTAACTAAGGGTTATGGGTTTATAGGTTATAGTTCAGTCCTATGGTTGACTCGAATTCCAAAGCTATGTCATAGGCATCATCTACGTCTCGAATTTGCCATCGAAATAATTCATCCTGGATATCTCTACGTAGGCCAGCTCGAAACCTAGATATGATCTAAGACATGTTCAATTGTATAACATGTCCCATAAAACTCATCAAATTGGTCAATGTATTCAGACACAGTTTTATTACCCTGACTCAGTTTGTGCCATTGGTCTAAAAATTCGTGATCATTGGATCTGGAGTAATAGGATCTAGAGCCATAGGATCTAAATACATAGGATTGGGATTGAGGACATCTTGGTGCATAGGTCCAGGGTTCATAAGATCTGGGTTTTGGGTACGGGTCATAATATTGGGTTTCTATCCTAGTAGCCATATAATCAAGCAAACAATCAAGATGAAATGATGCAGCCAAGCATGTAAAGATTAGCTTAATCTAGGGTTTCCTAGACCTAGAGTCAAAACTGAATGGGTCTACTCAACTTACACTTAACCCAGCAGCTAATCCTTCCACTGGCCAGGTAGGGGGTGGGGGGTGAGAGGCTCACCCTGCTTGTCACAGGGTCCTAATTAAAATCCACCAGTCCACTTAGGTCGTTTGACTCTGGACCCCCAACCTTAGACACCAGTTTTCAGTAATAGCCACAGAATTAAATACATTAGTTGGCCCACACGGTTCGAACCCGACCTGTTGGGTGTCACCTAGCCCTCTAGGAAAAATTAGGTCTAATTAATTTTAATTAGGCTTAGGTCAGAATGATGATGGTTTTTTGGGTCCAAGACAGGTGGTGAATCCTACCCTGATGTCATATAGTAATTGTCCTTAAAATTAGGTTAATCAAATGATGCACATTCAATGAGTCCTAATGCAACTAATAACAATCAGAAAATAAAAATATTTTTTTAGCCTTTTATGGTGACAAGTTAGGTTTAAGTTAAATGGGGTTAGCAAACAAAGTTTGGCTTGGGATTGGGGGGTTTTGGAAGTTGTTAGGTTTGATTCAGTCAAGTGTAGAAATAGCAGAATTCAGGAAATTAGGATTTTGGACGATGCAGATTTTGACAAAGTTATCGATGCAGAAAAAAATCAAAAAGATTTCAGAACAGAGGATGGACGGTGGTTATGAACTCTACCAAATTTTATGCAAAACAAAAATCAGATGATGATGCAAATCCTAAAGTTTTCGGACTGATGCAAAAATCTCAGGATTTTAGTTAGGATTTCTAAAATACTAAATTTTAGGGATTTAGGGTTTTATAAAATTAATTAAAAATTATGATAAATAGAGGACAAGACAAAGAACATGTCATGCAAATTTCATGAAAATAAAATTCCTAGGTGGTCAAATTAGATAAAAAAAATACCTAATGCAGCTAGCAGGATGCAGAAATTAGGTTTTGTGATCCTAATGCAGATGCAAGCTATCCTAAACCTGCTCTGATACCAAACCGATGTGAGATGAACCTAGGACTGATGCAAAATAGTAAACTAATTTTTTTGTATGTTTTTTAGAATTTTATTCAGTGGCTAAAGACCCGAAATTAATAAAATCATCAGAGAAGAAAATAATGTAAGAAACTATCATACCTGCAAAATAACACATGCAGAATAATAAAGTAGGATCCCAGGAATTGAGAAACCCCCGACATAGGATAGCATACCTGTCACCAAGTTAGAACATGGGAGGGGGAAGGTTTGTACCAGGCAGCGATTGTAGTTTCTTCGATGAAGAGATCTCTCAGCCTCTAGATGGTGCCTGGAAGAACAGCCTTTGGTTCTCGATTCTGAAGGTGATCTGGATCTGGTTTGAAGGCAAAGAAGTCTTCTCTAAGGAGGGGAAGCATCAAGGATCCTGCAAGCATCAAGGTTAGGCACGAAATAAAGAAACAAAGAGAAACTAATAAGATGAAATAAGAAGGAAAGGGATTAGAGCAAGAAGGGCTGGCGGCCTGGAAAAGGGAGGCTCCTGCTTTCAGGGATGGCTTTAGGGCTCCTTCTCGATGCCAAGGCTGAAGTCAATGGGAGAGGTTGGAGGCTTGGGCATGGAGGGATTGCAAGGATAGTGGTCGGCCAACCCAAGAACACAAATCAAAGAAACCAAACACAAGACACCAGTCTTAAAACAATTCAGCAGAATAATATTTCATAAGAGTTGATTGATTATAAGAGGAGGAGGGGTGGGATATTTATAGAGCTCCCATGCCCTCTCCTTGATAAACTAGGGTTACACACTTGGGTTAGGAATACCCTCTCAAGTCCTTAAGAGGTTAGGAAAAGAGATCCTTAAGAGGTTAGGAATTTTGACCTAGTCTTCTCCCTCCCTCTCTCGTTGGACCGGTCAAACTTCAAGGACGCCAAGGGCTTGGCATGTTGGGCTTCAAAGGGCAGCAAGGGGGTCGGCTCCTCATGGGATTTGGTGGCCTTGAATGGGCTTGATCAGCCTCCTCCAATCTGGGATGCATGGGCTTGGCGCCTGGGCTGGAAAACCCTGGGCGCCCACTTCATATTGGACCTGGAAAAGGCCTGGGATGCCTCCTCTTACTGGGCTTGGAAGTCTCTTGGGCTAGGGTTCCTGGTATACTCCTGGGATCATGGGGTGTCCTGGTCTTTGGAATATTCCCTGGCATTTGGAGGGAATCTGGCATCTGGAAAGCATCTAGAGGGCATCTGGGCATCTTGCAGGAATCTTGGACCCTAGGATGGCATACATGGTCCAATTGGCTGATGTGAAGGTCTCTGGCTCCTGAATTAGGCCTGGTGGGACTCCAAAATAGGGTATACTTCTCTCTTGTAAATGAACTGGACTAATACTGGACTCATACTGAAATACAGGACTTGATTCTGGATGGGGTTGAGACACAATCAACTAGTTTCAACTTATTACAGGACTCAATCTTACTTGCTTACAAAATTATGACAGATGACTAAGGTTCTAAAAATCCTAATCAGTAAACCATATGGGATCCAGTGATCTGTGTCTGATCCTAGTATCCCCACGACTAGGCAAAAGGGTGGAAGAAAGAGATGATGATACTTATACTTAGTGTATGCCTTATAATATTGTGCCGGATGATCATATAAATGATACAACCATTTTGGTTAGGTTGGATTCTGAAGAAGGTACAACTAGTTGATTATGACAAGTAAGTAGTTTATAAAATTGTTTATATTTTTGCATGAATAATTATCCTATTTTTAATAGTAATTCATTTTTGTTATAATTTGATTATAAATTTTTGACTTGGTTTTTAAAATACACATGTTAGGTACACCATGCCTCGAAGGAAGCGCCTATCAGATGTACAGTTTCAATTTTTCCAAATCGAGGCTGGTACTTCATCACAGCAGCCCAACGACAGTCGATCAATTTCATGTCGGTCTGATGCCAGTCCATCCATCCTACACATCCGACCGAGGCCAGTACCTCTCCTACACATCAGGCCGAGGCCATTTCCTCCGAGTCAGCACATCATGATCCTCCTACGAATCATCCAGATGATGAGCCTATCATCGATGATATACATATACAGGGTAATTTAATAATTTTATCTCATTACATTCATACATATGCAATAGTTTTGATATATAATTTTTTGTTTGTTTTTTTGTAGATGCATCCGGGAGACTTAGGAGGAGGCGAGGACCCATACTATCCATGATGTGTGGCAGTTACCTGAGGGTGAGAGGATCGTCATTGAGTGTAACAAGCTAGGCCAGCCTATTAAGAATCTGCTAGCTTGTTGACCAGCTTTTTGGCGACAGTAGCACGCCGGGGTCAGCTATGTCCCCTAAATTATCCAAAGTTGAATGACATGCTTCCTGCCTATAAAGTAGAGATGCTACGACTTGTGTAGATAAAAAATTTGATACTTATTTTATATCTTAAATTTTAATATTTCATTGCTTATTTCATTTAATATTTATTTATAGTTTATTTATATTGTAGAGCAAGTTCGTACTCCCTCCATATTGTAATGATTTTATGCTTAAGTCTCTCAATCACAAGTGGAAAGAGTATAGGACAAAGTTGAAGGGAGACTATAAGATAGTGGGTAAGACAGAGGAGCAGTTGTAGCTACTTATCCTCCTGATGTACACCCTCATTAGTAGAGGGAGCTAGTGCACTATTGTTCTTCGAGAATGCAAGGTTGTGTAGCATCATCAAACTTATAAACTTATTAATTTGAATGTAAATTATATTTATACAATATATAACATAGTTTTAAATTTTATTTTGTAGACATTCTACTATTAATAGAGATGCATGAGCAACTCAGTCTGTTCTTCACACAACGGGGTCCAAGAGTTATGCATGGCTCAGGCATGGTTTGTATACTTCTCATCATATAATATTTTTGGTACATTTTTAGTTTTAATATCATATATCATCATGTATCATGCATGTGCCATGTATCATGGTACGGGGTATAAGATGTATCATTTGGATTTTTTTATAACATTTATTCTTTCTATAGGCTAATCAGCAGAAAGGAGCCTGGTGAGATGGAGTTCTATCAGATGACTCACGTTCACTAGGATGGCAATTTTATTCGGGAGGAGTAGAGATCTATTATATATTTTATTTATATTATATCATGATTTATAATTTTATTTTTATTAAGTATTATATATGAATTTTTTTATAAATATAGGAGAGGGCTACCTCTATATCGTCGAGCATGCCGGCGAGTCTACATCATCTACGTAAAGCAGTCACATCGAGACGAGGTATTCTCAGAGTTGATGGGACTAAGTGTTATGGATGAGTGAGGGGTTATGGGATGGAGTTACCCCTACTTAGTTATCTGAAATGAGTAGATTTACTAGGATGCTAGAGATACATGATGATTCACGTGTTCATAGACTCGAGGATGAGATATCAGAGCTTAGACAGACACGTGATACGATAGAGCAAGATGCAGACTATGAGGGCTCAGCTTGAGCATGTTACATCTGTGCTGCATATGTTCATGTCATCTCAGGTAAGTAATTATTTATACTACATATATATATATATTATATGTATGTAATAATTTAGAATATATATAATGTAGGTAACGTAACTATATGTATATCTTGTAAGTTCCTGATGCATCTTCCAGTCGCAAACAAGATGACGACCAGCCTCTCATGGACCATTGATGCCATTGATGCCAGTCGATTTTTTTTATTATTATTTCTGTATGTCTTTTGATGTATTTGAACTTTGATCGAGTTGAACATCTGTTGATACTTTTTATATTATAAAAATGCTTTATATTGACTTCATGTATATTTGGTATTTGGAGTATGAATGATGTGTTTTGTGTGATACAATTTTCAATGAAATGATGTTTGATTCCATTTTGTATGTCTTTGGCTTTGTGTGATACAGGTTTAAATGAAATCATATTTGATTTTGGTGAAATGTATACAGGTTTGTACAGATTTGTGTGATACAGGTTTCATTTGTATGAGTTTGAACGTCATACAGGTATATTAAAAAAAAAACTTGTCGATGCTTTAAAGCATCGCTATCTTACCGATTGCTAACGATTTATAGCATTGCTATCATGACGATTGCCGACACTTTAAAGCATCGCTAGATTTAAACCTACCGACATTTTAGAGCATCCCTAGGTTTTAAATAGCAATGCTTAAAGCATCGCTAGATTTAAACCCACCGATGCTTAAGAGTGTCGCTAGGTTTTAATCTAGTGATGCTTTAAAGTGTCGGCACCTGCCGATACTTTTAAAAAGTGTCGTTACATTTAAAACCTAGCGATGCTTTAAAACGTTGATAGGTTTAAATCTAGCGATGCTTTAAAGCATCGGCATCTACCGACTCTTTTAAAAAGCATCGGCAAGTTACGTCCCCATGATTACATATCCGATGCTTTACGATGCTTAAAAAGTGTTGGGAGCTTTCTTGCCATGCTTAAAACATCGGCAATATCTTTATATAATCAGCAAATCTTCTTTACTGTAGTGTTTTCTGCTATATATCTGACTAATTCTATGTAACCATTTTCTATCTCACACAATTCTGTGTCATTTCTATTATAAGTATGCTTCTATCTTAATCCTCTATAGATAAAACCATGCTCAAGAAAACCTCAATATTTTGGTTAATGTTTTAGCTAATCTTCATGCCTAATCTTTGTTTATCATAACTGCAGGGTAACTTCATGAATATGCCATTCCCTGATAATACTTTGATGCTATATATGCAATCAACAACATGCTATGCATCAGATCAAGTATATATATTCTAGTGCAAATGATTGTCTAAACATATCTTATGGTTTATTTTATTTTTGCATCACCCACACCTCCAATAATTCTAATGCCTTTGTGGTTGGTATAGGTTGCCTACTTAAAGGAGATTTATAAAGTACTAAGCCTAGCCAATGTTTGTGCATGACTGATCACTTTGATCCCAAGAATGAAGACCATTAGAAAATTAAGGGTGACATCGAACTTGGTTGTGGTATGCAATATAAGAAATACAGTTGTTGCTAGTAATCACTTCTTGATGGAACTCTTCAGCACCTGAGAATTCTCCACACTTCTCCAGTGGGAAAAGGGTTGCTCCTCCAGGCTTCTCCAGTGGGAAATGGCTAGGGTGGCTACTCTTGACTTCTCTCGTGGGAAAAGGGTGGCTACTCTTGGTTTTTCTTTGGTAGAGACCTACAAGAATAGTTCATTGACCGATGGTAATTGGCAAGGGACCTTATGATACTTAAGTTAGTGAAAGAAGTGAGATGGGCTACAACAATCAGAGCTGAGAGCAATGAGAAAAAAAACTAAGTGTCTAGGAATGATAGAAGTGTAATACTTAGCCAAGGGTCCCTTTTATATATTTATAATAGAGTTATATTGGATAACTGAATGTCGTTAGAGAGGTGACCTGTTGACGTAAATAATAACTTTCTGTTGGGAGGTTGGGATTTCCCTATTAAAGGATAATGTTTTTTGGAGATATTGTCTGTTATGATCTCTAGTTAGAAGGTTACAAGTTGTTGGCTCTTACAACTTACTCGGATGTTGCCAACTCCGAGTAAATAAAATAACATACTACTGGTGAAGTCTTGGCACTATACATGAGCAAACCCAACTAGATTTACCTGAGTAGCTAATCAATCCTAAATTGGTATTCGGTACCAAATAATTAGCTAGTACCGAGTAAATACTCAGTTTGGCTAGTTGTGCTACTTAGTGTAATCATCCCCTTCATACTCAATGCTGTAATTGGTAGTCAAAGTGTACCCCTGGTTGATGAAGTAGTCATATTTCGCAAGTAGTCAAACGTCCGCTAGTTCTCAAGACCGATAAGTAGTCATCATAATAGTTGCCCCATTCTCGAGTCCAAAGCGTTGCTGAGTAGTTTACTAGCTTTTGTCATTTTTGGATAAGGGAGTAATCATTTTTTTGATCATGGGACGGAGCAATTCTCTTTGCCATCTGGATATTGAATGCCTTCTCAAAGTCTCGCCAACTATCCTATACCTCGATAGTGGTGGACAAAGAATTATTGGTACAGTGCTCGAAAAGACTACATAATACTCCTGAAATGGCTGGTGATTCATCCGATCTTCCTCACAAACAAGGATGTGCCACGTGGCATAACAATTATGGCACATAAATGATTTACGTAGAACCCAATGCCGAGAGTTAATTGGTTGGTTCTTTTTTGAAGCAATGTAATGCTAGCCAACTAACCTAAGGTCACATGTCGAGATCTGATGGCTTTAACTGAATGGAAGGCTTCAATCATAGCCATTGAAGCAGATATAAATATGGATCCCTGCTATTATTGTAGGGATTGCCTTCTTTACAGAGCAACAGAAAAGAGAGAGAGAAGGCTCATGCTTTAGACCTAGCTTCCCATGGGCGATTCCTTGTACGTGGTTTCCAGGTTAGAGCCTTCTCCTTTGCTATGAGTCTCTGTCTTTGCCTTCCTTTAGGGCTTCTTAGGTCCTCTTTAGAGTCTTCTTGGTGGAACTACTTTTGGCAGCTTCTGCCTTCCTTCAATTATTCTAGAGATGAGATTTTTCTAACATTTCTTTCTTCTTTCTACCTTTATTTGATCTTCTCTTTTCTCTCTGCCTTTCTCTATTAGCCAGGATGACTTCATTCAAGGGTGAGAGCCACTCGGTGAGCCATATTCCCACTGCAAAGTTCTCAGAAGTCATCCTCCTGGGAAGCTACTTCCCCAGATTTTGGAGAAATCAGGATTTCTTCCTTCTGGGAGGTGCTTTAGGCTGCCTCCCTTCCATCCTTCATTAGAAATATCCTGGACTTTTACTGCGTAGCTCCTACTCAGCTTGCTCCTAATTCTTTTAGGTATTATTTTTTTTGTCATTCATAGTCATATGCTCGGAACCCAGCCTAGAATTTTTCTGTTTCAAGCATCGTTCTCTTTGAAGAGGCATCCGATGGTGAGGGCTGGTGTTTCATCGACCATCGCCAAGGTTGCACCTTCATTACTAGTCTTCCCTCTACTATCCATAACTAGAAAGGTCGATTCTTCTTCTCTCCTCTGATGTCCCCTTAGGATTAACTAGTCTAGGATGAGCCAATCTAAAGTCACAAAAGAATGATGAAGTTCTTGCTTCTGACGATGAGGACTTCAATATATTACTGAATATGGAGGTCCCTTGGCAACGAGATCTATTGTCGAAGCAGAGCCTGTATGATATAGAGCTTAACCCTATCAATTCCTAAGTCTTTGAAATTTATCTTTTCTTTGGTCTACTATTATTTTTGCTAAGTCATTTACTCAGCTTTCTACAAATTGAATGTTTCATTAGAAGCTCTGAAGAATACTTGAAGAGGGCTAACTAAGGGTGGAGCTCCGCGGATGAAAAAAGGAGGTATCTAAGAAGCCTTGACTAACTCTTGGAAGTTTGTTAGCTTTTGCCAGGGCCCTAATATGATGCCTGTCAAAAGCTCTCACCACCATGGACAATGATGAGATAGAAATAATCTAACACCATTCTTGCAGTATCAATTGTCTTCGATGCCAGCACACTACCATAGCATTAAGGAGGCTAAGTCCTTCAGTTCAAGCAAAGGCTAAAGGGAGAGGTAAGGCTCTAATGACTTCATCGGAGCTTGAAAAGGCCCGTAGAATGGTGAGGAGTATATCCAATTGAGGAAAAGGTAACGCAAACTGCCGTCTGCCTCACGAAATAAGGGCTAGCCAAGAAGCTTGTCAAGATGACTCTCTCCCTCAGGACAGGGAGGACTAGAAGGCTCGTCTACTAGAGGAGGATCATCAAATCCTTCTTTCTAGCTCTTATTAGGGTAAGTACTTCTAACATTAATTTTTTTTTTTTTGAGTTCTTAATTCTGACCAGTTGACTTAAAAAAACTTTCTTTGTAGCTCGCCCACAACATAACTCTTACCCAAGAAAGGTCGATAACTTCGTAGAGCTAAATTGAACTCTGAAGGATCAAATGGAGGCCATGAATGTTACACTGAGGTCTTTGAAGAGCTTAGGAAGGCAGGCAGGTTCAGGAAGATAGAAGAATACAGCCAAGGGTCCCCTATATAATAAAGAAGAAACTGAATGCTAGAATGACCTTGTTGACTAAAAATAAAGGTGGGATCCTATTAAGGATAGTTGGAGAATTGCTTAATCTCTAGTTAGAGGTTACAAGTGCCCAACTTACTGATGTTGAACTCGAGTAAAAAAATAACTACTACTTGAAGTCTTGGATTCATGAGCAAACCCAACTAGATTTACCTAAGCTATCATCCTTTGTTGGAAAATAATTAGCTATCGAGTAAATACCAGTTTGGCTAGTTGTGCTACTAGTGTAAATCCCCTATACCATTGAATTGGTAGTCAAAGTGTACCCCTGGTTGATGAAGTAGTCAGTATTTCGGCAAGTAGTCAAACGTCCGGCTAGTTCTCAAGACCGAATAAGTAGTCATCATAATAGTTGCCCCCATTCTCGAGTCCAAAGCGTTGCTGAGTAGTTTACTTAGCTTTGTCATTTTTGGATAAAGGGAGTAATCATTTTTTTGATCATGGGACGGAGCAATTCTCTTTGCCATCTGGATATTGAATGCCTTCTCAAAAGTCATCGCCAACTATCCTATACCTCGATAGTGGTGGACAAAGGAATTATTGGTACAGTGCTCGAAAGACTACATAATAACTCCTGAAATGGCTGGTGATTCATCCGATCTTCCTCAACAAACAAGGATGTGCCACGTGGCCTAACAATTATGGCACATAAATGATTTACGTAGAACCCAATGCCGAGAGTTAATTGGTTGGTTACTTTTTTGAAGCAATGTAATGCTAGCCAACTAACCTAAGGTCACATGTCGAGATCTGATGGCTTTACTGAATGGAAGGCTTCAATCATAGCCATTGAAGCAGATATAAATATGGATCCCTGCTATTATTGTAGGGATTGCCTTCTTTACAGAGCAACAGAAAAGAGAGAGAGAAGGCTCATGCTTTAGACCTAGCTTCCCATGGGCGATTCCTTGTACGTGGTTTCCAGGTTAGAGCCTTCTCCTTTGCTATTTTCTCTGTCCTTTGCCTTCCTTTAGGGCTTCTTAGGTCCTCTTTAGAGTCCTTCTTGGTGGAACTACTTTTGGCAGCTTCTGCCTTCCTTCAAATTATTCTAGAGATGAGATTTTTCTAACATTTCTTCTTCTTTTCTACCTTTATTTGATCTTCTCTTTTCTCTGCCCTTTCTCTATTAGCCAGGATGACTTCATTCAAGGGTGAGAGCCACTCGGTGAGCCATATCTCCCAACTGCAAAGTTCTCAGAAGTCATCCTCCTGGGAAGCTACTTCCCCAGATTTTGGAGAAATCAGGATTTCTTCCTTCTGGGAGGTGCTTTAGGCTGCCTCCCCTTCCATCCATTCATTAGAAATATCCTGGACTTTTACTGAGTAGCTCCTACTCAGCTTGCTCCTAATTCTTTTAGGATTATTATTTTTTGTCATTCATAGTCATATGCTCGGAACCCAGCCTAGAATTTTTCTGTTTCAAGCATCGTTCTCTTTGAAGAGGCATCCGATGGTGAAGGGCTGGTGGTTCATCGACCATCGCCAAGGTTGCACCTTCATTACTAGTCTTCCCTCTACTATCCATAACTAGAAAGGTCGATTCTTCTTCGTCTCCTCTGATGTCCCCTTAGGGATTAACTAGGTCTAGGATGAGCCCAATCTAAAGTCACAAAAGAATGATGAAGTTCTTGCTTCTGACGATGAGGACTTCAATATATTACTGAATATGGAGGTCCCTTGGCAACGAGATCTATTGTCGAAGCAGAGCCTGTATGATATAGAGCTTAACCCTGTCAATTCACTAAGTCTTTGAAATTTATCTTTTCTTTTTGTCTACTATTATTTTTGCTAAGTCATTTACTCAGCTTTCTACAAATATGAATGTTTCATTAGAAGCTCTGAAGAATACTTAGAAGAGGGCCATAACTAAGGGTGGAGCTCCGCGGATGAAAAAGGAGGTATCTAAGAAGCCTTGACTAACTCTTGGAAGTTTGTTAGCTTTTGCCAGGGCCCTATATGATGCCTGTCAAAAGCTCTCACCACCATGGACAATGATGAGATAGAAATAATCCTAACACCAATTCTTGCAGTATCAATTGTCTTCGATGCCAGCACCACTAACCATAGCATTAAGGAGGCTAAGTCCTTCAGTTCAAGCAAAGGCTAAAGGGAGAGGTAAGGCTCTAATGACTTCATCGGAGCTTGAAAAGGCCCGTTAGAATGGTGAGGAGTATATCGAATTGAGGAAAAGGTAACGAAAACTGCCTCCGCCTCACGAAATAAGGGGCTAGCCAAGAAGCTTGTCAAGATGACTCTCCTCCCTCAGGACAGGGAGGACTAGAAGGCTCGTCTACTAGAGGAGATCATCAAATCCTTCTTTCTAGCTCTTATTAGGGTAAGTACTTCTAACATTATTTTTTTTTTTGAGTGCTTAAATTCTGACCAGTTGACTTAAAAAAACTTTCTTTGTAGCTCGCCCACAACATAACCCTTACCCAAGAAAGGTTCGATAACTTCGTAGAGCTAAATTGAACTCTGAAGGATCAAATGGAGGCCATGAAGGTAGACACTGAGGTCTTTGAAGAGCTTAGGAAGGCAGGCAAGGTTCAAGAGGTGAAGCTTAAGGAAGAACTACAAGCTTCCAAGGAACTCATCCAAGAGCTAGAGGCCCAAAAAAGAAGAAAGATGAGATGCTAGCCAATGAAAAGGCTTGGGTCTCTGAGCTAGAAATAAAGATGGCCGACATCAACTCGAGAAGGATAGTTGCGGAAGACTAGCTTAATGCTATCAAGCTCTAAGCCAAGGTTGCCGAAGCCAATGCCCAAACCTCTAGTGAATGAGCGGTTGAAGAATTCAAGGGTTCGAGGACTTTCAAAAAGAAGTAGCTGAAGGCTACTTGGAAGCTTTCCACCTTGGATTCATCGAATGCAAGAAGAAGGTCACCCAAGCCTTTTCGAGATTGGACCTAAGCACTATCATCGACTTCGTTGAAGGAGGAGAAGAAGCCATCGAGGGAGCTACCAATGTTGGGGCTAATCCAATAGATACCGAAGAGATAGCTACTAAAAAGACCATGGAAATGTAGGCTACCATTGAGAAGACCCTTGCTAAGGCAATCATTGATATCGAGGCTATAATCAACAATGCAATTGATGCTTTTGAAGCAGCTCTAATAACTGGTCCTAGGGAGTGACACTTGTATTTTTTCCTTTCTTTTGTTTTGTATTGGGCTCGGCCTCCTATCTTGACTTAACTTTTTGATATCTTGTACTTTAAATATCAATGAAGATACTTCTTTTCTAAACTTGCTTTTATACTAAATGATTTGTCTATGTTGATTGACTTGATGAATGCCAAAATATTTTATATAGTTAGAAGTGTAGAATAGCCGAGGAAGTAACTTGTAGTCACTTAGTTGGGTTGATAATCCACTAGCTGGAAGTATAGCTCCCCGGTGCAAGAATGGAACTCCCACTATTAGTACCCTGGACATTTGACTGTAAACCTCTAGTGAAATGCATTCAAGTCTCTCAGTCGAAAAATTGCATGTCGATATAGCTTAGGTGCCAAGCCCCGACTGCATTTATAAAGCTCCAAATTGCAATCATAGAGGTCCTGATTGCAATCATAGAGCTCCTGATTACTTGACTTGCTTAATTTTCAACTATAGAAAGTAGGTCTATCACTAGTAGGCAATGCTTAGTTAGTAGATATTACTCTAGTCTGACTAGTTTTCAATGCAGATCATTTTTTAATAATCGAGTACGAGTCGATCACTTAGAATCGTTGCAACTTAGTTGATGCAAATTAGCTAAGTTGGTAATTTCTTTTTATTTGTTGGGTTTATCAGTTGGAAGGATGTAAAATATTGTGAAAGATGATAGATCATCTATTGGTTGATTGCTGAGAGGCTGAGGGGTTCAAAAACTCTAAGATGGGTAACAGATTATCGGAAGTCTGCTTGTTAGGTAGCCAAGAGGTTTGGAAACCCTGAGTTGGGTGACGGATCGTTGAGTAGCGGTTGTTAAGCAGTCGAAGGGTACAGGAATCCTGAATTGGGTAATGGATTACCAAGTAGCCAATTGTAAGCAGCTGAGAGATTCGAAAACTCAAAGGAAGGCTATGGATCACTGAGTGGCTGGTTGTCAGACAGTCAAAGGAACTAGAAATCCTAAGTTGGGCAATGGATCACCAAGTAGTGGACTCAATCGGATCTGGTGCTGGATAACTAAGTAAGACAACAAGATAAGACCTTAAGAAACTTTGTCGGAGAACATATTTAATTGTATTACCGAGCAAGTATTGTTATATCATTAGCAATATAACCAAAGTATTTTGGCATTCCATGTCCGAGGAATTGGTGTTTCATCTAGGTCATCAAGTTTGTAAGCTCCTTGGTAAAGGGATTTAGTTACTCGTTAAGATCCTTTCCATTTTGATGATAGCTTTCCTTGCTTAATCAATCTCAAAACTTCTGCCCACTAGAAGATAAGGTCCCCTAAACGCAAAGCCTTCGACCTCACTCGGGGGTTTTAATACTAAGCAACATGTTGCTGGCACACTTGCCATTCATAAATGGGCCCGGTTCCATATTTTTTTCAATAGGTCAAGATTGACTCTAAGTTAGGTCGAATTGCTTAACTCACCAAAGTGCTCGATCCATATAATCGAAAGTCTGATTTTGACTGGGATCACTATTTTGATGCTAAATGCCAGGTTGAAGGAAGTCTTGTTAGTTGATGTCCAAGAAGTTGTATGGTATGCCTATGGTACCCTGGATAACTCATTGGCCCATCTATCTTTGGCTTCATCCAACTTGGTCCTAAGCTCCGGTAGAATCATCCAATTTGTGACTTTTGTCGATGCTGAATATGAAGATCAATATAGAATTTCTTAAAAGCTTGATTGTCAAATTGCCGAACATCATCAGTAACAATGACATGAGAGAGTCCGAATCGATAGATGATGGACTTCCAAAATAAGTTCTTAACTTTGCTCTCCATGATGTGCACCAAGGATTTTGCCTCCATCTATTCGATAAAGTAGTCGATAGCGACGATAAGAAACTTTTGCTGACTTATTACTAAGAGAAATGGACATACTTTTGCTGATCTATTGCCACTAGGTAAAGGGCCAGGAAGAAGAGAGTCGAGCCAATTGACTAGCAAGTTGCCACTGAATGTTGATATAGCATTGAAACCAATCACACTTTTGAACAAGCTCCTTGGCATCTTCTGACATGGTAGGCTAGTAATATCCCTATCTTAAAACTTTATTGGCCTAGGACCTTCCCCTCAAATCATTCTAATATTTTTTTGAAAAAAAAATAAAAGTAATTATTAGCTGACATTAGATGGCTTATTTCCATCGCTAAATCGCCAAAACACAGACAATCAACATGTGTCTAACTTATTGGTGATGGTGGACGACTCACTAGCAACAGAAAAATTGTCAATAATATTTCTTTTAACTTTTTTCATTTAAATTAAAAAATAATCAGAAAAAAAATTATAAGCTACAGTCTTGCTGTCATTAGTTATCATCTCTAACATTCATTATTAACGATGATTTTCCTACCATCACTAATAAGGGTCTTCAGCATCTATCTTTTTTTCCAGTAATTTATTGGTGATGGTGTTCCTTCATTAATAGCATTAATGATAACTTTTTGGTTATCAACTAAGCCATCCCTAATAACCAATTTTCTTGTAGTAACTGAGATTAGATGAAATTTTCCCCGCATCACATTACATTTCATGGGCTGCTGGGCAGTCCACAAAGCAAAGATATGTTGAGGCGTATATATGTTATAAATATATATTTGTAAGCATTAATATTCGTATTCATATTTGTAGCCTAGCGGATTAAAGTGGATACAAATATTGGTAATATCAATATCTTATCTAGATTTGATCTGATTTCATCCCTGAAGAGAGAGTTCAAGAGGTGTACACATAACAATATTTAGAGTTGCTTTGCAGAGGCAAGAGACCACGTATATCACTCCTGTTTTCTTGTTTCCATGCAGATTTTGCAGATGTATTGGACACTTTAAATATAATTAAAGCCTATTGGCTGTTCCAGCATACTAAAGTTCTTTTATTGTGAGAGTACATGACATAGAGAACTACGACCAGTATTCATGCAACAGTGACATCAGTAGACCTGTAGGATCTTCATTTCTTGGCATGGAGCTGGATTTCGGTCCAATACTTTCCAAGAGCCCATATTGGAAAAATGTTCCTGTAGTTTCCGTATGTAAGCGTGAGAGTTTTGCAGAAGCACCCTGCACTTTCCTGCACTTAAAAGAAATGGTTATATCCGGTATACAGAGGAGGTAAGTCATAAGCTGCAACTATCATCGCTTGACATTTCAGAACTTCAATTTAGACATTAATGCTTTCATACACCAAGCTTATTGAGCTTCAGCAAAAGACATACACATGAAATATGGTACTGCTCCGTCATACCATTCCCTAGTAGTTTGGGCATATTAGGCTATATACAAAGTGTTGCTACTTTCCTCCAAGCTTGATAAACTGGATACACCAAGGTGACTTTGAACTTTTGAAAGTCTAGAGGCCCTTCTGGAAACTGGCAGATGACTTTTGATGTAGACCTAATCAAACTCTAGATCTATAATGGGGGGGCACATAAGTATATTTTAGGATTTCTCCAACGGGAAGACCTTCTGTTAAATATATATCCTAGAAACCAATTTGGCTTATGCATAATTACTTTCTAGGACAATTTTGTATTTGACTAATAAGATTGGGTTGTTAAGTCCATTCATGAAATGCATGTATCAATGAATTATCCAAGAGATTAATGGATGATAATACATATTCTCAAGAGCTAAAAATTTGAAGCATGTATCATTAATGATTAATTCTTAAATTATTCCCGATCGATGGATCATCGATGGATCATCACAGGGATGGTGAATTGCCATATTTTTTTGTCTTCGAACTCTTCGACGAATTGGCGACTTCTGGTTGAATGTGAGTTTCTTCCTGCAAGGCCACTTCTTTCCACTCTCTTTCTTTCCTTCTTTCTAGCAAAGGAAATAGCTTTCCTTGGCTTAAGCATACTTCCTTGCACACACAAGGAGCTCAACATAACTCTTTGAAAAAGTCTTATCCAAAAAAAAAGACAAACTCTTCGACAAATTGGCGACTTCTGGTTGAATGTGAGTTTCTTCCTGCAAGGCCACCTCTTTCCACTCTCTTTCTTTCCTTCTTTCTAGCAAAGGAAATAGCTTTCCTTGGCTTAAGCATACTTCCTTGCACACACAAGGAGCTCAACATAACTCTTTGAAAAAGTCTTATCCAAAAAAAAAACTTAGGTGACCATTCCAAAGTTCTCACTTCAAAGCAACATAGTGACGGACTCATTAAGATCTTTGACCTCTAATATGGCTGTATTGAAGCATATCACATAATTTCAAAGCATCTCTCCTTCTTGCTTGATAGAGAAGAGGTTGTCATTATTCTTTAGCTATGGTCGATGATTGCCAAAGTAAGTCACCAATTGCCTGCCTAGCTATTGGCAAAATAGATGGATCCAAGAAGCAAGCTTGAAAACCACATTCTGGCAGCTTTCTTTATAGTTGCTTGTAAATCATGCATAATAAGATGTCAGACGCACCTTGGAGCCTCATGAAAGCCTTATATCCTCCCAAATAGTCAACAGGATTAGTAAAACCATCATAGGGTTTGACCGAAAGCATGTTGAATTGATGAAAAATCAACTCATTCATTATTTCCTTAGAAAAAGGGGATTGACTGTTGAATCATGGAAGTTATTCTGGTGGCGATCTTCCATATAGATTTCTTTGAGTTTAGCTTCTGGTTCCCGAACTTTCTTTTCGATATCATCCTGTCACTAAGAGCGATGATTTGAAAGATGCACTGAAGTTGAGTCCTCTTGGAAATCCTCCAAGGGGCAATGGTGATGGTTCCTTCCTTCCTGAAGAAGAGTTGATCACCAGATTTCTTTCTTCTTGTAGGAAGGATGATGACTTCTATCACCTCCACTTGATTAATACTGATGGCTCTGCTGAGATGATTCAACAAGCAGAGCATGAAGCCAGATAATAGATTGTTGAAGAAAATAGATGGTACTTATCAACAACTGTACCTGCTCAATCAGAGTATCTATCCTTGGATCAGTAGTAGGAATGGGTTGAGATTTCTTATCTCAACTTCTATTATATTGAGAGCATCTTGAGAAGATCACCATTGGGGAGTGGGATTGAGTGGAAATCTCTCTCGATATTTTTTTGAAAGATTTGGAAAAGGCTCTTCCTTTAGCGCCAATCCATTGCTACACCTCCTAAGCTAGACAAGCTATACGTGATGAGATGGCAGTAGGCTCCTAAGAATCTAGAAGTCCTTCGAAGGAATAGCCAATAACTTCTAGTGTAGACTTGAGCAGCACCCGGACTTAAAAAAAAATCCTCAATATTGAAGAAATTGATGGGATTTCTCCAATGGGGGACCCTCCGATACTTAAGTCAATTTAGAGAGGGAGAATAGTGAGAAAAAATGGAGTATGAGTGTGTGAGAAGTCCCTTGAGTTTCCCTTGATCTTCTATTTATAGAGATTTAGGATCGAGTTGGTTTAAGCAATTATAATCATTTGTGAGATGATTACACCATTAAGAAAGTTATTGTGAGAAGTCCCTTAGAGTTTTCCTCGATCTTCCATTTATAGAGATTTAGCATCGAGTTAGTTTAAGCGATTATAATCGTTTATAAGGTGGTTACACCATTAAGAAAATTGTTAAGTCGGTTAGATCGTTAAGAAATTAGTTTATGTAGTTTGTTTAGTGACCTGTTACACTTCTTGATAACCACTTTACCAAAATTATCATAATGGCTCTAACAATTTTAAGATATATGCTTCATATTAAATAAAGATATGGAACTCTATACATGACTTAGATAAGTGATCGGTACATGTCTAATGAGTAGTTGAGTAACCTATGCTTTAGATAAGTCATCGGCTCCTGACCGTCCGACATCTGGTACCTCAAATAAGTGATTGATTCTTGGCTATCGGGCATCCAATGTCTCAAATAAGTGATCAACTCTTGTCTATCGAGCATCCTATATCTCAAATAGGTGATCAGCTCCTGGCTATCGAGCATCCTGTGCTTCAAATAGATGATCGACACCTAGCCATCTGGCACCGTGCCTCAAATAGATGATCAGCACCTAGCCATCTAGCATCATGTGCCTTAAATAAGTGATCGATTCCTAGCCATCAGGTACCTGGTGTCTAAAATAAATGATCAGCTCCTAGCCATGAGGTATCCTATGCCTCAAATAAATTATCGACTCATGACCATCAGGTATCCTGTGACTTAAATAAGATATCAGCTCTTGGCCGTGGGGCACCTTGTGCCTCAAACAAGTGTTGGCTCCTAGTTATCGGACATTCTATGTCTCAAATAAGTGATCGACTCCTCACCATTTGATATTCTGTGCCTCAAATAAGTGATCAGGTCTTGTCATCTAACATCCTATACCTTAAACAAGTAATCAGCTCCTGGCTATCGAAAATCATGTGCCTTAAATAAGTGATCAGCTCCTAGCCATCGAGCATCCTATGTCTTAAATAAGTGATCGACTTATGGTCATTGGATATCTTGTATCTCAAATTGATGATCGGCACCTAGCCATCTAGCACCCTGTGCCTCAAATAAATGATTAACTCCTCGTCACCAAGTATCCAATATCTTAAATAAGTGATCAACTCCTGACTATCAGGCATACTATACCTCAAATAAGTGATCGACTCCTGATTGTCGAGCATCCTGTATCTCAAATAAGTGATCGACTCCTGTCTATCGAGCATCCTATATCTTAAATAAGTAATCGACTTCTTGCCGTCGGACATCCTATGTCTCAAATAAATGATCAGCTCCTGACTATCTAACACCTTGTGCTTCAAATAAGTGATCCATACTTGACCATTCGGTATCCTGTGTCTCAAATAAGTGATTGATTCTTGACCATCAAATACTCGATGCCTCAAATAAGTGATTGACTCCTAGCCATCGAGTATCTTATGCCTCAAATAAGTGATTGGCTCCTAACCATCGGGCATCCTATATCTCAAATATATAATCGGTACCTAACCATCGAGCATCTTGTATCTCAAATAAATGATCGGCTCCTAGCCATTGAACATCCTGTACATCAATTCCTGACCAAATACTTTTCTATATACCAGCAATTACTTATAACAGGTTATCTATCCTATAACAGAATTAATTAGCAATTGTTGCTATTTAATCATTAATTAAGTAATTTGATCATTTAATTATGATTGGGCTTGATAGAAATTAAATTAGATTTAATTTGGTTAAATTTAGATCTAGTTCTAATCAAATTAAGTTTTTGACTAAATCTAATTGCAAGTATTGCAAGCCAATTTTGATTTGATCAAATTAGATTTCTGATCTTATTTGAATTAAAATAGATTTAATTCAGTTAGATTTGGTCTAAGGTCTAATCTAATTAGATTTACTAGTCCTAATAGGATTGGAACTTAATTCCTAATATGTTTGAACCAAACCTAATTCTACTTGGATTAGAAATAGGTTTAGATTTGAACTAGGACTTAATTCCTTATTGAACTGGGTTTCTCTCTCCTATTTTTCTCACATGAGGACCCTTCTCATATTCCACACCTTATTATTATTCATGCCAATACATGTTTTGCATTAAGTTTTGTTATGCAAAAAATAAGAGGAAAGAAAGAGGGCATGCCAAGAGTTGGTGCCCCCTAAGACTCTCTCTCCTATCCATTTTTATCCATAACCTATTTTGAATCTAATTCAAATTAAAATAGCTTTACGTGTGGATTAATAAAAGGGCTTGGTGCACATATTATGTAAGGGGAATTCAGGTGAAAACATAGGAAGGTTTTTATAAGCATGTGTAAAAGGAAGGGAGGCACCCAGACTCTATATATCACCATCTCCTTTTTTAGATCATGCGCGCGCGCACACAAAAAGAAGAGGAAGGAGAAGAACAGGAGGAGGCAGCCTCAAGTGTTGGGGTTTTGGTTCTTCTCTTCCTAGTTTTCATATATAGAAGGTTCAAGGGTTAGGCGGTGATGCGTGTCGTAATGCACCGATTTAGAACCTTAATTCCACTACTCTAAAGGGTAGAATAGCGGGAGTAAGGGTCGATCCCACAGAGACTTTGGGGTTATCTTGAAAAAGTATTTTCTTTTGACTTAAAATAAACTAAAATTAACTAGACTAATACAAGAATTAAATGCAAATAATAAATCTGTGAAAATAATTTAGATATGACCTATCTCAAGAGTACGGCCCGTATCCGTGGATCACGGCCCGTCCCTTAGATATAGGTCAGTCAAAACTAATTCACTACAACTTACCTTAAACGCTAATCCAACATGACTCCAGCATGACTAAAATAAAAATAAGCAGACATGGATTAATATAAAACAAATAAATTTTATTGCATAAAAATTGGAGTACAGAGAAAATAAAAGTAAGGGAACAAGGGTCCCTTTCTCCCTTTTTATCCGACTCTGACTCTCTGTCACAGCAACAGGTGGAACTACGGACAGCAAGTGGAACCTCCCAAAAATTCCTCCTCTCCGTAGAAGAGAATCACCGAGGTATTTATAGCTGAAAAATACCGTGTCGGGTCCGTGTGGAAAGCGCGGTGATTTCTTCATCTCAATCCGATCTCCTTATCTGATTTTTTTACGATCATCCCCATCTCAAAAATTAAATTCAAAAATTGTATCGCACAATCCCGCGTCCATTCAGCGTCGTCCGACATCTCTTCTCGTTCCGATGCTTCCTTGTTTTCAGACATCCTGGTCTGAACGACGATGACGCTGTGAGCAGAGAGGTGCGGCTGGGGCGGAGACGGACTTGGGCTGCATGGTCGCGGGCGTGGGTGGCATGCAGCAGCAGGCTTGGGCGGCGAGCTCGGCCGACACGCGGCGCAGGGGGACGCTGGGCAGCAGCACGGGGTAGGCGGCTGGAGCTTGGCGGACACGCAGCATGGCCGTGGCGTGGGTGGCGCGGCTCCATGGGCGACGGCAGCAGGCGGGTGGCTGACGCGCGGCGGAAGGCGGGTGGCTGACGCGCGGCGGAAGGCGGGTGGCTGGGTGGCGACGGCGGCGGAGACGGGCGGCTCGGGCACAGACGTGGCGCAGGGGAGCTCGGCGTGGTCGTGGGCAGCAGGCTTGGGCGGACACGCAGCGGACGGTGGCGTGGCCGTGGGCGGCGGCGCAGCTGGGCGTGGGCGGACGGCGGCTGGGCGTGGCGCAGGGCGCGGCGTGGCCGTGGGCGGCGGCGCGGCCGGCTTCGGGCACGGACAGACGGTGGACGGCTTCGGGCTTGGGCAGAGCCGACTTCCGGCCATTTTTCCGGCCGAATGGGAGCTCTTCGGCCGACGGGAAAGTTGCCGGTGGCTTCGACGGTGCCAGGGAAGCTCTCCGGCGAGTTTCGGCGCGATCGGAGCACGGTGGTCCACGGCTCCGCCCGTGGACCGGCAGCAATGGCTGCCGTGGACCAGCAACCCATACGGTGGACCATTGAGCCGGTCCACCGTGAGCCAAACCAAAAGGATTTTAAGGTCGCTCCAAAAATCGTGCGGCTCTGAAATCCGTGCTAAAACCTTCTAAAATCTATTTCGGGCCCGTTTGAAGTCCGAATTACATTCCGTTTGCGTCGTTGGACTCCTAAAATCAAGATCTACACGTTTATGGAGTCAATTCCTGCAAAGTATCACAAAAGTATTAATTTTAATCAAATAAAGTTGGGTTAATTTTCATTATTCTAATGTCTAACACACCCCCCAACTTAAACTTTGCTCGTCCTCGAGTAAAGGAAATGGATGAGTCTTGTGTACTAAGATGGTCCATGAAATGAAAATTATCGTACTAACCCTAAATCAAAAAGGATACATGGTTAGACTATTAAAAAGGTACTTCATTGGATTACCAATTCCACCCATTTAGTAGTAGAATAAAGTCCATAGAAGTTTTAAGAGTTTTTTCGTTCCCAACTTTCTATCTCACTATCTAAATCTTCCAACTTAGTTTGGTTTTGGTGCAATATTTATTTAGTCCCCACTTTTTTTTCTTTTCTTTTTTTTTTTTTTTTTTTTTTTTTTTTTTTTTTATAATGTAAAGTCAGTGCAATGTCCTGACACCTTGCTTTCTAATTAACCCTTGTAGCGAGCTTTAAGCCAATGACTCCCAAACCAGTTGGCTTTAGGGCATTAGGTGTAAAACACCCCTCGGGCTTATGACTCGAGTTAAAAAGGCTAAGTCAAGACTAACTCTACAAAAGATTTCGTTACATCCCCATCTTTTGACGCGAACAACAACGCTTACTTAGGCGAAGGGGTCCGGTTACTCAGTGAGAGATGCTAAAAATCTTTATTAACCTCAGAAATTTTTAACTGGGGACTTTTTATAATGCCTATACCAAAATAAGTAAGAATCATTATTAAGATCAATAGGCCGAAGGGTATGGAATTACTCTTCTAAAATTTTCTGGACTACACTCTACCACTTATAGGGTTTTCTTGATAACTCATCCCTCAGTATCTCTAAATTTTCTAAACCATTGATCACTCCTCATTTAGTGAGCTTTATTTTTTTCAATTCGAGACGAATTCTTGTACACAAAACTAATTAAAATTTTACTCGAGGATTTGATTTAATTAATTACCTCACCCCCCAACTTAATTTCCATTGTCCCTAATGGAAGAGAATATTAATAACTAAATGGCATGGAAGGATACAACCTGGTAGGGTATGGAATTAGACGTCCTTCTATCACCATGTTCCTGCAATCTCCTTTTATTACTCCATTTATTCTAAAAATAAAGAACTAGAAGTTAAAATATGAACTAAGGAAAGAGCTGGGTTGCCTCCCAGGAGCGCTAAGTTTAACGTCTTCAGCCAGACTAAGTTCATCATCACAGTAACACTGGTTGTTCAAGATCAAGAGTTTCAACAACTTCTCCATCACTGATTCCTTCAATATACGGTTTCAACCGCTGGCCATTTACCTTAAAAACATTCCCTTGCTTAGGATCCTTAAGTTCAACTGCTCCATGGGAAAATACTTGAGTTACTACAAAAGGTCCATCCCATCGTGAGCGGAGTTTTCCGGGAAAAAGACGTAACCTAGAGTTGTAGAGCCATACTTTTTGATTAGGCTCAAATGATTTTCTATTAATAAATTTGTCATGATAAGCCTTCGTTCGAGCCTTGTAAATTTTCGAACTCTCATACGCTTCATTTCGTAACTCTTCCAACTCACTTAACTGAAGTTTTCTATGGGAACTTGCATTCTTCATGTCAAAATTAAATTGCTTGATAGCCCAAAATGCACGATGTTCCAATTCAACAGGTAGGTGACAAGCCTTTCCAAACACTAACCGGTACGGAGACATTCCTAGAGGGGTCTTGAAAGCAGTTCGGTAAGCCCATAAAGCATCATCCAAACGTTCGGACCAATCTTTCCTATCGGGTCTTACCGTTTTCTCAAGAATGTGCTTGATCTCTCTATTCGAAACTTCTACCTGACCACTAGTCTGAGGATGGTATGGTGTGGCTACTTTATGGGTAATTCCATACTTTTTCATCAGTGCGTCAAAGTGTCTATTTGTGAAATGCGCACCTCCATCACTAATAATGGCCCTTGGGCACCCAAACCGACTAAAGATGTTATGTTGAATGAACTTGATCACAACTTTGTGATCATTAGTTCGAGTTGCCACAGCTTCAATCCATTTTGAAACATAATCGACTGCTACCAAAATGTACTCGTATCCAAAGGAAAGAGGAAATGGTCCCATAAAGTCAATACCCCAAACATCAAAAATTTCAACAACTAAAATGGGGTTTAGGGGCATCATATCTTTTCGTGAAATATTCCCCCTTTGTTGACACTTGAGACAATTACGGCCAAATTCATGTGCATCTTTAAAGAGAGTTGGCCAATAAAATCCACTTTGCAGCACCTTTGCTGCAGTTTTTCTCCCACTAAAGTGTCCCCCACATGCAAGAGAATGACAAAAATTGAGTATACTCTTGAATTCACTTTCAGGGACACATCGCCTGATTACTTGATCTGAACAGTGTTTAAATAATTCAGGTTCCTCCCAAAAGTATATTTGATTTGCGAAAAGAACCTATCTTTTTCTTGTTGTGACCAGTATGGAGGAACTTGCCCTGTTACCAGATAATTCACAATATGGGCAAACCAGGGGAGATTACTGGTAGAAGAAATTGAGAATAGTTGCTCATCAGGAAACCTATCTCCAATAATTTCCTTGTTGTATTCTACTAAGATCCTAGAAATGTGATCTGCTACCATATTTTCGGAACCTTTCTTATCCAAAATTTCTAAGTCAAATTCTGTAATAAAAGGATCCATCGAATCAGTCTAGGCTTGGTATCCTTTTTGGATAGCAGATGTCTTAATGCAGCATGATCAGAGTAAACTAGGACCTTAGACCCTAATAAATATGATCGAA